>OY720661.1:3118973-5689899 GCA_963170745.1 Phymatocera aterrima
TTTTATATCTAAGAATTTAGAAAAAAACCAAACGAACTCGGCATGATTTGGAGGAATGTTTACTCAATTGTTTACGCATTACGTATTCCCGTATCATAGGTACGTACGTATGTATACATAAGACCGGAATCGTACACGCTCTATAAATCCTATATTCATTTGAATATCAGATGTATTCAATTCTAACTAATCTACTGCGTACATATGTAGTATATAATACATAACGCACGCGAAAATATACTAGAAAGAAGAACGAGTCTTTCAATTGTGTCTTAAAATCGAAGAAATCTTCGCTTGTTACTGAGAAAACAATTAGCGCTGAAAGAAATGTACAGTTCTCGCAAAATCGCTGAGCTGACGCGAGGCAATATGATCTTCGGAATTTCTCCTGAATTTGGTAATTGTTAAATCGGGCATTATAATCGCTTCTCATTGTGTATTTCTCTTCAATCGCAGTTTTCCAGCGATTGTATAGGTATATATATATATGTGTATGCTATCTCAGCAACGCGTAAAGTTCTTTTTTCACGATTCTGGAACACCAAATATGGAAGCCAATTTTTTTGGTTTCTGAACACGCACGGGAAGCTATTGTCCGGAATGATCAACATGTTCGGATTTGATATAATTTATGCGGTTAAAAAATAGCCCACCTTTTTCTTTCTGCCCATCTTGTTTACGTATGTATATACATATGTGTAGGCAGGTAGCGTGGTATGTATGTACTACGTGATCTTAAGCATGTTCACGCAAATTTTTCAAGTTGTTGTAAGAAATTTATATACCGTTACACAGTTTCACCGATTCCGTCTTGCGATTGCCAATACCGTACGTACGTACTATAACACCGTAGGCGGTATGCTACTGCACAGGTTTTATCGAATTTAACAAGAATAGAAACGAAAAGAAGTATACGAAGAGCCGAAACCCCTGTTGCAGATCTCATATTTCTATTATTGCACAAGAATCTGTAGATAATCGTTCTCTAAATCCTTCGAGCTTCGAGGTGCGATTAGGACTCGCTAACTCAAATGTATACCGCTTCGAAAATGAGAATAGTAAATTTTGGCAAACGACTCGACCGATGTCGATGAATCTTCGAGAATTCGTCGAGTATGATGGCAGAAAGTGGCCAAGTATTTCACTTTTTCGAAAGACTGACCGGATTTCATTGAAATGAATATTCTCCGTGTCAGCTAGGTTAGATTGCCAGCAGCGGCGACTCCAACGACCTCTTTTGAGTGCGGGAATATTAGCATCCCGCATGGAAGAGGAGAGAACGGAGAGATGTGAATACATATTATAATTACGGCTTGTACATATAACAACGATTATTTTCTCAACGTATCGGTTCTATAGATATAAATCGTTTCAGTTTTAACGTTCAACGCATGAAGAAGTTGACAATTTTGTCGCCGACGCTGCTTCTCACCTCGCCTGAGCTGCAAAAGGTACACAATAACACACGTTTACATACATACTTAAGTATAGTTGCCTTATAGTCTCTTGCGATACACGCCTATACCTACCACCGGCGACGTCGTATAAATCGTCGAAGGTCACAAAAAACTTGCGAAATATAGCGTACAGTAGATAGGCAGGTCGAGGTATAGACACCCACTCACACAATCAAACGAACAGCGCTCGCGCCGGATAGTAATTTCTACTTGCACTCACAGACAGATTTCAAACTGTGACACGTTTTCCGTATTAGCTGTACGTATACATAAATACAGTTTACGAAATACTCAAAAATTTGGAAAAATAATCAAATCATATTCAATTTTATCTTCCCGAACATTTTCACATATTCTGTGAATAATTCAATGTTTCGCCTACGTGATACGAATAAATCTGCAGGAGTATATAGGTATACATGCGGCGATAATCGAATTTTAATTTGGTAGATTTTACACCCAAGCAGCAATAACTGTGTACATACCTAAAGAAAAATCTCTAATTGCAGTCGGCAATGATTAATGAATCAACCTTGGAGAACTTTAGACCATACATTAATTAGTATCTCTTTTCTTCTTCTTCTTTTTTCATTTTTCATTATTTGAACGTGGCGGACGTAGAAAGAATTGCCGATTACCGATAATTAAGGCATATTTCGATTGTCCAAAATCGACTTATAGTTTCAAGAAGGGGAAGAAAAAAAGAGGAAAACAAAACTCTGATAACGATATATTTTTTCCACTTTTTCTTTCTTTTTTTTTTATTCTTTGTTTTCTTCACTTTTTTCTCCGCAACATTAGACTTGCCAATTGACTTCGTAATGTTGAAATAATGGTTATATAGTATACCTACCTATACTACTATGCCTACGCGGTTATGCAATTCTCGCAGGATACAGAACCGCGAGCGCCCACCGAAGCAGCCAACCAACCGGCAAGCTTGCGACCACAGTTAAGACTTATAGGTTAGAAAACAGAATGAATTGCATAGGTGCATGTATATGATATATGACGATTAATATCAGCTGTTCTTCGACATCTATGCACGTATTATAATACGTTTTCACGGATAATTTCATATTCGAGAAACTTTTGCATGAAATATTCTCTACGAAGAAAAATCTGTACTTTGTATTTTTCTTTTCGATTTTGGGAATCCCCGCGGGACATTTCTTTGCGGAGAAAATTTCAACGAAAAATAGTTGAAAAATGTAATCCATGTCGAAAGCGTTTGTAGAAGCAGAATATAACCGCTGCGATACCAGTAATAATTATTCGTGATTTTTTCACGTTAGCGTTATAATAAATCAATAATTATTCGTATTTATAATATCTGTTAATATTAGGAACATTTAGTGGGTCGAGGCGGGTGGATTGAATGCGAAATGATTTGTAAACTTGGAAAATTCGTTTTTGTAATAATATTTTGAATTTTATTTTCATCATTATTAGGTATATTTCATTGAAAAATAAAATTATTCGTAAAAAAAGATTTTCTCCATGTCTGTTGTTTTGCCTGTATATACTATATACAGATATATACACATATAATATAGTATATATTATATATCGTAATAATATACAATACGTAATACAATATCGCTATACGTATATATACCTACATAAATACATATAATAAAGTATATCGTCATTATACATAATTATTTCATACTATATATGTATAGTACATGTATATATATTTACCTATGCATTAATATAATATAATATAATATAATATATATATTTCTAATGGGGTTCTTTTTTTTTTACTTACATACTAAATCACATGTGGTTCTTACTTTCATACGTTTTGTGCAATCATCATCATCATCATCATCATCATCATCATCAATTATAAATTATCATTATAGATTTTCGTAATCTTATCACTTCTCAACAATCATCCAAAGCTCAAGCACACTTTCCTTAGGCTTCTATTTATTTATTTATGTTCTATAGTATGTATATTTAATTATACATTTTCTGTTTTATTCCGTTTTTGTGAAAGACAATTTATAAAAAGTCAAAGTGACATTGAAAAAAGAAAAGAAACATACCTAATAAAAGGTAGGTATGATATTGCATTATCGAGAAATGTTCTCTTTCAAATGAAAACTCAAAGTAAACAAAGTATGTATGCATGTACTACATACCTACTACTGCAATAATTCAACGATGCAATCGATGCAATATTATACTATATGTACATCAAAGCTTTTGTGATCAACGAATATTTGTTCAATTCTTTTTTTTTTTTTTTTTTTTTTTGTAATCCACCGATTTTTCCTCGATCTTTTTCAGTTTCTTTTTTTCCCACATACATATTTTTGTTTTCGTTCGTTTTCACAATTATAAGAAGAGAACAACAAGGCACGGTACGGGCAAAGTGCAGGCGTGTATATTTATCGTTCATATACTACATGTATAAGGGAAAAGAAAACGCAACGTAGAGTATAAAATTTGGCTCCAAATTGGAACATAAACGAAATTTGGGGAAAGAACAAAAATAAGAATAAAAATTTCGGCAATTATAATTTTCAAATTATACTTATGTCAACGAAATTAGTTTGCTCTACAATATGTATAGAATAATTGGGTATTGATATTTAAAGTCAAAATAGTATCGAATCGAGGAAGTGGGGACATATCTTGAGACTGTATCGGATCACGATCAGTTACAAAAAAATAGACAACCAAACGACAATCAATATAAATATGAATGTCACACGTTTATTGGAAAACAGATGGAAAAAAAAATAAATAACGCAAGTATACTATAATTATCGAAACATTTTGTGTTTGTCAATCTTTTAATCTCGCGAGTCAAATAATAAATGAGTATATACTTATATTGGTCTATACTTTTTAATTTCGTTTGTTCTTTTCTTTTCTCTTTCGTTTTTCCTCTAGAGAAAATATTTCAAATGGTAAAATAAATGATATGATGCACGGGTACGTATGTATATAAAATATAACATGATATTACAATATACACAAATGATCTGTATACTAAATGGTTGTCAAGTTATGTCCCGTGTATTGTTATATATTGATGTCATATAAATATTATTATCAAGCTCATGCGTGCAGAGAATAGAAGAAATGGAAATAAAGAACATTGAAATAAATACGGAGAAACGAAACGAAAAAAAAAGTAAACTAAACCACAAAAATGGCGTAAAAATACATATACCTATGCATGTATATATTATTTGTTTTTTCAGGAAAAATAACGTGCGGCATATTTTGTTTTATCTCGTACACGGTAAATTGTATGCATATATGTACCAGGAAAAATTTTCACGTCCGCAAATAATGAGGAATAATAATATTAATAATAATAATAATAATAATAATAATAATAATGATAACAACAGCGATAAAGAACAGACCGCACGTTTTTTTTCATTGCTTTTCCGTTTTTCGGTACAAAAAAAAAATGAAAAAAAAATAAATAAATAAAAGGGAAAAAAATAATCGGCAATGTTGTTCATTGACTTTGCTTGTTATTGTTTCTTTAAAACGTAGACCGTATAGAAGCTAATTTTTAGAATATTATCATAGGTATATATACCAATACAGATATACTCGTGTCAATAGATCGTCAGTATAGTTACCTATACATGCGTATATTTAATGCAAAAATATAATCGGAAGTGTATTTTGAAAAGTGTTAATAATGAATATAATCAATCAAATAATTATTTACACTATTTATGAAGTTTCGTATGTATAAATTTTGTTAAATATTTAAAATTAATGATAATGTTAATAATAATAATAATAATAATAATGACAAAGAAAACAGAAAAAAAATGGCGGTATAATATAATATAATATAAACACCTATAAATCTTCAAATTGTATTTTCACGATTCAACGATATAAATTCCTTCCATATTGTTTATAGTCGGTATTGGAACTTCGTCGTGATGAGAAAGTTTTGTCTTCCTTTTCTCTGGCATCTTACAGCGTTCAATATTGAATTACATTATAATATTTTTAAACGGATAAAAAAATGGAAAAGAAATAAAATAAAATAGATTAAAATAAAAAAACACGAATTATAAACAAAAATCAAAGATTTTTATGTAATATAATATATTATAGTATAAGTTACAAGGGCATACTGGACAGGACTAGATGCACAAATGACGAAAAAAATAATTAAAAATAATTATTATAATATATATATTCTATTATATACCTATATATATATATATACGGACTGAGAAGCAAGTTTCATCCAGTTCAAGATCTGCAGCTCCGAAACCAAACGAATTTCTCAATGACACAATTTCGGTAGGGAATCTAGATACCGCGGCTGAAATATCGACAGATCTATCCCCCAGCCAACTAATACCTGAGATTACAAACACAGCCGATAGAAGAACTGCAAACCCATCTACAAGTCCGAATATATATATATATATATATACATATATTCATATATATATATTTCTATCTCGATTAGAGCTATAACATAGAAAATTGAATCTCATAGTCCCTTTCTTGATGAATTGATTGATTAATTACTCAATTAATCAATATTATACAAGGAAAGAATTGGGGCGTTTTTGTATAATACACATCAAATGTATTTAATGTTCTTTTTCTTCTCCGTGTTCTTCTTCTTTCATGATCTAACAATAAATTGTTTCTGGGAGGGGGCAAAGTAGGGCCTAATATTAAACAGCGCGTAACAATATTACGGATATTATACCATAATATTATAGTGACTTTTTGGCCGCGTTGAATAATAACGTAGTAATCCCAACTTTGATTTGTCTTCGATTTATCTTCTTAAAAATGTCCTTCTCATCGACAGATAGAGAAAGAGAGAGAGAGAGAGAGCCGAGAGGTATAAAAAAAAATCTTGGCGAACCTCGCCCCACGGTCATCTTCTTTTTCTTTTTCTTCTTTTTCCTCTTCCTCTCCTGCGCTTCTTCTACTTCTTTAGACTTCTTTTTCCTGTTTTGCAACTTGTTCTAAGTCTTCTGGACGCCGGGCTGGTCTTCAGCGCGTGCGCATTGAAACCGTTCTCCAAGATGGCCGACACGATCCGCGCACCACGCAACAACTTTACATAGCAGAGCGTGCGTATTATATATTGTAGTATATACATACGTACGAGTACGTCATGTAGCCATCCAGCTTGTCAGGCCGTGTGAGTCGCGTCACGTAAGCAGAAGCAGCAGCGGCAGAAGCATCGTGATGAGCATGAAATCGCGATTTAAGATTTAATTAACAAAAAAAGAAATTAAAAATCTCTGCGACTCAATGCTTTTCCATTCCTATAACTCCCCGTAATTCGTTGGGGTTGGTTTGACTCAAATTTATTCAAAACTGATTGACGACGTGCATAATTTGACATCCGGAATGCACGTGGTCCATGACTTGCTCCTTAAGGCGGCATACGTGCTCCTTAAGTCTGTTTACGACTGCACTAAGCTCGGTGTTTTCTCCTTTCAATAATTTCACCTTATCTTCAAGCCTGGAAATTCTCTCCAATTTACGTCGCCTACATTTTGATGCTGCCACACGATTTCTCTGACGTTTTCGTTCCAATTTTATTCTCTCCTGACTCTCCATGTCGATTGGCGACATTGGCGGTGAACTAGATACACTCGGGACGGTCTGAGGCTCATCTTTTATCATCATCAATCCTTGGCTTAATGATTCGGTGCTTTGAACGCTCCCAGGTGGTTCTAGATTTGTGTACGTCGCCCCGTGGATGCTTCCGGGCTCTTGGGAACTGTCGGAATGATGAAGTTCGTTCAGAGCATCGACAAAACCTCTCGCGTAAAGCTCCTGCTCTTCCGTAACCGTCTTTGGGAATAATATTTGGGTTGTTGGCGTTGGCATTGTGGTTACCATTCCGTTTTGCTGAGCAATTATCAATTTCTCAAGCTCGGGTGATCCGAGTTTCAACATATTCAAATCTGGTGAACTGAGCACCGGTGCTGCGTTGTTTAACGATAGTGGCAATGGACCCAGTCTCGGCCTTTTAGCCTGAGGTTGTCTTTGACCGTTCAAATCTAACGTTAAACTTCGCTTCAGCTGTCCCATCATACTGTCACGATTTGCAGCGGCGTAGACACCGCTCTCCTCGTAAAATGTTGGTTCCATTGTTGAATTTCGAACCATTTGAAAAATAAGAGTTTATTCTTATTACTCTGTTAATCCCCGATCCTTCGAGGTGGTCCCCCCTATGCTATTTGTTAGCTAAGACCAATTGCTAGCGGGATTCTTCCTCGAATCCAAAATGTCCTCTCGGTTATTTCCAACTGTTTCTCAATTCATTGCCTGAAGGCAAGTGTCATGTAGATGGCAATAATCGAAGCACTGATAATTCAAAAATATAAACCAGGATCTCACTTTTCAGTCTAGTTAATCAGCACACATGGTTATACGATAAATCGCGATTCATTATGAAATAAAACATCGATCTGCTATTTCTCATACACAGATAATCGTGAAAATCATCCAATTTTGATTTCGAACCGCAACAATGTCGAGAATATGAAGGAAATCTGTGACACGCGGTCTGATAGAGTCGAGTGTCAACACAACAATGACTCACACTTGCTACACACAACAGTAGACAGGCCTTGCGCGCCCTTGCAACGGTTCATATAGCTATAGTGTATATGTATACTTTTAATTTTCTACTTTTTACTCCTTGTCTCACGCGTAATAATATTGAAACAAAAAACAAAACTCGCGATATTAGTTCCGAACCGCACGGACCAACGTCTCGGCAACTTGTGAACACCCAACTAAACTTACAGCCTTATATCCAGTGACTCACTGGATCTAAAAATAACCGTGTCCTCATCGCGTAGTAACGTGATTGGTCGACGGTGTCGACATACCCAAGCTCTCATTCGCGGTACTAGGAATCAGCCGCGCGCATGCGCACTGTACTCGACGTTCGAATTCTGTTTAAGTTGGTGGAGGGAGAATTTGAACCGCCGCAACGATGCTGCTGCTGCCGCTGCCGCCGCCGCCGCTAAACGGAAAGCCTACGGGGAATCTCTATCCTGTAGTTTTCTCTCACTCGCTCCCACTCTCTATCTTCTTGTACCGCCTATCTTTTACTTTCTGCAGTCATAGTGTATTCTCTTGCCTCTTCTTCGCTCTCATTCTCTCTTCGTCTATACTCCATCGACAAGTTCGAACAGGGGCTCGGCTTCGGCCACAGGGAGTCAGGGACTGACGACTACCCCAAACGCAATATATGCTACAGGTCATCGGTATTCACCCCTATATTTATTGTGTAGTTTGAGGCAGAGGAGGTATATATCACGTGTATACCGAAATACCCGCTTCTCCTTATCCTACAGCCTTTCGTTTACTACTGTACTTAATACAGTTTTACATCAATGTTTATACCTACGTATAGGTACCTACATATACGTGTACATACTCGTATATACGAGCTGTATGTACATTTGAATCGCAAATTTCCCCGCGCTCCGAGTGGGCGCGCACGCGGTGGTTAGCCGAGGGGGTGTATTAAGTTTGTTATAGATATATAGGTATACCGCTGTATTATCTACGAGTGCGTGGGCGGAATGGAAGAAGTGTACAAGGGGCAGAGAGGATATCACGCCTGATTATCACGGTTATGTTTAGTATACGTACACAACGTATGGGAGTATTGATGAGTGTTGTGGGTATAATACACGCGTACCTGCGTTCACGTTATTTGTACGCGTTCCAATAATAAAATAAAATGAAACAAACTTTTTATTATCGTTTGATGTTGCCCTTCGGTTTCTGCACATACCTCCATATCCCTATGTATCAAGAATATGGTATATATATACACGCATGATAATGGTAAACTATATTACCGCAGCCTTCTTCCATCTATACCTACTTGCTATGTATGTACGATATAAGTGATCAATAGAAGTTTTCCAAGCCTCTCCTCTCCTTCCTCATGGTGTAAGCTAACCACGAATATGTATACCTCTACAGCACACATATTAATTGGCTCGCCCAATTTTGTTTATACATTGACGCGCAATGTTCATATTGTTGCAGAATTTCACCATTCATGCAATGTAATTGCGAACATGTTAGACTCGATTTTAGTTGATGTTACATTATCATTATAGGTAGATACTCGCTCATTAATTCGTTTGTTCAGTTGTGAGCCACAAGAAATTCGTTTTTCATTTTTTGTTCTGACCCTAATTTCAATTGATTAACTCACTTCTACAGCACGATTATTGTAGGCGGATTTCTCTGAATCGAAGAGTAAACGAAAAGAAAATTGAAAAATTGAAAAATCTGTTCGGATGAGGTTATCAAACGGCGCGCCGATATTTAATCTATAGCCAAATAGTAAATTATTGAAGCGCACTGTATTAGTATTGACGATTCTCTTGACTGCAGTCGAGTTTATAGGTGTAATACAATTCAAATGCAACAACTATGACGATAATTGTACAATTAGTTAGGTTACACTTCGTTACATTAATTAAAACTAGTTTAATTTATCCCCCATGCTCATTACTTCGTAATAGCTAGGTACTACATAGCTCCTAAAAATTTCATATACATATATATACCTATACTGTATTCGTAGTTGGATGTATGGGTACTTTATCCTATGCTGCACATTAACACAAGTATTTATAGGTATAAGTTGGATACGTGTAAAATGGTGAGATGCAGTAGTATTATATGTATGTATGTATGTATGTATGTACATACGTATACATATGCGTATAGCGGAGGTATAAAATTAATACCACTTTATTTTATGTGCGTATAATAATAATAATATACTTATTCAAGACTGCTGTAGTTAAGAGTAATAGTAGATAGGTATACTACATACATAATGTGGTATCGTCGTTCCAATATTATATACTTACTATATTATAAAAAATTCGAAGAGGCGGGAATTGGTGATCGTACATACCATTATACAATATATATGGAATTATAGTATATGTTATCCGTGAGTAAAAGGTACGTGGATGTATGTACGATACGTATATACATGCAGAATTTTTTTGAATCTTATAGTTAATTCAAGTTGTCTATAAAGATCGTAAATTTTCTATTCGATATCGAAGACTTAATCCGCGGGTAGGTATTGTGAAGAATGTAGATGAATATAGCTGATGAACCCAATCAATGAATACACATTATATGATCGTTCATTTGATTCTTATTGATTTCTTTATCGGTCTGAAATTTAAAACGACTCTCATCTCTTTCTGCTCGAATTTGGTCATACTTTTTGTCACACCTGGACGGAAAGTTCGACTTTTCGCGCATGTAGAGCGGGCGTGAAGTGGCCGATCCCGGACTGGTGTGCGCAAAGATGTTGGCGCATGCGCACATCGCGAATAATACGTTTTCCACCCTAGGGCTTCAATTTTTTTATGCGGAAAACGTATAGCATTCACGAGACCGCATGCGCCAACCTCTTTACTTTGAAGGCCATTTCTTCCAGCTTTTCGCGACGAGCGCAACGCTCTTCGGGCACGATATGCCGAATCTTTCTTTGCAGTTGTGACAAAAAATATTGTGTGTGGTTCGGGCGGATAGGCAGTTTCTGACTCCTGTGATGGCAGCACTCGCCTCCGGCTCAAACTTCACACTCGTCGGAAATTGCCTACTTTCCGACCTCGCCACACCATGTACCTGCTTTTGATATCTATTACACATGGTAGGTATGTACATATTTATACTTTCTGCACATATAGCAATTTTATACAGTAAATCACATTCTCTTATATACATTCAAGTATATGCTATATATGGATAAATGTATGTAATTGTGTATATACCTACATACTGACCCCTGGATCACGTTGGTATTTCCATGTCGTGCCTGTTCATTGCTGAGAGGAAACAGGCTCGCTCTTTTCAATGCTACTCGCATATTCGTGCAAATAGGTACACATATAAGTATCTACTATGCAGGTATATACATACATGTACATACATACATGCCTACTATGTATGCTGGAATTTTATAGCTGCGTTTAACCCGTACCTATATATTTCCATGTCGCGATGCACTCCAATACGTTGGTGTGAGCAGTGCATCGGCGCTGCGGCCTTGTACCAAAGACCTATTTAGGTTTTATATTATTACATTGGCATACACACACACATATATATCGTATGTATGCTGCGCGTACATTACACACATATTTCGTACAGCTTACAATTAGTCGAGCGAAAAGAGAGAATCGAGCTCGGCAGTCGAGGTGATCTATTATATCTTGATGAATTATCGGTCCGCGGGATTAATTACAGAGATAATAATTAGGAATAATTCAGTAGCTTATATACTATCGCGTAGTACACAGGTATAGCACCTAGAGCACGGAAATTGCTTTTTTTTTCCGTTTTTCATTTCCTGTATCGTATATGATAAATTCCCGCGAGCAAATGAACTTCATTGGTTTTTTCTTTTTAAACTAGTGTACACATGCGTAATCGACTACTATATATTTATTTTAAACAGTAAATTTAACGTTGTCTAATGTTGATTACTGCATAATTGGGAATCACATGGCTATATAGTACATATGCTATACACATATGCACACATATATACATGTATGAGTGAATTATAATCTTAAGTAGGTATTTCTCGTACAACAATGGATGTTTTCCAAGTTATAAAGTGTACCTACCTACTTTAGTCTGTATATAAGTTGATAATAATACATGCATATGTAAGATAGGATTATTATTTTATTATTATGCGGGCACACGTGTTGTTATTACTCCGTTGCGTCCATTATGATATCCTATGCGTCGGTACCTAATTACTTTTGTCATAATTTCTTGTATTATATCTCTGTCTGTCTGGTATACTTCCTAAATATCATTAATCCAAAAGGGTCGTCTGTAAATATCGTTCGAAAGTTTTCAGGTAATTTGTTTACTAGTTCCCTTGGGTATAATTATTTGGGACTGTCGCAGCCGATAGTAGGTATATAAGGTAGGTGAGTATAATAACGGTTTACGTCTTTACGCGGTGTTGTTCATAAGTTCAAACAGCTGTAAAATCTATACATCATGTATATCGATATACGAAAAGGAAAAAAAGTTGTGAAAAACAAGGCGAAAACAAAAGATATATTATATTATTAACTATCACGTATAGGAGTGATCAAATCCCGAGAATATCATAATATCGTATCCAATGTTATATATAATTGTCTCCCGCTAATGTATAAAATAAATGAGAAAAGATATATATATATATATATATATATACGCGGCGGAGTCATTCAAGAGATTTAATTTTTCTGTACATACATAATATGTGCTAATTATGTTGTATTATTTATGCAGTATAGTTATCGGTTCTCTTCAGGCTCACGCCTGTTGTTGTTTCTGTTTCCTTTGCTTTCTGCTTTTGAACATGTGGGCGGTGAAGCACACGCTGGCCGGCTGGTTTTTTAATCTAAAAATTTTACAAGCATAATTTATTCATTTTGGATCTCACCGCAGAATACATGCTTGTAGGTATAGTATAGTTATATATGTATATATTCTTTTGGCCTTTGCCAAAAATTACCTAAAGGTTGAATCTACTGGAACTTTTTCATTCTCGCTCTCTCTCTCTCTCTCTCTTTCTCTTTCTCTCTCGTCTTCTTCTTTGTTTTTTTGTTCCGATTGTACATATATCGTAAGCTTCATAGCTCACGAATATTTTGTAAGTTTGTACAATGAAATTTTATATATATGAGTATGTACATACGTCGTGAGACGGTAACAAGTATTATGTGCAATTTTTAATTTTTCGTTTGCTAGATTTTCCTTCGGGGTCTCACCGTATGTGAATTTTGAAAGCCGATTCTAGTTCGCAATAATATTGGGCGTACAAATATCGCGATAATGCTAATTCACGAATTGCCGAAATTCGGTGAAAATCGAATTAAATTTATCTGATCTGTGTCTCTTCTTATAAAGCTGCGATACGCATTACGTTCTGACCCATGTACTTCGTTACTGAACGCATCGTTGCAATATTATATTTATCACATGGGAATTTACATATTTATAGCGAATTACTTGTAAATGCTTGTAATATACTTTATATACTTTGCATATCATATATGAATGCTTGCATGCATGCAGAGATTAGATTAAGCAACTAGAGTGAAATAATAATGGTTGAACATATGTATATCTATTATTGCTGTATCTCTCAATCTTTTCAACATTGAATCATCGTCGTTTTATAATACATTATAAATACTCTGTACGTTCCGTTAAACGGTATTTCTTATCGCAGCTATTTCATATAGCTTTGCTCACCATTACAATATTCATTGTCGCGTGACACGGGCATAAATTGCAAAATTATTTAATTATTTATGTGTATACGGAATATCTAGCTCTGAAGATGAGAGAAATTAACGGAATAAACAGAAGCAGAAAATAATATTATGGGAGAAAAACTGATAGTTGAGCGCGTTTTCAAATTTCTTTTATGTTTAATTATATCACGAGTTTACGCCAAAATTATTGCTGGGCGGTGATGATTTGAAAAACTATTCTTATCCTGACATCTATCAGCCGCATTCATAAGCAAACGACAAATTATCGGTGAGAATGGAATTCACATAAATATTACCAGTCGATAATAAACTTCTTTATCACCTGATCACTCTGTTGTAAACTTTCCGCTTTGATATCCGCCGGTAAGATTAGTCTGGCAATTGTTAATAATACATGGAACTTTGTTACCTACGTGATTCTAAACGAGGTAGACGAAATGTAGAGCATTGATTAGATGTGATGATCAGTCCTAGGTGTCGCCTGCTTCCCGTAATAAATGTCAGGCCGTCAGTTACTAATGCACTATTGAGTAACAGATTTGGAGCACTATTCGGTAACCGTAACTATGAACGATCACGAGCAACTCGAAGTCTTAAAACGTCTGCTCGGAGAACTGCAGCAATTTTACCTGCTTCTTCGTAGCATTAGAAATGATCTGACAAAGATCACTGAGAATTTCGAGACTTTGGCTGATCGGTAAAATCGCAAAGTCGTCATAACTCTATTCTCTTATTTTGGTTCTTCCGTGGACCTATCATATTAATTAATATAAAAATGGCTTCGTTTTGGGTTGGTATCCACATAGAGCTTATAGCCAAAGAGGAGGATAAGCTTATAGTACTGGAAGAGGAATACAGCAGTTCGCTTGACGGTAGCATATTGTCATTGCAGAATATATATCTCAATAATGTAGGGAGATTAATACTGTTATTTTCAAATATATTTCTTTATCTAAAACACACGGGTAATTAATGTTACATAAGTTATTCTCTGTTTTCATATAGTACGTCTTTCGTCTGTCTTTTCGTGAAATCATAAAGGCTCCCGGTCATTCTTCCGGTGTCGCCCTTCCCCCTTTTTCCTACAATATATGTATATATTATACACCGAACACCGGATATGAAGAGAGAAATATATCTCTGTCTCAACATGTTGCAGTAACTTTTCACTCATTGCTCAAATGGGCTATTGCTCTTCAGCTCTACGGTAACCATTCGCTCAACCAAGTATTGTATGTATAGGTATACATAAGACTACTCGAATCCAACTTTTAAGTTACGGCTAAGTTGACGTTACGGCCGAACCATAAGCCCAGCATTAACCAATCACAGCCAAACTTTATCGGAATAAACCAGGCTTAAATCCTGAATGATTGTGAAATTTGCCCCAACGATCCTGTTTTTACGATTTTTATTTCATACTCGATAGTTTTTTCGACATCGATAGTGACCCATAGTCGCAGCTATCGCTATTTATCGATACCACTATCGAGGTTCAGCCAAAGAGCTTCTCTTTGGGTTCAGCCGATACTGAAGTTCACGTTCACGTTGACGGAAGGAATTATGGAAGTTGGCTTTGGTATGGTAGCGTTCACAATTATATATGTTCGACGACACGGTGACGCAGAAAATAGCCGAATTCTAATTCCTGCGTCAACGTTTGAACCAGCGACAAGGAGGGAGATTGCTAGGCTCTTTCACCTGGCTGAAATGTACTAATGAACGCGATCGAAATTTAAAAATTGGGCCGATTCGAATTGATATTGAGCCGCTGTCGCTTAATTCTTAATGTTCACATCTCATGAAATACACACTTTTGACGATTCGGGATTAGCGATTCGCTCTCGCGAGAACAATATAAATTCCGACCTCATTTTTTGTAAATAAATTGATGGGATGTGTTTTCATCCCTTATGAAGATAATAATGGGCAAGTGTGATATAGGTGACGTAACAATGAAGAGCAACTCTTGATTTACAATATACAACCTATTTATTATTTACAACAACGTACCAATCGTAATAACCATATATATATTTATCACACACTTTACAAAACGTTTATCAGTCGCTCATATTATATATTTACATTTTTAAGGATTTCTTTTTTTTTCCGTTCATTTGACTGTTTCTCCGTAAGTTTTTGACTTTAAAAAACACTTCTGCCTTCGTCTCAATATTATAACCGTCTGCGCGTGGATCTCAAAAGTTGCATGAATATTTCCTTTTCGTTAAGGAATAAATGATATCATCGGGGGGGGTGTATAGTGTAACAAATTATCAGCCACATTATGCCAGACGATGGAAAATTAAAAAGAAGCAAACACAAGTACAAAAATGAGAATGCGAAAAAAAGATACCGATGATGGCACTAAATGACCACATAACTCAAAGTCAATTAGTTTCGGCATTTGAAGGAGAAAGATTTTTTCTACAATTAACTCAAAGATTTACATTCGGAGCAGCACCGGATCCACGAATCAGAAGACACGGGGCAAGGTGGGATTTTGCCGCCCCGCTCCCCGTCGTTATTGAAGTATAGGATAAACGTTCGGTTTAAAACAAAGTCGGTTCCGGTTATTCAACAAATTTTATTCCTCTCAGCTTCAATACGAATATTGATGCTACAACTCATAGCTGATAACTTTGCTACAGACTTTGGAATTATTTGACGGACTGGTCTCTAACAACGGTACTCTACGGTAATTGAATTTTCGTAGCTTTTTGTACTCATGCTACGTGAAGCTCAGAGCTCTAATAATAATTTCCCGAAGCAGTTCGCCGCCATATGCAGAAATTTTCGAGAAAATCGACTTCGAATTACGTCATTCGAATAAATAAATCATCAAATCTATGCCAATTCACAGATATATATAATTATAATCTTCAATGAATCGCACGTCTCATCGAAGATTATAATTATATGTTGTGAATTGGCATGGATTTGATGATTTATATATTCAAATAATATATAATAGATAATAATATAATAATATAATATATAATTTGAAGTCACTTTTTTGAGAATTTCTGAACATGGTGTCGAACTGCTTTGAGAACTTATTATTCGAGTTCTGAGCTTCCCGTACCATGAGTACGAAAAATGACAAAAATCCGATTACCGTATGGTCCCTTTATAAGATTAAAATCTAACTTTTCTGTACGTTTGAAGAACGCTCTCCAAGAGAGCGTTGCGTATACCTACCTTGGGACCATTTGAGCATTCTCGCTCAGGAAAGTTATCAGCATTGTGAAATAATCGAATCCCTCTAAAAATAGAATAATTGGCATGAACAAATTTTTTTCCTTTTTAGCAAACCGTATTTTGTCGCCCCCTCTGCCCTGCCGCCCGGCGCAAGTGCCCCCGATCGCCCCCCCCCTCCCTCCCCGCACCCCACCGATCCGGCGCTGATTTGGAGAGCAAAACTATGGCTATTTAGAATCCTTCACTTATTTTCGGAAAAGAAATTTGATTATGCTATTTTGATCCATTTACGCGGTTTATAATTATTGAAAATAAAATTGATTTACATTTTTTTTCTGTTCATTACCAACCATTGACATGTTCTTCTCACTCTCATACTCACTCTCGAACTATTATTTATTAGTTAATCAATAAATAATAGTTCTATTATTAATACTATTATCCATTTTATCTATTATATTTGATTTTTATTTATTTATCCATTTATATATATATATATATTTTTGTTTGTTTTTTTCTTTATCTTTTTATATTTTTGGTACCAAATGACATATGTATAATATACTTTCACGATAATTCTATTATAATACAGAATTCTATATTGTATTTTATGTTTTCAATTTTTCTTCTATCGTATGTATATTCATTTATTTAATAATTCATAATAGATATACTCAATCAAATTATTCATATAGTATTATACCTATACATATACCTATATAATATTTCAAGGTGCGTACCTGCATACCATACGCACTGAACTCTGTTTCAGTCTGCGAGCAAACTTACAGGTGGCACTGGTGAGAGAGTATCGAGAGCATTCGATAATGTTGAATAGACAATTAATTATCAATTATAGGAATAGATTATTATGTTTCATGAATCGAAGCATACAATCTTCCCTGATTAGTGATTACCCTAATTCCACATATACATAGAATATTTTCACCCGTCAGCTATGTAAGTATTATCTCTTCATTATAGTATATATTCATATATAATACCTATATAAATGTGTGTGTGTATAGGTAGATCAAAGATTCTTTTAAACACATATATAGTACACGCAGCTCGTCTGAATAATAAATTCTGAATAATAAATTCAGCAAGTCAGACGTCCTAATTATATTATATAATATTGTTTATATCGTTTTATTCATCTTTAAAATTTATTTTCATTCCCTCTCATTTGAATATTTCTCTATTATTATGATAGAAATCTGCACGCAGAACGATCAAAAATTTCGTCTTTAACGTATGATAATGATATAATGATTACGAAATTCATTGCGCAATGGAACAGCACGCATATAATAATATAATATATAACATCATTATTATATTGGCATCGGACGTTACACAAATATCATCATATGAAATAATTATAAGTGTTTTCCGAATATACTTCAGTATAATGTATAACTCAAACATGATATAAGATACATAGTTACGTAGTTATAGATATAGGTATACGAAGATCACCTTGATTATTTATTTATTTATTCTTTCCTTTGTTGTTTCACTTTAAACTTTGTAAATAGTATATATATAATTAATTCATGTTAGTTTAGCGGTAGTACATATTCACTTTATAGGTAAAGGTTAGTTATCTCATTGTTTTCTTCTGTATTTAAAAATTAAGAACAATTAACTAATTATTATAATATGATAATAATTCACTCTCATGTTACGCTGATAATTCTAATTTTACAACAGAATAATAACAATAATAATCATAATATAATTCATATATCATATAACATCTCGCCAGCGAGAAAACAAATATATAATATGTATTTTCAGTGTATATTCATTAAATATTAATTATTCTAATAAAAATAGATTCATCCTATCTTCAATACCAATATACCGCGTTTTTTTTTTTTTTTTTCCTCTCTCTTTCTTTCGCTCGGTACAGGCATTCGATGCAAGACATACTCTTCCCGCGTCCATTTCTGAACTTCCCAGTTTGCGATCTTCATTCGCATTTGTAACGGGCGTTGCAATAATTTGTGATTTTACATCCTTCGATGTTGTTATAGATTCACGGTTAACGCGAACCTAGCGAAAAAAACCGCTGTCACCGGCATGTTCACGAAAAAAACCCTACAAGTTCATAGCAGTATAATTGATTAAAAAAACACTCAGCTGTGTTCATATTATTAACGTTTAACACGAGACTTTACGCTATTTTTTTACGTATGCGCATAGTGCATACAGATTTAGTCTCAATTTCGTATTTCCATCATGAAAATTACCGAATTTCAATCCATGATTACATTTGAACATTCTTCGATAAAAATTCGGAAGATTAAGTATAACGCAGATTCCGTACCCCAACCTTCACATAATTTGAAAATATTGAATAAATGAAGTGTGAAGGGTCTGATGCTTGATGTTCGAAACAGCTAAACATTTCGGTTACGTTACGACACACTTGAAACTTCCTTGCCGGCATTCTACAGATTTCCGGGCGAAACTTCTGCTGGTTTAGAAGCTCTACCGGACTAATTTCCACCCCCGCGTACAGTCCACCGCCCCTCCTCTCTCCTATAAATTGTCGACCGTCACAAATATAATTACACGGCATGAATTTGCCAATGGTGAAATACACAATGTCGATTTTTTTTCTGGAAAAATCCATATAAATGCACGATACTCTATTACGCCAGAAATGCTCATTTATTATACTCGGAACACCAAAATATTTAACGATGCATCGAATGCCTGATCCTGTACCGCCAAATTTTGAAGCAATAATATTACCTACCTATAGGCAGTATAATAATTATAACGTGCATGCATCCAAAATGTCCAACTTTGCTATTCGACAGGTATACTATAATAAAATACAAATACAAATATCGCTTATAATGATAGTAATATAACGAACGAATATAATTTGTAATATAATTAATAATTAATATATAATAAATTGTATATTTTCATTATTTCTGTTTTCTTTTCATTCTTTTGTTTGTTGATCTCACATTTTTTTCTGTTTATCTTTTTGGCACATCTCGTCAATAATATCATGAGATTACAATAACAATTATTATACAATGGAATATATAATATAGACATACTATACGTGTTCACGTTATACTCATAGGTTTTCACCTAAAATATTAATATGTATTTTAATATTACCATTTACATATATATTACCTACCTATACATCATATGAATATTAGCTATAGTATATATACCAATATACTTATAAGATACATATAATTCATCAAATCTACATGCACGTCGTTATAGTCACGTTATCCGTGCACCATATCGAGTCGATCATGATCTATCTGTTATAGATATTCTATTCTATTTTTATTTATTTTTTATCATGTACCTACAAAAATTATACGAGGGATATACTATATAATGTTCAGTATATACCTATGTTATATTATATTATTTAATGTTGTTAAAATCAGTTACCCCCTAGAATAATTCCGATGATAATTTTTATCAGCTTCAAATACGATTGTGGAGTAATTCTTGGGTAAAAATTCATGATCTGTTGGTATTGTTCGGATATTTGATCATTATCAGGCGGAGATCTTGAATTCAGTTCGATTATACGATTGTGAAGAGTTTGTAATATGTAGAGATATTTTTTTCCTAATTTGATTCTTCTTGTCGTCGGAATCAATGAATAACAATTTTAACAACATTTCCGTTAATTTTATATCCACGATGAACAAGGCACTGCTCGACAAATAGGGTTTCAATTGCTAGATTTTTTTCTTTCATTGTTTGCCATCGAGCAATTACGTTAACTAATTGTCTATCTTCTTTATACGATATAATTGAATCTCCCATGTTTGCTGTATTCTATTCTTGTATATACACGTATTTTTGTGAAAATGGTATAAAAACAAAATGCGACAAGACTGTTATGCTACACAAGTATAGGCATACATACTATGTAGAAGATGGAAAGAAATTCGGATGGATCGATTCGACTGGAAATCAATCGCGATCTACCATCCGTTTTGGTCAAATTATTTTCTCTAGACGAAAACATTGAAATTTCAAGTAAAAAATCTAGCAATCTCAGTCCTGTGAGATGTTTATACAAACTCTATTATAAATGGACAGATCTCAAGAAAATTTGCGACATTCTTAATAGTGAGGTAATGTATCAATGATAATAATAATAGTAATAATAATGACAATAATAATAATTACAGTTAAAAAAACCAGCGAATACGTATATATCATTGTTTTAGTTACCTACAATTTCTTGAAAATACTCATGTTTATAGGGTAATGTAAAGTATATGTATAGTATAAATAACTAGTATGAAGTATTTATCTGTATAGAATTCAATGCCGCAAAACGCTGTAATATTGTTGTTGTTGTTGTGTTGTTGTTATTATTATTATTATTCTCTTCGCACGCCCGCATTACACGAGTATAGTATATTATAGTACCTATACTATACCAACGCGGTAAAACCGAATAAATATAACAATTTCACGCGTTTTCACAGGGGTGAAAGGCTATTCCATATTCTTCTCTTTGTTTTTGTTTCTTTTTTTTGAACATTTTCAGAGAAGTCCGTCACCTTTTGAAGATCATAATTCCTTCCTTCTTTTTTCCTAACATCAGAGTGACGATAATAAATAATAAACTTTGTATCAAAATTCATTGCGTTCTGAACGGAGAGGGGTAGTTTTTAAAAAATGTGAGGCATGATCAATACAAGCTATACTATAAACTGTTCAATATATAAAATCGAACGGTAAATCCCATTCTTTGCGTCTGGTTTCCTGCATTTTTTGTCTCTCTCTCTCTCTCTCTCTTTTGCTGCGATATCGAACGCGTCCAATAATGCATCTATTGATATTTGTATAATTGGTCGATTGGCACTGGCGAATAATTGAATGTTTCTCTAATGTGAACGTTCCTGCCCTCAAAATGTAATTCAAATTGCGTAATATCGGTGAGCAATCATTGACTTTTTTGTATTTCCCAGACAAGATACCGAAAATCCTAATAATAAGAATGTAAGAAATTTTCATTTACCATATAGTGTAAGAAAAGAACGTACGAAGATTGTTTATTCTTCGATCCTTCTTCATATTCGAATGGTCAGATTATATATCATAATTCGGATATATGTATACCTACCTATTCATCGAATAAATGAAGGTATCATACATATATGGTATATTATAATTTGATAAAAAACGATTTTCCAAAGACGACAAAACTCTCTGCAGAGGGTTGAATTGTATAGCCTCACCCCTCCCATCAATTCGGTCGCGATTCATTCGTTCATTTATTATTCTATACGTATAATAACAATTTACAAAAAAATGGTCCAATTTGCTTCGACATTAACAATATTCAAGTACAAGTTACGTGCAAGCAATGTAGTACATATTTTATTATCGAAATTGAAAATATTTAATTATCATTATAATATCCATTTGATATCATTCAAGCCGTAGATTTTTTAATGCTAATTATTCGTCCAATAATTTTCTCATCATCAGACGGAACAATTGATTTCTATCAATAATTCTCATATAACACATCCGAACGTTTGATCAAATCGTGTAAAAACAGTTCACCTTATACGACATGTTTCTGTTTTACGATTTTTATACGATGTACAGATTTTTTGTTTCATTTTTCGCTTCTTTTCTTTTTCTCTTCAGTTGTTGATTTTCGTTTAACTCGAAGAAACGTTCGCGAACACAGTTAATGCCAATGGATATAGAAGAGCATCGTGCACATTTATTTTTTTATTTGTTTGGACCCTTTGTAATAGAGTTTAGTATAGGTAAATACCGTTCAATTAGCGATGGAAATACTATATCCAGATCTCACGATACCCTCGATTTCGTATGTCTGTAGGTAGAATTGCCGAACTTCAGTCAAAAATAAAATGTAACACTGATTCCAGTTTTTGTGGTTAATTAGTCATAATCGATAGAAAAAAAAAAGACCAACAGTCGAAGGCCCATGAATCTCGCGATGCAGGAATTCAATTTGTCGAGATTAAATGTTTGCATAATAATTAACTGGACTCTATGACATCGTGAGATTGCATGAACAAATTTAACCGAGAATTGATGGCGCCGCGGGGAAATGTTCATCAACTTGAGACTGAACTTGGATTCTCTGGAAAATTACGAAAGTAAGAAGAAAGTTGGCAAAATTTCAAGAATTCCGGATTCAAATTTGTCGAGTGGTCCCAAATCGTGAATCAGTGGAGATCGTGAATTTACGAAAAGTAGTCCACCGCTAACTACAGTTAGACAGTAATGCAATAATAAGTATTATTACATGTTATGTAGTAGGTATAATTTCGTTTCAAAATTTATGACAAATCGATCGAAGTATACACAGTATAATAACGATAATAATAATAAGAACAATAGTAATAATAATCAGAATTTCGGTACCGGAGGCACTAATCGTAGGTGTAGCATAACCCAGACGATAATGCTCGCTTCAATTTGATCCTCTATAATATTATAATCAATCAGCGCCCGGTTCGAAGAGCTCGAATGGTTTGATTAATTTCACGTGTAATATCATCTTTCAAATTCTTTTTTGTTTTTTCTTATCAACGCGTCATTTCTATCCACCTACCTCTTACCCGACCTGTTTCTATCCGGTGTGGTCCCGTGTGCGTTACAAAACGGATAAAGAAAACTCTCCGGCAAAAAAGATGTCTTCGTCAACTGCAGGCCACATCTTTTTTATTCGTTAAACACTTACGAAAAAATTTGTCAACTCCAATGGACGTAGAAAAAGAATTGACCGTTGAAATCGCGTGTTATAACGGAATACATCGATTCCTTTTCTGCACGGTAACGGATCTGCAGTCGACTTTACCCAGGCTAAAACTTTCCTGTTTCATTGTTTCCTCGACGGAAATTTTACTCAAACGTTTTTTAACTCTGAATGGAGTAGAGCGCGGGGATATTATCTCGTAAAGATCGCTGGTCCGAGCTTGGATCTGAACCCTTCTTCTAGGACTTGTTTTCTCGTCAATCGGTATCGCGATGTCAACTTCCGAGCAGTGGTTCCTCCTTTCAGGTTTTTCATCTTCTTTTTCGAACGTGGCAAGCTCCTGAAGACTTTCGAGCGTCTTTTCTTTACCTGCACTTCCAACTTCGTCCGAAGGTGTGTTAAAAACGTCAGAACAATAACTCTTTGAATCACAGATTATACCGAATTCTAACGAATTAGTTTCCTCCGTTTCCGAAGGCGGACTTCTCGCCGAGGCTAAAGATATCGCCCGGGCTTCTGGCTTCGGTGGTTTCTCATCGTCCGCATAGTCCAACGACAAACATCTTTTCTCGAATAACGCTGGTCCCGGAAGAACAACTCCAACTGGATAACTTACTTCCACCTTTTCGTTTTCCTCTTCTCCGTTATTCTGCCATTTCTCAATCTGCTTGTTCCCAGGTCTTCGTATGCTGTTCTCTCTCTCAATAGACAAACAAAATTCTTTGTCAGTGAGTAGGATCTTCTTCGGCAAACGAAACGGAGTCATTTCTTCAGCTTTGTCCAATTTCTCTATGGACGGTGTCTTCAGCAAGCTCTTTACCTTTCTCAATTCCGTAAGCAAATCCATCGTCTCTTGACTGGGCTCGTGGAAAATGTGTCTTTTCGGTTTCCGCAATGATCTAGTGTCCATTTCCTGGTCACTTTGGTGGTCGATGCTCTTCTGTTTCCTTAGTACCGATCTCACCGTCATCCCAGAGTGCAGCGTCCTCGGTGGGATATTTTTGGGCTCTGATTCATCAGCCGGATTCGTTTCTCCACTGAGATTATCCACTTCAGGTTGATCCGTGGTCTGACCTTGACAAGGCGACGGCGTTTCGACAGTCTCGTCGTCCCCTTCAACTGATCTTTCGTTCGAAGAAGACGGAAGACTATTCGAATGCTCGATCCTATCAACGTGGTAAAGCTGCAGACGAGATCTGACAGAGTTCAATGACGAAGAGAAGCTTTCGCACGTAGCCTTTCGACGATGCCCAACGTTATCTTCGTCATTTATTTCCCCAAGCTCCCGCTGTCTGGAGGCTAGGGCAACGTCAGAGGTCAGACTTCGGATTTCAAATTTACTGTGAAGCTGCTTAAAAGCTTCCCTAGAAAATTCCTGGCTGATGCTAAGCGTCGGAGTGTCTAATTTGCGAGTAACGAATTCTTGAGACCTTGGCACTGTCTGATCTCGATCTCTCCTTTGCTCACAGATTTCCTGGCTCTGGTATCTAGAAGCGAGGTCGAATGTAGCAGTGATGAATATTTCCCTCGATAACTTGAGGTTGTCTGAAGATATCCCTCGCCTTTCGAAACCCGTGTAATTCATTCGGCGCGATGGTCGCCTGGCTACAAGACTTTGCTGACATTCGCGCTCATTCATCTTGTCCAAAATATCCTCAGAAGCTTGTCTCCGCGTTGTGTTCAACAATGTTCCATCATCCGAAGGGCCGTGAACTGGTGCATCTTTCTTTTCCGAAGCCGCGGATGTTTCTCCCTGGGCAACCGAGTGTCTGGACTTCGTAGGAGATTCTTCTCCAGGTCTCAAAACGGCTAGTTCTTTTGATTTCGGTTCGGGAGAGTCGTTTGATATTTGTCTTTTCACCGGTGAGTTTGGAGCCCTGCAAGATTCCATTCGCGAAGCATGATAATCCGTTGGGGTCTTCAAATTCGGCCCGTTTTTTCTTTTCGGAGAATTCCCCCAGCTGACAGCCTCCTGTGGGGAACTGAGGCATGAGTTGGACGAGATAATTTCCTCGCTTGACATTATCCTGCACTTTACAAGCTCCGCAACGCTTTGGGTTTTCGGTTCCGGCTCCACGTATTCTTCCGCTTCTTGGTCATCTATTTCCAAAAGAGGCAAAGAAGAAGGTCCAGGATCAAGGACATCGTCTAAAGACGCGCCGCGCAGCGGATCTCGAGGACTTTTTACAGGGCTCATTGATCCTTTGAAACTATTCAAGTCCTCAGTCTCGAAAGAGTACATCTTCTGCAATTGTCCCTTGCCGGATCGTTTCCTGAATGAACTTCTCGCCTCCCGTGGTATGAGTCTTGGGAGCGTTCGCGCCGGTTCCTCGGGCCTCGGTGATGAAACGGAGATTTCAAGTTCCGGAAGATTTTTCGACGAAGAAATAACCTTGGATGATGGTACGTTGAAGGTAAATTTATCGACGGTTTTAGAGGTGCCAATCTTATCTAAAAATGGTCTTTCCACAGCTTTACTAGGTCCGATCTTTTCCAAATAAGGTTTGCCGACAATCCTGGGTGCAAACTTTGCAAGGAACGGGCGATCCTCGGTTTTCGATATTCCAATCTTTCTCAAAAACGGTCTCTTCTTTTCGCGCTCTTCTTTCTCCCGCTTAGACTTGCCATCCGGCTCCATCGACTTTTCGCTGAGACGTTCATTGCTGTAGTTCGAAGAGTTATCGCTGCTCTTCGACCTCGCCCTTTTACTTTTCGGATGGGGAGTCAGCGGGGTTCTAGGCGTCCTCGGTGAGGGCTCGGAGTTTTCTGGATTAGGACAAGTTTCGTCGAGGAGTGCAATGGCGTCCCTCAAATCCATGTAGGCTTTTCTCTGCGTGCCAAAAGGCCGGGGAATAACATCACCCTCCATACTGCTGTTTTGGGTGGAGGTTAAATCAGGCCGGAAAAATTCTCTGTCAATATATTGTAGAGGGTGGGAACTGTGGTCGTGCCCAATAACCGGAGGCGTTGCAAGTGGCGTTTCGTCCGCGTACCAAGGTGTAACTCTCAGATCGTCCGGCCTGGCTGCTGGACTCTGCGGAAGAGTAGTTGTTCCCTTTGGTATTGCGCCCTTACTAACGTCAGGGTAACCAAAACTCGCTACGCTATTAGCCCCGAGGAGTATCGGCCGTCTTCGGTAGGCAGAACAAGTTGCAAAATGGGGTGGCGCTGGCCTCGCTGTTTCTATAACAATTCTCCCCTGGGCACACGGCACGATTGGTTCACCATCTGCCGGGGCTTCCTCCGGCGTTAGAGGAAGCGCAGCGCCACGTCCAAACTCGATGAACCACAGCTCGTCCCTCAACTCGCTGTCTCACTTCTTTTCATTCATATCCTTATTCAGGTAGTGAAGTACGTAGTGTAGGACCAGGTCGTAGCAGTATTTGTATTCGGTCTGAAACCGAAAAGATCATCGTTCTAGACCCTGGAAGTACCAGTAGCTGCAGTTTTTCATCAACCACTTAAAAATTATGCTCACCATATTCTCAACCAGTTGAGGTCTGTGCCTGCGGACGGTTTTAACAGCTTGAAATATGTCCACCTCTCCGTGCTGTATCACTTGTTCTATGCAGGCGTTAGCTGCGCAATATACACCGCAACGACTCCTTCCGTCGGGCGAAACAACGGCGACAGGTCCATAATCAGTGCGCTGTCTCCACCGTTCAACCATGTTCATAAGTTCGACGAGACTGTTAGTGGACGTGGGCACTTTGTGGCCCATTGGCCAGCACGTTAGTTGAAATAGTTGGACGGTTTTAGGCGGCGCCTTGACACCGGCCATAAGCTCCGTTAGGGAAACAATTTTTTTGTTTATTCTAAAAACCTGCGAGATCGAAAAATTTGCACAAATTTTCATTCGGAACGGGAGCCGTGAAGCTGTTTCAATTTCCTTTTCTGTGTACCTGTTAAGTTCACTGTAAAAATCGTATTTCTATTTTTCGTTTCTGTTTTTCTCTCGTTTGCACTCACCCAAGTTTTGATGTTGGTGTAATGATTGTGGCTGATGTGATCAATGGTGAAAACTGGACCGTATTTTTTCGAGTGTCGTCCCTCGGGCCAAAAACTGGGAAAATTCGTTGAGCCTGGTGGCGGAACACACAGTACAACGACAGCGGCGCACTCGTAATCATAAACCAGCGACCAAAATTCACCGCAAGTGTGCCGGAGTGGCCATTCGGTCACGATGTACTCCCGGGGTTTCGTGTATCCCTGAAAAACATTAACAAATTAGGCGAACATTAGGCGCACGCTCGCGTTTTACATTTACATTAGAAGCCGGCTGCGAACTGATCCCGTACAATTTCCAAGAGCGCGAAACGTAGTACCTTTCTTTTATTCTAAAAACAAGAGTTGACATTGTCTTTTTGTATTATAATTTGAAAATCTAAATTTATCTCTCTTTCTCTGTTTTATTGATATTCGTAATCTGAGATTAATTCAGATGCCGCCAAGATGTATGTTCAAACTATGTACTAAATACATAGATCCACGAGGGATTCAAGGATGAACGGTGCTTCAGATTCCACATTCACTCAAATTCTGATTATTAACATCATTTTACATAATTCTTTTTCATTTTCTTACTCACATCGACAAAAACTGCATTGATATAGTCCGTGAAGCTGTTACCTTGGAAGCTGGTCAGATATGGTCGAAAATTATCCGCTGCGGAGAGTAGAAGATAGAGAAACGTAGATGAATATTTCAGTGAATCCGGTGAACTGAGAATGCAAAGAGGGAATCTTGCGATGAAAATTGAATAAAAACTCACGCGGTACGACGAGAACGTCTCTGTTCTTTTCCCGATTATCTGCTCTATGTCCACCAGCGCAATCGCCGATTGTAAATCTTGGCGTCTGTTTACAAATCTGTTGATATTCTCTCTGATACTCGTTCATTTTTGTAACCGGATTTTTAACACTCTTCTGCTTCAGTCTTTGGGACAATTCGGAAACGGGGAACCACGAATTCCCACATATTACGTATTCCTCCAGCGTATCGTAGATGAACTTGTATTGCTCCTAAAATTATTTCATCAAATAGAATGACCTAATTAACATTTTTTTCTTTCAACGATTCTTAGCTTTTTTTCCGTTTTATTTGGAAATGAAATCGTATGCGGATCATGAAGGTATAGCTGGAAATAGCTTGAAAATTTTCACTAACCAAATTTTCTATCAAACCCTTTCTGCTCAGCCTCAATTTCTTGAGGTAACCAAATACGTCGAAGGCGTCTTCTTCTTCAGCGAGTTCCATGTTCGCATCTATCGCAAGATAAACCCCCGATCGACCACCCCCGTCGCTACGAACAAAGTATATTTTATTACGCTAAGAATGTCTCGAGAGTAAAGAGATTCAATATAGACTCTCTGCATGAACCAGAGCGCGATGAGAAACTGTAGGAATCTAGAATCATACATGTTTGTAGAGTACATCTATACAGCCTGCGTAACGAGACCAAAGAATATCAATTATTATATTCAATATCTCTGCAATTCACTTTCACGGTCGAATTGTACTTATTTTGGGAAACGATATCACGAAGGTACCTACAACTAATCGTGTCAAGAAATCGTCTGGCGTATGAAAAGGACGGAGAAAAATCGTCCTAGGAATCTCCTACTTATATAGGTATACAAAAATTGAGGACAAAAGTTTAGTGTGTACGTAAAACTGAAGTTGATCCACAGACAGCTATTCGATGCTGCAGGGGGACTGTAACCGCATTAAGAAGCGGGGTGGTTTGAGAACAAAACATAAAATAAGATAAAACGGGGAAAATGAGGAGAGCAGGAGAATAAGCGGAGAATGTATAAGAGAAATAGAAAAGTAAAAAAAATGTAAGAAATACTCACTTGCAGTGCACGACCATTGGTCCGGACTCGTTTTTTATTGTAGAACCGACTACAGCTCGAACTCGACGCCGAAACTCTAGGACTGCATTGCCGAATGGACAGGTATGAGAATGCCACTCAGTATAGTGAAATTGTAGAAGAGTTCTCTCCTCCGTGATTTCCTGTCAAAATAATTGCGCATTACGCGTAATTCTGATAGACATAGTGCGACCGCACGGAAACGATCAATTTTCAAATTTTCTCCTCCTCAATTTTTCGCTCGTTTGTTCTCTTTTGATGTGAAACTGCGCTCACCACTCCGATAACTATCACTCTTATTATTATTATTATTATTATTATATTCAGATTCTTGTCAAATGGGGGGGTAAAATTATTGGCAAATTCGCGACGGTCGACTCTTTGTCAACCTGTACCCAGACCTACGCAAAATTATTTATACTTCGTAGGACAATAAGTGATATGCGCGGATGGATGAGGGGTCTGGCGTGGGGGTTGAAAACCATCCTCGCAAACAAGTTGAAACAACGAACAGTTGATATTTCCATTGTACTTGCTATTGTTCTTCTTCTGGTAATTAAAAATTGTCGATAACGGTATGAAAAATAGTGGGATAGTAAACGACGCTTTGCGGAGAGCTTCGAAAGCTCTCAGGGGACTCGAGATTATTCTCAGAGTGATCGATCTTCGCGACGGAAAATATCTGGTAGGTATAACGTAATCCAAGTCTTCCGGGGGTTATGATGAAACAATTCTGCTGATTACCTATACATAATTATGTGCAGAGCTACGTTCTGGCAGACATAGTTAGCTGTATTCCAGAGATTCGCTCTCCGTTCCCAAGAGAGCACGCGAGACATAATATGATCAAAGTTTGCCGGAGATTCGTGATATAAACCGTATAGATGTAAAATTCTATGGTCGTCAATCAATCATTTTTATAACTATCATTCATTCAACCTTTCGATTACAGATACAACGAAATAATATTCAAATAACAACTGGATGTAGCTACGCGGATGGGCGAGATAAAAGTCTATTCGAAAACATGTATATTCGCAAAATTTTCACCGAGCTTCGATCAGAGCTGTACACAAGTATATTACATATATAATAATACGGTAAAAAAAAATTTTTCTATTTTTTCTCAAATTTTATCTCACGTCCGGACTTTCGGATAAAATTCAATGAATCCAATTATAGCTGTATCCCAGCGAGTGTCTGTTTTTGAGTCCCATCGCACACTCCACGTACGTACGTGCGGATGGAAAATATTTCTTTTGTCGGGTTAACTCGGGTCAAACTGGGTCAGTTTTAGTTAGGGCATGTGCATACGTATGTAGGTATGTATACAGAGCTCAGAAACCTTATAGCGCCCGTAGAAAATAACGTACTCGTAGGTAGGTACAGGACTCGAGGCGAGTCGAGGTGAGGGTCTTTACAAAAGAGGGGGACAGTCGAGAGACGAAATTAACACGAGCTAGTTTCCCCTGTGAGATGGAATATTCTAGCAACGTATATACATACCACGTGCCTGGTAGGTATGTACTATACGTATGTACGTAAGCGACATAGAAGAGGGACGGGGCAGCAGTGTCTCTGCTGTCGTCTACACGTAGTCATACAGAAATTCAAGTCTCACATAGGTATATACTTGCCAGCCATAGAGCCAGAACTTGACCTTTACAAATTGCAATTAATTCAGCTTCACAGTCTGAATTAGGATTTCATAAGATAATCATTTATTTACGGTCAATTTGATATCATTTCATTCAAATGCGTATCCCAATTAATTCACACGATGGAGTGCGAAAGCCCAGAAGTCACAATGCCTGAATGATTTTAGTCTACGATTACGGTGAGATGAAATTATTGCGTAAGAGCTTTTTTCCACGATCTGCAGAATGGAGATTGAAAGAAGGAAAAAATCAAGGACTTGGCGAATCGTACGGAGTACCAACTTTCGATTTTCTTTGGCCACTGATCAATGACCCCACCGGCCAAGGTTTGGAAGCTTCCAAAAGCTTCACCAAAATGCCCGGAAATCAATTATTGATGAACACTTTCATTAATTTATTAACGTTTACTTACGCCTGCTTCATTTTTCTTATACAGTCGTATCGTTCGTATGTGAAAATTGGCCAACTCTTCTTCTTTGAGAACAGATACTCCAATACCACCGTATTCTTCATCTTTGTCTTTACTCGCCGGCCAGTACTGGACACACATGACCTAGAAAATATTTCACGACGATTAAATATCGTGATCAATAATGGATCCTCCAAAATGACGAACGGGCGTTTTTCTCCCGAACATCGGGAATAATTTTCGAAACACATTTTCCAAATATTATGTACATGTATTGTATTTAAGAGTCGGGATTGTACGCTGCGGTTTTCACTTCGAACAGAACGTACCTAGTCGGCTCGTTTGTAAAAGTAGAATGATGATGTAGAATTTGGACTCGATTGGCGGATGAAAGTAACCCAAAAAGATCTACGATTACATTTTATCTTTGAACCAATTCACAAACACATAAGACAGTAGACATTCTAATAAAGAAGAACCAACGACCCTGGACGCTCCTCTTCACCCTTCAGCCTTCACTTTTTTCCCTTCATTATTTTCGGCCAATTCCGCATGCAATTTTGATAACACAAATATATTAACCGCGCCATAACGATAGCTCGAATATCCACCGGCAGGATACCCCTAATTAAGACATTGTGTTGGACGTTGACGTTGCGACGTTGACGTTGGCGCCGGGATATTCGGCGCCTGGTTTGTTCGCGTACTACCTAATAATATACTACACACCGAAGCATCACCGGAGCAGAACGATACCTACGAATTTACTCCACAATCTCTGATACATCAACGCGATCATTAATATTTACGTAACAGAAATCGGTGTTTCTACCACGTGGATGCATCCGTGTCAAATTTCCATTTTTAAGATTTCACATCAATACTTGGGTAATTAATTGGGTTCAACTATCTTTTTTTCTCTCAATACGTTGTGTGTTATACGTATTCTTCGATTCCGGAACAAGTCTCGTCAGCCGCGTTCAAATTTCCATCATTATTAATATGGGTGGAAAAAGCTTTCGGACCTTTTCGAAACCGAATCATCACGGAATAGGAATTCGCCTTTTCATCAGCCTTTTCGATGTCGAAAACTGCAGTTTGACGAGCATTTCTCGAAGTTCAGAAACGGGCTTTAGAGCATGAAGGTAGAAATATCGGCGGAAAAAGAAGATGAGTTTGAAATTAGAAAATTCTGTTTTCCTTCAATTCCTTCGGCAACGAAAATAGTTCAGATTCCCTGTGAAAATCTGCCAACCTTCAGCTTCTAACGAACAATCGATTTTTCGACGCATACCAAAGCGCCACGTATACTGTAAATTTCATACGATGTAGTCAGTCACATGATAGCCTTAGGATTTATCGATATGCTGGATATCGGACGTGTGATATGACGTTCTAGGTTTACATCCATAGTATACAAACCCGCAGAGAGGACGATATTGAGACAGTATAATATAATGTAATGCGCTCACGCTTTCCGTACCTTCTGGTAGATTATAAGACCTTGTTTAAATTTCAGATACCACACACAGCTGGGCTTGGCGAGCCATATAGACCCGTGAGTATAGGCTGGCGAGGATATTAGATACTCTTCACTGCATATGCAGATTTTACGTGACATATTCTGCACTCGTGTGTCTCTGGGACTCATAATGGGTGAGACTTGAAATGTGGAGACAAAAAAATTTGAAACGAAAGAGGAATACGACTCGAAATTTTCTATAGATATATGAAAACCGCATTGATTTGAGGAGGAAGTAGAAGCGGACTCTGCATGTGTGGCGAAACAACCAGAGTCACGAGTATAGGTCCTGCAAAGTTCGTGAATTAATGGGAAGCCAAAGTCCTCCCATGGGTGTGTAACGAGGCGGAACAATCTTGGAGTTTATAAACAGGAAATTCCACGCTGCAGAGTTGTGTAGTAACATAACTTGCTACGCAGGAACAATTTTGTTTAATACCTATAACTGCAAGATTCACCAGCTTACTCCAGACTCCAGACTCCAGACTCCAGATTCTGGAGTTCTAGACTAGGAGGAAGAGGATATAGAATTCTGCAGGCTAAATATTTACCGACTAGGTGCTATAACATCGTCTGTACAGACACATTCTGCGATATTCTATTCCACTCGCTATCATATGTGTAACTCGAAACGAATTGAATTTTCCAATTGTAGGTATATGCGTACGTAGATACCTACGTACGTATGTATGTACATGGCCATCAAACTATTGGGAAGAAAAACAATATTCCTATTTCGACAAAGTTTCAACCCGTTTTTTTTTCATTTCAATCATTCGTTTTCTGTTTCACTCTCAAGTTACGTTGACAATTTGGCGAAAATTCTCGTCGAAACATTACGAAATACGAACCGATATTGTTATTTAGTCGAGGATTAGCTTGAGCTGCCGGATGAAATTCTGGGCCAACTGATGATCAGGATTATTTTCTCTCATCGTCTTTCACGTCGCAAATCTGGCGAACTGCATAAATCCACAGATAAAATAAACACAAAGTTTATTTTATCGAGATGGATTTTGCAACGTGAACAAGATCGGCGATTCGCGTGTTTCATGTTTGTATCACGAGAATAGGACAGCGCGCGCGTACGATAAATGAAAAGAAATAGGAAAGAATGAAGCGGGTCGGTGAGCGTGGTCACGACGTTTTATTGTTGGTACGTACTGTAGCGGTATGGAAGAGAAATACTGCCGAGAAAACTTCCCCGTACTATGTCTATTCTCCAAATAACACGTATTAAGTACACATACCTATATTTTACGTTAAACGAGCTTCTCGCAGTTCGGAAAATCAAATAAGCTGAAAAAGCTCAAGCTAAATTCCTTAATTGAGTTCAGTCCCCTGCAGATTTATTCGTGAAACGTTCATTGCTAAATTGATCGGGATTTCAATACTCTGAACGAAATTCTGAATGACAAAATTGGAAAGATTCTTCATAATTGCGTTCCTGCTAATAGATATTTTTTGTTTCCGTTCTTTCGGTGTTCTTTAATTTTCTTCTAAAACTATACATAGGGAATGAAAATATTAGAAAATTCGTATTCTCATGCCGCATACATACCCGAATAAAGTCGAAAGTTTTCGTCAGCATAACGATGCAAGATGCTTGTTCCTGCCAAACCATTCTCCAAAATTCTGTTACCGTATTTTCCATGGGGCCTTGAGTAACGATGTAGGCATTTGGCTTCAGTATACTCTGAAGAACCAATGAAGAACAAAAACAGGCCTCATCAAATGAATTAATTCATGTGTTTGGTTTCCAAACTTCAATTTTAAATCTTAATTGAGGCGATGAGAGCAGAATAATGGAAAAATCAGATAAATCAATCAATGAGAAACAAAATAAAGTGGACATGGTGCTCAAACTTCCATTTTTCTATTTTGTTAAGTTTTCTGTTTTTTTTTTGTTTTTGTTTTTTTATCTCCTTCCCTTATACTTACGTCGACGTAAGAAGCGTTAACGTAATCCGAGTCAGGCTCCCCTTTTATCGTTTCTAGAACGACCCTGTTGTAATCGTCTGAAATAGAGGAGAATCAATCAATTGATTTGGGTGTTTACGATTGCAATCGACTTTCTTCGGGCCTCTAAAAGCCGCTACAGTATAGTTAGTACAGCGAGGAAAAAGTGCGGATTAAAGAAATTGAATAGATTAGCAATATAAATTTTCATTAGATTGGTGTATAGGTATATGTGTACGTGTGATAATCGTACCTATACAATAGCGTAGGTACGGAGCTAAAAGCACTTTCACTTTTACTTTTACCGTTAGTACAAAATTAAGGACTTCACGTTTCAAAATCGTCGTTAAAAGTTTATTTTCGTCGAAAGTTCGTTCCCCGAACCTACGAAAAAGAAAGCTAAAGTGATTTTGGCTTAATTAAATTTCTCAAATGGTCCTACGCCGTTATGCCCTCTGTCTTTCGCACAAATCTCACAGAACCGATCGATTTTTAATTAAACTTTTCTCGAACGACAATTATACGGCGATAAATTTTTTGTCTGGATTTGTCATTCCTGCCGCCGTTCCCCGCCGTCTGTGCGATACGGATTCATTTTTAATTATACCAAAAATTTTGCTCACTTATATATGCATATACCTAGGTATAAATCAACCGATTATGATTCTTAAACAAAAAATAAATGTAAAGTTTAACAAGAATTTGTCATCACGATTATAATTATGTTTGGCGAAAACTTTTAAACTAATCGGTTTCAATATCCTTCAGGCTATATTTTCAGGATTCATTGTCTTTCCTTTTTCCTTATTGTTCGTTTCGTATTTTTGGCCGGAAAATTCAAACTCTCGAAAATTTTGTTTTAATATCAATCTATAGGAGATAATGGAAGAAGAAGAGACAGGGGGAAAAAAAAACAACCCTGGAGACGATCGAGAAGAATTTAACGATTACTACAGCAGCATGCAACGTATAATATTCGAGCTCTGAAGATTCTATTCTTTGTTACGAAAAAATGTGTGAATCAGTTCGTTTCTCTTTTTTCCGTAGCCACTCGGAGATTTGATTCTGTTTTTTTTTGTGTGTTTTATCCGCTCTTTTATAATACATATTCAATTTTATTACTTATATGTATATAAAGGAAAAAGAACGTCAAACATTCGGTGAAATGAATCCGATTTCTATACCCTTTGAAGTCCTATAACAAACACGTAGACGTATAATAATAATTGATCTCTCTGATGACCGAACCGTGTGAGGAAAACGTATTTTACTTTCAACGAGCAACAAACCGCGGTTCATTGATTCGTGAATATACCAAACCGCGCGTATAAGTTTGTGTTTGCAGGGGTAGGTATCTAGAAAAAAGCAAATAAACGAGGGTGAACGGAGGGAAAGAGTGTCTTCCAAAACTAAAAACCCTGATGGAGACCAAAGGGGCGGATTTGAAATCCATCAAAAAATCATACGTTTGTATTCAGAGAACCGGCATTTTTATATCTACAACACCGAAAATGACTTCGTTTCGCATATTTTATATCCATACGTATATGTAGGTATATATGTTCAAAAATTCCAAATATTTTCTGATCTCATAGAGAATGGAATTTATTCTCTGGAAGGTTTGTTTTATCGACTCAACTTGAAATATGTATGTTGTTACAAGTATGATATTGATTTTTGCAAATATCGGGATGTGTTGAAACCTATTTCTATAGCTATGCATCAGAAGATTTCTATATGTATGTCGGAATAAGAAATGTCAGAGGACGAAGAAGCAAATGACAAGAGACTTATTGTACATAGCAGGTTAATAAAATACGTTAATGGTATAATGACTTACATGGAATACACCTTTGATTTTGGTTCTTCTCCTTATTTGCGCTTTTCATCGCGTGCCTGCACGAGTGCGTCTCTACCTTGACTGCGGTCTGAAAATCAAAGAGATTGGGTAACGAGAGGTGGATTCACGTTGCTTTGTTGGTAGTGAAGAAATAGCTAGACGGGAAATGTTTTTCTGAGGAATGCTCTTCTCGCCAGAAGAGGATTGGAGAAAAAACATGAAATGAATCGCGAACTGCGCCGTAATTAATTTCTAGGGCACAAGCTTTATTTTTTTATCGAAAATCATTTTCCTCGTGATGATAAAACGTGGGAAACTATATATTTCCAGACGTTTAACGTCAGCCACATGCGGTACGCGGATACCCATAGCATATCATTGAAATGAATGGTGATATTGAAAAAAAATACGTGAGTGACGTCATTAGATTCTCGAACACGACATTGGACGGTTAGACATATTTTTTTTCTACTTTTTTACTTTCTTCTTCTCTCTTCTATTCTGTTTTGTTTTTTTTTTATTACACTTTGTTACTGGGCTCATGACGGTAAATTTTTTTTTTTTTTAGGTTTTTCGGGTGAGTTCTGCGCGAAGGATGAGAAATCGACGATGCGATGGCGTTCATCAATCTTCTTCGGGAACCGTACTCTCTTGATATTATACAGGTATGTGCGTGTGTACGTTCCTCTGCATTTCATGCACAGTCAAATATCTAACAACGATTCTCGGACTCTCTACTATAATGATTCTTCCTAATCGGAGTAGAATTAATATTGGAGGAAGAACGCTTCGATCGTTATTTTAGTTCTTCGCTTTTAAAATATGTATGCATGTATATACATATACATACTTGCATACGGACTGCCAAAATATTAATAAGAACCACAAAATAGAATGTAAAATCAGGAGAGAATCCAATGAGTGGAGTTTCCATTCACGATTGGCGAGCATAAACTTGAAAACGAAGAAAACCATGAACTCGAATGAAGTAAATTTTCCTTTAAGGGGAATGTCGACTTGCTATGTTAAATGTACAGGAACCGTTTCGGAAACGAGAATTGTAAATTTTCGCAAACGACACGATCGATTTGAATGAAACTTTGAGAATTCATTATGTATGATGGCTGAAAATGGCTAAGTATTTCACGTTTTCGAAACATCGATCGAATTTGATGAAAGATGAATATTCCCTATGTTAGCTAGGTTAGATTGCCAGTGGCGTCTGCAAATTCCCCTTGACTCGTGGCAAGCATGTCTTTATAATACAAATTTTGATCATTAGTAGATTATGATCTACTGCTCATACAATTGGCTAATAAAATGGATAATTCCCAATTGGGGTTTGTCCCCTAATCTGTTCTCTGAATTCTGATCAAATTTTATTACCTACGTAAGTAGGTACCTTCTCCACATACTACTGCTCATACCATCAATCTTAGAATTGTGTGTATGAGCTGACTCACAATCAGAGATAATTAGGCATTCAATTCGCTAATTTATAGGCCAATTGTTTTCATCGAGAAAACGACGCGACGTGGGTCTCTCGAGGTGTAATTTGAATCCTACTTAACTTTCTCTCCCCACTTTCTTCCCAGAAAGTTCAAGTTGAGGAAAGGAATCTGTAGACGGAATAATTAATTGATTTCTGGGACTCGTTGATTATCAATGTATGAAATAAGAGAATTGAGAAAAAGAAGAATAGATGAATGATTAAATAATATTGATCGGAACCAATATCTGCGAGAATTAGATTGAAGGAATTATACGTAAATAAATGATATACATTTCGGACAAACCTCAAACTCGAAACTATTACATTGATCAATCGTATGTAGGTTCGATGATTATAATTTGAATTGAAAAACTATCAAAGTCTGTAGATAATAGTGCTAATGAGAAATTTAAATTGTTAGTATAGGATTTTTGTTCTGATACAAATATCAACCGTGTATATCCAAACGAAATGCTTTTATGCCAAAATTTCGCGGCGATTATACAATCTCGCGAAATGTCACGAGAATTGCTTGACTTAAGTGACAAATTTGACAAATTCTCCAAATTCGGTGGAGTTTACATCCCTTTCCTCCGAAGGGTACGAGATGGACGAGCATGTGGACAGCGATGGAAGAATAGCTATGAGTGTGACAAAAAAGAGAAGGGGTAGAATGATAATTTTGTATCATTCCAAAACACGGAGCGGGAGAATTCATGGAGGTAGAAGAATTCCGTTGAGGTCCAAAGTAAATTGTATGTCATCAGGGGTTAAACCCCTAAGCCCTATTTCCGTGCGAAAAACTCAAGCCTGCACAAAGGAACCATGCCTGAACGGTCAAGAGTCCAAAAGTACCGGAGGGACCTGCACCTCATATAAAGTAGATACCTACGTATGTACGTACATACGTAAGCAACGATAACGACGTTCCGTCGTGAATTCTACTGTTATATAGGGAATTCCGGAATCAGATTTTGATCACCGTTCGTATTATGATTTTTGTTTTTGTTTTTTCTCCGACACGCAAGAAACTTGCCGCGCAGTGTGGATGAAGAATGACCAACGAGCGGCTATCTACTTCAATTTCAGGTGTACAAGTGACTTCCGACTTCCGAAGAATTTCATAGGCCTCCATGAGGCATTCTCTGTCTTCCAACAGACTTCCAGAGATTTTATAGTGACTTCTAAGCCTTCCAAAGATCTCCAAAGAATTACACAGACTTTCAGAACCAGCGTGCATAATACTGCGCGAGTGAATGGGGCGGGAGGCATGGATTACCAAGATTCCGACAATTTGACCATATTCCAGAAGAGTCAAAATTAACGGATGCACAGATTTTGAGGATCTCTGTAGGTTGGTAGCTTCTCTTGATGTATAATTAGGATTGACCAAGAGCGAATTTTAACAACTCGTTTAACGATTAGGTGCAATTTACCAGAGGCAAGTTACATAGTTTGTGAGCAGAGTAAACACTATCGCGAAGGTATAACGCGAAGGTAAATCAGTTTGAGAGCTTTTTTACGTCAACGGTAAATACCTGGGTACACATATGTTATACACCCATATTCAACAGGGCGGAAAATTCTTGGTGTATGATGCAAATAGAATCTAATGAACTCTCTCGTTTCAAATTCAGGTTCACAAGTTTCACAGCAGACGTTAGACACGTATCATGTGCCTTAACGTACATTGGTATGTCGGTGTGAGTTGGCTGTCGAAGGTATGTATAACTACAAACTAACTCATTATATATTATCGCGTGGGTATGTATGTGTATACACACAAAAGAAGTGTGGTTCATTATTTTTCACCTTTTGTTATCCCACGCAATCTGTAATACTCTGCTTTGTATCCACTCTGTACATTCTCCTAGCAACCTACCTGCAGCCAAAGATTTTATCTACAGCTTACGTTGTATATTTTTCACTTTTATTTCTAAAGCCTAGATGCCAGTATGGCAAAGAAAATGATGAGACGGCGGGCTGAGAGAGGATTATGTACGTATATACAATGTTGTAATCGCTTTTCACGTTTCTTCACGCGAAATATAAACTTCGTTCTGTCAATCTTGATTGTGGAAAGACTGTGACTCGGGAATGCGAATGTCTGCAAGATGATTCGAGAAACGACTCGTTCACTATGTAGATGACACTATATATATGTATAAGGCGTCGAGGATGTAGGGTTGACCCAATCTTGAGAAATCATCGTCCATCTTCGTCAAAGATTAAGATTATTTTCGTCTGATTCGAAAATCGATCACGCAGTACCACTGGGATTCACGTATAGTCGTTTTATTATCTCGTTGAGGTTGAGGTTGAGGTTCAAGTTTCCAGAATAAGAGAACGAACTCTCCCTTCGGTTACTCGGATCATCTTCGCTTTGTAGTACCCCGCTATCTCGTCCATACAAATATCCAAATTCGAATTCAGATCTAGCCCCGGGTAACGAGGAGGTATTGTAGTTTTCCAGAGCGGCGCATTTATGGAAGTAGGTTACATTGTCTGGCCTACAACTGGCTGGTTCTCTGATCTCTGTTACTACCCTGTCGTTCAGTTGGTACAAAGCAATGCCAATGAGTAAGTAAGTGAGTAAGTAGGTAACTAACTGAGTGAGTGCTTGCTCAGACGTAGCTAATTAGACACGAAATATACACCTTGATAAAGATCAAAGTCTTATAGGTACGTCCTCTTGATGAAGAAAGTATACTATACCTAGGAGGTATCGTCTTTATGTAGCATTCTAATGAGACAAAAGGAATTGTAATTGAACGCGCAAAAAAATGAAAATTCATGTATGTATATACGTACTGCATATATATTATATCTGCATGAGAATTCCTAGCATCTGAAGACTCGGAGTAGCGTTTAGGCGGCCGCGAAACCTCTACGTTGTCAATTTTTTGCCATTTTTAGCCAATCAATCAATTGTTTTCGTGGTCTCCGGTTTTCTGGTTGGCTAAAAACGGCGAAAAATTGATGACGCGGGTTTCGTGGCCGCCCAAACGTTACTCCGAGTGTGTTCAGACGTTCGGAATTCACACTGTATAGTTATGTGTACATAACAACTTATTTTGAAAATTTGACGAAGTGGAGAAAATCTGGAGTAGAATTTTAGCGGATCCTTCCCCCACCTACATCCTCCAATCGCAATATACACAACTTCAGTCATCAAGCGGCCATTGGAGTCGCCGCTGACAATCTAACCTAGCTAACATAAGAAATATTCATTTTTTGCCAAATCCGACTTCCTGCCATCATAGTCAAGAAATTCTCAAGGTTACATCGAAATCGATCGAGTCGTTCGCCAAAATTCACGATTCTCGTTTTCGAAACGGTGTCTGAACATTTAAGACGGCGAGGTCCCATACGTCACCTCAAATGATTTTTCAGTTCTTTATTTCTTTTTAGCAAGATAGGTACCTAGGCACATAAAATTTATAAGAAGCGTGATTCAACATAAAATTTATAAGAAGTGTGATTCAATTCTTCATTCAATGCGTTCGGGTATAAATTAGTGCAAAATTAATGAACAAGGGACCAAGAATTGCCTCTGAGAAGACTTGCAGGTTTTTTTTTCATCAAAATACTCTCGCAGTCGAGTCAAAGTGCCATTCCCTCGTCAGCACGAGTAGTATAGCCACTGTATCGGTCAGCCAGCCACTACAGTGATCTCTATCATTCGTTCCTGGAAATGGGTCTCACGATTTCAATAGTGTAAAAATTGTTTGTCATGTTCTTATGTATTTCTTCTGTGACCGACTGATGAGAAAAAGAATGTCATTTCATCAGCCTGACGTGTCTCATAAGCAGATGTGTGGATTTGTCGGTATAATAAATTCATGTATTACATATCCATACCTAGATTTGATTCGTTCAGTCGTAGGTATGTATATTTTTGTTTGTTATTTTTTATATTCCATTGAAATCCACGCTGCTCTACTTTACTTTATTCATTAACATCCGCGGCTTTCGACATATTATGCGGCCTTTTATGCGCGGAAACTGTGAATTCTTTTTTGTTTTTTCGTGTATTCTCAAGGCGTCGTATAGTAGGTTAGTTCGGTCTTGTTTTACATGCTGTTAAAATTCATCTCGAGGCAGAGCGGAATATTGAGCAAAGCATGAGCAATGCCCCCCGCCCTCGGGAGGTGAGATATTATTTTTCATAAATATTTATTACATTACGTAGGTATTATATATTTATGTTTTGTAAATCGTAATATACTCCGTTATTGATGAAGTATGAATAGGTTATCTTTCATATTTATTGACTGCACGGAGTATTCGAACTCGCGAGATGAAATGGGATAGATAAATATTTCAATATAGTTATGTAATTCCGTATCCATGATTACGTCCAATTATTCAAATGGTTTGTGTTCGTTTCATTGTTTTTTTTTGTTTTTTTTTTGTTTTCCATTACTTCATTGTTGTCATACGTATTTCACGGAGTAACAATCGATGACGATTCCAATACCCGAAGGTAAATTCGTCTTCTTGATCGTGCGATCGACGTAAAACGCCTAAAAAAATGTATGTTGGGAAATGTTACCTACCCATTGCATATCACATAACCGGCAAATTATTGATCGAGAGACAGAAACATGTACTACACGTAGAATAGCACTTTTAATATATAAGTGAATAAAATTACACACCTACAGTTCGCAATATTTCGAGAAGCGGAGATTTTCTTACCGCGAGCGTCAGGAGAGAAAGAGAGAAGGATAAGAAGAAAACCGAAACCATTCAATGTGTCGGATACATCGGATCGAAAAATGCGAAATCGCGGATGGGATGGGAGAGGAAAAAAAAAATGGAAAAATTGACAAATGTCGAGAAAAAAGACAGAGTATTGGTAGAAATAAAACCGTTGAATTCGCGGTATGGCGTACAGCTAGCTATTAGAACAAACCCGATTTCCACTACACGGCAAGAACCACGTCAAAATTGAACGTATACACGATTCTTCTTACGTTCTCAATAATCGTTGAAACCGATGAAGAATTCCAATATCAATATCATATTTTTGTTCATTCTATTTTGTTTGTTTGCTCTCAACGTCGACCTGCCCGCTCTTGGCGCGGAGATGAAAAAGCGGCCTGTTTTTATCTTTTTTTTTTTCATTTCTTTCATTTCATTATTCGTTTCCAGCTCCCAGCTATTTTCATTACGTATCAATTGTTAACTTTTGGCAAGCGCGTTTTAATTGCCACACGTCGGATGCGATATACCTATATTTGGCATTATATATTGGACGTTCGCGGATACCAATATTCAACGATTCTTTCCTCTCGATTCTCTTTACCTTTCTCTTCCTCTTTTCATTTGGATCGAAAAAAAAGTGAAAAAAAAAATTGCCCAAATTGAAAAAATCGAGTTCAAGCTGAGTATTGTAGAAGCAACAATGAGAATAAAATATTCTCTGTGTAGTAGGTTGTGCCTACCAAGTCGAATAGTATTGCTTCGATCTAGTTTCTCTCCCACGAGCTTCTCAGATTTCATGATTTTTCTCATTTTAATATACTACCAACGTATTTTCACTAACAACAAGCACTAATGTCGCACCTCTATACTTTTCAAATTGTATTTTCGTGTATGAATAAAAAGCTATACGTATGTGATATAAGGTGATAAAATACGAAGGGTCTGAGACTCTTGACTGTGGAAAGTATGCTTTTGAACCTTCGTATACCTATATGTATATGTACCGACCGCGAGAGTTTCTCTTTTCCTCTTTACATTTTCCTTCTTTTTCTCCCCCTTTTTTTCTCACATACTCTATATCCCTATATCTAGACCGTTGTGGGTGAATAACGTCAAAGAATGCCGGATAGATTTTCCGCGGGGTGTTAGGTTGAACCAAACTTTGCTTGAACCAGGGATCGTAAATTTGTGAAAGGAAGTAAAAAGGCGAAAAAAGCAAAATGAAGGAAGAAAAACCGACAAAAAAATAGAAAAGAGAGAAAGAGAGAGAGAGAGAGAGAGCGCGGAAGAAAGAGACTAGAAGAGGAAAGAAGAACTCTAGAAGCGATGGCTTATACGAAGGAAACTATGCAAGAAAAAGCGAAAAGAAAGAACCACGAGGAAATAGATATACACATACATATATATATATATACTATACATACGTACACGGGTAGTATATACGGGGTAAAAAGAGTAATGTAAGAAGCCGAGAAAATACGTCGATGAACGGATTGATACATGAATGTATACTATTCGCATATAGGTATGTATGTATATATACATATATACTATAATATGTACACGCGCGCATATAAATGTTTGAATATTCCTTAATAGTATGACAATATATTCATAAATTTACGTGATTCTTTTCACGGTTCGTTTATCCTAATTTGATGTATCCGCGATTTTTCGTGTCAAAAAGCTTTTCGCGCCGTGCCTATTATATAATGTAGTGTAGGTATATACATAAAGAAAAGAAGATTGCGTCGGATTCTCAGGAATACATAAAAAATTTGAAAATATTTCATCATCCACGCGGTCCTCTGCCACCCCGCGTCCCTCGAAAGTTGAATAATTATTTTATTAAACGACGATGATGGATGACCTGAGGGAAAACAATTTTCCACCTCGTCCCGTAACAGAACTTGAGCTAGTATCTCCCTCGGACTACTTAACTCTAATCTAGTCCACAGAAGCAAGCTTCCGTTTGACGGAATATAGGTATATCTAACCCTACTGGGAAAAGCTATAATATTTATAAAAAATCAACTTCCTATCGTCCATTATTATTCATTTTTCATTTTTCATTTTGTTTTTTGGCTAATTTCTTTTTTCCCCTCACATAATTACATTTCATTTCATCTTTTCAAATCTTGCCAAGACACATTCACACTGTAGAGGTAGGTAGGTAGGTAGGTAGGTAGGTACAGAAATATATTTTGTTCACATGTAGGTACCTATACTCTATGCTATTTTAATGCGTTAAACAAATTTCACCGCGCAGCTGTAAAATTTGCAAGTTTTAAATTTACCGTCTTCCCAGAACTGATGCGGCTACGTAGCTTGGTATACCTACATATACTACTGCAAGCTCGAAAATTAGTGTCTCAGGTTATTTTTTCAGTGTGAAAAATTGCGGGAGAACGGGAGGGGCGGGAGGGGGGGGGGGGGGGCGGAGGGTTGAAAAAATTCACTTCTCCAGTAAAAATCACTTTTTGCAGTAGATGAATAATCCGCGATACGACTTGTCTTATACCAGCTAATTATACCTACATTAGCTCAATGATCATTACTCATAGGTATGTTATATACGCCCGTAGGCTCGCTGCGCAGTAGATTATAGATCTTGAGGAAACAAAAAAAACAAGAAACTAAGAAAGAAAAGCAGAACAAAAATAAAAACAAAAAAAAAACACACGTAAGCGAAACACAAGATAACGAAGGTTCACGTTGTTTGCTTTTTTTTTTTTTTTTAACGAGTGCCTGTTGTATTTGATCTCCTTCAAAAATTGTCTGAGGATAGGTAAACACTGAAAGATTCAGATCACAGCTACATTTATCTAGATATATACGATACGGAAGATGATTTTGGTGTCTAAATGTCTGCAGGGGCCGCGGTTTCGTTCGATGATACGGAATATGTATACGTAGGTACAACGTACATACATACTACATAGAAAATTGGAAAATAAAAATAAGAAAACGATTAGATCATCGCTCGGTAGCGGTCGTTTTAATTTTGGTACCGCATCAGCGAAAGCTTTGAGCTTCTTGCCGAGTTTGATTTTTGGCTTGGTATACCTATACTCAAGTTTCGGACTCCGCGCAGGTGTTCCTAACCAGCTCGTGGAAATTTTCAACGAAAAATTTGAAAATTTGAAAAATGATTAAAATATATAGTACACAGCTGTATCGTCGAGACAGGATGTGGCTAACGGGGTCGAATATTCAGGATCACGTGTATGTACTCGTATGTATGTAGTATACATACAAGCGTTCATACATATACCTACCTATACGAGCGTAAGCATTCGAAACTAAAATTAAACAGAGAAAAAGAAGAAAGAAGAGAGAGGAAAAAATCCTTGTCGTTGCAAAGCTGAAAATATCTTCGGCCTTTCAAACATACTTTTGTACTACAGTATAATATATATGAGACCGCACGAGTTCATGAAATTTTCACCAGGTTTTCAGTCCATTTAGCAGATCCTCACAGGACTTTACACTTCTTCACCCTCTGCCCTAAATTTTAATGGACAAGCCCGGCATACTCCTATTTTACAACCCCCAACCGCAAAACGTCTACCGTACGTACAACCTGCTTACTCCCCCCCCCCCCCCCCCCTCCCCCCGCCGTTATTGAAACAAATGATACGCGAAATTTGCAGAGCTTGAACAGGTACAGCTGAAGAAAAAAAATCTCCCCTCCCAAAACTATTTTCCAAACATCTTCCGTACCCATACTCCGTCCATTTGAAGCTCTGGTCAAAGATACTTTGTATAAATGTCACGAAAACGAAATTTTCCGAGGCTCCCTATATACCTACTACATACTTCCTCGTCGTATCATATGTGACGATATTTTAATAAATAGGTACCCTGCAGTGCATGAAATTCTTTGACAAGAATAGAAATGATTCACGCTAAACTGAAATCGAAAATGGTGGAATAAATCTACGCAGGTAATTTTACGAGAAGCAAAGACCGTTGGTTGGATGTACATCAGGAATCGATCGTAGTAAATACCAGCGTTCAACGCCCACTTTGTCCAAATGAATGGGCGCCGAATTGTGCTGCGAACTCTTTGACAGGGGTCTGTTCATTTTTTTGGGGGAGGATTTTGTGTTTTGTTATTTTTTTTGCTGTCTCCTTTTTGTTTCACGCTATTTTTTCGCGCCCACCAATACTCGAATTTTATCACTTTCGTTCTTTCTTCCTCATTTCTCTTCGCACTGCATTTTCGTGAACCGTCTATAAAATGTGGGCAGGTACGTAATTTGATTTTCATAAAAAAATATAAAAACTGATTACCGTACCTACCTATATAACACGAGTATGAGACAGATCCAAAGCGAAATAAAAGACATAAAGTAAAAATGGCAAATTTTAAGGGTCGCTGTGCAAAACGTAGTTACAGTCACACATTTATCGCAGTTCAAACTACACCGTCGAGTTTTCATGTTTCTCATATATAATATCCGTATAAACGAGGCGATAAAAGTTTGCGTAGTTCAATTAATGAATATACCGGACCCACATCAAATTATTATATGACCGGAACTTGACGAGAGATTACGATCATCCGCGCCGTCGTAAAAAATTTCTAACACGGATTTAATTGGATCGAAGATGGCGTCGGTGTGTTAGAAAGAGAAAAAAAGTGGAAGAAAAGTATGTAATTCAGAATTTGCAATTGAAAAATTTGGCGGGCTTTAATACGTGATGGCAAATTGTTTTCATTGTCATAAGAATAACGAAAGATTGTTCGATTGTTATAAAATATAAAGACAAACCAAAAATTCAAGCGAAAGGTCGTTCCGGTCAATATCGGGGGGCAAAAAAAAACAAAGGTGAGAAGCAAAAATGAAGAAAAAGAAAAAAGAAAAGGAAATTGGATAAAACGAAGAGGAAATCTGTGTTGTTCGCTCAAGCGAAACCTCTATCACGGGGGTCGAGACATAACGTATGTATACCTAGCCCATGCCTAAGCATGCGTATTGGTATAAAATATTAACATGAACGCACGCACCGGTTCTGGTGGCAGCCCCCATTTCCCATGTCCCATTTCCTGGCTTCCAATTTCAAAACAACATTACAACAATGGAAGAGAAGCGCGGCTGAAATTTTTACCGCTGACGCAAGAAAATCACGTGAAATTCATTTACGAGCAATTGTTTTTCCAAAAATTGCAATCAAAAAAGATATAAGAAAGAACGGAGACTCTCACCTGAAATTCAACGCGGTACAAAACTGGAAATTTTCTACGTAGTTCGCAGAGTTTTGGATAATGTGGGAGTTCCGTTGGTGCGGTTGGCAGCGACGTTCCCATACCGCCGTTCTCGTCTGCTGCTGAAACAGTAGAACAGCAAAACGGAAAATGAAGAATAAAATATGAAACAATCATGATAGCACTAATACGTATAGTTTATTTCAAACAAGTTTCAGATCAACATATTATATCTATTGTAAGTATAGCTTTATGAGCACTTGTGGTGCGATGTGATGTGGAGGTTGAAAAAAGACGACTGGCTCACGTCGTGATGTATGTATACACAGGCAAAGACAGACCTGCCGTGTTCGCTACGGGCCGAGAGAGATTTTCAGCGAATTATATACGTCACGAGGAAAAAGATCCGAGGAGAAGGATCCCCAAACCGCGAGAATGTATTAATGGAGGTTCTAGTCTGGGAAATTCGTCTTAGGCTTAATTCGATCTCGAAATGAGAAAATTTGACGAATCTGAAGATTGTCAGTTGCTCAATTAGTTCTTCCTCGATTACCTCTCCCCGTTAAATTTCGATTTTCGCCATCGAAACTTTGTTCTCCTGCACTTACGTCAGCATTTCCGATCTTTCTTTTTCGATAATACTTTCGGCAAATAATGATAATTGAGAGAAATCTATGTGAGACAATAGAAAAAAAAAAGAAGGAACAAGATATGGAGGGCAGAATCAGAAGGGGGAAAAATATTACTCGAAAGAAAAACAGGAAAAAGTTTCGCATGTGTAGTAGAAACACTCTGATTTACTGCCCCAGCATCCCTGCGGCACAAAACTTGTCAGACTATTTCGTATAACAGAGCGCTGCGCGTACTCCGGCCACATGAGAGGCGTATAGGACTCCGCGGGATATATGATAAATTATTTTATGTGATAGAAAGAATTGATTCATTTGTTATTATTTTCGTTCGATCATCATCATCACATGATCGTTATTTGTAATTTTTTCGGCCGAAAGTTCAAAGAACATTTGCAATCCGGGGTTAGATTAATTGTCTCGCTTTCATGTCTCTCATTTTCGAAGATATTATGAATCTGCACTGTCGCATCTACCCTTGAAAATCCTCCTTCGAAGAATTTGTCAGGTGATCTGATTGGCGGAATCTCTACTTTCTTTTTTCACTCTTTTACCGAAAATCTCATTTCAGACTCTCTATAGGCATCTATAAAGACCTTTATAATGTTTCCGTTCATCCAAAATCCTAATTCAATTTTCGTCAACGTATTTCCGTATTCAAAGATACTTATCGAGGGTAGCAGGGGCTTACATTGATTAGTCTCTTCAAAACCCTTCGATCGTGCTTGTAGCAGACGTACGTCACCATCCCTCACGCGTGGCTACACCTATGTATGTGCCACATCCGTATTTGTACGTATGTACATACATTCACACGTACATAAACTTTATGTAGCTACACGCACATGATGGATGCGCGAGAGCGCAGTTTTTATGCGACATTAAGAGCCGCTCTCATTCCCGGGGAGTCGTATATAGCCTACAACAGAGTTGATACGTCAACAGCCTCAACGGTAGGATGTCCCCACTAGCCTCGTGTCTGTACCACAACCAATTCCAATATCCTCAAAGTGAATCAGGCGACATTTTTGAGAATGACGAACTCCAAATGAGTTATAAACCGTGCATAATAAAACAATAATCGTTTTTCTTCTGATCAGGGCGTAATTTTTGGAAAATCGTCAAGTATTTCAGACCAAAAATCGAAATCGTTCTTCTGCTTCATCTCTCACGACTTCAAATCGATAGAATTTTCATTATCAATCAATCTCCGAGACATTTTTTCAGTGATTACGAATTCTGTCTACTAAAATTTATGCACGTAGGTATGGGAACGATCTATTTTTTCACGATAGATTGATTCCGTTAGAGTGCCAATGAAAATAACAAATGTTTGAGAATCCGTGGAAGTAGGTAGGTATACGTATACTACGTAGATATATAGGAATAGACAAGTGGAATGGCGCAGATAATTCAAATATTCCATCTAAACCATTAGGCACGATTTCTCACAGAGAGCTTTGTGATCTTGGAGTAAAGGCAGAAAAGCTGCTCCGCACTTTACTGACAGGATATTGCCTTCTGTCTTCTACAGCTGACAATCTCTAGCTGACTGCAGACTGCCGCTCTCACGCTGCTGGCTGGCTCAAATTCTCTTGGCTTTAACAGGTCAAAGGACCAGCGAAACATAAAGCGCGCTAACAGACCGGGGAGAGCCGGGCAAAGAGTGGACAACGGCACCCCTTGCGGCAGGGGTTAGAATAACTCTAAACCTCTAGAAACCTCCCTTGGAACGTTATGCCTTTGAAATATTAACGCTCATAAAGGTCGAGGTGTACTTAGGTGTGTACCAAATGAATTATGGCACGTTTCACTTCTCATTCAATTTCCAAAAAATAATTCTCAGTCATCGTGTAGACCTGAATTTCTCATAGAATAGTGTGAATACAGTTCTTCTCGTTTTCACTTGTCTCTGTTTCGATTCATACCCAATCTTTCTCTCGCAGGTGTATAAAAATCCACTCTGGAATGTATATACGTAGCAGAATTCGTTTCTTCATGTGATATATGTTGCAAATATTTTCAGTAAATATCAAATTAGATTTGATAACTAGTTTCGCGAAGGAAAGGCTCGCGGAAACTTGGACACAAACTTTTGGCGCTCCCCGGGTACCTTTATTCTTTCGGGGCAATAAGAATAATCGCAAAAAGTGAGTAGGCAAGACGCGATAAAACATGGATAAATTTATTATCAATTTATGGCAACTTTGATCATCAATCTCCAAAGTTTTTGGGACAGAGTCACAAGCCGTATGAAGTTACGTACCTATAGTTACCTTGTATGTAGCGCTTTTAACAATTTCACATCAATTTTCAAAAGTTTATTCCGGCATGGCGAATGATCAATTTATCAAACTTGTACTACAGTAATTGATCAGGTGTATGTAAAATCGTGCAACTTATTGATAAATTAGCCATCGGATGGGAATATGAATTATACGTTGTAAATCCCGTTTCACTTATCTTCGGCCTATTTTTGCACTATTGCACTTATTCGAAAGAATCCTGAGTCTCGTTTATCCATCTTTTATCTGGAACGGTATTATTTATTTACAGAATTTCCAACGACCAGATATTTGAAAATCTTCAAACAATTTTCCATTCTCCATGCTGCGATATTTGCCTTTTTGCCCGATAAAAAACGTGGTTGAATTTTCGCGATGAAACTCATGGTAGTACAAAGCATGAAGGATTTTCTGCCCCCTTCTCCACCGGCTGGCACTCTTTTGTGAAATCCGAAAATTTTCAGTGCTCTCTGAACAAACGATCGAAAATTGTTGAACAACGAATATTTACGAATTTGACAAAATTTAATCTTGACCAAAGCAGAATATAAATCATAATAATTGTTTATGAAATTGGGTTTTTCTTCACTTTTCATTGTACGTCTAACCCACACCGATCGGTGTATTTTCACGAATTTGACACTTTTACGCCCACGTATTTCCACCCATTCATAAGCTTAATGCGTGCTATATTTCTTCAAGAAAAACCTCAATTCGTTATACCTATGCTACGTGCGTTCCAACTTCGTGTTGGTAAACAGCTTCGTCTGGCCATCATACATCTTGGCCGAAACGGTGAGGCGCACAAGTAGAGAATCAAACTATGATTCGAAATGTTTCCATGTAATAGAAACTACGAAAGATATATGAATAATTCATTTAAAACTGTTATTCTCATTGTTATTGTCCCAATCTAAAATGACCGATAGATGAAAAATTCACCACGCCTCTTTTCTATCTATTGATTCGTCATTGCATGCGAATACGAGGCTCAAAAATGCCTTCCGGAGCAATTTTTCGCTGAAATTATGCGACGAAGAAAAATCCGAATTTTTTTGCCAATTCGGAAATCCCCGGAGACAGAATATCCCGAAAGATGCTGGACACAGAATTTGAAGATAAGGTGTAAGAAAAGGTCCCGTGTTGGGCGCCAGGAAACAAAATTGAATACCGACAAAATTTCGGCGGGAAGTCGTTTTGAAATAGCATTTTTCGTCATTTTGTTGCATTCAGGTTATGAACTGCAATTTGAGTTACACATCGACATTTCCGTACTTCTTCGAATATTTCTTCTCTTTTGGCCCACGATCGGCGAAGCCCAATTTTTTCTTTCCGTGTCTGGTTTCAGTTTCTTTCTCTCCACTGGTTTCCTTCTTTGTTCAGAGTATTGTCCTCCATGGTATAATAATAGTCGTTTTCTGTACCACCCTGTGCACCTAGCTATGTACAATTTTACCTACACCGCGGGTAGGTAGGTATCCGATAGCTACATAGACGCATTGATACATAAAGTACTCTACGTTAATGTATGGTATAGCGGTATACTATGTACAACCTAGCAACTGCTACAGAAGCCTCGTAAAACTCTGAGGAATAAAAACTGAGTGCTATTACGAGTCTCTGGTGGCAACGAAGAGGCTGCTGAGGAGTTTCTAGAGAATAAGTACAATCGAGTGCCTTCCGAAAGCCTCATCGTCCACGGCTCGTGCAAATCCGCTGACATCGTGCTTACCGCCCTTTTCCTTATTCGGTCTAGAAATTATTTCAACATCGAACGAAAATTTCCGCACGAATCACACGCGATACTGAAATTATTCCGTAACGAAACATAAAAAAACTTTCTCGAAATCCCAAGAGTGCTTTTTCTTGAAGGAATTAACGATCACGCACAAAACTTACGATTTTCGCAATATGTTTCCCACTTTTTCCCCATATTTATCGATCTATTTCTCATTTGCTTTGGGTTCAAAATACAGGGAAATAACTTTTCGGCTAAATATACCTCAATTGAGTATTTGAATAGGGGCGAAATCGCTTTACAACCGACCTGTATAATACATTTACAAAGTTAGATGGTAGCTGTAGGTAACCATTATTCTACGGTCTGCAGTATAATATACGGCCTTTAAACGAGGAGGGATATAGATCTTTTGTTTTATAGTCCTAGCGTCGAGATAAACATGACGCACTAAGCTTTGTTCGATCTGGTAAAGTATAGGAAATAACAAAGATATTTGCACGTCTACGCTCACGGTACTAAACACCCGCAATAGTATAGTACACATGCTCGAACGTAATAGGTCTGTATACATAAAGCTTTCTGTATATTTGATGGGAAGAACAAAGGAACAGTACTTAATTTGGATTCCGTGATGGAACACATTAGGATAAGTAGTGCTCAGGTATCACCAAATTCGAATCACGTGAATCATCCGCAGAGTCAGAAAAACATACCAGGGCTTTTACTACTCACTCCGCACAGATTGGAATATGCCTGGCGGCTGGCCTGCTCGTTGATTTACTACTGGATCGCCGCAGCATGACCTATACTACTTGTGAATGTGGTTTACCGAGGTGTCCAAACTTTTCATTCCGAAATTTAGGACGTTGTCAGTAGGTACTGAATTGTTTCCGGATTATCTTGATCGCGTTTTACGATTAGACGCCACATTCTCCTTCCTCAATCGCCTAGGTACGCGAGAATTGTGATTTCTATGAAAATGATATGTGAATTTGAGAATCGCGTGTAAAAGGTTAATCCAGGTGGTTGAACGTGCGATAGTTCAGAGCTGCACGTTTTGTGTATTTTTGGAATACTCAGTCATTCCTTATCCTCTTCTAGATTCTCTTAGCTATTTTAATTTCCTTTTCAACCACCCGTTATCTACATCTCCGATAACGCACCTTCCGTCTGATTCAGACTACATAATATTACAACCCACACCTTTGACCGCTGTCTAAAACATATTATACCTACGGGTCTTGGAATAACTGGCATGAAATCCCACGGGCACGGCCCAATTCTTAAACTCACGTACAAATTCCACAGCCAAGTTATATATGTTGTAGCGATAAAAAAAGTTTATTATTACTGCTTTGGTTTGAAATAACTAGAATAGTTTCAGGCTGAGAATCCCTTGAAAATTGTAAAAAAATAAAAATTTTCGTGTAATCAACTTACGCAGTAAAAAGGCATATTATGCGTATACAGTGGACCAGTGTTTGATATACAAAACGAGAAACCCGCAATTTTCATTCTTTCAAATAAATAATAAACAAACAAGTAGAAAGAATTTGCAAAGCTTCATGACTGGGGCAGTGATACATATATCCATACGAGAGATTCTAATTTCCGCGAAAAAGAAAACTTGGTGTATTATTTTTATTTGCTGGTGCTCTTCAATCAGGAATATTGTTTCGGTGTAAATATTTTATGCCAGCTTTCGGGTGGATAAAAAATTTGTGCAATTCTCGGGCTTCACGAGGAATCCGAGGATTCTAATAGAGCTAACGATAATTTCATATTACATTAATATCATTATATAAATGAAAACATTTGTGAAGTCATGCAGACCTCTAAATTTGAACACAGCATGGAGTTGATTCGACTACGAGACTCCTCAACTGGAATCGTGAAGTGATTTCAATCACGGTGAATACCAGCGCATATATTAACTTCCCGATTGTTATTATGGTTGGTACAAACGACGGATTATTCGCTGCTTTGGTTGGGAACGCGCGTGAATATAGTTAGTACACAGAGTCTTAATGGAACGTAACATGAAAATGGTGACAGCGGTGGACTACGATGCAGAAAATACATAAAATTACCAAATTTGCATTTTTATTCAAATCCAGAATACCAAATTCGAGGAAACTAAACGTTGGAGATGAAAGACAGCTTCTCTCGTTATAAAAGAAAAGAAACAAGGGTACACTTCTTCAATTGTTTCACTGTTTCTTTCTTATTGGTTAAACGAGGCGTCTGTGAGTTGGAAACTACGATAATCTCAGCTCACAAGTTTGTAAGCTAATTGGAACGGGACAGGGGTCGAGCTTTGAAGTATGACGATAGTTTGTCTTTTTGTTGCGAGCTGCGGTGATGGTAGAGACCTGTGAAACGCTGAGAAAATGCATTCAGCGGTTCAGTGGGATACAAAATAGACAGACGACTTGGCCATTATTTTAGCTCTTCATCGTGCATGTAAAGACGATGATCCTCCGGTTCCATTATGCTGCATTTCCTTCGGGATAATATATAGACTCCCGGGTGACGTGCCTAGGTATAGGTACCGAAGACACGCCGAAGCTGTGGCTCAGGCTAAGGCTGAGGCTGGCAATGAGGCTGAGGAGGTGACGCGATATAATAAACGAAGCTCGTAGACGCGAAATTGCATGTCGTCAATCTGTTGATACAATTTAATGCGCGCTACAGTTTGTATCGTCGATAAATTTTCAACTCCCTTTTCATATACAAATGCGCTCCTAATTTATGTATAAATCAACCTTTTCAATGCTATTTTATTTGATTGAGCCACGAAAATTGTACTTCAAATTCGGCCATATCTCACAGGATCTCAACGTGACGGAGAACAAAGAACCGTTCGGAATTGAGTTTTCGCTGCCGATACAAAAAAATCTCTCTTCATTCTAGAATTCCGCGATTCGAAGTATCGTCGAAGAATTTGCTGTTCGGAAGGGATTTTTCAAAGTATTTGTAGTTTCTATTTTTCTGCTTCAATTCGATACAGGAATAAAGGACTTTCTTTTTCCTTCGGAACGAGCCAGCTCAACTAGGATGAAATTCGACGACTACAGTGATTGTCTTGGAAAAAAGCGGGTCTTACTTGTCAGACATGTGAGTCTGTAGAAAAAAGATATACAGACGGTTGAACGGAATGGAATTCCCTCTGTACTTGATTGACAGTGAGAAGTAAATCAGGGAGGAAAATTTCTTGTAAGATTAGAGCTTCGAACAAACTACACCGATGCGTTGCTTCTCTTTGAGTATTCCAAATGAAATACGCCATGAAACAATATTACGACGTTCAAAACCCTCGAGACAATAATCTTTTATTGGATTTCGTTGCTGCCCAGCACACTCAACGTTCCCTAATTGTCTTGTATTCCATACTAAAAGTATATACCCACCCAGAATTTTGTAGCGATTAAATCAAGGATGAACGATACAGAGCACTTGAGGCGGTTAAGTTGATACAATTATATAAAATTAATGAGAATCGTTGGACCGGTAATTCTTCCGGTTAACCAATTCAATTCTTCCGGAACTCTACACTTGCGGAAAAGCAATTTATATTTCGCTCAGAATTATTGTAGGTATCATTCAGACGTCATTTGTTGACCATTCTATCATTACTCCCAATCAATTCTATACACAAATGAAAGAGCCATTCTATTTTCCGAAAGATTCGAATCCAAATTATGTATTTCTAACAGAAAAGAGCGCATCCATTTCTCGCAAATTTTACGATACCATGCAATTTCCCGCCGAATATATAAATCTTCATAAATATATGATACACGAAATCGACGGAAAAAGGGACATATATTATAGTATTATCTATAAGTGACATGGCAATGCCTCGCGGCAAATTTTTTGATTGTTCACTTTATTCCTCCGCGTCTCGCACGGTAACAGAATAGAAAAAAAAAAAAAAAAACCAAGGGAGGGAGGGAATATATAACGATTCGCGCTGATTTTCGTGGGGAATCACGCTGCCTCTCGAATATCCAATATTCCCTCTCTCATTCTTCGGACCATTTGCCAATTTCTAACCTATTAAAGACTGTATTTCTGAAGAAAAAGTAGAAAAGAACAAGAAAGAAAAAGAAAAACAGACGTCGAGCATTTGCCTACTTCAAAATGATTAATAGATACAATTAGCCAGCGATTTCCCAGCCGCCGCCCCGCAATGCTTCATACAATCTTTCTCTCTAGATGGGGGAAAAAAAAACCTCGCAACTCGTAAATACAAGCAATATAAATTATGTGGGTCTCGAGCTTTCCGAGCTGCGATATTAAATTCTTCGAATAATAGTCGACAGTACTTGATCCATTATAGCGGAAGTAAGGAAGAAGAAAAAAATAAAACGAAAAACGATAGAACTAATTTTGCTAATTTTAATGGATTTTCCATCTTCGCGGTGGGAGAAAAAAAAACACAAGTAAATAGTATATAATCAGAAATTTGCGAATATTTAAAGTGATAACGAGGGCAGGTATAGATGCATGCGGATTGAATTTTTACTGTTCAAGTTTATACGCTTCGGTGAAAAGAGATCATGTATCAAAAGGATGTTGAAAAAAATGGGTCTCGGTCCTGGGAACCGCTGTGCAACCGAATCTCAAATCTCGAATCTCGGCTTAACGGGCTGCGGGGGGTTTCTCGAGATTTATTTGAATGTGCCTAATATTCTGAAAAAGCGCGGGAGGGAGGAGAGGGGGGAATGTTTTGCCAAAGTAATATTCAGACCGAAAGTCTGGCACCCCACATCCGGGGGCCGACACCCTCAACAATATTTCTTCTTGATGTTCGAACGTTTACCAGATTTCCGATTCTTCACCTTCTATTTTTCTACTTTTTATTACTTTCTATGATTACATCCGGAAATTTGTAGGAAAGAATTTTCGACATCCATTTTCGACATTTGCATTCCACAAATGAAACGAATCACAGAATTTAATTCACGTCTGGCCACTATCGAACCAATTCCTATGAATATGAGTAATTTATGTATATACATGATTAAAAAATTGAAACCTCTCGCCATATATACTGTGTAGAATTTGTTCGCTGCATCTCTGGCTCCGGATGTCAGCCTGATTGAAACCAAACGTTGGAGGTCTACCAAGTGCAACTGTGTCAAGGTGTCAAGGTGCCATGTGTGACTTGGGCCACTTCCTAACGCTCAGTTCAAAGTCAGCTTTTTATAAATATGTGTATACATTGGACAGTTAATGACACGTATATACAACCGATTCGACAGACAACTGCGTCCTTCACAAATCATCGCCGACGTTTCGGGATACTAGAGTTACACATTTTTATGCCTTTTTATTTATTATTATTTTTTGTTTTACTACTTTTTTGTGAAAAATGGAAAAAGTTTACGATAAGAAATATATCGCTATTCTTGTATTTATGAACTGAATTTTATAGTCGGAACTGTAGCCAGCTGGAATATGGAAGCTAGCGATAATAAGAGTTAGAAAGGATGAGAAGTCAGTAGTAAAAGTCAGGAGTTAAATATATATTGTGCAAAAGTTGTCTCTAGGAAGTAAAGTAAAGCGAAGTATAGTACAGTAGAGTATAGTATAGCAGCGAGGAAATTGCATTTAAAGTCAACTTTGAGCCGTTTTCGACGGCACGGACGGCTGCAACCTGAATGGAATAAATTTTCGGATTGTTATTCCTTCGGGAGCCATGGCAATCAGCAACGTCCGTCCATCCCTCCGAAACTCATTATTCCGAAGTTTCGGGACTTTAGTAGGTAGGCAGGACGACATCCTGTGAAAGCATCTTAAAGAAAGGGGGTTCATCCGGGACGAACAAAGCAACGGGACAGGAAAATCCATGGCGTTGAAAACCAGCACTCGAAATTCAAGATTGTGGAAAATGATGCGAAAATTTTTGTCGAGTATTTTCCTTAATTAAATTCTCGTTTTGTTTCCAACATTATTTTTTACACGAATTAATTTCTGCCTCGGGTTCTTCGGATTATAAGAATTCCTTCATTATTTACTCCCTCAATTACCAATTCTGTATATTATACATACACGCAAGATTGCGCGAGAAAAAAGTTCCACGTATTTCTTCGAGAACAAAAAGCGAATTAAACTGAAAGCTTTTTTTTCCATTCTTTCGATCAAACAAAACGGAAGTGACGAGAAGTCCTAACAGAAAAAAAAATAACCACCATCAACATCGGTAGACAAAAATATTTCTCCACCGTCTTAAGCTGGTATAGGGCGATCCGCAGACTTTTTTACCGAAACAAATCCATCTTAGTTTTTACCCTCAGAATGTCTCCTTACATGCTTTTTTTCCTGTCCTCTCTGTTTCTCTTCCTTTTCCTCGTTTTTCTTTCTTTCGTTTTTTCTCTGCTTTTTCTCAAGTGTAAGAAGATCGGCTCAACACTTTGGGAGAATGACGGGTCGCGACCACACACTCATATCGATCGGTGAAAAAATGAAAAGGAAAAATGACAAAAAATCCCTGAAACGAAGTCATAATATCAAATAAGCTGCCGCCGGGTCAGAGATTCCCTCGCGTTTTACTCGATATACTCTTTAATCAACTTCATGAAAGGTTTCAGTCTCTACATAAAGAAGACAAAAGAAAATGGCCAAAGTCCTTCAAGCAAATTCGAAGCTCGGCAGATTCTCTAGTCATTCAATAATCTTTCTAATCAACGTTATATTATTATTTTATTAGACATTCGATTTGATTTTGATCATCTTCAGATTGATTATATCGTCAAGCAATAACTGGTCGATTGAATGTAACGAGAACTGATGTCTGCATGCGGATTGGGGAAAGGAACAAACACATTTACTATACCGAACACATGAAATCCTCTCAATTCCCATCATCACCCCGAATTCGTTTCACAAGCTAAAGACTGCCCATACAAATCGATACGAAGAACCAACCATCGTTAGTTTCGAAGACTCTTCGCCTATCTGCCTTCATACTGCACCGATTGTATAGAATTGCTCGGGGTCTGCATAAATCTGTTCAATTATTCATAGGTTCTGTGAGGTTAGGTTCAAGTTGGTAGGTACTGCTGCGTGGGGTTGAGAGTTAGTCAGAGAGAAACTAGCATCGGGATTCAAATAAAGACAAGTTTTGGGAAACCCGGTTAAAACTTTTCAACGATTTTCTATTTGAGCGATAAAAATTTGATCAAGTATGGAAAAACGTAATTCTTTGTCAGGGATTTGCCCCTCTGTCGTGCGAAATTTTGGGTGAAGAATATTGGAACAGAATTTCTTTTTTCTCTTCTTTTTCAGTGAGGATTTTCGTTTGTGTGAAACTCATACCTGTAGATCAGAATATATTTTATATTCTATGCAAAATTGAAAGATATTTAATCTGGAATCTGTGACCATGCGTATTATGACGAGATGAGAATCCAAGAGGGACCAGAAACTGAGAAGCTTACTGAGCTTTCTGAGAAAATCTGATCAGTTTACTCCATCCAGATTCTATTTGTCTTTCCTCTTTTTCTTCAATATGAAAACTATCTCTACTCCCTTACAATTCGTTCATACGATTATTAGACAGTTTGAAGTACAGCTGGGTGTTTTATGTTACTATAGAATTCATAAAAATCTGTTCGCGTGGTTCTTAGTAAAACTTCGAATCATCTCGTTTAGAATTCTCGAGAAAAAATAAGGAAATATCGGACATAATTTATCACGGAGGTTACATCTGATCAGTATAATACAGTATTAGAGTTGTTTCTCAAGGTTTTCTAGAGTTTTATTATTCCGTAGAGGTTAAATTGTTGGTTGTTGAGAGGCAGGGAACGCGCATGGCGTATCAATGTTCAAATTGACTTGGGTTCGACTGTGAATAATACATTCGCGGCACTTCTGAGGGTCTTACGTATAAGAATTACTCTCCCAGGGTGAGATACAGCTATAATAAACCCCTGGGAGAAAAAAAGAAATGGAGGAAAAAACGAGGGAGCAGAAGAGTAGTGATGAAAAATCACGTAATTGAAGAAATCGCGGTGTGATTTCATCAAAGCTTTAAAAACAATTCTTTTTCTCTCACTTTCTCGCTCCCAAAGTCTGAGGCACAAACAGCCGGATGCCAATTACTTTTCATGTGTAATTATTACTCATAATTATGGAAGATTCCATACAGGAGTTTCGGGTTCGCATTCTTCGGTTGAGGCCGCCGGCGCGGCCGTTGGCAGAGTCACCGGTGGGAATCTAACTTATGTTAGTAACGCAGGGAATATTTAGTTTCCATAAAATCCGATAAATATTTCGAAAAAGTGAAATACTCGGCCACTTTCTGCCATCGTACTCATTGAATTCTCAAAGTTTCACCAAAATCGATCAAGTCGTTTGCAAAAATTCACGACTCTCGTTTTCAAAACCGTTTCTGTACATCCAAAGTAGCGAGTCCGATGGCACCTCAGAAGACGGTTCGGAACAGTGTCGGAGACACTTGACGATTACGCAACGGAAGTATAAATTGAGGCTGTAATCTCAACGATGCGCGATGTGAAGAAACCGTTTCAAATGATCACGTGTCTCCGAACGTGCCCCGAAAACTGCTTTTCATGAGATCACAAGCCCGCTCACCCTTCTCAAATCCTTGTGACTTTGATGTTACTGTGTGTATGCACGTGCCCACACTCCAGACTACTCTATACCATAATCTACTCGTACTTATTATACCTCGACCGAAAGTTTCAAGCGGCTTTAACTTTTGCGCAGGATAAATTTCACCCTGCACGCGTAAATAGACTTTTGCAGTATCCTACGGTAGTACCTGAATCGCATCTACCACCTACTTTATCTCCCAGAAGCTTTTCCGTGTCTAGGTTTTCCCCTCGAAGCGGACTTTCGGATGGCAGAAAGTCGTGGGCGGGCAAAAAGTTGTTCATAAACAGTCGCAAAACATAATGAGAATGTATCTGCGCGTAAACTGATTACAAAAAAATAGTAAAAAATGGTAAAAACTGTTCATTTATGCCATCTCTATATGCGACACAAAATTCTACGCCACACATGGACCACACATATTGTATTTACGAATTTACCTTAACATATCGTTCGCCTCCGGGACGAGTGCCTATTAATGATACCGTTGGTCTGTGTAATATGATGTGTAATATGGTTAAAAAATGTATTCACTATTATGGTCATGCTGTACGACGCATGCACTGTGTAGGTATATACATGTATATTCGACTGTTGGTTCAGCGCTTGTCTCTGCGTCACGCAAACAGATATGCAAACGTTGCCGGCGACGGTTTTGATGTATTACGTTAAATTAGAGACACTCCAAACATTACACAACGTGGGGTATAGGTATGTATAATACCTACATACATGGATACGCAGATGCATGCATACGTACGAGTGCATACATGCACGAGCGACATTTGTCACGGTTGGCGTGTATAATGTCGTGATCTCTATATGATAATATATTACATGCAGGTTCGCAGTTTATATGGGTCAAAGTCTAACGAAATCGGAAATACCCGGGGAAAAGGAGAGAAAACGACCGAAATTTTTGTGGTACGGTTTAATGTTTTTTTTTTGTTTGGTTTTTTTTTTACCGATTTTTTCGTTGTTTTTTGTTCATACTTTTGCTTCGAAAGTGCAGAGCTGAATAAATATCATTATAATTCATTCTGTACGTGTGTGAAAAATTATATGTATATATACGTGTAAGCTGCAGCTTTATTACGCCGAATGAATCATTCTCGTCGCTGACGCGTACGTAGTACGGTCCGACAACCTATATACTATTCTGGGGCAAGAAAGAAGGAGAAAAAAAAAGACAGAGATAATTCTGACCTCGCGATCTTAGGATCGTAAAATATCTTGCTAAAATATAATTCTATAGAAAGAAGAGAAAAAATGTAAGAAAGAAAGAAAGAAAGAAAAATAACCGTCCCCATGTACCGGCTTCAAGTGGAAATTTAACGACATTGACCCACCAAGGGCCTTCCGATTTATTGCGTCGACTCGAATTGCCTTCTAAATATAACCTGATCGTTGAGTTTATACAGAATCGGAAAACACATCCCGAATCAAATGTACAACTGTATATATCCTGGAATAACGAATTGTTGTCTTATTGTTTTGTTTTATTTTCTTTTTCAAAATCCGAGTTTTTCTGATCATCGTAAAAATTTACGCTACAGTTTGTGCGATATCTTTTCAAAATCGGAATTCAACGTTATCGCTCTAATTTCCACGCTTTCACGCTCCGTGTGCACGTGGCTACCTGAGAATCGAATTCACGAATTTTCGTTTTTTTGCATCGACGGTTAATCTAGTCCTAATTTCGAACCCCCGTAGCTGTTATACTACAATTCTATAAACACGGAAGTGAATAAGACCGAAGTTAAATCAGGGGTGACAAAAGAAAGGTGAACCAAACAGTTCCGTCGCGTGTCTATAGCACCGAAGTGGAGAAAATTCAGAAAAGGGGAGACAGGGAGACAGAAACAGGAAGAATAAGTGGAAGAGGTACCTGCGCGAAAGCCAAGAATCGTGAGAAAGAGAGTCAGGAAGAGAAGGAGAAAATCGTAAGCGAATTTGGAGCAATGTTACGGCGACGGTGCGGCGCCCTTCTCTCAATGAATCTTTCTACGCGAGTTCTCAATTCCTCCTCTTCTTTTCTCTTTTCGTTCTGTGGCCTGAGCCGAAACCACCGAGCAAGCCTTGTGCTGCAGATTCAACCAGCCCAGCCCCCGAGTCTCTCTCTCTCTCTCTGCCTACGCGAATATTCCACTGCACCGCATATTCGGCTCGATCAATTCTAATTCCGTTTGTTCCAATTACATATCCCGTGTCTACAAGATTTTACAGTTCAGTGGGATTTTTGTCTGGTGCCTTTTTGTTTTTCTCTGTTTTTCTTTCCTGGAATTTCAGAATTCACGGAGAAAATTCATGATACCCAATTTTGGATCGAATTCGTTTTCTGACGGAATAACAGAAAAAAAAAAATACTCCGAGTCCGAAATAGTAAGAATCATACGAAATTTATTCATCGATTCTGTGAGTCGAGTCGAAGAACAAGTATATCGGTATCGCTTTGTTTGGGATTCGACCGAATCTTCGTGATCATCGAGAGGTAAAGAAAGGTCCGGATCTGACAAAAATTGACGAAATTGAATGACAAGAATTCGGGACGAAGATTTTCTTTCATGACGTGATGAGCAAAGAATGCCAAATAATGATTCTGTTATGCGGGAATTTCGCAAGATTAGATGAGCTGCTTGAGCGCACATACGTATATATATTAATCATAAAATTGCGGAACGTATTACAGAATTACAGAGAACGTCTTGAATAAATGATGATGGATTTTTTTATTTTCATCGCCGTGATACGCGACCTTGCAAATGTTCTCAACAAATATCTGTATAACGACTGCTAAAAACCAGTGATAAAACCAACGAATTACGACCGGAATAAAAACGGAAATAGATTTTCAGCATTAGCGAATGGAAGAGAAAAAAACGAAAGAACGTAAAACGGAAAAACCATGAGCAGTTACGAACAGAAATATTTGCACGTAATTACTGCAGTTTTGGAAAGAAATTCGGTAGATTCCCTCTCCTTCCTTCTCTCTCATTTCATTTCATTTCATTTCTGATCTGCGAACATTTCTTTACGGCAACACGTACAGACACATACATACGTATATAGATTGTACATATATTACAAACCAAGCATCATGACTTTCTGTACGTTGTATAAGCCAGTTTCAAGTCTGATAAACTTTGTTGGCTGATATGTGTCTACTCAGATATAGGTAGAGTGTTCTCTTCTCCAGTCTTCTCTTCTCATCTCCTCTACAATCATCTCATCTCATCTCATCTCATCTCATCTCATCTCATCTCCTCTCTACTCTACTCTACTCTCCACTGAATTCCGAAACTTAGTCTTTCTCTCTGTTACAGAGTATGGAGCAGGTATACCAGTTGGAATCCCTCAAAGATCGACCCGGCAGGAGTCGTGCTAACCACTAACCGCCACAGCATCCTAACCGCAATTCTCGTGGTAAATAATTGAGATTTGTTACCCTTTGTAACTAGAATAGTTACAGGCCCGAGTTCGGAAGAGAAAGTTTAATTGTGAAATCTCTTGTTAACTGCTCTACGATACTATTATCCCATCGGAAAGCAGTTTTCTGATCATGTTTAGGGAGTGAACGGACACTTTTTAGCCCACTCTAAAATTTGCCTGAGGAAATTTGAGGCAGTGATTCTTGCCTTTTTAAGTTTTCTTTCTTTTTTTTTCATTATCAGGTATTAATACAAAATGCTGCTCAGTTTTTGTTTTCAATTTCACATGATTTCTGAATTGTTTGTTTCAAGTGAAAACGAGGTCTGATAAAACGATGAGAGCTACTGTGTAAATCAACGTTATGCATACCTAGTATACACACACACACGCACACACACATGTATGTATATATATATATCATATCACTTTCTGAGCGATTTGACGTCGTCAACGACAAAAGCGCAAACGTGCTTATCGATCGCAATTACGAGGAGAGTCAGTCGAACTCTACCTACCAGTGAGCAAACAGTCGACAAAGCACCGAAGAACGTTTGACCTTTGTGCTTTACCTCGGAAGGATCGTTTTCCCGAAAATCATACAGACCTATGTTTCACCTCTCGAAACACAGTATATTCCCATCGATCTACGTGACTCAGCAAACTGGGTAGGTGATAATTGGCAGGGAAAGGTAATAATCGTTCTGCATCAGAAACAAAATTTATTAAAAAGTCATCTCTCCGTCTAATGGAACGAAATTCTCAAATAATTGTTATTGATTTGACGAAAAGTAGCTGAAATGCTCGAATAAAAATTTAAGAACGCTTCTAATTCGAACTGTTTTCGCATAACAGATGATAGAATCCCAATTTAATGTGAAAACAGAGAAGTGGAGATAGAAAAATTAGGAGAAGAAATAGGTTGCGAATTTCTTCATTCTCTTGTTATCCTTTCTTCTTCTTCTTCTTCTCCTTCACCTTCCTCTTCCACTTCTTCCTCCTACCTATATACTATATACTTTTTGGGGCAAGATCCCGCGAGAAATGTTTCATTCGTTTTGTTCAACGACTTGCACAAGTCTGCCCACCCCGCTGAGATAGCCGCCATGATTTTTCCACACGAATCTTACGATTTACGGTTATTTCTCCCGCCGGTATTTGCAGGAAAAACTACTCGTTATCTCAGCTCGGAAAATGTTGCGTAACAATCAAAAGTTTGGATTCCGGGGCTGGCTTTTCTGCGCTTGCAGTGGTAGAACAACAAATTTTCTCTTTCACGTTATAAGACGGGAAAACAAGGAGAGAAACGGAAACAATGGATACGTGAGCTGTCTCCACAATCGCATTACAAATATAATTTGTCATTCCGATAGTTTCAATAATCCTTGACATCAATTTTTTCAGCACAGTGATTTTGATATTGAAATTGATCGCTAACCTCGAACTTGTTCATTAACAATCCGCTGTTCGATGATATAACTTAGGATCTTACCACTCGTGATGTTTTCGCTTACCGTTAGTCGGCGAAAAAAGCGCGTGAATACATTAATATTTCTCATCAGAGAAAAACCTTAATTTTCACTCGATTTTCCCACTTCTTTATCCGCTTTCTTTTTTTATTTTCGTTCACTTCATTTCTTTCAATGCAACCGCCAGGACCGTCACTCTGAAGAGAAAATTTTATTCGCACGGATGCTAACAATGATCCCTCCGCAAGACCAGCTTCGAGGTTTAAAAAGGGTAAACGCGGATAAAATGGTTGAACAAGCGGAGCTCGGATGGTGCGATAAAATAAAACTCGAAGGATTATCCCAGGCCCAGAACAAGGGAGGAGGCTTTTCGTCCTCGCGATTGAAAGAAACGAATTTGAAATGAAAATAACGAGGAAAAAAAGAACGACGAGGAATCTCTGAACTTTCTCCGCGATGAAAAAGTCCACGATATGTTTTACTCGCGGAAACTAACAGAAAAATAAATAAAAATCACCGGTGGGTGTGTGTATTTTTCACCCGTTCGACGACATTTTCCAGCTGTGAATTGCAGTATAATAAATAACGCGATTAAATCCCCGCACACACGTAACCAATCCAAATAATCCCCCAGAGGTCGATAACTTATAATGGTCTAGACGGGCGAATACCACAAGAGAGACTGTCGTTCAACACATTTATTTACGTGACAATAGTTTTTAGCTTATCTGTTATTTATTTATCTATTCATTCAGTTGCAAAAGAGGAAAAAGTAAAAAGGGCGGAGTGAAATGGCAAAAACAAGAAGAAAAAGACAAACCTTTGAAGATTGGTTCAGCGATCGGTATTTTTAAAACCCCCCGGGTGCAATTTTTATAACCCCTCGATTCATAAATTTGAATAATATCATTACCATCATCGTCGTCTTTAATTTTTTTTCCTTTTTTTTTTCTTTTTGCAAATTTTTGCCGAATAATCGTAACAGCGCGAACGGCGTCTCTCAATTTCTCCGATGTACTGAAAGATCTGATCGATTCGGAGACTGAAACGCAAGAGATGAGGTTATGTGTACTTACTTATAAAATACTGCAGGGCACGAAATGGCCATCGATTTTACTGTTTGCTAGCAGAGGAGTTGGAAAGAGGCAGGGAGGTAGACAGAGTAGAAAGAGAAGGAGGAAGAGGACTTGATATCGATGAAAATGAGGTGAAGGAGCCGAAGGCAGGGAGGGAAGGTAATCTAGGCTTATTATAGGACAATTGTCACGACGAGCTCCAAAGTAGGTAGACACACGTATATATACATACATACGAGCTCTTCGAAAAAGATCAAGCCGATACTGATTGCGGAATTTTTATCGAGGGTTAAAGTTTCGGAGTAAAATTGCATACTTTCATTGTCCTACATACGATTGTTCCATTTGTTTTACGATCGCTCATTTTTGCCATTTTTGAATCTTCTTCTTCTTCTTCTTCTTCTTCCCTCTTTAAAAATTTCATCAAACACGATGTACAGATGCTCCAACTGTGTGGAAGTAATAACGAAGCTTTACGGTTGCGGGGGGGGGGGGGGGGGGGGATACCCCTCTGAGCTTCATGAATTCTAATACACGTATTCCTCGTAGGATAAATAGATATGCGGATGGGTTTATCCCCCCAATTCGTGTCGTAAGAGTATCTTTTATAGAGAGAATGAGAATCATAATTGCGGACGAAGGAGAATGAGAAAGATGAAAAAATACCGAGAGAAAGCGACAGGTAGACAAAAAAAAAAACGAGAAAAACGAGAAAAACAAAATTATGGAGGGAAATATAGAAATGGGGAAAATGAAAAACTCCCGCCTCCACGTTATTATACAGGACTCTTTTGTTTCGAAAATTTAATCGCAGCTATATAGTCCGAGGAAAATAAAATCTGTCAAATTCACCAGGCTTACGCATCATTCTCCAACGTAAGATCCCTTTTACCTTCTCGTATCGCGAGAAAAAATCTCCTCGCCTTGCCCTGCCATGCCTTGGCTCATACATTGTGAATGGAGAGGATAAAAAAAAAATGAGAATAAAAATAAAACTTCAAAGTAGGAAAACTTCGATAAAACATCCGATTCCGAGGTAAAAAATCCCTCACGTCCTTCAATTTTTTGCTTTCCTTCTTCACCCGTAGGTATGTACCTATGTATACATACCTATCATATATAGCTGTATATAATATTTTCCGGCTTTCCCGTACTTCTATATTTTTCTACACCTATGTATGTATGTACAATTCTTCTTTAAAAACGCCAGGCAGTAACGAAAGGAAAGAACCTATATCGCAAGTTGTTGTACATTTCAACTCGCAAAAGCCGAAGGATGGTATAGTGTGTGCATATATGATAGCCTTTTACAAATAAATATCAAAGTTGGAAAAAGAATTTCAATCATCTATACTAATTTCCATTCAAATGAACGCGAATTAAAAATACCCACCACGCAGTAAAACCAGAACAAACTTTCTCGCACAAGGATTAAATTTATTCAAAATAATCTAACTTCACTTTGTGCCTATATACCTAGGTATTAGGTACGTATGTACATACCTTAATCAACGCTCGTGCGAAAAGTTATCCGATTTTCAAAACAGCTCGGTTCATACAGGACTAGGTTAAATATTACTCCACAGGCTTCTTTTCGGGAATTTTCAACTTTTTGTAGGATTTTCACATAGTTCTACGGAGTCTATAGCTGCTTATCACTTTATCACATATTATAATATATACCAATCGGAGAAAAAGAAAAAGAAAAAGAAAAAGAAAAAGAATGGGAAGAGAAGAAGAAAAAAGGTTGGCGGGTAGCGGTCCTTCGGTATTACAGGTGGTACCTGTGTAGTATACACATACTGACTATTAATTTCACATAATATGATGAATGAACACGTGGAAAATTAATCGTTCTATGTTACGCACGCCCCGTGACTCTGGGCTACTGTAATTCGATCTTGGCACTCACTCCTGGCCGTGATATCTTCATACTAACAAGACAAGACACGGAGTTCCTTTTGTCGGGAATATTCTGAAAGGAACCAGCTACAATTTGTCAGTGCCCAAGGAAATTCTGACCCTTCGCGTGCCGTTATCTCTCGACAAAGCTGAGGTCAGCCGCACCTCGAATACGACCTTGAAGTAGATAATATAGCCTTAGCCTCATGTACACGTATATACGTACGAATAAAGACCTCCGCGCACGAGCAGTGGCAGAAAATTCGGCGTATAATTTGTTAAAAAGTGAAAAATAATGAAGTGAAATTTTACTGTTCAAGAAATTGCGTTTCGAATAACTGAAAAACTGTATGCAGCCTGGAACCAGAATTTTATCCCGATTATACTTCTCTTCGTTCCTTCTATTCCTTTTTCGGAAAAGAGAGAGAAGCTGATGCTAGTGTATTGCAGGTGAAAAATTGACAAGTGAGGAGAAAAATAAGAGAATAACAGACGATGTGCGAGATGAGTATCGGAGGTGTATTCTCCATGAAAGAGTAAATTCGTTCGCATCCCTGAACGAAAGGTTCCCCCCTTATATTCTGATACGCATGGTTCCAAATTGGCGGAGGGTTGGGTTACTTTGGAAAGTTCAAGACAGGTAAAAAAGGGCTCATTATTGAGGTACCTTTACGAAATCTTGGATACCTACCCCCGGTGAGAAGGAGCGAAAGCAGGAGAGGAAAAAAAAAACGAACGAAAATGGAAACGGAAACAAGGTAAAAAGGCACTAGGAAAAGCTTCGAATCCACAAGGCGAAGCTGAAGTAGAATCCGGCTTCGAGTTATTCACAAGAAAAATATATAATGTACGACAGGGATTCAATGTTTGATCGGAAGATTTTAACTCCTCGGGTATAAAACTAAATGCTATGAAAAATGGATGTTCGAAAAGAGAGTCAGGGACTGAAAAATTGAGTCTGCTAGTTGAGATGCCAAATTGATATCGTGGCTCGGAATTCAAAACTTTTCGATATACCTATATCGTTGAGCAATTGCCAGGAATTTCGTTTCAGAATATATAGTTACTCCGTGAATCACCGGCAAACTCTACGGCAACAGTCTCCATAAAATCCTAGAAGAGGTAACAATTTTTGAGCGATAAACGGAGGATGGGGGACATTTTCCCATCTCTTTGTTTCTCGGTCTGCATGCACTGCATTTATCGATTCAAATACCAACCACTTGACTTCCCGGATCGTGGGGATTATATGTAGGACATCGATTTGAAAAAGGAAAGACGAGCGTCGTACGACGCGACGTGGGCGTCGCGGTCGGTATAGCTTTCTCTAGAATCAGTTTTCGGAGAGAGGGGAAAAACAAAGAACTTGGTAACAGTACGACGTTCAACGATCGAACGTTGATCTTCGTTCTTGTCATGTCGTTCACATATCTACCGATCTATCGATCTGTCCTGCCTTATCTTGCTTCCACCGAAAGTCTTCCACCGGGCAGCTGCCACTTCTTCTTTCATATCTCTCTGCCGCAAAGGTATAAATAAAGAGGAAAGAAAATTGATGAGAAGCATTTTTGTTTTTTCTCAATTATCGATTAGCAAAAATAACGAGCTGACTAACCAAACTTTCTCACACAGAAGAAACGGCACGTGAAATTTATACCCCGAAATAGAAGGAAACATTTTTGAAAATTGTTGTTAAGAATTTCTTTCAGCTCTACGTCTGACTTTTATTTTTCTTCCTCCTCAAGAGCTTTGTCTTCAAACTCTGCTCTTTTGGTCTGACCCAGATTTTCAAAAACTGCTGAAATACTATTTCTGGGTTAACAGCCATACCGCAGCTTGTGTGTATAGCGAAAACTTCCGCATCATTGTGAGATTTCCTTATGCCAACTGTTCAACCCGTTTGTTACGGGCACATATTCATTACTCAGCGTTTATCATCGAGTTAAGGAAATTTACTTTGGATCTTAGGATAATAGTCGGAGCGATGATGCTCGGCATCAGTTCACAGAGCAAATATTTACATTATATACATCTCTATGCGTATCTCGGGAGGAAGTGTACGTACGGGTGTGCATAAAATCGTTCATAGGATTAGGACATACACGTTTTATCTTACGATCAAACCGTCAGCGTCGAATAGCATTTCACTCTTTCCCGCCCTTTTTTTCCTCCGATTTTTGATCACTTCTGTCGAAACTTCCGACGGAGGAAGCGGAAATTACGGCGATTCTTAACACTCAGCACCCGACACTTCATTTTGGCTTACCGCAAGAGTTTTCGAGCCTTTGGAGTCGAGTTGTAGTAGCATTCACCCTCCATTTGAATATCGGGTTTTATTTGTAAGAATTGTAAGTACTGGCTATACGTATATACCTATAGCTACCACTCTACGAGCTTTATCGTCTGCGAAACTTTCTGCAAACATGGAAATCAACTTCCAGATGAATATTGACGAAAAATAAAAATAATTCAACGTTATAACAATTTCTTTCTTCTCATTCTTCCGTTTCCATCTTGAGAAAGCGGCGCCGATAGATGAAGCTTCCGTTTCTCTCGCCGGATAACGGTTTTCCGCTAAAACGTTAAATCTAATTTTCAACCGATCTCAAATTTTGCAAAGACGGTCATCAGCAAGCTGTTATAGGTACCTATCCTCAAAAGAATGTTCTCTCCCCAAGAGTCGATCGAGCCATTTTGTTCACTTTGTAAAACGATCATCAGATTTTTGTTTACAACGAAATCCTCGGATCCACTTTCAAGAAATCCCCGCATCACCAAAATCGGTTCAACTCTAACTGCGTCATCCTATTTGTTCTTTCGCCCTTAACCCACAAAACACCAGTCACATAATCTCGAAGTATAGAGAGAAAGAGCATTATCGATCTGAACGTTTTCCTTCTTTACGTGAGAAACTGAAGCGAAGACAAAAGTCGAACCTCATCAAAGCGATTTAGTAATGAAGTGAGAAAGAAGTATCGAAAAAAACAAACGAAGCAAGACAACGAATCGTCTGAACAGCTGTTCGGAACATGCAGCTTTCGAACACACTGTCATGTGTACACATAAAACCCTACGCCAAACCTAAGATCATAAAACTTTTCACGACTAGCCGATACTTCGGGAGTTCTTGAAAACGTCGAGCCGGATTTCCGGTGGCGTCGTTGTGGCGGGGCGTCGTCACGCCCCTCGGCCGTTACCCCCATACTATACATATAGGTATGCATATACCATGAGAATCCACGATTCACGTATAAAGAAGAAATTCTTCCCATTCATATTTTCTCTAGTAAATCTTCCACACATACATGTATTATATATAGTGAACCCTCAGAGTTAAAAAGCGGCTCCAAGCGTTGGTTTCTTGGTGCTGGCGCGAAAATATTTCGCGGAAGATTTTGAGAGAGCCGAATTTTAGCCAGCGTCGATTGTATCATCTCCAACGTAAGACGGAGAGCGACTTCGGCTGTCGACGAAGACGCGAAGTTGGAAGGACTGTTAATATTACATGTCATCTATAGCTATATAAACGTGCAGGAGAAATTTTCGATGGATTGAATGTAAGTTACGTGATATTTCACACATTATAATTGAATAGGAAGTTGAGGAAACGAAATTCTGTCTTGCATTACGTAAATTATTGAATAGAAAATGGTTTCATCAATTTCTGGTTTATTCGTCAGAATGAAAGAACAAAGAGAAGCAAGAAAGAGAATTTTATTGGCACGATATACCCGGCGCTCTGTAGGTATTCTATAATTATAAAAAAAAAAAAAATAGTCGAGAAATCTCTGGAACCTTGAAGATACTGTGAATGAAAATCCAACGACCGGTAGAGTTTGCGACGGTTTTGTTTCAGTCCCAACCAACTTTTAACACTACGAAAGCTCGAACGGTGAGAAAACAAATGTAAGTAGAGATAATTTATTTATAAACTGTCGAAGTTCCTTGGCCTCCGGTCTCAGTATTTTAGGTATATATAAAAAATGTGTAACTGTAGTACCCTTCTGATTTCCAACCCACATTCTCGCTCTTTTCATTATTTTCATCGAAGACCTTGCGAGTCTTTTCTTATCTCTAGATCATTACGTCCAGCTATCCTGAAAATCGATTCGTCTCGAGGAAAGTCTTAGTTGATTTTTATTTTTCATTCATTTACCGTTCCAACAAGGTAAGAAGTTATTATACTCACTCCGATAATGAAAAATTGAATTTTCACTTGACGACCAAGTTTTGAGATCTGGAGGATCGCCTCCGACAATTTTCAGATCAACCTCTGAGTGGATTGTTCCGGTGCATAATTCATCAGATTAGAATACGACTATATGATGTGGACAACTATTCTTAGCTTCATTATTTTATAATAATTTATCAATTTGTAACCCCACAGCTATTGTAAATGAACATGTCTATACGTACAGAACGTTTCTTGAGACTTGATTTAGACCTCGTTGAAACTTTTTGCGAAATAGGTAATTCTCGCCTAGCTCACCAGGCAGGATATGTTTACTTCATATCTTACTTACAAAATATAAAGAATGAATGAATGGGCGATTTTGCGATGATTTTCACCGTGGTCTCATTGCAATCGCAATTCTATTCAAAATAATTCAAACGATTCATAATGTGAGGAGCTCCTATCGATTTCGTTACAGCGAAAATTATCATAAATTTCTTCAGGGATGATCTCTCGATTGTATCTACCAACTTGAATTCTCACATCAGTAAGTAATTTCCGATCATTTTCCATTTCCAGTAGCCCCTAAAATCTCCCATCCTAATACTAGAGTTGTAGTCATCTTCAATCTCAAGCAAGACGCGACTTCCTCTCACCTCTTGAATTCTTTTTCGTCCATTTTAGACTTCGGTAACTATGAGAACGTAGTATTATAGATTTTTTGATCTAAAATTTCGTCTATCCGCCCCTGACTGATAATTAAAATTAGTTGTGAGCGTCACGTGCACCGATTCCGGCACTTGTTATATTTTCTATTGATTCGCTAATCGTGTTCGATCCGAAGACATCAGGAAACCGCGTCCTCCTGCACAATCAGAAGATGTGTAAATCGAGTGCAAACCTTATTATCAAGTACTTCGAATTTTCTTCCAGACTCGAAGCACATTCTTATCTACAATCCCAAGTCATGAATAAATTTGCTCCATTCTGTTCCATCCCTCGATTGAAATAATTTTCAATAAATTCTCCGCTTCGGGAAGACAATTAATTGCCCCAAAAATTAAGAATTCAGTTTTCGTTAGATCATCTCCGATCATATTGAGATGGGCGTCTGGCTTAGAGAGTATGATCGAACTTTGTCCGAAGATGTCTCGAGAACGAATAATGGATGGATCTTTACTTCTGATGGATCAAAAGATGTGGAGGATTTGTGTAACTTGAAACTGAATAAATTTCGACCTCGTTTGGTTCGGCGGCTCCCAAATAATTTTGGAAAGACATTTTTGTTATTCTTCTGTTCTTCTTCTTTCATCCGATCGACACAATTTGGTCCAGTCGAGGACTCATCGAATGTCCGAGATCAGGTATTGTTGAAAATAGTGATGATAGTAATTCAGCTTAAGGGAGCGAAAAGTTTAGCTCGGCCAATAAGGTCAGCCCAACTTTTGAACAATAACAGTTTACGTATTCTTTAATTGTTCTGTATATAATCGCAAAAAATTCAGGTCGCAGCTGGCAGTGACTGAGCAGCTGATCAGTTTAGAGACGAAGAAGGCGGCTGCGGTTGAAAGTACAGATTCGGACTTGAAAGGTTAAATTTAGCTTTTGGAGTGGATGAATATGCCTGGAAGGAGAAGGAGAAGAAGAAGAAGCGGAAGAGGAATAAAAAGAATAAGAAGAGTTATTCAACCAATGCATTCCTCCGATTAAAGGCGCCTAAGCGCCGCGGCGAGCCTCTAGAAATCGGTTAGTAGTTGCCACGAGGCGCGCGAGGTCGAGACTAACATAAGAGGTACATAGAAAGATTCTAACGAGACCAAAAAGTACAAAAGTAGACATACAAGCGCATGGCCATGGTGGAAAACAAACTCGTAAATCAAAGAGTCAAAAGCCTCACGTAGCCTGCTGGTTAAAAATCTGTTCCGCAACACAGCTGAAAACTTTTTCTCAGCTTTCTTTCTACATACACCAAATATATCCTAAGAAAATTTACCCGAAAATGTTGATCAATTTTGCAATGGCTGGTGTTTTGGAGTTTCAAAATTTTTGGACGTACGATTTTTCGAAAGAAATATACACAGATAAACAAATGATATTCCAAAATCAGAAAATGATTGCGCGGTTCATGTTCTTTAATTTTACCTCCGCCCTGATGTAATACATTATACAAAATTAACAAATTGTGAGAAAACGAAAAAAAAGAAGCAACGTAAAACGAAGGAAAAGAAGCAGAAAGAAAAAAGAAGAGAAGGGAAAGGAAAATTTTCAAGGGTGGATATTATATGCACAAGCAATTTCACTTCAGATCTTCTACACAGCATTTAATTATCCTCTGAGGGAATTTCGGGTGCTAATATACAAAGCCGGGGTTGGTGGCAGTGGGGTGGATATACAATGGCCAAAAGTTGGGTGATATAATTTCCCCGGTTGTTCAGGATCTGTGAAACTTTTTGAATATCCTTCTGGACATTGACAATGTGCGGAAAACCGCGGAAAAACGCGGAGCTTCGTTCAAAGCAAGAAATTATAAGATTGTGAACTCCGGGAAAAATGGAGAGACAATTTTCAGCCATAATTAATTTTTTCCGAGAATATTCAAATTCGAAATTTGAAATCGGTGCAGGCGAAAAATTTGAGTTCCCTGTCTTCCGCTATATCCACCATTTTTAGTCGTATTACCAAATCCATAAGTTGTGGCGGTGAGATTTTCCTCACACAGAAAATCATGTACCTATCCAATGAAAAATCCTCCAAAAAGCTTTCCAAATTTAATCCATTTCGAGTTAATCTCGAAATGATTTTCCTAGGTTTTCAACGGACTACATGCATCATGAAGTTTCAAAGTTTATTTCTCACTCAGTTCCAGTATTTATAAAAATATCATAAAAATAGATGAAAAATATTTCCGCTTTTCAAAAGCTCCATGCTTCGGAATGCGTCGATGGGCTTTACTAAAATTTTCAAAAATACATATGTCGATTTCGTCTGAATATTAACAAGTGTTACAGACGCGAGAGTCGGACGTTTATTGCAGCCTGCTACTGTATAAAATTTCTATATTTGATACACGGATCTGTTTTCAAGGACGCGGGTATACACCTACATAGCTTTCAGCTCAGAGCTTTGGAGCTTGCTCACTCACTTCCTCTCGTTCGCGACCTCGGGACGTCAGTTTTCCTCGTGTCTCGCCGAGGTTTGCGTGTTTACGACTCTTGCTTCTAATCAACCGTGAAATATCTTGTTTTCCATGTATTTATTAGCACAAGGTACATAGGTACGACCACAACCCTTGGATCTTCTTCCCTTTTATCTCGAGAAATAACTCCTCTTTCTCGATCCGCCCTCCGCCCTTCTCTTCCGGAACATACATAAATTTTCGCCAAGAATTCGAGAAATTATAAACCGAATCAAAATTAGGTATGAGAATTGATTCGAGCTCTTTGAAGTCGTTCACCGCGTTTTCAAATCAAACAAAGTGAATGAATGAATGAGAATCGAGCTTTTTGTTCGAAGAGAAAATTCCTCTTTCAAATAGCTTTTGGTGTTGAAAGGGATTAAAGGAAAATTCTGAATGCCAATTGCTCACTGAAAACGGCTTTCGCTGATCGTCGGAATATAAATATTGGCACAAAATTGATATGAACTACAATTCAACAACTACGCTCTACCGTCTAGAGTCCAGAGTAACGGAATAAGAACTTTTTCCCCGAGTTCTTGAGGAAAAGTTCACAAGGTTTCCTTCATCTAACGAAATATATAGTAGAAAAGCGCTGGCTGAACCGCCGATGGCTCTTAGTGGCTCTTAGGAGCTCTTAGAACCTCTTAGCAAGCCAGTCCTGAGAGAAATAAGAAAAATTTATCAACAATAGTTGGTAAAAAAACGGGTTACGCTATGAAAAACAAAAGTTCAATTTACGCGGTCAGGACTTATTTTTCGGAATCCGTTATCGTTTCTGGTCTGATCGAATAGAATCTGCCTCAAATTTCATCTTTCATTTTCTTTGCGTTTTCCTAAAGGAATGATATCGTTTTCATTTGATTTATTTGTTTGCGATTTTGAGGTCGAGTTGTTCCCCCGTACACCTCTTTCCGCAGGTGCTTTTTATTCCCGTGTACAAGATACCGCATTGAATCGAGTATATTGATACTTGCTGTAAATCTGACAAGTCGGCAATCCCGAAACCTGCACGTTCGTTTAAACATTATTTACTCCGTGCCTCCATGGAGGTAGGTATCAAAAATCTACCCCCAAAGACCTGAGGCTCGTGTGAATGCGAAAAGCGTAGGATATATGAGAGAAATATTCGTGTCACGTCGAGGAACTCGAACGACGAAACATCCGAAACGAATTGCTACTATATGAAAAACAAATTCTTTTTCAGTAGGTACGCTTCTTCGAGGGTCTCGCATACATATTTCACCGAATAAGTTCTTGGTCAAAGAATGTGATGTACTGTAGTTTCCAAATTATGTACTTTTATTAAAATAATCTACGTGATCCTAGCTTCGAGATTCAATTAATACCAATCCACGAAGTTAGGGCAAAGTTATACGGAGGTATAGAGAGCAATAAAATGGAAAATTAATGAAGCGGAGCAGGGTGAAGAAAGTCTCTCTATAAAAACATTCATTGAAAACTAGGGCAACCATTTAGGTACGGAAAGTAGGTAAATATGTATAAAATATTGACTTAGTTGCTATATTTTATTACCTAGGACATATAATACTAGAAATACCTTGAGCAAACTGAGAAAAAGAGAGAAAGAGAGAGAGAGAGAGAGAGAGATAGATAGAGCGATAGACATAAGAGCGAGGAGGACTTAATTTAGAAAAATGTTTGCACAACACTCGTATACTTGTGTTGAAGCTAGATAAAATTAAGCCAGATTAAGTTAAGTTAGGGTCGGATTACCTCGACTCCTAAAAATCTATAAAACCTGCGCAATCCGTTCTCTCTGCTATCTTCACGCCAGACTCATAAAATACTGAATAACAGCAAAATGGTCTTCCGCGTTCGAAATTTCAATCCTCGCTCTCATCAAATGTTTTTTCAGTCATATTTCAAGGATTTACAGTTTTCGCTTACGATCTAGACTACACAGGCCTCAATTTCATGAGAACCAACACGATTTAAGTCGAGCTACAAGAAAGTGGAGCACTTTTCCGAAGCTCGTCGCGATCCGCTTCGTCCTTTCTGCGTTCGTCCGATCAATTATGTTCAATTAGTTAACAAACTTTGAGAAAAATTTGTCATTCGAAAAGCTTGAACAATTGCCCGTGTACCGATTGTGAATGTATCCAGTTATTAGTATGACGAATCTTCGTCATTATAGAAAAGTTTCCTTGTTTTCAAACCTCTGCGGAGGAGCGAACATTCTCGAAAAACGGCTGTATCTGATTTTCTACTGTTACGATATTCAAATTATTCGTTTTTCCGCAGTAAACTGTAAACTCGGCGTTTGCATCATTGGACTGTAGATAGAACAGAATTATTTTTTCGAATGTATGTAGACAGGTGAGTATACTGAAGATTTCGTGATTTATTCATTGCATTCGGATGCAATTCACTCCGCATTTTATTAGGACGAGAAAAAATGGGAACGAAGAACCTGGAGACCGAAAAGAAAAAGAAAGAAATCACAAAAGGACGAACGGAGTCCAGTCCCCGAGGAAAACGGAGTAGATAAGATGCCTTCAATTCTATTAAATCGTACTGAAAATTCACATAAGCTGTAAAATAACCTTCAGAATTGTTTCTCAATGATATCTATGGGGCTATAATCTGTATAATATACGTGATACCTGATGCGTGCGGGATGAAGAGCCTAAACGTGTGCTCGCCCGCGCGCACGTACACGCGTTCGCGATTAACGGCCTGAACATCGGCGAAGGCAGGGACTTTCTAGGATCGCTACTGTCAAGAAACGAACAAAACTCTCGATGTAGACCAAAGACTGTAATAATTATATCGACGCCTTTTTTCTCGCGTTTGTAGAGAACCCCAGCTGGAAAATATGTCCAACGAAAAGGCGTTCCATTTCGAAATTCCAATTCTACCATCTCGATATCATGGAATCAGTATCTTCTCAGATAGCCTGTGGAATACTTGACTTTAGCTCGATCGCTGTATAATTGCGTGTTTCGAGTCTCGGTTCAACGGTTTCAAGGGAAACATAATTATCGGTCAATCAGCGTTAGCAGAGAGAGCTGATGATCTGTGCCGGATCTACCAATCGCGCAGTTTCCTTACCCTCATTATATAGCTCCAAACAAATACAGTACACCTACACCCTTCCAGATCTATGATGTCAGATCATTGATCATTTCACTCGCAGAGAACTTCCCGCGCGTTCACAAATTTCGCCTATCCTCTTTCATTGGTCCTTCTCTCGCTAATTTGATTCCCATGTTTATCAGTTCATTTTTCACCTTCAATTTCATGATAACATCTTTCAGATTGAAGGTGAGCATCTTATCGACCTCGCAAGGTTATTATGCATATAGAATATGAGATGAAGACGGGCAGCTCAATGAGATTACGTAAAAGCGTTCTAAGATTGATGGAGGGAATAAAATTATCCGTATCTGCAGCTGATGGTCATGACGTCTATCTTCCTGCTATTCGCTGTGTGCATGAAGAGTGAAGACAACTAGCGCCACCGACTACGAACTTTTCGATGGATATAAAGTGCGGAAACAGCTGTTGAATTCGACTGCCGGGGACGTTACAATTTTCACACCATCGCCCGAGAGACAGCGCACACGCGTTACTCTGCACGTATATGTATACAAACGTAACACCTACTGGGGCCCTCGGGTGGCAAGCATCCGCAATTTATGATGGATATGTCCTAAAATTCTACCGCGCGAGCGTTAGAATACATCGAATACTACGTACAGATATTACAGAAGTGTTGTAGCGTCTTGTGTTGAACGGCTAGGTAGCTTTCGCGGAAATTATTTGCGTAGAATTTTAGACGAGGGTGTGTTCCGAACATCCCCTTGTCCACAACTAGATATACTCGTAGCTTGGACGATCTTCTTCCCATTCGTCTACGGCCCCTCTAGCTATTCGTTGGGGTAATCAAAGCGGCCATTAATTAACAAAACAAAGTAGGTACCTACTCCGCTCCAGTTTCTTGGTCCTCACACTATAATTCAGTATTAGCCTTCAGCTACAATTAGCGTAATTTATACCTCCCGTAGTTTCGCAGATTTATAAAATTCCCACAATTACCTGTTGTCTACGTCTTGTGCCAAAGTACATCATGTAGGTATGTATATACATTTGTGTGCACTTGCAGAGTGATTCGGTTCGACCGTCAAAAAATTGGGAAACAGATTCCTCGGAGACAATCCAGGACCGAAGTTTCTTTTGCTCGAAATTCGTGAAACCGATTATGGTTTCCGAGTTACAGAATATTTGAATTTACCAATCATCGAGCGATCGATCGATTTTCAGAATTTAGTTTTCTTTTGTTTTTTTTTTTTTGTTTTTGAGTGTTTTCTTTAATAGACGATGAGAGGATACACATCGCACAGTTTTCTATATTTTTCACTATACCTACATACATATTTTTGGCGAATGCGAATGTATCACTGGTACAAATTTGTCTGCATTCTTTCTGATTTTTCTCTCCATTTTCAAATTCTTTCATTCTATTATTGGTTTTGTTTATTCTTTCAATTTTATCGGTATAAAGAAATACGATTTTTCATGGTATACACAAGTAGACACGTGAAACCGGATTCTCTGATAATCCACGAAGAACAAGAAATGAAAATAGAAACTGCGAACGTAACCGCTGTTTGGGTATCGCTCGTTAAACTGTAATTACGAAGCCGTGTATGCAATGTTGCCGCGAAAGAAAACTGACTTCTTTTTAACCTTTGACGTCACTGTCATACGGTTCTCAAACATTCAAGGCAAGTATGTACACACGCCTCACCGTGCGTCAGAATATTTGATACACCCTAATTCTTCAAAACTGCGTAAGTAGTTACGTATGTAAAACAAACAAACCGAAGTATTTTGTAATTGTATAGGAAAAAGTGGGCGAGCACGACGGCATGCGCGGTGGGGGGGGGGGGGGGGGGGCGAAAATCATCAATTCATTGACGTTTGTTTTCATTCTCAAAATTCGTGATACTTGGCAATGTACACTGATTTTTACATTTTTGTCTTTTTGGCTTTATAGGTGACTCCCGATTGCGGTTCGGGTTAATCCATGCACACCCGCGACTGATAAAACTCACACACATCGAGTACTATGACATGCTGGCCACTCAATTCTGCTCACAAAATTCCCTGACGTTTCCCGGTTTTTCCTGACTAAAATCAAGATTTTTTTCCTGATATTCTGTTGTACGATATGTGCACTAAACCATTTTCAAATCGTGTCGCAGAGGAGATTTCAGGCTACAAGATGGCTACGTCAAAGATTCTCTGCGATTTTTTCCAAGCCCCGTTGAGAACTTTGAAACACTTGTTTTTCTCCGCGTTCCGCAACTCGGCACTCAAACCGACGCCACGGAGTCAAAAATGACTTTAAGACGAATTATCAAAAACCATCTTCAAGGTGAAGTTACATCCTTCAAAATGCTATCAGGAATGATTTTTTTTTTTACATTTTTTCACTGAGTTACAGCATTTTGAAAATCGGTGTTATTTCGCCGAGTGCCGGGTGCGCCATTATAATTTTGTTGCTGAGTGTATTTTGGCAATTCTTAGGATGGGTCAAAATTCCCTGACCGATAAAAAATTCCCTGACATTTCCCTGACTGTTCCCTGACAGGCCAAATTCCTTGACTTTTCCCGGTTTTCCAGTCAAGTGGCCACCATGTATAAGGATTTCGAAACAACAAAATCCGATGGATCGTCATTCATGACGTTCGTACAAACGTTTTGCATTTAATAATTAAATTCCATTTCCTCTTTCACCCGCCCTTGCGAACATTAGTATACACAGTATACCTATATACGTAGCTGTTACATACTATACCTACGTAGGTGCGTGTACCTTGGAATTTGCGATAATTGAATTCCGTTTCTCACTATCACTGTGTGTAGCATATATAATATGTTCGTTCGCACAATGTACAAATTGATATGAAGATGAGATTCCGTCGGTCGTTGGTGATTTTGGTTTGAATTTTATTTTCATTACGACGTTAACCGAAATGACCATCGACCGACGGAATCTCATCTTAGTTACTTTCTGGTCGTGAAACACTACGAATAAATTGATATATCTGCACTCAAATGATAATCTATCATCAAAGTCTTTCGGACGAAATCTGTATCGTTAGTCTAAAAAGCTCCCGGATGCCGCGACATTTTTATTTGGATAGACGTCGTGGATAAAACTGATGAAAAGAAGTGAAAGAAGAAAGCTTGCAGCTCGCAGCGTGCAGCTCGCAGTTCGAGATTCTAAAGCTAAAGCATCGGCAGCCGTGGTAGCAGCAGTAGTTTAAAATTGGATGAAATTAAATGAAATTAAATATAATCCACTTTTTGAGCCTCCCGCGTAATTGTTGGGTTCAGAAAAGGCAGACAGGTATGAAAGGTACAACCCGATATTTATTACCCTCACGTTTTCGACCGTTTCGCAATGTATTTCTGTGCTCGCCGCGCGGGATTCGCCGTGCAGTTTGAACCGCAGCTTCGCACGAATAGGTGCATGATAGCACATATATTACACATATTACATGCTACGCGTACGTGCATGCGCACATACATATACCATGCGACGGTATGAATATGTACGAGAGAGGTGGATCCCGAGCTAAAGCGACGAAAATATTCTTGCCATAATACACCTCACCCTGCAGATCTCTCACGGGTCTCGTGAAACGGTTAGCCCGAGTTATTCATTTTCCGGCCGAGAGACGGCCCCTCCTCGTACACAACTATACACGTATACACGCATACGTGCGCGTATGGCCCCGAGGGAATTCTACGCGTAAAAAGGAGAAGCGAAAAAGTGGGAAAGAAACGGAAGAAAAATTAAAACAAAATTACGAACATATATAAAATCGAGGAAATTTCCACCCTCTCTAATTAATTTCAGTACCTAAGTATTGTCTGGTATTGAAATACTCCGATTCTCACTTCGATAATACCCAATAGTCAAGAAAAAATTGAAATTTAAATGACGAACGAAACAGAAGAGAAGAGAACCCCGTTTATTTTTTTATTTTTTTTTTGTATGCGGAAGCGCGAAAAGGATGAAAATTTCTTTCGGGTCCCAGTGATATGGCGTCGTATGTGTTACGAGTCGAAGATTATTCTTCGAGGCGTAACGACGCGCTGTGCGCACCCGTAGGGACTTCAACTTTTCCCATCAGGGTAGTTTTTTCTTCGGTGCCGTTTATCAAGCTCTGACGAAATATCTACCACATACATACTGCATAGTACATATATACCTATGTAAGATGAAATAGGTGAAACAAAAATAACTCCAAGATCCTTCTACCGCGGCTGTGTTTCATTGAATTCATTTTTTTCATTCTGCTTCTCATCCCCTAACTTCACCCCGTCCGTATGTCAAAGAAATCCAGTGCCGCGGATGAAAATGAAGAGACTGCATAATCGATCAATGAGAGAAATCAATTTTGGTAATCGATAATTATAGTTTTTTGAATTTATGAAAATTCATAGAATTTCCAGGTTTTATGAAAAATCTGTTGCGAACGAAGAGAATGAAGGGGGGGGGGGGGGGAGGCCAAAAATAATTCTGGTCAATCCCGCGCCGTTTTTCAAACGAATTTAATTTCAAACGTATACATAACCACGGTACCGATATTATCGCACACCCATACCAATAGGTACCTATGTCTATACCCGTGTCGTAAAAAGCTGCTTAATTTGTCCGCCGAGTCGCAAAAATAGAGCTCGCGAATCGTGTACGTCAGGGTCGACTGACGTCATTCACCAGCTACTGCTCAAACGTATTCTAACGGTCAACAAATTTCAACAGTGATTTTCATTTTCTATAGTATATTTTTTTCGAAACGTTCTATTTTTATTTTTCATGTACAAATCGAAGATTGGTATGCACGAGTTTGACACACAAGTACAAAAACTTGGAAGAAGAAACTAACTACAACGCACATCCCATAGGAATTACATACTTTTTTTTCTTCTCCAATTTTCTTCGCACAAGTTCATTCGGAGGTTTTTTTTTCTCAATTAGTATGCAGATGATCGCGAGCAAGATATAACTATAAATATATACATATAAATATATAGGTATATACCTATACACGCGTACGTATACATATATATTTGTTTTATTCTTTCATTTTTTTTTCCTAGTTTCACATTTTCTTCGAGAGATGATGGATTTCGGCGGCAACGGGTACAAGGTAGATAGGAATAGGTATCGCCTATACATCTAGGTATAGATCTTGAGAAATTTACTTCCACCGCATCGCGATTTCTTGTTCCAGGCGTTCTCATCCGGGGATAAGTAGGTAAGGCAGACTTATAACTCTGACGCGATCGGACCCTGGATTTACTCGATTGGCCTACGCTGGACCAGCGAGGATAAATTTATTATATAAACTTGAAACGAAGGGGAGATAGAAATACCTGGGATAGAGATACAGCAGCAGCTATACTCCGAGATGAGATTTTTTCTCAACCGTTATATTGGATGGGGTGATTTTCATAGCCTCGTCTTTTCTTTTTTACCATTTTCATTTCGCATCTCTTATTTACTTTCGTTTTTCGTTTATTTTTCATTTATTATCATTATCATCCAGTTTATTTCCCCTTTTCTCCTCTGTATTCCCCTGTTTTATCCTCTCGTTTTCGCTTTCTAGCCCGCGGCGTAACAGCCGCGAGTTTCGTTTTATATGAAAAAATAACAATAACCGGGAAAAAGAAAGAATCGACAAAATTTGGGAGAAGGGGACGGAGGGGGGGGGGGGGGGGGGGGGGGGGGGGTAAAACATAATAAAAAAATGGAGATAATCAGGCACCGAATTCAAGTACCTGCGATGAACGTCAAATTCTGCCGTACCTTTCGTAAAATAGAGAAATAAAAACACATTCGAAACACAACAGCTCCGTGCCGAAATAACCTTTTATGTATAAGTCATAATTTCATAACCGCGAATAAGTATGAAGAGAAACTCGAGTGAACCGCATTCGCAATCAGTCGCATTGAGAAAACGATTATTTGTCAAATTTTCGCGAATATGAATCAAAAGAATAAAATTACAATTTTTGAAAACTTTCGGTAACGCAATTGCGTATTTTATTTATTTCAATTTTCCCTATAGTTTTCATTGTACATAGCTTGTACGATACGTTATGAAAAAACAAAAGGATTTTTGTCAAATCTTCACAAATACTAGAAGAAAATCGAATTGCAAATTGCCAAAACTTCTGGAAACTCAATTACGTATTTTTTCCTTCAATTTTCATCACATATAGTTTTTCACTATACACATTGAGAATATATATATATGTAATTTTCGTCGAATTTTCAAAACTACCTGAAAACATAAACAATTATTACAGTTTTCGAAAACTTCGTAATGTACACTATCGATTATGGCTATGATATACCTATTTCAGCGAACATACGCTGATTCTCATTGTCGGCGAGCTCCGCTGATTCAGATTTAAAGAGTACTTGGCACAAAATTTAACGCTCAATTATAACTCTTATACCATCGGAATATTGAAATTACTCGTACGAATAAGTTGTCAGTCGTCGCAGTCACTCGATAATATTACGTATATTAATTTTAGCACGAGCGAAAAGTATCTTGATGGATATTCCTGAATTAAGCCCTCGCCCAAAACCTGATCGAATGCGTTCCCGGCGTGGCCCGCGAACCCGCAGGCTTGTCCAATTAAACTGGCTGATTAGATAACTAAATATAGTACCTATATATATATATATACCTACTATGCCGAGACCGTAGATGAACCTAGATCACGTTGGTTTATCGGCGTTATATTGCCTCTGATCCAGCACCCCTGACGAGTTTTCATTAAAACGTATCTAAGTATGATCAATTATCGGGCCTTGAAGTTCATAACGTTAACGCAACATGATCGGGAAAAAGCATCTCCAGCTGTCGCTCGACGCGACCGCGACGGACGCCTGAACGTGGCGAAAAATTACATTCACAAACAATTCGGATCTCGAATATAATTGATGAAAAACGAAAACTTAACTTTATATTTTGTTTGTTTTATTTCGCCCATTATCGGAATCCCCTAAGCCCAGAAGGTGTTATTCGATTTTTGACAAAGTTTCATTGATTTCAAACAATTTCAAGTAACGCTTAACTGAAATTCCGACACGACGATTGAAATATCTTTATTACCCGGCTTTCATTTTGGGAATGCCTCAATGTCGATGAGAGTCGAAGTAAGAGCCAGGAAATTCGAATTTTTCTTTCAACGAGTCCAAATTTTGAGCTAAAAATTCATGGAAAATGGTCTAAAATTTGGCAAATAATTCCTCTATATCAATTCGTGCTCATAACGATGATCATATTCTTAATCACTCCTTTTCTAACCTCATGAAATTAGCAATCGTAGATTATTTTCAAACGTCTCAACCGGACGTTTAAAGACAGGAGAGGAGGTGCGGCTGATGAGCCCCAGGACGCGGCCGAAGGATTTGAGGACGAAGAATCACTCCGCTGCGTTCCGCAGGTTTCTCTCAAGTACGCACGTACTTATACGTTCACAGGTACATATACATCTCATTCGCGTACGTGTATATATATATGTCCTACAGTATACATGAATGTATGCATATATCTATATAAATACGTATACATATATCCAAATAGCTACCTACATATGTATACGCTGGAGAGTAGACGGCGGCGTCGGGGAGCCACCACACCCCGACGACCGACGTCGCTCTCGGGAGCGATTCCGAGCCATGCGGCAATACGAGGATCAATAAAATCAGTTTACGTGCAACCAAAGATGGTCCCAGCTCCAACACGACCTTCTACTCTACTCTACGCTACTCTCTCCTCTCTTTTTCTCTCATCTTCCCTCCTTTTCGCGTTTCCCTCGTGAAAATCACCGACAGACAATATCTGCACGCATGTATATATATGTATGTGTATATACATACCTAATATAGTATATACATATGTACATATAACCTACGTGCGGTAGGTACCTGTACCAAGATCGCACGTATTTATAGCCGAATGTGAAGATAAATTTTCACCGTTGGCTAGATCCTAATACTTCGCCTAGATCCATCGAGCTTTGTGCCCAAGTACACGTATAGATATTAAATAGGATAGATGAAAACGCTTTCAAAATTTTGAGAAAGAAACAAGTTACTAAAGCCTCACCACTTATTTGGACGCGCTGCGGTAGGTTATAATTTTGTAATAATCGAAGACACGCGACAGGAAATTGAAACCCGAAAGGAGAAGAAGGAGAAAAGAAAGAGAAAGCATAAAAAAAAAAAACAAGAGGATGACATTTGAAACTGGAATTGACACCGTCGAAGATCATCTGCTCGACACGGCGCAGTATGAGCCGGCCTGGAGGGAAAGATCGATGTCGGTGAATTTTTGTTCCTCTTCTTTTCTCTTATCTTACTAATTTGCAAAAAACAAAATCCGCGAAACGCGTGTGTATACGGTTGCCATTGATAAATAATTACGCCTTGCCTCGATCTTTTCGTTAGGATTTTTGAGAAAAGAAGAGAGAATGAAATCCACCAACGTCCCTTTATTAATTCTCAGGGGTTAATTGATAGGTATTTTACACGCATGTAGTGAATTCATACGTATACGTATACGCACTACATGTACCTATACATGTACTCGGAAGATAGAACGCTTTCACATTATTTCATCGTTAAATCTTCCTCCCATACCTCGTGCGGCTCAAGTTATATATTATCAATTATAAAGCATGAAGCTGCAGATCACGCGACGGTTAATTAGGCCCTCGTTGCAGAATGTCTGGAATTCATCTGCAGACCCTCAAACTTCAGCCTGTCGGAGGTTGAATAATTGGGAGTAAATTATTGTTGGGCATAGCCAATTTTTAACGAGAAGAACGAAGATCGAATACAAATCAAGTGGAACAAGATACATGAAGAAAAGCTGAGTATAGTATACATTATATATCACTGACAGAGTAGCAATTAACCTCGCCCGTATACCCTATGACACTGTTCAAAAAGAGAGCGATGAGAGATTGAGGAATTCAGAGTTCTCTATTCTGGACACACTTCTCTTTACAAGATATACTGCGAGGCGACTCGAAATTGATGGCGAGAATTCCAACGGGGGTTACCTATTCTTAGTTGAAAACGAGACCGAAATTTCTTTATCAAATTTTTCAGAGAATTTTTCAGTTTCGATAATGCGAGTATAAGTGATGCGTATAGTTTCGTTTCACCGGTAGAACGTTTTTTCTTGAAATCTGAATTGTTAACAGCTGTTGCTCGGAGGATACGACCTCCCGTCCACTTGGTCTGCACGCATGCAGCTCAGCGCACGAGCGAATGAAATTTGATGATTTTTTTTCGAATTTTGTTTTCAATTATATCTATATTGCGCTGCTGGGCATGTGGCAAAATGACGGAAAGTGTTCTACTAGCGATAGGCCGCACTTTGTGCTTCAGTGAAGTTTCAACGGGTCACAGGTATGCCGAAACTGCCAATTACTTTCATCAAAATTTTCAAATTCTTTACGATCTGAGCTGAATCTCGTGCTATGGAAAGTAAATCGACGAAACGGAAAACATGGTTAGCATGAATCGCAATGGCTATCACAGAATCAAAAATGAAAAGTAGTGACACGAACTCCGTTGCATCCATAATATGAAAATCTGAAGAGCGTTGATTTCTCATCGCTCAGGTTGAACACCCCATAGAATAATAATAATATACTCTAACAGTGGCAAAGATCGCAGGAGATGTACTATATATAGTCAAATAATTGGACTGCGTGGTATGAATACAGGAACCGTAGTAGTACAGCATACAAAAGAAGCATTAGATAAGTACAATTAGCCGATGTACGTAACCGGCATAGAATATATTCTATCGCAAAAGTTATACACGTAGATACATACCTACGTACCAGCTACGAGAATTCAGAATGTATTTTTTTATCCGAGATCTTCTGAGATTCATAGATCTAGGTATGTAAGTATGTTAATATACTAAGTTCCCAAATTTGCTTCTATCGGGTTTTAGCTTTAATCAAAGGCCATTGGAGTGGCCGCTGACAATCTAACCTAGCAAACATCGAGAATGTTCATTTTTCATCAAATCCGATCGATGTTTTGAAGAAGCGAAATACTTGGCCACTCACTGCCATCGTGCTCAATGAATCCCCGATGTTTCATCAAAATCCGTCTATTCGCTTGCCGGAATTTACGATTCTCGTTTTCGAAACGGTTCAGGAGCATTTCAGATAGCGAGTCCTACATATGGGGCACCTTGAGATTCGAAAGCTGAAATACGACACGAACGAATCACGAGACACGACCGAGCGTTGGTAATAGCTGCAGTCTATAGTAGGTACGTCACATAAACCGTAAAGGTTCAAAGTATCGGTTTACAAACTTTGAATAATTATCGGGCTCATCAAAATCCCGCAATACCTTATGCCTGCAACGTGGCAGGTATGTAGATAGGTGGATGTAGACGCGGGTATAGACCACCTACTATAGGTATATGAAGTAATATTCCATTCCCCAGCTTATTGCAGTGCCGCGTCGTGCCGCGCCGGGTAAAATCGTCTGCGGGAGAGGTTACAGGCCGATAATGACACGGAGAATGGGATAGGAGGCTGCTGATGGCAACCGTGCGTCGGGTTGGATCTTGGTTCGCATTCACCGGTTTCCCGGTTTTCCGGTCTGCTGGTTTGTCGGTTTCCCCCTACCACTACCCCTCTAACAACAGACTCCCTCGCGCTCATTAGTCGCCCTGTAAATTGACTTCATTTTACCGTCACGCGGTATTTCTCACGTGTTAATGTGCCGCGAACCGTATACGTAGGTTATAGGTATGCGTGTGCATGGGTGCCATATACAGGCTATACAACGCGAGTGTGGATATCCGCGTGAACAAAGCTTCGCGTAACAAGACAAGACAAAGCCGTCGTTACAGGGTGGTTCGAATTTTCACTTACAAAAGTAGAAAAGATATAATTACGGATCATACAGTCACACGTTCTTAGATATCTTGTTTGTAATACCAATACCGTGTCATTTTCAATTCAAAGACGTAGCTTTACCTGCCAGAAATTAACTGTATACCTTTCAATGAATGAATCTTTTCGTTTAGTTTACTTTTGGCTGTTTCCATTTTCTCGAAAAAGAAAGGTAACGTGCAACAATCAGGGGCTTCGTATTAATTTATTACGGGAATTTCTCTCCGGACAGGTAATAATTTGGAAGTGATTTCTAACTCTACAAAATCTGTTACATCAGTCAATGAACTCGAATCCCAATTTTTCCCCTTTCGCTATAAAATCAATCGAAATTTGTATCTTTTCTTCGGGGTACGACCACATACTAATATCTGAATATCGGCATTCAAGTTGCTCTATTCGGGACGTAGCCGTAGGTAGACGAACAAATTCATCCGAGAAGAACTGAAAATCTTCGTACTCGCAATGACGAAAATCTTACAGGTAACGATGTTTATTTTCTGTTTCAGATGAGAAAGTGAAACGGTATATAATTGACATGAAATTTGGAAAATCTTATTCCGATGGAGAAGTCAGCTTGAAAAAGCGAATATCGTCATTATATTTTGCTCCCGTTTTTTAATCCGTACGATCCGAGTTAAGCCTGGGAATAATACGTAACACGTATGGCACTCGTCGTAATCTGGGCTACAAATGAGAGGAATTTTCATCGGAGAATGTTTGAACTCGCTACGATGTGGCGGAAACGTTGTTTCCATTTTAATTCGAAACCGATTTCATTTTTCACATCAGCTGTTATTGAGAAGTAAAAAGATGAAAAAATCATGAACAAACGAAATCCCAGAGGTGCCCTAATTTTGTTCATTTTCGTGTCTTGCCTAGGTATATCGATTTTACTCAATTGTTGATATTTTGACAATTAGCATTCTGAACACAGATCCGAAATATAATATATATATTATACATGTATATATATATAATATAATTTTCAAACTAATTAGGATTCGCGTTGGCGATCAAATTGCCTGTACGAAATTGTTCAATGAAAAGAGTGTAAATCGCCAGGGGATTTTGAGAGCATCGGCTAGGGCCTGCAGGTATACACCTCGTTGCAGGTATAACGGCGCCGCGGCGTGCCATCGGCCGTAGAAGTAGATACGCCAGAAGCACACACTGGCACACACACCTAGGTACATAACAGATCGAAGGTATTCACAATGAGAATTGATTGCTAGACCCTAAGTTAATAGCTCTCGCGGCCGAAGCTTTGTGGTCCCGCAAAACGTAATTCGTTAAAATTGAAACCGAATTATTTCTAACGTATAGGTACACCTACGTTGCATGCATGGAGTCGATTCGTACGCGTATAGGTGTAGCTTATGTATAACCTGCATACATCGCATATCCATATTCCATAGATTCATCGTACATCAACAAATTCGTCTCCTTTTCTCACGCGCGTTATATCATTATTAATTGCAAATTCAAAAACGAGTAAGAAATCGATGAATTTTTACGAAAATTCGGTTAATTCTAACGCTAATAATGACGAATCATTACAATGCTGATGAAATGTGACATGCGCGGTATGTATAAAAACTCAGAGGAATTTCGCCAATGAATCAGCTTCCACTGCGAACAGCGAGCAGAATGTGCAGCGAGCTAGACTATAATAGACGTCGCAGTACTCACTCAGATTTGAATGAGTTTTTCTATTTTTTATCTCATGTTTTTACTTCTTTCGACTTCATTTTCCGCCGAATAAATTATCTACTGGAGTTCGAGCCGCGGCGGAAAAGCGGCCGCTAGATATGCAATGAAGAAAAACTCTACCGCTAGTTCTACCTATCTTACAGGTACTACTCGAAATTGAATTTTTCTTGTTCAAAGATATATACCTACAGACAGTTGCAGAAAGTTTCATCTAACGATGAGATACGGACGAGTCCGTTGAGTATATGTATGTATATGTATATGCATACATTCATATAGAGGTGTACATAGGTGCCATTTCCTATCATCGAAGTATACAATGAATTTGTTGTACTGTATTAAATATTTAATATATTATATTTATGATTATTTTCTCTTTGCAGAAATTTCACAATTTTTTACACCGTGTAGGTATTCGATACGTATCCACCCCCGCGGGACTTGTAACTTTCCTCCGTGGCAAAAACAGAAGAGAAAAAACAAACAAGTTCGATGATTGAAAGTCAATTATCGATTCCATTTGATTATTTCGTTACGAAAGTTCGTGCGTAATAGGTGTATATACGTACATACATAGTACAGATGCGTTTTTCGAAGTGGTGTTAAAATTCGAAACAAGTACACGAAAACCAAGAGCAGCGAAAGGAAACGAACAAAAAAAGAACACTGGAAATTGAAAATTGAAAAATGTATATACTCTTTCTAAAATCCAAAATCGAATGGAAATTCACTATCCGCAACAGCATAACTTTTTATCAAAACGTTCGGCCGTGGTGAGACGGATGTAGAAATATATGTACATACAAAAAGTTCATACTTTTGTATAATCGAACGGACGGAGAATCCCCAACAGGATTCAAAATCTAATTCCGTTGTTTCATTCGCCCTTGACGAATTTGCCAGTCATGTGTTAGGATCTGTGGTCAAATGATGTCAGTCATTTTCACGTCACCGCGCATATCACGCGTGACGCAATGATTCTTACCAATATCTACAATTACGCTGGCACGACGATTGCGCTGTAGTAGGCTCTAAAAAGTATGAATTCAAGAGTCAAAAGCTTCTAGCAGAAAATACAGCGGGGAGTATCGGAGAGCAGAGGAGTGCTCCTCCCGGTTTGATATTTTTAAACGGCCATGTCAACTGCACGTTGAGGGGGATCATTTCAGCACCCGTAACCCACGATACATATGCCTGGCTGCCTGCCTGCCTGCCTGCCTGCCTTCTCACCTATTTCACACCGGGCAGAAGGCGTGTTGATCTTGACACCGATTACATTTCTGCCACAGAATTTCCCGACTCATGATAGTCGCGAGCCGGGAGTCGTGAGTCACGAGTCACGAGTCACGAGTCACGAATCACGATCGGGGGAGAGTATGTACGGATGAAGTGGTACGTGTTGCAATGAATTAGCCACGTCCCTGCACACCTACGTTTGTACTACTTTCATCTGTCATCTTCTTCTTTTTATTGTTAGGTCACTATCGATTGTTTATTCATTCAGTTAGATGTTGGTTCGGTTTGGTTCTTCGTTTCCGATTTATATAAGTTCACTCTCTCTCTTTCTCTGCGAACTCTATCGTTTCAAATTCTTTGTTTAAGGTGCTATTAAAGACCCATTTGTGCTCATTCTTACCCATTGTCGAAAGCATTGTTGTCATTCGAAAACACGATTCGTCACCAGTCCTACACCAAACAACCGATTTGAATGAAACATTTTCGGTTGGATGCAGTATTTTAGCAGAAATTGGCTAACTATTTCATCTCGCGAAAATTTTGAAAAAATTCACAGTTTTGGGGAGTTTCTAGTTGTTAGGTCAGGTTTGTTCATTCGGGAGATTGGAAAAACTTGAATTTCTGATAGAACTCTCCGACAATTCGTGGAGATGAAATACTTAGCCACTTTCTGCCAAAATACTGCTTCCAATCGAAAAAGTTTCATCCAAATCAGATATGTGGTGGAGGAGTAGCGACGAATCGGGTTTCCGAATGATGAAAATACTCTGAACAATAAACAACAATCGGTGCAAATGGGTTTTTAATAGCACCTTAAGGTGCCATAGAACTCGCTGTCCCGAATGTACAGAAACCGCTTCGAAAACGAGAATCGTAAATTTTCGTAAACTTTTTCGTTGATTTTGATGAAACTTCGAGAATACATTGAGTGTGATGGCAGAATGTGGCCGAGTCCTTCGCTTTTCCAAAACATTGATCGGATTTCATGAAAAATAAGTAATCTCAGTGTTAGCTAGGTTAGATTGCCAGCGGCCACTTCAATGGCCTTCTAAAACCCGAACCAACGAACGAAAAAATAAGAACGACGATCGGTATCTAACGATGAAAAGAGAACAAATTTTTTCCATCGCACCACATACATACGATATATTCTGATCATAATTTCAAGGCGAAAAATTTTCCTCTTCGATAATGGCCGATAATAATGACTATTCATTCATTCGAGTCAACGAAAACGAGCAAAACGAAGATGCCTATGACGTAAAATTAGAATTGAACAAAATTTAGTAAGACATCGACCCTGAAGATTAGTATATACTTAGCTCCGACACAAGTAGGTATAGTTTATGTATACAAATATTGCACCGTTGACGAAGTTGGAGAGCTGCGTTGGCTACACCACCGCATCGCTTCATCCCGATATGTATCCGATTTTAATATTCTGCTTTGTATCCTGAACCCGAATATTTGTTGGTCTTGATTTTCATTATTTACGTTTTCTTTTTTTTTCTATTTTCCCATCCTCTATCTCGATTCTAATCTGCAGATTTTTTTGGCTACGATTTTGACGTTTTTTGTTAAAGCAAATTGCAATTTTTCGCAACGTTCTGAATACATATGCCTGCGACGAACTTGTCATACCTTTCTACAGCTGCGGGATCCGGCTCATACTTATCATAGTTTCTCCATGATTTTGTTACTCTACGGTCATAGACTTCAGCTTTCCTCGATGGATTGATTACACTTACGTACAAATAATAATAATAATAATAATAATAATGATGATGACAATAATAATTATAATGATCCGAAGAGAACGGCGAGTGTTTACGTAACGTAGGATAGGTATAACGTAACAAACAAGGAAACACGCCCTGATCTCCAACAATTTACATCAAAGGCTTACAAATTGTGGGCGATTTACGTTTGATTGAAGTTTACCATTCCATCCACTTCGCCGAAACGCTTCTCGACGTAATTGTTTCGCAAGCTCGTATCAAACATCCGTGCGAGCAGGTATTCGAAACGATATGAATTTGTGCATAATTTTAGTCGATGAATCAGGGAACAAATGATAATCGTGACAATAATAATAATGAAACATGTTATCAATATGAATAATTTCAAAATTGGTACTATATTCAATCTTGCACATTATTATATATTCATATCATGTGAAAAACACCTAGATGGAAGCTCTTTGGACGCTACGAGGATGAAGTTAATTATAAAGTTGACGGAACATAAAATCGTGGAAAATAATAATGGGTAAACTTTTTCGATGATGGAAAATCTGATTTTTTTCTCTTCTCCTCGCGACCCATTTTTTGAAAATCCTCGACGTTGACGTCGGTGCGAAAGAACGAAAAAAATAAAGCAGATTTTTCTTCGTCGTATAAAATTTCACCCGACGTTGTTTTTCGCAATTTTATCTCTTCTATCAAACGTGACTGTTATTAATTAACTTCTGCAGCCTTTCGTATGAAATTGCCACACGTGTATGTTTGCATGAAAATTATGCTATAAATTTACCTGCATACGTCGTCACCCATCTCCGAAATTTTATGCTATCGATTGAAAAACAAAAGTAGAAGAAGACAAAAAAACCAACAATTTCTCACGGTCGAAAAATTATTCGAGAGACGAGAAAACGGGGGGTGGCAAAATACCAAAGAAAGACGAAAAGGAGAAGGAAAGAAGAAGATATGATGAAAAATGTGCAACGGCGTATATCGACGTATACCCATGTATGCTATCAACGACGATTCTTGACGGTTTTCCGACTAATTGAAACGGTGCGCCACGCGTATGTAGATATAGAACGGGGTGGATATTTTCCGTGCGTGTTAGTTCAAACCGCGTTATCGAATACCCACCTCCCACCCAGTGGATGAAATCAACGAGAGAGAGAGAGAGAGAGAGAGAGAGACGCGCGAGCGAAGAAGAGATCTCTACGAATCGGATCTAAATAGTGCGGAATTAATCTGCGAATATTGTTTACTAAACAAGCGTACGTTATATGTACATACGTGTATCGTATAAACTTCGCCACGAGTGCGAGTCGCGGTGTATTGATTAATCGATCGATGTGAATGTTATAGGAGATGGAATTTCTAGGATCAAAGTTATAGGTATGTAGGTATTACCTAATATCAGGGTGGTCCCCTTATTCGGGGTGAGGCAAAATTTTCATCGGGTCACCCCCCCCCCCCCCCCCCCCCCCAAATATATGCCAAATCCTTGAAAAATAATGTTTCCAAAGTTTCATCCCTCTACGTCATCGGGAACACGTGCACCGGCGGGCTTGAATTTTGCGATTCATATAACAGAATCAAATTTTCACCCCGTGGTTTCATTTGCAAGCGAACAAAACACGAATTTTAATAAAATACAACATTTCTTCGATCGCGAACCTCAAATTGTTCACTTAAAAATATGAACCAATTACGACTGGAAAATTTGGTCCTGTTCGCTGTCTTATTCTACAGAGAAGATCGACCAAAAAAACTATAGAAAAAAACAAGATTCCTAGTCGCGGATAAAATTTCATACAAACAGATTTTTATACGAGCAATTAGTATTTTACAATAAGAAAATTTTTCGTACCAAAATTTCATACTGCAAATTCGAATCTTTGTATGAAATTGTGAACAAACTGCGGCTGAAAAATTTGTTCTTCCTATATGATTTTTGACCGAATCTCTCCGTAGAATACGATGGCGAACACAAACAATTTTTTGGTTTGCAATTTGTTCATATTTTCAAACGAACAATTTGATGTTTGCAGTAAAAAAAAATGTTATTTGTTTGTCAGAATCGGTTTCTTCTTCACCCGCACTGCAGACCAACACACGGGGTGAGAACGTCTTTCACTCGAATAGGAAAATTCGAGCCCGCTGGTGCGCCACGTGTTCCCATTGATGCGGGGAGTTGAAACTTTGGGAACATTATTTTTCAAGGATTTGCAATAGATTCGGGGTCGACCCGATGATAATTTTTGTTTGCCCCAAATAACGACCAATCTAATATCAGGTATATACCTGACAGGTGAAAAAATAGGAAAACGTGAAATGAAATTGAACAATCGTGACGACAAATAATTTACTCACGTATAAATACTATACTATATGTTGAAATGCGGTAGATTAATTTAACCAAGGACATATATAGGTACATGTCTATAGCTGCGCGAGTCGCAGCTACATAGGCTGGCCATTTACCCAGCTGTCACATCGAGCGGTCTGTATATATATATATATATATATATATGTATACCATTTTTCGAGGAAAGTTCGAGAGGCGAAAATTTATGGAAAATATGAGAAATATGGAAAATTGGCGGCGAGAGGAGCTGAGGCGAGGCGAGGCGAGGCGAGGAGGCCTTGCTTCCTTACTCGCTTCCTTCCATTCTTCCCTATGCTGATGAAATGCTAACGAGGTGAAATTGAGAAATTTTTTCAACTAACGAAACGCCCGAAATTTCCCCGTAATAGGTATATTATACTAACCCGTGTAGCATTTTGTACACACTCATACACCAATTGCTAAGGATGAAATATTTCACATCCGCACTGTGAGGGGAATTTCTCCACGACGTTGCACGCGATTTGAAAGAAATGAAAAATTTGTATTGCCTGAAAATTGTATATATATATATAATGTATTTTTTCTTTTCTTCAGAATTTCGTGCTGCGAATTGTTTCTTTCTCTCCGTTTGTTGTTTCTTTTTTCTCCAACAAAAACGTACGTGCTGACATTCAATTTGTTAATTCATCCGAAAATTCATCAGAAAATGAAAATCATATAGCTCAAGTTTGACGAAAGATTTCAAAGAACTTGTCAGGCCATACCGTTGTTCTTTTCACGGCAAAAAGTGATGAAATAATAAATTAAAAGTTATGAATCGCGGTGAAAACTGCTGGGTATAATTGTCAGATAATATCGGTTACTAAAAATTCCTGAAAGTTAATATGCGGAAATTGCAACGTGTACCCAATACGGGAATTACATTACGTCGCGTCGCGCGTCGTAGAAGGTATTCGGTCTGCGGTGGTTTTAAATGAGGCAGAAATTGTTTTCGCCGATATACATATATATATATATATATATATATATATACACACATATATATTTGCCAACTCAGAAACGATTATGTGCGAGAATAAGTACGTCAAGCTCAAGTATATTCCGATGAATTCTTCCAAAGAGATGACGAGCTCGCATTACACATTCGATAAAAAGGAGAAAAGAAAAACAACCATTCGGTTAGAAAGAGTTCATTTAACGTCCCACGTCATTACGTAGGTACCGGTTGGAATTCTTTCGTTATATGCATTCTCGTAAATATAAATCAGTTGCCGCAGGACGTGCGCGTAACGCATAAATATGCCATTCAGTTCAGTTCGTAAATATTACAGTGCGATATACATACTATATTCATTATTCAAACTTCGATGGCATAGGTATATAGAATTGGTTTCATTTCATTTCATTTCATTTCATTTCATTGCGTTTTCTATATTTTGTCACTGTAAAAATGTCAATACCTGCTCGTGTAGTGGATACAGGTATATTCATACAAATGTCGCGACTATGTACAGCCATCGACGGGAAATTTGACGGAATAATTAGTCTGCATGACGATCACCGTTTCCTGAATTTCATTACCGTTTCTGTTACCGAATAGAACAAATAATCCCCCCCCCCCCCCCCCCTGCCTCACACCGAAATTACTCGACCTACGGTAAAACAGACTTTTATGAAAATGGGGAGTGTCACTTTTCGGGGAGGGTAGGAGAACAGGACGAAAAAAAGAAGTAAAGAAAAAAGTGGAATTGAAGTAAAGTAACACGAACCCGTAACAAGAATGTTGCGACGTTTTTTCTGTAGAACCTGCGTAGCAGAGTATACAGTGAAAAGATTGCCGAAATTTAATTTACCGTATGACATAAGGTGCAGTATGCAGAGTGACCCGAAATTGACGCAGAGATTTTCAACGGGGCATTCGTCAGTTGAAAACGGGACCGAAATTTGTTCATCCAACATCTGTCTTCCAACATGCGTGAATTTTTTCTTCTGGTCGATCGAACATTAGCCAATGACACGCGTTCTGTGAATGGGCGCTTGTCGACGTGTGGAATACAAGCAATCAAACGAACGACCGGGCTCACGACCGAGAGCCGTGACACACTGACAATACTTCCGTTTACATAACGGGTTTGATTGACTAATCATCGACGGACCATGACAGGAAGTCTGTGCATCATGGAACAGGAATTGATGAGCGAATTTTGATCCCGTTTCCAACAAGGAATATCCCGTGAAAATCTCTGAGTCGATTCCGGGTCACCCCCTCTACAGCGCGAGTTCAGGTCACATGATTTTGGTAATAAATTCGGTACACGTAGCTGCTGGACCCGCCCTCCGTTTGTTTCTTTATTCATTTAACATCGTCTCGCTGTAGCCGTTTAGTATTTCGAACATTTTTTTCGTTTTTCATCAAAAATTAGACTCTTTATTACGACACTTTGGCTCTTTATACTCATTACGAGATATCTCTCGAGGACCTTTCAGCGTCTCCGGAGAGAGCAGAGGGACGGCGACAGTGGCGACAATTTTATTGGCAAAAAACGAGCGCGGCAAAATCGGGGAGCGCGGTCATAGGTATACGTACACGATTGCGTTCCATGCATTGGCGAATCAGAATCGTGGTGCTAAATCTTTCCTCTGTGTATAACAGATTTTTGGCTTAATTGTATTTGAAAAATCGCGCTTCTGCTGGAAAGTTCCGCTCCGGTTAGCCGTAACCGTATTTTTGGCTAATACTTGGATGGAGGATGAAATTGTTTTGCGGCTGATGAGGCGTTCGCGTTTTAAGTGTGACAGTGAGAGCCGCCGATAAATGAATACAATCATTAATTCCAGCCGCAATTGCGTGTTCAATTGACGCCTGCAGAACGCGATTCGTGATTGATACTTCAAGAAAGGTTTGTACCTGACTCCAGAAGTATTGGAGCCTCTGTAAAGCCGTAGTCTCGCGAGAGCATATTCACGGCTAAAACAAGCAAAATAGTCGCCCGATCGCCACGATCAAAGGTCCTTAAAATGTAGAATTCACGGGATTGAATGAACCTAAAAAAAAATCCCGAAAGATTTGGAAACCATAAACTGTCAGATGGCATCGAAATAAACGCAGGCTATAGGTATGGAATTTGCCATCAGGATCCTTCCAGAAAATTACATTTTTCGTCAAATTTCAGGGAAAAAAAAAAAAAAAAAAAAAAAACTTTATCGTATCAAGATGTTCTTTCTAACGAAATTCCACAAGTAACACACTGGCTGAAGGATGAAGATGAAGACGAAAGACGGAAGACGGAAGAAGGAAGACGGACGAAGAAAATAACGCTCAAATTGATCTTTATTCCAATTTTTTTGTTTCTTCATATCACTTCCCACGTAACACGAATTTATAACATGATATTGAAGAGACTGTAATGATATACTAAATTCAATAGAATTAGGAATGTTGAAACGATGGGCATATTGATATTATGATACCAAAGCACAAAGCACTGAGCACGAAGCACGAAGCACTGCAGCGCTTACGGATATTGAAAATTACATTTGATAAAAGGGAAGTAAAAAACATGGCAAAAATGTGAATCAAATTTTGGTGAAATTCGGCCTACTGCCTACGGGGAGTGAAAATTCCTTTGATATAATAATAATTATACTATATCCGACATTTGATGAAATTATAGCCGCATATTTTAATTTATTGTTTTTTTGTTTTTTTTCAGACATGTCGCAGACCGCGTAGATATAGGCCGTGTGTCAAGTCTCGAGTCATGGCTCGTTATTTCAAGCTTTGGCGAAACTTTAACGCAGGTCCTCTGCATACATAGGTATGTAAATCATGTGTACATACATACAAAATGCCTATAGCGTCACTCGTCACGCGTCACACGTCACTGAACGGGGATTTGTCTGAATATGCTACAGAAAAAAGTACACTGCAGATTCATGCGACGCGTCCGCGACGTCGCGTCGTCGACAGCGACTGTACGCTGGCCAGTAGAAAATTGTTTCCAAAAATTTGGGATTTCCTTTTTTTACCTCGTATTTATTTTCGACAAACTTATCGTTAGAGACGGCGGAAGTAGTTGCAGCGTAGGTCGAAAGCCAACGAAACACAAATGAAAAAAAGATATAACGTGAAACTATAGATTTTATTGAACCAAGTAAAGAAGAAAAATGGATAGAAACTTTCGCAAAACTCGTATTACTGTTATTGACATCTACAGAAAAATCAACTCCCGACTCATATATGTATGGAAAGATATATTTGAAGTTCAACTCGCGCGACGTGTGGAAACAAACAAAAAAAAAACAACAACAAGTAAAAGAAGAAAAGCTCTGTATCTATAGAAGAACAATTTCTCTGATAGTAATTATCTTTTCGCTATGGGTGCTGTAGTTCAACGGGGTTTTGAAATATTGAAAAACGAATGATTCAGCGGAAACCGAAATTAAAAATGATATCGATAAAGTTGGAAATTTCACGGGATCAAGAAGACAAAGAGCAAAGAGTAAACATAAGTCCGCAGCGCGGGTATATATATCTACATAACTGATTTAACAAAATGTTCAAATATTTGTCAAAAATGGTCAATATATTCGGAGAAACACAAAAAAAATATAAAAAAAATAAAAACCACCGGCGAAAATTGATCATAGAATAAATGAAAATTGTAAAGAGCCAAAAAAAAACAAACAAAAAGTTCGAACCCCTTGCGAAAACGGATTTGAATGGCAAATTTTTCCATTACCAAGTCAATATTTGAACACCATGTTACAGCTGTAACAGTTTTACATTTGCCAAGTTTAAACTTATAGTTATGCAGGCTTTCGCGAATAATATATAAAGCCTCTCTATAATGAATACGGCATACATTGTAGAATGCAGAGTGAAACCTCGTTTTGTGACTATGCAAATCGGTTCGAAACATCAACGTAATCGGTATTAGGTAGGTATGAAGTACGATACAAAGAAACTCTACGCGGGAACGTGTTCGTGACGGAACATTGCGTCTGCCGTCACAGAAGCAGAGGAGAGAGAAGAGAGAAGAGACATAAAAGAAGAAAGCAGAAAAAAAAAGGAAAAAAAGGAAAGAAACAAGAAAGAGGAAAGATCCAGGTAATCGAGAAGGACAGAGCGAAGCCTATCGGGGTGATCTGACTTCAGTCAATTCAAATTTTAGGGGATTAGAATGGTTCTTTGTACATCTATAACTCGCTCAACCGAAAGCTCGTGAAACGAAACACAATGAAATTTGGCAGTCCTCGCTAACTGAGTATATATGTATATATACAATAAGACGAAAATAAAGAAAAATTTTTGTATGCCTGAGGGCGCGAGGCTTAATTAGAACCTTTCGGGAGGTATGAACGAACTTCGATTATCCCCTGAAAGTCCCTAACTGAAGCTGCTACTCCAGATTTAGGGAACAAAAGCCTGATCCGATGGCTATAACAACGCGATACCGATATTATATTCTACCCATAACGGAGTTTCAACTTTTGAGGGATCTGTAAATGATGCATGGGAGGGAGACAATTTGTCCAATGAAATTTACCCATCCTCATATCACCCCGTGCGTGTAGAAAATGAATTCGTCAATTTTCACGCGGACAAAGATTAAGGAGAAAATTTTTTCCGCTCTCCGAGGACGAAGAGAAGAGAACATAAGGATCTAGGAAATCAGAATGTGATTATAACGCAGGTGATACCGGGAATCAACAGTTTTCATATCGTCTCGAGCTTTTTCAGTTTTCACCTCCAACTTTTTCCGTTTTCGCTCGGCTATACAATTCATACACGTGTGTATACAGAGAAGACATTTTGTGCCTGGATAAAGTGATTGTGGATACAGCTGCGACCGCTTGGGAGCTTTTCAAACGCTTTTGACCCGGTCTTTTGAGAGCTTAATTTCAGCATGGTAAAACAGAAAGCACTACTGCAGGACGAATGAACGCCCGAGGATCATAATGAGAACGAGGGTAGGCAATCGGGTTATAGCGGCATTCAATTTCTATAAACCTTTTTAGCGGTAGGTAGGTATCAGCCGAAAAGTCTACGAACTGTGACGAAAAACTTTAGTTCATACGTGAGGCTGAAGCTTTAAAACGTTAACCCGATAAAATCACCGAAAGGTCGCGAAATATTCAATTTTTAGTCGATTTTCGTCTGGATTTTCTCTCGACGGAGACAAATGTTGATTCGAAAATAGGATCAACGGTTATTTCGACGCCGAAACGTCGTAAAAAATGTCGTTTTCAATCGAATTCGACTGAAATTTTCTTGGATTTTTCCACGTCGACAAACTTTAGCCAAAAATCGTTTGAAAATTTAATTTTTTGTGTCGTTTCCGGTGTCGGAACACCCGCGAATATCATCTCTTGGGAATTTTGTTGCGTTAACGTTACATGAAAGTCTACCTCATGTCAAAACAGACCTGGATATAAATTGAGGCAATTTTCTACTAGAATTTCGTTCAAGCTATCGCGTCGTCCCCTATACGCTTACAATTTGTATTTTTACATCCTTAATTATATTTCTGGACGAAAATTTGTGTGAAATGTAAAACAGAATGAGAATTTATGTTTCTTAGGCATTTCTCTCTTTTTGTTCATGCTCCATTCGTTTGATTCGTCTCTTTATACGAATTTTCGCCTTCTCCTAGAGCATCGATTCAGGATAAAGCATTTGCATGATCCCTTTGCCAAAATTTGGTCAATAGAACCTATTCCCTCCATACGTATTCAGATAATTTTTAAACGATTTGCCTAAACCTGCGCGAAAGATCTCGAGTACCTACATATCAATAGTATATATGTATGAAGCTGTGTATAATATCGGTTAAAATATACATATAGGCATATATATCAGTCTGCCGATAACCTCCGCGTTAGTTATTGGCTTTATAAATCGAAGCGTGAATCTCTCGACCGGAATTGTTCAATGCTATGTAGGTATACAATATTATACATACACCTGGATATATATTTACACACACATACACACACACACACACGCGCATATACGTACTTCACGTATGTATAAAGAGTTCGCGGTAGTTATGTACACGATACGGTTGAGTCGTAACAATTCCAAAAACCGATAAATCCAATATTTTTTCCAGTTACTTGGAATTTCGATATACTTTCGACAACCTCCCACGTTTACCGCTGCTTTTGAACCACATCCGTTTGACTTCGAATCTTCCGAAAAATCGCATTTGGACATCTGTAGAATTTCATCACATGCTTCGAAGCATGGATATGAACAACGCTCATTCATACGCTCTTGAGGGATGAGAAGAGAAATGAAATAACTTACCGAAAGATATGAGCCCGCTGTTGAGCATCGAGAGTTTTATCTGGCTGGGTATGGATGCCAGACTGTGTGCTGGATTCATGTGACGTTTTCTCGGTGGTTTTTCGGGGGCGCGAGGAGCGCTTCTACTTCTGTGATGATGATGTTTCCTGTGAGATTGGGAAGTGCCACCGGTTGTCGAAGCGGCACCAGTTCGATCCGAAGCGATGCTGCTAACAGCCAAACCGCCCCCGGTAGACTGAGTACGTAGAGACGACATTCTGGATGAGAGAAAACGAACAGATTTGTTTGAAAATTTGAAAACGAGTGAAAAATGGAAACAAAATCCAATTCTATAGAGTACGTAGGGAGTAGATGTAACCTTCTCGTTCTCTACTTCACGTTTTTTATTCTCGATCACTGAAAAACGGAGAGAATCGAACTGAACACTTTATTATTCATATTTTTCACCTTCGTCTTGTTTTTGTTCTTTACGTTTATGAACGCGAATTTAATCACGGTTAAGAATGCCGAGTATAAAGTTTAGTAGGTACTTAGCAAACCGTGAAGGAGCGCAGGGGAGGACATTATAGTTACTTCAAAACTTAACCAAGTGAACCACTGGCTCCAGATCGGGTTAGATTACAAAGTTAGGTCAACTTATACTCGGCTGGGTAAGGTCAGGTTCCATACCTTCTCGTAGTTAATTTCACAAGGTTACGACCCAATGATGAATTTCTCAAAATATTCATGAACAAAAAAGCCGAAAAATGGATCTCAAAACATTTTCAATTACCTTTTTTTCAATTTATCCCCCCGAATTATCCCGAGTCGTTTCCAGGTGCTATCGGAGACCCATTTGCAACCGAATTGTTATTTATTGTTAACGGCATATCGTTATCACTTCGGAACCGCGATTCGTCGCCACTCCTACGCCACAGAATCGATCTCAGTTAAACTTTGTGCATTGGATGCAGTATATTGGTAGAAAGTTGCTAACAAAGTATTTCATCTCGCTAGAATTTTGAGAGACTTCGGAGTTTCGTTCTAGAATTTCTAATTGTTAGGTTAAGTTTCTTCATAGGTTAGATTCAAGAAATTTCAATTTCTGATCAAATATTCCAACAATATGTAGATATGGAATACTCTAAGCCACTTTCTGCCAAAACACTGCATCCAATGCACAAATTTTCGTTCAGATCGCTCCCCCGGCGTAGAAGTGGCGGCGAAACGTTTTGCCGAAATGATAACAATGCTCTCAACGATAAACAACAATAGAGGTGCTATCGAAGATCTAAATTATTACCACTCTTCGCTATAGGTTCGGTCTATTGTTAGCCCAATCGAAAATTAGTATTTGTAAAATATGTATATAGAAGAAGCTACGGAGCTATACGTAGGTTTCGAAAAAGTAAATTTGTCCACGAGAGCATATAATATATTCCCTGCGGGGGCAAACACAATGAGATTGGAGGGCAGCAAAAACTGTATGAAAAAAAGAAAAAAGAAAAAAAAACGAAAGAAAAACGGAAGAAGCTTAAAAAACAAGAAAGTTTTTACGGATCGTTTGCCAGTTGGCTTCACGCGCCGTCTGCGCCTCCGTACAAAATTACATGTATATACCTACGTATGCAGGGTGATTCAGTTTCATCACCGGAAATTTGAGGAATGGATTTCTCGAAAAAAAATATAAGACAACAGTTTCTTCACCAAAAAATCGTGGGACCGACGATCGGTTCCGGGATACAGAAAATTCAATTCGACAAATCACCGAGTTTTGGAGGCTTCGAGGATCCGAGGCTGGCTAATCGGTCAATTTGCATCTTCCGTCGCTCGGAAACTATGCATCCTGCAAATTTTTTTGGTGAAAAATCTCGAATTATCACGGGGGAATCTACTTTTCGACTTCAGGGCGGTCAGACCGAATCACCCTGTACATTCTATTCCGCTGCCCAGTATTTGTCTCCAACATCGCGGCATAGAACTATATGTAGAATTTAATATAGAGAGACGAACCTGAACACAGCTTACAGTTCTACATAGCCGCGGAGGTAAGTAATCCGTGAGGAATTACTAACGAAGGAGACACCTATTGATGTAAAGCTGATGGAGTTGTATGACATATTGGCAATGGAATTAATTGCGCCTGAAATAATAAGAATATCGCTATACTATATTCTTGTACCCACTACGCAGGTTTGGCTGTAGGTACTATTGTAGGTATAAATGGATATGCGAAAATGTCTAATTCTATCATAAACAGTAATTCGTTGCCGACATTTTTGACGAACGGAGGAAGGGAAGAGACGAGGGAGTGAACGATAAGCCAAAGCCAAGAAAACTGAGAAGAAACGATTCAGAGAAGTAGAAGAAGAAGACCGAGGCCTCGATGCGGTTTATACACGTCAAGCTCGTGAATACCGAGGTTTACATTATACATATTATACCTATACCTAACAAACGATAGACGTATGGCCGTAGGCGGAAATTTCGAACCTGGGAGAAAATCAACTCGATGTTTTACGACTCAACGCGCGAACAATAGCGAAAAAGAACGTGAGAAACGTATTTTTACGCCCCGTACGGTAAAATTCATGTAATGAAAATCGAGAGGGGAGGGAAACAGGGATGAAAACAAAACTGAGTAATAATAACAGAAATTTTAAGAGGAGAAAGTCGGAGGGGAGAATACAAAATTACAGAGATTGCCCTGAACCTGAACCGCTGCAAGTCTCCGCGAACAATATGAGAGTGAAAAGCCAATTAAATATATTATATTTGTATATATATATGGACGGTGTACCTTCATGCCCGGGCATACTCTCTTTCTTTCTTTTTTCTTTTTTTCGTCTTTCCTAACGAGAGCTGCTACACCAAACGAATTTAACCGATAAAAAAAGGAGGAAAGAGGTAAAAAAGAAAGTGGAAGAGAGCGGAATGATAAAGCGCCAAATACTGTACCCAGACCCGATCCCCGTTTGGCTCGATATCAACGACGATCTCAACTCGTTTTTCACCCTTCGTGGTACATATATATATATATATACACACACACGTATTCCTACATTTATAGAAGGGGGTTGAAGCGGATTGTAATAATTCATCGGTAAGATCTCAGGGGTGTGTCCGCTCGGACACATGACGTTCAATTTTTCTGCCAATTCACACCTTTTTCTCGTGATAAATGTACATCATACCTACCTATGTATTATCTCAGGAATCGAGAGAAAGAGAAAGAGAAAGAGGAAGAGAAAGAAGAGAATTTAAGACGGAAAGGCAGAGAGTAGAAGATCTTAGATTTCACCGATTTTGCAACGATCTCTAGATTGAAATAATTTCAAATAAACAAAAAAATAAAACGTTAATGACGAGAACAAATATTGATAAAAAAGGAACAAGAAAAACTTTGATTTTAAGCTCTTACTTCCCTGGTAGTGTATGTATTTTGCTTGGAACAACGAAGCTCGAAGTACGTACAAGTAGTATACATACCTCGACGAAATAATTGTAATTTCCGTGAGGAAAGAATGAAGGAAAAAAAAATCAAAAAGAAAAAAAACTATCCGGTGATCCTACGGGGCAAAAATATCATACGAGAAGGTACACACATGCTACATACATGCAGGTATACTTCCGTGACAATTAACTGAAGGTACAGATGAAAGAAAAAAGGGTGAGAATTGGAAAAAAAAGAAATCTGTGACACTCTATGCCGAACGGTGAATTTATTTTTAAATATATTTTGTAAGACGCTGAAAAATATATATATACCAATACCTCTATACGTATAAACGCGTAACGCAACGCCAAGAACTTTGTCGAGTTATCCAACGCTCAAAAAAATCTTTCGGTCATTGACCACTATAGTGACCTCGAAATACTTCCAAAGTGTACGTTTTTTCTTCGTCTGCCCCCCCCCCCCCCCCCCCCCCCATAGCTCCTCAATTTCATTGCAAAATCAGCCGAATCTTACGAGAGCCGCGAAAAGCTCCGAGTGCGTGTTGATCAATTGTTTTTTGTTTGTCGTTTCTTCGTTTCTTCATATTTTTTCGAAAGATAACAAAGTATTCCGAATCCCGCCACGTTTCCGACCAAACTGCGCATACAGTTGAAATAAATATCCGAAGAAACTAAATCCATCTCGAAACTCGCGAAACACGTGGAGCTTGTCGCGATGCATAGGATAATTTGCAAACAGCATTAATCCGTAATCCTATACCTACGCCTGTATCTACCTATACTCATCTCATACGATGTGTTCCGTTGTATATATATATATATATAGACACGTTGATCGTATATGATCAGCTTACACACGTTAGGGTTGATTGCGGCGCAGCAAGCGATCAGAATCATCATTTGGTACATAAATACATACCTATATATATATATATATACGCGTCAAGGTAAGCGAAATTTTAGATCATCGTCGTCGTCGTCGTCGTCGTCGTCGTGTTATAATATGCTGAGCTTGAGGAAATTCCAGTATTATTAATAATTCATCAAGATATGCTATAGCTGGTATATGTAGTAAGGTATAGGTATATATCGCTGTATAGCCCGGAAGGATTTCAGATGCTCAAGTATACATATATATAGGTACATAAATACATATATACACATGTACGTATACGTATGCTTGTACGTATGGATACACGCATAGACACCAACCCGCAGGACAACGGCGGTATGTTTAATATCTAAAATCCCGTGTAATTCCGAAGATCCAGGTGAGTATAATGTGTATCTAATGGTAAATTCACTTTGCCAATCTCGCGCGCATGAATGAACGCTCGCGCGCCCGCCTCGTTTCCCCACCAAAGACACCCGAAATTGAGAAATGAGAGAAAAAATGAATGAAAAATTCAAACTTCCACGAAGAGTGAGCAAATTATCGAATAAGAAACGATAAAAAAAAAAAAATTTATGAATTTCGCGAGGTCGCCAAACGTTGTTATAGCTTGTTAACTATATCCATAGATATGTGTGCTCGCGTGTATATGTATATACAAACGTGTATACATACATCTGTATAGTTAACTTGACCTAAAAACTTGACGTCATTTGAAGCTTCGCGCACAATGCTTTGAAAAACATTTCTTCCACTCGGTCAGAAAAAAACATAAAATAAATGAATGAATAAAGAAAGAAGAACAACGAAAAAAAAAAAAAAAGGGAGAAGAATTCAGGATGACGAGCTCATTATATCATATTGTCAACTTAAGCGGATTGACAGAAAAAAAAGAAGAGGAACAGAAAAAAAAAACTACAACATCGTAGAGTTGATTCGAAGAAAAAAAGAAAAGAAAAGAATACCGTGACGTTTACATTTTTTTTTTTTTTTCTCTCTTTTTTCCAACTCTCTGATCTAATTACTACTTTCTTTTTTCAAATTCCCATTCCTGTAGTTCTTCGAATCATGATTTAACGTGTTCGACGACTGGCCAGGTATGAAAAAACAAAAGCTTGGAAAAGATTACACACCATGCCTACACTAATATCACGTAGCAAAAAAAAAAAAAGAAAAAAAAAAGAAAAAAAAAAAGAGAAGACAGAATATTGTTCCAGTTTCGCAGAGTTCATCGTTTGTCCTCTCTCCCCGTGTTTTGGGAGAGGCAAACTTGGGGGATAGGTATATTATTATATGTATGTACAGAGGTATACTGTGTGCGTGAGAAGAGATAAAAGAAAAGAGAGAGAGAGAGAGAGAGCCTGGTTTTCTCAGTCAGTACCATTAAAATTCCCCCCAAAACTGCAGTGGCACAAGGCTTTAATTACACGAGTTTAACGCGGGTACCGAGTTAAATTAATTAAGTCTACCTACTACTCCGTAGTCCCTGCGTATATATACTTCACGTCTACTACATATATACATATAATAGGAAGAATAAGCTTTTTCTTTACTTCCGACTTTCCGCAATAAGAGAAAGAAGATCTGCTGACCGCTTCAACGAGTTTAATCAATTTTCAATTCTCTGCACGAATATAGGTGATATATACTTTACACGGTAAAGTAGGTATAGTATCACGACGCGACGTATTATATAGGTACTTCATATATATATATATATATATACTATACCAGACATATACTATATACTATACGAGAATCTCCGCAGCTTCCCCCAGCTACTGGCTAGTCATACTGCGATATAGCTAGCTAATAATTTTGGATTCCAAGATTTTATTACTGTATTAGGTAGGTATATAATATGATATGTATTTCACCGGAAACAGTCGCGTTTCTCGATTTTCTCGGATCTGTAGCGGAAGAAAATCGGCTGAAAAATACCATTCGAAAAAGTAAAACTCTAATCAGATGCCGGACGATTTAGAAATTTGTACAGAGATAAATCGAGATATATGTACATAAGAAATTCGACTACACGACAAACGAAATTACTCGGTTAGGTGTATACATATAGCCTCCGCCTTATTTTTCGAGCTTTCGAACGAAGCCACGGAATTCGGATACTGAAATATCAAAATTACTTAATGTACAACTTACTCCCTCCTCGACTATAAACTGACGATTGATAAGAAGATGAGAACATAGCTGGAAGAAAAGGCACGTTCTCCGGAGAAAGGGAAAAACAGGGAAACAGAAATCCAATGACCAGAAAAATATATTCTCGATCAACTCTGCCCGTGCAGATCTACCGATTTTTCATTCACATCTCAATGACTGCAGGGTACAGCTGGATAATTGCAATCCATTAGATTCTGCTTCTACTGTAGCAGCTGACTAATAAAGATATTGGCTCGATTGTACACGCGGCACGTACGCATGTATGTACATACATACATACGGTACATATGTAGGTACATGCAAGCACTATCGTTATACCTATAATACAAGTCTAGAGCACTTCGTACGTATTATACGGTATATTACCTACAATACACGTATGTACATCACTATATACCAACGTACCTATCAATATACATATATACATATATATATATATGCTCGTGTAGTCGAGGATAATAAGCAGCCTCGCGTGTCTCATACGTGGTTAGATGTATTTACTTACATGTACTATATATACCTCTAACATATATGCCTAGAGGTATAGTTTAGGGGTCTATATTCAGACTCTTGCCAGCCGGTTATTGGCTATATAGTTATTACGTGCGAACGTGGAGACAGCGGAGACAGAGCCAGTTGACGTATAGAGCAAAAGCTGGTTCCTTAGCAAAGCTTGAGTGTTACTCTGCCTTCGCTGCCTCTCCTTCATCATATTATATATTCCATATCTTTAGGTAAACTGTTCGGAATAATCCCGTATATATTTGAGTAGTTGATACAAGATATGTGAGGAAGACGAATTTATTCCAAGAGAATAAAGTTAATAAAGCAACAGGCCCCTCCGATGGGAGTTATGCTCGAATGATGTACGTACATATATCCTAATATCCGTATTCGATATCGAAATATAATTCTCTCCTTTTCTTTGCCACGAGTTTCGTACTTTGCAAAGATTTTAGAAAACGAAGTTGAGGGACGATGATTCACTCTTTAACGTACAATATCAGAAAGAAGATGGTGAAACTTCGAGAATTACAGAATAGTACGATTAATGGATAACAGTTAGAGAAAAGCGTATAGATCAACGGGAGCGCAAAATTTGTCTCATCATTTCAATGATAGGATAAAAGAACAGAAATCTCTAACAGTAAGACAAATTCATTACGACAATCGATGAATTCTTTGTACATTTTGATATTGCACCTACAGATGCCTGTGAATCACGAATAGATGCCTAAAATATATCCTACATATTTCTACCGCGTGTTATATAGGTATGCTCTACTCTATGCTGCTACTCTGTATATATACCTCTTTCCTGCATATAGTTATGAATAAACCTGTGAAACGTGAAAATTTGAAGATCTGTTCCACGTAGAGTGGAAAGGGGCTGTAGGTAGGTAAACTGGAACACAGAAAGAGTCTTGACCTTGGAAGCTCTGCTCATCTATTGGACAGCGTGAAGAAATATACGCCAACTCGACACCACCGAGTTTTTCTACATGTCTGACTATATGCATCGATTTTATGAAATGTGATTTGATGCGAGAAGTGGAAACTTTGGGCCATCAGATTTGGGATACAAATAGGTATTCAATCCTACGAAATTTCGGGATCGTTTCATCCGCGGATGTGATGAATATAGAATGAAGAGCGCGAGGAATAAATTTCAGACCAGAGATTTCTGATTCGCGGGTAAAAGTGCAGATATACTAAAATAATAACTCGACCGTTTCGACGGAGGATCACATATAATCTCTTCGAAACTTATAAGGAGGAAAGAACAACACGGAATCCGGAAAAAGGACACAGATACTGCGAGGGTGAGGATGTGGGGAAGAATTTTCGAGCGTGACCTTTTCAAATCCTGTAGGTTGGAAGGAAAAGGAAAGGAAATGATAATGGCGTATTTCTTGTGGGCGTATATCGATAGAATATTCTATTTGAAACGTTCCCTTAGTGATCTCTTTCTATTGACGTTCTTTTTCCCCAGGTTAAGGTGCCACCCCTCTAAAGCAGGTACTGATATAGATTGAAAAATGCTATGAATTATGTAATTCGCCGTGAGAATCCACAATATCCACGATACACACGTACGAATACATGCTCGTCGAAAACTAAATTGAAGAACGAAAATTTATAGTTCCCGTGTTTTAATGACTTGAATTGCTCTTCTATGACTTTCGTGAAATGAAAATTGTGTTTTTGTCTGTGGTCACAATGGGATAGGAAAGAAACTGCCATCGTCATAAACAAAGATAAAAACACCCCATTTGGAGGTCAGGTTCGTTTTAGGGGTTGAGATGCCGATTTCAAGTTATACTTTTTACGACCAGATTTTCTTCCGGCGAATGTATGTGCATTATAGGTATGTCCTACATAATTCTCTCAAGTGGTCAATAGCGGGGGCTCTGGGAATTCCTGATGAATATATTCTATATACGCTCCTCATGCATTCCTTCGCGTAGAAATAAATAGGAAGCCAGAAGGCCGGCCGTAAATTACTATATAGCGACACAGTAATTTGTTCTTCAAAGAAAACCGGATGGATAAAACTGTCGAAATACGGAATTCCGAGAGAAGTGAAGAAAAAGAAAGAAACACCCGCCGCTAATATCTACAAAACAAGAAATCAATTTCAAGTTAGCAATTCTTGACTCTCGAGGATAATAAAAGATTACATTGGGTTCGTGCCGAAGGCGACTAGACGACTCTCGGCTAGTTCGAGACCGACGATAGAAAATTTATTTAATGCCAAGTCGCGGAGCTTGCAGCAGCGAACTAGAAACAGCGTCACAAGTCCCAACAGAGAACGCATAGTAGGTATATTTTGTTCCGTAACTAAATTTATTTATCCCCAAGAGTCAATATTGAACAGGCATTCGGGCTGCAACCTCGGGATATAACTGTTTGGCCATTTCTCACAGTAATGTTACCTAAGTCGAAATCGGGCGGAGAAGTAGAGCCGAGAGGAGATCTTTGCATTTTCCATTGGACGAAATTGGGAAGAAGGCAACGAATTTTACAATCGTTAAAATGATCGCAAGATGAGCTCGATTACTGATTTTATGGGTACTTTAGCGTGTTTACAAATAAAGTATAGTTCGAGTGTCTCGTTGTTTATAGTTTGTAATCCTCTTATGATTGGAACGTAAACTTCACGGCTTAAAATTATGAGGCTAAGGCTTAGGTGAAACAATAACGGATCAAAATCACGAAGAATAACATCGGCTTATTCAACAACAAATCGTCACGAAAAAAGCATCGACACCGAAACGTGGTTAGAGTTTGCATTTCGGAAAGAAGCCAGTTTCGAAAACTAACGTATTTTTCACCGCGTCTCGGTTTCTGCGCCTTTTTCGAGACGCTTGGTGTCGTTAAGATGAATTTTTCGCCACGTGTCGGTGCCGATGCATTTCTCACGACGTTTCGGTGTCGAAACAACAGTTGATACATTTTTTTCGTGATATAATGGTCGCGTCAACGTTATGGATTTCGGCATCATAATTTTTGTATAAATCGCAAGCTCATTTCGAAAGTTGTATAAACGAAAGTTGATGCCTAGTCTTTCGAAATCGTTGTATATAGTTACGTGGATTGAAAATATAGGTTCTTCTATTCAATTACCTTTCCAACGATGCTGCAAGTTCCCAAGCTCAAGCACTGGATCACCACTGCATTCACTTTTATAGTAACACCCAATGATATCACTCGAATTCAAATTTGAATAATTGAACTCATACGACCGGCGAAAATTTATGCCCGGCTATAATATTGATGTGTCCACAAAATGATGAATATGTATATAGGTGTTATGAATGTGTGGCTATTCAATTTTGTCGGATACCGTAACAGAACACACTTTTTCGCCCAGAATGCTTCTCGCCTTTATTTTTTAGTTTATTTAAATTAATTATTATTCAAATTAGCGCCGATTTTACGGAGTTTCTCTCTCTCTCTCTCTTAGGTTAAGAATATAGATCTACCAATACTATGAATTTAATTAAATATCAAGAAGTCCGTTTGCCAAGCATTATTCACTTTCTTCTTAACTTCGTTCTCCTTTTGCTATTTATCGTAGTTTCTTCTTCTATTTTTAACTATGTTCGAAGTCTATAGGTATGTTAAACGTTATACAACGGACCACCGCGATTGATACCTGATAGTCAATTATCAAATTACTTTTTCACACACCATGCGAACGCAACATCCGTAGTAAGATATTTAGCATCTACCAAACGCGGCGGAACACGCGAAGGGTGAGTCACAGAATCCTGAAAACATAAAATACGATCGTGGGGGTTGATGCGGTCCGCGCAACTTGCAAATGCGAGATAAACGGGATAACAAAAAGAAATATGAACATACGGCCCTGCATACAAGTTAGTCAAATTTACTTCACTATAGATAAATTTCAATAAACTCTCTCTGAACTTTTGAATAATATAGAATAAGCTGCCCCAAAGGTTCTATTCTGAACTCCGCAATGAAAATTGAATCTCGTTCTCGAAACTCCGTACAAAATCTCCCGCCCCAATCTTCTGCATATTTTAAAAACGAAAACCGTTTTCAAAGTTTCGCTCAAAAATGATCCATAGATCGTTGATGATTGGCTAAAACTTTGTGACCGGTCGGTTAGAAAATAGTAGGTACAATAAATAAGAAAAGTTGACGAAATGTTTTCGACAGCTGGTAATATCACGGTTTCATTTGTGACAGAGGTGAGAGGCACCCTCGAGTTCGTAAATCTTTAACATAATTTGCGATGAATCTATAATAATCTTGTCTTCGCATCTGTGTTTTTATGTTTCATGCTTCCTGTTTCTCGACATAAAAAAAATTTGCGTTTGAAACGAAAGAACAGCGAAAATTTGAAAAAAGAAGCAAAAAAAACAACAACAACAACAACATGAAGATGAAAATATTTTGTGAGGCACTTCACTGTGAGCCATGTGACAACACCTTTTTTTGGGCGGACGGGGTACCTATTTATCGTTTATCTTCTCCTTTATCTTTGAATGTGCAAAAAAGTAGTGGCCGATTTTCGTTCAATGGAAATTAGAAGGAAGAAAAGAAAAGTTAGTTGAAAGAATTTTGGAACAGAAAAAAAAAAAATACAAAATATCTGTATTCCTCTTTTTCAGTTTTTTTTTTTTTCTTTTTCTTTCTTGTTTGGTGCTCGACTTTATAAATTGTATTTTATTAAGTCCGGTGCTAAAATTTTGTAGACAACAATATTGCGAGCGCGCGACGCTGTTGTTAGCCGTAAGGTTGGCTTCGAACTGGCTTTGCTTCGTAGAACTTCGGAGCTTCGGGAGTTCGGGCTAGGTTGCCGTTCACCGGCGCTGGTTATACACCTACCGTTCAACGTCGCGACGCGGCGAACGAAGTGTGCGGGGTGGCGTCGCGACGCCGGACACTTTGCGAGGGCGTGGCCCGACGCCGCCGCCGCCACCGCCACCACCGCCGCCGCCGCCACCGCCGCTACGAACAAACCGGAGGAACGTCTTCTTCGCGATGCGGTCCTCTCATCTCATACCATGACAGGCAGTGGAGATTGCTGATTAAAAATCAGCTGACTGAGTCTTCGCTCTCCAGTTTGTCTTAGGTCGCGGAATCTCAAATCCGAAAGAACGACTTCAAAGTTAAGTAAAAAAGAAAAGAAAAAAAACAGAGAAGAAAAAAGAGAAGCTTATTCCGATCTCATTTTGTCGGAGAATTTTACAGAGAATTATAGTACATTTTAGGTATCAAACAGCGTGTTTCAAAGCACTTTTTCTCTTGTTCAAGAGGAGCTTATACCTATGCTACAGAATTGTTTACACACGATACAAGAAATTTTGTTTCACTCGTTCATGAATTTTCTTGATGCCACCGTAACCTGCACTGACCTAGAATAGTTCATTCAGGTTTATTTGGGCCTGAAAATTACGTTTCCAGAGTGGAGAATGAGTCTCCAAGCCTCTGCCTCCGTAGCTCCGGAAGCTCGAGACTCACGTCTAATGATAACTCGCAATTGGATTAAACTTCTAAGGGTAGTTGACACCTCACTTTTGATCATATAGTCTAACGAAGCTTCTTTTCAAATTCAAGGTTATATAGTTGTATGATAAGATATACCGCATGAAATTGAATATAAAAGCGAAATTTCGTTTCACAGGAGGATCATTTCAAATAATTGTTGTTCCATGAGACTGAATCTAAATCTTTCCCATTCCGACATCTAGCCTCGTCTGCTATGTGACCTGTACCGATTCTTGTTTCAGACTTTTCGATTGGTATGGAGAAAATTTCAGACTGTTCGTGAAAGTGCGGATAGAACTATTCTGATATTTTCGTGCTTCATATCACCAGTCGCCAAATAATGCGTCTTTTGTGTTTCAGAATATCCAAGTTTTTCAAAGAGACAATGTACGCGACCAGTAAACATCTGGATCTCGTTGTATCGTTTCGAAATTTTTGTGTATGAGTTTCATTGGTGCAGGGTTCATACGAATAATGGCAAATAGAATAGACGCATCGGAAAGTTCGAGATAAAAAGCTCTCGTCAATGACATTCTCGCGGTGTCATCTCCGGTGAACTGGCACACGCATACCTATATGTATGTATTCCAAAATTTTGAATATCCGCACATGTGCGAGGACCGCCCCTTATTCCAATTTCGGGAAATGGAATACCGCCTGTGAGTCCTAGAGAATTTGCTTCTATAAAATTTCTGCAGAAACTTTCAATACACCGTATAGAGAGATATGTGAAAGAATGATTGACAAGCTCTCTGCGCGACATCGAACCCGCCTACATATACATGCAAAAAGAAGAGGATGAAAGAGGAAAAGGAACACAGAGGGTATAGATTCCGTGTCAAAACTTACTCTAAATCAAAATTGGCTCGAAAGTTTTGGGATACCGAATCATCTGGAAGATGACGATGGAAGTGCGCGGGCGAGCGACGAACAGATTGACCAATACATACGACGAATCATGCTACAGAGTGTATCGCGGCTATGTTAACGGGGGTCGGCGAATCTCGTGGCGAGAAAACAGGATGGTCGCAGTTTCTATCACGCGCGAGAACCAATTGCCTGATTACTTCACCCTGGCTGATTCGTAATGCTGATGGTATATCAGACATTAAACTTAGTTAATTTCCCCCGGGGGCTAAACTCCTGGCAAATTATACCGTCGTAATATGCGCGCGGTATCTAGAAATGCAAACTTAGATCTGGCACTCATATTATCATGCAGTGTTCACCAATTATCGTGGACATTATAAATTTATACGCGATTCGTAGGTAATCGTATACATCGAGTATACGATTTCCATCAAAAAAAAACCTTACTGATTGAGTTCAATCGCGAACGAAAATGATGGGAAAATTTCTTGGAGGAAACTTCTTCACACCGTTGCAGGAAAGATGTGTTGGAAGTGAAAGTGCACACAAAATTTGTGTATCGATTAAGTGTAACCTACGCGATTCTTTATCGTTTACATCGGCGGAACACACACTTTTGTCCAGCCGAATGAAATAAATGTTGTTTCGATTTCAAAGAGTGTTGAGATCGATCGAAAAGTTTGATTGGACTTCATCGAACGAACTTTTTCCGACATTTTAGAAAAAAAAAAAAGTAAGAGTGTAAGCTATTCAATTATAGGCCCGTCTCGTCGAATCTGCACAATATAAATAATGGCGAACGTGACATTCTGGAGAAATTTTATCCGTCAATCTGGTTCAGTAGACTTTTTTAATTTTCAAGAATATTTCATCATGTTCTACCGGCGCGGCTATATACTTTGAGAAACGTATAATGGAGAAAAATCTTACAAAGAGATTGTCGCAAAGATACGCAAATTTTCTTCATACAGCGATCAGAGCGCATACTCGAGAATCGCGTTCACATATTTCTACAATTCCTGACTCTTCGACAATTCTTCTACGTTTGAAATGTACGAAGCGGCAAAAAATCTGTATCTTGTCCGCGACGTTTTTACAGGGGATTCTCTCCGTTCCCAATTCCCCCGAGCTCCCGATCAAGTCGCCTCCGAATCCGAATGGAGAAAATAAGACCAAAGAACAGAGAACAGAAAAAAAAAAAAAACAAAAAAAACAAAGAATGAAAAGCCGTGCGAAAATGGAAAAGGAAGAAAGGTTGACTTTGACGCGCCTCCGTGAGAACGGCGGTAGACGACGTGCGATGATCTTTAGCCTGCTTGGCCCTCCCGGACTTCGGCGACCCTCACAGGGCCTATTTATAAGCACCAGGGTCACCTCCTAACCTTGTCCGAGACGGTGCGCGCGGTATGTCACCTCAACGTCCAACCTGCTGTCCCGTGGCACGATCCAATTGGGTCACACGATGCCGAAGACATTACGCGTGCCCGCAAGCGGTGATCCGTAACACCTTGTATTTTCGTTAGACTTTAATCTCTTGCGGGTCATACGACGCATGTTTTGAAATTTGATAAGATCTTCCGCCTGGAATTGGTAGAATTTGGAAGTTTTTTTTTTTTTTCAAAATTATTGTCGCATTTTATCATCAGTTGACCAAAAACTCAAGAAGGAATGAAAATTACGGGTGCCCGTATATTGTTCTTCTGGTGAATCTTCATCACGGTCGTCGCGCGGCCGTATATCGAACATCTTTCACCGATTTTTGCAAAGGAAAAGACAAAAAACGGAAAAAGAAAAGGAACACAAGCGGAATTATTTCACGCGTGTACGTCTCTGTATAGCTGTTCCTAAAAAATTATGGATCTACCAGATGAAATTTCTCATTATATTAGTGTGATTTTTGTCTCATTGTATCGCCATTTCCGGAATCCAGATGCTCAGATTAATAATTTATTTGTTGAATTTTCGTGAACATTCGTTGTTTTTCTTTTTTCTCTCAAATATTAAACACATAGATAGATACCTACGTATACCTAGATACAAGTATAAAATGGCAATACATATGAAATCACGACGGAATATTTTTTATGCAAATTAATATTGGATCACCTATACGGGAGTGTGGCTTGTGTGGATATGTAAATTGGGGGGGGGGTGTAGGGTAGGTATACGCGTAATACGTACAAACGCGAATGTCAAATTCCGGTAGATCTACACGCGCGCGTAGGAGTGCTGTAGCATGCTTTCTACACCGCAAAGAGTTTATAATATGCATATGTAGGCGGTTAGGTACACATGTACCCCTTTATGTTTACGCAGATTTAATCGCCGCCTCATCGTGATTCTGTTTCCTGCGATAATACGAGCATACCGACGTAATACACAATGTTCACTTATGCATACCTGTGTAATATAAAGGCTCTGAAAAGGAACCGTTTTCTAGCTACGAGTATACCTGATCAAAGTTCATAAATATCTCGGTTTCCAACAAACTAGAGAACGAATCTGTTTGATCACGATTAAAAAACCGCTACAGTCGAATACAATATATATATATATATATATATATATACCTTACGTAATTATTATATAGGTATATAATATTCTGGAAATGAATTTATCTTCCATCGTCTGAAAGAAAATCGATCGTATATGAACAGGCTGAACTTCATTCTTCCCGCGCGTAGAAACTCCTGGGAAGACTTTGTTGTGTTGAATAACTAATTAATAACCTAGGTACAGGTAATTGGAAATGATTAGACGTAGCGCAGATCAGATTATTAGGGTATACACCGAGACTTTGAGGTGAATTTGCATAACTTGATAGAAAGCTATACGAGATGAAGAGTAGGCCGGCCGGGAGCATCTACTGTATGTATATATATATATATATATATATACCTATACTATGATACAATCGTTGTTTAAATGTCTCGTCCGAAATCTGATGCTCGCGGTAAATGTGATAAAGCAATTGCATTTCGAATCCGAGTTCCGTTTGTTTTTGTTTTTGTTCTTGCTGTTGTTACTATTTACGTCGTTTGGAAAACAAAATATGAAATATGATAGCGTCGATATAGCCACCTACGCCAAGAGATCGGCGTGAGAGAAGTTCAATTCGGGCTTTTATCGAACGGGGTTCAGCTGTAAATTAATGGGTGAATAGTATTCGGTTTTGAACGAAAACCCCGGATTTTTTCAATCAACTCATAACCAACAGACGTTCCAAACTGCTGCGTTCATTTGAAAAGATAGTTAACACTGCGCGGCGCGGCGCGGCGGCGAGAGCCGGGTATGTATGAATAACGTCGATTCCCAAGCTCCAGTGAGCTACACATACAGCTATACCTATCAATGAATACCTATGTATCCAATCCTGTACGACGTCACTTAAACAGTAGTAGGTAAGGTATGTATAGCTGGTATATTTGACTAGAAAATTCCATTTTGAAATGTTTTATTTTCAATCACTGCCAACTAGGCAATGTGCCAATGAATACTGCGATTGTTTCTCATGTTATACCTATGAAAATATAGTTCGAATGTCTTACCAACGAATTATTTTACTTCTCTATCCCGGTGCCTATAATATCGGAACTTTGAAATGTTATTAGAAATTTACGGAGAATTAATGACACCCGTGATATAATATTTGAACAATAAATCACCGAATTATTTCAAGTCTTATTACATGATGTGAGAAGCGCGCGGGGATCACCGGAATCCCAATTAGTCAGCGGATGTTATAATTTTGAAAATTTCATCACCGGAAATCGCAGCTATACGCTGCAGTGTACACAACGCTATAGCTGTGCATATAATTGAAATTTATCCGGCTAGCGCAAACATCGACGTTGAGACAGACGCCTTCGTGAAAATTATACTATATTCATCCTGATATTATTAATATTATACATTACACAAATTGTCGTGTAACGTCACTTATTGTTAATCATGAATCTATTTTCAAACTGCAGCGGCGCGTTGGGAAACCAGTTTAAATAATTCGAATACGTTGGCGGTTATTAAACCCTGTCAAGGACCGCGATGTTATAGGCATATAGCATATAATATGAAACGATATGTCAGCCGTTGAAAAATAGGCATTTCACCGTTTCCCCATGCCTCGTGTTTGCGATTTGAAAAACCTAATTAAGATTTATGGCAATTTCTTGTACGAATTAATTAGCCAAGGCGTGTATATCTGTGTCCGGCAGCTATACGCGCCATTTTTTCATCTTCTTTTCTTTTCTCGTCGTCTCATCCCAACCAATATGCTAGTCTACCAGCTACTACCAGAGCCTGACCATCGGTCAGTGCCGTGGACTGGCTTACGGCCAAAAATGAAAATTCCTCGTAATGCCGCGCGCACCAGCCTCGCCGAATTTAGCGTTATTACTATAGATTTGCCGAGAGACGACTCCAAACGAGTTTCACCACTTTCAAATTACATACCCGCCAACGAAAACCTCATTTACCGTAGAATAACCACAAATTTTGGATTTTGTAAGCCGAAAAATTTTCAGCTATAGCTATATGCATGACTTACAGGTTTGTATCGCTTTTCAAATAACTTGAGAAGCGCGGATTTAATGAAACCGAAGAATACCGTCATACTGCATTTTCCCGCCGTACGTATGCTATAATTCAGAATAATTTATACATAACTACTGTGAGAAATCACGGCAATTATACGATAAAACGCAATAATTCAATTCAATATACATGACAATATTTTTAGAATTTGTACAATTTTATATGTTCAAGTAAATTGCGGTTCGTATTCAAATCCATGCTCCTAAAATCAGTCGCTGTACGTACGTATACCTATTGTATGCTCAAGATGCATTCGCGTTGTAATTTCGTGAAGCCGCATACATTTCGCCGTTCAGAAGACATCTATAATAGTATAGGTTCGTTGCAGTATGTATGTATAGTATATATATATATATATATATATATATATATATATATATATACATAGGTATACACCACAGTTTTACGGAGTGCCGCAGCAGACAAACGCGATCTCGCTTTTACATTTTCTGTGCACTTTCCATCCAGTGCATAAGAATATTTAATCAAATTTATGTAGCGATGAAACTTCACCGTTATTCACCCTCAAGTGCTTTTACGCTGCATCAAAAACCCGGCTTAAAACGGTGCTAATTTTCTTAACACGTTTATAACGTTGGGACACAAACAAATCACAATGCTCGCATCGATTTTCCGTTCAAAAGTTTTTCCCGTTTTCTTTTGCTTGTTGAGGAAGTTTTTTTTTTTTTCTTTGTTGTAAAACTACCCAGCTAAAACTTGGAAAGTATATTTGTACACGTACCATTTGGGTTAATGGCATTACGATTGATTACTACAAGATCCTCTCTCTTCAACTTTAATGTTTTTGGTTTTTTTTTTTTTTTTCTTAGACATAATTTTCACCTTGAATGAAATATGCCTAAATGTGCGATTGATCATACTGCAGGAAGAACTTGTATAGGCTGACAATCACCTTTCGGGTACCAATCCCTACGCAAAAAGCCGGTCAGGAACCGATAGATTCCATAAAGATGCGGAAAGGGTGCGGATTGAAAAACCCGATTGCCTCATACGGCTTTTGAATCCACATCCTTTCCGCTTCGGTACAAACCTATCGGTTTCCATCCGGCATTTCGCGCAGCGCTCGCTACGCTCATTTTTCCCGTTTCATAGGGCGAGTTTTATATCGCGAATGAAATCTGCACGCATTGATCAATCCGGGCGAAGGGTTTGCTTGGAGAAAAGTAAAATAATAAGAATCTCGATTGGTGTTTCAAAACTGAGATAATCCCTGCGGGTTGCTGAGAAATGGAAGCTTGAAAAATGAGTTGGAAAAAAGTTGTTGCCGGGACGAAGCGACTAATGTGAAGCAATCCAATCGCAATCCAAGCGACGTTATAAAACCTGTTGAAAGGCTCGAAAAAATCTTGAGAAATTTCCCGATCTGCGGTTTTATGAGATAGTCTGAAAATTCGAATTTCCTATGGCTATATAACCGTAGAAGAATAAACGGATCAAGGCCAACCGGTGAAATTTATCCATACGCACATCAATTCTTATGAAGAATGATTGAAAAAGAATTTTTTTTTTTAAACACAAAACCTGAAATGGGAATCTGAAATTACGTAATGTATACATACCTAGTAAAAAAAAAAGTCTAAACTTTTCAATGATCCAAACATGAATCGCCTATTTGGCACCGTGAGTCACGTTTAATTAGCAGTTATACCTGAAGCCTTGCAAAACTTTGTCCCCTGATCGTCGGGACGCTAGGTTACACATCACATAATTCTAAATTATTTCATATGACTAGATACTAATGCCCAATTTTGACTTCGGGACAGTATACTGTTTGTTATACTATAAACACTTTAAAAACTTCATCAAATTGGCTGTATAATCGAAAGTACATTCAAAAAGAATTCCGAATGCCAATAATTAATAACGTTTATTTGCGTACTAAAGTCACTTCGTCCAGTTTACGGTTCCCTGCAGTTATGTATTTTACCACTTGAATGATTATACATGAACCGCCGTTCGGAGCTCTGAAATATGGATTCAAACACCGCGGTATTACAGTTACAGATATATTTCATCTCTTTTTGATACGTTTATTGACTCCGCGATCCTTGATGATCGCGCGCTGCTCCACGTCGCAAATATGAAATGGATAAACTGCAATTCGAATATTTGTTCCGGATCAGAGAGAATATTATATGTAATTTTTCCAGATAAAATTGGTAACCGATCTATCGCAAGCAAAGCAACTCTACAAAGGCGAAGCTGACTGCAAAGCCAATCGATCATCCGGAATTGAAATTCAAATAACATATATGCGTGTGTATGTAGGTATATAGGTAAAAAATCTCTCAAAGGAAGTATCTGAAAATGCCTGAAACCCCTGAGCTATGAAACGAGCTGAAGAGGAATAAATACAAGATTTTACGATTCTTTGAAGTTACTCAATCATCAATTAATTGCCATGCTGATATTCACGTGCGTACTACAATATTGACTTATTACTGGCTCGGAATATTCTATATCCGTAATTACTCGATCTCAACTAATTAATGGCGGTGATAATTATTCCCATAACGAATTACTCGATTTCCAGGAATTCCAAAATCAAACTAATTAGAGCCTATCACAGATTAATTGTTCAATAAGCCGTTATCAATCGCAGTGATATTACTAGATAGGTATGTGATATGCCATAATATTATATTCCTGAGTAATCGTATCGGTATTGAAGTCGGAATCTTTCATTTTCATTAAGAATTAAACGATTTAATCAAAATCCAATTTGAACTGTATGTATAGTCAAAGACAATACTTACGCAATGTGAAATAAAAACGAGACTAACAATCCTGGTATTCTGAATAGAATGTATGTTGATGAATATAATTGTTATAATATCATGCTAGTGATACCGGTAATGTATTTAGTACGATAATTGTGATATAAATGGTTATATATTCAATATATATTACAAAATGAAACTTCAACACAGATTGATCATTATAATAACATAATTATACAGAAGACTAATAAGATTTTCATCAATATAATATAATATAATATAATATAATATAATACAATATAATATTATTGATGAGTAATAATTCTCCATTTTACGAGTTAAAACGGGCTTTGCGTCAACATCTAATAATAGACAAAGTTTTGAAAAATAATTGGACATCTATAGTATAATTAATATCATACCAATGTATAATGTTTCGAACAATAATTCACCTATGTATTCGCTTTTCAAGTATATGTATGCATTGAATATAATAATAAGTCATATACTATATTATAGGTGTAGAAAATTTGGATAATATTGTATCATATTATAATATGATTAGCTAGTTTGGCTGCGTTTAACGATTATTTTATAACATCGTTTGTATGGTTGTTATTATTATTATTATTATTATTATTTTATCTACATTTGTGTAACGTTATTACTCATATAGGCGAGAATCACTACCATAACTGTAATTATATAGGTACAGTCTAGAAAATTATTTCAATCTTTCAATAATTATTGGATCACGATAAATAATTCACGAGACAATCGTTAATTAATATCGTGAGTACGTTATCAAGTTTCAGTACAATGCTATATATATTATAGTATTATAGTATATTCGTGCATTTACATTATATACAGTTTCGGTCCTCGTACTATTATTATATGCTATATCATTCTTTGAAAGAAAAAAAATACATATTCACTTTGAAAATAAACGATAAAGAGATACTAGAATGTACCTGAATTTATGGTATTTGTAAAAGAAAAAAAAGAAAAAGGAAATGGAGAAAAAAATCATAATTATAGAAATGAAAATTATAAGTAGTAGAGAATTTTCGTCCATTTCATAACACATATAGGTAAGATTATTAGTGCATTTGGTAATTTGAAAAATTCGAAAGATATAACACAAGTGTGTGTATATATATATATATATATATATATATATATATATATATATATATAATGATATATATGTATATATATGCATTGAATATAGGTATATATATATATACCATGTCATTGATAATAAAAAATGAATAAATCATTAATTTAAATTAATTACCTGTAAAGCCAAGGACCTTTTTTCCTAGTGCGGCAGCTTCACGCCGAAAGGCGATGACATATACACACATACATTAAAAGTTATACAGTTAAATTATTTTTTCTTCATTTTCCATCTTCTTCTCCACTTCTTCGTCTTCTTCTTTTTATTACAATTAGTTAATATATATTTTTTGTTTGTTCATCAAATATCCAAATAGTTATATTATGACTATTTTATATATTATATAATATAATATATATATAGATATATTATATTCTAAACCAAAACACACCACCGCAAGGATCTTTTCCTATTTATATTCGGATATTATAAAGGACGCAATTGAATTAGTCGAGCCTGCGAAAGCTTTGTTGAGCAAATTAATTATAAGTATAATTCATTAGAATTCTTTTCTCTTTCTCGCAGTGTTTTTTTTTATTTTCGTTTGTCTTTCTTGTCTACCAACCGCAAATCATCGACGTATATTTGTTTTCTTCTTTTTGAATCTGTTTCTTTTTTTTTTTTTTTTTCTATTCCTATTCTTTCAAATCTCACATAGTCAATTACTCGTTATAATTGACAATCAACGCCACTCTACGATCTAAGAAACCACCTCAGTTATACACGATAATTGAAATTTATTATATTCATACATGTGCACATCGTTCGATTCCGTTCGAACAACGAACGCGGCAATAATCGAAGTGAAAAACTGAAAACAAAAGAACAGAACTAATACTATATAACGTGACAGAAGAGAAACTCGATACCATGATTTACATTCAACGATGATTTCTTCGAAAACTAACAATGGTCGGCAAATAATTACTGTTGTTTCATTGCGATTTTCGATTTCATTTATTTCGTTTCTTCTCCTTTTTTTTCACTCACTTCGTAATAAAATGCAGGAACTATGCAAAGGACGCGAAGAAGTTTTTTTAATAGAGGACAGAATTAATTCCCGATTTATAGTTATCTTGTTTATATTATTAATAACCGCCCCCCCTTCAGAAGACTAGTATGTAGTACAACTTCAGATCTCATGAAACTTTGTTTTCTCCTCGCTTTACTTCCGTTCCAAATCGGTATCCTAGCTCTTTTCTTACTCTACTTCCGGTCCGAGTCCGAAATTTCAAGTTGAAAACAATGTTTCGATATGGTCCTGAAGTAAGCCGAGAAAAAAAAATTTAGTTTGCATACCGGAATAGTCGAATCTGAACTTTTGAACAGCGGTTGAGTTGAGGCGGTCGCTAACCCCGATAATCTCATCCTTCTAGTTATTTTTCATTTGAAAATTTTTCTTTACACAATCCGAGTAAGTCTGACACGTAAGTATTAATTGAATGCATATTACAACTAGAAGCGATAACAAACTGTTAACAACCACAACGGACGATATCGAGAAGGTTGAATTTAACGATTTAAATAATTCCATACGGATATTAAATATAGGACGACGAGGACGAGCCAGAGCAGATTACAATATCCTAGCGGTGGTGTGAGCGGGGGAAAGGGACGGTGGTCTGAGGCTGGCTCGGTTCACGGATACAACATGGCTTAAGCCTGTGTCTAACACCATCCAATAAAGAAAATAACATTTTATTCATCATTATAGTTTGTTGTCTTTTAGATTTTAGGAGCTTTCCATCCACATCCTAAATCATACACCTGTCTGACTGAGTGTGTCAATTTTCGGTTGTAGATTGAACGCTCCCTCTGATGAATTACCCCCTTCACCTTTTTATTCCTCTTACTTTTGTTCTTTATCTTTCATCTATAGATTTCTAATTATATCATCCGTTCTTTTCTTTTTTCTTTTCTCCTTGCGCCAAAAAAAATAAATATAAATAATAAAAATTGAAAGAAATAAATAGACATAAAATTACTCTGAAAAATTTCATTGGGTGGTTAACCGATAAAGGTGATATTTCGATTTATTAGTTTAAATTTTGATCTTCGTTTTTTTTTTTGTGTTTCAATTTTCCAACTTTGTTCTAAATGGAAATTTAAATATTCCAATTGATTAATGAGATACGTAAGCGACTCATGAATTAAGTGGAAAAGAAACAAATAATGATGGAAGCTTAGAATATAATATAAGGTGGTTAAAATAGCATTTATTTTTGTAACAGAAAATAGAGAAAAATTATCTGTAAAAATGATGTCAAAAAGAAAGCGATGTCTGGCGACGAGATAGAGAAAAGAAAGAAAAAAAAAAAAAAAAAAAAAAAAAAAAACGAATTGGTGTGTAGACACAGGCGATGATAATAAGTAATAATATTAATAATAATAATGATAATAGTATAATACAATTATAGAACAGACACGATCGATACTCATTATCGATTGATTATATCGATTGTATAATATAGTATAATATATTCTAATAGGTAATTAAAAGTAATATTTCCCATAAATTTTATATTTTTAATGGTATTAATGATGTTTCTTAATTTTTTTTCAAGGTACGTCTTTTCCAAAATGGGATAATAATATTCAATTTATCAGGGTAATAATTCATTGACATCGAATTTCTTTCCTTTCTTTCTCTCTAAACTTGAATCGTGAAATATCACTAGGTAATAATTAATAATATATGAGCACACCTGCAAAACTACCATCTACAATCTACCAATTCCATTTATAAATAACTATCAACAATTACAAAGAACAAAGAACAGAAAAACATACGAATTTTTATCATAAATTGTATTAGATAAATAATATTTGAAAGAATTTATTATTATAAAATTCCTTTCCTTTCTTTTTGACCCTGCGTTAGTAAATACAAAATTTCATAATTGTACTCATACTGATATTATACGCTTGAGTAGCAGGACAATTTTTGATTATTCATCTGTAATTCTCAAAATTTTCAAGCTTTTTAGTTTTAGCCTTCTTTTCTTTATTATTTTATTGCGTCTCTTTTTGTTTCTACTTTTTTTTCTCTTCAACCGTTAAGACTGATAAAACATAAATTATTTATAATAAAGAATGTAAGTATGTATAATATAGTACATTTTCATGACAGTTTCTCAGGTCTATACAAATAATAATAATAACAATAATAATAATGATAATGAATACTTTCATTAAATACTAATCGATATTTAAAAAATACTATATTACGTATAATTTGAAAAAAGAAAATTTCTTCGTCTTTATCTATTATTTTTCAAGTACTCCCAATACCTAATAATCGTTCAATTCGATTCGTCGCAAACACCACTTCAAATACAGTTCTACGTCTGTTGCAATATCGTAAAAGTTTTGTACAGACAAAATAGCTAATATTGTGTGAAACTTGTCATGAAAATAATAATGGTAATATCTATAAATAATACAATTCAAAGAATAATTGTATAAAATAAAATAAAATAAAATAAGATTAAGGACTTAGTCATTTAACATAGATTATACATTTAATAATGATAATAATATTATAAAATCAATACTAAACTATACAATATTTAAACTACTACTTTATGTATTATTTTTTTTTTTCAGCTGCCAATTTAGCTCAAACAGGCCTCTCTTTACCTAGGCCAGGTTCATAATGTTTCATTTATTTATTTTTCTAATCTTGTGATCCGTGAGTTACACACTTTGTCGATCAAATTATTTTCCATAGAGAATAATTGAACTAAAGTGTATCAAGTTCTATATAATTTGATATTTTCTTATAATTAAGGAAGAAAACAAACAAAGAATAAAGAACTGTAAGCAGCATAATAATTGAAGATAATTGTGTAACGCACGGATCACATTATAGTATGTAATGTAATGTATAGTAGCTGTAAGTAAATTGCAAAACCCCATATATTCCTCAACCGTCAATTAATTAAGTATTCAATATTTTGATACCGTACAAAAATTGGGCTTATAAAATAAAAATGATAAAAGTAGAAAAAGAAGTAATTATTTGTTTTTTTTTTCCTCTTATTTCTTTCTTTCCATTCATGTATTACTATCCTTGCGTTACTATATTATTATTATTATCAATAATAAATCTGTAATTTTTATCATCTTAATTTTGTTTCAAGTCTTTAGTTGAGGGGACGATTTGGAATGATTTTATTTACTATTTTGTTATATTTATATATTTTTTCAACTCAATTTTTTCAAATATAGGTATGTATGTAGTAGATAGATGGCGACGACTTTCTGTTTAGGAGTTTAGTTCTATCTTTTCATTCCGTTTTTCCGTCTACTACTTTGATTATGAACGCTACACTCGCATGGTATATAATATTGTCCACTAATATCGTGTTTAATCAAATTTTTGTCTCTACTTCTTTTTCACTAAGTTATTATAATTTTTTTTCGTTTCTCTAGTCTAATTTTTTCTGTTTTTTTCCTCCTAACTTCTACCAAATGCTTGTAATGCATTTGTTCCATTTTCTTGGGGTCCCCCTCTCTCTATTAGTATACTCTAGTCTGTTATTTTCTTAGTTTCATTGAAATAGACGGCGTATTTTCATTAAAAAGTATCAGGAATCTATTCCAACATCAAACAAATAACACAATTGTAATATAATACAATACAATAAACTATTAAATTTTTCTTTTTCTCTCTATCATAGATTCGTTTCTCAATAATTTTTTCACAGTAGTTGCTAAAATCTGAAAATTTTGTCAAAGAATGAAACGATAAAACAATTGAAACGAATCTCTCTTCGTCAGTAGACCTATACAAGAATTTAAAAGAGAAAATATGGAACAAAATAAAGATTTTGTTCTCTAAAAGTATTATATTCTTAAGTGTATCATAAATAGTTCAAACTAAAACGCGGTAATTTTGTTCAAAAATATGTTTTTCAAGATATGTTTTTCTATTTTATTTGCTGTTTTTTGTATCAGAAACTCAACTTTTTAATGAAAGATCCTCGTCGTATAATTACCATATTTTTGAATTGTTTTAAACTTCTGTTACCTCTACTTTTTCTTTTTACCTAGGATTGACTTAATGAAGATCTTTGATCTTCGAAATCTGATTTAAATTAATAAAAGCGGTATAAACCATCGCACAACCAATTCACAGGGTATTTATTAGATTATTACAAGATTCATTAGATTCTACCGAATAATATGGAGCAGATACAAAGTAGAGAAAATATAAATTCTAAAACTTATTTCGATTCGAATAACTTCCAACAAGGAAGAATAGATTTTTCAACACGTTTTCAATCATTGATCCAGGAAAAATCACGTAAATTAACTGGACTCATACATATGTTTGACTTATGTATGAATACTAGAATTCTTGGACAACATTTAAAAACTAAAATATTTACCATATACCAGGATTAACATACTACGGTATACTATCGAACAATGATAGTAAGTAAATCTGGTCGACCATGTAGAAAGTAAAAACGTGAAAAATATCTGTTCTCTTTTTCTCAAAAGAAAAAACGAAATGGATAGAGTTATCGATCGAAATATGATTTATAAATTTAAACCATCTCTCAGAATATCTTACTCCACATTTTTCTCATTTTCTAGAAAAAATCTCTACCCTGATGTGTGCGGTTTGCCGGTGGTGGAAAGCGTGTCTTACCACGTCCATTACCACCAATAGCATGTCTCCTTGCGTTACGCATCTCTCTGTCTACTTCTAATTCTTCTAATCTTTGCGTAAGACCTAATTTCTGCTGTACAGCAAGTCGTAATAGTTGATTCAGAGTCTTCTTTTCATCTTGATCGGCTGCCAATTGACGCTCTAGTTCGTCCACTTGAGTTACATATTCCTCGCACCGTGCGGCAAACATCGCTCGTAGACCTGAGAAGTGTATTGTTAGGTGGGTTTAAACACGAGACAGAAAGAACGAAAGGAAAAAGACGGGAATAAAGAGGATCATCGAACCCTGATTCCAGCTTCAGGTAAACTCCGCCCTTATATCCAGATCTGGGCGATTCAAATAAAATCAATATTTACTTTCATGCTGCCATCATATCAAAAGTTACTTAATGACCGCAATGAGAAAGAGGACTCTTGCGTGTATCACCTTTTAAACTTGAGCTCAAAAATTTTGCCTGTATGATGATCTCTTCAAGATCATTAGTTAACTTTTTATGTGACGGAAGCAAGAGAAAAATACCAATTTCATTCGAACCATCCTAATCCAGATGTGTGGTTATTAAAATGAAAATAATATCAATTTATTAGTCATGGATTCAAAGTCAGTTTGGGATAAGCTAACTAATAAAAAAAGTTAGTTACAAACACAAAATATAAGCAGTAAATAGCACAGCGCCTAAGTATACAATCTCAATTTGAAAGAATTTCAATAAAATATAACAATTAACTCTATTTATCAGATCTGAGTATGAAATCTGGACTGTAAAAAGTTCATGGAAACTAAGTTGGTATGTATATACATTATTATTGAGTACTATTTATATTTTGTTCGATATGCTAATATATATGATGACGTTTGTAAGAATAATAGGTAGTTTTGAATATACCCATGAAATGATAAGTCTTATTCACACTAATTTCATCTAATTACAGGTACTAAGCAATATAGTCAACAGACTTAAATCACAGCCGGTTTCAACATAAAAATGAGTAAAAATAAAATTGTGTATACAGAGCTGGTAGCAGTCAAACTGCTCTGAAAAAGTGGGAAAAGTGAATCTTTAACTCCAAAAAGTGATCGAAAAGTGACTGACGGAAGTAACTAGCAGTGACTGCTAGGAATCAATTCTTGCTCGGTAGTAACTACAGCAACAAGAGTTATGTTCCTATTACCGCCTTACGATTGTAATCAAAGTAGAAAACAAATAAATTTTTAATTAATTATTTTATTAACCGAATTATTATTCAAAATGTAGTTTTCAATTATCATACGATGAACAAAGTCTTGCCTCAATTGGAGATCTCATTAAAAACAATTATAAAATAGTGAGGGTAATAAATGAAACGAAACAGATTGTACTTTTCATTTTATTGTCAGGATACCGCAAGATTTTTTTATTTTCGAATGAACCGATACTCAGGACACCGATCAAATATTTTCTGAATCACAATTCTGAGGCGCGTAACACAATGATGACTAGAAAAGTAACTCAAGTGACCATCTCTTGAAAAAAAGTTGGACGAAGTGATTTCGTTAAAAAAAAGTGACTGATAGTGCGAATACTGACTTGCTACCAGCCCTGTATAGTGATTAGGTTAATTAGAATTAATATTGGAATGCATTGTGCTAATACATTGCATAGCAGCATTGCTGAAAGCACATAGCGAGCGCGACCATAAAATCAACCGAAGTACAGGTCAGCATTAGTAAAGAAATATCTGTTATAACTGAATTAGTAGAAGTTAGTTAGTTAAAAAAAAAAAGGATAAAAAAAAGAATATTAAAATTACTCAAGCTCACTGAACGACAGATATTTATATAAAGAAGGCGGTTTAGATGTGCAGTAGTATAGTAGAAGGAATACAAAATTAGAAGATGACTATTCTTACATTTAAAGAATTGAATCAAATTATTCAACACTTGAAACAATGCATACTTTCGGTAAAAATACTCATAATTTACCAATTCATTTCAATCCATCTAAGCCGTCTTAAAATTGTACTCTGCTCAATAATTGTAGAGAACGATTTGTTTCGCACAAAAACGAACAAACTTATTTACAGAATAACAAAAAAGTACAAAAATGAACAGAGAAACTTCGAAAATTCATTGATATGGCAAACACAGATCATTCACAGCAGCAGCAGTGAAACTTCAGAAAAAACTTCAATATTAGCGTTATTAATGCTAGAGTACAATATAAGATTAAGAATTTGGGGAAAAAAATCATAAACTTTTGTCAACGTACTTGAGAAAGTGGCGGCATCTTCTTTTAGAAGTCTGAGTTCGTTCCTGAGCTTCATCATTGTTTCACTGACAATACTCTTCTCATTCTCATACTTGCTCTTCAGATTGGTGAGAGCAACTTCTGCCGTATTTTTATTCGACTTAAGCACCGTACGTAGCGTTGCAATTTGTTCACGTTTCGTTGAAAGAAGAGCTTTGAGTTTAATAACCTGTTCTTGGAGATCGGCAACTTCCTCTTTACTGTCGTTTGCTATTTAACAAAAATGAAAAGAAAATTGCTGTGAAAAAAACTATCATCATCGAAATTCTGGAGTGCTCAAAATGTTAGACATTTTCACATAAAAATAGATTTCTCGCCTCTTTTTGTTCAAGACTTTTCTTTGGAACTGAAAAATTCAACTATATGAGAGGTGCACGAAACTATGTACGATCTTGTATTTTCTAGCACCAAATATAAGCAAATACCTCAAATATTTGTGCCGTCCAACTATCAATTGAATATAAATATTCTAGAGTCTTGAAAAAGTGATTTGAAGTTTACAAAAAAGACTATAAATATTTATTAAATACTCTGAATTTAATCATGCCGTTAATAGTAAACGCTGCATTCTAACTTATAGCAGTTTTTAGACTCTTTTGAGCAAAATCGTAAATATGTAATAATAATCTTAGCAATGCGTCACAGATGAAAAAGTATGCTATGACTAATGAGAAATGAAGATTGTTTATTAATCTCATCAATGATATAAATCTCACGCAAATAAATCGCACATCGATGTATACAAAAGTTCGATTTATTATAATAAATTCTGTCATAATATGGCAACAAGTTATTGGGAGTCTGCAATATTAGTACATTATTCAATATAAAACATGTGTAATCATGCCGACAATTATTTCAAATAATTTACCTTCGGTCATATTGACTCTCATTCCCTTGATCTTTGACAATTCGATCGTGTGTTCGACGGCATTTTTAAGATGTTTGATTTGGTCGCCCACCGTTTCTATATGTTTACCAATTTCTTTGGCTTCGCTAAGGCTTTCCAAATCTCTGATTTTGACATCAGTCTTTAGCCGAGCTCTGAGAAGTTCAATCTTTGCATTTTCTTTCTCAGGAACGATCTTCTCATGATCGAGAAGCACTCTGGACGGTGTTTCACCGTTAACGGTACAGACATGGTGATACAATTGAGCTAATTCGTCAGATATATTCTGAAGATCATTTTGAGCGGAGTCAAGCGAGCTTCCCGCGTCAGCTGCCAGTTCAGAGAGTATTGAAATATCTGATTGGAGCTCCAAACTTCGATGTTCTGTGTCTAAAAGCTGTAATAATACCACAATCAAAAATTTTATTTTCTCTTGTTATTTCAATGCTATTTACACTCTGTGACGACCTATGAAACTTTGACAGAAAGAATATAAGCAATTTTCATAGCACTAAGCTTAACGATTTTTTTCAAATTACAGTAAAGTTTACAGTCATGCTGTTTAGATCAAGTTCAATGCCAAACGATGAATTTCCACAGTTGCTTTAGGGATCGATCTTTACGGTGGCGTGATATTCGAAAGAGTTATTCATGAAGCCCCTGTTCTTTTCACCAATTATCGAAAAATTTGGGAATAGGAGTGAATTTTTTGAAGATTGAAAAATTCATTGCGAAAGCCGAACTAAACTAACGTTTTCCGATTGTCATGCTTCACTGTATTTTTTCCATGCCATTTCCGAAGTTTCTACAATTTATTTTGATGATAATCATTAAGCAGCATTTGGTTCAGATAGTGTAAATCGCAGCTGATTTATTGTACAAAATATAGACGTAAAGGAAATGAGACCAAATTAATTCTATTGGTTTCAAAATTGATTTTAAACTGAATCATGTATCGTCACAGAGTATATTATCCCCCCTGTCTTATCTTGCATAGTTACGTTCTCATAACATAATCACGTTCACGTGAAACTTGGATTTACCCAGAAAAAAAAGAAAATGATACACCACAGCTTTTAAATATTTACTAGTTCCTCTAAACTCTTTCAAAACTTAAAACCTGTATTTCGTTGACAACAATCTCAGAGAAAAGTGGCTGAGTTGAGTTTTTAGGCATTCATGGATCCGATGTTTTGTTTATGAGCCAAAAAGACAATAATTACTAATTATCAAAAAGTCCATATTTTCCAACAGCAATATATTCAAACTCTTGAATCATCTCTTTTTTTTGTGTATCAATTCAGAGCAATGAATTTCAACTATTTTCAGTAATATTTTCCCAGTCATGAAATACTTCGTAAACTTTAGGGAACCATAAAATTGGAGTAGTATATTTTGTTCTTCGGGCAACATCTTTTTTTTTTTTTTTTTTTTTTAAAGTAAATCCATATCTGTTGCAACATGACAATGATATTAAAGCTCGTGGCAAAAGTATATAGACGGTTTCATATCATGAAGACATCAGGTCTGTTAAAAAATCAAGTACGTATCAATAGGTAAGCATAAGACGCAGTAGTTAGGACACTGAAAAAGCTATTCTTAACAAATCATTAGAGGAGCCAAAAACAAGTCATTATTCAAGTAAATATAGTAAGAAAAGAAATAAAATATCAATAAATAAATAAATACATCAGGGACACACGCTCCAACCTTTTTTCGGAGATTCTGCTCTGACTGGGGGATCTGAAATGCCAAGTTCCCATTCAAAGACATGTAATTTCATATAAATTACGTTATACTTCCATGTCAATTCATGTAGCCACGTTTCTTTGCTCTATCATTAAAAATATTAGAATATTCAATTATCTCTTTACCATCACTTTCTCCCATTTTTTTCGGGAAACCGAGTCTCAGAGAAAAAACCTGATTCTCCAATTTCTCAGAGTAAATGATCTCTGCGATTTATTATATCGTTACGATTGAAGATTTTCTGCCATTAATTATTTGTAATTTTCGTTTTTTTTGTACCATCATGATTTAAAAAATCATCAAAATTGTACATCAGGCACTAACTAACGAACCAAAAGTATAAATCCGTCAATTCAGTGAAAAAGTAAAATTTTACCTTATTCTTAAGATTAGTGAGCTCCGACCTGAGTTGCTGCGTAGAATCAGACATAGTCAAACCTTTTTCTAAATCAGCTAGGTCTTTCTGAAGCTGCTCAACTTCACGTGCCGACATTGTACTCCATTGATGGTATTGCACTATCGCCTAAAGCATAAAAACAAATGAGATTTTCACTATAATTTTATGTCTAAAGCTAGTTATTTGACTAGAATAAATTCTGTAATGAATATAATATCTTTTCAAAAAATTAATTTCCATTACCTGCGTCATTTTGTCCAATGCGACCTCTTCACTTTGAGTTTTCGGTAATTTGGAGTGAAGATGATGAAGAGATTGTACGTGTGCAGCGAGGTGAACGATTCTAGCAACAAACGACTGAAGTTCGCTTTGGCTTTTTTCAACAGCAGCTTGAGATTCTCTTAAATTTTGAGTTAACAATGCTTTGTCGCTTTCGGCTTGCTCCAATTGTTTCTCCAGTTTCTTCAGTTCATTAAGATGTATTTCAGAGAATAAATCAACCTGTTTTCCATCTACTGGTGTCCCAGGCTCCTGTTTCAAGTCCGCGACGATTCTTCTCAAAGCAGGAGAGTCGTCTTCACCATCGCTACACATAGCTTGGTCGTCGGTAATTCCTCTGATGGAATAAGCCAAGTTACTTAAATTGTAAATAGATTCATTATTAATGCGTTGATCTAGCTCCTTCTTCAGCGCATATTTAGCTTCACGTTCAGCTTGCAACGATTCAAGTGCATCTTCCATCTGCTTTTCGGCAATATTTTTTAAGCTTGTTAATTCCTCCACTTGGCTATTCAATAAGTCTACGTCTTCCGTGAGCCTTCTTATCTCATGTTTAGCACCTTCAAATTCAACCTGACTCGATCTAAGTACCGAAACTTGTTTTTGTAGGGAAATATTCTCTTCTTCAAGCTCTGAATAGTCTTGCAAGAGTCTTGCTTCCCGGAATTTACACTCTTTAAGCTCTCCGCGAAGGTGTTTTCGCTCTGACTCTGCATGATGATAATCTTTACTCTCGTCCTCGCGCTCTTGGAGCGAATGGTCTCGTTCCGCTTGTACACGTTCCAATTCATGTCGCAGCTTTTCATAATAAAAGAGCAAAGTTATATCCCAAGATACTTCTCAGCCCCCTAAATTCATCATTCTGTTACCTCGAAAATTACAATAATATTTTACCAGTTTTGCTTCATTTTCTAAATCGACTATCTGGACTTGAAGAGAAGTTTCTCTAGCTGCGCTTTCATTCAGAAGACTTTCTTCCTGCTCTATGCCGCTCTTTGTAGTCAACTTTGTTGTCGTGTGAAACTTAGCTAGTGCCTAGAAGTAAGTATATTTGATGAATTTTCACGATTGTTTGGAATTTAGACAGTCTACAGTTTAAACATGTTGCAATTTTTAATACCATTTTTAATTCTCTGTATGAATTTCTATGCTCGTGGTAAAAACAGATGACAAAAATAAAGTTAAATATCTATTTTTAACGATTTCATTCATCTGTATAAACTCTGTGACTTCAAGACGATCTGCTCTGGGTGATCAATATTCAAAAACTAAACCTTAGCTGTGGTTTACAGCAAGAGATACCCCTAGCTTAACTTAACATAGGTAAAGTGAAAAGAACGTATAACGTATAAACAGTGAACATCTGTTTCCTTCCTACACAAAGTATACATCCTAGGTCTCTGTGATATCTTTTACTGCTTATTTATACTAAAATATGAAGATATTTTAAGCCAATAGGTTCCTAGATTTGTCTTCTACACATGCCAAATACTTGACAAAAATTATAACACTAAGCGTGAATCCATTTCCCACATCAAATAGTCTCAATTTGTTTAATTTAGAATATGAGTTTCTTTTCATAATTCAAAGGCAAGGGAACTGTCCTCAAGATATAAATACCTGGAGGCACAAAACATAAATTCAATCTTCTACAGCTAGTATCAATGATCGAAATTTAGCAACGTTTATTTTAGATCTTTCATTCTTGACACTGAAACTGACCAGGTGAAGTCTTGACCGTTTCGTTTGCTTGTGCCTTAAATAATATGCCATGTGCTAAATATTAATATTGTTGCAAATGAATCGATCTGAGGAGTTTAATATTCTCGTGGCAAAAACATTCGAACTTTATTTCTCATTTTCATTTTTGCTTTTTTCTTTTGTATTGTAATTCCAATCATTATAATATTCACGAATCGTGGGCGAAGTCTTTTACCTCAAGGTCACATGACGAATATTAGTAATATGAATATGTTGACTAATAATTATGAGGATATTATTACATCATTGAACAGAATTTAAAAATATTGACAGTAATAAACAAGAAAGTGATTGTTTCAACATAAATCAAAACAAAGTTGTTTCAGTTTCTTCATATGCAGTTAGTAAAATGTGAAAAAGTGAGTTACTAAAATTTCTTCTAATCGTATCGCAGACATTGCCAACGATAAAACGAAGCCATATGATGTGTGCTTTGATTGATTTATAGGAGCCCTAAATGTCTAGCTTTTACTAGCTTAATCCCATTGTCTCTGATTCAATTATCCTTAATGACAGTGAGAAATTCGTCCAAGCAGATTTTCTCACGAAATTGGAATGACAGAAAAGCAATTGGATTCACAATAAAAAGAACAAAAGAGTGTTATTATTCAAAAGAAGAAAAGGAATTACTTCCTAGTACCAGAACATTTGCTCGAAGTGGAATTCTGCCGCCGATTCAATTTGTAGGAAGTAAAAATGATGAGAAATTACCCATTACGCGCAATAACTTCTCTAGAAAAGACAATCAGTGTCATCTAATTAACATTTTGAACGCATGATACATGATTTCTTGTATCCAGGTTCATATGAAGTGATTTCAACGATCTAGGGGCATTTACATACATAAATGAGTAAATAAAGTTGGAAAGCGATTCGACGAATGCCACGAACAGCTACTAGTAACAATGAAAATTGATATGACATACATTTTATTTTTTTTCAGATAACAGAGCCGGGAAAGGAAGTGGGTGGGCCTTTACTGGTTTAGAAGTTTAGTATAAAAGCCACGGGGACGGGGTCTGGACTAACCTCTTGCGTAATATCTAGATCGTGCCTTGCGTTTTCGTAGAGTGTTTCTAAATTGTCGCATCTTTGTTGGAGGCTGGATTTCTCTTCGAGAAGTGCTAATCCGTATTGAGCAGATTGTATCTTCTCTGTAGATGCTAGATCGAGTTCTCTTGAGAGCCTTTCAATTTCGGCTCTAAGCTCGGCGATAGTAGCACCATCGGCAGCCATTTGTATAGAATAAATGTTATATACTCTGAATATATAATTGGTATTTTAACCGTTACCGTAAACAGCGTAATGCTATTAGAGCTAAAAAAATAATACTTTGACACAATGTCATTATTTTTATTTGTATATTTTATCGCCAAGGCTCCTCACTATTTCCTTCAATGACATTATTAAAATAAACTTCACGTTGACAGGTACACGGCACGAGACGGCACTCGAATTTCTTGCTTTCACACACGTCGAAAAAAAAATACTTCGTTCATTCGTACCGGAAACTGAATTTCACTGCGCTGGTCGACTACACGATTTATTCCTGAACTCATATCGTTTGAATTTATTTTTTATTTTATTGTATAGACTGTAGAATACCCTCAATATTCAATTATAATTACTCTGTTGTATTCAATTTGAGCGATTTGTATCTTAATTTGTGGGAAATTTTAACCGTGGGAATCCCCGAAGCGCGAATATTATTCTGGTAATGCGCGGGAAATTCAACTGGTCATCGAAATAATTATAAGGATTCAATTCATAAAAAAATGTTCAGGTGCACGCTGAATGAGAATTTCTGTATTTCTATGAAGTTCTTACAACCCAGATTGAACATAAAAGTGAGCAATTTTATGGTATAGGTTTTATATTACAATTTTTTCAGCCAATTGTGGAATGAATTTTGGAAAAAATGTGTCAAAATATTTAATGCTGTATATTTTATTATAAAATTTCTAAGGATATTATAGTTCAAGCTATAGATAATTGTGAGAACAGTAACGACCATCACCTGCCATAAATATAATTAGATAACGGGATGTCAGCAACAAATTTTTCATTCTTTGTTCTCGCTTTTAATCAGAGTGGTTAAAATCTCTGATGATGTATCATTGTTCACTACAGAATAAAACTATATCACATCTATATTATACTTTGAGAAGATGACAAGTATTACGTATGAAGTTTCAGACACTCACTTATAGTAAAGTATACTTATATTATGTATCATGATTCATAATAGTTTTACATTGTATATGTATACTAATTATGATTACTGGAGTCACATTAATTTGACTACAAATCAATTATTCGGTTTCGCCCAGTTATAAACGTTGTCTTATATTCCTGAGCATCTGGATATGAATACCAACAACAAATAAACAATAACGAATACCATCGTTTTTGTGGTCTAGGTTTCATATGATCAGAGATGTATGAAAATTGTGAAAATTGCAATACGTTTTTCTTAACCTTCCCTTCTCTTCCTCCTCTTTTCTTCTATCTATATTAATGTCTTAAATATCATAAGATGTATATGAAATGCATATTTGATCATTAGGAACTGGTAATAAAACAAATTCTCAGAGAGAATTTAAATTAAAAAATGCTCTATGCTGGTACTACAGTTTTAGTGCGTTCTTTTGTTTCTAATGAAAATTTAGAATTGTATTTCAATACTTAATTACTATTGTACACCTATACATAATATACCATTGGAGAGAAAATTGATTTGTCATTACATAAATTTCCTGTACAAAAATTCATTGATAAGTTACTATTTTCAACATACGATTTATAACAATCTGTACAATATTATTGAACGTTCGCTAATTATTAACAAGAACATATTGAATAAAGAATTTTAATAAAAATTTAATCATGTGATATTTGTAGATGTAGTTTTATCTAATGCATCAAATCTTTTTGACAGTTTTTCAGGTATATAATATTCTTGAGTATAATACGTAGAAGAGAATGTAATACAACACAAAAATATCCTAATAAAACTGTCAATGTTTCTTCCTTCGCTTTCTTTTTCTCTTCATATCATAAAAGTCATTAAAGTCTCCTCTGCAGGCTAATTAATCATAGCAACAGAACTTATCCTACCAAATAATTATCACTATTATCTTTTCGTATCTTTTTTCTCTCGGTCAATTATTACCCACGTATTTTAATAAAAAATACTTCGATTTTCTGGAAGATGATTGTTTAGTTATTTTTTAGTTATATTTAGTTGAAGCAAAACTTTTCTCTCCTGTTTCTCCATCTATTTCACAACGAGTAGTGTATTGTGTTGACTGGTGATGGTATTTTTTATCAAAATGTTAATCTAGAAAAAAATTGTTTTTTCTTTTCTCCTGGCAATCCCCCAAAACTGTTAAATATGAATGAGCAAAGCCTATAACGCTAGATCATTCAAATATAAAATATTAGTTTTGTCGCGTAGAAAATAAAATTACCAATATGTGGAAAGAGACATTATCTACCTATCTCTCTATCTAGCTATGATTTATCGAAAGCTTAGAATAATCGTCTATAAAAGGCGATTGTGAACAATTCTATTTGAATATGAGTCAAAATGACGTGAAATTAGTAAATAAAAAACTACTAGGCTGCATTCACAAAGTTAACTCTTTGACTCAGAGTTAACTAGAGTTAACTCACTTCCGGTACTAGTTGAGTTGCTGAATGGTAATAGAGTTAACTCTAGTTAACTCTGAGTTAAAATCTAAACTTTGTGAACGCAACCCTAGAGATCTACGTGGACATCAAATTTTAGTATGTTTTTTACATTCTTTATTGATTATAACTCAGTACTAAAAAGTAGATGTTATGCAAAGCCTCGTTATAGTAAATTTAATAATAATTTTATTATTTTATACTAACTTATCGGATTGTTTATTTCTTTTACTTTTAAATTGTTTGTAAATTATGTTCAAGAGATTTTATAGAATGTATTATCGACAAAGAAAAACGAACTTAAAATTAACTTAATCAATATATTTACAAAGCTAAGATATAAAATGTTATTTATTATTATTGAATATAATATAGTGAAGTTATTACAGCTTATGTATCTATGAAAGTCTATTGATAACTCATTTATTATTTATTTATTTAATTATTCATTTATTTAGTAATTATGGCATGGAAGCTTAAGGTCATTTTATAGATAAAACTACTGTACACCTATGAATCTAGGAAATGCGAAACTTTTCAATTTTATATTTCATTTTTGAATTCTGCATTCTTGACCCTATAAATGATTTTTTTCAAGTTATCATATCTGAAACATAGATGTACCTCGTGTTTGAATAGTTCGCTAATTTAATATAATTCCAGTGATAAGATAAGTGATAAGATAATAATAGTAGTAAATTATGCAAATAACAATTAGTCACAGAGAGCAGACGTGTAAAAGATTTATTGTCACGGTGTTCAAATGATAATTAGGACAAATTTTCAATACGAAAAAGGAAAAATGTTGAACAATTAGACAGAAAAAGAAAAACAGAAATTAAATGTAAAGTTTAGAAAATAAGATAAATTTTACTGAACAATATATAATAAATTGTACTCTTCGAATTTGCAAGTAGTCGAGTTTCTATTTTCTTCAGTTTATACAAAAAAAAAACGACCTGCTTCTGGTTCTTGGAGATATTTGGAATAATTGAAAAACAAGATTTACACACAGCATATGATAGTAAAATATAAATTGTTTTGGTTTCCTAGGCGGCAGAAGATGAATAGAAAGAAAAGATTAGAAAAAATAACAACAAATATTACACGAAAATCATAGGTATGATATCTAGTTCAATTTCTTTCCTTTATAGAAAAAATTGTATTGAAACAAGTATCTTAAATTAAACTATTGTGTAAAATTGAATTGAATTACAGTCTTGATAAAGTAATAGAAAGTCAAAAATAGATATTTCAATCTCAGATGCTAATAAAATACCACAAATACAAATTAAACTAATTTTCTATGAGTTGCAACTGTTATCACCGTAGAAAATAAAAACGAGGAACAAGAAATAATACGAGTAGGTATACATATAAATCCGCGGTTGGATATGAAATTTGAATAGAGAAAAACTACTAGTGAATATAAATTATGTATATAAAAATAAAATAAAACTTTCAAATATACCCGTTAAAAGAAAAAGGAAAACAATTTCTCGCTAGCATGTTCGCTATCATTGCTGATTATTACTTTTAAATATAAAAAAAATAATATAGTATAAATATATTTTATGTTATATACCTAGTTATAATAATAAACTGAGTAAAATTTTGGTATATAAATGATGGGGACAATCGTGTGAATTTAAGTAAAATCCATGCTTATGGTTGAAAATATCACAATGGCAAAAGGTCAATGAGATTAGCTCTTGGCTGAGTTAATGTTTCTGGAAAGAACTCTGTTAGTTTATCATACAATTCGGTACGCCTAGTATGAATGTCTCGCATTGTGAAATTTTTTGATACTAATGGTGGGTTTGCGCCACTTGAACTTGTGCACAGTGATGGATCCGGGCACGTTATTTCTTCTGAAGCATCCTCTTGATCTCGGAAAAGAACTGATGCTAGTAACTGGAACTGTAAAAATAGGGGAATGAATCTTTTGAGAAAAAAGGTTATTCTACCCTAAGATGTTTGAGAAGATATAAGGCAGTGATTTTCTAATATACCTCTTTGGTTTGTTCTACATCGGCGTGGTCGATTATTTCATAAACTTGTGTTTGCAGATACTCCAGAGCTTCAATACTATTTTTCATTGCTAGTTCTTCAAATTTATGTTTTCTTATTATTAATTTACACTTTCTTAAAATCTGCTCGTGTGACGGACGGCATAATTTCAATTTCCAAAAATCGTCTAGTCTCAGTTTTGGAAGACAAGAGCGTCCGGGATTACCTCCAAATAAATAGTGGACCTAAATTATACAAAATATTTCTTTTTTATAACGTAATATCTAACTAAATTCAATCTTGAACACTTCAGATCTAAAATTCACGAATTTGAGCTCCGAAAATTTCATCAACTTTATTTCACCTTTTGAATATGATCATAAACAAGCTGATGCGCAAATCTGGGGCAGGGTTCATGATCCTGCATATTGTTCCAATACTTTTCTCCAACGTTCTCATTGCGATAAATACAAGACCATCGATTATCCTTTATATTATATACCCAAAATGAATTTTGCACATTGTCATCTCTCTTTTCTTTGTCTTTACTGAGACCCTGAAAAGATATATCAAGTACAATACGTGAATTTTAGTGTACCTTCGTTAGAACTAAACATTAGGCGATTATTATTATAAAGAAACATTCTCCCACACAAATAATGACAATCATTGAGACTATTTACAGATAAAACGTAAATCTCGCTAAGTTCAGGATCGATAGTAGCCCTCTGTGTAAATCCAGCTGCAGGAACATGATTTGAATCTCGATTCCCATGATCGTTGAGATTAATCTGTTCTAAACCCTCTGTGTCTGCTTCAAAGGTGAAAAAGTCGTTTAGATATTCTTTACTTCTTTGTCCGGCGAAAATGTACAGTTTTCTATATTCCTAACGGAAAAATATATCATACCGTTAAATTTGTTCAACATAATTTTACTATCAGTATCTCAAAAGTTCCTGAAAATCGAAGAAACTACACCAACCGGATGAAACAACATGGAATGTCCAACTCTCGATCTAATCGTTGGTATATTTGGAGGACTTGGCCTCGCAATATCGCAAGCTAGTCTTTTCCAAGTCCCCGTTGGTACGTGGTAAGAATATAAGCCAGAAAATACTGGCTCAGTTGGGTTCAGCACCCCATGGTTTTCTTCAGTGCTGAAACGAAACGAGATAAATACAGCATCAAAAATAACAAACCGTTAAAGATATAAATAGAAAATCCACTCATTGGTGAACTTATGTCAGAATTTCATCTCTAAATTAGTATTCTTTGCTCACCCAGGTGAAGGGACAAGAACCCGTCCACCAAAGATGTAGATAGTTCGTTTTTCAACATCCATAGACATTTGGTGATCAAAAATTAACTGTGGTCCGCCAACGGCGCCTGTGTCTTCAGAAATCTGTGTCCATTTGTTAGACTCGATATCATAAACATAAAAGTCACTTTTGAGATTTTCAGGAGATCGATATTGTGTATCCAAGTATCGCCCGAGCGTAAATAACTGACGCCTGTCTGGGTCCAAACACATTTTGTGACAAGACCGGGCGGTAGGACCACCCTGAAATATGTATTACGTTAATCGTTAGCTCCGATGGATATCAGATCACATTAAAACTTTCAATGACTAACCACTGCCTCGGTATCCTTGCAAATGAGCTGCCATTTATCGGTCGCTATATCGTATATCCAAAGATCAGCTAAATCCTGATTGCCATCCCAACCCCCAAACAAATATAACGTTTCTGCCAATGGATCCAATACCATCTGATGACCACCTCTCATCCCAGGTTTCGGATCTTCGGAAAATACTTTTGTCCATATGGCTCGATAGGATTGAGCATTTATATATTCATCCAGAAGACCCACTGTTAAAAGGTTCAAAATATGTTAGCCCAATGCAAAATTGAAAGATGAGATTATCTTTGTAGATATTTCATTTTGACTCACTGTTAATAGCATTACTGATGAATTTCTCCGTCTCAATGTGATTGCCCTGAGTTACCAATAACTCATACAAAGTAGATAAGCTGGGATCCTCAAGATTAACACCTGTTACTCTTTGCAGAGTATCGACGACTCCTGGTTGTTCTAATCGGCGAAAATGTTTCATGCACAGTCTTATCACCTCTTTTTGACGGTACTGTAATAATTAATAATAATACGAGATATATTAATAAAGAAATATGATGGATAAATGAACTGTAATGAAGTTTTGTAATGAACTGTAATGAAGAAACAGTTTTATCTATCAAAATATGGATACTCACTGAATTGAATCTCTCGATGCTACTTTTAACAAGTTTTTGGTCATCTACTCCAGAGAGACGAACATTCCAAATAGAAAAATTGAAACTTGGTCCCCAAGATTGAAGGGGAAGTATTTTCAGGTATTTACTGGGAAAGTAATCCCCATCATTACCGATCACATGCTTTAAATCAAAAGTTTCAGGCATGGGATCATTTTTCAAACCGCTAAAATGATATGAATACATAATCTATTATTCCGTCAGAATGAGGTTTGTGGGTCTCAGATTCCAAATATTAATTAATTTTTAATGACATTTTGTGGGTCAACAACGCACGCTTACCTCTCTAATAATTCCATCATATTTTGTGGTTCAAGTCCGCCAAATACTTTGAATTTCTTGATGTTGCACACATGTGTTTTTTCGTATTTACCAAAAGTTATTCTCTTTACAATTGATTGTCGTTGTAGTTTAAGTATAAGAAACTATAACACACAAATCAAAAACATTTTCATCAACTTTTGGTGATCATTTTCGGCAAATCATTATTATTATTGAAATTGCATCATTAAATTTTAATGAATCATCGTCTGGGCATACCTGAGGGTGATTGTCATTGTCAGAAGACCAACGAGAAGATTGATCTGAAGGTTTATCGACAAGAATATTCCTGCAAAAGAAATAATCAAAGAAATATTTGAAACAAATTTTTTGTATGTTCGAAGAGAATTGAAAATGTTGATGAATTCCTGTGATTTCCTTCGAAAACCGCGTTGTCCTTGACAGCAAAACGCTCTTTTGGAGGTTAAGAACGTGAACGATAATTTAAGCGGGTTTTATGACGATGTTTAGTTAATGACATACGATAATTCGTAATGATTTTGAACCGTGAATCATTTGAGTACTTACTCAGGTACGTAGGTCGATGAGTAACTGGAACATGTGAAAATTCTGTATTCCAAAAGTTTCTGAAAATCTCTACTTTCGTGAGCCGCCATGTTACACAAGTGACATAACCTTTTCTTTTCCGCCCTTAGCCCACGGTCATCATACAACCGATACAACTTCGCATACCGCACAGCGTTAGGTTTGATACGCCATCTGGAGATTTGCTACGGTATCATACGTATCAACGATGACTGTCAGTGACTGTCAGCTCTGTGACTGTCACTTCTCTCTGTGACTGTGTAATACACGTGTGGAAGACGTCGCAAATCTAACTTCAATTCCACAATTTCAGATTTTTTCATCATGGGCTGCTTTTCTTTCACATGAAATCATGGTTCGGCAGAGATGAGGTTATAACTGTCTGATATTCTTCAGTCAACGGCTCTAAACAGTCTAAACTCTAAACGGTGCGCCGGGAGAGCGCTTCCTGGTCGCTACCGTAGCGTTAGGATAGTGAGCTCTTTGGTTCAGCGCTCAGCTACCTAGATGAATCGTTCTACACTCAACGGATGAATCAGCTCACAAATAACCGCGCACGGAGGTTGGATACATAGGTATACATACAAGAGCCACAGAACTGAGACAAATTTCGTGAATGCCTCCACTGTGCTCCACTGCCACAAGTAGGTGGCTGGTGAGATATGGGCCCAAGTGGTCAATGTGTATGGTATGCATCGGTTCAGAGACCTTTCCTATGGGGTGCAAATGACTTGGTCTTTTCCCGGCTGGCTCTTTATTATAAACTATAGAGGCAGTTTAGGCATGAGGCAATATATCATCCCACATAACGTCTCATTGACGGAATCACGGAAACCACTAGTCTGCCCGCAGCTTTTATGATAGCGTGTTTTCCACCCCCAAAGGCCCTATCACCCATGATTTCGTCGTGCCACAACACTACGATTTTTCGCCTAGCTACTCTGCTCTTGAGACGGCCCATCTGGGTCCATCCGGAGCATTGTGAAATATTCGTTCATCCCTCAACACGATTTCGCACGTTTTTGTTCTCTCAGCGTCCCGCGCTTCTCAATTTAATACTTCATGCACGTACTTCAATCGTGAGTCAGGAGTAACAACAAAAAGTATAATGAGATAATCTTACATTGGGAAAAAATTCAAAAAGAAAAGGATTTACGACATAACACTGCTTTGCCACAAAGGAATGCGCTCCTTCACTCCACTGATGGACCTGACAATCGTAATCACTGCTACGTACTATGGCAGAGAGATAAAACCACAGGGCAGTGAAGCCGTTGAGTGTAGATACCCTTCTACACTCAACGGTGAAGCCCTGAGGTGATTTTTTTTTATTCTCTAACTTCAGGTCTACTTTGGAAATGGATGAATTCAAGCAAAGTATCGATGAAATAATAAACATTAGAAATTATAGCTCTGAAGATACACAGATTTTGTCACAGCTCGATAGAACCATCTATTGTAAGTTTTCTGATGTTAGGTGATTATAATACATGTAATTATGGAAAATTCAATTGAAAAACAGGTAAAAAAAATGTATAACAACGAACGTGGAGGGTATACCTAGACCGATAATGAATAAAAAAATGAGAAGTTTTTATTGAAAAAAAAATAGATTTATTGAGACGATTATCGTGATATTTATATATTTATGTATATACGGTATTATGTGGATAGACCTATAGTTTATATACACATCAAAGATATTATCTGAATACAATATTGGCCGTATATTAACAATAATGGTTATTATAACTGTAATGATCAATATAAATATTCTTCACCGAATTATAAACAATGGTTTACTTCATATTATTCTCATTTATTATTCTATTATTCTTATAATTTCATTAATAACACCTACGTTGTAGAATTCAGCCAAGTTTAATATTGGTCTACTTTCACAGTCGTTAATAAATCATTTATAATAACCATTTTCTCCAGATTCTCTGACACTTGACCTGCATTTTTGTAATCTTGTCTGAATTATGTATATGACTTACAGCGCGCTCCGATATTCGCTCCAAGCACTCCCAGCAGTCTTTTATCTGCATCACACTACTCGGCTAACCGCAAGCTCTGTTTTCCTCCTCCTTACGTGCTTGAATCGAATATTGGAACACGCCCTTATAGAATCAAAAAATTAATTCCTTTCGTTCTATATTTCAATAAAATATACATACTGTAATCAATTCTTACTTTCTACTCATTTTTGTTCAAATTTTAATATAATATGAATAATATCATTTATAATGAGTCAGGGTATTTCAACTATACTCTGTCTAACGAGAGAATGGACCCGATTTCAAAACAAACATAGTCCGCTTTAGTCAGATCTCGACCTAATGTAAAAAAAAAAAAAAAAAGCAGACACATTCCGTCTTAAAATCAAGTCCATTCTCTCGTTAGACAGAGTATAGCAGTCATTAAATGCTTTGGATAATAGTTAATTCTTGATTATGAATATTTTATGGAATATGGATGCAAGTGTTCAGGATAATTCATATGATACTTTATCAATATGTATCCTGACTTATTACTATGTATAGGCATAGATATACCTATACTTCATATCTATGGTACAGGTATATTTATATTCTCCAGTTTATTTTTTCTTTATTTTTCTGACACTTTAATTACAAAAGTTTTCTTATAATAACTTAATTATATGGCTATGTATTCATAAGTATTACATTACATAAAGTATAAATATAAAAATTCACTCAAAACGCGGGTAAAAAAAATGATTAGGTCGTGAAGACAGAAAACTGATAATATTCTATTGTGTATTTTATTTCTAGGACAATCATTAATAGTTTTCGTTTTAACTAATGGATGGCTAAGATTATTAAATACCTATCGTGGTGTTAAGTTAGTTCTTTTTTTGATAGATACCTATCTTAATTCTTTTTCTATCGGAAAGAAACCCTTTTGTGATTCGAAAGAGAATGCAGCTACACTCGAAGTTATTATGGTAACTTTGCGTGTATTTGGAAACTCAAATAATTAATATTTATATCTTTCTCAGACCATTTAGTCCAATTAATTCAAATCTAGTCACCAATTATTTTGAAAGTTGTCAAACACAGAGAGGAATTTTTAGAGGGAATATTGTCCTATTTCCTTACATATTTCCTTCCATGTCTCAGGAAAAAATTCGAATTTAAATTACGTGAAATCCAATTTGGAAAAAGAGGGCGAGAGGAGGAGAAAGTCGCCAAGATATTAGAAAAAGTGTGAGTGAAGAGCACAAAATTCAAATGTTTATATCGATTTCGAAGTGATCTGATTCTAAAAAGCATTTTACTTTCCAATCCAAATGTCGAGAATTTTGTTTAATACTCAAATCTGAATTTCAGATTAATATAAATATTTTTCAAGCCTTTTTCAGCCGTTGAAGGAAAAAGTTTAATATAAAAATACAAAATGTTTGTATAGTGTTTCTCTCAATCTTTGTAAAAACAATTTTGAGTTAAATGTAACGTGGCCACGTTTTACCGTTCTTTACTTCTTAGATATCTTTTTATATCTCACAGCCCTTATAAATGCACTTGGTTGTAAATACATACGATATAAATATCATATTCACACATGGTGGCCACTCGACTGGAAAACCGGGAAAATCGGGAAAAGTCAAGGAATTCGGTCTGTCAGGGAACAGTCAGGGAAATGTCAGGGAATTTTGACGCATCCTAAGAATTTCCAAAATACACTCAGCAACAAAATTAATGGCGCTCCCAGCACTTGGCGAAATAATGCCGATTTTCAGAATGCTGTAACTCAGTGAAAAAATGTAAAAAAAAAATCATTCCTGAAAGAATTTTGAAGGATGTAACTTCACCTCGAAGATGGTTTTTGATAATTCGTCTTAAAGTCATTTTTGACTCCATGGCGTCGGTTTGAGTGCAGAGTTGCGGAACGCGGAGAAAAACAAGTTTTACCAAGTTCTCAACGGGGCTTGGAAAAAATCGCAGAGAATCTTTGACGTAGCCATCTTGTAGCCTGAAATCTCCTCTTCGACACGATTTGAAAAAGTTTGTCATACGATTCTTTTACACCGAGTTATTTTATTTTTAGACAAGCCTTGTTATTAAGGGCAGGAACGATAAGTATAGGTGTAGACTGGTTTGGCATTATCCAGGATGTACCGCGAGGAGGTACAGTCTACCATACATCTCGTTGTGTGTGTGTATGTGCATTGCGTATATGTATGTTTACGATTACTCAACTTTAAAATTAGCTAATTCTGAGTTTGAACGGAGATTCGAGTCTATACCGCGGTGGAAGAAACGGGGTTCAATGGTTTAGTGCACATATCAGAATGTCAGGGAAAAAATGTTGATTTTAGTCAGGGAAAACCGGGAAATGTCAGGGAATTCTGTGAGTAGAATTGAGTGGCCACCATGTCACAGTTCTGAATTCCCTTCCACTAGTTAATATTCAATGTGCAATTATTCCGGTGCATTTGCAGACGACACAAATTATTTTCTCCCAAAAACCACAATTTTGTTTTATTTATATTTTTCATAATCATTCAACCCGTAGAATCACAAATCAGAAATCGGGTATAGTCGAAAGTATACACGGTGCAAGGGTGATACAGTTAATTTGTTATGGAAAATTTCGAACGTAGAAAACGTGAGTCAAACTAAACAAAATGACAAAAAACAATAACTAAGTAAAATTCAGTGAATTTTTCTTTACATACCTATGTTTGTATTTTGTATCTTCAAATAGAAGACCACATTTTTATCTTTCCTTCGATATTAACTGTTTTCCTTATAAAATATTATACCTATTATTTATAGAAGCACAGGATATAGATTTAACAAAAGAATAGCATAAGGACCAGACATTACCGTGTCCATTAGTTTCTATAATAATATATGCAAGTTACGAAAGCTCGTTTGAATGATAATAGTGTTTCTTTTTCTCTGATAGCACCAATAAATTTTTGGTACTATTATAATAAGGAATACGAAATGTCGCGTAATGGCATCGTAGCTTCTTTCCTCTTCAACTCCTATAATATAATCCAACTCCCAATACACTAAGGATATACCAATACACAAAATTCAATCTCAACTTATCACGGCTTTTATTCTTCACAAATTAAAATGAAGGACATCTCCCAATGGAATGCAGTTATTTCTGACTCTGAATTTCTATACATGATCCAGTCTGCCAATAAATTGGATTCGAAGCCTCCAGTCCTTTGATGAAATGATAATATTGAAGCAATATTCTGAATAATCTATAATCGTTAACAATTGGCAACAAATTATCATCGTTTATCTACATACATTCTTTCAAAAATAAGAACTATCTATTCATCAGTTTATAACTTTATAGAAGAGAATTGGAAAAGTTGTTTCAATGGGAAAAATAAGTTTTGAAAGTTTAACTGGAATTCTGCATATTGATATATCTACAACTATAACCAATATAGGTATGGACACTGTGAAGATCTGTGGAAAGTAGACAGCCAAATCACGCGCATGCCGAGTTTATCAACGAAATCATTGATAAACTTGGCCAGCACGTGTTTTGTCTGTCTACTTTCCACAGATGCTCCTGGTATAGGCATTTTTTGTTTATATTAATGCATTGTGCATTGATGCAAGAAGTATAGATGCCTGCCTCTGTCAAATATCACCGGATTTTAACTAATCGTAAATAATCAGTAACTTTTGTCATCATTAATTCAGTAATTATTCAAGCTCAACCTTATCTGTGTTATGTTCGAATTAAAAAATTCAAATTCAACCTTTCCATGTTCCAATGTACGCCTTACAGTTTGGACACGAATGATGTACGCTCATAAATGCATTCATGCAGTATGGAAGACATGAGCATAAGCAGCACCTGAAATGAGGGTAAAAATCTCGAATAAGAAATAGATATTTAAATACAGAAAAAAACAGACCAAGATTCATGAATGCTGAGGCTAAATAGGTACGCTAAAAAAATAGAGAAATGAAATTAACAAATAATCATAGAGAAATGAAATTAACAAATAATCAATCAGATTAATTATCACGTAGTGAAAATAGTTCCTTGCTTTTCCTAATGTGGTAAAATTGGGTAAAAAAGAAAGAAGAATAACGTGAATTCTGAAATTTTATTATTACTATTATACTCTTGGAATTAAATATTGAGTTTATAAATCAGAGAACGACTGCTATTCGAAAGACTACAAATAACGCAAAGTGTAATTGTTAACCACATCATCTACTTCTTATCTTGGTAAATGTCAGCGTTGCTAAGCGTTATCGTAAGCTTTTATTTACATACAACAAAGTATAGTAGAGTATAAGATAACAGAAAAATTAATCAATCTTGTGAATACCGGACGGCTACCAAATTGTTTTGTAAAGTGAAATTTGCTCAAAAATGTGAAAATACACGGAAAAAAAACTCTTTCAGAAAGAATTTAGAAAATTTTTAACTTCTCACGAACAAAAAAATGCTGAAAAAAAATTGAACGATGCATTTTGAGATATTAATTCATGAACGAAAAAGAAAAATTATCTATATTTTTGTCTGTAACTCACCCAAGTAAGCATAAGATTATACAACAAATGTGGGCGCTAGCTTGATGGTCTGATACTGTCGTGGTTTTAATGTCTGCTCGGCAAGTTGGACAGCACATTTTAACTGGATTTGGTCCTAAGGCGTAGGTAACTGATTGTTGTATAACTTGGATTTGAGTGGGAGGATAAGCTTGAGCAGCTATATGTTGTTGTTGTCCAGGATATTGAGAGGTAGGTTGATATTGGTGGGCTTGGGGTTGCTCATGGGACACTGGCATTGGCATTGGCATTGCAGCCGATGGCTGCGCATCTGGAAGAACACAATATCAAAGGAGTTTTTTCTGCTTATTTTCAATAAGGCGTATTTTCAAAATCATAAAGTTTAACAGATATCATTGACCGATCCAAGACTCACAAGGATTTGGCAATGGCATCATTGTACCCATAGTTGGGTATGGAGCAGAGCTAGGCGGAGGATATGGCCGCGGTCCAGCGGCCGCATTTGCCACTGCTTCATCGTAAGACGGGGGTGCTGTTGGTGGTACTAGATTTGGCATTCCACTACCGCCTTCCATATCATGAGTCTTCTCCATTATCTAAATATGGAAAACAATTGGATTTTTTCAATATGCCTTGATCTTTTAGTTGTTTCAAACAGTTGATTAATCATTCCAATCCCAAATTCCATTCTGTCTTATAACTTTTATACCTGAATGTAGATTTTGTCAATTCCGTTAGAAGTGAAAGTGATACAAGGAAGTGAAAAAAAATGTGACCAAAAGATTTTCATTCAGAAATAATTTTGCCTCAAGTATAAAGTAGGAGTCTTCTTACATACAAGTAACAGTTTTATTCTTGTTCTAGGCACAGTTGCGTTTGTAATTCTCGCAATTAAGACAATCTTTCTCAAAGGCGATAATGCGCAATTGCAATCACCTGAGCACTAAATAGCGCACATAATCTTATCGTATTATTTTAATTAGCTTTCAGGATAATTGGAGAATAATGTGGTAACACAAAACGAATTTCAAATGCACTGTAATATAATGTAATATATAATTAATCACAACTGCATATTTTTTCAACTGTGTGCACACGTAAAATAACTTTCTATGTTCATGTATAATCATTATGATTCAATTAGTTAATTACTCTATAATACACACACATGAAATTTTCAAAAATAGAAGTCCATGTAATTCTGGTGCGTTTTCATTGTTAAATCTACTCATACATTAAACAAGATAACTCAAATTCTTGTTAATTTAACAGTGAATAATTCATGGCCGTATTCAGACCTCGTGAATAAGAATTATTATTGGTAATAATTTAACATACTTTTATCCATGTCAATATTTTTGAGTTGTTACCAAACTGCAGTACGAATTGGAGAATTGTAGAACTTATGTAGGTCCGAAAAAAAAACTGAACATAAATAATATATGGTTGATATATATTATGAATATTAATGTCTGTGAATCAAGGTAGGAATAGAAAGTTGAAAACAGAAGCCAATAAAGAAGACTCAATATTATAATATAACACTTAAATATCCATTTTACCAAATTTTATTATCAGTTTCATATTCTGTTTGCACAGTATTTTCAATTTTGTCTACTAAATATTGGATCCCTGAAGATGTGTATATCATATTAATATTTCCGCGTCTTTTAGCTCAATTTCAAAAAATGTAGTATAGTATACCTATACGGTAATGTTTTATTACTGAACTTTAACGTTAGACAGATAACCGAAACCACAGATAAAATCATTGGCGTATTCATTTCTTGTGAGCTAATAGATCTGAAAAACAGAATTGTTTGTCTTCATGGAATAATTGAATTACAAGTGGAACGATAAAGTGAAGAGATTTTATCGTTTCACAAAAACGGTTGTTTTCGAAAGCTTTAAACAAAATAGAAACTCTGTTTATGATTAGGATTACAAAATGAACAGCCGCTTTATATAATGGTATGGATATACAACAGAGAAGAATACACTGCATATGCAATATTCTGAATCTATATACAATAATGAATTCTAAAGTAGAATACAAATTATTTTAATATTGCGAATAGTAAAAAGTTTTTAATAGATGGAGGATATAACGTGATGAAATTCTATTTTAATGAATGGTATTTGATGATACGCGAACCGTGATGTAGGTATCTGGCCTTTGTTGCGCGTTCTGACCTCTGTGTACCTATGGTAGGTATTCATTACAGATACGAGTATCTTCTTGAAATTAGCAAAATATCACTATACGGCGAAAAAATTCAACGAATTATGTTCACTTACTCTTGTTTTGATACTGATAACTATTGAACTTGATTGGTCAAATGAATTTATATTAAACGTTATTGAGAATATTATAATGCCAAGAACCAATTTCACTAATTGCAACTTACAGCTATAGGTATACTACACAACCCCACACCACACCGCTGAAATGTGAATGTTCAACGATACGATATTCTTCTTCTAATAAAAGCCCCATGAGTCACATGTAGGAATGGTGCAAAAAATGAATAAAAAAAAAGAAGCAGGAAAAACTCAGCGGCCGTTCGATTTGAGACCAGCACCTGTACTACGCGCACATTATTTCGATAAATTATAATTTATATTGAGTAATTATTGTACTACAATCATATTCTTGGGACATTTACTTACATTGGTTTATTGGCTAATCAGCAAATCAATTGAAGTGTATATTCATCTAATTTGACAATACAAAAATTTCGTTAGCTCATTGCACTAGAAATTCACACAAATATGAGCACGAAGTACCGGAAAATCTTCTTCACACTGTCAACTACCGTCGAAACTCTACTCGCATCCGTGCAAATTGCCGTCCACTGCTAGTGCGAGCGTTGAGTCAACGGAGCTAGTGGAGCCGTAACGGTGCGACGATGGAGATGGACCATTTTACTTCAGAGAGAGGCCTCTCTGTTTACTTGTGGATCAATTCTACAAGTCGCCACTATCTTGACTGGCGCTAGTGTTGAGCAAATTCCGATTCGAAACTTATTCAAACGATAAGTAAAGAAGTTGAGGAAGACTGAAAGTAAAGCCGACAAAAGAAACTTAATTCCGTATGGCATATTGTACTTTCAAGAAATTACTCAATTTATGCGAGAACAATGGATTTATAAGTCTATCTATGTATACTTATTCTAAATTATTATAATTTCGAAAATAAAGCATATACCGCTGTTGTAATAGGTGGCGTACACCTATTCATTAGGTTTGTTCGTGGTTCTACTAACAAGGAAACGACCAGGGTTGCCAGTCACCGATTTGGCAGAAACTTCTGGAGTAGTTTGCTTGAGCCTAAAGATGAGCCCCATGCTATGCATTTCAATCTCATAGGCATTTTTTTCTCGGCAAGCCCCAAATTGTAGTGGTGTCGAGGGCTCGTCAGCGAGCGATTTCAACTTCATAAATTTCACCCAGACTTTGTCAAATCACGAATTCTCTCAAGTGATAAGTGAACTCATATTGAAAACAAGTATTTTTTCCATAAATAACACACTATTTATAATTAAATTCATCGAATTCACTTTTCGGAGTACAAAGTGATCAAATTCGGCGTTGGACGAATCATGGTATTGTCAGGATCATTTAACTTGTTATCCGTTGCACTTTGTTTTTGTCATAGATACTCACAGGGAGTAAGTATATTATACACCATTCGTACTTTACTAATATTGAATAAATGTGATACGACGCAGCGCACAATATATATAGATACTCCATAAGTTAACGCCGGCGTTAACTTTTTTCTGTGTGCTATGCCAGTGAGTTTCCCCATATATCGTATTTTAGCAGAGATTGTTAGGCACGTTGAATGTGTTTCAACGGATGGAAGATTGCATGGTCTTCACTGCAATTAGATGAAAGTACCAATATATGTCAGCAAGGTAGCTCAAGGATCAGTATTTTCATCCGCCACAATGTGTGAATAATTTTCGGTTATACCACTAAAAGGTTGTTGAACACAACTGGAAAGACCGTTTTCTCGGCATTGAAAGGTGTTCTTAGAAAAAATGTTCCTTCGGAAAAACTTGTGTCAATGGATGTGGCCTCCTGCATGGTTGCATGCCACGCAGGATGGATCCGTTAGCTCTGCAAAGAAGATTATTCGGATTTTGCTGCAGTAATGTTGATTTTTCATTCTATTATCCATCAACAAGCATTGTGTATAAAATCAGTTGATATTTCACATGTTATGTAGCCTGTTATAAAAATCGTGAATTCAATTTGAGCGTGACCCTTCACTGTTGCAAGAAACCGAAGGAATATCACCATCTGAAGTTTTCAGACACTTGCGGAACAGGCTCGGGGGCAAGCATCACACTGATGTATTCGGGTTGGAAAACCGGCCGTTTTTAACGGCAAAAAACAATCGACTCTTTTTAGAGCCACTAAAGTTTTATCAAGTATGCTCGTAAGTCCAGTGTATATTTCCGAAACCACTTAAGTGACTATTGCGCATTATTACAGGATCGCAAGACTTTCCTGCGACCCAGGTAGCAAGCTTAACGCACACATTAAATTATGTGCATTGGGAAGGTATACCTGTGCAGCGAAAATTTCTAACTTGGTAACCGTAGATGCATAGGAATGAATCTATGGGATTTATTGTTGTCGGGAAGAATGAATTTCATTTACAATAATTTGCGACAGTTTTTATTTCTGATTGTTTCTACGATATGACTTGAAGTTCCTTACCAATTTGTATAAATGCATCGATTGCTCTATCAATATCTTTCGTTGTATGTGCGGCACTTATTTGAACGCGTATTCTTGCCTTGCCCTTTGGTACCACAGGGTAACTAAATCCAATAACGTAAATGCCTTTGCCTGTAAGCATGACACAAATATTATAAGATTGGAACTTTGAAAGCTCAATCGCTATAATTACGGTTGAAGCAGAATTCACAATATAGAATCGAAATGGGAGAAAGGAGTCTCTAAAACTTTCACAGAATCATTCCTCTAATACGATTCAAACAAAATTGGCCGACAATCTGAAGAAAGAAACCTTAATTTTTCTATTTTTTTGCTATAACTTTCAATGGCTTCCTTTTTGTAAGTATTGCTCAAAGTCAAAATTCGAAGATTTCAATCGAAAGTACATAATTTACGCTTCCATTTGGTTCCTTTATAATTTTTTATGATAATTTTTTGCCAAATTATCGTACATTTTGTCGTCATACGTTTATCTTTTCAAGTTTCCAAAAATTTTTGCACGCAACAATATAATTTTGATCTATGTATATTTTCAATATGTATTCCTTACTCAGCATTTTTTCTGCAAAGTTCGAAGCAAGTTTTGCATCTCCAAGCATAACTGGGCAAATGGGATGACCATCACCGCTAATAGTAAATCCAGCCAAAGTCATCGCGCTTCTGAAATGTTCTGTATTTCTAGAAACTCTTTGTAGAAACTTCGTACTTCCGGAAATGAGGTCAAGGACCTAATAACATTGTAATATGAAACATTGACCAATGGTCTAATGATTCTGGGACTAATGAATCATTTCCCACAATATTAGAGTACGAATTTTAATTCCCCTTGATTATCTTATTGCTAAAACAGAAGAAAAAAAATAGGCAAGGTACCTTTATTCCTGTAGCTACAACTGGCGGTGGTAACGAGTTTGAAAAAAGATATGGCCTGCTACGCTGTCTCAGCAAATCAATGAGCTCTTTCGGTCCAGTTGTATAACCACCTGCTGCACCCCCGAGAGCTTTTCCCAGGGTTGAATTTATTATATCTACACTTCCAAGGAGATTGAAATGTTCTTCCGTTCCTCTGAAATAACCATTTGCAGATGACTATTAAGAGCATTTAATAAAATTTAGGAGAATTCAAACACGCACAAGATTCAAATTCGAACATCTTTAGTATCACAAAAAAACGATTCTAAATTTTCTGTGAAACTAGAGTCCCCAAGATTTTCAGGTTTTCCTTGCCTCTGAATACCTTAAAGAAACTTCAATGGTATTCTCTCACCTGCCTGTTTTCCCAAAAAAACCTGTTGCATGACAATCGTCAACGAATGTAAAAGCATTATATTTTTTGGCTAATTCAATAATTTTAGATAATGGTGCGATGGTGCCATCCATAGAGAATACTCCGTCTGTCGCAATCAGTTTCAAACGGGACGAAGCACTTTCCTTTAGTTTTTTTTCTAGGTCGGCCATATCTCTGTGTTTGTATCTGAGAATATAAATGAGGAGAAAATACATTTAGTGGATGAAAACAGTTTCCATTCTTAAAAATGTTTTTAAAATGTGTTCCAAATTAATTTTTTCATACCGCACCTCAGTCTTTTAGCCTTGCAAAGTCGAATCCCATCGATGATAGAAGCGTGATTTAGCTCGTCGCTTATTACCGTATCGTCTGGTGTTAATAAAGTTTCAAAAACTCCAGCGTTAGCGTCGAAACAAGAAGCATATAGAATAGTATCTGGCCTTTTGTGGAAGGCTGATAATTTGTCTTCTAATTCTTTGTGGATTTGTTGCGTTCCGCAAATAAACCTAACGGAGCTTAATCCTGCGCCATATTCATCTAAAGCAGTTTTAGCCGCGTCGACAACTTCTTTGTTATTCTGAAATCATTTATACTCATTATAGTATTGAATAAATGATTGAAATAGGATCACAATAAATTTGGGAGATATGATGAGATATATGCTCACAGATAATCCCAAATAATTATTGGCACAAAAATTCAAAACTTCTTTTCCATTCGCAACACGAATCTTCATATTCTGAGGGGAGGTAATTACACGTTCAGATTTCCATGTACCAGCATTTTTTATCGCTTCTAATTCTGGCTGCAGTATTGCAGCCAGAGAGCTCATGCTTGAACGGAGATTGCATCTTGTTAAAGTAACTGCGAAGAAAATTATGGATAAAAAATAAAATTAGAAACTCGTAATTATTTTAGAATCATAGGGATGTATTTGAAATGTCTGAATTGCAACTAACGTTGTTTAAAAATCGCTTGCATTATGCAATTTTAAGTGTATTTGTTAATTTACAATATCTTTATCACTGGATAATGCTATACTGAGCTCTCTGCATATGCCAAATAGTGAAAGTAGACATGATCAACAAAACGTAAACTAAAAAGCAAAGTAGTTGACCTCCAATTCTCCGGCATCAGACGTTTGTATAATTACATTGCTAGAATTTAGCAATTTCATAACTGTGTTCAATATTTCATTTCCGGGATATAGTAGCTTCATGGATAAGTTTTAGAATGAGTAAAGAAAAATGATATTTATGTGCTATAAGGCTGGCAGTTAGATTTGAAATAATGAATTTAAGTTCAAAGAGTTCTTGATTTTTGAATTTTACTGCCATAAGCTTAATAAATAGTACCAACGTATATTTCTTAACATTCTGATCATGACTATTTCACAAACGTCCGGAAAGCTAATAAAAATGAGATGCATATACTAAAAAAAAAAAAAAAAAAAAAAAATTAAATTAAACAAAAAACATACAACTCGAGATTTAGGTTTTACGTAATCCATGTATTCGGCAGAAATTAGAAAAAGAATTCAAGTCTCGAACTTCTAGACATAAAATCTGAACCATGGATTGAATAAATTCTGTATGATAGTGTTATTGGCAGAGAAGTTATCAATTTTCATCTATTTATAAGGCTTGTATTCTTCGTTACAATTTCTACTCCTGTTATTACATCCGAGTAGGCGTAGCATAATGAGTGAAACTGTTCATTTTGTAACAATAATTGTAATAATCGATCCTTAGAATGTTTTTCATTATAGCATCATTGTATTCCATAACTATTTATATTATGGATAGGAATGGATTTTACGGAAGTTCTGTTATTGGGAAGAATGAATTTTATTTGCAATAACTCTTCACAATTTTTATTTTCGTTTATTTTTTTTTCTATTTCATCCTTTTTATGATATGACTTGAAGTTCTTTTCCAATTTGTATGAACGCATTGATTGCTCTATCAAGATCTTCCGTTGTATGAGCAGCACTTATCTGAACGCGTACTCTTGCCCTACCCTTTGGTACCACAGGGTAACTAATTCCAATAACGAAGACGCCTTTGCCTGGAAATATATGACATAGAAATTACAGAGATAATTAGAACTCTGCAAGCTCAAATTTGATATGCTCACTTGACTTGAAAATCTCTCAGACCAAGTTTGAAAAAAAGGAACCAAAAGAGGAAGAGAAAGACTTGAAAAGTATCATAGAATCAAGACAATTTGAACAAATTTAGACGGCAATAAAAAAGTTAATGTTATGGTTCAGTTTTTGTAATTTTTCATCACCTCCAAATTGCCGTTATTTCGAACTATTGCTCAGAGGATAGAATGCAAAACTGATAATCGAACATGGACAATTTTAGCTCAGATTTGGTCTCATTTATCGATTATCTACATGAATTTTTCTGGCAAGTTGTCATACTTTCTGGCACTACACGTTCATCTCTCCCCGTTTCCCGAAACTTCTGCACACTATAATAATTCTATTCTACAGTGATTCAAAATTGACGAGAAAATTTTTAACAGGGTATTTTTTGTTAAAAACGGGAGCGAACTTTGCTCATCAACTTTTTTCTAAAATGCATAGATTTCGTGGTTCTGATCGATTGAAGATTAGTCAATCACACACATTTTATGAACGGGTGCTCGTTGATGTGTGGAAAATATATCAGAGGTAGGAAGGAGGAAACAAACAAACAACGGGTACGCAACTGAGCCCGTGACCGACCGACACTATTCCCGTTTGTAGAACATGCGTGATTGGCTGATCTCCGGGTCACCCTGTATATATATTTTTCATATGTATTTCCTACTCAGCAACTTTTCCGCAAAAGTTGAAGCAAGTTTTGCATCTCCAAGTATAATTGGACAAAGGGGATGTGCAGCACCACTGAGAGTAAATCCAGCTGAACTCATTGCGTTTCTAAAATATTCCGTGTTGCGAGAAACTCTTTGTAGGTGTTCTGAATTTCCAGAAATGAGGTCGAGAACCTGATAAAATTGTAATATGAAGCATTGATTCATCTGTCAATAGTTTCAAAACTAATAAATCTTTTCAGACTCCATCAGACACAATTATTCGAGGATTTCGAATCCTGAGTTCCTCTCCCCTCTTATTACTAGAACAGAGAAGGAAAGGTGAACAGGAAAGTATACCTTCATCCCTGCAGCCACAACCGATGGTGATAATGAATTCGAAAATATATATGGTCGGCTACGCTGCCTCAATAAATCAATGAGCCCTTTTGGTCCGGTTGTGTAACCACCTGCTGCACCGAGACCTTTTGACAGCGTTGAATTTATTATATCCACACTTCCTAGAAGATTGAAATATTCCTCTGTTCCTCTGAAATAACAGTTTCCAAGAAAATATTAGGATAATTTAAAAAAATTTGGAGTAATATAAATGCGCACGAAATTTTCGTTTGAACGGCTGCACTGTTGGAAGAAAAAAACCATTTAAAATTTCCACAAATTTCTGGAAATTTCCTTGGAATTTTCGTGTCGAGATGAAGTTCCTGCAATCTCCATGTTTTTCTTCTTGTCTCTGGATGCCCTAAGAAAACTTTCAATGGTAATCTTACCTGCCTGTTTTTCCAACGAAACCAGTTGCATGACTATCATCGACAAATGTTAGAGCATTATATTTTTTTGCTAGTTCAATGATTTCAGGTAACGGTGCAATGGTACCATCCATAGAAAATATTCCGTCTGTAACGATCAACTTTAGACGTGATGAAGCGCTTTCCTTGAGTTTCTCTTCTAGGTCGGCCATATCTCTGTGTTTGTATCTGAGAATACAAATGGGATGAAAATAAATTTCATGAATGGAAACACTCTTTTATCACATGAAGTTTGGTGAAATTTGTATATGATCAAATTTTGTATACAATACCTGAGTCTTTTAGCCTTGCAAAGTCGAATCCCATCAATGATAGAAGCATGATTTAGCTCGTCACTTAATACTGCATCCTCCAATGTTAATAAGGTTTCAAAAATGCCAACGTTAGCATCAAAACCAGAAGTGTATAGGATGGTATCCTGCCTTCCATGAAAAGCAGATAATTTTTGTTCTAATTCTTTATGGATTTGGTGAGTTCCACAAAGAAATCTAGCGGAACATAATCCTGTGCCATATTTATCTAAAGCAGTTTTAGCCGCGTTGATAACTTCTTCGTTATTCTGTCAATCAATCATATCTATTATAGTATTAAATTAAAATGATTAAAAGCAGACACGATGAGATATGCTCACAGCTAATCCTAAATAATTATTGGTGCAAAAATTCAAAACTTCTCTTCCATCCGCAAGGCTAATCTTCATAATCTGAAGGGAAGTTATTACACGTTCGGATTTCAATACACCACCATTTTTTATTGCTTTTAAGTCTGACTGGAGGACTGTAGCGAGAGAATGCATACTTGGATGGAGATTAGATTCTGATGAAGCAACTGTGAAAAAAATAAGGTGAAACAATGAGATTGAAGATTTGTATATTTATAGGAAACCAGTATACAGTGGAGAAAATTTATGAAAACGAATTTTCAAGATACTCAATGACGGAATTAGTCAACTTGTCTTGATATACCCCCATGCTACGCATTGGAGTTTATTTTGGTATACAATGAGACATATCGATTGGTATATAGTGGGACATGTATATCAATGATCTGTACGTTTGAAGAAGCGTTTTGTGGTACAACATTTCGAAAATGCATCACCAGAATTGATCTGACGATTCGAGCCCGTAGTCTGGTACAGGAAATGTTAATTGTAAATTAAGACAGCATATTCAAATACCATGTGTTCAACTAATTTGCCTATAGTAAGATATTTTCACCCAGTATATCACTAGAGGGTTGAATGAGGCCTTGGTTTTCGCCTCTCGTATCACATTCATTCATTTTCAAGCTTTTCTATTTTCATTTTCAAGTGACACTTGTACAATTATACTGTCCCAATATACCATCCACGAACGTCTCACTGTATACCAGTATGCGCAAAGACGAGTATTCACAGATTTTGGCTGGTAGTAATAAGTGGAATATTTCAAACTAATGATTTTCGGATAACTATAGACTGCTGCTGTGCTTTACAATCGTGAACAAAGTTAAAAGCTTTATCGATGCACGTGTAGCATCAATTCATTGACTTCGACACCAAGCTTGGACTAAAAGAACCCGTATGGTACATAACTATCAATGGATGTGATACAGTTGTTATCTGTAAATTTATATGAATATGAATAAATTACCGTTTCAATAGACTAAATGATAGGCATCACGAGATAGCTAAAATCACCATGACCCACTGTGAGACTGTATGCCAGAAAATTCTGGTTTCTTCCATCTGAAAATCATAGAAATATTTACATAAGACGCATTCATACACAGACCTCCAATCCTCCAGCATGAGACGATATTAGTATTATTATATTACTGAGAATTAACAATTTCATAGCTGGGGTTGGTATTTCATCTTAAGGATAATAAAAGCATAAATATTGTTTTCTGATATTTTTGAGTGGACCAGAAAACAATGATGAAATCCATATGGATGTGGTGTAACATTGCACGATGGGGATTGGCAGTAGGAGTTCATGACAAATTCAATGAAGGCTATGAAGTCAATGAAGTTTAGATTTTATTGCAACATAGCTCAATATATACTGATAACCTTTAACATTCTAATCATGACTATTAAACAAGCTTCTGCTGGAAGAAAACGAATGAGGATAAAGAACGGAAAAAATGAAAAATGAAAAATGAAAAATGATAAAAAGATACAAATACTTGGATATAAATACCTATGGGAATTAAATTTTAGGTAACGCAGAAGACAAAATTGCGTTTCAATATTTTAAGAATTAATTCTGATCTGTGTTTTGGATATAAGATTGAAAAAGGATTCAAGTCTGAGCTTCCAGAAATGATATCGTAACAGAGGAACGAGTGAATTTCGTATAAAAATGTTATTGGCACAAAAATTATATGAGTTAACTATTTCTGAAGTGCCCGTTTTTCGTTATGTTTCCTAAATTTATCATTCTATCCGAATATGCGTGGTGTACCGATTGAGAACGTTGATCTCGTAACAATAAATGTAATTGATCCGTAGAATCTCTTAAATTATAGAATCACTGTACTTCTCTGAATTTGGAACTTTTTTCTGGCCGAAGAAGTAACATATATAGTAGTGGGAAATTATTATTCAACAGATTTTAATATTTCTATCTATAGAGTTTGTCTTTCGCCACTTTGCATTTGTGAAACGTAACATTCTTACTTCTTTAGGGTGACTTCAGAAACCGAACCGCAGTTACAGTTATATAGTTGCGTCTTTGTTTGACACATGGGAATGACGGAGGAAATGATGAAAGAACCATAACTGTGCTTCAGTGTCGGAATAGATCGTTAGATTTTAAACTTATTAGCGAAAATTTTAGTTGTTTTACTAGTGCATAAATTTAAATTTTTACGATTCTGTGAATTACCATTACAACTAACATGGTTCTGTACAAACTAATTCAACTTCAGTTTATCTAAACAATGAATAAGTTTACGAGTGGAAATTAAATTCGAGGAAATGGTATATTTTTCCTTTATACTTATACTTATTACTTAATTCATATACTAATACATATACTGTTTTTACTGTTTTTACAATTTTTTTCATTTCATTTTTCAATCCACGATAGCGATAATCGAATCACCTAAGTATTCAAATAGATTTGTGTATTTCATTCCTGAGAAAAAATAAAAATGATTTACAACTAGTATCGCAATCCGAATTGAATTTGTCTCACTTGAAGGTTTTTTTACATTTGATTTTTATGAGAGCACTATTAATTTTTCAATTATATTGATTTCAAGAGGAGCAGGGTGTCCAGTTTAATATGAATATGAAATTTCATGAGAAGTCCAGATTTTTCCGGACAAAAGTTTCCATTTTTCAACATCAACTTCGAGTACATGATAAACCAAAAATAATTGGGTACAGATTTAGAAGTGGGCAAAAATCAAATCATTCTTTTTAGATTTATTCCCACTCTGCATTTTCAGAGGTATACCACATAGCAAAAGCCGATATCCTTAAACTCGAGTTCCGAAAACACACAAGAAATGGTTACCGCGTAAATCTTTCAAGACTTCACTGAAATTTCGAAGAATTGCGACAGTAAACACAAGATTTCCAGGTTTCTCCCACGAACTATTAGATTTCCTGAGATTTTCATGATTCCAGAATTTCCGTGATCACTGGACACCCTGAGAAAGGATTTCACGATTCTAGTCATTTTATTTCGTGGCTAAATAATATTTAAACTGTATACTGTACGATTTTTCCCCGTTTATTAGGGCGTTTTCACATTATGTTGACTGAAAATTGCGAAAATAATGAATAATTATATATAGCGTATTGACGCCTAATATGTAAACATGCTGCACACGTTTGCACATCATCTAAGACGTTTTACTCTTAACAGAGAAACTCGTTGCTAGAGTATAAACATGTGGAAAGTTATGAACCACCAAATAGACGAGACCCAGATACAAAACAATGGCGATTGTTAGGAAGAGATCAAACACTGCTGGCTTGACGCTGAAATTAAAAAGCAGAAGAAAGATTATAAGAAGTTAGACGAAAAGACGAATTTTTTTCTCATTGGTAGCATAATTATTAAATTATTAATTATAAATCTTCGATTATTGAAGCAAAGGATTCAATTTCACCTGTAAACGTTGAGTATGGCTTTTGTTACATCATAAAAAACAAATTCTGGGTCACGCTTATCAGGAGTATGGAGTGTGAGTTTTACATCTCCAAGATACCGAGACATGGCTTCCTTCAATGTGGTTACCAGAGGATTTTGCTTATCAGCTAAGAGTGGAGCAGCTCTCGGTTGTTTGCTTAAATACTCTTGCCAGAGAAGTAGAGAGTCTTTGGAAACGCTCTGTAGAATAAGAAAACAAATTACTTAATCTCGATTGATATTTAAAGTTAAATTATTGTCCAAATTTAATTATTTGAATAAAATGAATATAGAGAATTAGGAAGCTCAAATTACCAAAGATTCAGCAAAAATTTGACTAGAACTAAGATTGTAAACGTGTCTGGCTAAAGCTTCAGCTAGAACTTCTGTGTTTCGTTTAAGTCTGTTTATTTGTTCATCTTGTCGTATATCCAGAATTGATGCTCTAACGGGATCCTTGTGGCTTTTCAAACTGGATATTGTAGCGGCTGGCAGCCTTCGTATACTATATCTCTCATGTTCCCATGCTAAAGTTTCTTCGGCGAGATTAATCTTTTTATGTACACCTTCCACGTTCACACTACCAATTGAATCGGAGACTGATTTAAGTTCTTTATAAAAAAGTCCACCGGGAGAATTTTCTTTTGGCGGTTTTGATACGTGGACAAACAAATTATCAGTCGACGATACTGAGTCCAGACAAATTACGTACGACGCATCCTGAAATATAAACAACAATATTATATAGATAAGCGGAAGCAAAAATTTCAGGATTTAGTACAACAGGAAGAAAGAAAGATAACTCTGCAACAAAATTGGTACCCCAAGATCGATTATTTCTTTACAGATGAGATATTTGTGATTGAATTTGGAGTTTAGATTTCACCTGTATAATGGAGCTTTCAGATCCATCGAGTTGGTCTTCAAGCCATTTTTTACTTCCTTGGTAGTTTAATTTCCCAGCACCAGTTAGAATGAATACTAGATTTTGTCGTGGTCTAGATCTGCCGACGGAATATAACGCAGAAAATAGTCGTGCCAATTCAAGAAGCATCGCAACGCCAGAAGCATTACTATCGGCACCAAAGGATAATTCCTGCAAAAAAAAGTAACATTTGATGAATGCAAAGAAAATTGATCGACCAGAACGCTGGCGACGTTTTTTATTTTTTAAAATAAAATATGAATGAAATTTTAGAAATAAACGTTTCTTCTCACTAACATGTACAATATTTTGCTCATTACTTACCGGAGCAACTCCTGTGCTATCATAATGTGCAACCAGAGCGATAGTGGGTAATTTGTCCTCCGCTCCAGCGCCAGATAATTTTCCTTGTAGCGTTGCAACTTTGATATCATTTCGTGCAACTGCTTGACTCGCTGCTATAACGACTTGATAACCACTTGCGGAAACTGAATTGAACATGGCTTCCGCTGCTGATCCAGCTGTCTGATCGGTAAGAAAACTGCTCGATACATCATCGAGGATTAATTGAAGATCTGGCGTCCACGGCGCAAAGTATACTGGAATTGGAGTTTCTGGTCCCAATAACATCGCCTCCTCCAACGCCATGATTTGCTATAACAGAAGTTCCACATTTCTATCTCCTGTTTTCTTCATCTACATAGAATAAAGAATGCGGCAGCATGCGCAACACGGAATTCGACCTTCAATTTTCACTTGACGAGAAGAAAAATGAAGATACTTGAGGATCTGTATTATTAGTGCGATGTTGTATCGTCATACTTGTCTTTCCCCATCTGTGAGATTGTCCAATTTTTCTGGAAGGACAATAACCAGGGCCCCAGCTTTACTGCGGATTGTGTAAAACGAATCGGGCGATAGATCTAACGCTCTGGCAATAATACAGTGTCTCGATGTACTCCAACCAGTTAATGATCTGGCTTCTAGAGAAACTGGCGCGCTACGGCAACCTTGAAATAAAATCGAACTCTGTTAGTTACTGCGCTTCAAAGACCCAGAAAAGAAGAAATTGAATTACAATTTTTTGGATCAATACAACAATTTTTACTCAGATTTTGAAATGAAATGATGCAACAATTGTACAATCGCAGATTTGAATCCAAAAAACTTCATTCTTCGAATCCCAAATTCATAACAATTAAAAAGCTGAAGAAATAAATGAAGATATTTGTCTTCACGTTCGAAAATGCAACAATACTTCTCTTCAAGGTGCGAACAAAAGAAAAACAAGAGATTCATTCTCGCAATGAGATAACCTTGTTTACAATTTCATGTAGATAACAGAATTCAGGTTAAATTCTATAGAACAAACGTAAAAATATGGTTAAAAGGTAATCACGAACGTAAGAATAAATAGCATATAGAAATTAGAGGAAAATCTGCAGATTGGTTCTTCATCACTGTTTATGAAATTAGAATTTGTTTTTTGGTCTTATTAAAATTAGTTCTTCTATTCGTTTATAAGTAGAGAAGAAGACAAAAGTTATTGCAGGTTATAAAATGTTGAGAGAATTTGAAACCATAGTTAAGATAACATGAAATAAAAAAAACGAATTTTACATTCGTAATTACAATTAATGATTACCATGTGGGACACCGTGCAGGTCATACTGGTGCATACGATATACAGGAAATTCATGAGATGCGGCCACAGGGTTAGCTGGCGAAATAATAATAAAAATAGGCAAAACTATTAACAAATAATACGGTAAATATCCGCGACATAATTCAGCGAAACTATCGCACTCTTCTACCCACATATTTTTACACTAATCTATTCATAAAATGCAAAAATCTTTCTTTGAATGGAAAAAATCTGGGACAGAGTCACGACACGAAGCCAACCCACACGACGATGACGACTAGCTAAAAAGCCAGTGTAAAGAGAAAAAAAATTAACCGTATGACGTTGAACAGAATGATAAAAATCGATGCAAGTCGGTCCTCGATGTACCATCCTGCCAACCTCGTAAAATTTTTTTCAATTTCGCATACTTTTAAGTAGTGATTCAAAGTGAATTCTGTCTAGTCTCTATTTCTGATTTTACAATTTGATTGATAATAATTTGGTTTAGATTGAATACTGTGTTCCTGGAATGGATAATAATTACTTTCAATTCTGAAAAGAACAAATCAAAATCCGATAGAGTTGAAATTTGTATGATTACTTTGGTACTTCTGATTCGAAGCTAGCTGTCTGCTACGAGATTTTTTCCCATTTTCGAGTTCTAATAGAGATTGAGGTTAAGAATTACATAATTTAATAGTTAATTTGATTAAAATATTAAGGTGAGAAATTATGACACTAGGATAAAATGCTTCGTGAAGAAGCAAACGTGTTATTGAGTTTATAAAATTCATCCAATTCATCTTATTCATCTTCCTTTACGCAATATTGATCAATGCTTTCTACTTCATAACCTCAAAATCGTTCTATCACTTTTCGTTACGTATTCGATTAAATTTTTCATCAATACTAATATATCTTATTCCATGATCTTTTGATTAAATGAATAAAGAAGTATTGAGACAAAATTACTTTCGAACAAAGATTCGTTCTAGTTTTTTTGCTGTCTTGGTTATAATTTTGCTTTCTCTCTTTCGAAATAATACTATTTAATAAAAATCGATGATTGTTATTTAATTTTAATAGTGAATTCAACAATTTCGAATGTTTTTTCAGTTTTCTCCTATTTTTGGTTACATAGAGCATTCGTTTGATCTCCCTCTTTCTTCTAGATATAAAAATGGGGGGTCACGACCATCACAAGCCGCCGTTTGTAGTTCCAGATGCGAGTATATACAAAATTGAAAATGCGCCAGAGTTGATGGAACTACAAGCAAAATTGGCAGAAGAAGGATTGAAAGATCCATGGGCTCGCAATGAAGTATGGCGTTTTGAGAGAAAGCATTGGGGAACAGCCCGCTCTCGTGCTATTGGATATTTCGGACGTGGTTGGAAACTGGGAATTCCATTATTCCTCATAACTTTGGCAGTGGAAAAAGCTTTCGGCCTCAACCAAGGCCATGGCCATGGCCATGGTCATGATGATGCTCACGGCAAACACAGCGCTGAAGATGGTGGACATCATTGAATGATTAATCTTCAATTAGCATTTTCGAGATCAGCTGGTAATAAGAATAATAACAATGATGATGATGATTATTACGAGTGTAGTCCTCTGATGTGAAAATAAATATAATAAGTGAACTGTTATCACATAATGTTGAAAGAATATCTTGAAATAATAGCTGACAATAGAGAAAGAAAAGTAGAAAGAGATCATGAAATTATAAGAAATAGAATCCAGAGAATGAATTTAGAGTCGAATCACTTAGTCAAGATTTTTATTTGTAATATAAGAAGCTTCTAATACATCTAAACGCTTTATTCATCTTCAATTTATGTTGCACATTATTATTATTATCCAGTCTTGCATTAGCTATTTTATCATGATATTGTGTAATAATTATTGGAAAAGCTACGATGAAAACACTAGAGCATGAAATTCTCACATCATACATCTTTTCAATACTCTTTTCATTTCTATATTATTATTCTGGCACTGTATTTAGGCACGGATTTGATCTATGAATATCGAAATATGTAGTTGGCTCTTTAGAGATCTTAAATCTCTAATTTGTTCTCATTAGAGAACTCACGCCCTAACTTAGAGAGCAATTTTAACAAGCAGTATAAAAAGTTTGGCCCCATTTCTAATATTTCTGAATGCCTATGTGAAATGAAATATGATTTTCTATACTAGGGGTTTGGCTTGGCGTCTCAAGTCGATTTAATTAAAGTAAGAACCTTTCATCGATCAACGTCTTGTAAGCTAGATCTTTTTTTCCATTATATTTTCGAAGGATAATGAGAAACTTGGATACCAAAACTGTAACTATTATAGCTGCCATGTAATTTTGAGACAACGCTACAATAAAGCTGAATAACGTTATTTCAAAAGTTACCAAAGTCCACTCATTGCCATAGAACATGACTCTATCAAAAGAATGTTTATTATCTGCAAAAGCAAAAAATTAGTTTATAATTTTGAGCAAGAAATATTCGAAGATTTGAAAAAATATGAAAAACAGATAGCTTCGAAACGTGTTTGGAATATGTACCTGTGTAGAAAATGGAGCTATCAATCGTATCTGTGAATTCAATATCTAATAGATTTTCAAGGAATCGTTTCTCTCTGACTACATAGACCAGATCCTTGAAACAATTGTCTAAAAATTGTGTCAAGAATTCTTTCATCTTGTGATATGTTTGGACATTATTTTCTAACTTTGATATTGAAATGATGTCTTTTCGTAGAAATCTGCTTTGCTCCTGCAAGATATCAAAAGAAGACTATGATCTTCCATTATCGAAATTATTCACATTTAAATGGAGAATAAAATCTGACTGTAAGAGTCATTTCCGTTTCTCTTTCTCACCGGTTTAGTAGAGCTCATTATTTTATCATAAAAAACTCGAAAAGTTTTTGATACAGAAATAACAAAGCTTTGTTCTGGAGTTCCGGGTAGAAGCCCTCTATGTGCGCATAAATTTTCTTCCTCTTGTTTTAAGTTATGGATCAATGTGGTTAAATCTGTATCAGCGAATCCGTGAACGGATCTAAAAGTGTTGAATTATTATTTTTAAATTAAATATATAAGTAGAAGACAAAAATGGAAGAAATCGGTAGCCTATTTCTTTCTACCTTCCGTGAATATAAAATCCATATTGATTTTGTGAGAGAATAAACACGCTGATATTTGCCACTGAACATAAATCAACAAATTCTTTAATATGATTTTTAATGTATCTTTCATTAAATGTAATGACGGTCACCAATTGCACAAAGTGCACAAATATGTAAACTGAAGTTCCGACAGCAAATTGCAACACCAAACTTTCTCTTTCTCGTAAATTTGGCTCTACAGCATTGATTGTAAAGTCTGGATCCGGGCGTGCCCAGAATTTGATACCTAAGACCTGCGGAAATAGATTGGTTTACTTTGCACTATTTTCAATAATTTTCAAATATTTATCAAAACTTTTTTCTGGTAAAGAAGCTGCTGAAACCTTTTACTAACCTCTAGGATCAATAATGTCGCGATTCCTTGTATCAAAGTATTGACTTTCCTCATAGTCTGAATTTTAAACCATTCATTGGCAATGAAATAAGTTCGCCAAATACTGACTGTTACCTTTTCTCGATAAGTAATATCTGGCGTATCTCCGATAGGAAAATTATCGCTGCTTGATTGCTCAGGAATATTTGAATCGTTGAATCCACTTTCTATTATTGAATGTCTGTATCTTCGACTGGGAGTTTTAATATCCCCTGACTTTAACGGAGTCTTGTTTCTCCTTGCCGATATCATCTCCGACGGTGTTTTTGATGGACTTTGTTTTTCAGCCGGGAATCTATTAGCGTATAATTTCTTTAGAGATGTATGAGGTGAATCGTATTTCGGTTTACATCGTATAGACCTTGGCTGTTCCCAGTCAATGAAAAACATATCAACATTTCTGAGCTGATGAATAAGAGCAATTATTTCCACTATCTGGAAATCAAATAAAAATTCAATTTAATGCGGAGAGGTTTATTTTTTTACATCTAATGTTTGATTTGAACAGAAAATTCGATTAGTTTACCTTCAAACAGAAGGCTACAATCACGAATATTCTAACGTTTTCTTCATTGGCGTCACTGGGTAACAATACGTGTAGAACACTTTGTCCTTTGTAGAAAATGAGCGTATAAGCGCTGGCACAAAATGAAACAAATATAAAAACGTTGCCCAGTAATCCGCATGAGAAAATCAAGAAGTAGAAAAATGTGGATGCGTTCGGTATCTCGTTACCGTTTCTTTTACATTTACTCCACGTTTTTATGGCTGCAAACGCAATTGCCAATCCTGATAAAACACCAATAGCTATCTGAAATTTTTGTATGCTTTCATTAGAACAATCATTGGGAAATAATTATCCGCTTTAGAAGCTAGGTATAATAGCAAACGTCGTGAAAATTACCTCTATAGCATTATACATATCATTATCTGCCAATATATAAGTAATTTTATAGCTTATATCAACATCAATGTTACGTTGAACATGATCGCCCAGCAATTCACCATAATCTATTATAATCAATGGTGGAAATATTCTTCCCTTTTCTTCTTTATTTTGTACCTTTATTCTAACAAAAGAAGAGAAGAAAAAGCAAATTATGAAGTTCGATGCTCATTCACAGTGCTATGAATTGGGTTTCCTATAAAACTAGGTCGATACTTACAAAATGTGAATTAATTTTGCATATCTAATAACACTTGGATAGGATTCTCTCCTGAAATCGGTGCCCAATGAATTTGGCAATGCTTTTACACCGGTTATGGTGTCAATGATAAAAAATTTACGAACCAATTGCCATTGGGAAGCATCGATGTCTTTCTAGAAATTGTAAAGAAAATGAACACATCTTTTTTCATCTGAGTCTGAGCTTTTCATTGCTGATTAGTTATTCAAACACTGGTATTCAGATACCCTCACCTTGTTATTATTTCTGATTAAAACAGGAAGTGCATGCAAAAACCGTTTATCTCCTTCTTTAAATTCGATGTAAGGTTCAAAGAATTCCAGTTTTAAATCGTTGAGTTTCTTAGCAGTTACTTTACACGATTCCTCAATATTAACACCGAATCTGATATTAGATAACAAATCACAGTATATATTCGGCGTTGAGATAGATTGAAAATTGCCATCCGTTGAGAATGTGGCAAAAGTGATATTCACTCTATTGTTCTATTGATCAGAGAATTGAAATGAGAAAAAATAGTAAGTTGATTATCAAATAAAAATGATCATTCCTTTTTATTCAAACCGGAAATAATCCGAACTTTGCATACATAGCTATCTACATCCAGGCTATACTTTTGTAGAATTTTTCTTCTATTTAATACCATAGGTGCTTCTCCTTCGCCGTAAAATAACCATAAAGGAGAATTGTGCTTATCCAAAAATACTTTACACGGTATCGGATTTGTGAATAAAGTTAAAGTACACATATTGGCCAGGTGTTCGCAAGCGGTTTTATTACCGTTCTGAAATAAATGAAATTCCATTCGAGTTGAGTTAAATGATGAGTTCAATCCTTCAATTCTAATTTCACACAAATAACAGGGAATAATTAATAATTATAGAATTGAGAATAATTTGCTCCAAAATGTGTAATCGATTGATTCAATTTGGTGAAAGGGCAAAATAAAATTGTTGTAATTTGTTTGAAATTCTAGAAGTATTTCAAAATCGTTCAATCCAATGTATGGAACACATGAGACTGAAATTCATAAACCTGAGTTTCATGCGAATACTCACTTTACATAAATAGACAGCTAACTGTAGCTCGGTTCTGAGATAATAACTGTCTATCTGTTGGTTTTGGTATTTAACTAAATAAGTATGTCTTATATCCGGCCATTCCATGAGTCCATTTTTGTTAACGCAATACTCCTTGATTCGTAAATGTGTAACCAAAGGACAAGGACAATTTATGTGACTTTTGAAAGCTTTTTTTTGGCAGTTTATGCACTTTGTTCCATCTGGTGATGGATAAGTGTTCTCTGGGCAAGGTATACATCGTACTTTGGTAAACAATGTACCGTTTACATCTCTTTCAACTGTAAATAGAGAAGAAGTTGAAACTTTATTTGCTGTTTCATCATTACTTTGATTTCTTGTTTTTCTAAGATATTCTCATAAGCTCATTTGAGTGAAGTGGAAGCTATCCTTACGTCTCATTTCACTCGGTGAACATTCACAACTACCATTGTTGGTGCCTTGAAAACAGGCGATACAATTCATTCCGTCGATTGTTGGAATTTCATCAGATTTACATGCTTCGCATACGGGATGACCGTTTTTGAAGGTAAGAAACTTACTTCGCTTATCACAAACGCAAGATAGACCTTTAGATGTAAGTTAATGTACGTAATTCAGTTTTTACAAATTTTACGAAAGTGTTTGAGATAAAGAAACATGAATATTGTTCCGAATACAGTGAAGAACAGAATAAAACAAAAACAAAGATGAGAGGAATATGTAGATATTGTCAACCCTATGGTCAAACTTACGATCGGTCGAAGGCTCGAGATTTTCATTGAAATCGCAGGCCTCGCACGTTAAAGATATAACGTTAAAATATTCTCCATATTTACACATGTCAGGTGTGACATACCGTACTATCTCTTCATTTGAGTATGGGTTTGCATATGTTTCACGAATATTGTTGACGGCGATGAAGACTACTAAATAATTGATACACTTATTAGTGATAAAAGACATGTTCAAAATTCGAAACTATGGCTATATCGGCTCTGCAAGTCTACAAAACCGCAATGCGTGTTTCAGTGTGTTGTGTAATAATTTGCTTACAGTTTTATACGCACCGCCGGTTGCCATGACAACAGATCAATGTGTTCATCACTGTTATATGCACATGCGATGCATAACAGCATGTTGAGTTGCCTGCAGCAAGGCGCTTTTATGGCGGGTAAGATTCAAATTCGGGTGTAAAATAGTATACGATTCACTGATACCATTGCGACACGATGTTCTTAATATTATAATGGAAACAAAATCTGCCCTAATTAGATTCCTATCTAATATCATGAATTCATTGTTTCTGTGAATACTATAACTATACCTATACAGATGAATGTTGACTCTATTGATCGAATGTATAATATCGAAGCTTCATACAATGATTCTAGAAGATATTTCAAGAATCTATTATCATTATTACTATAAGTACGCGCCAGCAATTATTTGTTATCCAATATTTCAGGTATATCTCGATGTGATATCAATGAATGAAAAATGTCCTCAAATTGAAGGAATAGTAATTTTCGGTAAAAGTGGGTAAAATAGGATTTAATTACATGAGGGTGTAAGACCTTACGCACGTGCATCGAACAATATTTCCTGACATTTTATGCGTAAAAACACGATTCCATGCACGCGTTTGTGGATAGTAAAATGCGATTCTAGGTATACATGCAAACACGTGCGTAAATCGCACCTTACGCACATGATGTCGAAAAAGTAATTTCTGTTTGCTTTGACATTTAAATGGAATAATAATTATATCTGTGTTACAATACTAACAATTATTATACGATTGATAGTAAAGCATAGTAGCAATGACATCAGCTGGGACCTGACATGATATAATTAATAATCGTAATAATCATGGATTGTATATATAATATTCCGTTTAATTATAACATATATTATATATCTCTCTATTGGTATACTACATATGCCTTTAGTTTTTAAGTTGGCACAAAAGTTAAAAATTAATAATCATTTATTGATTTTTTTTCAATTTTTTTGTAGATCTATACAAAAATAAGTAGCGATATTTAAGCATAATGAGTGAGGGTCAAATTGTATTTTTCTTACACCTTCGGGTGTTTAAAGTTTCTTTAATTTTTTTTCAATTTTGTTATCTTTCTTGCTGAAAATTTAGTCAAGTTTATAACTTTGTATCGTTTATTTTAGCGCATGATTTATAGGCACGATTAAATTGAATTCACTACATACAGGTTACAATTATAAATTAAACTTGACTAAATTCTCAGTATCACATAATATGTATTACACGTTATAATATAGTATACCAAAGAATATAATTATCAAACATTTCAGTTATCATACAAGTTCTTATTATCAGATTTATTTTGATTTTCTTAATTTTCTCTTCTTCTTTCTCAAGATTTGCTATCAAGAATATCAGCAGAAATATACATATACTACACAGGGTGATTCTTTTGAAACCTCGAGAATAGGTGGAGCTTAGTTGCTGCGAAGCTTGGCCATTCGACCAGGCCAGTGAGGGGTGCTATTACATAGACTATGTTGGAGGGTGGTGAGGGTACGTAGATAAGGTTCGAAGACTTGATAATAACCGTGTGATGTAGGAATTCATTCTGAAAAGGATTTGAAAATTGTTGTAAAGTTAATTCGATATTTACATCGAGGAAGGCGGCTGAGAGCTCAAGCAGTTGCTATGATTATTAGTCGAAAGAAGTAAACACGATAGCTGGCACAATGGTGCTATTCTTTGTTTTCATTCTCACTTCAGACATCTCTACTTGTTAGTAATAGATACTCACGTCACACGGTTATTATCAATTCTCTGAACCTTATCCAGATATCCGCGTGACGTTCCAGCATGGTCTACGTGATAGCTCACCTCATTGGTTGAACGGGTGCGCCTTCGCGGTATCTAGGCCCCACTCATTCTCGGGGTTTCATAAGACTCACCCTGTATATAATAATTCATTGATGTATTTCTTTCGTAATATTAATATAATTTGAAATAGAATTACGAATATACCATATCGTTTATTAAATATTTTTATAAAAATAATGACGATGACATCCTGCTCCAATCCAAAAAAATCTCAACTGCGATTTAAAACAGTTTTTTTTCTTCCTGTAATTGTTTCGAATTTTTATTCCTTCAATTGCAACTTTTGCTTCGAGTTAGGTACACGTAATTTATTTATCATAATTACGTGAATAGCTGCTCCATTATTAGAGATAAGAATACGTTAATATAACATAGGGATAATATTCTATGAAGAAAGATAGTTCAGAATTATTTTCATTTTTAAATCAGCTTATGCATAAATCATGTGATTTTTAGCGATTATTCAAGTAAAAGAAAAAAGAACCAACAAAATAACAAAAACCAAAAAATTATGAGATGAAATTCCTCACGTTGGTGAATTAAAATACATGATTTATGTAGATTTCTTTTCATATCGCTACATAATCGTCATGGTGGCTTTCAAATAGATATAATAACGTCCAAACATATACCCAAAAACACAATATAGCATTCTATATGTAACATAATTATAAGCTCATTAATTTCAGATGAATAATTTTTATACCATTAATCTCATTATTTATAAGGTAATTGATAAAACTTAAATTACACATTCTTTGATTGTTATGTTCCACAAAAAATTAATTTTAATTAATGTAGATAAATGATCTTTAGTTGATATAATATGAATGTTAATAACGTCGAACTTTTACATTTGTAAGTACACAAGCCCTAATTCCATTGTTAAAAACATTTTCATCACTTCTTGGTAGTTGCGGCCGGTGGTTTGAGGCTGCAGAAATATATATGATTTATCATAAAAATATTCATTTCAATTTCAAATATACATATGTATACCTATATTTATTAATCTGTTTTTCACTAAACAGATCGTTATACTCTATTGACTCTATTGACTAGTGTTTATTTTTTTATTTTTTATTTTCATACTTTCTTTTCTCTCTTTTCAAAAATAATTATTATACATATAGAAATATAGGATAGTTCTAATTCATTTTTTTTCTTCTTTTTTTATTTTTAGTTCTACACGCTGTTGCGTTTCTGTGTTATGGTGCCACTGCTAAATTATTAAACAATCAGTGTTAAGTCACGTTTTCAAATATATTTCTCTTTTCTTCAATTAAATAAAATTTAAACGTAATATTTTCCACATACAGATCACAATATGGCTAAATATGTGCGATTAATAATTAATAATTAATAATCTACTATAAAGCAAAATATTTGCATTTCAAAGCCTGTAGACATAAAACATTTTTCACAATTGTTTTTTTCAAATGTAATAAGTAAAGATGCACAAATATTATTTAAACAATACTCACAAATTTGATACTTGAAGAATTTCTATATTTTATGAATCAAACGAAGATTCACGAAAATTTTTCAACAATATAAATATGTTATCAAAATAACAAAACTTCAATACTTTCTCTTAATTAGAACTATAATATAATAAAAAATTTAAATTTTGCTAAATTTGTAACGTTGCAAAGATAACTTAACAAAAAACTAAAATAAATGCGAATAGGTGTGTATGAAAAAAACTAATTTCATGTCACAATGAAACATAATTTAAAATGCATTTACTGTATTACGAGATTCTAAATACATAATTATAACGATAATCATCAACTTTTATGTCGAGATTCAACGATAACTGTACCATAAAAGTAGGGATGGATAGAAAATGTAAATACTTTGGATTCAGAGAATACTAATAATCCATAATCATGATATAAATGATGAAAATGTTTTTTTCAAGCAGTGTCAGAGTATCTACCATCTCTAAATTTCAAATTTTCTTATGGCAAGAGATACAGATAGAAAAGCTGAAGTCTTCTCGACGAAGGAAAGAAGATAAATTACAATCTAATTCTGAGATCAGTACAACATGGGCACATTTAAAATAGATATACAATACTACCGGGGAGGAGCTGGCAATCGAAGCACAGATACTACTATACTACAATTTTATATCTAACTATATTACAACTACTATAATATAAGAAGTTTAAGGAATACTAATGGTAAAATGGGATAAATATTTATAACAAATAAATATAATTAACAAAAAATATTTCAGTTTGGATCATATAACGGTTTAAACAATTATGTAATGATATATGCGTGATATTATTTCAGAGTTTTTTCTTCTGTAAACGTACCGGCAACCTGCTATCTTTAGATCTGGGACTTTCTGCCCTATTGTTAGAAGTGGTAGTTTGACAATTATTAAATTTATGACAAATTTTATCCACTTCTTCGTCGCTCGAACTAAACCTATTCAGAAATTTATTCCGTGTTGAAGTTTGAACCTCGTTAGGATTCAACTTGTTGAAATATGATTTAGCGCACGATCTTACGGGACTAGAAGCTCGAGTTGACGGCGCAGTTCTGCTACCCATACCGAAACTACTTCTTAATGGAATTTTACTTATTCCTTGATTATGGTTCACGTCAAGCGCCGAATATCTCCGTAACGCTCTGTCAGCTCGAGGAGTCGGAGTATATTCAGTTACTTCTAAACTATGCCGTTTAAATTTATGTTTAATATCTTTAACTTCGGATAATCTCGAGGTATAATTAGCCGAGTAACGTTTATTCTTTTCAATCGAATTTTTACTTTGTAAAAACTTTGGCTTCTCCTTGTCCATAAAGAGCGAGTTTCTTTTCGGCTTATCATCAGTGGATTTTCCCGGGTTCGGCTCGTATCCAAATCGAGTTTTGGCATAAGAACCAGAGTATCTTTTACTCTTCAAGTCCTCTCTGGAAATTCTTTGCTCCTCTGATTTATTCTGGATTGATCTTAGCCCAAGAACTCCATCAAAGTCATCAATATTGCGTTTAACTTTCATTGATCCATCGCCATTTAATATCCATGGTTTAATACAGTCTTCATATTCAGCCGAATGTCTTTTAGACTTTCCTCTATCAAAATTAACACCGGAATTACGATGAGATCTATCAACGCTTCCCTCTCTTCTATTGCGATAAATAATATCTTGTAAATTTGGAATTTTCGATGTACTTTGACTGGAAGATAATTGTGCCGGAATACGAATGCCCGCATCAACTAGAAACTCGTCATCGAGTAGAGTGACTGGAATTTCTGGTATTGAACTAAAAGCCCAACAAGAATTGTATTGAGCCGCATTAGTCAAAGCTCTCAAGGCAGCAAAATCTGGTTCCTTATCTTTAGCTTCATCATTATTACCCTTGGTTAGTAAAAAATTTTCCAAAAATTCATCTTTGTCTTCTTTCAAATGCGTTAGAACAAACGATTTGGCAAATTCTGATGTAGGATGGTGAGAATGATGTTTATAATTCATTGGTACATTATTCAATTTTGATGAATAATTATTACTAGGATCAAAGCAAGAACAAAATCGCGAATTTATCGCCGAGATTCTATTCCGAGAAATATCATCCAAAGACACCGAACAACCGTATGCTGATTGAAAACCATTATCATCATCATCATCGTCATCACCGCACAAGTTATAGTTTAAATTTGCTGAGCTAACACCAGCACTAGCGCTTGTGTAGTTGAGTGCTTCCAATGGGTGTGTTAGTAGCATGCTGTTAGAAGTGAGCCGTGCCCAACTTGATGTTAGATTGTTGCTAGAAGTACTAGAAGCAGACAGTACACGTTGATATGTAGATATTTTCTATTTGAAAATATTCTCAAAGAGTTATTGGTTTTAGTAGTCAATCTTATGACGGGACACATTTCGATCGATGACATCGAAAAATGTTAGTAAGTTTATTAGGATCAGAAGTTTCATATTAATATTTGTGGGAGTTCCATGCATAAATAGGAAAGTAATTAGAGCTGCTTACCTATTCTTTACGTCCGGCAGTTGTTTACTAGAAATTGGAGTGTTGGTTCCATCACCTAGAATAATTTAATGATTCAGTTTCTTAATGAATTTGAAAATAACTTCAAAAATCTTTTTCTAAAGTAGAACAGTAAAAGAATTCTTACGTTTTGCTGAAGACGGCTGTTTGTTCGGTGGTTCCGATGAACTGGGCTGTTTGATCCTTGGATATTGCGCACTAGAAAATCTGTCATGATTAAAACTGACCTTTTTATAATTCTAAATTTACAATATTCAAGCACCTTGGATACTTGTAATACAATATTCGTATAACAATATTGTTAATTATTGATTCAATCATTGAATATAATATGGAAGTTTGATTATACTTACGATAGTTTGTATTGAGAATCAGCTGATGTCTGCCGTTGTCTATTTCCGCTAACTGTACTATCGGAGCCTGGCTTTGGTGTAGCTGTGAGGATTCAAAATGATGAAATTCGTTTATCAAAGTCCTAGATTCTTGCAATCAAAGAATAAATTACATGTAACTGTAAGATTTGTAGACATTTATGCACAAGAGTGTTGAATACTTACTCGGAGAAATTTGTTTTGGAAGACTAGGTCCGTTTGGTTTCCGTTGCGCTGTTGTATTTTGGTTCGTTCCACCGATCGCTGGTGGTAATTTTGAGGTAACCATTGATGCCAGTTTCTTTTCTTCTTCTAATTTTTTACCATCGTCAATTTCTTGTCGACTCATCTTCCCAACATTCTGAAAAGTTGAAAACATTGTTTTTTCGATTGATGAATTGAGAAATAATTAATAATTTCAGAATCAAAAATAGTAAAACAGAATTTAGAATTCGCTCACATGTCCGTCTTGCTTAACATCAATGCTGTCCAACTTGTGAATTACATTTGTTAAGGTGTAAACGACGTCTCGATCTTTTTCGAGGCTCATTAAAGTACGAACGTTGCCTTCTAGCATAGCTAAGAATTTTCTATCATTCGGCATTCTTAGCATTGCTTTGAGTTGTGGTAACATTGATACGACTTTCATTCTGATATTAGCGACTGGGTCTTCGGTAATGCTTAATAATGTTGTATAGAAATTTTCTTTGAAATACGCAGTCGAAAATATGATCATAGCTTCCTGCATCATCCTCATATACAACATTCTTGTATAGCAATTATTACTGTGCGCGAATTCGTTGTAAATTTTATTACAAAGTTCATTTCTTTGTATTGGTTTTAAATTATATCGCAGAAATATTAAGAGCAATCTTCCAGCGGCCAATCGCACTGGCAATGGTCTCTGTAATCGAAAAGTTACATTTTGTGAATCTAAAACATTTTCAACAGTTCACATATTTTCATATTTGAAAATTATTCAACAGTAATTCGTATTAAGTATTACTTACTGCATTTAATGCTCTATTAAATACCATCGGCGTAAAATGTGAGTTAATTAAATCACTGGGAATACAACGTGGTAGAATTTCAAGCTGATTCAATATCAACGCCGATAATCTCCAATTGTAGGTATTAGCAATTTCAACTTCGCATTTTAAAACCGCTTTACAAATATCCAGAACAACTCCATCCTGTAAAAATAGAATTAAAAGTTACTTAAAAGTTACATAAGTTTTGAAATCCAATTTGCAAGATAGATAAATCTTGTTGATTAGTTAATCCAGTTCTTCTCACCATTTGGTCTGTTCCAATTGTTTGACTCTGTGTTAAAAGATGAAGTGTTTGAGCCAAGTGCGGAACTAATCCTTGTAAAACCTCTTCCGAATCATCTTTTAAAAGTTTAATTAGTTCACTTTTTATCGTTCCATTTTGGGAGCCGAGGACTTTGCCAACCTGGGAATCAGAAGAGCGATAAAATTTTGATGATTCAATTTGATAAAAGTTCGATAAATATAGGTATGTTTTCAAAACGCAAATGATTACATCTTTAATTCTTAATATAAAATGGAGATTTGTAATAATCTTGTTACCTTACCTCATGGATTCCGCAAGCAATTGTTCTGCGGACCATGTAGTATGGATCTGCAGCTAAATCGTTAAACGTAGGTAATATCATATCTAATTTCTCAAAGGTGTTTGATGTGAAAAGACACATCGCTGGGAAATTGAATGCACATTGTCGACGACATTCTACGTATCTTTCGTTAGTTTGAGGACTGTTTGATGTCTGAAAATGAATCATGTTCATTTATATTTTTGTATGGAATCTGGTAAAATACTTTTTCATAATTTTACTGAAATCTTGAGAGTTTCATCAAGAATTTATGTAAGAAGCTTACTTTATTTGTAACGGAAAATTCTTGCTTTATATCCTTATTCACCGATGGAACTCCCAGCTGTGAAAGCTGCTGATAGTACCGTATAAGCCAAGTTTTCTCACCAACAGTCAAAGAACCTGGCAATTTATGGAAAGGAGATTAAATTATGTAACGACTATACATAAATAGAAGATACTAATAATTTTTAAAATCAGCATACGTTCAAGGCCTAGCGCCAATCTGCCAAATTCTTGTGCGATAACACAAATCACATTATCGTCACACTTCAAAGCACTTTCACATAGTTTTCTTATCAGCGGCGCTATGATTCCTTTTATAGTTTCTGTGAGAGATCAAAAATTGGTATTCATTGAAGGCGATCAAAAATAGGTACAGAACTTTCAATCTTTGTTAGATGATACTCTGGGCAAATATAATTTACAGCTACCTTGTTGAAAGTGAGGCAATAAGTGAACAATTGTTTGAACAGAAGCATGCCTCACGGCACTTTCTTCATCGCTGGCTAGTTCAACGAGAGATGGAAGTAGTGCAGGCTTTACAGATTCCACACCTAGTCCTTGAGCAACGAAACTCAACTGCAAGCAAATGCAGGCTCTTACTTCGCTGTTCACATCTTGACAAAGAGAATGAACTGTTGGTAGAACTTCTTTCTTTATCCTACAATAAAATAAGATAATTGATTGAATTTATTATATATAGTTTTGGATTCCATCTATCAAATTAACAGCAGCACATACCGAATTTAGCATTAATAACATCAATTGAAATCAAATGGGGAATGAGAAGAATTTGAAGAATCAAATAACGTGATTACTATAATCTATAAATAACAGAGATGTAAGATACTCACAAAAGTGTGTCGAACCGGGTGCAAATTTTCCCCAACAATTTGCAGCAAGTTATTCTAGAGCTAATTGGTTGAGATAATTGCCCTTTTGATATTGCCATAGGAAGGATCTATCGGAATACATAATTCACATAAAAAGCTATCTTAGGTTGGACACAATAACGAAGAAGCTGATATTTCATTTCGAGAATCCGCTGACTAATTCCGAATAATTCAGGATAAAAATAATGACAGATTTGAAAACTGGACGAATTTCTTCCATTTCTAATGATTCTAACAGCCTAGAGTTTGAGGATATATTCATATACTTTATTTATAATCTTCGAAAATACACTTGGGAAAATTTCTCAATTGTTTTTGAAAGATTTTCATGGTTTGATGGTTTACAAGTTTTATGGTGACGTTTATGAGTTTTTGTTGAATTTTAAACTCGTTATACTTTGGGAGACTAGTTTTCACTCGGAAAATATTTGTTTGTGGCATACAAGCAATCGTTTACTGATAAATGTGATAAAATATGAAATTACCTCGTGCCGTATGACTTCTGTGGGTAATAATTCGATAACATCTAACAGAGTTTCCAGCCAAGCGTGAGCTACGACTAAAAGAATATGAATCATTGATTACAGAATTATTTTGAAAATTATAAAACTATACATTGAGAAACTGACGAACCAGCATCACACAGTTGGCTAAAGTTTATGACGTTAACGCAATACAATCACAAATAATAATATCAGCAGTTATGACACTGAAACATAGTAAAAATTGTTTAACTATCCAGACGTTGTGGAAAATTTCATTCTGTTCATGATTTCGCTGCGTTAGCGCTATGAACTAACAGCCTAATGAAAAATTTAATATAGAAAATGAAGAAGAGAATATTTTCACCTGGATCCCTGCTGTCTAAAGAGTTTAATATACTCTGTAAGAAAGTTTGAGTAAAAGTTGATGGATTGACTAATTTTTGCTCCAAAATCGTTTTGAAAGTCGACGAAGCAGCCATGTGGAATTCTGAGGAAGCATTTGACAGAGTCTGCTGCATCTTGGGTATCAATCGAGACACGCATAACTGTGCGTCTCCCGCCAGGAGCGTCGGCAGCGTATGGATTACACTTAGCTTTTGTATATCGTCACCTTTCCTACATCCGAAACAATTCAAATGATCAAATATTTATCTTTTGTTTTTCGAGTTTTGTAAGAAAATTGCAGAGTTTGTTCACTAATTGTTGTTTTGTCAACGGAAAGTAGATATGATAATAAAGGAATGGAAAAAAATAATAATAATAAAAAAATAAAACAGAATTCAAAAACAAGTTGCGTGATATCATTATCATTACTATTATGGAAAGATGAGAACACAGCTGTGAATCATAACAATACATGTAACGAGACGCGAATAAATATCGTATGTTACGAATAGGAAGATGATCATTACGCAATACCAAGGTAATTTAATAATCCGTTGATGTAGTGGAAATCGATTTAATCGCGGGATGAGAGTGACGTAATTGTGCAACACCTTGGTATAGTTGGTATGGTAGCATAATAATACAAAATACTGAATAGAGAAGGAATAATCCTTCAGGCTGAAATTTCAAAGTATGTGATAATTGAACTGTCGTTGTATCGTATACCATTTCATTCTATTTGGACAATCGTTGAATAATCATGGATTTCATAAATAACGAAGAAAAATATTAACAACGAAATTTGATCGAGTGCGTGAAGTTGAATAATTTGAATCTTTAATACTGGAATGAGCAGCGTAAAAAAGGAGAGAGAAAGAGAGAAAGAGGGAAGATAACCTACATCACCACAAACATAAAATCTGAGAATTTATTTATACGAAGTAGGTATCTATTATGATTACATCTTCGAAACGAAGTTTGATCGTATACGTATTTAGAGCAGATTGCAAGTTGGACGTATATAATTAACGACAATAAAAAAAAAAAAGACTGGAGAGGCTAGGCTAGAGCAAGTCGCATACGGACGTGTGTATTTTTAGTGCAAATAGTAGAAGGGAAGCTCAAAAACGTTCTTATTTAGGGTCGGTTAGATAGCCAAGTAAGTTGAGTAGCATAAGTATTAGACTATACATACGAGCAGCAGGCAGAACATTGATTGCGGTTTCATATTTCTCTCGTGTATGTGTGTATGTACTTGGATGTCACCAATTATCCTCAAAAATGAAAGAAAAGAAAAACGATTCTCGCAGGTATCTTCCGTGTAAAATAAGTAATCAAGTAATTAAAATAAGCGGGTATCGAATGTATTCGCGCGAAACATATTCACCTAATCACTTTTCTTTTGGCACACACTTCACAATAGTTTATTATTCAAACTGCTATTATTTATACCCCAGAAAAAAAAAATGGATCAACGAACACTAGTGCGAATACTAAACTAGTCTTCTAGTTTGAGTATCACCTACTATGTTATTATTCTATTCTTTTTATTATTCGTAATGAATAAATAATGGATATCTACGCACGCGACGCGCGAGGGAACTTACACAAACTGACACTATGAAGTCTGCTGCTAAGCAGTCTTCCTGTACCTTTGGTGGGGGGACGCGCACCAGACCATGGATATTGCAAGCTTGTGTCGAAGAGAGATGGTTGTATCGACGAACCTAGAGGCGCGAGAAAGAGACGAGGGACGATACCTACGTGCATCTCTCGTTAGCGAGCTGCGAGTTCCCCCGAATCATCTCGGGCATCACCGAAGTCCGAAGCTGCGTCACGATGCGGAGTACTACGTATGTACATACCACGTGCAGTGCGGGATGACTTCACACAGTGCGCAGGATGAAAATAAGGCTTTTCTTCTTCTACTTTTATTTTTATATCCGCGAATGCGTACTCCAATATTCGTACGCACGTGTGTATTATGAGTATGATGTATATTTATATAGCCCACGCGTCTCCCAGCCCGCCCCAGTTCTTTCAAGATATAAACCGGGTACCATGCGATACCACTTGCGGCTATTATTGCACACTCGTGATGTTGCGAGTCGTGTGGCACCCGGCAGTCTCCTTACGTGTGCAGAACCGTACGAGTGAGTACCTGAGAATGCGTATTGGAATGTCGATAGTAGTTAGACAAATACATAGGCAACCTAATCCAAGGAACCAAATTGACGTACTGTAACAGAGGTCTGGAGCTCATTTAGCTAACGCTTATATGCATAACTGGGTGAACCCAGTGCGTTTTGTTGAATAGTAATAAGATGAGAGTAAGAAACAGCTAACAGTACACACGTTTGCACGCGTAAAAACGCCGGCCAGCTATTTACGATTAGCTTAGCTAAGCATCGAATGATCAACAGATATTATCGAGGATATTATGCATACTTCAGGCGGACGTGAGCCCTTTAGAATTTAGGATATTTGAAAGGCGCATGATACAACGAGAGGTATCATAACGGAGTGCTGCAACGGACCTGCAGTTCTGTAGAATAGTATACCTATGCGTATGCATAGATATACCCATGTATGTTATATCGTTGACGTAACAGCGGGAAATAGAAATAAATAACAAATTTCAATGAGTCATGAACATGGACGGTTATTATACTATGTATATGTATGGGTATTATAATTACGCGAATTAGAAAGGTGCAGTATGCATAGTTTTGAATACAATCTATAGGTATGATCTCTAGGTATGTATGTGTGTACGTATGCACATATATGGAATTTTATAGACGTACGATATACGCACATCAAATTCACGAACTGTGCATCTGAAATTTCGATTCTTTGACATACGTGATCGGTTACAGTAGGAGTTGTGATTGTAATGGGCAGCTGCAGATGACTCTACGTAAGCTACAGGTATGAATTGCATAATTATGCTTATAATAATACTGGTTAACAAGTTTGATAGAATAGATAAGGTTATAATTTCGATTTGAGCTTACGTTAGCAAGTATACAGCGCGATCGACTGGTTTTTTATCGTAACTTTCGTCCAGCGAGTGTTTTTTCAGTTGCTCTTCGCTCTGAATGAATCAGCATCATGAATAAATTGCTATAGAATTATATCGAGCACTATATGCACGTATTATAGTACACTAGGAATGATGAATGGAAATCGACATCACAAATGTACATGATACCTGCATTAAATACATAACATATAAACATACCTTCAAATTCTTTTCTGGTGGCTTGTCTAATTGGAGGCTTGCGAATTCGTCGAATTGCATGATGATCTTAGAATTTTCATTATTAAATTGAATGTTTTCATGTAACCCTTGAATCATGAATTTATGCTAACTGTAAACTATCGCAAATAGTATTCAAACTTTTTCGATTATGAACAAAACACTATCTTTTATAATTCTATATAATTCTACTGAATGACCGGCAATTCAGATCTGATTCAAAACTTTTTTACACTTTTCATCTATCAAACCGGGCATAAAGTATACTGTACCAGATATGGTATAATTTATGTGGATTAAGTGAGTATACAATATATACGTCACAAATATAGGTATATCGAAAATCAGTATTCTTTATTCTTCAGATTCACATATGTATTTATATTTATATAATATAATATAAGTGTATAGTATTTAGGTATGCGAATGCTCGTCACAAATTCGTATCAATTATATGCAGCATAATAGTATAATACATATTTTATATAGGAATATATATAATATAAAAACAAGTATACAATATTACGTACTATATAATAATTATCTTAAAATTATATGTACAAATCGATCAAGGAAGAGAAGGAAGCAAAACAAAACGAACAAAAATTCGGACAATAATCCTTTTTCCTTTTCAAACAATCTCATTATATTATATAATTATACTATTACAGGTATACCATCGACTATACTAGATATACCATTATAATAAGTTCATTCATATTATGTATAGTATAATATCTATAGTAGGTATACTAAGTATGTACTATACAACAAGCAAGATATAAATTTTCAAACGTTATCCTATATTTATATAGGTAGGTGTATATAATATAATAATTACTGTCATGTTTATTATAATAGATATATGAGAGACTGGTCATGAAGAATACACGTCCCGCAAGCGAAGCTTAAACTAAGAGGCAACAAAAAATAGAAAAATGATTTCGATAGACTTTTGAGCGGCTGGCCACAATATACTATATATTATATAGTATATAATATAATTAAAGAATATACCATATTACAAGATTTGAAGCAGGAAATACATGTATAATATAGCATATGGTATACCTCAATAATTGTAAAGAATTGATGGTAAAATTAGAAAAAACTATATGATTACTCAATAATATCATTTTAGTATAGTTTAGATGACCACTGGTAAAAAAATCCTGTGCCAAACAAAAAAGAGAACACCTATATACATGATGTACATGAAAAGAGAAAACGAAAATTTTCTGTTTCATATACGTAATATATGACACATGTATACATACATTGGTATGATATACAGGGTGCATCTCAATTTGTCATACAGAAGTATAAAGCGCCATTCTGTGTCCAAAAATCAAAAGACTTTTTGTTACTCGAATTATCTATGTGCAATAGTTTTTCAGCAATCGCAATGATGAGTTAGCCACTAGGCATCAAGTTTTAGCCAAAAGTGCAAAAGTCGTTGCTGTACACCCTTGGCTCATTTCCCTCTACATTTGTTCTTCAAGGACAGCGAGCCTTGCAAAACAAACGCAACATGAAATGAGCGAGCAACGACTTTTGCACTTTCAGCTAAAACTTGACGTCTATTGGCTAGCTAATTATTGCTATTACTGGAAAACTATTGGACTTAGAGAATTCTGGTTACGAAAAGTCTTTCGATTTTAGGATAGAAACTCGCGCTATATACTTCTGTATGACTAATTGAAGATACACCCTGTATATTTTAAGTTTGTGATATCATTATATGCATAGTACTTCGAATCTAGAAGGAGTCCGAAGATGAAGTTATTGCTTAAATGTATAATAAAGTCCAGTTAGAAGAAAAATGGTATTTACCTCGATTCGAGTCTTGTCAGTATTATTTTTTTACATTAGAAACTTATATGTAGGTATATACCATAATAAGTATCTTACTTATTTTATATGTTTATTCTTACTTTCTTTTATCCATGCAAATATAGTTTAACTAGGTGTATCTACACTTATTGTGTAATTATTAATTATTACCTATTTAATGTTAAGGTTGGAAGCACCCTGGAACTCATTGTCAGTATGATTACATATAATATCATAATTATAGAAAAAGCTGTGATTTATAATATATCGCGTCATTATAGCAGATACTATAATTTTATTAATATTTTTAATACTATAATATATGAAATTATAGTTCTCAGTTCAGATGAATTAATTATTTTATATAATTTTTTCATTATAAAAGATTGATATAGGGTATAATTATGTGTAAAATATATGTATAGTTCTGGAGCGTTTTTTTTCTCATTTTTTCTTTCCTTAATTATAATTTATTATTTTTATATAATATATAATACATAATAAAATTTGTAAACGCGAAATCCCGCTATACTTGTAGGTATAGTATAACAATATGAAACTTGTAGCTAGTAGTCATAGCAGTAATTTATATTTTCATCATATAATGTGAATTTTCAATAATGTTTTCGCATCTTGGCATGTCGTTCTAGAATACTTACTATATCGAAGAATATATTCAGTACTTTATTATTATTATTAGTATTATTATTTCTGCCTAGAGAACATGTCCCTTCAGACGATTTTACTTTTTTAATTTTTAACAATTTTTTATCATTATTTCTGAGTTTAGACTAGGTGAACCATCGCACAGAATCGCACGTATATTTTCTTTATTTTTATTTTCTTCGATTTATGATACTATACTCTAATCATGTATACATAGATATGAAACGAGATATTTATTTTCTATTTAATCGTTAGGTATGCGTATAATCTCTCTATAATTTCATTCAATCATTCATTCATTCGTAAATCATTGTTATTCATATTACGAGAGAAACAGAGAAAAAAAGACAATACAAGAAATTACCACGAATGGCCTCCAAAAACTGTAATATTTATATTATATAGTTAAACAATTTTAATCACGTTATCGCATCACCATTTGATTGTACCTACCGAAAATTATTTGAAAAATTGGCAAAAGTAGATTTGCCCAGCAGGTGAATTAGATATAATTTCAATTATTTTTACCCAAGTAAATTTGAAGTGAAAAACTGAACAGACTTGAAAAATTTCACTTTGTAACAAATCTCCTAAAAACTTCCATATTATCTATGAAATTTTTTAAGATTCTCTTTCAAGATTACGTGAGAAGAGGGATCTGGAAATATATATATTTTTTTTCTCTTATCAGAGTTCATTCAAAAATGTTTAAGAAAGTTTGACTGAACAATATATTATAAAAATGTTTTTTTTCCGCAAGGGTAGGTGTATACAAGTTTTACACATGTATAATAAAATGTAAATTTGTGATTAACAAAACTGTAGTATAGAGAATAAAAAATAAATAAAAAAGTGATAAAGAAAACGTAACGAATTGACTGAGTTCTTCTTTTTGATTTTGTACCATGAACAATTGAAAATGAGAAAAGCTAGGAGTAAAGATGAGGCGCTTTGATTTTTGTAGAATAGAGAATAAAACGAACAAAAATCGCGTTTCTAAATGATAATTACTAATAAAATGCTATTAAACATAGCTTTCGTCGTCGACGATAGATCTCGGATATCCAAGGTGCCTAGTAGTAATAGGTGCACGAGGTTGTGGCGGAGGTCGATAGGGAGGTGGCGGAGGTAGAGATCTGGATCTGCCAGCAACTTTGTGTCTATCATCAAGACTCATGTGTACAGGTGGTAAATGCCTTAGTCTTGGAGGTAGAGGAGGTGGAGTATCAGGCCAAGTATTACGTTCTGTACGATGACGATCGTGATGGTGGCGATCGTCGTCGTCATTGTCACCATAAATGTCAATAGCTTCAGCCTGTTTAAAAGGATAAAGATCGCCTTGTTCTCTAGTCGTATAAATATCGTTAATCGTGTCTCTATTACCGTAAATATTACTATCAGATTTATTATTGTACTCGTAGTGCTCGTTCCAAGATTCTTTATTGACGTACATTTCACTTTTCACTTTTTTAAACTCGTAAAGATCACTGCCGGAGTGATAACTACCATTTTGGGAAACCGGCGACTGATCTCTGTTTATGTAAGCTTCGGATTTGACCTGCTTGAAATCGCCGAAATGCTCTTTTTTAAAATCATAACGATCCGACGATAGAGGGGAATCTCTGCTGTTGATATCTTGTTCTGAATCATGTATGGAAACTCTTTCGCCGCAAGGATCTTGTTGCGACAACCTGTCGTATTCTGCTCGCATTTCTTGAGCGAGATCCATTTGCGATCTGAAAATATGATCTTTACAATTTTCAACATTTTCTTTCATGGAATTTATAGAATCTTGGCGTAAAAAATCTCTCCTGTAAATATCCTTGTCTTCGAATCTCTCTTTCCTTTGTTCCTGCTCTTCAAGCTTTGTTCTGGGTGTTCTCTTAAGCTGCGCTCTTAGCCAGTCTTGTCGTTGAAAATTTGGATTTGGATTCGGATAAACATTGTTTTTCTCTTCACGAAAATTTTGATTCATTATATTGCTCTGGTTCCCGTTACCGTATGTATTCATTCTTTCCTCCCAACCACCGTAAACTCTGACGTATCCTTTGCTCGATTTTTCCTCCTTTATCATCGACTTGTCAAAACTTGACGTCGAAGCATTCACCGCCGAATCTTCTGAACCCACTGGCGATTCTGGTATCGATAATTGACAGTCGGATAACGTCAGTCCAGAATCTCGTGATAACGACATGTGGTCCTTACGCGGGGGTTCCGTCAGGTCCAAACTGTCCAATGAAAGTCCACCTGCTGCAAAAATGAAGAATATACATTTTTGAGTGTTAAATTTTGCGCCAGTTCTATAAATTTCGATAGTTTCCTATGAAGATATTTGAGAAAAAGTCTATTTTCAATGAAGTAAAGACAAAAGAACGAAGGAAATAACGAATAAACTCACAGTGAAGACTATCGGTGCTCTCCTCCGCGCCGCTGTCACTCCTCTCTTCACCTAGGAGTTGGGTGACGGTCTCGCCGAAAAGGGTCTCGCAGTGTCGGATGAGCATTTCGGTGAGAGCTGGTATAGCCCTGCTCTGATTAACAGATGGACTCGATGACCACAGAAGACTGGGACCGCAACAGACGCCCAAGTTACTTGCGCACATTAAATTATGCTTAGAGCGTCTAGCAACGTGGTGTAGAACGCATATCAAATGCGATAGAAGGGTATAATTGGCTTTTGGTAGTCGATCCAGAATGCTGTAATAAACAAAAGAAGATAATAATTGTAGATGATGATTGTAGCATAGGTATAATTATAATTTTCATGATTCGAATCTTTTCGTAGTCGAATCTTCACACTTATGTACAACGTGCGTGGAGTATAGGTAGTAGGTTTGTAATAAATAAAAATTACCTTTTCAGAGTTTGTACAGAATTCGCGGTTTCCAAGCTCGCCATCCACAGTGGAAAGAGATGTGACGTTAATAGTGGATCGGGCAGTGACCTCAGAAAGTCTTTAAGGAGTGCTGCCACTGCTATGACCGGCGCGTCTTCAAGGCAGCTTGGATCCCCGGTGGATTCGATTTGATCTCTGAGTTCCCTGACTATTCTAACGTTAGCAGATTTGCGAAAGATTCCTTGCGTGAATGGGCCTTTTGCAAACAACTGCTGGAGCATTACAAGGACGGGTTTCGGAAGTCCGTTTTCGTCGAGTCTCGACAAATTAACGCCAAATATGCTCGGATTGAGAGATAGTGATCTTCTCAAAAGGCCGGATATTTTCGACTTGTTTTTCTTTATCGGTGACTTGAGCACAGGCCTGAGTATGAAGTGGCAATTGTCGTGGCCACTTTTGTTGCAGTGTTCAAGGTCGAAACCCTCCTCTGCTGATATTGTGTGCCGTAAATTAGATAGTTTTATCGCAAAAGGCCTTTCGTGACCTATCAACGGGTACGGCGACTCGTCCGATGATGTTCTTGCCCATAGTTGAAACGGTCCCTGAAGATCGAGCAGTCTAGTTGCCAGATTGACGCAAGCTCCTGCAGTCATTTCCGGACCGACCATGATGGTTTTGCACTGTAATAATAAGATGAACGTGTTTTTATTCCCACAAAGAACTCCCGGTAGCTGAACAGTCGTGGGAGATTCACGATCCTTCGGCTGCTTCATACTTCTCCCTGATAGACGAAGGTCTTTAATACGTTATCCATGAGTTTTAAGCTTTTACTTTTCAAATTCTGGACGTATAATACGATGCCACGAAATAGGAGACGAGATAACGTTAAAAGAATTTTAAACCTAGCTGCAAATGAGCTAGCAAAGGTGATGCGTCAGTCCGGTGAGTGGCATCACTCTATGGTAATATAAATAAGAGAAAAAAGTATCTATCTATTTATCTCTCTTTCTCCCTCTCTTTCTGTATCTCTTTTAGGTTTAGGTTTTTGAGATGATTAGGTACTTACATATTCCGTGTTTGTATCACTGTCGTGGTAAACTACTTGGATGTTCGTGTCCGGTGGTTCTTTCATACTCTCTTCTCTCACGAGGTCCGTAAGTCTCCCCCACCACAGATCTCTAGCTGCGGCAGTCCTATAGTACCGAAAGAGAGAGAAAACAAAACAAAAATGAAGAAAGTTAAGTTAGGAAACTTTTTTTGTGAGAAGATTTATTCAGGAAGAAAATACGAAAAATGTTGTACTTTATTTAGATTTTTATAACGATAATTGGACGGAGAATTGTAACGGTATAGAGATTGGGGAAAGGATAATATATTTAAGGAATTTACTCACATGAAAGTAGCAACGACATTCGTGGTTGGCCATCCCAGAACAAAACTTGTATCTTGGGATTTATTTGACTCTGCAACATCCTCAATGTGACCAGCAGTTAACCAGAGTTCGCTCATGCGAACGGACTGTTTCAATTTGAAATTTCCACCATTTCGTGCTTTAGCAATAAGAAGGAGATCCGAAAACAGGAATAAATGTCTTTCCTGAGATTGCATTCCCTTTTGAAACGAAAAATCGACACACGTAAATATTATATTTCCATTTCTATACAATTTCATGTTATATTCTGAGCTGCAGAATATAGAATACAGTAATATACTGCATGTACCAAGGTAAATGTACTTACGGTGGTAAACTGTACAGGTGTTTCTAAAAGAAATGTTCTTGGGGGGGATTTCGGAGCGGGTGTTCCGTTGCTTGAATTCAAACATTTTTGCGAAAGTACCCTCGTCAGTCGTCCCGTATTTCCATTACTTCTTTTGCGAATCAGATTCTTCATTTTCTGAAAAATTTCAAAAAGCAAACATACGTCGTGAGATAAATTACATCACAACACGTCGTCCGCTATGCTAAGAAAATAAGAAAATTAGAAAATCAACCTAGATCATTCAGATGCCATAACTCGTTACGCGTTCACTGGATATATACGCGATAGACAGGTACGAGTATGTACACACGTTTCTCCTTATTTCATCGAGTAGAAAGTTTTCACACGTTTCCCAATCACCGATTATCAATAACAACGTGAACGCGCAATGAATATACTTAGATACTTAAAAAATTGAACAAGTCGTACTCGTGCAGGTCTTTGGTCATAACGAAAGCTCGACAAGAACGTTGCATATCTGACATCAGTCATAACTCGCCTGAATACCTACCGGACATTTTCCTCGTTTGGGGGAAATACTTCATTCGCATGAAGAAGAAAAAAATAATCGTTCTAATCGGCGCAATACATGTGAATCTCGCAATTGGGCTGCCTGCGGGGCTGTGGGAGATGAAATTTTCTAGAAACCTCAGCCCCCTCCACTGTTACGACAGTATTGCTGTAAAGGGTTCGACTTTATTCTGGCCGATGGACATGAACAAGCACTCCACTGTCGGAGGTGTGGTGAGTAATTCTCTTACGAAAATGACGGACAGTGGCTTCATTGTGGGATCCGACTGCATTCGTTTTTTGGTGTCAATTTGCGAATTTTATTGAGATTAACGGAGTTACAGGTTTATACGTAAATCACAAATTTTGCTCGAATGACATTTTACAAACATGTATCTCTATATAATACGTATATAAAAGGTAATTTTACTCTTCGGAAAGCGAGAGTCATGTCTAAAAATTTATCCTGTGGTGTATAACGATAATAGCGAATACAGTATATTGTCATTAAAAGTTACGGTCAACGAGTAAGCACAATACGTTTCCTCCAATATCGAATGGGCATGACCTTTCATATATATCTGAATCCGAGTGTAGTACGTAATTTTACTGCAAACTAAATCGGCAAATTACGGTTTAGGTAGATAGCCGCGATATACACATTGCATACTATACTAAATTCAATCTAAACGAAGGCATAGTTTAATCATTAATGACTATGCTAGGATATACCTACATTCCAATCTTGATGTAAAAAATATGAGAGATATAATAATTCCTCAGATCGTTGGCCTCTTTAACTTTGTTCTCTGCTCGAGTCTGCAATGCAATATCTTTTACCTCCTTGGCCGAAGCGATGCAGGTCGTAGTGTAATCATTATGAGCTTATCTTTTCAGCTAGAAGCCGCGATCTAACCACCATGATACCGTACTACTTCATCGATCTATACCTACCTACTGTAAGGCAAACGTACAATTTCATTATATTCTCCACCGAGTTTTACGACCGAGGGCTCGAAGACAGTAGAGAGGCAATATTATATACTTGTAAGCGCATATACCGGTATTAGGTGGAAACGTATGTATGTATACATGGATACATACGTGTGTATGCACACCTATAACCTACACCCGTATATTTTCTGCACTCTTTCGAAGTTATACTTTCACGGAGAAATGAGTACCTGCCTAGCATAGTAGTAGATAGATCTATATAGGTACCTACTCGTAAACTAGATACGAAATTCCTTGCAATTTCTCAATAGTAGGTATAGAGTAGATAAATTGATGTCAAAGTTTTTCCTGTTCTTTTATTTTCATCTTTTGTTCCTTTATTAACATCGTCGAGACTGCACCTTTGACACACAGTACCTACACGCCTATATCGCCGAACATGCGGATATACACATGCGTTGATATATTTTACTCTTAGAGAGTGTGTAACCTTACATAGCTGGCTGGAAGTGTACAAATAAAAATTACGTGTGAAAATATCTGTGAGAGAATGATTGCGACTATTTTGATCGAGGATTTTATTGCCGGTCGCAATTTGTCAAAATATCACTAATTTTTGGCATCCTCTGCCGGTTTCAAAATTCACCTGGCTAATTCATGGCTGAACCCCTGAGTATTTCGGATAGATCATTGAGCAAGCTTTCCTTGAAATTATGTCACTTCTTCAAATCAAGTATAAAATTGTATTCCGTGTAGCCTTCAGCCAAATCATCAGTGCCAATGACAGATAGAATTCCCTCGAGCAGGAGATCAATAGTTTGAAGAAAAATGAAAGAAAAGTAAGGAGAAAAGAGAGCACATTGGCGAAGGAACGAAAAAAAAAACCAAAAACGTATATATATTACATGAAAAAAAAGAAAGAAAAATTCCGGAAAAATCGGGGATGTAGAAAAAGTAAGAAGACCCCGCGTGGGCGCAACTTATACCGACTACCTACGTGAAGAATAATAAAGAAATTTGTGAAAGAGGTCACGTAGGTACCTGCACACGATACCGCAGAGTTCAGGTCGCTCAACTGCACAGCAGAGTTCAAATGAGTCTTTGTATATACATATAATATAATATGATAAGAACTTGAGAATGAGAGATGCGCCCCGATGGCATTGTCCCCGAGAAGATAGCGTGGGCTAATATGCACCTAAGTACAACACAGTGTGGTACCTAATAATTTGCATATTGGGCGTGACGTTGCCTTCAGTTAAGTCATCTCATGTCGCATTGGGCATGAGGGCATTGTGAGGAGCCGGGGATTACAAACCATTAGAAAGATTAGTTGGCACATCTCGCCGCGTGTTCCACGTGCGATAAATGTGTCGTTTCTATAGTACATACATAATACCTAAAGGTTGATAATAGAGTATGTATGTACCTACTACTACCTAACAGACTGTATCCAAAAGGGTTTCATAATAGAGGACCGAGGACCGTGAGGGGTGTTGGGACATAGGTACATACAGGTACACAGAATACGCATATCCACATCCGCGTATACCTGAACACAAATGGTACAGGTATATACTGACACGAGAGAACACGTGTGCATAATCAGCTATATGCGCATAGTCGCAAGATTAAAATATACCTATAGTATTACAATAGATTTATGCTAATCAGACTCACTATTATATACGATTTCGAAGTTTCTCATTTGAAAATGGACATGAAGCATAATTAATCGCGTTTGGGTACCAGGTAGGTACTATAGGTATACACTAGGATCTTTCGTAGGCACTACTGTATTCTTTCATTATAGTTACAGCGCGCTGGATATATTACATGCGTCATAAAACCGGTGACATTTTCTCGCGACGCTATGTATGTACGTACGTACAATTTTTTCCACGAGCTTTAACTTTGACCGGGAATATAATGATAACGGTGATGCAATCGAACATGGGCTGCGGTTTGTAATTGTTGTACAGGTATAATCGGAAAGTGAGAGTATACGTATCCCTTTTCCGATTGTTCTGCTTTGCTTTTTGAATTGATCGGGCAGCTCTTTCTTTTCTTTTTTCGGCGGTTCTACATTACGTATAGTATGTTGGTCTATAGCTTACCGTAGTGAGAACATCTCTTTCGTGAAGACGCAGATTATCACCAGGAAAAAGTTCTTGGATACGATGAAGGTCGCCTTCAAGTTGGCCGCGTTGTAGGACGGCACCACTTCCTACACCACCGCCATTTTCAACAACGTTTCGAGCCTCTTGACCGAGATACCTCTCGTATTCCGCGAGCCTCTGAACCTGCGAAAATAAATATGACAGAAATTCGGTTAAGAATAGTTGTCGTTTACGCGATTGCAGGTATAATATAGATTTACGAAAATATATGTGAATCCACGGTGAACGCGTTCTTCAAATGATTCCGGTCCTGTCGATTCATTACAATATGAAGGAATGAAAAATAAGAATAACAAATTTCCCCAGGATTGAGCTGTACCCCGGATTCGGGTATAGTATAAAATTGCAGATTCGCCGTCCAACAATATCGGATCTTTGGATGAATAATCTGAGTTCTGAACATCGAATATGAATGTTAAAGCAAAGTTGAAAGATTGAGCAATTTCAGGTTTGCAGATGATATCGTTAACTAAGATCTATAATGATGTCCGAGATCTACAAAGCGTGTTATTAAAGGTGAATATAGTCGGACCTAAGAAGGACAAGACGTGAAAAAAGAGAAAGAAACGAAAACCGAGCGTAAGCTGTCGGATCAAAGATGACTGTACAAAAACTCATAAAGTTGGTATATATATATGTATGGAGGTATAATGAGCAACGGAATCGACAGCCATCATCATCGAACGCAGTTATTATAGTATATTGATAGATTCAAGTACGCAGCTATGTATTACATACTACTTATGTATGTAACGTGTATGAATATACTACCATGAATGCTGGAATTGTTAGATTTTTATTTGTCTGCATTTTTTCATTCGTCTTTCGTCTCTTATTTCTCGTTTTTTGTTTATTGCGCGGCAGAGGAACGTATGTACGTAGGTGTATACGAATGTATGTATATACATACCACCTATGTAGTTACGTGCCAAAGTAATTGCTGCAAATATTTTCATGCATAGGTGCAGTTCTCTATAGTACTAAATCTATAAATTAACGAGTAGATAGATAGAAAAACAATCGCAGTGTCTGAAAATCGTGAAGACCGATGCAGTAATGGGGTGAAGGATGTATGTATATACCTAATCGTTGTCTGATCGGTACAATGCCGACCCATTGAAACCGCGTCGCGATCGCGACGAAATATGTGTAGGATGGTTTGTTAAAAATTGTTGTCAAGTAAAAAAGTTGAAAAACGGGATCGTACCAAAAATGGCCGGGGGAAAAAAAAGAAATAATGTTATATACTGACTAATCACACGCGAGTACAATGAATATCCGATTCTTTTTTCTTCGTATTTTTGACATTGAAGTATGCCAGTAGATAACCGCATAGTGGATCGGTAGCTCATTACACCGAGCACACGCAATGAAGATATATTATACCCGTGAAGTCCGGTATCATTAAATAACCGGACGTTTTTTATTTCACATTTCGAGATCCCGGTATCAGAGGTACAGATTATACCTGTAAATAGTTCATAGATGAATCAAATTGACGCTGTAGCTGGTACATAGTATGTATCGCGGGTATAAATACAAATGCAAATATCGAATATTGAATATTGAATATTGAACATTGAAGTCGTTAAATATGTACTAAGCGTTGCTGCGCTGTATGGACGAGAGGATAGAAAGATGACTCATAGATCACTGCATTGTAACTCGTCGGGGTGAATCACGGAGGTATAGTCGAGGTATGTAGGATATAGCTTTTTGTTGCTGTATCCCTTTTATCTTCGATTGAGAAGCAGGAAACATATATATATATATATAGGGTGTTAAAAATGGAGGAAAATTTCGGGACACGTTGATTATACATAATTGTTTACCACAAAGGAGACGAAAATATGAACGGATTCGATTGCAATAATGTACTAGGATATATACTACATGAATGAATGAAAACCGGAAAGAAATCTAGTTTGCATATATAGGTACGTATAGGTACTCTGCAAGAAAATGTTCAGAACTTGTATAACTATATAATGTATATACATATAAGTACACATGCATGTACATACCTCTTGTTCTATTTCTGACAATGTGATTATACGTGTAAAACTTATTACAGCGTTTTGTGAATCAGAATTGTAACCGCCATCGTGCTGCTGCAAGTTACTACGATTGTCAAACACGTTCACATATTTCGTAAACATTTTTTCTTATCATATTAGGTAAAACTGAATTGCCTTAGAATTCATCCGCTATTTTCTATACGCGTAAACTGAAACATGTTGTGATCCGCGCGCGGTTATATCACGCATGATACACTGCGAGGCGAGAGAACATTTTCTTTATATTTTTCATCTAGGTGTAATTCGCAACGATCGCACAGATGTTCATCGATTTATATTATACTCTAATAACGACACTCGCGTTCACTTCCGAGGCCGAATTAGCTCTAATGAATTATCAATTATAGTCGTAGCTGCGTATGTAGAAAATGAACGCATTATTCGCACGTGGTTTAATTGTATCTATGCACGCAATAATTGTAGTATATACCTCTGCATACATAGGTGTATGAAGATATTTAAAACATGTGATAAACAGCGAGCAGAAATTCCTCAGTTGCGTAATGAACCGTACTCTCTCCTTTTTTGGATTTTTCGACGAGAACTCAAGTAGATATATGTAGGTATACACATGTACATGCACTTTTCACGGGATATTGGCACCAGTTGTGCATACACACGCGTTTCACGTTGCACGTCTCACTATTCCTCGCAACTTTCATACTCCACAGTCTATAGATCTTAGAAGATTAATATGAAATAGTATACACGCGTAGGCTACACCGCACCGGACTAATCGGGAAGGCTACATCTTGTCGAGTGGACGGCATCTCTGCTGAGTACCTAGACTTTTATATCTCTGTACTTCCGACTTCCGCTAAACAGCAACTCGCTTACCTCCTATGAGCTAGAAACGATGACTCACTTTTTCGCGGGATAGATACGAGGATTCATCTCTCTCTCCCGTGCACGTAATCGCGGGAATGAACGACCCACGTAATTCTATTTAGATTGTACGAATGACTACGTGTACGTGTACGTACGCACCTTATACTATACCCAATATGCGTGAAAGTTGACGAATAAAATTGTTCGAAAGTATCTGCCCATCGCGGTACGTACCTAACCGAGGAGCATGTATATGAAGACTGTTACAGGCATACACGGAGGTATTCGGTACCCGTGTGTCTCCCTTTCAGTCTCTTTGCGCGCCAGTGCGCGTGTCCGTGTGTTTATAGAAACGGGATAAAGTTGAAACCATACCGACTCTGACCAGAAGGAGTATATAGGTAGGTATGGATTGTATGTATGTACATACATACAAGTGCCCTGAGGCTAGAGATCAGGAATTCAAACATACGTATGTGTAGGACTAAATTGAATGTGAATAATGTTGGATGGAAATTGGAAAATGTCGATGTACGAGTAACTTGTATAGCTTGCAGCAGAAATAGCAAACGTGCAATCTTCGGTGATATCACATAGTATACACGGTGTGTTTTTTCTCTATTTCTGTTTTTCAGCTTTCTAGTATTCGGAGCTGACGACGATGTATAGTATACCTACAATCCTCGAGTCTTTGGCGAAAATCAAGTTCTCTTTTCACTTTTTTTTCTTCCTAATCTTCTTATTTTCTTGTCTTTCTCTCTCCATCGTTGCCACGCGGCGACAGTGCAATCGAACACGGCAGAGTTTTAGCTCGTGTTCATTTTTCTCATCGTAAAGTATGTACACACATTATATAGAGTCTTCTCCACTTAGCGCTGCACGGTTCGCACACTTTCACCAAGCACGTACAAGTCGCACGTCTCGTAGCCCTGGTGGATGTATATACCATGATGCCTCCGAGAATCGGTCATAACTTAATGAGAAGTCAAATTTTCACGTGTGAATTACCGCAGAAACACGAATTGCTCACATACCTATACCGCCGTTCGCAAGTCTTCTTGTACAGACACACAGAATATCGCGTCCGAATTACCGCGGAGGTAACAAGTATAGCTATAAACGTGTACCCACAGAGATTACTATTCCTCTAATCCATTCCGCGTTACGTGCGTATGTACTGTACGGTACGAGATTACACATAAGACAGTGAAAACGAGATATCATTTAAACGAATTACCACAATTATATGTATTAGGTATATATATGTGTGCATATCGTGATTATAATTATGGCCAGAATGATCATCCATGTACGAGAATTTCGCAAACTTTCGTCCCGCATTATGTCAGCGCTTTGTATAGTTCGCACACCACCGCAAGATTACATTGGATCTTGTAGCCTGCCAGCTATAGCACTATGCGAATTAGAATCTCCGCCCGTTTCATTTTTTGGTTACAGCTGTGGTTTTTCATCAAGCTTTTTTTCCGAGTGGTTATTGTAGCCGATCGTGCTTGAAAGAGAAGGAACAGAACTTTTAGGTATTTTCTCTACCTTCAGTATACATATACTTATTTTTCTCTATTCTGTTTTATCGTCTACAGTATATCCACAAACTCTGAAGTAGCGTTTGTCCGCTGTGATGTTAAACTCGCTCGACGAATCTGGCACGGCACTGAGCCGTAGCTACTTTGCATATAATTATCTCACAATAAGAATATTCATATACATAGTCAAGCGTGCTTAACCTACAGAAGTAGGTACATCGTAGGTAACAGTTCGGGGAATCTGAATCCCTCGCGTGTAGAAGGTACAGGTATATAAAATTATAACATAGGAGGTACCCGATCTCCGGGGTTTCGGAAGGTTTCAAGACCTCTCTATGCATCTCTGATTGTGAGTGTAGGAACTAAGCACGGCGAATGTATATACCTATACATATCCTCGCCCTCGTAGAACCGTGCCTAATAGACCTAAGAGGTCCGGACTACACGTAATTTTTCATCGGGATTTTCGAATCGCCAAACGCGCCGAGAGATGATCCGTTTTCATCGAAGAACACGTTTCAGCGCCGGCGAATAGTTTACAGAAAATTGGTCGCAACAAAGCCCATCGATTCATGTCCAGTCTTCATGCGATCACTATTATACTTCATTGGGCCAGATTTATCGCGATTTACGAAGAGGACACACACGCGAAAGTAAAAGGACAATTTCTACCCCATTTTTCTCTCGGTAGTGCAAAAATCCATCGGATACAATACAGTATGAACCGTTGAATGGTGAAAATGGGGAAGACGAACTAGGGCCGACGGAGTCTATCTGTTCGCTGCAGGGAGGGAGTGTCTTACATCCGTCGATCCGTGAAGAACCGTTAGATAGGTATAGGTATAGGTACTCTTTCATGGGCGACACTCCGGAGAGGAAGAAATAGAGAGAGAGAGCGAGCGAGAGAGAGAAAGCTATGTAGACATGCGTGTACGTACAGTCGCCCGTGAAGTCTCTTCGTCTACCTCGACGGGCCGTGCAGGGCTACAGCGGACGGGAAGTTTCTCCTCCGACAGTTTATAAACCTCGCCTTACCTCGCCCTACCCTATACGCGGAACATACCTACTCCCAAGTCCCGACCCACCCAGTATAACCGCAGTATCCACCATCCAGCTGATATCTTGCAAGGTCAGCCACAACACTGCGGACTCCGGGACTGCCGCATAATCGTGCCGTCAGGATTTCCAGGGCCGTGTACCTCGCGCTCACGCTCACGCTCACCCTCGCGATCATGCTCATGTTCACGTTAACACAGTATATTACTTTGGTCCATGCTTTACAAAGTACTGTATGGTGTATAGTGTGGTACCAGAGATAACACTCGCCACGGCGAGAGCTGCGGGAACGAATTGTCCACCGAGTACATCCGTACCAATACCTACCTATACCAGTATATGGGATTATGGGAACAATTTGAACGCCGGAATGCAATCCTCACCTTCATTATACTCATTGAATTCGAAATTTCAGCTCAATTTAGCGGTTCCAACGGAGATCTATCGTGTTTCCGCGCGTACACCGGGGCACAGGAGGGAATGGTCATCGGTGAATTACACTGAGCGAATACGTTCAGCTTTTCGAATATATAGGTACGTAACAACACGATGGCGATGAGACTGGAGCTAGTCGAGGTCCTCTCCGTCCCAGAAGAATTCAAATCCATCGACTCTCGAAGGAGTGCAGCAATCAGGACTAACCAGCATAGAGTACGTACGTATGTATATACATATCTATGTATGTACGGAGGTATGAGATTATCCGTTAGAATTTACGGTTAATCTACGAATTGGACGCGTATGTAACATACTCTATCATCCATACATCTGGACATAGATGTAGTGTAATGTGAACACATGCCTACGTGGTGCTATAGGTATATTGTGTTATTGTGATCTCCACTCGTAGTTACGTGTATAATATGGTACAGCATGGCATGGTAATGTGCTCCGGTTTCTAAGGCAGGCGGCACGGATTCCCGTCAAGATGATAATAACTTACGACGTGAATAAGATCTTGAAATTAATAACTCTTATATCTCTTAAGGCGCGGTGCAGAGTCGAGCGTGTGTGCTCGCGGTGTAACCGCGCGCAAGTTTGTGACGTCATATGATCTCTGAATTTTTTACCACCTCGTGAATACAAGATATAACACTATATGCAAGATTCTTGCGATAGCAATAGGGAGACAGTTGCCTAGGCGCTGCACGGCGCGGACCTCATACGCTACTCCGAGTTCAGCCTGTAGCTGATTACAGAATCGACGAGTAACAGGCGATTAAACTCCGCGTCAAGGGGACACGCGCGTGTTAGTTATTTATTCATTTCCTCCTTTTTCTCCTCTTACCATTTAACACCAGTCGCCAGGGTACACTATGTACACACACGCACATAATATATAACGTATAACAGCTAGAAGTGGATACATTATACTGCAGGTACGCAGCACACTGTGATACGTACTCCGTGTGTGTGTACCGACGTATGTATGTCGGATATAGGTATACGTTATAGTACGAAGAGATCTTTAGATTGGGTAACCTCTGGCAGCAGGTGTCTTTGCGCAGGATTTCTCCTCTCCCTCGTTATACGTATAGAGTCCCTCGTTCGAAGTTTACGGAATGTGCCGAATGTGCTTTTCGCTTGAGTGACTGCTATCTGGTCTCTAGTCTAGTCGGTTTGACAGCCTCGAGAGTTGCATGGCCGACCAAGAATGGTCAAACTTCGTGCCATATCTTCATCGGGCCCCAGAAGTTGGAACTAGGATCTCAAGGTGCCACGGGACTCGGGATCCCGAATGTATGGAACCCGTTTCGAAAATGAGAATCGTGAATTTCTGTGGACGACTCGATCGATTCTGGTGAAAATCCGAGAATTCATTGAGTACGATGGCGGAAAGTGGCTAATTATTTCCCTTTTCGAAACATTGATCGAATTTTGTGAGAAATGAATGTTCTCTATGTTAGCTAGGTTAGATTGCCGGCGGCCACTTCAATCTCAACTCTCGGTATATCACAAACAGTATATCGACCCTGACTAACGCAACTGAATCGAGGAATGCTGCAGAAATTCGGACCCCAGCCTCCGCCAACAATAACTCAATTTGCCAGCAATTCTCGACTCCGCTAGTCCAACACGGACACGCTGGCATTTGATCTAATGACTGTAAGTCCGTTTTAATGCCAGCCCATAGGTATACCCTAGTAATAGACGGGGGGCCATACATCCAACTACTTCGATGGGAATAGGAATACGATGGGATAGTTCCAACTATAGTAGGTATGTACAAGAGTTTTGTAACACCAAGCAGGTGTCTTATATGTGTATTGCGACACGCGATAGCCGCATGGACGTAGATAGGCGTATGCTCATACATACTCATACACGTACATGCATTCCTGTAGTTCATTCGGTAGTGTACCTTGATTTCCTTCGCAGCCCTTACTCTGCAGACATAGTAGGATGATTTCGACGATTAAATTTTTCCCCCCGTTTTTCTTCACCTCCGATTACGTGCAAGGCTGTATACGTATACATACATATACACGAACAGCGCGTACGGCGTGATTTCTCCTTCCCTGTAAATTAGTACATTTTCCTCTTCTCGGCCTTTGTTCCCCCTCGAATTTGTTTTTCTGCTCAACGTGTTACCAATTAGCATACTGGTTCACGTATATAGTAATGTATAATAGCATAGAACGTTGTAACATATCGCGCCGGCTATACAGGCTCCTCCAGAAGGTTTCGGCGGTACGAAAACAAAAAAACCAAGAGCGTTGTGAGGGGAAAAAAATAATCAATGGCAGCCCAAATTTGTACATCGATCTTGAAAACGAGTTCTAATCGAACAAATTGATCGACAATATATACGTGCTCACGAAATATAGTTAACCGATTATTAGCTCGCTCGCAATCAAGCTTCATAATATCAATAATCATACGTAGGTATATCTAATATCATATTATCATCGTCGTCATCACGATAGTCATCATCGTGATCAATTTCAGTGTTAATTGACAGAGAAGAGGCAATTGACTCTGCGAATGACCGTCTCGATGGGCGTGCGATGTGGTTGCCGAATGATGAATTATTACGCTAACTTCTTCATTCGCAATTTCCGCGATTCACGCACCTACAGTGTAATCACGTACATACATCGTCTGTTAGAGTATTCTCAAAGATGTTACCTCGCAGCCGAGTTATGCTAGTGGGATTTGTAACCGTTTTCTCCACCCCGACTAACCCCCGTTTGGTAAAATTTGAAACTAACTTCACAGACAATCTGTGAGATGGCGGATGGAGAGGAAGGGACCTCCGGAGTTGGCGAACGTGAAAATATATTCCCCGCGATAGCAGATCTATTCTACGTCCAACGCCAACGTCAACGTTCGATTGGTGCCATTCTGTCTCTGAGAATGAGTTTGTAGTTACCTGAGGCACGTTCGCGATGCTACGCCATGCTATGCCATGGCTATGGCTACGGCTACGGCTACGGCTACGGCTACGCGTATGTCCCAACCTACCTACTCGGGGAGATCGCCAATGCTGGCAGGTGGTAAGGATGAGCGATGGGACCGGTATCGGTATCGGGTAGCACTGCAGCGGCAGGTTTTATCCCGGCGCTGTACGATCGTATAGGCAGAAACTTAGAGCGGAGGCCCCCCGTGGTCCTTGTCTTGCCACTTCACAAATTATAGATACGACAATTGATTGGCGTTGTTTTGTATTCAAGATCAAACAACATTTCGCAATGTTGCAGTTATTATTCATCTTCCGAATGGACCTGCGCTCATGCGTACCTATATCATAAGTTATAGGTATACATATACTGTACAGCCTCTCGCTCTTCGTTAGTCGTATAATATTATAAGTATTAGCGATTATCGCGCACTCGCGGCGCGCGGTCCATGTACTACGTCGCATATCGTAGATTGTATATTATACATATGGTATTGTACAGGTATGAACGTATATTTATGAATGTACACGTACCTTTGATTCAATCTGACTATTCGATCTCCGGACAGACACCTGTCTGTCGGCAATAACGCAGTCTCACAGCCCCGAGACTTTATTTGCGAAGATTTGATTCGGCCGCAGATTCAGAGAGTCAGGTTTTAACACTCCCATCGAGTTTCTCAGTTATCGTTTGTTTATTCTTCCGCTCTGATCTGGGGAAACGGGCGGTTTCGTAATCGTACAAAAAATTTCGACCGGATGAAATTAGCAAACTGTTATTTTTTTCTTCTTCTTTATTTTTCAAACAAACAACCACAGTCGTTTATCACGCCCGCGCCGGGTCCGCGGCCGTCGTCGGTTAGGTATTTGTACCACATACGCGTAGGTGGATAATATAATACTCTTTCGTATACCAGAGTTATCCGACAACTAGCGTGCGCGAATTTATGTTTGTAGTTATTATAGTTAAAAACGCCGCCGTACTATACCTCATTTCATAGGTATATAGGTATGCATACTTGACGTGCAAATTATACCTATATCATGCAGGTGCGTACGCGAAGACACGTATTCTCACACGCGAGCAAAATGATATACTCAACGTACATGTACAGTATACGTATGAGGATACAGCGACTGCGTAGGCATATGCAGGACGTCTCTAATTGGCGGGCGATGAAGAATATGAGCATAAAAGGTATCTATGTAGTCTACCTATGTAGTACGTGGTACATAGCAATGTATCCCATCCGATACACGCTATACCATCAAAATCGTTATATCGCAATATTGTTTGCAGAAATATCGAATATACGAGGAGTGTATACATAGGTATGGTATATAGCTACTCAGGTATATAGTAGCTTGGAGTCAGCTCAGGTTATAGTCAACTCTCTTCCATGGCTTGGAGAGCCTTGGCTTAGATTCCAGGTTCGTCTGAAAGTACCGTATACCTATATAGGCGTCAATTCTTGATGGCAATACCAATACAAATGTACGTACGAGAAGTATATTGTTCGTGTAAAGGTAAACGTATATACCAAGACGTGCACACATACATCTATAGATTAGATAAATAATAAATATAACACAAAATAACGCTAATATATGCTTATGGTATAGGACCTGTACTTTGATACTCGTGCAGGCTATGTACTATGAATGTTGTAATGGTATTTAATATGTATTTGCATCCCGTGCGGTAGAAGGATGAGAAAAATGAAATGCGGATGCACAAATACGCATACAGATTGCAGCGAATAATTTTCTCATGCATGAAGCACCGTTCAACTCATTAATATATACAATATAGTTGGAGAAATGATGTTCTTCAGTTGCTCCTTCTTTGCCTCTTTTTCGTATGATTAAAAGTAACGTATGTGATGCCCGCCGGAGCGAACCAACGAAAGATCGGGAATGAAATGGAATGAAATAAACTGGAGAAAAGAGAAGGGGCGAAAAGGTGTCGTGAACTTTGGATCTGCCGTTAAAATTCTTATCCCAAAACCCAATGCCTATAGGAGTTAGCTGTACGAGACCTAGACTCTTGAACGTTTTGGTAGTCGGGTGTACCAATTGGGACTACCAGCTGTAGCCGCGTAGTACGATATTTACCGCTAAACGAACGTTCGCGATTCTCGTACACACATAATATACCTGTATACTATGTATACCTACTACGAAATAAGCGCGTGTAACATATTATTTTTCGAATTTGAACACGGTTCAAAAATTGATTAGGTATAGGTACAGGCATGTATGTACAACGTAGGAAAACTGTAGAGTAGTAAAAGAAACGATATCCATTTCCATCGCGTAGGGTCGATTGCGAAATCTTGTTAAAAAAAAATGGAAAATGGGAAAAATGGAATACGGTGTCACGGTTAATACTCATAACGTTACAGTGTGTTACCTAGATCCTATACTTTCAGCGGTGCAGCGTGTATAATTAACAGAGCTCATAATTGTCTACCTAAGTACATACATTGTACATGACTATGATATGTACTAACTCAGGTATTCTGTTGGGAGATTTCTGTCGTCGAAGAGCATGGCCATACCTACATCCTAGTCATAGGTTTGTGGGGTATGTATTCACGTACATATACATATTCATATACGCAGGTATATACGTAATATATTGGCGCCAATGAAATGGAGTGGATTGAAAGGAATTTGGTGAATGGGACGGCCACCTTGACTCACCGTCAGTCTGTCAAACAGAACCGTATATAGTATACACATATATGTATATATTATAAATTTACAAAACCAACTCTGTAGGGCCGCGATGTCTCTATGGACGGACGTACACATACATGCGTGCGTACACGCATGCATATTACGATCATCATCTTAGTATTATATGTTGACAGTATAACCGGCGTGAGAAGAAGATCTCCGACTACATATTTGGCGCGCTACGCATGGATTTAGAAAATTATACGTCGCGTATTTTAATGAGATAATATCGACGCGGATCGAGCATCGAATACAATGAATTGAAAAATCTCTGCACGCGCGAGTGTGTTGGAAAAAACGAAGAAAAAGCAAAAAAAAAAAAAAAAAAGAATAAAAAATGAAAAATAAGAAGAAAAGAAGCAAATCGAAGACAAGAAGGGGCTTGAAAAAATGCCGAAAAAAGAAAGGAAGGGAGTAAAGAGGAAAGAGAGGTAGGTACAGCTCTCTTATGCTGGGATTTTTAACAATGGAATGTACTCCGATCGTTCGTTCGTTCGCGGTCACACCTTGGCAAAGTTGAGGTAATTTTTCTGAGAATCGATGCGTCCCGCGATGTATATGAGAGTGATTAACGAATGATGCGTGGAATCTTAATTATACAAACGCGGTGGTGTATCGAACTGAAAAGACAGTACACAGTCCGCGTCCCGCGGTCCACGTACTATTATGTATACCTGCTACGTCGGGTTGCCAGGTAAAAGGCAGGAAGATACATACATACATCCATTGCGGACAGCGGAGCGACGAACACGATCGCGCGTAGAGTTTTCCTTCTCTTTACTTTACCCGCAGATTTATACTGTTATACTATAACTAAGCTATATGCATATCCACGACGTCCGCGTCGTGGCGTCGTTACAGGTGCCGCATGTGATCTCGGGTTATAGAAGATGAAAATGATTGAGAAATCGGGTGCAGGCGGATAGGAGATCGGGTACAACCTGCTGCCGCGCCGCACCTGGGAGCGTCGCGGCGACTACACGGTGTCAGAGGGGCGTCGCAACGTCGCGTCGCTGATCTGACGTTAGCGCGAGATCCAAGATAATAGCTCTTCGGAGCTTCGGACCTGCGGACCCGCGGAGTCGGTGGCCTTGGATCGAGGTAGCACTAATATAACAGCAGCGTGAGCCTCGATGAGGCCGACGAGCAACGACGAGGGACTCACCGCCGCGCCGCGCCGTGTTATTTTGCCCCGAAGCGTTTACGCACGAGCACATAACATACCTACGCGTTGCGTTCTGCCTTCCATCTTCAGCCTTCTGCCTTGACGGAGTAAGAGCATGAAAATCTACGAACAAATGTCAATGATTATCAATCTCTCGTCGATGCGTGAGCTCCGGCTGGCTACGAGCCTCCATTTCTACTGCTACTTCGTCTTATCCCGCCATACAATTCAATTCGTGAAAGTATCCGGTGCAGTGCGCCGCGCCGGATCGAGAGACATTGGATTCATCGTACTGGGAAACAAATATCGGGCAAATGCTTTTCGAACGATCGATATGTCTAGAAGTCTCCTTCCGATAGACCGTACAGCGAAAGGAATGCTGAATATTGAAACGGTTGAAAAATTGACGTAAACAAAAAAAGTCAAGGTTTTTAGGGGGAAATGTGTTTCCCTTCGTCAGTGACTAACGCGTTTCCGCCGATTCTGTTGACGCGAGAAAAACCAGAACGATATAGTCACCAGGCATGACAATTTATCAACGTAGGTAGACCTAGAGGCACGAGGTACGAGGTATAACAGGTAGCTAGATACACTTCCAGTTATACCGGAGCTCGAATAAGAGCTGTTGCGTTCTGGTTTGATTACGATTGACGGCTGTCTACCTCTATAACTCTATCTATGCCTACCTATGTGCTATAAAGGTGGCTTTGATTATTCCAGAAACTAGCTAGCGGCGCAGGTTAACGAGGAGTAGAAGTAAATAGAGAAAAAAGGAAGAAAGAAACGAAGAAAAACAAACGGAACAGTCATCAGACGGTTAAAAAATCCATCGACCCTCTGCATATCGGATCGAACTAAAAATCGGCCACTCGTTGGTTGGTCTTCGAAGTTTGCCCGGACACGAAATCACGAGAAGAAAAAAATGGCATGCATTTTTCATTAGCCCAGATGATTGAAGTATTGAAATATTGCAAGATTTCTCGAATATTTCTCTATTATGGTACGATCTTCTCATGAATCCGTATAGGTATGTAAAGGTTTCGGAATTTCTGTAAAGAAATGTGAGCCTACGGAAGTGATCTTGCGAACTGCAGCTATTTATTGCAAACAGGTGCTTCTGATTCTCTCTCTTTTTCTTTCTCTTTTCCTCTTCTCTCTCTCTCTCTCTCGATCTCCATCTCTTTCGCGTTTATTTCTTCCTTTATGCGGTAGCGATGGGTAGATAGTTATAGCGATTGTTCTCGGACGGTCAGTTAGACAAAGCGGTCCGGATTACGATTACCAAGAAGACGAGGACGAAGACGGAGACGAAGACGGAGAAGGAGGCTGCGCGAAGGAACCAGGAAGTAAGTAAGTATATTCCGTACAGCGGAGCGCCGAGAGTTAAACTACGAGGGAAGCACTTATATAGGTGGGTACCCATCTTATACCTACCTATATTATAGAAGTTACGCGGATTAACCTTACGGGCCGGACGATTCGGACGAGCGAATCTTCCTCCTCGCGCACTGCAAGTATCACCGCAATGCAACACGTCCTTCCACTAAAAACGCAGCAATGAGAGAGTCGCAATGAGAGAGTCAGACTATATCCCGTACCCAGATACTCTAGGATATAGGTATAGTTTACAATACTATTTGGAAAGGATATAGGCTCATCTACCTGATACGGCAGGACAAAACCATGCGATGTAAAAATTTCGAACGCGCGCGCATTGTGTGGCGTTGAAAGAAGCAGAAGAAAAAGACGAAGACGAAGAAGAAAAAGAAGAAGAAAAAGAAGAAGAAGAAGAAGAAGAAGAAGAAGAAGTAGAGAATAGCGATGGCGATGGCGATGATGATAATTGCCGAGAAGAATTGCGTATTACATACACCATCAGCGAGGAGACGAAGAGCCCTGATAATTGTCATTGATTAAAATCGATGGGTAACATGCTCCTGATCTTCTGTGCCTTGGACTATTCACTTATTCTTCTCTGCACTCTCCATATTATACTCTCGCGAGCATAGTTATGTATATACACAAAGGTATGCGCATGGACACGTACACAGAGACCATATGCCGATGCATCCAGATTTCTAATAGTGCGGAGGATAAATCGTATTCGCCTTGGACTTGTCAGAGCTAATTAGAAATTGATATTTATATATGGTAGGCAGGTATATGGTGGATATAAGAGGCGTATATAGCAGTTGGAATTACGCGTTTCATTATTACATATATTATATATCCTGACCATCTTATAAGGAATAAGTGTAGAGCATGCAGTATGCAGTATATCGTATTTGAAATTGCATTCCACGCACGTCAGCGATACCATTCACTATTCAGAAGACAAAAAGAAGGATCATGCGTTGGTAGATGATGATTACCATGAGGAGGGAGATGAGGAGGAGGAGGAGGATGAGACCGGGAGAACGTGGATCGGAAAAGAATGACTAACTGGAAAGTAATATATGGGTAGAAAGATGGAAAGTTGTGCTCGACTAATACTGATCACCGTTAAGGTAGGCGAGGTACGTGAGAAGAGGTATAAGTGTAGAGATTGATCGAAGCTTTGTCATCTGCGATTGAGGACCGAGAGAACATATTTCCCCGCGTCTCCTCGTCGCCGAGAGGAAGAGAATCGAGGGTGGCGTGTGTCCATTTTACACGACGGCAAAAAGGCCGTTAGCGATATATTGGCACATCAGAGAGAAAGGTGGCAAATAAAAATCAGCCGATTTTTACGGAAGTTAACTCTTATTCGAAAACTATATTCATTTTCAGATCATATCCCACGGCTCTTTTTTTGTACACTAATCAACTCGTTGAACAGTGAATTATGGAAGTAAAATTTCAATGCCACCGAATGTCCTGAGGCAAAATGCGAAAGGCGAAAGGTAGATAGATTGACTGGAACGTAGACAATGTCGTCACAGCCTAGTTAATCTATCGGTGTTGCCGATCTATCGTGCAGGTGGAAGATATAGGTATAGGTACGTGTACTATAACAATAAGTGCAGCAGAGCTACGACGAGGAAATCACCGCGGGATACTCCACCGTAGCGCAGCACTCTTTTGCGGAAATTCAACGAAGCCTTGAAAATTGAATAAATTGTGTGAAATATACATAATATAACCCATGAACATTCCATCCCCCCCCCCCCCCCCCCCCCCCCCGATTTGAATAATCGATCCACTGAATATCAGTTACGTGTGTTTTCAATGGTACACCTATATATGCATGTGTACGACGATATACTATAATACCATTGAGATATGCAGAAATGCAGAAATGTAGAAACGCGGGCATTCGGAATTGCTTGACTATGTGTGCGTGTGTATGTCTATATACAATATACAAGAAGGTTATATCACACAGGCACGAGAGAGCCCTATATATATATACACGTTGTTGCTGACATGTAGGTACTTTTAGGCGTCTCGTGTCTGGCGTCCAACTGGCTCTCTTCTGTCCAAGTCAAATTGAAGTTGGCTTAGTCATCGTAAGAATGTGTAAAACTCATTTCGAAAGCTTGAATCGGCATCGGCTTTGAGAGCTGCATTGAATACTTTTTGTTCTCTAAGTATTTCCGAGCGCGAGCGGCCAGACACACCGGACAAGTTTTTCTATCAACCAGCCTGGAGCCAGCAGCACTACACAACGCCGAAAGATACCGGAGGAGACCCGAGATTTGGGAGAAAAAAAAAGAAAAACGGAAAGAAGTGGGGGGAACGAAAAAAACGTTCAAAAAAACCAGAGAAAACGCGAGAAAAGTAATTGAAAGAGCTTTCGGCCTCCGAGAGAGATGAAAGAAATGAGAAAAGTTACGCTACCACGATTTGTCATTTTTTCTATATTTTTTCCTTGCCTTTTCTTTTGTTTTTTCACTCAACAGCTACCGCAAAAGGTTTCTGCCTTGTATACCTACGTATCTCCTGTAGAAGATACATGATACATCGATAGCGGGGATTTCTAAAAAATGGTTGTACCTAATCTGCAGGAAAACACGGAAAATATATTATCTTCCAAAATGGGAAAAGAGGAGAGAAAATTTGTTCTTCGAAATTCAGCCTGCGTGTGATTTTTCCGGGTATGCAACAGGCGCAGATTACAAGCTCGTGCCAGAAAGATGACGCGATCAGGAACAAGCAGGATGCGAAATTTTCCGTTCTCATTCACCTGCTATTCGATATATCGATGTCAGATTATCCTCTATTGTAATCGTGATCGATTTTATCGGGTTTTCAATTTTGTTCTATAATATAATATACAGGTATCCATGTACCGAGTGAACAATAGAAATTTAGCAATAGAATGAAAGCAATCGAAATTTTTGCAATGTTTGTGTTTTTTCTCACATAGGTATAAGAGACTGAATAGATGCGCTGCAAAAAGTTGGAATTTCTTTTCATAAATTATCGATGGTTTACCCTACGGCTCTATCGGCGAACGGTAAAATTGTCATATTATACTTGTAGTAACCCCGGGCTACCGATTTTGTGTCCGTGAATAGAAGCTTCATCTGCTACCCCTGTATAGAAAGTTACCCATACTTCTATATCAACTGGTTTCGGTAGCTCAATACGAAATTCATATATTTATAAGACAATTAGAAATCCGTTCTTCAACTATATACTATACTATCCTATATACGATATTGGATTATTAGATCGCCGAAGTTTTCGGGGATCCGCAAGGTACGATCAGCGTAGTATAGAATGAACGGATGGATTCCGTATCGCGTTGAAATATGCTATAATGTATAAACATAAAAAAATGGTAAATGCAGATTGAGAATTTGAATTTCATCCAACGATCCGGAGGAGAAGGAGGAGGAGGAGTCTAATAGCACTCATGCCGGTCAATGCACCAGCCCAGTTTTCAAAATAACTTCAAACGACAGCTAATTCTCGTTAAGCGCCGCGACGCGTCGCCGCGTCGCCTTGTCACGGCTCCGTAATCTTGGGAGTCTTCGTCTCCCGATACTGCGTACGACGATAGCCTACCAGCCGCTATTCCCGCAGACTTTTCCATTCCATTGGAAATCGTTCGCAGAATATTCTCTTGGAAAGTTGACACCGGGCCAAATAGGTCATTTATTTATAATTACGTAATACCACTCACGAGTTCACTACTCGTGGGTTGACATGGTGAAAAAGAAGCGTGAAAATCGATGCAGGTCAAAGTTCAACGTTTCCTGCTGCACCGCCACCGCGATCGCCAGACTTGTTGAGCATGCAATATTATCCTATTCCTTTCCCATTTTTCAAGTATAATACTAATTCCACGATCCTCAAGATCAATTTCATGAATAATTATCCTGACCTGATGGCTGTTGTTAAAAATTTTCGTCCAAACGAAACCCCACATAGAATTCTTCGGCTGGATATCTTCGGCGGCTATGGTGTCCGTACACATTGCGCACAACCAGTGATAATGGGATGCGATAAAACGAATGTGAAAAAATGACCACAGAATCAATAGATACACTATTGTTCGTTGAACCGTAGAGCTGATATTGCACTTCAATCACTCTTCATTCTTCACATTAAAATTGGAGTAAGAAGCTGCACCGTTTCAAACACAGGTATAGTAGAGACTGAGTATCGGAAGAATTGAATATCGGGAAATTGTCAAATTGGCCGAGAGACACAAGCGGCGCACGTCTTCAACTGGGCAGGTATGGCGCGGGACTGAACTGCAGAAGACATTCTAAGCGGTAGTCGGTCGACGGTCGATAGTCAAATTTCCGAGTTACGAGCTGCGTAGTGTGCAGTGTTTAACCCCTCTTTCCGAAAATGTGAATAGTCGAAAATCCACGGTTCCTGAGTTTCGAATGGAACTTGTCGCCTCGCAAAATCTCTAGATCGCCTGGCGCCCAACATTGGACCGCACATTTTTTATCTCTGACCTCGTGTCAAGGCGAACTTCGGACACCAACACCCGCGTGATTTTCCAAGATATCGAGCTCGGTTCGGATTTTCCAAGATCGTTATTGGCGCCGATGCAGCGCGCACCAATTAGATCAGAAAACGAGCACTGCAAGATAGGCAGCAGAACCGGAGCCAAAAATTATGAAACTGGACCGATTCGAGTCTCCATGAATACTTAACAAAATAATTGGTTCGATTATAGGCTGCACCGAAGTGTGTTAGGACAATTATGATTTCACCTCATCAGATATAGCAGTACACGATCGAGCATTTAGGCACAACTGCATAATGTGACAAACGGGTTGCATGTTCGTTGTAACGGACAGTTTGACATCGATGTCGGGGTATCAAATTTCGCATATAGAGCTGCATTCAGAGTGTATTGATATCACATCTTGGCTTTCGCAATAATATAAGACTGCAATGCTGTACAGCTAGAATATGAAATATCACGTTTGCACTACAGTGACTAGTCTGGATACCTGTGTACGGCGTACGGTCATCCATCGAGGATAGTTATCCAGCTATCTGTGTTGTAAAACGTACAGGCTACATGATGCAGTTCACGACTCTGAGAAGTCCAACCTTTAGGTATACGCGTGCGCGCAGGCTTTACAATGTTCTATTTTGCGAGTGTCTAGCTGTACGTTCGTATTAGTAATATATCGAACATCTACCTGCAGATATCCGTGCGGTTGGCGACCGGCCGATATTTTCCTTCAACGTCTATCTGGATTCTAGATATAATGTCTATCACATAGCAATATCTAGATACTCCTGAAGTATCTCTGAGAGGCCTCTTTTGGGGTCACCGCTGGCAATCTAACCTAGCTAACATACAGAATATTCATTGTTCGTCAAGTCTGATTGATGTTTCGAAAGAGCGAGATACTTAGCCAATTTCTGCCATCCCACTCAATGGATTCTCGAAGTTTCGTCAAAATCGATCGAGTCGTTTGCCAAAATTGACGATTCTCCTTTTCGAAACGGCTTCTGTACTGTATACAAGACAGCGTGGAGACTCACGGAGTAAAAAAATGGAGGTAGGTATTTCTTGATCCTGTGAACTTGAAATCAGGTGATTCTCTCCATCGGGCGTGTTCGAAGCCGTGAGATCCATCGCATGTTTCAATGGCATGAGATTGATGTATCCGGATATTGGATCGATCCTGTATCGCTGGTGAGTCATGGGCGAGTATTTCACGCGGATTCATATTATAATAAGTAGAAGAATATCGTATAAAGCCGTTATCGACGGGGACGGGACGCTTTGTTCGGCATGTGTAGCTCCAGCTACCATCTACATCTTCCTAATCTAACCCAACCTTGATTATAACCTAGCCTAGTTTTGGTCCAGAATAACCAGTCTTTGAATGCACGTAGAGCGTCTCTAGGTATGCCTTCATACATACATACGTATAGGTACGTCTACCTGCAGGTATAAAACCGTTTATACAGTAATTATATTCGCGGTTTACAGTTAGATTTGAATTTCGAACTATGATGTATGATGTATGATGCCGGGTGCCGCCACATTGAAAAATGTGTGTACGTGCGTTATTTATCAATATCGAATCTCTGATTCTCCAATACCAGGTCCATTCGTCGCAGCTTCCTCATAACAACAGCAATAGGCGATGATTAGAAAATTCGGTTTCTCAACATTAATAAATTATCATTAGAATTACGACTAATAGTTTCATATTCACGACTATTACAACAACGATTATAAATATCTGTACATAATATGAGCAACTAATGATAACTTATTAAGCCGCAGTCACAAGGTGACGAAACAATAATTAAATCTTTGAATGGGCACGCTTATGGTCTATTCACTGTGTGGTCCACAGTATACCTATATTATGCGAACATTGTTGTTCAACAAAGTGCCGGTGATAAAATTCATTTCTACTTTTGTAAAAGCTTGATTTTATGCCGTGCTTAGTTAGTTTCCCAGTTAGTCAGTTAGTCGGCTGGCTGGCTAGATGAGTAGATATACATACGAATGGGTAGAGGCTTGTACGGTTATAGTCGGTTTCAAATGACTTAGCGTAATTTAATTGATCCTTCGTTTTCCACACTAATAATTGTTAACCGAAGTTTTACGACTGCTTGATCACATCTACATGCACACATACCGCCGGCTAAACGCTCGGTGGCTAATTATAGTAATAACAACAACAACAACAACAACAATAATAATAATATCAATATCAATAACGACGATGATAATAATAACAACAATTCATCGTATATGCGTCTCGCTTTTGATATGGAAATTAGACCGTCCACGGAGATTAGTTGGCTGTAATTAATTACTCATTAACGAAATATATTCTGTCTGTACCTATACCTACAAGTGTAAAGGTATAGCCAGCCGTACATATACTACATACGGAGGTAGGTATATCTATTCATGCGCGTTATTTCTTTCTACGAGATTCCACGGGTGGTAGAAAAACAAATCTCTACGTAATTACTATGACCTAAAAGACATGTATGTAGGAAAGGTTTCGAATAACACTTTTATTCACCGAATTTATTTATAGGTATATATATATATAGAGAGATATTCAAGTACTATAATAACGATGGAACTACCATACCTATAAAATTTCGACAAATTTTCCCATATTATCGAACCTTCCGAGAAAGTATAAGGCTATGCGCATTGTTGCACGCGATATCATCGACATTATTATAATTATTGCGGACCTGAGTATTGTATACTATAAACCGCACTTTCCGCATTCTCTATTTCCCGTACTGCAATTATAATTCCTGTTCATTGTACGCAGTACATGTGTATACCTGCTGTACTCAATAAAATTCGAAAATGAAAGAAGAGGAAGAAACAAAACTACTACACAGGTATATATACTAAGCATTTCTGCTAGGTGCAGGTACGGCAGAATTATAGTAACGTAGGCGTAGGTTGGGGATATTTTTGAGTAACTCGCTGTATCGTCGAAGTTACGAGGTTATTTTCGAAGAAAGAGAAAAACACAAATGAACGAAGAAATAAAAAGAACCTGACCATTTGCTCGTTAGACACGTATTTATGCCGAGTGAAATGTAAAACTGGAAAAGTTCAAGTTATTGAGATTATTGAGCTGCCCCGCAACTAAGGCGACGAATGAAGTGTTTGAATATATAGTGGACGACGTGGGCATACCTGAGTTGTATAATAACACGGGTCGGGGATAAACTGAGCCGCATTTCAGCTGCATCGTCACGTTTTCGAAGATCCCAGACATCAGGTATGGATCACCGGGATGATATTTCGCCAGAATGCAGTTAGGTATGCACAGCATATGTACATGCATACATAGGTCATAACAATTGCGGTAATATTATTCTTCAAAGTGTTCCACCGTTTGACGTAAAATATTACCGATAGGTAGGTACATGTATATTTCCTCTTCTGTGCTTCTTTCACAAGGTTCGTGTTAAAGCTGTGCTTCCTGCAGTTTCGCCACCTTCTAGAAACAATCCCTTTCTCACGTCTCTGAATTTCAATCCACGTTATTTTTGACAGAATATACTCTACAGCGAGGATAACAAAGCTGACAACAGTGCCAGGCCTTGTTTTGTGTGAGATCACGTCAAAAATGCCATTTTCGCATCTTCATTTGCGCGCCAGCTATTCTTGCGTGTATAATGTATGGAACTTTATGGCCCGAGGCGTCCATCCGGGTGTTTGAGGAGAAGGAACGGCAGGAAAATAATATTATTCTCCTCAAATCCGTTTTCCTCTTTGCCTCAAAACTGACCATCCAATATTCGGGACTCCGATAAATACATATTTCAAAAATTTACCTCACCCATTATTCATTCTAGATCTATAGCATTGTACGTGATTGCGACGAGCGATTCCGGAATGAAGGTATTTGGGATGAAATAAGTATCTACTATCGAAGCCTCGGGAGACTTTCTCTCAGTTTTCTGATCGTAAATTTTGTGGGAAAAGTTATCGAGCGAGAAAGAGTTTTCGTTCGGACGATCACCGATTGCCGGAGCCCACATATACCTATGAGAAATTTGTACTGCTGTATTTAGCAGTTATAAATTACCGAATCTAATGGTCTTACAGTCTTATGCTCGTCTGCATACTACGGTGCGATGATAGAACTGTGAAAAATTCATCGACCGCGAGTGTAAGCGATCAAGTAAGTCAGAATGTGTATATATCTATAAAAGCTGCAGCTTATTTTTACTTCCCATATACTTTTAATTCCGTAACCGGATACGCTTGCGTGAAGAGCTTCCGAACCGAAATAGAAGTGCGCCGTTTTACGAGAAGTCCGTATGGACGGGGCGAGAGAGTCGTTAACTTTGAGAGAAATGAGGGAGAGAAAGAGAGAGAAATGGTGTAAGGTGAGGCGAAGAAGAATAGTAGTAGTGCGGTTGCATCAAAATAACCAACTGGAACTCATCCAAGCCGACTATCTCACGCTTGGCTAAGCGAACAGCCACGAAGATGGGACTAGTGAGCTTCTGAATAGTACCTCAGCTTGCTTGCTTGAGTGCGTGAATGCGTGCGTGTTTTACACGCATGTGTTCACGCCCATTTTACATAGGTATATATGCATATATAGGTGTATAGGTGGTAGTCTCCGGAGCACCCATCGCACGAATGTAATGTAACGTCGGCGTCGGCGTCGGTGGCGAATGAAATTCGGAGCTAAACCAATGCAGGGTTATTGAGTGGTTGATAAACCGTTAGGGTTGTCGCCGCAGACTACTATAAACTGTGAGGGGAAGAAGCCTTGGGAAACCCATTGCCGAAAGAATTGACAAAAATTTACGAGCGGCTTATGAGCTCGTGAACAGAGAGACATCCGATTCAAGTGGAAGCTTTCGAGGATGTCTTTGCAGCGGCTTGTCGAGGGGTTGACGATGATCTAGGATCAACGGAACGTGGCGCAAGGGGTGAGAAATGTTTCTTTCGACACGTTGATGAAGAGCTTCGAAGAAGAAGAAGAAGAAGAAGAAGAAGAAGAAGAAGAAGAAGAAGAAGAAGAAGAGGAAAGTCTTGAGAGTATATGCTACAAATTTTTGACTGATCAATGTAGAAGAGTGTTGAAGATGACTTATCACTGCCTAACATTCGGTGTGAATGATGGCTGTTTAGGTAACAGCCAGCAGACCAAATAAATGTGAAAGGACACGGAAGATGGATATGAAGAGAGAGGAGATATGAGTATAAGGTAACCGTAGGCATGTACGTACACACGTACGTACATACGTCCGTTTCCTCGCTAATCTGATCGAGAATTCAGAGGCGATAGAGAGAATTCAGAACGATCGGGGGGGGGGGGGGGATCAAAATGAAAAATTAACTCACCAAATCTTGATGTAATTTTTGAACGTTGTAATATCCCTTGTGATATTTAAACCACATAACTGTGTTAACTTTACACCAAACCGAACATCTCGACGAGTAACAACAACAATTTATCGTAATATTGTCAATGAAATCTTCTCCAGCCCCAGCGACCGTTTGGTTCTGCATGAAACCGACGTATTTTTTCGACGTCATGTACAACGCGTGCAGGACTGATTTTCTTCTCTATTCAGAAGAATTTTGAAAATTTCCACGATAGTTCATGCATTAAAGGTTAGGTAAGTTGTAAGTTGTACTTGAATCGAGTTTCACGAAAGCGTGAAAAAACCGCGAAAGAAGACGCAGATCATTCATCCGCAGATCGTGATACCAATTTAGGACGTGATTAAATCGCGTTACACAATGCGGTAGCTGCAACAAGTGCAGAAGTCCGACCGATACGCGACGACGGAGGTTCGGAATCGGTAATATGTAAGACGTAAGTCGTAAGACACGTTGGGCTGGCGCAGACCCGAGATACTGCGGGTCTAGCAGCGTGCCAGGCCAAGTATAGGCTGCGTGGCCGATGCACACGTGCATCGTCGCTAGTCGACAGCAGCAGCAGCTCGACTAAAATTAATTGAAAAAAACTTGTAGAAAACTTGACGATGTATTCTCGAGCAGAGTTGAGTCCAACAAGTCGAACGGCTATGGCTTTTCGGTAATTCTTTTTTTATTCATTTTCATAACATTTGCGTGTATAATGTGTACATAGATCGGGGAAATGCCACGTACGACGATTCATTTGTCGATTTTCGTTACATATGTAGTGTGAAAGAGAAAAGAGACGCGATAATTTTCACCAAATTTGGTTGTTGTAACAATCTGCTGATTCGCAAAATCCGTTATCTATAATACCAACGACGATTTCAGTGGTTACAAATCAACTGCGCTGCGTATAATATCGGACAAGATAATTTACACAAATGAACAACAATAGCCGTGATATTAGATATACGTATATACACGTGCGCGTCGATGCGTAAACTCGTTATTAAAAAAACACGTGCGCAATGTATTTAGGTATGTATATACATAAGCCGCATACACATGTATAATGTAAATTGCATACTTGTACACATACTAGATACAAGTAATTGTAATGTAAGGCACGATGATAATAAAGCTTCGTGTACTACTACTACTACTACTACTACTACTACTACTACTGCCGCTGCTGCAGCCGATGAAAAAACATCACGAATCACAATGCTGTTTTATAGACACTATAGAGGTATATGTGGCTATACTGAATCGTGGTTTATGAAAATGAATCACGACGACTGCATCGAGAGAGTATTATAAAGGCGGTGGTGGCGGTTCATGATTGAGTTGGATTCGTGTTGGTTACTCCATTGGAAGCGGAAAAAGAATAATGTAAAAAACATTCCGATGGGGAACTAATTAGTGAGGTATATACATATAAGTTGTAAACGATATCGCGTTCGGTATTGGGTATATGGATAAGTAGTAGCTGCACAATACAGCCGAACGAGAACGAGGCCGTAAGAAGGCTCATCGTGAGTTATCTGCCGTACATAGAAGATAGAGAAAGAAGAAGAAAGGAAAACGAAGCAAAAGGAGAAGACGACAAAATTGGAGGAGAACGTGCGGGGCAGCAGTAAAATCCTAGAAGGACGAAGAATCGAAGCTGAGCTAATAAAGTATCCATAAATATGAGAACGATCATCGTATCATAGGTGTAGAAAAAGGTGGGGTTCAGGTATGAAACACCTACGTGGCTCCTTAGCTTCACACCGTGCTTGTTATGGTATACACCATCTTCCGTGGCAGCTATCTATCTGGGTTAACCGTATCTAATCGATAATTAGTCATTTCATTTCACGTGTATATACAGGTTTGTATGCATGGATGTATGTATGTATGGATGTTCCTATCTCACGCGTCTACCGATGATGCAGGTTACATGGGTGGGGTTTGGAAATTGCATCATAAACAAGAATGAAAACGATGGCGTTGAGTTAATTACATGCAATTCGAATCCCTCGGTGTATGTGTAGATCGGTGTTCATGCAAGTAGAACGTACGAGAGACGCGGAATCCCTTTGAACAAATTATCAATCATTTTTTCATCGCCCCCTTATTCGAACGAGCTGCATCAGCCCGAGTGCAGGAGGGCTAATAATTCATCGACGATGAGAATCACCGCGAAGGAAAAAGGAGAGAAAAGTGCAAGAAGAGAGCGATGATTTAAGATTTTCCGCACTCCTAGTGTTTTGTTCGTGCTGAACTTCACGAGCGAAGGTCGAGAGAATTGAATATAGCACCTAGTGCCTTGTGTGCTGCGGCTAAGACCTCTCCAGTCACAGACGTATAGAGGTATGGCAGGATCGGCGCGGGTAAGGCAGCTAGGCATTGAGAACCTTCGTAATAGTACCTCCTAGAGGCAACACTAATTTATATGACCGTAGCCTTGGTATCTACCGGATACGAGCTGGCAGTACACGCAAAGTCGTCTTGCTTCTTGGGCGCTTATGTTAGTAGTAGCCTAGCTAGCTGCACATGGCTGCTGCTCCTGTCTCCTCCAGCGTGAGCAAAACGCTACGGCTCTATGGCGGAGGATAACTGCAGGTATGTACCTACCTACCTACCTACCTAGCTAGCTCGACGATCGACTATGATCGCGAGTAATACTACGTGAACTACTGCACCATTATCGTAACCCGTAACCAATACTTTACTCATGCGAGGAGCTAATGGCAATGAGAAACCGAGCAAAACGTCGAATAATTGGGGATGAAAAATGAGCAAAGGGAAAATTTTATATTATATATTATGTTATTACACTTGCATGTAATGTAATGTAATGTAATAGTATTCCCATCGGCTTATACGAGCACGTCAATGAATTCGCGTCTTACACGCGCATACCTACTTCACACTCCACACTCGAGTTCGTAATACTGTATAGTGTGCCATGTGCGTGCAGTATAATCGGCGGGTCTTGCAAAATTCGCAAGCTCATTCTAATCCGACCGGGACCACTGCAGCGAAGAAGATACATATATCGGCTGACACACGTTTAAAGGGGAGCAAAATCTTGATGTTTATTTATTCACGAATTTTCGAAATCATCGGAAAATTTCAGCCGACAGTATACTCAGTGTTTTTGTTGCCTTGAACTTAAACGTTGTATAATCAATTTGAACCTGGCATATTCTTATGTCAATGCCACATTTCACATGCCAGACAAAAATTGCCAATGCTAATGAGTCACAGACGGTTGAATAGCACACGAGTATTTATGATCCGTTGGTTATCTGCTACGTGGCTAATAGACGTTGAGAATTCACCAAAATTGGTATGCATATTTATATTTTCATTCTATATTTATATATGTATTACCGCCGCGCCGGTTGATGTGAATTCAAGGTGCCATTATAGGACTCGATATCTTGAACGTACAGAAACCGTTTCGAGAACGGAAATCGTAAATTTTGGCAAACGACCCGATGGATTTTGTTGAAACTTTCAGAATTCATCGAGTACGATGGCAGAGAGTGGCTAAGTATTTCACTTTTCGAAAACATTGATTGAATTTGATGTATTGAAAAATCCATGTTCCGCATGTTAGCTAGGTTAGATTACCAGCGGTGACTCCGATGGCCTTTCAAAAGTCGAAGTAGAATTTCGAGTAAGTACTTATGCCTGTATCTACTCAAGTATAATGTAGCTAATGTGAATTTGAAAGGATATATTTTCCGTAATATAATTGTATAGTATAGTTGAGATTTTTTTCCGGTGATAATTGTAACTACGATACTATAACTAGCCTTATTCATGCCGCGATATTATCACCGTCTCGCCGCGCCGTGTATGTCGTCTTACGACAATATCGACCTGGAATTTTCATGTTCTCTATGTTATGTGTATACATTTTTCTTTATACCTATCGTACGCGCAGGTAGAGCTCGGCTCCCCCTTGATCACCGGAAATTGTTCCATCCTTATTTCCGGTGATTCCCCGACGACTACACATCTATCTACATACCGTTACTACTGTAAAACCGGCGGCACGCAAATGATTCGCTGTTATTTGTCGTTATCCATTGGCCATTTGCTGCCGGGCAAATTACGGATCATAGATCAGCTCAGCCATTACGCATAATAATTACGGGTTTGTGTTATAATCGTACGTATCTGAAGTGAAAACCTTTTGAAGCGCGAATATCGGAGCTCTGCCTACTCTTCACATGCAGCTGGACGAAGATTTGAAAAATCTCGCCTGTACGGCGCGCGAGTGCATTGCTATTACACATTCGAACGAATGCATGAGATCTCATGTGAGTCATGGAATAAGCGATGATTTGTTGCTGCTGTTGCTGCTGCTCTTGCGGCTGGTGCAGTCACGTGTAGAAATATGGCGTTGATGAGAAAAAAAACCGAAACTACCGTATGACGGCAAAAATCGGATGCCACTGACCTGAGGAGTGTTCATATTCCTACTTGTGGATTTGAAAATAAAAGAAAGAAGACTACGAATAGGTACGAACTAGAAAGAAAAAGGGATGAGCAAAAATGTGAATTGTAAAAAAGGAGGATAGCGCGATCGCGGCAAACATTGAGCTCGGATATCGAAGAGGTTTAGACCTAGTAGACGCGGCATCGGGTACAGATTATCATAGGAGTGAGCTTGGTTCGGGTGCAGCTACGGTTGCACTTCGTATAACAAGTATCGGTATATCGTGAATAACAAAACTGAAATATTGTGGTACACGTAGGCATCGAACGCAAGAGAGAGAAAAAACGTGGACGAAGAGAAAATCGATCCGAGTATGTAGTAGGCACTCCGTGAGCAGTGAAGCTAACTGTTTTTGATCTGTGATATTCTCTTTGCAGTTGTTTAGCAGCCAGGAGGCTCTCTTGGGATGCCGCATGAGACGAGGCGTGGTTGTAACCACCATGCACCCGGTCATCGAGGAAACTTGGGTAAATGCTGTAAGGTAAGTGTGAAGTGAGGCAACTGCAGATGATTGGAGCGTAGAGCAATTTAGGACTCGTCGGAGATATCCCTCGATCCTGCAGTTTGATATGAATCGGATATCGAATTGTTATATTCTCATGCTACTGTTTGTATATCGACGTCCTACATTCGGAACGCAATGGATATGAAAATTATCGGCTTTCCACGGGTTCACAGCGTTCGTTTGAAATTTTCATTTTTGTATCATTGCACACTTCGATTGTACTGATGATGTTCGATCGACACCGCAGTTTCACACTTCACTACTTACCGTTGACACCGCACCGACGATCGGAAAATGGGGTGAGATTCATGAGTCACGTTTGCTTACCTGAAACAAAAGGAAAGAAAAAGAGGACGTTAGTTTCTATCGAACACGGATTTTCATTCGCAATTTATTGTATAATATTTTCGTGAGGACCGATCGAGCCGTGGAGATTGGTGCATGAAATTTCTGTTCGTCACATTTGAAAGTGACGTCCTTCACCTGTTTCGGATTGCTCATAGCCGGGTGTATAACCGTTGAAAGCAAATGTATGTAGGTACCTGAACATTGACTTCTGATCTTGAAAAAGCGCGTGTGCGCTATGTTCTACAGAAAATTCGAAATCATGGTCCTTCAACACTCTCTAGATTATCACTCACATCGTACACTTTACCGACCACGGTACGTTATCGGATATCCAGTAAGAACTAGATGAGCGTGGAGATTCTAAGTTCGAGAAGCGAGGGAATAATTTGTTCGTAACGAAGCGAAGGCCTGCAATTCCGAAGTCTGAGAAATATTGTTACACGTGTCAGACAGACGTCAGAAATACTATAATTGCCTGAATCCCTGGTGAGAGGGTCAGTGGCTACCTGTAGAGCGATACAAATCATTTTTCAAATAAAACTGGTATAAATCGGTAGGTAGGTATAAGGTTTACCGATACACACAACGCCGTGTACGTGAAATAAACTGGAAAATCGGCGCGAACGAAGAACGTCAGTGAGAAAGCGGACATAGAATTTACCGTCTGAACTATGTACAAGGCACTGCCGTTATTTTTACCTTGATTTTAATTGTAGTGATGCACATTTTGACACATTGTATGTAACTATTACGAACTTTTTCAAACCAAAAACCAAAGGAAAAAGAAATATACGAAACACTAGCTCTGCACGCTTCGGAAGCTCAACTTGAACTATATATCTCTGTAGTGTAGGACTTGAAAACCAGAGGACAAGAAATCTCTCCTCTTCGGTTTGGTAGGGATGAAGAAAAAATTCGAGATTGTCATTGGTTCCGTGGTAGGTCTTGAGTTTTCGGGTCCAGCAGAGGTTCTCAATCGAATGTATATTGGGACTTAACGATTTCGGATAGGAAACTACAGTGGAATCTTGCCGTGTACCATACCCGTTCCAAAAAGAACAGAAACAAGAGGGGGACGAATAAATTTGAATTCTACGCGAGAGGCGGGTCTAGGTATACGCTGCGGTTCAATATATTTTCACATGTGGAATAAGCAATTAGTTGGAATACTAGGCGCGAGTGTGATAGTTATAACTAGTGATTTACTCATTAGGATAATTATTCACTGCTTTATATTATGAATACCACTTCTTCGAAATGATGTATTACATGCTCGTTGGCTGCGCCATGCCATTATTATGTCAACCGGCGGGCTTCCCGCAACGCCATCTTTGCATACAAACAACAAGAATTACAATACATCACGTTCCAAGAATAATCGATTATCGATTATCGTTATTATTATTGTACTACAAGCCGCGCCCCAGTTAGTACATACGTCGAACGTTCATATTTCTCCGCTAAATACTATACTGACGTATAAAACTACTCATTGATGTTCAAAAAATCCCCCTGGAGGGTTCGGTAACCCCTGAAGGCTCTGGCTGCTCCACAGCTGCTCGGTTGATATAGTAGTCGAAGAAGAACTTGCTAAATAAAAGTTATACACTTCACTCTGCTCGAATTTTCGCAACCACCGTCATCCTCTTTTCTGTATCCGAAGTCTCAATCCCTATGTCCTGTACCTAGTACTGTTACCGATATAACGGGTGTTCTCTTGGCCTCGATGCAATTGTGTGAAAATTTGAAGGGAGACCCGAAACTTCGGCCAAAAACCGGTCTCAGATTTGTTTTTTCCAATTCGGCTAACTTCCAATGAAAAGTCATTACGCATGTGTAGTTGAGGCCTTCTCTGCCACCGAGGTAAAATTATTGATCATACAACATCGAGGTTTCTCACACAATTGCAGAGATTTCGAACACTGGGTATATACGTTTGAATTTCTTTTCACACTGCGGTGGGATACGAAAAAACCGCGTCGCTCGTGACGAATTTACGACGAATGAATTTTCCGTACGAGTTTACTCAACTTTGGAGAGAAAAATATTTGTCTTCCTCTTTTGAGGGGTCCTGGGAGCCATGCGCCCTTTTGGAGGACGTGATTGACGGAGAACCCGCAGAGGTTCACCCCCATATAATACACGCACGCATACTTAAACGGCCATAAAATGACACGGCCCGCAAGTTTTGGAAACTCGAAGCAAACAGAAACGGCAAGGAGAAGAAGAAGGAGAAGAAAAAGAAGAAGAAAATAACAACAATACTCGCGGTTGAAGAAAAATATTCGTTCTTCGTATCACGCGGCTCGGGGATGCGAGGTAGGTCCCCAACGGAGGGAAACTCGAAATGCGTCGGTGGTGATACTTTCGGATATGACTGCATTTTTTTACCCGTGTTCCAATCCGTGACTGAACGGGATGTAGATACGTACGTGTGTGTATAATGTAATGTGATATAAATATTGTAATATAACAATATAATGGGCTGTAAATTGAGAATCTTATACAATATACATACACATATATATATATTCTGAACACGGCTTCTACTTGAAGCGTTTATTTCCTCCGAGGTATATCCTCCCTCGTACATAAGACTGCGTTGAATAAATAATGTTATTACCTCTGCTTCGCTAAGGGTTAGGGAATCCGTTCGTCGACCATTCTATTACCTGCAGAACCTATGCCGTGTATATATTAAATCCATGTGTTTTACGCCCCGAAAGGCATTTTTCCATCGGTTTCACAACGTGAAATTATAACCATGTTGACGGAGGTTACGAGGTGGACGTGAACGAGCGAGAAAGTAGGGCGAAACGGGCCCCCCGGGGAGAATGGGATCTCCGTAGCGCGAATTCTCCCGATTATCTGAAAATTTTCGGCGACTGATATAAATCTCTACTCGTAAAGAGTTCGTGAATATTTTCACAGTTCCTTGATCGTGTTTCGACGAATATTACGAAAAATTCGTCAAAATTCACTGGGAATCCACTTTGTCCCATTTTTACGTACCTATATTGCATGTGCGTACACATACATAGGTATGCTCGTTTCTCGCTACTATTAGGAGAAGACCATTAAGTCGATTGTTTAATAACGAGGTTATAATTATTTAGTTGAGAAGTAGGTGCAGGTTTGTCACGCGAGGGAAAAACCGAAGGAAAATGTCTACGTGCCGAAAGTCACGCTGAGGTTCAGCGTCGGGCATCAGGAAACAATATATATGCCTATATATATATATATATATATATACACACGGATGTATACATGTGTGGCTCATGGCGACATTTCTCCCTTAATCTTAAGGCTGTCCCTACGGCCGGGGGACGGCGAACTGGCCGGATGGTGACATGGGGACATAACTATACCATAAGCCGGTCTCCTAATACCCCTGATTGCCTTGAATCTCCTCCTAGGGATTTCTAGAGCTTATTCCATACCTATGCAGCTTATTGGAACACATGTGACGAAGTAGCTGCGGCTACATGTATTGCAACATACGAGAGACGAGAGATGGCGAGATATGTCTCGCGCGCGGTTCGTTACAACGAAGCCAGTAGCGCGGCAGCAGGTGCGTGATATTGAACAAAATTATTATAATTCACGAATCATTCAGCTGTCTCATTATTTAGTTATGTAGGTACATTATCGAATTATTCTCATTATTTGCATCCTCCAATGTATCCTATAATTGCGCGAAATTCTCCTTCCGTTATACGTACAGGTACTACCTACGGCTAGGGCTGTCGGTTTCCATGTCCGCCTGAATCTCATGCATTCTCTGCCGGCGCGGCGCAGTAATCGCAACTTGTAAAATCGCGTGAAATATGTATGCGCGAGAGTGCAGATAACAAATGGACGCTAAAAGCGTCCTTTTCACTTTTCACTTCTCATTTCTCATTTTTCACTTTTTAGTTATCTTTTGTATTCCAACAGCGCAGAGTGTCGTTGAAATTCTGTTCTCCTCAAAACTCACTTATCTATATCCAAAGCTTTTTGCGGACCGTAGCCGCATCAGCAGCAGCGAATGCAGGTCCTCGGATCGTCGGATGCGCAGGTATACATACCTACCACCACGTGTTCAAAACGTCCCAGATTTCTTCAGACCACGGTTGAAGAGAAAAGAGTTTTCAATCACAGACCGTGCTTTATCAATTTTTTAGAAAATTTGATCCCACCTTTATTTTCAATCTGTGTAGTTTCTCATACTCCAACAAATGGTTCGATAAAGATCGTCTACAGATTTATAAATGAATGCATAAAGACGACTTTCGGTTTTCAACCCTTCGGAACCCTTTCGGGTACCTTTATGCAGGTCTGTAGGCAAGATTCTTCGGCTCATGGGTTTCACTCTCGCTTTTCTGTTTATTCTCCCTCTTCTACGCAGTACATACACGTATCGTGCTTGTTCACCAGGTGGACACCCATACCTACTCGCGCATCGGAATCATGTGCTATTGGTGTAGTAAACTTGATTAGGCTTTCATGGAGGAACTCTCGACGAGTCGTTCTCTGGGGGTAGACCGCAGATGCAAAAATGACGGATAGGCATTGAATATAAAGTATTACGGTGTAGAAAATTAACGTTGCAGGATCACCAGCATCGCAGCACCGGTACCGGCACCGGCACCGGCACCGTCAGCTGGGACAGTAATGTAATAAATTAATGAGATACACCTCGGACAAGGCAATTGTGACTCGCTGCAAATTACGTTTTATAATAAAGGAAGTAGGTACATACATACCTCTATCCGCCTTCTAGATCTTGTACGTAGAAGGGTCCGTAATGACGCAACTTAATTACGTATCCAGGTATGTGTACCCGCCGATAAGATTGTATTGCATGCGGCTACATACGTACGTACATACGTACGTATGGGATAATAATTCGATCTCGGACAAAGAAAAAGTAAAAAAGAACAAGAAAGAATGAAAGTTTCGAAGGTACAGTGGCAATCAGTGACTAAGTAGAAGTATACACCTTTTCATGCGCGCGACAATCGACAATTTCATTGTTACATGCAGAAAGCTAACAATGTATCATGATGTTGGTTGCTGGGAATCGAGCGACAATTAATCGGTACGTGAAAAGCCCCAGCCTTATTACAGTTGCAGGAAAAGAAAATGAAAAGAATGGTGCAGTTTTATATACAGGCTTCAGCGCGTATCCTTATTTTGTTGTTCCTGTCTTTATCTTGACAAATATTGTCGTAGCTGAATCTACAACCTTTTCTCCCACCTCGAGCCATCGCGCGATAATCCCTTTTGCTTATCTAACTCCGGGTTTAAAAAATCAACGAGATATAAACGGAGACTCGGGTTTCTCGACGACGTCGTTATTCTTTCCTTCGTGTTTGTCTCTCCTCCTTGTTTTTCTCTCTTAATTCGTTTTGGGAATTACAAAAACGGTTCGACAACACCGAGGCGTTGATGTGAGATGTAGCTGGTATAAGGTTGAGCGACTGAAAAATCGTAACAGAAATAACAAAAATTGGTATACATATAAAAGCGAAAAAGCAGGAAAAAAACCTATGCTTCGGGGTCAGGTTTACAGGCTACGTATGTGCATACATACATATTACATACATTATAGCGAACAAGAAAGATGTAGCTGTAATAACGGATTCAAAGTATGGAAATAAATCTTTCGGCCATCTAAACATTATCCGGACTTTAAATATGGCTCGCCACGGTTATACATGTGTGTGCGGTTATACACATGGATGCTGATATTCCGGACAAGCGCTTAATGATAATGCTATAAATTCTCCTCCAGCGTCGACCAAAACGTTGGGATAGTTCTTCCGAAGATGTAGAGTCTCGGGACGCATTTTGCGCATCGCATCGCATCGCATCGCATCGCATCGCATCGCAAAATGTGTGTTCAGAGTGTAAAGAGTAACTTTACGTAACTTTACGGAGGAAAAAAAGAAACTCCCAAATTTGGGGGAGCAGCAATTCGTAACGATTTGCCGTCAAAGTTGCGGGAGGGATTAGGCTGCAGTTTCGACTCACAATCAGGAAATCTTCATAACAAGAACAAGAAAAATCCTCGATTCGATGGTAAACGCCGAGAAGTTTAGATCTCGCGATCGACGAACTCGCTTCCTATCGTAGGTCCCAGGGCATTTATTTTCTTCCCGTGAGGTTACGTTTCATGCATTAATCATCGGAGTGAGCATCCGAGTATATGCGCGCGTGAAGAGAGACGAAACGGAGGGAAACGTGATGGAAGGAAACTTGTGTTATAAGAAATAATATCGAATATTGTAAGTCTCCGCTGTTAGCGAGGAGAAGGTATACCCAACCTATCTCTAGGTCGTTGATAAATTTACGGCGGTTTTTCTGTACGACAAGTATAAGAGGTATGACTATAGTTTTCTTTGTGTAGATCATAGTATCTACGTTTCCATTATGATTGATACCTCGATACATACGTATAAGATACCGTATATCTACTTCCAGGCTAAGTAAAAAGAAAAGGAGAAACCAGACAAGAAAAAAAGGAGGAAGAAAAACCGCCGTTGAACTTTCAATGGCTTCGTTTGACCCTTCGAGTAGGTGCACATAGCCTTCAGTCGATTTCTGTAGCTCACACATCATGTCTTTCGATATGAATATGCGATACCATGGCATTTTCAACGAATCAATGGTTCAGTTTATCATAATATAGGTTTTAGAATATAATCGGTCTAACATGCCGATGTGGTACATTGCCCGGGATGAAGGAAATGCTTTTATGCTTTTGATATATACACACGTATGCAGTGTAGAGAAAAAGTTCAAGATGATCCACATACAATCTATTATAATCTGTATAATGTCGAATGAGAGGGTCTTCTTTTTCGTCTGCAGCATCGCAACGGTCGCGGCATAATATCACGAGGCTTTGGCTTTTAGCTTTTAGCTTTTAGCTCCAAGCTTTGGCTCTGGCTTCGGCTTTGGATTGTTGAATAGAGCCTCTGTGTTCCATTTTATGGACATAAAGCAGACGACGCGACCGACTACTACTCACCGGGCTCACCGATATCGCCATAATTACTCCTATATTACTATTTTCATAATTTCCTTTTAAGAAGGATTTACTGCTCGTCGAGTGTACCGAGACACTTTACGAGGGTGATTAAATTTAATTTCGTGAACCGAAGAGAAAACGAGAGGAGAGGAGAGGAGAGGAGAATATAGCTGTAGCTACTCGTTCGGACGTAAAGCACGCGGTGCCATGATCTTTTAATAACTGACTACAGGCTGTACCCTCGATCCTCGATTTCTCGGTGAACAACACAAATCGTGAACAGCGTATCGGTAGCAGAATGTATACCTATACACCGCGATTTGTTCTGTGAGCCAAGTTCAGTCTTGTATCATACTTATGGTCTGCAGTCTCTCGCACTATCTAGCTCTACCACGTGAACTCTAAGACTGCAGAGTCCACGGCATTCGCAATGAGTCGCAACGATAAAAATTACAAGTACCAAAACCGATTAGCTCCTGTCACGTCGATGCAAAGAGACCATCAATATCCGAGATAGATATAGGTATGTTCTTGTATGGTTTTCCCGCAAACGGCTTCACCCGCGATGAACTCCCTCGCAACGAAAATTTGAATCCAAAGAATGCGAAAAATTTTTCCACCCCGCGTTCTCGGCGGCGAATTCTTTGGCAATTTTGAACAACTTTTGCAAAATCGATCGGAAAACGCCTTCTGCTTATAGTTTACGACGAAAAAATGAATGAGAAAAGATTGCGGGGATTGATCAACGCGTTCGGATCTTATCTCGCACGTTTTAGACATCATACATGCGGACGAAATATGGATACGCGAGCAACTAGGCTGCGAATCGATTGTTATCAATGGTCGAGGTATACCGGTTACATTACCAATCGGAGCAGAACCTGGACGACGTGGATATAGGCACCCATGGAAATGGCTTGTGGATCGAGATTGCATTCGATCGAGGAAGATGAATGTAACGAGAGATAAGCGTGATCTCAAAGACGCGCGCGCGCGCGCTCGTGTTCGTGTTCGTGTTCTTCTAGTCGGTATACCATGAGAGCGAAAAAAGAAGGAAAAGAGAGAAGACGTCGAGGACGAGGACGAGGACGAGGATCAGAAGAAGGAAGAGGAAGTCCAAGAAAGAAGGAGAAGCAGAAGAAAAAGAGGGCGAAAAACGAAGGAGAAGAAAAAGGTTGAAGCGTACCTATACGTAGGTATAACTTGTGCCTTGTGTAACCACTATGTAACCACCACACCGGGGGTACCGAGGATCTTGTCGAGGCCTGAGCTAACCCAACCCAACGTAACGTAACGAAAGCTTAGCAAACCTCCCCTCCGCTCCCCGCGCCGCGCCACGCCGCGCCTTACCACAGCTTGCCCAACTTACTTATAAGCGGAAGAAATGGCAATACAGCAATAGAGATAGCCTTATAATACCGGAGCGATCACTTGGCGAGTCTCGTTCGGTCGCAGGTTCACGTGCAGCATGTCGGTGTGCATGGTGAGACAGTTATTTGTGAAGCTATTTCCCTGATTTTACGTTCCTCGTGGGCATAAGTATATGAAATAGAATTATAAAAAATCCCCGGCCTCTTCGCGGTGACTTCCATGCCTCCGATGTGGTACCTATACCTCTTATACCTGTTTATGTTTAATTACCGTTCAATGCGATGCAAATGGGAGTTAAGTACCAGGCGAACATGCGACGGGGCATAAAACTGATCCTCAACTCAACGGGAGGAGAATGAGAAGGATGAGGAGGAAGCTGCGTCTTATAACTCACAATCAGCCCTGTAATACATCAGACAGAATAATCGTACATAGTTAAACCCGGATACCTCTATGCTGCGGGTATGCGCGTCACATATCCGTTACATAACTTCAAGTATTGTCAGATTGGATTCCATGTCGGTAAGGGCTGGTTACGCGGCACTACACGATGCCGCGCACCAACATTCCGCATCGGTAACGCGAAGAGTCGCGAAAGGCGATAATATTGGTATATCGCAGCAGGTATCGAGAGTTTATCGATGAATAAGTATAATTTTTCCTTCTTCCTTGTCATCTCTCTCCAGGTATAGAGAAAACGAGAGAATAATTCGAGCTTCGTCTGAAGAAAATGACGAAGAGCTTGAGAGCATACGATAATGGGCGGATTGCGCGAAACGAATAGGACACTATGTTGCGCGGGATGAGGGGATTATGAACCCGCGTCAAAGGGGCTAGAAGTTTAGAACGTGATCTCAGAGGGAGTCAAGTAACAGACGTACGTAACTTGGGTGGTCGAGAGAAACAGAGAGAGATGTACGTGAGGGCTCATCATAGCAAGAAAACTGACGCGGTATAGGCCGATTGACGTGCGTGACAGCTCCTTCCGTTAAAATAGAAATGAAAACGTCAAACCACCAGGCATCGGACCGGACGATTTATCACATTCCAAAAGATTAAAGCTCGTCCAGAAGCTCGCGCGGCCAAAAATTGATGTACCGATGCGTGAAGACTTGAGCTATTATTGATATTGTTACAAATTTTCTTCAGTTGATCAGGAACAGTCAGTTCGACAATCCGGTATCGCACGGAATGATAGTGAAGACGAATCAGCTCATCGAGTTGAAGACCCGATAAGGAAAGATCGTTCACCTCCCAAAAATAAACTGAAGGTAGGAAGGTACCTATGTATTTCCTGATCAGCTAGCTATGACATAAGTTCGTATGAGATATCAGTATGTATTGATATTATTCGTGTAAATATTTTCCCACCGAGTTTCAAGTGAGATTACCTGTTTAATCTTCGAATCTGATGCCTGGACGAGCTAGTATAGCTGAAATATTTTCGAGAACAGAAAAGAGCTTATCTCCCTGACGTAAGTGGTTTGAGGAAGTCAGTTCTGCGTATGCATGCGTAGTATGTATTCTGAAGTTGAAGTTTGAAGTGAGAGATAATTGGTATACATTTTCGACTCGCGTGAACAACTTATACGAGTCTAAACATCGTAAGGTGGTGCATAGTGGGTACCGTTATCGTCTCATGTCAGACCACATTCGTAGAAATGAATATACCTATACGTCTGCCCAAGTTTACCTATCTCAGATATACGTATTTGCCTTATGGAAATAGAACGGCAGATAACTGCAGATACGCGGCGTGCTGCACGCAGGTCTAAATGATAAACAAATGTTGTACGAAAAATGGATGCGCTGTAGGTGTACCTTCTACTCTCGTTACAGTTATCGCGCGTCGTCCGTACCTGCAGCGTGTAATTAGCAATTTGTAACCGGAGATTAGCCGATAACTCGATATCCCTCGGAAGACAAACTCCGGAGGAATCTTTGGCAAATGACAAAAAGAAGCTTGCATGATAAGGAGTTAGAGAGGGTGGATACCTATACCAATGATTACGAAGATGAAAGAAGGTAATCGTCGCGGGTCTTAGCAGGCAAACTTTGGTCCGCAAACGCGGGGATCAAGGTTCAAATGTTTTTTTAAACAAATTTACCTACACGACTTGGATCGAGATAAAGAACAGTTTCTTCGCAGACTCACCGTGGTTACCTTACACACACGTAGGATAGGTATGCCCGGAGCCCAAATAATCTCAACAGACTACTTAAAACAAACCGAATTGATTGATTTATCCTGCGCGCGGAGGTAAAGGCGTGTAGGTAAGTAACGACGGACACACACGCACCGCACGTACCTCACTTCGGACTTATTACGTCATGTACGGAGTCGAATGCTTCTTTTCTTCCCTTGTGACTTCCACTCACAAGAGAATATCCAGTTGAGGAACATCAAAGCTGCCATATCGCTCGTAAGCCCGCTTCAGGTTCTCTTTCAATCCTCGTATTATCACGATGATTATCATTACTTTAAAAGGCCTGAATTGATTGCCTGATATCACGACTCGCGCGATCGGCTGCAGCAATATAATCAAGCATTCAGGTTGTCTCATTCCACGATGTAACACCAACAAAACCGATGTGCGATCTCGCGTTAACCGACAAAGAAATTCATGAAGACTCTCGCGTCATTGCTGTAACCAAACCCCACGATCTTTCGGTATGGTACCCCTCTACCTATGCCGCAACAATGTTACAAATGCGTTCGATTGAACCCACGTCACGCGTGCGTATAGGTACGGCAGCATTCTACTGCAACTCGAGGATCTTACGTCCGGCGAATCGATCCCTGCACTCACTGTCGCAATTTTTATTGATCTCCATGCGTTCATCATTCTCCTCTCTCATCACTTTCATCGATCTCCAACGTGAAAATAGTGCCGAATTCATTCTTCTTCTTGTCTGTACCTTTATGCACCGAATCGTGTCGGAGTTGAATCAGTCTCCTGTGTGCCAACACATCTTTTTTCATACATCCGCGCCGAATGTATGCGATCCCGCATACTGTAGCACGTGTAACACATGTTTTTCGTCGAGAGCGGGAATCGGCCAGTTTATATGTCTGTTCTGTCCTGTTCTGTCCTGTCCTGTCCACTGCTGTGCGATGCTCTGCTGTTTCTGTTGCTGCTGCTGTTGCTGCTGCTGCTGCTGCTGTTACCCGGATCGCTTGACTCCGTGAGCGTGCATGTATAGAAAACGAGGTGGAGTACTGACCGACCGCACATTCCTGCACCAGAGAGGTGACCGCCTTGGATCTTGGATCTCTTGCTCGCATTTACACGATCAAGCAGCTATGTGTGCAGTATGTACATACATACTCGGTATCGGTAGAGGTATGCATGCGCGTACGTATTATATCTATATTCCAATTTCCACATTTTGCCTATATCATGTAATACGTATATGAAACTAACTATGTCACGTGTGCTCGTGGATGACTTCCATACCGATCGGGGGAGATCGGTGGACTGGCGAGCTGCAGGCATGTGAGATACATGCGCATCAACTTGTTTTCGCGCTTTGCTTTTCATCGCAAATAAGGAAGAGAGAGAAAGAGAAGAGACGAGAACATCGAATCAAGTATAATCGTATGGTAGAAATTAATGAGGCGAGAGAGGAGGATGGGCGGTGGCGATTAAGTATATGAATGATATAAAACAGAGCTTCGTTCGACACGTTATACTCTCGCAGTAAGCTTGGTATTTTTTGTTTACGGGGCGGTTTCATGATCGGATTTCTCCGATTATAAAACGCGTATATAATAAACCAGAACGCATCGGTATATATGAGCGTACGCATGTATGCCCACGGATAATAATTAGGTACGCAGAGTTAAACCTGCTACGAGATTCTATTCCCTGCAGTTTGGGTGAATTAGAATTCCACCTACTACTCACGATTAGAATACCTGAATCCTTATTTGCGGTGCAAATCTGCGTTACGCGTTTCTCGTCAGAGTAACCTGACGTAGAAATCGCCTGTTCCGATTTTTGTTTTGCTCATTTATTATTATATTATATCTGAGACACAGAAATCATGTAGTTCGATGTTACAAAAAGCGTGTTACCAACTTCAAGTATCCCGCTGCAGAAATAGTTGACCCACGACGAAAGAAAAAAAAAACAAAAAACCGGTGTCAACTGAACCGCTAATCGCGAGATTGACGCTTCGTGCAGCAGGTATGAGAGGGAGGTGTAGGTACATGCGAAGTGCAGCGCAGGTGATTTGTGCCCGATAGCATTGCGATATTGTAAAGAATGTAGGCATGGGAGAATATGAGTCACACAACCTGTATACGAGTATCCAAACTATATGAGAGTTGAAGAGTGAGAGGTGATAAAAAGTAATTATGCAAGCTGCAAGGAGGGCTTGACCTCGCGCGTTTCACTTGCGTCGTCAGTAGGTTCCTCGAACCCGATGGCGATGGTGTACCTTATACTGTACACGCGGTACAGGCACTCGATTGTAGGTATATACTCACTATAAAATGATACCTACAATGGTGACGGGTTGCAATTATACGTAGAAAACAATCGGAGTGAGCTTTGCGTATCTGTGATCCCATTGCAAGTATCGGTGTCGTAGTAGTGCGGCAGCGACGTTTATACTCTCCCACAATCCAATAACGTGTCCCTACGACTGCAGCTATACGACTGTTGGACTTGTCACATAATTCAATGCGTGTGCACCTACCTACACCTACCTAGATGCTCGTTTGCGGTAAGCAACACTCGCCCATACAGCTGCTATCGTTTCTGCTTCCGTTTGGTTGCCTCTCCAGCCCAAGGCGAAGGTGCTACTGGAGCGATGAATTTGCAGATGACGAAGAAAGAGATGAAGTGGGAGAAGAAATTAGCGTCCGCAGTAGCTAGCGTTCGTTTCGGATCATTGCCGCGCGAAAAAAAAATTCTGAACGATTTTCGGCCGAAACTTTCTTCCGACGAGAGGAAATCTTGATCTTTTGAAGAGTTTCGGGGAATTCGGTTCCCTAGCTCGCGAAAATCAAAGCTGCCTCCCGACGAAGGAAATTTCAGCAAAAAATTGCTTTCAGTATAAATTTCATTCGGTGAATCTTATCGGGGCGGATTTCTTCATCAAAATCATATGATATTCAAGGAGTTTACGAACGTAGACGTATTGCGGGTATAGGTCCCTGGATCGCGTGTGGGAGGAATAAAATACAAACTGAACTGAACCTCGCCCGCATTCTAGCCTAGATCGAGGTACCGGTCTTATGGGTACACATATACGTACGTGTGTTACACGTTGCTACCACAGAAAGCTAGTTATAAATTCGCCCTGATTTTTCATCGTCCTACAACGCTGTTCAAGTTTTGTTTGATTTTTTCTGCTTTTTCGTTGCTGCTGGCTTTTGTCTTTCTCTCAAAGAACTCCACCGGGCGCGCGCGCGCGCGTGTGTGTATATGTATGAATGTAGGTATGTACAGATACAAGGGACTGAGTATACAGTCTGAATTATATTACCGCTCGAAGTAGCTCGTAGAAGTTTTCTCATTCTAATTGCATAGTTTATGTAAAAAGCTGGACGATTCACTGTGTACAACCGTTGAAACTCAACCGGATGCTGAAGCGGACAATTGACTCAAGACCGGAAATCAAAATGAGTATAAAATACGTCCGTCTATCGTGTGCGGCTGGGCAAAGCTATAGGCTAAACTTACGAGGAGTATATATAGTATCTGTAATCTGTTCATGCATGGTATTCACTGAAGTTCTATGCGCCACAATACTTCCGCGTGATAATAATTAGTCAGACTTCACTTTCGATTTCTCTTCATAGGGTTGGTAGGCAGGCTATAGGATATAGGTGATACGTTTTCTTCGCTGCGGCTTATACTTGGTATGTATACCTAAGGTTATAGGTATAAGGTAACATTGTAACGTAGGTAAGTATACTAGTACTCATTTTTAGTCTAGGCCAGACAGATACTCAGTATAGTGCGTTCACGATTTTATCCCGGAGTAGAAACTACGGTTTCCGGTCGATCGGTTCCCGCACGCCATTGGCACACACACGTAGTCTAAGAAAGACACCGTCGACGTTTATCATACATATTTCCGGTTACCTATACCGGTAGAACCTGTTTCTGTATCGTATTATAGACGGATAGATAGATAGATAGATAGATAGATAGTTAGTTAGTTAGTTAGTTAGTTGGTTGGTTAGTTAGTTAGTTGGTTGGTTGGTTGGTTGGGTGGCTAGTTGGTAGACCATCTTACTCTCCCTCTTTGGTTCACTATGATAAACTCGTGAGAAAATTGACAAGGTTGAAAACGTTGTGGTGGAGTAAAACCTTCGAGAGAGAGAGAGAGAGAGGGGGGGGGGGAGGGAGAGAGAAAGAAGTTTTACCGAGTCTGAAGTTGAAAGCTACTAAGAGGATATGATGCTGCGGAGGTTGTGCAGTTATCCCAATGTTGTCATTCCGGAGTTAATAAGCCTGTAATTGTAGACCGCGTTTTACAACACCGCTGTGCCGTCGTCCTATGCCATGCCGTGGCCGCCCTCTTCACGTCCGTAAAGTTTCAAGTCTTAAGTCTTCGGTCTTCGGTCTTTGGGGCCCAGTTAGGAATCCAGCAATGCTGACTGCTGCGCAGGCTGCGTGGCACTAGACAATCATCCCATTAGGCAACTATTCCGCCATAAAATACAACGATGACCTTCCAAGGCCTACGGCTTTCTTACTTATGTTAGAGACAGGCAGGCACTCCTTAATTCCAGTCGAGCGCTGTACGAGCTATAGCTAGGTAGGTATATATAGTTATATACATGTATACGCGGACAGATGCAGTTCTATCCTTTCCTTTACTTTCCTTTCGTTTGGTCCTTTTTTGTGGTTCGATCTTCATGTATTTCTGGTTTACCATCAGCAACGAACGCCAAAACACGCAAATCATGCAAGATATAACGTGACACATGTATATTTTACGTACCTACATTATGATTCAATATGTAATACTAATGATCGACTATAATGTTGAGGGGAAGTTGGAGTCGCCGCTGGCAATCTAACCTAGCTAACACAGGGAATATTCGATTTTCATCAAATCTGATCGACCTTTTGTAAAAGTAAAATGCTTGGCCGCTTTCTGCCATCGTGCCTAATGAATTTTCAAAGTTTCATCAAAATCGATCTAATGGTTTGCGAAAATTCACGATTTTCGTTCTCGAAACGGTGTCTGTACATTTCAGGCGGCGTTCCTATGGCGTCTCAACGGGGTTTGTGTTGGTGAAACGGAGCATTATCATTTGTCTTCTTCTTTCACATAAATATCATCTGGCCGACTCTTAATTTTTTCTCATTCACCATATAATATATTTTACTCGAAACACACGCATACCTTCACCTGGTGAACCGAGCGAGCTCTGCCGCGTGGACCAAGCTCCCATAGTCAGTCAAGAGCAGAAGGAGGCTGTTTTAGATGAAAGAGGAGGGGGCTAGCAGCCAGTGGTAAAGCGAATTCAACAGGTTGTTTACGTGCGGGCTGAAAATACGAGAGAGGCACGGCCATCTATCCGCATTCCATCGCCGTTAGTTTTCGACTTTGTTTTAACGTTATACAGGTATAGGTAGGTAAGTATTTACTTGTAGCATTCAAATGAGTCTTTTATCCAGTCACTATTGAGCGGTCGAATGTATCTATGTATATACATAAGATCGATATAAGTGTAATAACCGAAAAAGATAACAGTAGTATAGGTACAATTTCGTGAAACTATTTGGATATCACATTTTTTCGTTATTTTCTTTTTTCGTTTCTTCTCATTTGTCAAATTACTGGTATTAACAAATTCCGCACGTGGCCTGAAACGACGTTTCAATCAACGCACACATCGGCTCAGAACCTTGTAATTGAATTTAGGTTAATAACATGACGTCCCGTTGAGCAGTACCTTATACCTAACGCTAATCGGTGGAATGACCGGGGTGCGGAGATTTGATCCCATCGTTCAATGACATTTCGCCGCGACTCCAAGTCAGCCCAGGTCACAGTCCTCTCTGTGCTCGATAGTAAATATAGGTATAAAAAAGCTGGCGTTCGGCTGACCATGGGCCGTTCCGAAAACTTGCTCAATTATTATTGTCATTATTTTCGTCTTACGCTTTTTCGTCAAAATTTTCTCATTGAGATAACTCGGGAACCGAGTCACAAGATTCCGCATCGATTGGACTATCAAGAGTTGAAATTTGTCAATTCGGTCTCAAGTTATCATGAAACGAAAAAACAAAAACAAGAGAAATGGAATTTTACATTTTTGAAAAACTCAGAAACGACTAAACCGATTAATCTGAAAATCTGATCAATTCTGAGTCAAGTTGATCCGCATCGATTGGTGCATTGGAAGGTAAAATCCGTTAATTCGTTCTCAAGTTATCGTCGCACATGAATTTGTATGCACAGAGACACACGCGCGCAGACGTCTAACCGAAAATGGTCGCAAGTGATTCTCCAAACTTCGAAACGTGGACATCTGACGAAAAGTCGACTTCTCATTTGTGGGGTGATCATCACAACTTCCCTTGTTCAAGCGAAAAGTTTAAAATAAAAGAGAGGGAGGGAGAGAGAACATGATAACATGAATCATCAACGCGGTAACTTCGGAAGGGCGATAAAAAGGTACCTACTCTCGATGGAGCAACGATGTACTCGTACCAAGAACCGTCCTGGCGCGATGCTGGGATCCATAGATCTATGGATCCATACATACTTAAAACCGACTTCGTCATGGGCTGGTGGAATGTTCTTGATAAGGAATACTCGCAGGTTATAGACGTATAGAAGTTACATTCCTAGTCATACGTACACACATATCTACCTATATACATACACACGGGTGCGAGAGGTATTCACTGTAACAGAATTCCACCGAGGTGACACCCATGCCCTGCTGCGTGATGAGATTAATTCGGTCTTCTGAGTCGTCGATGTCGTTGTCGTTGTCGTTGTCGTTGTGTCGAGTCAAAAATTATTGGAATAAAAATGAAATCTCCCGATATAATCAGACACACTAACCCATATCGTCCTCACGGATCATTGACATGATAGATAGATAGGTAGATAGATAGATGGATACAGATGGATGGATATAGAACGGTCCTATTCGTACAGTGTGTCCGTAATACTGATCACGCGACATGAATGTATGCATGAAATATTCTCGTAGCGCGGTATAATATGCCTCGAGGTTGTCGTTCTCCGGAGGGGCGGATCCTCGACCTGGACCTGGACCTTTGGTACATCTGCTCATATACCTGTGTAAAGCGACGCATATTATATACGGCATATAATCGATTGATTTCTAGGGTATGGTCGCACGCGTCCACTATATACATTGCGGTACCGTGTGGTAGTACATGATTGTTGATATTTATTCGTCGTTGTCATCGTTGTATACAGCTGCATTGTTAGACCGCTTGAATTATCATCGACGATGTCACTGACGTTCAATGCGATGTCGCGACGACGACGCGGCTGTATCTATCGGATATAGTATGTACAGATGTAGAATAAGCGAGGCATAGGCATGTACGAGCTTACTAAAGGTCGCGTCTAGTCGCACGACTGACCCACATTTTGGAATGAGGCTACTGCACCGAACAAACGCAACCTTTACAAACCTGCGTCAGGTATAGAGGTCCGAGTTTGAGGTACAACGTCTACCTGCGAAAACAAAAACAAGAAAACAAGGAAACAAGAAAGAAGCCAACAACCAGTGGCGACAACTCTGCTTTCAATTCGGTTCCCGATATCATATAGGTATATATTTATATTTTATAACTCATTGTCGCAGTAACTCTTACAGATATGTTATGAACGGGTTCCGATCAGATCACAGCGAGCAAAGAATCGCGTGTCGTTGTCCGTAATGCTCCAACCGGGGAAGCGTTCCCGGTTTCTTCATTATTACCCGTTGTACCTAGATATTCTTGTATTCGCCTCTCTTTACAGTTCGGTATCATGCGAGAAGCTGCAGGCTATCCGCACACTTTTTTCGTCACCGTAGGTGGATTTACCGCCGATTTCCCGTTTAATATGGATTCCCACAATCGTTACAGGCTATACATCTACGTTTGCGGCTGTTTACGGGCATTTCGTCGAATCTCCTTTCCTGTTTGGTTGGTTTCATTGAATTTGGGAACCGAGCTCCGTCCATGAAGTTTGCGGACGCGATTCAACGGGAAATGTGTATCGTAAAAAATGGCCAAAACCTTTCCGGACTTTCGAAATACCTCTCGAAGTTTATGTCGATGCAGAAAACTCTCCGCGGCTAGAGTATCGCGCGTATAGCCTATGCCCATATACCTCCCACTCACAGTTGACCCATTTCTTTCCGCACGTCGAGTCGCGTCGCGACGCGTGTCGCCGGTGTCGTTGGCATATGTAGGCGTTTGGTCGGTAAATAGTGCGTGCGTGCAAACGTAAATACGCAATGATGCGCACGGTTTGTGTAGAAAAAGCTGTATGTATATACTGCACGGTACAGTATTTATACGCATATATAGATACATAGAGGTATATACGCGATGACGTCACGGCGCGGCGCATTGCGTCTCCGCCCCCCAGGTATAGTTGTAGATCGCCATTGGGAAGGAATGGATCTCTCGAGTTAATTAATATACTGGCCATAATTGCATCAGTATAATTTTTCTCTTTCATCTTTTCTTTTTCAACATGTTGTAATATACAGTGTGACAGAGACGGAGATAGTGAACAGTTACATTTCATATACTAAGCATCTGCGAACTGCGGGCGATATTATTATACGTACCTATGTATGTAACTATATTCGCATCAACGCACACGTATACGCACGAAGGCGTGAGATGTATCGGTGTTATCGATTTATTCATCTCTCGATTCGCTATTCTCGTTTTTTCTCACATTTTTTCACGTATCCTATTACTCCCGGGGCGTCGCACCGCATCGTATCGTACATCGTATAGGAAGGTACAACATACTTGGGAGGTATGCACCTCCATCGAATCGCGGCGCCAGTCGAAATCTTGGCCCGTTTTAAATGGCGCGAGAATTACGTTCACCGGATGATGTACAGTACGTAACGTCATTAACGGCCACCTCGCGGATACATGGGATTGGTATACTCATGTACCACCTATCCTCATCTGTTCATCGTTTGTTCGCGTGCAAGGCTCGATACGAACAAATACCGTATCCGTGTATTTTCACGAATTTACAGGGTGTATAAAAATCATCTGACACTACTTCGCCGGGCGCTTGTCCAGCTCGGGATCGGCCAAGCGCCCCCAACAAGATGCCCCCGCCAAATTGATCCCGACCTTGTTGAAACTGAACCACGAGTTTGTTCGTTGGCTGAAAACAATTCTACTTACCCCAGAGGAACAAAATTCTCGAAGAGTTCATCAGCCGCAAATGAACCCGCCTCAACCCGAAAGAAATCATGAAGTTAACGAAACTACGAACTGTGAGTTCATCTGCGATCTGTGGCCTCTTTAAGACTCTCGTTCCTCTCGATGAGTAGAATTTCTCGATCCAATAACAAAATTTTACATTCATTTTTAACGGCAGGGTGAATTTTGCGGGGGGCATGTTGTTGGGGCCCTCCACCGATCCTGAGCTCAAGGATCCTCCGGTGAAGCGGTGATATTACAAATATCATGTATACCGCTGCAGCATATTATACAACCGTGGATCGAGGCGAAAGATGTACTACCTGCACACAAACAGACTCGGCATACTCTTGCTGCTGCTGCCTATTGCCCTTGGCGTCTTCCTCGGTGTGTGTAGGTACCTGTGCGTTGACTCTTAAGATACCTAGTTAACTACCAAGTCGGCGCAAGTCGAGGCGCGAAAGCGTCTCTATCATTCGATGGGTAAAAGTGTAGGTAGGCAAAACATGGAGAGTATTGTACATTGTACATACATACATATGGCTGTACATCGAAGAGAAGAGTAGAGTATAGCTCGAGTGCGGCAGCTACATGGTGTCTGTCGGTGTCGGTTTATTGCGCATAACTGAACTAACGGTAGAAGGAGAGTGTCGATCTCTGCGATACGTATATGACATGTATTACAGAAGCCGTTTCGAAAACAAAAAACGTGAATTTTAGTAAACGACTCGATTGATTTTGGCGAAACTCTAAGGATTCATTGAGTACGATGGCAGAAAGTGGCCAAGTATTTCACTTCTCCAAAGCATTGATCGGATTCGATAAAAATTAAATATTACCTATGTTAGCTAGGTTAGATTCACAGCGGCGGCTATCCAAATGGCCTCCCAAATACGAGGGACCTCCGCAGACGGTCAGTTAGGGTTGTCCACGTTACGTAGTACATATCTATGTACACGATGTAGGCATTCATACTCATGTCTACACATGTGAATCATACACACACAACATTGCGAATTGCAGCTCGGCTGTGCAGACGCGGGGCTCAACGAGGGCGAGGGCGTGGGTTCCACATTGTATACACATTCCACAGTCATGGGTTGCCTTTTGGCTCCTAAGTGTTACCAATCGGTCGTAAATCACGGCGAATGAAATTACGCACATACGTTAGGACGCACTATACATATACCTACGTTGCAGGTATATATACCTATATACCGCGTCTATATGAATATGCCAAATGAGTTTTTTTTTCCTTTTTTCAGAGTATATAGTACAGGGCCGGTTCCGGACCCTGAAGAATCGGATGTACAGCGTACTGAGCATACTTTCTTTCAGCAACACTGATTCTGAACTGATTCGAAGAAGGTGGGCCTTCGATTTGCTCTGATAACTCTTATCGCGTGTATGTAGGGCGTCGCGTCACAGCTCCACTCGGTTACACTATATTCTTTACATTGTTCCAAGTTTTTCACGCAACCTCACAATCTCGCGGTGACTTTGTTCATATCTTAGTGGAACTGCGTTCCATATCGTCTACAGATATAGCCAAATTTTCGTAATTTCACAAAGTCTTGTACTTCGGACATAGGAATTTCACTCTGTCATAGATAAAACGAAAAAATGATAACGGAGGTGAAAAAGGAAACCACCCGGAGATAAAATGACTGATGCGGTAGACAACAAAACGTGGCCTATGGTCATCATTAATGAATCGAAATCGCTGTTATTAATGACACAGGGATAACATTCAACGGATATTATTTGGGCGATGATTGATAGTTTTGATTTTTTATAGCACAAGAATGTAGGAGCGCGCTCCGTGCGTTGGAATAACAGTTTTTCGTCCACGCGCGTAGCGCGGCGATCAAGTCCATGGAAAGTCGATCCACGATGCTTCGATTCTTATAATGGAACACAAAATTTCGAAAATCTCGTGATCCCTGCACAAATTTCACACGTGCTAGTCTCCGAAGTTTTTCTGGACACGAAATTAGAACATTTTTGTTCAAGTCTGTGCCCGGGCAAATTCCGGAGACCAGCACATACGAAATTTCTACGAGATGATGAGATTTTCAAAGATTTTTAGTTCCGTCCGGAACATAGCACCGCGGATGGATTTTTCACCGGCACGACTCTCCTCCTCTTCCCAGACTCCAGGGCCGTTGCCTCTTCGCTATTATAGCTATGCGAATGAAGCATACTGTATGCATGTATTGTCCGCGAATGAACAACTGCCTAATAACTAGTATATGGAATGCGGTAGCTTATACTGCGCAGTGTCTGCCGTGGTCTGGTGTATGTATATATCACGTTTATTCTCTCTTTTTAACGCCATGCATGCACAGATTTATACACGTATATCTATACACATACGGCATATGGAGGTGCAAGTGTAGATGGTTAGCCCGCAGAGAGTTATTCTCTTATTCGAAACTCCTCTTCCCTTTATCCTCGCGTTCTTTTTGCGGACCTCCTGCATCTTGCAGACCTCTCGGCAAGTCGGGGGTTAAGTCCTTCGACCCGCAAATAACTGTTGATGGAGGTGAGTTTCGCATCGTGGCTGATAATCCGTTTCATCAAATTTTATGAGGGTATATAATGTATGTATATATATATATATATATATATATATATATATGTGTGTGTGTGTGTGTGCGCGCGCATGTCTACGTATATGGCACTGAATCGTCTTTGCGGATGAAAAACGTTGAAATTTAAGACAAAAAGAGATGAAAAATGAGAATCGCCAGATCATTTAGCGAATATCGAAGCTGATGAAGCTGCACATAAAGATTGTTTCGTACAGTGATACTGGGTATATTGTTGTGCGGCCGGTGTTAATCTGGTTTCACACGGTTTAACGTACGGTTAAATCGTCCGGTAAGCATAGGTACGAAGGTACTCAAGAGTTTTTCGTGGGAATTGCAAATTTTTCATGAAACCAAAGCAGAGGTTTATGGATGAGACCAAGTGTTATATTGGTTTTGTCCACGCCGATGAGACCGGGTAGAACGAATTCCCCGTGATTCAATACCCGCGGTGTTTTTCCTCAATGTATATATAGTACCTATGTCCGTATACCAACCTACCTATGTACCTAAGTCGATTACGGGTATATAGGTATGCATATACATAGGTATCTGATCACGAAGGTTTGTTCGTGGACGAAAATGAAAAAAAATTGAATGAAAAACAGAGCAAAACTATCCGTGTTGTTTCTAGGACTCGTGTATTATCACGGAGTAGTATCGGGGTGGGCGATACCTGGCCATCGCCACGCCACTCCCTGTTTCTGGATCCCTAAACGTAACCTACACTATTGCATGTATATTGTGAATATATGCCGGTCAAAAGTCAGTGGAGGAGAGATGGAATGCCACTATTAAATGTAGATTACTGCACCGATGTGAGACACGCAGCCACACGGAGGCATGTAGCCGCGGAGAGATACGATAATGAAAATTACAGGGATAGCTAGCTGGCTGATGCGAGTCCGAGTAGGTGCCTATACCTAGATACACGAGTGTAAGAGCATTGCGGGAAAGCATCGTCGTTGTGTAAGGCTGGCCGGCTGAAATAGCTGCCTTAAAGAACCGCCGACTCCGAATCGTTTCAGAGTTCTCAAAGCGTTGGGCTGGGCTGGGTGGACTTTAACCTGTCTCATATCTACCCCTCGGAATTATACGTCTCGTATGTACAACGGAATAATGGATTTACCGGCTTACTTCACTTTTCAGATTCTCAACGCGAATGATCTGCATGTGACTTGTGAAGCACACCTTCGTTCATGCGGACGCGATGACGCGACGCCGCGCTGGATGCCGATTGTGCGAGTTAAACCGGACGTGAAATAGTTGAGAAAGCGGGAAAACGAGGAAAAAAAAATCGGTGAAAGATAGTTTCGGGGATCACGTAACCACTTCTTTTTTTTTTTTAAGTTATGAAGATTCCATAACGGTCTGTAAGTCCAACGTGCTCTTTCACGTTACGCGTATGAATTCTCCTATTTTTTGTTTCTTAGTTCTTAATGTTCGATTAATTGAAATTCATAGACGGAAATTAACAGTCGGGATTTTGTTGTGTCAAATATATCTGTATATGCATATTGTATGTATACTATATGGGTACTCACGAGCCAAGTGCATATCTCAAGTTTGGATAACAGCCGTACACTACTATAATCGCAAGTGGAAGATTTTTATCTAGTTGTTTGCTTACCTGAAACAGAAAATATGGAAACAAAATTCAATTATTATTCAATTATTTTGCGTATTTCGAGGTACGAATGGACGTGGAGACTTCTGAACTAATTAGTTTTGGTTCTATTACTAATAGCCTTGTAATTAGTAGCGGTAACGTTTGTGTACAGATCGTAGGCGCAGGTTGCCAACGAGGTTCGTGCACACTCGTGAACTTCCCCCGTGCAGTGCATTCGAAACAGGTGACTCGACTTTGTACAGATACTACATTAAGTTTCAGAGTCAAATTTAACAAGTCTGGAGAGAAAAAAGTTTCGTTCTAACGGGACGAAGAGTCAAAATTGTTTGGTCACTCGTATAAAGAATGAAGAAGAAGAAGAAGAAGAAAAAGAAGAAGGAGAAGAGCATCACAGATTTGGAGAGTTGGAAAAAAACGCGATTCTTTCATTGTAGAGGTAGCGGGCGAAGGAGGCCAGGACAGGACAGTTGCGGGATGATAGTCGTGGTAGAATGACGAAGGAAGCATCTGCGGCCGAAGCCGGAGCCAAAGCCGAAGGCGAAGCTAAAGCTGAATCTGAAGCACCTGCCCCATTGCCGGAGGCAAGATGTACTAAAACCATAATAGCGTTAGTCTAGACACGAGCGTTGGAATCGGTATTTGGTCAAAAATTTTCGAGGAGGAGGTTTGAGGTGGAGGTACCTAATTTTTTTCATCTTCTTCTCAGGAGCCAGTTGGATACCATGACGCGGTGGAGGAAAAACGGGGGTGGCACCAAAAGACCCGCGTGATCTCCTTGGACCGTAGCAAAAAGCGAAGAACAAAAAGGGAGGAAAACGATCTCTCGGTTTTTCAAATTTTACCTCCCATCGAGGTAAATGTGAACGCTGCAATGAAATGACGTATCGAGCGATTCGAGAAGAGAAGACGACGTCGTCACGCGATCCGTGAACCAGCTGCTCGATACTCGTCTAATCAGGAGTCACGGAATAGTCCGTCTGCAGATTATTCGAGCAATGAAGCGCGAGTTGGAGGGAAAAAAGGAAGACACGAACGACCGAATGGAGAAAAAAGAAAAATCTTCAAACATATTATTATATATTATTCAGAGCGAAGGCCATCTTGTGCGTTACGGAGGACGCCGCGCCGCTGCAGGCGCGGCGTACATGAGCGAGAGAGTTGGCGTATCGTATAATACCTGCCTACTATTATACCAACCTGTAAAAGACAAGGAGAACTCACGGAGAAGGCTGCCCTTGGGGGGGGGGGGGGGGGGGGGGGAGACCCGTTCTCGATATACCGGCCCGAGCGAAATCCCGAGGAATTTCAGTACACGCGGTTTCGTTCGTTTATATAGTATAAGGTATATACGGTTTTATTTTACAACCAAATTCGAGAACTCTTTTATGCGCATACTGCCCGTCGCGATTAGTAAATCAGCAGCAGACTGTCTGGCGGCTTCGTGAGATTCCATGCGATACTATATCTGTATCCGAGATGCGAAAGACCGGCTGCAGTGTAGCAGAATCGAATTCGAAACGGTCTAGGCACACTCTTTTCATTTTTTTTTCCGCTTGGAATCAAAATGAAGAGATTCGGCTGTACGAGTGTGCAGGAAGGTCGAGCGTACGCGCGTGATTTCAGAACCTTTTTAAGCCAAGTACCGCGGCGATATGCTTTTTCTTCCTCTTTTCTTTTCCTTTCTTCGGTCTACGAAACGTTGTTCTCGTTATCTTATTTGGAATACCGAAGGGCTGTGCCTGTGGCTCTGTGCAGGTGACCTTGGAATTTTTGAAGCGATCGGCTCACAGCTCTCGTGAGGCTTCATCGATCCACCCGAACTAGGCTGCATGGTATAGAGACGAAAAGTTACGCGAATTATAGGAAGAACCTGTGACATAAGCGTAGAAAAATCTGCTGTGTGCGATGAGTCATCATTCCGATGGCGAGAAGCCATTTATCAGGAGACTAATTAGAAGAAAAAAAAAGTATCAAATCTCTGCCGGCGGTCGGATGAAGAAGAAAAACCACCTACGCAAAGTACAGGCGGAGGCTGACGTCGAAAGGCCTGACATAAAACGCGTTCCCTCAACGTCTCTCCGAGTCAACGATCAGAGCTCTCAGTGACTCGTTTCGCCAACGTTTCAGGCTTTCAGGTGGAATTTGCGCGCGCGGTACCCGATTTGCTTATAACGCGCGGTATCTCTACTCAGCCGATGTGCGAGGAGCCGAGGAGGAGGACAGTGTGGCGATGAGGTGGGGTAAAGAGGTATAAGAGGAGGTCGAAGAGGACGGCCAGAAAACTCGTTATATGCGGTGCTCATTCAGGACTCGTGTTAAAAAATCTTATTCTCAATGGCTAGGCGGTGCGGTGCGCTGGACTGATGTGAGAGCAGCAAGCCCACCGTGTCTTATTTCTCGTTTATAGTTTCAAGAGCTCCTATGGGTGTATTCAAAGCGGCACTGCGTTTCCAGGTTTAGGTAGTTTTGCAGAAATTCTTCTACCCCGTTCGCGAACGAACATAGGTACTACACGTACGGCAGGTATATCAAAGTTACGAAAAGCCTGCAGACAGCGGATGATCATTAATGGCTCAGTTCTTTGCAATCGGAAGTCGAGAGTCTCAATCCCGAAGACGCGGTCTTTCCGAAGAGAACTTGGACAACTTTTCGACTCTCATCTGCAAGGCGTCTTACAGTCAAATTTCAGTTCTCCGCCGATTCGGAACCGTACGAAAGTCTTTGTACTATGAAAACCAAAAATCGAACTCACGTTTTGGAAACGTTATGCTATATTTTAGCCCGCAGTTTCGACATCCTCCAATCACGATGGTAATGCCACCAATAGTAACCAGTTGTAATAATACGTGCGTACGTGCAGCGTCCTACGCAGGAAAACGATTAGTCTAGACTCGCAGGGTTCTAAGGTGAGGTTAGACTTGATGGAATATCTTCGGTTAACGGTTTCCGAAAGGTCGCGAAAGATTCCAGACCAGAGGCCCCTAGACGAACGACGACACTCAGTCGTGGTCGTATCGGTGTTGGCATATAACATACACACCTACTATGGGATTTTTGGAAAATAAAGAAACGGAAAAAAAACGGGGAAAAAACGGAACGGGCGTATAGGTACGTTCCACGTTGAGCTCGCTATTAATTTACAGCGTTCCCTCTGGGCGAGCTTGTTAAAAATTTGCATCCGTTAATTACGACCAGATCGATGTCGCCATTTCGTAGAAATTCGAGTATATACTTGTGCTATAAAAGAACGAAAGTTTCCCTACCGAAGATCGATACTTTTATTTCATTTTCCCGATCTTTATTGGATCGGACCCTCGGAGGCGGCGTACCGAAAAGAAATTCGAACGCAGATACGCGTGACGCGATTTTCGCCGAGCCCCCGTCACGCAACGGTGAAATTCATCAAAAAAAAACGTGAAAAGAAAACACAGAAAAGGAAGTACATGCTGACTTCGAAATTTGGAAATCGGAAGTTACACGGCTCCAGAATCGTCTCGGCTGTATTCGAACGGGCCAGACCGTAAAATTGTCTCATTATGAAGGAATCGAGTGATTATGAAGCAAGGAAGAGGAGAAAAAATCAGGTCCAACGAAGTCCGCGTGAAAAGATCGGGTGTTATGCTCGTACCAAATCGATTATCAAGTTGCTATACCTATACGAGTAGGTACTACATGTATGCACGTACATGCATTCGTGTGTTGGATATTTCTTGGTAGGTGTAATCATCGTTTTTACACCGTTACACCGCAAAGTTGAGTAATTATGGGCGCCTCGCCTGGGAAGTTTGATGCGCTTCAAAAATATTCTCTATCACTTATGCCGAGGATAATCTACTATCTCCACGCTCCGCGCCTTCCTGAATTCTTTGAGGTCGACAGTCGACTCCCGAGTCGAGTCGCACGCAATGGGATCATTTGTGAGCAGGATTTCATTTTCTGCTGCTGCAGGTGATCTGATCTCTGCAGACCCCCGGATCCCAGATCCCGGGGTCCCCTCGGTCCTCCAGCGCGACTCTCTATGCATTTATCCTCGGCTTCTTCTCAAGTCATTGTTTCTTCCTACGTATTTCATCCGTGCGTGCGCGAACGCGTGAGAGCGTAAGTCGGGTTGCATCGCATGAGCAACAGGTGCTACTGCACACAAGTTACGCGCGGATACTCCCCCAAGAACACGCTGGTTAACGCAGGGCGCGTGGGGCTGCACTCGCCAGCGTGAGATATATATATACGTTGATGCAACTCTTTCTATACGCATGCGTTTTACGCACTCGGTATATGAATACTCGGGATGCAAGTCATGCGGAAGCGGAGGGTTGAAATTCTCAGCTATATACTATACCTATAATTTCATCCATCCAATGAAACGCCATAGTATGTATGTATGTATGTACATAAGCTTCATCAGAGTCAACGATGTAGAGTACACTGGCCGTACAATAGTCCGGTGAAATTTATTCTACAGACAAACCGTCGACGAACATTCCTCCCTCAGAAGAGAGTGTACTTGCGAAACCGTTTTTATTTTCACCCGAATTCGAAAGAATCTTATCCCCGAGATCAACACGAACTCCGAAATTTCAAAATCGGATCGTTCGCACAGAATTTTTTTATCATTTTTTCTGTCACGGGTTCGGTGGCACAATTGACAGACTATGAAGGATAATTGAAATTCTATGCGAATCATCCGATTTTGAAAATTCGAGTTTTCTCTCAATCAGCAACAAGTTAACTACGGATTCACTGACATGAAACAGATTTCCGAAGAACGCTCCCCGCGTCATCTCATATATGAGAAAGAAATGTAATGGTTTTCTTTTTTTCTGTAGAACAAACTTGACCAGACTGTACGAGCAATTATCCTCGAATTAAATCCATATCTTACGGCATAACTGTAATGATTGTTGGTATAGGAATTCTAACCACGAACTGCCATGTCGGAAACTTTTACGAATTACATAAATTTTATATAATAGGTGAACGACGAAGGTCGAACAAAGCAAACGAGGATAAATTACCAGAATATTCTAATGTAAGCGCTTATAGCTGGTAAGTATAGACAAATATCAACGCCATAGTTTTATCGTCTTGAGCCGCGTACTCACTTGAGCAAATTTGCGCCCACCAACAGTTTTTTCACTCAATTCGCCGATGGGCCGGTGCGCGAGGGAAGGAGATGGAGAGTGTGCGTGCTTACTCAATCTTGCTCAAGTGAGTACGCAGCCCTACGGCTCGTGACCGGTACACGTCACTGTCACACGCCCAGCACGCATCGTGAAAACCCGAAAAAGGGACCAAAAATAAAATTATTTTGTTGAGTGGGTCATCGGGTATTTCCGTTTCGTAATTCCTCGCATTCCTATATCGGCATACAGGTAGATATCCGTATGCCAATGAGTGTGAGTGAAACAACATTTCACGGCTGGTGCCTATACAGACACTTGTTATGTTTCTTGCGGATAACCGAGAAGGTGTCACATCCGAGCTTCTGACATACTCTTTCGAAAATGTTGTTTCAGCAGCGACGTATAAGTGCCCGGAGGTGGAAGGCATGATAAACACGACGCTATCTCGACGCTCGAGTTCACGGAGAAGGAGCAAGGCTCTTCTTGAGCCTAATGTTCTATTTGACAAAGATACCTACGCGCGGCGGTGTACGGTTCGGTGTACTTAGGTTAGACATTACATGCCCACCCGGTATAGTCATCAGGGTCGAAACGAAGACGTGCTAATCATAATAAGAGTGATAAATTTTAAGGAGAAAGACGAAGACGAAGACTGCGCGAGTGACGCAGAGATAACATAATAAGTGATTCATGATCAAGTTCAGACCACGCATCCATTTATCGTAAACATTTTTTATCACCGTTTTATTTACTTTCCACCGTACCAACTATCATACCTGTGTCTGTAATTCCCGTGCTATAGTTACGCGACGAATACGCATGCTTTCTTGTGGACATGCGGTGTTCGAACGCTTTCCTATATGAAGAAAACGAAGTTTTGCCATCAGTTTTTCATTGGGCACACAAGATTCCTTTCACACTATGCCCCAAAGGCGCTGTGCAGCACCGCTCGTCTTTCGTAGTCTGCACCCCATAATCGGGACAACCTGCAGCTGAACATTTGCTACCGGTCGGTCTTCGACCGTCAGTAGATATCTGGAGCGAAAACGAAGGCAAAACGAGAGAAGAAAAGAGAAGAGAAGAGTGGAGAAGAGAAGAGCAGAGGAGACAAAACCAACGAAAGCGCAAATCGGTCGACTCGTTCCGTGACACGAGCGACAGCCGAAGCTCAAGCCCCAGCTTCCAGCAGCGCAGGACATTCGAGAACGAAGCAGGAAGTAGCTGAGAATTGACGAGATGATCTAATCGGATGGAAAAAAAAGAAGCGATCAACAAATTTTTCTCTAACTTTTGAAAATTTCTCGCACGAATCTCTATCCAGAACAGCGGTCACAGCGGATAGAACGGCGTAATATTCGATGAGCTTTTGCGACCTAACTCTGAAAGACATCTGATAAATAGTATGCGAAATGGACTACGAATTAACCGGCCAAAAGGATTACGTAATTTTTTTCCCCGTTTTTGTCTTCGTTTTCTTTCTCCGAGGACTTTGCGATAGCCGTAGGTGTGTGTATACGTACGAATACATATGCTGTACGTACCCCGTGGGCGTATCAGGCGTTACACCTGCTGTCAGGTATTTTTTGTTTTCTTTTTTTCTAGATCCGGTATCGTGACTTTTCGACGACGAATGCCCTATTCCATATCCATACCTCGTACATATACCTCGTATTTCGTACGTATGTATAATGTGAAATGAAATTTTACAAGCCTGTCGTAACATTTCGAAATAATAATTTGTGGACAGGTATATTTCGTGAACGCGAAATGTATTGCTTCGGGCAATTCACTGTATATCTTATATATATAATAACGGGCGAATACAGGTATGTACAAGGTATTTTCTGATCGATCAAATTCGCGTGCGTCAATGTATATACATTAATTATAGGTATACCCATTTTTGTATTTACGTGCATATGCATAGGCATGAGGTTCCCTATTCTCTGCAACGTTATGCACAACTTCGTCATTGACGTAATCTTATTTCACCGCATGATTTGAGATACGACGGAGTGACTTCGAAGAGACCTTGAATTCAGAAGAATGTACTCAAGGCCGGGGAAACGCAATATTATTATGCTCAGAAATGATATGAAAATCTCATAAAAAAAAAAACGGATCTGCTTTGATCACTCAATCGAATTCGTCTCGATCGACGACTCCGCGAAACATTTGACAAGGCTTTTCATACCTCTGCCTACTTTTTTCCTCCCTTCTATGCACGAAAAAACTACCCATTTCTAGCACAACGATCGAGACCGAGACCGAGACCGAGACCTTGAAGGTGAACCGATTTTAGTCAAGCACTTTTATAAATTTTCTGCAAATCCGGAGTATGCACAGGTATAGGCATACGAAATGCCACTCCAGTTGGTACATAAATCTGGTACAAGGGGACTGGTTATGAAGAGATCGAGAATAAGAGAGAGAGAGAGAGAGAGAGAGAGACTCTATACGAAAGTATAGAGGTAAACATTAATTTTGTCGGCTGTATTTATTTAATTCTAGAAGCGTCCGAGCCAATAATAACCAGTTTTTAATCTCACAACGAGTCTCAAGGGGATAGTAGGTATAAGGTTGGTATATGTATGTAGAAGGATATATATATATATATACCATAGGTCGCGATGCAGGCGAAGAAAATTTTCTATGCATTTTAAAATGGCCTTTGAATGCGTCTACTGACCTAGATAGAAAGTAATTACATTATAAAAAGGATTCCTAATTCTCTCTCACACTGATTGTAAGGAATATTACCACGGGCCACAGAGAATTAGAATGAAAATTGACGCCCGGTTTTTATTTTTTATTTTTTATCTTTTTTTGAAACAGATGAAAAAATCTTGCTCCAAATCCTCTCCGAAACGTCGTACGGTGGGCGAAGCTGTTCTATCGCACCAACATACACCGCGGAATGTAAGTATGCATGCGTGTATGTACTACGTACACATATCTACCTACATGGAGATTTGTCAATTTATAGTAGAAAACTGAGGTGAAAAACTAAGCGCGAGTCGATGGATATAGGTATGAAGTAGCACCCGTACGTTGTACGTACGGCAAACGCTCAAGGGGACAGACCGGAAGGAGTCACCGGATGTTAGTACGTTGCGAGTTGTTTCCGCCGTTGTTTGTCCCGGAACTGTGGGAAAACTTTTCCACTCTACACCGTTCTGGCCTATGAATATCCAACGAATAGGTACGCCATCCCATCCCATGCCATGCTATGCTATGCTCGGGCTTCGTAACGTCATCATCATCATTGTGGTCGTCATTATCAACATAACATCATCGCGAGAAGATGTGAAAAGTGCAATTTCAGCTGCACTCGCGAACCGGAGTAGCTATGTATGTGCACGCACGTTTATATTATATCATACGTATGTACGTGTGTATGTACGTACGTACGGTCGTTATCATTTATTTATACTACTAATTAGTCAATTAAATAGAATTCTTATAATTACATAAGAAAGGAAATTCAAATTCTTTATATAAAGCGTATAACTCCCACAATCAGGCGTCTACCTTGTATATTGCAGTACCCACTTACGCAACTTAATGATTATTTTGTTTCGTTTTTTTCCCTCTCTGTCTCTCTCTCTCTCTCTCTCTCTTTCATTCCCTCGTTCTCGTGGTCCCGAACAATCGGATTAGTCAAGATAAGTTCTCATGACTGTGGTGATCTCTTTCGTTTTTTCTGGATCGTAAATCTTCGACGATGGAAAACGAGATTAAGACGGAGAAAAAAAGCCGGAGAAGAAAGACCGAAAAACCGACGGGACATTAAACGTAGATAATTCTCATAATGAGAAGAAGAAGAAGGAGCGCGAAGGTTCGCGAGCGTCTCCGTGAGCCCATTTGCGCCTGGAGTAAAATATTGCAAAATAGCAAATTGTCTCACAGTATCCAGTGCCGTTCTTACGTCCCACCGCACCGCACCGCACCCCGCCGACAGTGTTTGCCAAAGTTTCGTAATTCCCTGTTTTAGCTTAAAAGCAAGAATAACTAGGCGCCAAGGAAAGACTCGTGGAAAACAAATAATACACGTATACTGACACCACGCAAACAAACACACAGAGACACACGCGCACACACCTTGAGGTAAAAAAGTGACTTTGAGAAGGTCCAATAGTTACGTTGGCCCGAGTAATTCAACATTGGATGGGTATTAAGACCAACAGATTTCTACTCGAGGAAACTGCGGAGCGATGAATAAATATAGAAAAATAGATAGATAGAGAGCGAGAGAGAGAGAGAGAGAAAGAGAGAGAGAGAGTCGTTGCCACGAGTTTCTAAATCAATTTCAGCAGCTTCCCTCCTTTTCACTATGTACCGCGTGAGATTGAGAAATCTGAACTGTACGTGGGACTCTCGCCTATTGCAGCTAATCGTCGATTGTAACCACCAGGGAAATATTTTAACATTTTTCACCTCTACCTATATACGTGACAAAAATGGTGAAGAAGGAGAAGCAAGAACCGCCCCGAAGAGTCGCAAACCCCCCGAGGGAATCGGAATAGGCGCAGGTATAGGAAAGCATGCGGGTCTATTTAGGAATCGAGGTAACCTCAAGGTAACTTTGAGAAATCTGAGGCAGCAAGCAATGTTGACACAAGGGATTACACCGTTTAAAGCGTTATAAATCTCATTGTTGGCTGCAGGAGGCTGAGGCTGACCTGACTGCAGAGTGAGTGAGATGATCCGCGAACTGAAATGCACTACGGGGTCTGCTAGACTCTTGACTCATAGTTCGTATAGGCACTGCGGATCTTGTTCGTCGTATGTGATATGCGAGGCTGATCATATTCTGCATAATTTACATACGGCTCCTGTAAGAGAGCCGGAGTTTTGTCTTACCTGTGTTTTCTGCGAGTGAGAAAAAAAGAGAGAAGACAAAAAAAAAAAGGGGGAAAGATATGAGTGAACGACGTTTATACGACGAGCCGCAGTGGGTCGGAGTAGTAAACATGTTTCCGGTGTCGTGAGCCTACCTGAACAGCACTTTTCAACGGCTGTGCAGGATAATAAACGAAAGAAATTGAGAGAAGAAGAAATGCAGAAGCAGATCTTCGAAACTCGGTGGTCGATTTCTCCTATTCCGTATACTATTTGCTCCTGGTAAATATCGGATGTATTATAGACTGCGCCTGTGCCGAGAACCAAGCGACACAGATCCTTGATAATTAGTAGGTATCTAGTACCTGCAGTACCTATCGCCAACCTACAACTGCGCGAGTGAAGAAAGTGCGGAGGAACATGCAGTGAGGGGATAGGCGGTGCTGCGCGGCACATACGTATACGTATGCAAACGGTGCAGGTGAGTAAATGTTGGGTACGTATATAGTATTTGAGTTGAGTAGAAATCATCAAAACAAATGAGTACTACCTGTACAAACCCGGGTCGTAGCATAGCGCGGCGGTTCATTATACCGTGAAGAATATATGGAATGAAATTTTATACCGCTTATAGGCTTTCGCGGCGGATAGAAGTGCCTACAATGGCGTTAACAAAATATTTGTGGTTTTTCACGCGGTTGTTATGCGTTAACGGTCGCCGATCACTTGAACCTCGTCGCGACTCATAATCTAAAAGAACTTTCTTCCGACTTGAGTTAGATCGGATCCTCAGAATGTACGTCCTACGAAGCAATTCCATCTCCTTCGCCCACGCAGCGATCACCGAGACGCGTGTGACGTGACGATCGAAAGAAATCGTGGCATTCAAGTCCCAGTATGTACATCGAATCTTGTGACAAATTCGCGGAGAGAGGATCTTCGGGAGTTATGGACCGAGGGAACGAGGAACGCGATATCGGAAGGCAAACTGCGAAGACATTGCGGTCGCGAGGCAAACTGTATACCAGATAGCTGCCTCTAAAAGTGTGTCAGGAAATGGTGAGTTACTTGCTCCGCGAGTGAGTGAGTTTCTATCCACGACCCGTTGAGTGTACTGTATACCTAATCGTGTACGCAGAGTATGTTCACGTATAGACTCGAATGTACATACGTATGCACGTATGTACGTATGCGCGTATCGTTTATAACGGGGTTGAAAGAGGTGAGAATCAGCATCATAGGTTTCTTGAACCCATTCGTTCGTTTTATAACCGAACCGATAGTTACCGCTTATATCGAGTGTTTCGAGACGATAGTAGCTGGTAGTATCTGTCGAGACTATATCATCGACCATGATCTTGATCCCATTGGGCATACGTCTGAGCAATAAGTTTTCCACACCCGACAGTTTTATGGGCCACTATGGGTTCCTGCGACAAAACGATTCGCGTGTTCCTGCCTATATGCCTATGCAGTATCTGCGCTCTCTGCAGTCTCTGTCCGCGGTCTTTGGACTAGAATTCTCCACTAAATTACGTCTCGAACGCGCGGAATAACTCGATCGGTATAAAAGATAGCCCACCGGAGGCCAGAAGAGTAATGAATGGAGACAAGTTTGAAGTGGAAATGTTAAAGCGAGCGTGCCGATTGTGATCATCATTACGATCCACGTATCGAGATCCACATGTATATAATTCGCACTCCACGATGATCGAGGATCAGCATCGCCGGTGATTGTTCGATAATTAAAAGAAAGTAAAAATGCCGGCTGATGGCGGCTAGTGATTGTTTTCCCATCGGTTCTCAGCATTGCGGCATTCGCGTTTCGTTGCCACGAGCATGGCGTCGTGTACGTTTACGTTGCCCGACAGCCCGACAATGGTCCCCCATTTTTCAACGTCTGGTCCCCGCAGGTAAGGCTCAGGACACGTCACGTGTTTCTATGGAGACAGCTGTCCGCCGTAAGACAGGCCTGCGGGCTCGCCATGGGTGCAATAGAAATTTCGAAAATGCGTACCTATAACACAGTAGACAGGGGTAGCTACAGGGGAAGCCGGGATCCATGCATCGTCGAGTTTTATAGGACTGTGATTTTTCGCCTGGATTTAAAAATACGATCGTTATACGGAGGGGGATTCGTCGGGGGAATAAAAAACCGTTGAGTACGGATACTATACGGAGCCTCGAGGGTTAAACCGTGAAACTTTTATCGTGTGATTCAATCTCTACCCCTAGGCCCGGAACCCCTCTTCTGAGAGATTGAAATCTTTTCCCTATAGATTTATCATTCCTATTGCGACTAGCCGTACATCTTTTGCGAAGATTAGAGAGTCATTACAGAGCGTACGCACGCAGGCTGAACGGCTTGCTCAGCGACCATCGTGAGATGAAACTTCCAATTCACTTTATATTATGTCACACGTATACACGTGGGATTACAGACGTACAACCGGTGGACACGACGTTTTGTTCTGTTCATTAAGTCACGAAGCATGAATCGATCGAGCTTCAGTATTGATCCGTTGATCGAGAAATTGCTGAAAGTGTATCGATCACCTATCGGAATTATGATTTTTGGAAGAAGGATCTACTATGCGGACATTCGAAAACTGGACGTATTTGAAAATGCGGCAGTAATCGTATCTTGTAATGAGACACACGATAGCAGGCGAATAAGTCTGAACGGTAATCGATTTCAGGTGGTTTCATGCTTTCGCAGAGGATAGCACGCGCCCCGTCAACTCGCGCGATATAGTTGAACAAGAATAAAAACATCCAGAGTTTTATGTTTAAGAAGTTATTGAACGATTAAACTACATCCTGAATGAGAGCTAATTGAATTTGTAAAGTAATAAAGCAATGGTCACGCTCGGATGAGCAACAAGTTGCTCGATTTAAACTGTTCCTCGTAAGTAAGAATAGTACCTACATTCCTACCTACCTACCTACCTACCTACTACTGCATCTACCTACGTCCGACGTTCTAAACTCCTACCAAACTCTACTACGATTTGTTCCGGAGAATGAGTACCTACATCTATACCCAAGTAGGTACGTATGTACTACGTGCAATAAAATGATCCACTACAAGACCGAGATGATTTATCACTAAGAGTCGAAAGGGAACCCCGGAAAGAAATAGACAGGAGCAGATCCAATGCCATGATGGATTCGGCGAGCAGAAATCCCGGTAGCTTGGTATTTCGCTGGAGTAAAAACGCTCCGGCAAAGAATTCCTCTTGATTTGAAAAGAAATTATTGTTTGGGGGTAGAGAATGCGGTGGATGAAAATTTTCACGATCTGCATTTTGAGAGTGGTTATACAGCTATAGTAAGAGAGCGATAACTCCGGACAATTGCCAGCTCAAATCTGTGGTACCTAGTTGGTGATTTACGAACCCGGGACACTCCGGGGTCCGGGTGACCGGGTGCAGGCTCCTCTCCAAGTTTTTTAGTTGAAAGAAAGACCACCCCCGCAGGATAAGAGATTGAGAGATGAAGAGATGGAGGGAGAAAGAGGGGACGGAATAGGCAGGGCGTGGGAAGGGAGGTTGGCTCGAAATTCCCAAAGAGGCATAAATCACCGTCACCGAAACCGTCGTTACCATAAAATTCATCATAAATGGGAAGTCGCGCATACGTACATACGCGCATACGTGGGACCGACAGCTGCGTTAGTATGCGAGCGCGGTATCCTGCACTATACGCCGCATTCTCGTCTATCCGTGTTTGAGATACGGAGCATAGAATCTATGTTCCTTGGAAGGCAACGTCAGCAACATACCTATAACCTGCAACGACCGAGTAAATACCATTCCAAATGATTTTTAAATACGCATCTCCTTCTTCATCCTCTTCTTTTTCTTCTTTTTCTTCTTCATCTTCTTCTTCTTTTTCGTAGAGCCAAGCCCCTTTCTTGGAACTTCTCGGCATGCACCACGCGCGCACGCACCGCTTGATTCGGCATTGTGATGCAAATAACCATTCGAGAGCGAGTCTCTCTATCTCTCTTTTTCTTCGTAGTTTCTTTTTTCGCTTCTCTACCGAGGTGTACGGATTCGTACGTGATACGGCGACATCGCGATTACCTACGTATGTAGTACCTACGTATAATATACCTCACTACATAGGTATAGGGAGTTAGGTGGGTATCAGCCCGACCCTCCTCCCCCTCGAACGTATTTTAATACGTCGCGTAGGCAGGCTTGAATTTCTCGGTGACTTCGATCTTTACCGGTCCGCAATCACGTGACATTGTGAGCTTACAATTAGATTACAGGGTACGAAACCCCACCGCGATTCTTGACTCTCGCGAATTCATGAATAAACGAACGAGCCTGATATCCGTGGCCCGTTTATTATTGTAATATACCCTGCGCCGTACCGCGCAGCCTGATTCTACAGTGCCACGCAGTATAGAACCGTTTCGCTAACCTAGTCGAAACTATCTTTCCCCCTTCTCTTCGTTATGTACAGTATAGTACATACCTGTACGCGGTTTGTTAATTATAGATCTCGTGATCATTGAACACCTAGGCAAGTGCCTATGCCGTGACCCCCTTCACTTGGAGATCGATGAACTAACTATAGAAGCAATCAATCGCGAAGCATTGATTTATTTGGATTTGACACGCAGCCCAGAGCCAAGAGCCGTGAGCCAGCCGTTGCCGTAGGTGCACGCAACTCGATTGACCGGTAGCTCAAGGAATGCTGAAACTATCGTTCAAACTTCCTTCTACATAGGTGTACCGGACTGTGTATGTACCTACTATGATCTACAGGAACTTGGGCGAGTTGCTATTGCCACCGATACACGACATCGTTTCTCACGTTCGTTCGACGATGTAACTATACTCGCACGAAGAAGGGAAATCAAGGAAAAATTGCAACAAATAAACGGAAACTATCGTTCTTCCGGCAGAAGATCTTCGTCACCTGCATTCTTCAACCATTCTAACAAAGGTTGAAAGCCATTGAAAAACGAATCCTCATTATAGGTATACATGCGGTATTCATGCTAGATACATACCTAGGTACGAGTTCGGGATTGAGGTACGTCGACTCTTCTATTGTACAGCGATAGTACAAACGTTGCAATTAAAAACTCATACTTAAAATACGCATTCATCGCGCAGCACATGTCATGGTCGGCTCCGACATGCAGCATCGTTCATGGTTGTTACGTCGTAGTTCATAAATTTCATCAATTAGTGATTTGCAATTGACCAAGGTGTGCGTCTGCGTGTGCGTGTGCGCGTGAAAAGCGTGAAATTTCATTTGCAGATATGCTTATAGGTACACGTATATGTATCAGAAGCGCTTGTAAATACTTGAGAGTTGATAAGCCGCGCGGAGTTCGGTATTTCGACTATCCATCATCGCGATATGGCCTTCGGATGATTGTGATTTACGAAATCGAATAGCATGGGATATTCGGTGGACGCAGGTAGTAGCGGTACCCGGCCGCCTTCTAATAATTTCTTGATCTGTAGCCATACGAATCTGTAGCCTGGCAATCATGCTTGGCATTTTTTTGAACCTCATTTTACTTTATCGAATTGACCCGCACGACCCACGGCGCGGAACCTTGGCCTCTCGCTTACCGTGCTGATTGTAAATCCGTGCTGCAGGTGGAAAGGAACCTTCTCTCTCTCTCTCTTCTTTATTTCTCTCTTCCTCGGTTGCTTGAAGCACCACCACACCGCGTCGCTGCCCCTTCCTCTTGTTTTTATCGCTCGTCTCCTCCGGCAGACACCGGTATCCATACCTACGTATAGTGTATTCCGAGCACTCGCGCGTTCCTTCGGAGGCGCACCAAGATTTCCCAATAGGGTTCTCAGTTTTGACCTTTTCATCGTCATTTCTCTATTATATACCTACTCAGTTCGCACAAATCGCGAACGGGGTGCCAGGAATTAACGGCTTTTCCGCAGCCGTCGAAGTTTTCGATTCAGAGACGAAAAAAAACTAGTTCTTGAAAGCGCGGATCATCGATAAGTCGTGTGAACAATCTCGGGTCCTCTATAGACACGAGTAACGCAGAAGCACATTCTCTGTAACATAGTACTCAACTCATTCAGTCTATCCTGTCACTTTTTTATACGTCGTACTTTCTCTGAAATTATATATCTTCTAATGAAGAGCTGAGGAGTGCACACGTTGCGAAGTATTTCCGGAGAAACGTTTTCTCTCGTGAGACGCATTACGGATCTTTTCTCCTTTTCGTTTCAATCTCTAGTCCACTGGCCGCCTCACGAACTGGACGTTCGCGTCGAAGGATCATGTCTTCAGCAAGGAGTGCTACGTGGCGGTATTATTCGTATAGCTTACACTGTATTCTCTATGGTATTATATACGGGTGGAAGAATAAACGAGGTACAAGACACGTGGGACGGTGAATTAGCATTCGAGTTGCGTTTAGTTGGAAACACAGCGCCGCACCGCTGTGAACAGTGCAACGCCTTGTCAATGAAATTAGCATTGCATCTGCGCGCGCAGCCAGTTGTTTAAAACAATTTTCAATCGTTTCATCCGAGTCCGAAGCCTTCTCCATGTATATACATACACCGCACCAATACATACATTACGCCAATACTATACTGTACTAAACTATAGTCCATATGCGGCGGGACATAGAACGAAGATGGATATAGATAAATAGATGGATAGATAGAATAATTTGCATTGAATTGCAGTATATACATAGTCACATAGACGCATACACACATACGCGCTGCTCACTGAACTCCAAGAGCTACGGCTAGCTGATACCGATGCTGAAGGCGGGAGAGGAGAGATTGGAGAGGAACACAATTGTGAAAAGCCAGATGTAAATTTTGTAATCCTTTCATACACCACACTCTCATTGCTAGCCTCATACCATTTGATCGCGGTGGTACGGCATCACATTCTTCCTCTCTCTGCTCAGCTGACTCATTGTCAGCAGAAAACTCGGATATAGGTAGTTCGTACCTACGTACCTATAGGCAAAGGCTACGTAATGTTCCCATGGTACATACGTTACCTATATATGTATAAAACATCGTTTTTCAATATATCGTTTCCGACTGCAAAATAGTCTCGAGAGTCTGTGGAGTCAGAGTCAGGGGAGTCAGACGTATGACGCGACCATGAATCAGAACCGGAACCTCTGGCATTCCTGGACGACAAGTGTCCTCGTAGAGTCTCTGACAGTCTCTGACTCTTCGTCTCGGCTCTCGCGGAGACCCATACAAGACACGTTGACTTACTTTCCAGTCCATGTCCTGGTGGGTGGGCACATAATAATACACGACCATTCCGCCTCTTTAGAGAATCGTCGGAGGTACAAGATTCAAGTTCGAGTCTCTCTCTCTCTCCGTCTCCCTCTCATCACAGTTTTCCATTCTTTTTGTTTCTTTCCTCACGTTTTACTTGTCGATTCATTTTCGCCATTTCTTTTTAGATTCTGTTCTGTACCGACCACATAATCGCGAAGGGCACGAAACTCCAACGATTTTGCTCGGTGTGGATCAGTGAAATTCCTTTTTATACTCATAAACTGCATTTGACTCTGCGGTCGCTGATCATCATCAGCACTGGGGATCTTCAAAAACTTGCGGAGAAAATTTTCACCGTTCACGCGTAATAGCCGCGGTGTACCGGTTGAAATCTATCGATGGATGACAACGATGATACAGCAGAAGCACGTTCCGTTCGCAGCTCAGGCCACGTCGGGTTGCGACAATCAGATTTACAGGTTTGGTATAATATAAAACGATCCCGACAAGTTTAGAAATCGACAGTAATGTCTGACCGGATAATATAGAGAAGATGGGGCAGGTAGGCATTAGTGCACCGCATTGAGAAAGGCGTGCTCCATTGATCTCGAATTGTATTGCCGATATACAACCTCGGAAGATCGTTCGCCGTGCCTGCCAGATAGACTATAAATGGAATATGTGTATAGATTCACTTATATGCATGCAGGTACGTGAATGTAGAAACACACACATACTCTAATGGGCAGGCATCGTGGAGTTAGGATTATATTGCATTGCCTGCCCAGAGGACTGTGCAGCGCAGCGCGGTATACGAGACTGCATAGCGTGGACCGTAACTTTAACACTTCCTCGTGGGGAAACAATGGCTCCTTGATTAGCAAAACACCGCGGAGGCCGTTAAACGTGCAGCTCAACTAACAATAAGCGTCGTCTCAATCAACATGACATGAAAAATAGAAGAGAAAAAGAACAAAAAATGCGTCAAGGATGTGTAGGCGAGGAAATTTTGTCACCAAGTGAAAATAGTTAGTTTTACTTTTGTCTACCTCATTTTCCAGACTCTTTAGCTCTACATGCCTCCTCATGCCAATGTGATGGGAACAAGCAATTTCTTGGGTGATGAATGATCGCATTTTTTTCATCGGTGTGGGGGGGCTTCTGGAAAGTTTTTATCCGCGCAAAAATCAAACTAGATTTGTAAAGTTTCGCTTCGATTGCCAGAATACCAATTGTACATATAAATGGTATGAAGTAATCGGGAATGAAATGTATCTTCACTACCGATCCGCAGTGTCCTGTTTCATTACTATTCCAAACAGATACATCGGACATTCCGGTGACCTCGCTAAATTCGAAAGTTTTTTCATCCGTTCTTCAGATGTTGTTTTAATTTCCAAATACAATAGTCCAGTGTTCATTTCACTACGAACACTAATGCCATTGTGGCAGGTACATCGTGATGTTATGATTTTCATCACGAAATAGCATACTTGGAAGCTAGCGTCACTGTGGTTTTGTGAACTTGTAGCAGCGGTACGCCATTAGTTAAGATTAAGTTCGCGATTATGTTTTTAAACCGTTTGAAAGAGTTTACGGCGCTGCTTTCGAACGGCACCATTGTTGACTGGCCAATGAAGAATTAACCGTTCAAAACTGCGGGGTAATTAATAATTATCCTATCCATTCAAAGCTCGATTTCCTGCCAGCGATATAGTGGTATTCATAAATCTAATTCGTAGATTAGCAGCAGCAGTGGTCCGTCGTGACCAATTCCGCGTATCCACCTACTCACTCAGAAAGAAAGAGAGAGAGAGAGAGAGAGAGAGAGAGAGAGAGAGAGAGAGAGAGAGAGAGAGAGAGAGAGAGAGAGAGAGAGAGAGAGAGAGAGAGAGAGAGAGAGAGATGTGATGCATTGGAACAGGAAACGACAAATGAAAATACTTTCCCGTGTCATCATACTTCAGGCAACTGCAGCAGCAGTAGCAGCAGCAGCAGGAAAGTTCAATAATGTTTTTTGAGGTCGAAAGGCAGAGAGTAACCCGGCTAATTTGAGTTTGGATCTCATAAGAGGGCTAGAGTTGACCCCAGATCCTAGAAGTGGCCTGTCGGAGTTAGAGGGCGTTGGACATTAGCGGCAATTACCTACAAAGCGACGACAGACTGGAAACTGGAAAGGGCTAATGTCGCGTCGTTAACTTCTCTGTTTTCTTTTCGTTTTATTCTCTACCTAGTCGGGGAAGAAAGAGAGACTATCTGTCCTGTTGTCTGCAGGTTTTCCTCTTTCTTATAGAATCTCCAAACGCTCGAGCGGTCAAACGCGGGTTTTTTACGTCAACAGAAAACCTGACCCTATACTATACAAACGGCAACGACCATTGGCTCGGTTGCCGTGTATTATGTGTACGTACTACATAGGCATACACCCACGAAAACTTAACATGGCCGAGGGAACGGACTGCACCCGGGGTACTTTCGAAGGTGAGTAACCCCGAAGTTATTCGATACTTTCAACTAACGCTGCAGCGTTATACTATATACATACTATATTATCGAGATATCGAAGGAACGGGTTCACTCGCACGGACTGACAGTTTCGAAGGCGTTGAAAAAAACTAGGCGCTAGTTTTCATTCCACGTGTCAGGAAATACCAGAACATGACCACAGACGCGGCCCGACCTTTGTCTAAGAAACAAAGAACAGCCCTAGGTAGTCAGGACGGGCTTGCTTATGGGTCTACTTGGATACGTGGATACTTGGATAGACTGACGCGCGTTCCTAACCCAACCCAACTACACAGGGAAATAGTATGTTCCGAATGAGAATGGATAGAGTGACAAAAAGCGCTTTTGTATCGGTCAGACGGACCGTTCCCTCCTCCTCGATTCTCAACTACAAAACTCCGACCTCTTCACTACACTGATATCAGATACATCGGAATATGCATCCCGATGCATATCTGTGTGCACGAAGTTCCTCCACAATATCGCGACAAGCAAGTAGGCGACTAGGATCACCGTACCAACAGCCATCCAGGTTGGAAGCGAGATTGAGACCAAAGAAAAGTATAACGCCTACAACCGCTAGAGAGGGATGTTTTCTTGCTCGATACAAGTTTTTCTTTCCGATTGTGCGGAACGAGAAGTTGAAAAATTACTTCGTCGATAGTTCTTTTTTTAGAGGAACTGTTATTTGGATCCTCGATATTTCACACGAATTGTCGATCGGACTGAACGATGCATGATGTGAGGATAAAAAGGAGTAGTAACGTGGTTGTTTTTTGGTGTTTCTTTCTGTTTCTCTCTCTCTCTCTCTCTCTCTCTCTCTCTCTCTCTCTCTCTCTCTCTCTCTCTCTCTCTCTCTCTCTCTCTCTCTCTCTCTCTCTCTCTCTCTCTCTCTCTCTCTCTCTCTCTCTCTCTCTCTCTTTCGAACGTAAACGTCGAGAGATGTCGAGCGCAGTGATTACAAATTACAAAACGGAAGAGAAACCGATGTGCGGTTTGGTACAAGAATGGTAATTTCATTTGAAATTACAAGTATCCATACCACTACCGTTGGTAGGACGAATAACCGGCGATAGAGTAAGAGAGAAAGAGGTATGTATGTAGACGCGGAACCGTAGAGAGTCTAGCTGGCCAGCAATCAATCGTAAAAAGTTGAGAGAGCCAAGCGGTTCCATAAATCTCTGGTAATCGAGCGAGGCGCGCGCGTTCATTTCGAGTTACCCGGGCGTGATTTGTGCCTCAGTCTGTTGGTAATTACGGGTGTGTGGATTCGAGATAGTTACTTACAGGCATGTTGGACCTTGCCTCTTGACTCGGCACTATATTAATTGCCGTATAGTTTGCCGTCTCAATGCCTCCGGTCACCCGATCATCCCGACATGAAACTTATATACCCCGCACGAAGAGGGGGTGGCGGTCGAAGAGCTACGCGGGCACGCGAGTGGGCACCAGACAGTTCCTTCGTTTTTTTTCTTCCCTTCGACGTGGAAGTCTTGATGCAGTTATTACTACATCCCCCTGCAGGCTTTTTGCTCCGGCCGGGCCGAAGCCTCGTCAAGCGAAACAATCCAACGGCAATCTCCGTGACTAGTTAATCACGAACTTTTTAGCATATCCCCACGGCTACCAGCGGTTCGTTTACTCATTCGACGTAAAGAAATGATCACACGTTCGGTGCTTCGTATCATCTCTATGCGGATATTCACAAGGGATATTTAGTGAGACGATTTCTCCTCGTTCATTCTGATCATATCTCATATCCGAGGCTTCGGAATCTCGAACATCTCTATACGACTGGACAGACGATGAGTCTGTTTGTCCGTTTGTCTGGACGCTCATTCAGTCTATACGTCTCGTACGAACGTATACCTACGCGTGCAGGTGAGTTTGTAGTAGGTACGGTGGAAATGGTGGTAGGGACAACTTACTGGCGGTGCTAGATTTGTTCACTTTCAGCTTCACTGAGCAGCACCAGTGGCACCAGTAGCACCAGTAGCGGCAGCAGCCAGGACGAGCATTCCGAAGCATTTACTGTTACACGCAACCGAGACAAGCGATACGCAAGAGGTAAGAGGTCCACTCGAATTAACCGAGGAAAGTCATTCAAGCTTATTTGCTGCATTGTGATTTATTATCGACATACGTCCAAGACTTTGTTTCGCAAACAAAAAGGACGAAAGAAGAAGGAAAGAAAGAACGAAAGGTGAATGTGTAGTCGACGGATGTATACCTATACGACAATAGAGAAATCGGAACAAAACGTGTATACCAAACACGTGTATAAGATGTGAACGACTGTTTCGACGAGTTTGTCATTCGGTGACACCCAGATTGACACCCAGCGACCTGAAAAGTCAGTGAAAGCTGACTTGATACACTACTGTTAAATTGCCAACTACAATTTGTCAACGTTCACTTTGCAGCAAAGTAAAAGGTTAAAGCCAAGGACCCGGTGGAAGCTTGTGCAAAAGTTATGCGTGCGTCAATTGATCTTTTTCATTATTCAAATGAATTCATTCGTCTCGATGGTCTCTTCTAATGAAATTTTAGCGAATTAAAGTTATGGCCGGTGAGCAGAGAGTGGAGAGGTCCTTTCCTTTCCCTCGTATTTCGTTGGGCAACAAGATTGATCACGTCAACGCGTTATATATAGTATAATAATCTTGTACGTAGATCAAGATTCGTGAACACGATTCGTCTATTATCTATCTCTTAAAAAGGTGAAGATAGGCTCTACCGCACGAGACGGTCAACGTAAAGCTCCTTCCTCTCGGTGCTGGTACATCCTCCAATTCATACACACACTTACACTCGACTATACTATTCTATACTATACATCCTGCATCTATTTTCTCCTCTGACAATCAGTAGCACGAAGACCGGCCAATAATAAAGGCCAGTTTCGTTTCTTTTGCCACCGGATCTTCCTCCTGCACCGTGAAGGATTCTGATCAAAGGATTCCATCCTATTTCCCATTCTGCAGCTATCCCAGCATCGGTCCCTTTTATTTCTTCTCTATTCTCTTCTCTTCTTTCCGTTGATTCTTGGGCTCTCCACCTCTATTCACGCGTGTCTCAGCTCTCGTAGCACAAGATTTCAACCACGGCAAATTCGAATTCATGCTTTCTCGTACGGTCTTTCTTCGCGCTCACGTATTCACGTTCTCGTTGAACCGGTAGCAATAGTAGTGCGGGAGTCACTGTCCGGTGAAAAAGTCACCGATATGTCACGCAGTCCTGAACACTGCGGCACAGATCCGTTATATATACCTTACACGCGTGATTTCTCTGCTAGCTATGACATTTCCGACAAACAGAAGATAGTAGAATGATGATAATAAAAACGAGTAAACAAAAAAAGAAAAAAAAACAGAAAAAAATACAAGGAGCATTATTTACCAAGTAGAAAGTGAACTTGTGACACATGACATCGGGTTGGTTCCGTCGCCTGCATGAAACAATTAGGAACCTACTCGTGAAGTTCGATTATTCAACCGAAAAAGAACAAGAAGAATAAGAAGAAGAGTAAAAGAGTATACGAGCTACACGTCCAGACTCACAGAGATACGATGGAGGTTCAACGTGTGTGTTGATAGGTAGAAGATACGCATTCACATATATACCCATGTAATAAGAATATAATAATCATGATTGCGCGACGGACATCGGAACAGGAGGAGCAGCAGCAGCGGCAGCAGCAACGTGTAGCCCTTTTTTTTTATGTTTACAGTTAACATTTTTCCCAACAGCACGAACGAACTCCATTCTTAAGGATAATAACACGAGAGACCGGTATACGTTTCGTCTCGTTGGGTTGTCGGCAACACCTACTTTTTCCCCCCGTGTCCGCGTCCGCGACGGCGCGCGCGTAGTTCGCTCACTCTAGTTTGCCGTACACTAAAGTTTAGTTTAATTTAGTTTCATTTCTTTTAGTTCCATCTCATTGTCGCCGATATATAGCGGATGCAAGATAGTAGGCAGGAGAGCATAACTACCGACGTGTATAACTCGTTCTTTCTTCAGTTCGGTTCGATTCAGACTCTTGGAATGCTCAACCGTAGGAAGCCCGGAGGGCGCGAAGGGCCTCCTTATATGGAATGATTTCAACAGATTTATACATATACATATATAGATGTATATGCTGCAGCGGGTTTCACGGTTCTAAAACGGCTCCGCCGTTTGATTAAAGGTCGGAGAGTGCTGGTATAGGTGTGTAATCTCTCAGCTGGGCAAAATACGGTATGGCTTCTATCGTAAGAAGAGGAGAAAGAACGAGAAGAAAAAAATGAAAACGATAGGCCAAAAAATCGTTACCTGTATATACCTATCGATTAGCGGTCTCCCATTCCTCACGCTGTTGTAAAAGAAAACTAATACCATACGCGACCCACTGATCGGATCTCAAGTGTGATTCAGATCCTCCACCGCCACGTGGGAAGATTGAACAACTCAACTTACTCCAAACAAAGTTGCATCAATATGCGCCCCTCGATCTTCGCCGTGGCGCGGCGTACGCGCCACGTACTTGACCGCAGGTGGGAAATACAGGATTACATTAAATTACATTAAATCGTATTACGCTTAGATGTCATATCGAGGCAGGAAGTTCATCTGCCCTGTTCATCTGTTCACCGATCGGAGTCGCACGAGGAAGGAGGAAAAGAAAAAGGATATGAGAACGCGGAGGATGAAAATGAAGAGGAGATGGGAGGTGGGAGAGGGGATAGAGAGGCTCGCTGCTCACCTCTTTCATGCCATCGAGTCTTCCAAGACTCTTGGTTCCTCGTAGAGGAGGAAATGCTACATCGTGCCAGCTGGACGCGGCCGGTGCAGCGCACGGTTGAGGTTCGCTGATGTTGAGACCTCGTGCGCGACTTTTGCTCTTGCGTTTATCGAGTAGATGTTTAGCTCTTGATTTTCTAACAGGTGGCGCGTCGTCCTCGGGATCACTTTGCACTTCCCATCTTGATGGTGATTTGAATCTTCTACGAGACGAAGTTGGCGATGTTACCGGCGATGTTAGCCGTTGCACCAACGTATTGAACATCGTCATATTGGACGCGATCCTCCCGAACGTCGTGTGATCGAACGGTCACAAACAGAGAAAGGAACCGACGATTCGAAGGCTCAGTTTCGAACGCGGAAGACGACAGAAAATAGGAAACGGAATAAAATCAATATTATATCCAGCACTTCAGTAAAGTTGTTCAGTTCATTTTCAAAATAGCGTAATCCCGCAACTCCATGACGTCACTAATTCCACTGACCAATGATGACGGCCTATTATACCGATCGCCTACTCGACAATAATTCTTCAACTTATATCCGCTACAGAAGCGACAGTAACAGTAACACCGCACCACACCGCACCTTTTTATAGTCGTAGTAATACCGATGATAACGGCCGATTATTCTTTTCCGGGCTATATATGTGCGAACAGGAAAAATATTCTCAATAATTTTTAGTTCTGAAAAATGGCATCGCTATAGCCGTAGTACGCCCATCGTACTGAACCGAATACTCATTCAACTTGGCAGCTCGTCTTTAGCTTTGTAATCATGTATTACAAATGCAAGCGGTGCAATCAACCGTGAAGAATGTATCAACAAGCTGTGGTATGTATGTTATAGCAATTGATAACACACCGATTGCACGAGCGAGCCGTTCATTAAACACGCACAAGAATTATTAGGTTCCAGTTTGTTCACGTTCTTCGAGCTACGAGCTTCAAGTTTCGTCTTCAATCCAACGCGTGTCCGTTAAGTATCCAGGCATGTAATCCAAGCCGTTTAAAACTTGAAGAATAGGCACAATCCGGAATTGGCTCTCCACATAAGAACTCTCAATTCAGCAATATCTCGTCGCTCTCTTTCTGCCTCACATATATATCTTGACGAGGGTGAACAATTCAGCTGCGGTCGGTCACTCGGCGCTTCGACTCAAGCAGACATTTGGCTTCGGGTGCACGAAACCGTCGCTGCTTAGTGCTCACCGGTTGCTTCTCCGAGGGCGGTATACTCCTGCGCTTGACGCACGCTTCAAATTCAATATTTGACTTGACACTGCGGCAGCAGTCGTGAACACGTTAACACCTCGGCGATTTTATCTCCACCGCCCAGCGGACTTGTTCGATGATTCTCGAGTTACGATTTCTTCGATTCAGAACACGCGCGCGTGTGGATTTTGTGCCTCTCTCAGCACCGTATCTTCCCCCGTGTATAACTAAACTAAATTTTGCGCACACCTTAAATTTTGATGGTTTTCGTACGCGGATGCTTGTTTTTCACTGCCTTTTTATTCCACTAATTTATGCCTGGGTATACCATAATGCAGCTAGAATCTTATCTCCCCTCGATGATACGGATGAAATATAAAATACACACGCACACTTTCAGAAAGATTGGTAAAACAATAAAACTCTACGTATGCACACGACATTTGGCACGCTTCCGGAGCGCCATACCACGATCGTTGACTGCGTACGGAATTCGACTGGTCGTAGAGAGACCGTGGCAAGCGAGCGGACCGGTTGGCCTCGCTTACCCGTAATACGACCTCTTCCGATACTCGACGAAGAAGCCCGAATCGACCACCTCCTGGTGCCCCAGCCTCCCCCCGGGCCCCCCACTGGTCGCCATAGTAACGAGACTTATTCTCCCTTGGGCCTTACATACCGTCCGTACCCACATGGGCAATCAACGTTCTCGAAAATCTCGAAAATCTCTCAAATCTACCGAATCTTTCGAAACTGGAAGATGACCCATAGATCGGAGATGTAGATTGATGAGCGAGATCTAAAATCGTAAAAAAGATCCGGATCATGATCGGGGGGGGTAAAAATCCTACGTGAGTTCCGCGAGTCGCCCTTCAGGAAGAAAAGACATCCGCGGTAGCTGAAATACTCCTCCGCTGATTTTGCGTGCGCGCCAAATACTTTGGAGCGGATTTCGACGCCTGGATAATGTATCCGTTACGATATTATAGTTGTGATACCGCAAGAACGTCGACTTCCGTACCCCAGGGTCTCAGGTTTATGGGGCTAATGCTTCAGGCTGTCGGAATGCCCGTTCTACGAGATCACCAACGAGAAGTGTGCAGCATAGATGCTGTGTACGCGAACTCGTTCCGCGTTCTGGGGTGTGCGGCTCTGCCTCCATTGAGAGCGAGTCTAGGCGGATACTACTACCAACTACCTGGTTTGATCTTCGGTCAAGCGATCTGTAGGTACCCAGGGTAATTATTTATTATTTCGGGATCAGAGCCCTCGAGAAAAGCGCTTCTGGGGGTTATTTTGGGCTTCGTGAAAGTCCGATACACATATACACACTCGAATCGACGCGTACCAAAGGAAGAAGAAAAGAAGAAAGAAATGTGGAATTGGGAAGCGAGAAGCGAGAAAAAGAGAGATGAAGAACCTTGGGGAAGGAAAAAAGCTGACATAAGTGTGACTTGGCACTATACTGAGGGAAGGAAATCGATTTACCGTAGGAATGAGATACGATACGCGATACGATACGATGCGACATGGACATCCCGGCGCACGGAAAAAATCCCGAAGGAGAAATAAATAAGGTCAAAAGACTATCAACAACTTGAATTAAGATTCGATTGACGGCCGGTTTTTATCACGTCCATAAGATCTCGTGTGTTCTCTCGCGCTGCGGGAGATGAAACATTCACAAAGATTTTCTCTAGCCTTCGTGTATACGCGACACATGTTCGCATACCTACTGTATAAAAGTTGAACTGGGAAAGAAGAATTTTAAAACCAATTTACGAACCGGGTATAATGGTACACTGCGGGGTTGGCTGGTGGTTCCCGAGATGGACGTCGACTAGCCCATAGAAATCGCGAAATGGTTGATGCTGCGGGGTCGAAAAAAGAACCAACAGATACACGATACGAGGTATATTATACCTTAGAGAATTCTCCATAACAGTGGAATCCATTCGAACTATACATCTGTGTCTCATCAGAGAATGTCTAAGAACGCTCGCGGCTTTTCGCGATGATACATATTTACGGTCTCACGTGGTAGTCACGGTCCGTTCGTCCCTTTTACCTGCTGAGATCGGTATTAAATTACTTACCTACCCACCAGCGCGTTCCCTTCCGTTTTTTTAAGAAAAATAAAGAAGAAAATCGCTGCACAGACCTGGAAATAGTCATCCGTTGGTCATCTAAGCTCACCGTAGTCATAGGAGGTACCTGAGTATTCCGGTGACTGATAAATCGAGATTCAACTGCGAAGTCAAATTCATATGTTCGGAGATGTAGGTATATTAAATATGTTACGTTACGTTACGTTGCTGCGGTGAAGCTAAAGTTGAAGCTGAAGTTGAAGTTGAGGTCTTTAAATCTGAAATCTGTTTGACCAAAGAGCCCGAGGGGCTCTGTCTTCTACAGTTCAAGCGTTGAAAATGAAACTTGAAGCAGACAGGCGCGTTTTTGTTCGGTTCATGTAAAAGGGGCGCTGCGATGTGCTGCGCTCGCTGCTCTCTGTCTCCTCGGCTCTAGCCTCTCACACGTATGCCGATCTACCTACACCTATACCTATAACTATGCCTATATCATAATGCCCACTCTTCTTATTTCAGGCGTCGTTTCATTCTATTTCATCTTTTTCTGTCTAGGTAGACAATACTACTATGGTCCTGACTGCGGAGCTCCTACCTCGTACTATCTACGTGACACGAGTTGGGTATCGAAATTTAGCGTGTCGGAATTGACGCGGAGCGAGCGATTGGACTAGTACGAGTATAGGTATAGGTCGAAAAAATAGTTATATGTATAAAAAGAGGAGTTCAATTAATCGAAATCCGAAGCAAAGGCACAAAAAGAGAGCGGAGGACAAACTGAGAAACTGATCGAAACTTAAGCCTGGATATGAAGCTGTTCAATGCTATCTTCGTAATGAAACAGCAAGAGCAACAGCGACATGGATTGTGGGTCAAACCAGGTTTTGTTTTACAGATAGTTTAGAATAGATGTGAGGCAGGTATGCCTACTTGAGTTTGCTGGAGACACGGCAAGAATAGGCATATGTACCGTAAGTATCCGCAAATATCTGTATAGGCGATATAGGAAAGTGAGTGAACCTGTGTGCGGTCTACAGCTAACTCGTAAGTCGAATATAATGTAAGTATAAGTATGCCACCGATCGCGATTGCATTTAAGGAAATTGCACATTCGCAATTTTTCAATTCTCCGAAAGGTGAAATGTCCGGCATTTTATCATCCGATCAGCCCATGCTCGCCGTGCCGGCAGATTTCACTCCGTGGCGCGGTAGACAAAAGTTGAAAAGTTTGAAAGCACGTTGTGTGGTTGGTTAATGCGAGTATTATGCATGTACATCACACATGGACACTCGCTGTCGTACGTGTGTCTGAGCGGAAGATTTATCTGTTCGAAACTACCGTCCAGTGACTAGTCTAACCTGATCTAACTAAGATCACATAATTTAACCGAGGCTAGTATAATCTAGCCCTATAGTCTAGAATATTGCAATGGCACGCCCATTGCAGGGTGCCCTCCAGCATCACCTCGTTAAATACAGACACTCTTCGCCGAGCCAGACCAGAGAAGTCCGGACCAGGCCAAGTGAGCTAAGAAATGTTTCCAACCACAGCATCAGGCACAAGGCACAAGGCATAAGGCATCAAGGAGCGAGGCACGGTCCACTTTGCCAACTTTAATTGCTAATTATATTACCTCTCTGACATTAATTAACTTTCGTTCACGGAATTAAATGGAACTCGTTGCGACTCTCACGGCGCAATAATTACATCGAAGCTGGAGGATGCGACGGCACTTCGGAGTCTCTCATTTTATAATTATTCAATTTTTCAGTCGGTATATACACACAGTTTTATGCGGTGAAATAAGCTTTCGCATGCATGTGTCGTAATTTTCGGTACTGATCTGCAGTATGTATAGTCTAGACGAAAGATTCTCTTTCGTTTGCAACAATCTCACGCGAGTACGCATCCTTATCCGCTGCTGCAAGTGAGCATGTTCTTTTTCTCTTTGTGGTTCGGTGTTGTCCGCTTTTGTTTCCCTTCTGGGACAGAACATGGAATTTGGAGCAGCGTTTCACTTATAGAAAGATGTCGAACCGGCTTTTGAATGCCGCGTATGTGTAAACAAAACACGTACCTCGACGTAGTACGAGTGCTGCTGCCCTGGTTACGGTTTTTAGTGAACGTCAAACAGCTGGGCCGTTGTTTGCGGGAATAGTATCGAAATACCAAACGTCATCGGATATTTACTCTGCACGTTCAGAGTCCCCTCCTCGTCGCGATACTACTTGAACTCAAATATTGTATTCGGAAACTGGTATTGTATTTGGAAAGCTGCTGGTTCAACGGTGAAAGGAGTTTCCCATTTACTAGTTTTTCCTCCCCAATCCATACAGTTCTCATACATCCTATACTCTTTATCATGCACGAGCTGCGAATGGAACGACGTTGAAACAGCGACGTAGCGGACGACGTGCTCCCGTCCGAAGAGCGACAGCGGCAGAGACAGCATGTGGCGGGAAGCTCTCACTGGAGAAAAGCTGACGGAGGAGCAAAAGGCTACCAACTGGTGGACCACCGCGTTGAACAGTACCTACCTATACGCCCGGAGCACCTTCGCCCTGGATGGCCGCACCTCACGATCCACCACCTTACAGCTGCGTTGTTGAAGTGAAGAGTATAGCCTCGTTATTGTTTATGTACGTCGGAAGTGGACTCAACTCGCGAGAAATATACGAATAAGTATACCTATACGCAAGACGCATGCCACATACGTTCCAACCTGTGAGAGAGAAATCTATAATTTTTATTGCCCATTTTCTACGTCGTTTTCTACACGATTTATATCATGTTGTATGAATTACTGACGATCCTTTTTCTTCCTCTAGCAATTAGCGATCGAGAGTAGAGTCACGAAGGTGGCTGCCCAAGTAAGTCATGCTAATCTTGTATTCTAATTCATTTCAATAACGATTGACGACCGATCGCTGCAGATTAGGTATATATTACCCGCGTTTCCAATATAGTATCCACAAACCGATCAACCGCTGCAGTGCTCGGGTTGGTTGAGTGCAATATAAATTTGGAAGACGAGAAACAAAAATATATACAAGTGTGATGAAGAGTACGTGCTCGTATGCCGGATTTCAGGGGCCATTGGAATCGCCGCTGGCAATCTAACCTAGCTAACACAGGGAATATTCATTTTTCATCGAATCTGATCGATGTTCCGTGAAAGTGGAATACTTAGCCACTTCCTGCCATCGTACTAGATGATTTCTCAAAGTTTCATCAAAATCTATCGAGTCGTTTGCCGAAATTCACGGTTATAATTTTCGAAGCGGTTCCTGCACATTTGAAATGGCGAGTCGTATGGCACCTTGATGCTAGCATCAGCCATAGCTTTAGGGTGTAAATCAAATAGCTCGCTCCGTTGATATATCGGCTTACAAGAAGGAATTTATGGCTTCTCGCGAACAAGACACCCTTAGAGAACAGTCCCATATTAGGTCACTCTTCACATATTCGTTTGGTTTAACTGTAGGTACTACATACGTGATATGGTAGTTTACGGATTAGGTACTGTGTTATTCGACTAATGCCAATTGCTATGGATAATATTATGATAGTACAAGCGCGAGTAGGCACACACGTCTAGGTTCAGCCATGAACATAGAGGCCAATGCTTCCAATGATCTGGTAGACGGGTGACCCATATTGATAAATAAGCGGTTATACTTTCGACGCAATTTATTTGAGTATCGAAGAAATTAGGTATAGTTTTGCGGAAGGCTGATTGTAAGCCGTGAAGCGGGAGTCCGAGTATATTGTAACGGGCGACCGACGAAACTTGTCGATTTTCCTATCCATTTTGTTAACTTCCATGCGAAATGGATGGAGCATGAATTTTTTTACTGCGAGACACGTTCGTAAAAATGAGTAATAAAATAAGGTTAAATTACGTGTATTATATATTATGCTATTGGTTGTAAGAGGCTTTCTTGCAAAAAAGAGAAAGGGACGCGCTGCCCGATGCCCCGCGTCGCTGCGATCACTCGATGAAAGTGAATGAACCGCGGACATGGAAGTAGGTCTATGGAAAGAAGTACATAATTTCGATTGATATCGATTTCATGTGCTTCTAATTTGTATGCAATGTATAATACCGGAGTGGAATTTCCTCCGTTGGCTTCATATCGGGGGCGAAAAATATTCGCTTCTGATTACGATTGTAAGGGGAGGAAGTAGACGAGCAAGTAGACCTAACTGTAACTTGTTAATTACACCGTCGGACTCATCGCCAGTGCATTAGGACAGTTTGCACAATTTCCATTACGACGCACAAAAATATCCTGGCATTTCACTCGAAGAATTCGGTCATTCGGCCGGAAATTTGCGGGCTCGAATTTTGCACGGCAATAAGAAAAAACAAAGAGAAAGAAAAAAAAATTGAAAAGATACGATCGAAAGATAAACTCAAACGAAAAAGTTCGTACGAGCGTCAGTGAATCGATTATAAGCCAATTATAGGCATACACCAATAATGTATGGTGAAAAATTATCGAACGAGAGTCAAGCGTATAGAGTGGCCGCGGGCGGTGGAAGTGAAAGTTTTTTTCGTTTGTTTGTTTGTTTGTTTTCTATCGCTTTTAACAACTAGCCGACGAATATTCGGAATTGAAGATATACTAGCTGGACACTCGTACATACATTGCGTGAAATTTGGACGGGTTGACATTATCGGCTTCGTCTAGAGAGTTGAGAGAATAAAATAAGGAAGTAAAGGTGAGATTACTATATTACAACACTTGCCGATGCCGATGAGAGAGATCTGCCTACACAGAAATTGAATGGATGAATCGAACGGCACAAGAGGATCGGAATTCCGCCCACCTCAACTTCCTGTGTCCTAAAACGCGAATCTCCGTTCTTGGAAGCGACTCGATCCCGCGACCGGTGCATGACTCAGTGCACGCGAGACGGGCTTCGCTTGCTACCGCATTCAAGATCCCGTGTGGGGTTCGATACTGCGGGTGCGGGTCCGGGTCCGCGGATGCCATATGAAGTTTCATCGGTGTGTTGCGTCGTTCGGAATGAAGGAGGAGGAGGACGAGGGTACGAGGAAGCTGCTGCAGGTAACGGCGAGAAGATTAAAGAACGACGGGTAAGGAGTAGAGGGAGAAGTAAAAGGCACGAAAAAGAGAAGAAAGAAAAACCAGAGAACAATAAGAAGAAGAAAATATTCACTCCGGAGTGTCATATCGTACGTGTACGGGTGGTGGCGGTAGCGAAGAAGGGCGACATCGTGAGTGGCGTGGAACGAGCGGTTCTTGAGAAGAGGATAAGCAGAAGGAAGAGATAGAGGGAAAGGGGAAAAGGGGAAAAGGGGGAAAGGGGGGAAGAACACACCGGCAAAATACGAAACAATGCAGCGTAGCAGACCCTCGCGTGAACGTACCCGCAGCAAACCGAACAAAAGGACTGGAGAAGAGAGACGTCGACGTTTCGACTTCAGAGGGAGTCGGCCGGGACGTGGAGGCCCAGGTTCTCCGATGCGATGCAAGTAGACGGGCGGTTTATCCGCGCGTATGACGACGTCCTCCTCTGTGCTCTGAGAATCGGTGTTTCTTTTTTCCAGGAGCCTCCGCCACTTCTATAACTACCACTTTTCTCATCCGGGCAGGAAATTGTTTTTCAACCATCTCGCGGTTCTGTTTCTTCGCGTGCCTATGCCCATCTGCCTTCCTACATGCCCACGCAAAATCGTATGGAAAGAAAGTATGGTTTCCGGATCGTACAGAGGTAAGCGGTACACGGGATTTTTGACCCCCCCCCCCCCCAAAAGAAACAGAGGAGGACAGTGAAATCGGAAATTCGCTCCTTTCGGAAGAATCTGGTTTTACGGATTCCTCCCGTGGATCGTAGAAAACAAGAAAAATCGCCTGAAGAGTAATTGTAGCAGATAGTCCCTGCAACATTCGAGATCTGCCCACGTTTTGCACAACAGTATAAGCGGGCGCACCTAACTTTGCGATCAACTGAGGAAATAATTTGTAATCAGGCGATCGCGGGCACATTGGCAATAAACGTTCAGCGTTAGAACTGCCGAGAGTGAATTGAAATTAGAGGTAACGGATGTTAGCCAATAGATTTAAGAGGTGCCTCGTAGTACAGACCAAAGGTAGTGTAACATAGAGGAACCTTGCTAGGGCAGAGGCGGTCATATTCTGCGCAGGAGGAAGCTAATAGTAATGGAATCTAAATTGCAAATTATGATAGTCATAACTTTTGCTGATTATCCACGCGTTCTCCATTATCCATTATCCGTTGTACATACTTGTACCTCGAGTTCTGTCCCATTCTTTTCTGTTTTGTTCTGTTGCTGTGCGACAGCACGAGTCGAGCGCGGTAGGCCGTACCGCGGCGTCGTTTCGGTAGGTATAATACCGATACCTATATATAATAGACGACTGATAGGTAATCTTTGACCAAAATCAACGTATAACTCGTTATAGGAATTTCTGAAACCCGCCAACCAACGACCAGACGGGGGAGAATGAGATAGAATGAAAATGTAAAAAGAAGAAAAGAAAAACCGAGAATCTTTTACACCGGAACACCCTGCGCGCGGGTTTGCGTTAGCGGTCATCTGTGGAAGAGACAGACGCGTCCGCGATGCACACGTCGGGTTGGCCCGAAGTTTCGAGTCCGATGCGTCCGCGGTCACGTCTCGTGCATCCGTGGCGTCGTGTTATAAAATGACGGATGACCGTCAGCTCACATTATACACAGATATCATAGAGGATAGAATTTAAATTTCAGGTGGATCTGGTTTAGGGAAAAATTCATAATCCGGTGTGGTGGGGGCGGCTATATACCTGTATGCAGTATCTACTTCGTATGTACCTCCTAGATTCTACGTAAGCATGTATATCACGGTACCAGCACGGCGAACAATACACGATGTTATTCTCGCATGCACGAATGTGTACGTCCACGGCGATATCCCCGTTCAACGGTAAGAAGATATGAGTAGGTGTATTCTCTCCCGCAAGAAGACGTATGGACATTGCATCGGGCGTGAAGTGACGCGGAGGACGTGAAGTTTGGATGAAGCCGCCGGTGATCGAATAGTGGATCAGATATACTTACGCGGACGTGTGTACATACAAAGGCAGGTATACATACACGGTGACTTGGTGTCCCGCGTGGCGTCGGATCGCCTCGAGCTCGACTGCGTTCAATTGATTTCAAAAGGCTGATTGAAACGTGATGTAGTTTAGTATGATTACGGGAACAAACGCCCATAGATACACACTCTGTCTTATTTTACAATCGTTGTTTTCATCCTGCACGCCAATTAGACGAGCTAGAAGATGCCTATGCAGTCAACTGCGACACCCATTCGCTAAAAATCCGATATCGAACTTCTAGCGGGCTGCTGTCGCGCTCCGAGGAGATTTCATTCGAAATTTAACACAGTTTTAGGTGCCTTCCACAGTTTTAGAAATCTTCCTTCTTCTTCTTTTTCATCTTCATCGCCGCCCACGCGCGCGTGTCTTGGCCCATTTTCTTTATTTGGCCACAAATATTGTTCCACGAAAATCGAAACCGGTCAATTTGGAACGCGAAACAGTTTCTGATGTCGCGGTCGTAGGACGCTGAGCGCGCCGTTATCGTATATACGAATTAATGTGTGCGCTGGAGAAATACATCGCGAAACTATAACTTATCCTCGATCTACGGCTTGTGACAATTTTTCCTGTTTCAACGCCGCCGAAGACCGAGCGCGGAGCTTCCTCTCAACGAGAGTCGACGGCCCTCGCGGTTTGATCAATAAATTTCCGACCAAAATCTCTATCCTGATGAGGGGAAGCATATCGCCGATAAATATTAGCGTAACGGATCTCAGAATATACCGCTACGAGCGCGGAGACGATACAGATCAATTCAGCCGTTAATAATTGTACTTTGAATACTATTCACTCATTTCGATATCGGCAGATAGGTATATACGTATGTACGTATATAGTGTATTCACTATATAGAAGCCAAAAGCCAAGTGGGTGTTAAATACTATTTAATTTCGGAGCAGCTAATTGCCTCCAGGGTTTTTACGAGTTATGCAAATCACAGAATCATATTGATACACACCCGTACGACACCTAGATCTATGCATTATATGTGGTACAGGAATCGGTGAAACCCACACGAAGCCATGAATAGTGTATTACGTATGAATATGAGTCTCTTTCCGCAATATTTTTCATCCTCGCCTTAATTAGCAGCGAGCTCGGACTATGTGCAAATAGCGTCGTACTACGTATACTTTGAGACTGAAATTATAATACGCGTACAAATACATGCATACCCGATACACCGCGATGTAATTATACTCGGCGTTCGATCTCATTAGCGGTATATATACTGTAGGTGTGTGCATAGGATTGTGGCGATCTGCTATGTAAAAATTGCTGTTCGATGTGGCGCGGGAAGTAATAATTTTGAGAAATTACATAAGGCATTACATGCTTTCCACATATGTGTGGGATAACATATGTACTCACATACGTGTGGTAATACTCGGGTACCAACAAGAGGTATATATCTAGCGAAGGTATAGATATACATACATATAGACATGCGATACGCGAGGATTGACTCGCCGCCGCCGCCGCCGCCGCGCCGCTGTCGCCGCGCATGACTGATTTCAACTACGAGGCGGCGGGACCGACTTTTCATTTCAGACGTCATTTTTCAAGAATTTCAATTCCTTCATCCCTCATCGAACCGGAGATTGATCGTGTACCGCTATTTCTCGGAGCATCGATTCGATATACCGCAAATACTCGATATGCGCACACGTCATGCGTATACGTACGATACGTTATACTCGATATATCGTTCGATGTATATACATACGCACAGTACCGTAATCGAAGCGGTTTTTCCTGCACGTGCAATTAATTACTCATCTCACGGATAGTTTCGCGCAGGTAACTCATCACAGCTATACGTATACGTATATCATATGGATCACTTTCGATCGCAGGATAATTAGACACGCGGTTGATAGTTAGACATACATGTACCTATGGGAGCGGACAAATTTGCAGATCACTATTATCGTAATGACCGGAAAAGCGCGTGTCGACGGGTAATATACATTACTCGTACTGTACACAACGTACGATGGGTGAACGAGAACGAGGCAGCGGCGGACCTTATTCATCAAACCGTTACATACCATACACGCAAAGAGACAAGATGAAGAAATTTCTCTCAAATCAAACGAGCCCGATCCTGGAGTATATAGGTGCCTGTGTATGTGTGTGTATTTATAAATTATATAGGCTCCGGTCAACGTTTGTCCGTTGCCGTTGCGCGCGGGTATTGCACAAACGCGTCGAAAGGAATTCGTTAGTTATACATAGGTATCTAGGTACTACTATACCGCTGAAATTTTTCTCAACTATAAACGGAGGATATATGTACCACGTATACGTACACATACATGAAATATAATAATAATCGGGATACTAGACGAAGCATCGGGTGAATTAACTTGGACAGATTTGCCGCGGTTTAGGTATACGTTAGTTTGTCGGACTGTCGGTCTGCGTCGGCCATCGTCCGTCAGTCTACTCCTACGTTGGACAGGTTAGAATTAGAATTAGTCGCGACTGACCCTTCAGCCTACAGGTCGTAGGAATATTAGATCTAGCAATTATCTCGTCCTAAAGGAAGAGGAGAAAAAAAGAATAAAAATCAAAGTATACACCTACCTACCTACCTCGAAGCTCCGGCCCGCGCCGGGCCAAACGATAATCTCTCTATCGCTCTACCACGGTCCATGTATCATCTGGTATTCCACGATGTGGATTGCCTACTATCTATGCCACAGCGTACATATACATACACCTGTACCTACGTACTCGACAGAGTTATCGATAATTCACTCGTCTGCTCAATTCATGATTTTGGTTCCTTCGCTTTTTTTCTGTTCTTAATTAGATCAATCACCGCAGTTCGATTTCCAGATATTCACCACTTTTCACCGAAAAAATGCCTCTCGTGGTTTCTATCGCAGAGTTTCGTACGCGGATTATGTATATATATAGCATACCTATCTACATGGCGGATGAAACTCGCTCTCTCTCCTCTCTCTCTCCCCTCATTTCCTCCGCAATTTTCGTACCCCCCACTATACCGGCTTTCATAACGTAGACGCAGAACATAAAATCAACCATTAAAAAGCGACCATGAAAATAAATATTTCGAAAGTTGAGGTCCAGCTTCTTCTCTGGACGCCTTCTTGTCCCGGTTAATTGGAGTCGTCTGTTCGACGGTAGAATCGCAGATTCCTTTGATTCTTTTCATGGAATGAAAAGTATCCGTTCTCCGGTAGTAGTGGTAGTAGTAGTAGTAGTAGGTGAGTATATCGCACGGCATGACAGATATAGTATACCTCTGAAGTAAAAGTAACTTAACAACTGCAAGAACAAATCACCGTACATACGCGCCTGTGAGCAAGTGTAAAGACTGCACTGACAACTTTCCTCCGACTGTGATACACGATGCATATTCTCCCAATCATTGAAGAAATCATTCGCTTCGCACCGCCCCGCACAGAAAACTCCGCGAGTTACAATTAACGATTATAATGATACCGATCTAATTGGAATCGACATCCCGTGAGTAATTAACGGGAAACGGAATCGCCGCGTTGAAATAGCATGACGTGGTACCTACGAAGCTAATTTCGATGATAGACCAATAATCCTCGCAATTTCCGGACATTCGTGAAGTTTCATTTAAAGGATTTGTTCCCTTTGTGTCTCCTGCTTCTATAATACAAGCAGCTCATTACTTCTCGGGTCTCTTGAGATCGGATACACTTGCGTGCAGGACTCGTGCGTAGCAAGTACATACGTCATATTCCTCTGTGGCAACGATCGAGTTGTTGTAGATGCAACTTAATACTACTAATAACTATAGCGTAAGTTTCGTCGCGATATGGTCTAGACTCGAGACTCTAGACCCGATACTCCGCGGGACTCGGGAGTCCAGACTTCTGAAGACTTCGATTCTCAATCAGATTTTACAGGAAAAGAATTCTACAGCTCTGGACGATCAGGCGATCGGCTGGATCGTTCGCGAACGTTTGCGAAAACTTTCGTTTGCAGAATTCGGAGTATATAGCTTCGGCGCACGAAAGGAACCCTGCCTGCTTTCTTTCTTTTTTCATTTTTCATCTTTCCATTATTATTTCATTCGCTCCCTTATCCTCCGTTTCGAACGTTCCGAACGAACCTCTGAACTGCGTAGTAGATGGACAGGCATTCAGGTATACATACACCTACGAAAGTGTGAACGTACGTGCGGAGTCTGCAGGGTATAATGCAGCGACGGTTGGATTAATTTATACAGTTCTAAAACCGTCGCGAGCTGCAGCGGCCGTGCGTATGGCACTTCGACGAGAAACAGGATCGTTAAAATCTCATGGAGATTCGTGGATAAGAAGAAATTTCAAAGTCTTTCTCGCGCAGCTGTGTCGGTCTGGTCCGAAGCCTGCAAGAAATATATTTTTCTTCGCGCCGTAGGTTCGGTATTCTCACTCGTACATCCATATGCATCTTATATATATACCTACAGCCTACCGCAGCGCGATAGGTGTATATACGCCTATCTACCTCCTACGTATGTAGGAAAAATTTTACGTAGGTAGTTTATGCCTTCTTTAAACCTCGCTCGATGACGTTCAAAAATCGAATCGATTGAAATTGCCTCGTTCCACTATGTAGGTATTCCTTATACTGCGCCTCAGCGACAAATTGATCAAGGTTTCGATTCCTCGAGACGAGGATGTATTCCCAAGACCGAGGTTCGTTCCGTCTTCGGAATTGTTTCTCCGATGAGGATCATCGACGATGTACCTAACTACAGTTATTCGGGAATCTGAACGAGATGAAATTGAATAACGGAAAGAAAGAAGCACACATTTTGTAACTCAACATCACAAGAGAATTTGAATCTTCTTACACACGGGTACGTCCATACGTAATAGCCACTGCGCACGAGATTCCGGAAATAGTGGTAAATCGGTATATCGCAGCAAAATATATTACAGTATTCTCTGCGGTTTGACGAAGGCGTTAATCTCGCGCCGTAACGTGAATGGTATAGGTATAACGTGGAAGGTATATACATACGTGGGTTCTCAGCAGACAGTACCAAAGCATTTACATTTAGCTCTGTTCTATTTTCTTCCGAAGGCGTTAGTTGCCGTCATACTTAGAGGTTCAGCCGAGCTTTAATTGTAAGTTGCAGTAAAACTGCCGAGGCAGCAGCAAGAGCAGCAGCGGCAGCAGACTTAGGAGATATCATGTCATGTTATATATCTACCCACGTCCAGTGTTGTGCCTGTACAGTCACTCGCAAGGTTTCAAAAAATATTCACACCGTTCGCGAGCGCGGCAGTTCACGCGAGTGTCTCAAAAATGAGTGAAGGGTAAACGAAAAAAAAAAAAAAAAAAAGAAGGTGAAACGAACATTTCGAAACATTTTGTGACATGATCTGTTAGATCACAAAAAGTCTCTCTAGTTCTCTTTCTTTCTCTCTCTCTCTCTCTCCTGTTCCTTGCAGGCTCTCGGCCTTTCGGCGAGAAACGAAAGATCACGAGAAGTAGAAAGGAGGAAGAAGGAAAAAAAAAACAGGAGAAATGTGAAAAACTGCGTTCGACCTCTCACGGTTTCGCAACGAAATAATAATTCAATGTAACACGCGAGATCAGAGATCGCAGTTTTGATGGCAGCTATACCTACCGCGGAGAGTAAAGTATATCAAACTTCTCATCCCTCTGGAAAGAGAGAGAGAGAGAGAGAGAGAGTTGCTCCTGATGTATATATGCTATGTGTGTAGGTATAGGTTGGTAGGTAGGTTGGTACAAGTGTGCCGCGAGGAATCCCATATCGACACTGAAGATAGTATCTTAATCTTGACCGACCCTGACACCCCGCGGGCTGCCACGACGCGGATGTACGTATGTGATGTAGGTACGTACATACATACCTGTATATATAGGATCGAAGCGAGAAGCGAAAATATCGAACTCTGCACCGTCATCGAAAGTTTGGTTTCGGATCGCGCCGCAGGTATACGATATAATACCTGTGTATACTAAATATTGTTCTATCCACCTTGATCATCGCTGGGTCAACATCATGGACCAGAATAATATAATCGCACATTGAGCCCGGAACGATGTAAAGACGCGACGCCCTACTATTACATCGGGGACGGGGAAAGCTGCTGGCTAGCGAGCTGGATCTTTGTGCATTGTTCTTCCGGATAAATGTATTGTCGCATAATAATTCTGCTGTGCGGGTTGTGATACCTACAGGCGAAGAAAGAAATATGGGGCGTGGCGGAAATATTATTAGAGATCGTGGCGAGGTTCTGACAAAACGCAAAGTGGCTTAGGAAGAGAGAAAGGGAACAAGAAACGAAAATTGTCTTGTTCATTTGAGTTTCTAGTAGCGAGATCTGTGACTGTCGTTTATAGTATACCGTACCTTATACCTAGGCGAAAAAAAAAATGCATACCACGGTATGTCTGTACCTTATACTATATGACGAAGGAAAGGCAATAAATCGCGAGGAAACAGGAGAAAACTATACTCTGTATGTATATATGGACGATGTATGTTTATACATTGAGAAACGTTTTACAGTCTCTTATATGTACACGCACCTATGTACAGGGTGAATAAAAATCGTGTGTCGCCGCTTCGCCGGGCGATTGTCCCGCTCGAGATCGGTCAGGCGCCCGGAAAAGATTCCCCGCAAAATTCATCTCGACCTTGTTGAAACTAAATTTCGAGTTTTGTTACTGGCTTACGAAAATTCGACTTAAAAAGAGAAACGGAAGTCCCGAAGAGACCACGAGCCCCGGAGGAATCCGCCTCAACCGGAAAACGTGACGTGAAGTTAAGGAAAACTAGGAGATTCGAGTTGATCCGCGACCATTTATTGTGGCCCCTCGTAGACCCTTGTTTCTTACGATGAGCGGGATTTTTTCGAGCCAATAGCAAAAATATTTGACTATGATTTTCAACGGCGAGATCAATTCTGCGACGGCATGTTGCTGGCGCGATTTGCCGATTCCGCGTTGGAGAATCACCCGGCGAAGTGGTGCCACGTAACTTTTTTTACACCCTGTACATACGCACCGCGTATATAGGCTACGAACATAATCGCTCTGACGATTTGCCGTGGGCTACGCACGGCATGCCAGTGAAAGTAAACAAGGCGTATGGTCGGTTGGGAGATGGGTAGCCATACGCAGACGGACGAGGGCGAAAGGTTTACACACGAAGAAGACGAAGAAGAAGAAGAAGAAGAAGCGGCAGTAAGAAAAAAGGAGAAGATGAAAAAGAAGACAACGACGTGGACACGATCGCGGGCGAAGGAGTTTGAATTCATTGGTTTCAGTGTGTGAGGAGGAGGAAGAGGAGGAGGAGGACTTCGTACTCGTATAAGTGAAAGAGGGAGTAGTGTAGACTCGAGCTGACTGTAAAGTGTAAAATAACGTACGGAAATATAATAGCTAATATATTGCGGACGTGAGTTATAGGCGGCAATTAAAACGCCGATTTCATCTTGAGGTTTATCGCGCTTTATTTTCGACAGCAAGTACCATCCCGAGGAGTTAAGAGAGCCGTTAACAAAAATTGATCAGACAACTTATTTCTAACGCCATTTTTCTTTCTCTGTTCATATAACTCGTGCCAATTAAGTAAGTATGGGCAGATATTATGCATATAATTTACAACTCGGACTTTTACTTTTCATTAGTATTTGCGAACTCTGGCGATAACCGTGAGAGTCACTCAAAATCACGCACCTGCAGACGAGCATAGATTTATATCTATGAATATAAACTCGAAATTCAACATAATTAATTTCATCCTGTTTTGCACTTTCTAGATCTGATTGATGATAATAAATAATAGATTTCCACTATCCATCTACTCGTAGATATACACCGATATTACATATTCCATTTCGTCCGCGTATCAATCGATGTTCAATTTTCGAATCATCTGTAAGCCGAGAAGTGTTCGTGGGAAGCAATGAGAAGTCTACGAATTCAAAATTTTCCCTGTATGCGTAAGCACTGTAGGCACGCGGCACTCCAATTCTCAACTACGCATCGATCTTCAAGCATGAAAAGCAATTTTAACACGATTCAAGATAAATCAGTTACAAGATTGCTGAATCTCGTGCCGCTGATGCATAGAATTGAGTGATTTCAGTTAGAATGCGTTTGATCGGCGCAGCACTTTGCTCGTAGTACAGATCGTACGAGTGAGTATGTACTCCTCGATCAATTTCCTGTTCACAAACAGTCTGCATCCCTCGAGCTCCAAGTAGAAATGATAGCAGTTGAGAATTCATTGCACGCCGAAGTGTACATACTGCGATACCTACGTGTGTACATAATGCATCTCCACCACTCTCTATACGTCAAATTTACGGCTCAAACTCACTGGAGGAGATTTTTTTTTCTGAATTCGGGATCAATCCGAAAAAATCTCAAGGAACTGAAAAATGGCGGACGCTGAATAACAAATTGTGGCAAATGTGGATAATTGGTACTCAGGATTTTTTCCGCCGGCCACTGAGTCCGCGAATCGTTGCTTATTCGGATCCGAAATGCAATTTCAGAGCTATCAAAAAATTGTTGACAAAATGATCAGATTCAGATACTTTCACCCCGGAATTAGCTAAGGCGTGCGTACATACACACGTGTTGCTCTCTCGTAGGCATGTACTGCACGATAGAGCCTAGAAATCGGTTAACCGCGGAGTTCAAATACAGCAAGCATTCAAAATGAAATATAAACGAGGAATGATAATAGTTATGCAGTAGTGTATAGGTAGTACATACACACCTATACCGATTGTGAGTAGTATGTATACGAAAATAATAAGCCGCTTTGTAACGCCGCGTTTGATTATAACATCCCTACGTTGCCTCAACCCGTAGATCATGAATATATACCCATCTTTAATAATATTCGTGCACGCGATTCGAATAATGATGTTTTATATCAGCTTGTTAGATGCGGAGGTATAGGTTCGGCCACAGAAGGGGCGGCAGGGCGCACATAGTAGGTAATATGTATGTACATACGTACGTCTGTGGCTACAGCATAGGATGCAATCTTTTATTCATGAATTTTTCATTTTTTCTTTTCAACCGCAGAGCGCCCCTGCATGCACTCCGACACACAAACTTTTATAACCAATAAGTTTTCAAACACGCGTCTCCCTTATCCGTGCGTTTGATCAGCGTCGAAGACCACTGCAACTGCGACGACAGTGGACATTCCTTTGTCCCGCGTCTCGCGCCTCGCCCCCGCGTTGTGTGCGGTGGCGTCTCTTTCTCGAACTATTAAAAGAATAATCATAATCGCGACGGATCGAGCGTCTGAAGGATCTTCACGATCGGAAATCCTCCCAGGTAGAGCGAGATCACGCTCTCACTTATTTCGGTCCGTGGATAGGACGACTGAAAGACGCGAGAAGTCTAAAAGTTGACGAATCCCCGCTTTTCATTCTCGACAAAAAAAAAATAAATAAACGACGTCGGACGTCTTTGAGTCTTGCGGATCGGAGTAAGTCCCCGAGTCCCCAAGAGCGTCGTCGTGCCACTTGAGCTGCCGTGACATAATTGCTGCATATAGCACAGCAGACGGTGTTCGTTAATTTATTTCATCCGTTCATTCTCTCTATTTTCAAACATGCCATCATCGTGTACGAGACCTACATCATCGCTGCGTCGTTTTATTATTAAGAGACCAAGCCCCGTTCGCCGATGCATGGATGCGTACCCGTGTCCACGTGCGCATACCGATATCGAAACGATTCGCTGACCGCGCCGAATCCAATCGCTTATTACTATGGTGTATGTATACCTACATCGTATCGAATCGCAACTGCAACTCGATCACTTTCATTTTCAAATTAGAGCACACATGCAGTGTACATACCTAATAGATATACATGCGCGTAGTTTCATGTGCGAGGATAGTGTTCGGTCGCAGGCAGACCGGAAGTATCGGAATCAAAGTGCCTACAGTACATAGACATGCATACTTATAATAAACCTAGACGCCGCCGAACCGATTTCAACTCTGAAAAATAGTAGCTAGCTTATCCAATGCGTTTGTCTCCTTCTTCTCCTTCTTCTTCTTCTTCTTCTTCTTTTCGAATTAATCATCAGAGAGATTGGCACAAAGAGTTCGTTCGACGTGCGGTGGTCAGTCGCGACGATATAAGTTAACATGATTCCCTGTCCCATCGCATCAGGCGCACGAGGCTCGTCCGACCGTTACAGTCTTTTTTCCCCGCTTGTAGAGAAGTCTGAATATTTCTCGCCGCGTTCCTCGCTACTTTCCTCGGCTCATATGCCGCGGCCGTGGCGTAACTGACTCCCCGTCCACACGTGTGTTCGTGTTTGCGTCGTAGAAGCATATAAACTGCTCTGCGGACAGTCACAGTTCATATCCACGCACGTACGATCGTATACCAACACATAGTTGAAAGGTTTTAGTCATTCCGAGTGTGACCTGTAGAATAATGCCCATTGCTTGCGATGCACGAAGCACAGGCGTGACATCCTGCCCTTCCTTCTGCAGCCATAACCGCGATCTATAAGACGCTCCCGTTTTACAAAAGATTCGTAATCAGACGAACGGATTGAAATCATCACGCCGCGGTTGAGGGGCGCGGTCATTCCAGCCGTCTATAAATCCACGAGCAAACGCGTATTGGTCCAGCGGCGCTGCAGTTTTCTCATACTTGTATACGAATATAATTATCACAATCGATGATAAATTCACAACCATCGTTTCTCCTCTCATTGAATAAGATATTTGCAGCTGAAGTACAGAGGAGCGTAATAAAGTAAATCAGATGATCGAGGTCGAATTAATTTCACGTCTAATTGCGAGCCGGGATCATCTGAGCGTGGAGTAACCATAGCGAACCGGAGTACGTACGTACGTACATAGCTTCTTCTCTGACGCTACTCGCGTCTCTGGCGGCATAGAAAACGATTTACACAGAGGATGAAAAAGTCAGTGAGTGAAGCAGAAATTCACGACCATCAATTTTAATACCCTGTATAGTAATTTTCCGTCACAGTTCGATCAATTTACGATCAATTATCTAATAATCGATCTGTATCTCCAGGTATGTATGTACGACCTATCTCAGGTATAACAATTTGTCTGATATTATTTAGCGCTCGATTAATTTTTATTACACATATATATATACGCGAGTATATAGGTATACATCTCATCTCCGATGTCGCAGTTTTCTTTTTCATCGTTCCGAGTTTTTTTTTACTTTTTCTTTCTTTCTTCTCGGTTTCTTTTTGTTCGATCACAGAAACGAATAAGAAGCCACACTGCTGCGGCTACGGCTCGTGATATCGGATGAATAGTAACACGTGGGCTTCTAAAAATGATAATCACGAGTGCCCGGCTGACGGTCTGGACTGTTTCATGTTTCACATTTCACTTCCATTCGTCACCGATCCAACGAGGTACAATAATAATATTAGAAACAATTTGTGGTATCGAACGGTCCGATGACTCCACCGAAATGAGTACCTATACCTATGTATATCCCCTTCAGGTGAAATTTATCACTCGAATATGAGTAATAACTGGAATATAATTATACCTACATGGTGAGTTTTTTGTTTCAGTTCGATTTTTTGTGAATTTCGATCGGCAAATATCACCGGGAAGGTGAAAATTACGTAAAGCGTTAAATATAGTTTGTGCATACTGTAGTACAGAATCGGGGATGGATGATTGCATGAATAAATCAATGTATGTACTCCAAGTAAACGAGTACCATGGGTCATGGGTTATGGGTTGCGCGCATCGTGTGTGTGAATTTATGCAGCATTTAATAATCACAATACCTGTATCGCATGCGCGAGCACCGGCGTCGAGCAACAAGCCAACAAGCCAACGAGCCAACGAGCCAACGATCCAGCGAGCCAGCGAGCCAGCGTGCGTGCACGTGCCGAGTGACAGGCGACAACGAGAAAATCTACAACGTCAACGTTGCCCTGCGCCGCATGTTGTATGTAGGTATACAATATACCGGAATGTTGGGGAAGTATCACCGCTAACGACCCCGAGACTCTTTTTACGCGATACGCGATACATAGATGCATACGCATGCGTGCAGGATACGTGAAGAATTATGTACCCACTCATGTTCGTATGATGTGCAAACTTTCCCCGCTTCGGCGTGCATTTCGAACGTATAAATTTGATACTTTGTCGCCAACGAATCCAGAACCGAACGGAGATGACGAGGCACGAGCGTGTCAGCGCGGAATGATCATAGAAATTTCGACTATTTCATACCCCATCGAGGAATCCGGCTCCGCTGCAGACATCGTTCGAATCCATGGTCAATTCACCTGATTCAGCCTTCAACCTCTTTAACATTCATACCCTATGAGCACGAGGGATGTAGAAAAGAAAGAAGAAAAATCGCGACGTGTGGCAGCGGAGGATGAGACGAGAGAGACAAGAGAGAGAGAGCGAGAGAGCGAGAGAGAGAGAGAGAGAGAGGTCGGATGGCTGCAGGCTTCGGACCTTGCCGACACGATCTACATTAACGTGTTTCAACAAAGACCGCGGTGTTAACCGGTCATAAACAATTCTGTTGCTCTAGAATCCTAGATGACGATCTAATGGCCGGACAGGTGTCCGGAGTAGGCTGCACCGTTATGCATGCATGTACACACACACGTACGTATCCACCTACCTTCCAGCCTACGTCCTCCGCGCGGTTTCAAGTGGTAAATGCATAACGACGCAACCCCCGGACACTTGGAGTTCTAGAAGCCAGATTCTAGGAGATAATATAACTACCACGAGAACTAATTCACGACGTGTTGTATGTGCCAACATTTTTGCCAACTTCTTGGCAGTCTCTGAAGAATCCCGTTGTTCTACGTCTATACCCGCGCCCGCGAACGCATCCACGCGCAAATTCGTTGTTCGTTATGTGGTCGAACGTGCAGTAGACTGGATCGATTACGAGAGTTACCCGGTCTATCGATCTTCGGTGGTTATTCGTTTATTCTAAGTTCCACGTTTTTCTTCTTTTCCGTTTTTTTTCTTCTACAGCTAATCGGAGTGTAAATGTCTAGCCGATAATTACTTGTGGGAATTTGCGGTTCGGTACGAGGGGCCAATTCACTCGCGGAATACCCCCGATGCTTCCAAGTCCGGAATTCAGACGATTTCTCACGATATCAATTGATTTCTTATCAATTCTCGTCACATCCTTGCTTCTATGGATTTTCCCCGGATTGCCCAGTGCTCTGAAACTCGTTTTTCGCGATTCCCTGCACGAACTGGAAGTAGCCACTGGGAATCTCTGAAAATCGCCTAACGACGGGGGAAATTATCGGAAATCGCAATTATAATTCCCCAGGATTCTCGAGGTGATAGCCCCTCGGTTTGGTAAAACGTAACGGTAAATTTACAGTTTCGTTCGGTTTCAAACTCAACCTACGAATGGATACGAGTTTGTTTTCAATTTTTCGGGAGGATCTCGTCATAGAGTGTCCATGATCGTAAGTCATAGGTATATACAGTGAATCACGTGCATGTGAAAAGAAATCGGCGAAGAGACGGAAGGTTGGGGGTGAGGAGGAAGAGGTAGAAGAAGCGCAGAGACATACGTGAAAAAGAAACGAAAATATGCGGTCGCGGCATGGCGAGGAGGAGTTATTCGAATATACACCGCAGAGATTTAAACCCACCGTCATATCTTTGCACGCGAGTTCCACGGGCAGAACGTATACGCATCTCCGGGAAGACCCCTGCTGCATATGCAGTGTTATCGCAAGAGACGTTGACCGATGACGGGATGAATCTTGGGAAGAAGTAACGCAAATTAAACCCGCGTATAGGCGTAGCGTAGGTATGTATGTATGTACAATAGTGTGGCCAGGGAACATTATACCTTTGCCCATAAAATACTCATGCGCGTTATGATACCGCGTCCGTCTGTCTTTTCTTAAATTTGTAGCCCAGTTGGAAGAAGGAAACGTAGGTATATCGGAGACTCGTGGGTTCCTTAATTTCGCACATCTTGATCCTCTCGCGAACAAGAATGGCGCGCGCGAGCGCGGCAGAGAGTTTTTTTTCAACATGTTATGAAAGGCTCAAGGAGCGGACACAGTAAATGGAGAAACGAAGCCTGCGATCAAAGATGGATATGGAAACGCTGTAGAAATGTTCGGTGGACTCTTCTACTCGTGGAGGTTCGTATTCTCTTAAAAAATATCAATGTACTCGATGATCACCAGAGTGAAAAGGAATCGAAATCTCACTGGTAGGTGGAATTCTGGACGTCAAGCCTGTACACCTTGAACGTTGCCCGTCGTTAGCAGCCGCGTATACTCCTAGATGATTACTTATCACGAAATGTCTTCGGGAGTCCATTAGCACGAGGGATCGTATGCCGGTAGCTGTACGGTCTTTATATATTATATAATCGTGCTCAACGTTTCCCAGGCTTCAACGATGCGCCTTGCTGCTCCGAACTATGACCGTGTCCCTCTCATGGCTGACCATAGCTCGTCGGCAATTAAAAAATCAAAACACCGACATTTCAACCATGAATCTCGACTATGTAACATCTCCCGGATTCTCGCGTTCAGGCATCCAATATTCGTCAGTATTTAAATGATTATTCATCAATTTACACCGACTAGGAGTATAACTGAAACACCGGAATTAGTGACTTCAACATCCTCTTCTTCTTCGTCTTCTTCTATGCGTATGTAAATTTGGAAGTGACAAACCATGGGAAGAATGCTGCGGACGAAGCGTATAGCACAGGCTTGAAAAAGAAATTGACTCGTCAGTGTTGTCTCTCCATTTGGAAGATTAATTCTGCGCTCGGTTTGCTGCTCCTCGTCTCTGATCCGGCTCTACTGGAGTATTCGCGGCTACGCTGTGCCGCAGTTTAATACAGAGTACCGCACTGGGTCGGGACCCAGGAACAGCGAAGAGCGCGAGGCATTCGTGTCGAACAGCACATCCATGATGGTATGGGTGAAGTTTATCTATTAATTTATCGAATTATCTAGATTGCGCGGAGTTGCTTCTGTGGCATACCGTTGCAGGTAATTGGCATCGTAACCTATCAGCAGATAACAGTAGGATCGGTTTATGTCTTTCGAAAAGAGCCGATGGTTGTTCCAGCCTGTACCTACGCTCTATAGTCCATAGGAAGTAAGAACACGACGATGACGGTGGTGGCGATGGTTGATGTTGATGTTGATGTTGATGTTGGCGGTCGTTTCAAATGCTCGAGTAGGCAGGTTGATGTAGGTGTGAGTATCTACCTGCCCAAGGTAAACGGTCACGCGCGACTCCTGGTAAACCGCGGAATCGAGCGGATCATTTGATATTTCACAGCGAATTACCGGAAGCGTTTATCGTCCGGTTATAATCGAACGTTTAAAATTTCTCCTTTCCACGTTTTTCCCATTTTTTTTCTTTCTTTATTTCTCCGAGACCACCCTCGCGGTTAGCGATTGTTAATGGTGCGGCATCGGGGTTAACAATGCCTAATTATGATCTACCTACGTGGGTATACCTTACAACAATCCATGTGAGCTCCGATGCACAGATAGTAGACACATAGATTCGAGTACATCGGTGTGCATACCTAATTTATGAGAAGTTTGGTAATTTCTAGTCTTCTCATAACGGGTACGCGGTTTCCTCAATAAAAATTTTAATCACCAATTACAATATGAGCATGGTTTCGTCTGCGCAAGGGGAAGCCGATGCAAATGATACTCACGAAGAAGAAGAAGAAGAAGAAGAAGAAGAAGACGAAGAAGAGTATTCGAAATGTCAAGTGTCGCGTTCGGGAGTGCGCCGCTTCCTTGAATACAATTTTTAATTAGTCGTTCGGACCTGAATGTAAAGCCTGGTATGGAGCGGCGTTGTAAGTAAATGAAAAGGTAGCCTGAGTCGAAACGTATGCATACTGTTACGACGGTAGATTTACAATGCGGCGAGTTTACGGTGGTAAATTTATTCTGTACACCCCGAAAACTCGTATCAAGGGCTGTCATGCTATCAACGTCTTTCGGCTGTCTCGGCGATCTTCTTTTCTGCCGTTGCCGAGTCAGTTACTCATATTGAGAATAACAGTGTTTGACGGGAACCCAAAGAGTACGGTTGTCTAACCGATTAATAAACGGTCCTTTCAATTGACTTCGCTTTACAATTATTACGAAGATAACAATACATTGGTATGGAAATGACGAAAAATTATTACTAACTCAACAATAATTGCTCGGATAGGAATAAGTACCCGCACTACCTATACATATACATATCCTCAGACGAAAGTTTCGAAACTTTGTGTACGTTATACCTCCGCGCATTCATCTACTCGGACAAATGATGATAGATATGTTTTGACTTTTGGAAGCGTTTGGGTCAAGAATATTAATTTCCTGTCTGAATGGACGGCGCGGCGGTATATAGTGATTGGAAGTCTACTCTCATCCGTTAGACCGACTGCCTCATCTTCGGTGAACCTAACGCCTAACGCCCATCGCGACTCACGAGGCTTACGAGTTGGTACATACATACGTACGCGTAAGTATAATGCTGAACGTGAATAAGTAAACAGCCAAAAAAGATTGTTCGTGGCTTGGTGTACCAAGTGTTTCGTCTGGAGCACTGCATGACGATCGAGAATACGAATTACATCCAAAACGACGGTCGCAGTGGCCGTATAGAGTACCTGGCAGCTACCAACCAACCAACCTGCTAGCGGAGTTTAATTACTGGCTTCACGAGCATCGAAACTTTAATTTCATACTGAATATCGTCGCGTGCATGCCTGCTACGTGTACCGTACGGGTGTGTACACCGCTGCACATTAATGGTTTCTAACTATGAAATTGGCTACACTCGTGGGTCAAGTCGCTCCAAAGGTAGAGCAGAGACCAATCGGCGAAACGTATTCTCGGATTCATTAAAATGCGTCTCTCGCCGATCGGTCTCTGCTTTACCATTGGAGCGACTCGCCACGAGTGTATAGCTAACTTCGGAGTTGGAAACCATTAATGTGTAGGAGTGTACATACTTCGTTATACGTAATATGCCACACGCAAATGAAATTGAAACTCCATTTGAATGATTTTTAGCGCATTATTATACCTGCCTTGCCCATCCCAACTTCGTTCATTCTTTTTCCTCGTCTCTCTCTCTCTCTCTCTCTCTGTACATTATGCGTGTTTTTCCTCTGTAACAAAGTCACAGAGGTAGGTAAACTTGTTAATCTTTTGTTTTCTCTCCATCTCCGTGTACAGAAAAAGCGTGACCGAAAGGAGATAGATCATAAGCATTTAGATTCACACTTATCCTGGGTCAGGTTACAGTTCGGTAGCGACGACGACCTACTCCACTGCAGAGATGCGAGAGGAGCGAGTTATTCCAAGCGTTTGCTCGAGGTCAAAAATCACGACACCCACATGTGCCATAACCCCCGCATAATTCCATTCCTCGGACATTGAACGTAGGTTGTGGATTGTGGATTGTGGATACCCGACTGAATGCCCGTCCACGACGTCGAGCATTCGAGTTCACAGGTGTTCGTCAGGTTCCCCCCAACAGGTACTGGCTCACAGCAACTTCGATCAATCTGACCGTATATTTGCGCTATAAACTTTGCATGTATGTACATACAGCAATTATCGTAGTATTCGCGGCTGGAACTCTCGTGGCAAATTTTGTACTTTCACCGAGCTGCTCTTCGAGCCTCATAATGCATAATGAACGACAACATCCGTTCATCACTTGCACGAGGTAGCTCAGAATGAACAATTTCTCAATTTATGTCATCGATCGATTAAGGCGTAAAAAAAGAGCGCGGTAGACTCCTAGACGTTAATTATGCAATCCGTTGAAGAACATGAGCGGGACCACGACGCGCGAACTGACGATTATGAGCATCAGGGCATAAGAATATAAAAAGCAGAAGACAGCGAGGACTTCTGTACATTGTGCCGCGCTCATGCCATAGTCGGGACATCCGTATACGACATTACACACTCTAAGAAGAATAAAGGTAAGAATCCTAAAGGTTACCTGAAGATTCACCGGAGTAGGTATGGCGCTGGTTACGTAATTGAAAATCAGACTTTCACTAGACCCAAGTTATACCTATATATATATATATACATACACACGTATGTACATACTTCAAGCTACATTCTGTATGCCATGGCGTTCATGTCACGTGGCATATACACATGCCTGCTATAAGTTCGTTACATATTACCAACTTGCTGCAGAGGTGGTCATATATGTGTACGGTGTATATCTGTACATACATAGATACATAGGTACGTAGGTATATAGTTAACTGCGAGCGGTTGATTAACTGTTGCCACCTGCAGCTGCTGCTTAATTAATGGCTTTGAGAATAAAAAATTCTACCATTACCAAGGCTCTCCATGTTCCCTGTGTCTTATATACTGTACCTGATTTGCGAATTGTTATTCATACAATTCAATCTCCTGTTAATTCGATTCGACGTTACCAACGTAGATATAGTACAGGAGACGATGAGCTTGTCGCTCGGCTAAGCTTCCAGAATTTTGTTCGTCCCTTTTTTGAGGGGGGGGGGGGTCATTTCTTCATTTCTTTTGTTTCTTTTCAAATTTTGCTCAAATTTCATGATAAACGTTATAATAATTTCCAAGTTTTCCTTTTCCCCCGTAAAAGACGTGGGACGCGTTAGGATGCGTACACGGTGATCATAAATTGTGACGTTAGAAGAGCGAGGAAAACACGTTTGAGGCGCTAAAGCCAAACGCACGCCGAAGGACGTGGAGTAAACTTTACTTAAGTGTCTAAAGTCATAACGGATAGTGAGATTGCGAGGGAAGGAGAGAAAGAGAGAGAGAGAGAGAGAGAGAGAGTGGGAGAGCCGACTCTTTCTACCGCGGCAGATATCATTCGTGAAGAAAACACTTGCCGCCTGAGAGGAAAATTTTTTTGAAAAAAACAAAAAAAAACACGAAGTTTCTAAGTTTCAAGATAAATAATATCCCCCGCAAGATACAGTATATTTATACTGTACGCGCCGGTGCGGTTTCGGTAAAAACCAGATTTATAAAACAGACGTAGGTACGTATGTATATATAGTAACCACGTCTACGTTGAAAGCGACAGGCTAAAATCCAGGACTGGGGTGTTGGACGTGAGTTTTATTATACCCGCAAGAGTGATGATGAGTCGTGAATTACGAAGACAAAATCTCGGCTGATAGTTATTCGAAATTTCGAAGCCAACTTTCGCATTTATCATGTGTACGATCTTGCGACTAACGATGCAAAGAAAAAAATGAAAAAAAAATAAAATAAAAAAAAAAACTGTAATCGCGTGCGGAGTTCCGAATTAGCGCGGAAAGTTTCGGGCACGGCGTCTTCTAGTATATTTCGTTTTCAGCGGATTCTTTGATTCGGCGGTTCACGTATGAAGAGAAATGAATTCTGCATCATCGGAGTGTCTGCTGAAACCTGACGCTCAAAATTCCCCTGAGAATTTCATATTTTTCGTGGTAATTTTCATAATCGTCGAGGTATATCGAGCATGATTTTCCATTCTAGACTATCCGAACAACGCTAATAATCTCTCGACGACTACGAATTATTTTTGGATACCATATTCCAACAAGATTTGAATGTTCCTATACGGTTGGCGCGCTCGTTTAAATCCGAGTCATACAAACTGAAATTTTAGAATTTTTCGGACACTTTTATCGCGGAAAAATGTTGAACGAAATCATTTACTCATTCGTCTTCTATGCGAAAATTGTTCATTCGATGAACGTTAGAAAGAATTTGTTCGCCTGTGACGAAATTCCCTGAGAATTCCAGGTTTTCAAGGTTTTCCATGTGGTTTCAGGTAGTAGACCAGACTCTGATCATAACCATGGTCTCATGTCTATGAGCCGCCATATCGGCGCTGCAAGAAGCCCAGCAGCTGATAAAGAATAGAGCCTCTTAATGCAGATGGCCGCGTATTTGACCAATGAATAAAAATTTTCAGTATTTTCCTAATAACTCATATCTAGCCGAAGTGCTTCACTAAAAATTTTATGGTTGGCCGAAGAAGATCCCTTCCGTTAGGTATCTGTTCGGCATCTGTCGAGCGAGAGCCACCAAACTCGTAAAAGGTAAAAGACGTAAAACATAGAAACTGGAAAGACCCGGCGCGCCTCGGATGATGCGATGCTGCTTATCGAGAATTTGGTACGATGGGAGACCAGAAATAGTTGCAGACGTCATCCTACAGAACCAGTGAAATGAAATGAAATGAAATTATTCTCATTCGGTTACACCGGTACGAACGGAGCGCTATTCCCTCGCGGATTAAGTGACGAGCGATTTAAAGCGATTTCACGCGATTCGGATGCGTAATAGAATCTCACACCGATTTCATTGATTCATCAAGTTGGCTTACCGATTTCAAGCGATTTCCACATCGACTCAGGAGTCATTTTTCGCATAGTGGTTTGCGATTTCAGCAAGTGAATATAGTCGCTCGCGTAAGAATGATAAGCCTGGGAGTGTGTTTACCGGAGTTACCGCGTGAAACGTGTTTTGCATTGGGAAATTTATGTCAGGGATTTCACGGGGGGGAAGAAAGACAACGAAGAGAACAGATTTTGTTGCACGAAGAAAAAAGGACGGTCCAAAGACGGTTGATCGTTAACATTTAAGGCTTATATGCGCAGTGAGTGAAAAATTGAACTCTGCAGGAATTTGTTCTGCCCGAGCAATTAAAATTTCATTTTGAATCGTATTATGCTGCAGGGTTTCGAATTGCGTTTCCTCGCTCGCTCGCTTGCTAACATGACAAAGTCCGAAAGATACATGTATACCGGAAGTTGAGATACACGAGAACGAGATTATCTGTTATGGCATCACAGAGCCTGGCGATCAACGAGTCGGTACGTACGTACCTCATACTCGCGTACCTGAAGTGTATGCCTGTGCATACGTTGTTTGAAAAAATAACGAATGCAAATGTAAATGTGAATGCGAATGAAATGGAATGCGTAAGGTTTCTTGGAGGCAGGTATAACCTACTGCACGAGCGCATCGTTAACAACCTTACGTTGGTTGTGTAGTACTATACATACCTGTGCACCGGTGTACTTAATTCATAAATTGCATTCTGCAGTCTAACGTGACTAAATCTTATACGAGGGTAATATAAGTCAATAACGATCCCCGCGTAACTGGCCGCGGCCAGCCGTAGGGCTTCTGTTAAAGTAATTTTGAAAAAATGGTTAGCTAGAATGGAAACGCTTATCTTCTTTTTTCAATACTCCGTGGTATGCGTTGCACAGTAATTAATGATTCATTGCCACCCAGTATACTCCGATCCAATTAGCTACACAATCTTTTCCTGCGAACATTTTCATATCTATGAACGGAAATTAAGGCCTGCCGATTCTCGAATTAGTGAATGAAGGTTAATTGGATTTGAGTTGCCATAGGACTCGCTATCTTGAGCGTACAGAAACCGCTTGGCAAAGGATAATCGTAAATTTTTGCAAACTACTCGATCGATTTCGCTGAAACTCTGAGAATTCATCGAGTACGGTGGCAGGAAGTGGCTGAGTATTTCACTTTCTCAAAACATTGATAGGCTCCGATAAAAAATGAATATTTTCTATGATAGCTAGGTTAGGTTCCCGGCGACGACTACAACGGCATCCCATAGAGCTTGAAGAAAACGAATATGGATAAGGAAACGCCGACCTAATATCTTTTGACATTAGCCGAAGCGTTGCAGTGAATTGAGATATCTCGGTTTAGATCCTGCACAACGACTTGTAGGTACGAAATATGTATATCTAACATAAGCGCGAGCGTGCAAGTTATAATTTAATTACTGTCCGGTGGTATATTCATTACAACGGTACATAGAACTATGCCTTGCCTGACTGCCGCCTATCCCGGTGTATTTCCTAGTGTCAGACCAACCTCGACCCGGTGTAGATAGGTATATAGTACGCGTAGATACGAGATAGGGAGATGAAATGAATTTCTATGAAAAGTAACTTCAAACTTGCTCGTCTCGAGGTGCGACAGGACTCGCTATCCTGAATCTACAGAAACCATTTCGAAAAGGAGAATCGTAAATTTTCGCAAGCGACACGATCGATTTTGACGAAACTCTGAGAATTCATTGAGTACGATGGCAGGAATTGGCCAAGTATTTCACTCTTCCAAAACATTGATCAGATTTGATGAAAAATAAATATTTCCTATGTTTGCTAGGTTAGATCGGGAGCGGCGACTCCGATGGCCTCTCGAAATCAGTTTTTGCGTTTGCGTCGTACGCGTGGAAACAGAAACAGTCTTTCTTCCGACGAATTCAACTTACTTTGGGGGGAAAACCATGGCATGAATGGTCTCGGAAATTTCGTGTTGCATCGTTAAAACGTGAAAGATACGCATATTGCATGTAATACGGATAGAATTTTCTCTCGAGTGTTTTATATATCGTGCCCACGTTCGCACACATGGGAGGAAAGGGAAGTGGTGGCATTTCAAGTGCCAACGAAACTTAAATACATATTGACGACGACGAGGCAAGTCTGCTGATAAAAGCCAAGGCCCTTATACGGCTGGTTTTAATGGGTTTCAAAAGCGCCTGATGGATACAGCTCACGAGACGCAGTTCCAAGTGTATATATAATAGCTATGGGGATATATACCTATATATACCTATATATATATAATTACCTAAGGCTATGAAAAGTCGTTTTGACCAGGAAATTCGCGCAGCTAACTTTTTAACTTTTAATTGCTAGAAGATGATAACCGACTGCTTTTTAGAGGAGGAAATTCCAGGAGGTATTATGTATCCACTATGCTAGAGACACCTACGAGAAAATTTGATGACGCACAAGGCCACGAAAGAAGGAGAAAAAGACCCGAAAACGAAAACCGAAAGAAACAAAATAACGGCGTACATTTAAGAAGCGGTACGTCATCACTTTCGTAGAATTTATGGTTAACCAAGTGCCGTCGTGCCACACATAGCTATCATAACCGAGGAAGAAGAAATCCTATAGATTATAATACTATGGATATCAAGTTTGAAAAATGCATGAAATTTCACAGAATCTATATTTCCCGTGGAAGGAAAAATGGGAGAAGAATGGAAAAAAAAAACGGAAAATCTGCAATAATTTGGAGTTTCCGGTATCACGAAGGGTTGAAAAATGCAGCAAAGACACTTGCACATAACTGACGCTAACGGTCAAGGTTTGTACGATGAATCTAGAAAATTCATGGTGAAGATTACGTATTTGGCGAAAGGAAAAATACAATTTTCATCTGTTTCGCGAAGCGAGAGAGAACGCTGCGAAATGAGAAGGAGGATAAAGGCAGATAGAAATGGGATAAGAACGTCGTGAATTAGGAAAAGGATCTTATGCTGCATATGAGAGACAAAGAAAACAAATTGATAAAAATGATCAACTTACCGGTAGAAGTAACAGCGACGAAGGTGAGTGCCTGGCGGCAGCTTGTCTCAGTCTAAAAAAGTGCAACAGAGGGTCATCGGCGGCTTGAAGCTGCTCCAAAATTCGGCGAGCCTCGTCGTAGCACTCGAGATATTCCCAGTATGCTTCCCAAAAAGATGACGGAAAAATATCACCTGCCACAACGAGGGAGAATACATCAATATACGTTCGCGCGTCCATATTCGATCGAATTTATTCGAAAAGACGGATGTATAGGCGTATATATAAAGCGCCGACGCAAGAGAAGAAGCAGGATCGGGATCGGGATCGGGATCGGGATCGGGAGTAGCAGCTACGAACATCTGCAGGTTCCGGTACCTGTAACACTTCTGGCCGGTACCTATGTATACACTACTATACAGGATCTACAGAAAATAGAGTTGCGCAAACTGCAACAACTATTGCAGGAGTCCCGTACCAAGAACCGTGCACGAGTCAGTCGATCTCTTCGATTTTTTTCTTCTCAACGCTTATCTCTCGACGCAGTCCGAAAGGAACCTTGACCCCGAACGCGCAGAGCAGCCAACGGGTTGGTTTCGTTTCAATTTGTCTTCTTCATCTTTTCGGTTTTCGATTTTTTACTACTTTTTTTTCTAGCGATGATTCTTTTGCTACCCAATTTTCATTCAACCCGATTTTCTTCTGCCCGTTGCGATCTGCAAAACTTCCGCGTATCAGATATACCTACACGTGAATCCCCGAATTATTACACTTCTGTATAAAATTCTGATAGGATTTCAATTCCGGTATGCCTATATGCGGCTGTGCGAATTAGTTGGTGGCAAAGAAACGAAAGAGCGAGAGAGAAAAAAATACGCACTCAAGAATAAGAGCCGCGTCCTAGCTAATCAAAATTATGAATCGACCCTACTCAAGAAACAGTCGAGTATCCATAGATGTTCTAAAATAACGTGCGGTTTCAAATTCCGGCATAATTTGCGGTTCTGATGTCAAATTCAGCGAAATCTCACGGGTATCGGAGCAAAGTTGACCACTGGTTCGACAAAATTTCGTCAATTTTTTTAGTTTTCTGTTCACGTTGTGAGAAGAACAAAAATTCCCGAATCACACGGGACTCTGTCTCGAAAGCGGTACGCTGCGATCACGTAATTCATATCCCACACATTACAAAGCTGGCGCAAGAAAGAAAAAGATAGACGAAAACTGATCATCTGAACCGCGATGTAGGTATGTACGATGATCTTTTTCCGTAGATACGTGAATATCAGTCTCATCCCGAGAGGCGAGACCCTCCCGACGGAGGAAAACATTAAGATCCTGGTCCATTGAAATGCGGCTTATAATTTAAAGCGGACATCAGACATCGGGCATTCCCTTACGATCGGACGAAACCAGATAACCTAACCAACCAACCAGCCGACCACTCGTTAATCTTTCCGAGTTAGATTTGATGTACGCATAAAACGTGCCGAACCGAACGTGTATTCAGGGTGAGAGTCAGGACTCAGGGTGCTCCGTGACTCCTTTGAAAAAAAGCCACAACGATACTGTATAAGGGCGCGGTCGTATTCTGTTGTGTAAATTTTAATAAGTTACTACGCGTATAGGTAACGAGTTTTTCAGCCCTTCATAAATCCTTTCGACAAAAGATCAAGCCGATAAGATTTAGGAGGTTATATAGTTATTATGATTCAGATCTTAGATCCCGGTTGTATAATGCAATGTGCTATATAGAAGGAAGATGAAGAAGGAACGACACATGCGAGTGTACCAAAGATCGTATTTCATACTGTAACAGTACTCACTGGGTTTGAAGCTTTCGGCATCCCAGCTTTCCAGGGTACCTTGGAGCTGGAAAAAAAGAGAGAAAATGAAACCAAAGTTAAAAATGACATCATCAGCCGATAGCGAAACGATTCAAAATACAGTGACCAAGATATAGCGGGGGTATGTATATGATATGTACTAAACATGAAACGAGACGCGGATAGCTAAACGAGTTGAGTACCGCACTCATGTTCGTGTACAAGACGCAGCGGTCGCGGTGCCAGTCGTCGATCGAAGAAGTATAGGTATAGGTATAGGCATGTATGCATGTATATGTACTACTGTCTGTATTGTATAAACCGGCGAGAAATACGAGTATTTCTTAGCGAAGTGTTGTTATACCCGTTTACACACTCATAGGTAGATTTATAGACCCTCCTGGTGCTTGACAGACCCGAAAGAATAAACGTTACCGGTAGTTCTCTCCGGTAGCTCAAAGTTCTTGACCTAAGCTCCGAGGAATCCTTTTGTCTGCTACCATAACCAACTTAGTTTCTTCTTCTTCTTCTTCGTCTTATTCTTTTCTCATTCTTCTTCTTCTTCTTCTTCTTCTTCTTCTTCTTCTTCTTCTTCTTCTTCTCTTTCGAACAGTCAATACCAACAAAGCCCGTTAGTTCAGGCGAAAGAAAACGAAGACTACAGGCTTCACCCCGACTTGGCCCCGACCCAGAGTTCGTCCTTGGGCCCGGGGGCCCAACACAGTCTGCAGACAGCGATAGATACGGGATTTCGTCTACCGTTCGTGCGATTGATTGTGTCGCTTGTAGACGATAGTCGCGTGCCATTCACTCCAACTTCAACGGACGAAGCAACGAACACAGAGAACCACCGATCGAGTGTAAATTCAACAGCTATAGCAGTCAATCCCAGCGTATTGTATTGCACTGCCTTTTGACTGATCGTCATTCAATTTCCACCGCGATAAATAATGACCTGGAATTTTCTATTGCGGGAGGAACGCACGAGGGGAGAAGAAGCGAGTCCTCGAATCTTCGGCCTTCTCTTTCCCCTTTCTCGTCTCATTTTTATCAAGATATACGCACTCATGTATATACAGAAGTACAATGAAATTCATTGCGAGTACACATACGTATATGTAAAGATACGAATAGGTACATGATATGTAGGAACGCGAATGACTACATATATTGCTGGCCACATACACAGGTATATACAGTACACCTAAATATATACATATGCATATTATAGATCGAAAGTTAATTTGCTCGGATACTTGATAGTTGCGTTTTATTACTCATGTACACCGCGACAAATTAATGGTTTCCACTGTGAAGTTATAGCTACACTCGTGGGGCGAGTCGCTCCAAGGGTAAAACAGAGACGAATCGGTACGACGTGTCGCTGAATTCGTTCCAGTGGATCGCGCTGATCGGCCTCTACGTTACCCATGGAGCAGCTCACCGCAAGGGTGCGCGTAGCTAGCTTCGGAGCAGAACCATTAATGTGCGGGATTGTACTACATCATACGTGTACGATAGTTAACGGCGCCACACCTACGCGTGCTACGCATATGATGTTAGAAATCTTGCGCGACGCGCGTTCCAGTTTAAAGTGTCTAACCTTTACGGTCACTAACCTCATCTTATGCTCACTGGGTACATACACGTATGTACCGAAAGCTTTTGTAGCCAGAGAGACATGCGCAGGTACATACACGCGTATAGTTAAAAGTTAAAACCTAACGCGTGCTGAGTCACGTTTCCAGCCTACTTTTAAATGTATGAAGATAATTCCACGCGGGTCAAAACGATCGCTACTCTCAGGATTATAAGGCGGGGTAACTTATTCGAGTAATAATACCTATATATACCTGCTACCTCTCCACATAGCTCCGCGATGCTACTGCTTCGGATTATACGCAATCAGGCTCCGAATGGTTACAAAATTATACTTCCTACTTCTTGGCTTAACATTAACGTCCGCATATTAACGCGTATCACGATCCTAATTCATACTCAATAAACGTTTCTCTCTTTCGAAATGGTAGGTCGAATACATCGGTACATCTCTCTCTCTCTCTCTCTCTCCCTTTTCTCTCGCTATCTCGTTTTCGTGAACGACTCGCGACTCAATTTCCGTATTCCCTTCATCTGAATTACTTCTTTCTTCTAATTTCGAATCGTCCTATAAAATAGAACGTAGGTGCATACGTAATAGCTACGTTCATGTGCATACGATATTCACCGCGAACATATATACATGCACGCTGTACAGAATGGGAGCGGGGGGACAGAGACGAAGAGGAGTGAACCAGCGAGTTTGCACGGAGGGCATAGAGATCATGCTATGCTACGGAACCGTGGAACTTAACTCGCCAAAGGACATCTGAGCGCGGTAGCTATACCTACCTCCAGCCTATCTACGAGCATATATAGATTTATATACTCGTATATACCTGTAGATACGTACAGCAGACTCAAAGAATCTAGAGATTCACCTGGGCGAGTTCTATTGTCGCCTGGGTTTCCACCTCGCGTACGTCATATCCATTGTCGCTTATTGTTACACGGGTTATATCTATGTAAATAATGCGCACTGCGCGTGTCCCATGCATTTATTCATCGTATGTCCAACTCTTTGCGTCGCGCATTGCTTCCCGTCTCCTTTCATACATACGTACCTACTATAGTACGCATACATACATATGTATACGGACAGCCTCCGAGAGCCGCGGAGACAGCGCGCCGCGACACATGGAATTAGTGCGACACATAATTATTATGTATATACACACTTTATACATACACGAACACGTTTTCTTGTTTCTTTTTTTGTCGTCATTGTTGTACACAAAATACAAATTCCTTCTTATATATGCCTAAACTATGTATATGTGATTCATGTATAGATATATACGTACATCGTCACTGTCGCGTGATAATGCCGCTGAGATCGGATCCAGCTTGAAAATCCGTGACAGCAGACACCGAATGAGGAAATTTTGCAGTTTCGACGTTAATGATGGGCTCGGGGATATATCGACGATTCCTGTATTCCCAATGAAATTCCCTAGCCTCGTGATCTTCCACTGATATACTTCAATGGAAGAAAAAAGAAAAAAGAAAAATAATCTTCGATCGAGAAGCTGCTGCAGAAGCGTTAGATATATTATTATATACGTGTGTATATCGGTATATACTATTATTGCGAGCAGGCATGACGAAGGTGACGGTATACAAGAAACAGTGATACACGCGTGTGTCTGTCCGAACCTATAAAAATTTTACTGCTGACTACCTCGACAAAACAAGCGTATAATATAGTCAACCAGCCAATCAACTTACTACCATCGGGAACGACAGGGACCGACCGAGGGACCGACCGACCGGTCGAAAGATTTCTTTCATTCCCTTATATACCTTGTCTCTTATCCACTTTTACCTGTCTAATATAAGATCCCCTAAATGCGGAGAGCAATAAAACTACTAATACCTGTGCCCAGGTGTTCCTCTCATCTCCGCAGAGATTCGAGTCTTTATATCCATCCCAACTCCTGCAACGGGCGCGTCTGTATCCGACAATATAAGGTGTCCTGGTTGTGTATTCATTTCTCCTTTTTTCATCTCCATCTTTCACTTTGCTTTTCTCTGTTTCTCCCTCTCTCTCTACTCTTCCTCTTCTAATATCGTGTGGATACAGGGACACGCCGCGGGGTCGGGGGCTATGTCGTTATATGTTCATGAAAACAACTAATAATATCCCGATATTCGAATATACCCAAGAGGCGGATCTCGTATGGCCCTATACACAGTACATAAATGTATACGGTATATGATAAGTCATAACCCCGGATCATTCGTCATTCGTATAACACGCTATATAGCCCTGAGAGATCTCGTCTATAACGATATAACGATCAACGACACGAGCGCATCGGAAGAATTGTATATAGTATAGGTATACGTCTGTGTGTAGGTATATCCTCTCGGAAGGACGTCGTGGTCCATCATCCTTGGTAAGAATTTCGAGCACGCATATAGGGATGTCACGCATGCGAGCGGATATGTGTATACACTCGTATGCTCGTGCAGAGGCGTTACCCGGCCTATGAATAATATATTTTCCGCCGATTCGATGAATGTACGTAATGTACATACATACGTTAGGTATAGCTTTATATTACAAGATGTGATAATTCATTGCTTTTATTTCGTTAATCATCATCGTAATAGGTGTAGAGTTATACCTATCGCGCACGTATGTATACGTACATACACACATCCATTGACATTCTATCGCGTCGAGAATGGAATTTAGGAAAAATACACGACAATCGAATCGATTGAATTCCGTTATACTTGCAGAGCGGCAAGTGCCGACGACGTAAGCAAACAAAAAACAAACCAAAGATCAAAGACAAAGAAACTACAATAGGAGTCGATAACTTTTATTTTTCCCTGGTTTTTAACGAAACTCATACAGTTGATCGGATCGGAATCGAGACCCGCTGGTGACCTGTTAACGCGCCGATGCGATTCACGAAATTGTAACATTTTTTGTTGTTCTTTTTTTCTTTTCGTTTCTTCTCGCTGTTCGTTTTTTCTTTTTTTCTTGTATTCTCGTTATGATCCACCGATGTTTCGTTATACAGAGTATAACGTATATAGTGCGGGGTGTTTCGAAGTAAAAAAAATTCCGATCTTCCAACGCGCCACACCTGAAATAGTTAATTTGGCTGGAAAAGAAGATTATTTCGAAAGATGAGCATTTCAGGTTGAGTGGAAGATCGGGCTCATTTGATTTTTCATTCTTATCCTGTTTAGCGTATTTATATGATGGATAATTGGTGGCAAACAAATTTTCCAACGGGAGTTTATTTCAGATTCTTTTCAGTTTTCAAACTGCTAGCCATGACGTAAACGGTTTGTTCCCTCATCGCGCACAGTGGTTTTGAAAAATAAAGAAACAATAAAGTGAAGGTCGGCTTGGGACCTGATTCGAACATGAATTAGGATGGTAAAATTCAAAAAGTATCATTTTCACGACGCAATCCGACATTTCGGGAGCTGCGAGAGCGGAAAAAATTCTCTTTCGAATAATTGTCCGTCTGAAATTCGATGAAATGAAGAAACTGAAAAATCAAATGAGCCCGATCTTCATCCACTCGGCCTAAAATGCTCATCTTCTGACACAATCTGTTTTTCCATCTGAATTAAGTATTCCAGGTGCGGTCCGTTGGAAAATCGAAAAACTTCTTATTTTGAAACACCCTAATATATGTATACATATATAGTTGATATATACATAAATATAGAATCAACCGTATATAGCTTCGTACCTATAAGTACTCGTGGTCAGGTGATCGGTGTAGGTACGAAGACACCGGAGAAAGTATAATTCTTCAGATGAACGGAAAGAAAAGAAAAGAGAAGAAAAGTACAAGGAGAAGGAAAAAACGTTTCCCGGGCTGCAGGTGCCCAAGGTACCGCTGCTTCGTCGGCTATGAACCGCGACGCGGACGCGCGGATAGATACTTACATATATCGTATAAACCTTGTACCTCTCTACCTCTGTAACTATGTCTCTAATAGGTATATATTGTACCTTAAACTTGTGTTTTCCACTCCTCTACACCTTCTCCATGCGTTGCACGGTTGTTGTCTATGCACACTCCATTCTGTACCTCACAATCTCACCTATTGGCCTCTCTCTCTCTCTCTTTCTCTGACTGTGTACCCACCGGCTCTCTCATTATAGTATTCTTCGCGTTGTATGTACACAACGCGGTGTAAGTGAACTCGGGGTCCGAGCATAACGGGGTATATGCATATGATATGATGATATGAGGTATCCGTGATCCCTCTTCCTAGTGCTATACGCCAGAGCCGGAGCCAGAGCCAGAGTCGAAGCTAAATCCAAATCCAAATCCGAAGCCAGAGCCGAAGCCAAATCCAAATCCGAAGCCAGAACCCGCGAGCTATCGGAACCGCGGAGATGAAAAGAACAAATAGCCGCTATAGACATGCTACCCCGTGATGGAAATTAAACCTCAACAACATAGAGCCGAATCGAGCCGAGTCGAGTCGAGCCCGACGATATTCGTCGCTCGAGACATGAACTCGTCGAAGTTGAATCTAGGACCTCTTGTTTAACGTCACTAAGATTAATTATATACACATACGCATGTATTATTCGATGAACAAAATTTCCCTACGCGCACCTATCAGAGATGAAAACGTAAAAACTTGAAAGTAAGGAAAAAAAGGCGAAAAAAATGTTCAAATTGTGAAGGATATACATATGCCTATATATACAAACCTATAGCATGTTGTATTTACATATACATTATACTTATATGTATATATATATACAGTAACTCATATGCATTTAAGTAAGCCGTTCGAACGATCAGGTGCCGGCAGCCGACGCAACGTTCGCCGGTATACGAATGACGTAGAGAAATCATACACGCGTGTGTATGTATAGTATATACCTACTACTGCAGCAGCAGTTTGAGATTGGCAAGCAAGTAGGTAAACGAGTAACACCACTTTCTCCTTAGGGATAAAGACGCTCGCCGACAGCTACACCTATATATATATATATATTGATATATATATGTCGGAGGTCGAACAGTATCTTGGTCGGCCATGGCTCTACTTGCAGGTCGTTTAATGAGTTTTCACAAGAAATAATAATAATGAAATCTAATCTAATTAATTGTCTTTTCGGATAATCAATATTCTAGGCTATAACTAAGCAAATAAACTATTCTATTATAAAGCGTAGAGAGAGACTCATTGTCAATAACGAATCCACCGCCCGCGCCGACAGCGTGATTCTAATCGATTCGTAAGTTCTCTAGACCCGATCTTTCTACGATGTCTTTCTCAGGCTCGGCTCAAAATCTGACTGCCTCTCAAAAATCATCACCACTCGGCTGTGGCTATAACAATCGAGAAAGAAACCTTGTCTTGCGTCTCTTTTCTACGCCACTTATCAACTCTAAGGGCGCATAGCTTCGAATCTTTATACTAACAAATTCATCGCGAATAAACAAAACCAGTTTCTTATAAACAGTCGATAGTATAAACTTAAACTAATATATCGAGTTAAGCCAAATATAATAATAAGAGCCAGAAAGCCACGTCCGAATCATCGTGCGCCGACATATATATATATATATATATAACTGCGGCATACATGCAGAGTGTATATCACGAGGATCAAGTTGTTTCACCTGAAATATATTTACCTGTACGCGCAGGTGTCCGCGTTTTTTTTTTCTTTCTTTTTTCTGTTTTTTTCCCCCCCGAAAAAGTAGCACACTGCACACGTTGCGGATAGTTTCTTCGCGAAAATTTTGTTTACTCCGTCGTTTGACTCCAGTGCAGGCATCATTCCGTATTTTTGAATCGATCTTTTTTCTGTTTTGTTTTTTTCTTTTCTTTTTTTTTTTTAATAATGACGGAAAAAAAGAGAACCTGCACGAAAGACAATCGCGAGACAAAGGTCCGCCCGTTCTGGTAGGTATAACTACCTTTTTTTTTTTTTTGTTTTTTTTGTTACATCGTCGAACTTTCTCACAGCTGTCAGAAAAAGAGTCGCATATGAGAAAGTATATAATCTGTACTACACACACATATATATATATATATATATACATGTGATTGGTGCCGTGGCGGATCGCGGATTTCGGTTTTCGTGTCAATTAACGCGGGATTTTGAACACTTGTATGCAATACTGCGATGGAGATTACCTTGAGCGCGTTCGAACGATTGAAGCACTTTCATAGCCCCCCCCCCAGAATCGCTTTTGAATCATCATCTCTATTCAGAGATTTAGGATAGTTTGTTTTGTTTTTTTTTCGTGAAAGATCGCTATCAAGTTAGCCGGCGACCGTGAGCTCGGGAGGATCCCGAGGATCCCTGCATGATCTTCCTCACTCCAATATAATGCGACAGTAAAATACAATGACTGATTTTTCGGTGCAGGTATTACGTATATAGCTTCGAGTATAGAATAGAGTATATATGGAACTACACGAACTGTGTGTAGTCAACATCTGAACTATACGCGGGGGCGCCTGTATCATATTTGTCAACGCTAATTGTAAGATATAGGTATAATATTAAGTACGACGCCGCGAAGCGATGGGACGAGGACGCGGGGCCCCCGGAGCTTGAGGGCAAGTACAAAGTTAACCCGACCTAATTTTGAATAATTAATATTTATACCGACGTCGGCGGGGCTACGCGAAAAGATGTATCGATCGGGCCGTAATTTTGGTTTTACGAAACGGGTTCAAAGTTATTCCCGAATCAACGAGAAGCAAATAAAATACGAAAGACAACGTAGGTATACATATATACATATATGTATGGCTGATGAGCGTGAAAGTAACAAAAAGTGCGAGATGAAACAAAGTGTATATACCTATAACGCGCGCTGCAGGACATATTTGACTCTAAATCGTAGAATTCAAACGATCTTTTGCAATTACCTCGCGCACTTTCAACGAGCGAAAATTACGTAACGAGGAATTTGAAGGAGCTTCGTGTAAAAATTGGATACGAAAAACGCAAGGACACGTTTTGTTTTTTGCTAAATCATAGAATTTCATCGACGATTCCCTCACTTGACTCCCCGCAACGAGAGGAAATCGTATATTTTGGAATTTGAGGAGATTTACGAGCAGCCAGAAGAAGACGTAGAAAGATAACCGGCGGCAGCGCAGCGGTCCGAATCTCGGGTATGAATAAAAGTAATCCGCGAGCGTCGCCACTCTCGTCGGCGCAACGATCTATCCATGTGCCCGTGCGTAGGCATGTCACAGATCATGTAGAACGAAGGACTCAGGAACCTCCAGGATATCTATGTACATAAATACACGCTCGCACACATTACTGCGCGTAGAAAGAATACGATGTAGGAATGATAAATATCATAATGCTCCTAAGTATTCAAATTCCATTTCGTTTCATCTTATTTCATTATATTATATTTCATAGCAACGGGTTGCGGGGTCGTGCCGGATTTCAGCCCTATAGGGACGCGGACGGGTGAAGAGAACGATTCGTGCAGCCAATACACACGCGCGCATTTATCTCGCAATACCTACATATGTACGCGTACACGTACGGTAAAACATGTTAGATGGAGTATTATACGTAATCCGGCCAAGGAATTTCTTTGTCGGTTGCGTGATGCGCGTATAGGTGCACAGGCCGGAGAAAGGAAAGAGGAAGAAGGAAGGACATGGATTAGGTAGGTAGGCAGTTATATTAGATCTCTAGAATCACGTATCCAGAGTCCTCCGGCTGTATGGGAACACTTTCGAAAGGAGAAGTAGAAACAGAAAAAAAAAAACAAGAAAAAATAATCTGAATTCTTCTTCTTATTCATCGTCCATTTCACACACCATTCTTATAGAAAAGAAAGCCCAGATTACACACGGCCGCTCTACATACATAAGGTGGTATATACTTATCAGGTGCGGGAGATTATTAATCGTCACTATTCAAAGTACCAGTGCGGCTGGTATATGACGAAGGGTTAGGTGGAATATAGTCTGATCCTGAGTAAAAGCCGGTCAAAGTGTTGCGCACGTAGGTATATTATGTATTTATCTAAATATGTATGTATGTAGCAACAGTATATGTACATACATGGATCAAGATAATTACTGCATGAAGTTCAAAAGTCACTCGGACAGTATTTCATTGTTCTATTAGTTGTGCATTATTATTCAAACGCAGTTGAAGCCGACCACGGGTTCAAGTTCGAGTATGTACGTCCCTACCTACATATACATGCGTGCATGCATATTTGTGTATGTATATTACGCATACCTGAGAATCGTCGATCATCCTCATGCTCGCGATCAGAAATTTGTTGGAGCGGTAATCGGAGCACGGGAGAGAAACTTTTTCTCGTTACAAATCTTCGAGATCAGGTATACAATACCAATTACAGGTATACGGACTAAAAATGATATACCGATCGTTTGGTTCCTCGAGAAAAATGGAAGAATTCCGTTTCATTTTCTGCACCTTACTTTTTTTTTCTTCTTTCTTTTTTGCTTTTTTTCTATCTCGTTTTTATGGAATACGAACGTTTTCACATAGACCTGTGTCGTAACTGTGCAGCTACGTGCTACCTGCTACGCTGTAGAAACAAATTGATTTTGAAGAGAATTTACGGCCCACTTCTTCACCGCTCATATCACAAAGAGTCTGCAGATTTCCAATTTTCATGTATATACATGGTACACATAAGGTATAGATTTCTGCTGGCATTCGCGACAGTAAGAGTCAAACGCCCGGTGTACGGTTACTCGATTTTTGGAAAAACAAAGGAGAAGAAAAAAGAAAGCAATTGTTCACTTTTACGGTCGAAGCTACAGATAGATCCTCCTGGTTATGTTTTATCTTTCGCCTGAAGAGAGAAGAATTCACGGATAAATAAACTTCCACCCCCGCGTGCGTAGCGTGAGCGGATCGACATACCGATCATCTACCTGTATATCGGCAAGTTGAAACAATCCGCCGATCTTTGGGTAACTGACAAACTGCTTCCTCTCTACACGAGCGAGAGAGACGCGTGTGGCGCAATAGGTAGATTAGAATAAAAACGATAATGATAATAATAATAATTTTTCAAAAGTGTATATATATATGTATAGGCAGGCGTATATTTATGTCTAATAGACGCGATCGAATTAGGAAAAAATAAAAACGAGACGAGGTGCCAATGCACAGAGTAATTCACTCTTCTTTCGGCGGTTCGCACGATCGCGATCTCTCGCTGTCGGTAGTAATTATTTATATTAGTCCACGAACGACGTCGTCGTTGTACGTACGTACAAGCGCGAGCGGTTTCTTCTTCTCATTTCTATAAATCATTTTATTTCCAACGAAATTATAACCGATCACAGAGACCGTGTCTGTGCGTTATAACTGACGCAGACACAAATACAAATCGCGTTGGCTATATTAACGACTACTTCAAGCAAACCCGCCGGTTGGATCGGATTAGATCGGATCCGACCAGACATTTCCACGGTGGATTTGCGCTGCTTTCACATCCTGCCGCTGTCAAATTCTGCGCCTAGTTATAGGCACTTATCCATAAAGCCGTTAGTTATAACTCACACGAGTATAAAACGAGAAACAAATCGAAAATGACACTTACGGCGATACGTAGATATGTATATGTATCGCATACGTGAATATTGTGCGCAAATCGCGCGAAAGTTGAACCAATCAGACGAAGATGATGTTCACCGGGCGAGCAGGTTGAATCAAAGGACGATGATAGGGAGGTATGTACACCTAATATAATTGCAACTATTCTTTATACGACGAACGAGCATGTGCGTATCGATACGTATCTGCTACATGTAATATGCGGTACGCCGTCCGAATCATAACGGACATCAAATAATACACCTATATATACTCCATATCTACTATGGGACATCCGTATCGCTTCTATACGTAGGTATGTATCGTATAAATATGCCTGCGATATGCTCTCCTCTGGCGATAATCGGGTCACGGAACGTGAGAGTGGACGGAGGAGAAGGTTCAACGTCCCTATAATCACGACTGTCTTTTGACTACGAGGTAGGTACTAATTTCACCGCCATTCGAGATGAATCGTTTTCTTTCAGAATCGTATGGGATAATAAATTTGTCTCTCATCCTCGGCAATTATCTATTTTCCTATGCTACTTCTTTCTCGTTTAACTTTTACTTCGCGCAGTCTATACGACATTATAAGTGACCGACTATCTGCTTGCTCCGGACTCCTTTCAGCTGGCGTGAGTATACGGCACGAGGCTAATTAAATCGCAGAGTATGTTACACTCACAAGCTTTAAATTCGAATGATTGAAAATCTCAAGAGCGGAAGTCGGACGGCGTGAGAGCCTTTTATGCGCTCTCATACATATACGCGATCGGCGACTTAACGAGAGAGAAAGAGAATCCCACGATCTGTCGTTAAATGTTAATTTGTCATATAGGTATGTACATATTCGCAGAGAAAGTGACCGGAGAACGCGTAGACGATGGTTTTTTTCTTTTCGGGAATAACGAAAATGACGAACGGGGTCATTCTCGACGGTAGACGTACTGCGTACGTATACGTCTTGTTCTTTGACTGGGAGAATATATCAATCACAGCTTTAATTTTGGCAAAAATTTGTATTCCGAAATCCATAAAACGTAATTTTATGGCTCTGTTTGATCGTCTTAGGTATATAGTATGAAATTGAGTCCATACTTTGAATGAACTCAGTTTTATACAGATTCTTGTATTCCGTGTCTCATAAGTTGTTCGTTGTTGAAAAGAAAACGTATGATTTCGAAAAATTGATCGAATTGAGATGACGATTTGTGAATTTCGGAATTGCGAGCAAATCCACAGATTTCGTAATTTACCTGCGAAAAAGAATATCGATCGTCCTCATGTGTTCGAAAATAATTAGCAAGGCTCCCCCAGTCTATGAAATCCGAATGGAAATCATTATTTTCAAAGTGAAACAAAAAACACAATCAAAATTTCCCGAATTTATGGTAATTGGCTAAACGAAAAAGATTCAAAAACGAAGTGTAAAGTAAATTTATATTAGAAACCATTAAAATAGAAGGAAAAATCGACTGAGACACTTATCGCATCGTGTATGATTTAAATTTGTCACATCATTGATGTTCAAGTTAACGAAAGGTCGCCGAAGAATTGAAATATGCGGCTTCGAAGATGCGAAGAAAGGCGTCGAAACGACATGCAGTTGTCGTAATATTTAAGGTAATCAACAGGTGCCTGTGAGATACTACCCGCGATACCAAGAAGAAGATAGTGCCGCCATCTATTTTAGAAACGAATAAATAACGAGGTCGACTCATCGTTGGCAATAAATAAATCAGCTTTACGTAGATGAGCGTCGGGTTGCCCGTTTCTAGGCGCTCGTTTCACACTCTACCGCAATATATTTCACAACGCGATGTCCGGGGGCACTGAAATGATCACGATATCTACGTTTCATGAAACTACAACTATGATCATTCAACGAATAAGCGTTGACGCAATAATTTATGAAACCATTCGCGTTAATATTCTAACGACCGCATAATATTACAGAGTTGCGTTGTATATCATACCATGATTACTTCGGCTATATGATCTATTAGTGAAATAAGATAGAGCCTGAGCTCATTCGGCGTCTGATTATACCTATATATACGTAGGTAAATGATCGGAATGAAAAATACAATTTTTCAGAATATTTTGAGGTTTTTAAAAAGGCTAATTATCAGATGAGTTTGAATAATCATAAGAAATCAACGGTTAGAGGGAAAAATCTGTAAAAATTCAGGAGTGCTTCTTCCAGATCGGAGAATGTTATGAAAAGTCGCGAGGCGAATGAGAAATGGCGAGAGAAAATCATTAGTCGCGTCGACGCGGAATACCCCACGTATATTGTAAAAAAAATGCATCGCAAACGGACAAAAATTTCACGTCGCATATACATAATGTTGTGAGTCGTATACGATTATTCATAATAGGTGATATATATATTTGCAACCTGATTGCTCAACCGTTTCTTAACCCTCCCCGTGAACACGCGTTTTTCAGAGCTTCGGCGTGAACGCTGGAGCTTCGAGGGGCATTCCAATTTCTCAAACAGTTTCAGGCTTCGAAAAAATCGGGAAAAAATCACGGTCACTTCTGGGAGTGTCTAGAACATTATACAAAATTCGGTCAAGTGAAACGTCGAACAGATTTTTCGACAAAAATTGAAATTCGTATAAAAATGTGGAAAAAATCATGAATTTGGTCATTTCAACTGTTCCCTCGAAGTCACGGCCTTCACACCCTGGAGGGTTGATAGCCCGCAGTGTCGTAATATCTGGTATACGCGTGCGAATGAAACATATTCATTTATTCTTTCAAATGGTTTTACCTTTCTTCTACGCGTATTCCTATGGCCGTTGTGGTCAACGAGTTATTGTATAGCTGATGTAAATTCCGGTCGTTAATTTTTCTTCGCCTTCTACTTCTGCTTCTTTTTCTTCATCTTTTGCTGTTTCCTCGTTCATTCTTCGCTCACTTTTTCAAGCACGTGGTGGGATCGCGTTATACAGGCACTATATCTTATCTTACAAGTTACCGATAGCATAACTCAACTCACATAATATGAACATTTTGATTTTTTTTGCGGTAGGAATTAATTTTTGCTGCACATACACACACGTCGTACGCCTGTACCTCAAATACTGCGTATAATACATGTAAGCGCGCAAATGGCTTTATGGTAATCGCGTCAATGTTGAGGTCTACCTTATATACCCGGCCACGTTTTTTGAAATCTGATCTTTGCGCTATAGCCGGGTACGTCAGGCTTTTGCATAATTATAACGTCGAGGCGCACACTCGCAATTTTTCTCATCCAATTGCATCAACCTGAATGAAAATATCCGCAAATCGTTTACGACTTGACGCCTCTGACGCCTCTGACGCCTCTGACGCCTCTGACGCCTTTGATCCTTCGCCCCGTTAAAATTGATCACCGATATTAGCCACGCTTTTTACCACCTCTGTAATGTCGGACTAAACTTGTAATTGATTTCGAGTACATACATACATGCGCCTGCAGCACGCATGCTATACGGGTCTCCGTCATTGATCGGACATTTAATCTCGCTGAACTAAACAATTTTCTCCGCCTAGACTACGTACGTATCGCTTCATTTTTCAAACGATTCGGGTACCGAAATAGTCGGCAAAATTAAAGTATGTTGCAAACATGTATGCGGTTGTCATGTCATAATGCCAAAAGTCTGAACCGTTGAGTTCATGCAGGCGCGCTCGCATTTACTCATGTACATCGGTTGGATTGGAAAATGATAATGCGTATCGTACCGGAATGCTAGGAGCGTAAGAAATCTGGGCACGACTTACCCGTCGACAAAGCTCAGCACTGATGATTGCCAAATCGGCGAGAGGTTGAAATAGAACGTCGTGAAATTCGGGGTGACTGCGAGCCAACGGTCTTGCATATAATTCTCGGGCGCTGCAGAGCGCCTCTCGAAATTCGTCTTCGGCGTGCAAAAGTTTCTCTGTAGCTCTGTATCGCCTATCGGTATCTGGAAAATGGAAATAATAAAATGGGTATGAGCTAAACTGAAATGAAAAATTCTGGTGAGCAGTGAGTATTTTATCGGTTAAACGGTGGAAAAATCGTGTGCAGTTGTACATGCGTTAAGCATACTGAATCTTTTCGTCGTTCGAAAAGCTGCAATTTCTATCCGTATTCCGATAGATATGGATAAAATATGGAAGATGAAATGGATTACCGAAAAGTATATCACCGAAATTCGTGAAATTACTGAAAGACCAAAAAAGAAAAAAAAAAAAGCTTACCTCCGATAGGATTGAACTGGCGTGCAGAGTCCTCGATCAAAAGAACGTCCCCGTGAAGGAGCGCGACGTCGGCGGCAGGGTCGACTTCGGCTCTTGATCCGGCGAGCAATAGCCTTGGTCGGCATACCCGAAATTTGAGTAGGACGGAAGCAACTACCGAAGATACGGTCCCAGGCGAGAGGGCGGGTAGCTAGAAATTACGAAGGAAAGAAAAAATGAAAATTCCCCTTCAGAGATGGGCATTGTAGAGTTGAGCGTCGGTTTCATGAGTTGAGCATTATGGACATGTATGTACAGTAGAGTCGAATGCACAATGTGATAACGATCGTAGGGACATCACAGCTCAAGCCGACGATGCTCTCTTTTTCCATATAATTCATTCGTATTCTCAACAGTTTTTGGAAAGTCTGTAGTCTTTCAATGTTCGTTTTCAAACGACAGTCACGAAATTGAAAGCCAAATGAAATCGAACATCATTAATTAACTTGGCAAGCGAACTTACTATAGTACCTATACTGATTTGGCACTTTGGCCAACTGCAGCTTATACCGTGCACGTACAATTCTGTGATCGGTATAATTCGAACAGTTTATAGCCACGGACAATAAACAATCGGATTCAATATATCACAGATCATGGGGCAGTTAGATAATGTTCAATATGATTAATAGTGAACAATATAACGCTATGGAAGAACCAAGAGTGAACGGTGGGCTGTCCACCTTCGCCACCTCGGCCACACGTAGACCTTGCCAAAGCCACAATTTCTCGATATTGAGGGGACCATGAGTCCATTAGTGCCGCGATACAACCTATCCACTCCAGTGCTTGCAGAATAGGCGGAAAAAGTGAGAGACAGTCAAATCACATGGCAATTGGGTCTCTTGTCAAACGCCGTGAGGTCTAGCAAACTTTCAGAATTCATGGTACCATGAGCTTCTGGCATAAGTATTTGAGGGAAAGAAGATTGTTAACCGCCATCTGACGATTACGTTGACGACCATTTTCACATGCTTCCTCATGCTTCAAGATACTATACGATCAGCTGTGTACAGAGTGACCCGGAATTGACGCCGAGATTTTCAACGGGGTATTCTTTGTTTGAAACGGGATCGAAGATCCATCATCGATTCTTTTCAAAAATGCATAGAACTTTCTGTTACGCTCCATTGAAGATCATGCATGCAGGTATTCACTCGTGAATGTCCTATCTGAGTTACACGCGTGTATACACGTGTATGCGCATACATTCAAATATACGCACGTATATTTGAGCTCGCTGTAAACTTCACCATTTCAGATCCTTTGGGAAATGCAACTTGTTACTCGTTGGCGGATATGGAATGTATAGGCAGGTACTCGAAGTGGGATGATAATAACCGCTCGATATAGAACGCATACCTAGGTACTATATTTTTCGGCGGCGAAGAAATTCATACCATCCATGTCACAGGTGAATGCATGCAAACGAAAATCTCATCGGAGTCTCTAATTGCGGGATTATTTTCCGTTGAGTGCCATCCATTCGCGAATGGCTCCACGCGACCACGCCGATCGAACAATAAATTTCGAATGTAATTCTATGTAATTATTATACAATTCAACTCAAATGAGTCGAAAATCGTCCATCGTAGAAGTTCACGAAATTTGATAAGACATAGTTCCTCGCGAGGGGCTATCCGCTCAAGAAATCACGGCGAAATTCCGTGAGAAATCGGAAAGGAATCGACGTGCCGATGACTGATAAATTCTCAGTGAAAATCACCAGCTGCCATCTCCTGCGTTGTTGATTCTCAGTGATAAGACAGGCAGAATGGACACTGACCGCATATTACAAAATTGAATCGCGGTATAAATTTGTAAATATCTATATATAATATGAATCGGAGGAAGATGGGAGTGCAATAATTGTCCATCGTTGGGAATTGTCGAATCTACGTTCCTGACGCACAAGAAATGAATCAGTCCGATATGTATTCGATCAAACGCCCACTCTCCCTTTTAATAAAGGCAAACCGGAATCGTAAGCCTGAATCTAAATTGCATAATTATACCGGGTTCTCTCGCACTCTCCGGATGACCATGTTCGCTCCTCTCGTTCTCTTTCTTTTTCTTTTTCTATCTCTCTTGTCATTTTTCTTTCATCTTTTTTCACACACAACCGGCCGGTGTGCCGCGTCGCGGGTACGAGCTGAATAACAAGATTGTAAATAATACGATATAGACGACCAGACGAGATGCGATGCGATGCGATGCGACGCGATGCTGATGTTGCACGTACAATCAAGAGAGCGCTGCGCGAGGCGCAGAGCCATAAAAATATCAACGAAATTGACCTGCGGTTACGCGAGCTGTTTCAATGCAAATATAAATTCCAATTTTTCGGCAATTATAACATCCCCCTCCCTTCCGCATACGTTGATCCATTCGAATAAGTTTCATCCATAATAACGAAGAGCGTGATGATCGAAGAAATCCGTGACCATGTATATGCATACCTATATAGTGAAATTTTTGGATTTTTAAGAAATCTCTTCTCTTTCTCTTCGAGGGAAAACGTGGCACAGTGACGAATAGAGAAATTCAAAAATGCATTCAGGATTCAGGCAGCGGAATTTAGCAACCGATCATCATATTTAGGATACACATTTGCAGTTATGACGATAAACTTATCGGCCGTGTATGGTCGACCTCTGGTCGGATGTCTTCCTGAGCCCGACAGACGTCTGGTCATCGCTGCTTGCACTTAAGCTTCATGACATGGTCCGATGCCTACCTATCCACGTGCGAGCATCCTGCCTCACCCAGAAAAGGCCTACATCTGTCTATGCGCAGTCTATAGTCAATACTTTATGCTCGATACTCTGCATAGCAGATATCGTAACAATGAGCTTTGTTACATCGATCATCAATGGAGTAGAACCGCGTTGCAACGGAGCAAGAACTTGAATAACTGATTCTCTAGCAGTCATAAGAAACAGCCACGAGTATAAATTCTATGTCTTCCCATACACTACCTGTATCTCTACCTCGCTACATCGATATGTTATTAATTTGTTGAAAGTAAGTGAAGTGAGGTGTACCGCGTAATGCAACTGCATCCAGAAGACAATGAGCCATTGTTACGTTGGTAGTGACAATTTTTTTTCCAAACTCCGTTGTGTCTGTCCATTCCACTTTTCTTTCCTCCTCCTCCTCCTTCTTTGCATATAGATATGATGAATCGAACTGTATGTTGAAAAGTTGCATTTTTACGATAGTTTCCATTCAGCTGAGTAATTGTACTACATTACTGAACTACTGCCACGAGTGTATGTGCGTATGTATGTATACGTAGTTAACGTACGCAAAGGCGCATTTGCGGCTATACAGTGGTTACGGTTGACGACAATTAATTCGCCAGCGACCCAACCCAACCGAACGAAACGAAATGAAACCGAACAGAACAGAGACCCAACCCAAGCCTAATGCAGATCCAGATCCAGATCATTGCAGCTGTCATTCCAATGGTGTATATTACATGCTCACGAGTGTGACAATACAAATGCCAAAGCTGTTCAGCCAACAGTTGCAGTCTGCAGATGAAATTGCAGTATATCATGCGTTTTGTACATTATTCCGCACAGGAACTCGCTGCTGCTGCTATAGATACCGATCGAAAGATCGAAATAATCGTCTGACGCTGGAGCAACGGTGAAAAAGATGCAAAAATTACAAAAATAAAGAGCACGTCAATTATAATTGTTGATGTGTGCTTTTAGACCTCAATTCCAACTTCCATTGCAGGACATTACTATACTTCTTCTGCTTTTCGTTCTGGCGCACCGTCGTAAACTATAGGCTCGCGCATGAACTGTAGGTATGTATGTACTCGTGATGATCAGATATTGCCTACAGGGGAAACGGTTCAGCTGGATTGCAATCTGTCTGTGTTCTATGTATTGTATCGTTCCTCCTCCGTTTGCATTGCTCCGTTGACTCATTGTTCAAGATCGTAGGCTGCATCCTGGTGCAGGATGACCGTGGTCCTGTATCGTACGCCGCGCGTCGCGCCGCGTTGTGAACGAGTGATTTTTCTCCACATCTTTTTCTTTCTTTCGTCTTCGTTCATCTTTCATCTTGCATTTTTTTTCTTCTTCTTGCACCGAACGACGACCGTCGTTTATTGCTACCAAGCAAGCTTACCGATTTGGCCACGTTGGTAGTATTTTTCTGTTTCTTTTTCATCTTCTGATAACGGGACAGAAACTTTTGACCTCGGCAACGGAAACTTTTACGACGAAATTTGTAAAGTGTTCTGTTTTTTTTTTTTACCTTCCCATTTTTCTTTCTCTTTTTCTTTTTTTCTAGGGGTGGGGTGAGTGGGGGGGGGGGGGGCAGGGCCGCTGCTATACACTACTTGGTGTAACTCGATACGTTGATTGTAGATATTAGGTGCCAATTATTATAGTTATCGTCATAGGTGAAGGTATATCTTTCACCGCGATCGTGATACTATATACATACATATATAGATATATCTATCTATATATACTATCTTTATCGGTACACGCGGTCGATAATCATTTTTTCATGTAAATTCCCGCAGCGATAGTTCGCGCGGCCTTCATGTACATATATATCCTATATATTTACCTATAGGTACCTATATATACCTAGTGAAAGATACGGCGAAATATATATACATATTTTATGGTAATCCGTCGCGAGCCAAGTATTTAAAGTATCTATGTGTGCACATACCTATAGGTAAGGATTAGACACCTGCCCGAACGGAATTACATAATATAAAATATAATGTTATACCTATATTAAGCGACGGGCGCACCCATGGGGATTTATTGTCCGTGTACTAAAGAATCGAGTGAGACGAATGTCCCGCGGTTGTAAGCTTTACGTAGGTATCCTCCAGCTGAGTATAGTACCTCCTAGGTTGGAGTGAGTTAAAGTAACAAAAAAAAAAAAAAAAACAGAAGAAAAACCGTGAAATACGTTTCACGTTAACGTTGTCAGACAAAACACCGACGGAGAAGGTCCGTTCGAATTTTTGTGTCGATTCGAACCGTTTTTCTTCATGATCGTATATTTTTTCTTTCGTCGACGGACGCGACAGAAGACCGATGCAGCAACGCCTTAGCTCGCCTCGCCATGAAAATTTGGATGATGCAAATTTCCGCGATTATCGGGGATTCCCAAAAATCGCGAGAACGGAAAAAATTGTGATTTTTCACCGTCAAAAATTTCAGAGCAATTGAGGCGACGGCGCGTACTATCCCGCGTTGAGTCGTGTGAAGCGAAAAGAAAAGAAGAGAAATGGGTAGAACAACGTTCGGATCGACAAAAAAATTAGAGTAGACTCATTATCCTGGCTCATAAATTATTTTTTCGTCGTTTTTTTCAACATTTTAACACAGAAGTTGTACACTATATTTATATTCATCTTGTTACAGTGCACGCTTTCTGTGTAATACGAAGATTACGTAAACGACAAAATCTCAACTTCCACCGCGTTTTTTTGAGGTGAAAACACAAAAAGAGAGAGAAAAAAAAACGAGAACAACAATCAATTATATACGATTAAACGCGTCTTTCCTGTGACGCGTAATTCGCCTCGTGCAGTCTCGTTGCAAGTACTATATATAATCATACTTACTTATAGCACGCGGCTGCGAAAAGGCGATGCGGTGTATACCGAGCTTGGTCTTATTGTCAGTCTCTGTTTTTTACTTTTCTATTCTTTTTCCTTTTTCTCTACGCCGGATGAAACGGTTCCATAATTTATATGTTTGTGTAACGTATGTAAGTATATGTATATATATATTTTATACGGGTAGAGGTAGTACCTACTTTGTCTCTAAATTACCTCTTCGTACAGTTACAATTTACAACGAACGCGCGTAATTGTGCCAACTCTCCCGGAATTCCCTCCTGCTCGCCGACGAATGATATACGTTACGGCCATAAAGAGGGCTCATCACAGAGACAGACGTCTGTACGAAACATTATGGCGCACTCGACACGTATGTATACAGTAATGTTCTCATGAATGGGTTCCCTAGCGTCTAACTTCTATTTCTCGACTTTGTCCAAAATAAGTTTCCTCTCTAAACGTATCTCATGTTCCTATGGCCGGCGGAGCAGGCGACAAAAGAAGCTAGATAAAACCACAGCCTCCTACAGTTGTCTTCCACTAACCTGTAATTTCGCGCGACATGACTCTTTATCGAATTATAATAACCCCAAAATTGACGATCACGTTATTGATTACTTTATTGGTTAGCTTATTAATTATAATCAATAGATAATATAGATGGATGAACACCTAAAATTTATTAACAGGAGTTATTGAATGATAATAATAAATAATGACTAATAATAATGGTAATAATGAATTGATAAATAAACAATTTTTTAAAGAAGGATTTTCTCTCACGAGGATGATAGTTTTCACACGTTCCCTTAACCTTTTTATAATGATCGTAAATCGCGTGTATGATTGATCTCTTATTCGGTGATACCTACAATGAATTCACCGTGACGAAGGCTTCAAATCACGACGTATTACACGTGTATCACAGGTAGGGAATATAACCCGATATACATATATGAATGCGAATAAAGAGTGTCAAATTTGTGAGAAACGTGTCTATAAACGATAGGAGTCCGAAAAATCGACCATTCGGGTTGACCGAGAAGCGAGCATTCCGATTGCTTTTTGATTTATAATAAGAAAGAGAACGAGGATCGAATAGATTCTATCCTTTCATGTACGTACACTAGGAGGATTGGGATTAGCATGAATGATGAATTCCCATGGGGATGTACGATGAGACCCTATCTTGTATCTTGTATGTACATCTCTACGATTCAGTATCGCAACTTTGTGCAAACGTCGGAGACAAGATTTCTCTTCGGCGTTAAACGCAGCGAGCTGCATACATCGCGCTGCAGTACAGTGTAGTATGTATGTATTATGAAATGGAAAATGCGTTGACGTAGACAAACGATAATTTGAATGATTAAGAATGATTGTTTCTTCTTCGAGTGGAGGGAGGTAGAAAAGAAGGAAACAAATCTTTCGCAACGCTGGGATTATCTCAGGGCCTGCAGTTCTCTTATACTATATACGTATACCTACACACTGCGGGGTTCATAGGAGACGATGCACTTAAGATTGCAGCCAACGCGTGTCTACTGTTTCCCCTCCGCCGTTATATTCCTCTTCTGCAGTATTGTATAAGCCGGTAAACGGTACGCTTAACGACTCGTGTGATCGGATGTTGCCTCAATTCAAACTGATTCGCATTCTTTCCTCTGATGCGTCTCTTATAGGTCCGTCGATAGTCAGATACTTCCTCAGGCTCACGGTACACCGTCGAAATGCAGTCGGAGTCGCACGAAACTCCTATTGTTGCTCATTGTCAAATGCCGCGGTTCTCCGATAAGCGCTTCGACTTCAACTTCAAAAAATTCCGTTTTCCGATAATTCTTCCGCGTTCAATATCATTGAAAAAAAAAACCACTAAACTCTCGTCCACGCGGATACCTATCGGACACGAGAATCACGAATGGTGTGAAGGGGGGCAAAAAGAGTGGGCAAATTGATGAGACTCGTCACGAATTCCGGTATTTTTGTTTGTCTAATTGTAATCCCAGCAAATTAACGCGATTCTTAGTGTAAAATTAATATAATCGTGAGAATTGAGGTAAACCGGAGGTATTGGTGTAGCAGCAGCGCGCCACTGTGAATAGATTCTGGGACATGCATGTATACCTATGCGAAGTTGAGTCGAGTGGATGTTCCACCGCGTCCATGTACTGACATTATTCTTCACAAGTTGAAAACAAAGCCTGAAGATTAAATCCTAATACGTCGTTGGTAGGTACCTGCTCGTACAGAGAGTATAATTTGCTCATGCGAGAGCCGCTGCCGCACGTTTGTCACGTAACTATTACAATACACAAGCTGCTCAAGGCCACCTACGAGATGTATGCAAGTATGTGTATGTACAGTACGTACGTACCTACGCGAGGGAGAGGTCGCTCGCCGGACCCAATATCATAAAAACAAGAAAAAATGAAAAAAAAATGGGAAGAAACAGATAGAAAAACGTGTACCCATACTACAAATATGAAAATTACTTCAAATACCAACAATTATACCTATCGAAAAACGTGAATATTGTTACTCATTGTTAAAAGCGTCGTCATCACTTCGGAAACGCGATTGGTCGCCACTTTTACACCAGCCAACCGATCCGAATGAAACTACGTCAATTGGATGCAGTATTTTGGCAGAAAGTGGCTGAGTATTTCATATCTACGAATTATTGTGAAGTTTCATTAGAAATTTAAGTTTGTCCAAACTGACCTATAAGCGAACCTAACCTAAGAATTATGAATCGCTGAGAAACCTCTGAATATTCTCGAAGTTCTAGCGAGATGAAATGCTTAGCCAATTTCTGCCAAAATACTGCATGCAATCCACAAAGTTGCATTCGGATCGGTTGGGTGGTGTAGAAGTGGCGTCGAATCCCGTTAGCGAAGTGACAACAATTGTGCTTTGAAGAATGAGTAATTACGAGTGCGAATGGGTCTTCAATAGCACTTTGAATATATAGCCTCCGGTGGGAACCGATTTGTATGGATATAGAAAAAAGAGGAATAGTCCGAATTCGATCGGCGCGCGGGATCACAGCTACATAGATAAATTCTAGAAAGGCATATGTGTGTATCAGATGGACGAGAAATTTCCGAGCTGCTAGTAGGACATGAACGAAAAATTTAGATGCCAAGTGTGCCTGGTTCTCGGCGGGAGCCCCCGTGTCCTCGCCCGTGCCCGTGCCCGTGCCCGTGCGCGATGTATCGAGCATGCCACATTGTGCGGGCAAGGGAGCTCCTCGTTGGGTCTCATATTGAAATATTATCCACCTAGGAAATTGTTCAATTGTGAATTCAGATTGGCGCACGATTATACTATACTGTGCAGGCTAAAGGAGCGGAATGGAATGGAACCAGGATGCATATAATATTTATTTATGTATATGTGTTCAGGGTTCAGCGTTCACCGTCCTCCGTCCTCCTCGACTCCTTCTTGACGTCGCCTACTCCTTCATGTAGGTATAAACGATGTATTGCCTACATGGAACTGAGAAGAGACAGTAAAATTCCGGTTCAAGATACTTGAAATCTTGTTCATTTTTTTCCTATCACAATTATCGTAAAGAATCGACGAGACGAGACAAAATCGGGGCCAAAATGATATCAGTTGCTTCAACACCGAAATCATACGAGAAATGCGAATTTCTTTTAATTTCATTGAAAAATATCGGACCAAATTGCGATTTTTGCACCGTTTCGTTGCCGAAACGGCTGAAATTACTTTCCCGCAATTTGATTGGTTAACGGTATAAACTCCAGCCTGATTGCGATCGATTATTCATATATAGTTGCACGTGTAGGTACTACCTGTATAAGAAATTCTAGACATCTATATATACGTATACAGTGATTTTTTACTGTGAGTCATCGTTCTCTAGCCGTGAGGTAACGTGCATTATAGAGCATGTGTATATATCTATTTAGGTAGTATGTATGTATATATTCATATGTACTATGTATGACGAATCGATTTCTAGAACTTAAATTTTGTAATAATCTACTCGCGTGCTAGAGTGAACTGGATCCAAACCGCAGATATAGTATTACAACGTACATACATGAATACATACATCCATACATAGCTATATATGTTCTCTTTTGCACTTACAGATATAGTAGCTTGTGACAAACATACATGCGATACGTAGACCACGGAACAAAGTATCCTTCACGCATGTTCATGTTCCGGGATAAAAAGTACAAAACCGCGGATAAAAAGGTCTCTGAATCATGTTATACGGATATAGATATACAGAATATATGTACCCTTTCATATATATCTATATATATATAGGAGAAATTTTCGCTCCTAGATTAATGCTGGAGTACACAGTCTGCTTTTATTTATACAGACTAGTTCAACTCCGGACTTTACGTAACGATATAATAATCGTAGTAGAATAGGTATGTACACTCCTGCACATTAATGGTTTTGCTCTGAAGTTAGCCACGCTTGTGTTAAGTCGCTCCATGGGTAGAGCAGAGACCAATCAGCGCGATGCATTTGAACAAATTTAAAACCCCGTCACTCCGATTGGTCTCTGCTTTACCGCTGGAGCGAATTGCCACAAGAGTAGCTGAGTTCACAGAGAAAATCCATTAATGCGTAGCGGTGTACATACACACTGCACACTCGCGGGTTATATTGGTACGGCTCCATGGCTCCATGCGACTATCGCATATTACGAAGGATATAAATACACAATTAGTTATGAAAGTAGGCAAAGTGCGAATGAATGTGCTGTATTGTGATAAAAAACGCAAAAATAAGTTCACTTCCTTTGGTATTTCAACCGTTGTATCTCATATGATTAGTGACGTAATTCGCTGATCATTAGATCAAATCCACTCCATTATGCCTACCTAATTGTATCGGTATGTACCCGCCGAGCTAGAAATATCATTAAGGCGTGCGGAAAAGTATCGTGAGGAAAATTCAATTGATAAATAACATGTTCGGAGAGGCAGAACATAGGTGGACTCGGGGTAGCCCGCAGTTCAGAGAGCATGGAAAAAGGAACACTGATCATGGTCTTTGATTGCGTAAGACCGGTCCTGAATGATATAGGAAAAAACAGCGAGAAAAACTACAACGCGAGTGCAGGATTAAAGCCCGGACGAAACGTGGGCAGGAAGTACGGATACCACGGCTCTTCCGGTCGTCATACGTCTCTGTATGAAATGAAACTCGATATAATGGCAATGTTCACTGCTTTCAGTGTATGACGAATGAATCATTTCCCCAACAGGTATAGTTGACAAAAATCGCGGCATTGAAATACTCCGCCATTTGCAAATCACAAGATTTCATTCAATTCACAGTAGAGTGGTACTTGATGTGCCCGATGTAAGTTTACCGCAAGATCTCTAAAAGAGATCTTTCGTCAGAAAGAATATAGCTAGATATCTCCCTGCGTAGGGTAGACATATTTCGACACTTTCATAAATAACATACACCTATGATGTGAAATATTCATGCAGGGTGCATAAACTGAGTGCTTTCTTTGGGGGGAGATGATCCGAGGAGTCTAGCTCGGTACCCTGCCGTTGGAAGGAGGGGCCTCCGTTCCGGCGTCTGTAAGATACACGTGATTGAAGAAGCTGCGCCAGCACCTGGACGTAGGCAGCCAACTACGCAGAGGCGACGAGTGGGCTGCGACAAAACCTGTTCAATTCGAGAATCGCAGTCATTGATCATACATTCGCGGACTGTGTTGACTGTAATATCTCTCCGACACGCTGTTTTCGCCCAACGGTATCGTATTGCATTTTGAAAAGCGCAACTGTATGCGTGCCTCTTATCGTGGTTAGAAATACCACGATTCTCGATCAATGGCGCGACTTTTCAACTGAGTTGTATCTCACCGACGCCGCTGCAACGGAGAGCAATATTTTCAACGGTGGGGTACTTCGAGCTACAGACTCCCCCCAAAAAACACTCATTGTCAGCTCGTGCACACCCTGTATAGTTTTACTCGACGCGATTGCGATTTGTGTATCGTCTTCTAGCATCGGGGGCAGTCAATGACCGGGGGTTGAGAGTGCCAGCACAATCTAACGATGAGCAGGTCCATGCGTAAAGAACGATGCAATGTTACGTAAGATTTAGTCATTGGTGCTGATGGCTTCTTTATTGATGATAACGTTGTGAGTGATACCTACTAGTTACGCTTTTTGCTTCGGAGCAGTGAAAATGATGATGCGAGGTTAGTAGGTACGGCATATCTGCGCTTCATATGGACATTCATACGAACATTCGTCATATGAATATTTAAGATGATTGGGGCCAACCGGCCGAGTAATTAGCGTAATGAGGTGTCTCGACAATTATCCTGAGTTATGATGCAGGTTTCATATTTAACAATAAGTATACTGTTCAAACTGTATAAGGCTGTATTTATGTATATCGCATACGTAGGTCCTCAGTTTGATCATGTAGATGACGGAAGCTACTCATTAGCTCGATTAACACTCGCCTATACTTGAATACATATCGGGTATAACAATGAGAAGTTTATTGTTTGATAAAAGTCATGATGATCAGTCGGGTGTTTTCGTATGTCAACGATTAAGTAGTTCATTATGTGGACGGAGCAGTTGATCAATTTTAAACGACCATAACGAGGAAATAATGAAAATCAAGCAGTGCGAGTGTATGAATCTTGTGATTATTGTACCCACAAGTATAATATACATTGCGAGGAAAGGAGAATATCATGATTCGAATGGGAATTGATTCGATTGTGTCACTTCGAGGAGCTTGAATTTTCTACGAGTGCTGCGAAAAGCTCGATTTACATGAAACTTCAGAATTTAAGTATCATAGCTGTAGTGTATACATACGCACAGGCATTCGCCAGAGGTTTCACTCGTAAGAACGAGGAAAAAGAGAGCCTTGTATGTACTTCTTCAAAACAGTCTGAAATCAATTAAAAGAACCTCGAAGAGAAACGCGATTGGTTTTGTCGCATGCAAATTATTGTAAACGAGAGAAAAAAACACAGTAGCTGGTAGTGTGCTCATAGTGTCTGCAGTATGTTCAAGCGCGTCAGGAATCGTACCTACGCGGGTATTCGATGACGACGTTATACATGCATTTCGCGTCCACGGCGAAACGTATACGTATAATGTTACATATACATACATACATTTACGAAAACGGGGAAAAACAAGAACGAAATTGAGAACCACTGAAAATCATCAAAATCGAGGTGCAGTATTTGCAGAATATGAAAAAATCACGCATCAATGAGCATGCGCGCGAATAAAGTAGGTATACATAAATTGGCGAGAATAAAAAGAAAGGGTGAAGCAGCCTCAGGAAAGTAATCAGTAATGGAGCCAACGTGGTAACAGTATAGCGCCCACCCGTGGTATAGGTCACCAGGTTGGTCCTAGCGACGAAAAAGGTGCGAGCGACCTGCACCACCGCCGGGCAACAAGGCCACGTCGTGGGCGGTACCACGGCCTGTTGCCGGTGAGTTCGCGAGGTGAGAGGATACAGAGAATAATTGTTGGGGGGGGGGGCACCGCGAGTGATCATTGAGAGAAACCGTTTCACCGGATCGGGTGAACTCGTAAACTGCGAACGAAGTATGCATGCGGAAGTATTGGACGTATACAGCCTGGACGCGGCGTCGCGGTCGTCGCGTCGCTCCATCCGCGCAAATATAGGCACTCGTGCAGTAATTTTGGAATATATGAGCCGCAGAATTCGATGGAAATGAGAAAGAATTCGATGATACAGGTATAGGTATAGGTATAATACTATAATGCACAGAGAAATCTGCATAAATATCATGAAATCGATAAACCTACCTACTGCCCAGAAAATTTCTCTACGGCTGCCGATAAATTTCGGAATAATGGAAAGTAGTCGGAGGGAATCGCGTAGTTAGTCGGCATCGCCTTGTTCGCATATTGTATAGGTATATTTACCTACATCTATACCTACAACTATTCTGTAGTTGCCAAAATATAAACCCACGCAGAGTGTGATGAATCACGCCGACAATGAATAATAAACGAAAGGCGAGAAGGCATAACATCCAGACCGAGGCGATGATTTATAATTTTTACTTTAGAAATACGCGATCGTGGGCACGCGAGTACTGTGTAGATACGATATTTTTGCGTATGTATCGGTTAGCGTCGGGATTCGAGGTATGTACATACGTACATACACGCATCCAAATATGTACGTACGTACGCGGTATGATACACTGCGGCAATGACCAGGCACACACGAGTGCGTGACGTTCCCAGCAAATTCCGTTATTCCGATAATATGTATCGAGCATCTATCCGTCTGTCTATAGTATGTAAGATAAGTACCGTATGTTTTCTCCGCGTTTCAAATGCGATCGCCTCCGTCCGAATCCTCTTCTCCTCGTCCTCTCAAAGATACGCGAAATAACTTCGAGACGGAACTAAAATCACGAGTTTTCCTCTCGCGAAATGAAATTTCGTTCATCGAACTTCGGTGAGTCTACACTATGATCTGTATGTAAGGCGTGTCTACTGAATCTTCAACATCTTGTACCCACATGAAAATCTACGATATGTTAACCGATCAAGCGCACCGCGAGCACCTAGTAAATGTATAATAAGAGGTGAAACCAGTCTGTATGACCAAAAACCGTAAAGAAACCAAAAAAATCGTATCGTTGTCGTACACTGCGTGCAGGTAGAAGGTTATTCCGAAGGTTGCAACACTGCGAGATCGGGCAGGCCGGACAACAATACGATTTTGTAATTTGTACTACTCCCGTATACGCGCTAAAAGATATATATATATGGGCGTGCGTCGTATGCCTCTGTGCGAGCATAAGTACAGCAAGAACAGCAAACTACTGCTCCACTTTATTATCATTTTACCTTCACAACGTTTTAATGCACCGCGCCTTCGTACAGGTACATATATATATATACAGTACAGTTTTGGAGTATCAAAATTAGCTATATAGTGACCGCGACGGAGTACAGGCCGTCGCGACTGTTAAAATGTTATACCCTATGTACTACGTGTGTGCTTCGTTAGTATTATAGTACATAAACGTATGCGTACAGAAGACCATCCCAGGCACTCCAGGCGTTTTAACGTCACGGACTTGATAATGAAGATTTAAATAGTGTGCAAGAAGAAAAAGGATCGCGATGCAGTAGGTGTAGTTAGGTACCTATACCCGAAGCGGTTTCTCGATCGTATCTATATCTTTCGCGGACCCCGCAGAATATAACGTGTCGGAATATGATTTGTGGCAATATGCGCCTCTCGGCCCTGCTGCAGCCGAAAACAAATTACGTATACGCGTAGTATACGCGATGGGCGCATTCGAATTTTGCCAAAACATTCGTCATTTGACTTTGAACGAAAAAGATAAGAAGAAAGAAACAAAACAAAAAAATTAGCATAAAATAAAATAAAATAAAATTTGCATCCAGAGACAAATTCGCCACGGAGAATCGCATCTCTGCAACAGACGCGCGGACCAAAATTTTGGCGGCACAGCTCTAGCTCTGAAGAATAAACGCAGCGATAAACGCAGCTTTCGAAAGAAAGAGAGCGAAAAAAACGCACAGAGTGAAACGGTTCAGCAAAATTGTTCGAACGGCATGAATTTGGATATGTATAGATCGTTTGCGCGAACTTATGTCACTCCGAACTACACAGGCATGTAATTTTCCATAATAACGATACTTGCGATCTTCCATCCGACCTCGGGACGATAATGTACGCGATAATTCCTGTTTCCGGGATTGAGAAATATTGCAATTACGTCGTTTCCGAAATTCAAGTTTATGCCGCGCCGCACCGGCAGTAGAGCCGCTCTCTTCCCCAGATAACAGACATTTCCGCAATACGTATGTAACTAAAACGCTCTTGTGTGAAGGGAGTTTGACGGACGCTATCTAGCAGCCTAGAGCCAACGTGCGAATTTGGCAATGAATGGAAAACGATGTTCATAATTTTTGAGGAAACTTAGGTCAGTCATAGAAACCGCGATGGCGTAGTACTACGAGTACAATTATACTCTTGAGTTATACCTGACCACGCGCAGTGCTCCGCGCGATCGGTGGTCGTTGGCAATGATATTAGGTACCTAGATTCGTTCGCATCTATTAGTACCTACGTAGGTACGGATGTGAAATAAAATGTACGCGGCAGCGACGTTCGACATTGCGCGACATGATCCGTTTCTCAACGCCTTCGCGAATTTCTAAACGATTCAGTTGTAAAAGCTGCCCACAGCGTATTGACCAACTCTGGCTGATCTAGTATTCCGCAAAGACGTTCTGCCGTCGATTCGGTATTCCCAACCGCATCGTTCAGCTACATTTTGCTCCTTCGTTGAGTGTTGGTATACACAACATACACGTCTTTCGCAGATACTTGTAACTAACGAACTACGGGCTTGGAGCTAACGTCACGAGACCCATCGGAGATAACTTCATTTCTTTAAAAAGAAACAATTAAAAGACGAGAGGAAAGAACATCGGACGACGCGCGCGATACTACGACCCTACCGCAGTTCATAGCGAAAATGCGCATACGCCCGACCACGAGTTTCCGTCAAGCATACGAATGAGAGACCAGGATTTTCAGCTTCCTAAACATCAACCGAATTCGATCGACGGTGCATTTACTGTATTAGCGAGGCTAACGGGATTCGCGCTGCCCGCGTAGGTATGATTATCATGATCGGCGTGAATTGACCGAATTATATGTACATATAATTTCGCACCAAGGTGAAGAACAGGCGACAGTACTATAGACCGCAGATCTTATCGGCTTCGAAACTGATTTGTAAATAATTGGCGGAAACCAGGAAATATTGGCGAACAATGCAGGCGGAGTATCGTTGTTCGGTTTCTGCACAGCGAATACAACGTTTAATCTAACCGTTAATTGCAAGAGTCGAAATTCACCGACGGCAAAATGAGAACAGATACCCAGAATTTAGGAGAAAACGAGAATTTTGAAACAGCAGAAAAAATTCTGCGTACATCCAGATTAGCATGAAATTATGCCAATGCTAGTCAAGACGGACCTGCTGATCGTTAGATGGAAGTCAGAAATCGATCCGGTGTTAGAAATAAAAAAAAAAAAAAAAGAAGCGACGAAATAAAGAGGAAAAAAATGATCGCTTCGTCGAACCCAAATTTAATGTCGCCGAAGTAATATGCTCGATCTCTTAGAGGTATACAGCGATCGAGACATTCGGCATCGGGCGCAGGATCGAACGGAGCTGGAGACTAGTGTTGGATAATTAGCGAGGCTCGGTTGTGCTAAAATACTTGACTGTGTCATGTCGAAAGGAAAGGAGAGGAGAGTAGAGGAGAAGAGAGGAGAGGGGAGGGGAGGGGAGGACGTCTGAAATAATTTATTTATCTTTTCTCAACACCGACGTCCTTTGGTTTCCTAATCTCTACGTGACTTGGCGACTTATATAGGTACATTACACCCGAGTCAGCTAAGGAAAGGATTCTCAGCATACTGTGCAGCTTCGTTAACAGTCAGGTCTTTGAGTACTATTCAGGTTCTTCGAAAACCAGAATAAACTTCGCAACTTCGATACAGTGATGTGCCTATATATAATACATATGTAGGTATATATTTTCAAATGAAAAACAGAGATTTCTGCCTAAGCTCGATCGGATTCCCGAGATCCCGACCAATTCCAGCCGAAGGTTTCAAAGATAGCGAAAAGAACAGATGCAAATTTTGCTTCTGGAACATTCGGCACTGCGGCAACGTAAGCATTGCGTGCAATTCAGGCGAAATAGGAATTAGGATACATGGCAAGATTTACCGTTATGTGGATCAGAGTTTGCATACAGACAAACTCGTGTAGGTATATATCTTGTAGGCGCGAAGGCAATTGTGAAAGTAGGATCGCCGCCCACTTGTCGCGAAAATGTTTTGTCAGTCTATCCCACTGTTCGTTGTGCAAACATACATACAAACCGAGGTAAGCACACACACACACACCAAACTGTGTGTACAATTCGACAAATTATTGATTCCGTACCTGCACCCGTAGCTATACTGACGAAGCGCGAATCGTACAAGTGAATTTTATCACTAAAGTAGCTATTGTATTCATGCAACTGTGTTCTAGGACCCAACCCGCCGCGTTGTAAAACTTCATCAAAGATTCATCGATTTGGCTCAGGATTTATTATTACATAAGTTCAATTCGATGATTGATAGATTCAAATTCGCCATCGTATGTGTGTTCATACTATACAGCGATATTCCTCCATCGATAGCTCCTATGTACATACTTATGACCGATCGAACAAAAGCATGGACAACGAGCTGACTAAAAATTATCCACATCGGCGGTAAAAGACGACGATTATTAAACTGCACCGTCGTGTGTTACGCAATGAGTGTAATAAACGCCAAGAGTGAATTGCGAACGTACGTTGAGCGTCGACTATATCATGCAGCTACTCAAAATGTAACCTATTACGCTAACCGTTTATTACCAACTGCTCGCTTGTCAGTTATGGATAAGATTTAATGCTCGCTCGAAAACCGTGATGAGCCTCCGCGGGTAGACTTTCATGTATTATAATACCTATACCATACGTATATTTACCTAATGGCCTGACGCTATGTTTGGCTATTGGCCAGGACCTGTGCTCCATACGTGTGGCCTGTATATGAGTATATGAGTATACGGTGAACGTCAATGAATGGAATATCCATCTCCAGCTCCAGGTGGAGATCAATTTCCATTTTCTTTCTCATTTTTCATGCCATTTACAATTTTGGCGATTGTTCGTCTCGGACGGGGATCCTGTCCGTCGTCATCGGTCACTCGCGTCGGGGGAATAGGTGTGTACAAACGAGGATCTGTACATCGGTATGCTGTATATATACAAACCGGGTATATCCTTTGCGGATTAGAAGCCTGGTGGCATCGGTATTGCCTGCCTTTCTCGTCACCCTGTCCACCTACTTACCGACCCGAGTAGGTACGGATCACGGCAATGAGGGAAAAAGGAAATTATGTCACCACCGCGTGCTAGCGTACACCTCCGCGAATTCAACCAGCCAGGAGAGAGAGAGAGAGACGTTTATATTTTGACTCATGGTGTGACGCCATTATAATGTTAGGATCTCTCTACGTGCCGTGTGTCCTTTATAGTTCATATTATGTCGCGGAACGAGGCCGCGCGGTCTGTCTAGATTCATATACCTACATCCAAGATCCAATTATCATGATCCAAAGGTCAGAACCGCTACCGCGGGTACCTGCGGTACGTACGCCCGCCGCGATTCGTTGAAAAATAAGAAAAACACTAATTGGAGACAACCGCGTGCACGGAATTGGGTAAATTTTTCTGCACATAGGAGGATGATCATATGCATCGAAGGGAGGAAAATTTCACAAAAGTTTTATGATAGCTGCAAGAGGATGCAGGATGCGACGTGCTAATTCTGGTGTACAGGCGTTTACGTTTGCGTATTGATTATCCCATTATTATGATAATCGCATATACGTATATGTATAGTGAAAGGATCTCCGTGTGTAGTACCTACGCTTATATATATCTGAGTGATTACTATCCCATCCGTTCTCGCAAATTCGACTCACAATGTGTTAAATATTTCGCATGGATTGCGACCGCGGCGGTTACATATAGATATTGCGATGAGAACTGAGATAATTTGAAGATATGAAAAATGAGACCGGTAGCTCTAGCTGGGTGATCCATGCGAGCCGTCGCGACGTTTGGCTTGACTTAATTGTCAGTATATTCTATGTGATTTTACTTCGAATGAAAAAATGATAATGTCAACGCGAGAGAGATCATCCCTTGAACACTGCACAGCGCACCTCTGCATATACCTACATAGCTGCAGTGTATCGCTCGAAATCTGTCGAAGAGGATTTGAAAAATCTGATTCAGAAAATTAGCATACATGAATATGAGTTCGATTGCGATAAAGCGATAGCCAATACATGGATGTATAGGTATTGCTACGGGAATATAAATGAGCATGATAAAATCTAATGTAGGAATTATTTAATCGGATTGCAGAACCACCAGCAGCGCATCTCAGAATTATGAAACTTCAAGCTCGCGGAGATGTGTACTGTAAGTATGTATGTACCTGTGTAATAACGTTTCTACTTATCTACAGAGCGACGATTTAATATTCATTTATTGATCCAAGCTCGGCCTCGTTGCGGGTTACGATCGATAGGAGACAGAATTCTGTATCAATATGGAAGAAGCTCGAGGTTTACCTAAATGAGTGTATGATGTAGCTATTATAGAAATACGGCATCGATGTAACGCCTATGTATTCTGATAATATCGCTGCACTTGAAAATAGCGAAAATGAGATAAAATGACAAGATTTTCGCCGACTCCCGGAATAAATAACTTCTGTTAAAACATATGTACACAGCTATACATGGGTACAAGATATGGCTACCTGTATACCAACAGTGCCTTTCTCTACTTTCAGGAAGCATCGCCTTCTCTCTCCCACTTGGATCATGTACATGCATACTTGAAGCAAGTGCGGCGGTTTCTAGTACATAGGCATACAGACGTAGGTATATAATATGTAACTATAGGTACATTCGCATAATCGTAAAACTGTGTATGGGTGGGTATATTTGGGTTCAGTTATAACGGAGTTTTGATTGGCGTCGGCGAGATACATATGACGCCGGGTTCGTAAATGCAAATATAAGCACTTATACGTAGGTATATCTATGTAGTGTAGGTACTAAGTTGTGATACCGCGGCGGTTGTGTATAGAGTCGATCAGGGTTCAACGTCCCAATTCTTGTTCTCGTTCAGAGACTGCATCGACGCCTGCAATCCTGCATATATACTTTGCTGCATGCTAGGACCACGAAATTCTTGATGCCTTGATGCGAAAAAATCGGTGGAAATACGTCACATCAGCCGTTTCGACACTGAAATGTAGGGAAGAGTTAGATTTTCGCCGATTTCGACCGACGAACATTAATCCGCATTTACGACGTGGCGAAAATCGAATTTTTCGTGACACTTGGATGTCGGAACAGCCGATATCATCCTTACCGATTATGGTATATCACTCGTCAGAAGCATCTCACAGATGATTTCATCGCACGGAGCCTCAATTTCTTGTCGAAAGAAGAAAAAGAAACCCTGCGGCACCCGAGCATAAAACGTACAGGATCATTTACAACCCGTTATACATACTTGTGTACTATTTACCTCTTCCGGAGAGAAGAAATCAAAGCGTGACTTGATTCCAGTGCCTATAATACCTACCTAATCTGCATGACTGCGTCTGCTGTCGACAAAAGCAATGACAAAGACTCCAGAACTGTTGCAGTGGACTCAGTAATTGACTCAGTTGACTGATATAGAAAGTAAGAAGCAATTAAAAAAGTGAATTTCCAGTTCACAGTGTGAGTATCAAAAGAGAAAATTGATCACGATATGCAAATGGATATCTTCGACCGTTGAAAACTGGTATACCTACGAGCGCGCGAGCCTAGGGTCGAGAAATGTTCATTCATGAAAGATTTCTAGGTATAATATATGCGATAAGGATCAGCTACTAATTTATAAAATTGTTAATTTTGTCCGAATAGGTATATGAAAATGGAATGCTACCTGAGCCACGTTGCGTTAGAAATCGGCACAAATCTCTCATTCCTATATTCAGGCAAGTCCAGTTTGTGTTTTCAGTATTCTAGCTACCACGAGGATGTAGTGCCTATACCTATATCGATATATCGATGCTCCTGGTTTCTGATTGATCGACACACCGCGGGAAGTCCGCTCCCTGGTGGACAACAAAAACTCCATTGAATGCAGCGTCGAGCGTTTATCGAGGGCATTCGATGCCGCTACTAGTCCATAGCTTTTATACAGCTATATATATATAAAAGCCACGAAAGCTATAGATTCTCACCCACTTCATTTATTTATCTATATACCTATATCTTCATTGCTGTCATTGAAAACGCTGAATTTGTCGATCCGATTCTTTCTACTGCACAGTTTATATAGCGAAAACGATGTTTTTGTGATCTCTGCGGACGATAAATCGTACGCGCTATTCTTCGTATTCGTAATATATAGAATGAGAAACATACTTCTATAGCTCATACATATCTAGAAAATATGAAGAGATCATCTTCGATCGCCTCATAGATGCAAATCGCGAGCTACATACAATATCTTACGACTTTATGAAGGTTTCATTATACGTATACTCGCATGTCTCGTCCTCGGACGAGTCCGAGAGCGATTAGCCTCTTAATAAATCGCTCTCTCTTTCTCTATATCAGGTTTCACGATGATAACTGACATTGTTTGTACTGGGTTTCGCTGTGTTATGACGCCGGTTTATGAGTTCTGAGTAAAAAGATAGGTAGGCATAGGTAGTTGGGCGTGAGGTACGTGATGTTTCGTTAGTCTTTCGTTAGTCATACTTTGCAGAAAATAATCGGTAATATAATGATAAATGAGCGAATGCAATGGTATACCTGCGCCCCGAAATTGTGATGAAATAGAGGTGTAAGTACATCGCTCATCATTCGGAATGAAACTCATAAAGTATTCATTCCGTCAAGTTTTACGTACCGAATTAATTAATGAAGGCAAATACAAGTATCCGGTCCGGACGAATCGAAACCGCGAGTACCTACTCATCGCCGCGATGACTGGACTACAGTCTCTCTCTCTCTCGTCGTATATACGAGACAATCGATCGAACAAATAAATTATCATTTGCGAATGACTTAATGAATGCTCGGGAATTACGTGTTCCTGTACCTATACCGCATTCGTTGATTCGCGATTTTTCCCTGCAAGTTCGTCCTTGGCGCGTACAACGATCGTCGAGACAGCAAGTACGAGTCGAAGACACCTTCGTGTGACGTCAGCATGAATGCTCACACGTACATCCCCTACCAGCGCGACATTGGTGATACATTTTTAAGGGACAATTGGAGTCGCCGCCGGCGGTCTAACCTAGCCAACATAGGAAATATTTAATTTCCATCAAGTCGGATCGACGTTTTACAGAGGTGAAATGCTCAGCCACTTTCTGCCATCGTACTCAATGAATTCTCAAAGTTTCATCGGAATCGATCAAATCGTTCGTGGGAATTTACGATTCACGTTTTCGAAACGTTTCCTGCAAACTGAGGATAGCGACACCATTGGCCCCTTGAGGAGTTTTGATCGCGGGGTCACGTGACCGATTTCACAGTTTTTCCGAAACTCGGTCTCGTTTTTTCACAAAATTTCAAATCGATTTGAAATTTGTTGCGAAATAATTCTGCAGGTGTCAGCGATTGCGCTCCGGTCAGCTAGGGCAAAATAAATACCGTACGAATTTTTAATATATTTATTTCGCCGCGAGACAAGATTTGAGGTTATATTTTACGAATCATACGATTATTGAACATGACGATGCTTTTCCGGATCTGGGTGACCAGAGCGTACTCTTTGACACCTAGCTGCAGTACAATCATTTAGCGAAAAATTCAAACCCCATCAAAGTTGTGCGAAAAAATGAGACCGAGATTCTAAAAACCTGTAAAATCGGTCACGTGACCTCGTGCTCAAAACTTCTCAAGGTGTAAGGTAGGCATGTATCTATGTACCTACTATATATATACGTTACGCGCATTACATTTATCTCATCTTCATATAGCAAGATATGCCTACCTCCACATATAGTTGCACTCACAATTATAGGTATACAACGAGTAATCGAATATAAGGAATGATTTGCCGTGCTGAAACGCAATATGTCATACCTACGGTGCGTGATTCATAAATCGAGTAACTCGATAGTAATTATTGATTTAATAAACAGCCTATGAATCCACGCGTTCTTCTTCTTCTTCTCTGGTAAGCTTTAAGACATACGTCGACCATAATGTATGTTTGAGCGTGAGGTACGCGGATGGAATAATAACACCGCAGAGGATGAAATGCGTGCTGCTGCGTAGGTGTACGTGTACGTTACACCTACGTATATATCTATCGATCTATCTATCTGTGCATGTATGCAAGTATGTGCGAAATACGTCGCGACGCGTCCGTCCTTGAGATCGGGCAGGCAGAGGTAGAGGTAGAGGTAGAAGTAAAGGCAAAGGTAAGCGCAAGCATGTGCGTTTCTTTCATTGGTCGCCGTACTATCCGATCCCTGTAATCTCAACATGGAGAGAGATTAGCATCGACTTTACCAAAGCGTGTCACATCTAATCCTACGAACCAAAAGTGATCTTGCCCAGCCTATCGACCATCCATATATAACTCGGCACCATACGCACGCGTCTCCTCCTCATTCTGTACCTGTACGATTTCTTAGATTTATACGCGATCGGAATAGCGTAGGTGTCTGTTCCGCGTGCGGTTACGTATGCGGATATTCGCGCTAGCGCTGCTTCACCTGTTCACAGTATAGAGCCTACTTGGCGAATGCATTGCATTTGCTGGCGGAAGAATTCTTCGCGTGCAGTATGCAATACATATCTTTGAGAATTAATGACGCGGAAATATGAATGTTGTTTTTATGTCAATGTCGGGCGAATATTTCTCCGCGGTTTCCCTCTTCAGCATCTTCTTTTCACTCTTCAGGGTTTTCGGGAGATATCGTGGAATTGAAACGTTTATTCACGAAAGGAATGAAACGTGCGTGGCAACAGAACGATATACTGTACGCGACGAACAACCGACTGACATAAGTGGGTGCAGATAATTTATCACAGAATCACGAGAGACTCGTGGTTCTGTAGCAAACAACAAGACGCGGAAACGACGTCGACAACATTTTAGAAAACTAGTCTCTCTCTCTCTCTCTCGATCTCCGTACAAGAGACAGTCAATGAGAATACAGTGCGTATAGGTAGATGTAAGTAAACGGCGATAGAGCGTATCGAGGATACATGCGTACACGTGTATGTAGGTGAACGCGAATACAACCAGCTTATTCGAGCACACAATATAACATGTGACGACAGCTCCCGTGGGAAATCTGTAGAGTGATCGAAGTAAATCGTTACTTTTATGACTAGGGACAAATCATTACACGCAATAATCAATATCGATCGCTGCTCAAAGATTTATCTCCAGCGATATAGGTATTTATATATATATATATACTTATGTTACGTATGGTTTCGATTGTATCGACTTACTTGTTGTCAGTTATAGTAGTTGACTAGTTGAGTGGGCGTTTTGTCTATTTATTCTCGATCGAGTTAATTATTAAAAAATCATAGAACAGCATATTGTGTTACCAGTGCGGAAACTAGGCGATTCCCGGCGAGTGTGAAGTTGCGCTGCATTCGCACGATTCAGGAATCGCCATCCCGGGAATCGGGAATGTATATGGGGCATTCCACGCCAACTCGACCAGTGCTGATCCCCGACCATCTCGGAATCATTTCAGGTTCTCCTTTTTGATATACTACTCAGAAAAAAATGGGTCCAGATTTTTTTTCAGATTTTTTTGTTGAGCCGTTTATTCTTAATGAATTTTTGAAATTGATTGAGAAATCAGATTTCCAAAAATCTGAAAAAATTCTCAAAAATCCAGTGGATAACATGGAACAATTCCCCATTATCAGAAATGTGGGAAGAATTTTTGTTCTATTTTCTTTGTTCACTCAATTCGGAGTTTGGAACTTTTGAAAACTGAAACTGACCGTGTCACAGAGATGAATTTGGGCAAAATTGTGTGATTGGGGTATGGATCAAATTGTAAGCGTTAAATAAGAGTCAATTCATTCGTAAATTCTCTGTTTCACCAAATTCATCCAGTATTTCGTTAAAAAATAAAATAAAATAGGGAAAAAAATCTTTACACATTTTTGGTAATAGGGTGCTGTTCTATGTCATCCACTGGGTTTTTGAGAACTTTTTCAGATTCTTGAAAATGGGCTTCCTTCAACTTTGAAAATTCACAAAGAATGAACGCCGAAATAAAACGATCTAAAAAAATCTGGACGCATTTTTCACCAAGTAGAATCTTAAAAGACGACATAAAATGATTTCGAGATGATCGGGGTCTAACACTAGTCCAGTTGGCACGGAGTGCCCCATACACATTCCCGCACGCTTTCGTTACATCATCGCACGGCGTCCGTAACGTTTAGGAATCGGCCATTTCGCGCAGCCTTTGCAGTACGGGAAGTCGAATTTCTCACACAGGTACATGAAGTGCTTTACGCACTAGTGCGGAAATGCAGTCCTTTACGCACGTTAAAAATGCCTCAGAAATCAAACTTGCCAAGCGTATGTGGTACAAAAAAGTATCTTCCACTATCACACAAAACTATATTCTATAACTCGTCTGACGAATTCCTGCGTCGCGCGCATATCCTTCTATTCTGCTTCCGGAGTTGTTTTCTTCGCCGCTTCGCGTCGCGCTTTCGGAGTTACTAAATTAATTCAGGATCACCATACTATGATATATCGCAGCGCCACTCTGCTATAGAATAACAATAATTATGAGGACAATCAGGTATAGTGGGAATAATTCGCAGACGGGAAGAAGGAAAAAACAAAGAAGAAGAACATTCTGATTATATGTGTATCCATCTATGTAGCTACACTGCATGCGTTCGGTGGACAATGATCCTGTTATTGTTGCAGTTTATAGTTGAATCCCGCGTAAGTATCATCTCATCACTTACAGCACTGCGAACTCGTTCAATTAGAAAGCCTCCCATACAGTATATGTTGTAGAGGTGCTCGTACTTCCATCGGTTCTTTAACCTTCGCGGATATATATTATGCCTGCAGCTCGACGGTTGAATGTTACCACTGCCCAGATAACAAATATCTCTTATCTTGTTTCTTTTTTCTCATCTTCTTTTGCTTAGCTCCGTTACCGTTTGCGGATAATTTTTTCTCTTATTTGATCAGAAATCATAAGACTAATGAGCAATAATCACGAAGTTTGCAGGATACGCGAGGACGTATTACGTGTGTATACCTATAATCGGAAAGTGCGAATTCTATAAAACTGATTCGCTGCTGATACCGATGTCGTGGATCAATGATTATTGTTCAACACCGGGAAAACGCTGTAGTTTTTCGTTAACAATGACTACAACAATGTGAAAATTTCACTCGCGATATGATGCCCTGCACCGTGACGAACAGTATTGGCATGCTAAAACGTTTATAGATTCACGATCGATGAGTGGAGATAAAATCGTTGCCAGCAGATGGCTCGGATTGACCCATAACGAATAATAAACGAGTTATAAGTATCGTAATGAGGATTAGGAATAACAGTAACATGCGTTACCTATGGATGTACCGATACAGCGAGAGTGAAAGCAGCAGGTATCTGGTACAACGTACACTTACGCATATACGATTATTATGTATACCGAGCGATCGGTGATCAAAGATCTCCGCAGATCTCCACACACTGCAGGCCATCGTCTGCGGCTGTGTTCGCAGCCTTGGAGAGCATCGGATTGTCGCAGTTGTCAATAATTAATTAATCGGTCGGCCAAGTGGATGATAGTCGAGCGCGGTTCTGAAGAATCGGACAGACAATGGCAACGAGTTCTCGATTGATTCACGATAGCAATCGCCAACGTCATACATAAGTATTACATACATACCGGTCGTCCGAAATCTCAATGAAAGAAAAGTAATGAAGTTTGAAATCGCATGGCTATCAATCCGGGACACGAAGTCGCGGTCACGCGATACTTTGACATTTCGCGCCAAATGAAATCATGACGCGAGCAGGTATCCAAAATTTGAACTTTTGATGCGACACCTAATGCGAGCTGCAGCCACAAAACTGCGTGGATCGATAGTCTGTCTATGCATAGCTACGCCGAACGCGTGCGTAGGTTGGTCCAGATGTGGAATTGTAATAGGCCCGGCCGCGTGGGGCGTATCTACCCTCCCGGCCTCCTGGCCCGGTCGGTGCAGAGAATTTGTTTACATTATCATGAAATACTGGCGCCCGCGCCGACATCGGCGTCACTGCCAGACTGACTGATCGTGAGATCAACGGGTATAGCATAGTATAGGAGGAACGGGATCCGGCAATTCGGCATCGGGTATCGAAAGCTCGTGCACAGTATGTCTAGAGCAGAGCAGATAATATGCCGCTAAGTTCAGGTTCATGTTGCAGCAGCTGAATTTTGACGTAGGTACCTAATTGTGAAATGCTAGGATAGCTGGCGGGTGAAACATCTCTTGAAACGGTATTCGCAGCACTGCCACAGAGTTTACCGCAGTGGCATGAATCAAATATAAAGCACTTGCGGTTTTCAAGTATTGCAGGTATGAGTGGTCAGCTGTCGACTGACCGATAGAATTTGTATACAGTATTGTCCGGACGAAAATATAGTCTTCCATTGACAAAGTAAAACGGAGTTTCAGCAGCAGTAGGTATCTATACTTCCTGGCTTCGAGTGGGAGCGGCTGTATAAACCATTACTAGAGTGATGGTTGCTCACTTTCACGGACGGTCTAATCATCCCAGTGATATTCGTCACTCGCTACGCCCATTGAATATCAATTTTCGAATGGAATGAATATTTCGCAAAAGGAACCCAGCGCGCGGCCCCTATATCCTGCACGAGTGAAACTCACAGTCAGTTTTCGAAGATATTGAATTCGTCTTTCCACCGCGACGAGACTCACTTTTGCAAAGATCTTTACGGTGACAAACGCCTCTCTGCGCCGATTGTCTTAACCAAATAATGATCATCATCTCTCATCAGGAGGATTGGACAGAATTTTCTTGCTATAACGTACAAACATATGAATGGTTGTGCGGTATATGAGGATGATTAATGATCCTCGATTTAATTGTGGGATTGTGCGTTCTGACCTCCCGCAAAGCCGACACCTTTGCGTGTAAGTAGAGTGAAACTGTAATCGTACGAATTACCGGTCTAATTTCTCGGCGGTCAGTAGATCACGTCTGTCGGCACACCGCGCAGTAGTACATAGAAACAATTCCGGTCGTTTTCGAATCGGATTCGTTCCAGTGACTGCGTAGACCCCAGTCGCATCCTGGCAATTTAATAGCTACACCCATTTTTCATCTTTCCAAGCGCGGTTTCATATTCATTAGTTCAATATACACAGACGACAGACAACTGGTCTCTTCGGTTGAATAAATTGAACCTAGGATGTAATCGTTGCCACAAGTTGTGCCTTGAATCACGTGCCTTTGTGATGATAATCGCGCAAACTCGCATTGACAAATTCCCGAAAGATGAATGTCGATTTCGTCGATCTGCTCTGAAATCAGCACCGCTTCGTAGGAGTCATATTTCCCATCTGACAGCTCTAAAAATTTCTCAAATATCGTTTGAAAATTGTTAAATTCTTAGTCCGCGATGGAGCCAATTTTTCAGAACTAGAATATACATGAAAAAATCAAAAAAGAACTCCGTACGGAAACAATATGGACGGTGACATCGAGCTAGAAGTTTCGGACGAAAAGAGTACCTGTGTGTCTACCTGTACCAGAAATGGGGTTATAAGTAATTGGCAGGACAATACTGAGCACGAGATGGACGACGAGTGGTTTTCCTACGCCGAAATTACCGAATACATTCTCTACCCTCGCAAGAAATGTACCGCAATCTACGAAAATGGTGCTGGAGATCAAGAGAGCAGTATCCTACCGATGCGGAAAAGTCTATTTCCCTTTGTGGCACCCTACGTATTGTTCCATTCAGTCGATCGCGAATGTCCGCCGAAGCTGCCAGCCAATATAAGCAAGTATTTGAAATGGAAGCTGAGTGGAGTAACGCCGAAGGTCGTAGCACAAACGGTTCGTAGATCGGGGTATCAACTGGTCACAAAAGCGTCGGAGGAAGAGTGGTCCGGAATCTGGGGTCACTCGGCGATTGGCCCGGCCGGGTTTATGAACGTGAAAAGTTTCCAAAAACTGAATTGCTTTCCCGGATCTCATAATCTCGGGTGCAAAGATCAGCTGTGGGCGAATATCCACAGGATGATAAGAAAATTTGGTTACAAGAACTTCGGCTTCGTTCCCGATACATTCGTTCTTCCGAAAGATATCGGCAGGTTCAAGGACGCTTGGAAAAAGTGTCCCGGAGATAAGTGGATCGTTAAACCGCCGTCGTCAGGGCGTGGGCAAGGCATTCGCGTGATTGATCAATGGTGGGAAGTTCCAAAGTGGCACTCAGTTGTGGTACAACGTTATCTGGCGAAACCAAAGCTCATAAACGGGTCAAAGTTTGATTTACGAGTCTACGTACTTGTCGCCAGCATCGATCCCCTCCGCATCTACATTTACAAGGAGGGTCTGGTTCGCTTCGCGTCGGTAAAATACGTCGACGATCCCGTGAACCTCAACGACCGTTTCATGCACCTAACAAATACCAGCATCAACAAATACAGCCCGAATTACGTCGTGAACGACAACGCGGAATCGTTCCACGGGCACAAATGGTCCTTCAACACACTGTGGACGTACCTACGGAGGGATAACGTGGACGTAAAAATTTTGTGGAATCAGATCAAGGACATTGCAATAAAAACATTGATCAGCGGAGAACCCGCGATGAGCGATGCGGTTAAGGACAACGTCATTTCGACGTACACTTCTTTCGAACTCTACGGTTTCGATATTATGCTCGACGACGAGTACAAGCCCTGGCTTTTAGAGGTGAACACATTGCCCTCCTTGCATACCGACTCATCCTTAGACACCGCCGTTAAGGCTCCGTTGATTAAAGCCGTTTTCAACATAGCTGGTTATCAGCTGCCGGGCAATATGACCGTTTTCCAAGAACGCCAACTCGTCAAGGAGTATCACTGCGCGAAAATGCGTCAGGATGAAAGAATGTACAGCACGATGCTCAGCCCGGAGGAGATTCGAAAGCACAATGAATTTCTCGAGTCACCGGAGCGCGCTAATTACATTTTGGCAATTGTAAGAAATCTTACGAGGGATGATATTCGCCAGCTGATTCGTTACGAAGACGAACTTACGCAGTTGGATGAATTCGAAAAGATTTTTCCAACATCCGAGTCCCACAAGTATCATCGATTCTTCAAAACTCCAAGATATTACAACCTGCTTTTCGACGCCTGGGAGTTTCAGGCGGACAAGGATAGACGATCAGGAATTCAACGACTGAAAACTTGTTGTCGGAGTAAGTTCCACTTGGAACCAGTCGTACGCTGATCTTCTCCAGTTCGTCTCGTACTCTTTCTTTCACGTAATATCCTGTGTTCCATTCGCATCCTGATTGTCCGCAAAAATCGTAGCTGTAATTCTTTATGTTTCAGTGTCACTAATTTCAAATAAAGTATTTCACATTCGGTTCAGACCAGATCCGTATGGCTGGAATATCGACGGCCATACCTATACGTTCAAGTGATTAAACCTTAAGAAACCGAAAGTAGATACCTACATACGTATATACATAGAACACACTGCACTTTCCCTTAGATCAAATATCAACGATTTTCAACGAGAGGAAGGTACATATGGCCTCTTTGCAAACGATCTGCCGATACTTATGTTGCTTAGTCCCTCTCTCTCTCTCTCTTTCCACGTTATTTCTGTGCCTCAATCTCTCGCTGGAAGTGTTTAGAGAAACTGAATCGCCCGCTGGAGTTTGCACGCATGGTATATCACATGTTTACGAATATCATTTTTCAAACGACACCCTGCAGTATCCACGCGGCTGAGTCAATCGTTTGACTTTGGCTACTAGGAAACTGAGAGCATGGGATTGTAGCTCTAGCCTGAAAATCGTCGATCAAATAAACTGGTACACCCCGTGGATTTCGATCTACGTTTTTTCTTCTTCAATGGATCCACAAAATGCGCCCACATGAGTGAATCGAACACACACTCTCGTGGGCTCAGGACCGACGAAAAAACATGAGAAAAACGAAAACCGTGATATCGAAGGTAGCCATTGCTATTTCCAGAACGTTACGTGACGAGTAGAAAAGCAAACAGACCCAGGTAGACGCGGCTCGGTCTTACAACAACATTCTACGTTAAGAATAGACCAGCCTCACCGAACCACCGGTTGGTCGATTGTCATCGCCAAAAATATGCTCAAAAGCAAAAGAGAAGAAAGAAAAAAAGGAAAAAGAAAGAGAAAGCATTCTTGAACTTCCTGCTCGATGCAGGCATATCGAGTGTGTATGTACGTACGTACATATACCTGTACAGAACGATTAGTTATACCTGAGGATACCTGCGCCCCCTCACTCCCCGAAAAGAATATAATAATAACTTCTCGTAGTTTATGCCTTACGGGAATGGGTCCTAAGTGATCCGTATCCCTATCTTTATCCACTATCTATAAGGGAAGTAGGTATGTATGTACCTACTGCTGTCCGAGTGAGCTCTTGCAGCGAAAAGCTATCATTGAGTTACCAACGTGTACGTACACATTGGTAGATGATTGACAGCAAGTTTCGTGTGTACTCGTATTTCGAAATTGAAATGTCCGTAAATCTGCGGAGCAGCAGGTACTTATCTAGGTACTGAGGTACGACGTAACATTTACGTGCAGTAACGTATACGTGATTCATGTATGTATATGCCTACGTACTACATACCTAAGTGCTTTATAATTGTATTCGTACTTTTCAGAGGCAAAGATGTGGCAACTTTTGCAATGTCTGTAACAGGGACAGTTTTTTTTTTTTTTTTTAGGATGTGACGCTCGGATGTGAGGTTCCGGAGTTATCGTAAAGTGGAAACTTATTTGCGTCAGTGACCGAGTTTCTTGCATAACGATTTCTCTCACCTGAAAAATGCATTGCGCTAAAAATACGGAACCGTAGAATCGTTGACTCGAAATGTTCTCCCAGCGAACAGGTATACCGCGTACACGCGTCATGCGTTTAGTTCTATTCGCAGATTCTCCCAGGCACTATTAGTTACGCGTGAAAGCAAAAAAGGTAAAAGCTAAGAAGTAAAACAAAAAAAAACAAACAAAAAAAAACACACTATCTTCGGTCGAAGGTACTCTGCATAATTCATTGGCTCGCGGTTTCGTTAGAAAGGAAGTGATACGACGGGCGAATGGATTGCAATCCGACAATTATTAGAACGGAAGCGTTCCGTTTCAATTTCAATATACATACGCTATAATAATATCGGTACGTATGTATGTAACTATAATAGGTGCGATATGATTAGCTTGGAATGACTTTTTCTAGCCCAGACAAATCGTTCGTTGCTCGTTGCATGTGTTACGCGTTTGGAATACACCTTTATCGTACTACCAGCATACGGGTAACGTAACGTAACGTAACGTAACGTAAAGTAAAGTAAAGCAACGTTGCACTCTACGTAGTTACATGATACAACCGCGAGGATGATTCCTTGTTATCTTTCCATATTATTTCCGCAAAGTAGGTATAAGCTAGTCGCTGGGCTGCTCTTCGCGAGTCGGAGTATCGTACCAGAGATACGCGTGTGTGCGTGCATACACACACCGCTGCACACCGGTACCTGGGCCCACAGATATCCGTTAATGTCTAACGAGTCTTAAACTTCTTTTCTTGCAGACCCATAAACCCTATTGTTTCGGGTTAAAGTATTCCGGTGGTCACTCACCGGGCATAAAACACCGTGACTTTTTGCTCTGGTAATCAGAGCAAGGGCCCATTTCACGCCCACACCGAATATAACTGTTGAAAAACGTTACTACGCAAAATTTCAGTCTCATCGTGAGCAACAACACTTGTACAACTACCGCTACGCCTGCACGTTGTAATTCACCATTCTCTTTTCCAATTGCAAAATACATTCATCCTGTAACCGAATTTCCTCATTTCGTCGGTCCTTTGCTATAAGCTTCTTTCTTCTTCCTTTCGAAATGGACGAGAAAGAAAGACGGTGATTTGCGAAAATTCGAAGTTGTCCGCGGACACCGGCTACGGGTATAGAGAATTGTGATCGTTGGGCAGAAATGAGGGAATTCGATCGCAATAAAGAGTGTCGCAATTAGAGGCAAGGATGTAAATGACCAATGGAAAGATAGGCGCGCGCTTGTGCGTATATAGGTACGATTGAAATTCAACCGGTCAAAACATTTCACCGTGCTAAAATAGAAAGCGATGCACGCATACTTTCTTTCTTCCTCGCGATTGAATTCCAAACAATAGTCAAGCGAACGCGAAATAGTGCAACGAGGAAACGTATGTAGTGCATCCATGCACGCATACGTACATACAGCATGAATATAAAATATGTACCTCAACACGTTCATACATACACATGCATACCTATTGCAGTCGCGTGTTTTTATGCCACAGATAGAAGCCGTAAAGAATGGCAAATACTCCGCAGTAATACATACGCATGCGGATGATACCTCGATCCGGAATTAGGTACTACATCCTTACATACGTATGAAAATACAAAAATTTTTCCTAACTGGGATAGAATCACAGCGCAGTCGAATGGCTACCGGGCGAATGCGGTTCACCCGTCTATCCGATGCACGGGCATGTATGGAGCAGAAGAATGCACACACAGTGCAATTATTCGCACCTCAACAAATCAATTACGAAAGACAAGATTCGATTTCTAAGGAGCATATGTAACAGTATGTATGTACGTATGCGCTATGTATATTTATGCGCGTGAGCGTTCTCTCCGTAATTTTATTGACGGGAGAATATAGGGCTCACCAAAGCCGGAAAGTTTTCCAACGCGGTGTTCACACTACAGCTACTACTGTAGCATAATTTGCTAGAACGTGGCACCTGTATATTGTAGATAGAAGCGGATTCAGGATGATTGAGAATACGTTTAAAACCAGACAGCTCCCACTCGATCGTGAGGCCGGAGATTTCTCCGATTTTTATGAGTGCAGACCGATCCGATCGGAGTAGGTACACTTGCCGATCGAAATACGCAAATCAAGTGCGGCAACATATACAGGTATACATATATTCCAGTGGATGAAAATAGGTGAGAAAAATCGAAAGAGAAAAAAAAAAAACAGGCGAAGAAGGAAAGTTTTGGGACTTGAAACTCACCGTGAGTTGTGATTTGTCCGGTGCTATCGCGGTTATTTCCACTGCGCGAGGTTCCGGAGGATTTGCCCGTTGCAGGATAGCTGCCGGTACTTTGGCAACCAAGGACAACCTCCTGGTGAGTCTTCGGCCCAATTCTGCTCGCCGGCGAACTCTGACTCGAGGTCCAGTGCTCCTGTAGCTTCCGAATTCCATTATTTCACGTTGGGATCGACTCTTCCGATCCTTTTATCACCCGATGTCGATCTATCACTGTGTCACACACTAAACACGACTTTGGTCGTACATGACGACGTTATTCTGCACAGAGCACGATTAGTATTCAACAACGAGGACAAAAACTTCGTACGTTTTTACGTGTCTGCATGTATTTCATGTGTATACACGTATGAATTACGCACGATCCATTTTCGACTATTTTCATATCAACGTCGAGGTGGATCCACCGCCGAATGGTACAAAAATATTTGACATTTTAATGTAATTTGCAAAAATGTTATTAGTACAAGAGTATAGGCAGTAGGCAGTTAGATATACCAATATTCCAGCTGGATCAACAGGTGCCTCGATAAGTATACCGCCGAAATTTCACGACCGTTCAGGTTTTCTATGAATGTCACTTCTCGATACGAATATAGAAATCTTAGTTGGCTGGATCCAACGCTACCGAAAGTCAACTGGCCGGACCGAAAGTGTGTTTTACAAGTGGCAATACCCTGCAGGTTCGAAAATTAATGGGATCGGGTTTACTATAACTTGTTAGTTCCAATGATCGAGAGAGATCGGCAGGTATTGATAAAAACAGCTGTTCTAGTCAATAATTTATAACAACTTATTGGCTAAACAGATATTTCGACGATCGCGGATGGTTTCAGGACTGTCGTAGATATACTCGTATATTAACAATTCTCTGTCTAGTAGGCGATTCTCGATTGAACCTCGAGACGCAGTAGAATATTACACGCTACCACGTTCACCGCGCTGCCTCGATCAACGAAGATAAATCGCGAACACCACCAACTACCGATAGTATCGGCTTATTATGGTTATGTCGTAATTGTTCGCACACCGGTTCACCTCGATAGTTGACAACAAACGGTTCACTGCTCGATACGCCGATAATGAAACCGCGTCGCGGGGCCCGCGGCATAGGTCATAGTTCAGGAAACGAAATAATCCGTGCACTGCACAATTGCGTTGAGGTACCTCTCACTTTGCTATTTGGATCCGCGATTCCAGGGTTTATGTACCTACGTATATACGTATTCACTCCGCGGAGCACATCGCGCGGGAACCACTGTGTTTGTATGATCAATTAGACGAATGTAACCGCGCACTTATGTTCCTCCGACGTAGCGTCGCGTGGAGCAAAAAACACACGAGATCTGCTGTGAGCAGTGAGACGGGAGAGGAAGGAGAAAGGAAAAAAAAAGACACCGGACTTCAAGATACGCGCAAAACTCTCGAGGACCCGGCAAGGTTCGTGGATCTCGCTTCGGCTACCAGGTTGACGTTGCCGGTTCGTTTACTGCACCAGGTACGAGCCTGAGAGAGAAAGATATCGCGAAAGGAACAATATTGTGGAAGCTGAGTGGGAGATCTCGGAGATCACGGAGTCTACGGAGAACAGCGAGAGAGACAGAGAGAAAAAGAGAGAGAGAGAGAGATGGAGAATATGATCACGGGGTTGGATCTACAGTCCACAGAGGAAAGAGGAGCCTGTTTCTCCTCGCTTTGCCGAACTTTGGATAATGAAGAGCTGTGAACACAACCGAACAACTTTGCTCGCTTGCTACTGCTGTGTTGTCGGTCTGGTTGGCGAGCGTCGACTGAAATTCAACGTTTGAGCCCGGCGGCCTACTCCCGCCTCTTGGTAGCCGACCGCGCGGTCGCCCCAAGGACCGCAAGATCCCGCGTCACCTATAAATTCTACCATCGTATACCGCGGCGGGGCACGTGACCGATATATAGGTACAAGAACGTATAATAATATCGCAAATCGATTTCAGTCGCGGGCGAAATAACTCGACACTCGTTCAATAAATAATTGTAAACTGGCGCTGAATAACCTGCCGGATGAAAGCAGAACAATTTGAGAGACGAGATTTTTCATTAATGGAGTGAAGTAGGCCGTGAATAACGAAGATGTTTTGGTTAGCTCTGAATCGCTGATGTAGGTATACTCTTCGCGATATACGTACTACATGTATACCGGGGCAAAACTAGATAAATTTTACGTGCAAGAATACAGTACGATCGTCATTCAATATCCAAAATTCAATGGCTGAAGGATTTATAAAGCTACTGAAGGATGCGAGCGAACAGAACGAAGTGAAAGAGGGAAAACCTCTCCTTCGTGAATTGAATAACATTGAAAAACGAGTCGAACGTTCGGATATGAGGATGCTGGAAACTGTGCGTCACCGTTTAAGATCTGAACTGAAAAGATTTCAAGTGTCACATTCGTCCTCTGGCTCCGATGTAAGAGACGCAATCTTCATCTGACGACGTTTGTTAGTCAATTCAGTTTCAATTGATTAATAGATAAGTGGCACAGCCGGCTACGGCTACCGCGCTATACACGGATCAACTACACATGCTTTGAAAGATCGCTCGTGATCGTTACGCTAGTTGTACTTACCATCGCAAATTGCGCCGTATCCTTTATGAAAATAGCTGCGATCACTGATTCGAATCTTTTTATCAATCAGGCTATCGACGTCCGTATGTACGATACTCACAACCCGGGGTTTTGTTATCATTGCAATGGCGTCATGAAGAAATCCACTTGCGAGACCTCCCCGAGAAAGAGATTAATCGATGTCTTTGACGTAGTTCATCCGATGATTTTCACGAACGGCGAAGTAGACCCTGATAAAATAATCTGCCTCCACATCTTGGCTGCGCATTACGCCAAGTCCGGGTGTAGCGAATCTTCAGAAATTAGGCCAATAACTCCGTTAGTAGAAAAAGGTAGGTAGGAGAGTAATTCGAGCTCTCTGCGTCGCGTTGAGGTATTCACGGAATGATTAGCTCGAGATGCAAAATCAAATCTAATTTCCTTTTACGACAACGTTGTCGTCGTCAAAGACGCCGGGAAGACCTTCGGTCGACAATAGGTGGAAACTAGGTAAGGTAAGGTAGCTCGTTCTAGTGCGCGCGTTTATTAAGGTGAAGGTCAGGCGACACGTCATCTGTCTCATCCATTCCAGCGATGAAAACAGTTTAGAATGTCAAACTTTCAAATTTTTGAGGTTCTCTTTTTCTACTTTTCTATCTCTTCTCGCTGCTTCGGGTTCAAGACATTCCAGGTCGAAATTTAGGTAAAACCTGAGTAACACCGGACGCGCACTACCTCAGTTGCGAATATCTGAAGTAAACGATCCAGGCGATAACAATAGATAAAGAAAACTAACTGCAGGTAAAAAAGAACATTTTTCCGGTACTTGGAACAGCAAACTACCCTGCTACGTTTTGGAAATTGAAAGGAACGTCCATGACGTTACAAACTTTTCCGATCAATTGAAACGTCACAAAGATCCCCTCGTCATGGAAGCGGAGGAGGAAATCGTCAAGGACTTTGTACGCAAGTACGAAAAGTATGTAGAGGAGAATTCTGACGTCGGTTTGGCCTTATCAACTGATCACAAACGCGCCAGGATGGTTCCCAACGGAATTGGAAATACGACGATAATTCCGCCCCATGTTTACTCGCTGCTCGGCGCTGCTCAAGAATTAAAAATCAAACAAGCGATCGCGGAGGAATCGCGAAGGAAAAGGTTCAGGCGTAGCGATTCGAGCGTGAAAGACATCGACGATCAGAGCATCTTCTCCCGTCAGCAGAACGACGATGACGACGCCACATCCCGTCGCGTAATGACTGCCACGTCGATTAGGGGATGGAATGACCGGAGAATTATTGGTCCCTCGAAGATCTCGGGTTTCCGGAATCTTCCTTCTAGAAGATCACAGTCTTCTTCCCACAAAACTGATCCCAGTGTCACTACTATGAAGCGCGCTAGTCCCAGATCCAGCGAAGTGCCAAAAATTTTGGAAATCGTTACGATAAAATTGAGCGATCGAACGATGGGGGGCGCAGTCTCAAAAACATCGAGTACCAAATCTCCCTTCCGTAATTTCTCGGGTGCACATAGCCCGGGGTCTCCGTGTTCGAATTCGATAATGTCTGGGATATCCGGTTCGTTTGGAGAACCCCGAAAAATTCTCAGACCGATTTTCATAAATTCCCCGGCGGAAAGTTTCGAGCTTCGAAACAAGGGGTACAAAACCGTGGCAATTATGGTTAATAATCAAATCCAGGCTCTGGTTCATTCCGTCTTGGATGTTCTTGAACGAGTGAATCCGAGTAAGATGCTAAGGATTGTTTCTACCGCGCAAAATCCACACGAAATTCGGAAAATGTTGATTCGCTCGGATATTCAATCGTTCATCAACTCTCTCGCTTATCAACCCTTGATTTCCTCGCCGAATAGTTTCGTTGTTTCATTCGCTTCGATCGTGAGTGAGATAGATCCTCGCGTTGAAGATAGCATTGGAAAAGAGCTTGTTGCCACGACCTTCGCAGTACCTCCGGTTCCGGGACTACATCGCCTCGTTGAAGAAATACGCGATAATCTCTTCGTCGATCCAAAACAAACGGTCGGATCTAAGGTCCAGATGAATATCGAGACCTTCGGGTGCCAGAAGCGAAAATTACTCGCATCACTTTTTTCCGGCAAGGAGGCTAACCCCGGAAAGAATGTCTTCGATGTTGACGATTCGTGCCCGCATTCAGAGTAAGAGAACGTACATCGCGCTTCTAAGTTTCGGCTATGGTGCCAGTTTTTCATATTTTAGTGTCCAAAGTAGAAAGCAATGTGACATGCATTCGTTGTTACGCCAGGTGCAAGAACTCTCTTCGTGATACAGAGCGATCGGAACTCCCTGCAGATTTTGGTTCGGTAGTCAGCAAAGACAGTGGAATTACTCCGGAGAATGTGATTTCTGGATTATATTCCGACGAAGAGAAACAATCTCGCGATACTCCTTCGCCTCCGTTGAAAAACCTGACGAAAGGAGCAATTCCGAAGGTTTGCAGCAGATCGACAGGCTCGGAAGCATCGAAAACATCGTTATCGAAAGGAGGAGCTCAACAGCCACGCGACGCGGTGTACTCCGTTGCCCGTGAATTCCGAATGGGCCATAATATATCAGGAATCAAATTATCCGAGACATCAATAAGAGCCAGAGCAGGACTCTCTAAGCAAAAAATAAGCGTTGATCAGATCAATGAAGCGCGAAGTAACAAAGGCTCGACAAGCATATCGGCTTTGATAGCTACTGATTGTGAGAGCATGATCAGTAGAAGTCTGCAGAAACTATGCTCGAAGATCACCTCGAGAGACGATGCGCAACCGCCGAAGTGTCAATTTAAAGTGAGTTTGAATCTATTTACAGAATTACGTTGAAACTCTTCTATTACATGATGATTTCGGTTTTTTAAAACAGCGAGGATTCGCAATCGTTAACGGATAATCTGAATGTGAATTTTTTCGTCCTTTTAATCAGCCTTGGAAAGCCTCTCAGAATCCTACCTACCTGGATCCCGATCGCATAATATTACGAAGGATGACTAATCCGCAGAGAATTCTAGTTGGGCAGATGTGCGCTTCACTTAAAACGAGAAAAACCAATATGGAAGGTAAAGATGTCCAGTGTAATAATTGTACCTGCAGGTTCTAATTAGATTTCAAAAGCTGCTCGATGACGCTGCCTATATTCCATGCGTTACATAGATATACGTACAGCTTTGGTATCTTCGAGGAGCACGGCAAACGGGCGAATGCTGATCAATTATACATACATATATGTAGTTACTTTCGAGACGTTGAACCGTCCTGAATGTTGATTAGAAATAATTAATTAGATGGTAGAAGCACAAGAGAATGGCACTAGAGAAACTGCCTTGCAGAGCGTATCGAATGTCAAGGATAAATAAATGAAGCAGCGAGTAAAGCCGTCCGAGAATTGTAGATCGATGCAAAAAGAATCTTTCGAGTTGCAAAAACTTTGCGGAAATCGAAACCGTCGCGTCGGTGTAGTCGGTGAAACGACGAACGATGAGCTCACACAATATTTTCGCGTTTTTCGAACCAAGAAGAGAAGCGAATTACTGCAGTGGCGACTGATCGTAAGAATAATACTCATGCAAATCCATCCCGGAAATCAAGAGCTATGATGAGGCATCCATCGATGCTTTTTCACAAGTTTGCAGGCATATCTAACCGTAATAATGGAATACCCAGATTGCATAGCGACAGTTATACGATCATTTGCAATTTTGTGGCAATAATAGTTCGTTCGCTACGATTCAGTGGATTTTGCGGTCTAGAAGATCTATATATAAGTTGAGTTTGCTAATCCGTTATTCAATATTACCGATTGATCAAACTCCCGCAATCTCCACCTAATGAAAGTTTACGAGATATTTTCGCACCGGCTGCAGGCAAGCTGCGTTCGCATTGGATCATTAGTTACGAGTCGCGAAAAAAATTCCTTCAGAACTAAAAAAACCCGCCTACCGATACAGTGTAATCAAAAAACGTGGAACCGTAGTAAAAAAAAAATCCGAAAACGGTCACTATTACTATCCCAAATAAAGGTTTCCAAGATCGTAATACGGTACGAAAAGACAATTTGTTGTCTCTTTGAAAAACTGTAAACTATACCTACGATTACCTTCTACTTTTCCATGGACAGGATTCTTCAAGGGAAAGATGCCTTTAGCGGCATTAATTACACCCGTGTTGTCTCACGGGGCACTCAGAGTCCTGACGAAAGGAACGCGCCAGGCCAATTGTAAGTCCAGGAAGAGGGAAATTATAGGGGAGAAGGAAAACTGCGTTACTATAGTATCTGGAGAGTTGACAGGACCCGTTCTTGCAAAGGTGATATCGGTATAGCGATGCGAAACAGATATATACTAAAATGTGGAAACAAATTTCCCTAAGAAATTCAGTTTTTTCGAGAATATTTTTCAAATTTGTCAATCAATTCTGTCGGCGATATAATTGTTGTTTTTTCTGGTCATTGGAACAATGCCAGTAACGGAGTTTCCACTTTTTTTTTCGAAGTATTTATGCTCAAGATCAAATTTTCCGTATACGACGATTTTCAAATGGAGAAAAAAATTTGTATATTTTACGAGATTCTTGGGAATTCTTTATCCAGCAGATACTTTGAAATAGAAAATATCTATAATTTTGTTGCTCCGTCTTGTCGGTCTCTTCTAAATCGAACCCATCGCTCCGTTAAATTGAACGAACTGTAGACCTATCGAGATAAAAATTTGAAATTTCAGGTTCGACAAGCAGTAGCGGAAAGTGAAACCAACCGAAGACTAACGTCCTTTTTGAATAGTAGAATTTAAATCGGTTCTAAAATTACTCGATTACGAAGAAGATTATCACAACGGTCTTCTCCAGAATCGGAGAAAAGGTCGCCCGACTACCTTCACACTGACTGCAATTACCACCGAGATAAATTACTGTTGACATTGTACAAGGATATTATTATTCGTCACACAATGTACTTCAGTTTTCTTTTTTTCATCCATCGATTCACAACTCAAAGATCGTAACGCTTGTTCAACTTATCAGACTGATGCACGACGGCTAAGAAACTGAATAAATTTCTTACACCTATAATCTAGAATCGTCCGATTCAATATGTTCATTATTTAATAGTTAATAAATACAAGATGAGATAAATAATTTGAGAACAATAATTGATTTTTGATCCGCAATACAATCATCGCATTTATTCATTCATTTTATTATTTATATCAACATACGAATATATAGTATGCGATTTTTCGTTATTCCTTTCTCTTGTTCCACAGGTATACATTCAGAGAAATGTTTTTTATCTCTCGTATTTTATTTATTTTTTTTATCTTTATAATCCTAAGAAAATACGAGATTGTGTTGTTCGGGACAACGATTGAATACTAAAGTGCTCGTGCAGGGTGAGAGAGTCTGTAACATCGACCGGATAACATAATACAACGAGCGGAAGGAGATAGGTGAATGATTTCTATAAGATCATATAATGTAATAAATGTAATAATACGATTGGCATACAAAATCGATAAATTTACTGTTCCTGTGTTAATTTCTTTCTTTCATTCTAGCTGCGTGTTCTATTTTGGCACTAGAATAATATAATTGCATTCTCTCTAATTATTCTCAACCTTTTGAATTCATTTTCGACAATATTTCAGAATTATCGGGCGCTGTTAAGACTCCCGTATTCAACGATTGAGATAGTTATTATTTTTGTCTTCGTATCCATTTTTGATGCAGAGAAATAAGAACAAGCATTTTTACTACCCATTCAATACTTTTTCAGTTCTCTTTTTGACCAACATAGTTGGAAAATTGTTTCGTTAAAAAAATAGGGTACAAATATTGGTGCGAGAACATTGATTTGTTGCTTTTGATAGATATATGGATCTCATCGTCGGTCGATAAACTTCCAGTTACATATATCAAAAAAAGTGAGAGAACAAAAAAACGATTATTTACTTATCTACATAGCGTCGCATCCAACTGCGTTAACCACGGCAAAAGAAGCTTTATTTTTCTCCTGTAATTTGGGTCCTTTGCTACGGGATTTCGCTCCAGGTATACAGTCTCCAATTTTTTATTCGCCATTAGACTTTCCACCGTTGCCCAATCTTCGACGTGGTTATCGTTCATCTGACAAATAAAAAGGAGTGAAAACAAAAGTTGAAGGTAACGATCGTTTGTTCGTTATCTCAATAACGAAAATTTGACAAAATGTGTATTGAAGTTTGTTAACTTACCCAGAATTCTTCCAGTTTGCTCAAGTGTCCGATATTCTGGATTTTTTTGATTCTATTATTGGCTAAATCGAGGGTGGAAATATTTGGGCAGTTTTCAAGACCTTCGATAGAAGTTAATCCATTTTCGGATAAATAGAGTTGTTCAAGCTTGTTCAGAGTATCCAAATTCTCGATTTTTGTGAGCCGATTATCTTGCAAGCTAATTATTCTGAGATTTAGTAAATTTTCAAGATTCTGAATTTTTGTAATTTTGTTTTTTCCCAGGAATAAGTTTGTCAGGTTATCCAAACCGTCGAGATGAGCTATTTCTCGTAATTTATTATCCCCCAGTTCAAGTACCGTTAGATTTTTCAAATGAGATACATTCTCGATCTGCGTCAATCTGTTTGACGATAAAAATAACTTTTCTAATTTATTCAGGTTCTCTAAACCTTCCATTTTCTTTATACGGTTGAAGGAAAGATCTAATACTCTGTAAATAAAAATTATAAGAATTAGTTCAGGCGACCAAAACATACAAGTTTTTGTTTACATGCATTCTTTCAATACTCACTGGAGGTTCACAAGCGCATCCAAATTCTCTATAGCGGTGATCTGATTATCGCGTAACTCTAGATCGACCAGAGTAGTTAGAGTTTGTAAATTCTCAATCTTCTTTATCAAATTCCACGTAAAACAAAGCCTTTCAATTTTTGTTAGCGGCTCTAAATTCTCAAGTTTTGTTAAACGAGAATGATTCAGATCCAATTCCTGATAAAATGGAGGCAAGAACAAGCGTCAGAAATGTTAATTGAAATCACGCTTTTCACTATAGAATAAAATTTCTCGCAAAAGCCTGTGGCCGTCGGTTGGATGAAGAATTCACTGAAGAGTCAATACGATTATTTGTGGTCTTGTCCCAAATGAGTCATTATTCCAAAAATCGAAGATGATGAAACAAAGAACGAATGCGGAATTAGTTTGCCATCGAATCCGGATCGAATGGGATAAAATATAAGTATGATGGTTGATATCGCCGACAGTAATTTGTCTAATTCTACTAAATGATGGCCTAATTTATCAATTGACATTAAATCAATCGCAATGTCAAATCTATTTTCAGATTGATAATAAAAATGAAACACATATAGTAGAGATGAGAGGACGATCGCGTGGTCCGATACGTAAAGATAGAATAATTAAAATCACTTACGTCGGTATCTGGATCTATGATCAAAATTTCTCCCGGTTTTTCATCCTCGATTTCAGTTACTTCCTTCTCTGATTCAAGATCAACGGATGCCTCGCTTTGGTCCTCGTCTGTATGACAAACATAACCTTCTCGAGTGAGTTACGGGTTGGGTATTGTAACTTTAAGAGATAGTTTGCTCTAGTTTTCTAGTATAATTACCATTATTAGCCATTATCCAGTATTTTGTGTCAACGGTGTGTTCTATCGCTTATAATCACTCGGTAATCCACGTATATTCTATAATTAGATACAATAATAACTCGCTCATTGATCTCACAGCCTTCTTGTACTCTGAGTCATACGAAACTGACAGTTGTCCGATGCGACGCCATAGATCTTCGATATTTATATCGATATAGATAGCATACAAATCGAATTCTGACCAACTTCACGGAAATCGATATACAAATAATTACCTAATTCAAATTTAAAAACTCCGCAGTCACGGAATTGATTATTTTATCTCACTCCAAATGGCATGCCCTTGGATTACGATAAACGTTATGAAAGAGAAATATGGACGGAAATTTTTCGAACCTATTTCAATCCCACGTTCATTCGCAAATGAATAACTTCTTGAAAAACGAATAATGATCTAGAGATCGTTGGCAAGAATCGATGTCAAAATTGATAGACAGTCTTCGATCGATTTATTCTTATTTCAAATTCTGTAGACGTGGAGATAATTTGAAAAAATAATTCCAAGATCTAAGTTGGAGAAAATTCGCTTTTTAACGGAGACTGACGAAAGTCGGGATTGAATCCGTTGAAAATGGTTCAGATCACTTTTTCGCACCGATGTAACTAAAATGCTCTAAATTTTAACGATTTACTGCCGCATTTTCATTCAACTACCAAAAGAGTTACGATACTTGAATCGAACTATTTCTGAGCTGGAAAACGGTCATCTGTATTGTTAGAAGATAAAAAAATTCGTCGAATTCGTATTGTCATGTCATGATTTCACATGACTTTGCGACGAACTCAGAATGAGGAAATAAAATTAGTGAAAACAAACCATGTTAAATATAATTCGATATAATTTGATAACAGTACAATCTTAAACTTAGCTATAATATACGTATAATGTGATACATAAATTACTGAATGAGTGAATTAATTGTAAAAATAGTAGGATATAACGTAGGTAGTATACTAACATTCAAGAATCAAAGAAATCGGAATGCAACACTGAGAATTCCTTTCAATATCGCGGAATAATGTATCACAAAATCCCGTGTATAAGTATTGGTATTAAAATTACATCATATTGGTTGAATAACTGGCCCGTATTTTGAATGTATTTCTTTGTCAAGAATTTCAGCATCAAAGATTCGTCGATTTTTGAGCATTCGATCATACAGGCAACGTCGAACTAACGGAAGATTTGAACATTCTTGTGAAAAACATCAAGCCAGTCGTGCCACCGGGAATGTGGCTGACCAAAAACGAGAGCATAGCAATGAGCTGTAGAACGGCACACAAAACTGTGAGCGGCGTTGACTGTAGATGCAGGGCGAAATAAAGTGTACCGATTAATGTTGTGAAATATGAAATAGTGAAGCATCTCCTCTCCGCTGTGAATAACGACCTAAGATAATTCATCGGTCCCCACAAGAAGCAGAAACTAGAATGAGAAGAAGGAAAAGAGAAATACGTAGAATAGTATATGTTAGGAAATTTAGCTCGATTAGAAATGAAGGAACTAGGTTCATCAACTGTTGAGAAAAGCGGTTAGGTACCTTAATAAAAAGAACAAGCTTCCCAGAGAATAAAGGAGAGCGAATTTCCTAGCTTTGAGTAATAATACTGGAATGTACATTGCGGATAAACAGAAACACAAAATTCCCATGAATGAGCATAAAGCGAATGCCGTCAGGCGTTGCAGTCTTGTCTAAAAAATAAGAGAAGAAATTCACATGATTATAAATCGAAAAAATGAACAAAAACAAAACCACAATTTGAGGTTATGCGTTGAGCGAAATTTCCGAAGACTAACCATGCTAGGACAACAGTCCTTTTGAGTTTCTTTGAACCATCCAGCCTCCTCTTTGGGCTCATCTTCGCCTCCTCCTAACCATTTTCCCAATGACGGTTTTGGTATTGATACGGACGGTATACTGATTTTGAATTGCTTCTCATTTTTACTGGTGAGAAGATATTCGTTCAATTCCTTGTTGAGGTCGGCCATCGTGATACGTGGCCATGTTGAGTCATTTCGAATGAAACATCGGCAAGGAAGGTCGCGTTGTTTTGCCGATAATAGACCAATATACGCGGAGTCCGCTGTGTGCTGCTACCTGGCGGAGATAGTACAGAAACAAAAAGCGCGTACGTCCAATATTCAAATTTAAACTCATCGTCGTGATTGAATTCGTACTTTCTCTCCTAGTGTTGTACGGCTGAATATTTTCTCGCTTGGAATAATGAAATGAAGAAGATTGTGGATGAATTTTCGAACTTACATTTATTTAAACAAATCAACATTGACCTCGTGTTACGGGTTGTATAGGTAATTGTTATCAATTGGTTGCACAGAGATAATGCATATTATCACTCTATACTTCTATAGGCAGGTTCAAATATATTATCCTGCGAAACGCGCCATATGAATTATGGTATATAGGTATGCATAAGAAGGTTCATTCAAATAAGTTTATGCAAATCACAAATTATCTTCAACTTATATGTAACGTATATAATAATATATTCATATATCTTCGAAATAAAATAAAACATTCATGAAATAGATAATTGAGAATTAGGAGGAGTAGATGAATGATAAATAACTGAAAACGTGAAAATTTGGACTAGATATGAGCTTCACCGCATGTAGGTGTATATAGTACAGTATATATATATATATATATATGTAATAATGTTATTTAAAAAGCAACTCATAACAATGTTCGTAAGAATTATAACGGATAATATTCAAATACATCGTATTCTATTATCTGCGTAGGTATAGGTATTTAATTAAGGTGTAATACTTAATTAGCTTTCTATTATCTAAACGTTAATTGTCATTCTGCCAATTAATGAATTCATTGATTGAATAATCAAATATAATCATAATCATAATCATAATCATAATCATAATTATACCTCGGATGAATTAGCTAATTGAATTGTAATTATATAGTATTTAAAATTCTAAATGATCGATTGTAAATTGCAAATGATTTACACAGGAGCTATATAATGTTTCATATAATATAATATAATATAATTTAATATAATTTAATATGTTTTGGTATTTGAGTATCAATTAATTAATACAATACAATTAACTATTTTGGCTTCAGCTGAATCTGTTTTTTTCTGTTTTTTTTTCAATCTATTCTCTTTCTTTGTTTTTTTTAACGCTACTTTGCAGCACGGATATAATACACTGTACTGATGTATAAGTATTAGCATTATTCATAACGTGCTCCTCTGACTCCGACTTATACAAATAATATCATTAATTAAGCATATTTCACGCCTCGTGGATGAGAATCGTTCTTCAGTTCCACTCTTTGTTTTTTTTTTTTTTTTCATTCACGCTTCGTTAACTTCACTTTATTCATTTATTTATTTTACTTTTTTATTTTTCTACTAAAAAGTCTTCTGTCGTTTACTTTTAATTGATAACGTTGCCTGGAGTAACGTCTCGTGTAAAATATCGTGGATGAAGGGGGCCACCCGTAGCCGCGTAAGGTTTGAAAGCAGTAACCTCAGCATCGAATCTGAATCCCGATCCCGAAAGACTCCTATGCATATATTGTTACCCAGTCACGATAATTATCACTATATAACACAATTGAGGTACATAATCTATGAAAAAAATCATGTTCACCCAATTTTTATAATTTCTCGTTTATTTTCATTCATTATTTTTCATCGTGTTTCTATTTATTTTCGACTAGCTGCATCGCAGCAGCAATAGATCGTACTCGTATTTCAGAATTTTAACAATTATCACAATATATACGTGTATATATATATATATATATATATATATGTATATATACACAGGTATATATGACTATAACGAAAGTGAACTATTTCAAAATGAATAGAATTCTATCGGGGTCAGTCAGGAGCAGGATACGCATATTACAAGATTAATCATTAATTGATCAACCATTACTGCATTCCGAACTGAATGAGGCTCTCTCGCGGAACCCGATTGGAAATCTATAGTATTTATACCTATATTACATATTATATAATATCAACTTATTGGCGTAATGTATACAACTTATTAAAGTATATACGTATCGTTATATAGATTCATTCACCTAATATTATTATATACGTCTGTAGTTCTCAACGACACTTAACACGTGGGTCCTGGGTAATTTATAAGATATTACTATAAGTGTATCCGGTAAATTGGTAGGTGATAATTGTAGAAGAAAATAACAATAATAATAACAATAATAATAATAATAATAACAACAATAATACTTTTATCCATGTGAAGTTAACACTCGACATATAAATTTTCGAGGAAAGGTCCTAATCAATCCGGTCGAGTCAATGGTTCATAACGTTCGCCTGCAATTTCGGCAATGTCATGTACTGCCCTTATCGGAGGCTATTTCATTTTCGAAAAAACACAATTCGCAATCAACAGTAGGTCAATAAACAACAGGTTTGATTGATAATTGTATTTGTTTCTAATTTTATATGTTTTTCATCTGTCAATTGTTAATTGCGAATTGTGTTTTTCCAAATAACATAGTCACTGATGAGGGCAATATATGACTGCCGAAACGTGAGGCGAACGTTACGAACCGTTGACTCGACTTGATTGATTGAGACAATGCCGCAGAAAAATATTAATAATGAAAGAGATCATATTTACCCCCGTGAAAATAGCAACGGATCGCTGAACGAGAAAAAAAATTTCTCGATTGCTTGCTCATCATGATGCATATGTGTGCATATACATACGTGTATCATTTTTTTTTCCTTCTGTTCTTCGTGGCAACTTTTTGTTCGTAATATTATTATTATTCTTCTTCTTATTATTATTATCATTATTACTTTTTGTTGAATTTTTTTTTTCATCCTTTTTGGAAAATAATTTTATATCGCTACAAATTGTTTTCTCTCTCACTTCACTTATTATTACTGTTATTATTATTATTATTGTTATTTCTTTAACGACGTTGTCGGTCGCGTTCATCATGCGCTGCAGTCATCGAGATACAGATATAATACAGTCTATACATACATACATATATGTATTATAAGTATATACCTACAACCATCTCGGTCTTTCGTGGCCACATGGCAGACATACATATTGAAAATTTCTTAAAATATTATATAATATAGGTATATAATATAGGTATAAGGTACGTAATACATATATATATATATATGTATGTATGTATATATACCTATAATAGATTGCAGGCGGGTAAATACTACAAACTCGTAAATACCACCCGTATCACTTTGGAGGGCAGGTATTAATTGGTGAAGAAATATTTGCATGAAGTCAAAAAAGTATCAAATAATAATGGAATTGAGTGTCTAACAGAATCAACCATAGGGTATATTACATACGACAATGAACGCATTGCAGTCATCACAGATACCGGTGAAGTCAAGTAGCGTGTATATACATAATATCTACATAAAAAGAAGAACGAAGAGAAAAAAAATTGGGTAGATATAATTTACGAAAAGTAGGTAAAAGTCCTTGTTCCAGTTGAATCATCAATCATAGGGTAGGGTAGGACTCGATTATACATAATAACAAATATGCTATAATATGCAATTATAATACTCTCTTCTCTATCTGATAGGTAAGTTATACCAGCTTATACCATAAACGAATCGCAACTCATAATTTGTAATCATTTGTTTATTCAATTAATTATTCATTAATTTTTTTCGTCATTTTTAACATTCTTTGTTGGTTTGTTTGTTGGAAAATTGAAAAGAACGATAAAAAGACAAAAGAGAAAAACACCTAAAAAAACAACGGTTGGGCGCTGTCACGAAGTGTGGGAAGGGGACGGGGAAGGGGGGGGGGGGGGGAGGTTTTACCCTCGTTATCACTTAATAATTAGCTATATAATTTATACCAATTAATATTGCACGCGCCGGCACTGGGCCACCTCATTAAACTCCTTGTATAATGGGCCATCTCATCGACTAAACTTATAATATACGAAACATGAGTGAAATTCGATAACCAATGGAGCTACAACAAAGCGTCAACGACGGGACTCCTGCGATCGCTCCTCGCTCTCCGTATAACTCCGCACGCAGGTATAATTTATATATAGCATGTATATCTATATCATGCGTGTTACTACAGCACATATTTCACACGTAGAGAAAATACTTTCGGGTAAAATATATTGTATGGCGGCTATGGCGTCAGCTATACAGTACACAGATATTTTCGTGGAGGTATGCGATAGCATATAATAAGTTATCGACTCGTCCTCGAACTTTCACCGTTTCACCTAATATAATAATGATAATAATAGAAATAATAATAATAGAAATAATAATAATAATAATAATAATAGTTATAACATTCGATCAATAAAACGAACAATTGGGGTGCACGTACTACGTATGTATGTACAGAGTTACCTACATACTTATACACATGTGGAGCGGGCAGTGCCCGCGATATTATTCAGCGGGTAATTTTTCATGCAATCGTTCTATTTATATACCATATATACTGTCTCAATGCAAACATTGATTGTTTTATCGGGTTTATCGGGTTAATCGTGAGCATCATTATTATACATTATAAATAGTTGTTCAATTTTTAAGTGATTTTATCTTCTTCATTTCCTTCTTCTTCTTCTTCGTCTTCTTCTACGTCGTCCTCTCCTTTTACTTCCGTATCTTCATCTTCGTCTTATTTTGTTTCTATTTTCTATTTTTTCTTGTTTTTTTTTCCTCATTTTTCTGTCTTTTCTTTGGGTTACATCTACTTAGACTCTAGCTTCTGCGGATCGTCATATATCAATATTGTCTATTGATTCATTTAATTAGTTATCATATTTACTGTTATACCAACTACTTCGCCAGACTTTATTTAATTCAATATATTTATAAATTGTTCGCTCTTATTGCGGCAAGATCGGCGAAACGCGGACTGCTCGATAATGCCGTAATATATAGCCTATTCATATATTATCATATAATTATGTGAGTCAATTTTTACTATGTATACATATATACCTATATATACGCATTGTAACGTTATTACATGGTGAAAGGCTGTGGTTACAAACCAACGCACCCATTATCAATAATATCCATTCGCGTCCACACTATATTTGTCTGTATATAATATGTATATAATATCCGTAGTCTATGTGTATTATGTAGTATATATAACCCGAGTTTATTTTTCACGTCGGTCGCGGTCGCATCGTAGGTATATATACATACATACATACATAACTAACTAATTATGTGACGATAATAAGAATATTCAATGATATAATTATATCGTGTATAAGTACCTAGCCGATATACCAATCGATGATGGAATACTCGGATTTCAATTATATTACATAATATAACATAACTATTACAAGTACATAATATGGTTTACGTGTTTTTTCCCCTATTATAAGCCTCCCAGGGCCGATCGAGAATTTTATTTTGAGTTTGTTTCAGGTTGAGGAGATATATCATCCATTCCCTGATTTGATCCACGCATCTTCTTTCTTTATTTGTTTTTTTTTTTAATTTTTTTTTTGTTTTGTTTTTTTCGTTAGACAGTCGTAACGTACTGGCACATCTCCGTGGACTCGGCAACCAGACTATTAGCGAACCATGGATCACCATAATTGGGTCCCTCTTCACTCCGCGCACGATTTGGCGCCTTGGCCGGCTCGTTCATACGGTATCGAGGCACCTCTTCGCTGAGAGATCTTTTCGCTTGATCGATGGCCGGGACTTCGAGGAGAGCCTTGGAGCGCAGAAGCTGTGGTCGTTGACGGTTTCGCGATTCTAATGATTGGACGGGAGCGTCTTCGCGGTCTACGCTAGCGATTGCTTCACCCTGAATTGCCTGTTCTCCAATAATTTCTGGCGATGAGATTATCGGCTGTGCGAGAGACTCATTCGGGGTTTTTATACCGGGATTGGCTCCATCCGGTGGAGTATGTTCCTTCCAGGCACCCTGATATATTGGAAACGGAGATATCTGCTTCAAAAATTTCCATCTGCCGTCCTCGTCAGTCTTCGGCGACGACTGAGGCGGAGGACAAAACGTCGGGGTCACGCGAGCAAAGGAAGACCAATTCTCTACTGAATTTTCTTTCCCGGGGAGCTGCAGCGCTCCGGTGCAGGTATCGACTTCTTCGTGAGAGGAATTCCACTGCTTGCTGAATTTCTCGCTGGTACCAACAACGGGCTTCTGGTCCCGCTTTTTCGTACCTACGTTAGGCAACGGTGAACATCCTTCGTGAGGTGCCCATTTAGCATCGGTGATTTCAATCTCCGGGAAAACGTGACGAGATGATGATGATGATGATTTGTCTACGGGGTTATCACTCCTCGTTGTATTCGTTCGGTGGCGATCCGTCATTCCCTGCTCTGGTGAAAGGCTCTGGAAAGTTTCCAGCTTCTGCTTATCCTTAACCTTCTCACTCTCAATCTGCAACGACCTTTGACCTCTGTACCAGCTAGCGGAACCAAACTGCGTTTCAATTGGCAAGGATAGGTGCGTCTTACCAGCCCATCGAGAGTGCGTTATTCTTCGCGCACCGTCAACGAGCAATGTGTGATCCTTGAGCTCCCACCTCTTCGACGAATTTTGTGGATCGATTCTCGTCTGCCTTTTGAGCTCTCTTCCAGCTGGCTTAACCCTGATATCCGGACTCTTAGCATCCTTAATAGTTTCGGAGTGCTTTTGTGTCGACGCAGATTTTGAACACGGGGGCGCAGATTTCTCTGGGGTGATGGACTGCGGGTGATAGACCCACGCTGCGGAATGGTCTAGTGACGGCAGAGCATCAGCGGGAGATAAAGACAGACGTTTAGCCTTTGAGCATGTGCAGCGATTCTTTGTGTTGGGGAAAAGTGTTGGTACCTGAAGAGTCCATCTCGAATCACGGGCCATCCGCGTATCGTCGCTGTTATGTTTACGGAGATGATGGAGATGTAGCGGGGCACCAGCGTCCGGATGAAGAGTCCATTTGTCTGTCTCTGCACTGTGATGCTTCCGTAAATCCCTTCGATCTCCCGTTCGTTTTCCCTTCTCTGACATCAGGCTGTGACAACTACACTTGGATCGTGTATTCCTAGCTATGTCAACGTCAGTTTGTGACGTGTGAAGCTCCCACCGAAATTCCGCCCCTTTCGTACCACGGCCTCTGTAATCCCATCGCGGTTCCTCCGGCGAAAGGAAACTATTTGCCCATCTAGTCTCGCCGCTTGGGTGTTTCTGAAATGTTCCCGGCTGTCTACCGCCACGGCGTTCTTTGTTGCAACTACATTTTTTAATCAGGGCAGATGCCGCACCGGATTCGGATTCTTCAAGAGGCGCTGGCTCTATAGCATCCAAATCCTCGATCGTGTACGGGGTAGTTTTTTTACGACGCGTTTCCTCCCCCCCGCATACACAGCTTTGGTGGTGCAGCGTTGTGGTTGCTGAGGTTGACGGGGATGGCTCAGGCCGCGATAGCTCCTCCTCGTCGCTGCCCCGGCGGTCAGAGCGTCGTGACGTCGCAGCCGTGCCTGGCGATGTGCACCAACAGGTGTGTGTAACTCCGTCAAGCCGCCTTGGTTGGGACGGCGATTCCGGAGACGACGAGGCTCCGCTCCAAACCGATCCCAGGCAAAGTCCCTCGTTCTCCGGCTCCGCATGCCTATTCCACAAAATCGCAAGGTCGAATTTAGTGAAATGTTCCTAGTTTTCGTTTCCTTCCGTATACCGAAGGTCTCTAGCCATTCGTGAAATCCGCGAAACTCACCTTGAGCTCGGTGAAGATCTCCGTGAAGAATCCCGGCTCGCTGTTGATCCGCAGCATCTTGCCGCTCAGTCGGTTTACAATTAGAAGACATCGATCCCAAAACTTGTCCTTGTTATCCTCGATCAGGAAAGGTTTTAGGGGGTAGCTTATTTCATTGCCCATGTAACTGTAGCTCAGGTAAAGACACGTCAATACCGTTGCCTGTAACTCCTTCTCCGAGGCTTCTTCACCGTCGACCAACTCTCTAACCAACATGTACACGAACACCACGTTCGCGGGGTTGATGAAGGCAACGTCCTGTTTGAACACAACAAAACATATCATTACAACAAGATTCCAGTAGCATATTGCTTTGGAAGGCGTTGACCAAGAATCAGGTACAATAATAGCATTTTCGATTGGGAAGCTCCGAGCTGCACTGAGAGCTGCAGTTTTTCCCTAGTCACTAACGAACGACAATACTAGAAAACTAGGAAAACTGCTCTGAGATCAGGTCAGAGCATCCCAATCGGAAACGCTACAAGTTTCACCGTGAACAAGTATGTATTATACTTCACGATCGAAACCTTTGATTCGCAATTTCGGAAAACGGAAGCAGAATCATTTCCTTCGCTAATTATCGTTGCAAATTGCCAAAACCATACATAGCAGTTAGTTATATCATATTTTCACGTGGAAAAAGGTCCTAGACGACATATTGAAAGACACTGTCGAGGCGGAGCAGCACTAATTAATCATGAATGACGACCCATGCCGATCGTAGGAGATCGGTTTGAACTGTAGCTATAAATAATACTAGCAGTCTCTTTTTAGCTCCTGTGGATTACATATTCTTCGAATCTCGTGTATTGATTGAAGACAGGTATGGCCAGTCTCGTGCAGCCGATACCGTCAAAGTAGACGATTTTGTTTGGCTGCGGGGCTTCTACTTGATTATTATATGCAGTTCGCCTAATGAAAGTGTACTCGATCGGAGTAGTCGGCCGGTTTTGTCGTCGCAGACAGAAGCGTGAGTCATGCTTCACATATTGGATGTGTCGCATGTTTTAGGGCTTAGCATAATATATCAGAGTCCGTACGTCTACGTACATACCTTTCTACTTAACTTTTAGGTAATCAATAGTTAATTCCAGAATCACGCCCTAAACTTCATACGCATACGTATGGGAGGTATGCATGAATATGTAATACCGAATAAGAATCACCAAGTTTCTCAAAGTATTCCGAGCGCTCTCTTTTCCCAAGAGCTCTCATGAAATTTGAATAATACATACCTACGACGATAGTTTTCCAGACTAGGAATACCACTGGCATTTTCACAAGTTTCTCGACTCTCCGGACATCTTGTCAAACTGGAGCTTCGTAGAGATTCATGAAATTCAAGATTTTTGTGACCGAGCTAAAAGCGGAGCTAGAATTTTCATATTCATGGCATCCGGGCAAAGTGCAGTGAAAATCCCTTCCGCCAGGTCTGAGGACAAGTGCCGCGGTAACATTCCCGGTTTGAAAAATTTAAACCCTTCGCCTTCCTCGCCGCCTTCCCATTTCTTCACACACGTTCGCTGCTATACAGCTGTTCGAATGACAAACTTGGCGGTACGTAGGTATCGAAATGGTTTTTCCGCGATGAATAGAGTGCCGCAGAAATACTCCGCTTCGCTAAATCTAAAATCGTCAGTTCAACAATACGACAACCAAGCGATTCAGGTCGCGGTGGCTGCTGCGACCACATTCATCTGGGGCATCGATCGTTCTCCAGGTATCTAGTTCATCTGGGACCACGGCAGCGGCATCCGCCCCTCAATGTGAGCCGCCTGTGCATTGATGCTGGGGATCCGTACGCGGCACAAGGTAAAACGAAGTACGTGAGAAAAACTCTTGGGATTCAATTGAAACGCTAGAATTATTCAATCGCTAGGCTTATGACAAGTAGCTCGGAAGTGAATGTGGGAAAGAATTCCAATTAATCCTTACACTAATTGGGGCGGATCGTAATAGAGATTCAGCACAACGTTTCCTCGATCCATAACGCATCGTTGCCGGTGCTGAACGCCGATGCAATTCTCCATCTACAGGTTCGTACATACCGATATTACAAAGATCGTCGAATCGAGTTCTGCGAGATTGGACATAGTAAGATGTACCGTAACTACGATTTTCGACTTCCTATACCAAATATGTCAGCGATGCCGATGAATTTTTATCCATGGAAATTAAATCCCTCGTAGAATCAGCACCGAATCAGGACACGCCGAGGCTCGATGCTGAGTACATCGACCGGGAGAGTCCGCACGTCGGAAAGTCGGAGGTGTGCGTTCCCCGTCGTAGTTGGTGAGGCCTCTCGTTGACCCGACCATAGGATCGATGCCCCCGATATACCGGAGGTTCTAACCGGCAACCTGCTGTCGTCAGCGCTGCCGCCGCCGCTACAATTATCTCCGTGTATACTGTGTTCGCGGGAATTGAGGTGTACCTTCGATAATTACCTTCTACATCGAGGCACAATTTTATCATGACTAAAAATTAGCTTTCGGTTTCCGTTCGATTCTTCTAATTCTCTTTTTGTTTTTGTAGTGATCGATTTCCACGGTTGGCAAGTGCAGGTTGGTATTGGTATTGGGATTTGCTGTATGAATACATTAGATTCCTACATACGTCTATAATTCATGATAATTTTGTTTCTTCAAAAAGGCAATTCGGTACTCGGGTGTTGGTGAATTTTTTGATGCATTGCAAATTGTGAGGATGGTTTTGAGGAACAAAATTAGACGATTGGATTCGAGCCGACAAAATTAAATATTGTAACATAGACGGTACGTGTCCTGCGGCAAGATCGGCGCACGAATATCCGACATTTCGAGGATATTTGAAGAGAGGATGGGAGATATTTTCGAACGAAATTTTTCGGCTGATTTTATTTGGCGAATGACGAAATCAGATGAAAACTTTGGAAACGGAGCGGTTATTTCCGTCGGCATATGCTGATCGGGTTATCCGGAAAGATCGATAATTTGTCAATGGAAATGAACGAGAAAACATAGCCATACGGAAACCGTTCCCCTGGGAATTGAGGAGACGGAGAAAAGAAGAAGGAATCAATGCAGAGGCGGACATACGAGCAGAACTGAAGAGATTTTCCATGATTCGAAGAAAATTTCAGCATGATATTCTATACTCTTTCAATTGGTTATTCGACTCCAAGGCATTTGCAGGATCTTCGGGACATCCAGGATCGTCGGACTCCGCGCATACAACAGCCCCCCCCCATATGCATATATTTCGACGAAGAGGTTCGGGGTGATACTATATAATACTCGTGTGGCGGCAGTACAACCATACGCTCACTGCAGCTCGATTAATCATTCGAAATAACACGGTTGTTAAATTTTCCTCGAATACTGGATATAGATGTCTAATTACGGAACCCCGGCTACTGCGCCTGTTCGTTTCAAAGAATCGAGTAATTATGTAGATTGAGCTGCTCGTGGACACGAATGGCGGACTGGCTTCGTATACTATATCCATACGCCGACTGTGTTTGGTATGGACATTAGCGCAATAATTCAATGAATTTGCACGTATGTATAACGTATCGTGTACGATCCGCACATGCTCGGGCGCGTGCGTCCATGGCACATATGCGTGCAGCGATATACGAAGATAAATTTAGCTCCTTAGAATTGGATTAAAAAAGAATGAAGGAAGCAGGACTAGGCAGTACAGCACGTGCGAAGAATAGTCACACCCACAGCAATTTTCAAATACACAGGGATACGGAGGTCCGAATTATCCGCCGAGCACGTGAACTTTGGGGGATGATGAGGAAGCCATACCTGGACGTGTGTGGCGGCAGGTATAGATGCAATACATGGGGGAAAAAGTCACGGTATCCAACTGTCTTACGTCTTTCTACGGTCTTGTAGTTTCCGCATACCGAGGCGAAACCAAGTTTCTATTTATACCTGCAGTCGGGTTCGGTCTGCCGGTGGTAAGGATTTCTGCTGATCGTCGGGGTATCCTTGTTTCATATACCGGGGCATAACGTACGTCTGTTCCTTTCTGTACTGCACAGATGAATTCGTCTTTGATTTTTCCGTATTTTAGTACACCTAGCCACGTGTCTCTGTCCACTGTGTTTTATTTAGTACATCGCTGTACATCGGTTCGATACCCGGAGGGGTTGGCGGTCTACCTTTCGCCGTTCTGCACATGACCCTGAAGATAACTGCGTCAGAGAAACGAAAATTTGTATTCTCACATATCTCCTAGACCACTCATCGTCTGAGGTCCTGAGGGCGCGGAATTTGATCCCCTCAAAGTTCCCTGGCCTGGTAGTTTCTTGAAAATCATTTATCGCTCCTTTCCGCGGCGCTGCGTCCAACGGAAGTCCACGGTCACGCACCGTGCCTGAACGAGCCGACGCGACGTGGGAGATCTTACCGGAACGGGGTCTCATCGGTTCGAGAAAGCGCGGGCGAGGCAACTTCGGGACGATTTGACGTTTGCATTCTTAGCATTATTCGTGAGAAGAGAGAGAGAGAGAGAGAGAGAGAGAGAGATTTGTTCTTGACTCAGTGCGAAGTAAACAAAATTCCACCGTGTTATGCACTCGGAAAGACATTGTCTCTTCGTACTGAATACAGAGACAGCTGCCGATTCAAATCGAATTTTGTTTCTATGTGGTTTCAGAAGCATCCGGAGCTCTCGAGGCTACGCATTGTCATTGGCGATGCAATTGTCACAGATTGTCGGATCGCCGAATCGCACGTGTTTGTCTCTCTCTTTTTACTTATATTTTATGACAAGGGTCAGGCAGCACGCGTGTGTAATACTGGATAGTATGGAGAATTTTTTTGGCTTCGGGATGTTGTAAACCAGCAAACGCTGGCCTCCCCATTCCAAGTCACCCTCGACCCGCGTACCCACGTCCCTCAGCTTCAACGGGAATTCGTCCCGCACTCGTCGTGTATTCGAACACGTTGTAGACACAAGCAGAACTCATGCGCGAGTCCAGAAATATTGATATGGATTCTGCTAATTGGATTCTTTATGACATTATGCTCTACTGTACAACGCGTCGACGACGATAAGTCTCCGCGTATCCAAGTGCAACCGGCAACGACCGACCTATTGCTGACGCGCGAAAGATTTCTGTATGCTTACCTTCCTCTCGACGGCTGATGACGCTATTGAGAGACATCGGCTTAACCACGTTTTACAAAATTTCAAACGAGAATGTTCAGCATGCGGATTCACTCTGTGCGTGGCTTCAACGCTTCTCATGCCGCGGTTTCGGCTTCACGTTCATGTATTCACTCTCCACAGACAAATCGATCGACCTAACTACTGAATATCAGTCCATACGGTACAATACTCGTATAAGTTATAACACCGGTTTGATACAATTTGGGGCAAAATAGAATATCTACCCAAATATTCGACCAAAAAGTTTAGAGGGCCTATAATTCGATCTGGGCATTTGATTTCCACCGATAATCACAGGGACGACCGTTGACCGCGGCAATTTTCATTCTCTGGCAAGGTGACCAGAACCTGAACCGGGATAACGCTGTCGCCCGATTCATTTTTTGTTTTGCCCGTGAAGTGAAATAAATTGGGTGGACGACACTTAGACGGTCAACAATTTTCTTTCGTGGAGAATAGTGGAGATTTTATGCAAAAAATCGAATGAAATATCCACCCCTAAATGATTTTGAATACAAATTCAAGAATGGAACAACATACGTCACGTTTTTGGTTTCCGCCATGTACGAATCGACGTCTTTGTACGTACTATCATCTAGAGACCAGAGTACATAAAATCTAACTTGTTTCCGCTCCGCTTCAAACTGAGGAATTTATTTCCACGGTACAGGTGTAGGTATGCATAGCTGTTCTCAAATGTGTCACAGTCTGTGTCGTAATAACATAAACATAAATTGACGGTGGAAAAACAAAATATTTTTACTAGAAGTTGCACCTTGCAAACTGTGACAGTGAAGGCCGTATGTCAACATCTTATGACTGGATGAAAACAGATCATACTGCTAATTATACCACAACGACAACCTGTGATAAATTCGAGATAGCAGCATTCTATCTCGACAATTCGCGTTCGTTGATGACCGATAATATTATAATTCATTGATATCAATGCGGTAGATTATTCACCATTCTGCCATGTTTTACCGCCTATCTTCACCGCCTTGGAAATTTATGTCAAGAGTGAAACCTTATAGCTGCCAATTCGGATATCTATATCTATTCGTATGACATACATTTATTCTGAATGCCATCTGGACGCCTACTCAACCAAATGATAAAAATATCGCATTTGTGCATACAGAGTTTATGGTTACTTACATAGCAACAGCCAGTAATCAGACGAAAGACGTCATTTTCAATTCGCTCGAGAGATACCTCCTTATACTCATGTTCAGCTGGAGGAAATACTCAGTTGGTCTGAAAACTTACAAAGTAGTTCGTTTAAGACCTCCAGACTTAGGAGTCATAAGCGAGTAGTATTGAGTTTAACGATTCCATTGCAAATTTCTCACGACAGGTAACTGCATCATGCAACGAAAACAATTTGTCATTTTCGTACTCGTGAAGTTTTTTGCCATTTCTCGTGAGTTTTAATAACAATCAAATATTTTTGAAATTATTTTACCCCTACTGGTGCGATCCTTCCCCATTTATGAATTTGCTACGGTTCCTTAGCGAAGGATAACTTATAAACTAGCCATTCTCTTGTTGATACAAAATTATGATAGAATCGCAGACGACTGACGATTTGAACTGTGGTGAGAACACAGTACGAGTTCCACCTTGTGTCGATGTTTGTCCACCTACGTGCGCGCAGCCAAAACCTCGAGTGTGCCCCCTCGTAAGTCTGAACTGTGTACCACAACATCGCGCAGTATCTACTGATCAGAGAATTTCGACGATTACCCCAAATATTACGTCGTTTCAGATTTGTCTCCTGGATGGTTGCGTTTGTCAAGAAGGTTTCATAAGAACCGAGAATAGGTTTAGTCCCTGCATTCCTGAATCAGAATGTCCCGGAAATGGAACAAGTGAGTTCTGGGGGCTACAGCCTGCACGAAGCTGAACAATTGCAGTTTCGCAAAAATATCCAAGGGAGAAAATATTTCGGCTATATTTAGCAGTTTTGACCTACATAAATACTGAATTTTAGAATTCCTGGCTATCTAAGAAGTGTGATTTTCTGTATTCAATCTTTTTCACAGAACCTGTCAAATGTGGGCGAAACGAGGTACCTGTTGACTGTACACCCCCTTGCGAACAGGCGTGCAACCGCAGGGGGCCCATAAGGTGTCCGCCAGTGAGTTAAAGTCGTTTTTGCCTTTCTTCTATTCATCTTCTTTTATGTCTTCGTGTTTTGGCAAATTGGATGGCCATTGGTGACTGAGACTGATATACGTTATACTTCAGGTGACATGTGGCGACGCTACGGGATGCGTTTGTGCCGAAGGTTTCATAAGACGTGATTGGCAACGAAGGAGCCCCTGCATTCCTGAATCAAAATGTCCTTGTACTGCACCGAAAGAGTAGACCGTCTCGAGTCTGCTGTCGACGTTGAGGTGGCGCATGAATTCAATAATTTTGAATACACATATATAGCAAATATGAATATAATACATAAGATAAAGTGAGTCACGAGATTGAACTGCCTAACTTCTTGTCTTTCCATAGTCTCGTGGTTTCCGCATACCAAGCCGAAATTCAGTTTCTATTTATACCTATAATCGCGTTCGCTGATCGTCGGGGTATTCTTATTCCATGTACCGGGGTATAACGTCGGTTCGATTTTATACACGCACTCAAATTTGTCTTCGTTTCTTTTTTCGTTCGTTAGCTATGAAGTCTGAGTCGCCGTATTATTCTATAGCAAAGTCACATGGCTGGTACGCCTATGTGTGTATCTATCGACTACGTTTACAGCCTCATAGTAGGTATGCCTATATCGTATATCGTTTTTCGGTCGATACTCCAAGGGGTTGGCGCCCTACCTTTCCCCGTTCTACGCTACCTCACCCTGAACAACGCAACCCCTACTGCGTCTCAGCCCTCGGGTCATGAAAATCTTGTTTACGTTATGTTGTGGATATTGTGGCTCTGACTGGACCGATACGATGGCTTCGAATGGAAGATGATTATTTGTAGATACAATCGATCGTGTCTATCTGAGATTAAAATACATTCGGGGTACAGAGACGCGCCGGGCGAGACAGTCGTACGATATTCGAGGATTGAGTTTATAGCACTGTATCTTGAGAAGAGAGAGAGAGAGAGAGAGAAAAAAGCGAGAGAAAAGGAAATTCGTTCTTTGCTTAACGTGGAGCAAACAAATTCCACCGCACTTTACACTCGGAAAGACATTGTCTCTTTGTACTCAATACAGTGACAGCTGCTGATTAAAATCGGATTTTACTTTTATGAGGTTTCGGAACCATCCGGAGCCCTCGAGGCTACGCGTTGTCATTGGCGATGCAAATGTCACGGATTGTCGGATCCCCGAATCGCACGTGTTTGTCTTTCTCTTTTTACCTATAATATCTGATGATGAGGGTTACTGCAGTACGCGTGTGTAATACTGGATAATGTGGAGAATTTTGTTGGTTTCGGGATGTTGTAAACCAGCAAACGCTGGCCTCCCCATTCCAAGTCACCCTCGACCCGCGTACCCACGTCCCTCAGCTTCAACGGGAATTCGTCCCGCACTCGTCGTGTACTCGAACACGTTGTAGACACAAGCAGAACTCATGCGCGAGTCCAGAAATATTGATACGGATTCTGCTAATTGGATTCTTTATGACATTATGCTCTACTGTACAACGCGTCGACGACGATAAGTCTCCGTATCCAAGTGCAACCAGCAACGAGACTAGGCTCGACCCCTAGACAAAAGCATTCGACCGACCTAATGCTGACGCGCGAAAAATTTCTGTATGCTTACCTTCCTCTCGACGGCTGATGACGCTATTGAGAGACATCGGCTTAACCACGTTTTACAAAATTACAAACGAGAATGCTTAGCATGCGGATTCACTCTGTGCGTGGCTTCAACGCTTCTCATGCCGCGGTTTCGGCTTCACGTTCATGTATTCACTCTCCACAGACGAATCGATCGACCTAACTACTGAATATCAGTCCATGCAGTACAATACTCGTATAAGTTATAACACAGGTTTGATACAATTTGGGGCAAAATAGAATATCTACCATAAAATTCGACCAGAAACTTGAGAGGGACTATAATTCGATCCGGGCATTTGATTTCCACCCCTAAGCACAGGGACGACCGTCGACCTCGGCAATTTTCATTCTCTGGCAAGGTGACCGGAACCTGAACCGGGATATGGCTGTCACCCGATTCCTCTTTCCTTTTGCCCGTGAAGTGAAATCAATTCTGTGCATTCTGCATCCTGCTCGCTAAATTATTCGCTGTATACAAACGTACGAGTTCTTTTTTTCAAACATTTTTCCATCTCGTGGCTGCGTTCGATCTAAGATATGGCCAAATAATTTTATGGCGGTGAGGTATTGTGGGATATTTTGGAAGAAACCGAATGAAAATGTTGGTTCCTTCGCTCACCAGATATACCTATGATTTTCAATACAAATTCCAGAATGGAATAACATACTTCACGTTTTTGATTTCCGTCATTCTTACGAATCGTTCTTACGATCTCTTGCACTATCATCTAGACTCCAGAGTACAATAAATCGAACTTCTTTCATATCCGCCCCGAAGTGAATTATTCATTCTCATGGTACAGGTGTAGGTATGCGTAGCTGTTCTCAAATGTGTCACAGTCGGTGTCGTAATAACATGAACATAAATAGCCGGTGGAAAAATAAAATATTTTCATTAGAAGTTGCACCTTGCAAACTGTGACAGTGAAGGCCGTATGTCAACATTTTATGACTGGAAGAAAACAGATCACACTGCCAACTATACCATAACAATAACCTGTGATAAATTCGAGATGGCAGCATTCTATTTCGACAATTCGCGGTCGTTGATGACCGATAATATTATAATTTGTTGATATCAATGCGGTAGATTATTCATCATTCCGGTGTGTTCCACCGCCTATCAGTGTCGCCTCGGAAACTCATGCCAAGAGTTGAACCTCATCGCTACTAATTCGGATATCTAGATCAATTCATATGACATACATTCATTCTGAATGCCATCTAGACGCCTACTCAACCAAATGATAACAATGTCGTCACTTCGCATTTGTGGATACAGAGTTTATTGTTACTTACATAGCAACAGCCAGTAATTAGACGAAAGATGGTTTTTTTTTTTTTCAAATTGCTCAAGAGATGCCTCCTTATATTCATCTTCGACTGGAGGAATTACTTAGTGAGTCTGAAAACTTTCAAAGTACTTCATCACAGACCTGCAAACTTGGGAGTCATAAGTGAGTAGTATATTGAGTTTAACGATTCAATTGCAAATTTCTCACGACTAGACAGGCAACTGCATCATGCAACGAAAACAATCGGTCATTTTCGTACTTGTGAATTTCCTCGCCATTTCTCGTAAGTTTTAATTCAATTCAATTCAATACCTATCGAATATTTCTCAAAATATTTTACCGTACTGCTGCGGTCCCTCTCCATTCATGAGTTTGCTACGTTTCCTCGGTGAAAAATAACTTATAAACTACCCGTTCTCGTATTTATACAAAATCATGGTAGAATCGCAGACGACTGTCGATTCGAACTGTGGTGAGAACACAGTACGAGTTCCACCTTGTGTCGATGCTTGTCCGCCTACGTGCGTGCAGCCAAACCCTCAGATATGCAGTCGCGTAAGTCACTGTTTACCGCAATATTGCGTATCATCTACTGATCAGAAAACCTCGACGGTTACTTCGAATGTTACGTCGTTTCAGATTTGTCTACTGGATGGTTGCGTCTGCCAGAAAGGTTTCATAAGAACCGAGAATAGGTTTAGTCCCTGCATTCCTGAAACAGAATGTCCCAGGAATGGAACAAGTGAGTTCTAGGGGCTACAGCCTGCACGAAGCTGAACAATTGCAGTTTTGCAAAAATATCAAAGGGAGAAAATACTTCGGCTGTGTTCGAAACTTTCAAACTCCACACAAACTAGATTTCAAAATTTTCAAGCATGAAAACGGCGTCGTATTTTGTTTTCAATTTTTTTTCACAGAACCTGTCAAATGCCGGCGGAACGAGGTACCTTACAATTGTAGCCCCCCTTGCGAACGGGCGTGCAACCGCAATGGTCGCATATTTTGCCCGCTAGTGAGTAGAAGTATTTTCGATTAATTTTTTGTTCGTTTTCTTTCGTCTCCGTATTTCAACCAATTGGCGTGACCGTTAGTAACCACGTCTGCGACTCAAATGTCTTGTACTTCAGATTACATGCGGAAACACTGCTAGAGGATGTATTTGTGCCAGAGGTTTCGTGAGACGTGATTACCGAGAAACTAGGAGCCCATGCATTCCCGAATCGAAGTGTCCTTGCACTAAACCGGAAGATTAGACCGTCCCGAGTCTGCAATCGAGGTTTAGGTGGCGTTTGAATTTGATGGTTTTGAAAAAAAATACATCCCAACATGGTTTTCTCATCACATTATCTATAGATACACTATATGCACTAATAAAAATGTGAACCATTTGGACCTCTGGTTATTGACCTCCCCCTCCCCGTTCCTATACAATACTGGAGCAGAATCGATCGTTCGTAGGACGAAATAATATTCATTTGACTGATACGAATCCGGTCAGCAAATATAGATATATTAACGAAATGAGGTTTTCCGTGACTTAACATAAAGATTGATTGATAGCTTCTGCGATGAGTAGACTCATCCAAATCGAATATGAGCAACGTATACCTACTTGCCGATTCATCTGGACCTAAAATTCGGTTTTTTGACTGACGAATTCGAAAATTCGTCAAGCTCGAACGAATTTGTACCCCTTCGCGTGAGGTGCGCGTTACGAATGACTCATTTTTTCAGTTTTCAGTTTTTAGATAACCGTTTTCTTGTTTCAACTGTGAAAACAAAATATTTCGTCAGCGGTACGTGGGGCATGGTAACAGATCGAAGAGTTGACGACGAAGTGGCAATAAAATTCCACATCATTTCACGCGATTGTCTCCAACTTGGGAACAACATGCCGTCCAAGCAGTACGTTGTTTTATCGTGCATAATGTTCATCGTGATAAAACGTGAGTATTGAAAAATATCCTGTATATACGAAATGGCGAATGTCGTCCGCTTCACGGGTTTTCTATTATTTTGTTTCCATTGAATCACGATCTTCGATCATTTTTCATACACAGACTTTTTACGAAATTATGAAGGCGGAGAAGTACGGGCTGCGCGTGATATTTTTAAGTTGATTGAAACCTTGAAATCCGCTTACCAACAGCCGAACGGCAAAAGTCCAGGCGGTAAGTTTTCAATTGATACACGATATCATTCTCCATCCTCTTTCTTCGGCTCCACGATTTTCGGCTGATCTTTTCAGCTTCTAATGCGCGACGTACAAAGATTTTCAATTTGCAGATAAACTACACGATATTCTGTCGCGATTAGCCGACTACCAGTTTTAATCTCCCCCATATTTTCGAAAATCAGGATCGTAGAGAAGTCTCGAAAGACATCAGGGGGATGTCAAATGACGCGAGGATTTTCGCCATTGCATGCAAACATGGTATACATATTTCAATGAGTCAATGCAAATAAATGGATTCGGATATGTGCAACAGTTTGGCGAATCTCTCCGATTTTTAACCACCCGATCTGCGCCCGCGATTTCCAAGCTGTGACAAACCTAACGGTTCGATTTCTTTCTAAATTTACCAGATATAATGAAAAGAGACGAGATCGAATTTTTTCACACTCAAATGCTCTTCCATTCGAATTTATCCGTCCCCAATCTTTCAATGATCGATATATTTTCAGCAATTTATTAAACAAAGTACTTTCTTCGTAGGCGATATACTTGTAGCGAGGGCAGGAACCGTCTCGCGACAATTGTTCACGCAATAATAATTACCGAGCGATTGTTTATTTCTCGAAATAACTGTCGAGTCGATAACTGAGCCGAATTGAGTCGCGAGGTATGCCACGGAAGAGAAGCAATGTAGAGTATACATCTGCAATGCCGTTCGGACGCAATGTGTACCTAGCGGCGGCCATTTTGGAAGGTCTGCAGGCTGCGCGTTATAGTCGATCTGTAGTAAGTTTCAACCGGCGATTTTCAATCCATTCAATTCATCATTTTGCTGGAAAATTCTACCAATGCGATCGAATCGTAGAAATAATTTTCTACCTGGCAAAAGAGTCATGAAATAGCGACATGAATGTTTGGGGAGATATCGAGCGCACAGCGCTCTGAAGCAATCAATCAGTTTTGTGGTACCCAGTCCGCTGTTCGAAAACGGTTATCAATTTTCCAGGGGAACTTCTTCATCCGTTACCTAACACTCAGGCCAATAATTTTGTCGAATAAACATTACAGAGATATTGTAGAAACGAGATTCTACGAGTTCACCGTATACAGACATCATGCGCAGGGATCTTCACAGAGATATAATCAACTGTACTAATTAGTTGTATCGGTCAAGCATTTCCGCACGAGACACATCAGCCTTTGAAACACGAGCAGACAATTTTTTGTATCGCATGAAATATGTAGGATGATTTTTTGTTTTTGTTTCACATGGTTTTTTCCAAGCAGCCTTTGACATTCTACTCTTTCTATTCGTTATGAAAATTAAAGACTTGCATCGCCATATGCACTGGATATTCCACGGGATGTTCCATGCCGAAACGGATCGGGAATTTCAAGACGCGTTGTTTGGTTTTCGAAAAAGTGGCGAAGAAAGGAAGAAAGAAAGAGAGAAAGAAGAACCGGAATCGAGTGTATGCATTTTTTATGGAACATGAAGTGTGGATGCTGTTGTGAAACATCGTGTGGATATACATATGGCGGGTAAACAATAATGTGGAATATATTATACTTATATTATTGCAAATGTGTAAACAGGTGTGACGGCGTGGCAAAATATTTCAACCAAAACACAGGTACCTAGTGACTGCTATAAGTCGACCGACGTCGTTCGTCGTTGGACCTTGTAATCAGTGATAAATTAACAATAAGATTTCACCAGATCTGCGGGTTCAGTCGATTATTCGTGACGATTCAACGTCGACATGCGAGGCGAGCTATTTATTTTCTCGATATTTTTCGCACTCGGTGTTATTGCGCGTAAGTTTTCATCACCATTCACATTTCCTAATTCTTTACAATCGGTCACGTTGCCTGTCAAATTATAGTCATACATTTCAAATTTCAATGATTGTATTCAGTGAAGCCATAGGATATTCCGCAAACGGAATTCATACTCGAGCCACGATTCGATCGAAGTGTTTCTGTTCATCTGTCCAGAGTTTGAAGCTACGTTAATATTTAAGTTTTCTTTTGTTTTCAATCTTTGGCACGAGACTGAATCTTGTTGACGAGAAATTTGCAAAAACGTTGTAGTTGACGATTGTGGACCAAACACGATATCGATGCCGTGTGGGAATCCGTGTGAGGTGACGTGCGGTCAACTGAAGCCAAAATATTGTTCGAAAGTAAGGAATAATTCTCCTTCGCCAGCAATTCAATGCTGTTCGTTTCTATTTCATTCTGTTTTCATCAATTCAGGATTATCTTGATTCGAAATCATTGCTATATTGGCTTTTCCGCAGACTTGTAAAGTTAACGGATGCGTTTGCAAGCTGGATTACATCAGACGTGATGAAAACGGCCCTTGTATTCCTAAGAAATGGTGTAAATGGGTAGCGGAGAGATGGGAGTGGGACGATCCTAGATTCGGTGACGAAGACAGCTCGTGAATGATATTCGAAAGAGGCGAGCGCATGTATTCAGAGGTGATCGTAATGACGTTGACAATTTCCTGAAATTAGTTTTACTTATTTATTGCTAATGCAGTGGACCGAATAAAGTGTTTTATACTTTGAAGATGTGCGTGTATTCAGCTAGATCTCTCCCTGCATGATCTACTTCGATCTCTATCCAAGCTGCGATCCCCAGACGCAAAGCACGGAGGAGAGTATTGGAACTACTGCAAATGACATTATTCTTCGAATAATGATAATTATACGAAATAATTTCGGCAACCGCGAGAGTTTGAGGTTCGCTGGACAGTTGATTGGTGTGGATCAAAGCCTAATATCTATTTATGGAGTAATCAAACTTGGGGAATTAGCGAATCGCACCTCCAGCAGTAAGTATGAAAGAGAGAACTTTCGAAATTTGCTGACGTATAATTCGAGTACTTCTTGAACCGTGTGTTTATTCATGAACTCGTTAATTCATGAAACTTTGATGCCGTATACAAGGATCTCCCTTACTTCTTCTCGAATAATTTAAACTCCCTTAAGAATTTCACCCAAACGTAATTCGCCAGCCCTCATTATAGCCCCATAGTTTTCCTACGGGAGCATGAATGCCCTCCGCGTGTGTGCTCCCTGCGGAAAAATACACCGTACACACATTTGCATGAATCCTTGGATCCACGTATACTAATACACAGATCTTTTCGCTACGCGTTCATGTGTGCAGTATACGCACAGAGGGTGAATGCCCTCACCAGTAACGCATTTTTCTACACTTTCCCTCGGGGCTTGGTCGGCTCTATAGGTGCTTCCTTCTGCACTAGACGCGTGTGCCTGACATAATCACGATCCACGATATATCCTCCGCACAGAACGTATAAGTAGACCTACGCGCGCGCGCGTGTGTGCGTGCGTGCGTGTACGTACCACTTGCGTACAAACGCACACAAACCAATCGCCGGCACGTGACCCCTCCGCATTTCTCTACACCCCTTGCGCAGGGGTCGCGGCGGACCCCTAGCTTCGGAAGTTTTGGGGTTGGGGTTCGCGATCTGGGCATTGGCCTTTAGGGGTGAAGAAAACGTCTGGCTACCGGATGTCAGTGGCGCGACCCTCACCCTCCGACGATAACAAAGCTACCGAAACGTGCGCGCAAGAGAATTGGAAGAAATTAAGACGGATTAGTACGATGCTTGATCAATTTTCACTTGCAGATTTCTCTTTTATATGCAAAAACAAAAAAGAAGAAAACGGGGAGGGGGGGGGGGGGGGGGGGGGGGGCGCGAAAACGGAATAGACTTGGACGTTGTCCTTTTTTTCTTTGATTTACACAAAAGTATGAAAAATACGGTTGGATCCTGTTAAAGAGATTTCAAATTATCTTTACGGTTTGGTTTTGCGCCAACTTCCCTTTCGCGATGTCAACCCAACCGACGTCAACGTTCGCCGCGCCATGGGACGTCGCAAAGCTCTGCTTCGCGGCTGTAGCTATACGGATGCAATTAAAGCACGTCCTGAGTGCGTATACGCGTGAATAATTCCCTCTACCTACAGTATACATTCGCGCTACGCAATTTAACGCCTGACGTAGTTCTATACTTTACGCAAACGATGCGATACTGTGCGTCATCCATCAACAACAGCTGTAAATCGATGCGTTGTACGTATATATACCTGAGTATATACTCGCTTGTTAGTTACCTCGGATCCTTACGTTGGATATTAAGAAACGAGACTCTGCGTTATTTAAAAAACACAGTACGCAACTGTCCGCAGACTTTCAACGTCCAATAAATCCCCTACATCACTGCCTACGACGCCCACCGAACTCTATAGAGTCTATGAAGGTAGGTACGTAAAAATGCCCACGCGCATTGGAATAAAAGCAGATATCGATTTTATGTTCCTGAGGTCACGGAATAATTTTTATCCAAGACGTTCACTTCGTCGACGAATTCTCAAGTCTCAATAAGTACGCATACTTATTTTAAATGCATTTCCACGCACGCGCGCATGTGCAGTCTCCGCACATCGCGAATCATCTCGCTGCTATTGGCGAGCGTTATAATTTGTCGGCTATAACAATGTTCGTTGATTCACGGAGTCACACTCGCCGAAGAGGACACCGTCATTAGGTTTTATCAAAGCGTTGAGATTTTGAGGGTCCTTGATAGCCAGATTCCCAAAGGACCTTCGGTTCATTGTTCGTTTCGGTCTAATGGATTTTCAGTGAATGGACTGTAAAGCCGTACCCGTACCAGTACTAGTAGTAGTACCATACTATTTCTAGTTAGTACTCCGGGCGCCCTCTTAATTCATCCTCCAGCGGTGATTTTTTTCGATAGGATTGTACGCCACGCCGCACATGCTTCCCTTTCATCGAAATCAAAGCCCTCCAGGGTGTGCACGCAGAAAGGCATACGTGGCAATGATGGTGCGGTAGCCGGTGGCCTGGCTCGGAAAGCCCACAAGTAATCAGAACAGTCTGCAGAAACTTCAGTCGCCGGCGTGACGACCATGACCGCTTTTCACGAAATTTACGGTACCTGTAACTACAACTACTCCTCTATATTTCTGCTCACGAACGAAAACAACTGCGGACTTGAGAATTGAGATGAGTTATCGCGGCGTATGGTATAGAAAGAGTCGCATCAATTTGTCAGAACGTCACGTCCAGTTTTACGGTCTGACCCTTAAACCGGCAGAGTTGTGTCCATTTGAACATATTGCGAACGGCGCGCCCCATCTACCCAGAAACAGGTTCAGGTCCCACGGGATAAACGGTAGATTTTCACCCGTCTACTATAACTTCTAGTGATTCTTTTCCCTCGGCAATTGGGGATCCGGATAGCTGCGCAAGCGCCGGTCTCGTAAATGTTTACGATCGACCACGACTGTTGGTCGGACCATTAGAGATTGTTTTGTTGGCATACATATATTAGGGGTAATATTTCAACGGATTACCAGGCTATCTCATCGACGCAGACGAACACTGCGAATGGAATATTCTAGCGGCATGACTCCCGCCGGAGTAATCGCATCCTCGCAATTCCTCCGTCTCCCGATGTAAACGATTCAGATCGTCGCAATTGCTGACATCTTGCAGAATATAACTAAAGCACTATAGTACTAACCTGCCATCCCTGAAGAAGTAGACTCCGGTCAACCTTCCTGAGCCAAGCGACGGCATCGCCAGCTTGAAAATCGCGCAATCGCGTACATTTTGCATGAAGGTATACACCGAGGCACTTGAGCAGCTCTGACGTCGATGCCTGGATCACAGTTTTCCTCGGTCCTGGCGGCAGAGGTTTCTGGACCAGTTTTTCACACGCCGGATTGTGCGTTGTGTGGTTGTTGTTAGTTACTGGGACTTTGATCTACGGAAAACAAGGCAGTCAGCACATGCGTGTCATTATTTTTTCTCCCGTCCATTGTACCTATGGGGCTAATTATGATATTCTGCATGAGGTAACATGATCAATCGAAGAATCCGTGATAATGGCAGCGGATGCCCATACGAATGATAATTGATGACAAGCTACCCGTACCTCGGACTTGCACCTACTTCGCGATCGAACGGACTTCGGTCGATGCTTAGTCGAGGTTCAAGTAATAATAATGACTCGAGTAACAACAACCTTGTATGTGTGAACTAAAGACATGCTTTGCCCGATTGAATTACTAGAAATATCCTTTGAGTATGGGCAAGCATGTATATAGGTATCGCGAAAGTTACGTAAACTTAGCATTTGAGTCAGCGCGATTGTCACAATTGCTAATGAAACAGGCGACCTTCAATCGAGCGGAGTCAGACGTATACAGAAATACATTCTCGCATGTGGTTATGAGCAAAATGCCGCGAATATTGTATGCAGGGGAAGAAAGGAAAGCAACAACTAGGTATTGCAGTTTCATTACTCATGGTACACGGTATGCGAGGCAATATACAATTTCTTGATAAGAGGTCGAAGAATGTTTCTTCTTTCAAAATTTGTAAAACGATGAAGTTACAAGCATGTACGTAACGCCACGTACGTGCATACGATGTATGCAGTATCTACTCGTGATCGTTATCTTGTCGACAGACTCGCGATTACATTATGGAAAGTATGAGCCGCTGACGTTGAGTAGTCAGGTATAAAATAATGGCAATCGTGGAGAGAGCGTGTTATCGGAGTTATTGGAAACTCACCTGTGGCGTTTGTATATTTTCATTTTTGTCAACGATGGGAATATTGTCGAGGGGTTGTCTGAATGTAATGTTTTTATTTTTGTTGTCCAATTTCTTCTTGTTGTTATTCGTCGTGCTGAACCGTTTCCACGACAGAGCATTTATGAATAGCGAATGTTTCTTGAGATTTTTATCGAGTGCATTTTTCTCTGATATAATCCTCGCGTTGTCGTTATTCAAGTTGATGTTATTGTTCTGCAACGAGTTATTGTTTGGCTGATTCGTCGGCGCCGGCGCGACCGAGGAAGTCCCCTTGTTCTCCCTGTTCTTCGCATTGTTCAATTGCTCGTAGTTAAAGTTATTCAGTGTGAAGTCAGCGGGATGCTGATGCGCCGCGGTCGGATAACCCGAACCCCGACGGTCCCGAGGACTGAAAGACAGAACGGTCCCCATCTTTTTAGTCTGGGCCTTAGCCGGCGCGAGCTTCGGCCTCGTCGGCACAACTATTCGGGACTGCTGGGGTGGCGGCGGCGGTGGTGGAGGTCGCGGAGGTCGCGGAGGACTCGGTGACGACGCTGTACGCGGTAACGGTGGCGGTGGCGGCGGCGGGGGTGCCTGTCTTGGCGTGGAAGTCCCGCTGGGTCCCGTCAGCGAGGGTGCATCCCAGGGCTCAATGGCCTCCTCCACGGCGGGACCCACCACCTCGCTCAGCCGACCGCCCAGCCTGCCTTCGGTCTTGAGCTTCGAGCACTTAATATGGCCGCCCACCACAACGGAGCACCCTGAGCTCACTGGCGATCAATACGCCTAAAACTCCTAGCGAAACCGTAGGCCCCCTCGTCTTGGTCTTGGCACCCTCGCAACTCAAGGCGCTCCTCTTTTACGGCCCGACTCTTGCAGCAAAAGGGGGAGATGCACCGCGGAATCGAATCTCGCGTGCAAAATGGCGAGCGATCGATTGCCCCTTCGGGATTTTCCGAGATCCTCCTCTCCCGCGGACTTTTCTTTTGTAAATGGTTCGTTCCTTCTATTCCTCCTTGGTTTTTCTTTCTCGTTGATTTTCCTCTTTCCTTTCACGCGTTTTACTTTCGTACACTAGTCAACGTTGTGGTCGATTGGTCTGCGCACTGCACTTGTTTACTATTGCGACACGGTACGGTTGGTCTATGGAAGGCCAATTCCGTCATACAAAAAAGTTCATTTTTGTACGGTCGACTGCCGAACGACCGCTGCTGTAGTCGAGTGTATTTTTCAATGTGTTTGTTGTGGTTTCGTTTCCGTATGTATCACAGTGTCGGAATGGACAAGTAAAATTCGCACTATCACAGTAAACGTATATTCGCGCCAATATAATCCTGCGTGATGATTACGAGCGGTGCAAAGGTGTCCCCTTTTTCTTACAACGATTATGAGCGACGACGATTACCGAATCCGCGAATATCACCAGACTCATTCGCGACTCATTGAAGACGACGACACACTCTGTCGATTGATAATATGCCGATGATAGCCTCGAGGGCGCTCCTCAGGAGAGCTGCAACTTCTGTCAAACCGTAGTGTTGGTGTGGTTTGGAATCCGCCAGCCAAGACGAACGCCCCTCGTTATTCAATGCGCGCGCATTCGTTCGATAACGCGAGCGGCTGGCGTCGCGAGCACCAAGGGTGCAAAGCGGGGGCGTCGGTACCATACACAGGGGCTGGAAGAGACAAGGGTGCCACCGTGCACACGCGCGACCAGCCAAACACTCTTGCGCCTTCCTTCTCTGTTGGTCTGTAGTTGCTAGTTTATGCAGCGCATAGGTGTACTCGCAACTTTTTCAATTTATTATACCACCACCATCGAGTGCCACACATCACTCGCCCACGCTGTCTCCTTCCCATGAATTGCCGATTCGCATAATGGAAGAAAACAAAGATAGAGACAGAGTTTTTTCGGAACTAGCCAAATGCCGAGTCGCCACGAATTTCAATTACAATCTACGTGGTCCCACCCGGGTTCGACAAAAACCACAAGGGCTCAGACAGAATAAGTTCGCCGTATTTCGAGTGCGGACGACAGCAAGTCAGGATACGCTGAATGACGTACACGCATGGCATGAAGAATTCAACTGTTTGTTGAACGTGATATTATGACGCACGTAAAAAAGGCAGTGCAGGAAAATGAGAATGAAGCATTCCCTCGTAGCGACTGTCATGAAGATTTCCCCCGGCGCAGGGTGAATCCTGGCGGTATGACGTACAGAAACAACCTCCACCAATGGCTTTCCGGGCTTCCGGTTTCCTCCTCCGGTAATAGAAGTGGGTCTCGGCTGGCCGGGCTCCAGCAATTTAATTACTCTTGATTTATTATTGATAACGAATAGGATTTCCTCCAGGTCCTTCGGCGCGCTTCGTTTCGCGGCACCGGCTCAGAAGTGCTCGGTTCCCACAAAACAGAAAACATCTATTATACAGTATACCTACGCACCGGGGTATAGGAAGAAGTGTCGAAAACAGGCTCATAAATCAAGATTGTTCCCCTCAGATCCACGTTTCGCAGAGTCATTCAGCAGGCGCGGTCCCCGATTCGCGGTATGGAACCGAACGAGACCCAAGAGATACGTAAACGACGTCGACACGACACGTGCCAACGTGTACGGTATATGATTTAGATGCGAAAATTTATCGAGAAGATTTGTCCGCACGACAGCCTACACACGTCTTTTCAAAATGTTGTAACATCCGGACGATCATTTAGCCACACTCTCGAGGTTCGAGTAAGTCGCGCAGCTTCCGAAGCGTTGTGCGTTGGTATAATCAGGTAATGAAGACAGCGAATTCGTTACGAGCTGATGATCGTATCTCGTATAATCTGTTGGTATAGGTATAATCATTCGCTTGATCCGATCAAAACATTTTTCAGTTTAATCTCCGGCCACATGCAGCGCGCGTTCACTGACGTAGTGCAGAATATTATATTTTGAATTGAAAATTTGTTGTCGATAATGCCGAGGCTATCGGTTAATTATTACGATATGTTTTCCAACAAGTATACATATATATCGCAATGGATACAGATAACGAAGGATATAATACAGCGAGAAGAAAAAAAAACAAATAGAGTCATGTGTTTATCGCGTGCTTCGGCGGATCAAGTAGAGCAAACCAGAGTAGGTCAGGCAAGATGGTGGCTTCCGCTTCGATAGCGGTTCTGCCGCTCTAGGTTAATCCCAACCTCGTGCCCACGCCGAATCCAACTAAATGGGAAAACTTGCCTCCCGCGAGGGAGGACTTGCAAATTCTCTTAACCATGTATTAATATTCCACTTATACGGGTGAATATGTACCCACCCATCGGGTTATCAGCGGTTATATGTATACCGTATAGCACTGCACCTTCTCCAGGGATGCTCCGCGTGGTCTGAATTACTATGCTATATGTTACATGCGTCACACGTAGGTGAATTTTGTTCATGGGTTGAGTTTGAAAATTTCAAGTTTCTCTAGCTGTAAGTTTCAGAACTGATTGTGAGTGAAAAACACAAAGGACGACTGTAAACCGTAAACTGAGCGCGTGTGTCGTGTGTTCAGGTAAACGCCTTCGAACTCGTATTCGTACACATATCTAGGTCCAGGCCACGCAGCCCAAATAGCCGCTTGAATATAATATGACCTCCTTTATCGGAGGGTTCCTTCGTTGGAATGGCGATTACATTACATTCTTACGAAAAGTACCGCTCTCTTTTCTCGGGACTTGCAAGTTCATCGTGTTACATATTCTGCCCTTCAAGTAGCACTCGCCGTCAGGCCCACTGCGATCGTTATTTTTCAGTTTCTTCTTTCAATCTTAATGACGCGTTGTGAGGCTAGAGGTAGTTCAGTTCAAATGGCCATTGGAGTCGCCGCTGGCGATCTAGCCTGGCTAACACAGGGAATATTCATTTTTCGTCAAATCCAGGCAATGTTTTGACGAGATAAAATGATTAGCCACTTTCTGCCACCGTACTCAATGAGTCCTCGAAGTTTCATCGGAATCGATGCAGTCGTTCGCGAAAATTTACGATTTCTCTTTTCGAAATGGTTTCCGTGCACTCGAGATAGCGGGTCCTGCGGCACCTTAAGGAGGAACAAAAATGAAGAAAACTATAGTTGCTCTTAACGAATCTTCTGGGACTCGACTACGTGTAACACTAATATGAAGAGATGAGAGCTCTGCGCGTCAAGCTCGTCTTACAATTAATTATTACCTATCCTAGGAATAAATGCGGTGAAATGGGGAAAGAACAAAACTAATCGACGCTTGTTTCTCATTCTCAGTTATACTGGAAAATGGAAAACGGTATACGGAGGACCAGGTGAAACTTTCGGAGATCGAATTTCATGCCGGAGACTTTTATCGTATCATAAATCAATTCCTGTATCATGGACACGTGATATACAAACATTTACTTATGCGGTGATAATTCCGTTCCGTTCATGAAAATTCATAAATCAAAAGTCGCGAGCTTATTGGTTAATCAAATTGGTAACAACGAAAACGGTACCCCGTCTGATCTCCCTCGGCTAACGTTTCCACTTCAACTCGTGACCTCAGAACTACAGTAGCATAGCCATTTTGGACAAACGTGCGGACGTTTGCGTGATTCACAGTGGTAATAGCCGGCTGCAATCAGACACAGCACTCAACGAAGCTACTGCGGTACCGAGATTCCGTCGTTGGTCTCGATAACCATTGTTCTACGTATGCACTACGCCATATAGGTATAGAGCTCGTTAGAGCTAGCGAACGAGATAGCAGCGATAGTGGGGATATGGAGCTAATATCATCCGACTACATCCGTAGCTTGTGAATATATGAGGTATTCCACGCCAGCTCGGTGAAAATTTGCCCTCACCATTTTTGATTTCGTTCGTAATTTTTTATACGATTGTCCCAACTCTGAGTAGCACTCCTGAATTATTTCAGATTTCTCCCTCCAATCGTGAATTTTCTATGATTATTCGAACCCACCTAAGAACCCCCTTTTTCAAAAATCTCAAAAATTCTTCGATCAAAGAGGATTATTTTAGGCCGAATCCGGAAGTGGAACTATTTTTTTTCATATTCATTTGACTAATTTCAGACTAAACAAAAATCGGTGAATTTGCTTAATTAGGTATTTTCATTGGTAATTATGCATTCCTACGCTTTAGGATCGTCTTCGATACATGTATAATCATCCGCTTGGTGTACAAAAATGCATTACCAATGAAAATACCGAATCAACTAAATTCACCGATTTTCTGTTTGTCTGAAATTAGTCAAATGAATATAAAAAAAAAAATTCCACTTCCGGATTCGGCCTAAAATGATCGTCTTTATTCGAAGAATTCTCGAGAATTTTTTGAGATTTTTGAAAAAGGCGATTTTCGAATGGATTTAAATAATCATAGAAAATACATGATTAGAGGAACAAATCTGTAATAATTCAGGAGTGCTACAATTACAATTAGAGTTGGGACAATCGTATCAAAAATTACGAGCGAAATCGAGAATCACGAGGGGAAATTTTCGCCGAGTTGGCGTGGATTACCTCATTTACATATATATATATACCCGTAGGTATATGTACGTATGTACATTGTACATACATACCTACCTATCCACGGCTAGAGTGTTCACGATTTTCTTTTTCTCTTTTACTGTTCCAGCAGCAGCATGCCAATTAAGGGCTCTTCAAGTAACCGCCGTGGCCATGCTTTGCGTTGGTTCTTTGAGCAATATTCAAAGTCTGAGAGCAGCTAATTAAAACGGCCACGAATTTCTTGAAAATATGGGCTTATATCTGCTTTGTACGTCCTAAAGTGGTGGCTTCAGCAGACATACCTACCTACGGATGAAAAAGTAAATGCAGTAGTAAAAATTGAGAAAATCAACTTCCCCGTTGAGGAGGGCTGCTGTGCATCGACGATAAGGGCTGGAAACGATCAGTTGAAGTGATACAGAAATTGTCGGTTATAGTTAAAACGGTTTGGAACAGGTTGAAGAATAGAATCATTCAATGGTTGATTACATCAATGAAGCATCGCTCGTCAAGGATCTAATTTGGACATCTCTGAATGCTGTGATCAAGATTAGAACAGTTCGGAACGGTTGGATATTCCCAAATGTCACGATCATTCGGAAACATAACTCCTGTCGACAAATGAGACAAATCCTTCACCCACTTCGACTGTGACATAATCCTGTGACCACCCGAACCGTCCGGATCGGATCATTCATAACACGACCATGAAACTGAAACGAAAATAGAATATCCTCGTTGCTTGAACGGCACAAATCCTACAGAAAATCCGTGGAAATGTGGAAATATGTTGCCCAGGTGAACCTCGGCGGAAGTAAACTAACACGGTCCTGACATTTACGAGTTCTCTTTCACGGTATAGGTACACCTGTAGGCTAACCGACATTCACATGGTGAAAATTGTATCCCATCCTGAAAGTGCCTGCAAGGAAATGTCGTGAGAAATTGAGAGAATTCCAACACCATAGATGCATATATTCTGGGTGAGACTGCACCAGCTGTAAGTTATGTGGTGCATAGGTATCGTGCAATCGCACAAGGAATATAAGTAATTCTTGTACAGTTGAAGACGCCGCCGCGGGTTTTTATCGGGTGAAAACCGTAAAGCAAAGATTTTCTGTGCAGCGAGCAGCCATGTATAGATGTCGAGGGACGAAGAGACGAGGACGCGATGCATGTATCGGGTCGTCGGCGTGGGTGCGCGGTGGTTTCCCTCCTCTCCCTCTTCTCTTCCCTTTTCCATGGCTCCAGACAGACGCGCGCGGTGTGTCCGTCGGGCTGTGGAACCCCACATCCTTTACCGCCGCATCGCCATAGCAACCCCTGGAGTTCAGACTCCCTATCTAACGGAATCCCATTCCAAAGCCACGCAAACTGAAGCCCGCCGGTGAAGAGAGGAGTGCAGAAGAACTACCTCGGCCCGTTACAATCTACGATATCTCCCGTAGTCCTAAATCCCAATTCATCCAGCCTCGGGCGAGAGAAGAAAAGAAAAAAAGTGATAATCTCGCACACGCAACCTACAGAACTGAACATCTTTCCGATGTATAGGTATGCGTTTTTTCCCATTTTTCTCCCTTCTTTTTCCCCGTTTTTTTATTTCTTGTTTCTTAGCTGACTTGAATTTATGATTCCCATAAACGGGAGCTTCTGATCGTCCATTACTGAGCGGAGAACAGCTCGAGATAAATCAAAAGAGTTATCGCGATAGATAACGAGAATATGAAGAAATTGATGTCATAATTAGAAAATCATGCGAATTTATTCATTCAACTTTCTTCTTGTCTTCCGTTTTTATCGATAACAATTTATACGTGTAACTTACTCTCGAAAAAGAGTGTCACGTGTGATTCGAAACTTCAGGAACGAAGATAATGGATGTGGACGATCGTCTGTAGCCTCCTATTTTCATTTTTCAACTGACAGAATGGCTCTTCTTTCGCCGAATGATTGCCATGGAGTGGTATCGAAAATCGTAGGTATACGATAGGCTCAGGTTCGGACCTATGTGTATACCAACAATATATTTGTCAGGAAAAAGAGATAGGTGCCCAAGGTATGACTCGGAGTATGGGTTCGGAAAATCAATACAGAGGTTTGCATTATCCAAGCCTCGTTGAAATTTTCTGGAGCATATAGAATATTCTTTATAAAAGGGAGGTGACTCATACGTGTTCAATCGGACTTTTCGAATCTCTCCTTACGCCGTACGGGTATACCTATAGGACAGTAAATAATGGACGTGAGTAACTAAGCGAAAAGACAGTTTCCGGTATTTTTGCAGTTGGGATGGAGGAAGCGAGATGTTCTATATACTGTGTACACAGTTTGAAAGAGAAACTGCCAATACATATTTCTCAAGTGGTGAGGTCGTGCTCAGAGTTACCCATGCGACATCAAAGCTGAACCCTTCGTCGAGGAAAGGAGAGTTTTGTCGCATTCAATCCATTCAGCGAACTGAAAAATTCAAAGCACTCTCGACCAATCATTGTCATTATTCGAATTGTTCTAATCGTATAACAGAATATGATAGAGAGATATCATACGCCGGAATAAATTGCAGAGTTATTCCACAAAGCGTCTTCAATCGCAAGCAGCTATTCCACCGAAGAACGTCAACGGAATCGACGTACGCTCGTGCAGGAATCATAGTGAAATGAAAACCGTCAATATGAAGATATTCGCAATTCGGAAAACGATAGTGCTCGGATCTTGCTTTCTGGTAATCTATTGCAATGCTAACGAATTACAGCAATTCACCACGATGTCATCTGTGCAAGAAAACCAAGTGATCTCGTCAAAAGATGTCAAAAAATTGGGCGACGATTGGTCATGGAGTCAGCCGGAAACAGTGTTATCTATTTTTCCAAAATCGCAAAATCTTCCGCCGAATTTTGTCTCCAGTTATTACTCACCAGGTAAGTCAAACGTGTGTTCACGATAAAAAAATGAAAGCGGAGTCTCTCCCTCGAAGTTACTGATCATGGATCAAAAATTGTATCCGCGGGTGTTATTACCGCGATAAATATGCAATCACGTTACATATTGAATTTCGTCACAAAATATGCGATACCGCAAGTATAGTTTAGGCGCGGTACGGGATCGTATTCGTAACGAGAATATCCTCTGATTAAATTTTCCGCGTATGCCTAAACCGCTAACAAATATATTCATTAGTGATACATGGTGATTAGATTTTGGTCCCTAATTTTTCTCCTCCCCTTCTCTTCACCTCTTTTTCATATCCGATCGCGCCATGTACCTACACATGAAACCATGGGGATCCCGTTTGGAGTTTGCGGAAACTGTATTTTATTGAATTTACCGGCAAATTGCTGTTCCGAACGATCCCCTCTATAAATAAAATATCCCACCGCGATTGTATACACCAATACGCGCCAATCAAACGACGTGATACATAAACGTTCGTGGATCTATAAACGAAGCGACGAAATTATCCCCCATCACGATTGAATGATGAGTCACGGGGGAGAAGTTTTGAAGGTTATGCTGAGGGATGGGCGACTCTATTATAGCGTTTACTGTAAAGCAGTCTATTTTCTTCTCCATGGTTGTCCGAATGTCGTGGAGTCTATTTATGATGAGTAATTCTTTGACCTAATTTGCCCGCAATTATACCAAAGCCCCACTTCTGTAGGACAGAATTTCAACCCCCACGCGGATCCTGCACAGAGAGCAGAATATTTTCCATATCCCTACGAAGGTGGTCCAGTAGAAGATTCACAGCATCAGGTATCGATGGCTCAGAGTACGCAGAACGCTATTGGATCAATTACAAAACACTTTGCTATAGTCAGTTTCATCGGACTTTTACTGCTCTTCGCGATCGTTCAAAACTCGATGTCCGCGTCGAAAAGAAAAGATGCGGACACCTTGTCGAGGAGGAAGAGAGATGTCATCGAGATCCACGGTCTGGATCCCAGGGTTGGTGAAAAATATCAATCATTTGTTTAATCTCTCTTAACTTTTTAAGTTTTCAACATTTTCAAACCATACATATCGTTCGTTGATCCTGTTTTCGATGTAATTCTGAAGGCGAAATCATATTCCAGACTCCCGAGCAAGAGGAGGTTTTGAATGACGATAACAAAGTACGTTGCATGCAGCTGACGCTCTGCCTTGAGAATAAAAAACTTCGTAAGCATTTGGGAGAAACTGGAAAACTTTTGGCCAAGTATTTGACGTGAGTTTGCTCGCATAGACATAAGTACAATGTCAATGGATCAAATATTACTTTGACAAATGACTTTTTTTCATCATGTTTCAGACGGACAGTCAAAAATTCGATCGAAAATTCATCAGGCTGGGACCGTCTTCTCGAAGATGCCGGAGAAGCGGGTCTTCGTGGCGAGGATTGTCGCATTCTGTACAGGGATTGTAGTCCCTCCGAAACTTCGGAATCGTAGAACTAAAAACATAATGTACCTATATAGGATCGTCATAAGTGATTGTTATTCTACATATATGCGTGTGTAATAAAATGTTGTCTTCCCTCGAAAGATATAGCTTACAACTGACTCGCAATGCATTGATGATTATGAATCATCTGAAATTATAATAATCGGCCCAAGTTTAACTTCGGCACTTTCGCTATCTTCGTCAGTAATAAATGTTCAGAAAAATTCTTCAAAAATGGGTCCAGACGAAATTCTAAGTCTTGATAAAATTATTGAGTAAGGTATATAGGCGTGAGAAGAACATGAAAAACGATAATTACGATAAACGATTCTAGTTTGCTTGTCTCGCCGAATGACTTAATCGAAAATCGGATTGAGGGTCAGACACGACACCTGACACTTGACACGAAAGGTCGATTTCGGTCTAGGTCGAATTTCGACTTCGTGGATAGATTTGACCTTTAGCCAGTTTTCTCATGCCCTCAAGTAATCCCTGGACGACCCGGAGGTAATCGTGCGGCTGAAGTGATAAACTCTAAGATAATTGGGAGGAATCGAGGAACGGGCCCACCTCATAGGTAAATCGAATTTGACAGAAAAAAAAAGTATGATAGAATCATTGCCGAGATCAAAATCAAGGATAAAGAAAAAAACAGAGAGAGCGAGAGAGAGAGAGAAAGAGAGAGAGAGCGAAAGAGCGGAAGACAGAGAAAGAAGATAAAAGGAACAGCGGTTTAATGTTTTATCAATTTTAATTACAGTATGCTGTTTTTTTTTTGTTTTTTCCGCTTTTATCCGCTACAAACATCGACATCCAGCCTGAACTATTATACAAAGCAGTGTTTGCTCGCACTTGGGCACACTTTCCACTTATTATTATATTGTATATATAGTATATATATTTATATATCTGCGCGCATACTATTCGTCGAACATTATATTATATATATATATATATATTTATATATATATATTCATCATCAATTATTATAAAAAAATATCAAATCGCGAACATAATATAGAGGATGAATTGATAATTAATTGATTGATTAATTGAATAACTAAAATAACGCTATCATCATCATTATCATTATTATTCTCATGCTTATTATTATTATTATTAAGTTTATTATTATTGATATTATTATTATGAACATTAATTTTCACGAGGGTATTATTATTACATATATCGATATAGGTATGTATGTATGTACTACATACTTACCTATACAACCCAATTTTTTATTTTCATTTTTATTTCATTTTATTCTCTCGCTCATCCCCTCGCTGCACGCTCGCTCGTCTAATAATATATATATATATATATATACATATCACTACTGAAAAAAATTGCAATATATCTTATTATACTTATGTATATATGTATGTATGTATACCTATATCATTATATACGTATATTATCTTATAATCATTCATAGGTATATACTAATAATAATAATTAATATCTATATACTACATATTGTTGTATACCTATATATACATATAGTGGTATTTTTTTTCGTCACTTTTCACTTCGCTACATTCTATAGTATATCTATATTAACAATAGTAATCGTGAGATCGATTGTTCCAATAGTCCAGGCTTAGCATAAAATTGTAAAATACACGTATACCTACATACATACATACATATATACATTATATTCAGACAGAGGCGACGACCTCAACTGGCGGTGGGTTTCTGCATATTATTAGCGAAACATTTCACGAATTCGCCTCGCCGTTTATTACCTAAACATATTATTAAATATTATTATTATTATTATTACTATATCATTAATAATGTTTAGATGTATTCATTTTCGTCAATTATTTGCCCGAAGAATTTTTGTCAGGATGCAAGCAGGAGAGACTGTAACTAGAAAAAAAAAATAATTTCATTTCTTGTCAACTGCCCATTTAGAATTGTTAGAATATACAAGTATTCGCAATTAATTACCCTAATACTACCCTAATTTTTTGTTTTCTCTTCATTCATTTCTTCCTAATCTCTCTCTCATCACTCACTCGCTCACTCTCTCTCTCTCTCTCTCTCCATCTTGGCCGCGCTCTTCACGAACGGAAATTGGTTTCGTTAGCAGATCATGCGGTACCTTGGTGAGTATCAACTACTTGATCCTCGTCAATTTGGCTTTCGTGTGGACCACAAGTCTCAGTGAGTTTCGCACAAGGTGACCGACGATATGCGGCGGGCCATCGATAAAATAATTATTACCGTAAAAGTATTATTTGATTCCAGTAAAGTTTTCGACCTGGTTGATCATGATCGCCTAATCAATGAGATGCTTGCGAGGCTGTATTAGCACGGTTTTATGCATATCCCAAATAAAGGCAGACAAAAAGCGGTCTTGCAGCTGATGAAAAACGATGCAATGGCGCAAAGGTCCGTTCTTGGTCCTCTACTGTTTTCCATCTACCCGAACGACCTCTTCAGTAGAATAACCAATTGTCAAATAATCGCGCACGATGACGATCTGCAAATATACATGTCCGCATTCTAATTCTACTGAACTGTGTTCCGGCGTCGGTAAGGCAACTGAGGATGTTGCGCGGATTGTTGATCGGTCGGATCGGGATCCCGCACTGATTCCGAACAAGCTTAAAACTAAGGCAACGATTGCGGCTAGTGCGCGATGTATAAATAACATCAATCTGAACTCCGCACATGAGATTAGGGTTGGCGATGATGTTACCGAGTATATCAATATTGGCACGCCTCGTAATCTAGGAGTGACCGCAGTGATAATACCGCTCACGTGGCACGAACATGTACAGCAAGTTTGCGATACAATTTTTCGAACTCTCGATCGACTCAGAATATCCAGAATTCTAGAGAACTGTCGTCTACGGTCTACGTCTCTTATTTCTAACTCTGTCATAAAAGCCCTCGTTCTCCCGCAACTGGATATGAACGATCTTTCGAATGACCTTAATTCGAAGCTGCAAAGAGCTCTGAACTATTGTATCAGATTTATTCATGGTCCGGGGTTTGCGGAGCATGTATGGCTCCTTGTTACAATAAGCTCCTTGGACCGGTTGACCGGTTACTTACAGTATCCTCATCTCTGAAACTCCAGCTCGCCTGTATGAGCGCGGTTCGTGTCACGTGGAACTTTCGTCAGTCGTAATACCAAGGGTCACCCTGACCTGATGCATAATTTGGTTTTCCCATGCATCGTGCTACTACGTATCAAAAATCTTTTCCGTGTGTCTGCTGTGCAACTCTTTAACTCTATACCTGTACCTATGAGGCAACTGTCCTCTGTCCCTACTCCTCAACGGCGACTACATAATCATCCGCGCGCGCGAGTAAGACTGCATGCGTACTTAGCTATTTGTTTAACTGTTGGAAGTTGACGATACGTCGCTTTCGATCTGTTTTCATATGGCGAACGAACGAATGAATTAATATTTTGCTGGGGAACGTGAATGTGAGTAGTATGTCTGACTTTTAAGTTTGATGACCATATTTCTTGTTATTCTATCTGTAGTCTTGTTATTTATTTATACCATTTATGTACTCATTCTTCCCTCTCCATCACTTGTGATCTCATAATTGTTCTTTGAGGGACTTGAGATCCCAGAACATCGAAAAACCATTCTATTCTGTTCTATTCTATTCTATTCTATTCTCTTTCTCTCTCTCTCTCCATTTTCTTGTTTTTTGTTTTCTTGTTTTTATCTCAGTCACGCGAACTCGCAAACAAATCACGTTTTCTCTATAATTTCTTCAACACTCTGCTCCCCGTATTACTTCGTCTGTTATACCAATCGTTGGATAATTACATAGCATTGTTCGTTTCGCGGTTTTTCTTTTCCTTTCTTTTCTTTTGTCTTATTTATGAATGCGACGCAAATGTTTATTGGCAACAGGTAATAGTGGTAGAGGTAGATAGATAGATGTAGATAGAACTACGCGCTGCAGATACAATATAATGTGGCTATACTACTCGTATGTATGTCATTCATCGAGCGGTCAGTCGTTGAGATTCTTTAAATTTATTTCGAAAATGTCAGTATTGGTATAATTATACCAATTATAGCTGATGTATCGGCAGAATATAGATTTGAAATGTAGGCGATCAGGTGTATATGTATACTCCAATATATAAATTATATACTATAATATTATATTGTCAAGTAAAATGTTGAATAACTTTGAGACTTACGTTTTTCATCTATACAGACAATCGATCCTCACACGGAATCATAGGGGACGGAGATAAAAAAAAGTAAAGGAACCGTAACGAGGGAAAAAAACCATAGAAAATAGTAAGTGAACAGCCAGCTTCTCGAACCATATGGATTATACAATAAAGCAAAATCATTATCAGAATATAGTTGCTTCATCTTTGTTTTTTCTTTACTGTATCATCAACTATTGAAATCAGTCTGGCCGAAACTATGATGGTTATTATGGCTCAGGTATTATTTATTATTATTACTATTATTATTATTATTATTTGTTATCGTATGTCAAAGTCTATATGACGATTTATGGATCGAGTGATGATACAAACTCCTCCGTTGCGTAAAGAGAATGAAAAAACGAGAAACAGAAGAAGGAAGAAGGAGAAAAACGAGCATAAAAATAGATAATTGCAATTATGGTCAAACTTCTCTTTTCTCGATGAATGAAAACTCTGAAATTCGGCAAAACTCGGTGACGGGATAACGGTAAGTTTGTTATCGCCCCCCAACCCCAAAAAAGTTAAAAGGTGACGGAATTTACCCCTCGAATTTCAAGCTTTATTTCCTCGCAATGGTTACGGTAAAGACGTTTGAAAAATACCTCTTCGCAGCACCTCGCGAAGAGAATTGTACCTATTCGTGTCAAATATTGTATAAACAGTCGAGTGAAAAAAAAACGAATTAAAATTCAAATAAAAAAGGCAAAGAAAACTGGATGAAAAAATAGAACGAAAATAACATTGGAAGAATTATATTAAGGCAGCATGCGGTGACGGGCTTATAATTTATATAGAAACGCCACGAAGGTAGGTAGGTAGGTACGTGAAGTATCATAGCGCCTCACTCCATCGTGCGTTAATATACTAATTCAAATAGGTATAATATCATGTAATGTAATTCAAACTGTTAAAATGTTGTATTTTCTTTTTCAAATAAGATTTGAAACACTCGTGTACAGAAAAAATCCTCTAGGCCTGATCACTCGCTCCCACTTCTAGATTCATATTATCATAGATTATTGTAACATGTAGCACTGCAGTACCCGTACTTGTATAATATAGGTATGCGGATAATGCCGATCTATTCATTCCTGCTCACATCCCTCAAACACCATTCTCTCAATTCGTTTTTCGTCTTTTTATTGATTTTATTTTGCAAATTTTTTCTCATTTTTTGGCGCTCACTGCATTATTTCAATTTAATGTCTCTTCATTAATAGTATCACCTATTATTATAATATACCTATACATAGTATTGTGTTTATTATATAGCATGTATAATATTATATGATTATAAAAGTACTATTATACTATTTACACGTTCTACTATAATAGTAGTGAGTGAGTGCTCAATTGTTTTAATGTATATATACCTATATAGAGTATGTATATCCTAAGGCTATATTTTATAGCCACATTATCTCATAATCCCTCTCCCCCGTCCCTTAGCCCCCATCGTCGTGTAACTCTTGTTCGGAATGGCATTGGCATTGTTGCCGAACACCGTTATGGCGAATAATCGCTTATTATTGTGTTCCCTCGTTGAATGGTTGGCGGAAAACAAGAAATCAGAGAATGAGTGAAAATTGAATCGTAGATGCATTACACGTATATGTATAAAGCCAGGCTGAAACGTCACAACTGCGACGACTCTTCTAGTTATTGCAAAATTCTTTGAGAAGAGAAATAAGAAAAAACTGTCTCGTAACACATATTATATTCAAATATTCATTACCATTATTATCATTATTATTATTATCGTCTTCAGATTCAGGTAGTACATACGCCGCGGATTTCACAACGTATGGAGAGAAAAAAGGACCGAACAACAAGTTGTCGTAGAAAAATGCGAATTAAAATAGAAATGCGAAAAAAGAAAGAACGGACCAAAAAGAAGAGGCATCTGCTACTCGCTTTTTGAAATTCCTGTAGCACTGTAGGTACAATATAGGTAGAATCCGCAAGATGAAATAATTATTTATAAGGAACTTTAAAAAATATCTGCAATTAATTCTTGTCGGAGATACGTATACGAACTAAGTGATAAAATATTAAATGGCAGTACAACGTATAACGGTATGGACAAAGAAACAAACGAAAATAGACATAAGTAAAAACGAAAGCATGAAAGAAGTAAACAAAAAAAAGTGTACACGTCAGATTTGGTTTTTTTTTTGTTTTCATTTTTTTTTTATTCATTTCTTTATTGAGGCATTTCTAAAGTATAGGAAGGGCGCGGCCCAGAACATCTTCACAAGCCGCGCTTTCTTATCGTTTATGTTTTTTAATCACTCTTCTTCTAGGCTCCGTCTACTCCTCCTCCCATGCTCTTCCCTGCTTCTTATAAGTTTTACCATTCTAATTGGGTATACAATTTATTTGTTGGTTTTTTTTAATTCTTCTTCCGTTTTTTTTTTTCTCCATTTTTTTTTTCTTTTTCACTTTCTATTTCATTCGCTTTTTCCATGACAATATTACATTCGATGATCGTAAAACAAATTTCAACGCTTATATCGAGATTTTCCTTTTCCTATAACAATACTTTATATCGTAGTATCGTTTTGAATCAGCGTTTGGTATGTATATACATACGCAGCGGCGTCGATGAAAAAAACGATAATTCAGAAAAGCAGAAAGAAAGAGAAAAAAAAAGGAATGGAAACAAAAAAAATCAACCTAAGATATAAAATGGATCTACATTATGTCGACTAACGTATGATAATAATAATAATAATAATAATAATAATAATAATAATAATCACTTAATTAATTAAACTATCAATTAATATAATAATAATAATAATGACAATAATAATAATAATAATGATAAGAATAATAATAATAATATGTACAACACGATCCTATCTCTCTTTTACGTTTTTCGTGTATTTTTTCGTGTGTTTATTTCCTATCTCATTCTCGGAACGTCGAGAAGCGTCGAAATATTATAAAATAGTATTGTTACAACGTTTATGTAGTAGTAGCAGTAGCAGTGGTAGTAGTAGTTGAAATAATTATTATTGTATACTATATGTATAGTAAGTCTGCAACATGAGTTTTTATTTCTTTCTTCAATCTAATCCAATTTCGGCTGTATAATCGATGCGCTTTGTTGTTCTGTCGTTTGTTTTATTTTTGTTTCGAACTTTCGGTCATCGATACAGCAACGTATGTATTGTAATACAGCGATGTATGTATGCATACATATACATTGTCCGCTTGTTTGTCGCTTCCCCCAAGTTGATGTATTATACTTATAGATATAATATAATTTTATGTATATTGAAGATATTCATCTAGTTTCTCTGGTTAACAATCGAGCTTGAAAAATGAGGGGAATATTTTTGAAAAGACAAACAACGAGGAGAGACATACCTAATTTGAGTAAATATATTTTCTTACAAAATTCTTCTACTTCCATTTATTTCATTCATTTTTGTGGGGAAACGTTTATTTTCTTAGACTGCCGTCTATTTTTTTAAATATGAACGTAAAGAAAAAAGATTGAAGAAAAGAAAGAAAAAGATATACGATAATTCATCAATGGTCGTGTGTATTGCATACGATGCACATGATGTACACCTATATCGAGACCGTTATAAATCACATTTGTGGTATTCATTTACATATCGGCAGCAGGTGGGACGCTCGGATCTTATATGTTAAGTTGAATCATCTTGTTCATCGACCTAATGAATTTTGGTAAATTTTATTATAGCTTTGGAGACGAGTCCATAAGATGTTCGACCGCACAGATGGATGGATAGATAGATGTTCGTACGTTCATTCATTCGTTAGTAAGTTATCATTAGTAATATATTGTTTACACACTGACGCGCACTGATGGTGTTGAATATCGCAATTATGACAGTTTTAATTCATGTTTGGAATTCTGCCAATGCCCATGTTCAGTCACTTTGTCTTCTATTGGTATTATTTTATGTAATAGTAATCATCATAATAGTAGTAATAGTAGTGGTAGTAGTAGTAGTAGTAGTAGTAGTAGTAGTAGTGGTAGTGGTAGTGGTAGTAGTAGTAGTAGTAGTAGTCATACTATTTCTATTTTATTCCGTTTAATTTTATTTTCAGATTTCAATTACTTTATTCTTTAGCCGAGGTGATAATTAATTCATTTTATTTCTTTTATATTTTAATTATCCAATTTAATTTAATTTAATTTAATTTAATTTAATTTTATTTAATTTTATTTCTTTTCCCGTCACTTATTTTATTGTATGTTTTATTTTTACTTTTTTCTTCTCTATATTTAATTATAAGTATAATAAGAAATGTCACTGGATGGTTGCTTTTATTTTGCTTTTTTTTTGTCCATGCAATCCTCAAGCCCATTCCATTACATATAGTATATTATTCTCTTTCTCATTATTCATTTACTTATTTATTTATTTATTCATTTCCGTCATCTTCGTTCTCGCTCTTTTTCCATCAAGCCTAGGCAATTCTCTTATTTTCAATTTCCTCTCAATTTACTCCCCCGACCTTCTCGCTCTTGCTCTTGTTCAACACCAATTACACAATTTTAAAAATCTCTATGTCTTCATCCCCTTGCACAGATTTATTCTCGTACCTGATCTAGGAAATACTTAGAAAATAATTGAAAAATGTGTCCATGCAAGTATTTCACTTTATTTTTTATATCTTTTGGCTCAGGGCAATTGATTTAATAAGCTGCAATTCTATTAATTTTCATTTTTCCTTCCATTTATTATCACACACTAATACACTCATATGATTATCTCAATTTATTTATTACACTGTCTTTTCGTTTATGTATTTCATCCGAGCGCTGGACTAGAACGACGACCCGCCTTCTTTTTTCTTTCATGCTTTGTATGGATATATTTATCGTTGATTCTTCTTTTTCCTTTTGCTTAGTCTTGTTGTTTTTCTTTCTCTCATTTCACAGTGTCCAGGGCTTGACTAAGTCTAAACTTACTTTTATTTTCATTTAGTTTCTTTCATCTTTCATTCATTTACTGGCCAAAGGTTTTACTGGAGCACTGCTGAAATCACGACTACTGTCTATACTCTGTATCATCGTATATTTTTCCAATCAGCTATTTTTCCTTGTTTCTTCCTTCTGCTCTGTCTTTCTTTCGATCGTGATTCATAATTTCAATTTTATTCTATCATTATAGGTATTTGATCATCTCGTTTTTCACAGCGTTACATTAAACCAAATTACAACTTTTTCATAATCTAACAACGTACGAAGAAAAAAACAATTAAAAACAAACAGAAACCAAAAAAAAAAAAAGGAATTAATAAAAACGCGGATACATGTGATGTGAAGCGTCCAACGCCATCCGTTGGTTTCTTCATAACAATTAATAAATGCTCTACGATTTGTAATCGTAAGGACAACATAAAACAACAATATCACCTATAATAGTTTTTAGAGATCATTTTCATTTTATTATTTTTATTTCCATTTATTCTGGGCTTTTTTTTCATCTATTTACTTTATTCTTCACTAATTTTTCATTATTCTAATCAATGTGTTCTTTATTTTTTTTATCTTCTTCTTTTTCTTCTTCTGTGTCTCATTTGTCTCATTATCATTATTATCATTACCATTGTTATTATAATTATTATTGTAATTATAATTATTGAACAGCTTTTCACTTGTTTTCAATCTTAATTCTTCAGCAAAGCAATACAGAGGGGTAAAAATAGGTAAATAGGTACCTACATTCAGATTATCGGAGCGTACAGAGGCAGAAGAGAAAAATCATTATTTTGTTCTATGTATAAAAAAGAAGGCTTCGAAAGTCTCTCTTATTTTTCGACAAATATTAACATTTTCTAGAGTCAGAATCTTGTCAGATTTTGATATCATTTCTTCACATTGCTTTTTCTTTATTTGTCATTAATTTATTTTTACCCCCACTACTCGTCTCTGATTCCTCAAGATGAAAATCTGATTTGGAAGATATTAAGGATCGTCTTCTACGCACAGTTGCGTATTATCGAACAACACTATTATTAATAATAATAAAACAAAAAAAAAAAACAAAAAAAAAAAGAAACAGAGAAGAAAAGGAATAAAAGAAAACAAAATAAAACATGATAGACTAGACTTAATTTTAACAATCGTTCTTCTCTTTTCTTTTCATCGCGAACGATCGAATTCTCGATCGAAACACGAATTCGAACGAACCCATAATAGAATAGAAAACAGAAATAAAAATGAAAATAAAAAAAACAACAATAATACGTTGACAATTATTTTTTTTCTTGTTTCTTTCTCTTCAAGATTCGCATTTAGGTGCGGCGTCGTGTGCTTGTGCGCGTGTGTTAATACCGTTAAACACACATGGTGTCTCTTCTCGTTTCATTTGATTTCCAAGTCTGAAGTCTATTATAAGAGGCGGAAGGGATCATGATGGTATTTTTCATTCTCTCTGTCTCTTCTTGGTTGTTTTGGTATCCTGGTCGTGTAGTCACCACTGTTGCTGTTGCTGTTGCTGTTGCCGATGCTGATGCACTCGCTTATTATATGGGATGAAACCGGAAGACCACTTTGTGGTTACCTTCTGTCCCGGTAGAGGAGGTATGTCTTTATTGCCTGAGGAAGTTTTAGCTCGTTGATTCTGACCTCAAGTCTTTGTTTACCGACCCGTTGACGAATAACTCTCCGGCAAAGGTCCATCAGAGGTAAAGGTTCGGCTGTATAAACAATCAAATGGATTCGAATTAGAATTCGTACTTGCTCTGACTATTTTTGTTCGACTTATTCGCTCATTCAATTTTCATAGACAAATTCACGTGATATAAATTATATATTACATTAATTGCTTCGGTAATTCAATAAAGATAGAATTTTTTACTCACGGTCAAGACCGCCGATGTATTTCATTGTGATTTCGCAATGGCCCCAAACCGCTGAGACAATTGGATGAAGTTTTCTACCTTTCAGCCCTCTGAATGCCACTCCCAAATACTGGCCGTCCACTACAAAGGATAACGTACCCTCGTCCATGTCCAGGACCACTAAAATCAAACTTGTGTTAAGTTTACGGTCAAGTATCAAATCTTGTATCCAAGATCTGACAAATATCTAGCATACACTCTCCCACAGTCAAAGATCTTCTTATTCTTTCTGACAATTTGATACTAAGAGAATTCTACGTTTGTTATACTGTGGCGATGAAAGGTTTTATCGCTCAAAAGTTCCTAAGACCTGTTTAAACATTTTATTAGATTGTTCTGGTTTTATTTTTCTGATAAACAAATTGTTGAGAGAATTCTTCTGAGATTTGTCAAGTTTTTCAGGATTTTAGTTTTGATCTAAGCCACTCTGGTGTAAAAAATAGAAAAACGAATAAAGGAATTTGATCGTAAACATAGAACATGAAATGTACATGAAAAATATCTCTTCTCTATCACGTAGAAATCTATAGTTGTATATTCAGAGTATCAGTGAATGTTACACTCGGATAAAAATTGATAAATTCTATGTAACAAAAATGAAAACCGAGAAAAGAAAAATGTTCACAAATTTATCGCTTTTCACTTTTTTTTAGCTCAAATTCTATACAGTTTCGATTTCAGCGAAGAGTTTTAACTCGATAGAATTAAACAATCGGTACGAGAATGTGACGGGAGAAAGTATGGAAGAAACCCGAATCTCGGGATACAGGTATATAATAAATTGAGAAAAAAGAAGATCGAAAAATAAAATGAAAGAAAAATGATGAAATTCTTACCTAAAAATTTGTCAGGAACGATAAACGTTTCGTCGGGTTTTAGTAACGCGGGATACGTGACCCCGTTGTTATTTTTCGCATCGTGATAAAGTTTGTTTCTTCCTAAGTCCCAGCCCCAGCTAAGCTGGTTATTGCCAACTAGGCTTTGGTAGCCGACACTATGAAGCGGCGCCTCGGCCGTCGCGACTCCTACAACAGCGTGGGTTCCTCTTTGCCGCGTACTCCAGTGTAATTCCCATACGTGAAGTCCCTTCGTGTAGCCAACCCGCCCTCGTATGCAATCTGTACTTTGGGCTACGGGGTGACGATGAAACGTCAATTTGTCGTCGTCCTGTAATTAATTCGATAACTCAAAATTTAGAGAGAGAAAAACATTATTTTGTTTTTCATGCTCATGAATATTCGCAAATCTATATTACGAGAAGTAAAGAAGAACTTTCGTTCTCTCCAATTGAATTCCAAACATTTTCATTTCTTCTTCTTTCCTCTCACCTTGACGAAGATGTTGAGACTACGGTCATCTGCGTTCCAGCTGTGGCTGACCTGTGTCTCTCTGGCGGCGGGCGGCATGTCGAGGAGAACATCCAGGCGAGCTGGACGTGAAAAATCTTGCGCCAGTTCTCTGGGTACTACTGGCTTGTACGTAACTGCTCCGCCGCCGCCAACACCTACGCCGCCTCCAGTTCCCGCACCGCTGTCACGTGTCACGCTCTTCACGCCGCCTGTAATTTAATATACGAATCCTAGTGAACAACAGTCATCTCATCACATCAGCATCGATTTCAATATCCTATATCGAATTTTTCCGCATGGGCGAATCAAAGTTGGAAAATTTACTTTTTCTTTTTATTTGAAAGCCCACATAAATGAAAAACCGATTCATTTTCGAACCAGAAACGGAGGAGAAATTGGAAAGATATCAGGTTGAAAGGAATCTCTTATAGAACAGAATTGAGCCATTACAGGCCATGTTGGAGTCGCTACTGCCAATCTAACCTAACTAACATAAGGAATATTCATTATTCATCAAATTTGATCGGTGTTTTGAAAAAGTAAAATACTTGGCCACTTTCTGCCATCGTACTCAATGAATATTCAAAATTTCATCAAAATCGATCGAATGGTTTGCGAAAATCTCCGATTCTCGTTTTCGAAACGGTTTCTGTGAATTTGAAATGGCGAGTCATATGGCACCTTGAATTGAATTCTAAAGGATTCTATGGGAACGGTAGGTGCGAGCCACTAGTTGTCCCTAATTTTATCAATGTATAAACAGAGCCGACGATGAATCGTGATCCCATTATATGAATAAGTCTTATTGAAGTATAATTATATAATATCGTATAAGAACAGCATCAGAGCTTGACTGTCTTTCTACTCGTAAAATAAGTTACATGAGTAAACGTCTACTGGTGGTTTTGATCCCCCAGCGAACCCCAGAGGGAGAAATGGGCGTGAAGAAGATCCCTCGGAAACCGTAACGGATAATATATATCTCTAGAAGAAGAAGAAGGTCGGCGTCGAACCCAAAACCGGGAACTAGGTGTAGGTATATAGAAGGTACCTGAGGCCTCCGGCGGTTTCTGGTCGTCGGAGACTGAAGTGTAGTACTTGCTTGCGCAGCTGTATCTGCGGTCTAAGGGTTCGGGTGAAGCTTGGGAAGGGGATTCGAGGTATCGAGGGTGCCTGACCCTTCGGAGGTCCCTTCGAAGTAGGCCCCGACGAACCTTTCCACCCCATCCCATTCCTTCTTTCTTTCCCTTTTCCCTTCCGCCGAAAATCTACCCCCCCCCCCCCCCCCCCCCCCAAGAGCTCCGAAACCCATCCCAAGCAATTCGTGCAGTAGGGATAATAAAGTCGGATGGTATCCTCCTAGTTCTTACCCACAATCATAAATTTCTTCGATCTAACAAAACGCAGCTGCATTAAAAGGTGTCAAGGTACTTGATCGTGAAGAAGATTAACTTTGCAACCTTTTTCCTTTCTTTTCATATTTATTTTCCTTCACCCCGGCGCGGCGGTTGGGAACTGAACTTTCAACGGTCGATATTACGGGCCGATGCGATCTCCCCATACGAATCGACGTGGTTCGCTCATTACTCGTTAACTCGACTATAACCGCGAAAAGTTCAAACTCAAGGTTACCCAATAAATATACGAGCAATTTCACGCCAATTCGGTCAATGTCTGTCTGGTCCTGATCATATTCCGGATTTCGGTACTAATGTACAGTGTTTTGTTCTTTCATTTTTCTTTTTCCATTCCCCCCCCCCCCCCCCCCCTTCCGTTTCTTTCGTTCTGTTTTCGCCACCGAATCAGACGACGATAACGATCTTCGTATAAGATTCTGTAACGAAGGACGATCGGCTAACCTGAAATCTTTTGGCCCATGTTCATGCCACGATGGTGGGATCGATGGTGGGGATGATGCCGGTGATGGTGAGGGTGGTGACGGTGATCGCTGCACTGTTTCCCCGCGGGCAGCTTGTGTCTGTGATGCCTTGTGCCGGTTGTTGTGGTGGTGGTAGTCGTTGTCGTCGTATGATGATGATGGTGGTGATTCCCGGTGGCCGATGGTGGAACAGCTCCGTCCAACCCGCCCCCGCCGCCTCCGCCGCCTCCGCGGCCTCCTACCGCCCCCCCGCTACCAAGACCCCCACCGCCCCCGGTCCCTCCAGTTGCCCCAGTTGCCCCGCTGCCGCGGCTTCCGCCCCCGCTAACGCAACGACTCGCTTTATACCTGAAAGAATAAAATAAAATGAATGAATAATCTTCATATTATATGCAAGATAACGAGCTCGATGAATTTGTCCAAATACCTATATCTATATATTATAAGTAGTTTTGAAATCGGTTCAATATCTCCGGCTTTGTAGAATTTTGTATGCCTAATTCTGTTCAATTTATGACACTCGAGACGAGCCCGTAGGTATAGAAGATGGATGTTGAAGTATTGGAAAAATGATTTCGCAAATTAATTTGATAATAGTACAGGTTGAAGATTAAAACTGAACGATTATCATAGTCGTATATCAACCTGTCGATGATAAAATATTCGAATTATTCTCGCGCCGGTAGTGGAAAGATAAAAACTGAAATAAAAAATAACCAAGACGGAATGGCCTTTGCAAAAGTTTCGTTAGACTGCCGGCCGGGCGAAGCGAAATCAACTTGTCAATGGCAAGTGAAAGGCAAGTAATTAATTTTTTCCCACAGTCCGTCATTTTTCCATTTTTGTTTATCATTATTCTTCCTTTTTTTTTTTGTCTCTCCTTTTTTCCTCATTCCTTTTTCGTGTTTTGCGTGTGTGTGAGTGTGTAGGTGCGCGTGTGTGCTTTTTTCTGCGCGACGATGTACCGCGACGTGTCCCAACCGGTATTGTGACATTGCAATTTGTTATTCGACGATGGAACAGTGTATGCAGTACATTATGCATGTATGTACATATTCGGAATCACAAAACTTGCTGCAGCGCCGTTGCAGCTGGCGCAGAACTTTCGAGAGGAAAATGGAGAAGAAGGAAAATTAATTAAACAAATAAAATTAAGTCGCCATCCCGTATTCACTCGCTTCAACGATCTCCTGCGTCGTATAAATATTTGGACCACGTTCAATCAGATCTCAAGTTGCTTCAGAAGAAGCTGAAAAAATCGCGTGTTCACCATTCAGTATGCACGAGCAAAAATAATCGCATTCTATACGAACGCACGCACGCACGCTCGCACGAATTCGTTATCGAGTAGAATCTGATGTCTCTACGCGAGCGAAAAAGAGATAAGAGATGAAACCGAGAGACAGAGAAAAGTGTACGATGGAAATTGGACAATGAACTAGGAAGAGACGGGCAGACACCCACAGCCGTGCATCAAGTACAAAGTAGGATTAATAGGCGCCGATTCATTGTAACGGGAGAAGCGCCTGGCCAACGAATACACTATCGACGTATAAAATAAGTCGAGGCCACTTCCGCCATCGGTCACTTCCGGTCTCAGATATGAAGCGACCGCCACCAAATCCGGTCGGTTTACATACTCACATTAGTCTATGAGTTGCAGGACGAAGGTGGTTTATCCAGCGAAACAACGGTGGCGATTAGCTCGTAGAACAAGGAAAATCCAACCTCATCTCCCCCCCCCCCTGACCCTTAATCTTTCTAGTCCTTGGGTTTTCAGTTTCCACGAGCGGATAAAAGTTTCTACGTTTCGATCGACGGTTACCACTTATCAGTTCTTGTTTCTCTGTTCCTTTTTTTTTGGTTTCCTATATTGTGAAACCAGACTTATTACGGGTAATCCCGCGGAGATTAGATACGGCGATAGATAGATAGAACGGCGCGGGGCGCGGTGGTTCGAATTGTGGAATAAATTGCAATTTTTTCACTATATTGAAAACTTTCATTGGCACCATGGATGAAAGAATGTAAAATTCAGGAACGTTATGAAACGAGATGAAATATAGCGTTGAATCATCAACAGGGAAATGTATGACAAGCTAAAAAAAAATTGGTCAATTACCAAATTTTCTTCGCGGTGAACATGACTTGAAAGTTCGATTTTCCCTTTCCCCTTGTTCTTCTCCTTGTGCAGCGTGTAGGATATAACCAATTTTTGTACACCGTAATCACTGATCACAGTACATACAATACGGGACAGAGCGAGGAAAAGAATCATATCTATCGGAATAAGATACTTTCGAACTTTCGCAAATAAACCGCAAGTTAACTTGCCACGATTGACACAGTTGTGGCCACCACCGCGCGACGCTCAGCACCGAGACTGATGAAAGAGGAATAGTTTTGGTCTATTGTAACAGTTCACCATAGTCTCGGACTTGTTGGACCAAGCGGAAGAGGACAAGTATAGGTAGGCAGGAAGGTATAGACTTAGTTTCTATCTCTTCTGAGTTTCAACAGGAGTTCGAAACAGCGGGAAAGTAAGAGGGGAGTAGAGAAGAGAAGAGAAGAGAAGAGAAGAGAAGAGAAGAGAAGAGAAGAGAAGAGAAGAGAAGAGAAGAGGGTAGTTTCCTGCATAGAATAGTTTTCGACCGTATAGGTCACGGAGAATTTCTCTACTGGTTGAACCGGTCAAAGTTAAAGCTCGTTAACCGTGTATTAGGTAGGTACCTGCTTCCAACCAAACCTAAAACGAAGTTTATCCAACGGCTGTAACCTATAGGTATAAAATTCGTACATATAGGTATGTATTGCAGGGAGATTGAATCTCTCTCCATCTCACTCTTGCAAATAAGTTTCGAGAAACTTTTCAACGTGGCATACAGTCCACGTTCATATACGTATACACACTGTACTACGGGAAGAGAGCTTGATGAAAAATGAGCCAATTTCGAGAAAATTTTCGATATGGATACCTACGATTTTTCATCCATATTTTCAACGAGAAAGGAAATAGTGCTTCCACGTATAAAAAAAATTTCATACAACGCGCTGAAAGTTAGTACTCAGATTTTATTTCGTTGTCCGATGATCTGGGGACGTCGACGATATATATATAAATATATATATATACATAGATATTTACACCTATACAGATACGGAAATTTAACCGAACGAAATCCCCGTGGTATGAGAAAACAAAAAGGAAATAAAAATAAAAACAATATTTGTTCATCCGCCAATGGTTCTGGCTGGGTAGAAGCATACAGAGAACGAACGACGGTGAGTGTGGCAGGGGCGCGTCTGGCTGCGGTATTGATCGGTAGACTCCCCTCGGCACTGCTAGGTCCCCGAACCACCGCCACCACGAGCCACCCCCTTCTTCCCTTGCTCCCTCCGCCACTGCCGCTGCCGCCGCCACCGCCTCCGCAACTCGAGCGGCAAAAATATCCCGGGAAAAATCCTCCGCGTATAGGTACTCTACAGAAGAGATCATTGTTGAACGGGGATACCCATATGAGCGGTTGCATTCGGAACGGTCGTTGGAACGACGGACGGCGGTGGACAGGCAGCCAGATAGACGGAGAGACAGACGGACGGGGGATACAAAAAACCCCGGAATATTTTCGCCACTTCCTGTATGACCGAAGAGTGGAAAGAGAGAATGAGCCCGGCTATACTACGTGTATAGCATGTACTGTATATATTGCCGCTGGGCGCAGGGACAAAATGGAAGCAATAAAAAATGGAATGAAAACAAAAAGAAAAAGAACAAAAAAAAGCATTGAAAGCATCGGGAACTGCCGAAACCCCTCGTAATACAATCATCCGCAGAAGTTGAAATATGTAGCCAAATACCGTGAGCAAAGGAGACAACCTAAAAATAAAAGGAAAAACGAAAAAGTAACTGGGAAATATACAAATTTCGGAAGGAAAGATCAGAATGGAAACGAATAGATCCGATTTCTGATTGGTATGAAGATTGAATTGGATGAAGTTATTCATCGTTTTCGACGGTGATCACTGCAGGTCAACGATGATTCAGTGAGACAACGTGTCCGGTTGCGGGAAACCGAAATTTAGAAGAAAATTTGAAAATTTGGGACATATCGCAGTTTTACTTATAATTGCCCAGTTCCTCGCATATACCTCCATATTATTTCGATAACGCAACAAAATACAGTCGAACGTTGAGAGATAGAAACGATGAGAGTTACGCTTGATTTTGTGCAGACACAGCTGAACATTGATGAAACAAATACTTATACCAAATATACTATTCCATAATCGGGGTAGAGTTTTGTTCGGTGTCTTATCGTATCACGAACGAAAGCGTTAGTGCCAAACTATAGCGTCGGCTGCTGCCAGCGCACGCACGCGGTGGTACATACGTAAGGTATAAATAGTTGAAGTCAATCCTGTAATTCCCATAATTCCTATCGCTCTCTCTCTCTCTCTCTCTCTTTCTCTCTCTCTATTGGTCCTAGTCGGTATCACGCCGTTGCCCCGAACCTAGAAGACTAACGTCGATTAAATTTGAAATTCGGGTCACGTGATGAAGTATACCCACGGCAGACTTCTGACTCGCTTATATTATGTGTGTAGACAGGTATATTCATACAAATTGAACATGCATACACAAATGTACACATCGGAGCAGTTGAGAAATATATGGGGGCAGTCCTCGCTGTAACTCGCCTGCATGTCCGTGCAGAAAGTTGCCTATTTCAAAATATCTGGTTTTTTTGTATGCATTATGCTGATCAACTATTGAGAAGAACTCACCCATGTAATTTGGTTTATGGTTTCGCACCACCATCTCTGCGGAAAAGAATTTCGAAATTTCGCAACGGCTTCAGCTCGGAACTTGTTATTCGTATCGGGAATATTTATGGTAGAAACTTTCCTGGTATTTGGATCGTAGCTACTGTTCGAGGCAAAATTTCGTGGATACTTTATTTTCCATACCTCCGAAAAATGGTTCTCATGTGAACAAACGTGAATAGGTCACTCGGAAAGTCTTGCCACACGCGGCTCTCGTAATCATTAATTGAAGCTGGATGAGCCTTGCGAGGCGGTTCGGAAACGCGCCAGAACTTAGATGAGGTGGGAAAGAGTCACGACCTTGGCGACCGTACGTCTCGAGCAAGCGTTGGGAAAATGAAGGAAATTCGTACCGTTGAGCGATACAATTTTTTCCTGAATTCTCAAAGTGTCTCAGTTTGAGTAGAAGATTGTGCCCAAATCGGACGACTCGATTCCCCAATAATACCGACAATATCAAAGAGGAGACTTTTCTCTTGAAAACGATGAAGCAGTGACGCTCGATCATGAATGTTGCTGCTGTAGAGAAGTTGATAAACAAAGACCGAGGAATCATCTACCGCCAGATTCAGTAACAGCTGTTGCACGTCAGTTCATGACATCTTACGTAAGCATCTAGGTTCAAAAAAGGTCTGCACACTTTCGATATCCCATTCCGATGTGAAAAAAACCGCTCAACTGATTGAACTGATCCAATCCGCGACATGCAAGGTTATAGCATCATAATAACAGGCGATAAATTTCCCAACTGAATGACGTAGCAAGTTATGGATTCTTGACGATATGATGATACGATATGTTGAAGTGAGAAAATCACGATTTACCAAAAGGTGAGTGATTATTGTCTTGTTTGCGAAATTCGCGGTATTGTCGGAATAGTTTTGCCAAAAACACAGTGCACAGTCACCTCTCCTTGGTACACCCAGATATGTTTGTCTCGGGTGATCAAGAGGCTTCAAGACCCGAGACCACGATCTCGCCCCCTCGACGCCTCGGCTCCTACGTCAGGACAACGCTCGAGAATATAGTATACATGCAAAAGATAGCGTAGCCCATTATTTGGTCAAGACTGGACTAACTTTTTCGGGTCACCCTCTTTATAGTCCAGATCTATCTCCCTGCGGCTTTGGCCCTTATTCCGGAAGTCAGAAAGAAGCCAGCTGAAAGGAAGACGTTTTTCTAGCGATACACAACTTCTTGCGGCGTGCAGGAACCAAATATGCACCGATATTCGAGAAGAAGAAGCGGAAGGCCTGAGTTCAGTGACTGGTTCCAACGGTCGGGGCAAGTGTAGGTATTCAGTTTGAGGAAAATTACTTTGAAAAACTGTAAAGAGTATATACGTAAGTTTTTAAAAACTTTGCCAACATCCGCGAACATGGCGAGTTGCGATGTACTACTTCATACGTGCGTGTGTGCATGTGTGTATGGAAGTCTTGTGAAGCTTTTACAGGTATACGCAACTATACGAAAACGTTGACGTTCAGCTTACGGAACAGCTGATGTTTCGAGTTTGGTTCTGGCACCTGTCTGCGGGCCGCGTTTACAAAAGGCCTATATTGAAACAACGGGAAATAATTACGATGCGTTGGTAGAAAACGGTAAACGTTATTATACACCGCACCTCAGCTGTATATGCATGTATATATCCAGAAGCCTTATAATAATGTATAGATTTCGAAAGAATTCGTCAACCTCTCTCAACTCCGTGACATACACCACTCCCTAGTTCACGCGTATAATAATCACCTCACAATTGATTCGAAATAGCCGAAACAATACTTACACACATTTATATATACATCGTGAAATATTCATCTACGATCGAAATTATTCTAATTTCCTATTCATGAATATGAATTATACCTGATAGTCATAAACGTCGACGAAGGATACCCGTACAGTGGTTGGCAATCGGTGTAGGATTATATTGAAATGATAATTTTGAATACCTAATCACATAATTGTGTTGAGAATTTTTCGATTGATTGATCGATTGATAGATCGTTGGATCGATGGATTGATTTTCATTTCTTGTACTCATCATAGAACCGGAATAATGATAACAATAATAAGAGAAAGGATTGAACGTTGAATGATTGTATATAGAATATATTACAGCGATGGTACAGAAGCTCGATTGCAGGTTAGAAAAGAGGAGAGGAAAGCGAGAGAGAGAGAGAGAGAGAGGAGAGGAGAGGAGAGAAGATAAACGTTAACGTTAGCCACCAGAAAAGAAGGAGGAGGAGAAGGAGAATTGGTTACGTCATGTACCACGTCGACCAGCTGTTTGTCTACGTATATAAAATAGTGGTACATACCTAACGAATAAAAAGTAGACTGCCGTGAATCGGAGAATGTGTGTATATCAAAAGAGTCTGGTTTTAAATCAGAGTTAACATATACCTATATATGCCAACATTTTCGTTTCGCAATGAATAACAAAATATATATATACCAATGTATGTTATACGTATGGAAGTCGGATAAATTTAACCAAGAAACCGTGGAAACCAACCAATGTTCACGTACACACATTTGCATACCGTACCTACTGTCTATAGATACGTATACAGGGTGTATCACCCGAAGCGTTGAGAGCAGGAGGGATTTACTCGATGCGAAGTAGCGCATTGGCTAAAGGGGTGCGACTTCGCCTCGACTAAGCCCCGCCTATTCTCGACACTTCAGGTGATACGCCCTGTATATGAAATAACCGCGGATTAGGAAATGTACACCAATGTATACACGCGCGCAAAGTGAAAGAAAACACACGAAAATCGTGTTATCCTTCGAAAACCTCATCCGCGATGACGATTTATTTATTATTCTAATATAGGTATTATTATGTACAACATGTACAACACGTTATCCCCATCGCCAGTATATCCGTACACAAGCTCGTATGTATATACGTATACCTACATATAATCATTTTCGTCTCGACCTTCATCGCTTTAATTATATAGCTGCATGAGATGAATTTCGTAAAAACGAGATGTCTGTGTGACTGTATACAAGACGTGTATACCTATATACGCACAGTGTAAAAATGTTGAAGTTGAGAAAAGGAAAGCAAAGAATCAGAAGTCAAAAAGTTATGCCTATATACCGAATATATGTACTTGAAAAATGAAATGAACAATGATTTTGATATCCAAATCATGCCCTACTGCTATGTTCAAGGCATCAAAACTCAATGGCGGGGCATCGAGCGGTTTCGACCTTCTTTCCGAACAAAATCGAATGTAACTCCGGCCTAGGATGGGATATGTGTCATAATTAAAGTGAAAGAAGTAAAAAGTTGCCGATGAACAAACACGAGTTTGGTTTCTACGACTATAGCTACTTCACGATCAGCTTAAGGTGTATATACACATAGCTGTATATCGTGACGAAATCATTCGTCAATATAATGACCAACATGGTTCGTCCAGATGTGATGATTTCCTCCTCAAGGTCTAGCATACCGTCGAAGGAAAACTGAAAGGTGCGATTCGTGTCGGTTGCGCGTCGCGTCGTCGTTCCCCCTTCACTCTGTCTGTATGTACCTTCTCGTATTATATGCATGTGTCTAACATTGAGAAGGTGTAGGTAGTAGTACATACGTGGCAGCAAAGTATCATGTATAGTATTCAATGCACGGACTGCGACGACGACGCACCTTGCGCGTATGCAGTGTCTCTATTTTTTTATTCCTCTTCTTTTACCTTCCACCGTAAGAATTAGCTGCGTTGCGGCGTCGACGTCCACTTCAAGTTTCCTATACCTACGAATATGTGCGTATCTCACCGACTACTACCTATATACATCCTTTGAGAAGAATACAGATATATATATGTATATATATATATATAAGTTTACAACCGGCGTAGTGACAAGTGTGTCCAATATCTTTTTGCTACCGTAAGAATTTTGAACTCGATCAAATGCAGCAGCATGCAGCATAGCATACTCAGAAGTCCAACGTGTAGGTAGAAACTGTGTATTAAAAGTCAGGGTCAAACCGAATCGTGTCTAGGCCTCTGGCCGCCTCGCGGAGGAATTGAAAATTAAGTAATTTTAATCAGATTCAGACTTCGTAAAATGCACATGACGTATAGCGCAGGCACGCACGCATGCATGCAAAGAACGAGGAGGAGCAGGTAAACACTAAAGAAACGACCTGGCTAGACAATGAACAATGTACATTGTTACGAATGGTAGCATTGTTAGTCCGTGGAGTGTTCGGACCCCGTGTTCACATAATTAGGCTGTAAACGGTCGAAGACAATCACCATTGTCTTTTCCTTTACTCGGAGGATTAAACAGGATGGAAGAAGGATATAGTCAGATTACCGCGGTTCTCCAATATCCAAATCCTCATGATATCACCAAAAGAAAAGGGAAAGGGGACGCCTAATGCCTCCCGCCATCCTTCACTTTCAGTGGGTATAGAAAGAATCCTAAACGAGGCGAAAGCATTGGCCATACCCAACAATATCCTTCTCCTTCATATTCCTCTTATGCTGCTGAGATTATTCAGTCGTCTAAAAACCCAGACGCGGCGCAGTCAATACATTTTTCTTCCCATTTTGTACAACAAAAGTGAAGAAATAACAATCACATATTATTGACAGCATCGGTCGCTTTAACCTCGGATGCTGGGCCGTCGTTTGCTCGTTCCTCAACTAACAAACAGATACACGTGTGAGGCGCGCGGTCACCGCGTCGTTCGAAAGTCCATCGTCGCGGTTTACCAACAGAGTTGAGGTGTTTTCTGTATGTTCGCTGCATGACTTCAGCGCGGCATCAAAGGAAAGGGAGAAAAAGAAATATATATATGTATATATATATATATATATATATAGAGAGAGAGAGAGAGATACGCGATATAATTTATCATTATTCTCAGTGCATTCGATGACGATGTACATTCCCAAGATGGCCGTATCCGTGGGTACCGACCGAGCAGGCTCTTGGTAGCCGTGACCTTGTCTGGTACCGATCCCACCGCCACCATTCAGTACGCGTACAACTATACGCGATCACCGCGTGCACTGCTGCAATATTCGCGGTGGCCTGTGGCGATGGTTACGAGCTGAGAGAGCTCAACCAACATCAATGCACATCCGACCACCACGCATTACCATATCATATAGGTATTATGATACAAAGAGGAGAGAATATCGCAACAGCAGGCCGCGCATTGTTACCCAATTTAAACCGTGAACGTATACCTCATATGCACGTTTTGATACAGTACCTCTACCTGCTGCATTACATATTTACACAGTATGCGAAAATATTTTGAAATATTTTGTTCACCGCGTACTGCGAAAGCGAGTATACAGTCGGCCGAGAATGAAGAAACGTCGAATTACGTGTAAAGTACGAGAGTACCTACCGTTGTGTATTAGCCTATAGACGTGGGAATTTAGCACACCGCAAACAAAAGTTTTGTTCAACATTAATTGAACGAACTGCATTCGCAGCTGCGGCGTCCGTAGACGAAGAATCTACGTTTCTCATTTCTAGTCGCTGGTGGGTTCGGTGCGCAGAGAGACCGAAGGTCAGGGACAATATTAGCCTGAGAATTGTGGTTCTGCACGAGGTCCAATATAAAGCGCCCGCGGTGAAGTTTCGGCATATTATAATATTGCCAAAGAGAATGACGAGCACAAATTTCAGTATGAGGAAATGATTATGGATTCATGGTTAAACGTGTAGCAAATGTAGGTATAGATATATATTGTACAGGCCCATCGTTGGCTACAGCCACGTAAGTCAGAAAAACCTTACTAAACTAGATTTCGAGTACGAGGTAGGTAGCTACACTTGTACCTTATACCAACGCGTCATCAACGAGTTCTCCCGATCCTTTGTCTTTGGCCGCGACTCTTTGCAACACTCTGTAACATACGAGGTTAAGGATTCCCCAGTTCCCTGTGAAGGGCGTATAGGTTGAAGAATAAGATAGGGGGAATGGATGGATGGTTAGGCGAACGGAAGCCACTGAGTTGCCGTTCCCCGGCGAAGGTCTCGCATTTCACATATTATAGTGTAACTTGTTACTTGCGCCAGTACGTACAGAGCATGCTGCAAAGGTTCTCTAACAGAGAGAGGCTCCAGAGTATAATACTCGCGTACTTGTAAATAGGTAGGTAGGTACTTCCTACGACGGTACTCATGTCAGTGTGGTGTAGGATCGGATCGTTTCGCTTCCTGGATGGATATACACCGCCGCAGGAGTGGGTACGGAGTTGGGTTCAGTTCGACCCTCGAGTCGCTAACCACGTGCCGCCAGGTGCATACGATCGTGGCTTGCTTCGCATACCAAATTAACAAATACTGCGAGGTTGCTCGACGGAAGTGCATAAACGCTTGCAACATACTCGTATTCGCCAACACCATTCTGCTGTTCCTTCTCTCTTCCTTTCATGTTTCATGTTCGAGTGACATATCATACATGCACACCAACGACACAGGATCCTCTCGCCTTGTAGGCATATACCTACCTACGCCCGGCAAGTATGGAAGTTTGTGTAAGTTCATAACGGGGGCGCCCCGCCAAAGCTGTGAACGAACAACCCGACGACTTCATCATCATCATCATACTCGTAGTCATCATCATCATCATCATCATTATGATCATGATCATCATCATCATCATCATCATCATCATCATCATTACTCGAATGTTATTAGTAAACTCATATACCACTACCAGCCCAAGTGGCAAGTATTGTACCTCATAGTTATAATGTATAACTATAACGCGTCGAGTATAATCGTTAGCTCTAGCATCGTGTAACGTGTCCGGTGGCCGTGAATCCAGTGAAAGTATTCCACCGTCATCGTAATACATACTCACGTGGAACATCCGTGTTCTCTGCACTCTATACATACATTGAAGCATCTGGGAGGGGGAAACTTCGCGCGTTCACGCGGCCTAAGGTAAAGCTTGGGACCGGGCTTTGCCCTCCACGCCTGGCCAAGAAACGGACTGGCCAGAGAACCGAGAGGAGAAGAAAAACGAAGCAGAAGAAGAAAATAACCGAAGAGACTCGGCCGTAGGCATCCGAATGCTCAATACTGCAGCTGGACGGAGAGTTCTTCTAAAGCTCCGTCCACAGCGTCGCTTCGGTTCGATTAGCAGACGGTTCTACTATGCTTCACCGACCGGACGTTACTAATAATAGAAGGGCAGTGGATGCAGCACGTGTGCGCACGCAGCAAAAATCCCCCTCTTTTTCCATCTCACTCTTCAGTCATTCCGTCTACCTCTCTCCCTCTCTTTCTCTCCGTCAGCAGTCATTTAAATGTCGCAAATCGTGATCTCGTACAGCCAGTGAATCGGTTTCATTCACTCAGTGCTAAAAGTAGTATAACGACGGTTGGCGAACGTGTTTTTTTGCATAACTAGGGTTCAGGCGCCCAAGCGAGAGAGGTCGGCTGAATATATATGCTGCGAACAACAAGGGGAAACAGAGTAAAAAGAAGAAAAACCGAATTCCGCGTGATAGTGAAACGTAGGTAGGTACTTTGCGGATCTTTCGGAGCATACAGAAGAGGGAATAACATTTCTCGATTTGTAAAACACGATGCTGAAGCTGCTATAGAACAATGCCGAGGCGAAGAGAAGGAGGGAGGAAGCTCGTGGATCAATTGAAGATAAGTGGTTACGTCAGCCTGCTCATAATCACGCCAATTCGTAGCTACTGCTACTGCTGCCTGCAGCGTTATCCGTTCCCAGAGAGCACAGACGGGGTCTGATCTCGCTCATAATCAACGTTCGTCAAGAGTTAAAGTTCATCATAAAACAGCGCAGTTGACATGCATAAGCCACAAAAGTTCTTGTATTCTTCCTTCACGTTTCTTGAACACATTTCTTCTGCTCGCCATATATTCTGCATACTCATAAATCTACATGTGCAGGTGCAGCAGCAGCAGCAGCAGCAGCAGCAACAGAAGTACGAAATCCCCTGAGTTTTCCTGCTTCTCTGGGAATTCCAGGTGCGCATTAACATTGAGTTCAGACCTGGACCATAGGCGGAGAAAGAGACCTCAACTTGAATACGTCATACGAGGTCCAGGTCCAGGTTCAGGTCCAAGTCCATGTCCATGTCCATGTCCAGGTTCAAGTTCGAATGCGAGTCTCTATCCACGCGAAGTTACGATGCTACGAGTCTAGGCAAGTTTACGTGTAAGCATATCTACCACACGTGGCTTTCTGGAGTTTCAGCCGGTAAAACAAGCGGAAGATAAAGATAGAGAGATAAAGAGAATACGAAATAATAGTGTGCGTGTGGTTCTTTGTACGGCCCCGAAACCTCAGACCCTGGGCCCAGTCTGTTCCAGGCCGAAAGCCTTGAACCCGCAGCAGGCGAGACGACAGCGAGGCTCTTGGAAAGGGAAAGAAAGATATAGAGAGGAGGGCCGGCACCCGCATGGCGTTTCAGTGGGGCCCCGGTACGGGTCTATTGTGGCGGGAATTTCTGGAGGCGCGGTTGTGCGATAGCGTAGTTCGTTACACAAAGACCGTTTTCCAGCCATAATGTTGTAAGCTACAGATCTCGAAGCAGCGATAATAATTACTGTCTAACGGTACAGAAAGGAGATTTTCATTCGTCTCGAAGGTTATCACGAAAAAAGTATCTACCAGCCGTTTCGAAATTGAAGAGTCACGAACAATTTATCGAAAGCTATATACCTAATTGACGACGAGGTGCAGATCATCCTTCATATTACTCGAGTGAATGTATGACTAGGTAGTCCAAGGATGAAATGTCCAGGAGAAAACTTGTACTTCTTCGGAAGCTGAGGTATTCGAAGCCTTTTTCTACTTCAACACCGCTCATTCGTGTATTGGGAGGTCGGTAAGTAAGTTTGTGTAAATCACGCGGGAAAAAACAGATGACGGAACACCAAATAATTCCTGCATGATTACTCACCGTTCGAGATTTATTTCTTTTTCACAAATATAATGCAATACCACCATTTTGTAGGATTTAGTTTTACACGCGATACTCCGTATGTTCGCCGGCTGGAGGCCAGGCGTTTGGCCATAAGGAAATAAATATCCGCCATATATCGGTGCCCGCTTCGTTCCAACATCCAACACTTGCCGGAGGACAAAAATTCCTGCGGACGAAGCGTCTGTTTTTCCTTGTCGCTTCTTTTATCGTCGCGGTTCTGCTGTAGAGTCCGTTCGTTGTCGTCGTCGTCGTCGTCGTCGTCGTCGTCGTCTCCGTCGCCGTCGTCGTCGGTCTGGTCTTATGGTCTTATGGTCTGAGGGAACAGCCGGATCCCACGACCCTTGGGTAGAAGGCTGGCTGGCTAGCTGGCTGACTGGCTGACTGGCTTGAATTCCCTTCTCTCTTTCCCCCTGGGCTTCGCAGCCAGGACGAACCACCACCGTCGCCGAGATCACAACCATTCGAAAAACATCAGCCCTTCGAAAGTATCGGAGCAGACAAAGGAGGACGAAAGCCTGCACAAAAGATCAGGTCTTCGTATGTCGAAAAGAAGAGAGAATAGGATATTCACGTGAAAGAATAAGATTCTTCGAAGGAGAAAAAAGGGCAAAAGGAGGGTGAAACTCCGGTTTGCGACGATCGGTGAATATGTCTGTCTACCCTGAGCCTATACCTTCCAACCTACCTATGTATGTATTATATATAAGTATAATACCAGACGATGATAAAAGAGAAGAGAAATGACTCAGGACCTCTGCAACCTGAAGATGGAAAGCGAGGGGAAAAAACGATTCCATGTATATCAAGTATACGCGTTCTTAACAATATCTCTGTACAGTCACGAATGAATACAAAAGCAACGAAAAAAAAGAAAGAGGAACACGGTCACACGATATGTGGATTTTACGTTGAATCAAAATTATTGATCTGCGACTGGAGTAGCTATATAGTTACACAATCGTGACCGAGTCCGAAACCATGCGCACTCCGAACATCGCAATAAGAAATACGTGAAAAGCGATAGGAATTCGGAAATTCCGTCCATTAAGTGAACATATATGCTGTAACGATGATTTCGTGATCCAGAAATATGCGGTGAAACGAGACGCAACGTTATGCTGCAGACGCTACTAGACATGTTCGAGAGGAAACTCATGCGTATGTACGTGGAGCGCAAACACGCTTTATCGGTCGGTCGGGTTGCATCAAGCCCCGAGTATACGGCGGCCCCTATATCGGTCGAAGCCCTCGACCTGGGCGTCGTGTTAGATACGGCGATAACGGACGTACTAGCTGCTGCTAGCTGCAGCAAAATGCCAACGGCGCATGTGCCGCATGATGGGGTCGCGGCGACCTCAGCGGAGCCGCGCGGCGACGGTATTAGAGTCGTTCGTTGGTTGATGGCGGGAGACGCGATCGTCGATGTCGTTAATACTGCGTCTTTTTTTCTTCATTTTATTTCGTGTTTGCGAAAGACACATGAATTCATTTCGCCGAATGTATTTCCCTGCATTTGAGGGTGGATGTAGCAGAGTAAAACGCAAAAGCGTGTACCTCTCTACCTGATTCGTGATATGATAAATTCGTAATTGTTTCGTGAGTAACAGAAGCGCTGCTTAACCTCCTCCCTGACATAAACCTGTACAGCTCGATTCAAACCGAAGCGAGTAGTCTCTTCCAGTGCAACTGCAATGTTTCATAAAAACTGACTCGTTGAGAATCTTGAAAGTACATAGTGGAGTAAGAAGAAGAAGAAGAAAAAAAAAAAAACCAGGGATTCATTCGAGCTATATAAGAGCGATCCAGTTCTTCTTTACACAGAGCTGAACGTGACCTAAGTACTGATGAGACCTAACTAAAATTCACCACGCACGTTAACGATTAGTACGGAAAATGACATTTTTCGCCACGTTTCGTTCTCGGTGTATTTTTTATTTTTTTTTCCACCATCGACGTATCGATGTCGAAAGACGAAACAGCCGAAGTTATGTTTCAAGATTTCTTGCTCTTTTCTCGTTATAATATCTCGACTTCAGCCGCCTATCGAAATTCTATCGGAGTTTTGAAATTGTGCTGCTTCTGTAGGTACTCCTGTCTGTTTGTTTCGTCAAATCTCAGTACCAGTACCTACTACATCCATCTACATTATGCGCGCGATCTAGACAACTATTCTATGCCAACTCATAACGAAAGATACCGCAGGGTATAGAAAAACCAAGGAATTTGACAAATAGGGGCAGACTGAGATACCTACCTAACATATACAAAACCGAAAAGAATGAGAGGAAAGAAGAGAAGAAAAGAGAAGAGAAATATATGTTGAGGGCCTTTGGTCGTGTGTAATTCGTTAAAGAGTGTCGCAACTACCAGCCTCTGTGCAAAGGTGTGTGTGGCAAGAGTCGCGCAGTTTCACAAATGGGTCAGCCAGCGAGAAGCCCGGGTGTCTGTCTGTCTGTCTGTCTGTCTGTTTGTTTGGTAATATATTTGCCGTCGCGCTTACGAAAACGTTCGTTCGTTCGTTCGTTCGTTCGTTCGTCCGTTCGTTCGTTCGTTCGTTCGTTCATTCGTTCGTTCGTTCATTCTCTTTGCGTGAAAGCCAATTCGTGCGTGTTATAATATTTTATAACGTGTGCGTCGACCCTGTGTGTGCATACGTGTGTGTGTTTTCTTTTTCTTTAAGAATAATCAAAGACCGCGACGCCAACGCCGACGCAACCCAAGGGCCTGCGATACCTGTACCTATACCTGTAACGATACTATACTGAAAGTCTGCACCGCACCCCTTCGCTCTTTCCCTTTTCACTTTTTTCGCTTTTTTCGCGCCGTCTCTTCGGCGAGGTTGTTTTTTCCCCTCTCTCTCTACAATTTGTTCTTACTCATTCCTATATAGTACACGATTTGAAGTAAGGTATATCCACACCTATATACACGTTGTCCCAAGGTCTTACGCTCTCGCGCATACGCTCTGCCCGGTTACAGAAGGACCTTCGCTGATGTCCGAGCGTTAATTGTTTCACTCCGTGCTGCGATTTCGCATGCAAGCATGTAGGTAGTATATACGATATAATATTTTCAACATTTCAGAGGAAAGATGTGATGAGTAAATGAATAGAAAAATACACTCATATACTTGTAGTATATTAAACAATTTCAAATAGATTAAAATGAGGAAGAAAAATTCGTTTTCTAACGCGATTTGACACGTCAATCGTATCCCCGCTTGTATCATCCACGCCTTGACTTCAACGAAACACGCAAACGGGGAAAAACCGATTGGCCAGGCTCTCTCGTTCGGCCATCTGTTTTCAGAGCTTCGAGTATATAGCATGATGAAAACCGCATGATGCAGTAGTTACGCGTGTACAGAAAAGGCTATTTCTTTCAGCTGAGTAAAATTATACACGCACATGTATGTATGTATTCGATGATGTTGCAAAACCGAGTGAAGTTGTATGAAAAAATTACAGCAATTGAAGAGGTGAAGAAATCCGAGAAAATTTGTTTCGTTAGAAAATATCGGTGCAGAACACCTACTACGCGGGTCCGAGAATAATTCTATAAAAATCGCTACAGAATATAGAACGGCAGTACCTACTATACGCGCAGCTCAGATGCACGCACTGGTATCGACATGTGACTCCTCTTCTGTCGCCCACATGTTCGTATCTACGTTCGTTGGCTTTCGCATAAGCATACCTACTACTTGTAGTTCAGTATATATAGGTACCGGCCAGGGTAAACTTCCCGCGGCAAAGTTTATTTAGTCTTACGTCACGCTCGGCTGACGAAAAGTTATAGAAATTTGTTAAAATACTCGCGCCTATAGGTACGTATAGTATATGTATAATATATATAGAAAATATAACGCGTAGGCGACAGGCGACAGGCGACAGGCGGCAGGCGACAAGCTACAGGCGACAAGCGACAATCTCCTATCTCGTTTCTTCTCCCAGGGTTTTTCGTTTTCTCAGACTTTTTCATACAAGCATCATATCTTCGTGAGCTCAGTCGGCGACGATATAGATAGATGTAGATATGTTTCTCATTGGATAATTTTCAGCAACCTGTACGATTCCTTTGATCCTTTGACGAGGATGTGTACAGGTACGCATGAGAAGCTAACCACCTACGTCAATACCAGGAGTAAAAAAAAGAAGAAAGGTCACGCATTTTCGGAAGTATCATTTCTACGGAGGATTTTTGGCACCAAAATTTATTGAGAAGAAGATGAATCGTTTGGGAGATCAAATTTTCCGTGAAAACTAATAGGAAAGAAAACTACGTGTAGGTATATACTACATGTCGAAAGAGCTGGCTGACACTTTTTTTCTGTGTGTGACTTATGTTAGTTGCGTTAACGATATACATATAAACTTGAGCCTTGGATCATACCATTACGGCTATAAAATGAAATTGGCAAAGAATATGGAAGGCCTGAGGCGGACGTGTGCACGACGACTGCTACGATGTTTCGTGCTATAGAGTAGATCCTACGCGGCAGTAGCTAGTCGGCGGCGACGCGTTGACTCCAAAACGTCTTTCACTTTAGAAGGTTGGAATGTTCAAAGTTGGTCGGATGCCTTCCCCGACGATGACGATGTACATAATTTTTCAGAGCCTATATAACTACACAAAATTCAACGCGTTCGTAGTTTTACGCGCAGCTCAAAATCCACCTGAGTACACCACCCGATCTTCGTTAGATCCGTTCGCGGACCAACCTGCAGCTGCGCAAAAATCGGGATTTGAGACCTTCGTCAACTCTGAAATAGAATCGTCCAGCCGAATGGGATCTGAAAAGAATTCTGCGATGCGGATGTGGACGATGTTTTGTGACACTGTAAGAAGATGTGTGCCGCCACAGTACACGCATTATGATAATATGAACGAAAATTGTAGAGAAACTTGTAATCCAATCAGGGATATAAGTATAGGTATCTAGGTGACTACGACTGATTATTACCGTCTCCAGCATCACCATTCCGTTGGTGAATTATTTCATTGCCAGATCTTCGCAACGTACGCGAGCTAAGATACGAGCTGCTGATCGCTGCTGTAGTAGGTATACGTAATATGCTCGTAGTTTTAATTAACGCGCAGAGTCAAGAGACGAAGAGGAAGTTGCTAACTGGATAGATGAGCGAGGATGAATGAAAACAGCTGCCGCTGCTCACCGGAGCATTGTGACGACATATTATGCCTGAGTCTTCGCGTTCTTGACGCGTAAAACGACAAACAGTTTGTAATAACCGTCGACGTCAGAACGTCGACGTTGTCGGCGTCGTCACGGTCGTTCGGTTTTCTATTTTAAAAATGCAAATACACGAACGTCCGCCGCACCGCCCACGCAGATGACGGGCCTCCGTACAACGATAAGACGAAAATAATAATATTTTCACAGTTTTGGAATTCTATTAGAGAGCCTAGCAGTACTATGCAAGCAAACGTGCTATGAGATTCTCGGCTGCAGTAGTTACTCACAGCAAAGGCTGATAATTATATCCTTTATAATCTATTTAATCAAGGCACAAGATATATATATTGTTTATTATATGGATCTGTTGATCATCGCCCGGCGATACTACCCCTACCTACCTCCGCGACGATGACGCGCGATACATTCACCGATATCTACGATAACTTTTCCACAACGATTATACAGGTACATGCATCATATAGCGAATATAATGTACGTAGTACGCTTTCGCACGCAACACGTGTAATAACATGATATCCTACTTTCGATTTATCACTGTACATACCTACACACCGCGCACGAGAACACGCGCACGCAAACGAGAACCGCGTCAGTAAGAGCCCCGAATCTAAATCTAAATCCGAATCGAAATCGAAATCAACTAAAATCCCAGTAGTGTGAACTAGCTGCAGCAGAGGTCCGAGCGTAACGAACGAATCGAAGCCGAATCCCTAGCGCCAGCGATATCAGCTGACCGTTAAAAACTACATCGTTCAGATGATAAATACATGTAGGTATATATATTATCGGGCCTAAACTTTGTTCAGTTTTCACACATACAGTATTTTACGTCTCGGTGAGAGCAGAGTAGAAAAGATGCCTGTTATCTTCAATAAATATTCGTTATACCTACGTATCTACATGGAAACGAAATGTCGTTCTATCCTCGAGATAGATAGATAGATAGATAGATAATCAAGTAGTGTAGTAATTAGGTAATAATATAATAACGCTGTCTACATGTGTATCTAAGTATTGAACGCGATGTATGTAGTTACACGTGTAGGATCGGCGGCAAGCTACCCTCGCAAGGGGGCCGCCGCGTGTAACGTACACGTACATATTTCGAGTTCCCCTCTCTAAAAACGACAAAGACAACGAACGACATGGTTCGTGTGTTACCGGAGCACAAAGCGTGCATGGATACATCCTGCCTGTTGGTCTGGGGCGGTTCAGCTCAAGCCCCAAGCTTCGAGCCTCGCGGCTCGCGACTCGCGACTCGCGACTCGAAACCATAGACTTCGTGCCTGTCGTCCGCGTAGATACGGAGTCGAGTTCAAAGCCAAAGCCAAAGCCAAACTAAGTAAGTGAGTGAGTCAGTGAGTGAGTGAGTGAATGAGTAAGTAAGTAAGTATTATATCATAGAGAAGTATATTTTTCGTCAACCAGTTACGAATATGTGGCAGACGGGCGCGCCGCGGGCACAGGTTAGCGCAGCAAATGTAAAAAATAAGTAAATTCACGAAAAAAAGATGACAAAACGCAAGAAAATGAACAAAGATTATAATTTCAAGCACTGCATGACGGTGAACTCGCAGAGTCAGAGTCAGAGTCAGAGACTCAGAGTCACGGAGAGAGGAGTGGCGTGGCCCGGAGTGGAGTGGAGTGAAGTGAAGTGAAGTGAAGTGAAGTGAAGTTTTATCGCGTTTATTGACCTGCCCGGCAACCGGCCGCCGTTCACTACTATACGTATATATATATATTATATACACACACATATATATATATACATATATACATATATATATATATTCTTTTATACGCGTTGAAACCGAAGGTCAGTGTCGGACTGTACCTGTACCTGTACCTGGGCTTTAACCCGCTGAAGGTGGGAGAGGTTGATTTGAGTCTACGAGAGGAGATCGATTATATCACTGCACATCGCTGGCATTCTTTAACGCGGATTAATATCCCGAATTATAAGTTTTTCTCGTATTTCTTTTCGTTTTCTTCGTTATCGCGTTTCTTTTGCGAACGTCGAGATATTGCGCGATTCACAGGGCTACATGTATACGTTTGTATGTATGTAGATATAGGTATATGTAGAGACGGTATTGCGATAATGATAATTCCGCGATAACCCGTAGGTATATTGGTTAGATAGGTATACCTGCGTGTTTCGTCGTTTCATGTCCTCGTTTGGAAAACAAATTCACGATTTATTCACCTGATATCTAGAATGTTGGTAGTCGGTCCGATAATTGAAATAAATGAACGATTGTAATTTCTACATGTAGGTATACGATCGTAATGAATTCGTGTTAGCCTCTGCATTTCGAGCGCGCCTCTCTCTCTCTCTCTGCTCGACATAAACACAAAAAAAAAAAACGAAAAAGTACACCAACCATTTTCTCAACGAATCGATGAATCGATGAATGAATGAATAAAATATGAAAAAAAATTGCAAGACAACGAAATTGCGCGAAGGTAGGTATGTTGATAGGTATGTACGTACGTATAGGTATGTACCTAGGTATATATTACAATATTACGCGTTATGCATAGATATATTTCGTACAAGGTAGTCATACCGTAATACACATAGTATTTATGTATGTATAATATTATGCATGCATATATGTATTATTATAATACATCTAAATCATCTTGTTTTTCAACCGCTGACTCCGACTGACTGACTGAGTGACTGAGTGACTGAGTGACAAAAGTTTGACCCTGGGAACGCAGTACGAACGCAGAGAGGATAGCGCGAGAGAGCCGAATGGAGGAGTAGTGGACTAATAGTAGGAGGGAGACTCTATACCCGATTCTCTTCTCTCTTCTTCATCTTGTTTTTTTCCGTTCAACAGATAAAACAGAATTTTCGAGCAAAGTTGAATTTTTCGGAGCAGCGCCGTTGTAAAGGCATTCCGTATCATTATTATAATTAGTAACCAAAAGTCGAACGAAAGTGATCACTAACGAACCGAATATCGTCGGAGACCGTACAATTCATTCCGCAGGATGTCAGTTTCCACTCATTTTCAAGTATATCAAATTATTTCTTTATCAATTCAACGATATTCCTCTTCATTGGATTGATTCGCCGTTCTTTGTACGTACTATATATATATATTATATCTAAATTCTCGTAACCTACGGAGAAAGAAAGATTCGAGATAGAAAACAGAACGAAACGCGCGAGAGATGTGGAAAAAAAAAAGACAAAAATCTTTTAAACTTACGTTCGTCGCGCCTTCACTGCCCAATCCATATCGCGTACGTATCCAACAGTCTCACAATTTCGCTTTTATATAATATCCAATTCAATTGAATTCAATTCAATCCAATTCAATTCAACTTATTACTATATTTTATTGTTGTATATTATTTTGTTGTTGTTTTAGTTAAATCCTTGTTTTTTTTCTCTCCCTCCTTTATAATTCTTCCTTCGTATTGCACACTGGCGCACACTCACCACTCCCTGATATTATAATTATCAATTGTTACAATATTATTTATAATTATTATTTATAATTATCATTCACTTCGGCAATATATAATATATAATATAATATAATATAATATATATATATATGTATATATATATATACCATTCGCAGCATTTGAGATACACGAGGGTATTATTACATCAAACTAGATAGAATACGAAATATCAAACACAAATTATAATTCATTATTGTTATCATTATTATTGAAACAAACAAAACAAAAAACCACACTGAATGTTGTAATAGATTATTATTATCACTATTACTACTACTATTATTACTATATTCCGTTCTCTTTCCTTTTAAACTATTATTGTTATTATTATTATTATTTTATTCTATTTTGTTTGTTACTTTTGACTTATTTCGTATCGTCCAGGACAGAGCCACGACGCTGCCACGGTGACGGCCCAGCGCTGACTGAGACTCCGTAACAAGCGCGGCGCCGTGGCGCGCATGCAGCGGAAAATGTGGTGGGGCTGATGGGGCGGGGTGACAGGGGAAAACAAGAGAACGGCAGGCCACGAGGGGGGCGAGGAAGCCAGCCAGCCAGAGCCGTGAGCCGCTCAGCCGCGGTATGGTATGCACGCCACACTTTTGTGATCCTCGGACCTAGACACTGGCCGCCGCGCCCGCCGCACGCGTTCCCTCAACAACGACGGCGACGACGACGACAACGACAACGACAACGACGGGATGGATCTACGATATACAGTGATACCTACAGCCGCTATGCTGTATCAAAGGATCCGAACAAAGGGAAACCCGGGATCCCGCAGGACTGGGGATCGGAGAGGTCTTTTTAGATTTTTAGAGCAAACCGAGAGGCTCCCGTTCTTCTTTTTGCACAACTCGTAGTAGACGTAGGCCTTGTGTAGTCCCTGTGGCTCGGGGACTACTCACTGGGTAGCTGGAAGTCTCTGGAAGTCTAGAGTCCGGGGATTCGAAAATCTCAGGTAGAACGAAGGTTGGGCAAAGGTTTCAAAGCTAAAGGCTAAACGGAATGACAAACACACTCTACTCTACAGCGCGACTCGACGGTGAAGGGAAAGGTGAAAGCACTGACAACGAAAGAACGGACGAACCACCAACGAACGTACTAACGTAACTTCAAACAAAACCGAAGGTCTTTTCTCCTCTTCTAGCATAACCCACAACTATACCTATACCTCGTTGGAAAATATAGTACGATTCGATTTAGTTACAGTCTACAAAATTATACGTATACTATATAACCGCAGGAAAGTAAACCTGAAGAAAATGTACAAAATTTTTCACCAAATGTCAGCAGCAGTGAACCTGAAAATTGGAATGAGAAGAAATATCGCAAAGTCTAAAATTTGATCGGGAGGGAGTTGGATTCCGAAAAATCACAGGCTCACCAGCTATACCCTCAGGTATCACCGTTATACTATTGCCCCGCGACTCATCGTACAGTGCAAATTGTTTATTTCATGAATTGAAAACACGCGATATTAATGGCGATTTGGAGTAGCATAGAAAATGTGAATTTCCCAAGGATCATATTCAATGTATAGACATGCACTTCTGTGGCCGCGCCTCAGGCTTGTCTTCGACACAGCAAGCGAGCGGGAGCACAATTACACATATATATGTACATACACAGTCGAGACGACCAGCAGACGAAGAAATCTCGGCTATTGATTTTTCATGCTCAGCTGACGGTTAGCCCACGACCCCGCGAGAACCCGCCCGCGTTACTCCAGCAGACCGGACGATTTTTTAAAGTTGAATAACACTTTTAGTCGAGAATTGAACACTGAGGAATCAGGTACTGCGCAGAGTTAATGAATAATCAATCCTCTATTCGCCTCAGTAAAACCTATGCGGGGCTCGCCTATAAAAACTCAAAATTCCCGAGTTGAACGTACGCAAGATGCTCTGACTGCCGTTCGCGTAGGCATGTACGTCCATACATACTCGGGGACATAGGTACCACCTATACCTATACGTACATACAGCGGGGATTTTGAAATATTTCAAGCCAACCGCGATACATACGCGGACCACGTGCGCTATCTCAAGTATATCGGCGGAATTAAACCGCGATATCTTATATCCGAGGAAAGAATGAAAAAGAGAAGCGGAAAAGAGAAGAAAATAACCACACGCCACGAGTTATAGGTATATGCGCGCTACATATACATATAATACATATATATATATATGTACACTATATTATAAGAAAAATATAGTATAATCATTTCACCAGACCACGCGAATCTATCGTCTCTTATTATATAGTGAACATTGGAGTGAATGCTATTGCACGTTATACAAAAAAAAAATGTTCTTCACTCTTGCATTTCTTCATTTGCTCATGCAATTTTCTTCTTCTTCTTCTTCCTCTTCTCGGGCGAGTCAAGTTCTTGATCTCCATAGAATATACCTAATCGTACATACAATGTATTCTATATGCGGCCAATTCGCCTGCACAATGCTTATGACTCCCGTAATTGAGAACCGATGGCCGACCCTGCCTATGCCAGGGTTTCTTTTTGAAATTTATTTTTATTTTTTAGAACTACTTGTAACTAAGTTTCATTGCCGCGTGCCTCACCACTACGTGCATATCAGTATGGTATGCCCGCGCAGATGTTCATGTGCCATGGGACACATCATCTTATAAACGTACAGAAACCGCTTCGAAAACGAGAATGTTTAATTTTTGCAAACGACACGATCGATTTTGATGAAACTTTGAGAATTTGTTGAGTACGATGGCAGAAAGGGGCTGAGTATTTCACCTCTCCAACACATCGATCGGATTCGATGAAAAATAACTATTCCCTATGTTAGCTAGGTTAGATTGCCAGCGGCGACTCCAATTACCCCTTAGAACACGGTGGAACCGGGTGTTTAAATTGCCGATGTTCTTGCTCTCGTCGCTAAAAATGCTGCACGGTTTAGCGATATATTTCGTAAGGCAGGTTTACTGTGATTACATAACCGCGGAGTATAGGTGTGGTACCTACAAATACGCGTGTGCATTTTATACTATATATATGTATAATATATACCCACGCGTGCGCAGTAGAACATCAGGGTTACTCTCACAATCAGTTTCTTCATATTACCTAGCTACTATTCGTCGTCCTACTGTACTTTGAGAATGCGGCTTATTGTTAGATTTCAAGTGCTGCTCAAAGTGCTCCCCATTTCGTTTCTGAGCAAAAGCAAGAGCAGGAGCAGGAGCAAGAGCAGAAGCAGAAGCAAGAGCCCCGTCGTCCCCCCCGCTGTGAATTGTTTTATTTCGTACCCGCTATTTAGAAATAGGGAGTAGAGGGGATATCATAATACACAGGCTTGAGAAAAAAACTTTTGTGTATTATAAGTTCTACCAATACCCGTATATACACGTATGTATACACACACACGCGGAAGAAGGAGGTAGAGGTATATAAAACAGACGCGTGATTTCATTCACGCCCCAAGTCTCAATGTGCCCCAATTTTCTATTCAGACTTCTCTGTAACACCACACGGTTGGGTTGATTATCCGACTTTGAATTGTCGAAAGCGAAAGGGTGCAGAAACTACTCCTTATATAAAGTGAACGACAATTCACCCGATACCGTTTAAAATTCACGCGCTATCCGGAAGTACGTGAAACCAGAACAAGAACCAATTTTACCACAATATTGTGCATGCATACGTCAGCAGAAAACGGTACGAAATCGGCCACATATAGTGAAATACAAAAACAAAAACGCAAAAAAAAAAATAAAGAAATGGAAATTCTTCGAGCACCGTTCAAGCTCATCCTTGGTTTGGTCCTCGGGGATGTGTCTCGAGTCAAACGAATCATAGATTAGTAGTTTACGTTGGTCCAACGCGGGGTCCTCATCTGGAAATGCCGCATTCGGGGGCACCTCAATCCTGCAGGGGGGGGGGGGGTCGGTCGGCAATGGAATCCCCGCAGGATGTCATTTGTGAGTTTGAACAAAAGAGTAGGTAGGCATACCTGCGCATAGTCGGATCGCCGCGGTTCCCGAAGGTTTAAGTATACCGGTAGGAATGCCCAATTCCTTTAACGATAATAATAAACAATGGAAATTTGCTATCGGTAGCAGGCTATTGTTTCCCGATCTTTTCCCACTCCGTTTTCCTGCACTTATCAACGAAATCCTGCAGCTATACCCTACCCTGCAATTCGACCGGCTAATGGAACTCGTTGATTACGCGGGCAACCTCATTGTCTCCGATTCTACTTTTCATTTCCATTTCATTCTTTTACGTTTCTTTTTCCCTCACATTTTTCCCATTTTTTTCCTGTTTCCAAACCTTTTGATTTTCATTTCAGGTGCTCTCTCTTTCCCCGCATTGAGCTTATTAGGTGCACGCGAGATTCAATTAGCCGGAGCCGATTGCGAGCGAGCAAACTCTTTTACAGCATATACAGTATATAATATACTTTAGCGGAGATTACCTACCGATACCCATGTACCAACCTCTCCACGAATATTATATCCTCCGAAGGTATAATTTATACGGGATAACGTAATCTTTCGGAAAGATTCGAGCTCTAAAAATACATATCATCAGGTGCGACCAACCGATGTTTTGCATTTTATACTGTTCCGCGTTCGGTATAAAATTCGACAATTTTTCCAACCTAACCTACAGTCAGTCCAGACTTATATCTGCGCCGAGTATTTTCGCCTTTTACCTCTAAACACATCTATTTCACTTCTCATCGAATTTATGTGTCATTTCTGTGCGGTGAGGTAGCTGTAGACAACTTTTTTCGAATAATTAGGTTATGTTATATACCTATACATAGGTATTCGTTTGTTCCTCGTAGGTGATATGCATATACCGGGCGTCGATACACACGTACGCATTCACGTATTTGAGAAATTCGTGTTCATTGTTCAAATAACGTTATACGAGAGAGACAAATGAACGACATAATTCGAACTTGAGAAAAGTTTCTAAAACTTGTTTGTCACGTATGACGTGTGCGGTTATAGGTATACGGATTTGAAAGACGTCGTGAAATAGAAGAGACGGGAAGACCGTGAGTCACGTAGCCAACAATTTCGGAGAGGTTTCGTCCTTCCTGAGTCAACTAATTCCGTCTTTTCATTGAAACTTATGTGTTTCAAAGTTCAAATCGAGACCCATGGGCGAATCGTACTCAGGGACTTTTTTCCCTGTGAAAATAATCCGATTATTCATCCGCGCGCGGCATTAGTCAGGGTCCACTGATTTCCCGCTGTCCGAATTATAATGGAATCGCAAGAGTTGGCGCGATGAAGATTCAATTTGCGAAAAATTCGACCCTGAAATCGATGGATGAATAAAAACGCCCGTAGTTAGAGATAGCATCCACCGGGGTCCTGCGAAATTAGAATCCTGAATGGAATCGTCACGAATAGAACGAAAACTGTGAACATGAGTGTATACGCAACGGAGGAGGTCATGTCCAGACAGCGAAGTCGTGAGCATGGGAGGAAGTATAAAGCTGAGGATCCGAAGAAAATTTTCTCTGAATAGAGTTCCCACGGCGTGGTGCGGTACGATTGCCGCAGGTGACTCACAATCAGACTCGGACGCTCGTCTCTTCTGAACGACCGACGTGCGCGGACTTCGAGGAGCCAAATTTCCTAGCCGGCCATTCGCCGCTGACTGTCGAGGTTTGAAGCTGGAAGCTGACGTTGAACAAGGACGAAAACTACACATTTACTTCGCAAAACGCTATGCGAGAGGAATATCTACTCGTACGCTGGTGCCTGCTGGTTGGTAACTTTCATACTCTAGTGTATGAGACTACGGCCTACGGGGAAACTTTTGTGCGGTCGCTCAGTCCGGTTTGGTCCAGTCAAGCCACACGAAGCTATACCGGCCTACCTACCTAACCGAGCCAAGATAGCTTCGAGAACGAATAACGAATAACGAAGAACGAAGAACGAAGAAGGACGATGGCAACGCGGAGAGGGGCTGCGAGTGAATGTCAGGCTGAAGGCCGGCTTTTGTCAGCCACATCCACGGTGGGTGTTGGTTTGCGTGCCCGACCGTTCGTTTCGTCCGGTCGTCTGTCTGGCTCCTCACGAACGCGTGTATAGATCTACAGACGTGAGTCCCATCAAGTTGAGTTTAGTAGGTATAACACCGCTGCGGGGATGTGTAAGTTTTTTTTACGAATGTTTCGGTACCCTTATCGACGTGCAGGCGACGGAGTAGGAGTAGGAGGGACGGGCTTTATCCCAGATTTTTTCCCCAAAACCCTCGGGGGAATTTTAAGGGTCTTGAGTAAAAGTAGATAGATATACACATGTGTACCTAGTCGTATGTATGTAACTCTATCGGAGGAAAGGCGAGAACGTGCTTGAAGCGCACACGAGCCAGTCCTATAGATGATCTGGTTGGCATTCGGGTGTTAATTGATTCCCACGTCGTCGCACAGATCCTACGCGCAGCGAGGACGTGTATAGTACATGCATACACTGCTCGCGAGATAAGTTTGCCGACGATTTGAAAATCGCGTGTATGGTTCGTTCGGTATTTTTCTTTTCGTCCTTCCTTACCAATACTGTTTCGCATGAGGTGTGTCAGGAATGTGCGAACCCTCGGTGTTGCGCCGCGGTATACCTGTCCGCTGTAGAGATATACGTAGATTTCCTGGGATTTGATGCGTCAGAAACAGCGAATGCGCAGCGCACGTTTCGTCAGCCAGGAAAGAAGATGGAACTGCACGCTCCGATGCTAATGGATCTCGGACAGACTCCACTGCAGTACGCGTTTCTTCTCCAATACTGCGGTGGCGTTGTATTATATACATATAATGTATATGTAGTACACATCGGGCAAGAAATTTATGCAGACAACAGCCTCTGTTCTTATTTCCATTTTAGAGTGATAAAAAGGGAGGGCGAAATTTCGAGAGAATGACGAAAAGCATATCAGAGAAAATTTCGTATCCCTTTCGGCGTCATAGTGAACAATGAACGCCTCTCGCACGGTTACATCAAGCTGCAAAATACCAACCACATCGGTGTCAAACCGTATACAGAAAATATGAGAGAAAGAACGAAAGAGGGCGAGGAGGGAGACGGAAAATGATTTTTATTGTCTTCATACGTCTCAGCGGAGGCGATAGAGCCTCTAATTCTAATAATCAGTGGTCATAAAGAAGGATGGGGCCTTTGCCCGGGCCCCCAGCCCCTTAATTTTCAGTTCTTCTTCCGTGCAGTAGGCACACTGCGATTGCATTTCAGAGTTCAGTGGCTGGCTGCTTCACTTTGTGCTTAATTTCTATAGTCTAGTTCCTATGTGTATCCTAGCCATGGCATATAGAAGCTATGGCATCCACGTATGCGTGCATGTATAACATATTCACGTAGACTCGCACCTGCTCCGTTCTTCGCCCTTCTTTATTCTCGCTTCAGTCTACCAAGGAGAAGTCTTACTCGTACCTACCTACCTACCTACCTACCTACCTCTCGTTCACGATCAAGTCAGTTTGTAATGTACAGTCGGTAACAAAAATTGTTCACACGCACGCGCTCAGAACATATATAGAAGCGTTGGACTACAGCATTTCTAATACACGGACGTTTACCTGTGTATTTACATAGTATGTGGTTCAGAATCAAGAACAGATTTCCTTCGTATCACGGTCATCGAACTAAATACCCGCACGGCTACGTAGGCGTTCACCAATGTCTACATTGTATGTAGTCTTGATATCAGTCGTTAGCCTTCGCTATAATCTGCTTTTGCGGTACGAAATTTGAGCTTCCATTTATCAAAAATTATAGTGGTAATAAAAATTGCGAGAGTAAATTCAGCCGCGGCCTTCGTACGCGGGTATGTATCAACTACATACGTACGTAGACAGAGAGAGAGAGAGAGAGGTATGTTCTCTGAAGAAGGATGAGGAATTGTTCCAATCGTGAATATGTTTAAAATTACGTCATGCGTATGTCTCGTTTTGGAATTTCGAAATATAATAGCGAAGTACGCTGCGTGTCTAATGTCGTAGGCCACGTCACGTCCCGTCCCTGATGAGACGATGATAATGAAAATGAACTCGGGCATAAAACTCTACAATTCGTTCTAATGAGATTCCTCTCTTTTCCTATAATGCGGTCCTCTTTCTTTCCTTTTTTTCTTTTCTTTTTCGTCTTTTTCAGCTTTTTCGTTTCTCTCATCCGAATGTACTTAATATCCAGGTAGCCTGCGATGCCTGAGATATATCAGTATCCTGTTCCTACCAGTTCATTGTCCCAGTGCTCCACACAGTTTCGGTCAAGGCCCCAAGGTCAAGCATGTCTAGTAATTATGCTGGTGCTGCTGCTGCTGCTACTGATTGCGAGCTATTGGCCATCAAACTAAAGGATGATATTGATCCCTCTAATAACTGCGTACGAAAAGGCATACAATGTATGCGTGTATGTGGTACCCGAAGAAGACATGTAATTTACCGATTGGCTGATGTACGTCTACTGCGATTCAAATCTTTCAACAAAGTCTATGAACGCTGAAATCCCTGCCAGTGTCGGTTGCTAAAGAACTACCACATACCCGATATCGTCGACTCATCCCGTGTCTTCATGGGAGGATCTTAGGATACGTGAATTGTGAGCATGGAAACTGGGCTGCGTATAGGATAGAGACAACGTATCGTACACAGGGTAGAGATACACGGAGGGTTCTAGCACCACCGACCGGAAAAGTTGCCGAACATTATAGTAAAGTGAGAGAGATCGGGACTTTGCCCAGCTGACAGCTTACGGATTCGTCGGGTACGGTAGGCCTATACCTATATCTAGCGAGGAGTAAGAATCACCGGTAGGATCAGCTGTTCCGCATCGTATGGTTGTTTTTTCAGTAGCCTGCAGCCGGGTGCCTGTAGCGTGTCTAGCTATAATGCACAGCCTCGCGAAGTCTGTGTCAAGCCGATAAAAACGCAGGTCTGTGATCGATTTTTAGATGAATGAATTGAATGTATGTACGTGATATATATATTATACTACAATGACGAAAGATAAGAAAAATTGGAAGCAAAAACGGAATCATTTCTTGTATAGGAAGTCGCAGGCGGATAGATAGAGCTACGTTCGACAGTTCTATGGATACAGCCGAATTTGAGCAGGGCGAGTAGGTACAGGTGGGTGGGTGCCTACTCGTAGTCAGATATTGCGAATGTTTAAAAAGTAATTCGTGCAATGTGAAATTTCTAATTCTTCGTCGATTTCCAATTCTGAAACGAATCGGCGAGCCGACCGTGACGCAGAACGACCATTTTCCGTTTTTCTTGTCTTATACTCGTATACATACATATTATATATATATACACACACACGCACACACGATATATCTACTAATGCTCTTGAAAGTCGATATCGCGTACTGCTATACCATTATATCTATCCATCTATCTATATATCTACCCCGCCTATGAGCTATTTACCGAAATATTCGTAACGAGGATAACCGTAACGTACAACAAATTTGTACCAGAGGCATAGAAGTCGATCGCGTCTGTCATACTTTCAGTGGTAAGACAGATTCTCCTCAATCAACTCGGCCGCATGAGAGTTGAGGGGATTTCGGAATTCGAACGTGAGAGAGTAAAACCGTGCATCTGCGTATTTCGGAAGAAGATGATAGCGAACCGTCGTACCTGATATACTATAATGATAGCAACAAACTAAGTAATTCTGTGTTCGGTCATATTTCCGATAAGATCGCAATGAGCAAATTATTCGCAATCGGGGAATATCGGCCGAACGTAATTAAACTGATCGACCGACGACTAAACCGACAAATTGAGTAAACGTGGAATTCTTTTTGCGTGCTCGTCTCTGCCGCCGATACATAGGTACGTAGAGTGGTGATATCAAATCGCTGGCTAACCGCGCGCTGCAGTAGGAATAGGTGCCTATACATACATACCTATATACATAATAATACTGCGATCGAAGATATTTAAACATCGGCTGAAGTAGCCTCGCATTGAATTGAACAAATTTCTTACCACGGACGTCATCGTCATGTTGTTAAGTCAAAAACATCTGCTTACCTGCAACAGAGGAGAGAGAAAAATATGAATATGCTATACTTAGGTATATTGATACTAAATATATATATATAATATGTTATATTCTCAATAATACAGTCTGCTGCAATGCAATGCGATGTATAATGATATACACGTATACATATATACTTATGTATGCGATATAAAAATACAAAAACCAATTATTATGTTATACCTGGGTGGATATCGATGTACATATAGTATATACATATATATATTTGGCTCTGATCTAGTTTTACTCTCCGAAATACGAGCAAAAAATTAAGTTTTTCTTCAATTTTCGGTCAATTTTGTTATCAGAGGTCGTTACCACTTCTCGAAGTTTTTATATATCTATCAGCGATTTATGCCAAGACAGAAGTGCGTTGAACGTAGTGAAATGTTCAATTGCTGATTCTAAAACGTCATCCTATACAGTTCAACATCTCCATCTACATTCTTCAAGTCTGGCTATAGCTCTGTCATATTATAATATAATATAATATCTGATGATAGAATGAGGCCATTTTACAGTATTCCCATCATCTTCACAAAATATTATTCACGCAGTCGATAATAATTTTCGTACAGTTGACCGTACGACCAGCCAGAACGATGAATTGGCGAATACGAGCTCGCACCGTTGTTTTGGCGAAATTTTTCGTTCGAACATCAGAAAATTTTCGATGTATTTCTAACATCGACGATTCTTCGCATATTAGAAGTTTTCGAAACACTCGCGATGAGAAAAAAAATTTTCGCGATCACGACCATGTTATAACTTGGAAGAAATGTCTCGGAAGAAAAAAATTCGCGGTACGTTTCTCGAACATCGATGAATCCTCGCGTTTCGCGAGTTTTCGGAGCGTTCGCAGGAAGAACAAATCCGGCGCTCACGACCTTCTCCCATTGACAAATGTGGTAAAAAGAGAGGAAAAGTTAGCGCTAGTGGGTCGGATCCACCGAACATACCACTTTCTTACCTTTATTCATTGTCTCAGCTAATTTCACCGAATCTACGCGCTTTGAGTACTTTGATAACGAATGCCGGAAACATGGAAGAAAAAAAAATTCGAAAATCGTACGACCTCTTAACACCAGGATCGTGTTTTCGGCGCATACGATCTTATCCCATCGGACACGCGATATTTCAATGAGCGCGCGGTAGCGACGCCTGAAAATTATTTCTAAAATCTAAAAAAAAATACCGTGGTATTTCTTCAGGATCGAGATACCTGTTGAAATGGTGTCGCGAGTCAAAATGCGGACGAAATTTTTGTTTCAGCTTTCAGGAACCTAGTATACATATATGGTTTAGAATTGTATCTATAATGCCCGGGGAATCAAACTTTGATATGTATCTCTATGCTCGAATGAATGCATACGTTCACGTATATCACACTCTACAACTACCTGCGTACCTGCCTTTATTGAGAATATAATATCTCGAGGGAACGATACGACAAGGCATTGGTGTTGGCGACTTCTTTATCAGGACCAGACCACGGTCAAGGACGGAGAAGTAAAGTTGTCTTCCAGCTTCAACAAAGTTAGATATAATATCGAAGAGTATGTAGAGTATATTATTTTGAAAAATTTGATTCGGGTGTAAGTACGTTGGTAGGTGCCCGAAGCATATATAAATTTTCTCACGAGTCAAAGCAAGAGAAGTGCGGCTCACCCTCGCTAAATTTTGAAAAAAAAATTGTACAATGATCAAGCTTCTTCTATAGCAACTAAAATATCTATACACCGGTAATCCATTCTATATATATATATATATTATTATCCTAGTTTTTGAAATCTTGTCCTCCTTTGCTCGAATTTTTTTTCTTTTTCTTTTTCTTTTTCATTTTGGTTCTCACTTTTGTTCACGAATCGGAAAGGAGGATGAGGGGGCGTCCGCGCGTCGCGTAGGGACGGATACATTGGCATGAGCGTCAGTTGTGCATCCAACAACAAACATTCCCATATAACTATCCGCACATAACAGAATCATACGAATACGCGTATAAAGCAGGTATCCTATCTATACCTGCGTATGCGAAGGTACATAATATACCTGAGGCAGCTGTCGGGGGAAGCAACGGTCCGCGAATAAAATAAAATTGTCCGTTTTCTTCTCTTTATCTATCGTTCTTTCTCTTTTATTATATTATATTCTGTTCTGTTCAGTTCTGGCACCACCCACACTCTCGGTCGTCAGGTGACAGGGACATCAAAAACACACGCGGAGCACCAGCATCCAGCGGACGGACGGACCATGCTACCATGCAGAGAGTCTGAGAGTTTCCTGACTGTGAGTTTTAGAGTTGCAGCTGTCTTTTACTGCGGACTTTTTCAACTCTCCCTCTCTCTCTCTCTCTCTCGCTCTTTCCCTCTTTCAGGTTACGTCGTATTACCTCCGGAGTCTAGGTTATAGGTATACGAAAAGAAGATGAAGATGAAGAAGATGAAAAAGAAGAAGACGAAGAAGAAGAAGAAGAACCAAGGTGCTGGTTTCTCGATAGTTAGAACGCTGCCGCTCGCCTTTCGAAGATATACCTGCAGCTAGATGCTGCTAGACCGTTTGTAACGAAAGCCCTTGAACGGTCCACCGTGGAAGAACGGAGGCTGCAGATAGTAGATGTGTAACGCTGGGGATACATCAGGTGTCTACATCTCACTTGCAGACTATTCGGAATATCTTTCTCTTTTCTTTTCTTTTCTTCTTCGTTTTCGCTCTCTCTCTGTTCCTCTCTCTCTCTCGCCTCATTCTGATTACGTATTTAAGAAAAATGAAAAATCTCGCATACGTATATATAATTGTCGTATTACGTATGTACATTGTCGGATAGCTTCGGGTGTAATCGTTCGTTTGCAGTCACTATACACGCGTCGTATGCACATGGTGGTTTGTGAAACTGTTACCACCAAAAACGAGAAAGGAGAAGAGTGACGAAGTGAAGACGAATCGTGTAATTTATGCTTTTGAACATTATGTCTTTACAGAGCATAGCGGGATATAGGTGTAGCTATAATCGAGACTCGCTTGCTCGTTACCACTTGTCACTCGAGACTCAAGGTGGGTGGGTATAGGTTGGATAGGTGTACATATCTATCCGCCTAGCATCTTCTCTTGCTTCACTTATATGTAGGTATAATTACGTAAACGGGAAGTGGGCAGAAACGGAGAGAACGTGTAACGAACGTTGGGGAACTTTGAACATGTGATATGCGTTCTTTTTTCCTTTTCTTTTCAATCTTTTTTCTGTCTCTTTCTCTCTCCATCTCGCCAGGTATGATGTGTATAGGTAAGTCGACCGGGTAAGGCGGTAAAAGATATCTCGACTGCCGGTTTGCCCGTAATCACACCAAGGTCTCGGCATCGGCGGGATACCTGTACCACGTCCTTCGAAACTTACGCGATCGATGTTGTTTCAGAAGAACTAAACGCCCCGCGCGGTCGAGAACTATCGACAAATCGACGTTCCTTCACTCCTCTACTTCGTTCGTTCGTTGATAATCTATTTCTCAAAACGCCCGACACTCCGTCCCTCTCTCTCACTCTCTCCCTCTCTCTCTCTATCTATCTTTCTCTCTCGTTTACAACATAATATCAGAAAGAGCGAGCTAGCCAGCGATATACGGGAGTCAGTCAGGCCACAACCGGCATCGTATGGTTTCGTTTCGTTTCGTTCCGTACCGTTCCTGCTGACCCTGCAATCTCTTATACAATTACGTCATTTTACTCGTACCGCCGCGCCGCGCCGCGCCACATGCCATTTCATTTCCCGTGGGATTATTTTATTATTTTCTCATACACCCCGCGCGTCTCCTGGACACGCATACTTTGCCGTTGATAATCGTAGGTATATGTACTCGTGCATAGATCCCACGTGGCTACACCACCACCCACGGCTATTACGTCAAAATTCACTTGCCTTCGCAGGAGAGTTCCCCTCTCTCTCTCTCTCTCTCTCTCTCTTCCATTCCATTCTCATTAGATCAGGAAACCTTCCCTAATACGTCGATCCTTCCGAGCATTCCTTCCAGCAGGTATAACGGCGAATTGCCGATAAAGAAGGGAAATTTGAAACAGAGAGAGAACGAACTGAAATTGCACCAGGTGTGGCGGCTGCATGGTATCCGGAGCAGAAGCGGCGAACGAGCGACCCAGACGAACGTCGTAGGGCGTCTCGACGTTGCTTGCGTCACGATGCGAGAGAGACCGACCCGCAAATAGACCGGTTTGGAAAAACCTTGCCAAGGCACGCCCGTCGTCTGCTCGCGAGTGTGTGTGTACGCGCGAGTGTGTTCGTATTTCTTCACAACCGCTTTGAGAGTCAGGAATTGCGTTGATAAGCGCTTCGCTGAATCTGGCTTGCACGCGTATCATCACTCGGTCAGCTCATTTCCCTTTGTTCTTAGAACGGAATCGAATCTATCTTGAGAATTGCGTCCTGATTATGCGACCATATTAAGCTCGTTTGTCGATTATACGGGAATAATACCGTCCCAGTCTCATTCCTTTGTACACCATATTGCAGGTAGGACATAGATATTCTACATTGAATCTCTATACATCTCTAGACCTATTCAATTATAACAGCTGTATGTCAGGGGATCCGGGGAATGGAGGGGCTGCTCCACCGCAGGACGTTGATCTTTCGTTCAGGGAAGAACGAGGGAAAACGGGTCTCCCACATTTCCCTTGCAGGATGACGGAAGTACATTAAACGAAAATGACACCTGAACGCTAAGCTACGCCAATCCGAGATACCTGCTACGTCTACGGCGGTGATGTTATATTCTCGAGTTTGATGTACGAGTACCTACAGGCCTACATATAGGTGATGGGGGGGAATCACTGGAACGGAGACCGGAACGCGGAGATTCCCGATAAAGTAAGGTCGCAACCACAGGCGAGAGGAAGTAAGAAGAAATTTTCTGGTGGTTTCAAACCAGTGCGCCGCGGTAGTACCTACTTCATGCTTGAATTCAATACGTGAGATAATTATCTCCAATCATGCATGCTACACGCATACCTACCTACGTACCCAACTGCAAGCTATAACCTAACGCGGAGAATAAATATTGACAATACAATCTCAGGACGGAAGATCCCGAGACTTTTGTGATTTGTGACATTAGCATGAAAGGTGTGGCTAATTTTTGTTCAGTTTCCTTCACCCCGTCTTTATCTGTCAATTGCATGCAGGACGAGATCAGACCTCAAAGTTCCATTTTGAAGTCTAAATTGGCCGCTTTCATCGATGTTGAAGTTTATGACGTTGACGGAACGAGAGTTCGTATCGTTAACGGGTGCCGGGGCGTCGGGGATTCCCGAAATCTGATTCAGCCGAGTTCAAGTCGTCGGAATTCCATTTTTCCGTTTTTAATTAGTTCAGTGTCTGGCGCCCAACTATCGTGAGCAGTATCGCGACGAACTACGGAGAAGCTGTGCTGTAGAGTAACGTGCGGAAGGTGCTTTTCACCGGACGCCCGGACGTCGGGGATTCCCGCGATACCTGTTATAGCGGAGTTTGAGTTCTCAAAATCTCTTCTCATTCTACCGTAAGCGATCGGGTTTTCAATCAGTTGAAAATCGACGGATCAGCGCCTGGCGCCCAACTATGTTAAGATGCCGTAGACTAACGTGGAAGGTAATTCCCTCTTCCTTTTCGCAGAACCGCCTTGCGGAATGGTAACCGGGGGCTGGGGCGTCTGGCGTTTTCCCAAAATCGTAAAAAAATGTACATTTTTATTCACCAAAAAATGTCAGGCGATATTATTGACCGTTATCTAGTCCCGTCAACGTCACACTAAACTTCAGCTTCACCATACCTCGAACTCGTGCCCATAGAGACTTAATTTGCGAATGAAACCCGATACAACGATTATCGAGATTTATTCACTAACATAAGCCGCCAGGATTGTAACATATAGAGGCGTGTCGAGGAGTTTTCTCCCGAGGACGTGGACGCGACGTGCGTAGTAGAGGTAGTACACGGGTACCACATAGCTGACGCCAAATGTACCAGAAACACACGATATCAGCGATACACATGCCCGGACTGGAACCCACATGCGGTGCAGTGCAGTGATCACTTTCCAATACCAAAGGCAGCGAGTAGTGGGTACCTATAACGTATAGAGAATAAATTGGTCGTGCAGGGAAGAGAGGTAGCGAATTCTCATATTAGCTGGCGCAGCTATTCACTCTCGTGCACGTTGCAATCGGAGAAAGCTGGTTTCGGGTGAAGAAAAATGGTTTGTAGAGAAGAAGAAGGGAAAGAGACAACGAAAATCTAAAAAAACGGGATGGGATGTGACGGGATATCATCGGCGTGGGAAGAATGGGATTGAAACGAGGACAATACCGATATGGCACCGTCGGATAGTTATTATAAATCAATATTTCAATCTCCTTGGAATCAAGAACCTTGCTTTCATCGAACGCATGCATGCATGCACGCGTTCGTACCAACCGTGCGAATAAATGCATCATGTTATAGCTCAAGAGCGGGGATAGTGAGATGGTAGCCGCGATAGGAGGCATTATGTTGACAGTGAAGCAGGTAAAGTTGGGTCAGGAGGTATGTATCTTGCGAGACACACTGCCATGCCAGTGAGATAGTAGGTACGTGTACCGTACCAACGTTGTTGCCCCCGCTCTCTCGCCGAGACTAATTATTATGACGTAATTTCAACGGTCAGACATCGTAGCCTGGTAGCTATGTATAGACATACCAGAGTAGATAGCTCGCAGACTATATGGAGTATAGACATCGAACGGCATTGCTGCTTACCAACAAACTCGTTCAAGCTTTGTTGGTAGAGAATTGCTGTTGCTTTCGCAGTCCAAAGAGATCGATCGCAATGTGTGGTGGGTTGGTACAGGGTATCATATTGCAACCTTTTGCTGTATCTACTGGTACTACGCAAGAGATATCCATTGTCTTTTTCCCTTTTTCCTTTTTTCCTTTTTTCCCGTCATTTTTACTTCTCGTTTTTATCGTCATTTTTAACAAATTACAAATTTTAACGCCGTACCTACTACTACATTGTACGTATATTATCGGAGGTCTAGAACCACACGGTTTACTACACGCTACGTTATTATCGCGCGTTCACCTGCAACGGAATTACATTTTATAACCTTGGCGAAACGTTGGTATGTGTATGTACATACCTATACATAACGAGTGCTCGAAGGGACCGCACTTTCTCCAATTTTCATTACCTGTATAACCTAGTAGACCAGGTATAAGGTATACAACGAGAATACGTGCATTCATATTGTACCGATATAGGTTGTAGGTAGGTATCTATATAAAGGTGTATTTCTACGTAGGTATCGGTTATTTCATTTTCTGCAATAAAGCCGTTAACTATTTATACCAGCCCACGTTCTATTGATTGATATCACGGTCGTTTCCATTTCCATTTCCGTCAAGTAATTACATTTAAATAAAATCACCGATGCGTGTGCCACCGAGCTATCTATAATACGGTTGCGCTACCACATTGCTGTTCCGGCGTTGGCATACATGTATGTATGAATATAATTTAGCATTATCTGTGTTATGCATTTATACATACGTACGATACTTGGACGCAGGTACGTTTACTTGAGGGGAATTAGGAGTCGCCACTTGCAATCTAACCTAGCCAACATAGGGAATATTCATTTTCCATTGAATCCGATCAATGCAGTTTTGATGGAGTGAAATACTTGGCTACTTTCTGCCATCGTAGTCAATGTATTCTCAAAGTTACGTCAAAATCGATCGAGTCATTTGCTCATATTTACGATTCTCGTTTTCGAAACGGTTTCTGTAGCTGACGCTATGACGTTGAATGTACCAAAACCGTGTCGAAAACGAGAATCGTACATTTTTGCAAACGACACGATCGATTTTGATGAAACTTTGAGAATTCATCGCGTACGATGGCAGAAAGTGGCTAAATATTTCACTTTTTCGAAACATCGATCGGATTTCATGATCAATAAATATTTCCCGTGTTAGCTAGGTTGGATTGCCAGCTGTGACTCCGAATTCCCCTTGAGGGTATATAATTTAACGAACGACGTGTACTCGCTCGTTAAGAATTTTTCCGTCTTTTTTTTCTCCCTCTTTTTTCAGCTGTATACAAAAATCTCGAAAATTTTCATTATCGTTCAAATTCGCTTTTGTTATACCATAGCTATGAGGATCTATAGGTGTACATAGATACGTATACATTTGTACATACGCATTACGCCGCATGCATATCGGCGAAAGAATTTCATTGAGCTGTTTAAATGAGGAAATGAAGAGTCAAAATCTTTTAATCTGAATTTCACTCGAGCTCATTCGACTGGCGTTTGAAAAGAAACACCTTCCGGATATTCCAGAGGTTTTCAAGTTATCTACGTGCCTATACTGTATTTAAAAAAAAGGCGACGCCAGCTAGCCCCTTAACGGCAAAATTGAGTAGCTACTGCTGCTGCTGCTGCTGCTGCTGCTGCTGCTGCTGCTGCTGCTGCTGCTGCTGCTGCTGCGTTTCCTGTTATATATACCTACTCAGCGCGAGTCTGACGATGAGATAAATTTGGAAGCATGCATGTACAGCAGCGTACGGCTACCGCGGTATTTCCAAACTACACGAGAACGACGGCGTAGGTAGTGCACCACGTACCTCTATATACAGACTTGAAATCCGAAAGGTCATTGCCCTAGTTCTTTTTTAGGGTGCCTGCACACATATGTTCCGAATAGGGTGGAAGCACGTGGAGGGAGATGGTGGCGAGCGGAAAGAGGAGGAATTTCGTTCAGGGGTGGAGGGGAGCGAAGTTAAAGGAACAGGATTTTGCCGATCGTGCATGAGCTTTCATTTTGTTTGGCTCAACCGAAACCATACGCATATATATATACGTACACCGATAACTATAACTGCAGGAAGGCCATGCCACACCGCGCCACCGTAGCTATAGGTATATCATACGACATGCATATCATTGGATGAGAAACTAAAAGCTCCGTAACAGCTGTGTATAGAGGGAGAACAGTAATATTGCTATATAATATGATCACGTATGTATAATGTGGGTATTGATTATTACGGCGTTTAACCCTGCCATAAATGACCGTCCAGGCATGTCCGTATCGATGTAATATACATACATACATACATACATGGATGCGTACGCAGGTACTCGACATGTGTATGCACGGTATAGGAGAGTTGGCTTGAAAACGTGATAGTTTCAACGCGAAAGTCTGGACCGCTCGAGCTCTGTGCACGCGCACGTTTATCATAATTTGATAAATTGTGTATACTTAGTAGCTATAGTTATGTGCTCGTACGTGTGCCTATCTAATCGAGAGATTAGTCATGCGGATAAAACTGCAGCAGCTAGTAAGGAAGTGTTTTTTTGTTGCGGAGGAGTTGACGCGATCGAGTATAGACATACAACGTGTATACATATGCACGAGTATATCGAATGAATCATATAGTTAAGTGGATGATTACAAGACACATGTATGGACGAGCATACACGCACATCATCGAATTACCGATGTTTCTCTTATTTTGGAGTCAAACAAAAAACGGAGAAAATTGAATACAGCGCACTTGAATCCCTGCGTATGTTAGCACGAGCGTATACATACGTACCTATGTAGATACATGTAGGTATATGGTTTCTGTATACATACTCAAGTAAATGGGAATATTAATAATTCAATGGGAGGATGTACGCCGCGTGAACACGTTGCTAGAAGTGTAGGTATAGGTTCGGTCCGTCCGTGCACGTCAAGGAAGCCTTTACCTTATTACCTTATTTTTCGTAATTTGTACATGTGTACGTTTCTCTACGTTTTCTATTTTTTGGTTCGCGACTGGATGGGTATCCTATGATTTATGGCTTTGTATCATTTCTGTCCGTACGTTCCTCCTCCTCCTCTCGCTCCTTCTTCTCTATCCTTGACTGAATGAACTATGAAATGAATGCATATATTCAAGGAAGAGCAGGAGGAGGAGGATGAAACACGGATGTTGAAAAGGGGTAGGTGGGTATAACTAGTATGAAATAGCGACTAAACTCCTCTTCCTTTAGACTGGAAAAATTTCATTGGTTCGCGATCATCGGGCTAATTATATCATTGCCGTTTAGATAGGCGCGTGCATGTGAATGCTACCTACAGCTACTATACAGTAGGCAAGCATTTATGTGCATTGGCATACCTGGCTGACATGCTGACGACAGGCTCTTGTATTATAGGATATGGTCGTACATGTAGTCTACGTAGGTATAGAGCTGAGGTTCAACCCCGCGTCGCCGTATCTCATTATAGTTCGTCCAGGTATGAATATATAGCGTGAGTCACTCGTTGAAAAAGGGGGAAACAAAGTTCGCTAAAAGGAACGGGTCTGACATAACGAGCTACCAAATGAAAGGCAGGTAGGTATGTAGGTACCTATATTCTCCGTGCATATAACGTATGTATATACATATATTGGAAACGCAAGGATTGAGGATGTATTGCTCGTACAATGTATAGGTAAACACGCGCGCACAGATAAGACAGATTTACGTGCGGCCGGAGTAAAACGCAAACGCGGACGTCGGACGTTTTCTGTGCGGGTTCCCTTCGAATCGACAACGACTGCGTGTACGGCCGGTCCTCTTACTTGTGCCTCACCTACAAATGTTTTTGCTTCCTCTTACTTTTGCGAAACATTTGCATTTCAGTTCGTTCGGTTACACACTTTGTTAGTTAGTTGGTCAGTTAGGTGGGTTAGGTTGGGTTGGTACAGCGACTTTGCTCAATGATCCGTTCACCGCGCGAACGTGACGCGCTAGATTCTAACGGCAGGAAAAAATAACTTGTGAGAATTTGTGTGTTTTTTTTTCTTCTCTCTGCGTCTCGTATTCAGACCACGCATGTTTTCCTTCTTCAAGACATCTACGATCTTCGGAATGAGAATTCAAAGGCCTTGATACGGAACTTTCGAGAGTGATACTGCAATTTTTGCGAACTTCACGATTACGGAAATAGTCGGTGAAGTTTGCATCCAGGCGACCCAATACGATTCTCGACATGATCAATTCCGCATTCTCCTATAATATGTGAACCATGGCTACAGAACGTAATCTTACGATGCATATACTGTATGTGTAGGTACCTATTATATAAATTCCAGAAGAAGGAATCCATCGATCGCATCCTGCGGAATCGACGCAATCGATCCGTCAATGAAGCCGTATACTTCATTATAGGATAGGTACGCACACCCAACTGCACACGAATCCGGTCGAAGAATATTTTCCCAAGATTTTTTGTTTGCGGTGTAGCTGCTCGAATGAAAGAACAAAAATGAGGAGAGAAAGGTAGTGCGAGGTAAGTGAATAAACACCGCGTATCCACCTACACCTACCTATAACCTTATAGTAAGTCAACAGCGAAAGTCAATGCTTTCCGGTGTTCCGTAGCCAAGCAAAAAAGCAAAAACAAACAGCCGCTGCGCATACCTATAACTATACCTATGCGTATGATACATAGCTACAGTAGGTATGTAGCTATATATCTATTACCTGTATATATAGATGGATATATTCATATATGTATATATAGTTTGATACAACTCGGAGCACGGTCGCGGTCTTTATTAGCTCATTGACTTCTATGCGCATGAGTTGTGTCGAGTGAATAATACGTACATATAGGTGTATGTGAATATGTATACATTCATATATATTATATATATTACGAATACCTATACACGAGTGAAACGAATGATAAACTCGCCTGTGGCCGTCTGTTTATTATGCACTAAGTGAACGAGACAACAAGTGCGATGATGGCGATGAGTGAAGTAGGTATAATATAATATGTACGTTCGTTTCGAGAACTATGATGACTTGGAATCATTGTGAACGTCGCGAGCATCTCCATAGAAATGTGGCCGAAAGTGCACAATTTTGAACGGTCAACTGTTCGTGGTTTTCCGCGCGAACGGTTATTCACTGTCAGCAGAATATAACGTGAAAAATAATATCACCTGTTTCGGTTCGCCACCTACACGTCATGACTCACGAAGAATTGTATTTTTGACACGATTTTTGGCCGAAGTTATCCGATGAAGAAAAATCTCGATCTCGAATCAGCCAAGGAAACAATTCAAGATTTTGGCTTCGTCGAAGATATCGGTCATAAATCGGTTTGAATGACAATTCTTCACGAGCCGTGATATCCAGAGTTTCCAAAATCAACCGGTCCCGAAATCGGCGCGAAACGAAATTGAGATCGAAGGATCGCCAAAATGGGTTGACATTGCAGCTTCTCTTGATTCATAAGATTTTGGGGCGTCCCGAAATCGGCCGATTGCCGAAATCGCGTCGAATGAATGAAGATTTTTCTTAATCGCAAAATTCGAGCGAAAAATTGTTTGAAAATAAAATTTCTAATTATGTACTATTCGGAATTATTTTCTTCGATTTTGATCAATTGACTCCACAAACTTCAGTCCGATACTATGATCTCTACTATTGGTCTAATACCTGGCTATGGGAACATTATCATGCCAATATAACAGCTCACGGCGATATTACCAGATCTACTTCTTCGGCTATCGAACTCGAGACCTTAACCTTTCCTGCGCATGTAACGCCAGTTCATTCGTCGGTTCTGTCCCCGTCTGAACACACCGGCTAGTTAGCTATATGGCAGGCTGCTGTTGCCGCTGCAGGTTTCTTTCAGGCATTCACTTCTGTATAACACGTCGATCGCAAGCCTAACTAAGTATGCGTATCCCTCCCTCCCTCCCGCCCTTCTTCTACTTCCCTCAAACCGTATGATACGGCCGCGTCGCAACTAATTTATTTTCTCCCACTGACTGCCAGAGACTGCTGCAGGCGTCAAATCAAATCGCGCGCAACTTTAGAATGTCAACGAACGATCGAACGAACGAAATCGAATCAAGGCGCACAAAAAATATCCGCTTGTCGGCGAACGTTGATAATAATTTCACCGATTGATTAACACGGCGGATTTTTCCGTTCACGTCATTTTCGCAAATAATCTGAATCGCGACAGCGTTATTTTTTCCGAAACTTGCGTCACCTTGCTGATCTGTTGAGAGTAGAAAATCCAAGCTCGTTTTGATTTTCATCTTTTGTTTCTTTTCTAAAAAATCCCGAGCGATTCGACAACTACTTTTGGTCATATCTCTTCCGTGCAAACTAGAGTCAAGAACTCTCAAGAGTAAATCCAAGTAAAAAGGAAGGAAAAAAGAAGGGGAAAAGGAGTTCGCGAGTGCAGGATGTTAAAATTTTGAGAAAAAACGACCAAGTTATATACCTGCGTGCATACGAGTATGGATTTTGGAGTTCCGACAATGGTAACACGAAGAGAAAAGGAACGAGCTCACGGACAATCATTGTCATTGGCACCAATGAAGCATATACTCCCAAAAAGCGAGTAGGTCCGTACAGGCATATCCCTGTGTATAGGACCTATAAAATGAAAGGATTTCAATGGAAAATTAGAAAATTAGAGCATTGAAGCGAACCTTGTTCCAAAGGGGATCGGTGGTACGGAGCCTGTATAAGGAGGAAAGTGCATATTTGGCTCGTGCCTACGAGGGTGCTCGATGGTTCTCGGAGATCCCGGGGGGTATTCTCTCTCGTTCGGTCGATCAGTCGTTCGGTCGTTCCTGCATATGACGTGTCGTAGAGTTCTCCCTCGCCCTTTTAACGCCCCTGGAGAGAGATCCGTTGTATTGCGGAGCAACGGCGCCTCCCCCCCCCCCCCCCCCCCCCATAATCGTTAGAAGGCAAATCAATGACTGAATTTCACAGGCTTCGGTGCGGCAATGACTCGTTGCGGGATGTACATGTGTATAAATAAATGTAGTAGGTATATAGTATATAGTACGGAGTATATAGACGTAGACGACTCTGAATTTGTACCTTCGAAAATTTCTTTGATCCTGCGATACCTAGAGCTTGGACTGCGAGCTTTATTGGAGACGCAGTGCAGGTATAACGAGATTTGAGAAAAACGAGAAATAAAAAAATTGAAAATTAATTGACGGAAGGTAACGAACTCGAAAGCTTTCAAATCGTTTGATGAAACAGATTGAAATTTCAGCGTGTCTGTCGACGTGCGTGTACGTCAGCACATATGCTCGTATGTATACCTACTATATATATATATATACACATACTATCGCGCACAGGGTAGGTAGGCAGGTTAGGTGTGTATGCAAACTCCGAAGGGAATGAATTCGACTTTCAGACAATCACAATTGGCATCGCGATTGACACGTCGTATGTAATACCTATATACCTACCAGATTCTATCGATTTCAATTATTATGTGCATGGGTGAAGCCCGCGGAGAGCTGATTGTGAGCGTTGAAGATTTTTCTCGTTGTTGTTTTTTCATTCGACCATCTTTTCTTTTTACTTTCATTAGTTTCATATGTTCGATATACGTATGTATATACGTTTCGATTCGTGCGCGGTTATCGCCTCCGATGTAGTTGCCGCGGTTATGCGGCAGCGAAACAATTCTACCGTCTGTCGTAAATATCGATGTAGGTAATATACGTACGACAATTTTTTCGGGACTTGTAAGATTCAATCGAAGATCTTCCAGAAACGAATTTTGGCAAACTGCTGGTATCGCTGAGATGAATTATCTTGCGATCAGCGACTCGAATCCCGTCTTTCTACAAGGATCACTACCAATGGGGTGCTGCGATCTTCACGATATACTATACGGACCCACGAAATTCGTCCCACGAAGGATATGCATCGATACACGTGTTATTGTACATTATTCCATGATAATACAGCGAGAATTCCTAACCTCCGAACACTCGGAGGAGCGTTGAGGTGGCCGCGAGCCCGAGACGTAAATTGTTTCGGTGATTTTCGATTTTCCGATTTAATTGTATACACATTACTACACTAAAAACGTCAAAAATTGACGACGCGGGTTCCGCCGCCGCCCAAACGCTGCTCCGAGTGTTCAGAAGTTAGGAATCTTCCTTATTCTGTACAATAATTGTGATTGCTATATTGGCTACGTAACATTCGATTGTGAAACGTAAATGGAGTACAGTACGGGTGCCTAATACCTGCAACACAGAAAATGTGATCCACGAGTATCGATCGTTAGAATGAATACGTACGTACTACATACCCATGTATGTATGTACCTATACGCAGCTGTAAAAATTTTACTCCATTACTGCAATTTGCGAACGAGGTTCCGCACTCAGAGGTTTCGCTAATTGCATATACCTAGGTACGTGCCTAACGAGCAGAGAACTTTTCGGCATTTGCCATTTATATATGAGCATAATAGTTAGTTAATATAAAACGCGTTCGTCGAGGGTCAGGGTTCTGACTGTACGAATACCTACGGGAGTAAATAACGAAAAGACACATGTGATAGGTAGGTACCTAACATACAAACATACCTACATAGGTAGGTACACGCAAGTGTCGTGAAAGAAAGTTGGACGGAATCGGTCACCGAGTTAATTGAAATAAAACTTGATAACTTCAGCAGCAGGATGTATTTCATATGTGTCTCGCGGAGATGCTAGCCCATCTCCCATCTCCGAGCGATCGACGAACGCCGCTGACTATACCAAACTAATCACTAGCTGCGTTCGCATTCGTTAGGTATATATTATACCATATATGTATATATACACACACCGTGGTTCAAATATGGCAGATGATTTCTTAACATTACTCACAATCAACGATCGCCCCCGCCGGGTAGCTATATAGGTAGATGATATACCTGGTAGCGATTTTTTATTCTATACCTATACGCCGCCACATTACCACACTCTCATCGGCATTGTACGAGTGGTAAACAGCTGAGGCAACTATGCCTACTAATCTATGGTAAATTTATAATTTCATAATACACATGGCTCTATATCTATGTGCGTATACGTATAGGTACCTACGTAGATATATATATATATATATATATATATATATATATATATATATATATATATATATATATGCCTTTATATTACTCTGTGCGACATGGCTGGCGGTTTGGTATTTAGGAAAGGCCAGCTCCAACGACCAATGTCACAACTCGTTTGAAAGGCGCTAGAATATAACAGCGCGTTCGTGTGTCTATACACATAATGGCGAGGAGGGGGATACTTTTTCTATTTTCTTTCTTCTTTTCTCACACCGCACTACGACGTCCGCGCTGCATAATTGCGCGGTGATCGCAGATTCATCTTTTTTGAATCGGAAAATTTTCATCGCGTGACAGATGACAGCATTGAATCAATCGTTTTGAGAAACACACGGATTCCGGAGAAGCGCTTCCTTTCGCTGTTTACTTTCAGAATCGACATTTTTTATCGGGCAACTGAAGCGATTTTTGGGCCGATCCCCTTTACCCGATTATCTGAAAGTGGAAAGCGGAAAATTACTGACGAGCGAGCTGCGTATATAACGCTTTGAACGACTCATCTGCCACTATTGCCGTGGCACATGGCAGGAGAAACGGATTCTACGAGCGGCGAAGAATCGCGACGATCTTCTTTCCGTTGGAGGATATATTCTCTCCCTCCGCCCCTCACATTAGCGTGGAATAGCGTGAATATTCAATTCCCGAGGAAGCCGAAAACTGCGGCTGCGTACATAGGTATGTATGTATGTATGTATGTATGTATGTATGTATGTATGTATGCATTAGGTAGGTACACGTACGTGAGAGCACGTATAGAACTTCGGAAGACTGTTAACTGCCCGTTTCCCATGAGTCAAGCGTCTTTTAACCCTTTCAGAATTCACCTTCTGCTCTAAACACCTATGCGTTGTACATATATTCTACATGTATGTATATACTTCTCTACGAAGAGAGGACGAAAAACGGGTGTTTTTGGTATACTGGTCCGACCGGTTTTCTTTATGACAAGAAGAGAAAACGGGGGGGGGGGGGGGGGGGGGGGGGCAATCAGGGATTGGATAAGAGGGCGCATATGTCTTCGAGGAAAGGTACGCAGGTAGTACGCGTACGTGCATATTGCGATCATGCACCACCTAAGTAACTTACCGACTACTTAGGTACATGTATACGTAGAAACATACCTTATATCCATAAAGCAATAAAGGACGAAAGAACGGAGGTAGAAGGTACCGGGAGGAAGGTTCGCATCGTGTTAATAGGCAGGCAATTTATCCACGAGAAAGTAACGAAAGATCGTCGGCAAAAAGGAAGAGATTTTGGCGACAATTTTTCGCCGACTGTGGCATCGCGCGAATCCGACGCCGGTGAATCTGCACCTGAATCCGCGATCTAGTAACCGAATAAAAGTTGTAACCGTTTTCCCCCGTAGAAGCTTGAATTTTCTACCATTTCGGAAATCGGGACGGGACACAGCCGACATCGGATATCAGTTCAGTACCGTAAATTTCTGTGGGTGCAGTTCGACGGGGAATGGAAAAATGGAAGTTGATCAACGAGAAGTTGAAGAAAAACTTGCATCGGTCGATAAAATTACTCGCGGCAGCGAAGAGAAATGAACCGTGAATCCTGGGCCTACTCGAAGGAAAGGTTCCAAAGTCCGAAGTAATATATTCAAGTTACATAATAAAGGAAGGATCCCGTCTGTGTAGACAGTCCCTTGGGAGCTGGGAAAGATCCCTTGGCCGAGCGCGGACTGAAGGATCAAGGGGTATAAGGGACGGACCGCGACGGTGCCGAGGGGACGTCGTTCATTAAAGGGACAGTTTGACCGTGAACCAAGGATGGGCTGCGGCGGCCAAGAGGAGGCCGGGCCGCTCCGGTATCCAGAGGCTATTGTAGGTCCGGTATCTCGGCGAAAGGTTTCTGAACTCGGGTTTACAATAGACGACGACGGACCGCCGCGCCGCGCCGGCCCCCCTCGTCCCTCGACCCAAGTGCTTCGGATATGCATGGAGGCTCGTCGTTTAAAGGGGTTGATATATACGCGATTCGGAGGTTACCGTTCCTTCCTCTATCTTCCCCGAGTTCTTCCTTATTGCCGTAGACCTGAGACGGGCTCGGCTTCGCAGTCCTCGGATACTTTTCATTCCTCGACTAACGTAATACAAATGTTACTCCATGATTCAACATCGCATCCTCAAGTGCGGTTTCGACGTTCTAGCTACAATTGCATCGATCTGTCAATCATCATTGACGTTCGCAGGGTATCGAATACCTGCGGTACAGGTGAAGAGAAGTCCCCGAGCTGATTTTGATGGTAATGAAAGAATGATATTGGGTGGAAAAGGGGAGAAAAAATGATTCGGTTTCGGAAAGTTTAGAGCCTGAATTTATCTGGAAAACTCGCACTATATTCTGAGTAACGGAACCGGTCCGTGAATTCGAATCGGCGAGAATTCATGATGTGATTATTTTCGACGCAAGAAGAATTTCGAAACGGGATTAGGACTCGTCGAAATTCAAGTTTCAGGCACAATTCGAAGTTTTCGGATACGCACAATCACAAGAGATTCGTGACTCGGCTTTCAGAAATCAAATGCCAAAATCTTTAACCTACAAAAGCGAAGTTCGCGAAGGCGCTGAAATTTTTCGCGAGATAGTCGCAGATTTAACTGTAAAGTCAATTCCTTCTTCCAGTTTTTTTTCCCCGTTCAAGAGGTTGCCTAAAAATCATTACCCAAACAGTGAAATGACGCTGAGCCGTTATACGAATACCCAAATCGTAAGTAGGCACAAAAGAGAAGTATATAGCTGCCGCGCCTCCCTTATGTTTTTGAGAGCGCGGTGTGCTTGTGAAATTTGAAAGTTCTTTCTTCTCCGTTGCATTGGACTTCACTTTCACAAAGCCGCTTGGTGTGCAAAGAGACGTAGAAGGAGACGGAGGAGAAGGAGGAAGAGGGCCTTGTCTGAAGAGTTTACACACGCCAAACAATATACCTACATACACATATATATGCGTACGTGTATGTATGAGTATATGTTGTACGTTTACGAAGGCATATTATACTCAACCATGTGGATGTAGTTGGTGGGTAGTTTTGGGAATAAAATTCCTTCCAAGCCCGCGCCGCGAGCACGTTTTATTGTGATAAGCCTTAAAATGGCGATGAATTTGATCATTGCCCTTTTTTGTTTTCTTGAATTTTTCAACAAAAAGTTTCGTAACTCGCCGGATCCACGGGCGTTTCACTGTGTCGGATGAACAATAAACTAACAATGGATAATTCATGAATTATTATCGGTGACAGCGACGCGTAGATCGCGAGACGTAGGTCGCGCGTTGGTAAGAAGAGAGGTACGTACGACTGCTGCTGCATAATGTACAGGGTGTTTCACTTCGAGTGTCGAGAGTGGGAGGTACTCAATCGACACGACGCGACGCCCTGGTCGACCGAAATTCTTACGGGAACACACGAGATACAATTTTTCTTGGTGTAGAAAAGAAGTATGAAGAACGAATCTCAATCAGGCCCGTTGTAGGTATTCGCTTATTTCGGCGCTTGCGGAAATGATTCAAATTGTTCGCCCAACTTCTCTATCAGTACGAAATAAACATCGGAGTTGATATTTCTTTCCTACGCCAAGAAATTCTATCTTGTGTTCTTGTGAGAATTTCGTTTGACCCAAATCTTCTAGTTGTTAATTGGCCGAACGGGCGGGGCCCCTCATGCCCATCGAGTCGCTCCCATTCTCGACACTTGGAGCGACACACCCTGTATGTATATATATATATATATTTATTACATACATTATACTGAAAATCTTGTTCAAACACACGTCAATCGTATGGTAGTGTTATTATTCCTACGGGAAGGCGAAGAAGACAATTTGAAGACCGTAACGCTGATTCAATTCGAATTTTTTTATCTCCTTTTCGCTGTTTCCTTGTTTTTTTTTCTATCCATTTTTCTTCACTTTTCGCTCGTTTAGGTGAACGCGACAACCGTTACATAAACCTACCTACCTCCTTCCGAAAGCGGTGACGAATACGTATTCTCCGAGATTGTAAAGCAAACAAAGAATTCAAGAGTACGAATGCACGACTTCCGTTCGGATTTCAAGAGGTCAAAAATTTGTCAGGTAGATATATATATACACATATACCTGTATATTATACCAGGTAGACACTTACTTCACGTTTGAATACATGCCGCGGTTTTTCCTTTACCCACAATACGCCGAGGAATATATATCAACCATTCGTTCGTTTCGTTTGCTTGGTTTTTATTTTTTCAAATTTTAGTGACCATTTTCCAACGGAAGAAAAGAAAAGTCACCGACCCACACACCGTACAAAATCTTTACAGAGGTTTCAATTGTATGATCAACTTTATGATACAGAAGAACAAGTACCTATATATATATATATATATATATACATATAGGTGGAAGTTGAGAAAATTGATTCGAGTGACATTTACCGCCCATTATATGTACATGACTTGTTTGCGAGGAATGAAATCAAACATGGAGGTACGAGAAGTCCAATTCGCCAACTGTATCATCGGACGCATGTCAGGGTCAAGTATATAGAGAACGATTTTTACGTAGCCGTCACGTCTCGCGGCAGCTGGCTGCTGGCTATGTATTCGTCGATTGTATGTATACACATACATATACCTACTGTATATAGGAGTAGGTACATTATATCTCAGAGTTCGCGAACTCGACCGTTATTTAGCTAACGAAGAATCACATCACGTGACGGACACGCGTCTCGTTAGTATATAGGTCGGTATACGTATGCGCAGACGTATTTTCCTGGTTTATGCTCGATATTGAAAAGCAGAATGAGAAGAACGTGCCCGGTAGGTAGTGTCCGTCCAGCCGTAGCTGCCTACCCGCCGGGCTTTTACACAAAAACGGAGGGAATTCGTCCTCCGTGATTTTGTATCTCGAGGCTTTGAGCCCGTTTAACAGGATCGGATCTCGGGTACGGGAGGGAAGGAGTCTGAGCCCTAGATAAACTGGATCATGGTAACGCGGATCTACTTTTTTAGACGAGCGAAAAGCGGCAACTCGTTTACAGCCGTTTTACAGCACACGGTGTATGAAAACTGGTCCGAAACTTGTCTGGCTCCGTACTCCTATCCTAGCGGTCGCAGAGGAGTCGGAGAATCTGACGAGTCTGATTGACGAGAGCAAACTCAACGTTACCAACAAAACAGAAGAGGATCGCTATAGCGATAAATTAATTGGGACAAAGTTCCCGCGAGTCAAAAATATATGTTATTGTGAGCAACCAGTACGGCTTACCCCCACTCATCGATTGCTCTACCGAAGTACGGGAACGGCCAGACTACGACAGGCCGTCGAACACACACGTCAGGCCGGGGGCCACCATTGCCAGAATTATATCGATTCCCACAAAGATATTTCTAATCATTGACAACGCTCTCTCGAACGATAAATTGACGAAGCCCGGGCGGAAGAAAGTTCAACAGGATTGCATTAACAGGATATCAATTGAAACCCATGTGGAATAGACCACCGGTCACGGCCAAGGATCACTTAGCATCGGGGTACCCCAGTAACCGAGTGCAACGCACCCACCGCATTCTCACACGGACAACGTCATCGCTGGATGACAATCATCTTAGGCTAAGTTTCATTTCTATTTTTTTTGTATCATTCGACGTTCATCTCTCCTCTTTTTTTTTTTTATCTGTTTATTTTTCGTTGGTGTGAACCAAACCTCTCAATCTACATCATCCGATAGTTAATTCTTTGTTTTTTCTAAGAAATAAACACAAAACCGTTACAGTTATACTCTCTCATTTCTCATATATTTTCTCATCAAATACGTAAATCCAAAGTTAAAGTTATACGCGCCAGTTACAATGTAAAGACACGGGTTCTAGGCAGCGGCAGGCAACATTTTAGTTTGTTCCACGTTTCGTATTCGAATCATGGTAATGAGACCCCTGATCCAATCATCAATGCATTATACAGCTTTCTCGTTTGTAGCAATAGCTTATGATCTGTCAATTAAAAACAAACAAAAATTTCGCCCATCTTTCACTGTCATAATTTCGACGGGCAGTTATGAACGGAACGGAACGGATCGGAACCGATCGAATCGGATCGTTAGATACAACGGCAAATGGATAAATGTTAAAATCAGAGTCTCCAACGACCTACGGCTCTCGAGGTTAGCTGCAAGTTTCTCTTGGAGCGCTGAGAGCGAATGAATGAAAGTGGTTGATTAATAAATGAAAAAGAAAAAAGCAGAGATAGACACCATGCATTGTCCTATTCCTCATACTTCGCAGCTTATAGTTGGATGTCGCTGTATCTGGATCCACGAGACCGAGACAATACCGCCTTTATTGGATCTTCATTTACCTCGTAAATATGTCCCCCCCCCCCCCCCCCCCCCCCCCCGCGGATGTACCTTTTTCTCTTTGGAAATATCTCTGACTCGACGTTGCAGGGTATATCTACCTATATCGGACAAACGGTGGTTTAATCCACTTTTTCCCGCCTTTGACTCGGTTTTTTTTTAATTTTTTTGCTTCTGTTTTTTGTCTCCCTTGTTGGGTCAGTGGCATTTCTAACGTAAGACGACTCTCGTTCCTTGTCGTGGATATATATTCCACGGGGGATACAGAATTGGGATCGGTAGTGGTGAATTGCTGCCGGGTAGAGAACCACGGGAAATCGCCGCGGGGCGACTAGAGTAAGAAAGACAGAAACAGTGAAAGAAATGAGAGAGGTGAAGGAACAGGATAGCCAGAGGATAGCTGGACATCTTATGAATTATTCATGGGGCAACAGCGTTCGCCGTATTTTCAAGTTTAAATATTTGAATACCTCGTTCCCGCTAACGTCCGAAACCAAGCCAAGGAAAAATATTCGCTTATTCTCTTATTCACATGGGAATGAAATGTTTTTCGAAACTATAGTCCAACACCGAGGATAGGTAAATGTGTTAAGCTGATGGCCATTTTCATCATTTCCTTTTTCTCTACGCAGACATCTAATCATCCATCCGACACCAGATTCCTACATTATACATAGGACTTCGAGCAGATTTCACAAGTATTAATCAAGCTTGTATAATTGATTTTTTGAATGATTAACTGCTGCTGTCTGATTGTTGCACAAGGTACGGTAGCTAGCTAGCCGTGTTGTGGGTACCATTCATGTTGTGAGGCAGATAGCAGTTCCTCTGATAGAACGCAGAGGGGCAGAGAACTTTTGCCCGTAAATGGAGGAGTGCTTGCGTTAGTGCTAGTGCCGGTGGTGCTAGTTCCAACCACGTCCCTGAGTCTTGGGGTGAAAATGCCGGCAGATATTACCTCACAACTATACGTTGCGAAGTCGCAGGTAGCCATCGGCATGAAGCTCCTATTCTACTGCCCGATGAAAAAGGCGACCGAAGAACCAAAGACAGCATCTGGTTTGGCGAACACCCTACTGATCTAAAACTGGGAAAGTTGCAGTATTTCTTCTCCCATCGAAATTACTTCCTGATTAAAGTTCGATTCTTTGGTTTTTTTTTTTTGGGGGGGGGGGGGGGGGGAACAATTGGAAATGACATTTTTGGTTTTTTTCGTTTCGTAAGTTTTGATCGGAAAGTCGATTTCAGATGATAGTTAGGGCACGAGAAACTCAATCTCAAATCCGATACGCGTGAGCAGCTTCGCGTTAGTGTTCCGAAGACGATCCTGAGAAATGAATGCCCTGCGAGCATATATGTGCGCGATCAGTGGCGTACACCGCGTTTTCGTTGAGTTTCACGTTTCACTGTACATTTTTCGGGATAGGCGGGACATGTAGGTATACCTAGATACGAAAATGACACGGAGGGAAAGATTGGAAATGAATGAGGAGTCCGTTTGGCAGTCGGGTGGATATATATGCACGGGAGTCATCCGTTCCATCCCATTTCGGTCCATCTCGTTTCATTTCATTCCATTTCCTTCCGCGCTCTGGATCGGTTCGTTGGCCGAGTTTCGATGTGGCGAAGTGAAGGGTCTTCGCAAGGGGTCCGCTAATGGAAGGGTCTCTACCCTGCCCAGTCCACGACTGGGGCTATAGTCGTGATATATATGCGGTTCGTGATGGGAATACGGGACAATCTCGAGGTCAGTAACGTACCTTATAGCTGGTACCCGGTATTTTCTGAGGTGCCTGAAATCCCGATGGATTTTCCAGGCCATGAGACTCCGGAGAGTACAGGTATCATTTTTGAAGGAGTTTTGACGCAAGTTGACAATCGTAGAACTCCGAATGTTGAATTTACGAAGTGGCACGTTTCGAAGTGAACGGAAGGAGATTTGGCCTGTGATAATGGGAAATTTAAAACCTCCATTGAATTCGAACGTAATGCACTCTGTGAGTTGAAGCTGCAGAGGTCCGAGGTCCGAGGTCTGATAAGAGAGGCAGCACATAACAACTATACAACGGCTGTCATCCAACGGGGCATAAGTGAGCCGAGGACAAGCGAGTTGCAAAACTTCAAACACTTTACTTGCAAATTAAAGTCTAACTTTGCAATCTCCGCGGGCATGCGCGCAGAGCTCACCGTATATGGCATAGCTATGTACCTATGTAGACATTTATACATGCACGTACGTACATATGTATATATTATCTTCATGCGCATGCAAACTGTAGTTACGTACGTACATAACTAGTTCAGGTGCGCCACACATCTAGGTAAAATATGAATCCACCTACTCGCTCCGGGAGGTGGACGAAAGGCTATCTCACATTTTCGGTATTTCCCTATTTCGACAAAGATGAGCGTGCGAGAGAGAGAGAGATTGATTGATTGATTGATAGAATTTATTTATGGAAACCCTTGAGGCAAATAGATACACAGCATCAGCTAAAAGTAGGGAGACAATGAAAGAAATGTAGTAAAATACAGCAATCGTAAGTGCGAAAGAGTAAAACAATCTCTCGAAGAGAAGACAAAAAACAAACAAACAATATACGTAAGTGGTAATAATATAAAAACTTAAAAGTAGGCAAGGGGCAAAATAAGTAAAAATGAACAAAGATAACTGAGCAAGGGAAACAAGCAAGCGCCATTTACCGAACGCACAGATAAGTTAAACATGAGATATAAGAAATAAAGTATAATATACCTAATATGCACATTCCAATACAGCTCGGTGCACTTAACGCAACCAGGTAGGATGGGCAGCTAGGTGGATTCAGTGTCACTTGAGAATAAATACACGAAAAGTTTAGTCTTGAAAATACCATATAGGTTGAGGCGGAGATGACATCAGTTGGAAGAGAGTGCCAGAAGTAAACAGCTGATAGGAGAAAAGAGTTCCTATACGTACAAGCGCGATGTGCCGGAACACAGAAAACAGCAGGGGAGGCCTGGCGAGACGGACGAGCGTTGTCCGGAGTCAATCGTATGAATAAGTCAGATATATTTAAGCAGGTACAACACCCTTGAGGATGTTGTAGACCATGACTCCAAGGAAGTAAAAACGCCTCGATCTCACTGAGAGCCATCCCAGCTGCTTGCGTGAGGAGTAACATGTTCATGCAGACGCAGATCAGAGACAAATCTGACCGCGCCGTTGAGCAGTCTTTGGGGTACAAGATTCAATTCACTAGAGAAATCATTATAGACGAGGCAGCGATAATCGAGGAGGGGGAAGATGAGAGATACAACGAGAGAGGATCGCAACTCGCGAGAAACAGCATTACGGTGGTACTTAAGGCGAAAAAGCGCGAAATTGACCTTATTAGAAACAGACATAAAATGTCCACGCCAAGAAAGAGTCGAGCACATGATGACCCCAAGGTTACGAGCACTACTAACGTAAGGTTGAGACGTGCCAGTAACCGAGATATAGGTGGCAAGCTAGACAAGTCAATCCGATTGATAAAGGTACCACCACTTCCCAGAATGAGTATCTTGGACTTGTCAAGATTGAGTTTCAATCCATTGGTGACAGCAAAGTCAGCTATGACTCCCACATCATGGGTGATCCTCTCAATGCTGCCAAGAAGCTCAGAGGGAGGGCACGAGAGGTAAATCTGCGTATCGTCAGCAAAGATGAGATGTTGCGAGTGTTGCAGATTAGCACCGAGAGAGAGAGAGAGAGGTTCACGAAGCAGAGCGAAATTTTTGAGGAATGATTTAGCGATACGATGAATAATTATCAAAACGATGAAATTTGTCGTTGTCTGTTTTTCTCGGATAAAATGTGAAAGTGAAGTGGATTTCAGGCACGCGCCTTCGAGTCACTCTTCGGATCCGTCACTGCTTTTGATTCTGTGCCACGAAGCCAAGGTCCAGCACTCTCCTCCATATTGAAGTCAGCGCGAGTTTTGCAGTTATATCTTTACCCATGTACAAGACGTAGTATGTGTGTAGTAGGTACATACAAATGGTTGACGTCTGTAGCAACTACGGCGCGGCGGTTCGTTTAACCGACAACTATAACATGACTGACTCGTGATTCAACCAACGAATGCATCTGTTCTTTATGTTTGCCATACAACGAATGCGTGGAGATTAGTTCAAAGAGAAATACTCATATATATAGGAGTGTATATATAAATACAGATACAAATATGAGTATGAATGTGAATACGAGTACGAATAATTTAGGGTCGCTGCTGCGAAGACGTGAGTAAAGAGTAGGTATGCGAACTGTCGCGTCGCGTCGCACGCGGGAGAAATATTCGCTGGAAGAACGTTGGACGGATAAAAAAAGTGGAAGAGAAACCGATGTTAACAAGCCGAAGTAGATTCTTATCAATTTTCGATGATACAAATTACTTTACAAGGGTTATCTTATCTCGATGATAACCATCGCGATTGTGAAAATATCGCCAATCTTATCATTTCTCGCCAGCTCGGTACACCGCAGCGTGTAAAGGGGTGCCTACAATGAATACACATGCAACGACTATTATTAAGTGGAAAATTATGCACAGAAACGAAAAAATACCGGAGTCGAGAGCAGTGCCGTCTTTGACCCGGCTCTCGGGGGGCCCCAGCATTGGGCGAAAAATTGAATTTTCTTCAACGGATAATACGATTTTTGGCCTATTTAGAAAATTTGTCAGCAGACTGAAGCTATTCCAACTGAAAATTTGTCTTTTTGCTGACTGTAAGTGAAAAAAATACTACTGTGGGGGCCCCCCGAAGAACTTTTGGCCCGGGGCCCCACGGTCCCCAAGGACGGCACTGGGCGAGAGCGTATATGGTGATGGACAAGAAGGCGGCGAATTTAGGTAAATAAAACTGTTTATAATTTCATATTTTTCGAATTTTACCAAACCGCGCGTGCGCTCGAATATGTACTATATAGGTGTACAGGAGATGTGCAACTTGCCATTTTCCTTTCTGTCACGTACACGTCCCAGTTTCAGTACGAAAAATGCCACCCAAGTTCTATTAGCATACTACGAGGTTCTGTTTGCTAAATAAATTAGATAATTTACGCAACACGTTCGAAGGTGACTCGGAAAGGCTTCGTAGTATCACCGGACTTGGATAAGTACTTGTATATTCATTTTCGGTTTTCAATTATGTATTTAAACCAATCCTCGAATTTCAGAGTTTGCCTGAAATTTTGCCAATTTCGGGGTTCAAAGAGGAATCTGATCGAAATTTAATGTATAAAATTATCGGGCAGCTGATAACGAATGAACCAACAAACGAGGCATAATTATTCTCATCCGGAAGGAAGACAGGTAAAAATTTGATCCTGATAAAAGTCGAGCGAAAATATCGCTCTAAGGATTTCGTCAATTAGAAACAGGACCTGAAGATGAAAATCATAAATTTATTACGAAATCCTAGAATGCTCGTGAGAGACAGTGATTCGAATGTAGAGTTGAAATCTGTACCAGGCTTTTGCAACCGGAATTCCCCGCAATATTTCGTTAATGTGGAAAAGGAAAAAGGAATCAAAGATCGTGACCAAAACGGTTAACAAAAATCAATCTTAGCTTGTGCTAATTTGAGCACGAGATCCATAATCGAAAGAACGTGAAAATTTCGTGTTCAATGAATAAGCAATAAATTATACATGTATATACCAATAACACGAAATTTTACGATATCTCAATTAATTTTTTCCCTCACTGCACCTCAGATGTTGATTCCAGTTTCTGATTCTCCGAACGAGATCATCGACGAAAGAGTAAAAAAAAATTTATTTCTGCATCTCATCCGCACGTACGCTGCAAAGAAATATAACGACTTTCTGCATTCATTCGAAATTACGGTCGTATCCATTTCCCCATCCGTTTAGAGTAAGGTATAATATTCGAAATTGCAGTATAAATATTTGCACATTTTTAGGATGAACATTTCACGGCAATGGACAGCTTTCTTCATCAATACGTCATTTTTATATCCATTGTGAATGACGAAGTGAGCGTGAGAAAGAGAAAAAGAAGGAGAAGAGGAAGGGGAAAAGAAATCGAGGAAGAAAAAGAAGCTGGGTATACCGTTTCACGTAACTTGCGAGTGCTGAAAATGCGGCGATAACTCGCTTCTGCATGTGCCTAGGTATACCTGCCTACCAACACAGAAGGAGACGAATGAAAAAGGAGGAAAAAATAAATAAAAAATAGCCAAAAAAAGATAAAAATACAAATAAAAGATAAAAAATGAAGAATATATCCTGCCGTCACTTTTGCGTTAACGTCTCTTTTACGCCACTCGAAAATCCGCCTGCGGAATCCCGCGTTGGCAAGTTGAGCCCTAGCTCCGTATAAAGCTTGGGACTGAAACTCCTCAACAATGGCTGCCAGCAGCGGTGCAGCACCAGGAGGCGGAGGAGTAGGTACATACATAACTACCTAGAAGCAGCTTCGCGTTCGAGCAATTCGGTGCCGATCGTCGCGAACCTCGAACCTCGAGCAACGTGAACCGAGAGTAGGTGTAGTTGGGGTGTGTTCCAGTCACCGGGGATTCCCCCACCCTCGCCAAGTCCTAAACCCCTCTCAAGGATCAATACTAACCAGTGTTATCATGCTCCTCTACCGTGCAGCGGCTGACGCTGACGCTGACGCTGACGTTGCTATTCGCTTAAGGTTTCTATATACGAGTGGGAAAATTTTACCCATTTTCAACGGCATCGAATGTATCTACCGGTCTCGTTCAACGTTCTTCATTTTTATTGCTCGACTATGAATACCTACCTAGATTATATACTGCGAGCGCGCAGTGAGTCCAACTCATATCACTCGAGAAAATGTAAACCAATGAATTATTCGATATCAAAAAATCACACCGCTGTACATACAGTTTTTCACGTGATGTGTGATTTTTGAAAAAAATATGAGAACAAGAAAAAACGAAAACTGCAATGAACGCACGGCTGACGTTCGGACGCCCGCCGTCATTCTATTGTTGTATTCGGGTCAAACAAGCAGATAATGGATATAACATTCGCGGGGGATTTCTCCCGTCGTTACTTGCATACTCTGGAGCAAATCCGTTGCCTCTGGCGGCTTGGCCTAATTAAATTTGTCAAAAATTACTTGCGGTCACGTGGTACGTATACAACATGCGCGGCGTAAGCTCGTATCCTCGCATACTGACGCAATGATCATCAACTTTTCGCGGTTAGACAAGGAGAGGAAAAAAAATATAGGAGGAACAACAGAATCGAAAAGTTTGTGAATAATCGCTGTTGGCTGATAAAGCATACACGTCACCTCTATCACGGATTCATGGGAAATCTGCGGTTGGCCAAAAATCTCGTGGTCTATGATTCAGATTGAACTGGATGAAGCTTATTGGAAATGACTATGAGTACCTACCTACGGATCAAGCAGTTGATTGAAAATCGAGGAAATTATGGGATTTTGATGAAAATAATTCAGGTAAGTAAAACGTATGAGTAGAAAAAAGCTCAAGTATTCGAAAGAGGTGGCCGAATATAGTGGAGAATCGGGGAAGAGGGTTGATTGGATTTTTGAATCCAACTGATCCTCAATCCTTCCTTCTCGAAGATTTTCACCGTGATCGTACAACTTCGGTAAACTTTGTAGATAGGTATACCGAGGTAGCAGCTTTTTGGCGCGTTAAGATGATCAGTTTGGAAGCGTGTGTGTGACGTTGGTGCCTAATTTTTGAAAGTTCGATTGTTTTTTTTACAGAGTTCTGGAATCTTTTCGGATAGTTCTGCGGAGTTCCTGAGATTAGGTTCAAAGAATAGTTGCGGTTGTTCATTTTACAAAAATACAGCAGTGATCGTACGAAGGCGATTTTCTCTGCGGAAGATTATACCAAGACAATTAGAAAATTTTGAAAAAAGTCGAACTTTTCAGAACAACATATTTTCCGTCCACCTCCGACTGATTGAAGACCGATTTAAATGTTTGAACCCTATACGAGAGAATTTCATTTTACTGGTACCCCGTCTTGCCACAGTTTCTCATGTATTGTACGAAAACATAAACTCGACAATTTTTTTCGATGGTTCCGATTTTGAAAATATTCCCACAGTCGTCTGAAACTTTTGCACAAATTATCGCAAAGTCGGATTAGGTATATGAAATTTGAAGGATCGGAAGATGAGGGAATAAGTGAAGTGACACTCAATATCTACGGGCAATTTGGTTGGGTTAAACTCTCAAGTTTCGTCCAATCGGCGCGGCGTGCGGGAAAAGTCATTCCTCCTTCTAGTAAGAACAACTTGGTAAAACTTATAAGTTAACTTTCCGACGTGTTGAGACAATCAGCCAAAGAGAAGAAACTAGTTAAGCTTTACTCTCTCTCTTTCTCTAATTCCGTTCAATTTTTCCTCCTTTTCTTTCCATTTTGTTGTCACAGACTATTTGACGTCAGGAAACACTTTACCGATATGAATCAATCTTCGTTCATAAATCGTGCGCACATCCACTCGGTCTAACCGCAAAGTCGTTTCAAACTTTACCATCAAACATTCAAATTCCATTACAGAATTATTTCAACGGAAATGTATGATCGTGGCTGTATCGTGGTGAGAATTACGATCAACCGCGGTCACCTCAATCTTTGTCGAACTCAATGAGATTCCAATTTCACTGCACTCCACGTACCAACCGTTGCGCGATGCGGCTACTGATCGAATGATTGAGCGGCCATTGGAGTCGCCGCTGGCAATCTAACCTAGCTAACATAAGCAATATCTATTTTTCATCGAATCCGATCAATGTTTTGGAGAGGTGAAATATTTAGCCCCTTTCTGCCATCGTGCCCGATAAATTCTCAAAGTTTCATTGAAATCGATCACGTCGTTAGCCAGAATCTTCCATTCTCGTTTTCCAAACGGTTTCTGTACACTGAAGTACCGAGTCCCCTGTGGCACCTTGAGTATAATATGTTTTAGTCAAGAAATAACGTAATATAACGATAGCAGTGTCGTCTTTAGGCACGAGATTTTCTGACCAGAATAAGGCTATTTCACTTGCAAATTTGTGTTTTTGTTAACCATAAATGAAAAAAAATACTAGTACGGGGGGGCCCCCCGACGACCTCCTGGCCCGAGGCTCCACGGTCCCCAAAAACGGCGTTGAACAATAGCCGAAAAATCATTCGCCGAATAACGCAGTGAGTTTCTTTCACAATAAAATTTCCCTGTGATTTGCGAAAATTCATCATAACGAACAACTGAGGCGGTGAAGTTTGTTGACCCTCGGTGATACACATTCCTTGAATTCGTCAGTTATCATCACAAATATCAAACTTCAGTTTCTGATTTCGTATGGTAACAAACACGAGGAAGCGACAACATGGCTTGATAACCGTAGTCTCATGTGTCGTAGCTGAAGGTTGATAACACAAAAAAAAAACTGGAAAAAAAGGGACAACATACGCTGTTGAAAAGCGCTGTTAAAAACTTCGACGATCTCACGCGTGTGTCGTCAATGCGATGCGGTAAAAAATTGGGTGGGGGGGGGGGGGGGGGGGGGGGGGGATAAAATATGGCCCCAAGAAATTCGATGAATTTTTGGAGGTTTTTCGTATTTCGTGAAACTCTAACGAGAGTCTCTTTTTTTCTAGTTTTTTTTTCGCTACCCACGAGTACAAACATTCACGAAATAGTAGAACGAGGATCCGCCGGTGGCTCGTTTCGCCCCGCCTTTCCCGTCTGGAGTATGGAGAAAGAAAAAAAAAAAAAAACCATAGTTCACGTGGCTACCGCGAATATCCGCGAGGGTGGAGAGCCACACCTCGTAGTTCATTTAATTCTAGCCAATACATATTATAGGCGCGGTCCTCGTTGATCGAGAAGAGTTATAGAAAGTTATGGTATAGCGTAGATAGGCCGTTGAGTATAGAGATATCTAAGAGTACAGACTATACTACGTGCTATGGGGGTTCGCAGTATAACATGGAGACAATATCGCTTCGTTGGCTTAGGTGCGTTATCACGCGCCCTCCGCCGTTATAGGCAATACCTACCTACGGAGGTACATACACAGCATGTGCCAGCCTACCTGCCTACCTTCCTTCGGACTATACTGTACCTACCGCCAATAAAACACTCCATAAGCCGTAACGTTCGCGGATATACTCGTGTACATAAGCAACCATTCGTTTCCACTGCTACACTGGCGACCCTGCTGCACACGTTTGCTTCTTCTTCTTCAAATCGTATCGCGTCGTATCGCATCGCATCGTTTCACTTTGGTTCTGGGTGTGTAAAATGCCTGGGGTTGATGCCCCTTGTTTTTTCACCGCGCGTCTAGTATATACTGTACATATATATATATATATATATATATATACATATATATATCTGTATACGTATAACATCATTTGCCTCGCACTTCTCGCATCGTTATCATCCGCAGCTATATACGTGTACGGAGCTGCCGCCATATTTCACCCCTGTACAACCGATCGTGAGTTCCAGACTGCGTGATGTCCTATTTTCTAACTCGAAATAGGTCTTCGAATAGGAAACGAAAGAAAATTGGGTAAATTTTGATCCGTTTTCCATCCATAGATTCGTGCCCCTCTCTCCACGTCCCGGATTAATAGAAACGGTGACTTTCCCCGCCGGAGAGAATGGAGGGTGAAGGCAGACCGTAAAAATAAAGGGGGGAGGGGGGCGAGCGAAAGGTCCCTTTTCGGAGAGGAGTAGTGGGAAGAGACGATAGCGGGGGAGAAGAAAGAAAAAGAGTGTGGGTCAACGTCCCTCGCCACGGCATGAGGATTTTAATGAATCAGATTAGTATTTGAGAATCCGTTAATACCCCCCCGCCCGTTTCTTCCGCAGAAAACAAGTAGAAATATTTCAAGTAGGTGTAATAACAGATAGGTATATTTTACGGTGTAGAAACAAAAAGAAAATGCAAAGAACTCGCGAATAGAAGTGGAGAAAATTCACCACGAACATCTATGTACTTCGAGAGGTGATTATATATTGTATTCCGGAGCAAATTTATTTGACTTAAGCGAGGATAGACATGGATGACGGGATTAAATGATTTGAAAGCTACCCCATATTGAGGGATTGGGGTGTATATAATCGATGAAATTTATTTTAATTCGTAACTCGAGTGTGAATTCAAACCTTGACTCACGTCCGCGAGAGCTGGGTTTCGTAATCCTGTAATAGGTATACGTGTACATATATGCGAAAACTTGGCGCGTCATTTTTTACCGCTACTGAGAGAAGAACACTACCCGCAGTAGTGGGCTACATACTAGAAAATATTGAAAATGGGATGAGCCTTTTCTTCTACTCATTCATACGGGGTGATTCAGTTGGAGCGGTATAACGCATTCGGCGGGATAGATTCTTCGAGGAATCGCTAAACTACCGTATAGTCCATTGGCAAGAATTCCTACGGCCGATAGTTTCCCAGTTACAGAATATTCAAGTCAACCAATCACACCGCCGACATGCTCAGTGTGCGAAGAGCGTGTTCCCTAGCAGATCCAAGCCTGCCGTGTCTGGCTCACGTAGAAGCTCGGTGATAGGTGAACCCCCGATCCTCTGAAGCTTGAAAACCCGAGGTAACAGAAATTTTTCCCGAAGGACTTTTCGTTTCGGAATTCCTCCGAGAATCTATTAACAACGGGCGGATCTCCCTCAACCTGAATCACCCTGTACAGTTGGTATCTAGACACGCATATACACCGAAAGAAACATTGTGTATACATACATATAAGTACCTATACCTACCCCGCATTTATCACACCTCGAGTCTGTGCATAATTTATTTAGAGGTAGGTATATAGGCACGCAGATGTTTGATACGCAGCTGGCTGACAGTGTGGTGCAGTTCGTATTGGTTATATATACCGATGTAACTGTAGGTAGGTACCTACTACCTATTCGTAGAGGCATATGACGTCACTGCGCGACGGGACAAACCGATTGCAGCAGATAGCGACATCGAGATGCATGCATACGCGTATGTGCATATATAATACCTGTGTATGGATGTATATATATAGTATACATAGTATATGGGCATATCTACGTACAAACGTATGTATTAGGTACACCCCCTCCCCCGGCAGCCCCCTTACAGATGCATAGATTGGAGCTCGTTTTGTTACACAGTTGGCTTCCTGGCCCGAGGGTTCAATAGTCCCTAATAGGAGACTATACCTATATCATACTACCATGCGTGGCATATACTTATACATATTATAGCAATACGCGTGGTGAAATGCGCGTTTTCACAAAACTGCATTAAGCGTGCGGCGAGCCCTCGTGCCACGGTCAAGTATTATATCTCTATTTGAACGAGAAGAGAAAAATAAATGAAAAATTGCGAAAAAATAAACGATTTGGAATCCAGTTTATACATCTGCATGATATGAGAGTTCAATGTTGAATGAGTATCATTTTTCCTTTGCCTGCTCCGCAATCTGCAGTGGGATGAAATTCTCTCGTTAGTTGCAGGTAGGCGTGCGTCCGTTCCAAATTAGAACCATACCTGCGATACTGCTGTTCAACTCTCGAAATTCGGAGGGGGAAAAAAACGGAGATGGAAACCAAGAGAAAAAATGAAAGAACGGAGGGAAGTTATACTCACTCTAAAACTGCGAGCGCGCGTTCGGCCTACAATTAGTTACGTGATTCGGCTGGTTGCGCGGTAGCATAGACATGTATATATATATACATACATTGTACCGCGTGCATACGGATATCTGGATAGTATATAGCTTACCTGAAACAACAGAAAGGGAAAAATGAATTACCTTTTATGATAATTTAGACCGTTGACCAAGGATATATTAAGTATATGCTGTAAGTACGTAAGTACGTGCGTGCATACAGGCGGTTTCAAGGGTACTGGGTTCTCGTGGGTTGGCTTCTGGGCCCTGCACGATATACTGCACTGTACATGGCAGGGTTTAAGGCTCGCTTGAAACACCTGGAGTACGGACCACATGTGCGCGCTGCAGTCATATGGCGGTCAGTCCGATTAATTGCGAATATGAGTGAGACGAAATTGAAAAAGCAGAAGAGAGAAGAAAAAGAGAATAAAAACAGAAGAAAAAAAAAAAAAAAACCGAAGTTGACCTCATCCGGCCGTTAAAACCTACCGCATGTTCGTCGGTCGTTTGTCTCTCATGCGCACTGCGACTATTTATTTACGTAAACATCGACGCAGTATCTATACACGTACCTATACCTTACTCGTATATCGAATGTCGGGCGGGTATAGGTACCGGTAAAAATCGATTTCACGTGTAAAAAAACAAGAAAAAACAAAAACAAAAAAAACGAAGAAGAAAAAGAGGAGGCAAATAAAAACGATGTCTGTACGTTTACTGCAGTTTGCTATCCAAATGTGAACGGATAATTATGAAATTACAAAATACGTCCTCAGGATGTTCGCTGAGGTCTTTGGTTATTATTTTCGAAGCTGTTTGGGGGGTTTGGGAAAGCCCTTGAACCCCCTGAACACCACCGAAAACAATATGTCATTAGTAGAAACCGAAGTACCTATAATAATGGAAGCTTTTGCTCTTGCTCTGACTTCCACGCGGCGATATATATACGTATGTGGAGGCTCGGCTATTACAGATTGTGGCGCGAATCCTCGCAGCACACCGATCAAATTTTTGTGCGCGAAAAATGACGGCGAAATTTTTCTGTTTTCACATTTTTCTTGTTATTGTTTCGTTGCAGTCGCGTCGTACGGGCCGAACCGTGAATCATGCTACTAGCCACACACACACACACACACACACACACACACACACACACACACACACACACGTCACCTAAATATATATCATAAATGAAAATATATTGCAGATGCCAACAATAAAAGGCTATGCCAGGCTAGGCTACATACTAAATATATATATATATATATACTCGTATCATGTGTACACCTACGGCAAAAGTTCAACACGTGATATATACCTATACTATGTACATACAGCTGATTGGCCGACGAGAATAGTTCCCTGTATTATTAACATAAAAATAAGCTTCAATTAGAGGGTTTATCGCAACTGCCACCCCTATTAATATCGTTTAGCGACACCCCTCGCCCTCGCCGCGTTGGTAGGTAGATAGGTCCTCGACACACGTGTGTCTCCGAGTTGTTCGGTCGCACGAGGTACGCCACGCTCGCGCTATCTGCGCTGGCCAACAGCGGAAAGAGGGGCGGTAGATGAAAAAAAGCAGCTCGAGTGACACAACAATAGAGTGACGAGGGAATGTAGCCCGAAACAAAAGGAGGAGAAGAAAAAACCTGACAAAAGCAGAAATAAAGGATGATCGAATGGGGTGGAAAAAAATTAACCCCCCCCCCCCCCCCCCCCCCGGCCGCCGCGCGTAACACTGTCCCGCGTAATCAGATTTACCTGACGTCTATTCGGAAAAAAAAGCAGATAATTATATTCTGCATATCGACAGTATAGAGCGTCAAACAGAAGAAATGCGCTCCGACCGGTGGAGAACACTGATTTTTTTTGTTTGTTTTTGGGTAGTTTAGGTTAGACTGAATGAGTGAGAGCAGAAACTGATTGCGCATTTAGAATTCGCAAATAGAAAGAACCGAAAAAATAGAAGAACCAGTTCTATTTGAATCGATGTGATAGGTGCGCTGCCGCGGCACGATATAGAATGAATTTTTATAAATTTAGATTTCAGGAAGAACGTCGTAGCTGCGGATATCGTGGGTATATTTACCGACAATCATAAGTGTTGGGTCGTTGAAAGATCGAGGCAAGCACGACGTTTGAAAAATTGCAACGGTCCGTACAGGACTTTGAGAAGTGGACAGAAAGTTAATTGTCTTTGTTTCCAATTTCATTCCTGTCGCAATGTTCACAGCCAGTTTTTGTCTTTGTCGAGCCTGCTCCGCCGTTCGGCAAGGTCTTGCTGTTTCAAGTCACTCTGTAATTAGCTTTAGGAATTTCACGAATGAACGAACGAACGGAAGCAATAAAGAGGGAAAGAAAAGACAGGATTTTTGTTTAAACGACGAACAGCAGCGAACTGTATACGTGTACAATACCCCTCCTGCTGTCAAGAGGTTTGGGAAAGCGGTAAAAATGCTTCATTTGTCATTCAGTGAGTCAGCAGTTGATAATAATTATTGCAATGAGACACCAGATAGTAGTGGCAACTGTAAAAAGGTCCTTCAGTTTGGACTGTCGCCGCGCCGCGCTGGTTTGGTGTGAAACGAAACGCTTGCGCGTCGTTGGATAGTACGTACATACCTATAATGTAGTCCAAGTTGGACACCCGTGACTAATGCCAAAATATTATTTCAAAAGGTATAATAAGGTAGGTACCTACCGATAATATAGTTGCACTCAGTTTCCCGCCGACTATAATCTAACTATGCACATACGTACAGTACGGGACGACACGAACGAGGAGTCTCAAGATACGAGTGTATCTCTGAACACACACGCCCGATGAACCATGAAACAAACAATTAGGTACCTAATCCCGATTTCATTCTTGTTGCATTTCGAGCTGCGGGTCGGCTTCGATCTCCAAAATGTTATTCTTTCGGAAACCCGAGACCTTCGACAGGTATAAGTAGTCGGGGGCAGAAGATATTTCGCAAAATTGTTACGACCGTAGGCCGGAATGTATGCGAGAAGTAGAAGTTATGGGTACTAGGAGGAATCTACGTGCTATCGGTAGACCGCGTACAGCAAAAACCACAATATCATTGAATTACGCTGTAGAGACCGTGATACTGGAAATGGAAAAAATAATTGAATGACATAACTTTCTAAGATTATTACTGGAATACGATGACGAGGTCTCGTCGGTTGCACGTTATATATACCGGCACGGACTGACTGCATCGAAAAGGAATTCAAGATCTTCGTTATATGAAATTTTTGAACACACTGTTAACGCCTATAGAGGCAGACGTCATTGTTTGAACACGGAAAAATGAGCGAGCGCATTTGATGACTAAAGAGGAGGAAAGAAGAAAGCAAGAGGTGGAGAAAGGAGGAATGAAGAAAGGTCCGCGCAACCTGAGCAAAGGCAAAGTCACAACAATTGACGAAACTATACCTGCTAGTCCGGTCTACCTGGCTCAGGTGTTCGAAGCCCAAAGCACTATTGTAAGGTTGGGTATTTTCATTTTGATTAGGCATTTAGATACAGAAAAATGTATGCATCCGTGTCGTTTGGAAAGGTAGGAGCGATTCCCGCAGCCCACATTGATTGCGATAGTGGAATCTGAACATCGTGAAAGGAGAGTGAAATTCTAAGTTATAGTTATAATTATTCGTTGGAGTAGCCGAAGGGAATTGCGGATTTGGAAATTTGATCAATCAATGAGAAGTGATCAGTAGCAGTGAGTCCCCCAAGCCGCTTGAATTTCAGGCATTATTCATCGAAGCTGGTGATAATAAGTAATCGTGCGGACAATGGTACTTCATGCGATGGCGAAGCAGTCGCATGTAGTTGAAGTCACATCGCTATACTTGGAATGATGAGTTGTTTCTTCAATTCGCGTGGTTATCCTAGCCGCGAAAGCGGAAGGCGATAGAATATATATTTGATATGAAAAGATTGAAGCGGATTTGAATAATGAACGGAGGTTGATTGATTTATGGATAAAGGATTAGTTCTGGTTGGGTGGATATAGCTGGATGAAATTAATCTTCATTATCCAATATTCACTAGTATGATCAAGGAGAAGCTTTCATAACGACGATGACGGTGACGCATGACGTGATAAAAAGGATGACATAAGATAGATAGAGATTCGGAAGAATTTGAATCAGCAAAAGTGTCGACGTACACGAGTGCACCTACAATATGCAATATGTGCATAGAAAGTTTCACAATGGTATGAGCTTGTCAAACGAATAGCGAGAAGAGAACACAATCACATCCGTCCCAGGAGAATCACACATGCACCACCAATATCTCCCATTTAGCAAGGCTACATGGATGTAGGTATACAATTTACATGCATCAGTGTCGAACTAGGAGTCGTCAACTGTCACCGCCAACCGGGTTCTTCTCAAGCCTACGAAACAGCGGAGAATAATGCGCCATGGTATTCGAGGCTTGATGAAAAGTTACTTGATCGCGTCATATGTAATTGTGTCGCGTGGTTAATTTTCGAACTTCAAATTTCATTCCGAATCCCGCATCTCCGTAATTTCTCCTTCGCAAAGAATCACGAACAAGAAGAACATTCGCTCTTGGACATGACGCGGGGGGGATGGGCTTGTCTTCTCCTTGACTTTTTCATCGGTTTTCTTTTTCTTCTCAACTTTCTTCTTCTTTCTGGAACGCGACTAAAGACGTTTGTCTTTCGTCTTCAAAGTCCTGAAACAACTTGAGACTTAGTTCGCTAGCTAGTCCCAGCCTGGAACTATAGTGGACGGGTATGGGTATGCCTACATATACTGTATGGCTTAGCCAGGGTAAGTCTCGCTAAGCCAGCGGATCAATGTGCGAACGGCTGCAAGCCGGGGTTGAATACCTGACTTTTCTATACCTATCGAACTATGATCGGACGATCCCATTACCCCCCAGTCTCTTTATCAACCAATTACCAGCGTAAAAAGTTATATCTGGGCTCTGAAAAGGAGGCAAACAAAGGAGGCGAGCGCCTCCCTTGGCGAGAAATAGAATCGGATTTAGGTCTGGGAGGAGCAGGACTAGAAGGCACTAGGCATTCAGCGCAAGAAACCTCGGATGGCATGGCATGGCATCTGTCCTGGGAAGGCAAAACGGCATGGCAGAAGTATACACCGCGTCGGAGTGGAACAGCTGTGGCAAAGTGGTCGACATCGAGGTGGGGCAGGGCGAGGCAACGCGAGGCGAGGCGAGGCGCGGCGAGGCGCGGCGAAGAGCAGCGAGGTGAGAGGAGGAAACTTCGTGCAGCGAGCAAAGGGCGATAAAGGCCAAGGGATAAAGGTGCGGAAAAGAAAGAGGAACCGGCAACGTTGGCGGGTCGATAGAAGGGTGGGGGCTTTGGCCCAAGTACGGCAACGTCGCGAGTATAGTATAGTAGTCTGCTTTAATGCAGTGGTTCTCAGCCCCGGAGTTTCTCTTCTTTTGACAGGGAGACGTCTAACCGCCCTGCGAAACATTTGCTATGCTCGTAAACGTGGCAAACCCTCATCAACCCCATGAAACAATAGAGATCCGACGACGGTCCGCGCTACCTTCGATGTATGTACGTATGTATGCAAGCATGTACAAGAGGAGCCCGCGCCGAAATATGTCCTTTATTCTTGTCTATATACCTATGGTCCCCTGTGTACCTGGGGTCTATGACTATGTATAGCTCTGTGGCATCACAGTTAGTATTCCTCGCGGTTTACATGACGGAACACATATTCATACTCCGTTACGATCAAAACCCATTCAAATTATAGTCCCGACGAAAATGACGAAGAGACGCAAAGAGGCAGTCGCGCCGGAGAACGCGGGAGGAGGATGGCGATGGGACAGAATCTCAACTGATGTGATCAGGATTATTATTTCACACAAGATACTATACTGTTGTATTCATGGATGAAGTTGGTGATCGTTGAATGTCTACGAGTTTCTATATATACCGCGTGTAGTATTCACAACATTGTAAATCAGTTGTGAATGGTTCTTGGCCTGGGTGGGTCGGTACCACGCCCGCCGAGAGTAAGAGTTGCGTGGCTTCTGAAACGGCACCATCAGGAATGAACTTTGTCCGTTTCATATGCCGACCACGCGATATAAAGTGTGTGTCGCGGCGAGGAACTACGAAGGACGTTCAGTTTTTCGTTTTCCAAACCCTTCACTTCTTTCCTCCTATGTTGTACAGCGGAGCAAAAAGGTTTGTATAAAAATAATGCACATTTTGTGAGCCTTCTAGAGTGGGACAGTTACTTTTCCAGTTAGATATTTGGCTGGTCGTGAAAACCGGGAAACTGCAAGGTGTTTTACATGCGAAACAGTAGTCCATGAAGCGGACGACATTTCGCCGCTTCCCATATTTTTATAACCGAGTTCAATCCGCGTTAAACTTCGCCTTGATCAACGTGCGGTCCGTCAAAATCAGATCTTAAGTTAGCTGCATCGACTCTGCGATATTTGATGAACAGTATCAGGTGCGGATGCTGCTGCGTAAGTAATTGAATCTTTCTTTACCGATTCCACATTCTGGGATACAGAGAGGCCGAGAATCGTAACAGCGCATATCAAAATTTGGTTGCAGGCATGGAGCAAAAGCTCCCCCACATGTGCGTATACCAGATAAAATTAGAACCTGTCTCGAGGCTGAATTTTACGGAGCAAGTAGCGGACAGGACAGTGTTTGTAGTCGAGAGAATGAAGCGAAGTGGTTCATCCGTTGGTCCGTCCCTTTCAGGATGTTCTTTGGACCAGCGGCTCGGCGGTCGGTCGAGACGACCCAAAAAATAAGACAAAAAGTATTGGAAAATAGGGGCGGTGGAACGATAAAAAGAAACGTTCGTGCCTCCCTGGGCGTTTAATACACGTCGGATGAAGGCCTGGCTCGGCCTCGAGGTTTACCCCGAGGGACAGGAAATAATCGTAGTATGTAATCAGCAAAGGTACAGTCCTCGATTAGGTGCGTGTAAATTACTGCTAGGCCCGGAGAGGATCAACGTGAGCATCGTGATTCGCTCTCTGTACTCGTTCGCTTGAAAACTGGCTTGAGGCTTGCTTCGTTTGCGTCCGAAGAAGAAGTTCAAGTCGCTTGAAGAAATTTCTCGCGCTCGGACCGCGGAGAAAAAATGTATAAGGGGGGAGAGTGGAAAAATGAGAAGAGGGTGAGAAAGGGAGGGAAGAAGAAAATTGTAATTGTTCAGGGGCCAGTAGCGACGCCAGGCGTCATTCGATCGCAGTTTTCTGGACTTTACGAGAAAGCATCGTAGCGTAAAAGCATCGTATATAATTTTATGAGATTTTTATACGTCGCGATGCGATGCGCGCTGGGCCATACCACCACACCACACCACACCATAGCATACCGCCCGTTGCTAACTCAGCTCCAACGAACGAACGAACCAACGAACGTGGGTTGGAAAAATGGGTTAATATAGAGTAGCGAAGTTCTCCTTTTTCTTTCTCGTTTCTCCCCTCATTTTCCCCGTTTTACGAACGCATCAATTTTTCATATTCCATAAAGGAAAAAAATTCTATGAAGTGCCTTAGCAGTCCCGAGGGAAGTACATCGATTCCTTAGGCTCGTTCATCCGGTCAAAACAACATTTCACTAATACGTGCGTATCCTCTGCCAAAGTTTAAAAATCCAAAAGAAGTATAGTCGCTAGGTGAAGATGAACTTTTCACAGTTCAATCTCCAGCGATTGGAACTATCGGAGAGAAACCAGGCGACAGAGAAATTGAAGAATATTAGAGCTTTTTTTTTATGTCTAACCATTTCCCGTCGCTATTTCCAGCCCCGGCTCTGTAGTGAAGTTACTCTGGATAAAGACTCGGGATTTTCAAGAATCGGAAATACTTGAATTTCGATGTACGGTATTTACCGAAAACGAAAGCTACTCTTAATCACGCGCTCGTAATGAAATCATCATTCAATGTTTTTATACACAGCAGAGAAATCCGATTGAACGATCAACCGAGCGAATTGTCCGAAAATGTGAATGTATCATCAATATTTCCAAGGTTTCCACACGGCGTCAACATTTCCGAAGATTGCAAATAACGAGGACATGAGACGTCGATTTCAGTGGCGGGCGTAGGCGCACTGGTATCTGCATATACAAAAATGCCGCATACATGCGCTATTACAATTAATTATGTTATTAAGCGAAAAAACTGGACAGAAAAAAACAACAGCCGGTTCAGCAATTCGGACGGATAAAGCATCTCCGCGGAGGCTTTCTCATTGACTCGAAAGTTTAAATAACGATCTGATCTTTTTGGAAACAATGAAACGCAAATGTCAAATGTCAGAATGATCGGACAGTCACACAGATCTTTGCTGCAAAATATTGCGCAACTTTTACAGAATCGAACTGCGGGCCTCGCCGACCGTTTTTTTCTCCATCGGTGTTTCCACTTCATTGATGGTGTCGTCATCGTTTGGGTATAATGAGATATTTGTGAAAATAATTAATCGAAAAACAGAATTAACTTACGACTTGTTTTCAATTTGGTTGAAATGAAAAATTTCCAAGTAAAACCTGCAGATCCGCTCAAATCTCGCGATGCAGGTTCGAATTGAATTGAATTCGTTGAATTTCCATTCAACCATATTATGAATAATTTACGGATTCCAAATTTCCCCCAAAAACGGGAAATGAAAAACAACGAAGGTAAAATAAAAGAAACGCATTATTCTCTTCAGTCGAATCGATTTACTTGCTGCACACGCAGCTTTCGGACTGTCTAACCAAGATAATGATCGCTAGGGTTCCGATTGGCTGCTGGGCGTTAAAAAAGAAGATTCAACTCTGTTGCGTCATGGCCAACAGCTGTCTGTAACGATAGTTTCATCGGCTACACACACGTGTTAAACTTATATTTGGATAAACCTCGACTTTTTACAAACCGTTCTGTCACAACCTCCGAGTACACCGAACGCCCAATACACGACATCATATGCCTAGCTAGCTATACTAACACACGGAGCATACTGCTGGTTCGGTTTCGTAACCAAACAGCGACAGGTGACGACATAAAAATCTATCGGCTATGAGAATTAATTGAAGGGTTGCATGGCAGCGATAAATTTCTAACAACATCTATTCTTATCATCCTCAATATATCGAGGTCTGATTGATTCCCAGCTGCAGACTGTTGCCATATGTATGTTCAGATAAATGTGTCAATCCGGAACATATCGATTTGTCAAACAACAAATGGTATAAGACAAATTCAAATCGGCAAGTTCATCGTCCGTCCGTAGGGAAGAGAAGCGTGAATTTCTTTCACGAAAATTCGAAACACGCTCCGTTTTTTTTCCGAGCCCGCACAAACGTCGGGGCTCGGAAACTTCGATATTCAATCTACCGAAAGTCAGTTTGAAAAATATTTTCCACAAGAGAAATTGATGGAGAAGTTCGAACGAGCGATATCTATCGCCTAGTTGTGCATAGCGGACAATAATTAAACAAAGGTAGCGAAATCGGGGAGCCGGCCCGGCCCGGCCCCACACGCACGTACACAGAGTTAAACTTATAGGCAGAATGTACACAGACGTGCCCAGGCCCAGGGCAATGCTGCACAGGCGCGCAAACATACAAGCGAACCTGATTGTTGATTGGATTTGAGGATGATCGTGTTCGGGCGACAAACGCGGATTAATTCCCGTTACCACCCCCCGTCCGCCCAACCACCCGACCGCTCGCACTGGCCAGCCCCCGAACGCCAGCCCGATTCACCCTGGCGATAAACCTCACCGTCGCTCGGTAGTTCTCCACCCTCCACCCTCCACCCTGCACCCTGCACCCTCAACAAGCCGCCCTCAGTCTGTTCATCGGTCCGTTCGGTGACTAGCTACGTGTGAATATTATTCCCGTAATAACGGGATATTGGCCGATGCAGATACGTCGATTTTCTCTGGCGTAGGTGTGTAGTATATTCGGTATTCGATCTGTCTACCCTTCTCTCCGTTGGCTCTGTGATTCGGTAACAAAGCTGGATCGCAGAGACCATGTTTCTCTGCAGTAGATACGGTCCGAAGTTGAATTACTAGCGCGTGAATAGCAGTGTTCATCCACACCGCGCAGAGGCAGGCATATGTAGAAACCAATGCGCGTATACCTACGTGTGTACGTATTTAATGCCACTGCCGTTGATTATATTCCGTTTGCAATGTAGTTGCTTGTAATTAATTGTTGACGCCGCGGGGTGGGGAGGGCTCCGGTTTTCATGCGGTAGCAAAAACCAGTTGTTACAGTTCCGCACGCAGGTACGTAGATACACACACACACACGAATACGACGGGGACGGGGACGGGGACGGGAAAGGTGCAGCAGAAAGTCATATTACGCAGATGAGGAATGAGAAAATTTCAAGATTTCCAGATTGGGAGAATCTTTTTTCCCTGAACTTGCGCTGTTCCAAAAGGAAACGGGATACTGCAGATCAATATTGGAATCACGGCGATTCTGCATACAGTCCATAATCCGTGTCTGTGACCTATAACTATACCGTGAAAGCGCAGCTGTTGAATTATTTCGATGATTTTCGCGTACGACCAACACGATGGTTGAATGACAAGCAAATGGAGAACGGTGATCACGGTGAATGGTAGGCACACAGAACCGGTGCGCCGGTGTGTGTAATTGTAAATTTCTATTGATCGTTGGGTAATATTTGCGCGGATATAGTAGTATATATATAACGATTATACCTTATGTACACACGAATTTGACAAACTAATTGAAAGTGAACATTTGGTTTATATTGTATACAAATACGAGTACATACGCATGTACGTGTAAAACAAGCTGCATGGAACACAAACCATACTATGCGAATGTAGAGACACCGGGTGTATTATTAACAAAGCTGAATTATTGTTACAGGCCAACCCACTATACGGGTATGACGACGACCGTGTCTACTCGCCTAATCGAGAATCATTTGTCCATTTCGCTAGATAACTACCGGTGATATAATTATCAGCTGTCGGAGGAGAGTAACGCGGCTGGCAAAGTGAAACACGTGATGATTTGATTGGATTTTATGTTTCTCTACGGAATATCGGAATAGAGAGTGAACGAGAACAGTTAGGCACTCGTGCACACACGCACACACAGACGTGTACCTGAGCCTAATCCATTTCGGACACTATGCGTATCGTTGTTTGTTAAAAATCTGACGACGAAAGAGAACAACTTGAACCGTCAAATGTAATTGTATATGATCTGTTCGTCGGGAAATAACTGCTCAATATAATGAGGTAGGCACGGAGATAAGCAGGTTATAGGTATATAATTTCTCATGGACCGAGCGAGTATATAGTATGGGTGGCTAAATATTTTATTGAGAAAAAGAAAAAAGAAGAAACCGGGTGAGCGAGTAGGAAACTTAGCCTGCAGTGTATCTCTACTGGACCGATTGCGTTAATTAATACGTAAAGCAGCTGCTCCGTGTACTTGCTCGGAGTTGAGTAGAATTCTAGCGTAGAGTTTACGCGTTTCTCCATACCGACGTACGTACGTAGTAGCTAGTATTCACCATTTGCGGAATGGTTGCCCAGCCCATACTGCGCGGAGTGGTCTCGCAATGGGAATAGGTATACGTTTGCGAATAGTTGAATAAAACATGTAAGCCCACTATCGTTTCTCTCAATGTGTCACCGGAGTGGCTTTTACATATGAGAACGAACGCTGCCACTTCCATCGTGAAATCCCTAAATCGACTCCGTTCCAATTCATCGGCGATGTATGCGGGACATAATACCGCAGTAGGAACTCACCTTGTGTCCATGCTGCGAGTAGCTGGCGGCACTCCGTATCCCGTGAGAATCGAACTCCCCGAAAGGATGACGGACCTAAAGTATCCTTGACCGTAAAGTGCGATGGTCTGATCGTTGGATGATCTTTGATGATGATGATGAAGATGATGGTGAGAATGGTGGTGGTGATGGTTGTGATGAAAATTATTATAGCCGTGATGGTGGAGTATCGAATGCACCTGGACCCGGGGAATTGATCCCTGATCCCACCCCGAAACATACGGGATTCCAAGTCCCGGTTTGAGTATCGCGGGCTGCAGGAAGCAATAAGCGAGTAGATGATGTCGACGATGGGCAGCGAGTACCGCGTGTAGCGCGGCCGGGTACAAGCCGTTTGCCAGGAATCGGCGGTCACGTATTAGGCCTCTAGTGTCGCGTATATCACTGAAGGATTCAGGCCAGTCACGAAAGTCACGTGGTAACATGTCACGAAAACATCATCACGACGATTGGACACTCTTTACCGTTTTTCACGTGTGGATCACGACGGCTGTGCAAGCGCGCCTGTGTGTTGTATCTGCAGTGCGCGTGTGTTCGCGGAGAGGATTTTTTTTCCAATATTTTTTTTTCAATATTTCTTCTCGAAATTTCTCATCATGTATCTAGGTGTGACAGTATGAGTAGTAGTACTGTGTATATGAGTACAGGCGCGCCCTCGCCGCCGCCGCAAGTTCGACGCTCCCGCAAGGGACCCGGACTCGCACTGAAACGCGCGCGACTCGAAGCCGCGGACATGCACTGACGCGGACGGGTAAAAGAAGGACGACGACGCACGTTGGCGCCGCGCATCGACGCCGTCTTCGCGGCACGTTACGAATTTCAAATGGTTCGCGGGCTCGGCGAACGGGGCGTCGACCAGTCGCGATACTCCGACTGAGAGACGCGACGACGTTTCGCGCGCATCTATGTACACATATCCAGCCATATACTAGCTATTCTACTCTCCTCCCTCTCTCTTCCTCTCTCTCTCGCTCTCTCTCTCTCTCTCTTCTCTTCTTTTCCACGTCCTGCGTACTTCGGCCAAGTCACGTCTATTGATCCAGACTTCTACCATGCCACCCTCGCAAGCAAAACGACCAGAGCGAAACTTGCACACGCGAGATTCACCAAGATTCCAACTTTTCGTGCTCTGCTCCGTAATACGTAGGTATACGATATACGTTGCTCGGTACAGTCCATATGCAAACGTATTATTCTATACACTGCATATACAGCGTGTTCGAGATAAAACACTTATCAACAGCTGATATTTGTGACGTTTCACTATCACCTCACGACTGCATCAATACTGCAGTTTCGAGATGATATTCAATGAACGACACATCGAGCAATCGTGTAAAAAACATCAAATTGCCACACGGTTTCGTTTCCGATGGGATATCAAGGTCAACACTGTTCATATTTCGAATGAAATCATCATGGATTTGGATTCGCCGTTCCGAAACGGTTCCTTCTCCACAAACCTTCCGAGATGATCAAGAAGAGATCCGAGCATGAATTTTATTCATGAATTTGTAGACACGCACGTGGTGCACAAGCTGGCAGACAAAGAAACCCTTGATCACACGAGTACGTGCTCCTCGTTACGCTCCAAAGCTGTTCAGAGATGGCGAATGACTTGAGCCATTGCTGAATTTCATCAGAATGTAATTTTAAAGAAATTCCACGATGAATACCAGGTTTTCCTCCTTTTCACCCGTTATAACATTCGATGAGAATTCCATGATGACTGGACATTCTGGTAAAAGGATTTCGTGGAGAGGTGAGTCGCTGAATACGCATCTCGTATCCACGAATTTCACCATTTCAGAGAGGGTTTCGGATACGTCAAATTCTGCAATAGCTAGTGCAGTGCAGTATTTTCGAACATCCGTTCGAAAAGCGTTCGTAAAAATGACTGTGATGCACGGCGATCGTGTGATTGACCGTGAAAATTCGCCGTCTATGCAGCACTGGATTTGGTGCTCACAATACGAGACGAGACGACATGAGAGAGAGATTGTCTTTACGAATAATTCCCATATTTTCTTGTGAGCTCTGACCGTCGTTCGAGTATATAAGATTGTTTACTGGAAATACCGTGAAGGATACGCCGCGTCGTAGGTTGAAGGACGGAAAGTCACTGCAAGAATTGCGCAATTCACTCGACTATAAATTAACGTTTCATGGGAGATACCGCTGCGTGGATACTTCACATTCTGCAAATACGTAACAATCTATACGTCTACATACCTCGCCTTAGAAGCGATGCTCAAACTTTATAGAAAAGTTACGGCTTTTGCATTATGCGATTAGGTATAGCCGTATGCTGTATGAACCAGTTCTCTGAAAATCGTTGCGGATGCCATGCTCTTGAATTGCGTTAGGTAAACGTGGGAATAATAACGTTGTACAGGTAGTACATTATGTTACGTATACGAGTAATAAGTGTTACGGTCGCAATTGACATGTTACGCGGACCGCCTACGAGAGCAATGTCAATTCCATGGCGCGGTGGTTGGCTGCGGAGGTAAACTCAAGGGTCTACCGATCAACTTACGTGCTTCTCGTAAGATTTCGCTCCGCTGAGATATATACCTGTCCAACGACAAAGGAAATGTGAAGAGGTGAATCGGGAGGAGGAGGAGGAGGAGGTGGAGGAGGTGGAGGAGAAGGAGGAGGAGGAGGATGAGGAGGAGGAGGAGGAATTGTACTACACTACTGCGACTTTATTTTATTACCCATGATAACGAGTCGGCGGATCAACAGGATTTTAATTGAAACAGATGTGCGAGGAAGAAGAAAAAAGAGACACTGGTGATGGAACGAAGCGTGTAGGTATGGGCATGTCTAAAAATACTTGGAAGAAACGAGAGATAAAGTGATTGCTCGTGCAAACATACATAAGTCGAAGGTCGAGTTCAGAACTGAAATGCTAAAATTGTGAGATTGTGCGCGGCTGTTGCAAAATTGATATTTAAATATTAAGACAAATTTCAACTGTTCACGCAATGAGGGACGGAGGGAGGGAGGGGCGGGGAGGAAAGGAAAAGGAAGAGGAAAGGAGAGAGAAGACGATGACGACGTCAAAGGGCACTGAAGAAATCCTTTTAAAATTGCCACTCATCTTCTGCAACTATAGGTACATTAAACCGAAACTCTTATTTTCCTTTTATATCAGTACGAGTACATGCCTATACCTATACAGCGTACAATTGCGCGTAAAGCAATGAAATTTCAATCTCCTAACACCGTACCATTTTATTTATTCTATTTCTTGTTCTTTTGCTTCCTCTATTCGCGTGAGTTCCACCTTCGTCTTCGACAAAACTTCGCTCTCTTTACATATACACCCCGAGGGAAAAAGTAACTCCGCCAGTAATTTGACGGATTCGTTTTTGTTTTTATTTTCATTTTTACTTTTACTTTTACTTTTACTTTTGTTTCCTCCACCTTGAATTTCGTACAGAGTAGCCGCCATTCCTATGAAACCTATAGGAGAGCCGAGACCAGAGTTGAAATTCGCGCTTACTGACAGGCTCAACCTTTTTGCATACTAATTGCAACTGAAATTGGCTGCTTTTCCAACTACATAGGTATACGTATGAATACTATATAATAGGTCGGCAAAGGATGCCAGACACTTTTTTCTTCGCTCTAACGCCAAACTCGGGAAAATATTATAAATTTTCATTTTTACGAATCGTTTGATACTCTCAGATCGTCGAAAGAACACAAGTCACATCGAATACCACGTCAGAAAATAACTGAAAAACGTACAATTTTTATCAATCAGTCTTCTGAGGTAGGTATGGTTTTGTCCGCCGACGGACAATATCCTGCGCGCCATGCAACCAAAAATCCGTATGTAACGTGAAGTGAATGTGAGGAGAAAAACGATTGAGATGACGCGAGGAGTCACTCAGGCAGACTCCGCGACCTTGCTTTCTCCGCATCCGAAAGATGACCACGGCGCGATTCTTGTTGACTGGTTTTACCTATCGTAAAGCTGAAAGCAAAATGCCTGCACGTTCTGACCTCGTAGACACGCAGCTATCCATGTATTATGTAAAAATTAGAATGAAAATAAAAGAGAACCTTTTTCTCGTACAGCTCCGAGTAGCACACTTGACATTGACATAATAATGATTAATCGATGGGATGGATGATACCCTACCGTGAAGTAGGTTGGTTTCCGAGGTACGAACCACCTATCAGCCATTCACCGTTCACGTAGGTAGTATCTACATGAGAATAAACGAGGAGTCGGTAGCGGCATTTATTCGTGTTTCCCGCAGCGATACGATCTCTTCTGTTGGGGCGCACGTCTAATTTTACTTTCCAAGTTCTACGCTCGGTTGTGCGGTCTGAAAGTCTGACACGCGCAAACTTCCTAGACGGCCTCCGAATATTAATAACGCCACCCGAGTCTGGCTCGCAGCATCAGTGTGTATTCTCCTCGAGGGTTGGGAATGAAAATTTTTCGTGTTAGATCTCGCTGTCGCATGTTGCCGGGAAAAAGTGAGCTTGTGATATTTAGAAACGAATATATATATAATGAAGTTGATAAAGGTCTACTGCAGTAAATGAAGTGAGAAATGATGAGGGAGCAATTAAATCGTGTGACAACTTGAAAAAATTGTAAAATCGTTAAGCGAGCTTTCGGCCGAGTTTGTTGGGAGCGTCGAAAAATCATACGGAGGGAGGCAACTTTCAAGTTTCTTCAACTCGTCGGGGTGTTTATTTTTCAAAAACTGAACACTCTCGATTTCTCATAGCTGGGACGCTCCGGTAATGACTTGACGAGCTTTCAAAGATGGATCGGTAAATTTTTTTACCATTTATCGGGCAGCGGAGGATCCCGCTACTTCTACACGACCCTGCCTAGCTTCCAAGAGAAACTTTGGGAAAAACCACCGTGAAACTTTTCCCCAGAAGCGGTAATTCGCCGTTGAATTTACATCGTTGATAAATCGGGCGTCCTACTCAAAATGACACGGAAAGTTGAAAAATAACGAAAGAGAGAAAAACAAAAATGGAACCGCAAGATGATCTCTGAATTCAGCTCGGCTCTCTCGCTACGATATTATCCCCCTTTCATCCACTCTACTCAATCGTCACGGGAGCCGGTGTTTGTATGTGCAAGCATACCACAAAGAGAGAGATCAAATCGGTTGGGAAGGCTGATTATGATAATGGCGGATCGGAAAGAGGAACAAAGAATGGCTCAACTTTGTTCACACTCCAGAAGCTCTTGGATAAAAGTTCGGTAGATTCATACTCCCGAATAGAGAACGGTAGCGGTTTCAACAAAACTGAGACACTAGTGTCACGCGTGCAGGATGAACTCGTGTAACACCAGAGTAGCCAACTATTGAGTTAATTACGGTTGATAAAAGTTTCAGTCGGAGATGGACAGAGCAGAAGCAAAATGGATTAATGGCTCGAGTAATTGAAAGTAAGTTAATAAGCGAAACTGTCTTGTAATTAGTGCCGCTACTTCTCAACGGGCAACGGCGGCGCATGAGCATTGCGTGTCGGTGTGACAAAAGAAAATGACGATACCTAATCGCGATCAACATCGTCATTCAGAGAAGAGGGAGGCCAAAAAGCGGACGGAAAACGAATCGCAGGATAATCGTCTGTGCAAAACGATGAATCGAGTTCACTTCAATGAAACGGAAACTTTGGACTACAAGAGATATGGATAATAATGCGTGTTACCAAGTCCAACGTACGAACGTACGTCCATATAGGTATAGGTATGACCGAATAAGTTCATATTCGAGTAAACATGCGTGACTGTAAACTTGTGTACTTACTCACTTACCTACTCAAGTATACTGCTATAGACTTTTATACAAGTTCCAAGAGCTTATACGGTCTATATCTAAACTTTGTACAGTAAAAACAAGAGTAATTATTGTACTGTCGTGCGGCAAAGACAACCGACAAGTTCGAGGAGAGGGTCTTGTATATGTAATAAGAGCGTGACTGTTTATAACCAACACCTCCGCTATTAAAAGGGGGACACAGAACTATGAACGGCCGCGGCGTGTCGGCGGTAAGTATGACAAGTTTCGTTCACGATATCGAACGACTGTTGTTGCTTACCAAAGTAGATATGCAGTAGATAGGAATAGAATATTCCAACTTTATGAAGGCTAGCCCAGACGAAAGTGCCCTGCTATATACCATTGCCGTTAATTACGCCCCTTGTAATTACCGCACAGTTAATGCAGTAGCGGTAGCAGCAGCAGCAGCAGCAACAGCAGCAGCAACAGCAACAGCAACAATCCGTTCGCCTGTGTACAGCTACTACAACCTCACACTAACAATGAGCCAACCGGGTGAACCCTGTCATGTATTAGTGATTAGATTCGATCCTTAGAGCCGGCGGTGAGTCGCGTCGTCTGTACTGCGTATAGAAGGGGAGTTGTTCTCCCATAGTCCCATGCGACGAGGAACGGACAAACCCCCATGAATTATACCATACCAATATATGGTATGCATGTACTATGTACCTATCTACTCCGGAATGACGTGGCCGACAATAACACTCTCCCCGTCGAAGGGTTTCACGCTTTGTTTTAAAATCGGTACTATATCTTTCTACATGCATGCACGAGCAGCGGAATTAGCTCCAGTCTCCACTGACAATAGTTGTTTGTCCTTCCATTCCTCTTTTTTTCTTCTTTCTCTTTTTGTCTTCATTCGTTGTGCAGAAAATTTGGATCGGATCGTCTGTTGAAATGGAAGAATGAACTTCAGTAGTTGCGGATTTCACCGGAGACGGTTTTCTCCGACCTAGTTTAGCTCTTCGCTGTTCGTCGTTTTTTTTTTTTTTCTTTCTTTTCTTCCAAATCCATCGTCGAGGGAGGCTCTTGGCGGGCAAACTCAAAGCAAATCCCAAATTTCACTAACGACCATAATGATCACGTGACCCATCGGGGGTGAATGTAAAGTTAGGTAGACCGGATCTTTGTGTATGTATAGCGCACTACATTCACATGCACGTTTACCTACTACCGTATAGTAGAAGCGAAAGAGAGAATGATAGAGGGTTGTGTACCGCGGAAGAGAACGACATACAAGATCCGGCGCGGCGCGGTGCGGTGGTGCAGGCCTTGACTAACTCGAAAACAGATCAGCCAGTACGTTCATTAAAATAAATGGTGGATACGAGGGTGAACGGACTACTGCACCGCGAATGGTGTAAAGTAGAGGATAGGTGTGTGCGTTCCGTTCCCCGTGTTTTGCCATTGATCGCGTATGATACGGTGCAGCGCGGTAGAAACGTGTGGCGTACACGTGCAAAACTCCCGGTGAAAGTACGCGGTGTTGCTATAATAACGCAGGAGGGTAGGTATAAGCTTTCCGCACATTGTTCATCCGCATCCGCATCCGGCGGCTCGCACAGCTGGACGATGACATTATATTAGCATTTTTCCGCGCACGACGCTAAGAGATAGAACGAAGTTTCAATTATCAGGTAGAAAAATTGATGCATGAATTCGATTTGAATAATGGTCGTGGGAATGGGGGAATCCTTGCGGAATGTGAACATTATACCTACAAGTGCTGAAAACATTTTGAAGAACGCCTGCAGAGCGGAGGTACCTACCTACCTACTCGTCTACTCGTCGTCACCTGCAGAGGAGAGTAAATTGAAGAGCTTTTTGTCGGTGGTACGTTGTACGTGGTCCCGGAATCGGAAGGAGGATTTGTCCGTGTTGATTCAGTGACAGAAACAAATTCTGTTTGACTCAATGAAATGGACTCGCCTTTGGAAAACGACGCGACTCGACGCGACGCGACCGTCCGAGAACTTCGTGTCGTCACATTTAAGCTCTGCCGGTTAATCAATTTTGTTTGAGTTTTCGCGCATGCCGTTTATGCGGTTACTTCGTTTTTCTTTCATCAGATATATATATATATATATATATACCGTTTGCCGCTACACACTGTTTGCAGTATCGAAGAGCGAAGTTCAGATGAACTCGACACCAAAACCTCTACCTAATGAATATTGCTGTGTAAATTGGACAATGAGAAATGTATGAGAAATTTACTTAACGAGTACCTCCTGCCTGCCTACCTGCCTGCGCGAATGGCATCGTAACGGCGAAATGAATAAATCTACGAAGAAGAACTGAGGAAGAAAGTCAAAGAAGACAAGGAATTAGTAGTTCAAGCAAACTGAAGCGGTGGATAAAACGGTGGTAAATCGGGCGCAAAAGATTCGTAACTTGATCATAGTAATGGAATTTAGGATTTTCTTTCGCAAGCTTGGAACCGGCATGGGTGCGGCTCTCCGGCTGGCTATAACTTGAGCTAACTTCAGCGGTTCTTGGTTGATTAACAAACCTAGGGGACGCGCAAAGTTGGCTAGGGGATGCGGTAACGAACGAAAAATGGTGAAGCAGTAGCGAGGCAGAACGAGCAAAGAAAGAAAAAAGAAAAGAAGTATAGTAGAAGAAGGAGAAGAAGAAGAAGAGGAATAAAGCAAAACTAGGATAACGGTATAACGGTAAAACCAACGGTAGGAGAAACGGAACGAACTTGCGAAGATTTTCCATCTTTAGAAGGAAGTTTACCGGAGATTTCTTATCAAAATGTAAATTCACCCTCTGTTTTCCTCTCCCCGTCGCTATCCTCTTCATTTCCCTCACTCTGCTCAGCGCCATAATTTTTACCTTCCATACCTTTCTAGACCGGGCCGTAATGCCATCAAAACCGCACGTCCAAAAAGTTTGAGTAAAACCGTTCACCGGATCAGTTTCTTATCACAAAAATACCAAAATTAGGTAAAACCTCACGCATCCGATCGCCGAGAATGAGAATTACGGGTATGCACTCTCGTTTAGGAGATAATGTAGCGTCCGTGATGAGGCAGAGACTCCAAAGTACGCGGATGATTCAGAATTTAAATGAAAACTCATTGTCTCTCCGTAGGACCCTTTCGGCCCAGTTGGAAAAAAAATACAGAGAGGAGAGATGAACAAAAAAATGAGTAAGTAAAGCCCTCACCCGATCGGGCCTTTGTCAGCTGGGATACTTTCATTTGGTAAACTCAGCAGTTCCACCCCGTGATCACCGAGCTCGCCCTAGCTTCCCCTCTGGCGAAAGCCTAGTTCGCAGTCTCCCTAGTTTGGTGCGTTTTTATTTTGCGCCCTGTTATACGTACGTCCCTGCTTATGCCGAAGTTGAACCCCCGGCTAGGCCGTCTAGCATTGTACAGCGTGATACTACTGGAGGTTCGTTTTCCCCGTCTGTCTGCCTCTGCCTGCTTCGGTGCACTTATCAAGGGCCGCGGCGGCGGTTTTCTACAGACTACTATAACACGCGAATCGACAATTTTCGCGGCTTGCGTTTTGCGAGACAGTCGTAGCGCTGTTCGGATATACGGCCTCGATAAGATATCCTACCGGAGAAGTTAAACCGCATCGGCACGAGGCTAGGTGCTAGTAGGTGAGGTATTAGGCATAGTTTGATTGGATTGCTATTCGCTGTTGCCAAGCCCAGCGAATGTTTCATCGTCGAAAGAAACATGACAATATAGTAGTTCCCGAGCGGACACCACTCTTCGAGATACCGCCAGTCGATTCATCGGAGATTTTACTGCGTGTGCACGCACCCCAAAATTCGCGTTTGCGTAGGGGGTTTACGCTCGTTGCAGCGTCGAGGGTTGTCGACTATGGAAGCGGAGGTGGAGGTGGAGGTGGAGGTTGAGGTTGAGGTGGAGTTGGAGGTAGAGGTGGAGGCGGCGGCGATGCCAGAGGGCTGCCATAATGTAGATGGGGTGCGGATACCATGGGGTGGCAGTGGTTCTCAAGCCGAAGAACGACAAACGCTCGGTTGATTTGATACAGAATTTCGCCACTGTTCTGGCCATGACATACTTTCCAAAAACATTTCATTTATTGTTCCTCAGGTTTTCGTAATTCCTCTTTCTTTCGTAATTAAAATTCTGACGAAATAGGATACGAATATAATCTGAATTCCGAGCCTTAGTAACCCTAAAATGGAAAACCTGTACGTTGCGAAATTGACGCAGGATATGAATTATTGAAACGTGCCTGTGCCCAGCTGTAGCCTGCACTGAGGGAGTATGTGATGATTATACACATTGTGACCTCGCGCGGGCGATGTGCATCGGCTATAATCTCTATACCATATACTAGCGGTGAATAACTTTATACTTTGGTTCCATGTAAGTCTACAACTATTCCAAGTTTGCCTATAGCATACAGTAAACTTTTATTATTACTATCAGCTGACGACGGCAGGAGGCGTCGTATATCGCAGGTAGCTGGATCAAGTCTCTAACTTTCGGAACATAAGATAAGGCTGATACTCATGCAATGTACGTACCAACCTCTAGCCTGTATGTGTCTTCGATGGCGGCTGTATACATTTATGATCCTCAAAGTCGGTGATGCATGGTTTTAGTCACGTACATAATACTATGCCAGTACATATCCTCGTTTTGTAAGAACCGGTAATCCCTATCCCCAAGAAGACATAAAGCTATGCAATTAAATCTCTCGCTTAACAATCGTCGCACAATAGATTAACTCGTTCGGAATTATACGGTACGATTCAGACCTAATGTGTCAAATCGTGGGGGTGGATACCGAGGAAAAAACCAGGAAGAAAAGTCCTTTACCAAAAATTTCTGTGACCGATAGTTTCCGAGTTACATCAGATCTAAGTTCGCCTGTCACAGATTTTATACGTGAGCGCGACATGGCTGATCGTGAGTTGGATGTGTGAGGGAACGCAGCTCTGCACTCGGACGTATCAGCCTTGTGCTTGGTTAACTTGAATATTCTGCAACTGGGAAACTATCGGTCGCAGGAATTTCTGGTGAAGGACTTTTCGTCCTGGATTTCTCCGAGGAATCCACCCTACGATTTGATACGGTAGTTGCAAATCACCCTGTAGAACTGCACGCAAACATAACGAATGAAACTCGGTATTTCAATGAATAGAAGAATAGAATCGGAATCGTTGGAGGATAATTTTTAAGTCTGGGGTAGAAGAACGTATTTATTTGTCTATTTTCCGGAGTAGACGAGACTTGGGGCTGGTGGGGAGAGGATAGAAATTTTTGAGCATCGAGTTAATGCTTTCAGTTTAGAGACAGAGTGAATACGCCTCTGCTTTCGATGAAATTCGACGGGCAAAAATGTTGTCCAGTGGCAGCATTCGAGGGAGAAGCGGTCATTGGTCGATGTCGGAAACGTTGGTAGAAGAATGGGGAAAATGAAAATTGAAAAAGAGGTATGAACGAGGAATGAAATAAATAAATAAATGTGGATGGAATGAATCGTACAACGCGAACCACCGCGTAAATAAATTTGTAAAGAAGAATTCAGTCGGGAGAGCCCAATTGCCTCATGCAGATCAATACGTATGTACATACGTACGTACATATACATAGGTAGGAAGGAATGGTATGTGATACATACGTACGTATATGAATATACCTGTACAGATATCACGTTATGCAGATATACCTACACAGATATAATGTTTCAAACATTCAAGAGCATGAAAATAATAATTACAAAAATGGTAATAATAATTTATAATAACGATAATAATGATAATGGAAGCCAGGATAAAAGCGTTCGCGGCAAAAGGGTTACACCGATGTAAACCGTAATTTGATGGAAATTCAAACAGAGGCGGCGGAGTAGGAGGAGGAGTGGGAATAGAAGGATGCATATAGAGAAAAAGAGGGAAATATAAATGTCCGAAAATGAGAGAGACGAGGATAAATGTATTATGAATGTTACTCTTGAGGAGCAAAAGTACCGAAGTATGTGCATACATGCATACTCGTGCCAACGGAAGCGAGAATCGGATGGGTGAATTTTATCATCCGTAGGTGATAATTGATGCTTTTTCTATGCATATCTCCGAATGAAATCGCCGTTCTTCTTCTGGCCTTATTTTGCTTCCGCCATATCGCACAGCTACCGTGAATCTCTCCACGGAGCTATTCGATTCGCGTGAATACCAGAAGATAAAATTTCATTGTCAATGGAGTTGACCCAGCCGATTAGCTAACTTATTGTACATACACTCCTTTCGACGCTCGATTTCGATTCAGTTGAACTTGGGTTTAGGTTATGTTGTCTCCACCAGACAGGAGCGGGGTGGTAGGTATCGGATCGGATCGGATCGGAGCATTCTCTACATGCTTTTTGGCTTGGAGCCTCAAAGATTGGAAGTCTGGAAGTAAGGAGGGTCTGGCGTCCTTCACTGAAACCGGGGAGTGACCGCCACAGGGTCTTTCACTGTTGAGCCCAAGTTAGCCTGGGACGAGACAAGACAAGACGCGATATATCTTTCGCTTCCTCTCTCACGATGCCTTTCAGTACCCGCAGCAACAGCAGCAGCAGCAGCAGCAGCAGCAACAACTTCCGAGGCCAAACAAGAGAGCTGAGAATTCTTTTTCGTCCTTCGTCTCTCGGGCGGCGTATTTGGCGAGTAGGTAGGTAGGTGAGTATACCCAAGTTATATTTAAGCTCAGACTTTGTGGAGAGTTCGTATTCGACGCCGCGCCGCGCCACGCCGAGCCGCGCGCAGGTGAATTTTTATTGCGAACTTCTGCGATACAAAGTGTGATTTCACTGTGCAATGAGGCGAGTTGGATCATGTAATCGTCAGGTTTGCTATCGGCATATTTCGACTCGCCGCACATGTACTACAACTATTATCCAACTGTAGAACGAGGTTTTTCGGAATATCTATATATCTTCGTGAAGTTAACGGCAAACCGGAGAAAACGAAGAATCGAGAAAAGAAAGAAAAATTGGCAAATTCCTCTACATATCCAATATAATATACTACTCATCTGAAAGAAGTCCTTCATCCGATCTACGCTATAGTAGTCGAATCGGACCTGCTGCAGGTTCTTTGATGTATACCAAGAGAGCGCGATATACCGGAGAAAAGCGTGACGTGAAATGAAACGAAAACATACCAAACACCGAAAAAAGAAACAAAAGAAAAATAGAAAGATAGGAAGAAGGAGAAGAGGTCTGAAACGTACAAAAGCAAAAAAAGTATAGAAAGCAGAATAAAATAGGCAAATGAAATAAAAAATGATCATCCCCCAAAAAGGAAGCTGCATATCGTTGGATACTGCGCAGGTAGGTGGGTAGGTAGGCAGTTAGGTATACTATAGTATACCTATAAGGGTTATAAGCGAAAGGGTATATATAATGAAAGGTTATTCAGCCTTGAGATGAAAAAGACGAGGAGGCGGTCATTCCCCCGTATGAGGTGAAGAAAACTTCCACCGCGGTCGGGCGAGGGCCCCCGAGCAGCCCGTCTTTAATACACCGTCCAGGTCCCGCAGGTCCACTGACCGGATCCAAGGCGACGTCGACCGTCGGAGTCGAGAGCCTGCGGTACCCGGCGGGGGCTGACCAGTCCCAATACAGCGGTTCTGTAGAGGTTCTCGACGTATACGTCTTTCTTCTTGCGAGTCTAAGTCGAGTCTTTCAGGTCTCAGGTCTCAGGTCTCTGGTCTGATGCGAAGTCCCGCGCTTCAGCTTCTCCGGATAGTTTGGACCTTTGCATAGGCTTAGACCTGCCGTATAAGCTAACCTCGTGTCCCCCTCATATCCGAAGAAATCTGAACATCGGGTGGCCGTCATCTTTTCGTATGAATGCTTACTTTTCGACAAAATTCCAGCCCCCGGCACGACGAGCGATATTGAGTTACGCCAAATAAGTATAGCAATTAATACACCCAACCTGCCGACGTTCTCGAATACGAATAACCTATAGAAGGGGTAAATCGGTGTGGGGAAAATTTTCCACTCGTCGGCTCGGATCGCTGAACTATAATTCTAATCTTCATACGCGATAGCCAACTAAATTATTCTCCCCATTGCAGACAAAATATAAGTAGACACGTGTGTATATCAAATAATGGATATTAATGATAAAAAACGGACTACAGTACTCGATGCAAGGTTATAGAACTTGGAAAACAATGAACGTGGGCTTGATCGTGCGAAATTACAAGCGCATGATGTAGTAATACATACCTATAGCGGTACCCTTCCCTCCTACTAGCAATGTATAAATCCTCTGGTGAACTCTATATAGTCTACTGTAGTAGTCGCGTAGAGTATGCACAGAGAGAGATAGGCAGACAGAGAGTATTTCGTAGCTAGTGTATGCGTGGATTCGAGTCTGATGTTGGTTACATATAATATAGTATATCATGTTTGGCAAAGACAATAAATCAGAGTGAATATACTATTAATATTGATGGTCGCTGTGGCCTGTGCGGATCCGTTGTTATTATTGGCATTATCGTTGTGATCATTGTTGTCATCATTATTGTTATCATTGTTATCATTATTATCATGCAGTTGATATCGCAGGAGCGAGAGAGCGAGCCAGCGAGCCAGCGAGCTCGATGCACGCGATAGTCTGCAGATGAATAATTAATGGCAGACAGGAAAGTGCACGGTATTAGACAACGGGCCCTGTGCATTGCAGTACCGAATATGCATTATATGGAAGTACCTAGGTACACACTCGGCGCGGGCGCCGCGTTGGATCGCGACCACTTTGAGTCGTACGAAATTTGAAACAACGGCGAACAAGAGCGAACAGTTGGATTAGAAACGGCGCGCGTCGCGGCGTTGCGATTGGCTGGCTAGTGCAGGCGAAAGTTTCGCCATTTGCCAATCGTATTCCGCGTCTTCTGTTTCAAATTTAGCGGAACTTAGAGCGATCGGAATCCAGCACTCCGGGTGTACACTATACCTGTGCATATGGCGCCGACGAGAACAGTGGTAGGCAGTAGGTAAAAACCAACCTAGCCTAGCCTAGCCTAACCTAACTCAACTCGACACAACACAAAGAACGAAACAAAAGCGAAACGATGATAACCTTAACTTCAACCACTAGAACGCGACATGCATGACGATGAAATGCAACGCAACGCAAAGCAACTCAACGAAACGATACGCGACATATAGGTGTGCGCTCTTGACAAAGCTTTATATTAACTCGTATCCGTAATCCCAAGGAATATTGTTTTCCTGTTCAATCCGAGTTCATTTCTTTCATAGCATAGATATTGTAGATGTATTATACCTAAATATCCAGATGCCGGCAGTGGGCTTCGGTCTTACTTTCACTCGACATAACGACAATGATAATTGTTACGTGTATAGTGACATTAGCAAACGTATAATTGACAGGTACGAAATCCGGCAATACCGTAATCTCTTTGAGTTCCACACTCAGTACCTGACGAGTGTACTTAGGTAGGTACAGTTAACGAGGTATACAAAAATCGAGGAGAGGGGCGGTTTCCAAAATGTACAAACCAAGTCCTACCAAACTGAAGTATCGGTACATACTGTCAGCGTGTAGATGTTTAGCAGGTTATTCGAAACTTGTGTATACATTACATGCCGCACCTATGCAAACCTACCAACAACTGTACGAAAATTCGGCACAGACGGCACAGACGGCCAGACAGACAGAGAGACAGACAGACTGCCGGAGAGAAACGTACCTACACCTAACCGTAGTAATTTTAGCATTTGATACACAGCTGAGCCGCACATGGCCAGATCTAAAATGCGTCAGATAGAGGAACGATACAGTGATATGGCCTTCTCTCTCTCTCTCTCTCTCTCTCTCTCTCCCTGTAGATATACGAGTGCACGTGCGTGCGTGAGCTTGTGAAATGTGTACGCGGATGAGCGTGATATACACTATACCTACACACGCGAAGAGATACGTACACGTGTATAATGCAGACGCACGTTGCGTTGGCAGGGGGTGCGGGACCCCCGGGGCGATGCCCCCAGCTTGGGTCTAAACCCCTCAGCCCCTGCCCCTACCCCCGCCCCCACCGCCGCCCCTTCGGATTCCCGTTCGTGGCCTCACTTTGAAAAACCCCAGGGGAGAGTATTAATAATTTAATACCGCGGGTAGCTTTAATTCTTTAAAGTAGGTACGGGCGGTTGTGAAAACGAATAACCGAATAACCGAACCGAACCGAACCGAACGAACGAACGAAGCACATTGCCAATTGCAGATTTCATTACGATCGCTGAAGAAGCGAATGGATGGATGGGTGGACACATGAACGCGTTCCACAAAAATTCTCTGAGGTGATTCAGGTTTCGGTATATGGGTAGGCACTCGTGCAGCTTTACATAGATCGTTACAAACATCATGCGCGCGTGTACTCGATGTGCTCGAATGCCGAAAGGTGCAAATATTTTCAGCTATCGGGTACATTTTCGTCGGGGTCAAATTGCACGAACTAAGGTACCAAACGATCGTCGAGACGAAGAAAAAAAGAACAAGTTCTACGCTCCTTCGCTCCAATTGTCTTGAGCTTCATCATGCAGAAATGCAGAAAAAATTTCCTATTTTAGATCAAATTTCTACTCATATCATTTGAAAATGAGAAGACAAAGAGAAAGGAACAAATAAACATGTATATTTCGAATTCCTGCAACTCTCTTCAGTCATTTACAAACGCGACGCTGGTTTAGACGACTGATATTGTCAGTGAAAGTGGATTTGTATTTCTACGAGTCTAGGATAAAAAAGGAAGGCACTTAAATCCTATGTGGATAAGTTTTCGATTCGGTGAGAAGATATTTGTGGGACAGTTGGCGCCACCTAGGGATGAAGTCTCGAAGTTTCTGGAATTCGGTGTTCCTCCGTCGGTAAGATAGATCTGGGTCGGAAATCCCAGAAAACATTTGAGAACTGTCGCGCGGGTAAATCATGTGTGTGGGGAGATAATCGGATCCGACTCGTACGATGTATTGATTCCAAATGAAATTCGAGATAAACGTTGAACTACAATGAGGAAAAGTAACTGTAATATGAAGTCCTCGTTACGTCACTCTACGTATCTGGATAGTTTACACGTATATACTTATTCTTCAGATGCAAGAAAATCAAATTTGTCCATATTTCCATACACTAGAGGAACAAAATATCACAATATCGCGAATTGCATATACTATACCTACGAATTGAAGAATCTTTATTCGCCTGACCGCGCGTCGTTACCATAGAGAAGCATAATAGAATACAGAACGCGTGTATTCTGCATATTTTACGCAACTTGGGGTTGCCAGACTTAGTTTGACCATTATCAAAGCTACCGCATGCCTGACGCGAAAAAAGGTGATATCGCGAGTCTATATGCATTGGCTTCGATAATTGTCAGAATGAGTGAGGTTCCCTCGAACGGGAGTAATATGAGTACATAGCATGCTCTCAATATATTTTTGTTTTCACTTGCGATCGGTGCCATACATACAAATGAAAGTGGTGCCGTTCCGTCGTTGCGAAATGCTTGTTCCACAGCTCCGTGTCATTTTCCAATTTCAACTTACCTGAAACAAAAGAGAATCGTAATTATCACACATGAATCTCCAGTGTCGATGAAGGAGGATTAGGGATAGGTGTAGGCCTAACAGCGGAGGGTCGAATCCACTAGCTGGCAATAATTGGAAATGAATTACAGTGGAATTATACCCGCGAAAAGAAGCCAAGAGCTGATCGTGACTCATGCAGATCCATTACGTACTCCAACGAATCAGAAAAATCGGTATATAGGTATGCTAAGCATATTATGATGTATAATTTCATGCATTGAAGCAGGAACTGCAACGGTTTTGGGAATCCAGATCCTATTTATTGCGGAAGCAAGATCACGATGAAGTTTGTACGTTACCGACGTAGTAGGTATATATACGAGTAGACGAGTGAACTCTTTTTTTCTATCACTCTGGGAAAACATGGCGGACTATAGGGCGTCCGCGGACCCTCCGTACTTCTCGTTCGAAGGGCCTCGACACGAGGGACGAAGAACAACTGAGAAACGGAAACTACATGAGATAAGGGGAGAAAGGAGGGCTACCACTCCCGAGGGGCGAAAATGGAACGACCGGGATACAATGAAGTTATCTTTTTGAGATCCTGCGTGATAACAACGGAGAGGTGGAGGCACTTGCTACGAAACTGATTTTGTTTTCATTCTTTTTCTTTCTCTTTTCCGCAGGCATATAGCTATCTATTTCTTATCTCGCGACAGCTATTCCTCCTGATCTTGTCCCATCTTCGTCTGAATCGAGGTCTATGAGCTCCGTAATTATGAAAGGAAATTCCGACCTAAAATATTTTGAGAAAAGAGCGATCGTGGATATCGGATTCCGCATTATGGGTGAAAGAAGGGATTGATCACTACGACGAACGAAGTTTACATCCGTTTTTCCCTGCGACGTCCGTTATTTTGCAAATTTTGCACAAATCGATTGAAATTTTTTACTCCAAGTGTATCGTATGTGATATCTAATATTTGATCTTATGAATTGGGATAGCCAGTCATCCGCGCGGTGACGTCGGACATGCATGCAGATAAGAAGTCGTAGGAAACACAATGGAAACCACGTCCTGCCGTTGATGTTTCATCTCATGTCAAACGAATGTCACGACTGTACAATGTACTCTTCGCACAATCAAACCTTACACGAAAAAAAGGAAGAAGGAGAAGAAGAAGAAGAAGAAGAAAAAGAAGACGATGAAAATTTAAATTGGAAGAAGGGAAATTAGAATAAATTTGAAGGTAACACCAGAACCGTATCTCGGCGGTTAAAATACAGTATTGTTGGTATGAAGTGAAGCAACAGCGCATACTACTACTATTCATCGAACGTTCTCCTGTCTCATGCCGTAGATACATACCTGGATACATGCAACACACGCACGGAGATAGAATATGTGATATAAAACATAAACCTAAGTAGCTCAGTGAATACCGAAGTTACAACATTTATGTATATACTGCAGGTGAAGGAAAAAAGTATTGCCGAAAGTCCCGATAGAAGTATAAACTACGGTATAGTATCGTGCGTTGGTACAGAGGGAAAAAACTTGGGATTTTTGTGTACAGAAAAGAAAGAAAGAGAGAGAGAGAGAGAGAGAACAGGGAGAAGAGAAAATTGCGTTTCTTTATGCCACGAGCATTTGGTATACATGGATAAACTGTAGGTTGGTACACATACATACTGTACGTAGGTGATCTTATAAAAAAGTTTGTTCGATAAGAAACCGGTGAAGTATATACATATATATATGAGTATAAAAGTAAATCGCGAGGACCAACGAACCGGGGAGATTTAAGAGTTTGGAAAATAGAGAAGGCGAAGCATATAACTTCACCCGTACGATACGTAGTACGTACGTAGGTTCAGGGGATTTAGGTCATGCAAGAGAGAAAAAAATGAAAAGACGAAAAAATCAAATCAAATGAAATGAAGTTTCGAATGAAGAGATCGAAGTTTCAAACATAGGTCCTACACACGCGTATCATGTGCCTACGTCAGCGTTAATATCATCGAAATTGTGAATTTTTGGATCTTTCATATGGCGAATAAACTTTTCTCAAGAAATCCCGTTGAAAAATGAAAATGAAAACGAAAACTGAATTGAGATTGATTTTTGGGCTAATATACCTATCTCAGGGGGTGCCCGCCGACAATTCGGCCGAGATCAAATGCCCCCGAATGTTTCCTGACTTTTTTTCCACCAAAAAATTCAGTTCTCCCCTGAATTTTATAAAGAAAAGTGCGAACATCATGTTTCGCGAGGTTTACAGATAAAATGAATATTTCGAAATTACGTGACGTTGATTCGAATCTGCAGTTCGTGTAAACGAAAATTCATAATTTTCTGTTCACGGCAACGAATGATTTTTTCTACTCATGAAATCGGAATCGACGCTTCCCAAAATAATTAACTCTTTCATTCGAGGCATTACACGTGTTTTTCTCTGCGGACGACCGCGATTCCCTGACGTTTGCCTGATTTATCAAAATTCGTAAAATTCTGTGACTATTTCCGGTTTTCCCGGCTTGACGCCTCCCTGTCTCAGGAGTGCACGTAATTGTTAATTTTCGTTTTTCCTGTTCATTTTCGTCATTGTCTATACATGCGTATAATATCTAACACGTATGTACGTATAATATACATTGATGCGTCGTTGCGAAACATCCTACTGCGCGCGGAGTAAAGATTTGTCAGGTAGATCGGAAAGAAATTGGTTTGTTTCACGGTCGAACAAATTCTGTGTTGGAACGAGTGAAAAATTTGTTCAATTCACAAATGATCTGTTGACTCAACGGAAAATTTGTTCGATTCTAAGAAATAGTATGTCTTCTCTTCGATTTTGCCAAAAAATTTGGTCGCAACAAGGACATATCGAGCTGAGCGTACCCACTGGATCCATTTGGGTGTAGAATATTTTACATATATATTTTAGTTTACCGAAACCCGACGTTCTGACGAAAAAATTATCCATTTGTACAGTACAAACATGATTACACAACGGTTCTTACGAAATATTTGTATACCCACCACAGTTCGCGTCGAACACGACCGAATGTAAATATATACAATATATATACTGATTCATCAACGAAATCGAAACGATACTCGATTTCGTTAGAGCGAACGGAAGGCGCGACAACAGTGTAAGGGATACCCGAATATACCTGAATACTGTTTGAACGTGACAATAACTATACCCGACACCTTCCCCCGTCAATCGAGCTTCCTGGTTTCCCCATTTCTTACTCCTTTCGATACCCGTGTATCACAGAGCGGTAACTAGCTATGGAGGAAGCTTTTGGTAGAGAGAGAGAGAGGCGAATAGGATCTAGCTTCATGTTGCTACGGCTAATGGAATTTAATGAAACTGAACGTTCACGACGTTACAAAATCACAAAAAAAAAAAACACTTTATCGGTTGAAAATTTACTCGACCGATCAAAAATTTTCGTCGATATTATTCTTAGCGATCGACTTTGCGGTTGAACTTCTGAACTTCACCCACCGCAGCGGATCTTTGCAGCATCATGATTGTAATTGTAGCACATATAAATTGCAGGAAAAATTAACGAGGTAAAATGGAGCATCTCGTCGAGAGATTTGTCAAAGTTAATTCTATCCTCTCCCACTAATCGAGTAAGTATTCTTTCACACTTTTTCAATTTGCAATTATTCCGCGAGATGTGAGGTATGGTTACGTCGAGGGTTACGTGACGCACGATAGAGAACAAATTTTCAAACAAATTCATCAATTTCCAGAAAATACGTGAAAAACCAAGATTGAAGAGTGTAATGATAATATCATGCTATGCTGTATACGTACATACTCATTGTACATACATACAAATATAGAAGGAGCTGGGAATATGCCACGATAATACATATAGGTATGTATATATGTATACATGTATATGTGCCTACTAGCCTCGCTAATCTAGTATACCTACCTACGAGGCAATTTCATTTCACCTGACGGTTCCGTCGTTATACATAATTCGGCGGACAAGTACCACTTCACCATGGAATTATGTTGACCTACAAAAAAGGACAATGGAACGAAGGAAAGAAACTGCCTCAGTATTCCCTACAGCGGCGGCAGATACACCTATATAGGTATATATGAGTGTTTTGGCGAAAGAACACCTCGGTGTTTTTCTCTTCCTTTCTTTTCATTCCTCCCAGATTCGGAATCTTGCGAGGGGGGTCTCTTTCGCGGATCAGGGCGAGAAACTCGAAGACCTTACACATTTACTCCACCTACCACGCTATACAGCTATGTTTAGGCACAGTAGGGTACAAAAAGGCTAAAACAAAGCGTCTCGACGCCGAAGTGCCGTGTTATAGGTATAGGTATACCCCCCACGTAGGTGAGGCAGGGTCCCCGAGGTACTAACAAGTAACAGGTACCGGGACTCTGAAAGAGACGTAGTTCCAACCTGACAAAATTTTTCCACCACTACAGCAGACGTCTTCCCAAAGTTTGCGCAGCTCGCGCCCCAATTTCTTCAAACGGTGGTATAGTCATCTCGGCGATATTAAGTCTGAACTATTCTCTTCGCCGTTTCCTTCGTCCTCTTTTTCCCAATTATCTTCACGCCCCCCCCCCCCCCCCCCCCCCCCCCCAGTTTCAATTTCGCGGTTTGTGAGTTCAGCTTTTCACCTAAAAATATTGAACGAACTCGGATTCGAACGGGCATCACTTCCGCGTTATACCCTTCTCCAGAATCCGCTCCCTGTGACCTCAAGTACAGCGGCACCGGCGTTCGGTATTGTAGAAGTAATCTGGAGCATTTTGAATCGCGACAGGATTTCACCCGAAATAGGAAATTATGCCGAGACAATGGGTTCACGGGTGTAAAATATTCCTTCCTGGACGTGAGCGTTACGCGAGAATCGGCCCGCCCGCACCACCTACTATAGCCAAAGTAGGCCAAAGTATGTAGATGTATTCAAAGATGAAAATGCACGGAGAATATACCGATTTTTGTCAATACCTTTCACTCATGTCAGGTACAAAGTTTCGTACACAACATATTTGTTGACGCTTCGAGTGAGTATGCGCGTACGTACACATTAGCTACGCGGAGACTGAAATCTGCAGGTGATTTTCTTCATAGGCGATTGACTGGGGAATCGTCAGCGCGATTGCCACCAAAATGATCATCGCCATGTGACAATCATGGTATAAAACTATTATTTACGGAACATGATGTAGATGAACGTGTCAACGATATCTGACTGATCATACATTCTTATCTAGTACAGAACCAAAATGGCTGTTCAAGTAGTTCGCCATGGTGACGACGTTGCGTGAACATGAACATCAGCACCACCACCAGCAGTAGTAGTAGAAGGCTACCATCTTCTGTGAAGTTGAAGAGAAGTTGTCGTACGGTAGTCAACAAGCGGAGACAGGATACCGACAACGTGCTCCAACTAACGATATCACGAACAATGCCCGCGCGCACCTTGAGACTTGGGGCGAGAGACGTGCAGAGGTACGAACTATGAGTGTAGATATAAGTGTGCAGACCAGGAAACGAGCGCCGAACACCTTTCAAATTGTGAAACTGAAGTTCATAACGTTGATGCAACGAAATCATGAAAGATCACGGTAGTATCAGCCGTTTCAACACCGAAACGTAACGAAAGATACGTCGATAGCGAAGTGCTACTGCACATGCAATTCGGTGACGAAACAGCTGATTTTATTTCCAGTCATCCGCGGGATTTCATAAATTTCAATACGGAATAATGAAAATTTTGAAATACGATCAGCGCGTTTAATTGTCGCTCGTACATCCCTGCAGAAGAGAAAAAGGATCGGTTTATATCTCGCGGATTCTTGCTGACAAAGATAAGTTTACGGTGAGAAATTCGTACAGATTAAGTATGTAGTACACGTATCGAAAACTGGGACGAAGTTCGAGAAAGTTACGACATTGATGATGCCAATATTCTACCGCGGCGAGTATGTTATAGGTTTAATGTATAATACATACTTCGGTCTAAAAATGAATGTATTTTGGGCAGTTTTCCAAACGAATTACATGGTCGAATTTATTGTACCATATATATACCGAAAGAATGTTTCGCCGCCTTTGCTACCTCATTTATTTTTTCAACGTAGGCAGTTAGGTAAGTACTCTAATTTTCCAGTTCTAATGCAATATTGATGATTTTTTAATACACCGTTTCCATTAGCTTACATCATAAACCTAATTTCGCACGAAGAACGAGTACGGCGTCATATCCTTCTCGAACTTATTCCACACCGAAAATGTATCATCGTCGTCTACCTAGTATATCCACGGTTCACGAAGCAAACGAGCCGTTGAACGTAAAAGACGTGTCAACACGGTATAATGTCTTGTGAAAATACCGGGGCATAAGGGAGCTTCAAAAATGAATGCAGCCACGATACCCGCTTAGAATATGGATTTGGCTGAATGAACGAATGAATGTCATCGTAGTTATTTGCGAATCTCGACTCCAGTTACGGATGGACTGAACTGCAAACTGACGATGAGTGCGGTAATTCCAAGTCCGACGAATGGTCTTCTCTTACCAAATTCACTGTATAAAGTGACGTGCTAGGTGTGTCTATTGCATACGGAATAAACAGTAACGCTTTCGTAACGTAATGCTGAATAAACTGGCGATTTCAAACGGTCGATCGGTTCGAATATCATTTCCACGCGTCGCCATTGGGTAATAATATAATATACACCGCGGACATTTGATTGTTCAGCCGTTTAACACATTACTGAACTGCAGTTACGCCGAAAATACTTCAGCACGGGTCTCCCACTTGCAAAATTTCAGTATCAATGACAAAATCATTTCTTACACAGAATGCCACGAGCGCGCATAAGCCCGTATCCGTTTCCCAACGCGCCGCATGCACGTACTACACATCCGAAGTTATGAAAAGTTTTATGTGACGCAATTACACGTAGCTGCATTTCCAGATACAGTAAGAACAATATAACTCTGTAAAATTTCACGTGCATTGAGAATTCCGTTGATATATCCAATTGAAATTCAAATAAATGTACGGCACGGTATATATACAGGCCATTCTGTACAACGATCATGACATTGCACATGGAAGTTATGAACGCGTGTCCAAACGATGAACAATATGATTGCTCATTCAGTACTTCTCCCGCAGGCGACGAGTTTCCTCTTCTCTACTCCCTCCGCTAGCCAGCCCGCCATCCTTTCTCGATATATTCCTGATGCCCGGGCTCAGCGACATCTTGCAATTGTGTTCGTTACTTGCATTGCGCAATTATGAAAGCAAGGCCTTAGTTAGCTGCAGCAGTGACTCAATGAAGCCCCCAATACTTCGTCAATGGCTCGTTCTTTGAAGGAACCTATAGACCGTGTACGGTAGGTATACGCTGTACAGAAGGGGCTAGTCTTCGCCCGTAGGTGCCTCTTTTGAAATGAATATCGAATGCATTCAATGTACGTATAGTATATACCTACAGCAGGAAGAGATACACGGGAGGAGCGGAAGACCAGGCCAGCACATAGCAATGCAAATGTGCGACTCGAACATGCGTGTACACTGAAGGAATAATTACTGAGGCATCGCATACGTCACAAGGCATCCATACACATCGGGTATTTGGTACAGGTACGTGTATCGGGTATAGAGCCACTTTGCGCTTGTGCGTAGCTATTTAACCGCTAAAATGCGTAGTCCCATGAATGCGACGGTTCGAGAGACGAATAGAGATCACGGGGAGGACCAGCTGAACCAGTTTCTGCGTAGCTTACCAGCAGTGAAGTAGTTAGTATGTACTTCTTTGCGTAATGTAAGTTTGGAAGTGGTTATAATAGAGAAACGAGTTCCTCGTCTTTGCCAAATGGTTTTCGACCATTGTCCTCGTTTGGGGTAAAAGTGCCTCGGGCAAAACAGCCAACAAGAGAGAGGCAGGAGAGAAAAGAAAGAACGAACATAGACGCACAGAGAGAAAAGAGCTGAAGCGGAGGGAGTACGGTAGCCCCGCGTATGTGGAAGGACGCGGAGTTGAGGAATCATACATTTTTTCTTCACGAAGCGCAGCTGTTGTAGCAGCTACGGGTGTGCTGCATATTTACGATGCGATAAATAGGCCGATTTTGAAATATCATTATTATTCATAATTATTCAATGATTTCGCATATAGAGGTATTCTGTGGTCACTCTATTCGTTAATATTGTACATATACTTGTATAATGTAGCAGCAGCAGCAGCAGCAGCAGCAGCAGGTGTGTGTAATAAATAAATGAACGATACGAGTATCGTCGTGAAACCTGATTACCTGCATCGCAGAGTTTTATCTTCAAGTCGAATTATGTACCGGTATAATAGATGGCAGTAGGTAGTATGCCTCCGCGTTAAGACGTTGCTGTGGGGTTTACGAAAGTGGAACGAATTGGATGGCTTATTTATTCCACGTGTTTTATTGCAGAGAATTTGGAGTTTCCGAACGTTAAATAGTTATACTCTGAACTTGATTGACATTCGTAAACATGTCACGAAGATCGTTTATGCAGTTGAAGTACCTACCCGCGCTGTATCGTCGGCAGTACCTATATCATCGAGTAAATAGTTATTTTTGACGCATGTAGACAGGGAACGACGATTCTTTGGATGAAAAGTGACTTTGGAGTGCGTGAAATTCGCGTGGAATGCTTGCAAATTTATGCGAAGCCACAAAACGAGCAATTGGAACACCTTTCGCCGAGCCGAACCGTTTCGAAACGTTACTTCGTCATTATGATTATGGTTTATGCAATATCGGCGCACCGCGTTCTGTCTATTCAAATCACTCGATTCCGCAATAGTATCAAACCTGGACGCGCGCTTTGTTCTTCTTACTGTATTTTACGGGTATTCTAATGCGGCTTCGATCGATCTATTTGTTCCCGTTTCTCTTTGTTCGCCACTCTCTCACTTCCTTCACTCAGCGAGTAATCTACACTTCCATAAATCGGCGTATTCCGCATCCGTCATTTCGTCGAGGGTTGTTTCACGTGTAATTTGACAGGTGGATATTCTGCTATCGCGATTAACTAGAACTAAATGAAACTGCGCGATCACTGCACGGTCGCAGGAAAACGAACGTTAAGGATTGTCTGGAATTTCATTAGCGAGGGAGGAGAACGAACGTGTCAGGTCGCTCGTGAAATTTCGCCGCCATGGCAATATATATAGGATCTGTGTTACAGCCACATGCGAACAAAATATACAACGACGATGAATTTTTTCCGCACGTCTCCAGTCTCCGCGCAGTTCTCCAATGACATTTTTTCTGCCCTTCTTCCTCTCGAAAATCCAGATTTGCTCAATATTGAGCCATTCAATTAATCACGTGAAAAAGACCGATGTGATTCTGATTTACACACGATTTAATTAAGTTATCCGACGAATGAGGATCACCCACTTCGAGAAGGAAAGTGGCCGAAGATACGTGGACAGTTCGCAGTTCGCAGATAGTGATTTCAGGCAGCCTTGACACACTTTTCATGCAATTTTAATATGATCGCGCTTGGATCTCAAATTCTCGAAGAGCTTTCACGACCTTCAACTGCAGAGCTGTACGCTCGACTATGGAATAAAAAGCTCAGTGGATTCTGTATTGGTAATATCGGTGCCACTCGAGTGTATTTATTGCACTGCAGATACAAATATATATACACATACCATTATACTATCTATATAGATACAGATATGCAGTGGCAGCAGCGACACTTTCGTTTAGCCAAACCACTCGTTTCCAATGGCAGAATAATATCAGGGACGATCGACGATCGCAAGGCGGCGATTGTCGGCTTCATGACACAATTTCTGGGCCATTATAGTCTGTCTGCTGCTCTATTACGTCAAAGTGAAACTAACAATATTGTATAATATCAGCAAGGCCACGTTTCCCTATCTTCCCACATTCAACAGGCTTTCACCGTCCTCGATGTTGCTGCCGGATAGTCGTGTAGCTAGCTACACCAGTATAAGTTATGGTTATATACTTAGTTAGTAGGCATCGTCGTAGCTAGCTAGCCTTGATCGCGCAGACCTTGAACGTAGATCGTTACGGTTTTCAATTATCTGCAATTTATTATATCACGTACATGAATGATACTTATTCATTTTCACGTGCGTTATGTACGTCTCGAACAATATAACTTTCCTCTCAATTTTCTATTCGCATCGTTACGCTCTTGTAGCTATACACACGCCGAGACACACGCGCATTACAGTTTTCGCATTTCTTCTGAGCAAGCTAAGAACATTGTTTCGCCCAAACGTGATTGTTCGGGTACGAGGCTCGAATTTACAACATCGGACCAACAACATCGCGAAGAATCAAATTTTTCCTGACGTTCTCAAGTCGGAAGAGCTGATAATATATGTTTCATGATTTCATTGCGTCAACGTTATTAGGTATAAACTTTAGCCCGATGAGTGATCCTGATTCCACGGACGACGGCGCGCAGAAGCTGAAGAACAAGAAAAAAAAAAAAAAGGAACAAAAAGAATCGAAGTACGAATCCACCTGGCGAATCGAGGTTTCTTTCGGTCAACCGGAAGCGTTTTTTTGTGGTCACCTTCATCTATAGACTCGATGGGTTACGCGAACGTTGACTTATTGTTGATTCGCCCGACTTGTAATCCTTGGGACCGAAGCCTCTCTATGTCCTTCCTGTCTGGATCCCCGTAGACATAGTCTTAAAAATACAGTTTTGGCAGTGACGAACATGAAACCTGCAGCTATCCCCAAATTTGAAAGAACAATTTCACGATAAGATAAAGAGAGAAAGACAATAAATCAATTGCAATTGAAAACATATTATTGCTGTTGAATATTTTGCCAATTCTGAGATTGCGATCATATATTCTACGCCTACACACGACCGACGCGCCACATGTAGTTTGACTTTCGTTTTTCATTGAACTTAGCCGTCTGCAGATTGTAATCGAAAAATGCCCGGAAAAATGTAAAAATATTGGATATTTTGAAGCGGCTCATTGAGAAACTATTTCGTGAGAATTGGGAAATGGTGTATTTCGAGAATTTCTTCAAAGTATTATCGTAAATATTGCGTGCATCGAACATGGTAGAGTTCAGAAGTGATAAGTGGCGCCATCCGGCGGAGTTAAGTTGAAGCTATCATCGCATCCAGGTAGCTTCACTTAACTGTACTTCAGTCAACAATTGAATAAGTGGCTTTCAAAATATATTTATGATGCATGAAGGTAATGAGACAATTGAAATATTCGATGAATATTCAAAACCGGTTTAATCAATCAAATAATCCTATCGAACACTTTGAAATGCGGGCTGGGCTGTGATTAGACAGTATACCTCGATTTTGGAAATCACAGGAATAACGAATTTTCATTCTAACCTCACACTTCACAGCGGTTCTTCGAAAATAATTCGATAACAGACACAAAAATTTGTAGAGGGAAACCAAACCGCTCCATATAGAATCGAATAGAGCCATGAAACAAAGAGAATGAAAAATAAAAACGAACATCTGTGATCCGCGTTTCTAATTTTGGTCATCACTTCCTAATGACCACTCTCTATATCTTCGTCCACCCAAATATGAAATATGATGCGAATTGTGGCCACTGCGGTACGCTGATCATCATGAGGTAAATTCACAAGTACATTCCCTCGAAGAAGCTCATCTCCGCAATTTCTCCTGTATCTTTTTCATATAATTTTCATATAATCTTCAAATAATTATCCAGAGCACCATGAGTTGCGTGATACTTTCAATGCACGTGCACAGAGGTGCTATAAATTCTCCGCGGAAGACAAGCTCTTTGCCGAACATTCTCCGTAACAAATATCAATTGGTTAAAACAACGTCTCAATGGAAAAATATTGGCCCTGGCCATTATGGGTCAGCTGCTATACATTCGTTTCGGGAAAAATGAAAGTCTAGTGCATGTGTCTGGTAGTAAGTCGATCGAGGTACAAAGGTTGACGGGTTGGTACGATCACAGGATAGCTGAACTATTGCCCGCCGTGGAACCGGATAGCCCACAAGATTCGTGATAAATTAATAAATGAACATCGCGGATATATGAATGTGCCAATAAATTAGGCTCCTGCGATTAAAATCGACTCGATTCAACTCGACTCGACTCGACTCGACTCGACTCTCCAGCTAAATGTCACCATGAATGACACAATCGTAGTAGTAAAATCGTTGGTACCAGAGGACGGAGAAGCTGGTGAGGATGTGAAAGAAAAACCACCCCATAACGATGTACATACGATGTAAGTGTACGAATTAGCCTGAGTATCTCCGCTGGAACGGAAGAAATAGTTCCACGCTGTCGTGCAGTCTGCTCCGCGAATTGGAACGCGCACGAAATTCCAGAACATTTGTGCAACCGGGTGGAGTAACGCGCCGGTATCTTGGACATCTTCACCAACACCTGTGCGCACGCATACCCACCCACGCATTTATATTTTTATCATCGGTATCGTCGAAGATGACGCTCGGCGACTATACTGTATTCCACCGGAATGATAGTTGTCTCCGCGCGAGCCTATACCTCATACAACGAATTTTTTCGCAAGCAAGTAGTAATATGAACATTCGGGGGCTGGGCCAAATTTAATCAGGCCAAAATCCAGTGAGGATAAAACTTTCTCCCCCGCGAAATTGGGCAAATTCCAAAGGGTTAAGATATTTTGAAGGTTTTTCGGCCGGATGCAAGGTCGCCTCGTCATCGTTCATCACCGCGGTGTGGCCCCTCAGAAATTCGAGCATATCACATCATCAACTTTGGGATCATTGTTATACAACAACGAGCGAGGACTAACGGTTTGTGAACTGAACCAAAATCTCTAAATTGCCGAGTAATGGAATGGCATGGCTTTATGCGGCGCCATAGCGGTCGATAGTGTCTCACGGATGTATTTTCAACGACCGCTTTTGTAAATTGAGCGTTACGTCGACGCGACGGTACGCGAGCGATTCTATATACTTAATTGTGCAAACGAATTATTCATTATCCGTAAGATTCCGTGACGCAAGTATAATTTACCTATGTACCTATCTTTCTTTGCGCTTTTAATCCACCGCTATAATAAATTATCGCCATCGTAGTTATTATTTATTTCATATCGTTACTCATACAGTTTACTGTTACATACGATTTGCAATTCGATAGAGGGCAATCGATGAACTCATTGCACAAAGCGTAACTCCAATCAGGTTTCTCGTCTTCTGTTTCATCATCCATTCATCACGATTAAATTTCACAAAGCTGAACGTGGATCGCACAAAATTGTTCAAAAAATGAAGGAACAACAGGAGGAGAAAGAGGAACATCGGAATGCCACTTTGCATCTGTAATTTACATTTTCAATCGCGACACCAATCGCGGTAGGAAATGTACTTTTATGTAAACATAACGTATCTATATACATTTATACGTACATGCCAAATCTATAGCTCGCGGTGCCAATTTCTAGAGCACTGCCACTGCGAATTACGAGAGGTCAGTAGTATTTTGGTTATTTAGGTGAATTCCATCGGCCGTATAGGAAGAGCGAGAGAGGTTGGTTTACCCAGCTGCTCATCTCCCGTTCCTCAAAAGATTCATCCATCTTGATATATTTACTTGAAACTAGCTGCTGGTGCAGTCGGATAAAAACTTTACTCTCGTGCCAATCGGCTGTTCGCACTGACCTATTGAAAGAGGATTTTGTTTTCGTCTTTCTTTCGGTTTAGGGGAATTTCGACTCGCTATGTTAAATGCACAGAAACCGTTTCGAAAACGAGAATAGTACATTTCCGCAAATGACTCGATCGATTTCGATGAAACTTAAAGAATTCGTTGAGTAGGATGGCAGAAAGTGGCCAATTATTTCACTCCTGCAAAATATCGATCGGATTTCATGGAAAATAAATATTGCCCGTGTTAGCTAGGTTAGATTGCCACCGGTGAGTGACTCCAGATTCCCCTCAACATCACCTGTAATAAATTTCCGCTATTTAGCTCCACACTAATTTCGATATCTCATGCACCAGCAGACTAAATATATCATTATACGTGCTCCGGGTCAGTTCCGGAGGTTCAGCTAATCCACAGGCCTCTGCATTGATACCTGCATAGTATACAGAATATGCTGCACATTGAAATTCCTAATGAAAAAGAAATCCACCTATTTTTTTCTCTCTCTCTCTCTCTCTCCGAAGGCTTTACATCACGATGATGAAAGGGTCAGTTAGTAGTTGCGAGGTAACAGACGTGAAAGACATGATATCTACGTACATGAACCCGCAACGAAGAGCTTTTCAGTGCTCGCATTCTACAAAAAGAAGCACATTATACCAAGCTCCCGTGAATATAGTATACAAGCTGAGTTAATTGCCTCCACAGAATATGCGAGCACTTAGGTTATAGGTACATACCTACACATCGATCTAAGAATAAGATACAATCGGAGGAAAACGAACGTTGTTAACACATTTGACCGTACGTGTTGATAACAATAAAGCAATTTGTTGAGAAATATGAGCGTAAATGTTTATAGAAAACCCGCAAACGCACGAGTGCAAAGTGCGATCGAATATCAACATAACGAAATAAACATGTTTGCAGAAACGTTATGTATATTATCCAATGACGAAAGTCCGTGATTGCAGCAAAGACATCAAAGAAGGCAGAAAAATTTCTGCGATTTTATATATATATACAGACACCGATTTCTCTAATTCTTTTTCATTCTTCTGTCACCGCTGCAGATGTTTACCTCCGTTCGCGAGCCTCGGGCAGAGTTTGTGCATGGAATATGGTACGAAAGGTGCCTATACCCGGAGGTTCACAAGTATACCCGGGGGGGGGGGGGGGGGGGGGGCAGGGACTGGGGCGGGGGCAGGTATTAGCTACCAGGAACATCTCCCGTAGTGAGGAGGAAGAGCTCTCTCCGGCGAAATGGGTCGTTGCCACAGGTAACATATGGGCCAGGGATCGGATGCTGTCCACCTTGCAACATTGAAGAGCTAACTAGGTCGACAGAAATGGCTCCTAAAGTGGAATAAGTTCCATTTACCTATCGATATTGGAAACCCGCCGCCGCCGCCGCCGCCGTAGACGTTTTACGGTCCACTCGAATTCAAGCCCAACCTATTTGAGCCGAGGATGCAGGTACTAGCATGAAGCATTGAACGGCCGTTATGCAGCTTCAAGCATTTCTCTCCGGATGCCTTGGATTCGGAGCATGCCATACACTCGTTTCTCCCATTCAATGAATCCTCATTTATTTTCACAATCATCAGAGCACGTACGCATTCCTGACGCGGAAAAAAGGCCCACAGCGCGATACGAGTCTACACGCAATTCCGAACGAATTACAGTGCCCAGGATATATGTTCGTTTCATGCAGCAATATCGAAGTATTTTTGATTCCCGTAGTTACTGATTAGCCCTTTTCTACATGAAACGAACACACATGTTTTGGGCTTCATTTGTTCGGCATTGCATACATCATCGCGTTATCAGCCTTTTTGTCCGTTACGGATACGCTTTGTTCCTAATCGACTACTTCGTCCTCGGATTTCCGCGGCAGGATACGTTGGCGATGCGGAGAATGTAACAAAAATGCATAAGAATTGACTCTGACCGCATTATAACCTACGTCGAATCAACATTTCTGACAATTTTTACAAAGATGTGAATTCCGAAGAGTATAGTGTATTGTATAGTATAGGGCACGTTTTTTTTCTCTTCTCTGCGATTGAAAAATTCACTATTCTTTTTTCTATCTCCTGATGGGGCGCAATTTTTTGAATACCTATAACTTGTACTCGGACGAATAGGCTTGTACCTACCTAATACCCGATACGAATAATTATCGAAGAGGAAGAATTGTAATTTGAACTGCAGCCTATTACGATACGATCGCTATTGTCACGTAGCGACGTTATAGTTTCAAATGTATCGAATTACTTAACCCGTTAATGAGAATAATTGTTATTGAAATCGATACGAGATATTGCAACGTAGCAATCACGCGGCGAGCAGCTGACCCGGTGATTTCGATACGTGCTGCATAAACAATTAATCGATCGTTCGTAATGAGGTGGGTGGTCAATTATGGTGATGAATTTCCTCGACGTACGATTTTTTCACAGAAAGAAATACTGAAAGATGATCGATCGACTGACAACATGAATGAAAGTTTGAAAATTCGAAAACAATAAAAATCTTGATTTCAAGCTCCGATCTCAGATAGGTGAGAGCATCCCTGCACTTACTTGTGCCAAGTGGTCTCCCGGACGATCCTTAAACGCTGAAGGCTCCTCGACACATCAATTTTGAGTCACTATTCAATAAGTTTATCGGTGAAAACTGAATTGACCACTGAACGCAGTAACCGAAGAATTTTATCCGTGTTATAAATTGCACGGCACAATGTGGGCCCACACCTACAATACTGAAACGAGGCAAGAGGCACGACAAAACAAGGAGGAATGACGAAAAACGAAAAAATTGTTCGAAGAATCAGGTTTATGTAGACGCTGATCGGCGTGCAGACATATCGTTCAACTTTTAATCACAGTTTTATAGAATCCGGTTTACACTCAATCAATATGCTGACTGACTGGGGGAAACGGATGGCACAACATTTGTGAATTTAAATGTCAAATGTAATGGGTTTTGAGAACTTTGAGTTAACGGCAGATAGGTTATAGGTACAGAACTCCGTTTCGCTGCGGCCAGAGTAACACACAAGATTCAGAATGGTCTTCGAGGTTCCCAGTTTTGTTGCTGAACTTTTGTTATCAGCGATAAAAAAATGAGAAAAAGAAACGAAGAAACAACTGTAAAAGAAACGAAAACCGACGAACGTTGATCGTTAACGAATCGGCGCGATCGCGGTGTAATTCTTCCGTTGGAACGGATACAAACCTGAATGGAAACAATATTTCCTGAACAATAAATTAATACCGTTCGCGTATAACTGTAACGTAATGGAAATAGAAATAGACACCGCGGCAATGATAAGGCAACATTTTCATTGACGAGTACGAAAAAGATAACACGGCACGTGGCAGTATGTCAATAGGAATTGAATTACGTACTCGATCGGTCAAAGAAACTATCGTCTCGGTGTCCAAGACAAGACTGCCTCCTCGGCGAAAGACTGTCAGGAGTTGCCGCGTGGTAAGAAGTTTTAGCTACGCCCACGCCGCGGTATACTGCACAGCATACTACAGTCTATACTCTATACAGTATCTATACTGTATAAAGCCGTCTGCCAACTGTGTATAGGTCCCTAACCCAACAACCGTCAACATAGCGCATAATGGACAGGGACGAGTTTTTCAGCACTTGAAAAATATATATATGATCTACGATCATGAGTTGCACACGCACGCGTGATAATATATGTATAGGTATATATATATATACGATTATTGCAACGTCGCGGCTCAATATGGAATCCGAGCAGGATGAGAATTACTTTGTACGAGCGAGCAACAGAAAGATCGTCGTTTCATAACTTGAAATCCCATATATCGCGACATGTAATGAGTCAGAGAGGAAAAAGTACGCGGGAGGAAAAACTTCTCTACATTATATAAATAATATTATTGTAGGTTACGGAACCTCGTGGTACATACGGTCCGGCGAGCGATCGCGGAGCAAAGATATCCGCGGAACATTTCCACGATCCTCCGACGAATAAGAGATTATTTTTCAGCCTGCACGTTATTGTTCCGGGGTCATTTCATTCGGTGTACGACAGAATCGGATCAAAACTGAAAACAGATCTGTTTATTTCGCGCGCTCTCTGCGGCGCCAGTTATGCCGCAGTTATATCGGTGCAGGCAGAGATCCTGCGAGTGTTCCTTAATTGAAATGAACACTAAGCGTAAGACATGGCCCAGAGACTGCAGTTCCGATAGCAATTGAGGAGAAAATTTACGCGGCAGAGACGCGGAAGTGAGCGGATCTGCCGTAATTTGTTCAACGTTCAAAGAATGTTCTAGGATATCTCCGCATTTTTTCAACTAATCATTCGACTCCAGTACGTTCCCATGATCTCCCGGATCACCGGACGCAATATCATAACCATATACACACACACGCTCGCGCGATATTTCAAAACTGGACTACGCGCTTGTCCACTCATCAAATAACGTGTGCATGCTCGACTCGAGGCAGGTACTCGCTCGACCGATAAATCTTAACTTCAAGGACTGTTGTTGGCATTCTTTGATACTGCACTACGGCTAATTTTTCGGTATTTTTGTTCTTACATACAGAATTCTTGATCAATTGTTGGTTTTTTTTGTTTTTTGTTTTCCTTATTCCATCTTCCAAACACTTGTACCTGTATGTACGTTCGTTGTTATTCCAAGCCTCGTTAATGAACCGGGGGGTCAAAGCGCACATAGAAATGTGAGACCGGAAAATAGAGCACATGCATAGAGATGGATCGGGGTAAAGGTCGAGAAACCCGAAACTTTTCGAATTTTAATTTTCTTTGTTCAAATTTTAGACTTGGCAATGTATTCCACGCCTCCGTGATCGTGATATCTTGCGCAGGTTTATAGCATCCTACACGGAGTAAAAGAAGCGCGAACGAAGTGGGGAAAAAAAAACAAAAAACAGCGAGAGAGAGAGAGAGAGAATCGCGATGCGGAATAAGTGCCACGATCGCGTTTCACGTGAAATTTAACATTCGTTTACCACTATGAATGAACAGAAAAAAAGTACGCACACTCTCTGCGTTTATGGAATAAAAGAGAGAAAACGTTTCGCGTAAAACGAATTCTGTCGCTAGGAAAGAATCAACAGTATTATCCATGAATTGGGAAAATTCGTCGCTTCTTTTTTGTTCGCATTGTCAGTTTTATTCGGTGTTAAATTTCTTCTTTTTCTTCTGCTACTTCGTGTCAAGTTTTATCGACAATCGATCCTCAGTCTGGCGGAATCGCGCGGATATATATCCATATGACGTTGACGTACTATAAATATACACAGTATAATCGCGAATTTTATTACCCATGTAGCTAACAAATATGTATATATATATGTATTATATACGCCTATATATAGATGCTTAAATATATTCCAAACTATGGTAAAGATCACTGCAGAATGACCGCGGAAGATAAAGTAACATGAGAAATATGGATATAGCCACGTTACAACGAATTGAAGTAATTTCCATTCGCACTCCCCCCCCCCCCCCCCCCCGCCCCACGCGACTTAAGAAGATTTATTTTGAATACGAACCACAAAAACGAAGAGGAAGACGAGAAGAAGAATGATAAAAGAAAGAGGTTGGCATCGTGCCGAATTTGGTTCGTTTTTTTCATTTTTTCAACAAACATATGAAGTTGAGATATGCATACATGCACACACAAATATATATACATGCGTGTGCGTGTGTAATATACCGCGAACATGTGACTTTGTGCGTTTGAATGATACCGGGAGTATGGAAATATTTGTGGCTTACGATTAGGCTCTCTGCAGAATTATATCAGTTCACACTGAAATCATCGTAATGGGACAATCGCATGACTTAGAAAACTATAGTACACGATATAGTACGTCGATGGACGATGAACTTTGTGCAAAGAATAAGTTACTGCAGCCGATGCGGATGCTTTCCTTGAAAATGATATTCGGCATATATTTTTCGCGTGCGCGCATGAGGAGATACGCTCGTGTATGCACACGTATATGCATGGATACGTATGCATATGAGACTGAAGAAGAACCAGACCTCGCGTATCTATACTGTATATGGTGATATAGTATGGGCGATGAAAGCGATACATGTATGAGGATAAGGTTAAAAATAAATTAGAATGTTAATTGGTAGGTCATCGTGAAATACATACTGGAGTAACAGATAATGTTCATCTTTCCGACGAGATCAGGAGACGAGGTGATCGTCTCGGTTTGAAGAAATTAGACCGCGAGAAGAGTTTTTTCAACAGATGAATTAATTGCCATGCATATACATACATGTACGTGTTGCGGGTAATGATATACATGTTTCGATTCTGATTCATCTGCTGCAATGTGTTAAATATACACATATTGTTGGGGCAAATCCACAATCCGAATGATATTAACGCGAGCAAAAACAATCGTTATCGTACTCGGACACAGCAATTAGCAATTCTGAATGAGGTCAACGAGGTTAACACCGATGACATGGAATTCATAAAAAATAACATGAATTATTATAATATATAACATTTGTGTATATATATATACACACAAATGTTATATATGTATACGTATAACTTTCCGTAAAAGATTCGTATACGAAGTTCAATAAATTTTCCCAAAGGTAAAGAGGTACCTTTTGTTTTTTGAAAAGCATACTGAAAAATATAGGAAAATAAGAATTCCTGAACAAGGAGGAAGGAGAGCATGGAAGTCAAGACTTGCAGTTATACTCCACTGAATCACGATTAACACGAAAATCGGTTTCCACCCGGATATTATGAGAATGATAGAATGTATCAATTATAATCCACTTTTGCCTCGAACTGAACATAATGATTCTATGAACGACCAAAGTTAAAAGTCAGAGTTCGTGTGTGTTATATCGTTAATGCAAAATTCTTGAATGTTATTACGAACTCCGATTTTCGGAGCTTTCTATTTATTCCGTAATATGCCAATGCGACGCGTTTCGAAGTGAATTTCATCTTTGTATTATGCATGTATAATAATTTGCGTACTCGTATGTAAATTTGTTGTCCTGCAACGCGATACAGAGAAAGAATAGACAGAAGTACCGTGCCACAGGGATCTGAAATTTCGTCCTCCAGTTGTCGTCACAAATGTCAGCAAATTTCGCGATTCACATCCTACGTAGGTACATATACTTATGAATATAAATATACACATACGTGTGTACATAGGTGTACCTATGCGACCACTGGATCAATCGACGGATGAAAATTAAATACCTACGAGCAACAAGTGTCAAGACATCGGTAATTTAATTGGCATCATGCGAAAATGTTCGTCTCGGTTATATACTTATTGTAAGAGTCAGGTTTTTTCCTTTACTTCATTTCCGCCAGTCCTGATAAAACTTGGCGATAGAGTGACGTCCGTACATATAGACACACCCGATACCTAATTATAAAATCACGAGTTCATTTTAGAACTTATCTTATAGTTGAATTAACCTCCCGAATTGATTTTCATACCCTACGGTCTCGAGATCACTGACAATGAGCCGTATTAGAAAGAATAAGTACGAGAGCTGAGAATTTAAGTTACGGGCATCTATCGACCGCGCTGTACTAGTTAACCAGGAGATCAGGTATCCGGCCAAAACTGCAGCTTCGAAGTGTACAAATAGTACGAAAAATGAAGAAAGAAGAAATGAACGAGGGACGTAACACATGGAAGAGAACCGGCGGAGCATAATTGTACCTAAAAATCACGAAATCAAGACTCGTTCGAGCCTTAAGGCACGTGCACAACAACTGCAGACGATCGACCGTGTGCACAAACCTCGAGGTTCTACAACGTTGTATTACCGTTACGCGGTGGTCAGCTGACTTACCAGTTTTCAAACCTGAAACGATATCTGGACATCAGGACATCAACTGGCTGGATAAGAGCTAGATACCTATTACTACGGCTGGTTCGATGCGGGGAAGGTGGGCACAGCCTGATGTGTAGGTTATACCTATATATACAGTACAAACCCGAAGAACACCGGTAATATTAAAATTTTCGAAAAATATCGTTCGGCCAATTTTCGAATGAATTTAAATTTACACTCTGCACAAGAATCGCCATCCAGCCGGGGACATCGATAACCGATGCAACGCTCGGAATTGAGAGAACTTCTGCTCCGAAGTGAAAAGAGGTGGGAATTTTTTAAAACTCGGGTTGCAGATGTTGGCTGCAGGTTGTAAATTCCTTCTAATAGTACTGTATATATATTTATGTACATACATACATATATATATATATATATATATATATGTATATGTTGAAATGTAGCTGCCGTATTAATAAATATACACTGGTACGTATATAAAATCGCGGAGAACATAACTTCCAGATAAGTCACTTGATTCAACTTCATTCGTTAGCGCGACTCCGCTTCCGCCTGGAAGGTCTGATAAAACTTGCAACCGACGATATAAAATTCCATTATGCAGTAGAGTACACGCATGCGGAGAGCTCTTAATTCCGCCACTCATTACACCACAAGAAACAAGCCTCGATCGCAGCGGCCACCGCATCCGAGAAGGAATCTGACATAACTTCAATTGAAAATATAAACGAACCGAGTTAGGGGGCAGCTATGTGCTTCGACAACGTTTCGGCTCGCCTGAAACACGAGAAAGAGAATGCAAAATCGAACACTCTCGATCGAACGGATGACTCTGTGAGATTCTCGAGTTTCCGTATACTTTCGTTAACCTAGATATACCGTGTTCAAAATAGTTATCTCCATTCTCATTCTTATTTTTTCACTTCGTTTTACATCGCGATTAGAAAGTGGACGGAAAATTCTTCACGAAGTTCGTTCTTTTTTCCATTCCCATTTCCATTCGCATATTTTTTCTCTTTCCTCGACCGTCGGATTTCCGCAGTTGAACGCCGCAAGGCAGGCCGCAGCCTTTCGAGGGCCTCGTATCGATCGTCAGGCGTGTGCAACGAAGGCAAATGAGTTGAAATATTCGACATGTAATAAGAGGAGGTCAAGCTTATACAGTGACAGAACGAAAGGGATTTTTGGCTTCAAGGTCTACTGTAACTAAATCAACCGCAATATAACATTCACCAGGATCGCTGCCCGAGGTAATCACGATCTGCTGCAGGGTACCGCCGCGCCGCGCGTGTTCACTGAACAGAAAAAGGGATAAGAAAACAAGTGAAAAAAAAAATGAAAATAAAAAATACACAAAATTTTGTGTATATATATATTATCGTTCACGTACAGACCCCACAAGATAAGACGAGGAAATGTTTATTGCGGCGAATGATAATAATTTTTGTATTTCAGGTGGTGGTGGTCGGCCGCCTAAGTCATTGACTTTTTCTGAATCATATATCGGTTTTCTCAAACGTATTTCAATACTGAACTTCGTCCTATGGGGATAATATTACGCCCTGCACATATAATTGTCAAGTTTGCACGTCGATCCCGAAGAAACGGGCGCAAATGACCCAGCCGGCGCGGTCTCTCAAAATTGATTACCTACACAAATTGATCTGATAGCTGAAAGAAAAACGAGAAAGAGGAAAAAAAAAAAGAAACCAACGGGTAGGACAAATAAAAATCAAGAGGTGCGGTGCGCGATCGGCACGTGCCGATCTCTCATAGAAAGAGAGAACAAAATTCGATGGGTTCAAGTTCAAGTTGGAGTTTAGTAAAGCGGAAGTGACGCCCGATATAGTAAAACAAAACCTGCGAAATTATTGTGATGATATAGAAGAATCGTTTTACAAAATGTGATTCACCCTGGATAATGATTCTGCTAAACGACAGTCCGGTCGTTTTTTCTTTTCTCTTTTTCGTGCCAATTCCGTAGCAAGCGATGCTTGAAATGTGTTGGGTATGATGTAACGGAAGAAAAAAGAGAAAAAATTCATCACGAAGCTGCTGCTGCTGCTGCTGTTGCTGCTGGCCGAGTTGTTGTATGTACATAAGCAGTTCTCGCTGCATGTTCTCCGTTTCGTAATTTTCAAATCAAAATCGGTTGTGACGTCTTATAATTGTGACCTTTCGGTTGGATACATGTACCAACTCCGAAGCTTGTAGCTTGCGTTCGTCGATTGTATAATAGTTGAGTAGTTAGCACCAAAGTCACGCATTGCGTGAGTTCAGTTAAGTTAGAAAGGAATCCACCAAACGCTTTTATAGCACAAAAGTTACGTAATACTGTGTGCGCGTGTGTGGTGTGCCCGGCTAGGTATATGATGCAGCCTAGCTCTGTGAGAGGAAACTTTCTCGTAACTATAACTATCACTTGGACAGCGGCAGGTATTTCTTTCACGAATGAACAGAAAAAAAACAAAAAAACTGAAGAAAAAACAACTCAAACCCCGGGCTCCGTGGATAACTAAGTACAGCCCTGTATAGTTGATCGTACTCTCATTTGATACGGTACCTACCTACCTACCAAGCAACCTCGACAAGTCTGAAACGCGTTCTCTTCTCTTCACTTTACTTTACTTTACTTCACTTCACTTCACTTCACTTCACCTCTCTTCTATTTTCTTCCACGAGATATTACATCGACCTGGGGCGGAGTTGCCACATTTGAACGAAGAAATTGGATTACTCTTAGCGCTCCATTTTCAGGGATTTGGGAAATATGGGTTGAATTCCACCGCTCTCTTGACTCTCTATACTCGAGAATTTGAATCAAAAATTCACGTCGTTTCCATCGATTTATATTTTCATTTTTATTCTTCGGATTACACAACATCGCCACATTAGCCTCAAAGTGTTTTACTTCCGCTATTTTCGGGGGGATTCCTGGCTGAATGATCATCGCATTCTCTTCGTATTCTACAGCCGAAACTCCCCGTATCCCCTACGGATAGAAAATATTCATTGCAATCAAACGTCGAGCTGCACGATGGGCAACGCGTCGGAGCTCATGGAGAATGACACACTTCCGTGACTATGCTTCTGCTCGACTTCCGGTTCGATTGTACTTTGCGATTGACGCGTGTGTTTTAAGGGGCAGCGCGATTCGATAGTGCATAAATAAACCGGCGCGATAGAGGACCGACTGGATTCGCTCGGCCATGCATGAGTCAAATCCGTTGCACGATGCTACGTGCACCAGCTGACCGCGATTGAATGACTTGATGACACGAGAAGTGGACTACGATCCAACGGAGTTATGTTGGAATTTGATAAACTCGATGACTGCAGCGAGATCCAAAGAGCGTCTATGCCGTCGCGCGTCGCGCAATGAGGAAAATGCCATCTCGCACCGCTGTACATCGTTATAATCTGCACTTTTACACATAATACATCGAATTGTCGTACAAAGAATCGAATAGTTGCAAACGACTTTGATAGCCGCAACGAATTTCTTCGTAAGACCATATAGTAGGTATATAATCATCACACTGTGTACCGTGTGATGAAAAATGTGTAAATGAGAGCGATTGCGAGAGTGACACACACATCCGTCCTTCGTTGGTGTCATTCGCAGCCGTAGGGAACCTGGGCTCGCGAGCGAACGTCGTATTGCCGTAGTAATAGCAGCGCCCGCCCGCCGCGTATAGAGAACGACATTGAACTTTTCTTATCAGGATATTATTCGAAACACACACACGAACGAGAACTCTCGTCCGAAGTTACGGCGAGTGAGAACACGGGGCGCCTTAAAAAGTTACGGAAGCCTCAAGACTCAGACATTACAACCGCTCGAAGCGTTTTAGAAGAATAAAATAACCAATGCCGCCGCGACGAAAGGTAAATGAACCGCATAAAGTGTCATCGACGCGACGCGACGTCTGAAATGAGTTAGTCAAGAGCTACTGCGAGGCGGCTCTAAGATTTTACTCTATCCTATCCATATCTCATGAGAAATCTGAATTACGCTTATCGTCTAATGGACAAATTGATTATCGAACAACCTCTGATATTTCAAACTATTGATTCCGCGAGCCAAGATCTACTCTCCTGCATCTATCCAACAATATTTGTTACCGTGTTCGATCCTACCATTTCTTTCGTACGTATATAGACCTATACCAGGTGCTGCGCCGCCGCCTCCTCCTCCTCCTCCTCCCTGCCTCTAACCCGACAAAAAATCACGTAGAAAATTAACGATCGTTGATAACGAAAAAAAAGGACCTCGGATTGTCTCCTTCCTTTTTCACCACTCTTTTACTCTTCACAATCCATCGTTCGATTGATTGGATCCGGTGGTCACCGGCGAGATGATGAGAAAAAAAAAAAAACAACAAAAAAACAAAAAGACACGGTACGACGACAACCACTTTCATTTGGTATGATTTGAACAGCTGCAGTCAATTTATACGGCAATAGCAGCAGCAGCAGCAGCAGTTGTATAGTATATATTTTTATAATACATTGTCAGTGTACTGTTCGCCGGGTCGGGAAACCGTAGGTAGATAGTTAGGTGGGTAGGTAGGTAGGTAGGTAGGTATCTATCGACAATCTCTTGGTTGCCGTTCAAGTTGCGTTGAGAAAAAATGATTATACCTACGGGGCGCTTTCGGTTCACCTCTCTCTTTTTCTCTGCATATATACATTATCCTTTCTTCGGACGGATATGTATATTGGGTATAGTTTTCACTGATTGTGCAGAGCAGCGAGTATAAACTTATTGGACTTGATTTACTTCTCCTATTGCGAATGACACGCAAACTTGGAAAGGAGTTCGTTATTCTCAAAGTGGACGTATGTAGAGAGTGAGAGTGAGCCTCCGAGAATACCTGATAATCGATAATTATTCTTAATAAATTTATGAAATTTCCGGTCAACGTCATTCGGCGAAAATCAAATCGCCTACTTTTCTACCTGTACCTGCTGAATTACTCCTCAGGTTCGGGGTACCTGCAGCGTAGTTCCATTGAAGTTTCTGGAAAATAGAAACTCCCCTCGAGAGAGACTGATGCTAACGGGAGTTAGTTTCGGATTAGGTATTTCTTACAAACAGAGTTTCCGGAGTATGCGAGTACTACAGGCCGATTCGGAAAAGCTAGCTCGGAATCCTCGGATTAGACCGGCTAGGTTTCTCATTTATCAATGTCGGAATTGGAGTTGTGTTACCAGCTGTGGCACGTTTTAATGCTAGATGCTATACACTTGCTAAATGTGAGTCTTCTACCGAGTATTATGTACGAGACTGTGCCACGTCGTAGGTTGTACTGCCGCGGATTTATATATATATATATATATGGCTAGCTATAGATGTACACACAAGTACAGACATACCTACGTACACACGTATGTTTCTATATATCGCAATGGAGGAGAGTTCGATTTAGAATGATAAGTACGAATTGATATTAACACTCGTTGAAATTCACTTGTGAGTTATTGTCTCTGTCACACAATTGTGGCAATTGATGTACATATACATATGCATACTGCCGTGACCTAGATCGTTCGCACTTCGACGCTAGTCAGTAGTAGAAGTGGCTAGAATTTCAATGGAATCAGAATTTTTCAATTCCGAGAGAATGTATGTGAAAATTTACAATTTATGAACAAAAATTGTTTCCCGAGCGCCGGGTGGATACTCCGATTTATTACCGAGTGATTTTAATGTGTTATTCTGCAATTCGATTACCTATATATCGAGCGTGGTAGTGGACAGCGCGTACGAGGCAGCTCACGAATATTTTCTTGCCGAAGGAATAATTTCCCAATTGTAGAGAATATCAGAGTTACGATATTGTAACGAGTAACGAAAAGGGAGGAGTTCGCGACTCCCGTCGGTATAGCATCGAGGAAGGACTTCACGGGATACGGGAGGGTATATCTTCGAGAATCGCAAATAGGCTTGGTATTAACAAAATAACGAAGAATATCACTTGAAACAATCCTTGAACCAATGTTCAAGGGTGAATAATTGATCTCGAAACACGAAAACCTGAAGTTTTCACAACCGAGCGTCACTGACAATCGGTGACCACGCGAGGTAATGGACTCGGAAAAAACTACTTTCACGATAAACCAATATCATCTGGGAGTCGCGTTTCAGATGCGGAGGCTCAGATCAGCCATTAATTGATCAAATCCTCACAAAGAAGGGTCTTTATACTACACGGACTTGACGAGAAGTGACGGTAAAATTTCTGGGCCGAAATCCTCAAGATGCGCAGGACGGAAATGGGCGATGACTTCGGTCAACCGATCAAAATTTGGTGCGATAGGCATTCTAAACCACCGCAAGGTTCGACAGTCTCGTGATGGGTGGCGGGAGACCTCTCCGAACCCAGATCGATGCTCCTGAACAATTCGTGTTTACAAAAGTTCCAGCATTCGTGAATTATTCGGGGCAAACGGTATCGGTAATTTATTGGGGAAGACGCTATCGCTTCAATTCATATTCCACTAATTGTTTGCGAGAATGTTCGTGTGATAAATAAATATCATCCCCCTTGTAATTTCTTCACTTGAATTTTGTTCGAATTTCCGGAATGTGTTGAAATTTGTACGAGCCACCAGAAGTTTATGGTAAGTCATCTTGGCCGTGTTCTTCCTTGCCGCGATCCGTTGTCCATTGCCGGAAATCATTGGGATTAGGGCCGACTCCTTCCAGTTTCGGAATAATCGAATGTTTTATTTCGTTTCACCGCGATTCTTTGATAATCGGTTGAGCACCGTTGACATTTTACGATGTGGGAGGGTTCGCTCCGCCCACTGTTTGCTTTAGGTGAGCGTTGAGCGTCACTGATCTCAGCAGTTCCGTCTGCCTACTGACGTCTACGGCGTCGACAGCGTATTTCTGAATCCGAAATCCGGGGAAATAACACGAACAACCATAATCGATAATCATTCTTAAAAACTGATCATAGTCCATAGGAAGTTGAGCTCTGTGTTATCGACGATTGGTCTGACTCCTCGTCAATTTTGCAATTTTTCTATTTTTCTATTTTTCTATTTTGTCTCGGAATATTGGTCGTTCGGGTCTACGAGTCATGCCGCGGCGGACAGAATCGCAATACGTATATATACATACGTGCCTACCTTTACTTGTGTTTCTTGATTAACTCAAGTGATAGGAGAGCGAGGCTCATGATGACCATCTTGCCATTAAAATATATTTTATTCGTTTGTTTGATTATTCTCAACGTGTATTCGGACTCAATGCCATCGCGCACACACCGGTCGTCATTCCGTCCATTATATATACGAATTAAACTTGACATTTGAATCAAATATTATTCCGAATAAATGACCAAAGACGTCAGAATAATCCCGAGAATCAATCCAATGCCAAATCCTTGGCGAAAGGTGGTTCAACCAGATTCATATTTTGGGAATAAATCATTGAGACGCGACGTTCGATTAGATTGCAGTGATAAGCGTTCAACGGATCGTTTCAAATATTTCCTACTCAGAATGTCCGGCTTCTTATAATTTATTCGATAAATTAAAGAAGAATCTTTAGATTCATACCATTCGTCGTGAGTATCAATTAGCGAGCATTGATTCATTATAACCCGGTTTGTGGTAGATATTTCATTCAGTGTTCCACCGCAATGTCACAGCACGAGAACCAATCCATGAAAATCGGTTTCATAATTGAATTGTTGATAGTTCTTACAGCAGGTGCACGATGTGTTTCAAAATGCTCATTTGCCAACATATGAACTGAGTAAACGCAAAATTACACAAAAAATGTTGGCAAACTCGCGATTCCCGGTTGAAAAAGATCGTTAGTCAGAAAATTTTCCGTTTCATTTAAATTTGCCACGGACACGAGAGGCAGTTTGACCAAAGTGATGTACGCCGGCGTGTTGAACGAATTTCATGTTACGTCAAGGTCAAAATTTAACATATCTTTCACGTTGAGCTCGGAATTCAACTCATCAGGCCAAAAACTTTAACATATATGTTTACCATATGTAACTTTAACATGATGCTCGGTGAAATTCGACCGTAAATTTCCTCCATTCTATTCGAATTATCGATGCATATTGGCATCGCGTCGATTCGACGATAGAATGAAGCTTGGGTAACACAAAGTTCAGGTTAACAACTGGTTAAAAATGTTGTTTAGTAGATGACGAAAATGAAAATACTTAGTAGACTTCTCCCTCGAACGAAGCGACATCGAGCTGTTATTATAATCAAAACGTGATATGATTGCTTATCTTTTGTTGCGTGTGAAGCCAGTGTTTTATAAATGAAATTTACAATTCAAATGGACAGAAAAAGCGTCGCAACGGTATAACGGTCACCTTGGGTACGAGCCGAATACGTACGGCAGGTATAAATTGTAATCGCAACTGCCACATGTGTGTCATGCAAATTTCAGCATTTTAAAAAACACGTTGATTGGCGCTTTCCAGAAATTGAAATTTGTTAGAAGACTCACTAAAGTCGACCCGTGAATACGGTGGTACGCGGTTGGAAAAAATGGCCGAAAGGCTGATGACGATTACAAAATCTCTGCCCAAAATCTCAGTTCCAATCTGCTTTTGTGACCCGCGACCTTTGGAGGTTCGAAGGATCACTGACCCCCACCTTTTATCTCTTTTCAGCAAATGCACGGGTAGCATTATGGAGGATTTGAAACCGATTGCAACTGGAAACCGCACAATCTGTTTTCGTATGTAAAGCAATTCCTGCGCCAGTGAGTAAAATGGAACAATTGTTGCCTCCGGTTTAGAGCTTTGATAAAGCTGAACGAACCTGCAGCACAATATGTAGGCATTGTTCCATACTGTGATAAATGCTCGCATATAACTGTGCCTTGGTGTTCATATAGGTTCGTATATTACACGGCACACTCGCGCATACGTCAGCGCAACGCCTACGGGTTCAGAAAATGTAGTTTCCAATTAAATGTTCCACAGAAAACTGGTTTAACAATGTTGTTACACGAGCATGACGTTTCATCGAAATCGATTCATTATTATAGGTGCAGTAAAACGGCGGATAACAAATTTCTCGAGTATATTACAAATCCTCTGGCACAAGTCGTTGTATCAACGTTACACTATAATTAATATCTAACAGCAGAAGTAGGTACCAGTTATACGAACCAGAGTTACCAGAGGCGAGAGAGGTAGGTAGGTAGGTAGGTAGGTACTATTTATTCCACAGCAGCGCGATTAAGGGAGAAGGAAGACATTAGCAGCGCAGATTTGGGCAAACCGGAATCCCCGCTACAGTACCTATGCAGGAACGCGGCTGCGGCGCCGTGAGCCAAGACATGTTGTTGCTTCCGCAAACATCGGTACGGTCTGAACCGCCACCGCTGTATTTCCGCCAGCTAATAACTATCGACGAAGCCAAATTACTCGAGGTAGTTACAAGAATTGCTTGGCACGTTGGCTAATCAATTACGAAAGCTTTGCCGAGGTCACGGTTAAGGAGGGTCGTACAATTTCAAATCGGTACAACTAATCCCAACTTGTGTGTATAATAAGATCGTGTATATGTTGTTGCTGCACTGCAGTTTATGCTGCCGATGATTCCTTCGGCGATAGCTGAAACCACCTACGCAATTCTTCTGTGCCGTTCGATGTGCGTTTTCGATAGCAATGTTACCCGACACAAGGTGAAGAGAAATGTGCGCGAAGCTGAGAATTAGAAACGGAAATAGATAAATCTGCACCAATTATTCATTTTTTGTTCATTCGATCTACAATAATCAGTTGACTGCAACTGTGACTCCTTGTTGCCGCCTTAAGGTACGTTACATGCGAGTGCCCCACCTGTTAACTAGTAAATTATCGGAGGCCTTCGATCAATTATAGCAGTTTGCGACACGGCCAGTTTACTGTACTTAGCAAGTTCGATTGGCCAATGGCTGGTTGCAAGTGCTCGTGCACAAGAGTATTTGTTAACAGGGTATGAAGAACTGTTGTATTATATCTAGATATCTGCTCGAATTGCGCAACGAACGCTGCTGCTGCTGCTGCTGCGTATGTTGGTCAAGGCAATTGGGTTATGGCATGGACCGAACTACTATTTCACCGGTTCATAATACACCGGCAGACTTTTTCTCCCGTTTCCTCTCATCTATCTTCTACACGACGAATGACACCTTATCGGGAATCTAGCGAGCCGGGAAATCCCTCCGCGTATGTATACGAGTACATTATACGTATACTACGTGTGAATACGGAGCGGAAGAAAAGCGTCGGTTCGAAAGTTCGGCAGTAAATCTGAGATGGAATAGGTATACAGTACAGGAGAAAACAGCGAGAGAGTTTTCAAACAGCCTGCTGCTGTTTGAAAACAATTTTCTTTTCCGTCCTACGATTTTCATTTACGAATGTCACAAATGAGAGGCCTACTTTCGGTTGCACAATTTCTACTAAGCGAGAGAACGTACACGTATGTATAGATATCAAAATTTGTCCTATTTTCGTATAACGCGAATATTTAGGCTACTGCTGCAAAAATCACGCGATAAGCCTCGACGAGCGTACGTATATCATATATATGCATACGTATATAGAAGCTGATAAATAGGAAACATGTAACTCCTCGTTGACATGTGAACCGCGGCGATAGGGCCACCGTGGATCTTAGATATATGCCCGTTTACGAACAAACTAAGTTGCAGAAAGGGGGGAAAAAAAACAAAAAGAAAAAAAAAAAACTTCATGTACTGATATTATCGCGTGTAAAAATGGGGCAAATGTGAGAGAAATTAGCCCGGAGTGCCCATCTATCTACGTACACAGCTAGATACATACATACATACTAATCCCCTGCGGTTTCATATTCGAAACGAATTTCCGAAACACACATGCGTAGGTATATGTATAATATACTGAGTAAACAATAATATTATCGGAATTCGGTGGCCAGCAATCTACACATATACAGGGTGACCCGTAATCGAAGCCGGGATTTTCAACGGTTAGCAATTTCCTCGCCAATTTCTATTGCAAACCGAACGGAATGGATTTATTGTTATGGTCGATCAGGAAGATCAGCCAGTGAGACGCGTGCTATAAACGATCGCTTGTCGATGTGTGGAGTACGAGGAAGGAGACGAAGGGAAGACAACCGAACGCCCTCGCCGCGACAGACTGACACGCGCGTGACATTGGCTGATCTTCGATGGACCATAACGAAGAGCCAAGAATTTTTGGAAAAGAATTGATAAGGAACTTACGATCCCGTGTTCAACTGAGAAGACTACCCCGTTGAAAATCGCGGCGTCAATTCCCGGTCACCCTGTATGATATACTACGCCGCTCCAGCATCCTCATTATTCTCTCGGTCAATCATAAATCGTGGAATAGTGCGATGCGATGTGACGCGATGCCCAGCAACGCGACGTGATTTAACTCGTGGCGTTTTTCAAGGGCAGAAATTTAACGAATAGCTTGATTCATGAGCGCGTGTGATCTTATTCGGCTAGAATATTGATGATAACCCTGCGAAGAATTGATCGCGCGGAGGTCCCTCGTACATGTATGTGTATACGTATAGGTGTATGTTACACATAGGCATAGTTGGCATGACTTCATCGATGTCCCCGTATGCATATTTGTCATCTTTAGAACGTGGAAGCTGACAGCATTTTCGAATGTTTGTTTTCTTCTTCTGCTGTTCCTTCTCCTTTTTTCTTCCTTTCATTCAGTCCGTACGAAAATTCAAATTCTAGCCACGGTTAGGTTATAATATACCTATACTTACGCGAAACGCGAAAGAGCTATGTGGAATAGAGAATAAGAGACTTTGATTTGCCTGAAATCAAACGTACGTACTGTGTAATACATCCATCCTTGCAGCCGAGCAAAACTGGACCGAAATTCTGATTCGAAATTTCAACAAGTAACAAGGCCTAGGTAAGCCGATACTCCACGTACTGTATATACCTAGTATAGTATGTATACAGGGTCGTTGGTCAATGTTTGGAGAAACTCCTGCGTGAGATTCGATGTAATCCAGTATGGAAAGATGGAGATATATGTGTACCGACAATAGGTACGTCAAATGCTACAGCACAGGCGGGGGAAATACTGGTCTCCCTTACATCTTCGGGGGAGAAAGCGTTTCATTTGAATCTGTGAGTTCGATCCACAGTAATTCGTCAAAAGATTGAAATTTGCATTCGCGTGTTTCCGTTCGTTCGGACACGCAAATCGATCATGCCGGAACGATTTTGTACGCGACTCGATCGGAGAATACATTGAAAGGGGTATGAAACGGAGAATATTGATTCCCCAACGAGTTATAGGATGGGTAGAATAGCACGGAGAAAAAGAAAAAGGAATTCGCATACGCTGCAACACGAGCAACAGTACATACAATGAGGAAGCTCTGTGGCGCTTGTGTGAGCTTAAGCCAGATCGTCTTATGGATTAAGTCTTGGACAAATTTGAATACGTACAAAGTCCAAAGTCCTTCAAAGTCCAGAATGTACATACGCGATAGGTACTGGGTAACAAATTATAACATTCGGGAGAACAATATATATACCTACACGTATGTATATCGCGGAAGAAATGGTTTAGCGACTGCAGCAACCGCCCAACGATGATTGTACCACAGATACTTGTCTGGGTAGGTAGTACAGCTTTCCACTTATCCCGCGCGGCATATGCGAACTCAGGAAAGCTCGCATGTAGCAACAGAAATCAACCGCACGCGATGATAAGATCGCCGATCGCGGTAAATCGATTTACGTAAAATTATCGAGGCAATTGTTTGTTCCGTCGTTCAGATAATACAATCGATAGTTCTTATCGCCTCGTTCACTCGAGCTCTGGAAGTCAATGACCCGCGTGTGTTGTTCTATCTCTCTCTACTATGCAAACGCATTATTTGTATGCATATAGGTACATGTTGGATGCGTTATAGGTATACCTGCGTCGTCTATCGTAGTAGATACATTGTATGTATATCTCACTTAGGAGGCATGTGTACGTGTACCTAAATGCCTCACGGATGCGATGAAGAGATTATCTAGAATGTTGCGCATATGATTGCGATCTACACCACAATTTTTCTACGACCTCAATATTTTCGTATAGCTATACGTAGATCGAAATCGAATTTTTGCTCAAAAGCATTTCGAAATTGGTCCCCGTTAACATCTTTACCTAATAGTTGGTTAAAATGCCTCAATGCTGCACATATGCAGAGAAATAAAGCCTGCCGATTTTAGTTCTACTTCTCGCTCTATATCTCTTTCTTTCTCTCTCTCTTTCTCGCTCTCTCTCTCAGGTGAAGAGGGTATCGATGAAAGAGGATCACAAGATCAGAAATATTACAGTAAACGTACATATGTAGAGCAGCAGACCGAGCAGAATCGAACGGTTCGAGAATTCCCCCCGCAAGAGATTATCGTGCTGACGAAGATCATGGGTCAAGGTCACTCGGTCCATGCGAGCTATATATATAGGTTACACGTATGACACGGTTTCGAAAACGGGGTGAATCGTTTTTTTACCCGTATTTCGCAATTCCATGTGTACACAAAAATATGAATGATCAATTATTTTTCACTGATTACGCGAGATGCGGTACGAGCGGATAATCATTTCTTCCACAGAGTTTTCCACCGTCTCGTTTCTCTTTCCCCACAACGCATATTCTTATAATATAGAAGCTGGTCGTCTCGCATTGCACGTATATTATACTGTAAATGTGAAATGCGTATACAGTTATCATTTCGAGTGCATGACATTACTCCTCCGTCGTTTTGATATCTACACTATACTAGCTCATACGACGTTCCGTTTTCCAACGAGCAAACCGCCCATGGAAAACCGCGATAGCATACAATAATATAATAATATAATATAATAGATTATAATGAGATTTATATTATTATTTGAACTTGCACTCGACACAGAAGCCGCATTATTCGACATGCGAATGCGAGCCCACGCGCATGCATGTGGCGTATGTGAAATTATGCGTCATCGTAATGACGTGTGCGAACTGTTGTAAATTATATATATAATCGAATGAACTGCACGTAGGTACGAATACGAGTCCGAATACTACGATATTTTTGCAATGCGATGGGGATATAAATATCCCGCCTCGTTCGTATTATGCGCATATATAATATGCATGTTGGGCCGGCGTATTTTCAAATTTTTTCTTTTTACCTCGTTTACCATTGGAAAAGTGAGTTTCCGATGTTGAACGAACACAAGCTTCGTGGATCGAGCGCTCGGTAGCTCAATTCCAGAAGGTGACACATCCGGATTGAATTTTTCCGCCAATTTTCTTCGCGAATTGATGAAACCAGGATTATTGCAGTACGAACACTCGGATGAAAATATGTCGAGAGCGATGTGAGTTAGGAAGCTGTTCATGGTCTCGTTTCGTAGGCAATCAAATTCTCTGTCGAAAAGGTTCCGGACTATGTTACACGTACAAATTCATCTTGTACTCGTTACAGGCGTTGTAACAAATATGTACACATACATATTGTATTACGTACATCGTTTATAATCATAGTTATAAGAATTACACAAATTGTGACCAAACAAATTACAATTGATGAAGTTACTTGAAGCGACTTTCAAACACTATCTCGATTTTAATATCTGTACTTCAACTATCTGGTACCCTCCTAATCAGTAAATGCTGGAAAAAATATCAAGCGGCCGATCGCGTAGTCGACCGATTTTCCCTGATATTGTAGTGTCGATGGATTTCAAGTTCCATCAGCTCATAACACGAGTGAAATCAATAGCGATACGTAAAATGAAATTCAAGTTTGAACGCTCGCAACGAATACAAGATGAATTTTTACGTGTAACATAGTCCGGACCAATTTCATAGAGAATTTAATTACCAACAAAATGAGACCACGAACGGCTTCCCGACTTACATCGTGCTCGAGATATTTTCATTGGAGTCCTTGCATAGCAATAATCCTGTCTTAATCAAACGGGAAAAATTGAAACCGTGCGTGCGTGCGTCAGCTTTTAGAATTAAGCTACTGACGCGAGCTAGTGGTTCCGCGAGTCTTCGTTCAATATCGGAAACTCACTTCTCCGTGGTGGACATGGTGAATAAAAAAGTTGAAAAAACGCCGGCCTAGTCCCATTGTATACGGATATTTGTTTGTATCACAGATTGAAAACTATATCCGTTATAATAATATCGAACGACGAAATTATTCAATATTATTCGTCGGCCAAAAAACGAATTTTAACTCTCCTCTTTCGTCCGTTAATGATTAGAATTCAAAACATGTTTACGAAGAATTAAAAACAATCAATTCCACGCAATATGTTGCGTGCGTATATTGTATACATATTAAAAGACTCGAAAAAAAAAACCAACGGTTCCTCTCTCTCTCTTTTTCTCTTCTCTCCTCTAACTGACCAATCGGTCGATGAAATATACCGGCTAAACATCCGAGAGTGAGAAGGATTATAAACAAACATACATACCTAGTTATAACCTACATATATACGTAATCTAATACATCACCGTAAACGCGCGAACGTCAGAAGTCAGAACATCCTTATAATTCATATCATTTACGCGAGAATGCTTTTTTTTTTCGTTTGTTTTGTTTTCATTCTACTACTATTATCATAACACGTTAGCTGTCGGTGCCGGTTTTCTTTCTTTTTTTGTGTCGTTTTAATAATTGTCATCGAAGAACGAAAATCTATTCGCGATATTCTTCGCCGAGCGGAGAAATTCTTTTTTGTTTTTCTACGACAAAACAAAAATTATTACGACGACCTACTAATAATTTTGTCTATTGGAATTAAAATTTCCTCAAATTATGTACATATATATATTTTCACGAATAAATATCAGAGCTCAATAAATACTATCTATAACTGTCGATGATTATCTTCACGGTCTTGTTGTCAATCGAAATATATACCTATAGGTATATATGAAACAAAAAACAAGAAACAAAAAACAAAAAACAAAAAACAAAAACCGCTAACCGTGATAAATGAGGTTAGATTCTTTCAAAAGGTATATTATACCTATGTATACACGAATCCGTCAGCTGTGATTTTTGACACATGAGAGTTCTGAGCAACAACTCCCACGCGAAGAGTGGATATTTATATAGTATATATGCATATGCATGTGTTATAACAGCTACTTAGGGTAGACGGTAGGCAAACAAGAGAAACGGTGCATAAGATTTGCTGCCGCGGCGTTAGGTAATGACGCCGTATCGAAGGAGAACTTACTTATAGCGTACTTATAGTATCGTGAACACACTGTGATATATAATTCTAAACACATTCTAACCTTGGTCCGGGTTCCAGTTTCGAAGAGCGGTCGCAGAGCGGCCCCGTTGTTCCTTGTCTGAAAATCAGCTTTTCACGGAATCCTTTGCCCAGGGTAGGCAATATTCGGTATGTTTTGAGAATGAGAGGAGCAGATGATAGAGCAAACGAACGAGAACCGAACGGGAAGATATTTGCCCCAAAGTAGCTCGAGGAGTATACGCGAAACGGGTTTGGTAGGAGTTTTAGGCCTCGTATTTTTATCGTTGGAAGTAAGCAAACGGAGGCGAACCTTCGTAACGAACACTCGGAAAATGGCAGCTCCGCTACTGCACTTGGCAACGCTACCAACCGACCCGAATTCACCGCGCGATCGTGTGAAGTGATGGTAGCATAATAATAAGATACGCCTCTATGTAACAGATCTGTATCACAAGTTTAACGATATTCCTGACTGTTTGCTCCGCACTCTTTTCCCTCTTGTTACATTGAACCACTCGTATCTCATACGCTCGGAACTGTTTCTTCGCGGTTTTATTTATAATTCGGGTTTCAACTCGACTCCGTTCTTGCTTCGATACTCGGACCTCAAACCGTCTTCATCCTCGCGTCGCCCTAACAACTCTCAAGATTTTAAAGGGGTACCAGGTACATACGTGTGTTACATACAACAAATGTTTACGAGGACAACGAGACTGAAGTCTGCTGGCTGGCTCAACTGCACGAAACTGTCCCCGGTGGGGAAAACGGTTGGCAATACTGCGCGACCACGGACTCGAATTGTTATTTCTAATTTCGTCGGCGAGAGAGCAGCACCGGACAAAAATCGTTGTTACACGTTTCAAGAGAAGAATCTCCCCAGCTGTCACGAGACTGGATATACTCCGGCGTTTGGTCTACAATTCTGAACCGACTTTTACAAACAATGTTCATCATTCTTTTCTTCTTTTCTTTTTCCTATTGTTGTTCGAATCACTCTTGCGGATTTGCTATAATACTTTCCTCAACGATCACTATACTTTGAAATCGTATCGCGGATATCGCTCTTCAAACAGATTCCAAGTTACACCTAGAGTAGGTAAGCACCGTAGCGGGTAATCGATTTCTGATTCATCCACGCTATTACCGACTGTCGATAAGTTAAACAACGCTTCTATCTACTGCAGAAAAAGAAGCTCAGTGGCAAGAGAGTTCGTCGTAAGTTATCTACAGATTAGACTACTCCCTCGGTAATTCGAACGATATCTAGTAACAGTTCACGAAGTATGATAACGGCACTTATTTGAACTAGCGATATATTTAGTTCGGTCAAAGAGATTAGAACTCCATTAGAAAGAAGTATTTGAATTTCAAATTCATCAGAATATCATCTAAATGTGTTTCTGTGAATCTCGGCCTTCTGTTTCATCGGTGCTATCACACCAATAAAAAACTACTTTCTTAAACATTAAGTTTTCGATAACTTATCCCGTGCTTACGTAAGCTATCGTTTCCATTAGCCGATCATTACGAGTGAACTATGATCCGGAATAAAGATTCTATTCGTAGATAGAGGGCTGCGCTTATTGTTAGATTAGAGTAATAGCGCAACGTAGGATTCGTAAATTGATCTTCGATTAAAGGTAACGATCGAGCTCCGTTGGAAACTGGGCTATCTCGTTCGCTGAACAGTAATAGGTACATGGATGTGAATAATGGCATTTGAAAACGCTGATAACTTTTCACTATGTACTGTTCGGCTGGTGAGAATTGATAATTGTAACTAGTTGAAGCTGGTCGGTATCAGTGCAACGGACGGAGTAAAGTTATCAACGATTTGTGCACCTACAGAGATGAACTCGTAGTTCAGAGCAGAATATAGATTCTTGTTTCACTGTAATTAGAAAATTGCTATTTTGTATTATGATTTATAGAAGCTGCACATATTGTTGTTACGCAGGTATGCATATGTTTTAGTCGCTAGTCCGCCTTAATATAACGTAACAATCGACTGTTTCAAAAATCTCAGAAATTGTATGAAATCACGATATCCAATCTTCGTAACAATATTACCAAAGAATCAAGAAGGTGCCCCGAAAATTGGAAAACCAGTTGTCCCGAGAATCTACATCCCTCTCGACTTATATTGATGTACATGAAACTCCACGTGATCACGATTACAATTCGAATTCGTGTAAAAGTTACTGCAAGATGATCCGCAGCGACAACGATGACGATATGGCGATAGCACGTTAAAGGCACCTCCTCCTTCCACCTGATACAATGAAATTCGCGTAAAGGGAAAGAATAAAAACGAATAAAGGTCAATATAAATAAGGGCACGGGTCGCGAGGCGTGGAGGTGTCAGGTAAACACGAATGTTTTGGCCTGACCGAACCATATTATAGGTAGGGCCCTGATACGTGTCGTAGTAATATCAAAAGCTCGCTTCGACGACGATTCGGTATCCGTTATAGCTTGGCTGCTCGACGCGTTGGACTACGGGCTTACCAGCCAGACGCGAGGCTGCGGGTTTGTTTAGCCATTGAGGCATAATCGAACCGGAGACCTGGAGCAGCTCAGACATAACAATTACAAATCCCGCTGCCTATAGGGTCCTTCGCCGAGGTCTGCCCGCGTCCATTACGTTCGAGCGACCTTCTTTCTCTCTTCTTTTCGCGTCTTCGGTGCACGTCATGCCCTCCGGGGAGTCTCGATAGGCGACATTTTTGAGCGAATTTTAATTCCGATTTAATATGCATCCGAGTGCTCCCCAGATTCGTGCAAAGCTTATCCGGAGACTCGAAGTGCAATCGTGCCTCGAGGAAGTTTTCTTGCTGGGGCGGGACACCCGGATCGGATAATAGCTCGTTGATGCGATGATACATACAAAATAATGGAAACTAATTCAACTTAGTATATCGCGTGCGTGCGTGCTTGCTTGCGTTGGTGCAGATACCTTCGCCGCGGCTTTGGGCGTGAGGATCGGAGCTCTGGGCGCGTCCACGGACCGCTAGACCAAGTCCTTTGGCCCGGTGCAATTAGCAATTAGATACCAAAGTCTTGGAACTTTGCACTGGGCCAATCGCGGAATCGATATAGGACCGGGTCAGGCGCCCGCACCGCGCCTCCGTATACATAGCCTCGGCCATTTCGTGGTACAAACTCCAATAAATTCGGCTATCTTTTAATCTAAGTCGTTGTCGTCCGCTTGGAACCAGGGCGAAGATATGAAGTCGCTGTGCTATCGGCCAGTCTTAACTGTGGGCTGAACCGTTGGTCATTTGTGAGACCTCGTCCCACACCCCTACCTATCCTCATCTACCCTCCAAGGCTCCAACCTCTGCTCGTCGACTCCTCAGACCTGGGGGACGAAATGTCTCCTGCGATCCCACGCCGAGATACCGGACACGCTACTTCGAACCCTCTCGCCGGTGATGTCCACCGTGACACGCCACCGCGTAAGAGACATTCAGATTCTCCCAGGGGCTGTACAAACGCCTTTAACGCCGTTTCTTACGAATAAATTATACTTCGCCCGCTCCCATCTCCGGGGCAAAGAAATCCGCCAACAGATCGTCTGAGGTTGTCCCACCATAACGCCGATTCTCGTTCTTTGATCGCTGCGGAACAAGGGTTGAACCGAAAATCAAACTGCAATACCTATCTACCTATCTACCAAGTGCGAAGTTTCTTGAAAAATATTTCCCACCCCTGGACAGACGCGTGACGACTTATCGCCAATAGACGGCCTCTTTTGTGCGGCCTCAAGTGCGCATGTAGTTGTGCCACTGTGCTGGGGGTTTCTTGGACGTCGACAAGTTAGATGCCAGCGGCACGCCAATGTCCTTCCCGGACTGAAGTGTCTTTTGCTGTCTCCTTCGTGCTTTCCATATATATGCCTCCTCGCTCATCCGGCGATCTACATCGTCCACAAAATCGTCGTTTGTTTCCATTCGCAGATCTCGTCGCTGCCTCTCACTGTTAGCCGGACAGAATCACATATCCATGATGCACGCGTAGGTGCTGATTAAAGCATCCAGCTTCGCGACTCGTTCGAAATATCGCAGAAATGCGTGCAGCCTCGTGATTTATCCAAAATTCTCCTGATTTAATTATCGCTATTATTTTCTTTTTCGTCCCTTTGCCCTCATTTATTACAGTCATAAGTTATCCGCACGGTTTCGGACCAGCGAGAATGACTAACTTGGTGTTTACGACTGTTAGAAAAAAAGATGCAAAGTAGAAGCAATAAGCGTGGTCGGAGCGGAACGACAAGTGTCGTGCATGTAAGAAATGGCAGAAAGCCGTATAGGGTGGCCGTCGTGGCTGGCGGTGGGGTCTTCTCTCCCATCACCCCAACCCCCAGCTCCTGACGCCCACCGTCACGACCCTCTTTCAAATAATCCTGGAGCTAATGATTTTCTCGGTAGTCCGGCCACAGTCAGAATTTACGTTACGAGAGCTACGTGTGTACCTATACTCGCATACTCGTGCCGCGGTATCGCGGCTATTTTATACCTACTTCTTTACATATGTATAATATTACGGTGTAGCAGCTATACCTCTGCACTGTGGCGTACCCCTCCCGGAGCGTGAACCTTACATTCTACTTGGCCTACGACGTTCGTGATCTCGTCACGTGGCTTTGGAACGACCCACTGTAAAGTACAAAGTCATTTCCTGGGCTACCGAATTTTATCTGCGTACGTATGTACGTATGCACATGTGTACCTACAATGTACGTACATACATCAAGATATGCTGCCTGGATAAGCATGCTGTAGAGAAAGCGGTTCATCTGATAAAAAGAAATCATCTTTGACATGAGTTTTCCCGCATTTCAATGCCACGGGGCAGCGCCAGGAGTCGGCTCACCCGAAATTCGAGTGTCAAATATGATCGTTTGACGTTTTTATGCGATTATGTCAGACCCAGTTGAGAATGAAACAGCGAGTGTGCGAGTAATTCTCGTGAGAGGAAATCAGCGATGTATGTACATGCATAAGGACAGAATCGATATACGACTGCACCTACGGTGAACGCACATCGCATAGGTACCTACATACACAAAAGTGGAAAAACTTGAGGGCAGATAACACGGCGGTTCTTTTTCAATACGAGGAAGAAAACTCTCTCCCCCAGTTCATGTGCCCCGTATTACATCCATCGTTCTCACATAGATATAGGCAGACCAACGGAACCCAGTGATCGGTAGCGGCAGGTCGACTAATGGTGACCACGGATAGGTGTATAACTATAATAGTGTAACGGTAACCGGTGCCGGCGTGCGACCCGCGCCACTACAGGACGGACGGAGGGACGGGTGGCCGCACACGGACCTGAACAAGCGGTCGATGTGTGGCGTGATAAACGTGTCCAAGAAGGCAGGTTCAGCCTCAAGCTTTCGCGCGACTAGCCGCGAGCTTACGGTATCAGACCAGACACGGCAGTCTTTGCGCCATGCCACCAGATCGCCGGGGTGTGATATCGCTCTGGGCATATTTACGGTCAGCGAGATTTCCCCACGTTATTAGAGTCATTAAGTACTTTCGCTTGTAATGTTGGTACCTACCAGCCTACCTGCCCACCTCCCTAACCGCCCTATGCCCGCCACCCTGCCGCAACTCTTCATACTGAAGGAAATCCAAGGGATTCGGTGTGCTACCTCAGACTTACAACGAGCACACGAGGACTGACGATGATCCCTCCTGCTATTCCATTTTGTCGAGCGTCATTTTCGCCGAGTCCGAGTACGTCGAGGGGTGGTTTTCTCTTCTGGATTATTTCATTGTCTATCGCGTAGCTGCGCTACGTTCTGCAGACACTCGGAGGAGACGGATGGTCACCCTTGTTTGATTTGGTCGTACAGTTTATAACCCCACCCACCAGCAGCTAGATTACCCCGCAGCGAACGTCGGGGGCGATAATATGTTTGGACAGGTCGCATCGTCGCGACCGGAAATAAACGCTTTGTTTAGCCTCATCCATATTCATTGATTGGCTCCGCGCAGGAAGCAAGTGAGCAAATAGAAGGAGACAGGCGTGGGTGCAAAGACGACAAATATTGAAATACGCCGATCATACCTCGGACAGTTTGTATTACGAGAACAGTCGTGCTCAGCGACAAACCGACCGGACCGGACCGCCGGAGTTTCAAACCGCAGAATACAACGTCCGATTTCTAATCAAAACTCGCGTTAGGTGTATTCGGCGAACGTACGTGGGTATACAATTCGAATCTGCGAGTAGGTACTACATTGCGGCGGTTTCCACGCGTGTGACAAGCAGACGGAAACGAGAGTTATGTTTCACACGTTCTGTTCCGCGCACATGGTCCGCAAATTCTGTGCAAATACTTACAGCTATACTAGGACGGACCCGTTCGCGGTCTATGATTGAGAGTATGTGAAAACAATGGAGAAATGCGTCGTTACGGAGCAGACGTATGATTTCGTCTGAGTAATGTACACTGTCATTACAGCGACGTCGCGCCTCCGCTTACGTGTAAAATACACTCGTATAAGTACATTATAATTCCGGGTCGTATGTTTGCCGAGTTTAGTTTGAACGACGATTGGTTCATATTGCTTAATTGTCAGTTGGCCGAGTGACCGCCGTGCACAGGGGACTGTAGCTACTGGTTCTTGAAATATTTCTATCTAATATCATGTCGTTATAGCCTATCCCTTATTATTATCGACTGGTATCGTTCACAGAGAGATGACTATACTGCACGGGGCTCCCTCCCCCGCCTCGCAGGTTGGGTACTCATGCTCGATGACTGACTTAGTGCGGGTAACTTTTGTGGAAAAATACGTCGCTGAAATGTTCACACCAAATTTTGACTTCAAACTGAACGGTCTTGATGTTTATTCTGCGTTGATACTCCGGAGCGAGTATGTAAGACATTTTTAGCATGATATGTAGGATTTCGAGGCAACTATTTTCTCCCGTGAACCCGAGGAACGTGAATCCTGGAGCTCGGGTTGTTCGATCATCCGATCGGAACGTTGGGACTGCTATTCGTCTTGGAATTTCTATCAAAAAGTGACACTCGACATTTGCTAGATCGTGGAACACTATTACTATTGTTCCCGGGATTGAGACTCCCGGTTTTCTCTCGGTGCACTGGCCTCAAGGATCTCGGGCGATGTCGGCGGTAGCTCTATTGATTCCTCGCAGACACGGTCCTGAGAACGGCTGAGACCTTTGCCGAATCATTCTTATCCTCGGACAAAATAATGTACGATATTCATCTCCTTTCGGAAAAAGTTGCGTGAACTGTTACGAGATTCACAACGATTTGTCGAATTTTTGTATCGCGATAGAACCGGTGGATTATCGTAGGTATCATTACGACTTCGAAACTTGTTCGCGAAGGTGAATCCACATCAGAGGAGGGATACAACTATTCGCAAAAATCTGAACAGATAAAAGTGCCTGAATTTCGAAAGAAATAACAAATATATGTCTACGACCCGTTATGCATCGGTGGGATAGGATTGCCGAGTCCGGTATTCATGCATGGGTGATTATATTCGGTCCTCGAATACGTTCCTCTCGTACTTCGAGGGGCGAAGTGCGGCTGGCTAAATCGGAAATTTCATATTTCTCATCCTCCACGAGGCCGCGGTATCTGAGAGCGATCAGCGTCGCGTTTGACTCAAGTCAAGCTGAACCGATGGCCTCCGGTTTGAATAATTTTTCTACACAAGACCCGAAGCAAACCTAATCTTGAGGCGGGTCCAATCCCAGATGTGATTGTTCGATCATCTCGCGGCATATTCATCCGATTTACGGCTAGTGCAAGTTTCAGTTCAGTATATCCTGATAATCGTTATTCGATCGATCGACCACTTGATTACTTACGTACGACCACAATATCTAGTATAGTCATAGGATTGCGGGTTTATAGTGTCTTACTCAGAAGGAATGTTAATATTGCTTGCTGTCGCGGCCGTTATTGATCGATCTAAACAACCTTGGCTCGTTCTCTTCACGCGGAAATCTAATCTGAACTTTGAATTGTGATAAACGTGACGTAAAATGAAATAACATGGTCTCATAATAGTTTGGCATTTATAATAGTTCATGCTTCAGATCGGCTATGGATGTGCTGGAGCAATGCATGTATGACCTAATCGGTAAATTGTTTTTGGAATGTGAATTCATGGACAGTGAATAGGTACCCGCCTACAGCTCGAGTCCCGTGATCATATATTTTGAAAATAACGAATACCGAAAATCTTCTCGGTTTTTTCGCTTTTTCTTTCATTTCTTATACTTTCGCCGCATCGTGCGTGTTTGGTAGCTTCGAATCGACGCACGTACGCTTCAAAAATCTCGGTTCGTTCTTATATCCGTTTTCGACGGACATAATTATAACATTTTCTTCAACTAAAAATCCGGCTGGACTAAAAATATATGCTATATATTCCACCACAATATCTAATCTATTTGCGGTGGCCGCTCTCTTTCCCGGTGAGATAAATTTCATTCGTTTGACGACCCCGTGGTTCTGATTATTTGACCAACTTTACGAAACAGACTTGCGCAACGGCTAACGGTTCGAGATCCAACCTAACAACAACGTTTCTGCCAGGTTCTCTATCCTATTTGTACTTTTTCATCACATTACATCCGGCGGTCTACATCGAAGCCCATATTATCGAACGGACCAGAACATGTCATGACATTATGGGGCTTGATGAATATATCAATCGATGAATGTTGGTTTGAAAATCAGTGAACGTTGTACAAAACTAATTGAAAATTTGGTTATTAGGTACGGCTCATCTCCCGGCGGTACAGAGTGATCAGGTGAAGTATATCGCCGGTTCCTGTACCAGTAATTCGAACGCTGATATCGGGCGCGTGCAGATATCGTACCTACTCGCACGAACCGAAGGTAATATAACAATCTTTAGTAATGATTGATAATCGCTCTCCGTGGCTTACCGTGCGGAGGCATGATAAGGAATAACAGTGTCAGAGCACAAAAAGAATTCTTTCCTCTTTTCCAGAGTCTGTACGTAGCAGCCTGCGGGGGACCAGCTGCCAAAAGCCGCAATACGGGGCAATAAATCCATCACGTGTTGATCATCAGGAGCGGTCTGCACGCGGAGCACGTATATCCGAAGTTGGGCCGTGCGGGCGGAGAACGTTACCGAACGAGTAGGAACGGACAAACGGTCACCGTTCTCGCGCGGTACCTTCCATAGTAGCGCTTGCACAGTTTCTGACATTGTGTGTACCTACGGGGGCGGGGGATTCTTTATTGTTTCAATAAGCGGCAGGGTCCAGTCTTATTAGCGAAATAAACCTCTTTAACGGTGCCGGCGTGTGACAATTTTGTCCTGCCTCTGGTACGGTCTTGCGGAGCTACTGCCTGAGGTACGGGGAATCCAAGCCACGGTTCAGCGGTGTGGGGTATCGGGGATGAGGAGGGTCTTGAAAGAGTTCTTTCAGAGAAAGCAAAAGGGAGAATCGATAGGATTTTTCCGAGCGTTTCCATGGAGACCGCGAAGCGAATCGGACTACACGCGATAAGTGGAGGAGGACGAAGAGCGCCAAGGAATGATGCGGCAGACGGAGAACGGGCGTCCGGGACGCCTCAGACCAACGCTGTGATTCTTCTTCTTCCTCTTCCCAACTTTATTCCTCGCTCCCGTATCTCCGGCCGCTTATTCTCGTACTCTACCCACCTGCGGAAATCCAGAAATTCTACCTTCTCCTGCGCCCTTCTTCGGAGTACGGTACTATTTTCCGTACCTCTACATTTGCGATGAACGTTGGGGAACAAGTTATACTTTTTCATGTATAGGTGATATCCAATGAAGAGCAATTGATTCTGTCGATATCGTATAAGATATACTACGTCACCGTCAGTATTTTACTCTCATGAACGATCAATCGTCGCGTACCTGATGTACTCTGCCTCTCGCGATCTTGCGATAACGTTTAACGTTGAGAAGAGGGTTCTCTCAGAGGGACATAGAACCTCGCACTACAATCGTATACCTGCAGGTCCCAGACGGCTGTCTTCTGTCCCTTTTCCTTTTCCTCTTCCTTTTCCTTTTCCTTTTCCTCTACCTCTGCCATTCTTTTCTTCCCTACCCTTCCCATGCTTCCCTTTCCACGATCACCTTCTCCCGTCTCCCTCTCAGTTCGAATCCCTTCCACCACTCAGATCCCTCTTCTTCTCTTCAGGAGAGGAGGACGCGCGCGGGGCTGCGGAGGAGCAGCCGGAGGGATCGCGAGTATCGGTGGCGGCCATCTTGCGGATCGCCTCTCATCTTTTACGAGGTTCTCCCGTCCTCTGCTACCGCCACCACACCATCGTCGTTGACGACTCTGATTCCGACTCCGACTCCGACGCCGACGTCGCTGCCGTTGCCGTTGCCGTTGCCGTTGCCGCTTCGCCTGGTTTCGCGATGTCGTTTCGCCTCTCGCAAACAATTGAATGTCGCCGGTTTATTTTCGGAAGCCTTAATTTAATTCTTGTCGCGCGAGCGGGGACTTAGTAACGGGCTGACGGACTGACGGACGAACGAACGTAGGAGGAACCGAGAACGGGAGAACGGAGGAATGGTCTCGGAGAGCGCTCTCGGCTAAGCGGCGCGGATCTTTTGTTTCCTGCCGCTTAAACTTGCTCGTCGTCTTTTTCAGTCTTTTTTAGTCACGAGCGCCACCCTCTCTTCTCTACTCATTCAGTCCCTCCAGCCCTCTCCAAACCTCTCGCGCGATTGTTTGATGAGTCGTAAAATATCTGTTTCAGAATCTGGGTGGTCAAGTTATAGTCTTTCAGCGGCACTGCAACTCCCGTCAAAGGTCCAGAAATGAATCTTCAAGCTCGATTCGACTATACCGGAAAAATCTTCTCAGCTCGATATTATAGAGCATTGTATTATTCCGATTGTGAGGGAGACAGATCGAATCGATCTAGACAAAATTTGCATCTCCACGATTTTATTCCGAAAAATGATCGTAACGATTCATGAACAATTAATAGCACGTGGCGAATCATCTATGGACAGAAAAATGTCGTACCTGTGATTCTACTTAGACATTTGTTTATCGGCGGTGTATAAATGGGTGATTTAGGAACACAGATCGCCGTTTGCATTTCAAGAACATTTCTGGTGTCCGACCTTTGCGACTCTTCAGATATAACCTGGCGGTTTCACGTCTGCGGTAAATGAGGACAGAAATCAATGGCCGGAGGGGTACTACAATTGAAATTGATGTTCCTCAACTCCAATTTAATGTTCACTTTTTCTCGTTGACGCTGAATGATTCGAATTGTTTTGATCACTTCCCGAGTAGAACGTCGCGATCATTCGTTTCTCAGATCGTGCAAAGCTATACTGTCACTCAATCATCTGCGGTTGTAGGTAAATGCTCCGCCAATCAGGAGGAAGGATTCTCTCCTCGTGACTAGATATTCGGTACGTGCGTCGATCGTTGAGTGGCCTTATGTGGAGAAATGCTCGAAGATCGTATTCACGAAGGCAAGACCCAGTTCGAAAAGAACGTTTCGACAACCGGAAAACTCGGTTGGTTTGCCGAGTAATTTCCTGAGTTGCCGGCCCTCCGAAAATCCCCCCGCGCCCCTTTCTTTGACGTTGATCACAACGTGTACTTTCTCCGATCGAGCTGGGATGGGATAAAAATCATTGTCATTCTGTGGCGGTGAGCATTTCACAGAGATAAAAATGCACCGAAAGCTGACGCGGTTCGCTGTCAGACAGAGTAGAATCGTTGGCCGACACGAGGACCGCGGCAGCAGCAACGACGGCGACCGCGTCCGCGTTACCCAGGAGTCAGTGACACCTTGAATCGTCAGCAGCGGTGGTGGCTGCGGTCTCCGGTAGCCATGGCAACCATCTGCTTCTCCTCCTCTGCCCTACGGGCTCGCCAATTATCATACCATCTCGCTCGTACTCACCCTCTCCCGGTAGTTGTCACTCCCTCACCCTCTCGCAGAAGAGAGTTGAGAGAAGTGGCCACTGTTGCTAAGCCCCGTTGAATATTATGTCTTTTCCTCCCCCCGAACATACTCTTTTCTTCCACCAATTTTTCTCCCATTCCTTTTCTCCTCTCCTCTCGTTTATTTCGTTCTCTCCGTTCGTCGCCGCGCCTGCAGTATTCTCGAGACTTCTTTATTCTCGTTCTGGCTCTCGGAGTTTCTGTCTCTCGACGAGGCCGCTGACGAGTAGAGGATACGCGGTGGCGGTACGGTACAGTTGGTATATGAATAGATGCATACAAGCTGGCTCCGCGACCCAACTGCACCAAGCGACGCGCCAAACGTTCTATGTCTGCTATAATGGAGTCCGGTCGTTAGGGAGGCCGCTTATAGCCCGATGTACGACAGGATGTATGACTAACTCTCAGTACTTCACTGCCGTCAACTGCCGGCACTATTCTGGGACACCATGAGAGCTTTGGATCGTTCGCGAATCCTGAAAGTCGAGATCAGAACCTCGGCGAGAGATGAATAAATAGAATCGGAATCGCCCCATATCCAGTCTCAGAGTGTCCGAATTCCATCGGCATGTTTCACGTTCGCCCGGTTCCATGGTCGATGCTCACATCTATCAGCGACGCCACCATTTTGGACAACGCGGTACCTACTACCGTTCATCGTGGGGAACGCGCAGCCGCGAAGATGAGTCGAGATGTTCATCGAGCAGCCAATAGAAATGCGAGGATGATCCCCTCGGCCCAATAGGGACTAGGGGATGCGCGAGCCCTAGGGAGAGACATCGCGAGAGCGCGGTGGACGTACGTTCAGAACTACTATAGCGACTGGTAGCGAGGGTTGAGCGTGGGCAGAGTCTCGATCTGTCCCTCATTTCCCTCTCTCTCTCTCTCTCTCTCTTTTTGTCGGCACCAATGAGAGCGGCTGAGATAAGATGTCTCTCGCGGGGGAGATAGCGCTTGGAACTCGTACAAATGGCGTCTACCGCGCACAATATCCACTAGCTTGCGGAACATGCGGCGTTCAATCGCCTGCAGGAGGAGAGTACCGCCGGAGAAACGGACGATCGATTGGTTATCGATTTTCCACCTTCTCTATTCACATCGAAAACTATCGGAGCCGTTCCTAACAGAGTGGTGAGTATGAGCCCCCCGCCTTCCCCCGCCGCCGCGCTCTCGCGCTCTCGCGCTCTCTTTCTCTCTCTATGGCCGAGAATCTGCGGGAAGATAAAGTCGCAATAAAGTGAAACACGGAGCGCGATAAGTCGTTAAGCTAACGAGGCTAATTCATCAAAAGTGTCCGACCGATATCCGGCTGATGTATGGTTATGGGGCCTTTTGAGGTAGCTATCGATCGAACGTGATCCCAGGACTGGGATCGCGAACGCTAAATCTCAATGGCAGGAATCAATGCCGGTGTGAATGTGACGGGCATACATCGGCGTAGGTACAGGAAAAATGATTACTCGGCTCACTAAATGCTCGTACACGGTTTCACTGCATTTCTCATGAACCGTGAGCGAAGGGCAGATGATGATAGATATAGTCGAGGTTGCAGGAAATTCAGTAAAAATGAGACTTCGCCTCGCTGTCGGACTCTACTTGAACCAGTTCTTCCACAAGCTGCGTCTTCAGCACGCTGAAACAATTGCTCGAGGTACTCGAAGGCCCGTATGATGTGTACATATGAACACGTCTGATGTAGTACTACATACACACAGCACGCGTCTCGAGAAGTTGGTAATGAATTAAATGAGTGCAGAGATCATTGATTTCCAATCGACCTACGTTCAGGGTGAAAAGTGGACGTGTAGAGGTATGGGCTGCTGGTATATTCATCGGTGAGACTCGCGCTTGGTTGGCAACGAAATAGAGGAGAAGAGAAGAGAAGAGAGCAGAAGGAGGGAGATATCCTTCATTCCTCGTGGCATGGAGGTATCGAGGATGAAGAGCTGGAGGATCGCGGGGTGGTAAAAGACGAACCTGCGCGCGTCTCTTCCTCGGGGGATCAATAGAGACACGGAGACGAGCCCTCCCAGCCTCCCCGGTCCTCCCAGCAGCCACTCTTCACCTTTTCCAACTCTCTTTCCTCTCTGTTCCCCCGTTCAGCCTCTTCGTCGTAACCTCTCGCGGCCTCCTGCGCGCGGAACGTTAAAGCTAGATCGCAATACTCGGTGTAGAATCTGCACAGAGAGAAAGCAGAGGAGAAAGAGCGAAAGAAAGAGAGGAGAGGAGTGGCGTCTGGGGGAGTGGGCTTAATGTTGCGTAGATGGGATGCGGGATCCTGGGTCGGGGGGTAATGTTGCGTGATGAGACGCCTCGCGGACTCCTCGAGGAGAGGAGAGTGGAGAGGGGCAGAGGCGAGAGGCGAATGGCGAGGAGAACAGTCCCTCGTCGTTGCTCCGATTCTAAAGAGCACTTTTTCTCTCCTCATTCCCTTCGTCGCGGTATATGTATACTCACACCGCCAAACTCTCGGATGCAGACCTCCCTCCCTCGCGGGTCCTCGCCGAGACCTCTTGCGCGAGGTTTCCTCCTCAGCGAGTCATTCTCGAACCACGAAGAACGCATCATTCTTTCCACCGAACGATTAAATTGCATGTCGCATGAGCTGATCACCGATGACGACGAAACGAATGCGATTTGTTTCACAGATGAGTATTTGTTCGAGGGATTGAAGAAACTCTACGGAAACCGAAAAGTTTCGCCGCTGTTTCGAGCTAACGTGATCTCACCGTGAAACCGACAATTGAATGTGAGATCCGACGGTTATTCACCATCGTAGTGTGCAAAATATAGAATTTGCAATCGCTGCTAATCACGTCGCAAAGATACTCACAGGACATCCATTCTTCAGGGTAGTGTTCGGAGTACCGAGGCAAAGGTATTCGAGCATCAGATTCAACACTGGATTCCGAGCTCCTCAAAAACAATCAAAAACCGATTTTGAGTAGCAGGATTTTAGGAGTAGCCAGAAAGACGGGGTGTTCGATCGATCAAGGAATCCACACTTTCCATATTTACTTGAATATCTTCCCTCGGAATAATTCCTCATCGGTTCGGACGATTTCCCCTGGAAATAAAGCGACACTCATTTAGAGGACAAAAGGTTCGAATAAGAATAACACAGATAGGCAATACAGAGCGTGTTGAATGGAATGAACCTCGGAGCCCATCAGCGAAGGTGTTTGCTCTCGGTTTTCGAGCAGTCCCGTCGTCTGAGCGGGGGTTGGCTGTGATTAATTTGAATCAGTGAATAGCTGCAGGGGTTTGCTAACTGAAGGCACAGCGGCTGCGGCAGTAATATGCTTCGGATGAGGAGCTCCCGTGCCAGAGTGTGGTACGGCGATATGCTCGGCACAAGGGAAGGCAACATCCCCGCACCCTCTTCGCCCTGTGCACCCCGGCCGACGACGACGTTAACCGCAACGAAAGCCAACAAGCCGACCGCCGGGGGTAAGAGAGGCGGAGGAGGAGGAGGAGGAGGAGGAGGAGGAGGGACGGGACGTCGGGCGTCCCGTCTTAAATCACTTCTCGCGTGGAGCAGTAGGTAGGGGACGCCATGATTCCGGTTTACAAATTTGATTACGCCGAGGTGGAAAGACTTGGGTAGCGGCGAGACAATTGAGCCGTTTGATTAATAATTACCGGGGCGGGTTTGTTCGCTAAGTAATCGCCTCTCAGTTACGCCTCGGTTTTGATAAAGCTCAACTTTTTCTCGTCCCTCACCCCTCGTCCCTCTTCGTGCACAGAATGTTCCACGTCTTCCTTAGACGCTATAACCTTGAAATTAGTAAGGCGTTAATTTGTGTACGTTGGTACATAACGGATGCAAAGGGATCTCTGGAAGTCTTCCATAGACGCTCTACCTGAGAATTTTCATACGGCCACGTACGCAGGTACACGAGTACGTGCATACGCTATGTATATGTACTTGGGTATGCATGGACCAGAAGTAGACTTTTTATTCATTCTGATCGATAAAAAGTAGCAGGCTAAAATTTAATGGTGAAAGAAACCGGCGCGGCGACGTAGTACTTTGAATGAAGAAAGAAATAGCAGTGGATCAAGAGGAGAGAGTATGAATTAAACGAAAAATTACGGTAGAACCTAGCCTAGAGGACATATTTCATAACTTGAAAGTGCTTTTACGAGTATTCGTGAGCTTGGTTTGAAATTTTACTGCATGAGTTAATTTCATCCTTTTCTTAATGACAATGAACGGTTGTAAAAATTCATTACTGTTTTCAAAACAGTTTGGTACTTCGACGTGCGAGTGATGACCGCGTCGGTAAGACGAGCCTTACTTTTACTCCTTGCTACGGTAACGGTAATGGCCTTTTTTCCAGGAAAGGAAGAAAAAAAGGAGAAAAAGACATGCACGATAAAGACTTTCTTTGTCGTGACATTTCCAATTCCTGTATATCGACATTCGATGGTGACGTTGCGTTACTGCGATCCCGAAGAACTATAACTTCTGTCTCAGTGGCAGCCCCGATTCTTTTAATATGTTTCGGGACATCGTAAAGCCGAACGAAACCAACTGCGGATCAACTTGCGGCAGTCAAATGGCCTTTTTGTCGATGACTTGGAAACCCGCGGTGAGGCGCATACAGTGCTATTGACATTCGTTGAGAAATATTGACGTTCACTCTGACGGTAGGGGGGGGGGGGGGGGGGAATGGGCGATAAAATTTACGGTTTTCAATCCTTCCAAATACGTACAAGGTAAGGTACACAGAGACGTGCGCCATCCCGAGGACAGCCTCCAATCTATCACTTAGTTCACTACTGAGATCCATCTTCGCCCCTGCCGCAGTTATCGGATATTCCATATACTCGTTGAATTTTCGCATTCGGGTCCTCCAAGTGCTGAAAACGGATGTCAGTCCGTGGTGTGGAATAAAAAATGGGGAAAGGAAGTTTCTTCATCTCCGATGAAATGCCGGGGGCGGTGATGGGGGGCAAGGGGATAGAATTAGTGCAAGCGCCACCCATCCTCTCCCACGGGCAACCAGGCATCCAGGCACCCGGAGGACCCCCCCGCGGCTTGAGCAACCTAGCAATTACTCGCTTTCAGTTGCGTTTTTCCGCCCGAATACTCTCTCTATGATACACTCGTGCAGTCGACCTGCGCTTTAGCTGATACTCGTTACCCACACGCGTTCTCCCGTGCCCCACTAGTTTATTATACCTATATCGCAGAGAGTATACGCGTGCAAACGAGCGAGAGGAAGAAGGAGAGGAAAAAAGAGAGAAGACGGAGTAAAAAGGCAAAAAACAGAGAGAGAGAGAGAGAGGGAGGAGAGCGCACATCGCGAGGCAAAGGGTAGCGATTGAAGCGTGGTGCCACGTCAAGGATTGCCAATCAAATTCTCCACTCAAAGCTCGTTTCCGCCCGCAATGAAACCGAACCTCTAAATGCAAATATTATTTAGTAATTCGTTACGGAAATTAAATTAACTCGATCCCTCCGCCCCCGACTCCGTGTAATGCGAAAATGTTTGAACGACGCTAGCGCCACCCGACCTGAACTCTGTACCGCTATACAGAAACTACAGAAACAGATTTTACTAATTACTCGAACGAATGCCGGCAATAGTTTACCTCGATTCGCTGGGACCTTGATCCATAATCTGCGGTTCTTGTTTTTTCACTCATCAGCTGACAACGAGGTGTATCGGAAAATCGTCGATCGGCCGATCGTTTCGATGAATTTCTAAAATTATACGCAATGGAATTTTCCAGTTTTGAAACGAGCATACAACACGAACAACAATTCGTATTCCATTTTTAATTTGCTCCCCTCATGATCCTCTCGAACGGGCAACGTGCGTCAATTTCTTTCCAGCATCCGTTGACGGCAGATGCGTGTTTGATTTCCATAAAATCGACGCATATGTCAATTCCTGTTTCCACATCGTAGAGGCGAGGGTCCTCGGAGTCTGTAATCCGAATGCCATTTCGCGGTTTGAAAAATGAAAAGGAACGAAAGGACACGAGGGAACAAGAAGACAAAAATAAAAATGAAGGATGAATGTGAGGAATGAGGAATAAAACAACTTCGACGATAAAGACAACGAAGAGGGGGGCGTCGTAGTGGAAAAGTAGGGCGGGGTGAGGGGGGGGGGGGGGGGGGTGCTTCAGGTAGGTACATACATACGTACACAGTGTCCAAGAAATAAATAATCCCGACCCACCCTGCAGTAGGGTATTTAATAATACGTTTAATGAGAAAGTATAATATTGTCACGAGTCGTTATATACTGAGCTATACCTACGTACATACATACGTAGTATGCAGAACGTGTACGTACAACGTGGGGGAGGCTATATGGTCTTGGGAAAAAGTCACGCTAGCTTTTGTCCACATTATTAGACATGCATATCTTATATTATATGTATACATGCATGTATACGGGGCAAATACAGTGCGCGTGTCTTTCCGTCCTCCGATATATAGAACTGGACGTCGACTTCGCTCCGGTATAGGGATCCGTAGCATACCTACTCGTAACTATACCTAACTGCATCGAACCAGGGTTGGTAGCGAAGCGAACGTTCGTCCCAACTCCAGCGCCCCGGTCGGGTCGCCTCTTGATGATGATAAGCCGTTATCACGAGATCCGTCCTAATTATGTATGCTTCGTGTCGGATTCGTATAAATTGAAGGAAACGGGGGAAAGGAAGAGAAAACTATTTGACGAGTTTCTTCTCTCCATATTTTCCCGCGTCAAGGTATTGCGGGCTTACCCCCGACGGACGATGAACTTGGCAAAAGTAACCCACGGGACAGCCCCCGTCGAGGTACACCGTTCGCGTACGGTAGGTATACTTGTTGCATATCAAATTTTGACAAAGTGTCGAAGCATTTGCGAAAACGTGCAGTTATACGTCCACATGATAACGTATGAAAATCGTCGGCTTGATTCATTCTCTCAAATGCTTGATTTCCCGAGTAAAATTGTTCATACGGCGGGTGGAAAAATGACCGAGAACGCAAGCTTATCCTGCGATCTCATATACGGCTAACCGCAGGGCCTTCTGCGGAGAAAAATCACAGCGGCTCGAGGCACATTTTTTCTATTCCCTTTTTCTTTTCCTTCTTTCTCCGTTTTTCTACTTTCTTTTTTTTCTCTTTCCCTCCTGTCCGGATAATAAATCCGTGATTTTTCATTTTCGCTCTTCGAGAAACCCGCGATAGCGGTCGTCAGTGCGGCTGAGGTCGCATGTCTCGGCGAGGCGGTCTCCGCGGTCACATCAGTCTCCAAGCATGCGAACGACGTCCTCGAGGTTTTTCCTCCCCCCCCCCCCAACCCCCCACCCCCCACCCCCTTCCCCCTTCCCGCCGCCACTTCGTTTTAATATATATCTACGCGGAGCACATTCGCGACTGCTATCGGAATATAGCTACAGATATACAACCCCCAGGTGTTCTGCATCGGTATAGGACGTGGAAGTAGAGGTTGAGGTAAAGGCGGAGGTACTTCGTTCGTTCTGTGGACACACGTACACGAGAGGAGTTAACTCCGTGTACTATATATATATCTACCTACCTACCTGCCTGCCTGCCTACCTACCTACGCCTATATTCGGGCTGATGATTGCTGATATGACATGCGACCGTCTTGGGATATAAGCCGCACGACACGCGGCACACAACCCGCGCTCACTTGACCGCGGCATGTATGTACCTACATTACGTACGTATACACATGCAGGTATACAAATGGAAAATATTTTTGCCCCGGTGTTACTCCGCGAGGCGATGCTTCCGACGATTTTGTCATTTCGTTTCTTTTTTCATTGTTAGTCGTTATTACGATCATCGTTGCTGTTTCTTTCCACAGTGTTTTTCACCGTATTGATAGGTTTGTGGTAACTCGCTGTTGTAAGATAGGTGCGGCGAAGAAATGGGGTAGAAAAGTGTGGTAAGAAGGTGCGAAAGGCCGCAATAGTAATCTATAGCTAGCCATGGAATGAGGTAAGCTACTCGGACTCCGGAGGATAATGGCGAGGTAAGCTCGAAGGAAAATTACTGGCTCTGGCGCACACGCTAACGCTTCGTGAAGAAGAAATAAGAAACCACCGCGACTCTTGGAATTTAGCGAGTCCTTGAAACGACACGATTACATGCCTGTGTAGCGGGGTACCTGAAGTTGTAGCTGCGGATCTTGTTTCCAGCGAAGGACAGGGTGTGAATTTTTTGTAATTATCTACCGCGCGATTCGCGCGATCGCGTTGGAGCTTGAAACATTAAGCGGATGAAACTCCGGATGAATCTTCTGCGGCAGGGATCACAGTTCTTCGCACAAAATATACGCTTTACCTACTCCGTTCACAAATCACCGAGAGATTTTACTCCTGCCTCGAAATAGCTTGGTCGGTGGAAAAGTATTTTCGAATTCCCGCTTCCTGCCACGCGAGGAAGAGGCGGAGGAGGAGAGCAGGGAAGTAAAGTACGAGTTAAGTTGCGACACCCCAAATCCGAAAGGCATCGAAGTGGTAGCTGACTCCGATCGTATTTTCTAGTTGAAACGTATAACAGCTTTGAAAACGTCCTCCTCCTCTTGCGGATCGATAGGCAAGGGATGGGGGATAGAGTGCGGCCAGGGGGAGGCCGGAATTGGCCTTTTAGCTGAGGGGGAGGAAGCAGGCGAGCGGTTTTTATAGTCGGTAAGGGTCAGGGAGGGTCAGAGAGAGACTTCGCTCCTCTCCTTCACCGGAGTGTCCCTAATATACGTCGTTCGTCAGCGGCACTCCCTTATACTTAACATATACTTTCTCCGGTCCTCCAGCTCGCTCCCCAGAGGTAACAACCTTATCTCGACCTCCTATTGATGCCAAGACCCTTGATCCGCTTCCCAGGACACATTCCGACGTATAGCCGTCTGCACCTTTACATCTGCGGCGGAAGTCGGATAGACTGGATAAAACGATCCCGCGTTTTATCTATTCACTTCGAACTCGATCACCTCCATGAATTCAAACAATCGTTCGATTTGAACTAGAGGACATACGTTTCTGATACCGGATGGTCGAAGAGAAAATACCTGAGGGTATCACTTGTCAGTGCAAGGAAGAACGTTCCGGATCACGAGACGAATGTCAAGATCGAATGTACGCCTACCCTTCGGTACAACATTTGAAATTGTTTTTCTTTGAAAGCGGTTTTTCTTACACATTGTTAAAGAAGAGTGATGGAATGGGATCGTAAACAACGCTGACTTCCGTTTTACGGGAGAACTTCTTGCTACGGGTTTCCTCCCTCTTTAGCCTCAGCTCCTTCACCCTCATTCCTTGGTATACCTGAGATATTACGGGGATCAGAACTTTGCCAATATATCTGATACACCCGTTCCCGTACGGGTCCAATGTGTGCGGGGACGACTGTACGGCCTCTACTTCAAGGGCGTAAAATTCGAGTCGGGGAGGAAATTTGTTCGCAGAAGATCATCTACGACTACGACGAAAAATAGTGATGAGCAATAGCTTCGAGCTTCATTGAAAAGCCTCTGAAGAATGCTTTTGGGGATGCAAGTTGCGTGATTTACACAAAACGCACAGCGCACCGGGAGAGACTCTGAAATTTGATTCAGTTTCGGGCACCATATTTCCAGCCACGGTTCAGCCAGACGATTCCTTCGCAAAACGTGTAGGAGAAGTCGAGCAAAACGAAGCAGAGCAAAGCCTAGCGAACCCAGACGAAGCACGGAGTGACGCGATGCAACCCAACGCGACGCAAAGCTCAGGTAAAGTATGCGAGTTTAAAACCACAAGGAGAGTGAGACTGGTGGCGTGCAAAGAATACGAGTTAGCTCGAAATGAGACCAAGCTGGAAATGATGGTCCTTTCGCTTCCGAGTAAAGAGGACATACGGTTACAACCAGGCGCTATGAGCTTCAGCCGCTGAACGCCGCCCTCTTTAGCCTCGGTTTCGCGTCATCGTCGTCTCACCTTTGCGCCGGTAACTCGACGGTCTTCGTTCTGCTCGTTTCAACCGTACATACCTACACCGACACCATATACTAGCAGCAAAAGTTTCAGCCATCCCTCTCGACCCGGTGCAGCGCTTCCCCGGCGAGGAGGTCATAAAGTGCCGCGGACCATAGGGATCGTGAGGAGGGAGATTAATTGAATACCCACCGAGTAAGGTACACATACCACAGGGCCGCAACCTCTTCAGGGTGCATTTACGTACCAGTTGGATTACGTCCTCGCTGGATATCCGATCTACTCCACACTTTCGTTCTCCTCTAGCCTTCGTACATAATTGGCTAATTCCAAAACGATCATTCGCTTGCGGGAGATCCCTGGCTTCACTTGTATGAATCGAATTCGATAGATTTTGGGAAAAGAAGCTTTTTCCCAGGTGGAGGTACTATTCAGAAAATGGGCTACCTAACCATGTCGAAGGAATTTTTGGTCCTCTTAAGTATCATCATATCGGAAAACTCTTCGCAGGTATCGCATTCGAACGAATTTGGCGTGCTTCCCATTCAGTCTCTAGATTTTCAGGATACCGAATATTTTCTGAACTTGAGGGACTATCGCGCATGCGGAGCTCGTCCGGAAAATTGAACGCCATGCATCGGCCCACGCTCGAAATATCTGTGATCTCGACAATTCGATTGCTCTACAGGTTCATCCGTTACTCTTTCTTCAAGGATTTTCCACTTTGGAAGAGTGAAATGCGCTTCGATGACAGTTGGTTTCCCAGCCTCAACCGAATTCCAATTGATAACTATACAGTTGATTCTTCGCGGGGAGGTGCTCAGGATGATAGCGGCCCTGCTCGTCACTGCCACAGGCGCACGTATTCGATTTGCGCTGCCGCTGCCGGCTTGCGGACTACGGCATTCACTAACACCGGTTGAAACACCTGCCCCTACGCTTTGACGTCGGAACTACGTTACAAACGCAATACTATACACCGCATCCATTTGAATATGGATAGCTGTCGGCTACTGCCTGCCTCTCGCAGCTCCGATGGTCGCCAGCTCGAGCACCCAGTGTACGGGCACCGCAAAACAAAGAAACTTCATGAGACGAAGAACGCGAGAGGGTGAAGTACGAGCACGAGATGGCCGCGGCTCCATCCCTCCTCCAGGACCTGCCACGAAGTATCGTCTTACACCGAGGTTTGAGCACCTCCCAAAGCCGCGACGAACACGGCGCTGGACGTCCTGAACGTCTGCTCGCTAGCAGCCATTAGCTTCGCGTACCATGAAGAATTCCTATTAGGACTCTCCTCCGATGCGACGCCGACAAACTCGGAGAACAAACTTCACCCGGGAATATGAGTAGCAGTATAATATACGAGTAAGGTGGCACGGGCGCCGAGTGATATTCGAAGGACTAAAGACCCTCCGCTGTACATTCAACCTTATCCTCATTCCTTATAAAGCAGGATAGGTGACGAAGTAGGTTTAGGTGATGAGGTTAAATGAGAAAATCCTAACGAGACCCACAGCCATGCAACAGTCTTTGAAGTAAGGGAAGCCACAGGCACGGTCGCACAACTTGGAACAAACAATGAGATCCGGACGACATGTCAGGCTCCCACTGTAAAAGGTTATTCGAGGTTGGTTGGCACCCTTAATCAATGCTCCAGTCCGATCAATTCACCAGGCCAATTTTCTGGGGGGAGAACCTGGTCTACCTGTCCGGTAATTGGCGCCTTTTAAGGTTTCCTTAACAGCTTCGACTCGGATGGCCCGCTCCTGCGGATGCGAGATGGGGTGCTTCGCTTCCGTCCAGATAACCCGGAGCTTGATCAAGAATCGATTACATTTCTTGCTCTCAAACTTGCACTCTATTCTCCGACATGTACATGCGCACGGTCCGCGTACTCACGTTCATTCCTGATGTTGGAAACGTACTTATAGATACAGATGTGAAGAACATTTCTGGTGATCATGACAGGTTTTGCGAATCTTACGAAGCACGGATGTGACGGAGACCGTCGAGGCGATCAATCAGACGATCTTGATCATCGTAGCGCGTGGGCTCGTTGGTCTTTGCGGTACGAATTCTTGATCGAACGTCTGTAAGCGCTTCAACCATGAGTAGGTATAGGCCATAAATAGCATCATGGCTTCGCTTCTGCGGACTTTAGATGACAAAAGGACCAAGTGGGATTATTGTAGCACGCGACAGTGACCGTAAGAAACGCAGCGTATGTGCAACAAGAAAGCTGTACCTACTCGCTCGCATATCATGGGGAGCATCGCATCCAACGTAATGTTCGAGGTAAGAACAACGTCACGGAGAACCTTGTCCGACGTGGTAAGAACGCCAATGACTGCCCGTTGTGGAACTGTGTGCTCGGCTTGACTGGGATTTGGCGGATTTTATCACCCGTCGAGTTACACCAGGGCTAGGAATGCCCCGTTAGCAAAACACCGAAGTCAACATCGGGGACGCAGTCCAGGACGTTCGTTTCAATTGCCCAAGCCGCGGGAATTTTATAAAGTATTCGTAATTCGGTTGAATTACTTTGATCACGCCTCGCAGAGCTATAGGAACGATTTGTCACGAAATCCCTCGAACAGCTGGTCCGGCCGGGTGAGCTTCGTTCGGACATGAAGTTTGTGAGTATATTCGCTGTGTCCAGTAGAAGATGGAAAGGTAATTCGCAAGAGCAATGCTCGCCGGATAGTTGGACTGACAATGGAATAGGTACGCACCCTGGAATGAAGGAGGGATTCAATTGTCTGCAACGATAATTGATAACACGATCTTTTATCCTTACGATACGGCGATGATTTTCATCTGAATCCGCATCGAACGTGATTTGCTATTCCACATGCGCGAAGAATTCAAGGTGAATCTACCCCGACGGTTGAAATCAGAGACAGGTCAAACGGAATACATAAACGATGCGGTGCTGTGCAGGTACAGCAGCAAAATAATCGAAGGTCTCCAAACCTAACTTGCCATTTTCGAAATCATTGGACTTCACGCATGAGTTTTCAATGTAGAAATCGATCTCTTGAAGATCTCAATAGCGCCCAGCCACCAACGGAAAGAGAAAATCTGACGTCCCGCAGGCAAGCTGTAGCGAGTGGTGAAGGTCAACCCCTAAAACTTGTGTGTGGAATCGTTAGGAGCTCATTGGGGTTGCCTTCGCTTCGTGACGACCGAACCGGTCGATAGAATGATTCGATTTGATTAAATTTATTATTTATTCATTATCGTGCGGAGGCATCGTCGTTGTTCTCTTCCCGTCGATCGTTACCTCAGAGAAGAAGCAGACGGAGAAGAAGAAGAAAAGAGAAGAAGGAGACGAAGAAGAGGAAGAAGTAGAAAAATACGCGAAGTAGGAGAGAGAAGAAACAAACATTTACGATATCCCAGATGAAAATAAACACCAGACCGCTCAGCCAGACCAGCGAAACTGCAAACTGCGCCAACGGCAACGTTCGCGGGGAGCGCGTTTTCGCGCCAGCAGGATATTTCCGTGGTCTCCCACCGCCTTTGCTTCTACCTACCAACTGGACTGTAACCATCGTTTGCAAACCGAGGCAGTTCTCGTTAAAATAACAGCTACTTACGATTTGAGAAGCTCGTATAGTCGCGCTGTACCTAATTATTACCTAACAATAGTACTTACCACAAATAGGGTCGGAAGGGGGTAAACGATATGCTGAAATGTTCTCTTTCTCTCTTTTTTTTCCATGTTCCTCGAACTGGGCAATTCCGTTTCGATAATTATTCAACGCGCGATGGAAGATCGGTGCGAGATTACAATCGGGCACAAGATCACTCCGATGGTTCGGGGTCATCGGGGATCGGTAACTGTTTGTCAATGAACGTTACAGTTTTCGACGCGGTTCGTGATGCCGCGCGAAGACTGAATGAGAATTATTGATGAAATGAGGATGGCGGTTTCAGCCTCACGGAGACTAGCGTGTTGCGAATATAACGTGGAGAATGGGATTCGAAAGAGTCGAGACAATACTCTACAAGAGGCAATTAGAAGTATAACGAGACCGGAGCCTAGCCGCAGTTCCAGGGCGCATGCATGTACGTACGAGTGTGTGCGTTGCGAATAAGCGCAGTTGAAGCACGCATGACTATAATACCTACCTACTACCGCGATGCAGCTAAGACTGCGGTATTATAACTGCGATATATTTTTAGCAGTTCTGTCGTTCCCTCGGACGCAACACCTGCCTGCGTCTTGTGTCCGCAAGCGCATAATGCGATATGCCCCACGCTCGGCTTATTCCTACTCGCAATCAAACTCTCTCGCCTCGTAGCCAAGCTTTATCCGTTTAGTTGAACCGTGAAACTGATTTCAAATCTTGATTAGAAGTTTAATTTAGGAGCTATGACCTTACCCCTCCGCCTCGGCCCTTGCTGGCGAAATGGAAAATTGAAAAACGAAAGCTTGCAAATCGTGATTTTAGTCTCTCCTCGAACCCAGACCTCTGCGGCTTCGCGTGCGAAGAGGAAACCGGACGAACGACTTGGAGCGTCCCTCGCGAGTCGCTTGGTTCGAGTATCCCCGGGTATTATCTGGTCCCAACGAGGGCGGCAACTTCTGATAATCAAAGGCGTACCGAGTCATACCTTACCTCGTACGGGGTTCGACAATAAAATAAGTACAAGTAGAATAAGAGGTAATAAAATACGATTCGACTCGTGCGACGCGGTGCGTCGTCGGCGGGGCGGAGCTGCGCGCGGGGGTGCGCGACCCGGTTGTCGTGAAGGTTGGAAAAGGACGTGGGGTAAAATTTCGCGGGTATAACAGAGAGGCAAACATCGCCAGGAGAGGCACCGAGTTCAGCTTTCGTGTTGCGAGGAACCGACGGAGTTGGTGGTCGATGCGCGTTGGCGACGGCTCACGCGGAGCTCCACGAAGACGGCGTTAAACGGGGAAGAGAAACTTTGAGCCGATCTCAACGATCCAGTAACAACGTCCATCTCTGAAACACGTGCAGTGATCCCGAAACAATTACACTTGATCATCAAGTTTCTCAAGAAAGAGACGCTCGGATCTTGCGCCGATCGAATACGCGCGACGAATGAAGTCCTCTCCTGAAAATCGGCGCACTCCGTCCGCACAGACATCCTTCCGTTGATCGGTGGACGCAGAAGATGGAGGGACGGTCGGATAGAGACTAGGATCTCTTGCTCTTCATTTTTGAAGCGACGATCTCGAGTTGGACGTTGACCGTAGGTATAACTACCTCACCTCTACGCGGGTAGAGAAAAGCAGCCTCCCCACTTGATCGCTGAGGGCGAAAGGGAACAATAAGAGTTTCACGGAGGACGTGGAGGACGCGGAGGACGCGGAGACAGCGCCTGATCATTGGTGGACAGAGTAACGTTGGTGGGGGGCGAGCCTCCTGACCGGCTGGGAGGTGGGGAAAGGGGCGCGAGGAAGACGACGCAGCGGATTCGGAGGATGAGGAGAGCGGCTGGAGCAGGTAGAGGGGTACGGGAGCGGGAACGGAGGAGGCGACGGGGAGGACAGAAGCTGGAGGACAGATCCGCGCCGCTTCAGGACTGAGGGCGGACGAACGGACGAACGGACGAACGGACTAACGAACGAACCGACTGACGGCGATACGGAGGTACGGAGGTACGGAGGTTCGCAGGTACTACGGACGCTCTGTCGCGCTGAAGGAACGTTGAGACGCTTTGCCAGCGGCCGAGAGGGGGGCACGCGGATCCGTCCGGAGCGAGACAGCTCGAGGTGTCGCTAACGGATCGACAACGACGCCGCGAGGTGTGCCTTTTCGAACGTGCGGAGATAAATTAACGATATAAACTCCGCGAGGGGTTGATTAATCGCTGTGGAGTTGATTGCTCATTCCGTTTTCCTCTCTCTTGTCTTCTTTTCCGGAAAAGACGCGAGTTTGAGAGAAACGAAGAAAACACCCCGATAAAGAGACAGTGCAATCGAAGGAAGACCCTCGTCAATATCGTACGCAGATGTACAAGTTACGGTAGATTCTGTATACTCCACGCGGTTTTATCTGCTGATCAAAAAGTGTCGGGAGATATTATAAAAATCAGTGGCTTGCATGGCTTGGAGAACTGAGAAAAGCTATAGTGTTTTGTTTCTGAATTTGGTTTCTTCGATTCAACGATGAGATCGAAACCGGTGGCAAGAAAACTGGCCCAGGGTGAGTCCTTTTTACCTAAACATCATTTTTCTGTCCCCCAATTTCCTTCGATCGATGTTATTCATCGTCATTATTCTCCCGACGCGGACTGAAAAAGCTTCTGCTCCTCCATTGTGTCAGCCCCGTGATTCATCCAAAAATGACCAGCTGTCACTGCGGTTTCATACTCCAAATATTCCACGAGACGCACGATCTGTCACGGTGCTCGAATAACTGCAAAAATATTCCACCGATCAACACCGTCAGGCTGTATAGGTGCCAAAATATTGACCCGATAGGCGAGCCAATTGATTCAAAACTTGTTTGCCACAGTGGAGGTTGGCGGCTTCGTTCAGCCTGTCTGGTTTATAGCAGACGTATCATAGCCGCCAAGAAAATGCTCGCGGATCTATTATCGAACGTGGGATTTGATAGGGTCCAGCGTTCATAACTATACTAACGGTGCAGTGGCGGTGTGCAGCTGAATTTGATGGGGCAATCGGGGTAGTTCCTTCTTATCTGTTCCAATTTCATTGTTTTAGCACTATGTGCTACGCGAAGCTGGTTCCGATCTCGCGTTAGGGCCTTGGAAGCAACGGCTCGTCATTACCTGCGTAATGAAGTTCGATTGAAAAAACCGTTATTCTCATGGAAAGATGAAAAATTTAACCGTTTCTATGCTGTTCTATTTGTCGGGCCGATCGCAACGCGCCCCCCTTCGCTCGACGGATAGATAGACGGATAGACGCTTTCTATTAGCCCGTAACTGTTCGGGAGAATGAACGATCGTCGGAACTAGTACCGCAGATACGGCTCTTGGCATATTTTGACGACGATCGCATACGTACGGAAAAATTGTGCCAGCGTCTTACAGTTTTTCTTTAACTCGAGTGCCGATACGCCGTTTCAACAGTTGCTATCCTGCAGGGATATCGGGGACTTTGATCAGATGGTTTTCAATCTATCGCATGTGCATCGTGCACGTTTGTATTCTTCATTCACGAGGCGCAACGATCGGCTATTGAGCCCGTGAACAATTAGGCGCAATACATGAGCACGTGTACCTAACTGTGAGCGGAAGTTTGACAATTCCGAATGCAGCTTGCGAGCCGATTGGATGCGAATTCGAAAACAGATATCTAGGCTATACACATTGCGACTGTCGAAAGATAGTTAGAAATGAAAATTCGATGCACGTATATTCCCGAAATTTGTAGTACCCTTCAGTTCCCGGATGCATCTTCAACGGGAATCGAATTTCGTGTGGAAATACTGATCCCATTTATTATATCACCCTGAAATCATAGTCTCCATCCACCGCTGGCTTCTTATTGCTAGATTTTGCGTAGCGGGGGAACTTTATTCGGGATAGGCGCGGTCTGGAAGGTCTGAAAGGTCGAAAAAGTCTCCGGTTTCAGATTGGCTGGACAAATTCCGACCGCGGTCTTACTTACATTACGAGAAACGCCGGAGGATAAATTTTCTGTCCAAGGAAACCCGGAGGCTATTCAATTTCATATAGATTCTAACGTGGCTGTGCGCTCGTTGTCATTGTATGTAAAGAAATTCGAGTGACGTTCGACGAGCTCCAAGACTCATCCTCATTTTGAAGAAATTATTACACTCGTCTGTCTACTGCCTATGTAATTCACATACGATACCTAATTGCGTTATCGCGAGGTAATTGATTCTCCTTTTACTCGCAGTCAGGATTCATTTCGACCAGAATTAAATCTGTAGATACAGGTAATGCAACTCGAGCTTGATCGATAGTAGTACGTATACGTACATACATAAGTATAGTATACAACGAAATTTTTTTGCGAGTCGAAAACATTTTCGTACGTGCAGAATCAGGTGCGTTGCTAATCAATTGTCTGTAATTCAGCGTGAAAATTGAAAATACAGTGCCACAGAAGATAATACCGACATCAAATATCTCGGCTCGATATATACGGGGTGACCCGGGTCAAGCGGGACACATTCTGCGGATGGATTCTTCGGAAAATTCTCAAACGAAAAGTCCTTTGACAAAAATCCCTGTGACCTCGGGTTTTCGAGCTAGAGAGGATCGGGGGTTGACCCATCACCGAGGTTCTACGTCAGCGAGACACGGCAGGCTTGGATCTGCGAGTTGACACAGTCTTTTCACACTGAGCATATCAGCGTCGTGATTGGTTGATTTGAATATTCTGGAAACTAACTCGGAAACTATCGGCCGCAGGAATTTTCGACAAAGTACTACGCGAGCTTCGCAATTCCTCGATGAATCCATCCGCGAAATGTGTCCCGCTCAACCTGAATCACCCTGTGAACTCGTTTCCGAAGCAAGGAGCGGTATAATTGAGTATCAGACTGAAACGAGGTAGAGTGCAAATGAAAGAATTTCGTTCCCTCTAATATTTACTGCGATGTCGCGACCCGAACAAATGACTATCAGCTCAAGCTCCCGTTGGCGGGGGCGGCTCTGAATTCACTTGTGGTTATGCTTGAGCTTGAGCCGTGGGTGCCCGCGAACGTTAGCTGCAGATCCAGGTAGCAGTTAACGGCCCAATACAATCGATACTCAATCTGTATGGAATTCAAATGCCAGATTAATCTCGCTGTTTTTCAATTTAATATCCATATTTCATTCCTGAGAATAGAACAGATTAAAAATTCTTATAGTGTGTACCTATGGATGTATATGATAGTACGAAAGCTGAATTTACGAGTAACGCGACAGCAGCGAGTACGACTTTGGTCGGAGATCGATTTCACGGTTTTCGTTCGTTGGCTCCTTGTTCATAGGCAGGTTGAGTGACAGTTCTGATACAAAAGTATAGTCATCCCGAGATGATTTTGATCAAATGATATGCAGACGACTTTCCGTTTCCGGTCGATTTTCAAATCGATCGGTTGTCTGCGAGGGACTGAAACTACCGCGATCTGCATGTTTCGTCAAATTGGCATAACGCCACGGTCATTCTCGAGCGAATATACCTATATCACATATGCTAGAGGGAGAAGAAAAGACGCCTAACGCATCACATCCGATTTGGAAAATACTGTAATATGGGTATACTTGAGATCCACGTGTGAAGAGCTCGGACGTGGAGAATCGCGAGTTCTAAACGGATAACCATACGAGTGTGAAGTTAAATTGCATGAGATGAGAGCCTGCAGCTTCGGCGGGTGTGATGACATCTTGCATCGAGCAATCCCGCGTGACAGTGGAAACGACAAACGTCTTTCGACTGATGTAACAACAAGATTTTCCCCCGTCGCCCCGCTTTTCGTAGCTCGAACAACGAGCATACGCCGTTGGCAATCGTATTGTCATTCGTCGTTTGCGGCGAGTGAGTGAGTAAGCGAGTCGATTGGTTAGTTGGTTAGTTTCTGTCGATGCTGACTGCTAGCAATAATGATAATTTCAGCTCACGTTGGCAGTTGGGAGCCGGGAGCTGGGAGTTGGGAGTTGGGTGATGGGAGGGGGCGGAGCCAACGATATTCCTTTGCGTGCTCATCGAGTCATTTCCCTCTTCTTTACTCCGGCTTCCCGTTTGTCCTCTCGCTCTCCTCCCTCGCTCCCCGATCCCCGTTTCCCTCGCGAAGCTTCTCTCCGCGGTGTCATGTCTTGTCCGCGCATTCACGATTCTTCGCCCACTGCCAACAAGTATATATATACATATGTATCCAGACGCAAGTCCCGCCTCCGGGTCTTCTTTGTACAGGCTTGTCTCGTCTCGAAATTCAATTGAATTCAGCCGTTTCATCGGCACACGACGGTTCACAATTTCGGGTATCACGGTATCCGTGGTAAATCCTTGCAGGTTCATAATACGGGAAACGGTTTGAAGATTTGCGGTTTCAAACGATCGGAAACTTCGAACATGTCGGAAATCAAAATTCCAGAACATTCCCTCCAGCTTTTCACACCAATCGGGACGCACTTCGTACCATTCAAATGTCCAACTTGTAGGTACACCTACCTGCGAAATTAAAAGCTCGATTTCTTCACCCCGCGGCTGATCGTTAAACGATTAACGACCTCCTCGTTGGAAACGATGTCTATTGCAATCGAGTTTGTTTATAAGGCTAAGAGACTAAGGCATCGCATCGAATTGGCTTTCCGATGACGGACGGGAGGCGGGTGCAGCACCAGCGCAGCCGTGTATCGGAGGTTTTTGCATGCGTGTACGTGCGTAGGTATATCGATATATTATTAGCGAGGAGCTTATCAACTTGGTTGAGAGGCGCCTGTGTGTCGATAGAGTAATGAATCGAGAGCGAGGCGTGATGAGCTGTGACGATCGTATGAGACTAGGCTGCATCCACAATCGTATTATCAATGTATAGTCCAGTTACGTGTGTTACAATATTCCTATTATGTACCTAGAAAACGACGAAGATGTGGAAGGAGCCTTACTCCGACAAGCGTTGTCCCGCAGCTAGTCCGAACAGCGAGAAACCAATTGAAACACTGTTATGGTTTGCGTACGGAGGTTTCATGTCAAAACAGTCACCCGGAGAAATATCGCGCGATAAGTTATGAGAACATAAATCTCGACGAAGATGAGATTGGGGCGAAGGGAACGGAGAAGAAAAAATCTACTCTCGGAGTGTTTATTAATTATAGCACGTCTACAAGGCATCGATTCGCAATCTCGTTTTGCTCCTGATATCATTGATTAGAAATAGTTCCTGGTGCTCGCGATGATTCTAGACGCGTTGACAGGCGCTCGCGCAGTTACGCACAAGTTTCTTCGTAATTAGTAGCACCATTTCAATTATCCATACCGAATTCTATATGGGAAACTATCATTCAATGAGAATATTCCGAGAGTCGTTGATACTACAATCTGTTGTGTGCCTAGGTACCATTCAAAATTAATACTCGTTTTTCGTTTCTTCGGAGCCACCTTATCGGCCGATGTATTCGAGCTGAATCTCTACCTATAGGTTGCGGTGAAGCAACGCAATACCGACGGCTAGAGTGTAGATTGATCTCTCTCATTGTGTTCGAAAGAACAATGAGCACATAGGTACCTAGGTAGGTACATGCAGAGCTTCACTTGGGAAACGCACCGGTCCGGTTGGCCACAAAAGATTTATTTGAACAATCGTGCTCGCGCTAACGTTAATTTCTTATTATATAGGTATAGGTGTATGCAGTATTATATATTGTTAAGCGGACGAAACGTGAACGACAGTTGTTTGCACGCAGACTGTCGAATGGATAGGTATGTATGTACGTGCGGTAGTGAGTCGAGAGCATTGTGACCGCGTCGTGTCTTTCCGACTGTTTGGCCATTACAGAGTACAATAAATACAATAATCACGGGATTCTGTTCGGCTTGGTAAAAAACAGAACGGTGCATGCATAGGTCTCGTTAAAGCCAAAGAAGGGGAAAATCGGAAAGTATAGCCTGCACGGATTCTCCTCGGTTAGACTAGATGAGTCCAAAAATCTGATCGCTGCAGTGACTCCGCTCTGCAAGGCAGCTTGGGCTCGTTTTCGATCAGAATACTCGCATCGCCTCCGGCGGCAAGAAACGTTCGATATGGGTGGAGGATGATGTGAGGAAAAGGAACGGATCTGTGGGAACTACCGACGAAAATCCAGTGGCAAAGGTCATGGCTTTCGGATTCAAGGGGTTCTAGTAGTTCCCGCGACTCTTGCGGTATACAAATTTCGAATACTATACCTACCTACTCGCTCACCCTCGTCGTACAGACGAGGTAATAATAATTTGTCAACGAGTACTCAACGGATCTTACAATACATTAATCTGTAAGACAAAATCCGTTAAGGCTTGACTCGTGATTTGAGGAAACAAAAGATCGCTCGTCTCAGTCTCGGCCTCAGTCTCAGTCTCAGTCTCAGTCTCAGTCTCAGTCACAGTCTCAGCCTCGGTCTCGGTCTCTCCCGGCATTCTACGACGGAAGACAATCGGCTCTCCATCCCACTCTTCGACCATTATCCGAGTTTGCGGTTGTGTAGATTTCAACCCCGTAACATTACTGCTCCTGGGCGAGGGAGGAATTGGAGTAGAGAGAGAGAGAGAGAGAGAGAGAGAAATACGGCGGAGGGAATTTGGCATTCGGTACCAGGTGGTGGAAATCTGAAAATCGTGCTCGATATTATATTATATGTTATGTATGTGATGTTGTACTACGGTGTAGGTAGAAAACCGCGGACTAACATCAGAGTGAATCAATCCCATGCAGGACCTCCCATTCAGGTGCATCCTATTCAGGATTCATACTCGAAGTAGAATAACCAACCGGAAGTCGAAACGGAGAGGAGACAAAGCGGAGAAACTCGCTTACGCGGACGCGGACGCGGTACAACTCTGAGCTCTGTTTCATCGCGCTTTTGTCTTGCTTCCTGAGCGAGGATCGTCGTGAATAAAGTGTATGAATAGATCGGATGATCCTGAGGTAGGTCAGGCTTCTTCTACGGGACTGTATAGTTTCTTCTTCTTCTTCGTCTTCTTCTCCTTGTACAATTTCGTCCCCCATCTCTCGTCCTCCTCCGAAACGAGATCCTTTCCACACTCGATCTCGCCTCTTCCTCCGATTCATCTCGATCTCGATCTCATTTTAATAGCTCATTTCATCCCCCCCGCCAAGCTCCCGCACTGTCTGGGACATCCTGCCGTGTGTGCGGGGCCAACCTAAATTGCCCGAAAAAAAAAACAAAAAAACACGTGGAAAAAAAAGGAGAAAAGGAGAAAGGAAAAGAAGCAAAAACCGAGGCCCACACCCGTCTCCGTTATTGAATTTTGTCGACGCTTGTATAAGAAGAAGTGGAGAAAAATTCTGCTATACTACATACTATAATGTGAGCATGCAGATATAGTGGACTAATTCCCACGAGTTCTGTGTGTCAGAACGTGGAATTTCATACGGGACCGAAGAAGAGGAGTAATTCCCTCGAGACGGCACGCGCGAATGATAGGCATACTTATTTATCGACTGACGATGTACGAGAGAAGATATGCGATGGACATTTTACCGCTAATTATTGATCAGTCGATGTCACAGAGAAGGGAATGGGATGTATCTGCGTGAAAGAAAAACAAAACAGGAAAAGGGGTCGCTTGAGGTCGTCCTTTGGATTCCGCAGTGAAATATTCTGATTTCCGTGTTCTATACTTCGCGATTTTCCCAATCAAAGTTCTGACCGATTCCCGTATCTTCGACTGCAGTGATATCGAGAAACAGAAAATCTTTGAGAGTAGTGATTTCACCGCTGTGCTGGTCAATTCTTCAACCATACATTACGTACGTGTATATATATACATACCTACATACGTACCGTAGCGTCATCATGAAATGGGAACGTAATTCTAGTTCGGATATAACTGCGGCAGTAAGTGCAGTCATGTGAATCTGATGAGGAAACTTGGAACAATCGCCTTATCCTCGTATCATGTATGCATGTATGTCTCTCAGTATGCGGTACATACATATCTACACAATTTTTACCCCTCGCTGTACTATACATGTCATAGTTGTGTATACTCGCGTGCATACGTACGCACGCGTGCATGCCATGCAATCGAGCATTTTCGAGAGTACTGTGGGAATGTGGAATCTAGAATTTATGGAACGCGCGTGTGTACGTATGTGAACGGCACGTCTGTGTACGATATTTCGAGTCGAGTACGTGGCGGGTACGCGTTTCTTGTGCAATTCACGATTCACAATTCCCCCCATACGCGTCTTCTCTGTCGCTCTTTTGGTAAGCTACCTACGTGTGTATGTACGCGCACACACGTTCCACACGATGTTTTCTGTTTTCTCTGTTTTCTCTGTTTTATAATGTGTTCTCCATACGATGGAATGCAATTAGTTCTGCGAAAACAATTCGCGTGTTCCTATGCCTGCAGAGAGCCAATCATACGCCATGGACCTATCGCGTATGTATATCCGTCCGTAGATTCATACATACACGCGTTACACCAGTCGAATCGTATCAATGAACGTAGTCTTACGGATTGAGGAATGTGAAGAAGTACGGGTTGACCATACTCTACAAACTCCCCAGTAACGGGGGTACGAGGGTCAAACGGCTAAGGAAATAATCGCTGTAGGTTATAATCAGAAGAATAAGGATGTCTTTCTCTTACGCCTGGTCCATTGATTGATTCATTTCACAGCCCGGCCCGTGTCCCAGCCAGCCAGGTATATGCTTGTATACTCTTTCTATGGGCTCATGCACGCGTGCATGAGCGGGACCACGAACGACGGAGACAAGTGCGCGGGCATGTTGTTGGGCTTAAGAGGCACGCTTCGTCGATAAGGCGATATAACACTGCCGTTACTCCCCCGCCTGGTTGAATTATGCGATTAATCTTCTAATTAGGCATTCATTCCGTCATTACACTTTGAGCGATTGAGCTCGCGTTCGGTTATGCCCGGATATATTTTGTCCCCGAATACAAAATTCTTTGGCAAAGACGAAAATTCCTTTACCCCCGATAGTGTCCCTCCAGGATTCTAGCCGGCCGTTTCACGCTGTTGGAAGAAAGAGAAATACGTTTCCTTGATGCGAAAGCTCGTTGGAATATCGGAGCAGATTTGTTCCACGCGCCTAGACACCGGCCTTACGCTTTGCTCGGAATCGCACGCGTTGCCTACACCTTGTACCTTGTAAGTACCTACTCTTACCTTCGCGACGTTCAAACACTGATAACACAGCGCCTTCCGTTCTCTCGCAAATTTTTCTTTCATCGCTCGACTATGCGGAACGCGTGCTTCTACGGCGATCATTCCACGTCACTCGATCAATCGGTCTTTAAATCTGATTGAGAACAGGAATAACAAATGTACGAAAATTGCAGTTTTTGATGATCATTCGAATGGTATTGCGGAATGATGTTTCACGAACCTTCTGCTTCAGCACGGACTACATATTTTCTTAGATGTTTCATATAGCGGCAATAAGCGGTGACAAAACGTAGGATAGTATACATATCGTAGCGAAGCTCGTGGGTATATGTACGAGTTTGTGGTACAGTACAGCGAAGACGGATTACGACAGCCTTTCGCTCTGCCGCTCACCGAGAGTTATTAAATCTCGGAATCTTCCTTTATTTCGCGTCTCTCATCGGTACTACGTCCCGCAAGTTTTTGTACGGGTGCGAGCGAGACGACGGCTATGTTCGCAGTTGGAGAGAAAAGGACGTCCGAGCGCCGTGACGAACTAGAGACGCGTGCTCATGCATGAGTCCGAGCTCGATTAGCGCGTCTCCGATTGTCTCCGATCTTTCGCGCTTTTTCGCCATTTTTTCAGGCTCGCGTAGTAGAAGACCTCCGTAAAACTCGTCAGGCGTGAAACGACCTTGTCCGTTTCGACCGCGGAGAAGAAAAGCGAAAACCGTGTTAAAAATGGAAATAGAAATAAGAGTGAAAAGCTTGTCCAGCTGGAGGTTCACCCGACGTATCTAGTGGAGAGTAAGTTGAAACTTAGAACGAAATGGTCAGTGCTGACACTGAGCGAGGGGCATGAGGGAAGATTAGGACTGATTGTACGTACACCGGCCGTCGGTTTGTAGGTACATAACCTCCGGATAGTCTCTCGACACAGAATTCCTGCTCACTTACGTAAATTGAGCCTGTACGTAGCCACGTTGCTTACCTACACAGCCCTATAAAACTTTGGACGAGGTGTGAGTACTACCCACGGCGAAGAAGAAGGTGTAAGTGGTAGACGCGTGCACGCAGAGTTCTGGGGGAACTTGGCAGGGTGGTTCGCGTGCCCGTCGCTGTTTTACGACTCTCATTTCCCGCGGCGTTGTTCAACGGCCAAACCGACCGCCCTGTAGCTGCCCCTCGCTCAGGCGACCGGATCTCAATCACGTTTGCTACACCGAACTGGGCCGAAAGTGAAAAGAAAAACAACCAGACACTGGATGATGAACTCTGCGATTTACCTGGATAGGCATATGTACATGTACCTACGTCGATCTATTTCCATCATGCATCGCACATGGCGGATAAATTCATCGCGCATTTCCTGCTGCGGGTGGCTTTTTTTCCTCCTCGATGAAAACCGACAACCTTGGAGATCGGACGTGAACGTCTTGTGGACAGTGATTACCAGAATCGCTGGTGTGTTTTCCGTTGCGTTAAGACTTATAAAGCAGGATCGCGGAGGGCTGAAAGCTACCCTGGCCGGTTATAGCCAGCATAGTGACTGTGGACGGAGGAATGACAGGAACCGTTATCTCGACGGCCACGCGATATTGTCATCAGGGCGGTGCGCGGAGGTCTCAAGGAAGACGTGATACCATCGCACAGCGGAGCTGAGCCCCTCCACCCTGAACCCTCTTACAGTAAGACTGTGCGGTAGCCTTTCGCTGCCTGCACCCCCGCTATCCGACGTCAACTACGCGGCCGATACCAGCCTTGCGATATAAGCCCGTTGTTATCTTGCACGCGAATTGGTTCTAGACCCGGTTCAGGAAAGAAGGCTCGCGCTATGAGTTTCATACCCGTCGCGTCGGTCCCCCACTAATGAAGAGAACTTGGAAATCTACGGATTTCTATATCATTCCCCGCGAATGCGAAACTACGCGGGATACAACGTATTCGGAAAATCTGGGATCGGTTAGCAAGAATTCCGGTCACCCTGCGGTAGATTTTTAACCGATTTATGATCCAACCCGAAGTGGGTACCTGCCGTGACAGGAACTCTTTCTCCACGAAATGAAACCGTTTGTCATCTCCTTTCTAGCGTGTCGTTTCAATCCTGGCGAAGGAAAGGGAGCTGGAGAAAGGAAGGAACCCGGTCAGATAGGCAGAGTGAGAGGAGCGTTGTTATTCGATCACAGATTGTGCTTAGACAAGGGAGTGGAAGATTTATCGACGGTTGTCCGAGTTCACTTGACTCTCTTCGTTTGAACGGTCGGTGCAGTGCAGTACAGGCTTCGGTCTACCTGCGAACATTACGCGGAGGCCGGGGGGGGGGGGGGGGGGGGGGGGGCTGCGCGTAGTCACACTAGCTAATCTCGATTCCAACTCTCACAAACATAATACCGGACGCACCGGTCTATGTCATGGTGTTTAAATTTGTTTGAGAACCAAGACGCCAGGCAGCGCCCGCCAGCCAGGCAATAGAGTTCCTAGAGACCCCAGCGCGGGGATCGCTGATGTTTCCCCAGACTGGACACGTCTCGGTCCAGCATGGCGACTTCACTCACAAACACACGGGCGCGAGAGCAAGCGATAAGACCAACAGCTCGTACTAGAGCCGGCCGTTGGGGTCGTAGAACTCGTCGCGAAAGCTCTTGACGGGCATTCATAACCGAGAAAGAGCGAGAAGGAGTCCGGGAGCGTGGAGTGCGTTACGCACTTAACTTTTTATCTACTTTACGGTGAGAAGCGCACGCAGTCCTGTGCTCGTATTATCATCGGAGTATGTACTCACATTGTGGATGAAGGGTTAATGTGGTAGCCCTAGCCGCTACCGGGAACATCCTGACCGCCTACTTGAAGGTAGGTACCTACTACTTGGCCTCGGAGCAAAAAAGTGAAGAGCTTCAGTTTACGACCCCCTTGGCTCAGAGATATCTATAAGGGAGTAAACTACGCGGAAAAACAATCGAGCCCTTTGTCTTCTCGATCATGTGGATCCTCCACGCATTCGCCGGGAGTGTCCTCCTCGATACAACCACAGGAACGATCGTGGCAATAGCTTTTCTCTCGGTACCAGCCGCAAAGATCCTCCGCTGGGGGATTCGCGCGTGTGCTATACGTGTACCTTGATTCGTAATCTATGAACCAGTTCTACAGGCGAGCGGATCGATCGAATTAGTCCGGGAGGTTTCCCTCGCGCGACGTTCGCTTCGCTCCGCTCTTCGGGGTCGTAAAAAAAAATAGACGCAACATCGGTACGTGACTGAAAACGGCAACAAAATGTCCCGAGAGTTCAAAATGTTTACATACTTTGCTCTGTCACTGAACACTGAAAAAAATATAGGCAGTACCCAACGCCGGCTCGTTATGGCCTCCTATTCCTTCCCCCAATCACCGGTTGACACCAGCCCGCAAGCATTCAAGCTCAGTGATTCAGTGATGTCATTCCGCGGTCAGCTTAAAGTCCTGGCTTCGTCCATCCTTTTCCATCCAACTACCTCCGTTGACTGCTTGACTACCACATTACATTGCTCACCTATAACCAATCTAGTTCACGGTGGCATATTTGGGCAAGGTTTACGGTTATTGTTGTTACTCGATCGACTGCATCATTGTACGTACAGCCGTATGTAACAATAATGAATCATTCACAGCGATTGTTGGTAAAATTTTGACCTGCGATCGTTTCACACATGCGTACATAGAACTGACCGCAGCGACTCTTTCAATGCGTTGCGTCGTGAGAGGTTGAATGAAAAATCTCTGTTGTAGGTTTAAATTATACTTTACGAGAGCATAAGTCTTAAGTTTCTCGCTTTTATTTTCCGAGAGATTCCCTCTGGTCTGAAGAGAGAACCAGAGAGAAAGAGCGAGGCAGAGAACGGAGCGTTTATGACGGCCAGTTCAGTCCAGACTATATATAGACCTCTCTGAAGCGAGTCTCTGCTCTGACCGCCGCGACGCGCGGTCGGTCGTCTTGGAAACGGGAGACTTTGCGGATCCCAGAATTTCAACTGCATCAGCATAGCATACGTACTGAACATACGTAGCATTCGCAATTGTCCCGGATTCTACTCAGTTTTCAGGTTTCACAGACATCTTCGTCTTCGTTTCGAGACCTCCGTATCCTCGCCGTCCTATCAGCGTGACGTGTAGTATATGCAGAGATGCGTATGATCCGCGTCGTTTATACTCAAACGGAACCCGGGAGCGCATCGCCGTCCGGGTTTAAGGTGGAAAGGTAAACCAATTACCTCGCGGTGCACAAAGGCTATCGAATTATGTTACATATCTACGGACTACATACATGCACCGCGTGTGCCAACTCAGAACGAGCTCCGGGTTGCAGGTCGCAGTTTTTAGGCGTATGTTCACAGTATATAGCTATATACCCGGGAACGTGGAGCCGTGGGTACGCTATACGTATACCCGGTGGCTTTATTGGAGTTCGGTATGAACCCCACCGCTACAGGGCAGTTTGCCACAAAGATATCTAGTTATCGGGCGTTCGGCCACCAAACGTTATTCAATTGTCTCAATCCGTAAAGCAGATTACTCTCCGTTGGCCTCTTTCGTTTCATAGTTCGGATACGCACGTTCGCATACTCGATTCGAGACCATGGCAATCTGTCAACTTCAGGTACGAAGAATTCTTCATCTGGTTCCTTTATAGGAGTATGTTACGAGTTCTACTCGATTTGAATATCAACGCGTCTTTGTAACGAGTCACGGCTCTGAACTGAATCGTTGAAAACCAAAATTCCCGTTCAGGTTCCGTTGAATCGGAGACGTCGGAGAACCGAAGCTCCGGAGCTGTTCAAATGGTCAATCGAATTTCGAAGAAGCAATTTTGGAACACGGAAGCCTCACGGACGCTCGCAGTTGCTTCCAATCCGCGTTAAATGGCCAATCGATGGGTTCTACAGTTGCCGATGCCTATATAGGCAGCTATTCCCGGAGTTTCCGGAAATTGCGCCCAAGCCTCGATCAGATGTGTTCGGGTTTATTGATATCGATACACGGGATCTATGTAACGCGTTGAGCGCCGAAATCTCTCTGGAAAAAGTGAAAATCGCAATCAAAAAATTACATCATTTCACGCAGTAGGTACCGGAGCAGTGACTTTCCATCGTGGGCGGTAATGTTCAACCGAATGAAATCTGGTCTTTCGTGACGTCGAAGTGGTTCGAAACTGCATTTCGGCATGGCAATTTTCGATCCTTCGAGTCGCGTCGTGATCGAGTTGACGAGCGAAGAAGATCGTAGAGGGGATCGGACAGAACAAAAAACTTTAACCTAACCTACATGAAACTGGAGTAAATATATGCTGTTTGATTATCGATGATTTTCATTCGTCGCGAGCTTGCATGTGATGTTTTCAAGAGCTGTAACCGAGTTATTCGAATAACCGAGCGAAATTCTAAGCGTGGAATATCGAGCCAGTCAGGTAGACGAGGAGACACGGAGCGAGGAGAGGGGAGCGGGGAGCAGGGACCGGGCGGTGCTTTCCAAGATCCGAGTTCCCACAGACTTGGGACTCGTTAGGCACACAAAAGCTTATCTTCTAAAAGATTCGCGGGCTTCTCGTCCGCGGCACATTCATTCCATGCAGGGCTTGGGAAGCGTCGACGTTCCGATCCACACCCACGCGAGCGTTCTCTCTTCACCCCCGTCTTTTTCTTCAGCCCCCCCCCCCCCCCCCCCCTCCCCCTCCTCGCCCGCCGCCACTCGCTTCGCGTTTGTTCTTCAGGCTGGGAACACGAGTCGCGAGACAAAGCGAGACGGACGGGTGGTTGAAGCTGGTGGCGCGAATCGGGTTTAGGACTGTGTCAAATGACAGGACTCACTCGCCGAGCGGTACTCGGCGCTGTCCGCGAACCTCGGACGAGCGAATGAGGTCAAAGGTCGCGTGGGAATGGAAAAAGCGTCGCGGTAGATGCAGTGCCATATTCTATTCCCCCACCTTCTTACAATATCGTTCGCTCCGTTCACAGTCGGAAGGGAGGCCCCGTTCCTCTCTCCGCGAGATGAGACAACTTCTCGAGCGTAAACTTCATCCCCGAGAGACACAATGAATTTTCTACAACTCCATCACTCGGGAGAGTCTCAGCTCGATGATCTTTTCTGCAATCTAGGTTACTCGTATTGCAGTCTCCGAGACTCGGGAAACGGGACCTTGAACCTCGAGCAACTAACCAACCGCAACAGTGTGTACAGTGCCTACTCATGCCTGGGTTCGTTCAAGGCCGACGTCATCGCTGACAATGAATAGCCGGGAACACCGCGCCTTGACATCGTCAGGATTGCACTGGTCCCGGGATCAAATAAGAGATAAAATTTCTCAGGTACGAAGCTACCTGCGTACCTCGAATGACTACGGCGTTGAGCCGTAAACGAGAGATATTTTTGAACCCCGAACGAAGTCAGGATGAGAACGGGGGGGTCGCGCGGTTTTTCGTACGAAGATAAAAGTGAGCCAGCTGAAGAGTCATTACACGCCAAATTCCGCGTACCAACCTCTGACTCAGTTTCTCTCGGCTCTTGAAAGCCTTTCGGCATTCCTTTAATTTGTTGTTTATGTGCGAGGTGTGAAGTCTCGTAATTATTATCACAGCCACCCACGCGGTCCGCACGCTTAGGTGTATGTACCTTGTAGTCTATAATGCTTGCGGTACGAGTATAAGAGGCGTCGATTTTCGCACGGCCGCAGACCTACGGACCTACGGACCAACGGACCAACGGATGTACCGACTAAGGACATGTGCGGATTATACTACAGGACATATGCGGGACATTACGTAATTGTAAACCACGAAGGATGTGGGCGGGTGCGTTCCCCGAGACAGAACTACCAGAGAACTCGGCTTTTGCCAGCGGTTCATCTTGCCCAGACTAATCGACCGGTTAGTTCGCCAGGCTCTGAGGCTGGACTAAGTTTGTCGCGGCAGATGTTACGTGACGTTATTTTCTTCCTTTCTCTTTTTCTTCTCCTCGGCTAGTTAGCCACTGAGTTGTTATCTGACCATCGTTAGGAGCTTCCGGAAAATACGGTTAAGTCTCGTACACGCCAGCCGCCACCTCCTCGCTCAGCGATATACTGTATCAACGTTCTCATTCCCGTTTGTGAATTTACAACAAAAAAAAAAAAACGGGGAGAAAAAAACGAAAAAACTGTTGATGAGAGGTCTTTTTCGAAATTTGATCGCTTTGATTAGCGAATTGGTCGTTTCACAGATCAACACATCGCGCGTTGAGAGTGTGATTCATGATTATTTTAGCTACGTTGCGAACGCAGTTTGGTCCTAATCTGCCATATTATATCCATGATTACTGAGGTCAGGGGGTTAGGTACATACGTTATTCGCGCTGCGTATAGGTACGTACGCCGGTCTACTCACACTTGGATATTTCAGGCGAGAGAAGCAAACGCGTGGAGGAGCTGGCTCTTTGCACAATTACCAACAGATTTAGTCAATAGCAATAGCAAGCGCGGGGCGAACATGTGTGAAATTAGCTTAATCTCTCGGCTCCGATGACAATAGAGATACAACCGTACCTACATCGTGTCCGATGTACCTACGGGACATCGCCTTTACATGGGTGTCAAATCTCACCCCACCGACACTATCCTATCCCTGCGTAAATACATTAGGGGATGATCCTCGCAGTGGCGTCGAATACCGAGGAGAGTCTCACGTCGAAATTCAAATCCGACCGGCACCCCACGCTCGACGCCTCATCATCGTTCACCCAAAAATTGTGCTTTTCCCCAATTTCCCGACGATTCTCAATCCACGGTTCTCGTCGCATCGGTCCCTGGTTGACGTCAGGGATCCCGTGAGACTTAACCCCAGTCACAACTATCCGGTGATAATTATTCGTTCACGTTTCCTTCGAAGAGTACAATGAAGTTGGGGAAAAATCGTTCGGCGAAGAGCCGGCGACCATTCCGAGTGGGGTGTTAAAATTTTGTGAAATAAAAATTCTACGCCTTTGGAAGAGAGATATCGGGGCAACAGCGTCACAATGAGCCAGCTGGCGCGTGCTGGGGTTGTAACCCCTAATGTAGTTATACAGTGTAGTTTGAAACCTACGCACACGCGCTTAGGCGTAAGGCAAACAATGAGTTCGGCTGGGAGTGTGGAGTTGGATGTGCGTGAACGTGTGGATGCCTCAACGTTTTGTTGTCGTGGTTCCCGCGTCACTGAACACATCGTGGTTCGGCGTCCATTGCCTGATGTAAATTCTTTATTTGCTACGGGATGCGCAACATGTGTACCGTCGTCGGTATATATACGTAATGCGATTCGCTAGTCGACGCGAGTTCTCAGCCGGCTAATTGAGTCGTTCGCGTAATTCTTGCACAGGGGAGCCAATCTTCCGTGAATAGTAGCTCGAGCCCTCTCAGCCCAACTCACATGCGACGGCCGCCTTGCGCTTTTCACGAACTCCCGCGGAGGATGATTTGGGAATTCGAAATGTTCGCCACTGTATGTTAATTCTTGTTTTTTTTTTCTGGCGGAAAGGGCTACACGTGATGTGAACTGCGTGAAGCATCAACTGTATGTACTTCGTGAAGTTCTCTACGGTGCCCCAGATATCTCATCGAAGATACGGGGCCTTGTGGAGGTATATTGTGCCCAGAACTCCCCCGCGCGCCAGTCTAGTCGCCCCCCAACGTCATGATTAAGTAATAAAACATTTAGATCCCTCGTGACCCCAAACTGAAAAACATCCCCCCGGCTCTTTCATGGTCTGTCTTTCTCCCACCCGTTCCCGTTCCCGTTCCCTCTTTTTTCCACCGTGTTCTGTTCTGCTCTGCCTGGCTGCGCTGTGACTTCCCTGTACCTCTAACTTGCCTGCATTCATATACCTATACGCACGCGTTCAGCACATACGTGACTATTCCATGTATGCTCTCTCACATACGGGAGGGCGTGACAACAGATGCAGCCCTTCGTAGCTATCTGCCCTCGCCGTTTCCCTACTCGCTCGCTCGGTGGCTTGCCTACTCACTCGCTCACTTATATCGCTCGGCTCCGAATCTACAGATTTTTTCGATCGCAGCTGATAGCGCGCATTGTGAGACTGGTTCTATGGACGATGTATCAGATATCGTCTATGGTTAGCAAGTAATTGGCCCGATTGAGGCGTCCCCGTATACCAACCGGCTTCAGCTCGTCACAATCTAGGAGTATGCATCTTGGTTGGGTAGTCATTGCCGCCTGTCTCTAGGTCCAGTTTTGTTCCCGTTCTCCGTTTCCTCTTCCTCTTTCTGCACGACACTCGCAAGTACTACGATGACGCGAGGAGGAGAAATGTCCGTCCATTACACGGCCGAAACATTCTTCAGGACTCACGCCATGCAGGCAGTTGTGATCGTCGAAGAAAACGTGCCACCCTTTCGTTGTAACGTGTCTATATATGATCCTTAAGAGGATTCCCGAACTCGAGAAGATTACATTAACTTGCGGTAGATCGCGTGCGGTCGAACAATGTCCCTTCACTTGGATATAGCATCCGGAAGTTGATTTATCGAGCCCATCGTATAGCGGCTGCTGTTGCGGATTGCTAACAATTCTGGTTATTTCGGTTGTCGACTATCTTCACCCTCGTAGGGGAATGAGTCTGGTTAGCACAACGGGCATGTATCGGTACGTTCCATGCGTGCGTATACGGAACCACTACTCTCGACCGTAAGTCGTCTCGATATCCCGTACAAATTGCACCGCGATTACGCGCGGTATTAGCGTAGCGCTGCACGCTCGAATCGTTGATATCACGCTATCGGTTTAGATTTCTCATTCCCTAGAGACGCAAGTTTTTCCGTCCGTGGGATCTAGTAGCTTCCGGCATATAGGTATATATCACTACTCTCCTCTTTCTCCTCTCTTCTTCGGACATCCCCGATCAATTAATTGTGCAAGCAATTCGCCGGCTTACGTACGGCTGCTGTAAACCATCGCCACGAAAATAATGCTCGCTCGTGTTCGGTATACCTGGTGGATACACACGTCCGCGTGATTAGTCTCCCGCTGTATATAAGCCCATTAAACAACAAGACACGTGCCGCCCGCGGTAGACTCCGCTGGGAAATGCAGCTCGTCCCATCTACCCCGCGATGTTGAGGAACGGGCGCAAATGCACAAATGCATTATCCTATTTAGTACACAAGTACTGCGACGATCGAGAGTGAAGGAGGACGCGAGTGATACGATTTCGGGTCGCGGAGGATGCTAGATGTCTTGGAACAGCGTCGATCGACGGATATATTCCATTGATCTTCCGATCGATCTGTTTTCTCGAGTAGCTACTGTACTTACGGGGGTAAGAATTGTTCAAGCAGGGAACACGAGGAGCTCGCTGCCTCCTGCAAGGCGCACGTACGGCCCACGGGGGATATACGTATTAGGGGCGTGCAGAGGCTCCCGGAGGCGTACGTATTTCTTTTTGAAAATTTTCACCGTTACGAGTAGCCAGCGTCGGTTTGCGCTGAGGATTCGAGAGAAGGCGTAACTCAGGTGGCATCTGACCTCGTGTAGAATGTCGAGTTATAATATGAATAGAATCGCATTATGGCAACGGCACGCGACCCTGCGTCACGTTTGCCTCACCTACACGCGGGGAGGAGTAAGTGTACCAAGTAAGTGCCAAGTAACGCGGATATACCGCATCTGCATGCCTGCGCGGGGGGACAAGGAGAGAAGGAGAAAGGAGAAGGAGAAGGAGAAGGAAACGAAATTAGAGGGAAGAGAAAATTGTCGACGAACCGCACACGTATACCTGGAGGAGGTTGGTATTCAAAAATAATACCATTCAGGATGCCGCGCGCAATGGATTTGTTTCGCGGCGGCTTAAGAACCACGCGAACCTCAACCGACAATAACCGTGATTGGTTCACCCGAGCGAATTACTTTTCGCGGAGTGTAGTAAATCCTCTTCTCCTTGAGCCGCCGCGCCGGCCGAGTAAGTCAATAACAGAAATCGTACTCGTACGGTCTACAACCGGGCGGCGGGGAACACTTTCACGGAAATATAATCAACAGATACTAGATATTGTGGCGTGAGCTCTGTAGCCCTACGTGGCGTCACTTCCCCTGCAGAGATAGACTGACGCATAATTTCCGGTTTGTGGAGGATCCATCGATCAAACACTTCGCTTGATGAGTGCCTAGTCTCGGGAAGTTGGCTACTAATCGTAAGACACCGACGCTGTAACGCTATACATATACGTTTCTCATATCTGGATGTAAAGTATAAATAAACTATCTCGGCCGTTTCACGATCTTCCAGGCTTTCCTCCGTGTACGAGTATGCAGCGGAATCCTGCCCGTGAATCACATTCGTTTATTTTTCGACACACTTATAGATAGTACTGCGGTATAGTGTGAAATCCAGAAACGAGTAAGGGGTCCGGTAAACCTGCAGCGCCGGTATCTTCACGCCACAAAAAATTGACGAAGTTGCGGCGATGAGTGCTGGAATCGTCACTCGGAAAAGTGAATGTTTGAAAGTTGGATAGACGATTTCATGGCATGATCGCGGGTGCTACGTTATACGGCTGCTGCCGATCTTCGGTCGGTGTTTATTTGGAACCCTTTGATGGACGACCTCCCGGACAAAAACTCTGCGAGGGTTTCAAGTTGCCCCATAAAGAACGCGCGGATCGCTAACCTGAGCTTCTGTGTCACCGAGGAGAACCGGCGGTCGTCTTTGCAGGGAATAGTTTCATTTCACGCCTGCTTGCCCGGGACCATCCTAGCGGGGCTTAGGAGTGTGAAAAACTCCGAGAACTTTGGAAGAAAAAAAAACCTCCCCAGTTTGTATAAATCACGAGAGTGTTATGACCGCCCTCTTTGTGTCTAACTCTGCGGTCAGATATTTGACGCTAGTTTTGTAAATTCAGGGCGAGTCAATAATTCTGAAGACTTCGGATATGAGATGGAAAATCGAAGTCCGAGTATATCGGTGCAGTTGGAAAATGTCACCGCGGAGTGAGAAAGTTGTACGTCGTGTTCCGATTTCCAAACTCCTGGAAATTATTTTTCCGTTCTCATCTGTTTTTTGTCAATATTTGCTTGTCGTCTCTGTCGCTCCATAAATACTTCCGTGTTGCCGGAGCTGGAACAAAAACTTTGAAAAATTATAGTTCCCCGCAATATCTGGGTCAATGGCAAGATTTCCGATAATAGAATAACGCGTGGTCCACTGCTCACGGAGATAACAACGGCGCCGTGATCCCGGTCCCACGACGAGCCCTTATACACAATCCATACGCTATCTATAACGGAAGAAGAAAGCCTGTATCTCTGACAATGCGTAGTTCATACTTTTCCCATGATCCAGGGCCCAGGACCGGCTTTCCATTTTCATTTCCATTTCCGCATTTGTGACTTCATCTTTCTCCATATAATTTCAAACTTCAGTATTTTCTGCGGGGAACCGAATGAGACGAGATTTATCGCGCGCGGACAATGATCCGTGCCAATGAAGGTAGAGCTGAATAATTAATCGTCAGCTCGAATTCTCGCGGTGAAACGCGAAAAGGTGAAGACAAAAGAAAAGTCCAACAGTGAATTCCCGGGAGATTAGAAGCTCTGTTATTGTTTTAAGACACACTAGATGTGTGCTATCTCATGAATTGGAATGCCATGCTGTGACAGCGGGCTTATCTCCGCGGCGCGGTGCGGCGGGGAATACGAAAACGACATTGATCCAAGGAACAAGCGGCGGCGCCGACGGCGTTTTACTTCCTTCCTTCTTTGAAGACGGAAGGGTACAATATCAGTTTTGACTGCCAGAGGAAAAGCTGGAGCAACAGTTTCACGAGCGGAGCTTAACTTTCGCGCGTTATCTCGCGCTGTCTGCCGGTTGTTTAGACTGCCGGCTTGTCTTGACACCAGGAACATCCCGGTCTCGATCCCACGCCATGCAGGTGGCCGTGCAGACGAGATTAAAGACTCTCACTCGGGGCCTGGAGAGGACGGCGAAGAGGAGAGAGAGAGGGGCGGTGGAAAGATTGGAGCCAATTTCAGGCCTCAGCATGAAATGACAATGATTAACGGAAAAATCGAATTACTATTTATGCGTGGATGTGGAGCTTTTTTAGTTGCTCACTTTGTCTAGTCGCGGTCTCGCTCGCTATACGTCCCTGGAAAATCCCCGAGCCCAAAGATTCAGGCGTGAGAACCAAGTGCCATCCACTGTCACTGAGTCATTATCATATCTCCACTCATTAGCACCGCTGCATGATACCGCCGCGTTCACGTATCGCTGACAAACAAAAAAAAGCCCAAACCACTAGCCACGGTGCGTTTGGGCAATGCGGCATTAACTATCGAAAGCTCAATTGCAAGAGAGTTCGATGGATCGATGGCTCGACTGATACTTCGGGCATATTTTCACGTCGGATAATGGGGATAGGAAAGTAGCTGCATTTGGATTTCTTACGGATATATAGGTGAACCTCTTCCACCTCCGTGGCTCTTTGGGCTTTTTTCGTAAATCGAATTTCCATCACGAAAGAATGAACGAAGGGAACGAAGGGAACGAAGTTCATTGGAAAAAGAATACAGCCGAATATCTTCTCTATATGCCAGGAGTCAACGTACACAAAGTGTTGACGAAAAGATTATTTTATAACACAAGATCTGTATCAGGAGGTTAGATACGCGGATACATGTATCTGGCTATTAATTTCTCATAACAAAGACCATATATAAATGATAATAATACGATGATACGATGATACGATGATACGATGATACGATGATACCTCCGTAGTGTATTCGGTCCGAATAGATAGCCGGCAATATTTCAGTCGGGAAGAGTTTTGGCTTCAGTTTGTCTTGTCGCCTCGCGAAAATAAATTTTTCTCGATCCCTATGCGGGCCGGTCATCGCGTTGCTCGATTTTAATTGTAAACTGTTTTCATCTGCATCCGCAAAAGCCGAATACTCGGAGAATTGGGACCGGACTGATCGGAGGAATCAGATGATCTTCGTATCACCGCACTAGGAAGAAGAAGAGGAAGAAGAAGAAGAAGAAGAAGAGAACAAGCTCAAGAGAAGACGAAAAACTAACCGACTGAAAATATACTATCGTATACTGTACATGAATAAGACAATGATTTTCGATACCTCGAGTGAGTATAGATCATCAATATATCAGAAAGATTTATTCTATTGAAACGGAGAAATCAGATAACTTCTTATATCAGATACAATTTTGCAAGTCAAGGCACTAGTCGCGTGTGGAACGATATTTTTTAGTTTTTCGTTACTTCCACACTGAATTATGTTTAACTTTGCACAATTACAGTTATTTTTAGTCTTGTCGATCTCCTATTCTCATTCATTATCTACAGTCATACAAAATTTCACGCTCAAGTTTGATCGCGAAACAGGAACGAGGCAGAAAAATTGAATAACGTTTGAGATTCGATCTGTTTGAAAATCGTAATAGAAAACTTCAACCCAAATTTTAAAGCACTCTTTTCAACCTGACCTATTCGAATTATCTCAGATACTACAACTGATTTTTTCTTCACGACGTTCTGTTTGTCGTTTCCGAACTCATGTATGTATGTATGTATGTATGCACCTACATGCATGTATTACGCATCGTGGAACAGTCGGCGGCTGCTACCAGGTTCAAAAAACAAAACAAAAAAAACACCGGAAACCCTTGAATCGGAAGATGAAATTTTCGTGACTTAGGTCAATTTGGCAGTCCGTTCGTTTCGAACAGGAGCTACTCAAATCATCTCATTCACTTTCCGCTCTATCTCAATATTCTCGTATTTCAAGACAGAAATTTCTCCGACTTTTTGAAAGAATTTCAAAATCCGAAAAAATTCTTAATCGCGATTAATTCTACGGCGGTCTTCGCGCGATCGAAACTCGATTGGCGATGTCGCAATACACACGAGTTTCTTATACATAGGTACGTATACCTATATAAAATATTATTTCACAACCGATATTGGTTACCGCGACTGATCGAGGATCGATCGCCCTAATCTGGACTCAATTAAATTAGGTGTCTTCCGAGTTATTGAACTTATAATGTGTATGTATATACACATTATAAGTACAAGCGTATATATACATGTGTACAAACGTACACGATATTGCTAAACGGGTTCCGAATATATTTACGAACAAGATTTCGCTCTACCGTTTCAAATATGAGCATAGATAAGGAGCAAATATTTTTTACCATGCGAATCTGATCGCCAGAAGTATGCAGTACACAAACGTTGTTCCGAACATATGGAGGAATATAAATACCGTGAATTATTCATGGGATCTAGCATCGTGCGTATGTCGATACCCTGCATAAATTTAATGAAATATCAGAACCCCCACCAGATCGGTTCGACAGATCGAATGTTTCGACGAAATTATACAGCGTGCGGTATGTACATTGCACGATATTGTACACCCTAGGTGTAATTATTTGATCAACTCCACCAAATCACGTCAAATCAATTCGCCTCGATTTTGGATAGCTGGGGAAAACTTACACTCCAAGCATAAGCGATTGGAATTCAATGTTCTTGTGTTCGGACCGTTCAGCTACCGATCTGCAGTCGAACTTTTTGGAAGCGCAAATCATAGTTTGAAGTTTTTCACTTATACGGGCTACAAAACTAGTTCTCCTCTTTAGTCGTTGGACTAGGTGGAGGTTAGTGTCTTCCCTGCCATAAACGATGAGAAATATAATCACTGATAAATTTGTTATGAATTTTGATTGTTTGGAGTAATTGCTAACGGCGTTGTGCCTGCAGTCATCGAGTGTAACATAGAAGACGGACCTGGATCAGCAATAACGATCTGTTGATTAGAATTTCACCTGATCCGTATTGAAGCTACATGTACATTCATCGGATGATAATCTTGATGAGAAGCTTTATTGTTTGGAAATCGCGTGGATAATTGTAATCGTCAGCTATCGCTTCACGGATGAGAATCACGGAATGAATGCAATCGAGCACAACGGATTCAGAGTGGAGAGCGATCCGGCTCTAGGACACGAGTCTTCTGCAATATTGAAATACGATCATTCTATCGCTTTTCACGACCGACCTAATCGTCGTTTGATATGTAATCGCGAGGGATGCTCGTTGGATTGAGGGATTAGAATAATTCTGCGTGGGAGTGCGACGTGTCTACGTACTCGTGTATACCAGGTCCATTATATACATTGCACACGTTAGATGTGTGTCTATAAACAAGAACGCGAGAGATAAGGATGATGATGCAGAAGGTTGGTGGCGCAAGAGGCGCTCGGTGTAATATCATATGTAACTTATCCGACAAAACTACATACAGGCACCAGCTACCATCCCGATGGCACATGTGAGTCAATTCCCGAACGACCAGCTGATCAGATAGTCTCAAATTTTACAGATAAGATAAAGCGACAGAGGTGTCCGAATCAGGAAGTCTTAATGATCCACTAATTAAATCGCGGAGCTATGGGTACGTAGAGACGCGATATCTTCGAATATCGATTGAGTAATGATAACGATTTATCGATAAACAGTGGGCTCGGTGCTCATACTGTTTTCGTATAGGTTTCTGACATCAAACAAACCTGGTCCTCAAGATGCCGTTGGAGTCAGCGCTGGCAATCTAACCTAGCTAACACAGGAAATATTCATTCGACGTCAAATCTGATCGGTGTTTCGAAGAAGTGAAATACTTGGCCACTTTCTGCCATCGTACTCGACGAATTCCCAAAGTTTCATCAAAATCGATCGAGTCGTGCGACCAAATTCATGATTCTCGATTTCGAAACGGTCTCATTACATTCGAGATAGCGAGTCCTCGATCTGCTGCGTGTCGAATGAGCTAAATCGAAAATTAATCGCCACACGGTTCGGCATGGACGCTTTTTGCAGCTCGCATAGGTATATCAGGAGTAGAATGAGAACAGAAAATTTGTCGTCAATCCTCATCGTTATCGTATTTCGAATGAATTTTTTTATGAATAGTTAGACGGTTCCCACGCACAGAAGCAACGGTGGTTGGGATTTCTGTGAGTGAGATTTCGCGCAAAAAGAGTTCCATACGTAACGAATTGGAAAATAATTCATACCTGTAGTCTACAGGTATATATGCTTACTACAAAAATATTTTCTACTTACAATCAAATATATGTATCCATAGAAGCTGATAGAATCGGCTCGGATGAGGAAATAAAAATAGAAGGCTTATCGGTGACTAAATATCAATTGTTGAATACATAATGCAGTAAATGCTATTCCATACGCAGCACGCTAAGGCATGAATACACGGGAACGTTGGGATCCTCGGGTCCACAAACGTGGCATCGGCAGAGGAAAGTGTTGTGCCCCATATCAGTCGCTTGGATTTTTGTTATCACACAGGAATTCCTCGATCATGTTTTTTATTGCAACGCAATGGCGTGATCCAATAGAACACAGGTCCTGCTATGCCACTCATTGTTCTCAACAATGTCGAACGGTTTCCGATGTCACATCGTCGTGTATATCGTATGTTACATCGGAACACGATCTGCCAAGTCGTAGTTGGACCGATTATTCATCCAATTGGTGTGATCGTTGATTATTGATGCTTCGCGTCATTCAATCGCTGACCATGAAAGGAATGCACATCATTTTAGTAGTGATTGTTATGTCAATGAAGATCGTATGACAATGGACTTCTCGTTACGGGTGAAAGTGTCCATAGAATTATGCATTTTCGAAAGCGATGTAGGAACCACGCTATTTTTCCTTCTTTCCAAAAGTCATTCGTCCCGGCTGGACGGAATGATGAATTCGTCCACGAAAGGTCCTTGAGCGAACTTAGTAGTGACAGGGGCTTACGACGCCATAATGGGCTTGAGTAATGTATCCAACATGCCTGATAACCTCAATCAGCGCTGCTTCGTTTCATTATTTTATCGCACCCCCAGAATCGGGGATGAGTTTCAACGTAGATTGTGATCAAGGCTCGGAAAACATTTTCCCCCACATGCGTCGAGTGAGAGTTCGATAGATCTCTGTCACTCATTATTGTTTCTGAGATGGACAGTTTCGATTGACAGTGATAGAACATGAAGCTTTATCAATTGGAAAATGGATTGAGATCGAATGAAGGAAGATTTAGTCTTGTATCGAATAGATCTATATATATATCGAATATTCGGGCCGATTCCCAAGATTATCTGTGAAAGTGATATTGCATTTGCGGCCAAAAGGTTTGGCTGGCCATGAGAAAGAGGCGGGAAGAGTTTGTCCACCATTTATCACCTCATCTCGAAGATGAAATTGTTAGTTTGGCTTCCATGGCCACCGGTAAAAACTCTTTCAAGCAATTCGATGTAAGCTTAGTAGCCAGCCGCTTGATCATCAGGCACTTCTGGATCATCCAGCCATACAATCAACTCACGTATTGTACGCGGAGATAGGAAATATTTTGGGATGTCTATTGATAAGCAGAGACATCAGACAATCAATGACTGAGCGAGAGATAGGTAATCTGTGGAGGGGTGATGTGCGACCGCTATTCCGACGACCGTCGAAATGATAGCTACCTAGATAGTTGAATCGTTCGATTCGTTTCGGTTATCGTAACATCGATCATTACTCACCTATCTTTTACGATTTCATCCATGAAATTGCGAAGGTAGTCAGGTACTCGCGCCTTGTACCGCGATGGTTATAATGTACGATTAAAGAAAATTCGTTCTAATCTATTGAGAGGCCATTGGCGTCGTCGTTGGCAATCTAACCTAGCTAACATAGGGAATATTTATTCTACATCGAATCTGATCGATGTTTCGAGAAGGTGAAATACTTGGCCACTTTCTGCCACCGTACTCAATGGATTCTGAAAGTTTCGTGAAAATCGATCGATCCGTTTGCCGAAATTTACGATTCTCATTTTCGAAACGGTTTCTGTACAATTTAGTTAGCGAGTTCTATGGCACCTTGAGAATTCATCGTATGATCGTTCGTGACGAAGATTGGCTGGGTGAAGAAATTCAACGCGCCATTCCTTCTACGAGTAGCAACGTTTTCGCGCGAATGCTGTGAGACGAGATAATCCTAAGTCACAGAGAATAATGAACAGCTGGAAAACTCGGTATTTGCGTGTTTGTAGCCTCCGGTAATCTGAGCATCGATTAAACGGAAGCGAGAAGCGAGAACAAATGTAATTGATGAATCGCCTAATTAATTGCCGTTGTTGATCGAGGCTCACAATTAATTGTTTTGGATTGTACGATGCTCGGGCGGTTATTGTACCTGCACGAGCGGTACCATCCAGTTTCGTAAATTTTATGTGGCTACGGTTTAGCTCGAGCTCGATTCGGTTGTGTTCGGCAATCTAACGCAGCCCGTCGTCAAGATTAGTATCGCCGTATTGAGAGCGGCGCGTAAGCGACACTTCACCCTCGTTCAACTTCCGGACTTTTCCTTCCCAGGAGGCAGCGGGCGCGGGGTAGGTGCCTCTGTCGAATCCGAATCGAATGAATACAACCGGGTGCTCTCATAGCAGAGGCAGGCGCGGGGCCCTAAATACCGAGGTTCGAGGACTCGGTCTCAGGGACTGGGGCGTTGGCGGTGGGACGTCGGGACGTCGGGACGTCGAGGGAGAAAAATGAGTGAAATCCATTAGAGGGAGATTCTGCGATCGGGCGGAGGGGCGCGGGCTTAGGGGTCACTGTCGATACGTACGCCTTGGCTCCGCCGTAGAAATGCTTTGCTGTTGTCATAATCCGACGATAACTACGTCACGTGCATCGCTAATGCGTTTTCCAACTTTCTCTTTCTTCCTTCTTTTTGCCTTCCTTTTCCGATGCGCGTTGAGTCTGCGAGTCTGTCCAAAACGCAAAGAATCACGGCTCCTGCCCCCCTTCAAATATCATATTTATAGTTGTCGGGGGTTGTATACCGTTTTAAAAATATCCAATATCTCGACGAAAGTTGAAGAATGAAGAACATTCCATCTTCGCCTCAAATGCGGCTGAATTACTGAACTGAAAATAAGGCGAAACATGTCCAATACATTTTTTGTTGGAAATTTTGGTGTCCAGAATACTCATGATAGTGAACTTTTGCTCTATTCTCTATCAAATTTACTCAAAGTGACGGTCCTTCGATATCAATTTCAGAAGGATCGAACATCCGTCAACACTCAACAACACGTGCCATGATCATCAGTACCATAAATTTATACCGCAGTCCTCAGAATCTGGAGTGTTGTCCGGCATGAGAGAAGTGAGAAAATATACACAGAGCGCTGACTGTTACTTTCGTTTCTTTCCGTTCCGGTTTCTCTTCTTCGTCTTTTTCGTCGCTGTCGGGCACGCGCGTGACGATCTCTGTAAACTATATATAATACCGAGGAATAAAGCACGCGGTATTTTTTCTCCCTACGAAATATTGCGTAGGCATACACATTCATACACACGCACTTACCTACGCGATCCGACAATACCTTCCTGCGTGCTGTACAAAGTGAGATAAACGGCGGAAGAACGTCCCGAAGTAGGTAGCCGAGCTGAGGGGCTTGAATAAAAACAAACATAACATATGCGCCATTGGTAGAATCGGTAACAATCGGCAACGATTTACTAGCCTAGTGGAAGACAATCGAATTAAATCGGCTCGGTAGATTCGTACTCGATAGTGTATTATTACGTTATTGCATAGTATACAATACCGGCCGAGGGGGGAGGCCCTCCTCCACCTCCATGGAGGCACGACGCCCCCCATTTCATCGACCATTATCGAATTGTTTCAGCGATTGCCCCCGGCCGCCCCCTCGTCCATCCACAGTACGTACACCGGCACTGAGGGGTGTTTGGACATGTGGTCACGTGCTACGCCCTCCCTCCGGCCTCTCGATTACCACGACTCGTTTGTCTGGTAATGCGCGAATTGTGAGGTCGATCTTGAAACAAAAACTCCGGCAAAGGGTGCCATCTGTCAGCGGGGGTCAGTCGGTTAAAAGAGCATCCGCGTGGCGCGTCGCCGTCCTCCTCCAGGCACTCTTCTTCCGTCGTTCCTCGTTTAACCCGGCCCTATATGCGTACGTTCGTGCATGAATGGAAGAGCGTGTACCCACCCGAGGAGTGCCTACTCCTCGCGTAAGCGTCCCGCATATACAACGGTGTAATATACTCAACTACCGCTAGACTGGGCTGGGGTGACGCGGAAGTATGCTACGGTAGTATAGTACACTCGCGGGGGCGAGGCTCGGCGAACGTACGAACCCTGGTTTTACCTCCTCCCTCCATCCCTGTGTCTCAGCCCTACCGAGGCTGACGGGGTCGGGGCGAACGGATCCTAGCAATTACAAGCCCTGAAGTGCTCTCGCGGAGGGATCCCCATTAGGGGTTAGTTGCGGGAATAGCTTGGGAATAGGAGCTCTCTTACTCCTCCTCGTGGGTCGGAGGGAAGCTCACCTACCGGAGGCTATCGCGCCTCTGTCTTTTCAGATTTTCTCAAGAGACAGTTACGTTCTTCGCGATTTCTGGACCAGTGATCAATCCACCGTAGAATCCAATTGCGATCGCTGTATCATCCGATTCCGTTCCTATCACTGGACGAAATTTGCAATTATGGGATCGCCATGAAAGGGTGAAGGGCGGCAGACTGCCGATTCCAATTTTCGTTGAAACTATACATCTGTGGTATTAATGGGCACGTTTTGTTATAGTAAGAAGCTTGTAAAATTCACGGGTCTAAATAACGCCTGACTGTATTATAGGTACATACATACACATAGAAGGTGAGGAAGTCTGCGGTGCAGTTGTACAACAATGCGTAATAATACAAGCCATGCTATTCCAATGCACAATGCGACAGGGAGTTATGTATGCACGAGCAGCGGTATTTGCAAGCTATTGGACCCTGCGCGATTCATGATCGAATTCAACGGTTATACACTACCTACCGATCCATAGTTGTACCTACGTATGGAGAAAACATCATCATTATTAACCACAATCGTACGCCAAACAAAACGATATGAAATATCGGTATTCCAAACATTTTCGCAATGAACGCGTTAAGCAGTTTTCATCACGATTTTAATACAGCTCACGTTCTCGCAGCTATTTATTATTGATCAGCTCGATTCACGATTTCTCGTCAAGAGCGGAAAATCCGTTTACAGCTGTTCGTAGCTGTTCAGGCTCTTATAAAGTCTCTTCAATTCATAGTTCATTCTCTTCGCATACACTGAAGCGTCGATGGTTGCGATCACCCTCAATCGAGATGGGATTGGCGGTTGGAGGTAAAGAAATCACACAATTCATTCATCACCAGGGAGACCCACTCGCTTTCTCTTCGATTCATCGACGTCTGAATGTGTCTTTCCACCGCTCCTCCTATCCGACAAAGAAGTTGTCCTAGTCTTCCAAACTTCCCGATGATAAAACTCCTCGTCTCCTCACCGGAAACGCCATCAAACCGCCGATAAAAGGCCCCCCCCCCCCCCCCCCCCCCCCATTTCGGCAGTTGACCACACTCTTCATAATTTGCCCGCTGGTTTCACCCTGGATTACTCTCGAATCTATTCTATTTTCGCGTCGATTCAACACTACCTTCCCACGTCGAGTGAATGGATTGATACATTTTTTCTCCGACACAGTGTGAGCTTTCAGGATATTTTTCGCCAACTTGGAGGCGTGAGGCGTTCCGATCGGTCTCCCACAACACGACGCGGCGATGATGTTCACATGCTCGTGTTTGTCGAGGAACAAGTCCCGCCTATCGAAAGTACGTCGGTGTTCAATCGTGAGGATGTGGGTAGGTATAATTGGCTCGAATCGTACCGAACATTTTTCACGTGTAACTGATAAAGTCCGACGTCTGCGTACACGGACGCGAAACTTTCCTTCTGCGGTTAACAGCAATTGATAAAACTACTCGACTCCGACTCCTCTACCGTACGTTTCTTCCTTTCTCTGATTGTGCAGAAAAAAAGTCGTGACGGGCACGTGTCCCGCCGAAAAATATGATCAATTTGGGCTTTCGACGAGCAGTTGGAATCCGAAGTCACGATGTGACGTCGGTTTCCGCGGTGGCGACAGAGGCCGGAGGCGGAGTGGGCGCTGCGTGCCAAGAGCCATCCGACTGACAGAATTTGATCAAAGGGCACACGGCGTTTGATGTCTAGTGCAAGCTCCGCGAGTTTCACGCGTCAGTGGTGACAAACCTAGCCTAAATTTGAATTGGAAAAATCAGACGTCGATACGGCTGAATCATCGAACCGTTTAGAGGCACGTGGCGTCGCACAGTCGGTAAAAAAAATCCGCAACTCCGGCTGAGGTTCACGACGAAACGTCGTCCCGACGAAACGAACCTGCGTTTGTTCACTGCGATTAAGCCCGAATAGATATACTGAAGGCAGATTTTGATCGATGAGAATTTATCAGTGATCTACGCGATGCAGGCGTCCAACTAATCTAATCATCGCATCGTTCATCGAGAACATGGAACATTATTTGGCTCTTGTAGTATATTTTGGACGATGCCATAGCCGATTGATATTGGTTTTAATATCGATATGCCCGGAGCGAAATTTGTGTCAAAACCAGCGAACCGTTGCAAACGTGAACGTGAACGTGAACGAAACGCGCCTGTGAACGAGAAAAACGAGAAAGAGAGAGAGAGAGAGAGAGAGAGAGAGAGAAAAAAGGAGTAGAGACCGAAAATCGAAACTGTAACAATATCGCGCTAGAATGGAATGCCGGTTGATTGTATGGATGTGTATAGGCGCACGCAAAAGTGCCTGAATGTAGTTGTAGCAAAAGCACAGCAGAGGCACATGGCTAGCCAGTAGCAACAGGACAGCGTGCAAATATTAGTGCATTAACAATGCAGACTAATTATGTTTTCGTTCGAACGTAGCTTCCGTAAGCCTCGGACCTGCCTCTGCGCTTTCTCCATTGTAATCCAAACGGCGGTACACAGCCGGAGGCGAAACGCCTCGACCGTTAAATTAATTTTATCTCACATCTAGGTTCTGCATCGACTCATTGAATTGGTCCGATAGCCGAAATTATTGCTCCCGTATTCGCACAGGTATATTTCTGATTCCCAGTACATAACACGATGTACTCGTGTTCCGGTATAGGAAGGTGCATACATACCTACCCGAGCGCATCGTGAGTGATCGTTGTACGGGCCCGTGTGCCTCGCTGTCTTATTTACGAATGCTCGAAGATGCATGGATGCCAATCTTCCCCCCGAGTTCAAATTTGATTTTCATTAGCTCGTAGCCTGAAGTTATTTGAATTGAACAGTGCTGCTCATCCGGCAGCCAGTGTGTATCCGGGGATCTGAATCTTGGGAAAGAGGGTTCGGAAATAGAAAGATAACCCCTGGATCGAGATCTCCCCTCAGTTTGCGCGGGGTCGGAAAACCCTGAGCGAGAACCTTGGAAGGGGAACAGATGTTTTTGAGCGTAAGCCAACGTCATAATCTATAATGTTGCGCGGCGTTGTAATTAGGGACAAATTGTTTCCCTCGAAAAACTTATTCCCGCGGTATCTTATGGTTCGGACGTTCTTCGTCGGTGCAATTATTATTGTTATCGACGTGCAAGAGTGAGAGAGAAATGTCGGAGATTTGGCGAAATATGATCAAAGTTTCTCATCAGATTCTTTCCGGCGAGAATCGGCACTCGTGTACTTTGAGAACAGGATCGAACGAACGAAATCACGGATATTCGTTGTACCTACTTGGAGATTTCCGAGCGAAATAAAGGGTGATGGGTATATATTATGTATTATACTATATAGTAGAGTTACGACCTGTGGAGAACGGCGAGGCAAAGCGAGAAGAGACGAGGAGCGGTGAGGAGAGGAGTGGAGAGGAGACGAGAGGAAATCCAATCAGCCGTTCGCGATCGCACGCCCCCGCAGTAAACAAGAGTAACAAAAGACTGACCATTTCGGCATCAGCCCCCGAGTTCATTCCTTCCGTGAACCAGAAGCGCCAGCGAGATAAGTAAACTTTAAACTTTAGAGGAGAGCCACTTACGCGATAAAGATCCAAGTCGGTCCTCTATACGAGTCGGGAGCGCGCACCACCACCGTCCGAATGTAAATAGTCGAATCGAGTCAAACATCCCCCGGTTATTTCATGGACTCGCCTTTTTATTTTCCTTCCGCACGATGGGATGCCCGCGGCGATCCCGCTCCGTAGTAACATCCCTCATTCGGACAATCGTCCGGGAGTTTTCACTCCGCCGTATTAAGCTCTCTGAGATAAGGAGGCGATATCCGAATCAGTCGCTCCATCACGAGGACACAGAATTCCACCGTGGCTATTCATCCATCGAATAATAGAGTGTGATTCCATTGAATTTCAAATAGAAGATCGGACTTGGCATAGAAACGCAAAGTGTCGAGGTTTTTCGCAGGGGTAGGTACTACCTACGTTCAAGAGGGTTGCGGGAGAATCTGGGAAAGGAATAACTTCGATTTTAACGGATACGTATGTATGTACATACCTATAGAAGTATAGAATAAGGCTTACTCCGTCTATGAATCCCGAATTGCGGAAGAAATCGAGATAATTGACGGACAGTCGGAAGGGCGCGACAAAAGTCAACCAGTAGTCTCACCCTTTGGTGGAATTTTTTTCCTCTTTTCACGCCTTTTTAGGGTTCTCGTTGTTATGTTATTCCTTCCTTTTACATTCCTTCAAAGGGGGATGAGAGGATCCCGTCTCCGGGGTTGTTTTTTCTCTCCTCGACAACCCCACCGAAAATTTTGTCGCATTGTCTGCGGTTAACCCATCTCCGTAAGATTTTTCAATTTCCGATTAAAATTCGACAATAGAAAAATTACGCGGATGTGTGCGGTGAGAGGCGTGAGAAATCGCCGAGGAGATATAGTCGGTATATCCTCTCGACGTTATTCGCACTTTTTTTTCTCTATGTAGGCAATAAGCGCAGTGGGGGGTCGGAGATCCATAATTCACTTGTAATTGGTTAGGAATTGTTACTCTTCGACTTCTCAGGCTCGCCTTCAGCTTCTTCGTTTCTAATTTACTTTTGATAAGTGTCACGCTCACGATCCGCGGCGAACAAACGGGGGACGAGCAGCCGCCTGGGCGAAGGGGGGGCAGGGGCCGAGGGTGTGAGGGGGCGAAAGTCAAACCCGAAAAAAAATAATGAAAGCCATAAATAACTGATGAGAATCGAAGTGGGTATATACATAAGCTTACCGGCACTGTGCGAGAAGCTGTAACTTTTCAAAACAAAGGGATTCGATTCAATTTCGATGCCAAACTCCAAACAAATGCCCATCAAATATGAATCAAGGATACAAAGTCAGGGGATCCCGCCCTTGATCGAGCTAAGAAACGAAGAAGAAAGACAATTCATGGCTGTCAAGGGCTCGGGACTTCTCCGCGGTATCGTGACTAAAATTATGAATATCATTTTAACGTTCGGATGTGTGACTGGTCCGGGCCCCCCCCCCCCTACCCCCTCCCCCCGCCCACGGCCCAACGTACCGCCACAGTCTCCTCGACAAGCCTGAGAACCTCCATTTATGAAAATAATCTTATCTAACTCAGGCGAAGCCCGTCAAGTATGTCACAGCTGCGATCACTTCCCCCGCCGCGTTAACACCCGCGAAAAAATATTCGTCAATTTCGTAAAATTGAAGGGAATTTTGTATGAGAAACGGGATAATTTTCACGATTTTGCAAATATCCGCGGGTCGAAGAAATATCTCGTATCGTTGTCCTCCGCGTTGTATAGCTAGACGGGCGATTATTGAACGAGGCGACTGCTTATTTCACCGCGAGTAATTTCACCGCCCCCCCCCCCCCCCCCCCCCCGCCGCGCCCGCGCTCACCGCCCGCCAAATTTAAAAGCGTCAAAACTATACAGACCCGCGTCGTACACCCCGCGGCGAACACTTAAAATACAGACTTGGAAAACGTTGCTTCCATGGAGTTATATCCGAGAGGGGAGCGCCGTTTTAATTCTCGCTATCTATCGATAACGACTCGTGTATGTTTATGCAGTAACTCACGTCGTGGCCGAGTAGGCGATAAAGCGATCGAGCGATGAATCGATGGAGTTTGAAATCTAGGTGTAGTTTTTCTTCAATATAAACAGAACACGGACCGGAAACGAAGAGGAGGAGAATGAGAGAAGAAAAACTTTTGTACAGACGTATAACTACCGCATAGTAGATATATAATATACCCTGCATATACACAGATGCGCGTGCAGCATATACACGCAACATATAGAAACGGAGGCAGGCTGCGATCGATTCTCAAAGGGGGGCGGCTCGAGGAGAGGTACGCGAACAGAGTCTTCCGTTACGTCTTCACCTTCCGGTGACTTCCGGTGGCTCGACGACCGGACAATGAGAATACGGCACACGCGGCGCCCGACAATTCCGTCTCGAGTTGCACCAGGCGGGGGTTCGTCATCCCCCAACCCCCTGCTCGCGCGGTAGAAGCACATTAGCAACGCTTTAAAGGCACTAGACTATAAACTCGACTCGACAAATTATAGACTTCTCCTGCGCGTCCGTTACTCACATCATTCAGTCATCTGCTTACAAATGAGCTTGCAGCATGCGCATTGCAGCCGTGTAGGAAAGAGATCGAGTGAGTGAGAGAAAAAACTCAACGGAGAAGAGGGGGAGGGGGGAGGATAAAGGAGGCATTCGTTGATATGAATGTCTCTCTTTGTCTGTTCGAACAATCGCTTTGGGGCAGATCAAGGAGCCACTGAGTCGAGATCTAGACCGGCGAATGGGGCCCACCGGAGTGAAAGATTGTTTAGTGACTTTAAGAGATTTTTTTCTCCATTTCTCTCTCTTTCTTTCTCTTCAAGAACGCATGTACCTACGTACGACCATCGTTGTACCAGATCGAGGACCTACCAAGCACTTGTGATTTTTGAACCTCATCGCCACCGTGCATAGATTTTTTGTACACACGTATTATGGATGTAGGTATGTATGTACCTACTTCACTTCGAGAATGGTTAACGGTCGATTGGGTTGTCATCGCGCGTTCTCGAGTCCTCCACTACGTATACTATTCGTGCCTAATTCGACGATTCGTGAGTCTCCGATCTTAGATTACTCCGAGATGTCGCACGGTCACAATTCTACAAAATTTATACGCCCCTTTTTGGCCCCAGATATGTTCAACCGCGGAGAGGAGCTCATTCACTAGACATTTTGGAGTAGCTTATTCGTATCTTTCCGCCGCGACGCACCTGCGCACCGTCAAATTTTCTTCCAGAAATCTTACCGTCTCGAGTCGACGACGAAGACTTCGTTTTTCTCTTTCTCGTGGGTTCCGCAGGTACCCACAGCACATTGTACTTCTCATACAGATCTCAATCGGTTTGTGTCAAAGGGATTCTCAACGACATCTTTATACCATACCCAACACACCCCACTTGATCGAATTCACATTTTACGCAATTAGTCATCCCTTTTGACCTGAAAAAATATTTTCACTCCCCCTTCCCCGCGTGATCGCGGCTCCGTATCTGATCGTCCACGGTCCTTCGAAAGCTCGGAAATCCCATTGTGGGGTTTGTGGCGGACGTTCGGTACAATTTTCTGACACTACCGCCCAAACGTGTAGGTACGTTGCATGTACGTGCGCGCATAGCCGTATTCGATTTTCTGAACGCTCCCATCCATTGAGCATGTTGACGCAAAAGTGAGAGTTTAATTTCGAGATGGGGTGAAGTTTCAGCAGCCGCGTCTGTACCAGCGGCGCGCATACATGCGCGAACCACGGTGTCGCATCGAGCATCGAGCGGATATTACTCGGTCTATTTTATCTGTTCGAGAATATCCTTTGACCGCGTCACTCGCAGGCCCTTTAAAATTGCTTCACAGCTGCAGCCCCCGCGACTCCCGCAAACAGCTCGCTGCTCCGCGCCATCGCCGCGACGCCACGCGCTCGTACATAGGAGACAATTTGGGGTGTGAAAAATATTAATAACGGTGTTACAGTAAGGGATGATGGAAGGAAGCGGGCGAGGAAGGAAGGGCTTCGGCCTTGGTGAGTGAGGGAACAGGACCCGCGGGGGTGGCAAGTGTTTCTGTCAGTTTAATAGCTTCTCGCCTCCCCCACTCTGCCCGCTGATCCACCGCCTCCGTCCTACGCCCTACGCCAACCACTGGAACCTTATACGATATACTCTGTGTTCAACAGCGTCGTCACTCCCAAGTGTCAAAAGTTACGCTCGGCGCAGGCGGTGGTCTCCTTGGATCTGATAACCCTTTGATATCCCGCGCATGCAGTGTACGCGAGCTCCCGATCTATCCCCGACGTGAATCCATGTCACGAATTCCCCCGCACAGCTATAATACTGACGGGTTGTTTTTGGAGAGAAAATGAAAGAAATCAAAGCAAGTGTATATATATATATATATACACGTATATTCGTTTTCGCAAAGCGCAAACATCGCCCGGGCACATACAAGAGCATTACGGTATTGAGCGGGTGGCTGGTGCAGGTCGTGCAGATATTAGGACGTTTTACGGTACGGTATAAATCAGGACCCAAAATATTACGGTGTAGTGTAGACAGGGGTTGGTGTGGCCCTGCAACCGAGCCGAAGAACACAATGCGGCGGTGGCTGCAGAGAGGACTGGGTCATAAAGAATGATATAACTACGCGACACATGTCCCCTGGCTCGCGTTCAAAATATACCCATAATACCTTCACCTTCACTTGCCGAATGTGCGTGCCCCGCGCCGCGCCGCGCCGAGTTATATGAACATTTCGGTAAAGTCAAATGAAGATTTGTTTCGGCTCTCTTCGTCCCTCGTTCCCCGACCCTTTATCATTTTTCTTTCGACACCTCCGCACCCGTTCCTCGACTTTTCGCACGCTTCTTCAACGCGCGGTATAACGTGGTCCAAGCGTCTTTTCACTCTTTTTCACTGCGCGGGTGGTAATAAACGCGGACATTTGCTCTTCGTTATAATTCTGCCTGTGTAACGGAATGAATGTACAGCGAGTATAAAACGCATGAAAAATACGTTTTTCCCTTCATTTCAAGACGAACGAGGGAACACGTAGCTTCTCATTCTCATTCTCCTTTTTCTTTTCTTGATCGTTTCACTTTCTTCTTCTCGCTTCCATTTTTTTCTTTTTTTCTTCTTCTTTCATTCGCGATACCCGAATGTGCCCTGTGTGGGTATGGTTTCACCGACGATTCTTCGCTCGTTCAATATTCCCACAAAATTTTGTACAGGCGCACACCTATTATACCTATACCTCATATTATGTATACAGTTACGATATTCATATTCATATTCATATCGGCATCACGGTTACCCATGCAAATCAACAAGAAAATTCAGTCCGATGTTCAAATTTTTATGCATGTAGGTATGACAATTCGTGTGAAAGTCAAAATTTCTCTATTCCTTCGAACAATCGTCTTATCTTATACCTATTTCAATACCTCCGTATAACACGAGACTCCTCTCTCCATTTGTGAAAAAGAGAAAATGAAAGAGCTGAAAAAACGCACACATTTTTTTCGAAATATTCGATACCATATTTGCTAAGAGAGAGAGAGAGAGAGAGAGAGAGAGAGAGAGAGAGAGAGAGAGAGAGAGAGAGAGACAGGAAAAAAGGCAGTCGTCATTTTTTCCCCCGATCCGTCAAGAATAGATGCAAACGAGACGATGACCGCGTGCAACCGCAAGACGTCCGAAAATTTTTTGCCCGCGAGGTATTAGTTGACAGAGGAGAAGTGCGCGCCCCGTGTCAGGGACTCACGTCGAGTGGGGGACGTCGGTTGGGTCGCGTCGAAAGCCGAGGCCAACGCGGGCCACGAAAGGCCACGGAGGCCAACATAGGCAAACAGTCGAATTCTTGATTGCCTCCTCGGCTATATGTATACTGACCGTGACATGACGTGGGCACCCCTCTCTAATAATATTGAAAAGCCACTTTTCAATCAAGGGCTCTCTCGCTCTTTCGTATGAAGGAAAATGAGAAGTGAAAAAGTGGGAATAAAACTTCCGGTCGTGTTCATTGGCTTCTTGAACCATTCAAAAATGGTCAATGACCGCCGCGACGTCTACTTGATTTTTAACCAATGCAGCCCTGTTCAACTGACGATGCAAATTCGGCGTGAGATTAGTCGCATGTCTGTAATACACGCGGTATACGTATGCAAACGTGAATCGTTATTCTGGTATAACAGATCGTAAGAATCCATTTTTCAGGTAAAACAATCATTCTAGTGAACATTAATGCAGCGGAAAATTTCATCAGACCTTTCATGATATGTGCTACTAAGTTTTTGGTTCGTCATTTTGCACCGATCATTACTGTAATTGTATAGGAACGTACATATATGTAAGACGGCAATTGAAATCGAGTGAAAAGAGTTTCAATCGATCTATTAAAGTTCGAATCGTCGAGTTCAGGATATACTATACACTCGATAGTTCATATTTGAGACGAGTATGTCATGTGGAATTGCATGAAAGATTTTAATTGAGCTGTTCGAATAATCCATTTACAAGGATATCTGTCAAACGAAAAAACTCATTGATAAACGGATAAAAAAGATTCACACGGTTTAATTGGATCATAAATGTTTGAAATGTACAAAAGCCTAGAACGGGGACGTGCGTCATCGTGGGTCTTGCATCAGAAGATTCAGAATCGAACAAAAATTTTCCGTGATTTTTGGAGAATTTTCGGAACGTTGTAGCATGCGATGTTTTAGTTGTCAAAAATGTTTCAAGTGCGATAAAAAATAGGAAGAAATCGGCCCATCATGGGATGGGTGTGGAAATGTTCGGAATGAAAAATCAGATTTTTGAGAATTTTTTGAGATTTTTAAAAAAGACCAATTTCCAGATGGGTTTGAATAATCATAAAAAATCAACGGTTAGAGGAAAATATCTGAAAAAATTCAGGCGCGCTTCTTCAAGATCGGGAAATCATGTGAAAAATCGTTGAGTGAATAAAAAATGGTGAGGGAAAATCATTAGTCGAGTTGACATGTACCTGGAATGCACCATATGCGGTTGAAGTTGGCCGGTCATATGATCACATATGCGTAGCATGAAAACAGGCAGCGAAAATTTCTATATACGCAACTCGAAATATGAATTTTTCGAAGAGATAGGTACCGTGAGACAATACCGCGAGAACTCAGATCAATTGCTGCGTGGGTTTTCGATCCTTTTATCTCAATACGATCGTTTGGCAAAAATGTTCTTCCGACTTCGTTTCAAATGTTTATTTTCGAACGTGCAGGACGTTTGAGAATCGTAGATAAACAGAATTTCCAATTTCGAAAAAACATGAAAAAAATCTAATTTCAATATCAAATCATTATCAGAGTACATTGCCTACACGCGTATCTATCGGAAAAAATGTTGCTAGCATCTCCAAGTTTGTTTCAAAATTAATCGAGGCTCATGTAGGAGCGATGAAAACGTTGAACTTCGATCTATACGACGGCTGGACTTAAATCAGTAGACTCTATTATATCACCGACTACTTCTAACTCTGATTTTCAGTTGCACCGAATCAATCTCCACAGAACCATACACGGAGAATATCATCGACCGATGAAACTAGAATTCTGACAAGTTCTTTGCAAATTCACGAGCCATCTGAAGAAGCCGACCCCGTTCCGCCAGAACGAAGAAAAAGCAAAGAGTCTAAAAATAATACGTAAGCAATTGAAATGACCACGAATCCCCTGAAAATCCGAACTTTCATATCACCGCGTTTTGTTTGACTCGGGTAACGCCGAAGACTATAAATCGAGTGCCTCGTCGTTCGTTGCTCGTCGTTTCGCGCGGGTATACGAAAGTGCGCGTTAACTTCTCATAACGCGATATTCTGATATTCCGTCGTACGTAGGTAAGTAGGTACTACATGCAAACGTAGCTACGAGGATTGTGCACATCGCGAGTCACACGCCCCTTACACATGTATTAAGGACACAAGTACATCCCTTGCATAGACATACGAAGTTTGGGGTAGAGAATAGAGAAGTATCCGCGTAGCCGTGTAGCTCGCCGCGCTGGGCCAACCGGGTGTAGGAGCGTGTAATAAGCAGCCTGCATCAGCGTAGTAGCCAGAAGCATTGATTCTCTCTCACTCGGCTCTCTCGGTTAGTCTTTGTCCCTCTTATCATCTAGGCCGGCCAGCTAGCTGGCTGGCTGACTGGCTGGCCGGCCAGGATGAGGTCTCTCCCCTGAATCCCGGGTGCTAGTTCTCGTTCTCCATCTCTTTCGCCTCGCTCCGACCTCGCACCGTACCGTGGCACGGCGCGCCTAACCTAACCGCCAAGATACGTGGTCCAGCATCCACACTTGCACACTTCCACAGGAGAACGGTGACAGGGGATGCTGCGGTTGTGGTGGGAGAAAACGCGGGGGATGGCTCCGCCCGTGAGCCAACCAGAATCGAGGATTGGCCGGGCTTCGCCACTCCCAGGAATTGTTCCGGCTCCCTCGGGAACCGTGCCATCCTCTTCTCAACAGATTTCGGATCCTCTAGTCTGCTAAGAGCCAGCTGACACGGCGCAGCTCGTGTAGTGCGACTCGTCTTTAAAAATCATTTCACACCGCCGGCCACCCCCGGCGCGAGGACGACGTATTGGACTTAGCGCGCGTGTTATATATTGTACATATATACCTGTACGCACGTGCGTGGCGGGTTGTTCTACATTCACGCGTCTCATCCGGCGTTGTTCTTCGAGAGAATCAAACGAAACGAACCGAAACCCGTGATCCAACATGCGAGGGGTCTACGGATCCGTGAAAATTTTTGTGGTTGTTTAAAATAGAAATTTGCATTTTTTACTCTCCCAACAATCGGACACGCTCTCTGACAGAGAAAATCGTTCCAGTGACATGTGTTGACAACGTTGTGACCTTTGTGACCGTGATAACAAAATTTCTTGATGAAGGGCCTCGGCTCCAGCTGCTCGCCGATGCTCGACTACAAAGTGAGCGGTGGTGAGTTGATCGCGATTCGCGACATTTTTTCCTCCTTTCTTCTCTTTTCGATCCATGTATTTGAGTTTTCACGAAATTCGGGGGAGGGGATGGGAGTGTTGGGCCATTCCTCGGGTCCCTCGGACCCGCGAAGTGAGTAATCGGACTCATCCGTCTCCGCGAAATAGAGCGGAACACTTTTTCGGTAATTTTTCATACCGATGTGTAGCACTCACATCAGCTACGAATTAGCGTCGATCGAAGATAACCGGAACAACATTCGTGCCGTTTGTACCGCACAACCGAAGGCTGACGACGAGTAGCCTGGTTGTTGACAAAACGAGAAATCGTGTAAAACAATGCAACAGAGGTACTACGTCGCATCGTTCGCTCCAACATATTAGTATCGTGTACCGCTACAAAATATGTATGCACAACATGCATGGGATCCGGGAGTCCCTCCGTATCGAAAATCGTCACAACGACGGGGAACCATCTGCGATCGAGAGATCGTGAGCGACTCAATTATCTTCGGCCGTATTGAACGTGATTATTAGGTTCACATCCCTGCAGTAGAACCCGGAAATCATTCGCTTTGAGATGTGATCCCCTGTTACATCGTTAACTCAACAATTAACGATCAACCTCAACTCCTAACCGCATCGTGCGCGATAGTTTAAGCAACTGCTTATATCAGGTACGTGGCGTGTAAACTGGTGTTGATTCACGACCACATCTTCGGCCAATGAGCATAAACCGTCTCAACGTCGATACTCTCAATGAAATTCGTGGGACTTCGAGGTGTATTCAGAACGGCGAACATCATCGATCGACGCACATTTATTGCGAACGCTGGTGCATACATGCGGAAATACGTAATTGCTCGAGTATCATTGGTGCAGGGAGCCGTTAAACGGGATCGTGTATAAATTTTACGGCGCGCTGTCGTGGTATCACTACCCGACAGGACGTGGCTGTAGTAAATGCGGTTAAACTGTGGTTACGAGAGCTCGTGCGAACGCGACGCCGCGGGTGCAATCTCTCTATCTGATACGGTTATTTCTACCAATTATTTAATTAATTGTCACAAAGTTGTTCACAGTTGAGTCGAGTTTTCAGTGCTCTGCCGTGGTTCACTGTCGTTCAGCGTCCCGGCAGTGGGAAGGAGAGGGCTGAGCTCACGATAACTCCGCTTCCTTCTAGTTTATAATTCTCTGCTACGTACCGCTATACTACTGTAGAGCTTCCGCCTGCGCGGGAATTCTCCTCCGCGGGCGGCGATTCGCGCGCGCGAAACATACACCTATACGTTCGCTCAATTGACACTGGATCGCGGGCGGTACGAGTTTCGCGATCGATCTTGTTCCGTGACTGGATCCTCCTCCGCGATTTCGTTATCGGGTGAAAAGAAAACGAAAAACAGAAGGAAAAGGAAGAACAGGTACAATCGGCACGCTCGCCGCGCGGACGGAGGAGAGCGTTTTAGGTATGTACTGGGAGTACACATACGTACGCGCATGTACTCCGTTGTAGGTATATTTCAGATAATTATGAAACTTTCTCAAGCTCCCGGAGCATGTAGGATCCTTTGAGGCTACTCAGAGCTCCTAATCAACAAAGTTATCAGCCCGCCTCTTAAGAAATGTGGATATGCGGATGCTGGTGCCGTTGCAGTAGGCAGTGTGACGGCGTACGAGACCGTGTAGTGTATACAAAGTGCGCTAATGAGCAAAGCAGAGTAGCCTCGCGTAGTGCCTACCTAGTATAGTATACACGTATGACATGGGGTGGCGTAAAACGTTAAATTCTAAGTCAAGTGGCTCATAATGTATATAACTCCTGGTACGACACTTGTGCAGTATTATAGGTATACCCCGAACTGCAGGAGTCAAAGACCCCCGAGGGTTTATAAATATTGTTATAATATTGCATGAGAGTGAAACTCCGTATTATGCCGCGATGTAGATAGACGCGCGGTGTATAGGAACGTGTTGTGATAGCGGGGCTCGATCCTGGGACCCGAAACCCAGAGGCATGCCGATTGACGCATCGTCAAGGATCAGCCCTCGTCTTTATGATCTCTGCACTTATGATTCGGCTGATCCCATACCCCTGGCTATACTCTCTCTAGCCCCTGTTTGTCGTTTGTCCTAACGATCAGTGTTGTACATACATACATACATACATACATAGGCGCAATCCGTGCGGAAGTGTCGGCTCTTAAACGTCTCGGTGATTGTGTGAGCTACTCCGCAGCGATCGCACAGCTATCTTCGATTCTTTTATCGCCCGCGGGAGCGGAGGGAAGAAATTTTCGCAGTTTTGGGGGTGTTTTTTCATCCCGTTGATATAAGCATGTATTTTGAGAATCTCGGGGCTGTCGGGGTCCCTTTTCCCGTGGGGGGCGTGTCGTCACCACAACAGAACACAACATTGCACGATAGTGTTTGTTGTGCGTGAATCTGTAGTCCTGTAATATCCGCCCTTGAGACGGAGCGGGCGCGGACGTCGCGAAAACGATTTCACTATTGCAATAGCAGCATATTTATCAACGACTTCAATGGATTGAATTACACTGTTCGGAAGGAAGACGAACGCTGAGTCGAACGATCGTTTTCGATTGAGAATTGGATTTTAACGATTTTCTCGATCTTGTTCCCGAACTCCGGTCATCACAACACGATTCATCGATCCGAAAGGTACGACACTGCATCCACGCGCGGAATGGAAACACCTGCTGAGCCGGGAACGACCGATTTCTATCTAGGTAACGCGTAATCGTCGTCCTATCTTCGCGCCTATTATCTAACGTATTTGCTTAGTTGTCGATTCCCGGGACAGTTTGCTTAGGATTCGATTGCACAGGTTGTTCTAGCTGACAAAATAAAAAAGATAGCGTACAAGGTGTACCACAACCACCACGACCACGACCACCGCTAGGCTGCCGTGTTTTTTCTATGCAGAGAAATAGAGACCGGGGCAGAATGGGCCAACCATGAAACATTTTTTCAAAAGTCAACGGTATTATAAAAATTCCCCGAGATATATGTCTCGAGAACATTATACTTCCTGCAGATATTGATCGTATTCGCGAGGCTCAGGTTCATGAAATCAACGCGACACGAAAATGACGACGATTATTAGTATCGGGTGAAATTTTTGCATGAAGACAAGCTGCCACGTTTCTGTCGGCGGGTTTCGTGCCGAAAAAGAAGATTTTTCTTCATCGAAAAATTTCACCCGATATCGATTTCTCGTCAATTTCGTTTCGTTAACGATACGAACTTCAGCCTCAGTCACATTTAGGAACTGGTCGGACGAAACGAGCTGACGGAAAAGCTTCATGATTGCGTGTGACTCATTATTCCGAAGACATATCCACAGAACTGTATAATGGCCATCGAGACTTGTCGAGGTTCAGTCGTTGAAGTCACTACTTTTGTTATTAATGTTATTAAACGAAAATCACACGTTGAAGATTTACAACAATATCGAAAATCTATTAGAATCGGTCGATTTGTTTTTGAGTGAGACATCTTTTAGTTCATAAAAGTGTTTCACCGACAATTTTACTTTCGTATAATTCTTTCGTAACATGTTCTTATTGAAAAAAAACCCATTTTATTGGGCTCTATCGGTATAGATTTCGAGTGAGGCAACTGCTAAATGCGGAAATGAAAATTATGTCACAGTGAAATTGTCGGGGGAACACTTTTCCGAACGAAACAAGCAAACTCAGAATGAAATCGACCGATTTTAATAAATTTTCGATATTTTCAAAACGCTTTTCAATGAGAATCGTTAATATCTGAGCATTCGTTCGCCAGTTTTCAATTCGTTGTTCAACAATTCCTCAGCCAGTTCTTACGGCTGGCGAGTCAATAATCGCTATGAATATTCAATGGGCGATTATCGCTCGATTAAATTAATGACAAAAGTAGTGACTTCGACGACCGAACCTCCTCAATGAAACGAGATGTTATTCTTATCAATTTCTAGGGGTAGCACATTCTGCCCCGATCCTATTTCTATTTTCTCTGCTATAAATGAGCCGACGTCGAAGGGGGGGCTGTGCAGCACGACACGTAGAGATGTGAATGTCGATTTGCGGGGCCCAGAGTGGGGTGGGAGCTCAAGGGGGCGAAAGGGTGGGGGAGGGGGCAGGGAGGAAACGACATACAGAGCGTAATAGTTTGTTTGAGATAAAAAGATACGGCACGTATATCTTTTTCTCCTTCTCTCTCTCTCTCTCTTTCTCTCTGAATTCGGTGATAAGTTCTCTATTAAACTGCGCGTCGTATCCGGCCTTGGGCTTGTACAAACAAATCCATACACTTATATCTAGGTATAATATACAAACGGACTAACTGAGTATAAGTATCATAACAGCGGTGCGCAGCTAGTGTGAGTCGGAGGTGGCCTTGGCTCCTTAGCCGCCGAAGTCGGTCGTGATTCCCATTGAAGCCGAGCGAAGAAAAGAGAAGTGAAGTGAAGAGAAGAGAAGACGAAATGTCGAGGAACAGTGTGCGGCGTGCTGTTCCGCCACGCTCATCAGAACCGTCGACGGTCGATAAAAATAAGGAAAATAAAATAAAAATGAATCTTATCGCGCCAAACATTCTTAGCTGGTTCGTATGTCAGGGTGACTCTCGTATAGCCCGAGATATCTCGCTCGAAGACCTAGCTTTGCGTTCAGAGTATATATGTATATGTATATGTTCAGCATCCGTCCTGTGTGCCTAGGATCTAGGATCTAGGCTTCAGGCTCTCGCGCAGGTTATATACGGGGGCTTAAAGAGTCGTATAAAAGAAAAATGGGGAAAGATGCGCAAATAATGAATGGGCCGATGTTCCGATAAGACGGGGTTGATTTTTCTACCCTGATGCTAGCGCAGCCTAATGTGTGGGAAAGTTTCACGCGATTCGGTTCCAATTTCGTGGCGATATACTCAGTTCGTATACATTTTGCAAATATTTTTTGTTTCACACTTTTTCAGGAAGTAGCGACGAGGGTGAAACCGCTGGCGGAACTGGCGGGGGTGGTGGCGGCGGAGGAGGCGAAGGTGGTGGCGGTGCCGGAGGCGGAGGTGGAGGCGAGGATACGGACATTGAAGAGAATTCCCCGAGACCCGAGAGCAATCCGGTATATCGTGACCTGAAACCCCTCCACGCAACCAGCGCCCAAGACATACCTCAGGAGTATCCACAAGCCACGACAGCTTATCAACAAGAGTTTAACCCCAGCGCAATGGAGAGACCCAATTACGAAAAGCAGGCGCAGTCAATGGTCAGGGAAGACGAAGTGAAAGCTTGGGGATACGATAAAACGGATAGGAAAGAGTACCCGAGAGTCGACGATCAGGTCTACCGTGAAGCTTACCGTGAGTTTTAGTCGTTCAAATTGTGTGTCAAGTTCGTGGCTAATTAGGCAGGCATGTAATTTTCATCTCGCGATATTTCATCGTCTAGATCTGCACTCGTCGTTCCGCGCTGGTGAGATTATCAAGCAAGAACCTCGCCCGACGAAAGAGGCGCCGTCGAGGGAGTGGGTGTCGCCGGTTCCCGAGGTCGAGGTTGGAGGGTCACCGCTAAGCGGACCACAGGTCAGAGCGCGCAGAGACATCGCGAGGGGCGCTAGGTTCGGACCGTTTTTCGGCAAGTGGACGAGCGAACCGTTCAACCGACACTACGCATGGGAGGTAAGTGGGCAGGCGATGAACGAACTCCGCAGAAATATTATGTCCCATTTAGCTCGATGGTGGGAGATCCGGCCTGCGATCGTGCAACGGACTCGCGCCGTTTTACCGTACCGATCTCCAGAATTTGGGAAACGAACAGGAACCCTGGAATTAGGAAGAAAGCGGAAAATAGTATACCCGCCTAATACGAGATTAGAATTGTCCGATACGCGGAGCGGATTCACACGCGATTCCTACGAATACGATATGCGACGAGATGATATCATCTTCATGCATGGGATGCGTCGAACCGTTTTGAAAGATGATCGATCTGTTTATTATAGCTGAGATTCCCCAGGAATACCCGCAGAGTTTGGCTATGCCGTCTACGGTAGAGAAGACTCTTCGGGTCCGTGTCCTACTGTTATAATCCTCGGTATTATCCGACAGATGCCGACGACAGAGTCGTCACCACGGGTACGAGTGACGTTCAACCACCTGGCCAGCCCGAGGTGTCATCTACACTGACGGATCTGTCAATTGTAGCTACCCTCACCCTGGTCTTCGATACCTATTCCTTAACTCACCGATTCCAATGGAAGATAGGTTTAATGTTGGCATTGAAACTCGCCCGAACAGTCACTCCGCGATTCACAAGCTCGCTATACAATTCGTATATCTCCGCAGCTTCTGCTGCACACGAGATATACGGAGAGGAAGAAACGAACCTACGCATGAGCTTATACAGATCGTACATCTATCTTCTCTATCTACCGTTTCACGCAAGGAAATCGTCCGTTGCTTGTCCCGCGTTCGGATGTCAACGATTTTATTGAAATTTTTGATTATTTTTCCATTTCTCTTTTTTTTTTTAAACTCGCAGCTGCATTCGTTTTGCTGCGGATTTGATATTGGCCGTATTGAAATTTGTCGTCGTCGAGCGTAGCCGACAGTTTACCGCGAATCATTCCTACGACGACGTTCCTTCCTCTGTTCACATCTCTTCCGCTTTGCGCAATCGTGGATCCCGACGATCGTGACCGCGACGTCTATCCAGGAAATTCTGTTTTTTCCCATTAAATTTACGCGATATATTTCCTAAACCGCAATGGAGAGGCATCGATCCACCGGAAATTACTGTATCTTAGCGGACTGATCGCTGCGGAACAAGTCCGCCGGCCGAGATACAACGTTCAACTTACAACGACGCGTTGCGAAATAGATATTTCTGCGTTGAAAATCTGTCAATTTGAAAATCTTCATTCGTACCGTGATCGAAAATTTCTATCGACTTTCACCGTTAGTCATTTATTTTCCTTCCGATGCTCTAGTTCCTTCCGGTTGCTAACCATCAAAAAATCCGGAGCCGCGCGGCGAGCGTCGTTGAATGCTGTAACGTCGATGCTCAATTCTCAGTCGGCGAGTTGCGGGGGTGATAGATATGATAGTAAAACGGGGCGCATGTCGTAGTGACAAAATGTAAATGACGCCATCCGTCTCTCGGATACAAAAAGCTGACGGTCGTCCGGCCAACTGTCGACCGGCGATTACTCAGATCGATTAAATCCAACTACCGAACTACCATGTAGCCTACCCCTTCGTTTCATCAGCCAATCCGTCAACCCCATGAGCGGTCGCGTACGTATAATACGGTGGATGGTACGGAGTTATATCGTAGGTATGTATACATCTACCGCTATCCGCGAATTCTCACGCAACCGATTTTCCCAAATTCTGTCGAGTGAAAATACGCTGTTTTTCTCTCGCCTGAAACCCGTTGCACCCCACAGCTCTAACAGAAGTATACACAAACGTGTAACAGACAGGGACGCAGGCACTTTAATCCTTTTCTCAAATTCCAAAAATACTCCAAAGCCGCCTCAGCCGTACAGCCTCTCGAGGAGAATGGAGAAAGGAGAAAAAAAAAAAAAAAACAGGTAGAATAGGAGAAATAAACGAAAAAACTAGAAAACGAGAGAGAGAGAGAAAGGAAGAGAAGATGAAAAAAAAATTTAAGACCAAAAGGAGAAACGGGATCACCCCAATAAAAATTTTGATCGATTCAGGAAATTCACCCCTAAAATTTTTGCCATGTTTATTCATAGCTAACCCAAATCACGGGAAAAAGAGAAAAAAAGAAGAGAGAAAGAAAACGAAGAAAAAAACAAAAAAAAAAAAAAACATCTCTACCCGGTATAGATACGCGCGATGAGGCATTGTGAACGGTGGGTTCTGGTTGTATTACAGCGCGGAGGTATCTGCACCCTACCTGCGTCAAACGATCGCTTTGGGGTTGGTTTAGAGGGTGAGCATCCCCCCGCCCCCCGACTCTCGACGGCTCTTAAAAAAAGGCAAAAGGAAAAGAAAAAAAGAAGGAAAACGTAGAGAAGTGGGGGTTATCCACTTTTTCGTAGACGTTTAGCGCAGTGACGCGTAATCAGGGAGTGTGGTGTGCCACTACGGCAACTAAGCCAATCTTCCGCTTAGCTATTCGAGTGTAAATTCACCCCTCCCTGCTCTTTCGGTCTTCCTTGGCGTGGTGCATCAAACGATGCCCAATTTAGCAAATAAAATGTGAAAGAATAAAGTACTGAGAGCGGGTAGGTGCGCGGTGAAATGACCAATACCGCAAATAAGAGATTGAACGGAATATTTCAGATCATGGGGTTCTGCTGCATGTTGCACAGCGGATCATCACTCTGAACCGAACTGGTCAAATGGAGAATTCGTGCTTTACGTGGACCGTTGTATCACTCCGATCCGAGGCTCCGTATTAGAATCGATTTTGTTGTCAGAACGACCGCAGCGACGTGGCGGGTAAAATTTTTGGGGTGATTTTTTGATTGGCATAGTATAGCTGACGGCAGCTTCCGTGACCCAGCTCCGACATATTGGATAGCGGTTTCTTCCGCGCCACTACTTTCTGACCAAAAGGGCCGAGGACCGGAGCTTGAGGGAAAAATGGTTGTTTTTCATAAGCCACACACGCGTCTACTTTTTTGCCAAATCGTGCGGAAGCCCTGCAAACTGTGCGACTGTCGATGACGAATTGAATAAGCCGGAGCAGTGCTGCGGTGCAGCAGTCTCGACACAAAGCTACGATACACGTCGCGTCGTGGTGAGAAAGAGAGACGGAGAGGGAAAGCCTGTTGGCGAATCCTGAATAAAGACGTTAGCGGTCGTTCGTTGGTAAATTGGTGAATTAGACAATGAAGAGAGCTGGACATTGTCCAGTAGTTAGGGCGTTCCAACGCCCCGGAAGTTTCGAACAATTTCCACCACAGCTTCGCTTCAAATCCTCACTTGCAGTTCGCTCAAAGTGATTGGCAGTCGATGCCGGTTCAGTTGTACTCATAGTTGTGCTTGAATCGATACTTGAGCTACGAATTACGGAGTCCTTTTGAACCGCGGTTCTCAAGGCGTAGAGTTACGTCAATTGTGGACATGGGCAGCGGCGCATGCATGAGAGTATCGAATACCTGGCTGCGAACTACTACAGGGAAACGGAAACCACTGGAGCGAGGCATTCCATATTCAAATTTTTGATCGTCAAGAATCGGCAGGAAACAAGTGACAATCAAAGCCACGGGGATCTTCATTGTCAGCTCGTCATGTCACCGTGACAAGCCACCGCGCGGACCTTTGTACCCGAGAATATTTCGGCCCGATGGTCATCTTTCCTAGGTCGATGGTCAAGCCAAGAAATGACCCACGAATTCCCTACTTGCGAGCATGCGAGGTCGAGCACCGAACCTGCGACACGACCCTGGCCGAAGAAACAAAAATGTGACAACCGACTATCGCCCCAGGGGTTGTGCAGGAGCCGTGAAACAGTTCGACAAAACGATATGCACTACCTTGGCATATATTATGTGCATAAAACTGGCCCGATCTTCTGTATAACTTTCTCTCTTCCTCTTTCTCTTTCTCTCCGTCTTCTGATCCGTCCGGGGACTTCTGGGACCGGCTTTTCTTGATTGACACTTTAGTGGTCCGCGCCTGTCCTTTATTGTGTTATGGTAATACATATATCATACCTTCCTTCCTACTTACAATACCAGCCAGCGCTCGTATTTTGACATTTAAATTCACTCGTAACAAGTCGATCGCACTGTTTTCTTCACCCCTTCGACAAACGGTATCCGCGCAGGCCCTTTTCAGTTACCTGCTAGGTGTGCGCGATGCGCCAGCGTTTGTATACCTCAGGGAGCGCGAGAATTCCACACGAGGAGCAAATTTACACGCGCTTGTTCTCATCCCCATGAAACGCTTTCGCCGTCAACCCCCCCGATATCGCCGGCCAAGAGGGAATCCTTTCTTAATAACTACGGCTGGAGCGGGCCGCGTGACAAATCGAAGGGTCCGTAAATTTCCCGACCAGGACAGTCATAAGAGACACGTGTTACCTAGTTACAGGCTGACCCCGTGGGTTCAAACTCATCGTCATCCTGCGACGGTGCCGAGGGGGGTGGGTGGGGGTAGAACTCCCTCATCAGTTTTCCACTTCTACCCTGGATCCCGTCTCTCAAACGAACTAAGGAAGCCGTTCGCGACGTTCCTCACTAGCGACTTAATTGAACTTGTTCCGAACTCATAACGAGAAGTCGACCAAGTGCGTCGGTTATAATTTACAGGAAACAATTCTCATTCCTTTGATCTCGGTTGTTGATTATTAAGGCGTTTTCAACGAACGCCAGCCGCGAGGCTGCGTCCGCTCGTCTGACGTATCAGACAGAGAAAATTCGAATTTCTGCAATCATCGTACCGTGGACTTTCCTTTCGTGATCAGAATATCGCAGTGAATGGACACATATCGATGACGTGTTCCTGCAGGCAGCATTGATTCTACGCTGATTATCGGCCTCTTGTTCAAATTTCGATTGCTTTTCGGTTATAACATACCGGCATGATCTGGCCGTTCATGTTGCAGCGGTAACCGGTGTGCGATGGTATAACTCCGGCCCATCAGGTATGCTGCATAAACAAGAGCCCGTTCTGGCCCTCGAGCCATCAGCTCCCCCGCAGAAATGTGTATTTTGGGCTATTGCTTTGCATAAATTAGGAGGCATGACCTCTGGGAGTAGGCAGCTAAAAGTCAGCCGGTATAACCATTGCCTACTACCGCACGGACACAAACTTCTGCTTTAATTATCTTGTTGCGAGTGGTAAACTTGAATTCCAACAAGGTTTATTATCGGAATAAGCTCCCACGTTGATTCCGATGTGTCATACCGCCAGATCACGTGGACGGATATCACGTCGAAAACATCCCCATCGCACGGTTTCCTCCCCATCAACAAAAGGGAAAAACAATTTTGCCAAAATTTTCTGGCAAATAAGCATCTAATGATCGATCATAAGAAGCTGGAGCTGACGCGCCTTGGCCATAATTTATACCGTTAGATACAACGAGGGTAGCTTCACCGAGGGAAGCAATGTGAGCTGGCTATCGAGGGGGTGGCATGGGTGGCATCTGCTCCGCGTTAGACACGGGTCAAAGGGCACCACCGTCCATCACTTTATGTCATTACGCTCTCAGTCCTGGGGCAGAGTCAACTGGGTCAAGTACTACAGACCCGTAGAATAAGGCTGTGAAGATGAAAATGGGAAAGGTGCGCGCGTGATACGTACCGCGTCCGCCATGGCCAAAGTACGTGAGCATTCACCAAATTTCTATCCTCAATCCCGCTCCGCAATTCGCTTTGGCACAATTTCACTTTGTTCGAAAACATCGCTACTCCGACGCGACACTATGGGCTCAGGCTGCTATAGCGGACTCTGACGACGAGGAGCTTTCCTCATAAGGAAACCTCTGGAGAACCAGCGGGCCAGGCGCTTACTCAATAGTCAATTATCATCCCCTAAATTACGGGCTGTTTACGACTTGGCTTTGCAGAAGTGGGGTGTTGCGATTCTCTCTCTCTCTCTCTCTCTCCCTCTCTCTCTATCTCTCTCTCTTTCTCTTAACTTGCTGTATACTCGACACATTGAAGTTTGGCGTCATCTTTCCTTAATCTCCGTACCTATGGCACTAAGGCCGGCAAGGCGTTGACTGACTGAGCTCGACTTGGCATGAGACCCGGGCTTCCTTATCGTACAAACTAACCCGGCTTTAATTAATCCTTAATTAATTTCGAGGATCTGGAGCGGCGGAGTGCTTTGTCGAAAATTTATCGCGTACCTATACATATACGTAACGTATAACGGCGCGGTGCGCTACGTGCGTCTCTACCGTACGGTGTAGTAACCCCGTTCGTTTATTGCACAACACTGGCGCATCTCACTCCGAGGGAAGGCCACGTAGTTCCTGCAACGTCGTGATAATCGATATATGCAGTACGTTTACCGATAAACTCTCTCAAAGTGACATGTTCGGAATCGGTTTATACACATGCGTATACATATATACATGAGCCCGAGAGGCGGATCGCCCGCGGGGATCAACGCACATCCAACCGTAGCGCAACCGCTGTGACGTTAAAAGCGTTTTTGCGTTAGCCATCGCCGGGATATCATCTCCATCGATCGGTTATTCATAGCTTCTGATCCTGGCACCGAACAAGCCTTGGGCAGACGACGTACGAACAATGATGTCCCGAGTTGCGAAATTTATGCATTAACGGAGACGATATCTCCCCGTCTCTCGACGCAGGCGTGCTTCGTACACATTTCACGATGTCAGACTGTGACACAGACTTGGGAAAAGTTTGTCAATACTCGTGACGCAAATCACTCCCGTTTCTCATAATAGAAATTCGGACTTCAGCGAATTTCGCAATATATATTCGAATCGCGTGAAAATCGTCGTATCGACTCTTAATTCCGCTGTACGTCGTTGCGTCAGTGGCGTTACCGTCGAAGAGAGAAAGAGCATAGCAAGAGCGCCGAGATTGAGATCGGCGCCCGCTTACGTCTTCTGGCTAAAATAAAAATGGAAAGATGCGCCGCGTGACAGAACGTTGTAGTGATATTGTATGGCAACCATTGAGATATTCCATTTGTCTGTTGGGTTTTGTCGAATGAAGACCTCGACGCCAGAACTGACTGCCTTTGGTCATCTGCGACAAACGTACCTAGTACATCGGTATATTGTCCGAGGTGTGAGGTTACAAAGGAGGCGATCATCTGGTGTGTCCTTCTCTCCGCCACGACCCCATGTGGAGCCGGATCATCCGTCCGTATGTCCTCATCCTCTTTAGAGGCTCGTCTTTTTCGGCGCACAAACATCTTTTTTCCTCCTCCTTCGCCCTCTTCGTTTTTTTCTACATTCCTCAAAATTGAATTCTTCTATTTGTTCGGATGTGTACGTAGGATTTACGTATACCTACCTATGTGCACCCACTCTGGCTGCACTGCAGGTTGGCACATCCTGAAATGAGAAATAAAATCTACACTCTGTGGCTAAGTTTCCGCGAGATTAGATTCCGTACGTTACCATAGATTATTAATGTACCTTCTGGTAGTTCTTTTCTTCTCCTCTTTTCTTCATATTACGTTATTTTTCATCATCGGCGTTGCCGAGTACACATCGGCTGGTACTTATATCGTATTAGAGTGCAGCACTGGGTGAGCCAACGATTTATAATTTCGATTTTTATCGATACCTGGTCAATTATTTGCGTTCGGTTTTACTCCTCAATAGCGAAGCCTCGGTGAAAAAAGCTATTGCGGGTACGCATGTAAAATGAATATTATTTCGAATTGCAAAGAAGAATTGAAGGAGGAAACAATTTTTGACCCAGATATTAAAAGCTTGTCAGTTCGATGCAGCCTGGTCGCAAGTACCTAATCGTCGCAGTGGTGGTGGCTACGACGAGTCTGTGTAATTAAGATATCTTGGTTTCACTGGGATGTGGTTGACCGCAGCTTCCGATTTGTCCGGCCAATTTTAATTGCTATGTATGTTTCTTTTTTTATACTATCCTCGTATACTGAAGCGGGCGCGCGATACCGCTGCATTCGTGTGTATGTATAATACGCGTACGTGAGTAGCGTAAAATTGAAAGAATAGAAGAAATGAGAGAAGAAGAAGAAAACATTTTTTTCTAACGCGGTGTACACGCGTCACGCAGCATGGCGGCTATATTTTATGGAAAACTCATTTAGATTTATCACAACTTTACGTAATATATTCCCGTACCAATTTCCACGGCGGAGAGAACAGATCGTGCAGATCAATTTCGGATATCCTCCGTCCGAGATAAGGAATATCGTCCGTTGCGTGAAGAAATTGCGGTTGCATACAAGGTCGGAATTCGCTGCCTGAATTGAGGCGGACGAAGTGCAGTTCTTTCCTATACCGCGGATTTCATGTAGGTATAATTTGTATCGAATTAAATACGCAACTGCACCTTCGGAGGAAGTTGTATATATTCAGTTTTCATATTCATATATACCTACATGAGATATGTTGTGTACAATGTATAGGTATATGTATACATGTATAACGTATAACGTATAACGCGGCTAACCTGCGCACGACGACGAACGGCTCTATAACGGTCATACCTACGCGAGATTTTCAAATATGGCGTAATTAAAATGTAACCTTTACAAAGTTTCTGCCAATTTTAGCAATTCCCGTCGGGTTGCATGAATTTTCTAAATGGGGCAGGCGCACTGCGCGAAATCGCGTACTATAATTATAATTCATGCGACTTAAAAACTAGCAACCTCCGTCGCACCTTTTTAACTTTCTCGTTCACCTGCCTGCCTAGCCTAACCTAACTTCACCGTCATGTGCTCGCGAGGTTCGCAGCCAGCTATATAGGTGGTAGGTGTGTGTTTGTCATTTATTTATTTATTCACTTATTTTATTTGCTCTTTCGTTTCATAACTCCGATGCTATACCGCAGTGCATGTACCGCAATCGCCAACGTGCTGTGACGACGTAATAATTAAAACTTTCATATACTATATATATACGTATATAAATACACGTATAACTTATGTATCCCATCCGACCCAGAGCGACTCGGCTGCGTAGAGCATATGCAGAGCCTACGACGGATAACTATACTCAAGTAAACCGCAATTAAACACGTGTATATACACAGTACGATCTTAACGAGGGCTCTGAAAAGGAAAAAACGAGTAGAGAAAAAGAGAGAGAGAGAGAGAGAGAGAGAGAGAGAGAGAGAGAGAGAGAGAGAGAGAGAGAGAGAGAGAGAGAGAGAGAGAGAGAGAGAGAGAGAGAGAGAGAGAGAGAGAGAGAGAGAGAGAGAAAAGTCGATGAAAACAACGACAACAACAACAACAAGAGAAAACCAGATCCGGCTAGATACATTGTGAAACTACTAAAGATAGTAATTGTTGCAAATGGTAATGTTGAACTGTATATGGTGCTGCGGACCGGCAGGAGCGAACGTGTTTCAACCTTGCAGGTATTCGTTTTCCCCGCCAGCTTTCTTTCGCATTTGTCCTTTGAAGAAAAAGGGGGGGGGGGGGGGGGGGGAGAGAGATACGTCTACATTTTACTACCGGTATAGCCGCATTATCGACACGTTGCGCGCGTCTACCTCGAGGAGAGAGAAATAGGGAAGATAGGCAGGAATGAGGATGAAAATGAATGAGAAAAAAGAAGAAGAAGCAGAAGAAGGTGAGAACGATTAGAAGACCGGAGGACAGATCCTTTGGGAGACAAATCTGTCTCTTGGATTGTCCGCACATGCGCCTTCGCCGACAAAGCGAAATACGCCCCGCCGCGTTGGCAATGGCGGAGCGGTCGTTTCACGTCCGCAGAGTAACCGTAGCACGCGTGCATACCGAGGTTTGGAAAAATCTGTGGCCGAAAAATCTCAGCTTTTCGTTCCAAGTTCTGCGCCGTTGAGGACCGAGTTAACACGTCATTGTAGTAGGTGTGACGGACTTGCGATCCTAATCCTAGTTGACACCCGGCGAGACTCTTTGCTCTATTGTAGCTCCGAACTATCCCTCCGCACAACTCTCGTAAGGCTGGCGAGGCTTCCAAGCTACCGGGCTTCCAGGCTTCCACTATTACAGTCTTCCAGTGCGTGCCTAGCTTCTAGGAATGGTCCTTAAACCACCAATACCGATACTGTTATGCAGCTCCAATGCCAGAAATCGTTCAAACTTCTCCAACGATTCAACTCACTGTCGTTATTAGGATGCCTGTACCGGTATTTCCTCGGAAGGTGCAAAAAAGGAGAAAAAAGGAGAAAAACAAGAAAAAAAAAACAAGCAGTAAAGAAAATCATCGCTCCGGGTGACTTTCGACCCGCTTGAATTTGTGCCCGTAATTTCGAACACCAATTTTTTCGTTTGTTCCTTCGCAACGAGACAAGTAGAAGAGCGAGAGAGAAAAAAAGAGAGCAAAGAAATTTGCATAAATATGCGCGAAATCGCAGGCGGATCACCCGTGAACGAGTGAAGCACCGCGTAGACGCATGCTTCGAAAATGGTTACTAGGAGCCCGGGGTCTCCCGCTGCGAGGATGAGCCAGATCGAGAATCGGTGTTCCGACCGTGGAGCATCGGGGTCGAGCTCGGGAAGTGTCGATCCGTGAGTAATTCCAGAGGATGATCCGATGTTTTCGTCGGTTTTACTACACGATTGCGGTAACCGCTATCCCCAGCTGGATTATCTAGCCCGTGTTTAGCCTCGACTAATGGGTCGAGAAAAATACAGGTAATGCGTACATTCATACATACATTTACATGTATATCTCTTTGCGGACGTACCTATATGCGTGTATAATATCTGCGCAAGTAGGTGGTATGTTTTGTAGGCACAACAGTAGCCACTCTATCCACCTGCGGGCTGGATATATCGATTTTTACCGAACACGAAGAGTACTCCCTGGTTGACAGACAGGTGGGGTAACCGTGTGTGACGAAAATAATCGGTTAGGCTTGAGCGCAGTTTGCTGTCATACCGACCGAATGAATTTTCGCTCTTTTTTTCGTCCAGCGCAGATTTGTTACGTCGTCGATTTGTTCGTTACGTTTGGTTTTCGCTCGTTCGTTCTCTCCCGATTATTATTCCTTGCTCGAAAGTACATACAGCGTACAGTGTGTCGAAACGAAACTATGATTTGACTTTCAAGATAAAAGAACGCTGTCGGCCGCTGCTCGGCTTCATTAGAGCGATTCGTTCATAAAGTCGAGGTATCTCTGCGGTTAGAGCATGGCTGATTATCTCAGTTTTGTTGATAACTATTGCGTACAGTAGAATTTTATTTTAGGCGGTTACTCTTCCTTCTTCTTCTTCCTCCCTCTCTCCTCCTTTTCAACTCGCTGAAGCTACGGATCTGGGACGCCGCTGTCGGCGGCGGGGAGGAAACAACTTGTGAAATTGTTCGTACAATAATTCAAGTATTATATCCGGTATACAAAAATCTCTCGATCGTTGACCAAAAAACGGGGAAAAGAGGGCAGCTAAATTTTTGGCTCGTTATTCGTTTTTGTTCTCGATGAAATTCCGAACTTTGACCTCCGATCCTAACACTCGGAATGAAAACGACGTTCGAATAAAAACTGTGGGATATCCATCACGCGGCGATACACTTGCTAATGCAATGATGACGCGGGGGGATGTTGAGTAAAGGCGAAACTGTTGCGGGAAGGAACGACCGCTTCTCTGCAGGGTGCGACGCTTGGCTTGCCACGCGTAACCGTGCGTGGGGTCGAATGAAGCGGTGATGCAAGGGTGCTGTAGGGGGTCGTCCGCACGAGACAATTGGAAAAATCACTTGTCCCAGCCCTAAATGTCCGCGCGAGATGGGCGAAGGCGGAAAGAGGAGTAAGGTGCGGTGTACGTTCCGAGTGTATACGGTGCACAGAAAAGAGAAGGAAGCTGGCCCGATGGGGTGTCGACACGCAACAGCGCCTTGGTTCCACACGGTCCGCGTTAAATTAGATTTTAAGAGGGAGGGATTTCGGTTAGGAACTAAACCGCAGCCGATTGACGGCTGTTGTTTCAGTCGCGATAACAGAGAGATCTTTCATTTCCATTTTGTTTGACAAATTCCACATCTTTCCTTCCCAATCCAAACCTCACGTTGTTTCCCATCAGTTTTATCTATGTATTCATTCATTCTTTTCTCGTCTTTGTCGCAGATTCGTATCGCTGGGAGTGGCGTCCGAGGATGGCTGGACGCGTCTCACGAAGCGAGCAATTGGCTCAAGTATATCCGAAGCACGGCGAGTCCCCATGCGGTCAACATGCGCCACGTTCTCATTGGTGGACAGGTGATTTTTCCAACTATCTGTTTTCCCCGTTTCATCGATTCATGCGTTTCCTTTCTCTGGTGGGACGGAGAGGAAACCGTTTTCCGCTTTGTCTGCCGGGGCAATTCGATCCAAACTGGACACCGAAAAATAATTTCACCCGCAGATATAGATTACAGACGGTACATACATGCAGAGACAACAGACTTTGCGTCAGTTGCGAATAACAATCGATAATCGAATTCTAGGTGACTAAACAAACGAGTTGACTAACATCCCTTCTAATTTCACGTACATATGTTGGAAACGTTGAGTCGTTAATTCGTTATCGAGTCAGCCGGGGCCCCGTATAGCCGACCCCAAAATATTATAATTGGCTCGAACATTCGACTATTCGAGTACCGCGATTATCGGTCATTTCATGTTTCTTCACACTACCTTCGGTTTTGTGCCCGGAAAATAATGCCAGCTTAGGATCCTGCCGGCAGAAATCGGAAAACGACGAGCCGACATGATCAAAGGCGACGTGGTGCGAACTAAGGCACATGACACTTCGTGCGAGAGCGAATAGTCCGGGGTGTTTGGTTATTAAGTCAGCAGTCCCTAACGCCTTCGACTCCCTGTGTTGGTGGGGATAGTTTCCCTAACACGGAGGGGTTCTCGCGGGAAAACTGACGGTCTATCACCACTGAAAGTCACCGTAATGACCCGGCTTATGAACTCCTACACTGATTGATTCATTCAATGGATACACGGGCTACCTTTATTCTCAATTATTTTATGTATCAAACTGTGTACCTAAGCCTAACCTAGAGTATATACAATAGAGCGTCCGTTTCGTTTCTTATCCATTACTGTTTTCGAAAAGTTGCCTCGAAGCTTATTTTGCTTCCGAAAATCGTACGTCTAAAAGAATTTCTGTCGAAAGCAAGTTCAGAATCTCGAAAATCGATCATCGATGAACTATATCCCGGTAAAGTTGAGACTAAAATCGGAATTTTTATTGAAATCCGTACAGGAAGACGAATGGATTTGCGAGTTATTTCAGTTTAATTCTAAATCCCCGGAGTACTGGAATCCTGTAATGTATGCTAACGTAGGAATCGACCATTTTTACTGTTACACTATGATTTCTCGTTGGAGGAAATAGTAGAAACGAGGCTTGACCCGTTCATCCAACCGGATTTCGTCGTAGATTCTATTTCCGCGTCCGGACTTAATTGAGGCCATTGGAGTCGTCGCTGGCAATCTAACCTATCCGGCATGAGGAATACTTATTTTCCATCCGATCCTATCAATGTCTTCGAAAAGTGAAATACTCAGCCACCTCCTGCCATCCTACTCAAGGAATTTTCAAAGTTTCGTCATAATCGATCGAGTCGTTGATGAAAATTTATGATTTTCGTTTTCGAAATGGTTTCTGTAAATTTAAGATCACGAGTCCCATGGCGCCTCGAGCCCGCCGGGAGTCCTTCCCACGCGGATATGAAATTATTCAAGAGTCCCAACGATGTTAATGTACGAAATTCTCGTAGGTGGTGTACGAAACAATCCGGAATATAGCCGCGGGCGAGGAGCTTCTCCTCGGTCACCGAGAGCCACTTCAGCTGCAGGATACTTTGCTTGGAGAAAATACAGCGGAAGACAGAAGCGACAGGGAAACCGGTAAGTGCAAAATTATGAAATAACAAACCCTTGACTCGGGTATTCTGCTTTTATGACTCTGAATAACGATATGCATCGAATCGGGTCTCGTGCATAAACTATTAGACTGACAGGCATATAGAGGACAAGGCAGGTGCTGGACAGGCGGACGGGCAATCTAGGGGTAGATAGGTGGGTCTAGATATAGGACCATGGGGGTCAAACGTGATTGGTGACTCGTGATTCGCACCGAGGTTCAGGTCGCAACCCGGTGTAGAGTCGACGCAACCCGTTGCAGGTCGTCACGCCTCGTCTGGCTCGGCGTGATTCACCTGGCCAACCGTTTCGCTTACTTTCCGATTCTTATTTCACTGTACCTGATAACATTTTATTTTGTAGCGCGTGCCCAACACGAACTACCGATTTAGGGCTCGTGTTTTACCGAATTCAAACAACAACCATTGGCGCAGACTTGCGATTGAATCTGTCTCTTATTTCTCAGGGAGAACATACCCTCGAGTTTAACAGTTGAAATCACCAACCCGCAACTTTTGTGGGTTTTCCATCAGGTTCAAGGTTTTTCTTCACCAAATGCGGGATGAACTCGCAAAAGTTGACGTTTCGACGTTCAACTCTCATTGCCAGATTCGTGGGTTTCATTTCGCAATGGTTTCGCTGGTGATTATATCCGGTACGTCAGAGTTATGTAGTCTCGAGTATTTCGTGACTTTTTAGTCACCGCAATCGGCGAAAGTGAACAAAAATTGCGCCCCTTTTTTGAAGGGCGCTACAGTGAAGCTACTTTGAAGCTTGGAAAATCGATTGTTCTATCAAATTCTTCCCCTAGGTACCGAATTGTCGACTGATAATGCTGATCAAGATTCAAACCGATCAACTACTATCGGTCACCGATGTGAACGAGAATGCGAATCGCTTCCACATGATATCTGAGACTTTGGCTGGAAGTGCGGAGGTCAGGGAGGTGGAGTTCAGCGAAGATTATGTGACAACCAGATGCTATGATAATTAAAGCAGTGCTATAATTGTGAAAGTTGAATCGAATCGCAGAGCGGCTCGAGGCGTGCAGGGCGCAACCGTCGAGACTTAACAGTTGGGATTTTTACAGCGCTTTCGCTCGCCTGATTCGACGTTCCTCATTAAAATTTTTTCGTCTCGTATACCTAGCTGGAAAACAAACTTTCTCAATGTACTCCATTTTGCAAATTGGATTCTAATCAGTTCAGACAACAAACGTTCCTCTCCGCTGAATTCCGGCGCGCGATATATTCGTTATAGAAATATCGACCAACCGACCCTGCCTACGCGACTAACTCTGGGGAGTCACGAGTCACGAGTCAAGCTGTGCCGGAAGTAGAAGCCGCTAGTTCCGGTCAAATGTTTATCCGTAATTACTCGAATTGTATCAGGGAGTATAAGTGGCATAGGAGCAGCGGGACAAGTCATCGCGCAGGTCGACTGCGGGGGTTTGCCGAGTGGAAGCTATATCCGAATAATAGACTATAGAAAACAGATGAAATAGACGAAAAAATTGAGGCAAACAAACGAATCCCCTCATTTGAAAATCTCTGGCTCACGTTGTACCGATTCGTGGTACCATTTGCCATTTCGGAGGGAGTCTGAGGGATGATTTTTACTTCTTTCGAATTCGGATTCAAGATCTTTGCAGAAAATTTCTCGCAAACCTGCAAGTGCAGGTGCCTCCACCTAATACTGACACTTTCACGCCGTCTTGGAGCTGTACGAGCTGAACTAAGTTCGCGTAGCCCCTCGTTATGTAAGTTTTCCGATCCTAGGTAGCGAGGATATTGGAATAGAAGGTTCGATTCGGGTGAAATTTGCCGTCAGTGAAGTTTTTAAATTCTGCAGTTATACCGTGCAAATATTGCTAAGAATTCATATAACTTCCTCGGCTAATTATGGAGCGCGTGCTGGGCATATCTTCGGTAGCAGCGCGAGTCGTGGATCGGTATGGGGTGGAAAATTAAGGAGTATTTTTACGAGACGTTTTTAGAGGTGGGACATGCCGTAGCAATTAAGTTCACCCCAGCGCCCGAGTATAAAGGCGTTAATTTCTAAAATTAATTAAGAAATTAAAGTTTGCCTAATAAGCAATTCTGCCGCCGGGTAAAAATTACAGTCAAAGGAAGGTTGGCTTCGAGCTCCGACCCGCGTGGCGTCACCAACCGGGGACGCCACTTTCTCATATCTCAGAGCTCCTGTATATACTATACTGCCATATACTGTATATACGTACTGGACTTGTATATACATCGCTGCAGCAGCAGGAGCAATTCCCCCGACGTGACAATAGAGAGCGAAATATAATCGCAATAATGATGTCAAACAGGCGTAAGCGGCGGCGGCGGCGGTGGCGACGGCCGAGGAAGCAACCCTTGCGAAGGGCATCTGCGTGCCTCCCTGGCCGGGGGTTTCACCCCGTAGGGTTTCCCCCCGCCGCCCCATATCCTACTACAACCGTACATGGTTCTCACTTCTTCTATTTCGTCTTTTTTCTCCTCGTCATTCTCTACGTACAGTATTAGGCACTATATGATCTATATGGATATTTCAATTCTTTCGGGGGGTAGGATTTAGAATCGTTTTAACACGCCTACGTTCGTTGAACGCTGAGCCACCCGTTGCATTTGATACTCGTTATAGGTATACATGGATACATAATACACGAACTCACACGTCCGCCGATATATTCGTTCGCATACGCACCTATATATATGTGTGTATGCGAATGTATAGACACGTTCGAATCGCGGCTCAATCTCAGATATAATGTTCGCGATCAAGTCGCCATTTCGTTTTGTATCACATCCCATAGGGGAGCACCCGGCTATATGTAATACCTGCTCTAATACGTATGTATGAATGCGTATGTGTGAAATGACATCGCAAAATGTACGTAACTCCTACGTGTCGAACCTTATACCACGCGAAAGTTCGAATGAATTTGGATCGACACTGGAGAAGTTTTGTATATACTATAAACTGATCTAGAATCGATGTTGCCTAGTTTTCGTCGTTTTTGAAGCTGCGTTAGTATGTCTCAGCTACCTGCAATCCTCTATTTTTCACATCTTCCTTACCTATACCGATCGAGGAGAACTAGTTTGAAAAATTTCCAAAACCGGTGGGAGCACTTCTTCTCAGATATACTTCTATTTGTACGGTGTAGGTGATTGGTGAAAGGAAAAATGAAACGGAACACTTACACACTTCGTGTCACTATACGAATGAATCCGCTCACGTATATTTTGGAATTTTGTTTCTCAGCCTGTTTTTTATATGCCTGTATAAATGAATGTTGACGCGGGCTTGCATGATGGCTAAAACTATACAAGGTGGATAAATCTTTGACTGAAAACCGCAGCAGATTGTCGATTCGTAGTTAACCACGCGGGTAACCATCGATGGGCGTAACTTGAGCAAAGCTATAATATAGGTACCCACTGCTCCAGGCTATTAAGGTGAGTTATAGTCCTGCAGCGATCATTTTCCCTCGCATCAATTTTTAGCAGCGAGGCAATTCGTTCTTTCTTCTTTTTTTTTTTTTCTCTCTTGCTCATATTTCTATTCCACGTCTCTATTAGGGTTTCTATAATTTATGACGCGCTTTGTCGATTAACACGCGCGTAACCAGGCATAGGATAGAAGTGAAAGAACAAGAAAGAAAGAAAAAAAGTACACGATCCAAAAAAAGGGGTACGACACAATGGGGCACGCGCCCATGCAGCGGCCATATATTCGCTCAGCCCTATCTGATCCAAAGCGACGACGCGCTCGAACTAATGACGCGCGTCTATTTGACTTTTGGCTCGACTATTTGCGATCCAGCCACGATATACCGGGTCGCTTTAACGTGGGAGCATATCTTTTTTTTTTTTTTTTTTTGTTTCTTCTCCAATTTTTCGTCACCGTAACAAACCAGCAGATAGTATTAAACGTTACGCTGCAGCAATGCAAATCAGGTTTCACGGTTCACGCAATTTTGTGTGTGCGTGCGTACGTGTGTTTTTCTCTCCGCCGTTTTTTCTTTCATTTCCATGGCAATTTGCACGTAAAACTTCTATTTCTATTTCTATTTCTATATGGCTGTTCTCGAATGAGGAATGTACAGAATACCTTCGCACGTCGATGAATACGGCAATTTCATGAGCGGGATGGGGATGGATTTGCGTCTACCGATCATTACATTCATTGCATTTCCATTTGGTAATTTTTCTCCCGTTACTTCTCTAATTAAACCCTTCGTCGGTGGAAGGATTGCGGTTAGTCAAATGGATCAGGCGCTCGAATTGATTTCGGTTACTTTTTCCCAGGCCGTCCTGGTAATAACGTCTCCCATGGCGTTCTGGCCAACGGACTTCGCAGCGCGCCGGTGGATCCCACCTGTTGACTTTCCGCAACGCTACCTCGGCGGGGGTCCATGAGGTACCCTCGTCCATTTACCTACGTTCGTTAAAATTTCACATAGAATACGAATTTGGATCAGCGTCGGTTTGCTCCCTTAATAGATTTTGTCGTAATCCAATTCCTAATTTCCGTCGTCACGGTATATTCCGATAAGATTGGGTGGCCAGGTGCCGCACCGAGACACCATTCGCTCGTATGCACTCGGAAACACATGGAAAATGAGATTTTTCTCACAGGGAAAAACACGGAGTCAAGGGTCTCAATATCTAGACAATTTTCCTCAATCCCACCGTTCACCGCTCGCATGTACATAGATTGCAGTAGATTCAGCTACCGTTTCCGTTCGTGACTTGCGTCGTAGTGACGTCTTGGTACAGGCTATACCGTATCAATCAATCGTCGGGTTTCGGAATGCGAAATCTTTTTCACAATTTCACGAGCGAGTGATAAGAACGAGACAACTGTCTGAGGACCTTGAATCCTCCTCGGTTAAACCGAGGAAAAACTGAATCGTGAATTCCCGGTGACATGAAACGTCAGCGCGATATACGATCCCAGCATACGTGCGCATGGCTCACCGCATCCTCGTCAAAAGAACGAAAACAATGAAAAGGGAAATGAAATGAAGTAAAACTGGACGAGCATTCAGATATTGAAAATAATTTTCTACAGTATAAGCTCGTACGATCGACGTTACGTTGGTCGTCCCCGTCGTCAAGGGTGCAGGACATGAAACTTGGAGGGGGATGGACGAAAGTTATACAGGGCGTACTTGCCCGTGCCCGGTTCCCATGGCGGTCCGTTGGGGGCCACCGCGGCAGCCATATGGTATAACAAGTGTATGCACATACCACGAGATTTAAATAACCGTTGAGATCATTCGAAAACGATTTTCATCGTATACGCACATATCTGTATCTCGAATCTCGAGTGCGCGATGATCCCCATTAATGATTCTATTACTATTACGTTCGGTGCGTAGGACATACTGTGATGACTTGCGGAGTGATTCGGAAACTGTCGGTTTGCTTCTGTCCTCGCGGTTATCCTGATAAGGCGAGTTCCGTGGCGCTCAAGTCACTCGCAAACAGTTCATGCGTTGAGTCCGTCAGTCAAGACACCGCGGTGCAGCTTAACCAGCGTTCGAACGTTTCACAAAAATGTTGAAGTGACAGTTTTTTGTTCATTTAACAAATCCCATGTGTCATCGGAGTATCGTGATCTAGAAAAGAAAAAAAGAAAGAAAAGGAATGACGATATGTAACAAACTGCGGGATACTCCGATAGGATAATCGTACGAAAGAGTCTTGGATCCGGATTTCAGTTCGTCCACCCATTTCACTCCCATCCCGCCGAAGGTTAACGTTTTTTCAACTTCCTGGATTGGAGGCTATCGTCGGACCCCAGATATTTCGAACGAATATTCAGGCGCGAGGGTGTCCCGGGGCAGGTTGTGATTGGACGGTAACCTGCGCGTGGTAGCCAATAGAAAACGAGCCCGGGCACCCTGACTGCATCCGTTTATTCGAGGACCTGGCACTTCGGTTCAGAACATCGTTGATTCTATTGTCTTTGAGACCAGTTGTGTGTCGGATCGCAGTCAGTGCGTGTCTTCTTTCTGTGAACGTTTTTAGTCTCTTTCATCATCCTCCAGCGCATCTGTCAGCCTGTGAATCTCAGACACGTTCATCGGACGACAAGTGGATCAAGTCGATCGAGAAGTCAGCTCGATTATAAAGTGAGCAGAAGCGATAAACGATAAGCACCAATCCATCGGGATCCAGTTCATATTGTGATCTATAGATTTGGCATCTTTCGTATCGTTTCGACGTCTCCATCACGCGTTGCTATTCCGCCGAAATCTCCTGAGAGGGTTTCCTCACATCTTTTACGTCTTCCAATCGACCCACTCCGAATCATATTCGCTTGATTCGGATCAAAGTGGCCAGAACTTGTACGTGAATCACTATCTAATGGGGATCGGTTGATTTACATGACAAGGTACTTGTAGGTATCTGTGATCTATGGCATTCAACTCAACAGACACTGCGATGCCGACCGGACAATGTCTGTCATTAACGTGTATCGAGAACTGCTACGTAAGAAAGCAAGTGAATAAGTTTTCCGAAGCCGGGTAATGACCGGCAGGCTATCCCTTCATTGAACGATCTGTTAAGGCTGAAGGCTCGAAGCAGACATTAGCAGTTGGTTTTAATAATTCAGTCCTGATTCCCACGACACACGCGGGTGCTTCTCTATCCGTCACGCCACTGTCGGCTGTCGCGTCGCCTGTTGTCGATTCTCGTCCTGGTATTCTATACCTATTCCGTATTCTATTTCCTATTCGCTATTCTCATCGGAGCTCGTTGGCCTCAATCACGTGACTTGATGGCACCTACCACGAGAATGAAAGCTATTATCTATTCTGGAAGAATTTCTGATCACCGGTCGCAACGTGAAGTTGAAACGATCATAAATCGTTTTATCCTTTTAGTTAGTTTTATTGAACGACTAATAGCGAAGTTTGTTTCCTCACACTACGAGTGATTCCGCTCGGGTTCTGATCACTTCACCAGAAAATGAATTGCGCCGCTCCGATAATGTAGAACTAGTTTCCACAAGAATCTTCAGTAAAAATGAAAGATAAAAAAGTAAAGATAAAAATGATCGACGTAATTACAGGAACATAATTTTCCTTCTGTCGCTTGTTCCAGCTTCCCAGCATAGTGGGACCGTCGACGAAGACAGAGAGGAAGAAGACGAGGGGGACATCAGGTGCACCGTCTGCGACAAACCCTTCCAGGATGTTGACTTGTAAGTTTATTGGATTTCATTTCACTCCGATTCAGCACGCGTTTGGAATTAAATAATTTGGGTTCAGTTTCCAGGTCATTGTAATTCGTTGTACAGTTTAGAGCTATGACGGAACTCATGCATGAAATGAATCTATGGGCACATGCGGTTATATAATAGTTATAAATTTATGATTAAAGTCACCCCTAAAACTCAATTGCTAACGATATACGTATATCTATGTATGTACGTACGTACGTAGACATATCTACAATTGTACACGCTGTATGACCGCAATCTAGATCAAGAGATACATTATCAATGAGCCTAAGAACTCTGGTAACGGTAAAACACGATCATCAATTATTAATTAACTGGTAGAAAATTCACGCACCAACGACTTATCAATTGAAAATCTTGACGGGAGAACGCGTCGCGTCGCGTCGGTTCAATCACGCAACGTTTTTGGATAATGTTAAAATTGGGTAACCCCTCACGTTGGGTCGCGCGGGTCGAGGTGGAGGTCGCTGGGTCGAGCTGGGTAAGTAATATGTGACGAAACACCTGAGAGAAATCGTGTGGTGCGAAGTCGTGATTACAGCCTGGCATGATGGATGACACCGTGCTGTGAGGCTAGATGAGTGTCTGCCGCCTTTGTACCGTTCAACTTGGAACTAGTTGGCTTTATAGATTTTGTCATTAGATATAATAGACGCTCTTTGTTTGTTTTATGGTGTCGTTCGATAGCCTTGCCTATAAGAAATTTGTCGGTGCATTATTAATTTGAATTTCCTTCCCGGCATCCAGCCCTTCACCAATTTGTTTTTTTTTCGTCAGTCCAATCTTGTTCACAAAATTATGGGGTGCGAGAATGGAATCGGCGATATACCATAGGAGTCGCTCGACTCTCTGTGCAGCAGGATCGCATATTCCTTGAACCAGTTCAGCCGGCTGAAATTCGTCCATCTCAGAGCGTGGAAGTTCGGTTATTCCATGTTCACTCAACTAGAGTCTACGATCGCTCGAATTCGCGTTCTGTTTTTTCAGTTCCGGTTCGCGGTGAGAATAACGTTTCCGAAAAATCACGCGTTATGTGCGAAATGAAGAACTTGATTAACTACTCGGCTGGTTACGCTCTCGTCTCGAGTATCTTTTTCAGGGTGAATTCCACACGGTGGCTTTTACCAAGCAAAATCAATGTCCCCGATCCCCGTCCCATCCTGTTCCGTGACCGTTGCGTGCCCGTACCCGCGTGCCCTTGCCCCGTGTTGATTCGCTATCGTGCCTCTAGCCTCCATCCCCTCGACGCGACCCTTTACGAAGCACCCTCAAACCCCGACGGGGGGTGGAGGCGGCGGTGGGCGACCGTTATCACGCAGGAGTGAGAACTGCTCACTTAGTCACCACCCTTGACTCTGCCTGGTTCAACCCTAGACTTGCTACATACATAGTTGCTGCAAGGTGATCCCCGAACTTTAGGTGTCATCACCAACTCTTACATCTATGAGCATCACTATTCTTCCGTTTTCCTCATTCCATCCGAGCATGAGGAAATCTCCATTCCATACGCACGAGTTCTCGTGTCCGCCCTTCACCCCCGAGCTCATGGTTTTCACTTGGATTTTCATCTTTTTGTTACAGACTCGATGGACACTTGGTGACCTGCCATAGGTATCCGGCCGAACAGTATCGATGCGAGACTTGTCACAGAGGATACGCATGGAGGCCACTGGTAGTACGTCATCGCGCCATAGTTCATGGTGACCTGAAAAAATACCAGTGTGAAAACTGCACGAAGGTAAGAGTCGAAATCGTGGTTAAAAATCGAGTTGGCTAAAGTATCCCGTTTAGTCCACCATCTCGACTTACGCACCGGCCCTCTTTCCCCAGGTGTTCACTGATCCCTCAAATCTCCAGCGCCACATTAGGGCACATCACGTTGGGGCTCGAAGTCACGCCTGCCCGGACTGCGGGAAGACGTTTGCTACAAGCTCCGGCCTGAAACAGCACACGCACATACACAGCAGCGTGAAGCCCTTCCAATGTGAAGTCTGCTTCAAGGCTTACACGCAGTTCTCCAACCTCTGCCGGCACAGGCGAATGCATGCGGATTGTCGTGCACAGATCAAGTGTGGTAAATGCGGACAGTCCTGCAGCACAGCATCTTCTCTCACGAAGCATAAACGATTTTGTGACTCAACCGGGCCGCCTAGACCAACGGGAAATATGCCTCAGCTACCTCCTCCAGGGCCGAATCCGTTCTTGGTTTACCCAAGACCTCCAGGATCGTTACCAGGCTCCTTACCGTTCTACCCACCAAGTCTGATGGGTTCCTACGCCGGGATTTATCCCAACGCACCAAACTTCTTGCACAGTTCGCTTCTGTTCCCACAAAAAATGGAAGAGCTGGAAAAACGGTGTGACAGTCCGAAAAAGGAAAGGTTCACGCCACCCCGCGTCCCTACACACCACAACAAAGTCTCTCCATCTACAGCCGAGGAAGCCACTTCGACCTTTAGGCCATCCCCGGCTAGACCTCCGGTGCAACCAACTCCAGAAAGCGACCAAGAGTCGTCGGGAAAGCAACAGAAGCAGGAGAAAACCGTCAAAACCGAGGCGATGGAAGAATCGGCTGATCAGCCGCTCGACCTCAGGGTTGAAACCAGGAGACGCCAGACGCCCAGCATTGCTGAGAGTCATAGTCCGTCCCCGGTACTTAACGTGGAGGAAACTCCAGCTGAATCGTGGAAGGTAAAGGACGAAGAACGAATGGAGGCCAGAGCTAAAGAACTCGCTATCAGTCCAGCCTGCAGCGTGCCGGAGCAACAGCCTCCAACGAATCCACCTCCACACATGGCCTATCCACGGCCGGTTCATCCGATGTTCCTGGAAGCTATGTACCGCGCTCCACACGGCACGTTTCCCGGTTTTCCAGGAGGTCTCCCACCGTCTGGTGGCGGACCAGAATCCCGACTGCTACCGCCACCGCCACCCTTCGGAACTACACGTAGTAGTTTTCCTTTTTTAGGACCACTCGTGAACGGGTTGAGTGGCGGTAGGCCAGGAGGATTTGATATCCTCGCCCGACCACCGCTCAGCGCGTTCCCCAGCATGAAGCCGTTCCCAGAAGTAATGTCGCATCACCATCACCATCATCATCACCCCCACGGAAAACCGAAGGATCGTTACTCGTGCAAATTTTGTGGCAAGGTGTTCCCAAGGTCAGCAAACCTCACGAGGCATCTCCGAACTCATACCGGCGAACAACCTTACAAGTGCAAATACTGCGAGAGGTCATTCAGCATTTCTAGTAACCTTCAACGTCACGTACGCAACATCCACAACAAAGAGAAGCCCTTCAAATGTCCATTGTGCGAACGGTGTTTCGGTCAGCAGACGAACCTCGATCGTCACTTGAAGAAGCACGAGGCGGACGACGGAAGCGGCGTTGTTGCCGTAGCTGATTCTCCGGGTAGTAGCAACGAAAATGAACGGGAAGATTCGTGCTTCGACGAGATCAGGTCGTTCATTGGCAAAGTAACCGAAGGAGATGGATACGGAATCCCTCACAATTACCCCGCGTACTTACCTGATCGACTCCACGGCCTCCATGACCCAAAAATCGAAGGGGAGTATGACGAGGACGAGGATAGTGAAGAGGGAGTATCCCCCCTCGAAGAAGCGGACGTCATGTCTCCCATGGATACAAAAGAGTCACCCCCACCCCCGTACGAGCTCAAGCTTAGGGATAAGCAAGAATTGCTCAACAATAACACAGCCGAACCAGTGATAGAGATATCGACATAGCCAACAGGGCGAATCCGACGCCGAGTACAACCGCGACGGCGAGGGCCACCCGGATTTCAGTTTACATAATCGCTTCTTCGCTAAGGACCGTTTCTTGTTTTTTTCTCTCTTCGTTTGTTATTTTGTTCCCGACAGGCAATTCGTTCTAATTCGGTGTCGCGCAGAGACAACGAACGCAATGCAGAAAAAAACCCCTTACGAGCCTCACAGACAAGCCTATAATTTATAGGGCCCTCTTTCGATAGCTATAGTTCCTACAGACTCGTCGACCATAATTTATAGCTACGAGATTGTACAAAACGCAGGCACGTAACTACTTATTTTATTCTTATTTCTATTCATTTTCTCTTGGGTCTGTCGCATCAATTGATTTTTCATTCGTTATCGATATCGACACAGCCCCTTAATACGATCGTACCTTCTTCGCGTGTCCTCATCTTCTAGAATGGCGCTTTACCGATATTTTTTAATCACAGTACGGTACTATCAATGAAATTGAATAACATGATAAATTAACGAAAGTTTGTGATCATTGTTTTCTTTTTCTTTCCCTGTATATAAACTCTGTAGCAGCCTGTTCGGAGCTTTTCATATTTTTTATTCTCCCTTCTACGGATTTACGTGCGCTATGGGTTTCAATGCTGCATGAATGATCGAATTTTTTCTTTTTTCTTTCTTCTTATTTTCCACCAATTCCTTTATTTCTCGCAGAGTCATTCGATCCCATTAGAATTTTCCCAGCAGACCGTTCCGTACCAGTGAATTTCTGTGCAAAGTCAATAATTGAAAAACAGAAACGGCAATTGTTTCGGTAATGCGTCTCCTTTAGTCATCGGTTTCCCTTGCACACCGATATTTATCATTACAATTACGATAATTATACTATAATTCTTGTTATTATTGTCATCATTGTCATTTCCATTTGTAATTACTATGACTGCTTGATAATTATATCATTATCATTATTTTTATAATTACTATTATTGCTATTATTACTATTATTATTATTATTATTATTAAAATTAATATTATTATTGTCAAACTCGTACAAACGATCGACGAATTTCAAATTCCGTAGTCAAAAGGAAATTTTGTGGGGAAAACGAAAGGAAACAAGCAAAAAAAAAAAACACATTTCGCAAGTAAATTTATAACAAGTGTACGCACCTACGTATTATGTACATACATGCATACATACATATACTATTATGTCAAAATTTATATAATGACAGGCCAAAGTTGAAAAGGAAAGATCAAAAAACGAAAGCGAGTGAAGAAAAACAAAAAATAAATAAATAAAAGTAAAAGAAAAACAATGTAATTACGAAATTATGAAGAAGAGGGAAAAACAGAAATTGAAAAAAAAAAAAAAACAGAAAAAAAAATGTTATGTACAAATCTTCATTAGATGATAATATTTGTAAAAAAGATAGAAAAAGAAACCTGCGTAATTCTTAATATATTATTATTATTATTATTATTATTATCATTATTATTATTAGTATCATCATAATTATCATATTAATTATATTGTAGTGAGAGGCGTTTCGTCGTATACATAGTATACTATATCTAGGTATACTATAGGAAATAAAAATGAATGAACACTCGATGTTCAGTGAAAGAGAGAAAGAAACGTTGAAATAAGTATAAATACCGATTTTTCGGTGCCTCCGTACCTCCTTTACTATAAATAAATATAGAAAATTTTGAATAACAATATATATATATATATATACATACATAATGTGCTGCGTACCCCGTCGGATTTTTAGTACTCCGCACAAGATCTATATAAATTAGCCTATACTAATTATGTATGATTAACCGATATAACTATGATCGTAAGTATCATTCGTTATCATAGATAGGGAATATACCTTAATAATACACGCGTATACGTATGTATCTATGCATGCACGTGTGTATTTATGTATGTACAAAAATACATACGTACGTATGTACATGTACATGCATACGTACGTACGTACGTACGTATACAGCCTGACACAGAGATGACGGGGGCCGTGGCATCGTCACTTCTTTTTCACTTAAGATTTAATCAACATGTTACATGTTCCACATATCTCTCCGTAGATGATAAAGAATAAGAAGAAGAAGAAAAAAAGGAAGTAGAAGAAGAAGAAGAAAAAGGGAGAAAAAGAAAAGAAATTTATGAAATATTGTATAATTGTAAGTGTAGTTATATACATGCACATATACATACATACATACATGCATACATACATACATACATATACTGCGGTCAAATACTTATATTAAGAAGTCTATTACGAATCTGTCTATCCTATACATACTGTATAAACAAGAAAAGGAAAGAAAAGCAAGAGAAAAAAAAAGCATCTGTACTTCATTATTATTATTAATATTAAAATAATATACTTCAATTTATTAATATTGTCTTATTATATACCTGAGCAGCGCCTGAGGATCCGACAATTTTCGATCATTACTCGAAGTATGAAGCACGCTTCGCATAGAAGACAAATTTTTCCCAATTAACTCAATCAAAAAACTAAGTAGCACAGACTCAAGAAAATCATCGAAAGAATTTCTCAAATCACATATCAGCCTTCATCGCGGTCATGGTTGACATTCACATTCATTCTCCCACGTATCCACGTATTTGGGGACCCTATTCTTGGTTCAATAATTGCCACGATATCGAAAAACGAGTTGATTAGCGAAAGAAAATAAGCCCCCGAAACACGTGATTCTAAGATTTAATCACAGAAGAGGGTGACCAGCTGTCACCGGTTGTCATCTATTATTTCTTATCATTTATGAAAAGCAGAATTAGTTATTGACGAGTTGCCTTGCACTCGTGCCTATACGAAAATTGCACAGTCATAAGCATTGCTGGAAGTTTTCCCCGTGTTGCATGTAATGCAGCGAAGGGGTTGGTATCGTCCCGTACGCGGGGCTGCAGGGTTCTGCACTATTGACGCAAGGTAGCGAGGTCGGGGGCTGGAAGGTTTCTTTCTTAAGCCACTGGTATGGCGCGCCTAGCCGTAGGCAACTCACCTCGCACCACCTGTTGCATCCACTAGGAATTGATCATCAAAATAGTTGATAAGAGCTGCAAAATAGACGGAAGCTGACTCCAAATTATAATCTTCTCAATAATAGTGGCCCTTGGATGGCACAAAGAGCTCGATACATACTTCCTGTTCAGACCTGCGGCTCAATATGAAAGTTCTGCTTTATCTACGGTGAAATATTCGACACCGTTGACGGTGGCGGCGCGTAGCGGACACCCACGGAACTCTGAAATGAAAAATCGTTTTCTACGGATAGGTAAGTCGATAACTCAGTTTTAGTACCGGCTAGTGGCGGTACCCTTAATACTGAGTAGCGCAAAGACCGTTGGCTACGAAACATGGCAGGACAGTCAATCAAGCGAGCGGTCACGGTATTTTACTTTGTATGTAGTGTGTGCTACGCTTTAGCTTTCTAAACGGCGATAATGGATTCTACGAATCTGAATCATTGGCTATTAGGTACTGATGATATAAGATGATAGATCCGAAAACGGGTGCCTATGACTAGTAAGTCACTATACAAAGTATTGGATTGAGAAATTTTTGGAGATAATTGATTTGCTCCAGACCGCAAGACCGTTTCTGTTTGGGGGAGCTATTATATTTTCCACATTGGTAGTTCGCGGATTGGATGACCCTGCGGGTGGTCGCCGATAATAAATATCAGTCCTGATCTCGCCTCTCGCTTGTACCTCATACTTGTTGCTGAAAAATTGCGTCACTTCATCTCGTTTCTTTTTTCTTATTATCACTTTTACACTCGCGCACTGCTGCCCTTAATTGCCTGCGTGTTGAAGAATGTGAGAAAATCACGCCTCTGCTTCACTCGCCATTTATAAGCTTCCCGATTCCATTTTATGTGAATTTTTTTTCCTTTTCCAGTTCAGTTTCATTATTGTTTTCTCTCCGTTTATTTGGCCAACGCAGTTTTCTCACCGAACTTGCAGTTCCTGCTGCAGGTCTGTAATTATAATCATCGGTTTGCTCAGCGAAGTAGGTATAATGCTAATAGAACATCGCAATTGTATAGTAGAAACAGAAAGTGTCCGGTAGTAGTTATAATATTCAGTACCTACCTGCTAGCTCTCAATTGAAGAATCTAATGATCTGCACAATAAAATCAACTCCGAAGCAAAGAATATTACCTCGAGTCTGAGGTACAGGCTCTGCGAAAAGCGGGACATGGATATTTGAAATTTGCATGAATAATACGCGTCTAAGTTTACATGATACCTATATACATACTCTGCATCGGAATTGTTTCAAAACTGTTCCATGTGAAGAGAGAATGCAGCATTTGAATGAAATTTGTGATTGGCCGAACAAATAGTAATAATAACCTAAAGACAGTAAAAATAAAAATTTAGTAGCCTAGGTGCTCCGTAGTGTCATAAGCACCGGCAAACAGCGGTGATCAGTTGTTAACAATCACTTTCAACCACAAAAGAGGGCCGCGTGTTGATTGAGACAAGCGCGACTCGCTTCGGTTTTGTGAAGCAATATTCTACGCGCGAACGAACATTATTGCAAACGCAATGCGACAAAAAAAGTAAAGCTAATCACGAAATTCCACGGCTGTACCGCGCTCTGCGGCGAAGTACAGCGTGCGACGTCGTCGTTTCGCAGGAAATAGCACGTCCCTGTCTAGAAAGTGGAAAAAATCAATCTCCGATCGAACCTACAACTGTATACGAATAAGACACATACTCATTCAGGAATTGGGCGCACCGAACGACGCAGATAATTATGAACACTTTCCAAAGAATGTTAGATCAGACGGAGCAAAAAGATCCGATCCATAATGTGAGTACGAGTTGTATGTAGTACGTACGCGAACGGCGAAGTAGTAGGTAGCACTGCCGCAAATTCGTACGAAAATAAAGAGAAACTGAGCAGAGCACGGAAGTAGATTGTTATTAAAATATCACATATACTTCTCGAAGGAAGATTATGTACGACCACAGATGTCCGAATGAATCATGACGTGGCTGTGAAGATGTAAATAATTTGCATGAAATAGTCCTCGACTGTTTTTTGTCAATTCATCTACCGATTTGCGCCAAGGCAATACGGCAGGAAGGAAAGGGGCCTGCACGTTTCCTTTCATTTCAACGCATGATCGCTCTCGATATCCATCTCGCAATTAGTTTAGCCATCCGCGGACGCGGGCCCCGGGCCTCGGATCCCGGTGTTTCCGTAACCGAATTTGGACGCTTTTAGAAACGTTGGAGATATGTATGGATAGCTATATCCATAGCAGGTGAGCCGGGGACTAAACACGTAAGAGAATCTGTTTTATCCGTGAATTGAGGAAAAGGTTCACGGAACGCGGAGGTTTACGATTATTACAGCAAGTTACAGGATGAAGAAACGGGAAAGTGCAGGTAAAATGTGCCTCTTTAAACTTGTTTATATAGTCCAAACTACACTCGTTCAATTTATCATCGTAGTTACTTGCGAACACAAAGCAACACCTTTCTAACAGTAAGGTAAATGCATAGTTTTCATATTTAATGTAGTACGCATACCGCCAAGAAACTTTCCAAGATGCTTGAAGCATCTGGACTGTCGGCAGGAAATTCTACAAGCATTGATCCGAAAAACAAGCAGGAATCCTCCTTGTTTCTACTACCCGTTATACAGATTTGAGTTGGGCGCCAGATCAAACTGAGCTTCTACCCCGCAGACTAACTTTCGATCAACTTTTCCGATGGATCTCCTTCGCCCAATAACGGAAAAAGCTTTCGCTCGAATCGAGCTATACCTCCAACTATGTTCGACCTGCACGGTCCGATACCGCGAGCACCAGTAGATATAGTTTTCAGGTTCGATATAGGTATATATACCTGGATGTGGCATGTACTAGGCGGTTGGGCGGGAATACCTAGCGGAGAGAAGATCTCACTGCGCATTCCAGAGTTTTTCCGAGGAAACTGTTATAGCCTGACTCAACCTGACTTGACTCGACTTAACCCAGTCGAACCCAACCTATAAATATTTTTTCCAATCCACGGTGCAGCGGGATGCAACGACCGGACGGAATGACAATAAAATCGTAGCGAAAGAGCAGAAATAATGCGAGTAGATGAATGAAAATAATATGAGAACGAGGGAAAAAAAGAAGAACCGCGGAAAGGAAATGGCATTATGTTCGACGTGCCAGTAGGCGATGCAGTCGCCGTGGAACGCAGCCGCCTTTATTTACGATCTATTAAACTATTAAGGATACAGTTACTCCGAGGCTGTTACTACTACTGCCTAGACTCTTTTCTTATTTTTAATATCATAGAATTTATGCGATTGTGGAAAACTGTGCCATTCCTACTTGGAAAAAGTGTAGGCTAGCGGAAGAATGGCGCGACAAAAAAAGTTAGACTCAACTTTTCAAGTTTTTCGTTTCCGTAGACGTATTCTGATAACGGTAAATTTTTCTAGCTTTTACCTAAACACACGAGAATCAATCGATGCAAAAATTATGCAACTACGGGTAGCGGCTGTGTGCCGAACAGCTGTGTTTCTAATTGAATCTGTCACCGTACAATGAAACAATGAATTATAGGCGCCTGATGGTGTGTAAGGTACCGAAAAATTCTGTCCGGTGTCGTTACCAGTGCTTTCTAAACTTTTTTTCTCATAGATAGGTGAGTACATACTACAAGCAGTTGACTACGTGAGCTGAGAAACGTTTCGACACCCTCGTCAACACTCTTTCTCTTTTCTTTCTTTTCTGTCTGTCTTCTTGTTACCCAAAGCAGAAAATTAGAGTTTGTTTTTTCGTACCTAATTGTAGAACTAATCGTTCTCTCAGGACGAAGCCGGAGAAAAGAAAAAGAAGCGGAAGGAGGAGAAGGCAAAAAACGACTAACGGCACTCAACAAAACTATGAGAAGAATATTTTCTCCCGTAATCGAAATCCATCAAAGATCCAGTTTGGAAAGCACTGCGTTTGGGAACCCTCCGGCTGTATGGAGTCTTGACCACTCTTTTTCCTAACGCGCAGCTTACGCCCACTATATCATATCGGATCGAACCATATTATAGACAACTGACGAGACAGGTTGTTGTAATCAAAATAAGAAAGTGTCGTACTAGTGATGAAGTAGTCCCCCCGCCTACATTTACAAACGACTCAAGCCACGGGCTTCTCTTCTGTTCGAAAGTATAAAGCTTCTGCAGATCTTCAAAAAATCATTTCTCTCGTCACAATCTCACTCTGCGGTTGAGTATGTAGCTTCAATTCGGTCATTGCAGTGATACGCGCTTGTATTGATGCCGAAAACGGAATATTCATAGGCGGCTGATGATATCAATCGATTATGAATAGTCTTCTACTCTTCTTGCATTATACAGAGTATCGTGAGAAGTAGCTCCATCTTCTCTCCACGACAGCGGATGTCTGGTACCCTCGGGGCAAAGACCTAAGGCTCGGGAATGACCCGGGTGCTCCCACTCGTCCGCTAGTTTTCTGCAGCAGCCGAGTGTCCACCTTGCCACCAACTCATCTCCTGGACCAGGATCCGAGAGATAACAGGATCCCATACGTCTTTCGTTTTATCCAAGCCTCTCTCGCCTCTTCCTACGCTAATCTCGTGACGCGGCATCGGATCGGCCGCGGCGCTGAAAAATTTCCGGGATACCAATGCGAGAGGGAGAAGGCGTTGTGGAGAAAAAGGAAGCAAAAGAAAAAAACAAGCACCGGAGATGTGTACACGGACGCGAGCGAACCCGCCCGTGTTGAATTTTGTCTGAGACCGCGAAGTTGATCTTACAATTGATCGACTGCGTGAACATGCGTACAACCGGCGAACCTTCAAGTTTCGGCCAATCGACCATGTTCCGATGGGCATTCGATTCTTCCAAAATTCCTTACCAACAGTTTCATTATTCTCGTAGAATTACTCGTAATAATTAAACCGGTAGGTGTAGTCTACCGATAATATGAAATGTCGGCTTTGAAATGTAGTTGACCAGCCGCGACTCTGTTCAACGTTGTATATCATTTTTTATAGCAACTACTACTGTTACTATTGCCAGTGACAAATCGGACTCACGGCCGGAGTTCGTGCTGCTCTGACATACTTTATTCTCCATTTGTTTCAACTACGGAGTCAACGTGACTCCAGTACCGCGATCAATTTTATATACGTTGAAAATCAAAAGAACCACGAAAACCAAAACGAAAGAAGACGAAGTTCGGGCGACACCAATGAATCCCACTCTAAAATATAGGAGTATATATATATAGGTATATAAATATATACATATATACAGGTGGGGTGGACCAGGGTCAGCAGTAGCATGGCGAATATCTCGCTAAATATAGCAAGTACGTTCGAATCCTGGCAACACGGATGTTTGGGGTGGCGTATAGCAGATCCGAACGTAGTTGATCAGGACCCCGCGGTTTGCCGCGGGACGTAGACGTATTTACAGGAGCGAGTCGATATTCCGAGCCCAAGGTAAAACTTCCACGTTTTCAGTTTCACATGAATATCTGAATCTCTACGCTATGTATCTTAAATATTTTCTTTTCATGTTTTCTTGAACATTTTTATTGTCAGCTTTCACAGTCTTTCGGGGCTAATTGGTTTTAGAACATGATGAAAATTCCGAATTTGAAGATAACAAAACCGTTTCGGCTCAGTTGCGACAGTTCGTCCGGGGCGATTGTAGCATTCTGATCAGGGATTATTGTAACATTCAGTGCCGTCTTCAGGCCCTGGGGCCCCGGCTCTAGGGGGCCCAGCATTCAGCGTAAAAATTGTTTTCTTGGACCGAAAATTTAAATTTTGAACCGTTTTGAACATTTATGAGCAAAATGAAGCTATGCTAACTGCAAATTTGACTTTTTGTTAACTATAAGTAAAAAAAATAATACCACGGGGACCCCCCGTAGAACTTTTGGCCCGTGGCCCCGCGTCTCCAAGGACAGCACTGGTAACATCAGAGCTATCTTGATATGGAAATGTTATACGATTTACAAATCGACATTCTCGGAGACAATAATCCTCATAAGAGTGTTTCCAGTCGTTAAGAGTTGATATGATATATATTATATTTATATTCAAGTAAATATACGATAGTCCAGTATATACGTGATATTCATTGATTGAGAAACTCGTTCCTGGTCGTAATGTATGAGTCTGATCGAATAAACGACGTAATTTCGCATGAGAATCTTGTGCAACAACTGACCCCATCTACCGTTACAACTGCCCCGGGGTCGGATCGGGGTCGGTTGTAAAATTTTTCTACGTTTTCTTTATAGGCCTATACTTTGTCTCTATATATATTAGACGGTTCTGTTCAGTACGATTTTGTCAGCAATCGAATGCTCTTTACTACGACACGTGACATTCGCGTGGCCGTTATAGTTTGAGCGCAATGAAGGCGAAAACGTAAACGCAAACCGTTACGACTGGCCCCGGTCTGCCCCATATATACACCAGAATCTGACGTACCTATACGTATCGAGTTTACACAAATGAATAATATATGCGTACGCATATATCGGTCGACACAACATGTCTGTAGCGAAATTTCTTTCACGTATATAATTTACATGCATAAACGCGTTTATATCTTTTTTTCATTGACAACGAATTTCAACTTAATTTTTATAGTTTACTGTGGCAATGGAGAATCCTCCGATGATAATCTGACATTTACATTCGCTGGATGTGATCCGTGCACTCATACGTATAGGTACGATTTGCGGAAATTTATCAGATCGGAGTAATTTTGTCTTCTCTTTTCTTTTTTCTTCTTTCTCCCGTTGTTGCTTTTTTGCCGTTTTCATTCCTTTTCGTCTACGGAGCGATCAACGGGATATTAATCTGGCCGCGGGAAGATTGATTATGGAAGAAAATAAAAAATTTGAATGTCTCGTGAGAGAAATCGGGTGAGACCGATTTTGTGCTTGCATTACTAATAACATAATCAATTATCTTCTTTATTCAATAAAATTGGAATTGATTGATTTTAGAAATTGGTGTGTCGAGTAGACTGATTGATTATATTTACGTACTCCCAAGTTAAGAACACTATTTATTCTGGTTTGAAGACAGATCGTTTCCTAGTTCGCATGTACAATATTAAGGCGATCGGATGATCGGACGATCCTGAAAGCCAAAAAACAGACGGGCTGCAAATTCATTAAACGTACGGCAGCATAGTGTGAAAAAACAAAACCGTCGAAACTGATAAATGACGAACGTTACAGTCCTTCCGATAGTTACAGGTATAATTGAAACTAGTACCGAAACCGAAAGCGTCCTTCCCGAAGCTCGTCACGCGAATCGAGAAGCATAATTCAGTAAGAGCTGAGTGGGCAGGCTCACGGTCGTGATCAAGGAAGTGTCGATTTTCAATGGATCGATCATTATTGGCATATTGGGATCGATATCTAACACTATATAGTCTTACCGTTTGATAATCCTGTATACCGATCTTATAACTTTTCGTCACAGTTCTACAGCAGTGAGAGAATTGCGTTGTTGAGAAATTGTTGTCGCCTGACGCATAATAGCTACTCGCAAAGACTTCTCACGATCGTCAAGGTGTACCGATACTTCATAATCGGTGCAAGTTCTGCCCCAACGGAGATATACCTACACGGTGCAGGTTGATATCTCGTTGGTTCGGGAAGCACGAGTACCACCTATGCAGAGAATTTATTCTCGTTTACGACTGATCAGGAGATTTTTATTCATTGCCGTCTGAAATATGTACCTATGTATCGTATATATAGATGTATCTATCTGAAGTGCGCACCGTGCCGCGTGAAGCCGATTGGAAAATGAATATCAAATTCACGAAGAAAGCCCGCGTCCGAATGAAGGCAGGCGGACAGTGTTGAATTGCGGCATGAATCGCCACGCACGAAACCACGGCTGTGTAAAAATGAAGAGGGAAAAAAATGGTGGAGAAATAAAAAGAAAAAAAACCGGCGCAGAGTTACGTGAATCTGCCGCTTACCGCCGCAATCGATGTTACCGATGTTCGCCCGTAAACACGATAATTATGTTGTAACGAGAAATCGCTCCGCGTAGATATATAACTGCAGAGTAGTTCTCTTTATATTGTTGGTTATCGAGTTATAGTTAGTTATGGTTGGTTAGCTAGTTATCCGGCTACGAGGATCACCTCCGTTGTCACAATAATTCACCTTGAAAATTCTCGGCTATTTTCCATCGGACGCGGTGCAGGCTATCGCGCGGTTGCGTAACATTCATTTGCATTACTAAATTTACATTAATTGAGATGAATCGCGGCTCAAGGCAGCCAAGCAGAGCATCGATACGTGCGTCAGCGTTCGTTCAGCGATATATGCAGCGGGATGATAGTGACGGAAAAAAAAAGAAAAAAGCAGAGAAAAAAATCAGGTCTGATCAGAATCGGGATCGAATACCGAATACACTATACTGTGAATATCATACTTTGAGCAGATTACTCACACATAGCGTATGCTCAATCCTTCAAACTGAGACGGGATATTAGACGAGCGGTATAGGTACATACGTACACCTATATCGGGTCGAATGTACGGTCCTCTCGCAGGACTCTCATAGAGCTGAAAGATCACAACGAAGAGATAAAGTATGGCAGAGTTCGGAGCTGTGGCAAATCTAAGTGGATGGACGAATGAGAATAGAAAGAGAAAGAAAAGAGAACAAAAATGGGGGGATTAGGTCGGAATCAGATTTTTGATCGACGCGGCGCGCCGCGTCGAAGATCGATCGCATGGTATTGCATGAAACGTGCCAATGAAACGCAAAACATTTCACATTTCGTGTACCTATACGGACGATCGATATCCTGCAGCAACTGATTGTGAGTAGTAGGCAGATACTTATACATGGTGTGTATGCACACAATACAGACGTACGTGAGCATAAGTTGGCAATGATCAATAAGCACCGAAATGCCAAGGGATCACGTCGATCATTTGATCTCCCCGAGGCCAAAGAGATAATCGGAGTGCGGGAGTCGGTATATCTCGGGTCGGAGGACCGTGCTCCGGTGACGAAAAAACGTGTATGTCTTACATAAAACGCGACCACGCCCTGCCCCATACCTTCGAGGTCCTGGCTTCGGGTGCACGAGACTCGTAGATATATGGAACCTGGGGTATATACTATGTGTACGTTATCACATAGGTTCCTGGTTTCTGCTATACCTAGTTCAGTTCGCAGTCCTACCCACCCATAATATAGCCTGTACACACATTAACGTGTCAATATTACGTGCGTGTTACTGCCCTGCGGAAGTGGTCGTGAGCGTGCGGTGGCGGCAATCGGTAGTATATGCACGGAGTATATAGACCGAAGAGCAGAAGCATTCGAGATAGTTGTATACCTACCCGGTATAAATGAATACGAATGGTAGCGGCATAATAGCGCTGCAGGTCGGATGAAAAATGGTAACGCGATAGGAAGACACGGGAGGACTAATCACTATGATTTGGCCGTTTGAAACGATCCGGGAATTAATAACGAGATCATTAGAGAAGTCGGAGAGACCACCGTAGGCAGGTAAAGCTGGATCTGACTCTAATTCGAACGTTCGAGAGATCGTAAATTTCGCGTTTTACTCGGTAATTTTCCGTTCATTGTTTCTCTCCTTCTTTCTTCGTCACAAAGTCTGTCTCTCCGTGCGTTTGCACGCTCGTTTGCGAGGTAGGTTTCCATCGCATTGTAGATACAGAAGCCCAATACCGATTCGCGAGGGATATTGAAATTGTTAAAGAACTGGCTCCGGCCGCAAATCGTCCGAGGCGATTCGTTTGTTGATCAATCGGTTCATAACAAACGTTACGAAACTGTCCGTGATGTTATAGTAATCAGGAGACCGACGATCGGACCGGACAGTACACACCTACCGATCGGTGTAGGTATACTATTGAAAAGTGAAAAGGTGCTATCCGAACTGAACGTTTCATCCAATGAATTGAATCCAATGACCGTTGAAAAACCGCATATTTCATCGATTTCATCGGTTTCAACAACTCCGATATCGGTTTCTATCTTCAACGGTCCCTAACGCCGATTGCAACCTGACTGATTACTCCAATACCTGATGCTGCTCCATATTTCATACAGTTTGATGGCCAAATTTCGGCCAGTTATACAGCAGCAATTAATTTCACTGCATCGATCACCCGGGCGTGCAGGTCGATTTATAGAGATCGGTAGAGCTAGTTTTATGGAGCGATGTTCATAGTCCCATCTTGAAGATCGATTTCCATCTTCCGATCGGTTTTCCTCAGGATCACGCGACGCACTGGAACTCCGCGCGTGTAGGTGTACACCTAGACCGAAAGAAGTAGCTGGGAAGATATGAGGATATACAATTGACATCGTAAAGAAGAAACTCGGGCTCCCCGACTGGACCCAATGTATGCCCACCTACTGCAATAATATGTGCGACGTTTGCAAGCGAGACAAACCTGTGCGTACCGATACTGTACAAATGCTGTTATTCGTTTACCCCTGTTACGAGTTGTTCGGAAAGTCGCAGAACGTGCGGCGTTGGGTAGGCAGAGGTGTAGCCACTATATCGGTGGGTATAAGTCAAGGAGGAAAGGAAAGAGCTGCGGTGAAGTTTTTCAACGGTATATAAGAGATAACTAACGCGCAGCGCTTGTATAAAAGAGACCGAAGCGCGACAGCGGCATAAACCTTCTAGTTGTAACTAGGGTCCGGAATTGCGCAACCGTTGGTATATATACGAGAGTGTACGAGATTTAGTGCATAAATTTTTCTCTTTTCGCCGCGTCCTCCCTCGCGCCGCGACCACGACGCGTCCCCCGCTCCTCCGTCGGTGTAGGAAGCGGCGGCTGCGGCGGCGGCAATACGCGTTCGCAAAGATGCAGGCGGTTTCGATATGCGCCTGTGTGCGTCGGGCGTGGTCGCGCGGTGGCCATGGAATGCGCTCACTTTCACCAGGCCAGATAGCGCGCGCGCGCGATTACCAACACACGTACGTCTAACCTCTCTCTCAACGGGCATCCATATTACTCTCACAATCTAGTCGCAGAGCGGAATGGAGATCATTCGTGCAGCACACAGCACCTCCGATGTTCGCCATCCACCTACCTACCAACCTACCTACCTACCTTCCCGTACCAACACGTAGACACATCACATTTCATACATACTTGCATACGCGTTACCCCGCGATCACGCGAACATGTACGCCTTAGCGCACTTCCCATCTACATGGTGTTGCCCAAGATTGACCTGAAAATATCGTCCCCTTCATATCACGGGGTTGGAATTGCTGTACCATGAAGCCTCGCCAGGTGCGATGTGAGGCGAAAGTTTCGCGGGGGAGAATCTGTAAATGATTTTTGTCGAGAGCTGCGAATGGCACCGGTAAACCGTTTTGGATTCAGTCACATTCATTCCTCTCTTTCGAGTAGTCGTCATCACGCTCGAAGCCTAGTGACCTGTGGAGAGGCTGGAGATTTTGATATCGCTGAAAACGGGTACCACCAGGTATATCGCGAGGAATCATGAGACCAACACATGCGCGTGATCTCTATAAGGACTGGATGCAGTCCCGTTATGATTGCAGGAGACGCCGCACTTTGCACGGACCTCTGAGCCAATGCTCTATAGTAGGACTCGTGGTGTAGGTGCTGCGGGATTGTGATTGTGATTGTTATAATGACTTTCTATACAGATTTAGATGCTCGAGATGAGAGGGATGTCCGAGAGAGGTCCGGTCCGCTGCTGCTTTGTTTTTTATTTCAATTTCAATTTCAATCTCTTTCTTCTCGTCTCTCTTTCTCTTTTTCGTCGTGCCTCTCCGGTAGTAAATCGGCGAAGGTCACACCGCCCGATCTGGTTATTATACATAACATCGCGATTGTTACGTAATACCTTTGGAACGGTGCCGCTCGCCCGACCACTCCGATCCTCGTCCCAATTAATGAACTCAATTACTACATTCCCGCACCTGCAGCGCGACACACAGAAAGATGCGAACAATCCTCGGCGATCGTCGGGGCAGACGCCTAGACCGGTCACGAAGACTAATATGGAAACACTTCATCCAGGTAGATCGGGCCTGTGAGAGCCTAGGCGAAGCCTCAACTGGATCATAAGGCAGGTCCGCTACCTCCGTCAGTAGTTTCTCGTAGCTATAGAGCAGAACTGGCTGAATATCAGCCTCCTGGCAAGTTCTCTATGCTTGACAGCCAGAGCTCTAGCTCAGTAGAATGGCATAAAATCGATGCGTACCTTTTTCGTATTGTATATTTCCTCGATCGGTGTTCGGGAAAGAGACATGCAGAAAATCAATTCATAGTGATACAATCCCGACCGGGAAGCATGAGAGAAACTAGATGGAGCGCAAAGAGATAACCAAAGGTTACCTAACGCTTTCGGTCCTACCGATATCGACCGTGATGGTTACGTGAATCCGATGAACATAACGATAGGTGGAACACGTGACGGTTAATTGCTGGAGCCTTTGGTGGATGTTGTTCTTGTCCAGCCATTATAGTCCCACGGGCTCGATTGTCTATGGTGGAGAGATTCATCGGTCGCCAGCAGTAGGTACCCCCGAAATTTAAGATACATAGATGAAACGGAAGATAAATAGGTTCCATCGGGCGTGTAGCGAGCCAGGAGAGTATCGGAATCGGGATAAATGACGACCGAGGTGGAGACCGAGTAGCGTAGATGTTAGGGACTGCGACAACCGATACAAATTATCCCTCGGCTTGACCCACCAGCTGGACTGAAAGTTCCAAAGATTCGAAGAGGTGAAATTTCATCGGATAAACCTCGACGCACCAGATGCATTTCGGGGAGAATTTATCGAGGGAGAAGGGACGAAGTGAAGGCTCATCCGACTGATCAACAATCGTCACAAAATTGCCGAACCATTTGCGCAGATATTTCGCCACACGTGGAGGCCATCGTGGAAGTGGGGGAAGAAAAAATGGAGAACTTTAGTCAGGCTGGAGCATGACTAGACTGGTTGAAGACGACGATGGATCGATATAGTACGTTCGATTCCAGAGTAATTGAAAAAGATCGGCGTTAGACGGCCGGAATTTGACAAGCTGTAAATTTGTGGTACCTACAAAACGATCGTAAAGTTAGTTTGGGTCTATAAAAGTTAATTGATATTACGATGATAAAATGGCTCGTGTATATTGGTGTATTAGTATACAGTATACTTGTATAATTATAGCTGTATGACATTACAGAAATTATTATGTCTCCGCAGCTGAAACGATCCCCTAAGGCCGGTCGGTTAGTTCCGAATGATTATTGAGCGTTTGTTTGAACTTTAAGACATTTTGATCGATTTATTGTAATCGGCAAAAGCCTGCCTTAGATCAAGATCGAGTTAATTATACCGACCGCGATGGTATCGTGCTATTTAATCTTCCCAAAGGCAAAGAAAGTTGAGAAAGATAGAAATGCAAAGATTGCCCCGTGTGTAAGAGCCGGGCAATCGATTTCAGCCATCTTTTGCGAGGATCCAGAAGACTCCTGCGTAGGCACCAATATACGCGAGTAGTGTACATGCACGTACATTCGTTCGCCGGAGCGACTCGCTTCATTCTCGTTTCGATAAAATTCCCACCGAGGCATTGAGCATTTGCGGAATTTTAACGATGGCAAAAGTTGTACGGAGATCGAAATGAAACTGGAAAGAAGAATCGATAGCTGCAGTTACTACTACTACTACTACTACTGCTGCTGCTACTACTATACTCATACTATACCGGAAGTGTAAGATCAACCTTATTGATAGTTTCCTCGAAAATTCAATGAAGAAATCTCCCCCGTGAGTTGAAACGCGCCATGCGCCTTTCATGAAGCGGATTCTTATAGAGCTGCAGGAAGAGCGTCACTGCGCGCACGCTTAGAAAGCGACCGCCCGTTGGTCTAACGAGTCTGAAGCTGACCACCAGCAGGCAGCCGGTCTGATCTCGATACCGATACTCGAATTACAAAGATGAAACAACGATAAAGATGCCAATTAAGATCCATCAGCCATGCAAACACGTACGCCTTCTTTTATCCATCACCCCCCTCGCACGCAGTATTCTTGTAATTTTACCTTGTAAAGACCTTGTAATTTTACCGCCCGCTTTCACGCCGCGAACGATCCACCCCGAGGATCGCTGAAGATATGCGACTTTCGATTGGAGCGCGACTTTGAAGCAGTGAATCCAGAAGTTACATGTATCGGTAATCGATCGGTAATGTTTGGCTAAATTTCCTATCTCGCTATTCCATTCACTAAGTACCCGAGAATTTTGAATCGCCTTCTTCCGTCCGAGGAATATAGTAACCGAGCAAAACCGTCGATCTCGAAAATATTTTTCGACCAACTAGTGTCATCGATTCCGTGATGGTATCCAAAATTTGAATAGTCATATGAATCCTATTCTATCTCAACCCTCCACCGACGTATTCTGCACAATCTCTTACGGTTATAACTTCAACATATACAGCCAGGGATGATTTATTTTTGAAAGGAAAGTGGAGTAGGTAGTAGATACAAAGTATACAGCTGTGCAAAGAGTCTCCGTTGAATGCAGTGGGCGTCGCGGCGTCGTCTAGCTGCAGTGCCGGACGGCATCGGCTCTCGCATTGCAGCTCCGTAGGTACAACGTGTGGAGAATCGCACGAATCTCTAACTCGCGAGCCTCTGGTTGCCCTCTAATGTATCCCGCTACGTTATATATAACGCGCATAGACAAGGCGATAGGAAATTGCTTTCGACTCGGGGAGGAGGGAGGAAGATGGAACTTGAGAGGTGCGTGGAAGTTGAGAAGTCGAGAAGTCGAGAAGTCGAGAAGTTGAGAAGTTTAGAAGTCCTAGCCTGGAGAGATGTTGAGGGAGCGTAGAAACCGGCAGCTACGGACGCGGGTAATCCGAGGCTTAGATGCACCGCGATAGGAACACCGCGGCCAGCGGGCGAGAGGGCGGAAAGGCGGGCATCGGTAGCCGACGGCCGCGACCGGGTCCATACTATACGTAGGTACCTACATACGAACCGAGTTACCGGGAGAATGCTAGTCCAAGCATGGGCGGCCGCTCGGTGGTGGCCGGTGCCTTCAAAAATGTAGGAGTAGTAGGTATCTAGTGAGGTATATACGGTACACCTATGTCTGTATGTATATAGGGAGTGGACCGTCGTTTATATCACTATACGCAGTGGCTCTCGATTTTGCTCTAGTTTGACGGGCGTTGTCTTCGCCAGAGGCCATACCGCTGTTTACGCAACATCGACAAAACCCGACTTCATCTGGACTAGCCTCATTCCGCCTGGAGGGCATTCCGCGGTTCCTAGGAGGGAAGAGTTGCGGATCGGCTCACAATCGAACTCCCGTGCGTATCCTGCACCGTCGTCAAATTCACCAGCCGGTTTTTTCTTTCCCTTTTTCTTTTTCTTTTTCTTTTCCTTTTTCTTTTTCTTTTATCCTTCGCGATGCATAAAGGCGCGGTTGCGTTGAGAACCTCTAAACTCGAAGCCGAGTCCGGAGTACTTTATCTCTAGGATGTGGGTCGCGACTGCCGCCTGCCACGCGAACCGAACGGCCGCGGCGTACCTACTATCTTCGGCTCCGTGCACACCGAGGAATATCACGATATGAGACAAAGATTTTCTATACTACGTCAGAACTAGTCCAACCGATTTTCAATATCCCATTCCTGGATAGGAGGTGGGCATATTATGTTCGGGAGCATCCGCGTTGATGGCTAATAATTACGCAAAGAAATCCTGTATCTATAAACCGCGGCGATTTATGACGATCAATTTCATAGCGAGTAGCCAACTCGAGGCTTGGCTTGGCTTGGCTTGGCTTGGCTTGGCTTGGCTTGGCTTGGCTCGGCCGGAGACTATATTTAATAGCAAATTATAACGCGTCGAGGCGCGATTCGCTGGTTAATATTCACCTCGTTATATCTCTTACTAATTTATTAACTCCGAACGAGATATTGACGTTGTTTGTTCGTCCGAGGTTCTTCTTGGCGTAGCATAAGGATAGGTAGAGCGCGATTTCTCGGGCGACTAATAAATTACAGTAACGTAAAAGGATAAACCGCCCATCCGACACGGAAGCTGAATAGATTGAACGCCCTCTCTGTTTCCATGCCGCGTTACAAATCGGTGATTAAACGGTAACGTCGATTCGTCGATAAAATGAATCCTCTAGGAATATATATATACCAACCTGGAGCTGAAAGAATTTCTTTCTTCGCTTTCATCTCATTTATTTTACAACAATCGATGTACTGTTAGTAATTATAACGTCACCGTAAGAAATGTGAAATCCGAAGCCGAAGAATCAATCTGTAAAACCATAATTATAACGGTGAAAGGACAATGAGAAGGAGAACCGGCCGAGAACGAACAGCGCCGGTACGTACATTTGACGATGAAATATTGACCCTAACTACAATATAAGAGCGGATCTCCACGCGTTGCGACAAATACAAAGAGCCCGTCCATTTACGCGGGGATTACACTTATGGACTGCCAGCTACTCGGGATTATGACGAATGTCGACCTGCCCTGCCCGGGCGATCCTCTTCTCCGCGAGATCTCCTTTCGTGAGATACATCAACGTTCCGGACGTTCCGGTTAATGGCCCATTCGCGCAACGGGTTTAAGAATTGGGTCGAATGTATTTTGTCCGATTAATCTTGCAAATGGACAGTTTTGTCTCTTCAATACTCGGCCCCGAGTCCCAGCTTTGTGATTAGAATGTCACGGGTTGAAATCCATTCGCATTGCCTCGCACCTAATTATTCACCGCGACGAAATTTCGGGACGAAGAATTCGGAACGGCTGCACAAATATCCTCAATGTAATTCATCGTATACTTTGCGACGAGGGTACGAAGACGTGCGGAATGAGCGACCAGTCTCCGGCTCCGATCCCATATAGCAATCCCATACTCAGTAGCTACATGTACAGTAGCTAGGCGGCCGAGGCAAGTCTTCTCCGCAAATGGCGCAAGACGTCGGACGACGCCCTTTTGCGACATACGGGTAAAAAAGAATCCCCCGCAAATCTGTCAGGGACGAGCGAACCTGATTCTTCTCAGTGGAAAGTAGTGATAGGTACGGTTCTCGATCGGCTCTTCTGCAGAGAGAAGCGATCGAGAGTCGAATCGTATGTATGTACAAGCCTGCGGAGAATACCGGCTTGTAATGCTCGTTTTATGAACCCTGCGGATTTTTATATCCTCTTCGGAAAAATCCTTCAGCGGTTTGTGGAGTAGCTCCGGCTATCGCTCCGGTATACGAACGGAGCTAGGTATTGGTGAAACGAAATGATCTCTTTTTACTCGAAACAGATTTGGTCGTAAATCGCGACCGAAACCGATTTTTCTTATGGTCTGTCGACTTTTTACACAAATCGATTCACGATGAGCAATTTGATGAAACATTGCGAGCCAGCGGCGCGGCGTGAATCCTAGTTGATATATATACTAAATTAAGTTGGTACCCTGGACCAACGTCTGTAGCTTACTTCAAAGGAAACATCGGTCACGATGGCTATGGGAGGCAAAATCTATTATGAGTCCATAAACATTCTCGACCGATTCATTCTTCCGTTTCATTTCATTTCTTTTCCGTTCGTTCGACGATATTGTTAGCCTCGTCCGGTCTGCTCTGCTTCACTTTCGATATACTTTCAAAGCTGATGTATCCAGTATCACTCTCCTTGGTTGGTCCGAGTAGAGAGTCCGAGAGTCTCCTCACTTTCATTATAGAATAAACTGGAACTAGATCACCGTGTGGCTCTACGCGTGCTTTTCCGTTGGGAGTTGCTGGTCGGGTGTTGGGTGTATAGCGGAGGCTGCCGCTCCGCTGCTCCGTAACATTTATTTTGTACCGGCCACCTGCGGTCATATCTTATACCAACAGATACGACCGGGAGTTTCATTTAATTGGTATACTTTGCTCAAGGACTGTATACTCATCGTCCCCTGAGCCCCTGCGGATAAATTTCTAATTCAATTGCAATATTCTCCGCCAATAATGCCAGAATTCGGAAAATCGGTATGCGATTGGTCTCCAGCCAACGTCGCTTGACTCTATGAAACCGTAAGACGAAAAGACGACAAACGGCCGAACAAGAAAAATACCATTGGAGAGTTGATCGTTTCTCCTCGTATCTCCTCTCCGGCGGCAAAGCGTACGTTGCATGTACCTAATCGCTGAGGATATTTTTGCGACGTATCGATGAAGGTATAACGCACACGCGAGCATGTCGTGCATGGGGCACGGCTCTTGCCGGTTGCCAACTCTCGGTCTCGCCTCGGCCTAGCTGGCTCGGTAGAAAGATATATTATTCATAAATTGAAATAAGGAACAAAAAATAAACGGCACACGCCTTACGGTGGCGGCGGACAGCTCGCCGCACGTATGTACGTACCTATGCTCGTAGAGACGCGATACATGCACCGGAGCACGCTGCTGCAAAACCCAGGCGAAGCTTTCTCTGGACCACCCCGCCTCCTGTACCCCGTTGGGTCCCGTTCAAGCCCCGCGGGACCCCCGTGGTGCCCCTCGCCCACGATTGAACGCCCGTAACACGGGCTCCACGGGTGCACGAGCGTACTTTACTCAACTACCGTGTTTCCAATTAGCTCCTCGTTAATGCGAACAGCGGAGACCGTTCGATCCCATCCTTTTGTTCTAGTTTTAGATACTATAATCTCGGCAGGTTAAGCTCGGAATCGCTCCACCCGACCCAGAAATATCAGGCTCCCGTTATTTTTCTTACCGAGGCAAGGTTTCGTCGCGGAGTAGTCGCGATGAGGAAATAGGCGTATCTTCGATCCAGCTATCGGAATATAGAGGAGAAAACACGTTCGCTAATTCTAGACGAATTTCTACAACTCTCTCGGGGAATCGAAACATTTCATAGTTTTCCACAAGAAATTGTAGTTTTTTTTTTTTCCAATTTGGGCGACGAGAACGACTACTTTTCGTCAACGACCAGAACAGAGTTTACAATTTTCTCGAAAAAAAAACTACGAGAATCTGACAATTTTTTACGAAAATGTTCCGAATTCTCGATAAAGTTGCGGAAATTCGTAGAAATAGAAATCTTCGCCGGGGCCTCCGCTAGCTTGATCATGATCAGATTTTTGTATTTCTGCTACCGATCTCTGGATCGATCAATGTAGGAACGATCGGCGAATGTAATCTTTGTCGGTTCTGTCGTTTATCCCTGATAGTGAGAAAAGACATAGATAGCTAATTGCTAGCAATAAAAAGTTCGCACCTGTGATCTGACTAGACTAGACTCTGAACTCACAGCGGAAGAACGTCATGATTTGGCGATTCAACAAAGAATATTACCGTAAAGGCATATTCGAGTGATTTTCTTCGGTTAATTACATACATGAATAAAACTGACTACCTTGAACTGCGGAACGCGTACCTGGACCTATCAAGGGGACGTGTATGTTATCAAGACCACATTTGCCTTTGTCGGTTTGCGAATTATTGTGGCTTTTGGAGATATTTATAAGCCTGTGAAAATCGCCATTAGGTTGGGAAATGCGTTGTCAGCAATTTCGTTGGACTTCAGCCCTCCGATTCTCTCTGTTCGGTATTTTTTTTAAAAATCTTCGGCATTAATCGTTCGGAATTCAATCGTGGAACATTGTCCATTTCCAGGATTAGCACGCTCAGCTCTGATTCTGCTACCAATCAGGGTTCTATTCGTTCTCAAATTTGTCTCTTTTCATTTTTCAAATTTCAGGATCTTGATACAAAATCTGACAATCTGGATCACCCGCTAAAAAATCCTACCTGTATCCAACATACGGTACTATGCTTGAGAAGTTCTGATCCATGGAAAGATCAAATTGGCTCCAGTTATTCGACTTTGAGATCCTTCGGATGGAAAATGCGAAAAACAAAAAAGAATTCAGCTTGTTACGCTATCAAGGTTTTAAACTTATTTTATTAACAGTAATTGGTCTATCCTTGGTATTGTGATGTAAAATGAGATGAAATTATATAATAATAATCCTAATGATTGCTATTTGGTTTAAGCAATTCCACCGAGTCGACCGGGTCACTTTTTCGCCTTGAACAGCTAAAACTCGACGAATTCTCCGCACCTTCCTACCTTCTACTTTTCAAAGTTCTAAAAATATTTTTTTTAATAAGACTCATGTCTCGTGTATGACTAAATGTTCGTTCAAAAAAAGTATAATACATCAACTATTTTATTGACTATCATTAACAATGTATAAAAATCTCTGCTAGCAGCTTTTTTTAGCATAAAATCGCGTTGAACGTGAAAGATTCAGTTTTTTGGGGGTTTTCTTCGCATTTTCGGTCTCGTAAGTAAATCTCCTCGCGGAATCTGATCAACATCGTATCAATTTTTCTTAGGCCCTGGCTTGGGAATGCTAGACTGTAGATGAAAATATTTGTTATCAGAATTATTGGCTCGACGATTTGGAGAAGCCTCGGGGACCTTATTTTTCGAAATAGAAGTGTTGAACAAGGAATTGGAAGAAACGCTGCCCACTTTCTGCTGACTGATTCCACTGGAAACCGAAAATCGGTTGGAACTTATTTTCGATGTGACTAATTTCGAGGATCCTGCGATGGTCGTTGACACTCTTCTCATTCCTGTTGCTTTGTCAACCGCACTCGGTCCTACAAAACGTCTTGATGTCGTTGGCGTTGCTGGCGCCCCGAAACCCATTGAATATCTTTTCATATTCGGTCGTGGAATCGAACGAACTGTCGTTGCTGTTCTTCCCAGGTTTGGGACACTTCCAAAATCGGATAAGCAACGAATCGGTCGAACCCGACTATTCTCCGTTATCAAATTCTGCGGAAAAATATAACCGAACATTTTCCATCGATTCGATCATCCGATCGAATTTCATTGCCGTGAAATACTCACAATAAAAAACCGGAACAAATAAAATCGGTGAAAAAGACGATCAGGCCGATTTGAAAATAGACTGAAAAATAACAAGAATTCGTTTGTACCTGAACAGCCCCAGCGACAGCCTTAGATGCTTTCGAAACATCGCCGATGTTTGTCAGATTTGTTTCATTTCCGGCCACCATGAATATCACGTCGCTAAGCGCGAGCTGAATCTCTTGTAACTTGTTGAGTAAAATTGAAGACTTGCTGAAATTCGGGGCGACTAGAGGACTCGGTGTTCTTCGGGGAGGCGGACCACTCCTCGGCTCCTCTTCACCATCATTCGCCACCTCAATGTCCGTGACGTAGGTATTACTACGAAGCAGTTTTTGCTTGCCGATTTTCTTATTTTCTGCATTTACCGACTCGTCCTCATCTTCCTCGAAAGTAAAATCATTTGAATCCACAAATGATGCTGTGCAATTAACTGCCGGGCTGGATTTAGATATAAACTGAAAATTATAGAAAGCGAATAAATCGTTGATAGGATCGTGGATTACACTTTGATCGGTTTTCTGAAAAATTGATTGAAAATATCGGTTGCGAGGAGCGCAATTCATAAAAAAAAGTGAACAGAGGCACTCGTGCTTGGATAGAGTGATGCAAACCAAAGACATTAGCGGATATGACCACTGTAGATAAACCGATACGTTCGAGGTGAACAAACGATTCTGAAACCCATCGAAGCCTTCATTCATCGCGTGTCCCATGTAGAGAAGCTTTAGTTAATTCTAAATTTGATGCATGGACGTCAATTTTTCTACCTTCTTGCCTGCCGATCCTGGTCCATAAATCACGGTAGTGTCTAGTTCGCTATCAACTTGCATGCGCGTTTCAGTTTCCAAATTTTCATCTTTCGGTGTCAGTTGTCCAGGTTCTGGTAAAAGATTATCAGGAGTACCACCGAAGGCGATCAAAGTGTCCAACGATCTGTACCTGTAAGCCCCGCAGGATGATGACGTATTGATGTAGAATAACTATTTAATGGAGTGAAATTCGTTCGTCGACTTTGATTCGACTTACCTCCCGGGCATGGTGGACTTCGAGGCGTCAGGTGATGCTTTAGGCACGCAAGGTGCGTTTGGTGTGACAACAGCAATGCCGGTCGCGGGTGTTTTCATCGGAGAATCACGTCTGGATACCGATGTCGTTGATTCCGCGTGATTTTCTGGCTTCAGGGAAACCTTCGAGTCAACGGTTTTCCTTATGCCATTGTGATTTCGATCTGCGAACAGATTTATCACCCGAAATAATCCTCCGATCAATTCCGATACGCTTCTTGATATTTCGGTGCTCGGCATCTGCCCCAGAGGTTCCACCGCCTTCGCCACCTAACGGATTCAGAGTAGACGGTTGATGAAATGAAATATCACGTTTTTGTAAAATTTCAAAAAACATCGAATCTCCACAGCTGCATAATTGCGGATCGATCGATTGTTCATTCTTCAATTTATCGAATATATCGAACTGTGTTAATTCTATGAACTCTCTACCTCTTCATCGGTCGGCTCGTTCATCTGCCAGCTATGGCCCGCTCGGCTAGATTTATCCGGCGATGGGCAGCCGCACGTCGATGTTTGAGCGTCTAGTTCAAACCTGATTCCGGAACGTGGGCACATCACGATCACCCGACACGCAGGACAATCCGAAGGTACGCCTGGTACCGGATGCATTTCTTTCGGCGAACATCGATCCATGAAACGAATATGAAAACCGATCGCTCGCAGGAGGCTTGCGATCTGTATCGCGTCCGGAGTAAACGGAACCTTAACAAAACATGATCTTTTCTTAGCTTTATAGGTATGGTTATGAAAGTTTGTCGCTACATCTAATTTTCGATTTCGTCCCGTATTGGTACGAAATGATCGCACTTTCGATCCATAGCTTGCAAAAATTCACTTATAGAAATATTTTCTTAGCATCGAGTTCATTTCCCAGATTTCCGTCAAGAATATCCACCTTTTAACGTGAACTTGACACTATTTAAGGTGGTCCGTCCACGGAGCAGGGCCAGATTTTCGCGGGTGCCTCGGCGAGGGGCCGGTTAAGTTAATAGATCTAAGTATTTTTTCATTTTTCAACTCGAATCCAGATAAACTATCGACGAAATTGCACTGTCCAAATAAAAAACGTTATTGATAAGAAAATTGACGTTCCGGAATTTTCATTTACGCGCCTGGCGATTGTTCTTAAGCTGTAACTTATTTGAAACGTAGGTACTTTGGGAATGATCAATGATTATCATTTTCCGCAAAAATTACATGGGTAACATTATTTGAAAACTTTTAGAATAATCGCGCGTGCGTTGTGTCCGATATGGAATCAGCTGACTTCTCGCGACTCGTTGCCGATCGTCCGCGTACCACAGAATTTTCAATTTCCCACCCGATTTTCCTTATTATCTTCGACACCAAATATTTCTTTCGACTGATGTTCTGATGATGTACTATTTTTTCACGATATTCAGTTTCCAAATATCTACGTACTGTGCTACGTAGCTTGTTTTTCGGATAAAATCTACCGGACTCGCGTGAGAAGAAAATTATCTACGCAACGTGTATAGCGAAAGAGAGTCCGCCATGAGGTCAAATGAACAATATAAACAAATAAAATAAAACAACAATAAAACAAACGTGGGAGGCATTTTTGTGCCCAAATTCCCATAAACATACTGTTTGGTGTATTCTCAGCTCATTTCTCAGACCGATTTCTACCGATTTTTCGCTTTTACTGAAAAAATTGTTCGACATAGTCCTCACCGGTCGATTTTCATTACATATTTCATAATTTTTCACATTGCACGTGGCCGAAAGCATAGAAGTACGCCTTTATCTTAAGACGATGGATTTAGTTATATTGACCTGGCTGAAGGTATAGACGCTGTCTTTCGGTTGGATGAAAACAGCTCTGTTTATCATTCACACTAATTGATATCAGTAGATGAACCGATTTCAGGAAGTTTGGCAATTTTCCTACATCCTACCTTTTCTGTAGACTCCTGCGGATCCTCCTGGGACCAGTTGCTGGTCCATAGAAGCATTTTTCTCCTAAATGCTCTGACGCTCTCCATTATAATTTTGTCAATACACTCACTGCAGAGAAAATTGAGCAACTGTTTAGTGATCGCGGATCGTCGAGACTGTCTTCCTCTGTGATGTCCTTCTCTAAGGTGACCAACCAGCGGCGTCTGTATACACGGATATGTGTCTAGTCGGCATACATAGGTAAACAGATGTTGGTGGTACAGATGTATGCGAATTGTGTTCATTATAGTCGTGCTCCGTGAATGACAACACCATTGTATACTTTGAAGCGGTTAAAATTCGAAAACAATGAGGTACGCATCGATCGAAGATCCAATCTCCAGAGTGAGGGAAAATGCAAGAGTGTATGAGCACGATATCGGGAAGGAAGGATCAAGGATGTAGAGACTTCGTGCATCAAGCGCGGTCATCTGTTTATCTTTTTATGCACTGCTTCATAAAAATTCTTCTATGTTACATATACATATAAGTAACATTTGTTCCCGATACAATTAGTTACAGGACTTCAACGTTTGCTCCGATAACTTACGCGAACCAGCCAAAACCCATTCGGACGATTTTTCTCCCTAAAATTTGTCACGGAGATAGAAATTCATTTGCTAGTTTCAATGCGATTGGTTCTCTCTATCATAATTCATCGCATTGTACCCGGCCGTAGATTTTGGCTCTCGAATCAGTGAAGATATAGCCCAACAAAAATGGGAAACCTTGTATCACGCCAATGGAAGAAGGTCCTGGAATTGAGAGATATTTCACACCGTAATACCAGGCTAGTAGTCTTGCTTGATTACAGGCTAGTAGTACACAATATTCTTGCTACCCTCGGGACTTCACGTGCAGAAACATTAGGTACTGATAATTGGAGCCGACTTTGTGATGTAAATCACTACCGACACGATATTAGCATCTCTTCTAATATCTGATGAGAGTCAAACCGCGATGTTGAACATCCTCCATTTGAATTCACGGCTTCAACAGACTCTAGATTTCCTTCCTCTGACTATTTTTGACGCCAAATATAACTGAATGGTAATTTATCCCGGTAACATCTCGGACCGGTCTTCCGCATGACTCCATACCTCAGTCTGTATGATCCCGGAGAAAAAATAGCATCGAATCATTCAGAATCCCACCGTCTTCCAAATGCTGAAAAATCTTCAATACATTGCGACTATCCATCGATGACGGTCCGCCGATGTTATCACGGCTCATGGCGTTGGTCCGCTGAAAAGAAACCGAAGCATAACTACCTACCTACTTGAGCCGAAAGTTCAATCATATAGTCGTCGAATTGGATAGTTATAGATGCAATTAATTTTTTGCATATTTATACTATACACGTATGTATGTACAAAACACACCTGACGATCGTCTTTGGCGGAAATTTTATTGCGTCTACTGTTAAACCACAGTGGAGACAAGAAAAAAAAGTGAAAAAAAGTTCGAAGGCCAAAGTGAGACCGATGAGGAGCAAAAACGAAAACGAAAAAAGCAGTCGCAAAAAGAATGAAAATCATTACTCTCCTTTTGGACTGCAGGAATTGTCGTCCGCCTCTTCTGGCGGTTGACGACGACCCTCTCCATGACGGACCGCGTCTCGAAGGCCGCCCGATACCCATGTCAGACCTATGCCCAAACTAGATCACTTCGGCATGCAGGCAACGCCAGGGCAGAGGCTACGAGAGTCAAGAGAGAAGGGGATCGCTACTTCACCATCGAGGCGAACAACCCAGCGCAAGAACACCAACGCTAAGATCATAGCGAGCAGAATAGCCAATAGTGTCTACCGGCAGCAGCTGCGGTTTCCCGTGATCCATCGCGGCGTTGAGAGATCGACGAGGGGCCACAAAACCTATGATGTATAGCTTCGGTGGCTGAAGGACTGGCCTCGCGGTGTAATTGGTTAGAAAAGACAGCGAGCGCCACCTAGGCAACGAAATTGGACGGCGCATGCGCCAGCGTAAAACTGCAGTAGCCTCAGAATGAAGGGGCGAGTGTGTATGTGAGGAAACCATGAATAATCGAGCCCTCTTTCATGATTCTATTTACTATTTACAACGCGCGATCAACCGGCACCAGGGAATGAGCGGGGTACTTGGGGTAAAGGCGGGTTCGGAGTTCCACAATCTATCGCGGTGATAGATGCGAAAGGGGAAAGGGGGGAGCGAGCGCCGCAAGTGAAAGTGAGTCCTGGAGTCAGCAGATCGGCCGTCCAGCAGCGGACGGCCACGCGTCCTGTCCGAAGGAGCGCGACGAGCTGCCAATATACTTTATACTCCGGACACACCGATCCCCTGGCCGAGGTGGAGCACGCACGACACACCTACGGGAAAGGCTGATCTTGCTCTAGCAGCTTATACCTACGCTCTGAATATAGCGGGAGGGCGTAATAGAGCCTCCGGGCGAGAATACCTACTGTTGCGAAATCGCACAGCTACCTACCACGCAGTTCCATCATTAATTCGACATGCCGTTTTCGTTGCTACTCGTATTCCAAAATGTTCTTTTTATTCCATCAATGCAGACACACACGGAAGTGCAGAATTATGATGTCCTCTTACTCGCGGGGTCATTAATGCGCTCTGAAGCAACTCGTATTTCAAGTTATCCTCAATGTCCGAGGTGAAGCGTCTCTCCAGACTTTTTAGAACCGGAACGCTGTAACGAGCGCGAATTGTACGAGAAAAACTGTGTAAACGGTCGAAATTTCGCCAGCTGCGTAACAAAATAGGGCTACGAAATATCGCGTTTCGGTTATATTAGTTACGAAACAAATCGACACGGTGCAAGAGCAGCGGCGTGGCGCAGGAGTTACGGTTTCCTACGTTTTTTTTTCTCCCTAACCGAGCTGCGAACCCATCCTCCTTGGCCGCGGGCACGCGATCGCTTGGGCACGTGGCCCGTAGAGAGTCACCCCGCCGTTTAAATTGGAGCGGCGCGGCGCGGCGTGGCGAGTTGGACGGCGGTGGCGGGTTCACGAACAGTTTCGCCTTGAGGCATCCACATTTATGCTCATAGCAGAGGTATTATCTAGCCGTCGAACGTCAGAATTCTGTACAAGCAGAACATTCGACGACACGTCGTTGAGGACGGCTTGAAGTTGCCGTCTAAGACGCAATCATCGCCGGTGAAATTTCTTCCTGCGAACATGATGTTCATCAGATATGACCAGTTTTTCAATTTTTTGTTTTCTTTCACCGCAGCCGAGATCCTGGAACTTCTTGTTTGGCGCGTATAGGGATCACGAGAACCTACTACCTGCGAAGGGAAATCTATTTGTAAGCGCGTAAAAATCGACATCCTGCAGAAAGTTATCTCGGATGAAGGAAAGGAGGTACATCGATATGTTCCCCGTCCAGGAAGTAAGTATATACCGATATAGAACCGAGCGAGGCGCGTAGACGTATTGTTACGAGCCTGAAGGAAGTAAGGAAGTTTATCACGATTCCCTGGCCAGGGGCCCTGCGAGTCGCGGAGTGTTTCTCTTCATTGGCAATTCTTCCTTCTTCGTATTTCTCGGCTGTTCATTGGTTCGATATCTTGTCGGTTCATATGTGAGGCTAGGGCGCGGACTCGGACGCGTATTGTGAACGGGAAACACAGCTCGTCCGGAGTAGAATATATCGACGCCAATAAAAGATCGATATCGTTATAAATCGAGATATACCGATGGGTACACGGGCGGTACATGTACACGGAGCATCCGACATGAACCAGCGGGCTATTATAAGGTTCGTATATAGAGGAGAAGGTTCGCCGGTATAAGAATATAAGGTTGGAGGCCTTAGTACTCGACAGGGTCGAGCTATGGGTGGTCCGCTATGCTAATCGTGTCTCTTCAATTTCTCCCCGTTCACCCCTCATCGCCCCTCTGTGCGTCGACCGTACAACCGTTTGTACTTAGAAAGAGAGGGGGGGGGGGCGAGCGATGTGACCGGTGTGATTTATCCAAATCGGTGGAACTTGTACTCCCACGCGCGAGTCCGTCCTATCGCGACCGTCAAATACGACCACCTACGAATCTGCTGAATTTTTCACGTCGCAATTATCGGAGAGGAATATCGGTTTGAACCTGACAAGAGAAAGAGAGGAAAAAGAAGATTGCTTACGATAAATATTTCGCAAAATCGGTTCCTTCGAAGATGATCGGTCTTCCTTATACGGCCCGCGATCGTGTCGCGTTAAACTCCGATGATTCACTCGTCAAACTTTCGATTCTAAAGAGCAGAACTGATCCGAATTAATTTCGAAGTACATTCCGACTGGTATATCGGTAGGCTAGTTCGGTATCCGCTGGCCCGCAGACCGTCTTTTTGACTTCTGTTCAGTCCATCGGCAAAAGCAGGGTAGATTTTGACCCATTTCTATCGAAGATCGTTGGGGATTGATGGTCAGAAGCTATACTGTAACGCGCCGGGTTTCCGTCGCGGTATATACTCGGACTTGATCGAGATGAAACTGTCCCCGGTTGAGAGGAGATCGTTCGAAAATATGCGACAATAGTTTCGCGACGAATTCGCTGAGATCGTGATTTATGTTACCGTTAACACTGCATTAAGAGTGCACCACCAGCACCTTGAATTGTTTTGACTTTTGACAGGCTTGGTAAAAATATACTTTAGGCACGTTCGGGATATCATGATCATCGGAATATGAATCAACGAACCTCGATCCCGCGTCTTATACCGATCGCGAGATTCATAAGTGATTGTTTAATCAACAGAACGCCAAGATTCGAATGTAAATTACTCCTCGGGGTCTGATTGAGTGTTTTCATACGGCTACATGTCTCGGACGGTTCGAGATTCCAAGAGTGAAATTTTATTCCTTTTATAACACCTCTGGAGAGTAGGTCGCCCGGCGAAATATCGGCATAATAAAAACAAATGGAAGGTCTGCTACAGGATTCGGAAGATGCAGCATCAGATGCGGACTCTCTTAAGTACAGGTATATCTTTCTCTACCTACATACGTACCATATACATATTGCACAAGTTCTACTCTCCTGGCGAGTGAGTTGTGCAGCTCTACTCCACTCTGCTTTGCTTCGGTGTACTTACGCTGGCGCGAAACCCAAGTAGGAAGAAACGCGACAACCTTGCCTTATTTATGCATCGTGGCAAGACGCGCGGTGCTCGCACATACATAGATGTGTAATTGATAATTGACAGGTGTTCGGTTACGAGTAGGCGCGTATTGAACTAAAGAGGAGAATCGTGGCGACGCGCCGCGACGACCGGCGAGCCGCGATGACTCACAGGCTACGGCTGAATTGTCCCGTGAATAAAATGTCTCGTCTGTCTCGACTCGCAGAGATCACTCGATTCAGAGAAAACAGCGCACGAAGATCGCGTCGGGAAAACCTGAATTTCGCTTGTTCATAAAACGTCTCGAATCTTCTTCGATACAAATTTTTAAGAAGTAAGACAATTTGATTTCAACGTACAGAGAAAGATGGCGGGAAAAATGAAACCATGACCGAAAACAAGAACGCACTCAACCTCCTGTTAAATGATTTCCGAGATCCTGGTCGAATTTTTTCTCCGCTCAATATAGGATCTCGATAGGCAGATGAAAGCACCGTCGTCGTGAGAGTAAACAATCCGTTCATAACCGTGACCGTTTCGGAATCACCTCTCTGACTGTCGAAGAGGAGGAAAAAAATACCACCGCGGAGGTTCGAGGAAGCAAAGCATGGAATAATAACGCGCACCTTTACCTCTACCTTTACCTGTACCTTGTACTTGTTGAGTTTATTTGTGAACTAGGGCGGAGTTTTTCACCGTTGAAAAGAAACGATCACGGCCGTGTTATCCGCATACGTCCTTACGCTAGATTTGATGATTTCTAAACTGACAAAAAAATCGAATCAACTCGAGTTCGATGATCGGCTCAGGGCTGCGCAGATTGTGAGACGCCGCCCGCGCCGCAGCCGCAATTGCGCTTCTAATCGAGACCTTGGCTACGGGTGAAAACGTACGTTCTTACATGATCACGTTCCTTCCGACTCTCCGGCAGTGTTATTATCTTCCGAGAGTGTAAAAAGTGGGGGAAAAAGCTAATTTGAATACTGTAAATGAACAAATAAGCATTGTTATGTTCACGTCGAGACGGCCGCGTGCAGAGGCAATCTCTCGTCGAGCTTTCCGCCTAATTACGTCATGGCAAACACAAAGAAGAAGCGAAAATTTGACCAACGGAGGAATATCGAATCGATCCTGGGAGTTCGGCATCGGACTAATTCATCTACGTATTTATTTTCGTTCTTCATGATCCAGGGACCTTGGCGACGAATGACTTTGATTTTCTTTTTATACCTATGCCAATAGTTCATCCAGATCACGTAGCATTATCCTCGCGGATGCTAGTAGCTACAGTATGCAGTTACACCGGCTACCATCAGTTTCCTAGCTGAACCATAACTCGACCGACTCCCACCCGTCCTTGAGACCATCGGCCAACTATGCTCACCGCGTAGAAATTCTTCGTTTGGGACTCTCCATGACGATCGGCAGAGTTTGGATTCTTGGATCGGAAGAAAAGATCGACTCGAACAGGGAGAGTGATATTTCCGTCGGTGCGTGTACGCCGCGGAGGTGGAATTATTATTACAATGAATCTGGAAGGGATCTGGGGAGCTCGATCACCGATTCGTTGCAAAGATTGAAAAGTTGATCGAGACTCGAGGCAAGAATCGCTGTTTCTACTTCACCGCAGAGAATGATCCGAAGGTTGAAACACAATGTTTATTATTATCTCTTTAGAAAAGATTCGTCACAAGAACGAATTTAGGATATATCGGGCCACTGCACTCGGCCTTCTTTTTGATCTCGTTCTTCTCAACCGCAGGACCAAAACAACTCCGCCATATTTAGTCTTCCGCAGAGATCCCCAGGCACTCGTATCTAGATCCCAGCCTTTTTCCTGCCTGCTCCCAGTCTCTCGCAGTAGGTGAGCGTATCATCTTTTCCTCCGGAGTTGGGCACGCTCTTGGTAAACTTTCTCAACAATTTCGAATTTACACAAGGATTCGAGGCGTGGCTCCGCGAGGATCGGCATTGCGATCCGTACCGATCTCCGGTACTACAAGGGTACGTTATCCCAGAATAGCGACCTCCGCCCACCACCGCTAGCTCGTCGGAAAACAATAATGACCTACGGAACTGTACCCACCTACGTATAGCAAGTAGATTATATTCGCAGACACAATGCGAGCATGCACGTATACGCGTACACACAAGATAACGCAGGTACACACAATACAAAGTAGGAACATTGCTCTGCTTGGGCAATAGTGAACGGGATCGTGCATGCGCGGCGGATGGCGTATGGCGGATGTCAAACCGTTCCTTCGAGCCGATGCATGCGTGGTATTGCAGGTACCCGTGTAGTTCATGTACCGAAGGTATTCCGACGCGGACATGGACGCGTACCCTTTGCGGCTCGTCCCGCCCGCCGCGCCGCGGCGATGAGATTTATCTAAAACGTACGTACAATATCAGCAGTACCTACTCACAATACGATATGATATTAGTTCTCGTTCGCTGCGGTTCGAAGTTATATATCTACGTCGAGTTATGCGGCTAATATTCGTTTCCAATCATTCACCCAAGCAATAATTATTCGCCTCGATGTAGCAGATTGTACGGTACGTATATACATACAATAGCCTGCGCGATGTAGTAATGAGATTAAAATACCTACCTAAACGCTTTATCTCAGGTATAACAATCGGGCTCAAGTTGTTAGCAGCAGTATACCATGCCGCAGTGTCGACAAGAGTGACTCGGCTTATGAAAAACCGATTGAGAATAAAACCGGCCCCGTGCCGCGCTGGTGCGATACCGATATGGGTACCCACCTACTATTTCACGGCTGCAAATCCCCGCCGACCTTCAAACGATCGGGCAAGTAGATCCGATCAATCGATCTACGGATCTAACGATCTATCAAACCGTCCTTCTATTTCAGAAGGGGCGATGCTCGTAATGCGAATACCGATACCGTCGAGTCTTATCGCGAGGCTTGGATACGCGGAGGTGAATTAGCGGGTAGGTAAGATTAGGAAATCGCATAGTGAATCAACGTTTTGTTATTCTCCGTACGACTCTACTGTCATTCTCAGAGAACTTCTTGCTGCCGATTAATTAGCCACTACCGATATGACTTGCAAGTTGCAGCCATGATGGTTCTGGGGTATATTCAGTGACCCGGATTCGGTGGATCGATGTAGGTATCTAAATTCGAAAAAACAAAAGCGAGTCATGACTCTCAATTTCATCGGTAATTGTATATATCTGCACGTACTTCATTCGGATTGACAGAATTCAGAAGACAGTGTGACTTGTTCTCTTCTAATTCTTGTACATACCGCCTACCGGCATCCGGGCGGATGTATCGGTGGAATCTGTCACCTCGATACGCAATGATTTCCTAGCTCAATACCTATGCCGATTGTCGGTGTAGTAGACGATCCGTTTCTCGAATTCCTAGGTCTTTCGCTACGATCGGTTGCCGATTTCTCGCTCGACGAAATACGTACCTACGCTTTCACGTATCATATTATGCTATTATCCAAATGTTCATTCTCCAATTTTCTATCATGATCATTCCAAGTTCGTTTCACCAGCCAGCTTCATTGAAATATGTATGTACCCATTATAGGTAGGTTACGAAAATCGGAGAGACGAAAATTACGAGGTGTACAGCATAATAATTCAACCTGTCTTGAAATCGAGGTGAAAAAATAACTCCAGCTGTTTCTCTACTTGCGAATAATTGTCTATAATAATGTGAGTATCTACATGGGTAGGTACATACTAGTATTGAAACCCCCCGAGTCTATGTTTATATACTGAAAACTAAAACCGAGAGAGTGAATCACCGTTGATCGTCAATCGTTGAATTGCATCAGGAATGGACCGATAAATTTTTGGAGTTAACTGTAGCCGCGGAGAAGGTAATTAGGTATATATATACGTGCCTATGTACACTCCTGTTTATCAATGGTTTTGCTCTGAAGTTAGCTACGCTTGCGGTGAGTTGCTCGGAGGGCAAGGCGGAGACCGAGGAGCGCGACGCATTTGAAGAAATTCGAAAATACACCGCGCTGATTGGTCTCTGCTTTACCCTTGGAGCAGCTCACCGCAAGCATAGCTAACTTCAGAGGCAAAACCATTAATGAACAGGAGTGTACGTACGAGTAAAGTACTTTCGGACAGAGTTGAACGGTTCGTTCGAATTGTGTGAGGGGAATAATCGATTCTGAATTTGACAGAGTGAGAACAACCTGCGAGAGGAGCTGACGAGTTGGAAATAGAGGCGTGGTAGAACGAGGCACGTATAATAAGTGGACAACAGGATAATATCATGACGTGCTCGGTTCAGTAGGACTCGGCTTGGCTCAGCGCGGCCTTCTTGCAAGCGTTCTTGGCGGCCTTCTGACGCAATTTCGAATCTCAAGAGACGATTTAATTGTCAGTCGTTATTATCCTCGCCGCGGAGCCTGGAGCAACGTAATCTGCTCTCCATCAGCGTCTCCATCGTCACCGGAGCAGCGGTTTCCATATCACCGGGAGAACGCCTTCCTTGCAACCTTAGCCCAAAAATATAATAATTCCGGTACACCGGAGTCTCGAACGCCGCGCCGCACTGCGCATACGTACCACGTACCTATAACACTCAGCGAGAAAATTTTTGTAATTGGAGGAGTCGGCTCGGAGCAGAACCGTTGGCCATCTGTTGACCGGGCAGCCTGCAGGGTCTGCTCTTTCCGCCGTATTATAAACAGTAGACGTACGTATGCGTGTACGTAGCTATCGTAGTTCCTCCATGTCCGCAAGCCCGAGTCAACATTTACTCGCTAAGTAAGCCTCAGGCGTCCACGCGTATCGCCTATAATTACCCCGGGCCCCCCGATCCCCCGGATCCCAGGCCACCTTCCTCGCTGCACGATCAGGGGCCTCAAAAAAACTGTTCGTACATACCTGGAATACGTATATCTGTTTCGGAATAGCGAAAAGTGGAGTGAAGGAAAGAGCGCACGGGGCATAATATCTCGAGAGCTATCTCGTGTTTTAATATTAGTCCGTTTGGGTTTTTCTTTTCTTTTTTTTTTTTTCTCTTACCCGTTCCATTTTTTTTCGTTTTCTTCGTTTTTTGATTCCACGTGCTTTTTTCTTTCTCTCGCTTCTCTCCCCCCGCGGATCGCCGCGTAGATTGTAGACGTTGATCGCGGTCTGGCGTGCGAGTTTTTCTCCGTAAGTAACATAGCTATACCCTGCGTACTCACGCCGCACCGCGCCGCGCCGCGACCGAGTGCGGAGCGTGCAGAATCAACGGAGTAGAACGGAGTCTCACTCACAATCAGTTTGGTCAGGTGTCTACAACCACGACTGCGATACACCGGCGATACATGTCCGAAAACTATGAAGACCCGGAGCCGCTACCGCCCCTAAAATTAAGTGATTATGAAACCACTGATGAGCGCGGCTCCCAGGGTACGCGAGTTGCCATATCCTTCGATCATTATAAACTGTTCAACTCGAAACGTACTCCTCTGCACCTCGCACTACCTCATCTTCCCTAACCCGGAGGCGTATTTTCACCGTTTACACATCTAGATCTCCGTTAACTACAGTCTTCGCGGTGGAAGGGGGCTGCGCAGCCCAAGGTGTTATGTACATACATCATTTTCTATAATCATAACGATCATAACGATCGGTGGGATGAGATTGGATGTTACTGAAAATCCGAGTTCGCTCGACGGCCGGTCCCTGCAGCTCCATCATCGTTAGGAAAACAAGCGGCTAGACGACTGCAGCAATAGGTCCAGGCGAAGCGAAGGTTATACATATACCTGCACCTGGCAGAGGTACCTACATCAAATTTTAACGAAACTCGATAGAACGCGTAGCAAAGGCTTACGTAAAGTGGCACAATGTGCGATACAGAAAAACGTGAAATACGGTTCCCGTCACGTCCAGGAAAGTGAAATTCACAATCATGTCGGCACTGAGGTTTTTTTTTTTTTTTTTTTTTTTTCTTCTTGCTCCTCGACTAGTCAACGACTCGCCTCACGCCTCTTTGCACGCAAAAACGTGCGTCCGGGTGATACCGAGCAACCCGGCAACCTACTGTCTATACTCTGTACCAACCTCCACCTCTACCTCTACCTCTTCTCTTCTAGGTGGTTAATACTGTTTACTACTACTGTTACTGCTACCACGAATGCTACTACTACTACCGTTGCTGCTGCTGCTGCTGCTGTTGCTGCCGGTGTCCTAGCCGCACCGCGAGTCGTTGAGCAAGAACCAAGAGCCAATACTTGGTTAGGCTTCGGATTCGATTTATTTCGCCGCTCTCGAAGGCCGTAGCAGGAATTGCCTAAGCGTGCAGGCGTTAGAAAATAATCAATAAAAAGAACACCCGCACAAGTAGTAGAGGTACGTACGCGCCTACCTCCGTCGCGATGTTGGCAGCAGCAAATATCCACGCGGTTTGTGAATATTCACATGTACCTAGGTATATTCGTCTGCGCGGGGTACCGCGGCATGTGCAGGAAGACGTCGAAGTGGGCTTTCTTAATCGTACGATCCTCGCCGAACTTGGATCGTTAAACGGAAGTTTATAATCCTGCGGCGATAAGCATATCTCTATCACTATCTGTATCGCCGGCACATACCAATAAATTTTGCAACGCCCTCATTAGCACGTACGAAATGCCGCGGTATAAGAATTTTATTGGGTCAGTGAAGAAGATAAACGAAACGAACAGAAAAAAAAGAGAAAATTAAAAATTAAAAATATCGTAAAAGATTACAAATTGAGACCGTCTTCGGCTTTCCATGTACGGTGATCCGCATATCGGATGGATGATGAATCATTGATGATTATGTCTATATATATATATATATACTGATAAATAGATTTCTTGATTGCAATTCTTGTATACATACATTTATACATATGTATAGCTACGCTATTGGTTATAGGTTAACGTAACGCTTGACGGCAGGTACATACATGTATAATGTATGTGTGCAAGTTTGAAAAAATGGCAGAGAAGTCCAGATGCAATGATCCGTGAGACGGGTGATTAGAATAATAAACCTTTACATTAATTATACGTAAAACTACCACTTAAAGTTTGTCTCTCCGTTACTCCAAAGTCCGCCTTCGTTACAAGTACACAGGCACGATCGGTACATATGTATTTTATGCGACTATCAACAAGAAGGGAATGAGAACATTGAACGCTCCCCTGTTCCTTCGTTTCATGTATCGAGATCTACACTACTCCCCCTGAATTAGGTGCAAGTTTCGATTATGTAGACAAAGCGTACTGCAGTCATTCGACTAATCAAAACCCATGGAATGGAACATATTGTTGAAAAAGACAGTTGACGACTGCGAATAGTAGATAATACCGATTGCCGAACAATCTCATGCTCGATCGCATGCTCGAATCCGTTCGCCGTTCATCTTTATGTCATATCGACAGCGAATTGATTGATTTTTTCGTTCCATTTTTTCTCTCTCCTTCCCGCAGATTTCACTTCGGATGTATCACTTTCACCGTTTATTCATGATATATTATTACACATCTACTCACACATAATACGTGTATCTTTATATACCTACGCATATATATAAATATTTCGGTGATAGTTATGGACTCGAATAATTTGACCAAATCAATTTGTAATCGAATTATTCCCCGGCCGATTAAACGGCTGTTGGAGGATCGAGAATAATGTATATATATATACGTTATATAACCGATGTAGGCAGGCACCGCGAATGAGATTCTTTAAACGAGACCGGGATGAAGAAGGCGAATTGCTCCTGCTTCACGCCTGTTACTGTCGGCTGGTTAACCTGCTCAAACAGTTAATTAACGATTATAACTGAATATTCGATATTACGGAAAATTTATGGTGCCTTATCCTGCCGATAAAACGACCTATATAAATACATAAATACATATAAAAGGATATTTGTATATTACATTACATGCTCACGTATATACACACGATCTTGACTTTATATATAGGCACAAGCACGCCTCGGATGGAAATCTGGGACCTCATTATAAAACGTGAAAATAAGGAAAGTTTTGTCATTATTCTTCAAAACTCTTCCAGTCTCCGAGCACAGGGTGACTCGGTCTCTCGAAACTACCGTTTATCCGATCATTCCCCGGACCTGGATTCTGGCCGATTGTGCGGATGGTTACGGTGCAGAGACATGCACGCCGAAGAAGACGTACCCGTGATCCATTGTCGCGTCGCACGTCGCTCGAGCTACTAGTCTTTTCCTTACATCCTTACATGGGAGAGTAAGTCATAACGACCGCGAGCAAGAGATTGTACACTGTCGTGCACCTCGCACGTCACGTACATTCATACACCTATACCTACGCGTCATGTGTCGAGACGCGCACGTAGCCCAAAGTTCACTTCATTTTCGTTCATTACTCGAGCGCCGAGTGAAAAGCCTCCTCTCATTACTCATCAGGACCGCTGCGCGTAACTCGTCGAAATTGAGTCTCCGCGGCATGGGGTGCGGCACGGCCGGGACCTCTGCAAGGGGTGCGTAGGATATTTCGTAAGCGCTATATGATAGACCGTTTTGCTCAGACATTCCCCCCCCCCCCCCCCCCCTCCCCCGCCGCCGCAATTGAGAATTTACCTCCGCACACGCGTCAGCGCGGACGTGAATATACGTCTATGCAAGTCACACTCACCCGTGAGAATAAAGTTGACGGATAAGAGGTGTGCACGTTATGAGTAGTTATACATGTATGTCAAGAATAAGCAGCGACCAACGACGTTGAGCCCAGCCTCGAAGACAGACGTAACCGTAACCGTAACCTGGAGGGAGGCCCCCGATTCCTCGGCGGTGCAACACTTTAAGCGTTTTAACGACTTCGAAATGAGTCCTGGATACTGGAACGCGTAATTGCAGAGGCAGTCGGCAAGCTCTCGTAAAATTTGCACCGACGCGACCGTTCCATGAGAAGAGAGAGGGAGAGAGAGAGAACGACTCTTTCCGGCCGACTCAATACCACAAAGGGATCAGATTTTTCTCTCCTTTTTACATCTGCAGTATCGGAGAACAATACGAATCGGGGTATTGACTGACGCTGATTGCCGGTTGAGAGTATATCAAATTAATTTTTGCCTCGTGTACCTATACCTACCAACCAATGGCTGGACTCGATTCATTAGTGTCTCCTGCCTTAATTGATGTGATCTATAAAATTGCTACTGGTTAGGTATTATGCACTGCGAGTGAAAGAATTAGGAAACAGATAAACGATAAGCTATCAATTTCATTGAACAAAAGCGCATAGGCAAATTATTTGCCGATTCATGTCCGCGCAGGCAATCTCTCGAAAGTCAAGACCTACCGAGAGCTGTTGGGATAATGAAGCCGCCACCGCCACGCGGGTGAATATTGCAATAGCACTAGATGTCCTTGGCTTAATCGCCACCGTTAATCTCCTAAACAATTAACGAGAGTTTGCCAAGGAGTCGAACAGGAATACGAACGTTCATGCAGCCGGTTCAAATTTATTCAACATATTTCACACTCGCGTCCCTCATTCCCATCCTGCAGCTATACGCTGCAGGATATTTGCACCCTTAATTGCGGCAACGCGCTGGATAGCGGCCTCCTACAATTTTTAGACACTTGGAATCTCGATGTATAAACGCGATCGAATTACGCGTTTAGAAAATATCAATTTCTCTATACGGCAGAGAGAGAGCCCAAGGACGACGACCCAGCCCGGATAAGCTCAATCATCGATAATTAATATGGATTAGGAAACTGACAAACTAAAACTGCGGATGGCGTCATCCTTGTCGATTATCTGCTCTAATTTTTGCACGGATCAAATGATTCCTGATAATTACACGTTTGCTCTCGCCAGTTTCGCGAGACGATGGAACGAAAATGAAAGAGAATAACGACTGAAAAAGATAAAAAACCGTTGGAGATAGAGTGTTTCGATAGAGTAGTGCAGTCTGTATACAGGTATCATAGAATATCGGGCTAACGCACTCGACGTAAGTCACGCAGCTAGAACAAGAGAACGTGAAGACAAATAAATAGACTGAAAAATTGAGGAGCCCATAGATCATTATTGATCTCGATCAAAATTGTGGCTGCCCGAATTCTTGCCCAAGTCTTCACTCCCCTCTCTGCTGGCTCTCTGTGAAGCAATAGGATTCCGACGCTTCTAAATAGATCGGGTTATTGATTGCCGAACAGCGATTAGGGATCTTGCGATCATGGATCACGGTTACCGTGGCAGATAAATCTGAAGGTGTCTGAATGCGCGGTAGGTATACATAAGATCGGCTGATGGGTGGTGGAGGGACCTACGGAGGATCGAAACTACATATACGATACCAATTGGGCCTAATGCAGTACGCGTATAGTGTGTCTATACGGCTGAAAGATTGATAGAAGAGATCCGTTTCAAGCAAATTAATTGTTCCGCGATTCATGATGTCAAGGCTATGTGCGTGTATTTAAAATACAATAAATCAACTATACATACGTATACACCTATAATCGCGGAGTGCAAATAAATATCTGTAACCGCATATCTCGCTCTAGCCTCCGCGCAGCGTTGACAGATCACCGGGATGTCGCTTAGAGTAATTATTCATTATTCAAGTGACAGGTGAGTATACTGTGTACAGCACAGAGGTACACATGAATGCTGCATTGATTCGCCACACCAGAAGTATGTATGTATGTACAGTATACAATGTTGACGGAGAAAAAGAGAGAGAGAGAGAGAGAGAGAGAGGGAGCGGAATGAAATGTTTATGGATAAGTTGCAGGTAGGTATAAGTACACACCTGCCAACTACGGATTTACGTGACGACACAATCATCCGATAAATAGAGGCCGAAAGAAGAAGAAGAAGAAGAAGAAGAAGAAGAAGAAGAAGAAGACGCACAAGAAAAAACAAAGAATCATCAATCAATCATCTGAATAATTGATTAATCAACTAATTTATCTAATCATTCGCTGCTTAGGCGATAGGTATATTGTCGATCCAATTTTTATCCCTAAATAAAACTCAGCACATTAGGATTCATGTAATAGGTAAACGGCAGATAATAAATTCGCATGAATGTATGATAAAAGGCAGGCGATAAAAAAATGTAACTCGAGGAATGAACAAACATTCGGAGTCGATACAAGTTTGTGAATCTATTGATTCGTTCTCCTTGTCCAAAGGTATATTCCGTACCTGCTGTGTACCTATTATACCTATTTATAACATCCAATGTGATGCGACTTAGGAACATTATTTGTTTTTCTCTTCCGTTTTTTCTTCCTTTTTGTCGTTCAACGATTTTTTGCAAAACAAACAAAAACCGTCTATAAACCACCTCGAGAGGTCTTATGTATTTGATCGCGGCGCGACACAAGCAAACGATAGAAAAAGAGCAGAGCGTCCTCGTCAGATGCCTATGCCTACCTATCTAGGTTTGATAGAAATTTTTTCAATATTATCATTCCTATTTCGTTGAAGCTAGAAGTAAAATAGAAAAGAAGAAGAAAAGGAAAAAAAAACACGGAGCAATGATGATTCAAACTAACAAACGAATGTCTGTCCTTCGCGAATAATTCTAACGCGGCATCTCGAGCCACAGTAGGTGGCAAAAAATTACGATACTTGATCTCGATACAATCCCAGATTATTTCAAGGCAATTCGTTTACTTGAAAATATATGCTGGTACGATTATACAGAGTTGAATTTATTCTGCGTCCAATCTATCCCCCGCCTTCTCTCGTTCTTCCGTCGTTCGTGAAATACGACTGTAACAAGTTATTATACATATGATCGAGAAGTGAAAAACCGATGCAAACGTCTTGACATATTTCAATCTGACACCCGTCTGCAGGTACTTCGTGCGGATGCATGTGGATACAGGTATTCCGATCGTATAGTTTCGTCTACAATACTCTATACTTCTATCTGGCACGGTGTAGTGAGTGAAGTGAAGTATGAGTTAGGTTCCTTACCTTACCTAGGTAAGTTTGCCTTTCTATGTGGGTGGGGCCATTTGCTAGAGCAGCTCGCTACCGTCAGGGACACCGCGTTGCGCCGTCGCCTCCATATCCACGCCCGTTCCCTATCTCGGAGGTTAAGTAAATTACATATATCTCTGTCCCCTTCTATCTCTCTCTCTCTCTCTCTCTCTCTCTCTCTCTCTCTCTCTCTCTCGCATACATACAATAGTAGTAGAAAAAAAAAACGAAATTGCCCTGGATGAAAAGACAGGACCGCGGCGGCAGCAGCGACGGCAATGGCAACGGCAACGGCAACGGCAACAACAGAAACAGCATCGGCGGTGGCTAGCTGCTGGCATCGAGATGATGTCGCAGATTTCTTTTCCGATGAGGCAATCGGTTGGCGGCAGCCCTCCGCGATCTTGATTATCGTCAAAGGAGGTCAGCGGCACGTTGAAACGGCCACGGCGTCGAAACGATTACCTGGGCAGAACGTTTGACGAGATGATGACAGCATCCGTCTCTCCGCCTATTCATGTATAGTGGGTGGAGGCGTCCACGGTCCACAGTCCGCAGTCCGCAGTCCACGCTGCAACGTTAATCAGCCGAAAGAAGCACACCGGAGGGGCGCATTATCGGACGGCGGTATCTGAAGTGCAGCGTCGGAACTGCAGTATATACAGGTACCTGCATGTAGTTGGCGAATTCTTCTCGACTGCCGAGGAGCGTCACGTAACTTGATACATACCTACTACCGCTCTTCACTTTTGGAGATCCCTGGCACGCCATGACGTGCAGGAGAATTGCGAACAAAGGAATTACTCACGATGGCTGCAAGTTTAACGAGTCATGCAGGGATTATGGTGTACAATAAAGTACCGTAGGTTTGCTTCTTCTCACTTCAATTGATCCCTGAATCCTGACGAAAGCCCTTAGCATTCATTCGCTCGCTCACTCATTCATTCGTTCATTCATCCTCATTATACAAAGCGAGATCTGCTTCGGCAGAGGACTTTGCGGTGGACCTTCAACGCGTCGTGTTAAGGTGACCCATTTTGCCAGTGGATCACTTTCCTTTTCGATCAGGACTTTTTTGTCCCTCTGTTTCTCCCTCTATCTCTTTCCCTCTCACGGAATACATGAAACAAAGGAAATATATACATGTATACGTGTGCCAATTATGCGCCGATCACACACGCAGCACGGTGGTTGCTGGCTGTCCGTCAAGTTTGCCGGACAGTTCGTTGGTCAGCGCGGAGGTGAAGCGGAGATGATATTTGTCTTCCCTTCGTTCTTCTACCAACGACGCGCGTCGCGTCGATCGTGCGTCCCGGCCGAACGCTGCATCGAAGAGAAATGTATTGCCGCAATGAAATTTGATAGCGTACGATAGAAACTGGAATGAGTAATGAGAAGATCTTCGGACATTCTCTGACGACGAAAAAATGAATTGGAGAAAGAAGAGGGGACAAAAACTGACGGCATTTCAATGGGAGTCCTCCTCGCGGATCTCCGCGAGCATCTTATAGGCGAGCGAAGAATGTCCACCCATGGAGCGATCGTTCCGGATACGGTTCGCCGAATGGCTTTAGCCTCGGGGCGATTCCTAGTTCCGTGGCTTCTACAATCTTGCATGAGATATTCTCGCAACTGGGTCGTATCAAATTTCGTCGGATAAAGAAATATCAGCTTGTATTGGAGCCGCGCGAAGCTGATCACTATAACGAATGTTAGGATCCGGACAATGTGCTAACGCCTACAAAAGCACGGAGAAGGTACACTGAGCCAATTTAGATGGAAAAAAGGGGTATAGGAACAAAAAATGATCGATTTCTCCGAGTCCCAAAGAAGAATGCTTTCTACGTGGATTCAGACTCCGATCCTCAGGTCGCCGTGTTCCTATTCCACTTGTGTCTCCTCATCCGTGAGCTTGATCCATTCAAACTGCTCCTGATTTCGTCCACCTTTTTTTCCTCCTCACTCGGTCACCATTAGGCTCCCCTCACCGGGCAATTTGTCACTGTAATACATGGCACAGTAGCTACGTTCAACCGGTGAGCATAAACGTGTAATAATATACCTACACGTAGTACGTATCTAGACGACATAATTAGGAATCAGATAATGATGTGTTGAAAAATGTCGACTGAGGAAAACATTGGGTGAAGGTTGGTTGGCTCCGGTAATTAGGCACATAAATTAAGCCCGATAAATTCAAGTCGGTTTAGTATTGCCTGCGTTACGTCGCCGCCTAGGTTCGGCCAATCGAAGCCGGATAAAAAATGCGACAAAACTTTTAAGGCCGATTATGAACGGCACGCGCCGCGAGAGGGGAGACGAATTCTCGGCATTACAATCAGTATAAGTCGATTCGTAATTATTATACAATTTGAAATCGAAAGTGCGATATCGGAGAGATTCATCTGTCACAACGGGTTCAAGTTTAGAGGGATGAAAGGCGCGCACATAGCTGCAAGAGGACCCGAGAGGGGCCCCGCAATTATGGGGCTTATTATCTCGTTACGTAATAGTTGCGATAACTTATTCGCTCGACCATAACCCGAGACGGAGTCGAATGTTTTGCACCGTTCCACGTGATTCGCGGTTAACTTACAAACACTCCGAACACGTCGTTGTCGAAGCCTTCTGCGACATAGAATATCAACGTTAACTCCTCTCATCACAAAATAATAAATTCTTCCGTAAGCTAGCTCGGATCGTCGATTGTTTTTTGTATTCTAGAATTATCTCTCGCTCTCTCTCTCTCACACGGAGAATGAGACGCAATCTCCGAAACCTGGTGGCTTCCAAACTGAGCTCTGGTCTTGCTCAGATATCGCGAGATGCTGCATCCGCGATCACATAATCCGCGATATTGCATCTGCAGCAAAGTATATACGGCTTTATACATAATATATTCTCAAGGTAAATGGATGCATAGCTACTAATGTCTATGTCCGGCTACAAGGTGTGCGTAAATGTAACGTAAAATCTGCGCTATAATAGTCCGTGTACCTGCTGCAGGTGATCTTCATCGCTACAATTGCCATCTTATTCATAGCAATTCTTCGTCGCTGTTACACCTACGGATACATCCAGAGTAATTATTCACGCGTCTGTGAGATAAATGGAGGATAGAAGAGCGCCGCCGCGTTGCGAGAGGAGAGGACAAGGAAAATACAAAAAACCAGGATCACAGCATATTGGTCATAATGTAGATAAATGAAGGCAGTAATGTGGGCATTAAGCCCCAGAGCCATGACTACTGATGCATAGGCATATCATAAACGCGATAATTTTATCTCCATCGTGATTTTCATTTTGTGAAACGCCACAGCTTATGCCATACACCGTGACTACGAGCTCGCATGTATTCGTTCTCATTCGTTCGCGATTGCGATTGGTATACGCGGTGGAGAGCTATTAACATCCAGCACCGCAGCCGTGCACGGATACGGAATAGTATTGTGAGTTCAGAATACCTGTATACCGCCATACGAGGGGGCCACTATTGCATGCACGAAATACCTGGGGCCCGAGTAAGCCAACGTAGGAAACTATCTAATGTTTGATAAGACAGGTCGGGAGTCGAGCTTGGTAGGTACAGAATTACAGATCCAGGCGTGGTTGTCTCTCGAACGGAGTTCGTGCGTATCCGTGCCGCAATAACAGGGTATAAGTATGTCCGTGAGCGGCTGCATTCGACATCGCAGGATGCCGGTGGCCCTTTCACTGCCGATCGATCGATAAACGCTCGTGCAAAAACCACAGTGTTATAAAGTTATCATAATTAATATATACGCAAGATAAGTTCGAGTAAGTGAGTATATCTCTCCGATCATTTGACATCCCATGCCGAGGAGCAAGATGCTAATGTGACCGCGGGATTTATTGACATAATTTTCACTCCGATCGGTTCAACACGCAGAATCCTACCTTGCCTCCCTCACCTCACGGCGTTCTGCAGCACCGGTTTCGTTTGCCCGTGAGGAACACGAGCGAAAATTAATATAAGGCGGTTCGGTAATTGGACCTCAGCGAAGCGTGGTCAAACAGTCGTGCCTCTTGAGTTATCCTTGATTCGAACGACGCGTTTTAGTTCGGTTTTTTGGCTTCTTTTTGCCCCGTTTTGACGGTAATCTCATGCGATATAAACACGTGTCCGAGCCGATATGCAGGAAGGTGCATAACGGGCGGTAGGCGATCTCTGTTACATACGTACATACACGAGTACAATATGCGATGAACGCGGATCGTATATGCAAACTCGCTCGTCGATGGGCCCTCGCGTGATGTTATAGAAAACGTAGATGAAAATCCTCGGAGCAAACTAGCCTTGTTCGCGGGTGATGCTCGTTCATCAAGAGCCAACTGTCATGTAACTTTCCCATCGGTCGGTGTCTCGGTTGCTGTTGCTGTTGCTGTTGCTGTTGCTGTTGTTCTCGTTATACCTAGAATCCACGAGATCCACCGATCAATAGTGGAAATAATCCGTTGTTAATAGTCTCGACGGTCAGTATAATTTAAGATTTATAATGACTGATCAAGCTCATGCAAATCCAACATCTCATGACTCCGGCACTGGTCTTGTCCACGAGATTTATAACGCCACGTATTTCTTCTCTTAACTTCTTCCTCTCCTTCTTATGCGAACAAACACCAGCTACACCGGCAACATCCAAGGATCAAAGTAACGGAATTGGCGTTAGCCGGGCTCCCGGAGGGAAGAAACTATGCGGCGAGGAATAACGCGAGACGATTTTCTCAGTCTTTGCGAGTGTCGCACGTTCCATTGCGAATGACTTGTTACAGTTTACAAAATCGGCGGTGACTACCGCGCGAGGTGTTCACATTTCGTGGATCGGATTATTTTCACGATCCAACGGTACACTTAACTGCAGTCGAATGAATGGTGAAAATTCAGTTCTGTGAACTGTATACCGGATACCTCCGTGCGTTCGTACACGTTGTACCTCAATGATAATTTAATTAGACACCAGACGGGTTCCTCACAGTTAATTTATACCGTTCATTTTATGCCCACAAATCAGAGATGTAGAAATCTACGGGTGAGTATACAACTATGCAACTATTCAGGCTACTTGGCATGCGCATACATACGTACGCACAGTGTACGAGTAGGTATAATATGTGACTGATTTGCAAATATATAATCATCGGACACTTACGCAATTGATGCAAGCTTTGCGGTAATTCCGTTAATACTACGAGACTACGATTATAGTAGAGCAATATCGAATATGCCGAACGCATTTCGATTCCCTCTTTTTCCCCGTTTTTGTTGAACTCGTGACGGCTGTTTCTACTTTGTATCGCAGCGCGATAACGATAATCCGTAAAACAAAGTCACGTGTCATTTTGCAATTGTTTAGAAGGGGCTACGACATGATTACGGTGAGTAATCTTATCGACGGTAAAAAACGAAGCCACACCGTTAACGTGCTCTTACAAATATACCATTACCGAAAGTTCAATCCGGCGTATCGTAGGTTGAATGATTGCCTATTATACCTGTCATATCGCTCTGTCTTGTCTTGTTCTGTCTTGCCTCGACCGCCTAACTGGCGGCCGCGTCGATTCGGCCACTCCGAAATCGAAAGCCAGACGAGAATCAAACGGCGTTGGAAACAAAGAAGAAAGCGACCTGCGTGATATGTTTGAAGGTAATAGGCGATCACGCGGATGAAGAAAAACCGGTGCTACGCAGGTTGTCGAGAATTCTGCAGTCCAGCAAGGATCCTGACGAAGGCACGGATTAACGGCGTTCGCGTTTTCCTCGTGAAAAATATACTAAAAACATCAATTGGCATGGAATTCGGTCACATATTGCAGAGAATGTAGCATACTTCAGATCACTTTCCTCCTTATACCTATCGATCTCAATTTTGTTTCGTTTCTCGGTTTTTTTTCTCTTCTTTCTCTACGCTGCTATAGGTAGAGCCAAGTTCCGACGTGAGTGGGTACCACGGTGCCTTCGCCGGGTACAAAGATACAAAGTGAGCACGAGTGTACAATATCTGTGATGCTTTCTATAGACGGTACGCTTTAATATCTCTAATAAACGCGTTTTTGCTTGACATTATGTACGTGTGATAGCCGAACCTACTACGCTGCGCGTGAGCGGCTGCTGATTGACTTACCTACATCTGGAGCAGGTGGAAATATTTTTTAGATAAATTTCACTCTCATTCTCTACGTGACTTCTCGGCGCTCGAATCCGTTCAACTATGAGTCTCTGTGCGGGCGAATGGCATTCTTCATTCTATTCTGGTTTGCGTTTTGATGATGTCGGTATGGTTTTTCCGGAAGACATCGAACGGGCTGAGGATTATTCCTATGTGGCGATTTCGATTCTAACTTTCATTCCAAGATGAGATAAATCGACACCCGCAACGACCGCGACATGCGGCAACGTGTTGATCAGAAAGACGATGGACCGCGTCTGCTAGGCGCGTACCCTCCACATACGTAATGCGCGCCCGCGCGGCGATAAAAGTACATATGTAACTCTATATCCAACGCGTGCGAAATGAGGAAGGTGTCGGGATACGAATTCGCGAATGAAATAGAAATCGACAAATAAATAAATCGCTGAGGGGCTGCGGGTAGCGATCAGCGAATTCGAATGCGAACGCGACGGAGCACGCGCGCGTACGTACCTATATGTGTGAGCGTGATATATTAAATCATCGACCGCTCTTGGATATATAGATTGATTCTGAGGAATTTCGTTTTTTACACATGCTAGAAATTAGCTATAATGAGATACATCGAATGATCGGCAATCAATCATCGATCCTGGCCATTTGATGACCAATTAATTATAGCCCGTGAAAATAAGAAACTGATATGCATATATAAACACGTATTCGTGTTGCGCTTCGGGCATTCTCCAGATCGTCAAAGACGCATTTCTAAATCTCAGGCTATACATTAACTGACAGAAGCTACTGGTCGACATATTCGCTCTCCGCGTATGCCCACGTCATAAACTATACGGTTGAGAGAATTTCATAGTAGCTAATGCGATATGATTCACCGGAGATTATCATCGGTCTAAATTTGCATATCACTTTATACAATTTTCATGAATATTTTGGATCCACTCTACGCGTCGATGTCTTGATTCCGGGTGCTCAAACCCACGTGGATAGCGAATAGGAAATCAATAATTATGTGTCGTCAGAAACTGCGATTTACTACCGTTCGCGATTCTTCGTCGACGCTTCGATCGTCTCGGTAATTTTTTCAACTCGATGTAGATAGGGAATCGGAAAATTCCTTTGAGAGACAAGAATAGCCGACAATAGCGTAGCGCGCGGTTCAAGATATTTCGTGTCCCGGAGACCGTGGATAGAGTTGGGATAAAACGAACACTGGAGTCACAGCAAAACGCTGCCGCAATAAATCACCCAAGTATATAGAGAGATCTTGTCAAAAGCGGAAAGGACAGATGCTGAGGTACAAATACCCACTCTGCTCAACTATTCGTGCCGAGCGCGGACACGAAGATGCGAATGCTTCGTAGGTTTCAGGCTGCATTGCTGTTCCAGCAGCGATGCATAATAAGCGATGCATTGTCGTGTGGAGGACTCCTGCCCGCGCAGGCGTGGCACACGGGGAAGTAGCGAGCGATAGACTCGCTCCGATACCACGAGAGTTAGTGCCCTCGCCTCTTCTCTACTTCTCTACTCCTCTACTTCTCTACTTCTTTCGCTATACGCTCTTCGGACCACATCGTATGCAGTATAGACGTAGACCCAGCATCCCGCGCCCAGTCTATCTCTAACTGTAACCTGAAATACTTCCCCGATAGTTGTATTCCTCGACGAACGGGCAAGAAAATATTACGTATGTGCATGTTATGTACGTTCGTATGTATGCATGTATACATACATACGCTCAGGAAGATTCCTATTTCCTGAATACCCGCGAATCTCCTCGAAGTTCTCTTATTGCTGGTCGTCGAAGCCCACGTGCAGACGACGTTCTGCGCGAAGCGAAGCACCCCGCTTTAGCACACTCGTGCATACGTACAGTGCATAGGTACATAATGTGTAGTTTGTCAAATAACTGCAATCTCCCTCTGCCCTTTGCTTCGTCGAATAGAACGATTAGGGAGGGCTTTCGCATTGAACTCAGATCTGCGATTATCAATATACTATCGATCGATAGATAACGTACCATGTCAGGTTGGACGTAGGTATTGTGCGGAATGGAGAATTTGATCAGACCTCGAAAGTCTATCCTTGCAATTTCGATCGAACTATTTCAAGGCGTGTTGATACTCCTAGCCTTGAAGATCTCGGGATGACTGCCAATCAGTTTCAGCGCGTCATATCTGACTTTTGCATTAGGAGTGGGCAGCAATAGGTTCGTAGTTATAGTCGGCTATATTTAGTTATGCAACTAAAGTAGAATAATTGAATGGTTCTCCTGATTGGAAAACCACCGAGAAGGAAGCGACTGGCAGCTCGGAATAAATCTTCTCTCAAAATACGAACAGGGCTTGACCAATTCATGCTGACACCTGCGAACGGTTTATCGCGTAGGCTGACAGGATACAAATAACTTTAATATACTTTGACAGTTGGCCATGCTGAGAAGTACCACGCGGCTCTGAAACCGAGGAAAAGATTTTAATTTCTCTTTAATTCGTTCCGAAGATACGCGATGGATTCACATCGGAATATTCTTCGAGCGCCATGTCGGTGTTACAGTGTTTATAAGACTGGAGGTTTCAGGCCTCACTCTTCGAGTCGTCAGTTGGGTGTTCGAGACTTCGTACAACGACCTGGATCCACGATTCGACGCAGTTAGAATACCTCCGCGTACTTCACGCGGGAAAACGATCTCTGCAAAAGTAAACCGAAGATATTTGCTCTAACGTGAGTTCGCAGCGCCGGTTGTTCTATGTCGATAATCGTCAATAGCGATAGCTGCAGCCGCAATATAAGAGCACGTGTTCACTGGATCGACCTGGGTGCCGGTACGGCTGGTATGTATCTACGTACATTCATACTACGTGTAATTCCTGATATTCAGAAAGTGTACGGGACTCATGTAATTGTTTATACGTGCAAAGATCAAAGAGCGGGGCTAACTTCACAGTTCGGTCCCGCGTTAGGCGCGCCGCGGGCTCCTTATGCGGATGAAAATACGCATGCGTGTTCCTTTTGTTCCATATAAGATGATAAAAGTACACATGAAGAAAGGATTCGTGGTTATTTTCGTTCACCTTTGAGTTCGAGCAAGCTTCGATTCGGAGGACCGTGCGAGCGCATATCGGAAGAAAGTATAAAGTGAGAGGTAGATACCGTGCACGTGTATCCACAATCTTGCGGGTGGAGTAAAACTGTGGAGGAGGAACGAAAGGGACGAAAGATGGTGAAATTTCGCTAGTGTATACATACAATAGCGTATACGCTACGTTAAAGTGAGCAATAATTTCGTTGAGTGCAACGCGCGGCTCAGCAACGCCGAGAACTCTTCTGAAATGTCTTCTGCCCGTGGTCTCCGCGGACTCCGTGGTACTTTCGCGTTGGACGACGACGACGTTGATTTATACACCGACCCGTTGCATCGCGGCGCAATTTCAAGCTCCTCGTCGGAGGTCAGACCTTTTTCTCTTTACCCGTCCGGGAGAAACCAGAATTGGCCTTCCGTGATACCAGCTACGGAGAGACAAGAAGATATAATTACACGACAAAAATCTCAGACGTGTTCTCTGGCACCTTTGCGCCAGCAACCGACATGGCCTTCGCCGAAATAATAAGAAAAATACCCGATCGGCGCGAGTAACTTCGGAGCGGAGGGTGGCGCTGCCTCACTGTACCGAGCGACTGGATCTATCGGTCCCTGGGTCCCTGGGTCCCTGGGTCTCTGGGCCCACGAACGGGCCTGAAGCGAGCGGGTCCTTACCCACGTCGCTCCTTAGCGATGCGGATGGCAGAGAGTGAAAGGCCCACGCCCGCGCCTCGGGCTCCTCGGCAAGGGCGACTGGCCCCTCCGCACACCGAGGAACGCTCGCATTCGCCGCCGCAGCGAACTTTCTTACACAACTTTAGCCGAGTTCCATATATACGCAGATATACCTACGTGATCTGAAAGTACGTAGGACATAGTATGCACTATCGTGTCTATATATGTACATACGTACACGAGTGATCTGATATACAAGCGATGGGATCAAGGTGGACGCAGCCCATGAAATTCATTTGGGAAGATTTAACCGGACTGAAAATTAGCGGCTGAGCCAGTCCTGACGGAAATTACTCCTGCATCTGTCTTAAGGATCTTTCTCATAACTGCAGCTTCCGAGCTGGAATGATATAAAGTTGCGGAACACGTTCGCGGCTGGGCACCCCGACGCGGAGCTACTTCGGAATCATCAACACACAGCACAGCATCTGATACACAGGCATCACCCAATCTCTCTATCTCATTCCACATGGCAAATTCATACGAATGTAGGCATGCGTGACCGTGCGAGAGAGTAAAGAATAATAAAGATACGAAGCTGGACTGACTTCGGTTGTTCGTTCAAAGTTCTCCTTGATGGCTGGAGGCGTCGAGGGACTAGGTACCACGGATCATGGATGAGTGGGTGGAGCCATTGCTCAACGAGATGTCCTCGAGGTATCATGATAAGAAAGGCCATCCTGAGGACACGCCTTACCTTCGGACATCTAGCTGGCTTGTGGCGTGGTGATAACCATCAACGTTATGCTTACGTGTGTTTCCTAATATCTGGCTTGTTTATCTCCGTAAATAAGTCCGGCCGCAGGTCCGACACCGGTATACAGTATACAGTATACAGTATACAGTATACAGATTCCGTAACAATCACATTGCAGGTATATATGTATGGAACAACGGGAGTGTCCTTTCCCTCCTACCGACAGCATATCTTTAGGTATCTCCATGCGTCTCACTATTCTTCATCCTTCGCTCGTTTTTCTGGACCGAGGATTTCCCCGTGATTTTTTTTTTCCCCCGCGCGCAGGATCCACAGCTCGTACGTATACCTGCGTGTTCCGAATGGAGTCAGGTGTCCTAGAACGCCAGCTGGAAAAGACTGCGCCAGAGTGTGTCTCCTAAGTTTTTCAACAAGTGCTCGCCTCGTTTCCTAGGGCCTCGACGAGGCTACCGGCTGGATGTCCCACTTAGATTACGGTGTAAAAAATCCCATCCTGGCCATTCCAGAAGACAACGGCTGCTGGTTTATGTATAGTATAATGTACAATGAAACGTGAACTGGTCACTCACTCGTTTACCGCGTAAGAAGACTATCTATTTTCATTCAATGACGCGACTGTATTCCCAATTAATCCCAATGATATAATTGGATCCCATGAGAATGTGACGAATCCGATTCTGTTTTCCCTCCCGCGCCAATAGTTGCACCATGTCAATCGATCTCTGATTAGCAACGGAGTTTTGTCTAGTTGGTCACTCGGCCAACCGATTGCCTTGCTCACTCGGATAGAACCAAGGACCTCCGTGGCGGAGGGACGTGCTCCAACATCGGCAAACTGCCGCAGTTCATTTAGATTCTGGTTCCAGCTTCTTACTGCGTCGTAATATCTCTCATCGACTCGACACTGGTCTTCGTTTCGCATCTTTATTTCATTTTCCCTCGTCTGATTTTTTTTCCAACGAATCGTATGCGTATTTTAGTGATCTAATTCGCAACTGGGTAGACCGCTGTAATTGTTTGGTTCCATTCGTCTGCCGCTCTCCCCTTCCCCGTCTCAGGGAACAATGCTACGTGTTACACAATATCTGTTGTAGAAGTTTGTCCCGCAGACGCGGACGATTGCTAAACCGTGCGATAATCGCGCGCGATATAAGGTTGTAAGACAAAATTAGAAATTTCCATCGGGTTTCTGTACTTTTTTATCTGAGTTTTGGGTTATCGATTGTGTTCCGGTCAACTGTACGCACACACGCACAGTGGCATTACATGCCGAGTATACAACAAAGTGATTATATATTGGGTAAGTATGTGCCTCGCGCAGACATCGTTAGAGTAGGAATTTGCACAAAACGAAACATATGTATTCAGTGTATTCACATATGCATGTATACGAGTACTATTATTAAAATTGGCTGAGGGATCCGCGCTCTTATGTATGTGTATGTGCATACTATGTTGTGTTGAATTTTGTTTCAACAAGGACGCAGTTCGCGGTCGACTCGCTCTCACATTTAGCGACCTTACGACGTATGTCTTCTTTATGGAGTATAATTACAACATTCGAGCTCGTACGTACATACGTACATACTCGTGAAGTTAATCAATTGGAGCAAAAGCAGCAGAGGATAAAACACGGGAAAAAGAGGCCTAACGCTTGCACAAGGGGGCTGGAGCTTGAGGATATTTTTCCGACTGGAGTTAGTTGTAGGTACATACGTGGGTATCACAACCTCTGTTTGCTGTGGCCGCGGTTGTTTAAAAACTGCTGTTTGAACTCCGAAGAATCGGCTTTCCGTGCCAATCTACCTACCAAACTATAACCGCAGAACATGAAAATCACTTCGATGTTGGAAAGTAAAGCCTTGCAGTGCGATTACGTTGCCTCAGACCAGACCGAAGAGCGGTCGAACGTGAAACGTCGAATCCGCTCCGGTATCGAATTTTTATAGTTTACCCTAAATTATCTAAACGTTTGAACGTGCAATCACTCCATTTCAGACTTTAGAGGGAAAAACAGCGGTGTGGAATTGCTGGACGCTTGTTCCCCGTTCCTCGTGACTCTCTTGGACGATCACTTACAATTAGATCAAAATGCAGCTGTGTAATTTGTGAAAATTGTCGGAAATAACTGCAGTCCGATAAAGCCATTGCCGGAGGCTCGTATTTGCCAATAAACGTTCCTGTCCCGCTTTACTTTAAGGCAAGGAATAATGTAACGTTCCTAACTATAACCAGAAGCCGCCGCGGAGTATCGTCGTACAGAATCCTCAACCGCCAATTCGTTCCAAATACTCCCACGCGATTTCGCATCGCTTCGTACGTACTGTTCTCGGAGCAACGAGGTGCTAAAGCCGCCTCCAAATCGTTGCCCGTTTACTACACCCCATTGTCTGCATTGTTATAGTCTCTGCTAATAACGAAACGGACTCATGCTCGCATTTCGTCAAGTCTTTACGGACGCGAAAGTTATTTGCTGATCGGGAGCGGTAAGGCGCACGTCGACATCAAGGTCGATAAAACGATTGAAATAATGAGGTGAGGCAGGTCTAACATCTGATCAAATCTGTCAAAGGAGAACTCGAGAAATAGAAGAGGACGGAGAAGAATAAAAACGAGTGAGGATCCGATATACAGCGTCGCTCGGTATGTATATACCTGTGTACATACTACACAGGTAGCATCGCTTCAGCCATAGTTGCTGAGCAATCGAAGATTCACCTAAGATTAGCTTCTAAGTTAGCGCAATCCCGCGGCGCCCGCGGTGTGTCTTTCTCGCGCATGTTATGATTATGTAGTGTATTGTTGTGATTATTAGCGATTCGGCTAGTTTGATTCTTTGCCTATGTAAGGCTGCCGCCGCTCGCAGATGATTCGCCTGCGGGTTCCTCGCTAATGCTCAGCTAACGTCTCTCTGTACGAGTATATACAAGGTACAGCGATCGAGTGCTGCAGAACGGCCCTGGGCCTAGAAAGGCGTGGTCCAGGCTCACGGAGAGGATGACGTCATTGTTGGATTCTGCGATGTGCACAGACGTAGGTGGAAGAATTAGGTCTTACCTACGTGCCACAGTGAATCGTGCCACGCTGGATTGCTATGTTATTAATTTTGAATTATTTTAATTGGGTTAACATTAAGCCAGCCGCGTTTACTATATCCGGAGTTTGAGGATAAGACGGCGAGATACGCCCGGAGGATAATTCCAGGTGTACAGATAGACGTGGACGAATTATTTTTCGCGGTCCTTTGTGACGCGAAAGGTGGAGAGAAAGAGAGAGTGAGGAGACGCAATACATATATATAGATATGTCTCCGGACGAATGGAAATAATTGATACGCCCGAAGTGACGCGATTTTGCCACGTGCTCAAGTTCTCTTGCGTGGCAATTGATTAATGGCCCTCAATTAGATAATATGCAATCCGCTTCATCCGCACTATAAGTTTTATCGGTGTATCCCCTCGACGTAAAAGTAATGTCCGAGGTCGAGATCTCGCAAGATGGTTTTCGGCACCAACAAATGATACGGTAACACTGGTAACATTCATCATTGGAAAGCACTAAATCAATACGACGTTTCAACATGAGCCAATTTTAATACCATCTCAACTCTACACTCGGCTCACAATGACAAATCACTACTACCCTTGTATTGGCCTATTGAGAAGTCGCACAGATTCAGGCGAATAAGACGGCGAAGCAGGCGTCTGTTTCTGGAAATCATAATTGTGAATACAGGTATTGAAAACGCACGGTTCAATCGGTGCAGTACCTACATATTTCAGGCGAACATGTTGAATCTTCTTCCGATGATCCTGCGGTCGAGTACGATGAGCAGACGCAACGCTGGAGCAGAGCCAAAGCGTGAAAAAGAGAGGGAGAGAGAGAGAGAGAGAGAGCGAGGGAGAACAGAGGGTGCCGCGGAGAAGATACCCTGACGCCTCGTAATGGCCACAAGACGGGAAAGGCGTGGCGAGTTCAGTCATGTAGCTGATTTATAAGGGGAACTTCCTTTACTGCCGAGACTGCGGTCCTTCGCCCAGACAACAACTGTGAACCACCTACACCGGTGTCTAAGCCCTGTGTAGTACCGAGTACCGAGGTTGTACCTTTTCGCGGGAGGATTTACGATTCCGCAATTCCGCATCTTCTATCCTACTATACATACCTACTGTACCATTTTTCACCCCATTCATATTCATCCCACTGCCGGTTACATATTGTTCAACATGTCTAATAATATGGGCTGAGATCAGACCGATACGTCATCCGCCGCGACATCCTCCATGCATATTCCGGTTTCATTACAAAACCGGCCGTCCGCTTCTCGAATTCGATGTGTACCGGAGAGAATTGATCACGGCAAATTGAAACCGCGGTTAGTATGTATACATAGAATCGTGACTGACGACGGTGATCATTTTTAGCAAATTGATTTGAATAACAATATTGAGATGGGCGTGTGTAACGATGTCATATAGTTTGTTCCGCGAAGTATGGTTATACCTGAGCAGAGGCACGCGTGAAATTGGATTGTGTGAAAACCCGGAAGATAAGAAACAGGATAGTCTGGATAGGCGTACGCGGGGACGGTGCCGTTGTTGTCGTAGACCCGGCGCTATCTCTGAATTTCGATCAAAAAATTAAATCGGTACCTATCCCGTCATTTCCTGTAATAGGTCGTAGCTCAATTTGAGACGTCGCGTCGAGCTGTTCCTAGAGCGTTCTGATCCGCGTTCCAACCAACCGCACCGTGCGCAGCACGGCCGTTTCGGTCTCCGGGAGATCCCAGTATTCTAATGAGCCAATTAAAAGTTGGAAATGTAGATTTGGTCGCTATACCCGCGTTGATGGAGCATCTCGACAGTAAAGTACACGCGTCCTGCAGCTACCTGTTACGCGTTTTTACTGTCAACGACGCATAACTGCTCGAACGAGTTGATATTAAATTACGGATCTGTTAGTGCGTGTTATCCCGTAAGGTGGGAGGAGGGAGCCCAGGTAACGTGGGTATGGCTATTCCAGGGAATAAACTACACCCGTCTCCTGCGCGGTATACGGTGAAGCGGTTGACGGAGGAGATCTAACGGTTCGAGGGAAGATGAGACTGAAAATTCTCACAGTACCGTAAATTGAGTTACCCGTGCGTTATTTTGTAATTGGCAACGACAGAGCTGCCAGCTCGCCCGGAGATTTACTCGTGGGCGTTTTTCCCCCGGCTAGAGATATATTCCGGCACGCCGCGCCATACTGAACCTGGATCCGTGACGCGACGCGTGGTAATTGAATAGAAGGATCATTCGTTTACGGGAACTTGCGAATTGGATGAAAATAATTCGTCTCCGGCAATATTTTATCCTGTACAGGACCGGCGTCATAATTACATGGAGTATCAGAAAAATGCTTGTCGATCCTGCACCCACGCGTCCCTGTATCCCACCATTCTCGCCCGTCCGAATGTCAATTATTCTAGATATTGTCAAACCGCCTCTGGACACGATCTACATAATCCTGTCGCGGAGCTCCTAATTGACACGTGAACCATCTCTGGATAAATGAATTCGCGTCTATTTGTGCGTCGAACGGTATTACAGCAGAGATATCGACGTCCGCCCAAGCTCTACGCCAATCTAATAACAGCCGTACCCACCGATCCACCCGCCACCCTGGAGGAATAATGATCAGGAATGCGGGGCTGGACGGTTGCGGTTTGAGGACGGGCGGCCGAGAAACTAGCGTGATGCAACAAGCCACAAGCAGACTCTCTGGATCAAAGCAGCGCCCTAGTTAGACCACTTCCAAGGCACCCAGATTAATCTAGACTTACCTAAGCGCGTACCGCGCCGTTCGGACCGCTCGCGCTCGCGCTATGCAGAGCTCCTTGATCGGCTGCTACCTATTCATTACTTTTCTCGGCGTCGATCACTCCCAAGGCCGCGCGCGGTTAAGCCATTGTTCAAAAATATTAGCCACATCAATTATTGTATAAATCTCGTAGTCGGAGTTAGGTAGGTAGGTAGGTAGGCAGGTACGGATAGAGTTTGCTGTTGTGAGGCGCTTCTACATCATATTAGCTTCATTCTCATGTCTGCGGAGTGGTTTGGATATGCTAATAACGTGACACAAAATAACAAAATGTTTTGCCGCCTCCGAAGCTCTCCGCGTATCTTGAATGGTCTTCGGCAGCGTAGATCACAACAGGCGACGACGAGAAAAGAGAAGGAAACAAAAGTTGAATTGATAAGCTCCGAGGTCAAAGTATCAAAGCTCGGCCGGTGGGCACAGGCATATAGCGGACGGACGACGGGTACGATTTTCTAAAAAAAAAAAAAGAATCGCGCTGAATCCTGTTCCTAATCAGTGTCCAGTTCTCCAAACTTGGCGAATCAAGATCTACCACGCTAAGGCGCTACGATTTCAACAGACACGGACGTACGTGTCTATAACGGAACAGGTTTACCTACCACGCTACGCTGCTCCGCAGCTTCCCACCAATTAATCATTGATTAACACCGTAAAAAGAACATTTCCTAAGCAACTGCGCGGTACCCCGAACGCCCGTAAAGAACGTGACGAACCTATTATCTCAGTTCATTACATTTACTCGAAACGTAGAAAAAGAGTAGGAATCTGTGTATGTATGTTTGCGTGTGTGTGCCCAGGCACTCGTGTACCTGCGTGTGTATACCTCATCGTTAAGAACACAATCAGTCAGCTGGGATCACGGGGAAAGTAGAGATTGACAATCGATCTGTTATATTTACAGTTTAATTACAATCTCCATTCGTGTTATATATAATACAGCGGCTTCCGCACATGGGAAAAAACAAAAGTCGCTGTATCACTACTGGCAGAGGCACAAGGAAAAAAGATGGCAAGAAACAGGACGAAGAATGTAGATTGAAATAATGAAATATAGGTACAGTACAGTTGATGTTCGATCGAAAGGTAACTCTCCTCGGCCCGACTGTGAATCGGCCGACGCATATGCAATATACATATCCGACAGTAGTAGGTGTGCATGTGGTACATACATTCCTATACCCGTTCCTATAGAAAGCAAAAGTTTTAATTGGCATTATAAAAACAGTGTTTGCGGTATTTGCCTACTATTGAACACGTGCGCTAAGGTTAGGTGGCATAATATATGTACGCTGACGCAGTACGTACTTAGGAGTATACATAGGACGGACAAACGGACGAAGACAGCTGGAAGGACTATCTTGTAACCGCCGATCGGTGTGTCACGAAGTGGGCGGACTTTCTATACACGTACACGTATGTGACTGACTGACTGACTGACTGACTGACTGACTGACTTACTGACGCTGCATCACCGTCGGATTCAAATTTGGTCCTTCCATACTTCTGAACGTAAACGCACGCAAGCAGACGTGTGAATGTGTTCTTTGCATGCTTCGAAACGTGCGACACTCTCGAGCGGATCTGCTCGCGGGGACCATTGTGCAGATTCGACCCGGGCGAATGGTAGATATCAAAGCTATAACGACCTGCGTAAGGCGAGCGTTGCGTAATCCCCTTTGTGCAGAACATTGTCAGCTTCCTGCAGATATGAGACTGATTCGTGGTGTATGTACATACTGTGCTATACCTGCTACAAATACTGTAATATCACCGTGGAAGAGTGTTCTAACGTAAGAGATACACGTGATGAAGGTAGGTTTCACGTACGTGAGAGACAACCGAAAGAGGATGGCCCGTATCAAGATACTATTGCGTCTGTATCCGACATGCGAATGAACGTTGACGTACGAAATATTTGCGATTGATGTGTCATCTGACAGACCTCTCAGTCCGCTGGTTAAGGTTACGTGTTCGCGTAATCAGTGAGCACGACCTGTGTGTATCGTACATGGAATATTGTGAATGTTGGAAAAATCCAAGGCCACATTCAATGATCCTTTGGGACTGAAAATAACCTTGAAATGTGATGATGATTTTTACCGCGAAACGTTCTCGCAGAAAGTGACCAAATAGTCCGAGTCTGACTTGATGGCGATTCGTTTCACTGCTTCCGATTAACCGCGCGGGTATTCCCAAAACCTTTATTTTCACTGTCGGGAAATTTGCTCTTCTTCGTTATGCGGCGTCCGCTTTTTTTCCCCCATTCTTCGGACGATGACGATCGATCGCGGATCAGAGCGGTGAAAGACGTTTTAATTGAACTGCGGGATTATTGAGGACTGCTATGAACAATAACTGATCTTCCACGATCGACGGACATTTGGGATCAGGCTCATTGTCCGTGAGGCGCATGATCAAGAACTCGCAGAACGCAGACGAGACGCTCCTAAAATCGGGAAATCGGGAAACTGCGTTCTCCCCGGAATCGTATCCACGTACCTCTTCCTGTTCTTCCACCGCACACCACCGCTGCAATATCATCCGAATCTTGTACATGTCTCGCACGAGCTGTTGAATACGGGCAGGTCGTCGTGTACACTAGCAATATACATATACCTGCATTCAGTGTTGCCCGTGGAGAATGTGTACAAGGAATACGTCGGTTCTAGATAGGTACCACAGGAACGTGCAGAACCCGGATTGGACTCGGTGCAGCTTGGAGTCACGTTGCCACCGCTGGTGTCCGCGGCCGCTTTCCTCTGCCACCGTGGCCGCCGTGACACGCCCTGTTCTGGGTTCCCTGATAACACCCACACCACGAAAGATCGAACTAGTAGTCACCTACCAGCCTGCCTACATTCGTATCAGCTATAGATATAGATAGGTACAGCACTCACGTCGAATAGATGTTCGCCCTGGTCGGGTTTAGTATATTTTCACAATCGGCTTACGTACCGTACCGTACCGTACGGTAACGTAACGTTGCAGAGAGATACGCGTCCCCGAACAAACAGGACGTAGAAAATCGGACTGGACTGGAATCCTGCGAGAGCAGAAACAGCAACAGCAACGGCAACGGCAACAGCATCAGCAGCCTCAGCGAGAGTGTGTGTATGCATTCAGAGTGGAGTATTGCCCTGAACTCTCCTACGAGCCAATGTAAGGTATATGGTATGAGAAAAGGATATAATTATCATCAGGCCTCCTTCGTTATGGCGCGATACAATCGCCACAGCATCAACACCACCGTGCAAGTAGAGATGAGGGAGGGAAAAATAACGAGAAGAGAAGTATCGATACGAACAAAGGAAGTAGGTCCTCGATCACGTGACCATAAACTGCGTGGTCTCGTATGATTTGGCTTGTTAAGGAAATCCTTTGCCCACTCTTCTGGGTAAACAGCACGTGCATCAAGTTAATTAGTTTCGCGGTTTGCCTCCTCGTCGAAGTCGTTGATAAGGTACATATGGAATCATATGATTTTGCGTCTTATACAGTATGAATATTTGGCCGCAGCTAGAGAAGTATGGAAACGAGACGATATTATACGCGCCAGAATTTTCCATAGCGAATTATTCGCCAAGCTATAACTAACTGATGAGAATTGATTCGCACGAATTCTACGACGGTTTTTACTCCGCTAGTCTCTCGTCCCGGCGCTCGTGAGTTATCTTTTTACATTTCATTTCATTTCTTTTCCTTTTTTCCAACTTTTACGAAAGTTGGAACGCTTCGTTATTCGTTATTCGTTACCGCGATTACGTAAGTACAAGCCTGACGTGCGCCAATCGCCGGTACCTCCTGACCCTCTGACCCGCTGACACGCGGCGGCAGTTAGTCGTCCACGAGGTGCAGAGGTAGAGCTCAGGATCAACTAGAAGGGAAGATTGGACAGCAGCAGGAAATCGGCGTTGGAAAGACTGTGTCACGCGTCGCTAATGCCACGTAGCGTTGGTAATTATCACTTTGTAAAAGAAAGGGAAACTAGTTCAACGGGGGGGAAAAAAAAAAAACAATTTCTTACCTCAGTTCTATTCTTTTCTGTATACGCTTCGCACTTTGGACTTTGTTTCTCTTGGCGGTTGAAAAAGGGGGGAACAAAAAATGAAGCCAGATGAGAAAAAATACTATCTGCGTTACATAAACTGTGCGAGTCGCAGTCGGCACGCCGCGCCGCGCCGCTCCGTGATACCTAACACCGTGACGATGCCGTAAAGCATGAAGACTGCGGATTTGATTCACTTAAAATTGATGAAACAACGTTGTTTCATGTTCTTCGTGGAGCAAAAAATCATAATTGAGAGAACTGGTTCATCCAGGTAGGTATCGATATACGTAGGAAAACACATTCCTTTTCATTTTTTCGCTCTCGCACTCCTGCTGCAGATGCGCCGTCACATATTCGCTACATGCGCTACTTGTTCTTAACCGACGAATTTCAACGGCGCGGCGTTTCAAATCCGGCGAAATTCATGTGCCAATTATCGCGCGGCGGGTAAATACTCAACGACTGTACGCCGGCCTCGGTATCGTCTGCACAGGCACATTCTGTCGAATGGTTTTCTGATGTTAAACCGGTTGTCGCTAATACCGGCGATCCTACCTACCCAACATCCTTACCCAACAACGCATCTGCATAGAATGAATTTTATTGTTGGCCCAATTATTTTCTAAACGAGTTGCGCATAGTTGTGGAATACCTACCGGCTTCTCTTGGCTTGGCTCGGATTCTCAAAGTACGAGTACCCACCCACTCGTAGACGCGCGGCGCGCGATGCAAGGCTTATAGTCATTGAACCACCGCCGTAGAAGAATTAATTTCGCAAGGTCCTTCGCATGTATTCATATAGGTATCCACGATCTGTCCATCCGCCCGTCAAATTTACATACTACGTACATCCTCGGATCTTTTAAACACAATTTTAGCATCGGAAACAATGCGATTCACATTTTTCCTCCTAGCTACACTAGGTGTTATGTGTACGTACACACCTAGAACTTGTACGGTTTATAATTACAAATAAATTCCCAAGATGATGCAACGACGGCGATGGGTAGACTAGGGCACCACCTCTGCTCCTCCTCTGCACTTACTTTTCTCCGGTCTCTTTGTCCTCGCCACGTACATCAAACACGTAGTAGGTATATGAACGTTAACGTCACCATAAGATGATCATTCGAATCCAACGAGGACCCGGCATGTGTGTGTACTAGCCCGGCTGCAGAGTAGGTACGCATGTAATCGCAGATAGAAACGACAAAGAGAAAGAGTCAAACTCCGCCATGCATTCAGAGATGCGGAGAGATTCGTCTCTGGGTCAGCGGCAGCTAAGGTTCGGAGGTCATTCAATTCTTGGTCACTTTCAGGCATCGAATCGTGCAGCAGGAGTCGAAAAGTCCCGCGTTTCGGATAGTCATGAACAAAATATTATTGTGTAGACGTACGGTATATCTCAGTTATAACTGAGTGAGTGAAAATCGCTCCCGGACAGACGTTTCTGGAGCGTGCTATTCCCGGTTGCCCTGCAGTCGGCCAATGTACCACGACCTCTGCTCCCTGAACTCGCGACTTCGCACCGTCCGGGCGTCCGCGTCCGTCATCGCCGGCTAGCTCCTCGTCAGCCTGCAGCTGGTCAGCAGCACCAATCGCCGTAAAACTCTTATGCACGTACATGCATACCTACGATCTTTGCACTCCTTGTGATTATCGTTCGCTTCCTAGGTCCGCATGCGTGTATGTGCGTAGCTAAAGTTCAGGCGAGTGATATCCTCATTTGTATATATCTTTTCTTTTCGTTTCCTTCTGTCCCTCCGCCGCTCTTCCGACGTTCCGTTTCAAAGTCTCTTTTGTCCACGTACGTTTCCTCTCCTTTGTCAGTATGGCATGTAAACTTATCTCGAATTGTTGTAATTAAAGGTAATAAGTTTGTGAACCAGCCGCAAGATATACGTAGGTACTTCCAACTTTCGTAGAATGTAGGTACCACAATATGTCCAGGATAGTCGTATTCTGCTCGACTCTCAACGCCGCGGTTCTCCTCACGGCTGAGCCCTGTTATTGTGAAAAGTAAATACAAATTGTCAACAGCAGCGCTGACCTGAGCGACCGAGGGTCGCCATCGCTGCCGTGGAACCCGCGGTTAGACACGGTCATTAACTCGCGGAGGGGCTCGGAGGTATTCCCTCGCCTGCAGAGGTCCTGAGATCTTCCGCCGAAAAATGAAAAACAGAGAGTTCAAAGTGTCATAGCTCTCTTGCAGCAGCGGCGACTGTAATACGGCTGCGGCCAGAGCTGTAGCCCTACCTTTGAAAAATTTCTCTCAAACCAACTGCGCGCCGCGATATACAAGTTTTCACGTTTTTATACAGAGCGCGACGCGGCGTGCTCTCATTTGCGTGCGAACGTGTTCCGCCCGAGGTCTACAACTATGATGTGTATGTATTATGGCAAAAACTTATATACGCCATCCGAATTTAGGACTTACGGACGAGGTCGGCTCTGGCTGTACGCCGCTGTGTCCTCATCATGTCACTCGTCCGATTGACGTTTCTCTCGAGTAACCGTTCGATCGAGAACATTCAGAATATGTATCATTTTTTGGTTTCCTTCACATTCCATGAAGCAGCTACATCCGTCTTCGGTCAGCAATCATAATCAACTGGTGGCATTTTTTGGTTTCCTTTTTTTTTTCAGCTTTTTTTTTTTGTTTGCCATTAAGAAGTCAAAGACCGGTTATTGCATTGGTTGTACAAATTTTGCAATAGAATGAATTTATGTCATTATATTATAACCATATACACCTCGTGTACCTACTCGGCGTTTAAGGATATCGAATAAAAGTGACCTAGGAAAGATCAATAATTCTGACTGCAGCAGGTATACGCTGAGGCTACTGTAAAATCAACCGATACTTACGTTACAATTAATCAACGTTTCCCGCGGTAGGTATACAATTTCGTATATATATATATATATATCGTGTACGTACGATCGCGAGATAATATCGTGCGGATAAAACCCGTTCGTCAAGAATCTAATTAAGAAAGTTCACCTGGGAAAAAAACTGGGTGCTAAAAAAAGCACTTGGCAAGTTTCGGAGCTCGACAATCAGTCGTCGGGTCCCGTGAATCCCGAATCCCAGGATGACCGCCTGCGTGATCCTTCGTCATAGACAAAACTACTCACTTTGACTAAGTTTCTCCTTTCCTTCTTCTCCTTCTTCTTCTTCTTCTTCTTCTCATATCAGTCGCCATGGCGAACCAGTGTCCCGAAAGACGTGACCCGGTATCCGACTTCCGAGGATGTAAGTCAAAAGCGTTTGACGGTTAACCGGACGGGCAATGTCAGCTGTTTAGTATTCTCGGAGGAGAGACTTCCCGCCGGATCCGATGGACAAATGTGCATGGACGTAGGTAGATAATGAGCGATATTCCTTCGCAGAGATTTAAACGATATACCAATGCATGAGGAAATGCCCTTTACGGTGCCATGCATCATTCTGCCAGGTGTCAGGCCCATGTGCCTTTGGCATTGTGTGTCACACTATACCAGTCCGCAACGGGTGACACTGAGCTGGGGCTTCAAAGGCCACGGCATGAACGTTTCCAGAAAAATCAAGCTCCTTTTCCATTTTCGCTAAAATTGGCATCGCGCCATTCAAGTCTTCTTATCCTATCAGACAATGCCGACCAGTTTATTTTCAAGGACGCTCGTTTGATTCCACTTCTTGGACACGCGCCGATCTTATTAGTGGAGCCTCATAATCCGGCCACCTGTAACTCATCATAATGATCGAGTCCCAGAGCTCTACTTGGAATACAAAGGCAGCCGGAGGACTGACGTACCTGCGGTGTGTTCTCTTTCAACGCAATATTTTCTCTATCCGCGCATGTCGTCGCACGAGATGGAAAGAATTGCATTTCTAAATGGATTTTTAACGGTATCTCATTCGGATATGAGGAATATGCTAACGCGAAACCCGCCTCGCCGCTTTTTTCGTATCTCACGCAGGATTTACTCACATCCAACACAGCGATTATATGGATGTAAAAAATCAATTAAGAATCTGGAATCTGGAATGAAGATAAATTATCGTAATCACTTGCTTCATCGGAATTTTCGATACGTTAAATTTCGCCCGGCAATCTTCTGTACGATTAATTATCAACTCCTCTTCCTTTTGCATCTTATGAAATTAGGAGTTGAGCGTGGATCTCCTCGCTCCGTCCTGTCCCTCTTATAATTTACGCGATGATATTAACTGATTCATTGCGAGCATCCTAACGAACTGCCGGAGGAAACTACTGTAAGGTACATACGTACTAATCTCCATAAGACATCGAGCGGACTTTCGCGAACGGATGTCGGCGACAAGACATGTTGAACTCATTATGACTGGTCCGGCAAGTATTTCGGAGATAAGATTTCCAAGTTGGAACGCCGATCGCGTATACGTATATATACCTCCGTATCGCGTATCGTGCGAAACATCTTCTCCGTTTTAAAACAGGCTTAACGGAGATGAATTGATCGATTGTGGCCCGAGTTTACACAACCTAAGTAGGTAGGTAGGTAGGTAGGTATACGCGAGAATAAAACGGGGCTCGCGGCTGTAACATTGTTGCCATTACCCCGCAGTGGCGTAAGACTTTCAATACTCTGAGAGGACCGAGCTAGCAGTCAGACCGCGGCATGGCTCCAGCGGGCTCCAACGTTCGTGGCATCTCTCTGGTGAGCGCCACGCCGAATGAATCGTGGATCTCGGGATAGTAGAGCAGGGCGGGGTGGCTCTGGCCTAGCCGAGGCGAGGCAAGCCTGTGCCTCCTGGTGCCTGCTCAGACCGCGTAGGGGGGCTTAGAAAGTGAAACTGAAAACGGCGCACCGTAGTCGGATGTAGGACCCCACCCTGGCCGGCGTGGTCTATCCGCTATATCGTAGGCACATACATGCCTGTGTATGCGCCGTTCTTCTACAGATTTTTACACTGACACTCATGTCTCAGGTTGTGGAGTATCAGCTCCTCGCGACCGCGACATGTTATTCAGGTGTCTTCCACTCGGAGCTAAACCCTTCGATCGAGTCCCCTCGGAGTCCCACTCAGCTCTCTCGCTCTTCCTGCAGGCTTTATCCCTGCTGTTCCCCATACTCGAACTATCATACGGTTTCATACGTTCACCAACACTCGTGGATCAGCGGAAACGTATATTATACCGTTGCTCGCACGACTTTCTGGTTATTATCAGTCTTTGATATACAGCTACACGTATCTTCGCATACCTACCGACACCGCAGGATTGTGTCGAGTGAAATTACCAATAAATTGGCAATCCTTGCGAGAAAGGGGCATTCGTAGCTTGGCGAGAGTCGTACGTACCTGCTGCCAACGTTCTTCCACTTTTCGAAAGGCGATTGGAAGAATATCGGGAAGATATATTCTAGCGGAAACATGGGAGATGAGCGGAATGTCATTCGCGCGGTTCCACTCGACACATCGATCTCAACCATCTGCTTTCTCGCGAAGTTTTTCTGTCTACGGATTCGTTCTCTCGAATTTTTAAAAGGCCATCGAGAGGATATCGGAGAGACATATTCCAGTGAAGATATGAAGGATCAGCGAAATGTTGTCCGCGTGGTGACTAGCTGCCACTCGAACTATCGATCCTAACCACTTGCTTTTTCGTGCAGGTTAACATCATTCCACAACCCTGCCCACTCGCACGACACGCGTAGGCGTAGAACAAATCTTGTAAATTCGCCAACGAAGTGTGCGTGTAAGACGGGCGGAAAAGTGTTCCGAGATTGTCAATCCCGATGTTGACTAGGAACCGAGAAAGGTCTTTCGGAATGAATCGACACCGTCTCGTCGAAGTGATCAGTGGATCTCAGATGAAAATGCACGTAATACGAGCTTGCGTAACTTGAGAAGCGGCTCATTACTTTCATTCATAACTTAGAAGGATAATCCACTAACGTTGGAATTCTATCAACGGTTGTTCTACTTAATCTGCTATGTAATTGCTCTGAAAGACGTACGGATTCAGGCTAGTCGATCAAGAATTACGACAAGCAAGTAGTTAATAATAGTTTTGCATCGAGATGGCGAGATGACGAGATGACGAGAGATCACCAATAGGTACGCGTATACGAAGGGGCACAATTATGTTTGCGACGTAGTGTAATATAAAGCGAGAACCGCCTAATGCCCTAGTTTGCCAAGAGTTACCAAACTATACCTACATATCGAGATTGGGCATGGCAGTTTCTCGTCTCCTACGGTGGGTGGTTCGCCCGGACCCATCGTGGCTTTAGAAAAAAATTTTCTCGTTACGAAATACATAACTACATCGATTCAAGGCCCCCGCGGCCCGGCGGGGTCCATACAGGTATCTAGTATCTCTGCCTATACCAGATAGTTCGAAGAGATATCGATCGATCAAGTGACAAGTCACATTTACTAAGAATCACACACACACACACTTACGCGCACACACACACACTATGCCTGGAATAGAGAAGCAGGCAATTTCATCGTGGCGTAAGGACTTTTACCTGCTCGGCAGTGCTCCAGCTTATCAAATAATGATTCATTATTATTCGGTCTATTACTATGTATACCTGAAGAAGGAGGAGAAGAATTAAGGAGCATCTACCGACTTTGACGGAGCAGTGAGTCTCAACGCACCGCAGGAATCTATATTCGAACGTAAATTATGATCCATCGGCGGTAATTCATTAACATCATATCATTATGGCAACGATAGATGGCTACGTTTTAATACCATGCATTTGGCGGTCACATTCAATTTTATACCTACGTATGCCAGGTTTATGACTCAAAGCAAGTGACATTGTGAACGCGGAGGTTCGCATTGGCATAAAAGCCACGGCTGCAGCTACCGTTGATGTTTCTATGTTGTTCACGACCTCCACGCAAAAGAGGGAACCGGCACGGCCTTCGTCGGCGTCGCGACAACGGCCGTAGAAGCTCCTTGTCCCATCGACATCTTCCTTTCGGTTCTCGTCTCGCGGCTCTAGGTGGTAACCCTCGATGCGGCCGTACGACATTATATCTGTAGAGAGGAGAGGAGACTGCGAGAGAGCCGAGTCAGTCAGAGCATAATCTGTGGACATTATGCCAAGAGTATTATGTCGGCGTGTCATGCAAGCATTCTCATTATAGTGTTATAATATGCGTACATGTATTTTGAGACCGTGTGCAGCTCGTGCAACGTGTACGTGCACATATGTCATTGCACCCACACACACTCTGACACACACACGCGTGTCGTCTGTCTACTCCCATTGACTTCATGACGCGTTTTATACCAGTAATAGCAACGCCCACCTTATACTGTAACGAAGAACCGCGAGCAGCAGAATTTTATAACGAGCAAATAAAATATCCATGCAAGTCTAGATCTAGAGTTATAATCTCGAATTCTCTCTTCTCGTGTAACGGAGGAAAGTTGGCTCGTTTCGTTCTGAGGACTATTTCTTTCCGCAGATAAACTGGATTTACCACTCGTGATAGTCTGTTGTATAGCAGCTATAGGCACATACGCTGAATTCGAATTGCGAGAGGAACGACAACCTGCCGCGTCTTATTTGTCATCCGGCTGACCAGTCTCGAATATCGGAGAATGGTCATTTTTCATCGCTGCTCTTCTTACAGCTGATGGCAAATTGCTGCTCCACAGATTTCAAAGCATTGATATTTCTGGAATCGATTGTCCGCATGCGGAATCATCGTGTTGGCTTCAACCGGAGGCCAGAGATACAGCAAAAATCGAGATCTATAGGTCAGGTCAGTCATGCATGACTACGAATTTCTATCAGAGAGAAAAGTTAAGTTAAAATCGCATTGACAACGAAAAGCTGACTTTGCATGTGTTTGGGTTGGAATTGAAATGTTGGCGGTGGATGTCGTGTCTCGGAGCCTCGCCGGAGAACATAGTTCATATCGTGAGCATTATTCATCACAGCCAAGCGCTAGAGAAGACCGAGGAAGCGTGAGATGTATACATTAACGCCAGGAATCGTTTGACAAGAAAAGCAGTATCTCAAGACGATCTAGTTTGGGGTTACGCAACTGCAGGTAACCACAAAAAAGCGAGAGGTCTGAAAGACAGAGATACAAAAGTAAATAGAGAAAGAATGAAAAAAGAAGAAGAAAGAAAAAAAGGAAAAGAAAGAGAAGGAAGAGGAGGAGGAGGGAGTGGGCAAGTGAGAAGTAACAGAAAGGTATAGAGCGAGTGAGACATAGGCAACGAAACAGCCGTCCTCCGAGACCCGTCCTCGCGTCCTGCAACGATCGCGAAGCGAAGCGCTCCGCGCCGAAACTGTAACACGACACTGGGCCCCAGGTAGATAGGTAGGTGATAGGTAGGTTGGTACAGCTACTATGAGGATCGGGAGGAGGAGAAGAATACGGAGAAGGAGTCCCACAAAGAGGAGGAGGAGGAGGAGGAGGAGGAGGAGGAGAAGGAGGAGGAGGACGAAGAGAGGGAGGAGAAGGTTGACGAGGTGTGGGAAGGGAGGTGCGGTCCTACGACAATACGATACAGACTGAAAACAGAAGGGGGGAATTCTGTTGCCCCGTTGCTAGAATTGCCAGTTTCTTGTTCCTCTACGATCGCGTTGCGCGTTGATACTCATCGCATACCAACAACGTCTACGACCGTGCCGCGAAAAGTTGAAATTAGTATAACTCCGTAAAGTAGGTACGGAGTCTGATGTTGACGCGTTTGAAATTACCAGCTGAACTCGACTGAACACAACGCACCGTGGACCGAACCTTCGGAGATCCACGGAGGGAGTATTCCGGTGCATGAGAGAAAACCGGAGGGAGTGGGCCCCGGCGCCCCGGCGCCCGCGACGGTCCAGACCTCGCGAGGAAGCTGTGCCGCTGTTCAGCGCGGAGGGAGGGTCGGCTGGTTGGTCGGTCGGTCGCGTGCCGAGACGTGGTGTGACTCCGAGACCGACTTTTACCCGGGTTACTCGGTCCGCCGGTGAGCAAACGCCACAGAGGTCTCCTCCCGGTTACCTCCCGATCTCCTCCCGTTCTCTCCTCCCGTTCTCCTACCCGCCTAGAGCCCGGGGGGGCCCACACAGCGTTCCAGCCGCACAGCCGCACAGCCGCAAAGCCGTATAGCCGTATAGCCGTATAGCCGCATAGCCGTAAGGCCGCACAGCTTCACCTCGCAACGCGGACTCTTGTTTCTCGATTGCTTGCTAACACGCGCGCATCGCTAGCCACCACCGCGTCACAGACACCTGGACAAGAGAACCGCGCGGTGACCAACGCCACGAGATATCGCGAGAACCCGATGCTGCTGTCGCAGCTGGACCAACCGACCTATTCGACCATACCGACCTGTTACGCTCAACCATCTGACAGTCAGGACTCAGCTGTCCTGTCGAAGACACGCGACTACCGCCGAGTGCTTCGCAGCCCCGAAACGGTTGTCCACGAGGACGTTCGCCACCCTTTAATCGCGACCCTTGTTTTACCGATTTACGGTATATATATCCGTATTACATGCGGCGCAGTCGGGGACTGTGACAGAATATAAGTGAACCGAACCCAACTGGACATAACATCTGCACGGAGTCGATATTTTTGGTAGAAAACGGTAGAGAGGAGAAAAAAAAGGGAAACGGAAACATAACAGTTGTAAATTGATCCAACGAGGGACGTTCAACCAGTGTCAACGTCTACGTCTCTCGGAGGCTCGCATTGGCAGAGTTCGCAATACATCAGGAAGGATCGCGGGAGGAGTGCGCAGTGCTGTGAAAGGGACAAAGTTGTATTATAGTGAGGAGACAAACTATGTGGTTTAACTGACTTAATTAACCGAATGGTTTTATAACGCTCCTAGGAGAGGTGTCTAAGTGTTCCGTTGCTGTTTCCTCTATTGTGGAATGCCAGAAAAGGTAAATACTATCATCTACTATAACACTAATCACTCTCCACCTCCGCGTCTCGCCTTTCCCAAAACTGACCACAATTTTCTCGGTTACACAAAAAGAATCGCGGACTACAGCTAGCCGAAAAAATAACACCAACTTCCTGACCAAAGCTATCCATGAACATGAAACGTTACGAACGCCACGCATCTGTCAATGCGTGAAATATATTCGTCTTGGATTTAAGAAAAATCGATAGAAACTAAGTAGCCAGGCATACCTGCGGTTCATATTCATTCATAGAACCGGTAACCGGGATTCGACGATTTGATCGTTACGAATGGACGGAGTGACAGGTACTAAGGAGAAACATTACATTACACTACGTTATAGCCGGTAGTTAAACGCAAGCAACTATACTTTGTGCAATTCATTTTCTACCATCGCGGCTTCCAGACTCATGAACGTGTTACAGAAACGTTGGTTGTATTGGACCGTTGACACGTTTGATCAATATATAGGTATACTATACCGCAAGTCAATGAACGGAGATAGTTTTCTTTCTTTTTTTATTTTTCTTGTTTTTTTTTTTTAGTCTCTTGTTCAAATCTCGTCCATTGTCTGTGGGCGTACTTCAGACCGAGGATAAACATAGGTTCGAGTCTATACTTTAGGCGCGGTTGATCAGCTGTCCCTCCTCGCCCAATAGGTAATATACCGGTAACATACCGAAACTGTGACGGGGTGGATCATTATATCGAAAGAAGTGAGATATTCGCTTCTACGCCGATCTACGGGTTTGGTAGAAATATGAATTATTCATATACGATATGAAGAAAGCAAAAAGAGGGTTTTCATTGCCTCCATTCCGAAGGATTGAACGCATAGAAGTCGAATGAGAAAGAACACCTCTTCTCGCAGGTACACGTGCATACGTCGATCGAAACGTTTCACCGTTTGAAAATTCCGAAGTGGAACAATAAACGAGAAGACAAATTTCTTCACGATGTCATCGTGTATAGGCACACTACGCGGAACAGTCAAGCAGAGACTAACGCGCGCGGACTGCGAAGAGGGAACGTCGTTGTTCCGCAGGCTATACGCAATAGCAAATTTCTTACTTAAGGTACCCCATGTGAACTTGAATTGTAAACACTTTTTTACAAAGAAACTCCGTTCTCCTCCAGCGACTGTCTCCTCCATAGACTGAAAAATATTGTGTCAGATATGACACGTCCTCCCGTATTATGTCGGACGGTACGGGTTCTACACACGTATGTACGTACGTATACAAGTTACTCAACTTCGACCCCGCAAACTATCGCAGAACGTGAATGTGTACGATGGACGAATCGTGTACATGCATATTGTATTGCTGTGGAATATTGTGTATACCGACACACACGCATTGGGCCCGCGGTATTTGCATCTGAATTTTTGCCCAGCATTATTATGAGAGTAGCTATGTGGTAGGCGGTGGATAGGTATACGGAATGGAACAATCATGAGATACTCCCAAGCCTCCTCAGACAATACCCTATTCGTCCGTTCTGACTAGTACAGACCGTAAACTGACAGGAATGACAGTTGGGCAGATGATACTACTTGACTTGAACACTAAACACAGCGTTTAGATGATAAACGACCTCGTTGAATTTCACGCCTTGCCCCAAGGTCGTTGCGACACCCGCTTCTTATGTGTCTACGATGTAATTTCATCAGCTAAAAGTATAAGAATTCGGAAATAGGTTAGGCTCGACTCAGTCTTGCAGGATTATTCCTTGTCGGGTCCCAGGCAGTCCGTATTCCGATTACGAAACCCGCGAAACGTTTAAAAATGCACAAGCGCCATTTCCCATCCTCGGTGATCAGGATGCCGAGCAAAACAATGCATGAGAATCTTGCCAAATCCTATTCATGTTTCTCGTTTCCGCACCACGCCGTAAAATATCCGTTTAGTTGGATTCAACGAAGAATGTGACCGAAAATTGTATGCAATCGACGTGCAATGCGTACCTTGATCGGCAGTGGTTCGGTGTTCCATTGGGCGTTCGAGTAAAACGTTGAAAATACGAAGCAAACAGCAATTGTACGGCTCATAGGGTTCGAACGGAAATCAAAAATGGATTGGCATAGGTGTGTGCGCGAAATGCGGAAACCACAAGATTTTCTGCCGCGCAAAAGGAAGCGGCAGATGAATAAAATTATCGAGCAAGAAAGCCGCCCATTGCTTGTTATGTTGGCGAGCGTATCTTGCCTATTGAGATCACTTATTTGTCCTGGCGTTATCGGTTGCTATTTACGATGTAAAACGAATGCGACACGCGAATGGCTGTGTTTCCTCGTCTGTTTGAAGCCGGAGTGGGGGGGCCGTACAACTTGTAGTCCGAGAGATCCAGATAGTGGAATGAATAAGACTAGCTTTGTAATATTTGAAATGGCTTGGTCCGAGGACTAGTTACCATATACTGACACCGATTCCATAAAATTTCAAAAGCTGCAAGAGAATTGTACCTACGGCGAAGGGGCTTGCCCGTTCGTTTCTAACAGCGTTCGGCACGGCGCGGCGCGGCGAATATAACCGGGCTCCGTTCATGTACCTACCCGCTTTGCGAAAATTTATCATCTCAAAAAGTGAGCTATAAATTCCATCCAACTTTACGACGAGTCGACGACCCGCCGCATAATATCGATGCTCCACTATCCAGCGAACAACGGACGCTCTTAAAAAGTATCGGAATATCACATTTCTCTCTGCAGTTGCAATATAGACTATGGATAGGTATCCATAGTCCCCGTTTAGGTCTGTGCGATAAGAATCTGACTGAACGACTATTACAGACGCGATTAGCGAGTGCCGATAATCCTCTCAGAACAGATCATGACATCGATTCTGGAATGTCGATGCAGGTAGACGCGCTGTATGCGAGAATGGTAAATATTAGAACCTGAAGAATCGCAGTGATTTGTAAAACATCGCATACATAGACGTACACCTGGGACATGGTGGAGTGTAGGTATATTCTTTTGGAATAATTATATCCTCCGATGCCTCCGTCGATACGTCCGGTAGTCCGATTTTCGTGCAGGGTCTTCGTCCACGTGCCGTAGAAATTCATTGGTCGCGGTAAACCGTCGTCCAAATAAAGCGAACTGGAAAGAAATGGGCCACGGATTACAATAAGAGAGATTGCGTTGACTAACAAACGATGATTTCGTCGTACCCGCATGAATATTTCATGAGTTGCCAACAGAAGATAGGTATACAGGGAGGAATCGGATGGCGGGAGAGGAAAGGGGGGTTGACGTTGGTAGTCAAGAGATACGGAGACGCTGGATCAACGACGGATGGAGTGTCGCCGGTAGCTGGGCAGAGATCTCGGAGCTCAGTGATCAGGAATAAAGCGGGGAGGAGGAAGAGATTCAGGCCATCGGGCGCGCGGTACCTCCGCCGCCGTCACCACCTCGCCTCGCTCGGCGGAAAACGCATGAAAATCTATTCTACTGAATTAGAATTACCCATGGCAGAGCGATCGACCGTTGCGTTATGATAATTTTTGTCACACTATACCGGCTATGTCCGCCAACTTTCCTTGTAAACAGATCGAGTTCATTTATCTTCGTGGGTAAGGGGGTTCCCCTGCACAACGCCGCCCCCCTTCATTCTCCGCCGGATCTCATGACGCAAGTGACAGACTCGGTCGTGATGAAACCCTGCGGACTCGCGGTTGAATCGCGGCTACAGAAGAAGAAATACGGTAAATAAATTGCCCGGAAGAAGCGGGAATCCTTTTCTCTCGATTTTTATCATCAAATCAGATCTCTCGATATTGGTTCGGTGTGTGTGCGCCCGTAAGGTAGATACGTAGATACGTGTGCGATGAGCATTTCGGTTCCGTTTTTATGGGAATTCGAAGATGTGTAGAAAATTTCTTCCGGCTTTTATTTCATTATTCGTAATATACCTGGTGGCTTCGTGTACATTATTTGTAACTGTTGTACCTATAGTATACTACAGGAAAAAGAAAAAACCGAAAGAAAGCAGCGAGCTCGGCCGAGTCACTGAGCCACTGAGCCACTGAGCCTGCACAACTATTAACAATTTATCACCCAGCGAGCATGAAATTACCTAATTGTTTGCTCCGCTAGGGAAACATTTCACTCGAGTGTTATAAGGAACACGTCTGCGGTGCGCGATGATACCGTAGAAAATAACGGAAAGAAAAATACGGAGAAGAAACATTCTGATAGTTCCAAATGCCCGCACCATGATACCTTGAAATGTGGCACTCCAGTCATTCCCAGTCTCGGGCTGAACAAAAAGTCCCAGCTATCTGCACAAAGAGTTGGATAGGAAAAAGTGACGAATTCTAAGTGGCAGGTGGGCAACGTCGAGAAGCAAAGCACCGGTATTGGTTCGTTAGTCGATGCAGATCGGTAGACGGTACAGGTACGGGTACCTATACCTACAGTATAGATACACATACACGTTCATCCGCCTGCGGGATCCTTTCTCCGTTTTTGCTACGACCGCTTCACAATCGGATGTCCGCTTCGGAGGAATAATTCCTGTAACTAATTACAAGAAAATTGCAGCCTTTTCTCGATGCATGCATGACGCTCGATGCTCGGGGCCTATGACTTTGTCAACCTCGTGACAAAACGCATTTATACACGTATAAAGTACGGACACTGCAGTGATTCCACCTTTAAACGGGGAAAAACGTGACTGTGTCCACCTGCCATTAGCTCGATTACCGCAACGTGGGATATTGACTCATTCGAATGATCGGTGAACGACTCGACGACTATAGATGCGGTTGTTGAAATGGTAGAAAAATTGCTGATATAAGCCGATGCGTGTCGGCTACTGAATAGAGTATAGAAGATAGAAAAAATGGGATATTACTGATTGCGGAGAGAAGAGGAAACTACAGTTTTCGAGATTCAAAGCTGTCACAGGTTCTCTGAAAAATTAGTGATTCGTCCGATCGCTTTAGTTCCGTGAATGCACAATACCTAGGTGATCCACGATACGTGAAATGTGGGGCACAAGGAAATCTGGTTGAAACGCGGAGCCTGAAATAGGTATTTACATCGAGCAAAGAACTGGTACAGAGCTAAAAAATGGAACGCAACGGATTGTTGGGGAAGGCGTGTTGTTCGGGGACAAAAAATGTCCCGTAATCTTCGGGTAGACGGTATGTAGCCAATGCGAGGCCAATAAAAGACAAGTTAATCTCCACAATGCGACGCGATCGAGTGAAATTCTTATACAGGTTCTACCGATATACATATACATCCAGGTATGTGTTTCTACTGCATTGTTCAGGAGTCAATAGCTCCGGTTGATTCACGGTGAAAGAGATAGGAGAGTAGAAGGTGCGCGACGTATATATCTACCGACAAAAAACCACCTGCGCCAAAAAAGTTCTGTTCAAAGACTGCGGACCCGTATTATAGGTATGGCTTGAACTAGAGTTAACGAATAGAGATCCTGCGACGACGGAGAAAAAGAACAACGATTAAATAGCTCATGAAGACAACTTTCCAAAGTTCGTAAGATCGGAACAAGAAGATCCCGTTTCGGCGTACGATAATTCCAACTTTCTGGTCGAAAATTTGAAACCGCTGCATCGCGAGATGTATATACATTCCTCCGAAGAGCGATAATCTCTGAATAAAGCTTGAAAAAAAAGAAGATCAATGAAATCAATTGAAACACGAACTATTGGTGGATAGAAATGAAAATCAACTGAAATGGGATTTAGCCGAGCTGGTCAGCCGGGTCGAGTCTCTAACTCCGACTCCAACTCGAACCCCACCGTTGCGTTGCTCAACTCAAACCCGCAGCAGATATCTGTCTATTGAAGCAATAGAATTATAGATTGTGCTTATGCAATCGATCGCGGTTTTGGTCCATCGCACACCACTGTGCATTTCTTTTGTTATTTTCATTCCATCTCGTTTGTATAGTAGGTATTATTTTTCTCTTTCTGCTTTTCTTCTTTTCTCTCTTTCTCTTTCTCAATAACTACAATTTTTCCGTCGCCATTATGTTTATCTAAATTTTTTCTCTGCCTTGCCACACGTATTGCGAATGGATTGCCCATTCGCTTTCCCCGATTGTCATCTGAGTCAGCTATTGGCAGGTATGGGTATATTTTCTCTCGCCGAGCAAGTTTAACTATTACCCGTTGAACCTATAGCACACGGCGACAAGAATAATTCGGTTTCAGTTCTCCGTTCATCTTCATTCATTTTCTCTTCCCCTTAACATTGATAGTTCCCAGTTCCACGCACTTGACTGCGTCGAAACTGCAGCTTCTCGCGTGATATCGTCGGAGCGTACATATGTAGGTATAGCGAGGAAATCGGGGGAGTCGAGTCGAAATGAAGCTCGTGCAGGTTATCGGAACTCATGTTTCCGTAACACTCATTATCGTATTGCGGTACACCTACCTCCGCAGATGAATTTCATTTCAAAACTATTTCACGCGATCTCGTGAACTTTGAATATTATAAATCTTCGTTGCAACACGTTGCTGGACTAGGTACACAGGCATGTACATACATAGCACAGCGAACCCGAAGTATTCACGGGTGCCATGATTTTATGATCGAACTTATTCCTGTATACACTCGTTCTCGCCTGCTTACTTACTTACCCACTTACTCACTTACTTACACTTACCTAACATCGCGTATACTTCAATTTTACGATTGCAAACACAATGCCCTTTGTTCTGGATCCGTTAGCTCGTCATTATATTAGATATAAATGCGAAGCTCTCTCACTCGCCGCCAGCTTCTTAACGCATCTGTATATGTTACACGTTACTCAACTCGTACGTGTATCGCGTACACCTAATACCTGCCGTATGTAGTATGGTAGGTGGAGAAGGTAGACACCAAAAAATTGGCGCGATTAAACCGCTCCTGTCCGAGCCTTTCCCGCCGACAGAATGAAACTGAACGTAAAGGTACCCGCAGACACAGACCCAACTGCAGCAGCTCGCCTCGTACGCCTAATAATAATTATAATGGCGATGATCATTCATTCTGGATAATAAACTGGAACGTTACAAGCCGAAGACGGATATGAGGCGAGGTTGTCGGACGGATGGACAGAAGGACGGCGACAGAAGTGGAGGTAGGTACCTCTACCTGTGTGGGTCGGAGATGGTGTAATTGTCACGTCGCTCGACAAGTCATCTATGGTAGATCCGCGAACGGCCGAGGCAATCACGTCGGCTGTACGCATATGTTCCTATGTACATATCTCGAAATCGTAATTAATATCACGCAATTCGTGGCCCCGAAGTTATACACGTCCCAGGTAGCCCAGAATCGCTCTCCGATTCATCCGAATCCACGGGAAGACTAAAAGACGCCTGGAAGTCGACGGATGTTCGCTTTTTAGGCTTGACCGAAAGAAGGACATTGGACGTCTTCTCGATATGTTTCAATCGTCTCACCGATCCAGATGAGTAGATGAGTGTTTCGAGCTGTTTGGGTTTACCTAATATCATTCCGGGGCGCAAGTTCTTCTTTCCTCATCTCTCTCTCTCGAGTCAACGGATTTCCAATCAATAGGTAATCGGTCCATGATTCATCCTCCAGACGCGGACATAACAGGCCGAAGGGTTGAACCGACTTTCCCTGTACCACCGCGCAGACATCCGTCGGTAAGATTTATTCAAATGAACTTTTGTACGAAGGAACGAAAGCTCGCGCTGACGCAACGTAGGCATACGTATATAACTGCAAGCGAATGAATAACGGCGCGATATGCAATCGCGCCGTTAAAAGACTCGAGGGTGTGTTTTCGGAGAGAGAGAAAGAGGGAGTGCAACAGTGTGTATGCATGTATATACATACCTACGAGAGTTCACTAATAAGAGAGATGTTAAATTGGTTTCTACCACTCGCGGGTGTAGGTAGGTGCCTATATCTTTTGACGTTGTGAAAGTCCCCCTTGACTCCCTCGCCGCGTGTACATCATGTTCATATTGTATTAACAACGGAGGCAGGTATAGGCACGTATGTATGTACTATGTGCAGGGCGTTATATCGCTCGAGAGAAACGGATTCTAATTAAATATATGAAACGGCCCAAAGGGCTGGGGCTCGGGAATACGAATGGATGGGATATTATTAGCCATAGATACCGAAGGAATTAATCGCCCGGTCCGAGCGACGTATCGGACTTTCATCTTCAGGACGTACAAGAATTGGTCCGACCGGAACCTTCAGGTGTATTCAAAATATATATTGTATGTGTGCTTATATAACGAATAGAAAACTCGAGTAGGATCAGCTAGGTCGTTGATATAGTTTTTACGTATATATATACATGCATATAAATCATATACATGTATGTCGGTATGATGTACATACAGGAGGAGGAGGAGGATGATGATGATGATGATGATATATAAATATCGTGGAGAAAGATAATTGAAATCTTGTTTATCGTAATAAAGAACAGACAGGCAAAGGACAGCGAGTTTAAATTACAAGTGGCAAACCGGTGATTTCAATGCGTGGTAGGTATAGTATGAAAAGCATACCGCACTCGAATTGACTGACGTTTAAACGTAGCTATATCGGTATACACGTTGGTATAGGTGGGTACGCGCTCGCTTTTACGCACTTAAACGCTGCACCAATATAGGCACGCGAATCTTCACAAGTACTCGGCCGTTCACGCTCGTATAGTATTGCGAGAGAGAAATCATACCATCAGCCTGAGCAAGGACGGAGCCGAGATCAAGCCACAACCGCAACCGGAGCCGCAGCCACGCCCGGCTCTGCGCATCCCAACTTTCTACAAACCGAAAACTGGATCACGTCTGCCTCATCACGACCGCTCTATCTCGGACTTAAATCACGCACATATCGTACATATAATATATATATATATATATATATATATATATATATATATATCGCAGCTACATGCATGCATTCTCATCCATGCTCAAAACTCGCACTCCTAATTTACAATTTTTACCGGACCTCCACAAATTTTACGCAATAATATTATGAGTACACCTCTCGTATACTCCCGGCAGCGATTAACGAAACGATCGCACAGAGCTGTACACCAATAACTCACCGTCGGAGGAGAGGAGGAAAAAGAAGGAGGGGAAGAAAAGGAACAAGGAAAAAGAAGATGTCGAAGATTCCTCGGAAATACTTTTTCCCCGATCACTCCCAAAAATCAATGGGAAATAATTAAGAAATATTAATTCTATGAAGTAAAGCATGCCATGGTTACGGACAAATTTCTGCAATTAATCATTCGAGAGTTAATTGCTCAATACCCGGTTTATTTTTTCAATGGTATTCCGTTTTTTTCGGTTTTGTTCTTGTTTCTTTTCCGCCACGATCGTCAAGAGGAGACAATTTCTCTTTCATCGAGAGCAATGAGGCGACGCGACCGCGACGCGGAGGTTCAGATGACGGGATAGGTATACAGGTATAGTCTATAACTGGAATCTAACTGGAGCAAAGCAACGGTACTATACTCGGTTATCGTAGCTCGGACCTGCGTACCCCCATCTTCATACATCTCATATAGTAGACGTGTGCGAGTATACGTATGTATATATTAATATGTACCTTTATACCGACGCCGGGTCCTGTGTATAATGTAACCGCGGGCAGACGTGACACTGCACGTACCTTATCGATGTATTTGTATCGTACACTCGCCTGTATACATACACGTAATGTATATAAATCTGTGCCTGTACCTATATGCAATTTTTAGTGACATCAGTTGGTGACTTTGTTATCTACGTACAGATTCGTTCGTCGCGGTACGTATCACGTGTGTGTGTACGTACTACTACTATACACGCGTATGGTACACAGTATACAGTAATATGTATATGCGGAAATGCGCTGGGCAACGGGAATCTCTAGCTTCACTAGGTATACGCATACATGTAATAGAAAATGAGGGAAAATTAAAGTCCGATGAAAACACTTCGCATCGCCGCGCCCTGCGGGAGTGTGCTCCAATTCGCATCGGCCGATCGCAGCCTCGGCCTCAGCTCCTCGGCTCCTCATCTCCTCGGCGGCGGGTCGCGGGCTCTGCAGACCGAGTGTGCACAATCTACGCTCGCGATTCCGTACATAGCTAGAACTCATTTATCAATTACCGACAGCACCGGTGCGGTGGTACAGGCGCACCCATGTATATACACGTATACCGCGTACTTTGCTGAATATCTACACCCGTTCATAGACCCGCGAACGGAATATATAAACACACTAATATACCGCACGAACTTATTATACAGCTGTATACGTTTCCGTTCCGTCGTGAACGCGGTAGATATACACGTCTGGTAGGCGTACATACATGTATGCACATAATAAATGCAGCTTGCGCAGCTAATTTGAACGGGAGATGAAGGAGAACGCGCGGGAAAACATCGTTTTCATCTATTTTTTCTTCTTCTTCGTTCTCCTTCCCCCTTTTTCCTCTCCCCGCCGTTCGTTTACGAGAAAAAGTAATCAACCGTGGAAACGTCCGCGTTAGGTATTTTATGCAGCAAGTAGGTATCTCGAATCATACCTCGCGGCCGGCTGCAGGTTACCTCTGAAAGTAGTAATTAGTATAGACCCTCGTGGTGTTGGTATATAGCTATATACTATACGTATATATATATATATACACCTGCCAACGACTGGGAAAGTTTTATTCCTTAATGATGATACTTCGAAGCCCAGTTACCATATTAAATTGCGGGTGGGTAGGCGGCTACCTATATATATACACGCAGCTATATAACTATATACATAAACCACATATTTTGCTAAGTTTCTTTTATTATTTCGTGTGTATAACTACGTTTTATCCACATTTTCAGCAGTTTTCGAACCCACGGTCTACAGGCATGTGTGCATTGCATGTACCAGTGTGTACAGGTATATACTTTATGCCCATATCCTGCGCCCGTAACCCACTCGCCGTCGCATCATCCTCGCGGGTAATGAGATCTGCGTTGTTAGAAGAATGCCCCATACAGGCGATACACTATACTACATCGCTACATCACTATACACCACCGATGCGAATAATAGTGAAATTTATATTGGATGAAGATCAATGGATGAAATACGGTTATCGCGTAATCCAAGCTACTATGCCTCGGTATAATTAAGGTTTAAGTTCTGTTTATCCGACAGCCGCGTCAAGTGATAGCCTATAATATGAACAACGCGACGCAGCTGATTGGATGGTGGTTGGCTATTTCTCCCCCGTACCGCGAGCTATGTGGTATGTGTATCGATGTATGTAGATACATACCTATATAACTGATGATGAATAAATAATTGCTCATAAAAATCTAATGACAAATAATACTTAATGTTTCCTGTCTCTACGATACTGATAGCTCCATTCACATAGTTGAGTCGTGCACGGACGAATAATCGATAACCATCGCATACCTACCCGGTTCGAGTCGGTTGTTTTTTTTCTGTTTTCTGCTTCCTTCTTTTTCTCTTTTTCTTTTACCGTTTACGTAATCACGTTTATACGCGTCGACGTTTGTCCAGAATTAATTGTGTGGGCGGGGATGATCCCGGAATTTGTATTCAATCTCGCTGAAATTGAATGAAGGCATAAAAAACAAAAGAGAACAAATTTGAGAAAACCGATATAAAGGACGAAAATATTGTGACCGAGAAGTGGAAGAAGAATAAATGTACAACGACAACGACAACGAGAATAGAAGAGAAAAATCGTCAAATCGATCGGATGTTATGTTATTACGAGTGAATAATTAACGCCAGATTTATAATTGGTATAAATATAAATATATATATTTATGGATACGTATGCGAGATCGCGTCCGAGGCTTTGCGGATGAAGGTTGATCGCCGTATCGTGAGACGACTCGGATTAGGTGCGCTCCTCAAGAAACGATGAATTGAAAACCAGATCTAATTTGAATATTCATTTCTTTTTTTCACTCCATTTCCATTCCCCTCGGGTTTCTCTTGGGTGCGGTTAGCTCTTATTTTGCGTTTGTCAGCCACATATTACCACAGCGTCTATGCATATATATAAATATATATATATATATATATATATATATTATACACCTATATAGATACAAGTCTAGACCTACATGCGTGTAACATGCCTATATACATGCATGCGATACTCAACGTCAAGTCGAGTCTCTGATGCAAAACTTAATCATCCGGGATGATCCGAATTGCGTCATTATAAATTTTGAAATCAAAGTCGACGTCCTCGCTAGTCTTCTATTTTGGGCACCGATCCGACTATGTGATTTATTTTTTTGTCTTCCCCTCTCTCTCTCTCTCTCTCTTTCTCTCCCCCTCTCCCCCTCTGACCGAATACGTTGATAATCCCTATCTTCGCCCAACTCGCATAGGAATCTCATCAGGTTTAGTGATACGAAAAGAAAAAAAAAACAAAAACTCGGAAAAAAAACCTCGATTTTGGAATGCCAGCAATTTTTATAACTTCTATACTATATCCATGGATGTCTGCTTGCGTACGTAAGCTCTTAACTCATTGATTCGAAACTCGGTTGATGTATACGTATTTCAGGAACGATCGCGCACGTACATATTGATTCAGGTATACGTACATGATCTATCCTTTTGCGATCAGAATTTCAATATAGTAGCTCTAAGGTACAGTTCTGCTAGTTTTATTGATCCGGACGACGTAGTTTGATAATTTTATTCCCCAATTCACACGTTTGCGGTCTCGTCATAAGTATCATGAGTCGATAAACAGGTTGTTTCTTCCTTGTTTACCTAATATATTATTAGAGACGGCTAAGTGGCTTATTACCGAATTATAGTCTGGTTAAGTAATGTGTGCATATACATATACATATATATACGTACATACGAAAGATTGAATGAATTAGAAAACCATGGCAAGGTTATAATATGTAGTTATACACTGAACAACTCCGAACCTGGTTGAATATAATGTATCATTAGTGTCTCGTATTTCATTTCCAAAATACATGGAAAAATTCAATGAGAGCTTTTGAAGAATTATCCAGCGACCGTGTACGCATGTATATATAGGTCCAATAGCTCGGTTTCGTACAGGAAATATAGAGTACTGTATATTATAAATATATACTACAGTTCGAAAATTTGTGTGGTCGACAGAACGGGTGGGCAGTCGCGTTCGGTCTGTCGACTTAATTAATGGCACGAACCAGTTCCGCCGCAGCGACCGATCCTCTACAGGTTCGTCTTTACCTCCAGCTTCGAGGTTAAATTTACGATCTTGACGTTTATTTGCGTGTGAGCTTCTTTTTCTCTTTCCCCCGACACTTCAAATTATTTTATTATCACTTATTTTCTGTTCTCCGTAATTTTTTTCACTCTCAGTTTTTCTACCTTCCTTCATATTCTTCTCGTAAAACGATTCTCCGCACTTCTTTTCTTCCACCGTCCGTGTGCACGTATACGATGAAACAATTTTCAAAAAAGCGCGTATATGTATATTATACGTAATAATTCAAATTACTGGAACAAACAAGACAGAGAGAGAGAGAGAGAGAGAGAGAGAGAGAAGAGGAAAAAAGAAAAGAAAAGAAGAAAATAACACCGACGATCTCGATCATCCCAGTGGTCAATCAAAGGTCAGTTTCAACTACCGCGGTCGGCATGTGTATAGTCAATCCTGATAAAAATCTCGACCGGGTATTAAAGTGGGCCTTGTAGGTGGGCCCCCGTAGGCCTCGCGAGGCTTATACCTAATACCATGCAGATGGACAAAGTACCGTTCCTCGCGCATATATACCTCAGCCTATTCCGCCATGGCGTGCGTCCCTTACGAAATTTCGAATGCCATCCGACGCCGTAGATCACCCGGCACACGTATCTATGTACCTACGCGTACATACCTTGCACCTTGATCATTTGACAATCATATCTCAGATCAATGCGATCCAGATGCTCGAATTTTTGTTTCCGTTACCATTAGATCAGCCGCAGAGGAGAGCTGGAAGCATTGTACCTACTAGTCGTCATCTCATTTCGCGATTCAAGAGACGCGCCGTTTTCTTTTCCTTTTCCTCCTCGTTTTGGTTCTTCTTCTTGCGGTTGCGGTATAATGATGAAAAATCGTCGATTATGATTCTATGATCCTGTACGTATGTGGTGCGCATAACTATACCGAGTGGTATATAGATAGATAGGTACGAAAGTAGAAGAATCATTATCCTGACGCAACATCATACGTTACACAGGTTGGAACTGTGGCGCAAATTCGGCGAAGAATGTCCATTACATTGTTTTTGCAATCCACTTGCGTCTATCGCTCTACACCCCGACTACAGTTGTATGATTCAACTTCGTCCGCGAGCAGCGCGGGTCCATATATATATATACCTGCATAGTGGAGTATGTATTGAGGCATATCTACGTATGTATGCAGATGCATACGTATATATATATATATATATGTATATATAGGTATACCTCTACTCGCGGCATAATTATCTCCTGGTAATGGCTTCACACGCCAACGTCGGATTCTTCGCGTTCGTGACTCGCCCTGGATTATACATACCTACCTATATAGGATATAGACGCTTACTTCACACAGGATTGAAAGAAATTCTAATTTCACAGCTCCGCGAAGCGAATCTGTAAGACGCCTTATTTTCCTCTGGTCTGTACGTACCTCTACCTGTACTTACACATCTGAAAGACAGAGTTTTCACCTTTCGCCCGTCACGTCGCGTCGCTTCCCGACGACGGCCCTAGAAACGTCAACGAGACGTCTATATATATTACGATTAAAGTGCGATACCTAACGTGAAACCGATCTTTCGAAAACCAACTTATATTGGCTCAAGTTTCTTATCCATTAATCCTTCATTTTTTTTTCCTCGTCGTTTCCTTCTTGTTCTCGTTTTTCTTTTTTCTCGTCTGTCTGTCTTTTCGCCTTATTCTTTATCCGAATACATTAACCCCGATCCGCGGACGATGAATCTTGAGTAGGATCGTGAGCAACGTATGGGAAAGAACAAAAAAAGAAAAAAGAAACGAACAGAACGAAAAAAATATCTGTACCTGCATGCTTATCTGGGTGGAGCTGAATGAAACGGGCGAAACCTACCTGGCGGACCTAGTCAAGTATACGGAGCGCGCGAAGCCGCCTGTAATCATTGAAATTTACGAGCTTACGTAATTTCACCGCAAGCATGTGCGTTCTCCTCCGTCTCTCTCTCTCTCCCTCCCCCGCCCCCCCTCTCTCTCTCTCTCTCTCTCTCTTTCTCTCTCTCTCCATCTTACTGTTTCTCATTTGACTCGTCTTTGCCCTGAGTTCAGCTCCGTTGTCCATCAAGAATTCAGAATCGGGACCCTGGGCCCAGCCTATAATATTTGCTAATAGCTAATCACTGATTCGCCATTCTGCGCGTAGGTACTACATGAACATGACAGTGCGGGATATATTCTCCTTGAGATGTGAAACCGTATATATATATATATGGTATATGTAGGTATCGTATTGGGTCGTTTTTATTTGATTGTAAGGCGAACGGTTCGTTTTATGTTCCAGATAATCTCAGGGTCAACCGGAGCATCGCAAAGCGTGTTAGAAGCAGTGTGATGAGTGGATACTTGGGTGTGACCGCTCCCTCCCCGCTGCATCACTACCCTCAATATTCACCAGCCATGAGGGAAAAGGATTCGAGTCCGAGGAAAATGCCAGGACACATTAGCCCTAAACAGGGGAGTATTTATCCCCTGAGCGTGAGGGTCACCGAAGCCGATGATCTCCCCTACGATCTAAGTCACGGTCACAGCCGAGGAAGTCCCGTTATTGGACAGCAGCCGCACATGAGCCCCGCGGCAAGGCCGCACCACCAACACGACCTGGACTGCGAGCCCCTTGATCTTCGCGTCGATCATAAAAAAGAACGTCTTCAAGACGAGAACCAGAACGAAGTTGAAGTCCTCAATCAGAATAGCTTGAATCTACCTTATCACGCTGTACTCTTCCCTCAACATCCCGCCGTCCATCCACTCGTCCTCGAGGCCATGTACCGTTCCCATCACCACACAGCGGTTGCGGAACTTCCAAAGATCCAGGTACGCGCTCTACCGACTATGGTTCCTCTGCCGCAGGCCCAGGCACCGCGACCTTCGAGTCCTTTGCCCTCTCAACCTCAAGCCTCCGCGTTACCTTCCTATCCCGCTTCAGTTACGGCTGGTTTAAAACCCAAAGATCGTTATTCTTGCAAATTTTGTGGCAAGGTATTCCCAAGGTCAGCAAACCTCACGAGACACTTGCGTACTCATACCGGTGAACAACCTTACAAGTGTAAATACTGCGAGAGGTCATTCAGTATATCGAGCAATCTCCAACGCCACGTACGCAACATCCATAACAAAGAGAAGCCCTTCAAATGCCCGCTTTGCGAACGCTGCTTCGGTCAGCAGACGAACCTTGATCGTCATCTCAAAAAACACGATGCCGATGGACCGACCATCCTGGACGAAGTCCGGTCTAGATATCACAGTCAACTTCCACGTACCGAATCCTACTTTGAAGAGATCAGAAGTTTTATGGGCAAGATTACCTCCCAGAGACAAGGAATCTCCTACTTCCCGAGCCTCCTAGCCCCGAATACGGAGGACTTTAAAAGCGATAAGCAACAACTTCAACTTGAGGAAAAACGTGGCGACTCTTCCTACTTCAGTGACAGAGACAATCTCAGCTCTAGGTCAAGCAGTACAGCCAGCAGACCCGAAAGTGTCCACGAGGAACAGAGGGACGCTACTTCGCCACCGTTATCACCAGGAAATAATACCTGAGTCCGTATCTTCTCGTTCCTACAACCCTAAAGGAGAGAGCGAAAGACGCCACTTCGGACCGGGTCTATGCGAGAACAAAAGAGTAAGGACAGCCGGGAAGATAAGGACAGAGAAGAGAGAGAGTCGGAGAAAGAAAGAGATGAAGAGACAGACAGAGAGAGAGAGAGAGAGAGAGAGAGTAAGAGAGAGCTAAAAAAAGAGGACTGCTCGAGTGAATGTGAATCTGAGGTGCTCAACGGATGGATGGACCGCGGATGACCAACTGTTTCGGTGAAAGGTATATAACGCGCCAGACTCCCGCCAACCTGCGAGCAGCTAACGACCACCGATAAAACTACATTGTCTAAGTCCCCGCGAGAGTATGCAGAGACATTCATTGTTGTTACCTATTATATATTATCATTATTATCATTATTATTATTATTATTAGTAGTAGTAGTGTGGTAGTATACACGGACTACGATTTTAGGTATAAATCAACCAACGATACGTATCATCTTTTGCCTTACTATGGATACCGCACTAATTTTTCTTCGGCTATACGTCTTTGAACGTGAGATTAATTGCAGCAGTACCTAGACTTCTTGCCCGGCCTTTCATCGCAACTACGATAATTAAGAAATCTAGTACCAGACGTTTTTTTGTTACTTCTCAATACGCGCATCTGAGCTATAAGTTGCAATTCGCCACTATAATTGCAAGTGACTACGGGAAGTCGCGTTATAGTTGCGAGATAAACTCCTTCCGTTGAATGAGCGCGCCAGCGCACCTGAATTAACGATGCTTGCATATATATTCATTATCTACATATATGTATGTATGTATGTACGTACGTACGTGACTATGCTACGCTCCTCTCACGAAAGATCGTTAGATACCACGCTACATGTATGTATATGAAACAAATCGCACGGGATGACCCGCGCGGGTGAAGGAAATTGGCAATAGAATCGTGCGGTGTACCATATATACAGCACAGCATGTAATATACTTATTGCTACAGAGAGAAAGAATTCCTCTGAGAATATAGCTATAACATACATAGTTCAGCGTATACAGGTATTAGTTATACCTCGTTTAGCTTTATGTATGTACAAATAGAACTATTGTCGGTATGTACATACCTGTAGTAACGATATTGGTTATATATTTTCTTCGCCAAGAATTCGCTCTTGTTTGAAAACGTTCGCACGCGCCACACCCAGAAACCGAAGAGAATATTGCGAGGCCATATAATACCGCGAGAGACTCATCTCGAAAGTGAAACGAAACAGATACGTGAAAAGGAAAGAATGTATGCATGCCTATATAGGTACCATGTTCACGTGAGTGCGCGCGCGTGTGCGTGTCCGGGCGTGTATGTACTCTTAGGGAACCCGCAATTGATCTCAATTAAAACCGCGATATTGTATATAGGTACCTATTTACTCATCGATACATATACACCAACGGTAAATTATAATTGGCGTAGGTACGGTACCCCGCGCGCTTATTTGGCGTTCTTTCTTCACGAATCGCAAAACGAAAGAACGCGCGCCGCTGCGGCTCCTCACTGCCATTTAAACGGTCTCTTGAGCCTCTGCAGGGCGAGTGTCGAGCATCGTCTAAAGGCGGTACAAGAACGGAAGGAAGGCGCGATGGCTCAAGAGGTTCGATTTTTTGTTTTTCGATTTTTGTTTCACTTTTTCTTTCTTCTCTTTTTTTCCTTACCTATATCTTTTTTTCTTGTATGTTCCGATCACCGGCCGTGGGGCACATTCATCACTCGTATTCGTATAAGTGAAACGCTTCCTCGCGTATGTGTCTACCTATACAGTAGGTATAGTATGTACATATAAGATGTATCAGGGAGCTCAACTCCCCTCGTTAGATCCGACTTAATATTTGGAAAGTGACCGACAGACCCGCGACGTTAACGGGCGTCGTTCCTCTTCCGTGATCAAAACCGTTGGCTGAAACTTTGAGCAGTAGTAGGTATAACTCTGCGCGGCCTCCTGCAGCTTCCGGCGCAATTTCATACGCCTGTATATCTACCCGCACCGGATCTTTCTAATTCCTTTCGTCTCTATAATACCTACATCTACGAGACAGAATAATTTTCGCTCTCTATTAGATCGCGGTTCGAATGATCTGTATATATAACAAGAATTTTGATAACGTAAGTTAGAAATTTCAATTTCCTTCCGTTCTGCGCCTCTACCTACCAAACGTGCGTCACGTACAATCGTACGCAAAACTTGTTCTCGGATCGCGGTAGTTTTTGGCAAAAAACTTTCGAGGCCATGTGTCCGAACGGTACGCGGCGCTGCTGCCCGTCGAGCCGAGGAAAGGCGCGGTGAGGCGAGGCGAGGCGAGGCGAGGCGAGCCACGGGATGGCTAGGCGCGTGTTTCTCTCTCGATTCCACGGTTCAATAGCTGTATACAACATAGAGCGTATAACCGACTGTAAGTACCTACTCTACTGTGCAAGTAGTCGCAGACGTGAAGATGGTAGCCGCGTGGAGGTCATCCCGAGCGAGGGAACTATCCAGACCACACCTTCGCGAGCTCCGATACCTAGACTCCTCGTGCGCCCTCGACCGCAGATGGTACCGACTCGCGAGGAGCTGCACACAACTCCGGATTCTGGAATCCAGTATCATATGGTAGCACGTAGAAAATTTCTCAGCAATGTGCTCATTATGTACTATTTTATAGCTGTACCACGTACATACGTGCATACACACTCGTGAACACACAGATGCGTGTGTATTATTTATCTGTAACATATATATGCAGACGTGTGATCAGCGCGGATAACTGGGAGTAGATCACCGGTTCATATTTTCATTTTTGTTCCTCTTTTTTCTCCCTTATCGAACTCACCCACCGCAATGATATATAATCGTATATGCAGAGAGCTAGTACATACATACATACATACATACATACATACTTTAGTATAGCAAAATTAATCACGCTTAGATTGTAGTACCTACGTATACATGAAGAGATCGGAATGAATTATACCTATAATATTAGAATTTTCAGACGGAGGCTAAATTGCCATAATTGCAATAATTGGGCAGAAATTCGTATGGTATTATGTGTGTATATATATATATATATATATGTCAATTATTCCTAATTATTGGGTATAACTATCTCATTTTTTGCACCTTTTAGCTTCATTCTATTCTATCGCATCGAACCATACTCTCTAAATCTAAATCAATGTGATAACGCGATACCTATATATACAGAGTTGAAAATTCTGTCAAAGAAATTTATCCGAGTTTCGATGGATGGATATCATCGAGCGGATTCCCGAGTTCGCGTAGGCGAATGAAATGAATACGAAGCGAATAAAATTAAATGACTTCATAGCGTAGGTACATATGCGTATGCATGTATATAGGTACATAGGTACATACATATACGAGAACATACTCATCGTATAAGTAATATGATTTCATTCGGACGCGGTATACACGCGTATAGGTATATATACTATTGTATGGTAGTCCTCTTCGATCGTCATAGATACAAGTCTGTATCGAATCATCTAGATAATTATCCTAGTGGGCTTTTTATTTTCATTTTTTTGTCTAGTTGCCCGACCGAAACCGTGCAAATCTTCGTTACCTTTAATCGTATAATTGTATAAGCAAACCCGCGTGCATATAGTACATACATATTTAATATATTATCCCAATATATATAGGGTATACCTATAGCTGTATATTACATATAACAGACTGTAGGATCTTACGTTGTAGCTGAAAGTACTATGGTCGTTAAGACAATTGTATTGTGGCTCAAGATTAGACTTAGTTAATTGAAGTATACACCTAAGTATAGATATATTTGAGAATGATATTATCATTAATGTCTCATTCTTCTTGCTATAACAAGTGTAAATAGTTTAAACAATTAGCGAGCTGGCTCGTAAGTATATACACGGTGAATCCAAGTTATATTCATATACCTGCGACAATGTGGCTCGCATCTTCTCATATTATACGCTGTTGAAACATCGAATCGTCGTATAACGTTTAACGAGAAAACACCGGAGAATTATGTATCTCATGGATTGGAATCGTATAATTATAATTTGTCCTCGCCCTGTTATAAGTGCACCAATAATTTTATGTAACAAGAAATATCTTAGAAATTCAAATTATGTAATCGCATGTATGTATCATATCGTAGGTATACATATATATATTTTTTTTTTCATGTGTAATGTATACACGACACACTTATAGATTATTATATTATATTGTATAATGTACAGTTATATATACACATACATATATATAGATATATGTATTATATATATATATTAGAAATTATAACGTGATTGTGATTTTATCGAAGTTACCGATGCATACCTGTAGAATTATTTAACAGACAAAATATACACCTATATATAATGTGTCTGCATATAGACCGCGGCTAACTCGCCAAGTTATCTCATTCGTATTTCTTCAGCAATTTTGATGAACTTTCATTATACGTACATCCGTTCCGATAATGAGTAATCAGAGCCAAGACATCTTTCCGACACTCTTTTTGAGTTGTTCACAGTTTCAAGTATGCGACAGATAACCATATACTTCTTCTTCGATTGTATCTATAAATTAGAGAGTTCCGAAATCTCGTGAGAACAAAATCTTGCCGTATACCTAAGCTTTAGAGAGAATATAATACGAGCCTTTCGGCGTGAATGAAAATTCCGCGAAACTTGGCGTATCAGCGAATATTACGAATTTCTGTACACTTTGTTTGAGCCATTCAAGTTTTTCGTTCGTTTTTATCAGGTGCGGTATGTTACACTGTGGTGTCTGTATATATGTTGATATGTAATATTCCCATAGCAATATAAGAAAATTATTCGTTTACAAATAGTTTCCACGTTTTCTGACTTGTCATTTTTTTCAACCCTGTATATTCATTCATCCAAAAGCTCGTGGTAAGTATATGATACCTATACGCATGAAAATTTCAAAACTTCAAGAAATCCAAGCCTATTTTTTTTCAAATCTACGCATTGACTTCAAAACTCGAATGACGAAAGGCAGGTTATACCCGTAGTTTTGAAGCTGACGAGAGCATCGCAGTTCTTTTCCATTATCGTCATTATGGTATTGCACGCGCGCGGATGACGCGCGCTTTCACCGCGTGAAAATCCAAAACTGTCGCAAAAATTCTACCCATGACTCACGCCTCGCCTTGGCGTAGGTCAGAGGTGATCTGAAACCAGCTGCCTTTCCTTAAAATTAAATTTGAAGCGGGTAATTGTTGTGAGAAAAGAGTTGTTTGCTAGGGTCACAGGTGTGTGAGAACCGGAACAGCGGACAACACGGACGAACGGGTGACGCGGTGGATCATGCTTGAACGACGACGCCTGTCGCCGCGGCGGCCTCGTGTATGTATTGTATAGCTATATGTATGGATAACGTACCTAGCAAACGATTATATCGTTGCAATGATTTTCTCGTCGTGAAAATCATAGTCCGCAGCCTCTCGATCCGAGTATCGAATGATTTTCCGAGAGTGAATGATATTTTCAAAATATAACGTCCACGATATAGATATATCACGGTGCAATTTTGACTTTCGCAAGTTTCTCACCGGAGTGGATCATCTTCTTTGTTAATATTTTCAAGAGTCCTAGGAAGGACACTTGAAGAATCTAGATAGATAAAATGATTCAAACAGTTTCCATCGTGACATATCAACTCATAGAGTCCAACCGCCATGTCTTACATTACAGTGGCACGTCGTGAATCGTGCGGCAGCTGCTCTCGTATGCGCAACGCATCGCGATAAATGTTGGATTCGCTAACAAACCAGCCCATCTCGGGACGTGGGGCGTCCGGGAGGTCGTCCTGACCGTCCTGGTAGTCCAGGCCGATCGAGTTGCTGCTATATACGAGGACGTGACTTTGACCCAGATTCAAACTGTGTCGGTCTCGTAAGATGCAGCGCGGTATAAGCTACCAGAGCAAACTGCAGGACTACATAGATCATACGTGCTTCACGCATTGTTTAATCCAGCTACTAAGACACGTATCCAAGCGAATTACGGAGATGACCGAAACAGAAAAATCTCTCCCGAGGATAAGATACAGAGATTTTTCATTATTCACAAATTCTCGAGCCGAGTTTTTATTCCGCCGGTGGTCAGGTTCCCGGGGCAATGTATCGCCATGTGCGAATGAATGTTCGCCTTATTTGTTACCATGTAGGTAAACAAGGCAAGATGAGTGGCCTAGAGCCTAATTCGGCTGAGGCAGTCGACCTTCGTTCCTCCATTGTTTTCGCCACAATTACGAAAATTTATCACAAGAGCATACGCGTCTGACGATGAGCATCGCGCGACTACTTGGTACGAAAACGCAGGAGTGACGCGCCTAGTTTCGTGGACTTCAAAGCCGAGTAGGATATGCGTACTAATCACCGAGTAAAATAATAAAAAATGCCATCTCATTAGTGGAAATCAGTTCTCCAAGGCAAATGAACTTTGTTACCAGTTTGATAGATTCTGCAAACACTCATTTGCGAGGAATTTGATTTGATATGCGGTCAATAGCGCATATCCTTTCTTCCGTGGAAGAGAACGAGAAAATCTAATCATGAGGACATCAGAGTTTGAAGAATTTGGGCGAATGTCTGACCGCGTAACTTAAAGCCACTAACTCCAGTCTGCGAGTAACGTAATTTAGTTTCTCAGGTTTAAGAAAGAGCGTTTGATCTCGGTATCTCGTCGGTACAATATAGGGGATCTGCATTGCTGGCCGAGGCGGACCCGGCAATGCTAATGATAATAAATTCAAAGGAGCTTGGAAATCGCCCGGAGTCCTTCGGTTAACGGAGCGAATTTACGATCACGATTGCAAAATATCATGACTGCAGCCTTTCGGCGTGAATCCTTTGGCGAATCGCGAGAAAGGCCATTTATTGGGGTAGATTGAAACAAATTGAAAGCGACGATTTCTCGAGAGATAAATCTCTACGTGTGTATGCGCGTATTATGTGCCTACCTAGTGCCAACGCACTTCTTCAGGCTGGAGAAGAACACTTACCTTGCAAACGACTTTTGTCCCATTCGTTTCGAAGTCAGACCGCGCCTCTTGACAATATTTTTCACAACTTATGGAAGCCCGAATTCGATAAAACTGCTCCGTCTGATTGCTGTTTATGACATAATAACGATTGATGAACTGTATCCACAGAGCTGTTCCGCGTGTGCACCGTATAATTTCATATTAGGCATGCAAAAGCATTCGATGAAACTTTCCTCTTGATAGTTTAATAACGTAAACTCTCGAGCTGCCAACGAGTGATATCGACTTTTTGAGTCTGATTGTTCATTAGCTGCGTGCGATTGATTTCCAAATTAAATGAGGCGGGAACTTGGAGTTTTCAATTTGCGAGTTCAAAGTGAAACGGTTCTTACAAACTTATCTCGCGATCACAAAGATCAGCGAATAATTCAGTCAAAATACGATCCAATATACATCGTGGATAATTTTATCACAAATTTTCATCGCAATTATTGACGAATACGGGAAATTCAGGGATACCGATACTTTTTCTTACTTTTTATATTATTTGCATATTCGTCGAACGTCACACCGATGGTCGATACAACGGAAACTGAGCGATCAATCTCACCGTGGTAGGCTCTACCGTCGATGACTGAAGTGACCGGTAAGCAACTGTTGTACCGACGTTTATATACTTGAGACTCGGAAGAAAAAACCTTATGAAAAAGTCCAAATGTGAGAAACCGAACGGATCGCTGTTACGATATAAAGAATTAGTGATTCCTCGTGGGGGAAAAAGGATTCGGATTCACGTTTATCACCTATTTTTATTTCACTTTATCATTTTTTATCAAATTTTTAGATCGTGTTTAGAAGCGATTTCCAAATGGTCTGAATCCGTGTCGGGAAGTATATCGGTATATGAAATGCTGGAATTTAGATGAAATGATATCGGAGAGGCTGTTGTTGGTGGAATTTACAGTCTCAAATGAACGTTCAGAAACGAATTATCCACAGCGCTTCATTTTTACGAATTGGAGAATATAATAAGGTTAGGTGTACCAGGAGTGAACGTGTAGGTTTAGGTACGTTACTTCCAAGGAACTGCTTCCAAGTGCCACTGCTGCTGCGCACTTCCGTCACAGGTCGCTATCACCAGACCGTCATCCTTTTTCGTAGCCAACTGGAGGCACATCTTCGAGCCAACGTGCTCCAGAATCTTTTTCTGAAATTCATAATCACATGAGATTGAACTGACAATTAATGCGGGAAAGATTATTGGCTCACCTCTATGTCGTATCGCCATTTCTGTCTCCGAGTCCCACTGCAAGCCATAATTCTTACTTTTGGCTTTTCATGGCGTGTATCGTGTTCCGGAGCGTCGAGACAGACGCTCTCGTCCGTGACGATAACGCCGTCGGGCGTCATGACGAACATCTGGCTCAGCCGAGGCTCCGAGATACAACGCTCGAGTATCGCGGTACCGAACGGTTGCGTGAAAGTACCTTTGGCAGTCGGACGCATGAGACAATCTTTCGTGGGGACGTGAATTATCTGGAAAATAGTTCGATGTCAATGTTTCGAAGTATCACTGCGAAGGGCGATGGCGAAAGATCAGGAGTATCATTGGCCGTTCTACCTTTCCGAAGAATCGATCATCCTTCGGGAAGAAATGCTGCGGCCAGACATTGTCCAGGTACCATTCGAAGCCTTTGCACCGGAGCCGTTCACGCAGAGCAAGACGTGCTCTGATCTGTTGTTTATCTCTGACTCTATCCGCCGCTGAAATTGGGTTAAATCGTAGAGTAATCGGTCGAGATTTGGTGTAAGTTGACGAGATTAACTTACGAGGATTGAACTTGAAGTAGAATTCGGCCCATTCGTCCATCCAGACCAGAGCTACCCGCGCCAGGTTCGAGTAGAGAGTTTCGCCAACTCCGCCGGGGAATGTGTACGGCGAAGATTTGCGGAACAAATGACCGACGTGAGAACACGGTGCGATTTCAACGCTACCGCCGCACTGCCACGCTCTGAAAGACAGCTCTAAATTTTCGCCACCCCATATCTGCATTTGATCGTCGTAGCCGCCCAATTCAAAGAAATAATCTCTGTCCATGGAAAATAGGCCACCGGCCATCGCCGGCGTTTTAAACGGTGCTACGATGTTTTCACGACGTTGTTCGAGCTTCGAACCGCCGAAAGTTAACCAACGGAAATGTAGATCCCAGTTGAAGGCACCCCAGTGCAATTCGAAGGATCTGAAACCGCCGGAAACTCTTGATAACGAATTCCCGTGCTCTCCTGGATCGCACATGTATACGTACCTCGTGTAGCTGAAGGTATCGTCGTTTATAATGTCAATCACAGGTGACACGATTCTCGTTCTCTCCTCGGCCACGGTATCCAAAAGCGGTTCCAGCCACCCTGAAAAATTCGACATCGAACAAGAGGTTACGTTTTTTCTTCCTCCGGATCGGGTAGACGAGAACGATCTCAACGAGATGACCTACCTACCAACGGTGCATTCGCAATGCGCGTCCAGAAACGTGAGAATTTTTCCGGTCGCATTACCAGCTCCCATAAGTCTGGCATTCACTAAACCAACTCGTTTGTTCGCTCTCAATACGCTGACGGGTACCTCAAGCTGTTTAACGTAATCGTCGAGTGGTGCTTTCAGAAATTCTGACGCAATCAAGAAAAGAATATTGAGTCAGTTGATGATGAGTCTCTATGAATCGTATATACTGGAGTTACATGGCAACACACCTCGATCGCTAAAGTCATCCACTAGAATTATTTCGTGTAATAAGTGTCTCGGTGACCGACCTATGACACTGTGAACCGTCCTTAACAACGTACTCCATGCCTCGTTGTGGAATACTATAATGACCGAGGTCGATGGCAAATGCTCTGACCCTGAATATCTCGAGATGCACCTAGAATTACGTCATTCAAATCTCAATTGGTTTCATTATAAAGCGGCTTCTACATGCACAGATGTTATCAACGCCACTTGGAGGCATCATACATTTTCTTCCTCACGTCAGGTAGCGATCTATTGAGGGGTATACGATCGCTAGCCAGCAGGTTGAATCTATTGATCTGAAACAGCTGCTTCATCATGAAGAAATCCTTGGCAGGAATCATCACTGGATTCCCATTTTTACCCTCGTACGGTCGTGGGTTGAACAGGTTTTTATTTAGCAAATCTGCGGACAAATCTGAAGCTGATAAATCCTGGAATTAAAAGATCGGTTGTCGGAGGGCGCGAAACGTAGAGCGGCATCGATTCAGCAAAATGTTTAGTCGTAAATTGAATATCATTCGGTATAATGCAACTTAATTGTTGCATTCGGAGGTGAAAAATGAGCGTGAATTAATTTTCTTTCGAGTCTATACTTGATTCAGATTATCTAGAATGAAACGATCACTGAACGAATTGGTATGAGAAATACAAAAAAGGTGAATAATTATTTTCAATGAGTTCGTTACCTTCCGTGATGTTCGGGTTTTGAAGAGGGTCTACGGAGTCTCCGATATAGTGGCCAACGACGACTTGTATACCGCGATCATTGACGTAACTCTTCTGACCCTCTTGCAGTCTGCATATCACGTAAAAGTAATTATTTTTCAAATATTATCCAATTGCATTTGATTGATCGGCGTTGCACGAACAATATTACTCACCGTAGCGAAACGTGGTACGGATCATCGTGGCGATTTCTACCTTTCTGACTACGTGGCCATACAACAAATAAGCTGATCAAAATCCCAATTGACAACAGAACCGGCCACATGCGAGATAATTTTCTCAATTTCGGTAGCAGCATTTTTCAAAAAACAAATGAATAAACCCGTTTACCACCAACAATATTCAAACTGACGTTTTATACGCGTGCTATAAATTAACCATCTCTAATCGTGACCACGTCTACTCAATCTTATGAACAAACAGCGTGTACTTGAGGTATTAATTTTCTCAAATTCTGTGGCAATATTTCTATTCCGTTATCTCCCGGTGTTTCGCGGGTCATGGCCATCGTGTATTCTTCTCACGTAACACTGTAAATGAAATCATCTGTTACATTCCGTGATGAGTTAATGACCCAGTACTTATAATATGAAAACTGGTTTTTCATCTGATCTTAGAAAATTCAGTACCAACAATTTTCACTGCCATTTCGTTTCGATTTCACTTCAGACCATACAATATATGCAAATTTTGGGTTGAATGATACTGCTTTACTTTACTGACTGTTACTGCTTCATTGCTGTTATACCGAGATATGTGCCGTGCACAAAATTCACACTAACGTAATGAGTACCTACTTTACAGTGTATCCCGCGCAAAAGAGAGATTCAAACGTAATATATTATGTATCATTACAGCTGTGCATCTTCTTATGGAACGTTGAGGTAGTATTGTACACATTATAACGATCGCCAATTATTGTTTGAATCTGATTCAAACTCTGAGGCAAAAAGACGGTTATACTTTCCGTGTGATAGTACAACGTTGAAGTTAACGGAGCTAATGAAGAGAATGAGATAATCAAGTTGATTGGATTTTAAGTGACATTACTCATTGCTAGAGTATGATTTGTCTGCTTTAAGCTCACTATTTATCAGCTCACGACATCGCCGATGTGTGTATTATGTTCTTACCGGACAATTTTCTTTCCTTGTATCTGAGACAATCCGGCATCCATTCATTTCTCTTGGTATAATTCAACTTTTCAGTTCAAAGCTAATCGAAACTTTCTTCCAATCGAACCATGGCGTTCCGATCGTAATATACGAATCTCAAACCGCGCTGTTAGGCGACTCCACCGATCTGCAGATAATTAGGTACTATCAGCGTTGAAGCTTTCCTCGTGTTTTTGAATCACAACTTATTTTTTTTCCTTCATGCCTCTCCCTCGAGAATTTTGTCTCCTCAATTGCCTTTTCCAAAAACACAGTATTCAAAACTATCTAAAAAGGAAAGGTAACCACTATTATAGGTCCAGCCGGTATACAGGCTTAGCTTGGTTTTCACCACTCGAGTCTACCGCACCGCATGAAGCGTCTGGCCCAAATGAAAATGGCCACCAGTCGCTCTTGCTCCGGCTCCGTGACGTCACCAATTTACAGTTGCAGAGAAAGGATTCCATGCAGCATATTATACAAAGGCTTCAGACATCGGCTGTGTCGTTAGATAGGTACTACCTGGTAGCCAGCTGCGCGAAGAAATACGCGGATACCACAGTTTGAAGAGAAAAAAAAGAAAATGACCACGTGCCGATGCGGCAGTTTTTTCATCTCCTCATTTTCAATGTCTACGTTTCTAAACGAAATTATCATTTTCGAATGTGATTACGAAACTCGACAAATGTATCACATCGTACGTTTGAGATGATAAATTTCTAATAATTCACGATAAATTCGAAGTGAGTATAGGTACTATCTGCGAGCGATCAACTTGATATAGACACTTCATTCGCGTAGGTCAATTTGAAAAGAGAACAAAGAATTATCAATCAAATTGAGAATTCTTAGGGTCATACGTGGGCGAACGTTATCGAATTCCCTATGCGTACTATCGAAGAAAAATTCATGAATAAATAATATTCCACGGTGTGTTTCAATTGCCCTAATCATTTGCCTAATTTGAAAAGAAACCCACAATACTGCAATTACTGTGCTGCGCACAATGCAGCACCTCGCTCAAAGTTATAGTGAAGAAAATGGCAAAACGATAAAATATTAATCATTACTGAAAAGACAGTAGATATTATCGTTGTAGAGAGAATTATATACTCTTGATATAACGTTACAGTAACAAACAGTAACTGTTAATTATTCATCAATATTGGCGATAATATCATCATTTATATTCATTAAAAACGACATCTCGCTAGTTGGCTGCTTTTTTTCACTATTATTCATCATTGATCATTATTGATTGTATTAATATAATTATTATTGATCATTGATGATTATACCGTGTCAAAAAGAGATGAAGTTCCATTTGTACATTTGAACATTATAATCGACAATTTTCATTATCCTATTACATTAATAATAATAATGAGCATTATTATATCCTAAAAATGTTGCACGCGATATTTATTCACTTTTCAATGCCCAAATTGCCATATGAAACAGCTGTAATAAACTGAATTACATCCATTTTCAATTTTCAAATATTCAAATATCGAACACAACGTAACGTAATTACCTTTCGAATAACACGCTAGAAGGCGTTAATCTAAGGAGCAAACATGTGGCGCCATCTTGCAGGCCACGATGTTAATTCTGGGAAACACTTCAGCCGAGATGAAGAAGTTCCGAGACCAGGGGCGGGCCAAATAGTCGAAATCTCGAATTTGAATTGATAGAATATTATTTACACAGATCAGATATCATTCGACTTTTCATACACATGTGTCAATTCATTGAGAAATTACGATAGGCATTGGATACTGATCAGGGGGATTAGGGACCCTTGAAAATTGAGGAAAACTGATTTTGAGTTTTTGATGCATTCATATACCTGCATATACCTCCTCGACCCGTAAGCCCAAGCCCAATGGGATGACAAAATTCCAAAAATTGCCGAAGTTATAATGAAAAAGTGAAAAAGTGCTGCGGTACACGCCAGGTGCGCTCCGACCACGGTTCTCGAACGTCTCTGCTCCCTTTGTTTATAAGGGTATTTGCGCTACTGTTGGCTATCTCTGTTTACACCTGCTCAGTCAGCGCCCTGGGAAGACAAATCTGCGTCCGGGGCCAATCCTGAATTCATATTTCAACTGTGACGATTTGGAACAGACCTACGGAAGGAAACCGGGAAAAGTGACGGTTTTTTTTACCATATCCATTGCAATAATCCAGCACGAATATTTTTGGGATAAATGGAGCTATGATAGCTAGACATGGGAGACTTCGTGCATTAAGAAACCGTATTTCATAATGCTATACAATTTTTTCTCACAAAGATAGCAAGTTAAGAAAAAAGGTGTCCCGATTCTTTGATCCCATAGTAGAAGCGAGGATTAGGTTTACACAATACAGTAACGAGAGCTTCAATCGTAGCAATTTGTAGCCAACTCTGTTGTATATTATTAATTAGGAAACGAAATGCCTATTCGTGTTCCAGATGACGTGTCATCACGAAATGAAATGAAACACTGCAAAGAACGATTCAAAAAACGGGGCATATGCTGAAGCCAATTAACAATATTAGATATAGAAAACATTTGATAAAAAAAATCCACATACAGGGTTGTATATACTAGAATGCATGGTCTTTTTATAAAAAAAAAATTTAGAACAAAGACATTATTTGCGGAGAAAAAAGACGCTCAACGTTGCATGTTATTGTAATAACTTTTTGATGACTGAAGCTAAATGACTTCTTCTTGAATGTAAATGAAGTTAATGAATGGACGCTTCGAATAAAAATCAAGTGTCAACCTTATTCATGACTTCAGAAATAATGTTTAAGTAAAGGTCTGTTTTATGGGTCTCAAGGGACGGATAATTTACCCTCGAAGAAGTATCCTGTTGAAATAAGCACCCGAACATTGACGATGTAGATGGATATAGTCTCAAATCGAGAATACAAAATTCAGAATAAAGTTGCAGGTGATTGTGAGAATTGGATGAAACAAGGGTTTAAGAAAAAGCAGAGTATTTCCCACAATACTGTAATGTGGTTTATAAAGTTTTACTGAATCATTTATAGCAGTTCATCCCAAATAACAAAGTGTTGAAATTGAATTTCGTTTATCATGGCTTTACACTGCCTTCAATTTGCGTAATAACATAATTTTTTATATATATTTGAGATGAAAATTGTAAATAATTAGTTTATTATTATGATAGACATCATTGCTGGGTAATTGAGGCCTTGCAGCTTCGTGCCTATCCAGGATAATATTGAACAATTTGGAATTATGCGTAACTAGACTAATGAATCTTTTCAAATTTAATAATCACTAGTTTTGGGTGAATTCAGTGCGTGAAATGATGGATATAATTATTGATAAAATAGAAATGAAAATATCCTTTCGTTCTCGTTATATGTACGTAAAACCTTGGAATAAATCAGTCGATTTAATATTCAGATAGATTGAATCTCAAAATTCTAGATGCTTTGTATTTTAAACTCGTTCAATATAAAAATGGCAAAACATTGCTATGCGAATCGTCGCCATTTGTTTCATCTAAACAAAGCTGTCACCTAGATGTTTCTTCGCGAATTATCGTCAATATTAACAGGAAGTAAATGTCCATTTTTTGAATCTGTGTATGATATTAAAGAACTGGAGTCTGCATCCAGTTGATGTACTGTTGATAATAAATTTTTCAAACCTTAATACCATATTGTCTAGTTTTGGTTTGATAGAAATCTCCTGTAATCAGCGTCTTGGCGGAGCTAACAGTCCTCGTTGATTCGCTGGCTTTACCATGAAAAGACTAGAGGAGATCGTAACCATCATGTCGGTCACCTACGTTTAAAGGTGTACTATGTATTTGGATGTGAAATTATGCTCGTGAACTTGATAAGCTCGTTCTTCTCTGAAGTATGGAATCCACCAAGTGTACTCGTTGAATAAGTTACCTGGTTCAGAATTTTTCCAGCCACTTCGATCTCATCGTTTAAAAAATTTCATCATTAACTGTTAGAAGACCTGTACTTTCAGCAAAGCCAGGGAAAGAATTTCTTTAAATCTTCATAACACATGTCTCATTTCCCTTCAATGAAAATCTCGTAAATTCAGCATCGTTCTGAATATGTCAACAAAGACAAAAAAAAAAAGAAAGATTTAAAGAAAATAATCAAGTTTTGCACCATGGTGTTTTTCAATTGAAGATGTGATCTGAACATATGACGAACACCCAGTTATATAAGGTGAAAATTTTTATTTAAGCAATCATAGTAGTAGAGCGAGTCACAAGCCATTATCATGGCACAGCCAGTGAGTAAAACGAATGACTCGTTGAAGTCAGACTCACGATAAATATTTGAATAGAAAGAGAAGGAGATGAAATGTTAAAAGCGATAGATTTAAACGAAATATCAACTCAATGAAAGGAATGCAGGAAGTAGTTGAAAGATTGTGAAATGCCTCACCTCATTCTTCACCTCGACAATGCCGTTGTCAACGCGACCATGGAGCTCATTTCTTCATCATCATTTTATTACTTTTATTATTGTTGAGGCTATACGCAGTCTTCGAGAGACATCAATAATGGATTTACGTATTCGAATCCTTCGAATTCGCTCTGATCAATCATGTCGATTTGTTTCCTGTGGAATAATCATACAAAAGAGAAGAAAAAAAAAAAGAAATCTATCAAAAGTTTCAATGAAATTCTTTGAACAAAGACAATATACCATATTGTTCTGAATGTAAGTCAACCCCCAATTTGGTGACTCAGTTTCAAACACTTTTTAATGAAAATTACATGTATTCGCCATCCCGCATATAGTCCGGGTATGATTTTTCCGGATCATATGTAGATCTAAAAACCTTGACTCATATTCAGAACAATACGGTATGAGTGAGTGAAAATGATACTTACGCATCGTCAGGCGTGAGGTGTACAGGTTCGTCGGTAAATTCTGGCGGGAAATTTGCCAAATCCTTGTCAGATTCTAGCCGTGGTTTATAAGGCGGAGTCATTTGTTTTTGCTCCAACTATAATCAGTCGATAAGAAAGACGTGAAGTTAGTTGGAAATTCACAGACAAATCTCAGTTTCAAAGAACTGCACAGGCAGTCTATTTTAATTTGAACATTTAACGTTCTAGGAAGAGATCCATTACCAGTGGAAATAGTAAAGATATTGTGATGCTGATTCACTAGAATAAATTTTCTAAATGAAACATCACAGTGAAATAGATGAATCATTTACTACACTGACTAAAATCTTGTTTCGAATTGCTGGTTGAGTCATTTTTGTGAATTTTATTAAACTGTGATTCTTTGAAAATTTAGAAACAGGAAGGAGAAATTGAATATTTCGAATACTTTACCATTTCCCAATCGATGGCTTTGAAGAACGAATGCCCAGCGATATCGAGGAAATCAGAAGCTCCGCATCCGAGACGTTCCGCAGGATCTTTACTGAGAAAACCTTTAAGAACGGAAGTGGCTTTGACGGACAGAGATCTTGGAATGCGAATAGTTTTTTGAAGAATAACTTGGAAAAGATAATCTTCGGTATTTTGATCTGGATTTTCCGAAGCTCCGGTGATATCAAATGGACTACGTCCTGCCAACATTTCATAAAGTAGAACACCAAAAGCCCACCAGTCTACAGAAAAACTATAATTTTCGCCTCTGAGGATTTCTGGAGCTATGTAGTTCGGTGTTCCGCAAAAAGTTGCCGTAGTATCGCCTTCCCTCACACCTTCTTTGCACATTCCATAATCCGTTAATTTTACGTGACCCTCGTGATCTAGGAGTACGTTGTCCAGCTTCAAGTCTCTGTAGATTATCCCTAAGAATTTGGGAAAAATCATTATCTTAGTATTGCTCAGAGATATTCATTTTTCAAAGAACATTTCAAGATTTACTGTATGAAATGTTGAGAGCATAAACACAAAAACGTTGAAATAAAGACAAACAACACACTCACCTTTTTTGTGTAAAAAGTTCAAAGCGAGACTGATTTCGGCAGCATAAAATCGCGCATGTTCCTCAGGTAAGCGTCGCTGCCTTTGCATATGGAACATGAGATCGCCACCCCTAACGAATTCGATGACAAAAAAGAGTCGTGAAGGGGTTTGAAAGCATGAATGAAGACCGACAAGGAAGGGATGATTAGATGCGGTTTCGAAGACGTGTTTTTCCGTTTGTACCCAGTCGATATCTTCATCATCCGTTACTAGAGCCTTCTTGATAATTTTCATAGCGTAAATTCGCTGTGTATGTTTCAATTCGACCATCAGGACCTTCGCATATGAACCTCGGCCGATGACTCTGATCAAGTCGAAATCGTTGAGTGAATATTGCCTCTGAAGTCCGTGTACATTATCTGTACCAGTGCCAGCTTCCAAAGGCAACTCTTCGTTCTCATCTCCGGATGCTACTGTATAATTTAAATGATATTTCTATTTCTATTGAATTCTCCTAGTTGTGAAAATTGTTTAATATTCTTCATTCCGTTCGTATTTCAACTTCGAATGAATTGAATTATTTGTTTTATGATTACAATGAATAGAATGAAATACGAGACTCACGAATGCGTCCATGACCCTCAACAGATGCTGATTCTGTGGAATCATCGTGTGGTAGAACGGCAGGAGAACAAAGTACAGAATCCGACTGCGATTGATCCCCATTTGTATCTGTTGCAGATGGTTTCATTGTCTGAGGTAGCTGCATACTGGAGCACGGTCTTCCCACTACTTTATGGCACTTTTTATGAACGAGCAGCTTACATTGAATGCATTTAAAACCCTGCCGTCCCAATCCCCAGATGCGATCTTGACAGAACGCACAAAATGCTCGCTAAAAAATTATAGTATTTTATTTGAAAGTTGCATTAGGAGGCGGTAAGTTAAATTTGTAAGAATACTGCAGAGATTCTTGTTTCCTAATCTTCTTGGGCACACAAAAATCGAAAAGCACTGACATCTGTAGATTAGAAGATATCATTGCGATGGAAAACCCGTACTTCTATGATTTTTTATCCAATTCAAAAATCAAAATATAGGAAAAATTAATGCTTCTCACCGGGTTGAAGCGTTTTGCTTGAAAAATATGTCCGTTGACTCGATAAAGTTTCCGCCATCTCCGAGCCCCGCGTCTGTATATACTTCCTTTGAAAATGAGAACGTATAAAATTGATAAATTTTCAAAACATTATTCCAAAATGAAATCAATAAAATATACTCACTGTCTTCACCTTGACAGAGCATCCCAGGGGCCGTTGGAATATTTGGGAAAACTGTAGACGGAAAACGAAAATTTAGTTCCTAATCCCATAATTTATTAGCGAGTTCGAGTACGAGACACTGCGAAGATTTTCTTGTTATTTCTTTAATTGCGTCAACCTTCTGTAGCCGGAATACTTGTATTTTCACGTTCGTAGAATAACAATAGTTATTAAAAAAGGGAACAACGTGAATGAGGGGAGAAATAATAGAGGACAAAAGAAGTATAAGTGTACGGGAGAATATCACTGACCATGTATCGTGATTTCAGTGTCCATATTCAGATCGTATAGACGTAAAACCTCGTCAAGTTCCAGTTGAGATCCTATAGTGCATGGATCTCCTTCTTCATCAACCCATTTCATCGTGAATTGATTTTGTAATTGATCCGCACCAGATCCGCCAACACCAAAACCACAGATACTTCGCATTTCTTCCCGAAATGCATCTACAGAAATTCCAGAGCCAGCAGCAACGTACGTGATTTGTACCCCGCTGCCAAAGCAAAATGAAAAACAAATCTTATTTTATTTCATTATCAAAGGACAGAAATAGAAAGAAAAAACAAACGAAAGATCATTAACACAATACGAATTTATTTCTTTGTTTCGGTGGTAAAACAACAGAATTTGAAATCCTTTTGAATATTCGAACAGGAGAATGAAATAAATTCGAGCCAAATCGTGTTTGGAAAGAATTAGGAAAGCAAGGAATAAGAAAAGAGAAAAACGGAACAAAATTTACCCATTGAAAACAATTTTCACCCGTATCTCGTTGTCCATTTCGTTCTGCGTCTGCGAAGGCATTTTCTCTTTTTTCCAGTTTTTAGTATTTCTTCTACGAAAGTGAGATTCTCTGGCTTCTGATTTGATTTTGTTTTACTTTCTCCCGCTGGGACAGGTTGGCCAACTTTTATAGCAGGAATACTCCTAATATTGCTCTATACAACTTCGATTATAAAATGTGAAATTCTGGGTTACGGTAACTAGCTATAACTATTATAACTCCTTTTTTATCCCGCGTATAGGTATGTATATGTACTACGTGCACTCTTACGTCCAACCGTGTATTTCTTTTTCTCTTTGCACATTCAAAAATCCGTTGAGACAAGTATCACGTGTGTATCAGTTTTAATAATAACTATTTCTTTTGTCAACTCGTGACCGAGGCACTAGACGACGCAACGCCAAATTCATTCGCCACCGAATTCACTGATCGTTTCAGCCAGCGATAGTCTACGGATCGGTCAGATTTCATGGGACCGTGTCCGACTGGAACAAAATTTGCCATCGGACTGCATGACGCGCACTTGCTTTCAAATCGCACTTCCGTAACCAACGTCGCTGACAAGCTCTTACGAGTCACTGACGACGACTAATGGCACATTCACGAAGCCTGATTCATAGGATAGAGCACTGCACAAAGCGCCGCATGCCAGAGAACGCCCCCGTATCCCGTAATGCAAGCTATGTGCAACGCGTCATCTATAAGTTGAGTTTGGATCGAGTACGTGGCGATCTCTAGCGTGTCGGAGAGGTATCAATTGGTGGCCTTTTTTCCGAATCATTATTTTGTGTGTTCGAATTTTGACGAAGAAAATAAGAATCCGTGTTTCTTGTATATTTCCTTGTATTTTACAATCCTTTTATTTAGAAAAGAAAGACGATATTATTGGAAATTTTCAAAATAGGGGGAATTTTGTTGCCTTACTCGACAGAGTACGAGATGCCGGATCGCGAGAAACAAGAATCGTTACGGACTTGGCGGCTATCTTTCGAATAGAAAATGCCAAATTTGCGAAAAACGTTATCCGTCTCTAAAATTTTGAAAAATTGATATCAGACTTGGATCATTTTTCTGGAACGAACGAAAACATACGTGTCCGCTTATTTTGTATGAGGTACGCAACATATTTCAGCGCCAAACAATTCCGAAACGTCCGCCAGCCCGCATAATTCCACTGGGATTCAGTCTTTTGAATTTTGTCCTCTTCTCCCAATTCTCGTATTATCAGAAACAATATGAAATACTATTTTCCTACGTATGTAATCATTTGTCACCAAATAAGAAATAACCGCAGACAATTATATGCTCAAGGCCTATGATTTGTTTGAAATAATATATGAATAATGAATACAATCGTGAATTGTGAACGAATAATAGATGAATCGTGTACTGTTAGTATTATATACACACGACCGACCTGCTCTCTTGTATACGTGACAATGAGACCTGAACTCCGCAGAAACAAGCTTCAACGGTTTTCCAGCCCCGATTTGGCTGTTATGAATCACATTCTGTATGAAATATCGACCACCCTCTACCGATAGCCAGGATTATGCTGAATAAAAATCTTGAACAAATTTGTCTACAGTTATTTCTTATTTGGTGACTAATTATTACACGTAAAAAAATTGCATAGACAAATATATTGAATTTCATATTGTTTCTGATATTATGAGAATTGGAAAAAGAAGAAACAATTAGAAAGAAAGAAGAGAAAATAGTTCGCGTAAGTTAAGGATCCTGGATTGATCACTGGTAGACAATTATGCAACGCAATATTCTTTCGATCAATTTTTTTTTTGAAACGGCTGCATATTGAATCGATTCTGAAACACTTTCATGAATTTTTCATTCTCTCATTCGTAATAAAAGTGAGTTGGCAAAGGTGACAATGTGGAGGAAACGGAAGAATTATGTTGCGCCTGGGTATATAAGAAAGTAATGAAATCATGATAGGGAATTATTATAGATTACACATGCATCTTTCAGAAGTTCATCGACATAATAATTACGCTATTGACAAGAAAATTATTAAGTACATATTGCGAGCAGTTTTTTTTTCTTCACGTTTTTTTCATTTTATTTCATTTTATTCTTCTTTACTTGAATCACATTACATCGAATATCGTATGACACAACTGCACTATATACCATTTCTCATTTTATTAATCTTAACTTCATTCATTAGCTATTTAACAAATCTGCACGAGCGAATCGGACGATAAACTTTCAATTAGCAGATCAACTGCTATAAACTGCAAAGCACGATCTTTTCTTCATTTTTATTGTTCCTTTTTTTTTTCGTTTGTTTTTAGCTCTCTTTTTTCTCAAGGGATCGCTAGAGCAGACAGCAGCGCAATATTCTCATCTATCTCTATATCATATATGATATACATATAATATAATATATTATACATATAATATTTATTCATTATTTACTCATTTATTTAATTATTCATTTATTTATTTATTTACTCATTCATTCATTCACTCGCGGCTCGGGATTCCATAATTAGTACATCGGCATATAATATGATATATTATAAGTCAGAGTAGGTAATTGAGGAAGCACGTCCTTTCCAAATCTCGCAAAGATTCATTTTCTCATAATACGATATAACATAAATTATATTAATAATATATAGTATATAACGTATATATATATATATATATATATATATATATATCAGAGCGCCGGATCTGCTTGAATTGGCTTTGTGAATTGTGCACTGATGCAGATATGGTATCGCACGCAGCATAAATATAATATGAGAAAATATCGGATTATAATATACCAAAAATATGTAAACACGCAAGTATAGGTATATGAGCGGTGCGGAAAGCCGCAGCCACCAACAACCCCCCTCCCCCCCGCCACGTGGTCCCGTCGAACAAACCCCAATTTAGATCGTTTCTCAACTACTCTCATTTTGTATGCTTTGCTTTTGCATTAAAGGGGCAAAGAAACATGAAACCAAACTTAAAATTAAAATTCCTAATCATGCATACATATAGGGCAATGCTAGGGACGGGGCTCTGCAATGAGATGTATGATATAAAAAAGAAAGAAAAAAATATAATGATAAGAAGAAGAATAATTCAGTTCATATAATAATAATTATTGTTATAGTCAAAATAATAATAATATTAATAATAATAATAATAATAATAATAGTTCGGTATAATAGAAGCTAAATAGTCATTTCTTAGCTGGGCAGTGATGCGAACCATATCCGCTGCTCAGACAATGGAAATAATATTATATAAATATTATGAATATGATAATAATTAATAGTTTACAAATCTATTTTATCGATTATATTCAGTGTATAACACATTTAGTAAAGCGCTAACGCAATGTAGTTCGTGTATGTGCGGGTGAGATAATATGCGTGTTACAGAAGGGCGGATCCATGTGATAAAAATCAGTCGGGTCTCAAATGTATAGAGGTATCAGGTATTTTGCCTAGACCCTCAGCGATCTGATCCGTTCCTCGCATTTTGAAAAAGAAAACGCCCATTTTGAAAACGTCATATATTTTACGTATCTTGAAAGTTGAACAACTCGGTCCGGAACACGGGTGTTTCTGCAAACATCTCGCGCGCGTTTCCTTTCACTTTACACAGGAACGTTTCAAGTTTAAATAGGAAAAAATTATACATTTTTCAATTGTCGATTCGACAAATTTCCTATCCTAACCAATATTTCTCACGTGAATCTGCTCGTAGGCGTCAAGCGTTTATACAATAACTAAAAATAATATAATACATTTTGTTTATGTTTCGTGTCATTGTCATTATTATTATTATTGTTATTATTGTTATTATACATACATAATATAATGTAATATAATTTACGTATACCTATACGATATAATATTATAAATATGTTATAACGTTACAATTATACACGAAGCGTGATATCATATGATCAGGGTATGTATTATTAGGTATCATAATAATGTGTAAATTATAGTAAGGAACGGTAACGGGAGATTGCAAGCGTTCGGAGTTAATAAATTGATTCAATTCAATGAAAGTGAATTTACATTCTCTCATTTTTTATTTGATTTCTATTTATTTCTATTTAGTATGATATATTCATAATATTAGAAGAATGCGAATGACGCGACATATACATAGGTATGTCCAACTACATGGTATTCAGTCATAGATACAGTATAGGTATGTATACGTATGTATAGTATAGTATACGTACTAGCTATGAAAGCGAAACTCCGTTAAAGCACATTCTTCCATAAACGTTCCGGCCATGTATTTTAATTGTAATTTTAATTTTAATTTCAATTTCAATTGTCATACAATATATATTGTATAAAACTAATAATAATAAGAAGAAGTTAGATCTTACTGGTCAATTAATTATGTAACATTAACATAATACAATATAGTATAGTATAATATGATATAATATAATATAATATAATATAATATAATATAATATAACATACTAGTATAATTTAATCCCCATATAGTATGTATATAATAGTTATAATATAATAATATGCTGCGTCAACGCACGCACACGCGTTATATCATTTTTTTATATCTAGATATATATATTAACATAGATGTATAATATATATATATATATATATATATTATATATATATATATATATATATATATATATATATGGTATATACTATATCTATTAGTAATATATGAATTATTGTTATTATCATTATTATTGTTATTATTATTTAACAAGGGTTTATTCTCTCTATGGTATATAGGTATATGTGTAAATGAAAGGGTCCCCACTTTCCCAGACCGCACTGGTTATTATGGAACACTTTTTGGCATCCTTGTATAGTTCTGCGGTAATTTATTTATCCATTCATATATTATTCCATTCAGTTCTCTTTGTTCCTTCATTTTCCGTTCATTAAGTTTAATTCGCTGTTTTCTTTCCTTCTGCTTTTTTCGCTCATTTTATTCTTGTATTCTATTTTCTATCTTCTGTCCCTTTCGCCCCTGCTCCGCATTTTCATAATACAAACACAACAAAAACACATGTCAATTGACGCGGTAAAATCGTTATAACAATTCGTATGATTCTTCGTTTTCAATTTTCACCTATATTAATTCCCCAACCCGTTTTTTCTCTTCCGATTTTATTTTTGGTCATTTTTTTATTATTTTTCCTCCTAGCTCTTTCTCCAACTTCCCCCTCATTTCTGTGGTGTATACGTTTTAGATACAAGGGTAGATATTTAATCTGGGCGATACACGATGCTTATTGCACGCCCTCTGTGCATATTTGATAAAAACATCGAATGGATCTCGATGTTACACTCGCATACGCAAGTAGAGATATTCATTTTTATAGGGGTATAATATTTCATTCAATTATTTATTATCATTATGAGTATTATTAGTCATTTTTTGACTCCAATTTATCTTCAATTTTTGCTAAAGAATTATTTATATCTTTATTCATTATTTTCTCTCCCTCGCTTGGCACAATATGACTTCTTTTCATATCTTCGGTTCTTTTGTCTCCTTCATTTTCTATATTTTAATCATTTTTTGTCATTGAAAAAGGCACTGCTTTTTTGTCTACGCGTGCCTCTGTACACTGTATATTTTTATATGTACACGGTTAGAAAAAAAATGTCAAATTTCAACACTATTTGCATGTCCCAGCTCAGGTCCACCATAGAATTTATGTTAATTCAACATGAAACATCAGTGTCAAGTGTCGATTGAAAATAATGTTAAAGATTCAACGCGAAGGTATACATCTTGTTTTCGTAATAACCACATTTACCGAGAGTTGATTCGACGTCGGAATAATGTACGTATGCACCCGGATGAGAATGTTCCAGGCACGCATTAATATTTTTGTGTGGATAATTATTGATTTGCCTTAGATTTTTTCCTATACATACCGTCAACTTTCAATACACAAGTATAATTCTCAATTTGACCAATACCGAGTTATGTTTTTTTTTCACTTTCGTTTCCATGTGGCCAGTGACCAAATTAAAAAGTCGTACACAAGTATTGACGCGGTTCATGTTCGGAGTTTCCGAGTGATCCGGTAATCGCAGACTCTGGATTTCAGATACTTTCTTGTTTCGACGTTGCAGATTTTCAATCATGAGAGAGTTTAGCACCCGAACGGCTCTGGTGGACAACGCGGACAGCAAAGTAACGCCAAATTTGACATTTTTCTTGCGTGTGAGCTTATTCACATTTCCTTTGTGTTGAAATTTTGGAATTCGATGTTAAACTTGAAATACAACATTTCCATGGACTCAACATGGATAGGTGATGTTGAATCGACATGAAACAATTAGGGTTGATTTTGACACAATAATTTGAACATGCGAAAAATTTAACATTTACACAAATTATTTCTAACCGTGTATATATAGTCATACCAATATCATAGCGTGGGTATGTATTATTAGACATGTGTACCGAATATTCGTGTGTAGACACGTGTATGAAAATTGTTGAGAAAAATAAAATAAAATAGGAATGAAAATTGTATAGAATTATTTAGCTAGTAAACAATATAGAAATATATAATTTATATAGAATTCGTACCTATAATACCTAATTTTGTAAGAACCAAGTAAAAAACGTATGAACGGCTGAAAGCTTAAACAATAATACACCTAAAGTGTACAATTTTGAATTCATGAACCGTATAATTATCAATTTTATCACCAACAGTTAATCGTCATCTTATTTTGAGGGCTGTGCGAATATTCGAAAAATTCATGTCGAATGCAATCAAATTATTCGATTCGAAAATCGAGTCGAATAATTCGAATATTCGAATGATTCCAACTATTCGAACTTATGAAAACTAGTTATCCACGCGATATTGACATTAATTAATGTATAACATCACCTAGTACCCTCGTATTCAATCAAGATGCGATACTATATCGGAACGCAGAGACGTACGCTTTTCGGCGACATTATCACGTCGCACGGTGGAGCATAAACCAATATTTCCGGACATATTTCGTTAACACACTGAAATTAGCGTAAAAATGACTGAAAATTAACTCCCCGGCCGGGGTTTGTGAGGTCGCTGATTACGAATCCGAGATCAAATTTCCAAAATTAAAAATGGCCGATCCAAAATGGCAGACGATAACATGAAAAAATGATCTGACTGTAACGTAAGCTGGTAGTGGGGGGGTTTTTGAGTTCGTCGATGACGAATCTGACGTCAAATTCCGATTTCGAAATTCAGTTCAATCTTAGATCATTTCTCATTTTTGATTTCCAATCAATTTTTAATCATACATTACAGAAGAATAGAGCAAAAACTGTTTCCACAGACCACAGATTTATCAATTATGGGGAATTTACATGAAGGCGAACATGAGGCAGATGACGATGATGATGAGGCTAATAGCGTTTCTAGCTCCCTTCATGACAAACCATAGGGTTCCAAATAGGAGAGACAGAAAATGAATAGATGAAAAGAACAAGACGATTTTTCAAAAGTTGAACAGAAACGAATAAAAAAAGAAAACAGAATCTTTCATGTATATTAGGCCATTTTTTGAAATTTTTACTCCCGCATTGAATCCAACGGTTTGAATTCTTTCGAATTTGACCACACATTGGTAATAAGCGACCAGAAATACTCCTACGTACCCGGTTTCATTTGTATTAGCCATGTTTATGGAAATATCGGTCCACCGCATTGGACCCGCCATTCTGACCTCCAAAAGTTTAGCCTTAGAACTCATGAAAAGTAGCCCCAAGATGCCAGGATATCTTGTTTCACAGAATTTATGCAAGCCTCTCGAAAATAAAGCGGGACCGCTGCAGCAGTGAGTATCATTCGACAAACGATTATAAACCGAAAAACATGGATTTTGAACGGAGTTGGTACAATTTGGTGTCGAAACTTGGGGCGCTCACGGTCAGATGTTTAATAAACAAATATCAGTTCGTAGTTATTCGGCCTAACTTAGCACGCTGTAAATATTTGATGTCAAACTGAAATTTTGTTAAAATCTCCGCGTCAATTTCACGTAACAAAATGAGTTTATTATTAATTAGGTTCTTTGATGAACAATCAAGACAAACTATTCCTTTTTGTATTCTTTACTGGCACGCCTTTTGAACTATTTTTGGTTTTTTTAAATCGGACCATCAGACTGGCTGACTGACGATTTTTCGAACTTTAGCCAAATCCAAGCATTTGATATAAGACGTGAATGAAAGATGTTAATTTGTAGATACGTGAACTTTATTTATTGCTGAAAGAAAAAAGAAAAACCAGATTCTCATATACTTTCGAAGTTACGCCGACTATTGATGATGTACATCGTTGAAATTTTCCATCTCGAAAATTCGTATATCTCGGAAATATTGGATTCTGCCACAATGGGCGTCGGCCGATAAGAATGAGTGTCCGCTTTCTTATCGACCGAATATCAAGTATCGTTGGCCGAAGGAAGTGACGTTATTAATTTTTTCAAATTTCCGACACCTGCAGTTGTTTCGCTTGTATTCGAATAATTCGAATATTTCAAGCATTCGAACGAATCAAATAGTTCAAATATTCGAATAATTCGAATTATTTCGAATCGAATATCATCATTCGACTCCATTCGACTCGACCACTATTCGCACAGCCCTACTTATTTTACATTTGGGATAGATTTTTATTTCCAAATCGACTGTACCGCTAGAAACAAAGTTTCTCGACCTTAGCAAAGCCAGAGCGTTAACAAAATCATTGGCTAACTACTCATAGAAGACCTGTAGAGTCTATAATGACTTAATTTACTAGCAATGAGTATACAGTCCCCGTCGCCACGCCTTTGGCGGTTGAAATTTCTCTAATAACTGTCGAGCAACTTCTTGACGAGATTTAGCTATTTTTGTTTCAATTTTTTTCTCTAATAAATATAATCTTTCTTAATTTTTTGTGTTTTATTTCTTTCTCTTTTCCTCCGTTGTTTCTATCGCCACTTTATATATAGAGCCGCAATACCATAATGTCTCCCCATAATTTTGGTTCCGGAAGACACGATGAGAAATTTGTCACTCATATTTATAATATATAAATTATGTATTGGTATATATTTTGTATGAAGGTGTTAACAAAATTTCTGCAGTCGCATGTAATAACATATGTGAACTACGTGCTACACAATATACATAGGTATATATATATATATATATAGGTATGTAAATCGTGATTATTCCTTTTAATTTAAATTTAGTTACTTAGTTTTTTATAATCCTTTTGTTTTCTCTTGTTTCTTCCTCGCCTGCTGCATTTATAGTTAGTTTTTTTTTACGATGCGTGGATAACGAAGCTAAGTCTTATTTTTCCCTCCATGTGTTTCGTTTTATTCTTATTGTTCTATTTTGTTTTGTTCTTTCTCATTTTCGATTCTCCCGCATACTTTACAAATTTCTATGAGTGTGCTACATTGATTCAATTCTTTTTTTTTTTTTTTTTTTATCACCTTTACAATTCTACTTAATATTATAACTACTATACTTTATGGATCTCTCGAAAACAGCAACGGCCCTTTTGTCGAAAATTAAAATTTATACAGTATGTTTGTTGCAAGTTAAACAAAACAATATATTTCATGTATTATACAGCATGTTTATCTACATTTCGTTTATACGTGTAATTGGTATGCATAAACGAACGAAATGTAGCTATGACGTGCAGAACCCTTCATCGTTCTCATTCTCCAACAATAATATACTATTGACCAAAAAAATAGAAGAGAAATAATAATAATAATGATAATGAAAATAATAACAATTAAAATATAACAGATAAAACGAGATTTTTGTCAATGTGTGCGTCAATTTATATTAAATGACGACAAACACATGACTGCAGTATCATTAAATTTTTATGAAATTAATACATTATCAATGAATAATATGATAATAACTGGTTAAAACTATTGATATCCCCGAGTTTTATATTTACTAGTTTTATATATCCTACCATAATATTGTTTGGCACGTCGCGTGCGTCGTCGTTTGCATTTCCATATTTGAGGCTAAACTGCAGATGGTGGTGAATGTATTTTTTCTATGTTTTCATGCCCCCCGCCCGTCCCCCACACACAATTTATTGCATCGCCTCTCTTAGAATAAGCGAATAAGAAATTCAAAAGGAATAAAAAAACAAAAAGAAACTGAAAAATAAGAAAAGAAAGATGACCTTATTCAAAGATTGAAGCGGCCGAGTCTGAATAATACAAATCGGGCGAAAGCATGCGCCTTCACTCATCCTAACCCCTCGCCCCTACCTACCTACATATCTGAAACCCCATTTCTGGTTGAAAGAAAAGTTGATTATTTATTTACGCCAACAATTTATAATAGATTACACACTGAACCTCTCCCCCGTCTTAACCCCTTCTCACGCTCGTGCAACTGTAGTCGCGCATTCACTCGCTCGTTAATAAAAAGCAGTCATTTATTCTCTCTCTCTCTAAATATTTAAGTAAAAAAATGATAAAAATCAATAATTATGTATTACAGTGTTGACACAGCCAAATCTTTGTTTAAACAATTGTTGTTGTTGGTTTTTTTTTCTTCTTTCATTCGCTTTGCTCTTCTTCTTCCTTACTTTCTTTCTCCCTTTCTTTCTTTCTCTCTTTTTATATTCCTCCTTCGTCTGTTCTACGCCCCCCTCTGCTCCGCCCATTTCATCAAATACAGTGTGCTTATATTAAAACGTTAACCACATATTTATGTATACTATTAGATAGCTAGGTATTCATTTATGTAGATATTATCATACATTACATTATTATATTGTGTATATTATTTAGGTAATTATTTTTCAATGAGTCAAGTGAATTGAGGTGAAGTGAAGTGAAGTGAAGTGGAGTGAAGTGAGATGAAATGAAGTGAAGTGAAAAATGAACTTAGATTAGATTTTATATTCGAATCAATCGACCGCGGGTCACAGAGATAACTGTGATTAGTAATAAACGTACATTATTATTTTTCTACCCAAATAGTAATCATGTTATAGATTATGACTATACCAACTAGAGAAGAAAGATTATCGGATTAAAAAATTGAGGATCGATGTGTTCGTAAAAAAAAAACATTATTTTACAGTGTATTCCGTTTCTCAATTTTTGCGGCGGAAAAATTTATTTTCACAAGTCATAATGATTCGTTACTAGGAAATAAATTTCAAAACGCTTCCTAAACTTTTTTCTCATTTTTTTTTTCATTCCATCAGAATTTGTAGGGAAAATTAAAAAAACAAAATAAAATTTTTCACCGCAGTTCGACAAATTTTTCCTTTCTTTCCTACCGTTTTCGTTCCGCCGTCTGCGATCGGTCGAATAATATTATCTTTGTATGACAATTCAAATCTGATAATATTCTTACGTAGGTCAAATACGTACTTATACCTATATTCATATTGATATTAACATAATATTCATACATAATGAATGATAATAATGTTCAAATAATTTTTGTAAATAACTTGCAGTCAGGCAGCTGCACTATGAAATTTTTTTTCTTATTTATACCTATGAAGATAGATATACTATACTGTATGAATAATATTACAGAATTGTATGAATTATATACCTAATACCATACAATAATGTAAAGGATCGATACTATTGTAAAATTGGCAGCATAATGTTTCACTAACGCTCGTTCGCTCGCTCGCTCGCTCACTCCCTCACTCTCTCTATATCTCTTACACTTTTATCATCATTATTATTATTATTATTTTAATTATTATTGTTACTATTAATATTATTATTATTATTATTATACTATATAGATACTTCTTTATTATAATTATATTCATATCCATGTTTAGATTTATAGATATATAATGTAATATAGAATTATTCAAGCCTGTCTTGAAATTCATTTATAAATCTTCGTCGTCGTCGTCGTCGTTCCTCTCCCCCCCCCCCCCCCCCCCCCGCCGCGCCCGGCCTCGCGCGTACAAATTTTCAGTCATTTTTAATTATTCAGCATTTTTGCCATGTCACTATATTTATATATATATTCATTATACCCTTCTCTACCGTGAGAAAACTGGTTGGTTTGAATTTTTTTCTGCTTCAATTTTTTATTGATTTTCATATTATTTGATTTTTTTTTTTCTTTCATTTTTTCATTTTCCTTTCTTTTCTTTTTTCCTTTTTCTTCGTCTCAACTGTAATTCGTCGGCAGTAATACAGTACGTATAGTCTAATAGCTTATATGTTTCATTTAGAAATTTTTTTTTTTTTTTTTTTATATTTTTTTTTATATTTTTTTAAATTTTGTTTTAATACGACTGTAGCCCCTCGCTGCATGGTTGAGTGCTTTAATTTTCATGTAAATCGCATCATATTGCTGAATACTATAATCGCATTACTATAATTGTCATAATATATGGGTGTATGTGTATATATAAATATATATATATATATATACACACACACATATATATTTATGACACTGATAGTATTAATATTATTATTATTATTATTATTATTATATTAGGTAATATTGTTATATTATATTAGTTCAGTGATAATAAAGATCCGTGTGAAAACATGTGTACAAAATTGGATTCTAGTTTGTGAAAAGCTTCATTATTAATATAGCTCTCACTTTGGTACTCGATAGTATCGTAGAACCAGGTAACCGAGGGTTCTGAATACTACAAGGAACGCTAAAAGCACTGCGGTGTTTGCCCACAGTGGTAAACCTGGCCCAGCCGCACCACCTGGACCCTCTAGGATCGCCGATACTGGTATCGTTGTTCCGTTTTTACACTCAGGAAATTTACTTGGCTGCGCGCAGCTGTGCGAACAGAAAAGAAAAACACAAGAAAAAAGATTAAAACAGTGAAAATTACAATAAGTTGCATTATATGTATATATATACATACACACTTTCAAACATATGCCTATGTATATTATATTTCCGGATTATTCTTATACTTATGACTAAAACGCGAAAAAATGCAGCCGAGAATAAAATGTTATATCTTTATATAGGTACCTATGTATAAAACTATACGTATATTTTCTCCTCTCTCTCTCTCTCTCTTCACATCACACGGAAAATATTATGAAAGATTTGTCACAAAATTTGTCATGAAACTTACGTGATAGGCTCTCCAACGCCGAATTCGAGTATCTGCATATTTTGATAAGCGTAGTGAACCATGCTGGCATACCTTGCCCATGCAAGCCAGGGTGGTACAGCGGTCGCTAGATAACCGCCGAGGAGTTGCGTCCCCAGAGTATATAACGCTGATGCCGTTATGCTCACCTGGAGGTCGAGGCAACAAGCGCCCACGAAGAAGCCCACGCTCTTTATAAGAAGAGGAATAAAACAGAGTCACAACGATTAATCATGTACTTATGTAGGTAGAGGTCGATGGGTGCAGACGGAGTGTGAGCTTTCATTGAAATTTAATAAATGGTCAAACAAAGATTCATCGGCACCTCTGTATCGAATGGAGCTAAAAATTTCACGATCTCGCGGAAAAGGAGAAAAAATCAAATTTGATGATATATCACATGGCGTTGGTCTCCGGAGATTGCCTCCACGAATCCTTTGCGAGATGTCGTGGACGCGTTCTTCCGCAACCAAGACCTGCGCGATTTTTTTAAATTCGTTTTTTTTCCCACCATTTTTATCCGTCTCGGCGAGATCGCAAGATTTTGCGTGATTTCACAAGATATCGAGTTGGATTTTGACACAGAGAGCTCGAGCCGACGGTTTTTTTACTATATTCGTGATTCATGATCCGGGTGCGATTAAATAGAGATTCTGATCCGTGAGTGTAATAACATTCTACATATTATTCCGCTATGTACATATATGTGCGTAGATACATGGATGATGATTTTGAAAATGTAATCTACCTGCGCGACAACCGTGTTAAGGAGTAAAAATGCCAGAAGCGTAACGAATACTGCTGGACTCTGAAATCCCAACATAGGATAACTGATTATGTGATAAACCGCCGGAAGCGTGATTGTCAATGGCAGTTCGCCGACCATTTTGGCCAAGTAGTAAGCCGAAAGGCGATACGATCCGGAAAGACGTTCTTTGTTGATCACCTCTCGTTCTGGAGGAACTGTAAAAATATCCGAAAAAAGAACAAATGAATAAATCAGGGAATTTAAAAATTGAATAGAAGCGATTTTCGAACGGGGCGAAGATCGTGATTAACGAGACAGAGTACGAAATGTACTTATTATCCCTAGGAACGTATTTTTCAATGAAGAGAATACAAAAGTAAAGAAATCAACCCACAGCTAGAAAGTGCACCGAAGTGTGCGAAGAGCATCCAATAAGTTGTGCTGAAAAACATCCAACCCTGAATGTCGTGGAGGGCTGCTTCGGTCCTTGGAAGACGAAGCCATAGAAGACCGGCCAAAAGACCTAGAGCTACTGTCTGAAGCCAATTCAACCGCGACAACATCCGCGGTCGAGCCTCCTGAAAATTTCGCTCGGAAAGCACCTGTGTAAAAAAAATAAGAATAAAATAATTGAAAACAAGAATGAACGGGAATGAAAGTACCTCAGTGGATGAACATCGTCCGTATATTGATCATCGACGAAATAAAGGGAAATCGAGAATATTTGTACTCACTTTAAACTGAGACCAAAAGCTGGTTGGCCAATGCCAGGAATACTCGTCATCGGAAGAACTGGCGCTGCTACTGGCATGGCTTTGAGTATCTAACCAAAGTGTTCTTCCCTCGTCTTCTTTAACTATTTTTATAAAAATAATATAATTATGAATTTGCATCGTTATTTAGTTTTCTTTTCATTTTTCTTTTCTTTATTCTTTCTTTTTTCTTCTATATTATCGTTGTATCTGGGTATAGGGAATTCCAGTCAATCTCCTGCACATGTTATGTCAAAATATAATAATTAACAACGATAAAAGTGAAATAAAAATGTATATAATTTTTTTCCTACACCTACATATGTAAGTAGTATAAACGATTGATATTGAACTCACGAACAAGAATGTGTAATTTATTATAGGTAGAGCTGTTTCGATTGTTATTATTATTTCGTTGTTTTTTTCCCTCTACGAAACAAAGATCACCGCGGTTAACGAAGTCTCGCCGCATGTAATAAACGTTAGTGCGGTAGAGAGCGAATTACACATACAGGTATTATATTTTTTTATTTCTGTTTCTATTTTTCCTCCTTCCTTTTTTCATTTATCTTCTATTCTGCACGCGGTTCAAGGTCTAGCTATTTATATATATATATATACATATAGTATGTTAGTTTAGTTAAGAAGTACGTTCGGTTTGGTTGACTTTAGTTTAGTTTAGTTTAGTTTGGTTCGGTTCGGTTCGGTTCGGTTTGGTTTGGTTTAGTGCAGTTTAGTTAAGTTTAGTTTAATTTGTCAAATGCATTTACCGATCGCAGTGTAAACGTGATTGCTGGTGTTGTGGTTCGGTGTGTCAATGACCACGCACATATCCAGTTTGCCTCCGTTCGTAATGTCCTTGCATTCTCCGTTTCCTGATATCAAAATGTGTCCCAAACACATACAAACTTTATCATTCTTATACTCAACGGATTTTTTGGTTTTTATTATTTTTTTTTGTCCCTTTCCTTTTCTTTCGTCTTTCAATTTCTCGATTCTACAGTATACAAGAATATCTCACAAGCAATTTGGTTATTTTTTCGAGTCAATATTCTTTTTCGATAATCTCTCCCTTTCTCTCTGTATCCGTGATGTGTATGGTATATCTGTATCCATTTTTCGGCGAACAATCTCTCTCCCAGTTTCCCAGGTTCGTTACCGCGGTAAAATGTTGTTAATGGAAAAACTCGAGCAGCAAAAGAAAAAAAATTATAATCGGAAGAGAAACAAGCCGCAAAAACAAAGAATATGCGGTAAAAATCTTACGAATACAAAGAAAAATATCCCGAGAACAAAGTACAATACTATATACTATAACTCGCCCAAAGTAAAATCAAATTTCCAAAATTGTGTTTATAATAGGCGAGCCAAGTGGAGAATGTGTCTACTCCACTTGGCTCCATTTTTTTTTTTTTTTTGCTACAATTCAACATATATTTACCATTATGCGTGATATGGTGTTCGTGATAATGGATCAGGTGATCGCAAAGCGGATGTTGGCTCGGATTATAATCCGGTCTAAGTTCCAAAGGACAGTCTAGTCCCTGCTTCGCTGCCCTAGCAGCAGCTACTATCCTCTCTCGTACTTCTTCTGGTCCCTTAATTTGTTCGACTGTAATGAACAAAGGAGATGAGGATCAAGAATATGTGAAATTTCAACGGTTCCGATATATATGAATATGTACAATTTGTTGTTATTCTCAAGCAAACTCACGTATAAAATCGGCGGGGTTGTAATGCGGTAAGAGAGTGAGGCCGATGGTCGAGAAAAACCTGCCAATATTGGCTGTCGATCCATAATACGCTACTTGGCCTCTACTAAGAAGAAGCAATTTACTAAAACTGTGAAACATTCGTGAACTTGGTTGATGAACGGTAACCACAATGCTCTTTCCCTCTTGTTCGGCGTATTTCTTTAACCGTGAAATTAAAGCCTGTGCCGAATGGGAGTCCAGTCCACTCGTCGGCTCCTGTTAATTGAAGGATAAGCATATTCAAATTTTCTCTCATTTACAATTAGCAAAGACTTTTGTAGTCTCACATGACAAGACAATAGGCAATCGGAAAATTGCAAATTGATGCTGAAGTTCCATAGCTTTACGTTCGACGTAACAGAATCGGTTGAAATTTTCTCATGGAAGAAAAATCTGGATATTTTGTTTTCGAGCCCCCCCCCCCCCCGTCAAAGTCATATCATAAGAACCGATATCATTATAGGTATGATGAATATCGAAGCCCGTCGCGCGTCCGTGGTACAAGTACATACGTCAACGTCAGTTCTGTATGACGACGTTCTAAATACCGCAACAGAGGAGATCATTGTACCGGAATCTCGATATAACTATAATGATCGTCGAAACACGAATACCTAGACCACTGTGTATACCAGTATGTAGGTCTGCTCGAGTGATAAATCCATGCGATTCACCCGCTCGCGATTACGTACAAAACCGTTTACAATGTTAGTTCAAGGATTTATAGCTGTGTGCATACGTGATACATACATACATACATACATACGTACGTCTTAAATACGAGTTATAGTTTATAATAGTAGATATATATCATAGAGTAGGTGTATGTATTATAACGACACGGAAGGAGATCAGGAATGCGTTCAATCTCTAACGGTAGATCAAGACGCGATATGTAAAACTACAATTGCGTACGGGTTACATACTATAATATAGGCAACAGGTAAAGGTACGTGTGTGCATGTAGATACACACCTATCAGCAGTCCGATGTACAAAATATACCGGTATATTTCAGACCCATGTTATACCTAGTACAAAAAGAACATGACAAACGCAAAGCTTCCTCTATACGAATATTCAATGCTACAGCATGAACTGGATATGATAGTAGGTACTACTCATAATGGTCCCATTCGCTCTTCGCGAATGAGATTCGAAAATCCGATCAACGCGCTGTTCTAGTTACGACTTCCCGACTATACTCGAAATTCGCTTTGATTTTTTAGTTGATATCGTGGATACATGCAGTACAGAAGACGAACTGCGGTAGGACCTCTTGGAGATCTTGCATGTATGATTGAGTGCGTATACGAAATATAGAAAAATGAAAATTGCGGGGAAAGAAACCAAATTTTTTAGCCTTTATCGATAACACCATCGACGAAAAGTGGCTAATAAGAAAGGAGGTAAGAAAAAAATTGATATTTCAGCAACTTACGTCGAGAAGCATCAAGGAAGGATTGGTGAGTAATTCGCAGGCGATGCTTGTCCTCTTTTTCTCGCCCCCTGAGAGTCCTCGTTTCGTATAATCGCCAATAACTGTGACACAGAATGAAATGGAATTTTGTTAAGTGTATAATTCGTTTCGGACTTCGGAGAAAAAGAAAGAGAGAAAATATCTGTGTGTTTGAAGTAGCTTGTGATAATACGCGTCATGGGAAAAGAAAGCTGAATATACTGTTCTTCGAGAGCGCTGACTAATTGTAAGTGCAGAGTGTTATACTCTGTTGAAACCCTTTTTTCAAAAATGGAACATCGCTGCAGAACAAAGAAAATTTTGTCAAAGTTCTCAACAAACTTCTGCGCTCGCTTATTCTCATATATATATAATACTGGAAAATTTGTTGAAAAAAAGTACATCAATTTCCAAATTTTTGATCATTCGTAATTCTGCTCCCAGAGAAGTTATACCGTAGTATATACATCTCAGCTGGCAAGAAATTTTCTATTTCTTGCTATTTTTTCTTTTGTTTCGTATAACTTATGAGAAAGCTTCCTGATTCCATATTCTCAATTTCTACAAAAGTTTCGTTTTCGAATCTATTGAATTGCGAGATGAAACGTTGGTACACAGTACAGGTTATACATTACGTTGTATATACTTTTACGATAGGAATATATAATGTAATCTGCAATCTTACGAGTCTCTGCACTCGACGATCTTGTGTTATAGGTACCTACATACGTACATACTCGTGAACCTACAGACAACGAGACTCGCTTTTCCTCCCGAGGTTTTCTCTCTTTCGAATAGATGTGGATATATACGATCGTACGCAGGGACTGTTAAATTATTTCAAAGGGGTCTCACATAGGTATAGGTTTGGAAATGCATATGATTATACTTACTTGTGTCTTGGCAAGCGGCGAGGTCAAGAACCTCAATGATATGGTCCACGCACTGCATCTTTTGAGAGTGTGAAAGTGTGTCTGGCAACCTGAGGCGCGCCTGGTACTAGAAAGATCGATAAACGAAATATAATGAATCATTCAATCGCAATCGATATCACTTTTTCTCATACAATTGCCATACAATGAAAACAGAAGAACAAGCTTTGGTTGGTTTTTTTTTTTTTTTTTTTTTCTCTCAATTTTCTGTCGACTGATACCAACACAAGTCCTTATACCTGGGTGTCAGGGTGGCTATTCGACATACCTACATGCTATGTACATACCTACGTAACATACTATATTGTCTATCTTGAATGAATAATGGTTGGCCGTTTAAGATGCGGCGTAGAAAGTGCACCGAGGCGTGTCGCAACGGTGTGATCGTTGCAATTGTACCGTTGGCGGGGTCCATGACTAGCGCAAAGTGAAGAGAAAGAGGAGAAGGAGGAAGAAGAGGAGGAGGAGGAGGCGGAGGCGCATCAGCTCTCGTTGAAGAGGTTGTGCGAAAGTCACGCGTTAAGAGTAGGTATAGGTACTAGTTGGTATATAGAGAGTGTATGTAAAGAGAAAGAGAGAGAGAAACGGGTTAAGTTAAGAAACGCGTTAACAGCTGGCCAGCTTTTGAGATCCCGTTGCAGCAACTTCAAGAACAGCGTATCATCGTTCGCGCGTGCACTAGGTAGGTATAATACAAGTAAGAACGCTAAGGCGGAACAAATACTGCACACACCGACATGATATCCGCGTATGTTATCCACACAAGAATAAGGTTCGCTTGCGCTGCACAGACGAACTCTCATATATATGTATGTGTATATACCTATACACATGATACAGCGTGAGGAGAAACTCCACTTGAGATTTGAATAATACGCATTTGCCGGTTTATCTTATATTTGGACAGAACGGTATATCGATCGGAGGAAAATAACAAAACAATGCAGCCGCCAGAGCACCTTATGTATACCCATCATCTCCCTGCAGCACAAAAATCTCGCAAGCTTTAATTGGAAACCTGTTAGAAAGCTCGTTGATTATACCCTGCAGTGGAGTATGTTATACCACATATGAATACGGGTATGAGTAAGATATGCGAGCGTTATTAAATAAAAAATCCTGCGATGCATTCGTTTTCTTCTTCTTGGATAGGCGAATAGCAAACGCCTTTTATCTTTGTCGCTTATCCGTGCCTCTGGTATTATATGTCATGGTATCGAGAGTATAGCATTACTCGACACAACTATTTGGAAGCTATGTACGGTATGTACATCGACCGACAACAACGACTGGGGAAGATCGCGAAATTGTTAAAAGTATAACGTCGAAGAGAAAATAATGAGGCGACCGAAGCTTATGACGCGGACGATCAGTCGATGCGGAAGAGAATCAGAAAAAATAATATCGATGGAAATTTTTCGATCAAGATAATTAATTTCGTTTATTTTTCTTCCGCGTTACTTTTTGCGCGGCGTCGGAGATCCCCGAAATTGTGGAAACGAGAAATGCAAAATTTTTCTCAATCGCAAAATTTCTGCGGATATATCATTCTCTCCGATTTCATTTCGTTTCAGCCTCATAGAAAATAGGATGATTTATTCATTTGAAAGTTCGTACTTATATGATAGACGCGCGATGTTAATATACAATTTAGAAACGCAGAGGCAATTGCGCGCAGCAGTTCCTAGCCGCATAGGTTAAATAATGATGCATGCGTATATAAATTATCAATTATAATCGGTGTATGTATATACTATTGGTATATCTTCTATTCGCCATGTGGTAGAAACCGATTAAAATAATCATATGCCCATAGCGACGAAGCATGACACGGATCAGTCATTGCAGTCAGTAAGTAAGTAAGTCAGTCAGTCAGTCAGTCAGCCATTCAGTCAGTCAGTCAGTCAGTCAGTCAGTCAGTCAGTCAGTCAGTCAGTCAGTCAGTCAGTCAGTCAGTCAGTCAGTCAGTCACTCAGTGAAACGTGAAATTTGCGCACACAGATTGTATTTCTCGGACGCGAATTATTGTAATTCATAATACACCTAAAACCTATGTATACATAATAATAATGTATACCAATGTAGTACGTGTAAGTATGCATGTGTGTACCATATGTATCTACGAATTACATGTACTTTCGTGGCACACTTGTTAACTTTTCGCTGCTGCTGCTGATGCTTGGGCTGTTGCTGTTGCGAAGCTCTTAAATACTACTTGCGAGTTGCGATGATGCCAGAAGGTTTTTAAAACGCATAATATATGCGGTTCACTGACCGAGTTATGACGTCACACAACTCCCACTTCCACCCGTCCAAATACGACATATATATATATATATATGCTATATACCTACTACATGAGCATAATCATCGTCATCTTCATCATGATCACGGTATAGGTGAGCATGCGCGTATATATATACATACGAACGAATTGGGATGCTCGTTTGCGTGCAGCCAAGATTCGCGTGATGTGTGTGATGCGATAAATAAATTGAGAAAAAAAAACCTCCTCCATACCGTTTTGACCCCCAACATTAACAAATAAACGAGCCCAGAAACAAATGAGAGGCTTCGTCTTATTTATATCGAAAGAAAACAAAATGAGAAAAATTCCGCTACAGTTGTTCGAGACAAAATTTATGTATCTATAATCGAACCGTCCGCGTCGCGGTCGCCGTCTGTCTGGTTAATATTACAATTTAGTGCGAAACCACGTACGTAATATACCCACGCCTATATATTTTTTACGCCCAGTCTATATGCATGTACGGAACCAAATTAAGGAAAAACAAAAAACGAAAAAACAGATCGAAAAAGATAGAAAGTTTATTACGAAAATATTATTTCCCGCTCGTACACGGAGAGAATTTTATGAGAAATTTCACGATAATTTCATAGCGATTGAGGAATATACTGGAGTATGAGGATCTGTCCTATAAAAATTCAGAGAGAACCTATATTTGTGGTTCATCTCGTCAGAATTGTCGCAAACCTTGTCAGAATTGTATCAACGCTTCCAAAACTGTAACGGACAGAACTTCATACTCAAGTATATTCCACGATTGCTATGAAATTATCGTAAATTTTCCTATAGAATTCTTTCCGTATACCGTGGGTATTATTTCGATGCATTTTTTATCTTTATCCATTCTTTCCCCCAAAGTTTGTCATTACATCCACGCTGGGTACCTATACATGTGTATATATATATATTATATACATATATATATATGTATATTATATACGCATATACATACTACGTGTAGACAAGTAAATGGACGCATTATGCGACATTATTGGATGAAGAAAATGTACTTGTCTCACACCACCGTCCCCATATACCTAGATTATTGATAGATAGATATATATATATATACATATAATATATATATACATAGAGACAGATATTTGAGAATTGTACAAAGACGGTGTTATGAGTCACGTATGCCAAGTATACTGTATATACGAAGGAAGTACGGATAAAGCATGAAGCGTAAGAGCATTTTGTTCCCAGAGCACTTTCTCTCGCTTGCATAGCGATCGTTATACATATTTATGTGTGTATGCATACATGCATATACATACGCACCTTTTTACGGTACAGGTATGCCTGGGCCTGTGTATCTAGATATAAATTCATTACATGGGTATTTCATTTTTACTTTTTTCTCCCAGTGCATTAAACCGGGTATATATATACAGTGTTTGTCCTTGAGTAGGTATGAGTATTTTGTATTCGAGTTCACTTTCTAAACGCCGCATCATCAATCCTCCCCCACGATCGACTATGTGTGTAATACAAGTACTACCTTACTGTATATATAATAAATATCTATGCCGGAGGAGATTATTGTCGAAGATGATGATCGCTGGGTGTACGGAATAGATTCATGCGCAAGGCAATTAGATTGAAAACTAAGAGGGAAATTAATGAGAAAATGAACAAACAAACCTCTAGAGTTTGTCTCAACGTGAGATCGGGGAAGAAAACATCCTGTTGTTGAACGTAGCAAATCCGACGACGCCATCTTTTAGTCAGACGTTCTCGATTCAGCCAAATCTCACCGCCGTCCAAACCAACACGACCGGACAAACAATTCAACAACGTTGTCTTTCCGCAGCCTAGAAAATAATAAATCGATTTTTATCATTCCCCCGTAACTGCAGGCAGACGCGTCTCGTTCGGTATTGGGCTCGCGCCCACCTACCAACTGCGACGACGACGATAATACGAAATGAGGCTGTCAAATTTCATGGCAAATGACTTATCGATAATTTGGCGATAAAATTTTTCACAGGAAAATGCACGCGCTATGGAATTTATCGGTAATTACGTATGTCGTGAAATACGTGAGATATTAATATATACGAGCTCCAGAACGCTAGTCGATGATATCAATAAATTCATTACAGAGTGTGTATTATATTTTCAAATTGGACTCGGGTGGATATAGCCCGTGATTTTAGATGAAGCTCGAAGAAAAGGGGCTAATCGCAAACTTCGATTTTCAAAGGGGAGGAAGGTAAGCGATTTGAAGCCTAGTATCGCGTAAGAATCGCGTTTTCGTGAATATCTACCATGAAAGAAGAGATAAAATAGAAAAAAAATTAATTACGATGTCGCAGATTTTTATGCCCGGTAATTTTTAGTGCGTATAAATTTCGTGCAGAGTTCATTCATCTACCTATAATACGTATGCATAAGTAGCTATCGTAGTTTCCGTTAGATCACGAATTTAATTACGATTCAATTGAATTACCTGACGGTCCCATAACGGCCAAAAGTTCCCCGGGCTTAACGACACCCGAGACATCGCGGAGAAGAGCCCTCTTCTCTTTGACAGCCTGCAGATTGCGGAATACAAGCTGAACGGGTCGTGACTCCAATGGGCATACCAGCTGCAGCGCCGAACTTTCCACTCTAAAAAACCAGAGATAAACAGTAAATTAATGATGGATGTGTATGGTTTGCAATCAAGCTGAAATAACGAAAGAAAGAACACACGAAAATGATTAATTTCAATTCAGATATAGTTTTAATGAATGGCTCGAGTCGAGTTACGCAGAAGACACCGTTTCATAGAGCTTCTCCAACTCTGATGAATCCTTAATGAAAATCCTGTTGCAACGTAACGTAACGTAACGTAACGTAACGTAACGTAACGCGACGTGACGTGACCCGACGTTACGTAACGCAACGTAACGTAACGTCCGAAGTCTAGACAGTGAAATGAACATCGGAAATTAAAGACGACCACGGGAGCGGCGATCCACGACGGATTCTAAATCAATACACCGACGACTGCAGGTAGTCTGTAATCGAAGAAACAATTGCAATTGTTACAACGGTAATGGTACAGTCTTTGTAGGGTATATAACCGTGGCATTGCGAAGACCTGTCATCTGCACACAATAATCCATCCCCAGCACACGCACGTATGGAGCTTTCCAGTTGTTCGACTTCGGTAAATTTGCCCCCCCCCCCCCCCCCCCCCCCCCGAACCCTGAAACCGTTCTTGAATTCAAATACATAAACCTGTCACTTTCACGATCAGAGTATCTCATCCACCGCCCACTACAATATATAAAACCGACTAGAATCTTGTAGACTATGAATAACGATAATAATCGATGTCGAAAATGTTGAGAACAAATTTTCGCAACCACAAAACATTTCCGCAGGTAAGTGCCACGTGTCGTATCCATCCATTATAACCGAATATAAAAACTTGAAAAAAGAGAAAACAAGCGACCTGCAAGTGTCTACTTAAATAGGCGGATGACAGTTGACTGAACATCGTGTACGGTACGGTTAAATCCACGGGTAGGTGCAGGATACGTGTGACTCAAATACCAACTTTGATAATAAATATAGTTCCTTTTTCGAAATTGCGTTCTCCCCTCTCGCAGAAAAATTCTCACCTATGCTTCCTCATTCCACAACCAACCGCGTGAAAACAGAAAGGGATTCCAATAGGCTCAGAACTTTGGGTCCATTTACGGGAGAAATATTTGGAGAACTTGATCTATTCTATTTTCTTTTTTCCTCTTTTATTCACGGCGTTTGAATGTATGTGTACTGTGTATGCGTACGCTATACGTACGAACGAACGTGTACTGTAATACCTGCAGGGGGTGACCACGGCTACTAATTAACAATCGGTCCTGGAATAGAAACGATGATTCGAGGATATCGCCGCGAGTATCCCGTCTCGTCCTGTCCCGTATGGTATGGAATGGGACGGATGAATTCAGTTAATTGTTACGTATACTTCGTTTATCTGCATGAGACGAGGAGGTCGCGGGTACAGAGTGGAGTGTATATAAAATATGAGGGCGGGTGGAAGTTATAGACGGTTGCGGGAGGTTCGGTTCGGTTCCGTTCGGTTCGGTTGGTTGGTTGGTCGGATGGATGGATGGATGGATAGACACACAAAAAGCAAACGACGCGCGACTCCGTGTAGGTATATGTGGTACGATATATTTATATGTATATTATACAATCTATACCTATGTATATAGAATAAATTCACAATGTGAAGCACTGGCGTCGCGTCATTGGAATAGAGGGTCGATGAACCCCCAGAACGAAGAAGAAGGACGGTAGTACGTACATGAACTGAAACTTCACAAAACTACGCTCACTCCCGTCCCCTTATTCAGGAGTCTTAGCAATCAGAGTGTCCGCGTGATGATTATTGCCGGACGACCTGGAGCGTTGGCCCGCCACGTCTGACGAAAGACAACGAAATTTCATATGCTCGCATACGACACACATTCCTATACGTATAGTATACATATTATATCATATTCATGAACAAATGCAAATGACTCGCAAAATATAGTATATACATATAGTATATCCATGCCGGTTTCACCGATAGATTTCACGTATGTATTGCGTACAAACATACCTACCAATGTGTAGGTATATACCATGAGAAACTATACTCCACAGGATAGGAGGAGAAATATACGTCTGTGCAGCAGCAGTCGTACTATTTGGTGTCAAATTCGTACTGACCGAGCCTCGCTTACACAAATTATATGACATTGGTGTAAAATTTAGGGACTCAATGATGATTGTACATGCATGCATACATAGTATTATTGATCCATCTTAGATACGAATAGTATAACCGAGATACGAGAGAACTCGATCAGAGATTTTTAGCCACAGCGCACTTCCGCAAGATAAACCTCGAGTTCGAACAGATACAGAATGATAGAATCGGTAACGAAATATACGATTTCATTCTATTCTAGTTTTGTTTCGTTTCACCCAAAGACGAAGTCCCTTTGTTATAGAATTAATTTCGTCTACATAATCGTCACAGTTTCAACCGCGGTTGATCCAATTTCAGGATAATCGACAGAGAAAGATCAAATCAATGCGCAGTTCCACTGGATAAGGAATGGGCGTAGCGTGATGTTTCAGTAATATTGTTTCACATTTACATATAAAATGAACGAAATCGAAATTAGCCAATTTATTCTTCGAAATTGCAACGTTACACGGTTAAATATACTTGTCGCTGTCCCGGTCCCGGTGAATTTTCAAACGACCTTACAATAGCCTTGACCGTTAAATATATTCTTCTGGGATATATAGGTATAATAATGTAATCTCTGGGTTTTCTGGTATTCTTACACTCGCTGAACGAGGCAAGCGGCGGTGTTTTTTTCCCCCTTTTTTTTCCTCTTTTTTTTTTTTTTTTTTTTTTTGTTCTCTTCTCGTCTTTTTGTGTTGGTTTTTTCTTCTGTTCGCTCTTTTTTCTTTTTAGCGATCACGTAACCCGGGTGGGTGATAAATAGCCCCGGCTCGATGATCGCGACGACGGTGAGCATTTACGCGCAGTGAGAAAGTACGGACGAGTACAACGACTCCGCTTCCACTTGTCGTCCTCTCTATTCCTCTCATCTCATCTCATCTCCTCTCAACTCTCTCTCTCTCTCTCTCTCTCTCTCTCTCTCTCTCTCTCTCCCTCTCCTTCTCTCGTTCACTAGCTGTTTCTATCCCACGTTTCACAGGGTGTTTTACACGCGTTGTATATTATTGTATTGATATTCTGCTTCTTCACTGCCATGTCAACATTGACGAATTTTTTAATGTCATAAGTCATTGTCCGCGGTTTGGCCCCACGTTCGGTTGTAAACCTTATACCGCGGGGCGCCAGGGAGTCGCGTGGCCGTGATAGCAGCAGGCGAATCCATATAGAATACGCCGGGGACACGTTGTAACGTTGAAACGTCGAAGCGTGTCTGGACGACGGTAGAGATATTATTGGGCCAATGGCCAATGTTGGCCTACTCTTCTCTCTCCTTCAATTAGGATAGCTGTTACACCGCACGTCTCCGCTAGCAGTTACACACCACTCGTGTAAGAATGTATGTCTGTGTGTGTATACGGATGTAGATATATACCTACATGCACTCGGAATTCGCCGAAACGGTCAATCAATTTGCATAACAATTATTTATTGCAGACGGATCTTGTTCCTTTTTGTTATTCCTCTTTTTTATTTTTTGTACTCGATAATTTATGATTTTAGTCGTTTTTTGTCTTTTCCTTTTCTCTCCTCCTGTTTTCTTTCGTCTTTTTATTCATATATATATATACACCTATATACTGTATCCACTGGAAATTACGTCACTTTTATAACAACAGCATCTGCGAGGGCAACGACACCCGGACAAGCTCCGTCGACGGCGAGGCGCGTGTGCAGTGAGCGGAAAAAATGGGGGATGTTTGTGTTTATTTCCTGCCTATAAACACCCTGAAGCATTATTCACAACGTCCACGTCCGCGCTATCTCCGAAAGGGTTGAACAAATAAATTCCGAAACACATATCTACGTATGTACCGGTAAGACATGGGCACCACTAATTTTTAAGGGTACATGAAACACGCGTGAAGACGCTCATTGTTACATATTATTGATTGCATTGCTACACATTGTTGAATTTCCTCACCGGTGTCATCGTTACCTCTCAAGGAGAATTCGGAGTCGCTATGTCAAATCCACAGAATCTGATTCGAAAACGAGAATCATAACTTTTCGAAAACGACACAATCGGCTGTGATGAAACTTTGAGAATTCATTAAGTATGATGGCAAAAAGTGGCTAAGTATTTCACTTTTCCGAAACATCGAACGGGTATGATGAAAAATAAATATCCCCTGTGTTAGCTAGGTTAGATTGCCGGATTCGTCTCAAGACTGACGAAAGAACGTCGAGGACTGTACGGTCGACAGGTAACTCTGCCCTTACCTATATGATAAATATATAATAATGAACCGATTCTCTCGGGAAATCATACCAAAACTCTTCACTATATATATACAGGGTGACGTGGATTGACACCGAGATTTTCAACGGAGTATTCTTAGTTGAATACGGGATCGAAAGTTGCTCGTCACTTTTTATTCCAAAATGCATAGATTCGCCGTTACGGTCGATCGAAGATTGTCGAACGACACTTGTTCTATGGACGGGCTCATGTCGATGTGTGGAATACAAGCAAACGAACGAAGGGCACGCAACCGAGGGTCACGCCGGCATCAATTCCGTTTATGGAGCTCGCTCCATTGGCTAATCTTCGATGTCCCGTAACGAGAAGTCTATGCATTTTGGAAAAGCATTGATAAGGAATTTCGAAATCCTTTCTCAACAAAGAAATACCCCGGTAAAAATCTTGGCATCAATTACAGGTGGTCACTCTGTATATATGCGCTCGCATACAGCTATAATACATCCATAAGATTACGTAACAAATTGAAAAGATAATTGCCGGGAGAACAGGGTAATTAAAACCGTGGGCATGGGTTTTAAAGTGGAAAAGGACTGGAGTTTGTTAACCGAAACGTTGGCGTAGCTGTTTTATTGTGCAGCATGTATACCTCGGATACCTACCTATATATATACAGCTGGCAATCGGTGATAGCAACACGCGAACTGTAACTCGAACTCAAATTCAATTATCTTTTGTAACCTGATATACTTTGGGCGCGCATAAAACAGGTGTATATATATATATGTACCATATAATATAATATTGTATTATATTATATTATACGTGCGTGTACCTACGTATCGGAGGTTGGATTATATAACTTTCTCTATATATCGCGATCTTCATAATATAAAAAAATCGAACAAAAATAAATGAAAATGAAACTGTTCCACGTTATGAAAAAATGGCCAGGGTACGTGTATACCTGGGAACAAACGTTGAGAATTCACTGCATCTGTTAAAACATTCCATGTGGGTACCTATTCCAACTTACATATTACACCGCTGTATAGTTGTATGCGGTAATTAGAAGAGTGAATTATTTCGCGATAACAATCACGCATATATATAATCTGTACAGACATATATGATTCCGAAATTGAACGATAGAATTATAATTATTTATATAAATTACCAAACATACGTATAAATATATGCCTGTGTTCCGAACATCCTACATGTACTGTCGTACAAGTACGACATCTACCTGTGTGACATTAAATAAACAGTGAGTATGGTTTTCCATCCGAAAAACGATGTTCCTAAACTTACCCATAAAACTGGGTCAGTCATATCTTAATTCTCAGCCGTCGAAAGTGTCACCCCGACTTCCACTTTTCCCCTCTACCGGGGCTCGATTTATGCATGTGCGCAAAAATATTTCACCACCACTATACATTCACCGCTTAAGTTCTTTCAGGCCTAGGACTTCCTGTACCGGGAGAGCACTTTATGTTTCCGAGACCTCCGGCTGTCTAACGGCGTCAACAAAACTACGCCGCGTACATATGTATAGTGTATAAAATAACACATACTCCGGAAACACATATATACCTATGTATATGCAGCTATATGTATGATTGTCGATGAAATTATTTGAACACAAAAATTGCAGAAATGACAGAAAAAAGCAGAAGAGACATTATGTAATATTGTAACGTGAAAGACGACGAGGGCAGCGCCATACAGCGATCATCTTTGTTTCCGCAGTTTCACGCAATAGTTAGTTAGGCATGTGTAGGTATATCCGTGCGATACTATAGAATATGTATAGATAGTGAATAAAAAGTAGTATAGCTCCATAATTGGTCGAACGCCGGGAACAAGAAGAAGCGAAACAAGTTTAACCGGGTTAATCATCAATCCGCGGATACATTACGGTATAGACGAATTCGAACTCTATAGACACAGAGTAGGTGTACAGTCCGTTGCGTTAATGACAGTTTACAACATCGCAGACACAGCGAGCATCGAGAATATGTGATAAGAAGGGAAGAAAATAGAACAAAGCGAACGAAGTAATTCCTTTGAAATTGAATAGGAAAAAGTCGAGTCAGACGTACTGATTGAAAAATGTGAAACAAACGTGAAGATATGAGGATGGAGTTTGTAACGTTATAATAACGAGGAGCATAATCGCGAAAAATAACATCGGCTGATATTTTTCACGATTTTGTTCCGTTAACGTTACAGGTATAAACTTCAGCCTCGTAAACCGACGGAAAGAAAAGAAGTAGAAGATAAAATCTCCGATATGATCCCGCGTGCACGGTGCACGCTATATACAGTACTGTCCATTATAGACAGTAGTCCGTCGTGTGTGCGGCAACGTCTACAAAAATTTCTTCTCCACGGTTGTGCGTGGTAGGTATATCTCCTCTAAGTCCGATTAGTCGGCTGTAACGTAGTACGAGGATTGAGCTGACAATGAGCTATACAGCTATACCTATGTACACATTATTCCTATGCCGCAGTACAACGAATAAGATACCGAGAGATTAGCTCTCGCCGTTCTGGGCAGCTAGGTCGGGGTTCGCTGCGCCTATACACAGATTCACGCAGGTTAGGTTCCATGCATCAGCTATGATACAATATCAAATGCGAATACGTATCCTCGCGGGTCGATGAAAGCTGTTGCATGTAACTAACTACTCTGCACTGTAATGCCGAGTGCGTGAAACGGTGGAAACGCAGTAGGTACCGAAGTAACGGTATCCCCGAGGATCTTGAGGATATATGAAAAATGAGAAGACGATGATATTGTACACCTAGGCCAACTTATTCGCCGAATGAGAGGAAGATGTAGTGAAAAATGTATAAGTGAATAAATGAATAAAAATGCGGATATAATGTGGTCTCGCAATTATAACACGTCGACGCTGCAAAACGACGAGGAACAGTATCAGTTGTTTCGAGATCTGCGGAACGATTTCGCGGGAGGATTCCATCCAAAAATCGATTAGAAATACAATGTTTTCGCGAAAACTACTATGAGTCGAAACAACGGTTGATATTATTTTCCGTCGTTTTGTCGCGTTGACCCGATGACGATGATGGCGACGATGACCTCATAGCATAAAATATATGCACGCGATGATATTCGCACGGAATCCTCGCGAGTTCGTTACAGGTTGTACATAGGCATATTTTGTATTGTCATTGTTCTCGCGTATACACATGCCTATCGTGGGATCTAAAAAATACATACATGTGCATTGGTGACTAACCGATCGACCGACCGCCCGACCGGCTACGTAGGTATACGGTCTACCTTGTGGAATTGCCGTTCGCGTATTTCTATACGGTTGAAAATTGATTTGGCAACGAATCGATTGCGAATAATCGGTCAAAAATTAAGTTTCGATTCGATTGCAAAACTGTCGTATGGTAGGAGAGGCGCATAGAGTCGAGGAGAACGAGGAGGGAGCGATTGTCGGATAAACATGAGAAAAAATCCATGTATACCCTATATATAGTATATACGGGTTCAATATTTTGCTTAAAGAACAATTACTAGATCTGGGTCAATCGCTTTACCGCTGACCGATACCTGTGCCTATAACTCTTGTACCATATCGGTATAAGGTATACCGAACTCGCATATACCTAACCATACAGCAGTCGAGTGGATCGAAATCATTGGACAAAAAGTTAATCGCCTTCGAGTTCGTTCGTTTGTTCGTTTGTTCGCTTGTTCATTCGTTACGCCCGGCGCGGCGATCGGAGAGAAGCGGTGATCCGACCAACCCATAACGAAGATCGAGAACTACAGCCTGGGTTTCTCAATAAATTACACAGGTGTCCGCGAATCGAGATAAGAATCCCCTCCCTCCTCCCTCCTCCCTCCTCACTCCTCACTCCTCCCTCATACCCGGTTACCTATATTTACGATAAATAAAAATGTCGAAACAATGTACGAAATACGAAAGAAAAATACAAAAAACAATATTATTTCAGGCAATTTCTTCGTTACGAATACAAGTATGCAATAACATATATCAGTATACATGTATAAATATACATATATAAATACGTATACAAATAAAACAAGAACAACAATTTGGATATTGGAGTTATGTTGTTACACTGCAGTCATTCGACATGACATTCGGAGTTATTGTTGAAATTTTGAAAGTTGAGAACAACAACAAAAATTGTACAAAAAATAAAGTCGCTGGGAACACTTCTGGCGGAAAGTCATTGAACTGCATATTTACTCTATACGCACACAGGTATGCTACATCTACTCTCTATGAAACAATTACTGTAAATAAATAAAACAGTCGGTTATTTTTTCGCTACGTTTTCTTTTTCATTTCTTTTACTTTTCCCCCTATGAACGTAGAAAAAGAATGATCTTGCACTCGAAAGTGTCTCGTAGGTAGCTAGATGGCGATATTCTTCAGGTTAATCTAGCCTGGCTTAGCCTAGATATATATGTGTATACGTATATTTTGCTACGAAGCAACAAGTTGCGCGATTATAGCTGTTCCGTTTCACCTCCGAACTATACATACACACATACAAATATATATCTATATATATATATTTATATACCAACTGGTACCTACTAACTAAGTAACTAAATAGTCGAAGTACTTGAAGTATATAGTCTTGCGCACGCAAGCCCTGCAGCGAGGTAAGGCAAACGGTGACTTCCTTCGTCGACCTGACTGCCGTAATATGTGATAACACGACGGCAACAGCGATTCAAGTGTGAAACGTGACGGTTATCGGTGCCGGTGTCGTATATAGTCGGAATCGGAATCGGAATCGGAATCGGAATCGGAATCGGGCTCGGATAATCAGGAAATAGGAGGATTGAAATGATGTAGACCGGAAATAATTAACCCGCGCTAAAAAGATTTCAAATTTCGATATTATAAAATTTGATTTCATAGTTTCCGGCCCAACATATCGAGAAACGAGGTGGGAAAAAAAAACAGGAAAAAAAAGAATCAACCGAAAACCAAATTCAACGATTCTATAGCTGAACTAAAATCGCGAAGAAGACTAATCAATCGTTCGGAATATATCGCGAGCTAAAGAGAACGGTAGAGAGCGATCGAAGGGCTGAGGGGGGCGGGGGAAACGCTGAGAATATCTTGGGTACGTTGACCCGACGCAACTATATACACCTATAATATGACCACTCGTGTTCGACTGAAGCTTACAACAGAATGTTGCCGCCGTTCGTTCGCTCGCTCGCTCGCTCGCTCGCTCTCTCGCACTAGCTGGCTGGTTTGCTCCGCTTGCTCGGGAGTCAGTGAGCTCAGGCAGTAAGTCAGTAAGTCAGTCAGTCAGTCAGTCAGTCAGTCAGAGAACTACTATAAACGTGTTGTAGGTAGGTATATATATATATATATACATATAGTGTACCATACTACAGCATAAGATAGGTATAGCATAGCCTTGTATGTATACAATGAGTAATGTAATAACCGTGAAACGATATATGTACACATACTACACACCTATCTACAGCACTTATTTGAGAAAGAGAGGGGGCAAAAAAAGAGCAAATTTGTACTATATATAATACCTACTATAACATTACACGTAGATAGGTACAGAGCTACTCAGGTATAGTGGATTTTTTCCCCGCTCGAATATAGGTGGTATTGAGATATACGTGCCTATTTTCACCCGCGTGAATGATTTACCTCATTATAGGTATAGGTATATCATATTTGTACAAATAGAGATATAGGTGTGTATGTACCTATATATAGGTATATGTATAAATTTTGTAACATTTTCCACGTGTTTCATGTGAGAGCGTGACTCGGATGGAAAATCAGCTGATATGATAAAAACAGAATCTGATTAACAAGTGCGAGAGTCCGCAACGTTTGCAATTCGTCTTGTAGCTACTCGCATACTATAGGTATACATGCTTGTGATACGAGACGTAAATATGTATGTATGTATGTATCGTGGGAGAACTGACAAAGCGTATAGTGAATGGTGAGTCCGTGTCTTGGTCCTGGTCAAAACCGCGCCGGCCTAGTCTGGCTGGGTTCGCATAATGACTACTAGCCGCGGTATAATGAATAGCCGATGATTTCGCATACAACGAGAATGAAACCATCAAGGAAAAAGGAGGAGGGGAAGAAGACGAAGAAGACGAAGTAGAAGAAGAAGAAGAAGAAGAAGAAGAAGAATAGCCGATGGTCTCCCGCCACAAATTACAACGGTGAGCCATCGATCGAGGACATTGAGAGGATGCTCGGATGATCGCAAAAATGACTTTGAAAAATGACAAAAAAATTCATAGACAAATATACGTCATATATGAATGAAAATAATCGATCGATCAGCAATCGCGGACGCGTCCTGTCTTGTAATTTTCTAAGACTACATGATAATATTATTGAATGTTCAGTTTCAGCCTGTCCTCTCTATGAGCAGCCGGTTAAATACACGCACGTATCCATTCGTTATAGATGATAAAAAGAAAAACTGGTCTCTTCGCAGGTGTGTATAGTGGTATACGTACCTACCACGTTGACATGCGAATACGAAAACACCTCTAGTATCATAATATGCCTAAATACTAGACATAGATATAGGTATATATAGGAAATAGTGGATACAGTAGGTACTATAGTTGCTCGAGCAGCCATTAGAGAGTTCAGCCGCGGTTCGTGAAACTCTGTTTACTAGCTGCTTCTGTCATCGTCGTATACTAAAAGATCTTCTTCTTCTTCTTCTTTTTCTTCTTTTAACCTCGGCCACGATTCATGGAGGACCTGCAGGCTATCCGAACAAGGTGCACGACTTCGGGACTTGCAGGTTGGGACGATCGCGATGGCACGTCGTTGCATAATGGCTCGAAGGCGCCAGCTGGGATCTCTATAGCAGAAGAGTCGAATTTCGGTTCAGGAAGTGAGTCCTCGCCTGCTCGCTCGGATCCCTCTCCCCTGTAACCACCCTATATTTCGTGGAAGCGACTGAATAAAATGCGTGATTCCTCGCGCATGATTTGATCCACCGCGAAGAAACAAGATCTTCTGCAGATAATTCATGTGGCCAGTTTTTTTTTCTTTTTTTTCTTTTTTTTTTTTTTCTTTTTGTTAATACCTATATATTATACACGCATTATAGGTATACCGATCGACTGCGCGTCATACCTCTCTCGCATCGGTTTCGTAACTGCAGAATATTCTTTTTCTCGCCGTCTTTCTCATTTCTCGTTTCTCATTCGAGTAATCACATACGCGAGAAATTTGAAAAAACAAACGTGAATTTCTTTTTTCTGCATGTTGCACACGTAAATTATGTATTTTTCCAGTGATCCAAATTATTCGGGAAATCGCCAAAAAAAAAAAAAAAAAAAAAAAAAAAAAAAAAAAAAAAAAAAAAAGCAACATCGAAATCAAGATTTTTGATATTGCGAAAAATTTTTAGCGGATATCCGCATTTTTCGCGATCTTGTATATATAAGGGCGAGCCGCGTTGCAACAACAGATATAAACTCCGTGAAATTAGGTTAACGGTATACAATATATATATGTATCTAGGTATTATATATAGGCGTATGTGTATGTATATATACATATATTCCTTACTTGGGTGGAAGAAGAATCGGTCCCTGCAATAATCCGGCTAACAATTCCTCCATTTATTTATCGGAACGCACATTCACGCACTTGAATTATTATCCTTCACACGTGTCCATTAGCTTTTCTCTGTTATATACTTGATCCTTCGGTCCGAAGGTTGTTTCATTCGCAACATAAATTTTTACTGATTCGGCGTCATGTGACAGAAAAAAAAAAAAGGGAAAAGTACAGGAAAAAGAAAAATCAGAAGATGAAGAATATGCATGACTATGCATGTAATGTAGGTATAATATTATGTAGTCGAGGCTAGCTCATACGTACGATAAATTAACGCCGCGGTTCCCGCACGTGGTCAGAAACAATAGTCTCGAAAATATAAGTAAGAAATTTTATTGTACTACTATTCTTTCATTATCAGGTAAATAGTATAGTATTACGATTTTTATATCACAAAACGCACGATTTTCACTTGAAAATAGATTGTTATGAAAAAATAATTGACTAATCGCATACTGTCGCTATTAAAAATAACCGAAGAACAATGAACGTAGTCAACGACGTATACGATCGTCGTATTTTATTATCATTATTATACCATACATTTATGTATAGAACAATCCATGCACGACGTGTCCTCTCTCTCTCTCTCCCTCTCTCGCAGATAATATTACACACTCAAAGATTACATGTATATTTGATTATTATAAAACAAGTCATTGACACTTTGCGAGTTTGTGAGATACATAGATCTTTATGAATATATATATATCTATGTACTGTAGATATATATTTTTTACATCATCACCGTGCACTGTGTTCTGGAAACTATATAATATACAAATTCATGTATATAGATATATATATATATAGCGAACGAACGAACGAACGAACGAAACAGTCGCGAAACAAGTTGCGAATGTTGTTAGCGGTCACGCCTCGACGTTTTTATAGATGTCTGTTATTATATGGGCTGGGTATAGCCCGTATTGAAATACGGAGCAGGCCGGCTGTCGGAGAATAATTGAACGAATGAAAAACTTGGATTTCTTATTATACTCGGTATGTATATACAGTGCAGTATATGTAGATAAAAGAAATATACTGAGATACGAAGAATGAAAGAAACGCGCGAGTCGTATATCGTAGCCAACAGCACCACCGATTGGACAAGGCTTTTGGTCACTAGGGCACTAGGGGCCTCTCTTCTGCATCGAGACGCGCGGCAGCAATGACCGCTGGGACGACAGTGAGAGGAGCACTCCCAACTTTCGGCACATCGGTAAAATTCCCGCAAAGCCTACCGAGTTATCCCCGAGAGTCCGGTAGCGGGTAGAGAGAATAATCGTGCGTGCGTGTGCGCCGACGTGCGTCTTCGTCGTCGTCGTTGACCAAAGCAAAGCAAAGCGAAGTAAAGTAAAAAGCTAAGGTATGCTGAGCTTAGCTAATCAGCGTTTGAGAAAGGATCGCTTGAATCCTGACCCGAGTCTTGTGACGCTCAATGTGAGCGGTTCTGCGGAAACGGAAACAGTACATTCATACGTTTCAGCAATGAAAAGAAACAGAGAAATAGCCTAGACGATCATAGAATCAAACGGAAATACTCGTATCGAGTTTCACACGCGATTAGGTAAGGAGGTAGGGTATGCGAGTACTCAAAGCGTATGTACACATTCGTACATAAATTCTGGCATACAGCTACTATAACGTTGAGCCCGACCGGGGCGTCGATTTCTTACTTTTATCGTCTCGATTATAATAACAATCTGACCGGTATGAATCAGGAATTATAATACTACGAAAGTACCGTCTAATTTTCTTGTCGCTCCATTTTTCAATGGAGCTTAAATTTCACGCAAAACGATACGAGCCTCTCTCGGTTGTGAGTTGGTGACATGAAATTTGAAGAAAAAAGAAAACCAGAAACAGGAATGTTTTCCTGTCGTAATATAGCAACAGCCATCTGAGGTAGCAACTATCTAGCTTGTCTATATTGGAAGAGAAATAGATGAGAAGTTATTTCTCATTAACTTCTCTCCGTCACAAGTCATTAGTACATTTCCATTTAGCCATGTAACAATTATATACATATAACGTAAATAATACGTAAGATAAATAAATAAATATCGCACGACGACGTATCGCCTACCGCCTTGAGCTACTTCGAAGAAAATTTCATACTTCGAAAAATTCTCAATTCCCATTTACATAAATGCGATTCGCATACTATACTCTCTCTCAGCTGGAGCTGCACGATCTCAATTCCAATTCCAATTCCAATTCCAATTCTCATTCCAATTCTGATTCTAATTACACCTGAAACCGGACCTTGCAGTGTTTCTAATTAGATAATATCATAACCCCTGTATATGAATATCAGTGTACATGCATACCAATAATAGCTACCAATACCGTCAGCATCAGGTATAAAATATTAAAATGGGAACGAAACGCAGGTTATAGGCATTTGCCGCTCAACCTACCTTCAACACGAGAATCAGCCCAGCTGTAGGTGGAGATAAGACGCCACCGCCACGTTTAGGTACCATACAAACTCCTCCTCTACATATGCTATGAAGTGAGACACAACAGGTCCGCGTATCAGATATACCTTGTACCTATGCTATACGGCAAAGACGATACCTGCACCTACGAACTACACATACATAATATGAGTTCGAATTGGAGTGGGTACACGGAAACTTCATTCATCTATGTTGAACTTCCCATTTCCCAACGAATGTTGCAGACGCAAAACTTTATTTGTAAACTTTGTTTTTTTAAAAGCTGCGTCAATTCGCTGCAAGATTTGTCGGAGATGAGATTGAGTGTGAGGTCACGGTAGAATGGCCGAATGACTGTTCTCACAATACGAAGATCGCGTGATCAATCAAAGCGAGTAGAAAAATATGTGCATACACGGACACGTAACGTGAAGAGTGAGTAGTCTCTGTCAACTGATTGGAACCCTTATATTATATTATGATATATAGGTAGTATATTGCAGACGAAGGGAGCAGAGGAAGCTTCAAGCTGCAAGAGAGAATGATGATTAATTCTTTTGATGAACGTTGACAAAAAGATTCTCCTCATTTTCCTCTTGCCATTCGTTTACCGCTCCTTATTCTCCGCCCGGTAAATACAACGGGGAGCATCATCATCAGCCCAGACCTATACTTAAACGACGATACTTATAACAAAGTGTCACTGCCGCAGTGACCTAGTTTAACGGACAATGGGACAAGGGGTGTCCGTAGGAATGACGGACTTGCAGTTGCAGTTGCAGTTCCAGTTCCAGTTCCAGTTCCAGTCTCAGTCTCAGTTGCAGTCGCAGCCGCAGTCGGTCCGCTGCTACTCTCTGCACAATGTGAATCTACTTGCATTACTGCGTACGTGCGGCTACAGTGTTGCGAACCGTACTGTAACCGCACTGCACTGCACTGCGGGGGGCGGGGGGGGGGGGGGGGGGGGGGGGGGGGGCACGCACGTTACAGGTTGGCGAAATGCAACTATGGTACGTATGTATAGGTGAGTATGTACGTACGTACATCCGGTCCCACGCACCGCGCGTCACAGTAGCAGCATTAGGTGTCTTATGCGCTGCCCGGAGAACTTGGCAAGCCGATACTTTGCCACTCTACGCACAAAACGCACAAGATAATGTAGTACATATAGGTATGTATACGTTACTCGGAGCACGGTGACCTGAACTTCTTCTCCACCGGTACTTCACTGCTGACTCGAACCTTTTCCTCATTTTATTTCATCACGAAGGTAAACCTATACGGACGTATGTACATTTGCCATGACAATTTTAGATAGCACGCACGCACTTTATATAAAAATGTAGTACATACCTAAAAAGGAAGAGGGAAAAGAAAAAAAAAACGCTCGCGAGCTAGTTTGACACGTGGAGAAATGTTTTTCGTTTTTATTTGTCACAAGCATGTATAATTGCCGTGAAAATTGACCTCGGTCGAGTTTCTGTACTCGATAGACGGAGCTAACAGTATATGTAACATACATACCTACCAATTGTGATTGCATATAAAATATGCCCCGCAGTTTGTAATCCATGATTGTGTCTACGTGTGTGTTATGCTTTCATTTCTTTTCATGTTTTTTATTCAGAACATTGCCGCTGGTTTTGAGCGCCGTCAAAACTTCCTGTATTTCAAGTTTCCGCTCGTTTATTAGCAGCTAGTATATGAACTATGTAGTGTCGACTTGTGAAAAGAATGCATCATATTTATACCTCCTCCGTACACATCGCCGCGTATCACGGTGAGAATAACCGAATGACGCAACGCTCTTAACATTACAATTGCATTACATTACGTACAATGGCGTTACATGCGCGGGTACATACGTATCGTACACACATTATACATACATAGAGAGGATCGTTTATTCAGGTTCAACGACACAGTAATTTTCGATTTATTTACAGTCTTTAATTCACCAATTTCAGCGGGTCAATTTGCGTTATTAAAAAATGTCATTGTTATATATTTCAACGAAATATATATGGTCGTCTCTGAGCATAGATGTGCGCACGTCGTAGACTACTCCACGCAAATGTATCCACTTAATATTCCCTCATCGTATATTCTCACCAACTTTTCTACGTATATATATATATATATGCATATATGCATATGCCTACGTACGTCTCGTCGCATCGCATCGTCTTCTTCTCCACTATTCTATACTCTATATACTATACCGAGTCGACCGGGAAATTGGAAGCTTAATTAGAATACACTAGGCTAGTATGTAGAACTAGCCCAGTCACTTTGCTGCTTCAACTAGGGCGTAGTTTAAGTTTACCATGAAGTTACACGAGCGGTAACGCCAGCAGAAGTGACAGCTTGCCGCCGTAAGTATACGCACATATCGTTGTTGTATATACATACTATATATACTTCTACCGTAGAAGACGATCATCTGCCGCAGCAGCATCTTTGCAAAATATACCTTACTCGTGAATTGAAGTTTTAATTGCAAACAATCCATATCTTGCGGCGATTGGAAAGGTGAAGCGCAAAGAGAGATCAAAAAACGTATCCGCACACATGCGTGAATTTGATTTTGAGCCGCTCTGATGCGGCGATCGCATATACAACCGCGTATTAGGTATACACATACCTATATAGAAATTAATCAGTATAATTTACGGAGTAGTAAACCTTAGGTATAGTGATAATGTTGAGTGAGTAATTCTTGAGCGCGGTGAACCGCATACACACGCGGGGTGCGCCAATAGATGCAGGTTATAAATTTGTGAGACGTGCTCACTGCTCACTGCTCACTGCTCACTGCTCACCGCTCACTGCACGCCGATGATATAGATATATGGCTAGGTATATCGGTATATTTACCATTAAATCAGAACGAACGGGATTTCACAATTTTTTATTTTTACAATAGACCGCGCACTGCAGTTAGTTGATCGATCCAATCGCGAAGCGAAGCTGGAGGCTGGTGAGCATGCGAGCGCAGGCTGGCAAGCTATGCTTTTTTCACGCTCGTGGTGCATTCTCGTGTGCGAATACCCACGCAATTCCATACGCATTACGCACCTATTTAATAAACCGTTGCAAGATGGAATACTGCAGTCTCTGTCTCTTATTAAATCGTGAGATTTATCATATGCAATCTCAACGTAACCAACGCGTGCATGAGACCTGGCTACGCTTGGACTGCCCACACCGGGAATAGAGGTCGAACCAAAGCAAACCTTATCTGATCTGATCTGATCACGGAGAAATTCGCATCGGCCAATCTAACCATAAACTGCGAAAGACAGAGGGGGATAAAGATCCAGCTCACTGAAGGACCGATGGTACCAGCTGCAATAGTACGCATATATCTACCCAGCGCAGGCTTATACTACTTTAGTTACGGATCGGTACTAAACCACCGACGGAAGAGACGAGTGAAGTGGGATGTGCGTCGCGAGACGACGCGGAACGAAATAGGAAACCAAAGAACAAACAAACAAAAAATAGAAAAAAAAAATGAAAATTGAAACGTGTCTGCCGCGTGCGGCGTAACAGCAGCAAACGAGCTCCGCGGTTTGAACAATCGCGACGTTTTGAGGGCGAAAAACCTGGGACCCGGAACCTAGTGGGAGGAGTAAGGAACGGGAGGGAAGGGAAGCGAATGGAATGGAGTTGGACGTTGGAGGAGAAGTGATCGAGTCAGGCCACGCGGAAGAGAACGGTGTTCTGCAATTTTTCGGCCCAGAAAAGCGGCGTGGGTGTCAGCCTGGATACTTTGCCCCCGTGGTCCCTGCAGGGAGCAGGAGGGTACCTGGTCTCTCTCTGCCCTGGTATCCGTTACCGCGTTTGCTCACGACGAAGAATACGACGAGTAGAGAGGTACAAGTAAGCTGTTCCCACTCACTTCTCGCGAGACGGTCGCGTCGCGAACTCGACTCCGTGGGCGACCAGTTCCCTTCCCCGTGCGTGCCATTGCTGCTGCACTCGCCGGCGGCGCCAAACAAAACATTGTCGAATGGTCTTTCGACTTTGCCTCATTGATCATTAGCACCCGGAAAGAATGGCGAACGTTTAACATCCCGTTTTGAAACAACGAAGGTCCAACGTTTCATCGAAAATAGATGAAAGAAGGAAAACGACTCGCCGGATTGTAAGCTCAGGTAGAAAAGTCCCGCGGACCGCAGGCGCAAGCCGTTGGCATGAGAAAACGGTAACGGAGATAATATGGTCTACAAGTAACTGCATACAAAGTTCGCTCTCAGAGCTCCGAATTAATAATGAAATTTGAATAAAAGCTGTTAAATTTGGAACGGCATGAAATACATGTTGTTGAAAACTCTCCATTCACTAGGAGGTAGACATACCCCTTCGAATGATATACCTTATAGTCGTGGACTATATAATATGTCTGCATCCGTGTAATCTAGATCGATAAACATTAGTAGTTGAAATTTATCTCTTCAATTTCGCGTCTAGAACTTGGCGTAAATTCTGGTCATGTACCAACTGCCAGCAACCAACGTCTGCTGCAACGGCAGCAAGTGGCAGGTTTAGAAGTGTCTGGAGCTTGCTGAGACTGTTCCATTCGATCGTTCGGAGTTCTCAGAGCATTATAGGTAGTAGGTACCTATACATGCCACGAGGTGAAGCGAACTAGACCGTAAAGTCTACTACGCCTCTAAATTTTAATAATATATTATTGCTATGCGCGTAAAATGAAGGTTTTACGAGATCCGATGTGAATGTCGAGAGGCCGTTGCGCCCGCGCGTTTTCCCTTCCGAGGTAAAGAGAGACGAGAAGAGACGCGAGATGAGATAGATGGGATAAGATGAGATGAGATAAGATGGAATGAGATGAGATGAGATGAGATGGGCTGAGACGAGACAAGACCACCGCGAGTCCGAGTTATGTCCACCAGATTGTGAGTTTTGTTGACGTCCTACGAGCCGTATGTAGCAGATTTTACGAGCTGAGAAACTGAATGCGTTCTGACCCTCATCAACTCGCCAGAAAACTTCATATAGATATATATATATATATAGAGAGAGAGAGAGAGAGAGAGAGTGACGAACTTTGTGATTGACATGCTGAAATATGTCGGACAGGAAATTACATGATGAGGAGGATGATTACTTCAGAGAAAAAAATTTCTTTCAATCCATAAAAGAGAAAATCACTTCAGCATCATCTTCGACTTGGATATAGCTTCATCAGAAAATCAAGCACCTACGTATAACTTCGAGAAATAGAATTCCTGATTTTTCAAAATACATCTCCGAATGCGTAAAACACCAGAAGTATGGCAATATCAAATTTATACTCCGGAGAAGTTTTCAATCGCGCAAAGAATTTTCGTAGGTATGTATACCTACTTCTCTGCAGCGTAACTGCATTTCTGATGGATTCAAACTCTCTTTACAGTATTACGCAGCGATGCATGGGCACTACGTATGCTGCAGCAGGGAATTGCCTACGTGCATGAAACAGCATGCAGGCGGCAGTGGCTATAATAATCCGTAGAAAGTTTATATTATACATGTATAGGTATATATATATATATATATATATATATATGAATGTATATATGCACATACATCAGGAGATCACGTATTGTACCTCATATGCCTATAACATAACGAATAAACTGCGCCTACTAGGCCATCTCAACTTCCCCTCATTATTTTTCGGCTCTATTATCCGTAGCTGATGACTCGGTAGGATTTTCTCGACTGAGCTCTTATGGCACTTGACATGTGTACACTATGAGTATTCACTACATAAGAGCGCGTACGAAGGCACGGAAAATAAGGACGTAACCCTAACGGTTTCATCGTAATTCCAGGTGGGCACTCCATATCCTCATACATCTAGACCTCATACCTCATACCTTATACCTTATACCTTCGCCGAAACTCTTTAGCAGCAACACTTGGGTATAAACTTGCAGGTACCGTGGAGATCTGGGTCACGAACCTCTCTTTCTCAGTTTGGTAAAACCACCGGACATTATTACATGGAGGTACGGACGCATGATTGTATTTTTGATTATCACGTGAGAATAAAGGTGAGCAATGATAGGTGAAGAATTCCAGTTCGTCGGATGCATGTAATATACCTTATAACTGCATATTGATGAGTAAATTGAGCCGTAGGTACGTATGTATGTACGTACAATAAATCGTGAAAGGGTACGTAACACAATTAGGGGTAAATGCTTTGCCCTCCTGTGTCTCTTGGCGGCGGATCGTAAAGGCTAGCCGAATGCATTGCTCGAGGATTGCGACAATAAGCCACTTAGCGTCATCGTAACGTAAGAATATGACGTGGACATGGATACCCGTCGACTTTGAACATCGCATACATCTACGTAGTACATTGTAGGTAGCATGTATGTACGTATGCAAAAAGATGCAAGCGGTTAGTGCAGTAATGTACATACATGCATATAATACATCTTAGCGAAGCCGCTGCGCCAATGAAGGGGACGGAGAATAAAAAGGAGATAAGAAGAAAAGAAATGCTGGACAAATTTATTGTCATCTTATGCAACCGTCACTGCAATAGGCTTGTATAAACTTCGTACACATTCAAGTTGTGCATATATCTACATTCTATGAATGTTATTATACCTACTCACTGGTGCCTACGCTTCAACTATGTATGAACTAACGTACGACCGACTCACAGTCTTTTTCTCTAACCGATAATCATGAAGTGCGACATAGGTATATGATGTCGTACAAATACAATTTATCATTCCATATGATAAAATATCATTACTGGCACAGTCCCGGAAGACTTCGATACGCTCGATTGCCTGGCGCGCAACGAGTATTGATCATTGTTTTCCAAACCATACAAATGTATATAAACTTTACCTGCTGGTTTCACACAGTGCACATGACCCGGCATGTAGATATGTACCTAAGTAGAACGTGATTCCGTGGGTTCCTCTCAGCCCAATTGAATTACCGATGGAAATGAATGATAATCGACAGATTTCACATTGTATATAATGTGAATAAGCCATCGGGTACCGGCGATTGTGTGTAACATGGATGCCTTAACCTATTTTTGAGTTTCAATTTATTTCGGTGAAGAATGTCCATGGGTGAGATGATGACGCAGGTTCAAATTGAGCCAGATACTAAGACCATGGAATATAGAAAAGGATGAAAACCCATCCGACTATGACGCGCGTGTTGGTTTGAGGAGGAGTGAAACAAGACGCGATCAGCAGCTATGTAATCCACTTTCAAAATGAGTACCAACCTAACTCCTCCTAAGGCACAGAAGAACAGCTACTGTATGGTATTATAGCGAAGCATGAAGAAAAATAGCCCTTGGGCAATATCTGCTGCCCACTAAGAAAGGTTGACCTGATTTAAATACGCCAGGGTCGTTGACATCGAGTTCCTTCTTTTTCTCTCTTTCTCTCTGCCTTGGTCTGTATATCTCGGTCTCTCGTACTGCGGTATCCTCCACTCCCCTCCGCCCCCCAGTCCCCTGTTTCCCCGTCGCCCTTTACTTTCCCACTCTGTCTCTCTCTCCACCTCTTTCACTCTGAATTAGTTAATAAGCCAACTCATACATTTTCAAGGGCGTGAGCCGTGGATTGTAAATCTCTATGCATGCATCCGCCATGAGAGAACGTTTTATTATCTGTTCCTTTTTCGATTTTTTCCGTTTGCATGAGTGTCATGGTCGAAAGCCAACATTTCTAGGGACTCTGCTGAGGTACAGGTAAGGTGCCTAGGTATAGCTACGCCATTAGCACGCTCGAGGAACCGACTCTTCTCAACCTGCACGACAGATCATTATGAATACGGATCTCTGCATCGTTTTGTTGGTTCTTGGTCTCGCTTGAAAAAAGTTTGAAAAATGAAATCTCCCAACGAAGGGAAGACGGAGGACGAGGAGGAGGAGGAGGAGGAAGCGGAAGAGTAACCAACATAGAACGAGGGTGAGGCGTCGTCGGTCAGCCAACGAAAAAGAACCGCGCACAATTAATCAATGTCATCTCTCGTAATTAACAGGTACTTAAAGAACGAGCTTCAATTCCAGGGCAGAATGAAATAGAAGAAGGAACAAAATTAGGAAGAAGAAAAATGACACAAATTAGCTACGCACGTATATTACGTATACATATATTTAATTTACATCGAGTGCCACCATGACGAGAGACGAAACGGAAAGAATAATATGGAAGATATTTTTTCCGCGTAATCCAACTTTTGTAGAATCATGATGTTAAACGTTACAAAAAACCAAAAAACCCTCCCAAAAAACAATCAAAGGCTAAAAATACATGTATATTATGTTATGTGCGGCGTACACCGAGCGCGCGAGTATGCAGAACGAGCAATTACCTAGCCAGCGCTAAGCTGCATATATATCTACGTACGGGACCAGTTGTCAGTGCAGTATATAGACAGTTGAGTATGTATGTACAGACATAGTATATATATACAAGAGTCAGTCGCTTTATAGATTTAGCCTAGCCACAAGCGCGCGTTGTTGAACGGCGCTTTCTCCCCAGTTGGAAGAGTACCTATATATCTTTTATACATACGAGTATGTACATACATGCAATCTCCGCTTCTCAATGTTTCACCTCATATAACACAGCGTCGTCATGCGTATAGGTATATGTATGCACTGCGGCAAGTGAGTACAGGTACACCCTCTTCCTGGACAGTGCACACCCTGAAGGTAGGTATGTGCATACCTACCGTGAAGTAAGCTCGCGACCACCGCGCGCACTCGACCACTGGAGCATCATAGAACGAGTGTGGTATATACATGCCTATACCGCTTTGACTTGGAAAAGTCCTTTCAGGTGGACAAAGTTCCGCACGGGGGTTTCCCCCGGGACTCGAGGATCTCCCTGTTCCCCGATCGAGAAAATCCCTCTTCGCAAGTGCAATGCATAGATATCGCTGTAGGTTATGATATGGTATGTGATGCATGATGCGGATGCGTTATAGTGGCAAACGCGAACCGCAAGATTCAAAGCGTTCTACATATGCGCCGTGGTCGTCGTCGTCGTCCATGCCGTGGTTGTTCATACTGCACAAATGTGTGCGATAACTACATGGCAAAATGGAATGAAGTGGTTACACGTATATAGCGTAGAGGTATACTACATACAAGCTATATCTCGGCTTATATGCAGCCGTAGGGAGTGCATTCAGCCGATGGCTTTCGGAGGGGGAAAGGGAAGGGAGTTGTGACGGGGGTTCAGTTCACGTGTGGCTCAGTAGCGTCGGTAGAAGAAGAAGGAGGAGGAAGAGAAGAGAGGAGGAGGAAGAAGGAGGAGGAGGTTGCGACGGGGTCAACGACCTAGTAATCTCGCTGAAATGCCCTGGTGTATGAGGTTCGAGCCTATTACCACAAGAGGCCCACGCGCCAAAAATATACTTTCAGAGAGTTGCAGCCGTGGTGAATCTCTTTCGCCCCGCGTCTGTCTCTTCGCAAGTTTTATCCGTTTGTCAGTCTTTCTGTCTGCAGACTCTGCCTGGCTACACGTACTCGTCGTACGCTACTTCATCTTTCGACGTACTACCAACATAGATATAACCCCTGAGCACCACATACTGAAAAAGATCTTTACTCTCGCGGCTTTTCAATCGCAGAGAGATAGACAGATAGACAGATAGATGGACGGACAGTCGAATAGATAAACCTACCTCCCATCCAGCTACAATGTAAATATGTGGGACACCGGACAGCTGAAGTTTCATTCCATTGTCCGTGCTGCACTCTCTATCGTCTCACGATTCAAACAGCTAGACTGCTATGTAGTCTATATCTCCTTAAATTTTATCTATGTACATACCATAATATCTAATTGTTACTGTGAACCAATGCGATGATCGCGCGCGTTAAATATTTGCACATTGATTCTAGCTATAAGAGATTGGGAGGAAAAAGGAAATGAGAATGTACACCATAGGAGGAGAAAGACAGAGGATATGAAATCCAACTTTGTTCTCAAATATGATAAATTAATGCATTTACTATCTGAAGATTAGATTTCAGAAGGTCCCTTTCTTGGGGGTCAACCGCCTGTCTGTACCTTGCATCAGAAGCTATTGTTTCGGCGGCAATTCGATATCCCTCTATTTAAATACATCCGATACGGTGTCCCACTTTGGATTTGACCTTGAATGACCCCAAGACGTTGTAAGAGGATGGACAAAGACGGTAGAGGCTGCGTTGCCCGGAGGGAACGGGATATCGGTGGTTTCAAGGATGGACGGAGGAACGAACGGACCAGCGATCGGGACGAACGTCGCGTCGGTGGCTGAAGGAGAAAGAATCTTCGAGGAAACTTTGGCTCGAATGAATCGCTCTTTGGAATGCGGAGACAAGCGAGCGGGCAAGCAAGTGAGCAAGCAAACCACACATCGGCTCAACATATCGAATGAGTTTTACGATATTCAAAGCGACGCGAACGACCTGAGAAACCAAATCCCTACACCAATAACGCACGCTTCCAGCTCTTTTACACGCCGACACCCCAGCGAGTGTCTTCAACTTCTCACGTCTAGACTCAGACTTCTGGAGTGAAACTGTGAACATTTTTGCTCTCCATCTATTATTTGCCATTGAAGTCAGATCACGTTTTCTCACTCTATCCATAATTTTTCATCGTGAACTAACAACTGCGTAGTAATGCAGATAAACGATACATAATTCCAACACTCCGCATCGGGTGGAAAGCGGGGTTTTTAAACCGAGAACTGCAGTTTCAACCTCCCGCCGATCTCCCCAGCAAACTTCCCGAGTGTTATAGATCGTCGATCCATATACCTACGCCTACGCGAAGAAGAAAATCCGTGCCAGGAAAATTGACTAACAAATTATGACGTCACTTGGGAGTAAAGTTTATTTAACGGAAAAAGCATTACCGTAAATACTCCCGCTCGTTTCTCATCTCTCGTCTGCTCGGTTTTCGGCTCTCTGCTCTCTCTTTTTCGCTCCCTTCCTCTCTCTTCTCTAGCCAAACAAAGTGCGCGCGGCTGTTTTGTTTTCGGTAATTCAATGCCTCTGGAATATGGGTGCGCAAAACCACGTCGCGAGTGGCGAGTCGTCAGTCAAGAGTCGGGAACCCCGATCGCGATGGTGGAATGTTGGCAACATAAACGGACGTGAGTTTCGTTTCACATTCGCTCAATTTTGTCAGATTTTCTAACAATTCAAATGTCATTGAAATATATTAACCTAGCCCAATTACACACTACTTGGTTTGAATAACGGTAGTTATAAAGTCCAATCAATTCGCCCCCCCCCCCCCCCCCCCCCGCCCTCCGCCAAATCCACCACTCAAAAACGCGAAGTCTTTTCAATTTTCTGTTTTACTGCAGTCTTTTCTTACATTTGTTCTTTGATATGTTTCAAGCATTTCCAATGACAAAATTAGTAACACTCCAGAGCTTGTGAGTTTCAATTGTAAATCCACCATTGTAGTACCCTTATAAATGCACCGAGTTGTTTGTCAGGTAGCAGATACAGAGATACAGAGAGACAGAGAACGATAGAGCAGTGAACTCTGAACACCCGCGACCGGAGCCACGGAATAATCTCTCCGCTGTCGGAGTCCGATCGATTCAACCCCTGCGAGGAGCGTACAGTAGCAGTTACCAAGTAGCCCGTAGTCTTCCTTCGTCGAAAGGAAAAGTCTGAGAGAGATTCGCTTTTAATACAATCAAACCACCTTGACACCGAACGGGTTTGACCCTGAGCAAAGCGCGACTTTAAACAACATTGAGTCATCGCCGAAAGATTTCCATGGTGGCCCCTGCCGCAGTTCAGTGCACGCGATGGTCTTCCTCAGTTAACTCTGCAATGCCTGAACAGCGATCGTCAAGCGCGCTATAACTCGAGGGGGGAATCTTAACAAGCGAGTTACGTGAAGAAGTGAGATCAACAAGACTGTATGAGGTATACTATGATATAGAAAATGAACAAGAAAACACAATTCCACATTTTGTTGTTGTCTTTTTCTACCCGAGTAGGTTTCCAGCACTGGGCCGGCCCTGGCCAGACCTGGGCCAGTCTTAGCCAGCACTGGACCAGCCCTGGCCAGCGTCGGCCCGTGAGTTAAGACCTACCCGGGTACTTATTCTTTTATCATCGCCGCTTATCGCTCTGCAGGCGACTATTCTACATCTGGGTTGCCCCTGGGAAAAACTTTTGTGTGAAAGTTAAGAGAAGTAGCTTGAATGAAGTAAAACTTGGAAAAAAAAACAAAAAAAACCGAGAACGAAGAAACGAATCGTTAAAAATAGTACATATAGCAAATAATAACTAGCATTATAATGGCAGTTAAACATGATCTAAGCTTCACGGTCGTTCTAGGAAAGATAGGCCTAGCTAGCTATGTTTCACCGTCAGTCTAATAATATCTCGTGAATAACACAACGTTCGTGGTCAATGCCACGTGAAAATTCTCTAGAATAGTGTAGGAGAATATGCGGCTGCGGTCTCACATCTCATCTCAAAACGAATAGATATAGATATAATTAGGCATGTAGTTGGTACGTATGTACACTCCCGTTCATTAATGGTTTTACTCGGAAGTTAGCTACGGTTGCGGTGAGCTGCTCCAAGGGTGAGTCAGAGACCAATCAGCGCGAAGCATTTGAATAAGTTCGAAAATACAACGCGCTGATTGGTCTCTGCTTTACCATTGGAGCAGCTTACCACAACTGTAGCTATTTTCAGAGCAGAACCATTAATTACTAGCTCTATCTCCATATATTGGCAATGGGAGCTTTCCGACGAAAGGCACAGCGCGACAGAAATTAGGTAGTTGGGCCCTTCTGTTACATCCAGCCAATCATATTGCTAGGTTTCCGTTTTTAGTCGCACTGCGTCGCACTGTGCCCATTGTTGCAAAGCTCCTGAAATCCTCCAAAGTTCAAGGAGTTAAACAATGTCGTTGAGTTATCATTGAGATTTCCGCTCGTTTGAAAGAAACAAGTGAAATATTATATATGCCGTGTATACCTATATTATATTTAGCACAGAAATGAACTACATAGGTATGCTACTGGAACAGCGGAAATCCAAGAGAGAAAAAGAGAGGTATGAGGTATATGCGGTATATAGATACGCTACCATAAGTGAGTATACATAAGTACATACGTCGTACGTAGGCTTCTACCGCGGCGGAAAAGAACATACGATACGTTGAAGAAGAGAAAGACCAGGAGAAACTGGGAGAGCAACCAGTTCGGTGACTACACATTCTGTACGATGAGATGCTGTGCGATGCCTTGTCTTACCTTGCCTTACCTTTGCTTGAAGGCTTGTTGGCTTGGCTTGGCTTGCCTTGGTTTGGCTCGGGTCGGCTCGGCTCGGCTTGGCCTGGCCTGGCCTGCCTTTACCTTGTCGAGATGGTTACTACTGCAGGTGGAGGGGGCATATGTATATGCTACGTTAAACTATATATACAGTCGGTCAAAATAATCCTTATTCCCTCCCCTCTCCCTCTCTATAGTTTGTACTGCAACGAGACTTTGCTCAAGCAAACGAGCAATTAAGTAACCAACCAAGCAAGCGAGCTGCCGGCACCGCGACGCGATGCCCAGCATACATTTAAAAGTGCATCGTGCATACCAAACAAGACGACCTTGGAACGAAAAGGATACCTGTCATTTTGAAAATTATTTCACTATCATCTCATTTGAAATGATGTCTTCTCCGGCCGGCAGCTGATAACATATATCAGCAAATATGATACAACATAACAATAATTTTCTTATTTCTTTTGGTATTATGTACTTTAGTATGATTGATGGAACGTCAGTGACAAAGCAACACGTCGGAGTCATGGCATGATTGACAAACTGCTCTCGAAGGACGAAGAAACGGAAAGAAGAATAAAAAGAAGAAGAAGAAGAAGAAAGAGGAGGAGACGATAGTATGAGGTGTCATGCACGGGGCGAGTGCAGTCGGAGAATTAGATGAGGCTCGAATGTGAACAAACAATATTTGTCGCTGGGTGCAGTGAACGAACCAAGTCCACACCGCGTCGCTCAGGGGTATTGCGAGCAAAGTTAAAGTAACAACGTGAATTATATATCTCAACGAGAGAGGAGGAGGACAGGCCCCTGATGCAGTTGGCGTTCTCTCGACCGCGTACGAAGGCGTTCAGTGCCTATTACGGGCGCTACTCCCGACAACATATTAAACCAAGCGGTGCTTGACCTCGGAGAAATCGGCGGCCGTATACCTACGGCCGGACCCGTAACTCTATTCGACCCTCTCTCACTTCTCCGTTCGCCTGGCTTATAATTTTCACGAAGAAAACGGGAAATGGGATTAAGTGTAACGGAATATAAATTTTGCTCACAGCAAGTTTCATCAATTGTTCAGAACTGGTGAAACTCACGAAAAAATTCGTCCTTTTTATGATGAGTCAAACTTGAGAAACGGCGAACCTTTAGATTCCAATGATTCTCTGAGTCGGAAGTCAACCCTGCGAGCTTGCATGGAAATTCACAAATCGATGGACCTTGTTGGGCGCCGAATCTGCTGCACGTCGGGTCGCTTCAGCTGAAGAAATATCGAATTCTGATCATTACCCTTTTTCCTTCTCTCTAATTACGTAATTTCGTAGAGGTAGGTTATTGGCCTTCGATACACGGTTTGTTCGCTTCATGGTTTCGTATACTCTAACAGCAACGCAATAAGTTTTCATATCCCGATTTCAAGGTTGTTACTGAAGGTAGCACGCGATGTGAGGGGAGGGCTGCTGTTATAGTTCTCTTCGGGTTTCCATTCTACGCAACTAAATGAATCTACGACGAAAGGAAAACAAACAATGAAAAAACACAAGCAAAAACAAGACGCATAGGGAGCCGGGCGACCCACATGTGAAAGTGTAAGAGGTATACAACGCGATTGGACGAGAGAGTCATGGAATTTTCCAGCTTCGTTGTCCGCTGTAAACGTATCCACCTCGTTCGCTTGCAAGTTGCGGCACGATGCGATGTGGGCAAAGCAAAAGCAAAGTCTTTGCAAAGAGCTCAATCCACTCATCAGTCATACCCGGTTATACACAGCTATAATACACGCCACTTAAGATGATAATTTTCATCAGTTTCTGTCTTTTTTTTGTGTTTTTTTCTCTCTTTAAAGTGATAACAGCCTTGCGTGAAGAATTTTCCAAACTCATTAAAGCGGCCGCAAATGATCAGTGTGAAGATAATTGCATAATCCGTATAGAAGAAAAAAAAAGAAAAAAAAAAGGTGAATTTCGATCGCCGTGAAAATGAACGAAGGCGTAAGTACGGTTTCAGAGTACCTAGTTTATGCTTGGTTAAACTACGTCTTGGAACGAAATAATTCAGTCCTCGTAGCGCGTGTGCAAGAATCTGAATTAGAAGAGATAAAATTTTGATTAGAGAGAAACGAGGTTAGTGACTCCGAGAATCATGAAATTTGAACCAATTTAAAACGAGGTGGCCGGTTTCAGAAGCGCGTGGAAACGCTTCAGAAGCCCTCTTCCTCCCCGACCATGGAATCTATCAAGATATATTATACAAGTTACGTAAGCGGAGCCACTACATCGCGTTGGCCTTAACCTAACCTAACCCAAGGACAAGGTTAATCAGGGTTAAAGGAAGAATCAAATTGTTTTTGGACCTTCGATGTACGCGTAGGTACCCCCATCGTGCAATGCACTGCGGCGCGGTGTGGAGGAAGATTATTAGTGTTTCGTTAAGAGATGAGTCCAATCTAGGGAATAAGGAGAAGAAGAAGAAGAAGAAGAAGAAGAAGAACAAGAAGAACAAGAAGAAAAGGCAGAAGAAGAAAAAGAAAAAACTAATTTAATGACATCAAATATCAATTCCAGGAGCAAACTAATTAATGCTTATGCTGCAGTAGCGGTGGGCAACGGCAGTAGCAGCAAAAGCTGTACCAACTATAATCGACTATTTATAGAAAGACAAAGTTGTAAACAAGAAGTATATAAGTTATTAGTCCTGGCGAAGAAGACTAATAGGTATATATGTGAAGTTCGTTAACCTTAAAAGCCTCCGCGTATATTCATTCTCTTTGTGAGAAGTATTAATTCCATTTCTGCGCACTCGGCATTCGTCGTCGCGGCCGCGATGTCATGAATTATAAGATGATTTCACGACTATTCAGAGAGCGTACGAATCTTCGTACTAATAGGATTCGTTGCTGGTCTCCTCCACCACCTACACCTTCTATCTCTCTCTCTCTCTATCTCTCTGTCTCTCTCACTCTCTCATTTGTTCGTTTAAATCCCATAGTGAATCCCGGCTAGCAATCAACGGCTAGAGTAATGAAAAGCAGGGCGGGATTCCTCCCCAGGAGGACAAAACTAAGGCGAAGCACGTTCCTTCCAAATACCCGTGAATGTTCCTTGGCTAAGCTTCAACGGCTTGCTATTTCTTCACGGAGAATAGCGCCATCCCACGTGTGACTTGGCGTTATAGTGGTGGATACCGTTGATTGAAACAAACTGCTTCTTCTTATTCTTATTTTCATTCTTTGTCGAAAGAACGAAGGTAATCGTCGTCTTCTTTCGCAAGCGGGGCGTGTGTATCCGTTCAAATGTTCTTTGTCCTTTGATAGGTATGGGGGATCTCAGAAGTTATAGCAATTTGTCAGGAGTGTATGCGGTCCGACGATTTACCGTTTCGATTATGGTACACCCAACTTCCCACCAACCTTTGTCTGTCCGTACCAAAGTTCCACGTTACTATTTCGTCGCGTAGCCTGTAGGTCCGTATTTTATGATCGGTGATCTCTTTCTCTACCGCCATTCCAAGATTTTAATAGCAGATCCTTAACGACGACCACAAGAGCTTTCTCGAGCGTCACCGCAGAGATGTTACAACAATTCCACGAACCTTTACGTGCGAGCAGTTCGGAGTTCGAGATAGAAGGATACGAGCAGCATGTCCAATGATCAGGACACTTGACTACAAGACGGATTCTGATCACAATTCTTTCTATCAATCTAAGTAGAAAATTTGACGACCGTCATATAGACGAGTGAACTACACACCGACAACGCACGAGATAACTAGGAAAAAACTCAAAGCAAAAAGGAACATCTAGCCGTATAAGGATATAAATCACTTCGGGGCTCAAGAATGTCACGAGAGTTATCTTCACACGAATTGTAAATCATTTTAGCGATAGAGGAGCCAGAGTCATGCGACATCAATGGACGAAGCTGTTATAGTACCTACAACAATCTGTGTTTGGAGGAAACGTATAGCGAAAGACGAATACGAACAGACTGAAGGAGAGAACGGGAGGTTTTACGATCGGTTGAAGGTTGTTGCATCCTCGGAATTGCAGGTATTACAACGGGGGATGATGAAAAATTCGCACGCGATAATTCTGGATGTATGCGGAAAACATTGCATAGAATCATGAGTATCAGTGCAAACAGCAGCAGCAGCAGCAGTTCGCTTCATCCGCGAACGAGTGTAAAGCTACTGAGCTGCTCTCCTTCTCGACGGTGTTACTATAACGTTTTACCACTCTCAACATGTATACCGTAGTGTACACCATACACCATGCAGAATATAGGTACGCTTGACGTTTCCCCCCCTCGGGCGAGCAATGACATTGAGAAAAACGACTATACCTAGACTGGAGACGCGCTGGGGTTACGAGCCCGGATAGCTTGATGGCCTCAGGCGTCTGACGTGAGTGAGTAAAGTTTAACTGCAGCGGCCTCGAGTCTATGGCGCAGAATTAAATCTATTTTCCATTCAATTTTCGCCACTTATAACTGCATATAGCCAGGTAGATACAAATCCGAGTGAAGGACCCCGATGAAAAATAAGAAGGAGAAGAGGATAGATGAGAAAAATAAGAGAGATAAATAACAAAATCTGTACTCTGGTCACGCGCTGAAGCGGCTAAGGTCAACGGCTTGATACTAGTTAAGAAAAAGGTTACTGCAGGGAGCGTCCAATTACTTGAGAACACCGAGCGATTCTTTTCTTTCTTTCTTTTTTCTTTCTTTCTTTCTTTCTTTCTTTCTTTCTCTCTCTCCGCCTAGTTTCCTGCAAACCGCACCCCTGACGGTAGCGTATGTTACCTGAGCTATATGCGATCTGAAATATATGTGTACCTATATCCGTCGAATCTTGGCGAGTCAGATAGATGTGGAAACCCTCGTAGGGACGTCGAACTTCGTTTCACGTGTATCTATGCATTGGTACGTTTCTGATGCTTCTCGCCTTTCTCCGCATTTTTCCGAATATTTATCCATGTATGTATGAATCTACCTATATACCTACAGTAGAATATAGGTACGCATGAGGTAACTAACGACGGCCAAGTTATCCGGTGCACATCTGACATCAATATAAGCACAGCTTCCAACCGGTAACGTATAAGAATATGCAGCGGGGCTGCTAGGATGTCTTTAGCACATATTCATTAAATGATTGATAATATTTTAGCTGATCGTTAATCTGGAATGTCAATCTCACTATCAGATATATACCAATAGGGACGGCGAAGCGTATTCATTTTCTTCTCCTCCATTTTTTTCTTTTCCTATTGTCTTACAATTTTTCTTCACGAATCTATTGCCACAGCAGTTTCCCGGGTCAGCGGAAAAATTTTCTTTATCGTGGTCCGTGCAGAGTCAATCTTAAAGTAAAGTCATTTTTAAATATACTATACCTATAGCTATATTGAGATAGAGAACTTGGAAGACAAAGTCGAGGTCGTGGTTGAAGTCTGAGTCAAAGTCGTCTGCGCTAATTGCTTGTCAAATGAAAATTGACTAGTCTTCGTTAAATACGATCAGCTAGTTTCGTCTTATCACAGTGCTTCCTCGCGGCTATCTTTTCGAAGAAAGAAAATAAGATAAAAAACCAAATACCGTCCTCCCGAGGCTCGAGAGTTCAGGGTTTCACTCAAACGATGTAGGTATCTATGTATATATATATACATTCCATACGGCGTGGATTCGATTTTTCAAACATTTTTTGTTTCGTTTTTTTAATAACTAATACACACCAACGAACGCGCGGCGGTCTGTCTCACGGTTTCACTACTTTTGTCTCAAGGTAGTATACGTACATTACACTCGCACGTTATTATTCTTGCGGTCATGCGAAGCCTCGATTCTTGGCAATAACTATGCATACTTATAAATTCTCTTGACAACATTAATTTCGGTTTCTTCAAAATGACGTTTGCATTTGCTTTCACGGTATCTAACGTCCGGTTTCGTATACGACAGACATGTATCCGGGAAGAACCGGAAAAGATAAAAACAATTGCAAAAATTGTGATTACGACGACCAAGTCCAGGACCTACTACGAAGAAAGTGTCTTTCCTCTCTCATCGGGAATCGAGACCCGATGCATAATTTCGAGGGTTTTGGTGCACGACAATGATCTACGTGTGCGCGATCTATAAATTACAGAATTCATCTAATGAGGGAGTCGGATCCGGGGCGACAAGAAGAAACAGAAGAAGGAGAAGAAGAAGATCGAAGGTGGGGGCGTCGTAAGGAGCGGCGGCACGAGGGCGATGGCCTCGCACTAGGTCGCGGCCTTGACCTCATTGCCAGAGAATCTCTCGAGTCTCTGTTTATGTTTTGTGGTATACAAAGAAGAGGAATATACGGGCGGTCTCAAAAATCAACGCAATGGGACCGATGTCGTATTAGACAGCAGCGTGCATTACGATTATATTCGATTTTTTTTCTTTTCAATTACGACAAAAACCTAGGTAAAAATGTGTGTAAATTTATCCTATCAATAAATGCCGATCATCCTCAACAATGAAACCCGAGTTTGGTACCTACTCGCTTCGAATTTCCCGCGCGCAAAAATATTCGAAAGCTGTTTCTCGGCCGAGACCAGACCAGCCCAGACCGGACCGGATCGGGTCGGACCGGGCGACGTTACGAACGAAACAATATAAAAGTTACGGTTCTTTTAATGGGTCTCGAACCGGTCTCTCGGGGTCTCCGCTGCAGCAGAATTACAGTCCCCAAATGTTAACGCCCTCCTGAACCGAACTGCATGGGAGTCAGGCCGTAGAGCGTGGTAGTCACTCCACAATCCGTGTATGTACTTATGTGGTAAATGCTCGAATATACTTATGCCAATACTTCACACGCATATGTTGGACCCGGACTCTGCAGGCAATTGTATTGCATTGCATTGACGTGGCTCCCGTCATTGTGAGTGAGTTTCAGTTTGCCCTGTATACTATAGGTATAACGAGAAATAACTGCATCGCCGTGGCACCGCCGTCTCAACTCCTGCACGTTTACCCGAAGTCCTACGGCGTTATAGGTAGGCATACGAGAAATATTATTGCTTGACGCCTACTTCAAACTGTTCTTGTGCCTGATTCAGCTACTTGGGAAGCCCCGTTTCGGAGAGGGCCCTCGTGAGCATCCATACAAAAAGAAAGAAAGAGAAGAGAAAATGAGAAAAGGATCAGCGGTAGGCCTTGGTGCTGCAGCTTCTTGATTGGAAACAGGATGCGAAAACTATGAGAGAGGAAACGAAAACGGTTTTCAAGATAGTTGCATCTCTCTTCTGTATATACATATGCATCTATACATATCCATTTTTTTCCTCTTTGACTCGTTTTCTCTCTCTCTCTCTCTCTCTCTCTCTCTCTCTCGCTCTCCACTTTCTTCTGTGGAAACTGCAATCGTCTTCTCTCTGTCAAGCGCGTCAACTGGCACATATCTATCTCGACAGTTCTGCACCACCTGCTTTCTTCGCTTCTCTTCACTCCGCTCGTCCGCAGACCGCATGCAAAAGCAAAGTTAGCCGAATTCTGGTTCGAAAGCACGCGGAAAGTTGTTATTAAGTTGCTTGCACAACCAGAGTCGAGTACTCGATGTTGAAGAATTTTTCAACATATTTCTCACGGTGATGAGTTAAACTTGGTACGGACACCGGCGTACAGTATATCCGCGGAAACGTTACAGTCGTCGACTGAGAAGAAGCCATCTCCTCGAGAACGACGAAGCAACCGAACCGCAGCGGTACGTTATAACAATTTTCAATTCCCTCTTCCATTTCATCTCATTCTCTTTTTGGGTGTTTGCGTGAATTGTTAAACGTATGAAATTGAAAACAAGTCGCTCACCTTAATGAAACTGCGAGGATAACCGCTGATCAAGGGGCAAGAAAGGAAAGAGAGGCGGGTGTAAAAATCCAATTGAATCAATCGATTCGAGGAACGGTCGTCGTCGCTCGTGCTGAAGTATAGCTATTTACCTGAAACATAAGAACAAACATCCATATAGTCTGGATTTACTTTGAGAAAAAGAGAGAGAAAAAAGAACTATGAAGATATATAGAATGAAAGAAAAGAAACAGAACAAGACAAGACGATAAGAGATAATCTATAATATATAATAACTTTTATAAACAGACTAAAAACAAAATGTAAGATGAGAGCGTATGAGTTATCTTTCTCCGAGTGTGTATGATGTATAATAGACGCGAGTGATGTAGCACGAATGATAAATACACAGTATATACATATATATATATATATATATATAAAATATTTATGTTTACTGGGTGTCTCAGGGGAAGTATCGAACGCGTTTGTTCTAAACATTTGTTTATACTCCGTACGTTGATCTCTGGATCTCGTATGAAGGACCTTCGACTCTTATTTACGTATATACACACGCTTATACTACGCACTCTTCTTCCACCGTCGTAAGAATTAGAAAGTTTCTAGAAAACAATTTCTTATAGCTATAAGCTCGCGGGATCTCCTATAGGTGTAGATAGTTTCTTGGTCTCATCGAATTATGTGGACTTTTTATCAATTTTTTTTGGTCGCAATACCGCATGATTGCCCTTTTGCAGATCTCAAACCGAAAAAAAATGGTGAATTTGTTCAACCTGTTTCAATCGAACGAAGTACACTGTGAGATCATTTGTTGATGCTAATTAAGTTCCTATAACTTTTTCTCGTCTCTCGACGAGGAAATCGACTTCAAGGGTCACCGCAAACGATATTTTGACGAGGAAACGCGATTTCGCAAGATTTTTCTAATTCGACTGCCCCGACGAGTGTCCCGAACTCGGCCGACTTCAGAGAAAAACTAATAATGAACAGCCCTGTACAAGCTCTTCCTATTCTTCGTCATGATTTGAGTCTTCCTCCTTCGTTTTTGTGTTTGTTATTTTCATATATCATCCAATCGATCTTGTCATCCGACGAAATATCTGTGTACGTATACCTAACGTACTCGCGAATATGTAGATAATGGAATAGCCTGAAGAGGGGAAAGAGCAACATATGTGCGAATGACCGTTGCGGATTTATTCCAAGTGCTAAGAGACAGACAGAGAGAGAGAGAGAGAGAGAGAGGGAAAGCAAAGAGCTGTTTCAAAGCGAGGCGCGGCGAGAAGATCGACGGGAGTGAGTCGAGCTGGAGAGTCGGAGCGAGCCGTTAGGTAGACGACCTTCCAAAATCGTTCGTTGACTTCCCTTCAATACAACTCTCTGTGTACTTGTTATATAAAAACAACCAGAAAATTTGAATCTATTCAGAATGCGCGCGCTCGCGCTCGCGCAGCTGTGCGGGTGCGCGAGTTTAGCATATAGGAGCGTAGGGGATAGATGAAGCGGCTAGAGAGCTATAACAGTGAGAGAGGGAGAGAGAGAGAGAGAGAGAGAAAGAAAAAGAGAAGGAGACTGAAAAAGGTTAGATAGACGTTCGTACATTCGTTCGTACGTCGCCAGCTAGAAAGAAGATAGGAGTCGCATTTCTGAGTTCAGAGACCTTTAAGCTCTTACGCGCGCTTCAACTCTCAGTCAGCTTGTGCCGATACCAGCTCGTACACATCGCGCGCGATACGATTATCATAGTAGGTATACGTACATACGTACGTACATACATATATACATACATACAGTATCTAAGATATCAAGATTACATAAAAGAGATAAAAAAAAAAACCGTGAAGAAATCTGTCCTTTTCTAGCAAGAATTTGTTCAATATCATTCTCTGCTTTTTCTTTTTTTCTTTAATTTTCATTAGTTCTCTCGAGTACGAAAACGTGCTCGAGCAAACTCCGCCTCAATTATAATACTACAATCGAATCTTTGGACTGTTTGTTTTACGTTCATTAGACACACGTATATCGATATAATTATGTACGCACGTGCGTATGCAGTACCTACCTACGTTCGTGCATACACATCACCACAAGCCCGGCGCGGCGTCGTAATTATTTCAGGTCACAAAAACATACTTACAGTTTTTGAACAGGTTCTATATAGTATATACTATACTGGTATATATAATATTATTAGCATTCGAAAACTATATAGTTGGCTCATTCTTTTTCAATTTCAATTCACTTTTTTTCTCGTACATATGTAGTATCGGGTATAGAAAAAATACAAATTTCAGTGACATAAGAGAGAGAGACTGATTGTGAGTGAGAAAAGTATTTCCCTGTACGACTGTCTTTTTTTGATTAACTGCAGGGGAATTACTTACATACGGTGGATCGCTATGAATTTGAAAATTGACAGAGTTGACTGATTGTGAATGAAATAACGATAAATGATGTTAGGTGCCTATCATCGATTCCTCAATCTATGTGTTTCATGTATTCATTTGTTTCCGTGCCCGATTAATTATTTAAACAAACAAGTAAACTATGTGCCATCGTGGTGCTGGGGCTGCCGCACTATCTATACGCATCCGCCTATATCCAGTCACATAAATATGCATTAATAAAAGGTTTCTCACAAGCTCTAAGTGTAACGGTTTTCGCTTATGTCTGGCGCCCGTAATAATAAGTAGGTAATGGATTCTCGCGGTTAGTGATGAAATGAAATGAAACGAAACAAAACAAAACCAAACAAAACTTGTTTCACATCAGAATTCTAATCCCATCACCTATCTACATGAAAGGCAGTAGCGGTTTTTGAAATCCTTTATTGGCTTGATTCTATGTTCATACATGTATGTATGTTAATGTACACAAATCGAAGAAATTTAAACTTTTCTGGTTTTCATGTATATATATGTATAGGTATATATAGTGTATATACATGGACAGGGCGGTCGATTCTATACGGCGAAACAAAATATCTCGAGAACAACGTATTTTCGGAAAACGTGTTGGCGATCAAAGCTTCGGCGTTATCGAAGGGGACAAAAAAAAACAAAAAAAAAGAAAAAAGAATACCTGTGCTATCGTACTTTTCATTCGGTGGAGGTTTGCAAGGTCAGTTGGAGGTCAACGGTGTTTCGTTCAATAGAAACGTGTGGTGATTTTTGCAAATTTGCATTTTCTTCAACAGATAAAAAATGAATCAGAGACTTTTATCCCAAATTGTTTTTTCTGCGAAATCAATTTTTCAGGATATCTAAAGATAATAAAATAGGTTGTGGTCAAGATCGGGCGACCTATTAGCATAGGCCAATGTACAGGTCCGCCCGAATTTTGTACTTTCATTCCATGAGATAAGAGTACAGCGCGAGATTGTCTCGACGACTGCGTAGAGAAACCGGCTATCCCGAGTTTCGCTTGGAAAAGCAGCTATCTCAACAATATCTCGAGATAGTCGCTTTTCAAAGCGATCAAGCCGTCGAGATAATCTCGCGTTGTATCCTCATGGAACGGAAACAAAAACATAGGCGGACCTGTACGTTGGCCTGCTAGGTCGCCGGATCTTCCTACAAATACTATCTGTCTCTATTTTACTATTTTCAGATATCGTGAAAAATTCATGTCGTAGAAAAAATAATTTGCGGACAAAAGTCTCTTATTTTTCTTTCCTTTCTTTTCATCCTTTCCTTGTAAAATACGAATTTGTGGAAAAAGTTCGCGTTTCTACCGAACGAAACGATGTTGACCTCCAACCGACCTTGCGAACCTCCACCGAATGAAAAAATGTGATATCACAGTGATTGTTTGCCCCCCTCGAGCGCTGAAACATAATTCATTGCCAACATTTTTTTTCGAAAATGCGTTGTTCTCGAGAGATATTCCGCCGTGCCAACTGGAGAAATAACGGACTACCCAGTATACAATATAATCTATATATCAGATCTCAAAAATAGAGATGATTACCTAATCTTGTTTTTAATCAGATAATTACATCAATATCTATTGACTAAGCGCGGTTATAAATTAATAATTAATCGAGTACGTGGGTAGGTAGGTACGTATTATACGTGTAGGCAATTATAATTCTACGGTCAAATCATTAAACCTGAACAAGAAACGGACGTATTTAGATCGTGGAGTGAACAGACGGCGGCAGGAGTGAGGGAGGCGGGAGGCGGGAGGAGGATAAGAATATAACGCTATACATATATAAGTATATCGTATCGCAAAAATTAAGTAGGTTGCATAATATCATGCGGAGATTTTGATAAAAAAAAAGCTCAGTAAAAAGGTAAAAAATGGAAAAAATGGAAAAAAATAAAATATAAAATCGAAAACCTCCGTTACGGAAACCGGTATATGGGTAATAATTTAAAAATCATTTTTAAATCGGTTCACGTGTGTGTCGACGCTGCGGTAGATCTGAAGAGAGCTATCGAGGTACGAAAGATCGGTAAATAAGAAACAGAAGAGACATAAGAGACCGAGAGACACCGCGATATAAATCGAACGATGATGAATTTTGCCTCAGTTATATCAAGCAGCGAAACCCGGTTGGGGTTCGTTCGGTCCTGGTCTACGTGTTATAAGCTAACGGTTCATTCGCGGCGTCGTTTAGCCAAAGTTTGATTCTATTCGTTGATATCGACGCCCGCTATACATACATACCTATAATATACCGGCTGACCTACACATGCAGAACACTACTTAATAATCTTACGATATTCTATGTATATATTCACATTGTACATACGCATGCTGGCCGACCACACGATATCGTACCATCTCAAATAGTGTATATAAAATAGCGTGCCTTCACGGCTTCATGAGCTGGTCAATATGGTACCTATAGGCGTAGAAAATCGGACAAGAATTTCCGTTGCTCGTTCTGTAGTATCCCGTACGAGACGGCGGCTACAAATAAACGGGAAAGAAACGAACGGGAGATAAAAAATATTCTCCAGCTGTTTGCAATTACTTCGGCGCATGAGGATCCTCAGTGGGTTAGGTTAATCAGTCGTCCCAGATACCTGAGTAATAATTAAATTTTCTCGCATTTCAAGTACATGTACATTTTATGTACTATGTACACACATGTGTAGGCACGGGTATCCACCATACTGTTTCAATTTTTCGGTAACTCGAGGATGATCATAATAGGTAAACGCATATCGTCTCGATGCGCGTCATAGGTAAGTATATATACAATTAAGATTTCAGGATGAAATGCAGACGCGATTTTAATCCGGATCTCTCTGTTTCGTGTTTCGCAAAATATTGATAACATTTTCGAGCCCACATGATTTATCATCTATGAATTGATCGGGTTGAAATTTGACAGTGCGTTGAGTCCAGGAAATCTCGCGTAAAGTACTATCGGCTGAAAGTTTTCGCGACGAAGGAAATAGATGATTGGAAGTTGCGGGACCGCGGGGATTCGCGAAGTCCAACGGAAACCGAGAGATTTTCTCTTCATCGCTTCGCGGTATATTTTTCCCGATTTTCTTCCGCAACCTCGTAGATCCGGGGATACGATCTACCGCAGAAGGATATATACGGGTACACGATCACGGAATAGTGATAATAAATGAATCGTGCAGAGATTTCTGTAAAACTGCAGTGCGATTGATCTTAACGCGTATATATAGGTTATACGCGCAGTACGTACGTATAGCTACGTACATATAGCTCTACCAATCGTAAATACCTTTTTACCTGTATCGTTACGGCTGTTGAATAATTTGATGAACCGTTACAACCGATAAGCAGGTATATGCGAGGGAATACGGTATTGTTGGTAAAGATTATAGGTACCAACGTAACTGACAGAAGGAAGAAAGATCCGCAGAGTTTAAGGTTCATTAGTGAAGAAGTACTCTGAAACTGCGCGGCGATCGTGGACGAAAAAAATAAGAATGAAAATAAAAAATAAGGAAAAAAGAAGCACCGTTTCGCTTGTCAAATTTTCGAATTTCTAAATCCCACTGCGGCACCAACCGCGAACAAAATTTGATAATTTGCCGAATCAGTATAAGGTATAGGGATGCGTGTGGTATAATACCTGTATATATTATATACCTGATAGCGTATGAATTGTGAGAAAAACTGTCGAAACATGAAATGAGATATTCGTATCAAAAACGTCATGATAGAACCTTCCATGAAGAAGGAAAGAATTACAAAGGTGTGAGAGTACCTAGCCGCATACACCTGATCAGGTACTTTCCTTTTTGTCTTGATATCTCGTTCTTTCTGTTTTAGTCAAAATTTGTATTCCGTATTATATGGAAACTGATCATCGTACGATATTACGGTTCTCACGCCACGCGGAGGGATCGAAAATATTTGGCACAATATCTATAAAAGCTCTAGGCTTGGGTAGGTATTTCATTCTGTTCTTATTTCGCTTCTTTCTTATTTTTTTTATTTTCGTTTTTGGTCTCCCCCCCCCAAATTCTTTCACGTTTTACATTTTTTTTTCATGTTTTTTTTCCTTTCTTTCATTTATTCCTAACGGCCCACGGATCAATTCCGCTTCTGTCCGCTTCTTTCTCACCACAGAAGCTGTACATACCTATATATCTAGCCAGTGCATAGACGTATACATATAGGTATATCCAGATAGAAAGATAGCTAGCTAGAGCTATCTGACTCGCTCGCTCGTTCGCTCGCTCCAACTGGATTTTATAAGAACGTATACGTGTGTATAGATATATATATATCCTTAACTGTTTCATGTGTATACACCCAAGCTAACGGGATATCGCGTAGGAATTAACTACTTCTATACCTACCTACTACACTATACTATATACTATCTCCGTACGCGGGGAAGGGAGCGAGTAAGAGTTATAAGTAAGAGAACCCCCGCGAACTCCGCGGACTCCGCCGTCTGCACCGTCACCGTCACCGTCACCATCGCCATCGCCATCGCCACGACCGAGTCTCTTCTTCTTTTGCCTTTGATCGCGGCAGAAGCTTATACTCATGCGGTCTAGAGGTGGATTAGTTCGTGCGTGCGTACCGGCACGCACGCAACGACGTCATATATATACACCGTAGGATTTACTACGTTAGAGCAGAAAAATGATACAGTACGATCGCAAATTTCTTCATTTTTACTCCATTTTTCATTTGACAACATTTTATACGTTAAAATCTAACAACCCGAAAGGCATTTCGCTTGGAAGACCGTAGCTTATACAGTAGAGTGGGAAAAGAATCACTTGAAAAATTTGGCGCAAATGAAAAAAAAATAACTAAATAAATAATTAAATGAAAAAAACACTAGTTTCACGAAATCTTCTTCGATGCAGTAGTCATGCAAATCATGTAGGAATATGTACCTAGCATATATATATACGCTAAAACTAATTCGATCAGACATTTCGATCGGTACCCGTACATGTTACGTCACATATAATATTATACTATACCCATATACTCAATATACCTATGCAAACAAGAATCACGGAACGGCCGGTTGCTTACCGATTTTATTTTCTCTTTGCTTCTGTTCTGTCTTTTTCTACTTCCATCCCCTCTTTCGAGTAGTATAGGATGTATGATAATACAACTGTGGCGAAAGTTACTCCCCCGTACCTATAAGGGAAGAGAATAGACGGAAGAATGGGAAAGACATAGATTTTCATTCCTAGAAATAATCGCGAAATCAAGAAAAGCTCCGTAGGTCTGCAGCAGCGCTGCGGTATTTTCCCCCGATTGATTAATTAATTATTCACACTCCGCATCGGCGGATAACAACAACAACAACAACAACAACAATAATAATAATAATAATAATAATAGTAGTATCAAAAAAGATATAATTCGCATTCTCGTGTGACGGACAGAATGAATTTTGAGGTCGGATTATACCCGGATCATATACCGTAACCGAGTTAAATGAATGAATTCATGGATTCATGGATTCGGATTCCCGGAGATCAAGTTCTCGGGACTGTGTTCTATAGCTAGGTATCGGCATTAGTAATATACGCAGTAATAGTATATCGAACCTGCGTATCTACGTAACCGATGTTGCGACACGCGTGTAAGTATGTGCATACATATACGAAGCAGCTGTAGAGGGTTCCCTGTATGGATATACACGTTGAAAACGAAAGAATTTCGAGAACGCCCCGTATACTGTGCTGTGGCATTAAATAATATCATGCTATACGGATGCACGGAGTGCGCTACCGTTGCAACTAAAGAGAACTAATGTATATGTATATATGTATATATATAGGTATATACGTATTGCGTGCATGTACCGTATACATATGCCCAATAAGAAGCTATACGTATAACGCGGGAGGGGGCACGCTGCAATAATAATAGCTCACGCTATCGCACGAACAACAGAGCTACATAATAATAAAACCGGTGCAAGCCCACATGACATAAAATGTAAAGATTGTATTGAATAACACAGAACATTTTTATATCCTCTCTGCTGCATGTTATAATCGTGCTATGCGGTGTATATATATATATATATATATATATATGTATACATACATACATACTGTACAACTAACTACGTAAGCTGCGGCCTGTCGATGTAATGCTATTGTACTTCTTCCATTATACAAGTATACATGTAATAACTATACATATTATGTGCATAATGTTTGTACATGTAAGTAGTACATTGAATGGGCAATGACGTATTCGGACTTGGATTCACGATCAATGTATATACATACTACGCGTATACCTACTCATCGTGAGTTCTCGAAGAAAAATCGTGAATATGAAGAGAAGAAGAAAAACAAAAAAAAAATCCACCATTTCCCGCCGGAGGTTCAGAGTCACTGAAAAACAGGACAGAGAAAAGAACAAAAAATCTGAAAGAAGAACGGAGATCAAATTTTTTCAGAATATTAATTAATTCGCACTCTCTTTCCACGGAAGCGACTGCAGAGCATTCATTATTCGTTGTCCAAAAGTTCTAGGTACAATTACTGCGGCGTGTGACCTGGTCCCACAGGATTCAGATTCTCCAACGCCCTTATAGTATGTAGAGGTACTATTTGATATTTTTATTTAGATTACGATCTAAGTGATTTTTATGCCAAACGAGGTACACATATTGTCACTTATTCCCTGGTTTTGTCTTTCGACTATCACGGGACTGAAGTTCACAGCGTTAACGCAACGAAATCACAAGAAATAATGAGAGTATCCAGCCATCACCCTGCATATGCCTGAGCGTTCGTACTATAAATGCATTGTAGTTTAGTTTAGGCCATTTTTAGCCAGTTTAGGCCGCAAATCAGCCGATATTTATCATTTGAACTCGAAGAATCATTTCAAGTTACAATTCGAAAAAAATGATATTCCGACCCCCCACCCCCACGACCACGGTCAAGATTGCCACACGAGGATTCCAGGTTTCCGCATGACTCTTTCCAAATTCTCTGACATTCTCAGGATTTCCTGCAGGCGAGTGGAGCCACCTTGTTATACAAGATTTCGATCAGCCAGCGGCTCATCACGACTGCTCAACTAGATACCCATCTCTCCACCTCCAACCAGATCGTGTACCTAACTGAAATAAACGTAGACGGATCATCATCGTCATCAGCATCATCATCTCTTCCGCCGCGGAAGGAAGTTGATAGGAAGCAGACTGCACGGTGGTGCGGTGGTCGTACACAGATATATAGATATACAGCTGGATTAGGAGTAGGAGGCCTGGGGGTCCGGGGTGGTTGGCTGCTTAGTTGGTTGGGTAGTTGCCGCGCTGGCTATCGACCCGGAGGTCGGCGACCCTCTCTCTGCTCTCCTCTTCTTTCTCTGTTCACTACCTCGCCGGATCCCTCCCGCGGTCCACGCCGCGCCGTACCGCGGCCTCTGTGCAAGAGCAACGTGCCATGTCGATGTTACTGGGTGGCTTGCAACCCCGCCCGTCCGCCCTTTCGCGTACTCGTATGTGGTGGCGGCTGCAGTCGCTCTCCGCACGTATGCATGTGTGCAACGTACTCCGGCATCTAGGTATATACCTTCATACGTATACGTACAAAGTGCATGTATATACATACCTATATGAAGCGTCCGTGTGTGCTACATGCAGCAGCGCGTACATATATACGTGTGTGCACCATTGTATGTAGGTACTTGTACACGCGGTGTCCGGCGATATTCCAATTGGACGACATTAGCGCTCCATTCGAAATGACCCTCTCCTTTTTCCTTTCTTTCTTTCTCTTGCTTCTTTATCTGTCTGTCTTTTACGGAGGGGAAATTCAGACATTTTGTACAGCATCGCATCGCAGACTTATAGGCATATACGCATATAACTATATTGCGGTGTAAAGCGTCACTTCTATAATGTTTCTTATCTTCAGGTCGAAACGATGTTTCTCCGTGAAAACGTCTCCCGCAATTATCAGATCTCGACTCGACTCTGGCTCGCCCTCCACGATCGAAGAGGCCCCAGAAGTTTCGTCATTGTGATTGTTTAACTTTGTTGAAAAAGAGCGCGTTTCGTTTCTCTCCTCTTTTCATTCCTCCTATGGATAGATTTTTCATACCACAGGACATTTTTCATCCTTTATATATATGTATATATACAGTGTTTCCATAATAAACTGAGAAAGCGGTTACAGTAGTAAAATAATGTTACTAACATGTTTGAAATAAGGAATTGTCCGGTCTGCTGGACGCATGAATTCATATTTTTCATCGGACATGAATATCACGACATATACGACTGCAATTATAATACACTAAACGTGGATAGATTTTTGTTGGTATTTTCATTAATTTCCTACGGTTTCCCTGTTTTCTTCATCGCGGCTGAATCCTGAGACATATGGGTACGTGTCCGTACGCGATCGAATGACCGTTGAATAATACAAATACGCAGCTAATCAATATTTTCTGCCACAATAATATATATACCTACCCACGCTTAACATGCGAAAATATTGCATCGCATTCTCCTTCGCATGGATAGCTGAATGAATATCAACAATAATACTTGCGATGATCGGTAGTCGTAGTCTAATACTCGTTAATTTTTTCCCTCGAATTGCCTCAAAAAATACAAAAAGTCCATCAAATTAGCAGCCTAGAGATTAATCGAGCATTTCTTCATTATCGAAGAAGTGTTTTATTGCTCTCCGCATGCCTACATCCCCAAGCATGGTATATATAGGTAAAGGTATATAGGTGTACGTACACATACCTTGTCATACTGCTTTAATATGCGTAATTTCATTAGGCGCGCACGCTGTGTTGTTGATTATGCATGTACAGCATAGCAATGATATCAACATTGGAGACGAGGAGGACAAGGACGTGGATGAAGATGAGGATGAGGATGACGATGACGACGACGACGACGACGATGCCAACAATGATAACAATTATTATACACTAGAAGCACGAGCAAACACCCCGCGCTGGCGTGTACGTCGTCTCCACCTCCACCTCCACCTCCTCCGCCTCCTCTAGTCGTCAAGTAGACGTAGACGAGGGAGGGTAGCGGAGGAATAGAGGATGGGAGATGGGGTACGGGGGATGGGATGGGATGGGATGGGATGGCGGCGGTCGATACAGGCAGCCAGACTAGGAAGTGGACCCGGGCATCAACCCCTGGTGCCTGCCGCTCCCGCCCCCGGAGCGCCCGCACCCGCACCCGCGCTCAATCTCACACTTCACCCGTCCACGATGCGGTCGCCGGAGAGCATTTTTACGGGTGTCTCGTGTCAAGGGAGATTATAAAACAGACAGTAAGAACAACAACAACACCGAAAAAACAGACACAACATGAATAATCGAACAAACAAAAAACCATAAAAAAAAAGCAACCAATTACCATAGAATACGGTGAAAACCGGAAAACGCTGGCAAATTCCGGCTGGATTGCAAAACAGATAGGATAAAGGCTATCAAATTACTTGCTCGCCGTCGACGTAGAAGAGAATTGAAAAACAATTAAGGCGGCGGAGGCGCGGACCAGGGGAAAATCCTGTAGCGAATATCGCGGCTCGCACATACATACATTGCCCGTAGCGAATTCAAAAAATTATCGACGTCTATTACTGGAGGCTCAGTATTGCGAATCAAAAAGTGATTACAGAATCAAATAGTGTATATTTTAACGAAAATTTTAAGCTAGCTCGGTGTCACCTGTTCCCAGTCGTTACCGAAATCGCGACATTGGACTTTTTTGCACCTGGCGTCCAGGTTTTTTAATATTTTCCAAAATTTCAAAAGCCACAACGTTTGATAATGTTCAGGGAATAACTATGAATTCTTTCAGTTTTTTAACGCTCCTTTCAGACGAACTGCAGTGACGATATAAAGTTGACCTGCGGCAACGTACCCCGAAAAAACTACGTTTTTTAACCTTTCGGAGATCATATCGGTTCGCACGATTTTTGCACCGAAACCCGTGAATAATCGTTAAACGCAGAAAACTCTACGCTTTACGCCCGGTTTTGAATTCACGCTCTAACATTTTTTTTTTTAAGTTATGATTACTCAAACTAAACCGCCAAACGTTTTTGACCCGACAGTAGGCAGGTAGATTTCAAGTACTTTTTATTCAAAATTTCGCTAACATACACAGATTTATACGAGAATCATATTTATCGAATCTATCGAAAATATAGCTCGACTTCTCATTTATGGAGCCGAACTTCATAACGGCTGTTAATTTTTTCCCGTATGCGTAAGGACAAATTGGAATTTTCCGGTCATCGGCAATTCGCGAAATCTAACGAAAAAATATGAAAATCCAACGGAAACAAGCAAATGTCAACCGACATTACTTCTTTTTACGATTTTGTAGCCTTAACGTATAGGTAGGTATGTATGTATGTCTGTATGTATGTATGTATGTATGCACGTCACAGAACTTTAGATATACCTACACTCCCTGCGGTGACCAATCGGGGCAATTAGATACCTACATCATATTATACAGTTTATAGGTATAATCTAAAAAAATGAATCAACTTTTACGTAGAACGTAAGTGCAGTTGAATATGCAAAATCGAATGAAACTTCATATGGAAAGTTTGAAGAAATTGGATCGTAATTCGATGTAGTTTAATCTTAATTCAATATACTTTCATTACACGTCATTTAATCCGATTCAACCAGCTGACCTGCAGTCGGGTCTCACATATAACATACGACACAACGTAGCATACCATTCACACCTACGTAACACACGAATTACTCGATCAGACGCATCTGAATCTATGGAAAATTGTTATATATAATATATATATATGTATATGAAAGTATGTACCTGACCATAGAATTCTATACCCTCGAAATATCCACCGCACTGATATACATAATATGAGATAAACGCTCAATTTTGCAATGTTCATTACATATCTACATATATAGGCCGGTATAATAGGCAAGTTGTATAATGTATAGCAAAATTTCATATTATAAATCGTCGGAGAGAAAGAATAGTGAGAAAGAGGATAAGGAGGAGTGCAGCAATCGATGCGAACGGCGAGTTTGCTAAATCGAGAGTAATATTAAATTTCCTGTCCGCTCAATTATTCCTGGTCCCCTTCTCCGTCTAGACTGTCTCTTCCCTTCCCTTCCCTTCCCTTCCCGTCCCACTTCATCCCATCCCTTCACCGACCTCCCCCCAGCGTTCTCGCACACCGGAGAAGAGAAAGAGAGAAAGAGAGTCCGCAATTCGAATTGAGCCTCATCCACCGCCAAGTGGTAAATGGTAAAGAGCTGAAGTCGAAAGGGGTTGATTATAGTCCAGGAGGATAAATGCACTCCGTATATATAAACACACTCTGAAGTTTCACGAATGACGAAAGTTTTGAGCCTTCATTATTATCATTATTTCATCCTTTTTCTCCTGTCTTCAACTTTCTACGGTCAAATACATCAAACTTGACATTTTGCTTTTTTCCATTTTCGTACCATATTTTCTTCTTTTTTTTTTTTCTTTCTTTCTAAACTGCAGTCAATTATTTCGCAAACCAAATATAGGTACGTATGTAAGGCGATCATTGTTTTGTCATTTCGCTGAAAAATTTCTTCTTTTTCTCTCCTCTTTTCATTTTCCTCAACAATTTTTGAAATACATGAGAAGTATCCGCGATATGTCAAACATACTCTATGAGGTACTATAGCAGTATACCTATACTGTGTAGGTGGATTGCGCCGGTTAACAAGCTCCCTGCCGCATATTGTATGTAGTACCTCCTACGAAAAAGTAAAAAAAAAGAAAGACTGGCGCTAAAGTGCCAGTCAATTAGTAAGAAACGCCGCGTTTCGCAGGAATAATCATGCAATAAAGCAAAAAAAGAAGATGAAGATAAAGAAGAAGAAAAAGAAAAAGAAAAAATATATAAGCGCTGGGTAATATTATAATGAATTTACGCTGTTTTTAAAGGGCGACAAAGACTGTGTAAGAATCCATCTATGCGCATACATTGAATCGTAAGCGCGCGCGTACAAACGTAACTCGGTACACAGACCTACCCGTGTCTCAAGCTATATAGCTGGATGAAGAAACAACGCGACCGCGAGCGACGTGGCGACGCGAACCGAACGTCGCATCGCGTAGGTATATATAATATTATATATTATATATATATATATATATATCCACGTACACATGCATATAGTCGTGGTTGTATGTTTACGTAGGTAAGGTAAGGTAGGGTTGTGGTGGTTGCAGACGATTCTATCTCCGTGACGAGGTGGGTAGGTGTAGCTATATAGAGTATATATATGTACGTATGTATGTATGTATGCACCTATATGTAGGAAGAGCAGAGAGAATAGACGTATACACGAGCTTGCATCGTGCGGCTATACGTCGGGTACGTTGCACCGCGGATCGCGAGTAGAGAGATGACGTTTAACGTTGGTATAGGTATAGGTATAGGTATAAGTATTGGTATATGTCGCACTGCCTTGCAATGGTATATAGTATTCGCTGCAAGTGCCTCGAAACGGTGATGCGGTAAAGTTTGGTCCGAACTTTGACTCGAGACAGAGAGAAAGAGAGAATGGGCGAAAGGGAGAGAGAGAAAATTATGTACTGCAGAGAAAAAGCTGATTCTGATGCTGATGCGTATTGCGTATGCATATGCGTATGCGTACGCGTGCATATAGGTATACGTAGTATGTACGCACATGCCTACATAAGTGCCAATAGTCCAGCCGGCGCGGCGATTGCCTCTCCTACAAGGTTCATCCGGTCAAAGAGCTGAGGATAGGTATATCATATGTAAGATAGATAGAACAAATGCAGCAGCGCTAAATAGCTAACAACAACGTTCATCCGGATGTCATATATCGCGGAACGCAACGCCGCAGTAACGGATTCATACATTCTACCATATACATCAACTATATATAGGTATATCGCAATAGTTTTGCGCGGATAACATAGATAGACCGTATATCATAAGTGTGAGTTCGTTGACCACCGTTTCCGTATTTCACTCCTATTTTTCTTTCTTTCTTTGTTTATTACCTCAAACACGAGTATACAGGCATAAATATCTATACGGCTGTACGTATGTTCTGTAACATACATATGCATGTATGTATGCACCGGTATAATATATAGGTGAAACTGCAGCATTAACTTTCACGTGCGTCCCATCACGTCGCCTCGTCGTCCGGATCAAGATATACACGTATTAAATGTTGCAACTTATACCGCAATTAGGATTATGTATACAGTAAACGAGAGATGGAGAGGGCGGGAGGGAGGGAGAAGCGCGAGGGTATAATAAATGTGAAAAACCTTCGTCGTGGAAAAATCTCTTCGAAATATCGTCTCGTCTCGTACAGCGTTCGCTGCAATTCTATAGAAACCCGGAGGTGTTAAGGGAGTCTCTACGCCAACGTGCAACTTATACCTCATACTTACACCCGCAAGTATTGAGAGAAAAGAAAAAAAAAAAAGACCCCATAAAGAACAAAATTTAGAAGAAGCTTCTAGGTATGTTACATTCGTCATCATGCGATATTAGGTGTGAGACAACCGAGGTCGAAATCATTTGATTTTCGTTTTTGCAGATATATCGTATCACTATACTACACGCACGGATCCAACGTAGATGATAAATGTTGTACCCACGCACGCTATGAGTCATTAAAGTTGTCAGATGGCAAAGAATACGGCAGTAATATGGAGAAACACCGACGATATTTTCAATCTCCTGGATTCTCTGCATACCTATATATAGGTAGGTATATTATATGCCAACCAAAGGCCGATGCGAGTGTTCGTTGACCCGCTGCGAATCTTTTTCCGTTTCTATACTATGGGCTAGGCGGCTCTGACATTGATTGACGTCCTCGCGTGTGCCGAAAGTATTTACGAAAAATTCCCCACAAGAAAAAGAACGCTGAAAAATGACACCCCTACCCCCTCCCGCTCAACCAGCAACCATCCTCGCCGTGTTTCAACTGACATTTCCGAACCAGCGATCTCCCCCCCCCCCCCTGCGATCTTTTGCCATATTTCTGCGCAAAACGAATTCAGATTACATAAAAAAGGAAATACGACGGGCGGGGGGGGGGGGGGGGGGGCTTTTATCCGTAAAGCTGTATAGATACGTGCCGCTCTGTGCCGTACGAAACTCCATTTGTTTGATCAATAGGATGAACAATTTTTCGCAAAATCTTTCGGTGAGATAAATCACGATGTAGGCAGTTAGGTGGGTATATAAGTAGAAAATAGATATTATAACAGTATATGAGATAGGCAAAGTGTCGATCGATGTCCTCTCGGTTAGTCGGTATACGTATACAGATATTTTTGGGGGCTGAAAATAGATCGAATGGCAAATTCGTTTCTATTTCGTCTTCGAGCTTCTTTCCTTTTTTCGAGAGTTGCTTCGTTGCGATCTATAGGTATACGTTTTCGCGCCGAGTTATACCTGATATAATACTAAATAATTGTATAAAGCTGAAGGAACCGAACGCAACCCATTTATCCAATGATCCTACAGAAGCGAGGTTGAATTTCTTGATGAAAAAAAAAAAACATAAAAAAGAAGGAAAGAAACAAACAACGACGAAAATAAAAAGAGCAGAGATACGTAAACGCCTATCGCGTGACTTCCTCATGAATGGCGTGATCCAGTATTCTTGATATTATGTGTATATACATACATATACATTTGCATGTATATACATATCTATACGTATATTTTAAGTATATAGAATTTATACTCTGTACTCTGCATATATATCCAAATATGTACACACACACCTATGTACGCACATACACAAGTACAAGGCGTATAAATACTCCGTCTTGTCAATCTCCAAAAATCATTTTTCAGAGCTGTTTCATTATGAGTTATACGCAAAAACGAAGAGGAAGTGAAGAAGAAAAGAGTGAAACAAAAATTTGTAAAAAAAAAATGACTGTTTCAAATCGTTTCTAACGCTCAATGTAGGTATATACATACGTGATTACGTACAAGGCTCGAGGACGGAAAAAATAAACCAGGAATTTGAAAAGTAGTATATATATAACTATAGGTATGTATGTACATATCTATCTACCTTGTTATTAGTATTCCACGATATACATACATACGATCGCATATATATGTATAGGAGATGTTATTACAGAATAGAAATGAATAACTCCAAATTAATAACAACTCACATCAGCGATAGATATGCCTCTACTATTCGTTCGATCTCACTGCACGATTTGACAAACGAGTCGAGCGATTAGAGATCCGAATCAGATGATTACGTCTTGTCGTAATTTTTTCTTGTTTTTTGTTCTCCGAAATCTGTAAGAAAAAAGGACATATCCGTTCGGATAATTTGCAACCCGGGTCATACTTCTGCTTCTCCCATCTACAGGGTGACCCGGAATTCGCGCGGAGAATTTTTCACCGTCTATTCTTCGGAAAAGAATTGATGAGGGAATTTTCATACCTTTTTATAAGTACGAACAAATTTTTTCGGCCATCTAGACGATCATATTTCACAGAGTAGCCGCTGCCGACGAAAACTGTAATTTTACCAAAATTAGACTCTGTCGGCGGCGTCTATACACTGTGAAATATGGTTGTACATAGGTGGTTGGAAACATTTCTACACGTATGCCAATGACAATGGCACTGTAAAGTGACGGGATGGCGGATGTTTTCAGCGCATTAGAGGCACGGAAAAAGAATCAATTCTTTCGATGAAAAATCCTATGTTATCATTGAATGGGCAGAACTACGGGCTCACGGGGGCCCTTTTCCATTGAGCTAGAGAGCTCAACTTTCACCCAGATTTTTATTAATCTACTTCACACCGATCTAGAGGGTGTTGTCGTAGTTAAAATTCCACCAACCACCAAATAAGGGCGACACTAATGTATTAATCATGGAATGGATTATCCCGTAATTCATGTATAGAAATGTCAAAATGATTTCTACAACTGTAATATATATATATATATATATATGTATATATATAATATACGATTTCTCATGATTGAGTATAGAGGCTTGTCGCGGTGTCTGCTGTCGGCGCAAGAAGGTTAGTCTAGTCGGCTCAGTTTGAGTGATCGTAACTTCTACAAAAAAAATGTTAGAGCATAAATTCAAAAGCGGTCGTTAAGCGCCGAGTTATCTGCGTTCGACGATCATTCGTGAAATTCCATTGAGAGATCGTGAAAACCCGCTATGATCTCCGACGAATTGGGAAACGTTAAGTTTCCTCGAAGTCCATTGCCGTACGCCAACTCCGACTCGTCACTGTTCGTCTGAGAGAGGTGTGAAAAATGTGAAAAAATTCAGAGATATTCCCTGAACATTAACGAACCTGATGGTTACCAAAATCGCGTCATGGAATTTTTTCTGCACCTAGCGTCCAGATTTCGGAACATTTTAAAAATTTCAAAAAGCCATCACGTTCGTTAATGCTCAGGGAATATCTCTGAATTGTTTCAGATTTTTCACACTCCTTCCAGACGAACGGTGACGAGTGAAACTTGACGCACGGCAATGGACTCCGAAAAAACTACGGGTTTTTCAACCCTTCGGAAATCATGTAGCGGTTTTCACGATTTTTCGATGCAAATTCACAAATAATCACTGGATGCAGAAAACGCGGCGCTACACGACCGTTTTTCAATTCATGCTCGAACCTTTTTTTTTTACAAGTTATCATCACTCAAACCGAGCCCACTAACCTTTAGGAGCCGACAGTAGTCTGCTCTTTCCTCGAAATAACTAAGTTCATTCGCCGATGACAGTGATCTTGGCAGAAGAAAATCTAAAACAAGGCGTTATAAGGTTAGGTTACTCAAGACTGAAAGGGGATACACAACATTCATTGTTGTGTCTACCGTTTGCCTGAGTATATTATATACCAACGGTTTTCAGAAACATCGTTGGTGGGTATAATATGTATATTAGGTACCTGTTTCCATCCTTCGTGCATACATGTACCTGCTACATACCACTATCCAACCAACAATTTATATCTGTTACATAATCATTTTTCTCTCGTCCGTTTTCTTTTTAGTTTTCTAACCTCCGTTCACAAAATCACCGAGAAACAACGAATCATATGTATAGTCATGGTTATAGATGTAAAATAGATCATACCACGATCCCACTGCCTATAAAGATGTAAAACAGAACAAAAATTTTATTTCGTTTCGCCTTTTTTGTTTTTTCGTTTATATTACTCGTCAATGCGATTTTATTGCTCGCCGCAGTCCGTGGATATTCGTAATTGACGATGTGTTCGGATTGAAACGGGATATATTAATGTATGTATAGGTACCACTCTGTGTATGTGTGCATTCAATGCTGACGTAATGGCAAACGTTTGGGTATAAAAACGGTGAATTTGTATATAAGCGAAAAGCTATATACTCCGTAATACTAAATATACGTATTTACATGCATACACACCGCGGCGGATAGGTATGCATATACATACATAAGCAATACGGAAGAATTTATTCGCCCTGTCAAACATGGCCGAACATTGCAGAAAAGAAATGAAATGAAAAATATAAAGGAATACCGAAACGCAAGCTTCGTGCATCTCGCATCCGATCCCAGCGCCATTCCGCTGCCAGTGCAGTTAAATAAAATTTGGGTGTCAATTCAATTTTTGTTTTTCTTTTTTTTTTTTTCTTTTTTTCTTAGTATGAACGACAATTTTTCATTAAATTTTTTTCTGCCGTTGTCTCCTCCTTTTATACTTCACATCTCTTCTTTTCGCGTCTTTTGCTCGTTGTTGATGGCGCCGCTCGAGTTGGGCAGCTCTAGCGACCAGCCTGCTCTTAACCCTTCGGTATTTTTCCGCTGCATAGAAACTATGCGCATGCAATTCCCTTCAGTATTTTTCCATTTGCCACTTCGGAGAGGGGCAAGGGGAGGGGTGAGGATTCAGGTAACGTAGAAAGAAAGTGCCGGTTGAATTATGTCTCCCATACCTGAAGTCCATCAAACTGTCTTCACGTTGTCCGTCGTGGCTTGAGAAAGAAGAAAATAATATGTAGGGCAATGTATATACATTTATCTACGCCCAAAGTACAAACGCTGTTTAAAATTTCAAGCATCGCACTGCGCGCCCTGATGCGTACCTGAACATTTTCTATACGGCAGCTCTATTCTTTTCTATTCTATTCTATTACATTCTAACGCATAGGTATAGGTTCGTAGTACATAGGTAGACACTACATATCCATACCTTATGTTTTCATGTTACTCAACGCGGTTAGTTAGTTGCAACCTATATATATATATATATATCTCTAGGTATATCGACGCACTGACTTGAGATACGTGCACATTGCGAGTGACCGCATGGCGCCACGAGAAGACTTCGCGGAGTGGGTATTGGTTGGTAGGTAGGTAATGTGCAAGAGCTGGAGAGATTGGCTTTGGAATGAATAATACACCGAAATGCGTGTCTTGCATCAGCGTAAAACGTGATCAACCGTTGATGAAGAATCGAAAGAAGAAGAAAAAAGAATAAGGAGAAAAGATGTAAAAATTTCATGATTTCCTGTACGGGCAAAGACGAACCAGAATAATAAAAAAACAGAAACGCAATGAACATGAGTACCACTGCTATCGCTATCGTATCTATGCTATGTATACGCGATTGCAATTTCTTTTTTCATTAAGGCAGACCTCACAAGAGAACTTGCGAGATCTTGCACATGTTTCATAATTTGATCTCAAGAACCAGAAAAAAAAACCCAATAAATTGACCCATTCGGATCAGATTTTCCATCGATTCTGACAACGTATGATGATGATATTGTTGTGCAACGGTTCGACTCATCTTCGTGACTCGCGGTAGGTAGAAGAGAGCTTTGCTATTTCCTGCTACGGTCGATCGGAGAAAAAGGAAAAAGCACAAAAAAGCAAAAGCACAGGAAACAAAAATCGGTTTCTCAGGGTGAACCTTTAGCTGCGATGAACCTAGATGATTCATTTGAATCCCGTAAAATCCGGCTGTTGGCCACCCCTGGCCTGGATACCATCTCGTGTTGTTCACCTCACAATCAGTGTGAAAGTACTATATACAATTCTATGCTGATCACATATGTATGTACATGTACATACATACCTGTGCTCGCACACGGAACAAAGTTAACTATCATACCGATATCATACTGCAGCGTACGTATACTCGTTGTATGGACAAACACTTAAATACAGTATATCGAATACAGTAATATGTACTGCCGATGTCTAGCCTGACACGTTCCCACTCTACTGGCATCAACTCATCGATGACACTATACAGCGGACAAGATGAAGAGAGGCTCTTTCGGGGACGCGAACCTATGCGAGCCGCCTGCCACAATATAGCACGATGTTCCAGGTTGAAATTTTTGTCCTCGTATAATATTTTGTACGGCCTTGGTATGAAAAAGTGGCTTTATGAAGTGTGGCTGCTTTTCGGCTAAAAACAGTTTGTTCACAAGCATGCCACATGAATAGCTGTTCCGTATTAAACATAGATATAGCCGCTTAACTTTTCGTCGTTTCCGTTGTCACTGCACATATCCATTAGTATAATACGACGCGTTATTATGAATATATCACAAGTATGTATATACATACATGCGTCCATAGGGAGAAGACCCTCCGCCTCCTCATCCGTCTTTCTATCTTTCTCCGTATATTCACGCAATCGCTAGTCTCTCACGGGCATTTGTCAAAATGATCTTAGGAAAAATTAAAATGATAAACGATATATTTATACATATATAAAGAAATAATGATGTCACCGTTGATTAAATAACAATCAACCGTCCACGTCCTTCCTGTTCATTACATATACTATACTATATGACGATACTTATACTATTTCAGAGCAAAGCCCCATAGGAATATTGTGATAGCTTCGCTCGAGCTCGGCCGGTTTATCGCCGTCGTTTTCAACTCGGGGCGGATACTTTCAATATTTCTTTATACAAACGCATATTATAAGGCCGAAGTTCGTAACGTTGAGGCAACGAAATCACGATAAATAATATCAGCGGAAATTTCTCTTCGTCGAATAATTTCAGCCTCGATATTGCAATATTACAATATTGCAGGAGACATCCTGCAATTTCATGGTTGTGTCACATATGGCACAAAGTTTACTATCCAAGAAGACTTACTAGATATAGGTATATCCGACGCAGTTCCGCAGTTTCTTCTATCCACTTTTTATTCTTTTGTTTTTTCAAACATTTTTTGTCCAGCAAAAAAGTAAACTGCCGAAATGACAGCCGCCCACTGACGGCATATCACACGAATGTAAGCTGGTGTATACCTATAATACTTGCAACTAGAGCTTACTATGTATTGATATATATATATATATATATATATATATATATATATATATATATATATATATATAATATACAGCTTATGATACGAAACATTAGTATTCTAGAAGATTATAATCTATGATGATCGTAAATTAGAGATCGCTGTAGCGTAAGACAGCTGCGTGACTTCTCGATGATTGCTTTATACTACATAGTTTATACTCTATCCATCAATGCTGTCTCATACCTATTCTCCTTTTTCTTTTGCTTTTCTTTTCTTTCAATCAGGTTAATGAATTATAATTATCTATAATAGTGCGATGTGGTATGTATAATAATTTGTCATCGGTAATTTGTCGAGCACAATATTTCCCCGCTGTAACGATAAGTATGAGTTACACATAATACATCTGTATATGTCTACATATACAGAGAGTATCTGGTGAAAGTAGTCCACCTAGAGATATGCAAGCGAGCATACAAGGGTTCAACCAATTTATATTTGTACCCGCTTGAATTTTGTTCATTCGATAAAGTCATAATCCTCCTCGTTATAAAGTCATAAATGGAAAAAAGTTTTCCTCTAACTAAAGAAGAAACAAAGCTTTTTTCCATTTGTGACCTCGCGAACAAACGTAAGCTTTCCGAGTTATATTGACTTCTTGAAAATACTCCATAAAATTGCTGCACTGAAACGGCAAATACGAAAAATATTGAAAAAAAAAAAAAAAAACAGAAAATTTCCCTTGTGCGGAGTACTATGAGGAAAAAAATCGGTGACCGATTCAGCGAAGGTCGGCGTCAGACTTGGTTCACGTTCATTGGGACTACCCCACATACACGAGACTAGATACTCTCTTCACAACATTTCACAACTCCCGCGACGTGATACGTATATACATAGGTATATAATGTACCGATATCTATTTACAGCTCGTGCGCAAAGATTAGAAAAAAAAAAGAATATGTATAGATGGTAGTGACTTGATCGAACTAACCGAACCAAAGTTGCAAATGATTGTATTTGTCTTTTATTAAGGAGAGATTCTTCCTTTACTCAAGCGTATAAACCTTAGAAAGACTGAAAAAACTGGACGAGACAGTTTATGAATTTTTTTTTTTTTTTTTTTTTGTTGCGATCGAGTAAAAATTCCGTCGGCCCTCGGTTTGAACCGGGACCTTCGCAACTGTACTACGACGCCTTGTCGAAAAAATGTTCATAAACTGTCTCGTCCAGTTTTTTTCAGTCTTTCTAAAGTTTGTACGCTTAAGTAAACGGAGAATCTCTCCTTAGTAAAAGACAAATGCATTAATTTGCAACTTTGGTTCGGCTAGTTCGATCGAGTCACTACCATCTATGCAATGACTCCGAACGATAGATTCAACACGTAGGAAAAAAATATGAACAAAACAAACGATAGACGCAATACGATAATTTCTCTGCAAAAAAAAGGAGATCGCACAATTGAAGTGAATAAAAAAAGCCTTCCGAAATTCGTGGTTTTTCTTCCCGCTGCGATCTGCCCCCTAGCGCCCCCCAACGCCCGGTGTCTTCGATTTCTACAATAATGAGAATAATAATAATAATCATGAAAAATGACGAAGTAGCTATATACAGGGAGGCCACAAATTTTGGGAGAAAAAAATCCATGACATTTGCTGGTCTTCCAGGACCTAAAAAGCAGTTTTTCCATGACATCTTCCTCCTCCTAGTAAGTTACTGAATCCTAACCCGTTCAGCCTATTATCCCTACATTTAGTTCAAATTCAGTTCGAATCTTGAAAACTATTCTTTCCTTCGAATAACAGACAATGATGATTGGCATAACAGTTCAGTTAAAGGCATGGACAACATTTTTCTTTGAATGTTAAATTTAAGTAAAAATTACAAATAAGTAATTAATTTATTATTAACTAATTTTGTTCAATTTTTTGAACCACTTTCCCGCCGCTGACCAAATGGCACGCGCCCACAGTAACACTGGTAGACACTGGCACGCGTATGTATTTATGTACGTACAATACATACATAAAACGCACCTTCGTATACACATCAAGCAATAAAAAAAAGACCAGGCCTGACAGCCGTCGCGGCAATACGCTCGTTGAGTATGAGCTTTCCCGTAGCACGGTGTGCAGCCGCGGCCGTTAGAATTTCACGTAATTCTCACATAATGCGCTACCATTAATCCCCGCCTAGTCAGTTTGACATAGTTGTAACAGACTGTATATGAGTGACTCCAACCCAATTTTTTTTCTCTATACAAAAAGAAGTAAATTTGTCTTCAAATCATTTCTAATTCAGATTTAAAAAAACTGATATTTTCAGTTTTTTCCATGGCCAAAATGAAAATTCCCTGACATTTCCCGGTTTTCCAAGTTTTCCAGGTGAGTGTCCACCCTGTATATACCTCGTAAGATAGATTGTTAGCTTATAAGACGAGGAATGATACAGTGCGCGCGTCGCTCCACCCTGATGGAATAGCTTACAACACCAGAAGCAAGTAGTAATGAAGAAGTCAGACATGGGAAGAATCGAGGAAGCAAAGCAAATCGCGACGAAGCCACAGCCGGGCTGCGGCGTGGTCGTATCAAGTGGTGGCACTCTGCGTTAGCCGGGCAGTCACAATCAGAGAAGAACTTGCGAACTTACAGTTCCGCCACCGGGCGCGGCGCCGGTCGTCGGTCGTCGGTTTCCTACCGAACCGAACGACCACGTGGTAGTGGTAATATAGGAGTCAGACAGTCAGCCGGTAGTAAGCTAGCCAGCCGGCTCGCTACCACGCCGCGCTAGCTGCGGTAAGAGAAGCACGCGAACGAGAAAACCTGGCCCTAATACAAATCTTTTACCGTGTATTTATATTTACATAAGTATTACACGCATATCAATAAATCTTCGACTCATAGGAGTGTTTCTAGGTAAAGGAGAGACGGATGAAATGCGCCATCTAAAAAACTGAGGCTTCCAAGTGGAGATATGATTCTCTCATTAGATTCTAAAGATGGAAATCGAACAGCGGTATCCTAACCGTCGATTAACGTTGTACGCCCCCGCTTGGAAAGTTCAAAAATTCCGGGCGAAATGGACTCTGCTCCTGTCCGTAAAAATATTTTCATAATTTCACGACAAATTGAAAACATTCTGTACCCATTTCATACTCATTCATTTGTCACTAAGAAAACGGTTTTCATGAGACTAACTTCATGGGTGGGTATACGAAATTCATAGGCGATTCGAGCAAATGGCTCCCTTCCCCTTCCCCTTCCCCCTCCGCCGCCCCGCGCCAATAGAGTTTTGCGAATTTTCTCAAAATTCAACAAGGTTATAAATTCATTCGGAGCAATTATTAAACGAGTAAGTTTCTAGATGTTCGACAAGTTTGGAAAAAATTACCACGTATCTTGGGGGCTGGAAGAGGGGAGAGAGCTCGTTTTGCCCGCCTCACCCGTGAATAGCGTATAACGTGTGTACATACGTATACAAGCAACGCTCATGGTGCTATGGAAGACTGACATCATTCAACGATGGGGGTTCCATTCATTTTTTGTACGTCACTTTGAGCAGCCTTGAGGGGCAATTGGATTTGCTCGCTATCTTAAGCGTACAGATACCGATTCAAAGATGAGAATCGTGAACTTTCACGAACGATTCGATCGATCTTGATGAAACTTTGAGAGTTCATTGAGTACGATGGCAGAAAGTGGCTAAGTAATTCACTCCTCCGAAAGTCGATCGAATTTCATGTAAAACAAATATTCCGTTCATCAGCTAGGTTAGATTGCCAGCGGCGACTCCAATTGCCCTTTAATTCACACTTTGAAGTTAAACTAAAATTAGTTCCAAAGCGATGACGGGACGCGACGCGATACGGTATGCCGATTATGTACCATTCCTGCGTATTGTGCTTATAATACCTACATATATCGTCGATATCATTGATTTAATGGTCTTCACGCAGCACGTGGGCCCACCTCCGTGCTTTATTGAATATGTATGTATATACATACTACATATACCTAGTTTGTACATACTTCTGCACGTTCGTGTGTAATAGTTAGTCGCAGTAGATAATTGCAACCAGCGTATTGGGTATCGACGCGTAGGTGCAGCGAGTCTCATTGTCAGTAGCCGTTGACTCTAGAGTCTAGACCTCTCAAAGCTAGTAATCTATTGCCTCCCACGAATATGAAGTACGAGCGTAACCTATACCTGCCACCCAAGACGAACAAACAAACTAAAAAAATCAAAAATTCTTGCTCATTTTCTGCAACCTCCGCACGAAAATTTGTTTTGTGAATCAAGCATATCACACCATACACCAGACGTAATATATCCGGTATTATAATTCTGTCGATCGTTCATCTTCTTTTTACGATTTTTTTTTTCTTTGTTTTCTATAATTTCTACTCAATTTTTTGTATTCCACTTCTGCTCACTCTTATCATTATTTTTCATCACACATGCACGAAAAAGCCGAAGCACGGAAGAGAGAGAAAGAGAATGTCTTTCGGCGGGAAATTTTGTTTCAATACATTATTTATCAAAACTACACCTACCTACCTAAGACCTAATAGGTTTCTACATACATATAACATGTATATGGTATTATAAATATATCTGAAGTATAATCCGCACTTGTACATATGAATACGATCGTCGTTCCGTTGCTCGCGAATTATCGGAGCAATTTCAGCTCGATGAACTTAAAAACTTTCACCAAGGATAGACAGACTCCCCGCTTGTCAAGAGAAATCGAACTGGGTTATTAATTATACATCGGCGATCACTCGGGCGATCCAATTGAAATGGAACAATAAGAAAGAAGAAAAAAAGAGGAAAACAAAAAATGAAATGGGAAGAGAAAGAAGAAAAGAAAAACCGTTCGGCAAACTCGCTCGATGATGACCGATCTTCTATCAATTCCGCTTGATACGCAATCGCACGTATATGTAGTACATACATACATATAGCTATGCCACACATATAGTATAACGTATGGAATTCATGCTGCAAATGAAAGAGAAAAAAAAGAAAAATTTTATGTACCTTTATAATTAGTTATAATCTCCGAACTGCGACTATTACGTGTGTGTGTGTATATATACATATTCGAACGAAGAATTCGTGTTCGTGCGTTCTTCAATTTGAATCTGTGAGAAAAGAATGAGAAAGAAAAGCTAGTAGAACGATGCAGCTATATAATCTGATAGAGAAATTTTTCAGAGATCGTATTTACATGCGTACAAGAATTGATTTGCCGTACACCCGCCTATACCTCACATAAGTTCGATACTTGACTTTGTTACGTCTAACTTGTTACTTCAAATTCCAATATTTATACAGGTAAAATTGGTAAATTGTTCCTACGATACACGAGTACCTATATATACACCTGAAAAAGACACCAGGAAGAGGGAAAGAAGATGAAAAAATAAGGAATAAACGAAAAATAAAAAGAATTCTTCAACCACGAGCAATTCCTGAATATCGGGAACACCTAGCCAGCTGCACTGCAGTAGCACTAACCACTGCGGCGGCCAGAAGCTGTGCATTCGTTGGAAAGTGTGAGGTGTGTGTGTCAATTACATACACCTACTGAAATTAGGATTAATGATGCCGATGCTAGTCGTGAATAATATGCGTTACGATCTAGTCGCGACAGATAATAATTGTTGCTGACATCACGCGACTTTGTAATACCAATGTCATATAACAAACTACAAGCATACATATAGATATACACAGATACACACGTTGGCACACACGTTACGCGATACGCAATCATTATGATTCCATTCTTCTAATAACATACGTGCGATTGAGAACAAATTTGTTAAAATACAATTAATCTGAATATAAAATATCCAACGTATACGTAGTACATGCATGGTATCCCGCTGCAGGGCGGCTTGATCAGGCGGCGCTGTTAAAATTTCCACATAAACCACAATAACGTCAAATAAATGGCATTTGGCCTTTCTAGATTATCGTGGGGGCTTCTCAGGGATACCTATAAAGTAACTGAAATTGATAGACGCTACATAGAAATGTCCTTGGACTGATCTTAAACATGTATATATACCTCATATATAATATATTCACATGGTATGTGGTACCTAATAAATTTGTGCAAACCGATTGCACACGAGACAAATCGAGATTGTCATCTTTCTTCATCTTGTTGTTATTCCGTGAGTGGGTGTGTATCGGTAGATGAAGTAGATATATATATATATATATATATATGTATATACATACATAATATGAAAAATTCAATGACGGTTGATACCGAGGTGCAAAATCCACAATCCGAATAATAAGTTAACCGCAGAATTTCTTATTTTGGTCATTCGTACGTTGGTCAGTATCCATCCGATATTATATACATGCTTGGACGCGAGTTATATGTCTTATATATGCAGTATATAGGAAGAAAAGTGAGCGAAGAGAGTCACTAACCGCGAAAAAAATAATGAAACAAAGATGAAAATAGAATGAAAAAGGGGGCGGGGGGGAAAAAGAAATGCGAGAGGCAGTTACAGACAGAGAAACAGAGAGACGAAGATCGAACGCCGGGGAAAGAAAAAGATAGAGAGAGAGAGAGAGAGCGCGTGCAATTCGCCTTCTATTCTATAGTACCAACCTATACCCCCCATTCGCGAGGCAATTCGAATTACCAGGAAGAGAAAGACGGGCACGGGGAATATTCTGTAACGCGTTTGAAATTGTTCACATTCGTACATATCTGCTTACTGGCGGAATGCCATGCCATTGCGAACCAGACGAGACGAAACGATACGCGTGGCTACCGCGGTTGCGGCTAGTGATGCAGCATCAGGCTAAGAGGAAGAAGAATAAGAATAAGAAGAAGAAGGAGAAGGAGAAGGAGAAGGAGAAGGAGAAGGAGAAGGAGAAGGAGGAAAAGAAGAGGTAGAGTTCAACTTGCGGCCGGTCGTTATAAACGGACGCGCGACGCGGGTTTAACCCTCCGGCGCACAGTGGGCGGAAGGGGCTGAATATGCGCGCGCAATCAACCGTTTGATGCCCTTACATACGACTAATTTGAAATGAAGTACCTGAGGTTTCTTGGGGTCGCTGATTATGAATCTGAACTCAAAATACGGAAATACGAAATAGCGCGTCCAATACGGGTGGCCGAAATCGAAAAAATTACTCGATTCGGACAAAACTCACAGCTCTGGGATTTTTAGGGTCGGTGATTACGAATCTGAACTCAGAATTCGGAGTTTTTGAATGGCAGATCCAATATGACGGAGTGAGATGTCGAAAAGTTTGCTGATTTGCATGGAAATTGGTGTTCAGGGGTTTTGCAGGTCGCTGCAGATTATGACTCCGAAAGCGAAATTTCCGATTACAATATTGCCGATCCAATACGTTGGAGGAGAATGCGAAATATGAGTAGGATTGCATGAAATTCGAAGAGCTTTTCCGTTTGCTGATCACGAGACCGAGCTTACAATTCTCGAGTCCAAAACTTGAATGATCCCAGTTCCAAAGAGCTCCCACGCTCACATTGGGTGAAAACTACTGAAAAAGTACGCATATGAAGCTTGCTCGCAATTGAAACTTGCCAATAACTGCATCATCACGTACGTTTTCCTCTCGCACTCGAACGTTCAAGTTCAAGCTCTCATTCCAGATATTTAGTCAGTTGAAAAAGAAATTATTCCGAAATGTTTCACTCGAAAGGTTACAAGTAACACGAATAGATGTGAAAACGATATGGAGAATTTTTGTTTCATTATTTATGAGAAATACTATATACCTATAAATACGAAGAACATGTTTTCTGCATGTTATTCTATACAATTTCGTCTTCTCGAGACTCGCTGTTAATATATGTATCGAACTCATCATCCCGGCGGTCGGTAATGCAGATATGGCCGCGTTCCATTACCATCGCTGATGAAAATAGGAAAAAAAGCTAATTCTTTAGTTCAGAAAAGTATTTTCGAGTGAAATTTCTCTCATCTCAACCTTCTTTTCCTGGGATTGCAAGGAGACCCGCGAATCCCCGCAGATGGAATAAGATGCCACGTAATCTTCACGGTTTGATTTTCGAATGCTGACAAGATACGGCGGTAAGATCTCTCGCGGCAAAAAATATGCAAACCTTTCAAAATTGTAAACTATATTTCTCTTCGTGAAAAAAAAAACAACAACTCTATTCGACAGGCTATATCTTTTGATTGGCAGAACATAGAAAAGCTGTTTTTTTCACGAAAATTAAGCGTTTTTCAATGCAGTAAATAGATGTACAAAAACGTAACATCGCATCATCTTGTACACGGTTCCATATTGTAAATAGTGAGCTTGAAAATTACGAAACTTTGTGAATAATTTTTACGTTGCGGAAACCCTAAGCTTGATGGTATTTCAAAAGTATCTAAATCGGAAATGTCAGGGCTACAATATTGGTTATCTCCTCTTTGGAGTATCTCAAATGAGTAAGCAAAACTACGGGAAGATTGGAAGAAAAACAATGATTCGGCCAATACGAGCATTTCCAGTCATTTCCGCCCACTTAGCGGCGCGGCGAGCTGCAGCGGACTAATTAGCCAGCTTTGTGGTGTGACGGTATGACGCGGTGGGCACTTAAGATCTGCGGCCTGGAACGTGAAACCTTACGACCGAGGCCTGAGACCCAATGACATCTGAGATAACAAAATATCAGCGTTGAGGGAGGGCCCGTTTATAAATTGATAATTCTATATAAAAAATTTCAAATTCACGCATGGGGCACATCCTCGGCCATTTGTCGTTGTGTATGAGGCATAGATTGTGTATATACCTATATATATATGTATGTATATCCCACACGCACGCACCTATGTACTCGTACTATAGTTAGTTGTGGGCAATATTTTATAGCAATGTAGTCGGACGGACGAATGTACGTACGTACAGGTGTATACAAGGATTTATAATAATTAATCATCAATGGTAATCTGTTTTTTCCGTATATTATTCAGTTCTACAGTTCGGATGACTGAGCGATCGTCACGTAGGTATAACATACATAACATACTCCCGCGGTACCTTACGACTGCAATTCAGATTTATGTTCACACAGATACAAGTTGCAGAGAGGAAAAAAGAGGACGAAATATGAATATAAAAATAGCAAACATTGCGTTAGGATTCGATCGAAATTGTCACCACTGACACCGGATCTGCACTTGCCCTTCAACAGTATATCGTATTTATCCTCCGCAGATTAGGCTAATCTATAATGTATCTCTTCACGTGACACTGTTATAATACGTGCATGCGGCGCATTCGTGAGTACAGGATCATGTGAAAATAATGTCATGATTATTCGCAAGGTGCAAGTTGTTCATAGAACAACGTTAGGGGAATCAAATCGTGGAGAATGATGTCAGTTGCAAGTGTTCGGACACCGGAATAGCCGTGGCGAAAAATCGATTTGTACTTTCGGTGATTTTTGTTCTTTGTACGTTTACGTTACGAACTCCAGAAGCTCGTGACGAAGATTGATAAAATCATGCGAATACGTATTGAACATGACTCTTCCTGTTTGTTAGAAAAGGTAGCGTTTAAACGGTATAACATTCGCAATTTGCAAACATATCTCGAGTCGACAAGATCATACTGCATTTATATCAGTATATGGCTAGATGAGAGCGATATTTGAAGCAGTGAATCATACGATAAGATATAATCAACGCGCCATAATTTTTGCTCGCGCGATATTATTCGGCGGTTCCGTAATTTACTCTAATTTCACATCGTTGTACCAATTAACACTCGACTCGACTCGTTCATTCGTAAATTGGTCGTCTACCAATAAGAGCTGTGTATTATAATATGCGTGAAGTAGGCATTATATTATACCTGCATCAAATATCAAATTTTTACAAACAGTGTAAATTGCGTTGAAACTGTTTTGGATTTCTGGAAATCGGTATGGCTGAAAAGGTACTATATAGGTACATGCATGCATTGTTCTTACCGGACATCGGATCTGCAGTAGATTCAGAATGCGAAACGACACCCGATGCGATAGAATAATAATACCCACGTATTGAAGATGAAAGCAGAGATGAAGAACGTACCTGAAATCAAAAATGAAGAGAAAAAAATTAATGGAAAGAAAAATTAGCCTATAAAATTGAACTGGAAAAAAGACAGCTATACGAGTCAACGTATACGACAAAATCATGGACAATGTATCTTCAGATATAACCAATTCCTTGATCCTAGCCGGGGATTTTTGTACTGACCGGGAAAAAATCCAGATTTTTATTCCGAATTTGTCCTTCGAGGATATATTCCTCGTGATTTTGTTACGTCACCGTTGCAATAAACTTGGTCCTGGCTAAAGGTTCTCTGTAATCGTACGTATAAGGAAAACCGACTGAGCTGGACCAGCTTACCACTGTGACGCCCCGGAGAGGAGTATGTTATAGTTGGAAGTTGAAACAGTTGTAAAAAAAAACTCGATTTCTCGTGGATCAGCGTCGCAGGAGAGAAGACAAGGGCAATGGCAAATTTCCTTCTCGAAATAAATAAACATTGGCCATGAACGAAAGTGTCTGCGGGATGTTAGCAAGGTAATCATCGTCGTCGGCACGACGTGACGCGGCCGACGACTTCCCTAGCAACTACTGTTACAAGTATATATACCTATATAGCTTGGAGATTACAAGTTTGGTAGAATATATAACGAGCCATATTCATGAAACGGTTTTATACCTATGTATATATACTATATACCTATATATATATATCCATACGAAACATAATATTGACGCGTTTAATGAGCAGAAGACGATACGTTTGTGTTTTCATACTTATACATACGCGTGCAGATATACTGTGAATAGTTTTATCGGGAATATCGAGCCACCGCTGGCAATCTAACCTAGCTAACACGGCGAATATTTATTTTTCATCGAATTCGATCGGTGTTTTGAAAAAGTGAAATATCGAAAATCGATCGTGTCGTTTGCGATAATTCACGATTCTCGTTTTCGAAACGATTTCTGTACCTTTGGGATAGCGAGTCCTATGGCACCTTGAGGTAAGGTAAGCAGTGGAACAGGCAGGTGGGTGTAATGTTCATAGAAAAGAGGTAATTAATTGCAGGCTTCAAGCAATACTTATGCCGATCCGACAACTGCACGACGCCGCCGTGAATCAATTTTACGGTAAAAATCAATACCGAGTGATCACCGAGTAAGACTATACCTCCTAATATGCCGAAAGGAAATTCCCGCGAGCTTGTTTCCGACTATCGAGCATCGAGCATCGACCATTGGCGGTCGAAGGTCGCTTACGCCGCTTGTCGCGGACATTCTGCAAAATTTCGTTTCATCGTCGCCGCAATTCATGTTATACAGGTATTTAAATATACGCGTAGATATATTATGTATGTATATACATACATACCTACTGGTGGCAAAAACCCCGAGAAGTAAAAACAAGAGGGAAAAGGAAATGGAAAAACAGCAACAACCAGCCGCTAACTCGAATTAATACACATCATTCTACACCTATGCTTGCAGAATAGTTTCAGTCTTCATAATGGAACAAAAATTTCTCGATTTCAGATATTGACAAGAAGATATACAAGCGAACGGATTCTCGCAGATGTCATCCTCAGTGTTCACGTCTAGCGCAAATTTATATTGAAGGTATCATCTTTCCGTCAAGGTCAGCTAGTTCAGGACTCCCGCCCTCCCGCAGCTCCGCCGTATGGTGATTTTATTTGAATTTCGAATTTGAGTCAAAGTCGTGTCGCGTAGTCTATCGAGAATCCGAATTTAGATGTGAGGGTGCCTATACGTGAAACTTGTTTTCATAAGTGTATCTTTTAGGTATAATAACCTGTGTGATATATCGAGGTAGGTAAAGTTTGGATCGGTAATGTGATATGAACAACCTGATTTCGGGTTGTATTCAATATCGACCAAAGATTCCGACCATTGCAAAATTTTTTCCATCTGGTTAAAATTTTGGGAAATTTCGTATCACTCGCGTTAATTTTTCTTTAAACCACAAAGTTTCAATCGGGCGTCTACCTACATATGTTATATGCATACATACATATATACGTGCAATTCCTTGCGAATCGAGATGTCAGTGAAGGTTGAAAATTTTGTCGATATTCTAGGAGGAGAAAAAAACGGTCATACTAAAGGTATGTGAAAACGCGTATGAGTGTAAAATCTGTGTGCATATTGTGATAGTTTTGTTAACAAATTTCAAATCATTTGAATCTCGTCGAGTTTTATTTACCCTTTCCTCGATCTTGGCGATTCGTTGAAAAATCGTCAAGTTTTGAACAAGAGAGAGAAAAAAGGTGGACAAGATATCGAGATTGAAGAGATATGAAGGAGCGAGTGTATTACCGTACGAGTATTAAAAACGTATGCCGACCTTCGTACTTTTGTCCTGCCGCGTCACGCTGCAGCGTATAGTAGTAGATTTTAAGTAGTGACGCACTGAACGAACGCGGTTTCGTATCAAAGTCATTGCAGTCGTTCACAATAAATGGTGGAGAAAACCCAAGGGAGGAATTAAGAAGAAACATCGATCGTCAACAACAAGACTGCGAAAAGTCGAAAAATCGAGGATCGCGTATCGTATCGTATCTCTCGAAGGAATAATCATCAAGGATGAAATTGAATTGTATAATTATTGAAACGATTCTAAGAGCCTCTGACGTCAGTAATTCAAGCCAAGATATAATATCAAAGAATATAGTATAGTAATAATATATATATATATAGTAGTATATATATGTACAAAATCCAGCAATAAAAAGTACTTCTCTCCAAGTCCATCCACGTTGCTGACATGGACCCGAGCCAACAATTTTAATGCCTAACAAGTGATAAAATAGCTAACTAGTAATCGCGTGAATTCTGCATCGTATCCCCCGGCAAATAGATAGATTAAAAATAAAACCATACGTAACGAAGATTGAATATCGTACACCGTTACAATGTGGAAAAAAAAATACAATTCATTTCGAATTTTAGGTCAAGAAAACTCCGCGCCCAATGGAGATGCAACGAGGTATGCACATACGAACCTGCAGCCGCGCGAATGCACACATACCTACATACTTTCAGCCTGAGTAGAAGCCACATTGCAGACTTATTTGGTTATAGTTCACGGTCGATTTCTGTCTGGTTGTTCGCCTGGGTTTATTATACCGCAAACGTACGTATCATGAATACCTGTGTGCGAACATAAGAATTTATTTTTTAAGGTGCCATATAGGACCCCGCGCTATGTTGAATGTACAGAAACCGTTTCGCAAACGAGAATCGTAAATTTTTGCAAATGACTCGATCGATTTCGACGGAACTTTGAGAATTCACTGAGTACGACGGCAGGAAGTGGCTATAAGTATTTCACTTTTTCGAAACATTGTCTGGATCGGATGTGAATTGAATATTTTCTATGCTAGCTAGGTTAGATTGCCAGCGGGGGCTTCAATTGCCTCTTAAGAGATGAGATTTTACCTCACGCCTACTCTACTCATATACCTACCCGTATATACCTATAATATCTACTACTCCGGTGAACGTGGTATGAAATGATAACAACGTCGAAATGGAATTCTCAACAATATACCTATGCCAGCCATAGCTATTCTCGACATCCCGGAATGAGAGAGGCAGAGAAAACAATACAACAAATCCGTAAAAAGAGAGAAAACAAAAATTCGAAAGCAAGAGTCAAACGTAATTCAATAGAATAAAAATAAAAATGAAAACAAGAACGAAAACTTTCTTTTGAACTCTTCCCCCACGGGGGCTTTTGCGTTCTCATTGAGGGGTCGGACTGTATATATGTATGCCCAAGCGGTTGAATTTCTCGATTCAATTCGTACTAACGGAAGATCCTGGTTAAAAGACTGAAACAACACCAGCCTCAAATTCTGAAGTATCCATAACTTTGTTCAATGGTTTCGATGCTTCCGATACTCGAGTATTTTGAAACTAGCTATTTTCCACCATGTAATAATGGACGCTTCCTACGTATCATATTCGATTTTTTAAACTCAGAGTAAGATTTAGCCAGTTTTTAACAGTACTACCAAAGTCCAGACCTGGTCCTACAAATTTGACTAAAAAGTATTGCAGAACTTGATCAGGAGGATCATGGGTTCAGATCGGGGTTCGTCGATAGGTAAGTTTCGTGATTAATGTATATACCTATGAATGTGATTTGGCAAAAAAGCAATTGCAACATTATACGATATAGGAATCATATGATGCCGCTGTGTAGCGGATGGAAAAACGAGACCCGAACACGACCTGCAGGACGAGAAGAAGAAGAAGAAGAAGAAGAAGAAGAAGAAGAAGAAGAAGAATAGAAGACGCTTTAAAGAAGACAAAGAAGAAGGAGAAGAAGAGGATCAAGAATAAGGTACATACGTGGAGAGTGAGAAATGGAAGGTGGGAGTCCGTGGAGTGGGCGAAGAGCTGAAAGCTATAAGCGCCTTGGGGCACCAACACAATGGTGTAACGATTTTTTGATTGCAAATGCACCTGCAGCCGCTACCTGCCAAGGTCAGTGTCGCAGACTAGCAGCCAGAGTGCGACAGAGACAACGAACTACCAACGTAGCGCGAGTAAGTATGACTGGCCCCAAGAAAGGCTGGCGGGGGCCTCTACCAGTCTGAAGACTGACGAAGAAGGGAAGGTCGTCTCAGACCAGTGCCGTTCTAATAGGGTATACCAAATATTCTCCTAATTGTACATAAGTTGTTTATTCATCTCCGCGTTTACTGTCACGTTCAATTTTCAATGAAAGTTAACTGGAGAAAGAAAAACTCAAAGAAGCTAATGATAAAAATTTCATATCAAAGTTTAGTCAAATAACACCGATATTCATTTTTGATCACACTCAACTCCACAGAAGTTAAGAATCGCTGCTGCAAATGGAATTCTACAACGTGCCCTACGGCAGCAGATCCACGACGTCATTCGCGTCGTATCTTCCAGACCATTTTTTTGCTGGTTTCTCTTTTCTCCTTTCTGTTTGTTAACATCAGAAGAAAATATGAATCCGATCATCTCTCCCCTCCATGCTCTGACAAAGTCTATCTGTATGTATATCTTGATCTCCGTTCTGAAGAACGTGATTCATATTTATAAAACATTCTGATGTTTCCACTGGTGCGATACTCTTATCTATAGGTATATATACTCCAGGTAAAAGAAGACTGAATAAGAATCAGAGAATCGTTCGTATCTGCGTTCAAAATTACTGCATATATAGTATGTAGTATTTATTGGAAAAAATAGGTATTGTATAAGGATCAATTCAATTATTCGAAACTCTTTCGATGAAGGAAACAAATTTTATTCCTCCTCTTCCTCTTCCAGTGATTTTCACCAGAGTTTTATCGCAGTTGCGCTGTAACCAGTGTACCGCAGTGTGCGCGCGAAGAAAGAAAATTCTTTCCGAGAGAGTATGTATAGGTATGTATACTTATGAGGTATATGTAGATGAATGTACATACATCGGTGCAAACAGGGCAAAGACTTCACGAAGTGGAAACCAACCGACGGTAGAGGGCGAGAAAGAAAGAGGACGTCAAAGGAGAGGAAAAGAGGTGAATATATATACATATATAGGTAGGTAGACTCCAGCGCAGAAAGCGACGATCAGCATCAGCAGCAGCGGCAGCGGCAGCGGGCAGACTCCGCAGAGGAGCAAATCGACCGATTACAACCGTGAGGGAGAAAGAGTAAGAAAGGAAGATCCTTTCGCCACCTACGTTAAGAAAGACAGAATAAGAAAGAACTCTGCAGCGCGAGGTGAAGGTATATGCTCGTACCTACCTGAGGTAGAGAATCAAGCGCAGGCTACACGGTGTGTAAAGTTTACGCATGCACGCGCGTGCTGTCCAATGAAACACGGACGTATATAGGCAACCTACACACATACCTAAGTATGCAGTATGTATGTACATGCAAACGAAACGACAAACGCATAGCTATATCTATCTCACGGCAGCGCCATCTTGTTGCTACCTCACTGCAATGTGCAGTACACGGGTGTGCAGTAGCCGGATATACGCACGTATAGGTACAAACATTCACACATTCATGTAGGTATTAATCAGTCTCTCGCTCCCTCTCCTTTTCCTTTCCATCTTCCGGCGTTGGTTTTTAACGAAAAGGCAGAACGAAGAGCGAGAAAGAGGAGGAGATCGAGTGGAAGCGAGATATAGCTATATTGTATCGAAACTCTTCTACGTGATTCGCCACTTCCACTTTTCGATAAACGGTGAAGGAGTGAATATCGGATGAATGTGATGTACTTTGATGGATGGATGGATGTTATTCGACTACGAATAACTGAATAAAAGGTTGCCTCAATTCGAAGACCACCATTAATATATGCACGTGTACGCGTGAACTGCGATGAGCAACGTTTTCGGAAGTGCTATGAAAAACATGCACTCCTGTTTTTGGAGCAAGTCATTTCACGTAGCAGTGCTTGACGGGGTATACTCGCTCGCTGAAACTCGCAAACCACTTTGTGAAAAATGACTCCGGGCTCGACGCGGAAATCTCTTGACACCGTGAAATGAACTTGAAATCGATGAAATGGATTTGATGCACCAAAATCGCTTGGAATTGCTAAAAATTAGGCAAATTTCGGTTGATTAACATGAATTCGTTGGGAAATATGCATAGAGGTATTAAAATCGCGTGCGTGATCATTTGAAACCACTCGCAACCGTTGAAAACAATTTGCAATTGTGATCGCACAAGACCGCGTGAAATCGGTTGAAGAAGTTGCTCGTCGCTCACCGCAAGTGAACAGCTTCTCAACGGTGCAATAACATCTTGAAGAAAATGATATACCGTTCCGTCATGAAAATCAGTTGCATGTTCCAGGCCAGATCTCTAAAATATAGTCCTAACTATTGTACCAACAAAACCAGCACTCCGATATGGCGGGGGATGTTTTATCAGCCATGCCCTCCCTTCCAGTTGTATACTATCAGGTACTCGGTACAAATACGCATGGTGAGTATATTGAGGTGGAGTAAAAGAGGATGGGATACGGGGCTATGGAATTGGCGCAATCCCACGCTCCTCGCGCGGTACACGACTATTCGATTTAAAGTGAATATCTCCGGTATCTCCACCACACGTGCCGTTCGAATGAGCTTCACGATCCACTATGAGTTGTTGGCCCGAATGCAAGACCGGGGGGCACGTGATACCCCGCTTCGCGAGCGCTGCCAAGGCACCTACACCGGGCGGTGGAGAACGGGGGGTCTGGTTTTGCTATCGTAACTACTTCCGAGCTGAAAAATCAAAATGATAAACATGTGTTCCGGTTTTTGAGAAATTTGATTGAAGACAAAAGAAAAGGAAAAAAAAAATATTAATCCAACCGCCGAAAGAAAAGCAAAACCCCCACCAGAACGTGACCTTCGATTCCAGACCGACCACCGATAGTATTCGTGTATGCACACAAACATAGGTTCCACGTTGGCAGAGCGATATAAAAGCGAGTCAGCATGTTTCGGGGTTATACCTGGTTATTTTCTGAATATTTATTCACGAACGCGTGTATACTATGTATGTATATACAGATATTTCCGCGACCTTGAGGAGTGCTAAAAGTCTCACTTTCACTCGAGAGCCTCCCGTATAAATATACGAGAAAATATACTACCTATACAGAAAGTGTGATTCATAGACGAAAAGCATGTGTCCCGTCCCGTACCTCCTCGCTCTACGGCTACCCGAAATCGTTCGTTCATAAATATTGCTTGAATAAAGAAAGAAAGAATACTAAAAGGATGAAGTCTGAGAGTGAAATATCTTGTTACGCAACAGCTCGATCTTCCGGGTATATAATATAGGTATCTCCTCAGCACCGCGCGATGTCCCTTGACACGCATCGCTGGTCACAAGTCATCTAATTTTACATCAGGTAGGTTTATAAGGTGGGTATCGCTAATCTTATGTGAAAATCTCGTGTATAATATGTATCGTACATATGTGGTGATCGATCCCGCACCCAGCTGACTTGCTAACTGTACCCACTACCTGCCTATATTTGTCATTTACATTGTATCGTAGGCCATCGGAGTCGCCGATGGCAATCTAACCTAGCAAACATAGAGAATATCTATTTTTCATCGAATCCGATCAATGTTTCGGAAAATTGAAATACTTAGCCCCTATCTGCCATTATACTCAATGAATTCTAAGAGATTCATCAAAATCGATCAAGTCGTTTGCGATAATTTACGATTCTCGTTTTCGAAACGGTATCTGTATGGCACCGCGACGGAAAGATCAAATGTCACACGAACGATTTAACCAAATTAACGATATTATTCATACATATCCACAATTTGGATTGTTTGATACACGGAATTCTTATTTACATACAATCCCAAAATAAGTAGAAATTATTATGCATGATAATGGTAATGGAGGTGCTAAGTACACACGAATGAGCAAAAATGAAAAAATAATAACAGTTTTTGTTAATTCGAGAGCGAAACGTGAAACATGAAAAATGTACTAATGTGTAGCATGAATAATTATATAATTGGTCGTTATGAGTTGACGAATAAAATTTCGTACGTTGTTAAGCGGCCATTGTAGTCAGCGCGGGCAAACTAACCTAGCCAGCAAGAAGAATATTCATATCCCATAGAATCCGATCAATGTTTTGAATAATTGGAATACTCGGCCACTTTCTGCCATCACACTCGACGAATTCTCAAAGTTTCACCGAAATCGATCGAATCGTTTGCCAAAATTTACGATTCTCGTTTTCGAAACGGTTTCCGTACATTCAAGATGGCGAGTCCCATGGGCACCTTAAAATTAGGGATAAATGCCCAATCTCCTACGCCTAATTGAAAGTTATAGTGGGACACGTATATAGCAAGGTTTACGTGTACATTGGGGACTTATTGCGCCGGAGCCATCCGGATCGGAGTCATGCTTTGAGCAAATGGATAAATGAACTTGACACACACGTGGTCTGTTCCGTTGAAAAAAAAGATCGTATTTAACCTTGACACCATCCCTCAGCGTTTATGCCCTACCGCAATATTATATACCTACTACTCATACTGTCAAACGGCCTCGAGCCAATTCAATTTCTACACGTCCACGTCGCGTCGCTGGGTCGCGCGCCCGCCGCGCCGCGCCGCGCCGTTCGACTATGCAGAGATCTCTGCCAGGCAGAGGGGTCAAAATAGACTCGTGTTAATACTACCTAATATAATAAAACACTATCCGTAATAACAGTTTTACTATTAACTAACACGACCGCAAGTGGATATAATACGTTACCACAAAGATTTGACCGCAGGCAGGTATGTATATATATGCATGCATACGAATACATGGGATGGATGATAAACCATGACCGGCGAGAAGAGGACGAGGAGGAGGAGGAGGAACTCGTCACTTTCCGTCAAAACTTGTTTGTCACACGAAGTTTGGTTAACCACGAAACCAAACGCTTCCGTCGATGTAGAATGCGGGAGTAAAGAGGATGAGGATGAGGAAGAAGAGGATTAGCCGTATGATCCACGATGATCCACAAAGATCCCACGAAGAGTGCGTTTGATGAAAACAAAATTGTTAACGGGGTCGAATTACGAATTATCACGATGTAGCTACAAGTACTGCGTACACATAACATCGTTTCCATACCAAATTTAGAGTCATAGCATGATATTGTACAGCGATCACGTCAGAGTCTCATTTTCATTTATAACTTAAGGAACGGATCGAGCTTCGATTGCATCGACAACAAAATTTATAGGGCCGAATAAAAAAGCATTTCGTAACACGTACGTATACGATACGCCTACCTACTACAATCGTTTCATTTCATTTCATTTAAGTTTCCGCGGCCTCGATGTGAATATCTATTGTTATTGTCTGCATGATGAACAAAGAAATCATTGGTCACTGGGGCTCATATACGATAGACGACAGTGTGCATACGCAATTATGCTTCTGTTCTCTTCATTTTAATTTCTAATCGGTGTACATTACTATTTATAGTCTCCACCCTTCAACGATGCCTCGCTACGCACACATGTACATGTTATACTCCTCGACTTTGAGCCCTTTTCAACATGCATAGATATAATGTGTCACAAGTATAGGTTAGGTACACACTACGAATACGAGTAGGTACCTGATCAATGCAGCGCATAGGTACTCGAACGAACGTATTATAGCTATCTGAGCATAAACTTTATTACACGTTCAGGAATATCCGGGAGGCCATGCGACGAGAAGCCATTAACACAATTTGAAATATTGAGCAATACTCTGCAGTCGTCGTTTGAATATCTGTACGTACGATCTGTATGTAGGTATAGTACCATTAACTGAAAAATGTAACGAGCGGTATGCACTGTACTGTACAGCTCATATCGCGGCGGTTAGGTTTTATGCGATGAAACTGAAAATTTGTCACGCCGACGCAGCGAAATGAGAGAAGGAAATAAACAATAATAATGATCATGACAATATCGGCGGAACTTCACTCGACGGAGGAGGCAAATCTTGATTTTTCTTTCGGGACGCCGAATTTCGTCGCGAATTACCATAATCGCGAAAAAATAAAATCATGATTCTTCTTCAAAGAGAAACTTTCGCCCGATAGGTATTATTTTGGTGATTCTGTCACGTTGATATACCATTTCGAAAACCTGCAGACAGTGTTTTTCCATTTGGGGGGGGGGGGGGGGGGGGGGGGGGGGTCGCCGCAGGGGAGTCGGCCGTGAGCTTAAGCCTGAGTTTCCGGGACTGGGAGCGTTGTCATTCGGCCGTCATTTTGAAAATAAGAGTGCAATTCGTGTTTTGATTTATGTCAGTGACCGTCGTGGGTCTAACAAAAATTTTGTGCACAACATTTTGTATAGATAATACAATTATCTATAACTAAGATCCATAACGTTTTGGGGTAAAATTAATAACAGAAAAGTAATGAGCGGAAAACGATGAGAATTGAGAGGATACAACAATAAAAATGCTTCCCAGCAATTCTATGTTCGACACTCCGTAACTTTTTTGTTATTATTGTTACCTGGGAAAGTTGCATATCAAAGTTGTGGATAAATTTTACATTATCTACCGAGTATATTGTTGATAATGAAATGATATTGTTTCATGTTCGCACTGGCTACCGAAACGTCAGAAAAGTACCGGAATATGGACGCGCGGCAGCCCCAATAAAGCAACTTTTTCATGCATGCGTTATAGGAAATATAGTACCTACAGTATGATATTTTGCGTTTCTTCTTCCTGAATTCACTCTCGTTTCCATCGTTTCGCCTAGCCCTAGGTTCCCTTACTCGCGGCAACGCGTTCAGCCAATACGGTGGCCCGGGGCCTATTTTTGATTGGCTAAACGCGTTACCGCGAGCGTTTATCCGCGCGGAGGCGCGTGCATGGAAACCGAGGGTAACGCACGACTCTCGTTTTTCTTAACCGTTGTGCGTATCGCACGTTTCTCGGCTTGCATCGTTGCGCCTGTCGCCTGATCTGTTATTTCACCTTATCTATCGCTGTGCCGTTCATTAACTTATGTGTCGCTGCAGATCGTTCGTGTGACGCGCCTGCCTGCAAAAGGTAGGCCTTTCTTTCGCTTTCTACGACCACCCGGCATTGCACGTTGTCGCCCGCCACGCGGTCGACGATCGTGACGACGCGTCTCTTTTCTTTTTCTTACGACGGTTTGTCGTGGAAATTTCTTATCATTAATCCGGTGCCTATACTCATATCGTTACCGGTCTGAGTTTGAATTTTGATTGCCGAAGCCCCGAGGTCCACCTGAAATTCGTGTGCCGGTTGTTATACGCGCGCAGAAAGTGTGAGTGTCTCGCCGAGAGTAAGAGTGAGAGTACCTCCTCCTCCCCTGGAGTGTCTCACCAAGGCGAGCGTGTGTGCAAGTGCCTACCCTCCTGCCGCGGCCTGCCGCTTGAGTATCAGTCGCACGTTGTAAGCGTATCTATCCCATCATATCGTAGTGTGGCACAGCGTAGCGCGGCTATTTTGCTTTGCTCCTATGTTTCTTTGATTTCAAGTTCTCTGTTCGTTACATCATAGCTGATATTAAGGTGCCGTACCGCATCGCCTATCTTAACCTAACTTCATATCTTTCTTTTGCTTCTTATATTTTTCTTATCTATACTTTTCTTCAGCTGCACGGCGATCGGTACGCGTAACCGCTTCCGGTGCTTTAATAAACGCTTCTTTCTCTGTTCATGAAATTCTCTGTTCCCGATTGTATTTGCTTTCGCCTTCTCGTTCCCATCCCCCTGACCACCAGCCGAGTTCTATCTCAACGTAGCGTCTTTTTCTATGAACTTGGCTTCCTCTTCTTTTCTATCCGTACCTTTCTGGTGCCTGGCGCTCAACTCTTTCCATCCGCTTTTTCTGTCTTTTTCTCGTTTGTCTCAGAGTTTGGGTACCTGGTTTTGTGCGTGGGTTCGCGGCTTACCTTTCCCGGAATATTTTGCGGGACCGGCTCGAATTTAGCGTTACAATACATACTTCTTACGTATATATCTACGTATATATTGATCTGTCGTAGCCGCGAGCGTGATGACGCCGTGACTCGATTAAGAGCGTGACAAAATAACTGGATGATCGTTACGCGGTTGATTAATTAGGTATATATATATGTATATATACCTAAACTTCTGAAACTATCCGGATTCTCGCGGACATTGCAGCGGCGCAGCGGTATAGACATATAAGCCGTAAATCCGAGAGGGCGTCCGATTGCGAGACAGGTCGTACGATTACAGAGAGTTAATTGTAATTTGGCAAAACCTGCGATTTGGAAATTGAAGTTTTTCTGATAAAATCGAATTTATAAAACGGCTGCAGTAGAAATCATGTTATCCTGCACTTTAGAGAACAAACAAAGTTTCATCCAAATCGCGTATAACTTTTTGGAAGATCACGGGGCATTTCGACTCGCCATGTTAAATGTACAGCAACCGTTTGGAAAACGATAATCGTAGATTTACGCAAACGACTCGATCGATTTTGATGAAACTTCGAGAATTCGTCGAGTAGGATGGCAAAAAGTGGCTAAGTACTTCGCTTTTCCAAAACATTGTTTGGATTTGTTGGAAAATAAATATTCTCTATGTTGGCTAGGTTAGATTGCCGGCGGTATCACCGAATTCCCCTCAACACGGCGCTCTTACATCTGGTAAAAAAATAATGTAAATCTTTGCAATCCCAAAACAGCTCGTACATATGTATACACCAATATTGTATCAGAAAGATGGAAGATCGATTATCAAATTATCCAATATAAACGCGACATTTGAGAAACGGCTATTAATAAACGTACGCTCTAACCAAAAGTCTGAATCGCACGGTATTACATTGCCGAGGTCGTTAGGCAATGGTGCGTGCGCTTCTCTTCTCTTGGAGATAATAAATATGCTGCAGCCTTCCTCCTCAGCATGTGCCCTGTACCTTTGAGTTTAGTAGGAGAAAGGATGCGTGGTATATGGTCGTAACCTACCTCAACTGCGGTGAACAGCTGTTCAAATAGAGCTTATTCTATCTATACAGCCGAAAAGAGACCACATAATTTCTATGTATACACGCCAATCATCGCTGTGCATACATACACACGAGATGCATAACCTCGGAATCGCGTTCGCAAGAATTTTCGCCCTTTTCATTTGTCAGGAGAATAATCAATAAAAAATGAATTCATCCCAACGATAATCTGAATTCCGCATGATCCTGTAACATAAGAGGATGATATCCTCTGCTCATTCACAGCGGAGTGTTTTCAACTTTGAAATAAAGGTGCCCCGGCGGGAGAAGCCGGCGAGCTATGACCCCGGCGAAACTACCTGCGGACAGAAATCCTCCACATTCCAAAAGTCAAGGACTATACTTGACGCTCGACGTTTATAGACCCGCCAGGTAGAGAATCGCACACGACCGCACGCGCATGGATACTCCTCCCTCATACATATACCAATTCCAAAGTTTCTCTATTCAATTCTCAATACTCACACTCTATGTGAGGTATGATCACGGAAGAACGGGGGGGGGGGGGGGGGGGGGGGAGGAACAAGAATGACCGTACGTCTGACGAATCTGTCTTATTGAAATTGGAATGAAACAATGAGAGGGAATAATGGAAATCGATTCTACACGCAGGCACGCCGGTATCAGACGATATTGTACACATGTGTTCGTGTCCTGTGTGACTCGACTTGTAACTTCAGCAGGACGGACAGCCGTCTGGGTGTTTTCTGTGATGCTAGCGACTGCAGCAGGAACGGAAGTATGGGGTGAGTGTAGGGGCGCATAGCTTCGGGTCCGTCGACCCCTTCTCTTCTTCCTTCCTTCCTTCCTTCTTTCCTTCCTTCCTTTCTCTCGTCTTCTTCTTCGCATCGTAGACAAGCGGTTTACAACAACGAGCCTATAAAAACAGGGGTCTCCGACATTCCCTGGGCGTCTGACAATGATATTCGAACAATGCTTTCAGTCCTCTGCCACTGCTGCTGCTGCTGCTGCTGCTGCTGCTGCTGTCGATGCGGTGATTCAGTAACGTGCGTAGTTGATATACTCGGCGTTATTACACTACTGCGTATCTGTTATAGGAGGCGAGTGCCGCGGTCGCGTCCGCCGCCTTCCCCTATGCAATTCTGCAGGTAGGATACAAGGTGCAGGTTTGACCTTATCGTAGAAAGTTTATGTGTTATATGTAGGTATAATATATACATATATATTTATTTTACATCGTCGCATGTACATCCACACGATATTCCGCATGAGTGCCATTTTCGTCGAATTACCATGCGCGACTGTACCTACCTACCTTCCTACGTAGGTATACATGTAGGTATGATAAAATTATCAGATTTCCAACCAGCGCGGCGCGAGGCTTCTCCTTCTTACGTAGGTAGGAGGCACTAGTAGTATAGTAGTAGCATAACAATATGCGAAAAAAGTTATTCCTCCCCCAGACTTGGTTCCACGTTTGTGACCTTATCGTTCCCTGAGCATTGCGTTTATAACCCACGGTCATTTTTCTTTTTTTTTTTTTTTTTTTTAATGTATAATGTAGATATTTTTACGAATTCCCTCTCCTTCTTCTCCTTCTTTGCTGCTACAAAGGATAAGCACCTATAATACAGGATGCGACTAACTCGAGTTTCTCATTCTCGCATAAAAGCCAGCGTTTTATAAGCCTACGGACTGGGATCCGGGTTTCTAGGTATATGCCGAAACGGATACGATCGAGTCCTTTTGTGGAGCTGCTGTAAAGCACCTCAGCATCGCGTTCGAATTTTCTACGCGCGCAACGAGCACGTAGTAAAAATATAGAAGAAGGTTTGCGAGGGCCATAAGCAAAGATCTATTTCCAAACGACGTGTTCACTCCAGGAGGCCACGACATCAAGTTGGTTTTTTGCATGTATCGCGTATTACAGCATAAGTATAATATTACATACCACCTATGGAAAGAAAACTGGCCATAAATCATTGGCGGACGGTAAGTGTACTATAACTCATGTACAGGTATAACTTTCCGCGAGAAACCTCACCGTCTACGTCGATCAAAATCGATTTCCTTTTAACTTCGGTGGAGATAAATGATCACGAAGATTTTTGAACGCAATTGAGCCGAATTGTAAGATACGATCAATATATATATAGTGGAGGATGAATGTTTCTAAGTAAAGGTAAGAGAAATAAATCCGCACCAACATGAGTTCAACCTCAATCTTTCCAAAGAAGCTGAACCGATGTGTAGGAGAAAAAAATTCCTACGCTATGAGAATGAACAGATTTTCTTAATTTTCATTTTTCACGAGTATAGTGAGCATCGACTCGCTTTCCCTTTGTTCGCTTATGCTCGGTGCACAGATATACTCTAGAGATATGAATGCATAAGTATACTACACAAGTGTAGCTCGTGTGTAGGTATATAAGTACATGAAGCGGCGAGGTAAGGAGAAAGAGAGAAAGAGAGCGAGAGAGACAGAGAGAGTCAGAGGAAGAGTTTCCGTGAATTGATGATAGAACAAAAACGAAAACAAAAACAAAAACGAAAAAGCAAAAAATTAGTTTAACCGCGTAATAATTCGCGTGCAGCTCGACGTCTTTACACTCTTTGACAGGTTTCTACGGAGCCGCTTATAACAGACGCTTTAACAGGCTCGTTAGTCCGCCGGATCCAAGTACCCGAGCGTTCCAACGAAAGTCGTAAACACGATTTTTCACCATTCTATAGATTTGTGCTTCCTCTAATCACTTTAGCTCGATGAAAATAAAGAAACGTCAATTTACACAATTCTGGGCGCGGCGGAAAAGCATTAGCGTTACTATTCAAATAACCGGCTACATTTCATTTATCAAAATAAATTATTTCTCAACACTACAGACAAAGTTTTCTCCAACTTGCCCTCGGTGTCCACGCACAGGCCGGTGATCCAGGTTCAGCGAGGCACATTCTATGGAGAGATTACTCGAGAAATTGTGAAGCGAAAAGTCCATTGGCAAAAATTCCTGTAACCTCGGGTTTTCAAGCAACAGAGGAACGAGGTTGACCTCGGATCTGCGAGTGAACACAGTCTTTGCACACTGACAATGAGCATATCTGCGTTGTGATTGGTTGGCTTGAATATTCTGTAACTCGCGAGCTATAGGTCGCAGAAATTTTCAGCAAAGAACTCTATGTAATGTCTGCTTGGACAGTTTGTTTTTCGGAGCACGTTCCCGGCGTGCGTAAAGAACCGTATTTCCGCACTCGGGCGGAAAGTTACTCTCGCGAACGGTGCGGGAAAGTACCTACTTTCCCGCACTGGTACGGAAAATGACTCTCTTCGACGGAAACAACGTGAGTTTCATTCGACTCGGAACTGTATGTGAACCTGAAACTGTCGATTCAATCGTGCTGGATCCACTATCGCACAATTAGCTACACGAACTATACTGACTAGTAGATTGACTAACAGAGCCAGTAGATGAACCTTATCGTAGTTTTTCAGGTTTCAAGATAATTTCAAAATAACTGTAATAGTATATATACCAACCTACTCGCACGGGAATAACAAAACATCGATCGATGAGCCATTTTTCTCGGGTAGATGAACAACTGATGCGAGATGCGTTTAAAAATACACGTATGAAATGAATTTTTTTTTACCAATTTTTACGGATAAAACATTATTTTCGAGTCAAAGTTGGTAGATATACTCGTTAAAACCTGGCCAGTCCCAGTGGCCCAGTTTATATGTATACGTTTCAAGTTACATGCATATACTATATATACACTCGGGCAGGGTAACGCTGCAGGAAATAATCTCACGGCGTTTGATAAACAAGCAGTAAAAAGCGCAGTGCACGTAGTCGGTACATCCGCCAAAGCGCATTCGTTAAACGTATATACATACCTGCATACGCATACGTATTTAATATATACGCATGCTATACATTGGAATTCATTTCCATGATTTCCGTCAGATTCGTGCTGCGCGGCTGAAGTTCTACAACGTTGACGGAACAAAATCACGGAAAACAATATCAATAACTCAGATTCACTCTCCGTGAAGTAAAATCGGGATTTTTCATTATTTCGTGATATTGCGAATTCGCAAATTCCCGCGACTCTCTTCCGCTAACGTTATCCGGCTAAGCTGTGTGTCAAATTTTGGTGCTACAAGTCCCGATTATATCTCTATACAGTTACCTAGCGCGGGACTAGGAGAACCGTCATCACTTACCTGTGTAGGCGTTTAAGTACCTAACAAACTTGTAGTACCTAAGTAAGTGCGGTAATGTTACAAAACGTTTAAACTCGTCCGTAGCTTGGTTCTTTAGTCAAACATAGGTATATATAACCCTAGTATAATACAAAAACCGCAAAGAACCGGGATGAGCAAGTGCAGGTAGTAGTGTTTAACGCACATAGAAATGAAATGAAAAGTAGATACCTAGATACATACAGGTATATGTATATTAAATGGAGGTACAGTACATAATTTATGGGAGACTCACTCATAGGTTGTGGCCATAACCGTATACGTGACAATTGGGACTCGAACAGCACTGCAACGTGTAAGAAATATATGAGGATACAATACGTGGTAGGGTAGGTGGTAAGGTATATGAAGTTCACCGTGATCCGCATCGCATCATCCGCATCCGCATCCGAACGCGATCCTTATTTCTCTCATTTCTTTGTTTCTCCTCTCTAGAGTTGAAACATGGTATGTACCTGTACGTGTATCACGCGTGATCCCCGGCGGCTCAACACTGCAATGCGTGATCTAAGATGAGCTAGATTTCAGCAAATTACATTTCACGCACGCCCCTCGTCCCGTACACTAACAATAGGAGACGTATAGCTTGAATAACGCGAGTAGGTCGTACCGTGTACAAGATAGATCTCAGATCCGATATAGAGTAGGTATATATATAGTTGAAGAATACATCTGATATGAAAATCTCCGTTCCGTTACCCGTTAGACGCCTCCTTTGACGCCGACGCGACGAGGTATCGAGGAGGACGATAAATCCGTTCAGGAGAATGCTCGAGGGGAGGGACTGCTGCCTGATATAAACGGAGTCTCGACCTCGCGTCCCGATAGTAAGTATCAGACGTCGGTATTAGAAGTACTCGCGGTTGTAGTAGGAGTATGAAAATATCCAGCCTAAATCGTTACGTCCGATGCGATGTGATGCGATGCGATGCGACAATAGAAGAATCGAATGCCGACTAGGCTATTGAGTCACACGACGATCATATATTAACATGTTTTACACGCCTTCTACCCCCTTCGCCGTTGCAGTGCGCACAACTACTTATACCTAGTGGGTGTCGCGAAGAGAGGCAACGACAAATTTACACACCGACAAATATATATCAACACAAACGGACACGCACGCGCGCACACGCACACACACACGCACACGGGCAAACAACGGTTAAAAGCCGAGTCGTTGACCCGTGTATATACGAAACGTTATAAGGAGGCACAAGCCGCAGCACACACAGACGACACACAAAAGGCATTCGAATACACGCATAAACTGTATTACCTGCCTAGTTATACCTATATATACCTATACACTTACCTAAGGGCCCCGAGCTGCACGCGCTGTACAGAGTTCGTTGCACAATGATTTTACTCCAGCGTTTACTCGCGTTATTTTTGCTCACTTACTCGCACTTACTGCTGTGCCTAGGCCACTGCAGTTGTGGGGGATCTTGTATTGCGTTCACCTGTACTATGTAGTATAGGTACATGCATACATGATTTTTCAGTTATGAAGAGAATTGTTCAACGGGGGAAGAAGGCACATCATCCGCCGGTAGGGCCGAGCCCCGGCGTCGGAGGTTTCGCAAAATTGTGTAAAAAACAAACTAAAATTCCGAATTTTTCTTCATAGACAAAACAAAATTTCGCCCGATATTTTCACTCGTGATTATTCTTCTTTTACGTTAACGTCGAAAACTTGAGCTTCGTAGTCCAGGACGCGTTGCCACAATAGTGCAATGTTGGAACGCAACGCTTTAATGAAAAACTCGCGACGGTTTCTCTCGATTTAGCCGCCGCAGATCTTCATTTCTCTCCCTCCCTCTCTCTCACTCTCTCGCTTCTGCAGCCTCGGTCTCCTCATCTCTTTGCAATGTGTATAAACAGCTAGCCAGGCAGCCAGCCAGTCAGTCAGTCAGTCAGTCAGTCAGTCAGTCAGTCAGTCAGTCAGTCACTCAGTCAGCGAGAAGGTATACAGTTAATTAAGGGTTAAAGTAACGGCGGTCGCGGACTAGCCTGACCCGACCTAACATAAACCTAACCAATCCTAACCGGAGTATGACTGCTAGCATTAATGCAATCCCACTTGCATCACCGGTATATAACCTACTTTCAAATACATCACGCATATAGGTAGGTATGCACATACTCGCGATATGCAGATAAGAAGAGGGCAGTAGAAGATGAACTTCATGGAAACAGTCACGAAACAGAAGAAGAAGAAAAAGAAACGAAAGCGTATAGGGAACGTATTTCACACGCGTGCACACCAATGTATACCAACGTAGCAGCTATACAGCCATAAGAATGATCGAAATTGTCTAGAGAATTATTGTTAGTAAAAGAATAATACTGTACTTCCTTTACATATTTTCTTTCATATTTTATACAGAAAAAAAGAGGTGTGAAAAAAGCATGCGTATACATAATATGTATCCTATAGTACATGGTTTATGTAAGAAGAGAGTGCAAGAGTGAAAAGTGTGTGTGAGTAGTTTTTTTTTTTTTTTTTTGCTCTGTTCTAGGTATATCGTGTGCGCCGTTATAGTGCCCACGGGGTATCGAAGCTAGTAAGTGAGTGAGTGTGTAGGTATAAGCGAATAACCACGCGATTGAGAGATCTCTTTACGGAAATAAGAAGCCCAAAATCTGCGATCTTAGGCATCGTGGAGAAGCGGAAAGATCGTCGTCATAGGTGCATATGATCGTACCGGGCGATGTAGAAACATGCATGCGCATGTGTAATACTATTGGAAGTAGCTGCAGTGTATGTAGGTATTATACCTATTATGTGAAGCGTGACCTAAGGAGTCTAGTCATGTTTTTGATTGCAAGTTGGTATCGTACGTATCCACGTAAACGTCAATATATATACATATATATGAAGAATGGATAGATCTCTATGTATGGAGTTTGGTCGACGAGCGTTTCACGTCCTAAATATCGGGCATCAAGTTTCACCGGTACCTATAGTAAGTGACACAAACCGTGCACGCGCCCGAAAAAACTTACGGGATGGACGGACACGCGCGTTGCGTTGCATTGCCTTGCGTTGCACGAGGCTCTGGCGCAAACCAAATCGTTTGAACTTTAACTCACGTTTATTAAGGGAAAGGGCCGTTACTACATTACCAACCTAACTGTCCACCTCCTATACCATACGTGGCTATGAAGAGCTATAGGAGCAACGATTCCGAGCACGTCGACCACCGCATAGATTCCACCATATCCTATGTAACATCCGAGCTCTCTTTAATTTTCAAACATATACCTATACATTATATAGGGCACATATACAAGATATCACGCCCATCTATAGTTATATCTGATCATAAAATTATGCGTCGTATTGCGTATAATTTCCCTCGATTCTTCATTTTCCACAACAACAACAGGTATGCACGTAACATTTGGAATGACGATGTGCGTGTACAGGACAGGCACACCCCTTGCGTGAAATACGGAAGATGATAATGCGTATGGTTTATCAGATAATTTCACGATTCGCAAATATTGGGGGTATCAAACCGCCAAAGAACAAAGTATAAGTCTATAATACCTACTTTTTCCCGCATCATCTTCTCCTCGATCTTCTACACAACTCTTCCAAGTTTTCTCTCGACCAACTCAATGTATAGGCTACTGGCTAACTAGGCATATGCGCAGGGCCTCGATCGAACCCTTCCGTGGATGAATATGCCCGCCTCGGTGTATGATGAGCATTCTCGGCATCCACATTGAAATTTACATTAGCATTCCACACTCTTTACGGAATAGCTATGAGTTGTTCTAGTAGCGTCACCTCGGTAGGTATATACGTACAATGATGTCACAGGAATTCGTATTCTCAGTTTTTTTATTTATTTTTTTTTTTGTTTTTCTCTTTTTCTCTCCTTCTAATGCGAGTTTCAATCCACGTAATATACCTGAGTTATATGTACCTCTGTATAACTGTTACCTACTCCCGCAAGTCCTTCGAGTGCGCAAGTATGTATAACGTCTGTATTAATTCACGCCAAAAAGCGTGCACATAGGTATATGGATAATAATAAGTAGGTTTCGATCATAATGTGTTTCAAAAGTGAAAATAATAATACCTATATATATTTCTGACTACCTGAAACCGGATGCGTGGGCGCGTGCGTTCCAATATCTATGTACATATCTTATACCTATATACCCTACGTACGGTTATTCCGATCGCGACGGTTGGTTCTCACCATTTCATACGTATTCACTTATATACGGCCTGTATAGTAGCTGTATACTATATACACACCTACACCATCCGCCGGGCTAGCTATTCACTCGTTTGGGTCGGGTCAGGGGAAAAGATGAAAAAAAAAGAATAAACAAGACAAGAAACGGGAACCGTGTTACGTATACATAATATCCTCGTATGTCTGATATCGTAATACATACATATATATATATACATATATATATATATATATGTATGCACATATGTGTATATAAAGTACATAACGTCAGCTAGATAGGTATATTGTAATATCCGTAACACGCGACCGTATGAATATATGTGCGCAATACAGATATAACGGCGGTATGCTCATATGGACGATAAAAAATACACCGTGCATCAATTGGACTGATTGGTAAATTTATGTGAGCTGACAAGGGTTTCCTCTGGGTTTATCGAAAGAAGTAGAGAAAGAAGAGGAAGAATTAGGAAAGAGACAGGAAAAAGTAAAGTCCAACAAAATCATGAATAAATGGACGAATGAATGAGTAAATGAATATATAAAAAAAACGAAGCATATATCTCAATTCTCCGTTCATTTTTACACAAATGCGGCAGCACGATCTCAATTTAACGTCAACTCCACATATATTTATGTACGTGTATATATATATATATATATATGTAGAAATTTCTATGAGGCCGGAATTTGATTGTATGCAACGTTAATGAGGTGACAAAAAACACGGAAAATTGACATCGGGTGAAATGTTTTGGTCAAAGAGCCGCCGCGGCGCGGGCGTTGGGGAATCCCCAAAATCGGCAGAGAAGAATACCGGATTTTTCATCGTCGGAAAACGTCAGTGTATATTATCGACTACTTTTCGTGATTATGTTCCGTCGACCGCTTGATAAACTTCAGCCTCACGCTCGTCTTCACACTGCAAAGTAACAGGAATGTACGCGCATACAGACGTTGTATGTATATACATACCATGATACCAACCACTGATCGGAGAATCGAATGATGAATGAATCCCTCTGTGTAAATTACAAATGAAATAACGAGACGAGAAAATTCATATCCGAAGCGAGTTGGTCAATTATAGAGTATAGTAAAAGCACGCATACGTTCTCGTACACGTGATCCTACGTGACGCGATCTAAGAAAGGTAGTATATATATATATATATATGTATATGCAGGGCGACCGGTGATCGAGGCCCGAGATCTTCAACGGGGTATTCTTAATTAGAGCCGGGATCAAGAATTGATAATCAATTTTTTGCCAAAATGCATATTAAGAGTTTTTTCTTACGGTCCATCCAAAAGATGGTAGCCGCAATGACACGCGTTCCGAACGTCGCGTCGCGCGTCGCGTCGCTGAGTTCGGTTGCGTGCCCCTCGTTAGTTTCCTCATATTCCCCACGTCGCGTCGCGTCGCAAGCGCGCGCGTTCCATGTAACGCGTGTAATCATTGGCTAATCTTCGGTCGACCGTAACGAAGAACAAAAAAACCATGCATCATTTTGGAAGAAAAAAAATTGATGAGAACGCTTCGATCCCGTTTTCAACTGACAAATGTCCCGTTAAGAATCACGTCGTCGATTCCGGGTCACCCTGTACGTCACCGTGAAAAGAGAAAGAAAAATAGGGGGAGGGGGGAAGAATATGATAAAACTGCAGCAGACTTCTCATTTTTCTTCAACCTCCCGCAATGAAACTATACGAACATACCGCACATGCGTGCAGTATATATACGTACGTAAAGATAAACTTTCAAAGTACATATACCTACGTATATAACTGCACCTACACCCGTAAGTCGGAAAATGAAGAAGAAAAAACCGAGATCCAAGTGTAAAAAATACCTAACACATCAGCAACAAAGTATATACCCCGATGAGGAATAAAAATACGGAGGTATAATCATATTGTGAATAAACACAAGTTCGGCAAAATCTGCGTAGATACATGTTATAAACACTTAAACCATATACGCCTATGTACATACATGTATGTGTTACATCGAAGGGTACAATAACCGCTCGCGCTTGCATCAGACCTCTGAACTTTTATGCTACAAAAGATTATTTTTCCGACGTTAATTTTCCCTCCTTTTTCCCTTTATCCCTGTTTCCCCCCTCCTTTTCCGTCATTACGACCATTTCCTCCGGCGAGGGCAGCGCGGACTCTTATTTCCCGAACTCTCGCCATGCAGCAGGCGATTCTCGTTCGCTTTCCATCCCAAATAAATAATATATATGTACATATATATGCATATATATGATCGTATCGTATGTATACACGTATAATAAGACGCTTGGCTCAATACTCTATAGAACATCGGGTGTATATGTACGCGATGCGTATGATATATATATACATGTGTATATATACACACATATACAGCGGGAGATACTGTGGCGACGGCGACGTCGGCGTCGGCGGTGGGTGGTGGCTGGTAATTATTAGTCTTTCTTCATTTTTTGTTCTTTCCTCCCCCTGCGCCCTCCGCCCACCGCCTTCCGCGGCCCCGTAAGCTTCGCTGCACTCTCATAACGTCAAGTCTCTTTTCTTGGCGACTGTTTACGTCTCGGTTGCAAGAGAGCAACGGCTGCCGTTGGCTGCTGCTTATATGCTGCTGCACTGGACCCATAGCTGCGGAGCTACTACCCTCATATACAATATTCTATATGTATATACTGCCTACCTGCCTACGTATAAACCCACGCACCGTATCTTTTTGCATACCTTGGGGATGGTGGCGGATGGGTACCTGTACTACAAACATACAATTTTCTCTCCTCATAAACTTCTCCTGCATATACATGTATGTATATATATGTATACACACACGGTGACAATAATCGTTATAATTATCTACAACTATACCTACATAATCGCTTAAGTATTACGTACGGTTTATACCTTACATACAATATACAAGTGTGCGATATAATACACAAATCCAAGCATACATCCATATAAAATCTGCAGGTATATTTCATAAATTGACTTCCCGTTCGATTTCAACTTTTGCGAATTCACCACCGGGGTATAAAAAAAAGGCGGTATAAAACTTCATCGTTATCGTACCCCTCCGGTATGCGTGATATATGTATGTATACATACATCTATCCATTTTTTTCAACTCATATTTCTTAATTTTTTTTTTTTTCAGTTATACGCAATATGCTATGCATATCACATACGGCATACCTCAATATATCTGTTCGAAATATCAGAGAAAAAAGAGATAAAGTAAAAAGGAAGAAGAAACGAAGTTAATCGGAATATATGTACTCGTACACCCGTGTATGTATACCATGTACGATACCTATGCCTATATATAGATTTACAGATTTTCTTGATGATGGATTCACAAATTTTCTAATTCATCGTTATTTTCCCTGTTTTTCTTCTTTCTTTTTTTTTTTTTGTTCCTAGTTTTTTTTTTGTTGTTTTTTTCGTTCTTCCGTCGCTTTCTTATCTCTGTCCCTCTCCTCCCTCCCCTTTCGTGAAATCGCACAGCACCTCTATAAAGATAAACGAAGGACCTTGAAACGGAAACCTTCGCCGATGACTCATCCGCGTCGACATAGCCCCCTCGCGTGAAACGGGCAAGTTATACGTAGATTATAATTCGTCGTCCTGAATCTTAAGTTCTTATAAGGCATGATATGTATGTATACCGCAAACGCGCGGTAAGCTCACGGGCCCGAGGATTATGACGTTTATAACAACGAGGCAACAAACCTAGAAAAAAAAAAAAAAAAAAAAAAAAAAAAAATAATAATAATAATATCGTCCGAAAAGAAACGAACAAACAAAAATCTTCATTTCTTTTTTTTTCGTGTGCGTCTATTTTTTTCTCCTCTTCTTCTTCTTATTCCCTGCTGATTTTCGGAATCTCCGACGGAGCCGCTTGTATGATATACAACTGCGCCAAGACGTGACCGACCGCGACGCATTGTTATGCAGCCGCGACCTGCAGTACTCGGTTTTCAATTTTCCTAATTTAATGGAAAAAGAAAAAGAAAAAAGAGAAAACAACAAATAGCTTTTTCCCGTTTCGTTTCTTTCATCTTTTTATTTACTTCTGATCCCGAGCATCGTAACCGTAGCGAAAGAAAAAGACGAATCGAACAGTCCGGAGGACCGATTGTGCGGTTTGATTACCGTATGAAAATATGCCGCACGATCGGCACAATTGGGTATACTCCCAATACCTACGTATGCGAAACTTGATATTTCTTGTCATACGTGCGACATATAATATATATATATATATGTATATATACTATATACTCCTGTATACCTACCTATAGCTATAAAATCACGAATTTATCCTCGTGACTGCAGATGAAACTCGCAAATTTTGATGTTAATCGAGAATTTATACTCCGCAAATTTCTCACCCATCTCAAACTCGTTCTTCGCCGGGTCATATGTAGGTACCTATACTATCTCCGGGTTACTAATTGTGAAACGAGTTCGCGGAATTATTATACACATATAATTAATATATATATATTTATATATATATGGTAGGTGTATATAGTCACGGGCGATCACCTCGATCCTCAGGGATCGGTATATAGGTCCATGTATTTACATGTGCGGTGGTATGGATATGCACACATATATATATATATATATATATATATAAACATAAATATTATATGAATTCCGTTTACTTGGAATAATAATAAGAAAAAATGTAACCTGCATCAGACCAATACCAGGACTCCAATAATAATGTAGATAGATATACATTATACCTATAGGTATGATATGAGTGAATGCGGAATCCCACGCTCTTTTCAATATTTATACATAAACACATCGTATATGGCGTGTAAATATGTGTATAATATAATACAATATATTTATACAAATACGGTAAAGAGACAAGCTTAATAAATAATGAACGAAAAGAGAGAGATAGAGAGATAGAGAGCTAGGAGTCTCCCTGCAACGGAATTCCACTTTCATGTACATAAGTATATGTACATGAAACATTCATTTACCTAGATATTATACCTTCGGTGTACTTGGTGGATGTATATACATATAATGTCAGTATACCTTGCATCGTGTATAACTAGTATACGTATAGATAGGTGTAAAATAAACACGAAGCTTCGTACGGTCTTTCGGAAAACGCGAAATTACGCTCCGCGGATAGAATGTTTTCAGTCGTATGAATCAATTTTTCGCGTATCAGGTGAAATCGCAAAGTAAATTAACGAGAAATCGTTGGCGATCATTGAATTCCGAGTACACCGAAAACGAAAATTCCGATGATTCCTTCGGATTTCCACCGATTTTCCTATATCCTTCCGGATTTCCACCGAATCGCTCAACGTTCGATAAATTAACGGAAAACAAAATACAACAAAATTCAATTCCTCTTTCAATTCTTCCTTTTCCGCGGATAATAAAACAATTTGACCGTACGCCGTATTACCTGCTACAGATCCAAATTCAGGACGCAGCAGTAGGTATCATATCGGTTTAACGAAGAAACTACACTTTGTGGAAAGGGAAACGGAAAGACAGAACGAAGAAAAAACAAAAAGGAACAAACAAAAATATGCACTAATTATTTACTCACAAAGTATCCGATACCTAGGCGTTGTATACGTGCGTAATACCTGTGCATACATACACACGCCTATATCTCCGCTTATATAAGGTAGCTGGTGAATAGTAAATATTGAAATATCGAGGCGCGGTTTCTCATCGTAAAGATCATAGGTAGGTATAGTAAGCTAAATATATATGTACGAACTGAAAAAACGATAGACACACACTATAAGTATAATAATCAATCAAATTTCGAATTTTAGGATACAGTGTGAGCTATATTATTCAAGATTCGCAAATGCTTCCGAGAGAAAAAAAAGTCCCTTCGATTTTTGTCCACATTTTTTGCGTATGTTCGATCATGATATCAGTAACTAATGGCGAGTTTGACACCTTGCGATTGATGAATGAGAAGAGAAAGAAGAGCCTAAAAATCCGATATAATACAGAATCTACGATTCATTGCAGTTGCAATTTATAGGAGGAGGACCTCGTGTGCCCGGCGGTTCAAAAATTGAAATTCAACATTTTCCAGCAATCTGATTAATTCTGATTCCTTCGTAACATGTAAATTCAATCCAAACTCAATGTCATTGCAGTGCCAGATACTTTCAATCTCTCATACGAAAGTAAGAGGATCATACCGCGGCAGCCCCAAAAGTCGCGAATTGAAGTGCGCATTTTCAAGCAATGAAATTTCGCCTGAAATTTCTGTCCTTGAGAAAGATCGACTATTTTGCCGAAATTTCGGTAAGATATATTATAAAATTCGCTCGTCTTACGACGAGGACGAATTATCCGGCGCAAAAATTCCTCTGCAAAAATGCATTTCAATTCGCTACGTGCTCTGCAGCAGGCGATAATTTCTTCCTTCCGTCGACTCCATTACGCAGATTCGATGCACGCTGTGCTGTACTGCGCAATTATAACATCGATATGACGGAATACAAAAAAATGTGATTATAATCCACGATTCTCTTCTAATATACTCGTGAATCACGGTATGATTTTCGGCGGTAAATAGGTGTGTGTCGTATACTGCAGCCTGTGAAGTATACCTACGAGTATACAGTGAAGAAACAAGTGATCAAGTGAGTCAACAAGTAGGAAGTTTGGGAAGTTTGAGTTGACGTTATGTGATAAAACACGACCGCGCCAAACAACGTCGCTAGGAGGACGCAAGTTACCCCTAAGAACGAAAGACAGAAAGAAAGAAAGAAAGAAAGAAAGAAAGAATGAGCATGGGCGCGAAACGGCGATGTGCAGTTGTTGACTCGTTGACTGACTAAACTAATGGCATCGTTACTGACTGGCCTGGCTTTACTCTCCCTTGCGCGTCCCGGCGTTCCCCGATTTCCCCGCCCCGCGCCGCCAGTACCCCTTTAAGCTCCGCGCTCCGGCGTCGCCGTCGCGGTCGACTCGCTCTCCCGGCGTCGGAGTTCAACGCTCTCTTCTCTCTCTCCTATTCGTTGCTGTTACTACTGCTGCTGCTGCTGCTGTTGCTGCTCCACACATAGCAGCTCTAAAACGCACGCATCGCGGCTCTCAGAGGTTTGCTGTACCAGCTCGATGAGAGTGAGAGTGAGAGTGTACAACGGCGCACATAGAACCAACCAACCGACCGACCGACAGACCGACAGACCGACAGACCGACAGACCGACCGACCGACCGACCGACAGACCAACCGACCGTCCGACCAGCCAGCCAGCAGTTGTTGTATGCGCGGGGGAAAAGAAATAAGGAATCCTCGTAAAGTAGGCGCGATTCTTCACGACCGAGGGTCACCTTAGCCTCGAAGTTGTATATAAGAAAAAATTTGCCGTGTATTTTTTCTGTTTTTCTTAATATCAACGTTTATACAGGTACCTCTACCTACGAATAAAGAAGAAGATGAGAGAGTTGGCTGTTATCAGTGAAAGGTCGCCCAGAGGTAATCGATCTGGGAGTGAAAGACACATTTTTCTTCGTCTCCTCCCTCGATCGTTCGCTGCATCGCATCGCATCGTATCGGTTCGGTTCGATTCGGTATATTTCTCTAGTGATGTATTAATCGTACCATCTGATGAAGTTGGTTCTGCAGTTGAACAATTACATTTCTCTCTCATATGAGAGCGTTTTCCGGAAGTCTCCATCGGTGAATTTGAAGAGATCTTATCGCCGATTGGAACAAACGTTGAAATTTCAAAATCGGATCATTTGAGAAAAATTTGCATTTTTTTTTTGTTTTATATATATATATATATATATATATATATCAAATTCGTTACATTCGAAAATTTTTTTAAATATAAACATTCTTCACTGAACGGCTCGATTTTGAAATTTGAACGTTGATTCCAATCGGCGATAAGATCTCTTCGAATCCACTGAAAAAGATTTGCGAAAGAGACCCCCGTATAATGGGCGAGAAATGATGATTGTTCGACTGCGGAACCAACTTCACCGGATACATCCTTATAAGCTGGGATTACCACCGAAATTGTGGGAGAAATCGATGATGCTCGCATTGTCATCATTTTCTTCAATTGTTATTGTACCTTTGACTTATTTTTCTCTTTTCCTTCCAATTATTTCGTTTTTCGTCTCGATGCTGTTATACGTTATTATATAGGTTCTATACCTATATACATAGGTATAATCGATATTTAATCGTGGTGATTACAAACGTATACGTATGCCCACTTCCGTTTACGATAGTTCTCGAGATCAAAGATTCAAGATTGTAAGTCAAATTTTCTTAGTATATATATATATATGTGTATATCTAGACGTAGCCTATACCTTCACACGTACCTATTATAATAACCGAATGAGAGAAAATGATCCTCGAGCACGTTGCATGGTGTGTATATAGGTATGGGTAGGTACACGCAGCATTGAAGAAGTAAGAAGTAAAAAAGTAAAAAGCAATGAAGCATGCAAGAGGGAGAAGTGGTGGAGGAAAAATGGAGAAAAAAAAATGCGAAAAGATATTCCAAATAACAAGACGAGAAAAGATCGTCCAGAAATACATTTTATCTGCCCCAGAAAATTTTCACAATTATTAAATCCCCTCGCTCTCGCGAACGTAGGTATATTTATATACATATTATCTGCAAGATATGTATGTACCTACGTGTTCAATGCATAGATATAGGTATTCAGGTATATACAATGACGTATACGCTACACACATATACCCATAGCGTCAGAATGAGTTTCCGCGATAGGTACAGGTTAGGTATAATATATAAGATTCAACCAATAAGACCGCGACCTCGGCGCAATTTGGGAGACGTTACCGCGTCGTGGCGCCCGGTGGCGCACCACCACCCGCTTTGACTCTGATAACTAATTTTCATTTTACTATTTCTCTTTCAAATCCTATAGGTATCTCTCTTCGTTTACGATGTTTATTCGAAAACACGCAAGAAGAAGAAGAAGAAGAAGGAGAAAGAAACGAATCCGAAGAAAACGAGTTCAACGAGACGGAACCTCGCCCGCGTTGTAACAATTTATTGAAAACTCGAAAAACCACGTCTAGCCTATATATACCTATAATGCAGCGGAGCTCGAACTGGCTCGTCGAACCACGACCTACCGCGCGTGAGCGACTTCGCGAAGACTCAAACTGCTGCGGCTATGACATTATGGTATAGTTATACCCGAGTGAAAAGTGAAGCAAACTCTATTTTCATTGCTTGTTTTCGTATTCGTCATGCGTTTTTCTCTCTTCTTTTTACAACGGTTTCTCACGGATGATAAGTAGTGGATGCGGAGACAGAATCAGAATGCAAAGAAAGAAAATAGAAATTTTCCACAAGACCCAAGAGAGAGAATAATGAAGAATAAACAACGAAAAAATCACAAAATTGCCAACCTGCTTTCTCTCTCCCCCATATGGTTTCTCCCCCCTCCCCGTTCGCAACTATAATGTACGCCAATTATTTACCCCTGTACAAGCCTGGATTGCGAAAAAATAAACGAATCAATCGTATATTTTTTTTTCACTTGTTTTTTATTTTTCTTCCATTTTACCGCAATACTGTAACTAACACCCGAGAAAAGTGGAAAAGATAAGAAGAATGAAGAACCAAAACCGGATTAAAATTGAAAGGAGAAAAAAAAAGTGAAGAAAAAATAAAGAAACCGAGAGGGAAAAATTACCCCGAACCCTAAACCTGAAACTCTAAAACCTGTGCGATTTACCTCGCACAACCGCCAATGAACCAGCCGGTTGAACAAGCACGCAGCGCCCCGCACCGTGACAAGAATAGCTTACGCCTTGCGGTCCCTGCGCGCGAGTGTGACGCGCTTCGCTGTTTCATCTCACGATTAGACGAAAGTGGGATCGTGTGTCTGAGGTTCTTTTTGTTTACTTACTTCCCTTTTCTTTTCTCTTTCCTTCATCGGTAAATAGTGTATGGTAGGTACAGTATGCTGATACCTACTTTTATGTATGTATTATATATATACATTATAGTATGTATGCGTACGAATTACACATGACGTATTTCCCTTCGCGCAGTTATTCACTATACTGCCCGACAAATGTGTATAGAGGCATACGTTACATTATATGCATGCGTACCTAAATAAAGTCACCGTAAAAAGTAAAGAGCAAATTATAGTAGATATAGGTATAATTAATGGACTACCGCGGGTGTACGTATATACGTATATATGCTATATCACTGCGCAAGTTTTCATCGTTTTATAATGATCTACAAGAACATGTATATATACCTACACTCGACTGCCCTGCAGATACGTATGTATGCATTCTCTCTCGAAATTGAAGCGGGGTTTTCGCATTTTTGTTTTATTTCACTTTTTCTTTTTTTTTTCTTTCAATTTTTTCTATTGGTTTTTTCTATCCCATCACGTGAAGGAACGAGAGAACCATGCTTGCGACAGAATACTTCGAATATAGCTACTCAAGTATAATATCAGCTGTTCTGACGCGTCGCGAAACGTTTTCGTCGTGAAAAAAACCAACAAAATATTATCATATTTTTCTAAACGATTACTGACCAAAATTTGCCTCGATGAAGAAAAATCTGTTTCCAAATTTTTTTCTTTTTTCGTTATATATGTATATCTATAACGGGGAAAAGACTGCAGACTTGTCTTCGTCAAGAAAGGAAAATGAGAAATTGACCGAGAATCGTTCAAAAATGTGATAATGCCTCGCGCGGAAACGGCGTCGTCGAGGTTATTACCCGAAATCTTGAATAAGCAAAAAACATTTCCCCATCGAGAAAATTTCAGCCAAAAATTGTAGAAAAAAAAAAAAACCGAGGAAAGAAAAATGAAATTTCTTTCTAAAAACGTGAACGACTAATCCGGAAAAACCTGCAGCTGATAACCGAATAAGATGATGAAAAATAATACACGGAAAACGTTATGACTTGTACCTATATAGATATATGGTATGTGTGCAGTGCTATAGGTATAATGTAACCTATATACCGAATGCACACAGATTTTCACGGGCCTCAGCGTGACAGCGTGGCTTCACGGGCACGGGCACGGGCACGGGCTCGGGGACGGGCATGGGACATAAGCGCGCCTCGTCGTTTCTCTTCGTATATTTTCCAGACGTGGGAGAGTTTCGGCTTTTTACTGCAGCGGCGGCATGGGAGGACTACCATACCACTGTACACCACCGCCAGAACCGGGAGTCATTGCCTCCAAAGTTTGCGCCGCCGAAAGAGAAATAGAGAGAAAAAGATTATAGTGAGAAAGGGATAAAGAGATACAGAGAAGCGCGGGTCTCTATACGTATATTACGTTGCGGACACACCGGCGTAAGCCTACACGCACACACATTCAACAGCACGGGCGGCGAGACCCGCGGACGGATGGACAGACGGACGAACCGATGGACAGACTCGCGGACCGACAGACAGGTAGGCGCAGCAGACACACTGACTCATAACCGGTGTGACCTTGGAGGATAAAATCACTTAACCTACCCGACTACTGCCCGACAACATCAGACGCGGTGGGGACTAGGTTAAGAAAAATTCCAGTATATAGTTGGTATAGGTACGGTAGAGTGCTGTACGGCTTGGCTTGGCCGGTCGAAACGGCTAATTCGGCAAACCAGCCGAGGCTGACAATGAGTCGGCTAAAAAATATCAACCGGCCGGACATAGTCGGCTAGTTTGGTTTAGCTGGTCAGAATATGTTGGCCCCCGTTTGATTTCTTCGTTAGCCGGCTCATTGTTATCCATTTCGGCCGGCTGACAATAAGCCGCCTATGCAGCACTGGTAGGCTAGTGCTAAATCACCGATCGCGGTGGTCCGTTCCGTAGTCCGTATTGCAGTACTATAGGTATATCTACATACGTATGTATACGCACGCTCGCGTGCCTGCTATGTATGTATTAGTATATACATGTATCTCTCTACCTTCCTTTATAAAAGACCGTTCGTTCTATACAGCATACAAAGATACTTTGCGCGTAATCTGTATTGAATTAAGCGTAGCACGTATACCGTACAACATGTGTGAAAGTATATATGTGGTATCTATATAATGATATGAATTTGATTCGGAGCTCGTGTTATATGTATAGTATACTGTAGGTGTAGGTATAGGTGTATATATATATATATATATATCACGATTGTATACAGCATCGTCGACCTTGGAGCACATAATAGTAGATATGCATACATGTACCTAATTAAGATCCTATGGTATGTACGTGTAAATTCGACATTACGAGTATATTAGGTATAGTTGTAGCACTTTGAATTCAACTTCGCAGTTGATTCGTATGGATAACGCGTACCTGCTTACCTACCTACCTACCGAGCTGGGTTTAATTGTAAAGACGCTCGGCAAATGAAATTGAATGAAATTGCATGGTATGAAATATAAGAAAATAATATCGCGACCTACACGTATATCTATAGTATAATATAGGTATAACACGATTGTTATGAAGATTAACCGATTAGAATTAGAGTCACATGTGATTTCAAATGAAATTGCAAGTTCATTTGAATCGAATTCATTTAGGTATTTTCGAATCGTCGTGTAAGTGTATTTATACAGCACTGTAATGATAATGATAATAGATAGCAATAAGTAATAATAATAATGATGATTATGGGTTTAAATTCCGTCATATTATACCTGCACCGAGACTACATTTTTGTATGGAAGGAAGAAAAAAAGAAACCAACTTTTCTTCTCGAGGGAAATTCGGACTCGCCGTCTTGAATGTACGGTAACCGTTTCGAAAACGAGAATCGTCATTTTTCGTAAGCGACTCGGTCGATTTTGATGAAACTTCGAGGATTCCTTGAGCGCAACGGCAGAAAGTGGCCAAGTATTTCGCTTTTTCAAAACATCGATTAGACTTTATGTAAAATGGATATTCTCTGTGTTAGCTAGGTTAGATTGCCAGCGGCGTCTCCAAATTCCTCTCAAAAGAAATGAAGAGGTTAGAGACAATGAAGGTATATATATATATATATATATAGTATAGTACCTACATATAGTTTCATTCGATGGATTTGGCGCCCTCTGTTTACTTAGTCCCCCCCTCCTCGCTCTGTGTTAATTCGGATACTAACTGCAATAACCGAAATACCTTTTGTGCAAAAGGCAAGAGGAAAGAACAAAAACTTACTCCGATATATATACTATAGCTGTATATAGATAAGTATAGGTATATAGCTACGTATACGTACATATGTGACTTTCATAAACTTATCACTGTGATACGATAAAGCGAAGCTTGAAACGAAATTTTGACACGTATAAATTAAGCGGTGCGGAGGAACCGCGTCACGCAACAGCGATAACATACAGGTAATGCAGGTGCATGCAAGAACAATAACGATACGCGGTGTCTACATGTAAATAATTGTATAGAATATAAAATCCATGCGTTTTTGTATGTATATATGAATACAGGGTGACCGGGAACTGGCGACGACATTTTCAAACGGGGTAATTCGATCTTCGTCAAAAAAACAGGATCGAAATTCTCTCATCAATCGATTTTCTAAAATATACCTATATGAGGACTTTTCGTCATGCGGTCCATCGGAGATCGGCCAGTAACGCCGAGTTCTATTCAACGTGAGTAGCGCCAGTTTGCTCACACTCCACACATCATATGCCTGATGTTCCGAACATTCAATTGAATGAAAGTTACCTGTTCATCTAAAGAATTGTCCGCATGTATCGAAAATCTACACTTCGTCTACCTGCGCGCCAATTACTAATAATATAATTGGATAATCGGATGTACGGTCCGATAAAAATAGTGCGAAGCATGGATAATTGCACGAATACCCAGATAATTTTCGTTCGTTTGAACGTTCGCAACTTCAGGCACACATCGCACATCGTCGACTGCGAGCACCCGTTCATAGAACGCGTGTCGATGGCTGATCTCCGATCGACCCCACACCGACAGATCTACTGCATTTTCGAAAACCACCTGATGATGGAAATTTTGATTCGTTCTGCAACGTTCTGAGAGTACCCCGTTAAAAATCTCGGCGTCGATCATCGTTCACCCTGTACTACGTAGAAATGTTACGCCCGTATATACTTCGATTTAGTTATGTAGGGTTAGAACTGCATGCAATTCCAGTACTAGATTGGAGAGTTCGTTCGTTGTTGTTGTTCGATAAGCCAGCGATCGTTGACCAAGTAGCCTGCTGCAACGAATGGACAAATGCATGCATCGTGCACCGCACCGCACAGCAACGATCACCGCGATTTCGTTGATAATTAATAACCGCCGGGACGATCAATTAACGGCTTTTCGCGAAACGCGGACGCGGTGTAGGTAGCCGGTGGACCGCGTTTCGCGTGTATGTTACATGTATGCACAGATCGACACAAATATAGTATATATGAAAAAGAGATCACGGATCCATGAAATTTTTGAGCCCACCAGCCCGCATATTTCTTGTTCCACCGTTTGATCCTCCAACGTATACGTCGCGCCGCGCCGCGGTGAAAGATAAATAACGCATATATATATATATATATTTGTGTGCGTGTGCGTGTGTGTGTGTGTGTTAAGCTTGCAGCTATAGCTGCCTACTACCTTTCCGCGCACCGTATATATACTTCCACCTCTCGTTACAATGAGGAAACAAGATTCGAATTTTCATTAATAAAATATAACCGACGCTACGTACGTCCAACGTAAGAGTCACGTCTCACGTGATCCGCGAGGTGTTTACCTTGCACTTGCATCTCACGAAAATCTACTTTTCTGATTGACAAAGTTTTCCTTTCTCAATGAGTTCTAGAGTTACAGAGTAATACGGTACCGTTCTCTACACATGAGTTCGGGAAATAGTTTCAGCCATTTTTCAGATGAAACGCAATCTTCGTATTCAAGGGTACACTGCAGATGAATCCGATAAATGGAAATGAAGCTCCTATTCCTACTACTATCCTGTAACTGAATTATTTCTCGAACTACATACGTGTATAGGTAAAGAGCTCTCGAGCTTTTGAAAGAACGTACGATCCGTCGCAGACGTTCTGTCGCGAAACATTCGCCTTGCTATTTTTGTAATATATCTAGATACCGGTGCACGCTCGAGCGCTCTGGATTATGCGTACACATAACTGCATACACACGTACAGCGCTACTTGAGGTGTAAATATATAGGTACCTATGTATGCATATGTATGTATGTATGTATGTATGTATGTATGAATGAATGAATGAATGAATAAATGTACCATTGTCCACTATCGGCGATATATCGTATGAATTGTGAAAGAAGAGTCAACCACCAACCGCCGGTGATCCGAAAACGATGCAAGGATTGGTTTCAGATGTAGGTACATTTCATGACTGTGGCGCCCGCGCCCGCCACGGATCGGATGTTTTACCGTTAAGTGCGGACAACGACAATCGACCGTTGCCGCCACTGTCCCCAGCTCGTCTTGCATCTTTCTCGTCTTAGCAAATTATTCTTCAAATTCTTGTGTTTTCCATTTTTTTCGTTCATCGCCTTCTCTCACTCCGCGTATATGAGTTGTTGTAATTGAAGAAAGAGCAAAGGGACCGGTGTGATGAATAACCACATATATACAGAGTATATATATATATATTACAAAAAATACTCTACGTCCAATAAGAGCAGCTCTCACACTCTATGCGACCTAATAAATTGGTAACGTGAAAACCGCAGAGTATATAAGATACGCGATGCTCGCGGGAGATGAAAATAAAAAAGATTCAAATTTCACCTCTATCTAGGTACATATATTACGTCATATGTAGCTGAGGTACACTTTATACTATAATATTGTCGTATCTTCTCAATCGTCAATGACTTAGCTGCCCGTCCCTAGAAGCCTCTCTGACCCAAAACGCCTGACACTACGTTGACAAGCAAATGTTCCACGATGTTTCTTTGGTTACCAGAAGATTAGAAGAAGTGAAAAAAAAAAAAAAACAATCACTATGCAATTATGAATCGAAATATCATACCGTTTTGAGCGAACATTCAACGGTAATGATTGTATTTTTGTATCTCTCTTTTTCGTTCTTTCATTCTCTAACAGTATACGGTTCACATCATTACGGAGGATTCTCGGCGATGAATCCTCTTGCACATACGTGGCTCACCTGTCTCTGTATTTGCTCTGTCTCTCTATTTGTAAGTCTAGTTTATAGCTTACTTATCTCACTTTTGTGATAGGTTATTTTTTCCCTCTTCATTCGTTTTTTTTTTTTGTTTTTTTTGTTTTTTTTTTTGTTTGTAGCCGCTCTCTTTGTACTCTGGCTCGTAAGTTGTCAATATATTGTTATATCTATAACAATGAATGCTTTCATTCTATTCTATGTCATTCTATTCTATTCCATTCTATGTCATTCTATTCCATTCAGTTTCTATTCCCTCTCTTACGTTCTTTCTTTCCTTCTCTCTCGAAAGAGAAGAGCGATCAAGAGCATGCCTATGTCTTTATACTCATATCCCTCCCGATTGACGAAACCCTCACTTCTTCTTCTTCGTCTTATTCTGACAATTATCAAAGCGTCTGCACAACTGCTAATAAACGCAATACCGAACAAATAGAGCCATGCAATAATATGTTCATTTCATTCAACAATAGCGAAGTACATTTTTTTCCCCCCGTTGTAATTATTGTGACAGCCGTCGGCAATGGCTAAATATGGCTAATTACGGTGATCAAAAATACGTTGCTATTGTCGGACGAAACGAACCAATAGTTGTCTTTTTACGCTACATACTACGCTCGGACAATCGACGAAATGAGCGAACAAGACTTACCCCGAGTTGCGTCAAACACGTGAGTTTGTGAATATGAATACCTACGTAGCGTGCACCTGATTATCATTACCGAACATAAATACAATAACGAAACTTGTTACGTGCAATACACATGCGTGCCTGGTATGTGACGAAAAATTTCTTGTACAAATACCTATATTATATTCGAATGCCGGCAAGAGCAGAATACGGCACGTAACAAATTAAAACGTGCTACGCACACGCGGCGGCGGCGACCGCGCAATTGGATGAATTGCGATGAAAAATTCAATCAACTAGGTAATTTATATAATATTCATATAACAATCGAGCTACGAGGCCATGGAATAATTGTATAATCAATAACGGGGAAGGAGACCTCCTCTATATCTCTGATCTATCGCCTAGCTGCCATACAGGGACAGGATTTCGCGTAATTAAAATCCCGCTTCTCCAATCTCGACTGTGTACGTATGTATATACAGTATACACAGGTATATATAAGTATACATGGTACGTGGGTGCAGGGGTATATACTGCACACGTATAATACACACCGGACCGTATTAGTTGTTTATAAGTCTAAACGAGGTTCTTCCGGATATTTCAATATAAAATATAATGTGCTCGTGAACGTATGAGCATGTATACCTGCTCCACCCCGCTCCACGACGCTGCACTTATGCGACAACAATATGATTATTATACGTATACCTATACTATACCTACCACGGGATACTGCACGAATGGGTATAATATGTCGTACAACAAAATATATAATGAGATATGGCAGTGAATATTACTATCATTATTATTATTATTGGACGTTTCGGGCAGAAAACTTGCACGTCCGACTATAACCGACGATAATAATACGTCTGTATATACATGCGCGGTGCGGGCGGCGTGGTGTGAAATACTCGTCGGACAATTTAGAACAACAGTCTTGTTGCATGCGGAGAGTCGAATAACTACTGACTGACTGACTGACTGACTGACTGACTGACTGACTGACTGACTGACTGACTGATTGACTGACTGACTGACTGACCGACTGACTGACGACGTCAACCGAACAAACTCTCAAAAACCATAATCAAAATCAGTAAAAGGTTATGTATGTATTTACCTATATGTACGTACGTACATATTATACAACACAAAAATTGAAAACATGATGAATTCAAATTGCGATTGAATGTTATTGCCTATGGAATATATATCGTACCTATACATGCCTAAATACATGTAATATATTTCTAATCCTATGTAGTACTACGTTTACATCACGTCTGCGAAGTTGACGCCTTATTTTTAAAAATTCGATTCTTCTCTGAGAGTTCTGAAATCCTTTCGAATAGTTCTGGAATTACTGACGGGCGTTTTTTGTTGTTGTTGTTTTTTTTTTGGTTTTTTCTTTCCTTCAAGAACGAACTGCAATTGCAACATTCTTCGAATTACCTGAAAGGAACTCCCGAACTATACGAAACCATTTCAAAACTCTCGAAGGAGAAACGAATTTTCAAAAATCAGGCGCCAACTTCACAGACACTATTTTTATACGTGTAGGTAGGTGCAGGTAGGCATGCATGCGGTACGCGGCACTACGCCGTACGTTATACCACATGTATGTATAACATGTTTCGCGCTATGGTTATAGACGACGATGAATCAATCGCGTGATGCAGCTGTCTAGCGCAAACGGAGTGCATTCGCTATGGGATATAAGAGAGAAGCGAAGAAGAGAAGCCTCTCGGGTCGGTCGATCGTTCGTTCGTTCGTTCGTTCGTTCGTTCGTTCGTTCGTTCGGTCGGTCGGTCGGTCGGTCGGTCGGTACTCAATGGGAGGTATAACCTTCGGTTTTGACTGACAGCTCGGAAATAGCTGATGGCGAGATGGCGAGACACGACGAAGAAAACGTTCGAGCTATAGACTGGCGGGAGGGGTAGAGCCTCGCGGGTGCGAGGAAAGGCCCCTGTAGCCTCAGAGATAGATACCTACTAGGAAGTATAGTAATGAGAAACTTCCACCGACGCACGCGACGCGGAGGAGAGGAGATACAGAGATCTGTACAAGAAATTTCTCTACGACTTGGCAGTTCTTTTTTTCGTCTTTTTCTTCTTCTTCTTCTTCTTCTTTTTATTCGGGAAACTTGAATATTTTTGTCTTCCATTCATGAATTTCGTTTATTGAAACAAATACTTTGAAATTTTTAAAATGAATATGTAATCGATACAATTATGCAAATGCGTGTTTTTGCGTTCCGCCGTAGTAGGTAGGCATATGTACACGAGGTATGATGTTGCATGTGCATACGTACACAATACTAAAGAAGTAGCTTGAAGAAAGAAAAAAGGGTTTTCGAACCTTTAAAACCCCGAAAATAAAGTGAAGTCAAGCGATATACCTACGCCTCGCACATTTTGGCGTCTAACCAATTAAGTACCACAACCAACCTACCTCTTGCCTGTCTCTCTATCTATCAATCTATCTCTACCTCCCACATGCCTATATCTACCTGCTGCTGCTGCTGCTGCTCCTGTCGCTGTTCTCGTAGCGTTGTTCAAATGCTACGTTTCTATTAGCGTATTACTCTCGTATATAGGTTTGCCTGCCGCTGCGAGCAAGCAGAATACATATTTGATATTTTTCGCTGTGTTCAAAACTGACTCCTCGACAACAGATTCCAGGTTGAGGCCCCTCGGGGCGCACCTGATCGGACTAGCTAAAAAAATGATGAAATAAAATTTCCGACAAAATTTGCAATTTCAATTCACAATATTCTACGTTCTGCATTCGTGTGTATAGTGGATAGGTATACCTATATAGATACAGATTTCCACGCGACGGGGACAAAAATTCTGCAAAATATGATGAGGCTGCGGAGAGAGGAAGTTTACACACATGTACAATATGTAAATTTAACCTAACAAAATCACGAAAAATAATGTTCGTTCAGATTTTCTCGACTCGATGAAGAGTATTATCTTGTTGTATTCAGAAATGCCGAAATTCCCCCCCCCCCCATGAAAAGAAAACACGAAGGAAAACCAAGCCGACAACAAGATTTTCTCAAACGACAAAATTTCAGCCGATATTATTTTATCCTTTTATAATTGCGTTTGAGATACGGTAACTTCATGTATGTAACATACATCTGAACATCCGCAACCTCATAAAATATCATCATCACCTTATCACCTTAGCTTTACGGTACTTTTCGTTCCATATCGCGTAGATACGCTCGACGCTTTGAATCAGAGAATGGAAAACATAGCTGGACTAATTAGCCAAATCCGCCACGATCACGTCTATATCAAACATATGTGTAACGTACAAACCTACGTACATGCGTATACCTATATACGTATAAATAATGAACCCAAATAGCAGTTTGAATTGACGAAAAAAAACATTTTCACCGAGTTTGTCCGAACCCGGTCCAGAGATATAGGTAGGCATACGCACTTCGCAAGCGGGCTACACTGATCGCTGCACGGTGGACCGGTTCTGTAAATATATTTTCGCGAGAGGAGATCCTGCCTGCCTTCCTGCTGCCTTCTCTCAACCTGTTGGATTTTGCGAATAGGTGTGCCCCGCGCAGCACGGTTTTGCTCTCTCTTGATCCCCATCGCATCGCCCTTCTCTTCAAGGCGGGCCGGCAGGCAGGTGACTTTCTCGCTGAGAAGGTTTCGTCGCATCGGGTGTATATTATAAGTTTTGAGCGCATATACGAAATTAAGCTGGTTGCGAGCACGCGAGGGAACTCCGAAATAAATCACGAAGGTACAATTTCCTATACTGTACGGAAAATTTCGTTACTTGGTGGACGATATTGGATCGCGTGAAAAACTGTGCCTATATAGCATTATCAGATTTTCACAAAATATGCGCGTATGTTTTAGGTATACTAAAGTTGGTGAACATAAGAAATCAAATCTGATGGTTCCTCTAAAATTTGGAATTCGGTGATGAGAACCGAGCTGCTATATAGCAGCTCGGTTAGATACGGCGAATCATTGTAGGGAACGTTAAGTTAATCGAATCTACATGTAGATAGGTAGATAGGTACGGGCAGTGCCCATAGTCTCCCTCCCGCTTATTGAGAGAAACTCAGACCGTCGCGCTATATAGTGTATGGAAAACCATGAGGAAATTGGCCAAACTTCGTAATATCTGCAAAACCTTCCGAGTTATCAGTTCTAGTGGTTGGTGTAGATATATCACACATACCTACCACATAATGTACATATAGGTGTATAAGAATGATTCTTTCTCCTTCGGGGTTTACATCTTTCCTCCGCAGGTATAGAAACTGCCTATAACTTTCCTAATACATTCCACTCCTCCAGGACTTTATATCCAGGTGGATATATACCCATATAATAGATTTGAATATAGAATGACAGTTTTTTAGATTCTACTGCAGCTTTCGGATAAGCTTCCACGTCGATATATATATGACACATAGAATTTGGGGAATAGTCAGAGTTGTATAAAATTAGTTGTATCGCGGATACGGCCACGCCTCCATAGATACACATTATACGGTACCTATAACGCTGCTCTACTTGCCACGGTATAGTCAACCGGTGACTAAAGATCCGAGTGTGTGGGTGCTGCTTCTTATAATAAATATATCGAGTTAATAAACAAGCTGATATAGGAGGTATAAGATTAACCTGTACCGTGGTAAATGGGCAGGACGGTAGAAAGAGCGGGTCGGCGACCCCTTGCGCTTTTAATATTTATAGTATACAGACATATATATATATAATATGTATTTAAATATATACTTTCGAACGAGTATCCGCATACCTGTAACGCACACATATAAATATATATATATAGTTGTTGTATTCGCAGCTAACATTTCGCGGACATTATTAATATTTATACGATTATTCTATACATGTGTATGATATTAATGATTCACGAGGATAATACCACTCCGATGTGAACGGAAGAATTGTATGATTATAATAAGAAGACTTGAAATTTCATATAGACAGAAGAAGATAACAAAAATAATTCCCTACGCAAACAGAAAGGATTATTTTCGATAGTATACATATACTATTGATACATATAGGTATGTATTCCGATTCGTTGATAACGAAGAAGGAGAAAAAAGAGAAAATAACGTTGAAATATACTGTAGTAATTCCGGGTGCAGAGGGTTTGAGGAAAGTCTCGCAGACGCTCTGCCTCGTTGTCCACCTATGCCAAGTTGGAGCCGCCGAGCAAAAGAATGTGATTTTAACGGGAGGTATAATTAGGGGCTAATTAAAGGCTAATCAAATGCCCAATGCGGATTTAAATGCGCTCTCATGTTTTAACGAAACGCGCAGCCAGAAATGGGTGAGGGATGAAAGAAGTTTCAAATTCGACTTGATAGGAATTAAAAGCTAATTATAGACTCGCGATGCAGACTTTGTGCGAGTCGATTGCTCCACCCCTAGCTTCCGAAAATCATCGCCCCCGTCGCGGTGCTAGCTTGATGTCAAGCTAGCACCGTGACGCGTTTTTCCGAAACATCGAAGATCATTTAAATCGGCATTAGGGCATTTGATTAGCCCTTAATTAACCCTTAATTATGCTGTTCAATAAATCGCATTCTCTTGTGTGTCGGTTCCAGCTTGACATAGGCGCCTCGCCTCACCTTGCCCTCCGTGCAGAGCAAGTTGAGCGAGCAAGCGAGTGCGCAGGGATTATAAAAGATAGGAAGACTGCACCGACTCGCGGCGGTACAGTCGTCGGTGTCGATTCTCATTTGGCACGCATTCCTTAATCGAGTCGAGCCACTCTGCACTTGCGCGATACTGCGATATGTATGTGTAGGTATAATATACCTATGTATACGTATAAGTAATGAGTATAGCATGCGTAATAGTATAGCAGGCAGCCGCATTGAGCTCGGTACCCGGAGCAAACCGCATGCCGCTAACACAATCGTTTGTTTTGATGACGCAATATCGAAGAGTAAAGACTGTGTCCAGTTTCCTTGAGATTTCATTAATCGGTTAATGAACGAACGAACGAACGAACCAACCAACGAATGAATTCACGTGTAGGTATAATATTGATATACAAACAACAGAGAGAGAGAGAGAGAGGGAGAGACAGAGACAGACATTAAATCACCGCTGTCGATAGTACAAACAAGTTAACATACCTTGGTGTGTTGACGATCGGTCTGCCCATCGCCCGCTGCTGGCGTTTCTCGTTGCTCGGAAGCCGCAGGTATTCTTGGTCGCCAAGAAGGAACAGATCCTTTGATATAATCATGTCAACCGTCTATATTGGACGCCACCCCGCGCGATGTTGCTCCAATTCAAATTTTCCAATTCCGCTTCTTAAACTTCCTCCTCCTCCACCGCCGCCTGCTTCAAACCTCGCCTACTACCGATATACACGACCTTGTATATCGAGCCACAGAGAGACGTATTGACTCCGGTTGGCTTTTGTTAGGTTAGGTCAGGTTAGGTCGACCCGACCGCCAGCAGTCTGCACCCTCTAGCACAAACCACACTTCGGTGATATAATCGGTTTCTGGCGCCGGAGAAGATACCGGGGAGGAAAAAAAACAAACTTCGCTTACTCAACAACCCGCGATCATACCAGCAATCGTATGAACATCGCCCGAGTCACGGGAGCCAGACCAATGTCTTTCCGGTGTTAACAGGGACGGGCTGGTAGTCAAAAAATCAACCAACACGACAACAACAGCAACAACATCTCTTTGATTATTCTATAGGATTAGGATTATAATTTTGTTTTATGACACAGATTGTTTTTTCTTTCTTTCTTTCTTTCTTCTTTTCTATTTATCCGTCAACTGTCAAATTTTTCAATAATAACACTCTTTATTTGTCTGCTTTGCTTTCGTTTTCTCAACGTATAAAAATGTTCTTTCATATACTATATATAATATTTTAATATTTCAATATTTCAGTACCATTAATTAGCACCAAGTTTTATTCTTATAGAAAATCAGTGTGCGTTGATATATTTCTCAATAATTTGTTGTTTTTTTCTTCTTTTTTTTCTCGTATTATTCTTGTTCCCCTCTTTCGTTCCTCTCTGTACAACGACGACGATGCGGATCGGTAGTTCAGTTTTTTTTTTTTTTTTTTCTTCTTTTCTTGTTCGTCTTTTAATTTTCTTCACTCACTCGTGGGTTACAGCAATTTACGTACATGTAATTTTTCATTTATTACTGTTTCTCTCGATTACAAATTCGAATCTCAAGTTTCTTCGACGTAGGTATGTACGGTTGTATACGTGAGAAATATAAAGAAGACGAAAACGAGGAAGAAATAAAATCAAATATGTTTGCTCACGTCGTAACGCGAGGGGGGGCGCGAAGCACACTGGTTGCAGTAGGTTTTAGTAGGTAGTATAGGTATTATATTATACTACAAGCCGCGTAATTTCAACGCACCGGGTTCAACAATCTGTGTCAAACAGCGCGAACCGCGGCGGGCGGGTACGAAATAAAAATACACACGGGGCCGGTCGTCGTCGGCGTTGTTTAGGTTACGAATTTATTTAACACCGTGGAACTCGCTCGCTCGAACCGTTTGCAAATGTTCACTCACTTACTAGAGAGAAAACAATAGGCAGGATAGATAGACAGACAGACAGACAGACAGAGATGGAGATAGAGAGAGAGAGAGAGAGAAAGAGAGAGAGAGAAGAACAGATATATTGATACAAATATAAAGTACGTAGGTATGTACCGAGGTATATGCAGCCTCCTTATTACCGTACGAGCCTAGGCGCTAAGTTCATTTGAATTATATAAAACTACCTAGATTATCTTTGCTTCTTCTCCTCTTTTGATTTTCTTTCTATATTCGACAAGTTTCAGCCGCAATTCGAACCGCGACGAGCTCCTGCACTGATTCACAATATTATATTACATGCGTGCATTTCAATATTTAAATATTCACTGGAACGCAGCAGGGCCGCTGCGCAACAATAATGATAAAAGTGTTACCCTAGCTGAGGGTCGACTGTCGCAGTAAAAGAACATCGTCATCATCATCATTTCAGTATATGCTATACCGCATGCCACCGGGTTTATTTATAACTTTTGTTTCTACAAAATGCGAAATGAATAGATAAATCAATCAATTGAATCGGTCAGTCGGTCGGTCGGTTCACGCATACATTACGAAAAGCTCCACATTTAATATTCCTATTGATTCTATGTGATTCTGTTTTCAACACTTTTGGTCATTCCCTGTTCAATTCTCGGGTATGCATCCTTCCGAGCCGCTCTTATATTGGTGACAAAGAAAAATCGGTTTTTCTTCGTATTTTTTATTTCATACGATGAATCGATTCTTCATTTTTTCGTATTCTTCTCTGGTTTTTTTTTCTTTATCGTGTCTTGTTTTTTGCATGTGTAGAATAATAGTAACTGTAGGGAATTATTATCTTATGAAAATGATAATAACCATTCACGATCACAAAACCGGCGAGATGTAACTTATAAGAGTCTCGTCTTCTACAGGTCTCGTTTTCTATCAGGCTCAACTTTTGTATTGCATGAAACGCGCTCGATCCTCCAAAGACTGAAGCGCACGCGACGCACGACTGGTGCGAACTGAACGGCGCCGCGAGCTCGCGCCGCGGTGCGTCTCCGGTACGAACCAGCCGAATCACACACAACCGAACCGAAACCAACTCACCCTTCCTTCCTCTTAACTCCGGGAGCCGGCCTGCCTATCGGCTATTCGGTTGACCGCGAGTACGGGCCGCGGCGCGGCGGCGCGCGCCGCAATTTTCCCCGATCGAGACCGTAGGTAAAACATTTTACGTACCTACGTATACACCAAGATGCGTTATTTAATTTCTCTTATCTTCTTTCTCTCTCTCTCTCTCTCTCTCTTCTTGAAATTTATCCGTGAAGAAACACGTTCGGTAGAGACCGTATTTATTTCTCTTCGCGTATCACAGGTATAGTATAATCCTGCAGTGATAGTATTAAGACGGCAAAAGAGCAAAGAACACAGAAAATTGGCAACTAGTTCAAAATGGTTCACGTCATCTATAAGTATTCGCGTTCTGTGCATAGTTCGAATAGTTTTTAGCTATCACGTTGGATCAGAGACTCTTTGATGTATGCGATGCGGTCCGTCAGACTGCGCCGCGCCCTCCGCGAGCGACGTTCGGTTAGCCAAAGTTTAAGTAATGCTTTTGCTTTGCTTTCAAGTTGTGTAAAGTAACGGGGGGGTCGCGCGGTCTGTCGATGCCAAATAACAACACAGTACGGTATAAACGAGACAGCGGAATAGAGTGTATATAGACTATTGTCGATGCAGCTTGGCTTGAGGATCGAGGAAATCCGCGGTATAGCTACCTATACACGTGATAGCAACTAGCCAGCTCACAAGCAGCCAAAAAAGTTTCTCTACATTCGTGCCACGACGTTTGTAACGCATGCTTGTGTGCACGATCACGATGTACGTTATACGTATGCACACGCGTACTCGATACGCACATGATTGCATACGTATATACGTACGTACATACACACATGCGTACGTGCGTACATATTCATGCATGCGTAAATACATCCGAGTAGATATTATGTGCATACGGTTGAAAACCCACCTCCAGACGTCAATCTTGTTTTTTGATTGTATGTAGCCGTTGCACCGAGGCGGCGCGATCGAGGGTCCAAACCAAACCGCTCCAAGTCAAACCGTTCGCGTCCGTTGCATGCACACAGGCGTCTCAGCACTGCCGAATCGCCCCGAATTGCAACGAATAACCGGTACGGTACGTGACTCGATCGAATGCTAACTCAAAGCGTGAAATGTTACCTGTACATACTTATCGCTTGTACGCTATGGCCTGAAGCTACGCGACCGAAACTCCGCGTATGCGTATAATGAGCCAGGGATCGGAATCCGTGGCTCTATAAGTTTAGTGGCTATGAGGGTAGTTATTGTCCCTCCGCTGGGGCGGTCGGTATATGAACTACGAATGAGCAAAATAGTTCAAGAAAAAAGAAATGTGGATTCTTTTTTGATATATATACTTATAGACGTGCCATAATGACAAAAGTCGACGAACTCTGTCACGAAAGCGATACATAGGTATACAGTGCAGTGTATGATATCGATGCGGATACGTATGTATGCTGCAGTATATGAATGAATGGATAATCTTGCAATTTACTTTACCGGTAATACATATCTTTTTTCAGCAATGGCAAAACGAGATTGCTACTATGACTTCACCGCGGCCGGTGAATCGACCGGAGTATGTAATATAAAAGATATAGTATGAAACTGCGTTATGTATGCGCGAGATAGACGATAAACACTGCTAATTAGAGAGCCTTTAAGATGAAAAGTAATCTCGCAATTGAAACGAACATGAAAGCCTTCGCGTCTACAGACGCGTACGTACATTCAGTAGTGTTACATATATGTATAGAAAAACACCGCGTTGTATAGTATTGTATGCGTACTCCTGCGTTATACATAATGTGTATTCATATGTACAGATAAATATATCTATACCCTACGTGTACGTAGGTATGTGTACGTGCATACCTGAGTTTATTATATCTCTGCAGCACCTCTTCTCATGTATAATAGGTATCTACCTACTTACCACTTGGCCCGCTGCTGCTGCTGTAGCCTGTAGCTATACTATACTTGTAGATGCATCGCGGACACATGCATCCATACGATATATACAAGGTATATTGCACCTATAACCTGACTAATGAGTGCGTAACTCCGAGTGTACACCGAGCGTATTGGATTGTGACCACTTGAAGGTGGACAAGATTTTCACCAACAAACAGGGAAATTTTCAGCAAACCGTACCGCCAATCACGACTATACGTATGCAGTACAAGACGCGTGCTTTGTGAAGCTGAAAATTTGCCAACTGACGAGCGTATGTATGGATGGATCCTTTTTTTCATTCAATTTGGTGCAGCCTCACGCGGTCACGACTCACCACCCAGAGTGTACCTATGTAGGATTCGGAAGACAACGTAAATGGTACATATGATATATATGCCATTTATGTACGATAGTTATTGATAGACGTATATGCATACGAGCGAAGATAATACTTTTATGTATATTACGTATGTATGTATTCTAATACCAGCTATACATACACGAAGTCGAGATCGTATATACTGGAGGTATCGAGGAAGGAGCGATTAGCATGATGGAGGTGTTCTCTTTTCCGTGTATGTATAGGCTTTCTCGTAGTGCATCTTGAGTCCGGCCAACCCTCTCGTGCCCTACATTACAATATGCATAGAGCGCAACTGCAGTAGTGAGTTGCTATACTGTACACACACACACACACACACTCATGTATGTATATATATATATGGGGCATTCCATGAGTTTTCGAATGGTCGCGAACCCTCACCCCTTTCGATTTTCGAATAACATTTTTCTCTCGTACTTCTAGATCTCAGGCACAACGGTGATTTATTATAGATTTTTCTAACCCATGGTTTGAAAGTTAGGGATTTTTCGAAAATCGTAGAGTACGAACATCGCAACTTTTTCAAACAATTCTCATTCGGAACCAAGAGGTCGTACAAGAAAATGAATTGGACATAAGCCAATTACCATTTATTGTTATTGGATACCACAATAATTGTTCATAGACCGCGGACGAGTTTGGAGCCTTTCTCGCGGAGACCTAGCCGCTTTTGGAATAAATTGGGAATTTTTACGAAATTGAAATGCCCGTAGCCCATGAACGCGGTCTCGTCCCAACTTCGGCATGATCCTGAAACTTTCGTCTGTCAGTGCAGAATTTCGTGTGAAAATTTCGCCAAAATCGGAGCCGGCGGATTTTTGCAGTTCCAAATTTTTACTTTCTCGGGCGAATATTGCATATTTTCGGCACCCGAAGAAATCAACGAATATTTTTTCCCCAAAGTACGCTTGAATACTCAGAGATTACGTCCAATCCATTTTCTCGTACGACCTCTTGTTTCCGAATGAGAATTGTTTGAAAAAGTAGCGATGTTCGTACTTGAGGATTTCCGAACAATCCTACCTTTCGAACCATGAGGTGGAAAAATCTACAAATAAATTGCCATTGTTCCTGAGTTCTAGAACTGCGAGAGAAACATTCTATTGGAAAATCCAAAGGGGTTTGCGTTCGCGACCATTCGAAAACTCATGGAATGCCCCATATATATATATATATATAGATACCTACATGATAATATTCTCCGTGAAATATGCATAATACGTGTTCAACTATCTACTGCAGCATACGATACAACTGTGTACGTATATTCTATGCATGTATAAGGCGGTACATATTATATGATACTATGTTTGCGCAGCATCTACTATACTGTGTGCCTATTATACCTACGAGTACACTTTACGTAATCACGGTTCACGTGCCAGTGGATAAATAAACAAAGGGTACATACAGAAGGAGAGGATAAAAGCAAAAAGAAGAGACAAACATCATAGGTATCTACGTAGGAGAGAGGGGGAAAAAAACACAAAGAAAAAAACCAACCAAACGGATCCGGAACTGGTGCGTGTAATTGGAAAATGGCCGCTTGCATCATAATATACGTCAACTAATATCAACATATACGTTGCGAATAAGAATCATTGGAATGAGCCCACGTATGCATATGTCAAGGTATGGACATACCTATATTCATACCGCGCGCAGATTATGAAGATTGAATTTGCACCGTTTCATTATAGTACCTACCCGTAATACAATATAGTTGGTACAATATAGTCATTGTGTATGTCAACGTATGTACGTATGCATGCACCTGTATAATTAATCAATTGTCTTCAAATTATCGAATAATTGATCATGCACGGTCGTCATTATTCGGTGACAACGGTTATCCTCACAAGCCAATTCATTGTTAACAATTTATAACTATATGTATAGCCTGGAGAATATCCATGGGAGAAACCAATGATCGAGGCACTCGAATGCTCATTTGCTCATGGTCCGGTGCTTATATGTATATTCAGACACGAGACGCCGAAATAATGTACCTACAAGCACCGAGATGACGATGTTCCAGGCACACAGAGACATTCGTTTGCGTACGGATGATTATTAACTTGCTTTAGATCTTTCCCTATACACATATACTGTGAATATTTAACACACGGGGAAGAAAAATGTCAAATTTACATTTTCACTGGAGAATATATACTTACGGCACTTCTTTGGGGTAAAATCTACGCCGACTGAATAACGTGTCGTAACTCTGACCAAATTCTTTGTAAATCTTAACTCAATTGCTGTAGATTTTACCCCAAACAAGCGCCGTCCGTCTACTCACCAATGAAAACGTAAATTTGCCTTTTTTCGGTGCGTGAGAATAATTCTCCGTTTCACCAATACCGATCCTATGTTTCTCCTTACTTCGGATCCCGCGTGGCCGGTGACCGAATGTAGAATTCACACACGAGTATTCACTCGGTTCATATTCCGGACTTTCCAAGTGATCCGGAAATCGCATACTCCGGTCATTGGACAAACTTTCTTGTTATAATTCCGACGTTGCTTTACGTTTTGAATCGCGGCAAAGTTTAGCACCTGGACGCCTCTAGGGGCGTATCCGCAAAAAAATGTTTTTCTCGTTGTTACCGCAAATTCTTCGCAAATTTATTATTCGTGAAGATTCATTGATTTTGAAAAAAAGTCCAAATTTTTTATATTTCCGAAAAAATTGCCCAAACTAACTAACGTATGTATAAGGGCGTATCTGCCAAACTTTTTTTTTTTTTTTCTTTGTCGCAATATCGATAAATCTTTGCGATTCAGAAGTTTTTAGAGCATTTGCAGTGAACAAAAATTTGCCAGATACGACCTTATACCGACATTTTCGACAATTTTTTTTATTCTTTTGTAATTTCCAAAATTTTGGACATCTTGAAAAAAATCTATGAATCTATGCGTTATAGAAGTTTCCCGAGTATTTGCAATAACGAAAACATCCGCGCTGATACGCCCCCTTGGCATCAACTTATGGAGAAAATCATGCCGACTGCGAAGAGCATGCGAAGAGAGCGTATTCACAGCGTTTACGCCCTTTCGCCTTCGAACTTTTGAGTCGAAAGAAAACAGCGTCGTTTTTCGTTTCGACCGATTTTCTTTCGATTGGCAAAGCAAATTGTTTTCATACGCCCTTTTGCCATTGGAATCGCACTTTCCGGGGCCTACGCCCTTTTTCCATTAGTCACGCGATATACAACGCGATGGCGGGCGACCCCCTGCAAAAATATAACTAGAAGATAGGTACAACGTATGTATATACGTACATACCCATATAATTATACACCTATATATTGCACACGCGATACACGATGCACGTAGAGACATCCGTCTAATACGAAGTAAAAAAAAGACGAAAATAAGAAAAAGAAACACCAACAGTACGTTAGGCGTCGCGTTCGACAATGTGTGTATTCGTGTGCCCTATAGGTAGGTACGACATACTGAAATGTCGTGCCTACGAGAAAAGAAGCACGTCTTAAAAACAAAACAGACGTGACAGTAGCCGGCAACAAAGGGCTCGCATTGCCTCGAGTTTGACCCACAAATTCAGTGCTCCTTTAGTTGTTGTGTTATGATCATTATTGTTCATTATTATCATCACGATCCTTAGTTTAGAATTAGGCCCAAGCCGGCTGCATAGGTATAAGGTTGTACGTAGTTCGGCACATACATAGATATAGGTATAGGTGTGCAATGTTTGTCGGTTTAAAACAACGTACGTACGTACATTGCATACTACATTTATATACCAACCTGAAGCAGTCCGTCAGTCCATACGCCCTGCGGAGGAAGACTCGCAACTTTGTTAGTATACATACACACCTACTCACTCCTATCTCCTTGTTGGCCGGTTTTCATCCTTATAACAATACTAATTAACGTTGGTCTCGCGAACACGTCGAGTGAGGAGAAGAAGAGGCTGGTACATAGCTCGAATTCACGCGTATGTACGTGTGCCACGTATATATATATATATATATATATATATATATATATATATATATATATATATGCACATATTACAAAGGTCTAATAAGTCGTACATAGGTGCCTATGTACACAGGATATACGTTTGAACACAATTGTTATTGTAGGCAACATCGGGGGAAATTTTATGCCGCGTTTCGATCATTTTTTCTTGTTCTTTCCACGCACGGTTATAAGCAAGTAATAAAAAAAAGTACATGCGTATGTAAGTTAGAGATGGGGTGGGTAGTATAGGTATAGTAATATTTTCACCATATCGTATTATAGCTAGCCGAGCAAAAGCTGAGTAGTTACACGTACACGCCTAGCTCCAAAATTCTTCGAGGATCAGGTTCACAGAAATTTGAAATCCACAACAATTTTTGTCGGACATCGGGAGTTGAAGTTTTAGCGGGAGATCGAGAGACAATTTTCGCGAATGCCAAATACGGAGCTGAAGCTCGCGTGCCGGCGAGACAACAGAATCGGCACCGAAATCGCATATCGCGATGCTTCGGTTTCGAAATATTCCCGGTTTTGTCGCCCTAACGTTATAGCATAAACTCCAGCCAGCTCGAGTCCATACGCTCGCATGATCTATGCATAATTCTTCTTACTTGTCAGTTTCACATGCCACGTCGCCTTGCCTATAGGTTCGTCTCTATGCATCTATATGTAGCAATATAGCGGGTCTTTGGACCTCGAGCGAAAATGAGCGCATCTCTGCAGCCGCAATGGCTATTTAAATGAATGACTCCCACTCCCATATACCGCACCAGGGTGCACCAACTGCAACTCCAACTCCAACTCCAACTCCTACTTTGGAACACCGATGCACTTACATTGCCTAGCTTAACCGCGCAGCGAACTCATCACGGACCAACGGCCGACGACCAGCGACCAACGGACTACGCGGCGCCGATTTCCAATGTGCACTTCACGACCACGATGATATACCATATACCTCCTACCTACGCTGGGGTTTTCCGATGAACGTTGTACATACATTCGCCAGCCATGAACAACAATCGCTCCGAAGAGTACAAAATCCATTTCTAATATCATAGCCAGCCCTGTTCAAATATCGTATCTCATTTACACCTAAATAAATATATCCCTCATTTCTATGATATACGTGTTAGGATAGGTGAGTGTAAAATTATAAATGCCATCCTATGTATGTATATATCCACACGAATTTATGTGATATAATTGGAGTAGCATGAAATTCGAGAACAGTGAATCGGCAGAACGATATGATATATTAGGTGTATACCCAGATGGAAGAAAAAGCACCTGAGCTGCGGGCTGTGAGTCTCCAACACTCACCAATATCCATACATCCATACATCGACCGTACTTTCAGTATATAATTTAATGTTCGACTCACGTATGTACAACAGACACCGACGCAGGTGATCTTTATTGATTCGTAATTAGACGCAGAAGAAGGAGGAAAAGAAGTGGGAAAAAGGAAAAATTTGGAATGTGGGAAATCCGCGTGCAGGTAATAATAAGCTAAATCAGCTTTCACCTTGGCGCTGCAGAGAAGCTCGCGGTTGTCATATAGGTATACCCACGCGCCAAGAGTACTCGAGCGTTGGTAGTTATAATAATATAACTTTGGTCTTCGATACCTGTAATAGCCTTACACACGCATGTATCTAACCTTCAGTTAGATTGAAACATCATATCGTGCAATAAACGGAAACACGTACGACACCGGGTTCTTTGACAGTAAATTGACTGTGTTCTGCAGAAGTGTTTAACGCGCGTATATACTGTACACGCGCATATACATAGATGTGTATGTATGTACGTACGTACGTACATGTTTAACCCATATTATACACCGCTTTGAGGATTCATCCTATAGGATGATGAGATATAGATTGGTAGCGGATGTAAATTGCTCTAAATTATGCTCAAGCAGATACATAACCCCCGTTATATCTGATCTAACGCTACTTCACCGCCTCATCATTCTGTTCCATCTGGGTATAATAATTTCTCTGCATGGGTTTTCTCAGTTGAAAAGAAAAAAAAGAGGAAAAAACAAGCAAGCGAACGAACAAGCAGAGAAACCTCTCGAACTTCTCTCAAGTTACTTATCAGAGCGTACGATTAATGTGCTCGCGCTAATTCCTGCACCCGACCGCGACACGGGCATCTTAACGAAGACACGTCGTCTTCGGTGGGCTTGATGTAAGTTAGACAAGTTCGAAGGAATAGGAAAATGAGCCATAACAGACTCCCGTTTCCTCGTTTTCTTCGAAATCGATATTCCTTAAGTGCGGGAATAAAGAGCCGAGAAAAGAACCAATAAAACGCGACAACGTATCTATAACTTTGGCCTGTGTGTAAGAGACATGCCCGAAACGTGAAGTTACGTCACATCAACAATATTACATAGCGCGAGTAATGTATGTACATATGTATATAGTATAGTATAGTACACTATGATATTATATTATATTATACACCAACATTGTACAGATCACTGCTGGGTAACATTCGAAACGGTTCCATTTTAAATGTACATTTAAAATGGACATGGCATTTTCCATTTTGCATTTTGAATGCTTTTTTGGAAACCATTTTCCATCTTCCATTTTTAATTCATTATTCAAAGTCTTTCCGATTCCCCGTTCGAAATAAATTAAGAATAGCATTTCACCTAAGGATTCTATTCTAAATAGCTGTTCACAATAGAAAATAGCATTTTCCATTTTCCATCTTAAATGCTTTTATAAAACCATCTCCCATTTTTCATTTTAAATACATTTCTCGAAGCATTTCCCGTTTACCATTTCAAATGGATTTCATAGGGCATTTCACCGAGCAGCGATGCATATGCACGCGTTCGATGATCAAATGAAATTATTTCATGGTGTACCTATAAAAATTCAATAATAATACGCGCATTCTTGGTGTACACGTACTAGCTTCACATAGATAGATACCTAATATACAATCCTATATAGGTATAAGTTATTATATAGTAGGTATAGAGAGCGAGTTGGGTTCCATGCTTCGGATAGTCCCGGTAACCCAGTAACCGATAAGACGACGCCGACGACGACGACGACGTATATGCTCACTCATACACGTTGCTGGCCGTTGTTTCGTGTGTACACACAACCGCGCGTACGCGCGCACATTACATTTTGCCTCCTATGTATGTACTATGCCCACCTACAATACTCTCCGCGCCAAGTGCAAACATGTGTATACATGTATGTATTATATTGACAGCAGCTATAGCAGCGGGAGATAGGAACGGAACCAGTTGACGAACTACCTATATGCATACTTACGCACGAGCGCATGCATACCTATAGAGGTACGGCTATATCGAAACACAAATTATACAGTTTTAATCCTACAATAACGATTATAGGTATGTACATCGATAAGACCGATCCTCGGCGGTTGGTTCAATTCCCATTATCTCACCCGATTTCATTTACTTTTATCGTTAACGTTACAGATAACGTGGATCATCGGGCAATTGTATTTGTAAATACAGGTATCAAATATGTATACATATCGTAATCAGGGATCAACATCCCGAAGACAAAAAAATTAAAGACAAAAAACCAGAACGAAAATGAAAAGAATCGAAATTATCTCTGAATGGACGAAGGGACGAAGATTAACACGGTCGTATCTATATTTGTATGTAAGTGTACACGTATACGAAGCACGACAAAAGCCTCGGTTACAATCTCTATCGATAAATAATTATTGTCCAGATAATACACGCGATACATTTCATGCGATTGCGTAGGTATGGGTACGTAATGTACAGTGGCAGAGATCCGGTATAACATATAGGTAGGTATACCTATACATTTCGTGAACGGGTTTATTGGCCGTTAGATCGACGTCGATGCATCGGTAGCTCTCGTCTCTCGCATCTCGGCTTATCCGCTCTGCAGCAGAAGCCACTCAGGATGCACGACGCTGCGCAGGAAATGCAATTATCGTACATCCCTACCCTACCCTACTCTACCCTAGGCCTTTACCCAGCTGCACCGAGGCTTATGGTATAGTATTATGCCTCGTTTCAGGTCCCACCGCAGCCCGCCCGGCTCTCATCTTCGCGCGTTTGTCCCCCGTCCCCCGTTTTTCTCTCAACTATATGTACAATTCCTCTTTTATATTATCTTTAGGTCCTACGTATGTATGACATACATACGTAAGTTGCACATATTGCAAAAAAATTGCTGGATTCATGCCCGGGAGGCCAGGATATGGATAATAGATGTATAGAAGCTTTTAACAACCACATGTATCTCTACATCGTCGTTTATTTCCTCACTTGCTCGTATATGTAACCTGATAACGTGTATCGCAGAAAACATTATAATTTCATTCCGCTGCACCTCTTAAAAATAATTATCATCGCAATGCTATAGGTTCCCTACATTGGTATAAACTAAACTCACGCGAGAGTTGGTGTTGGCTCTGCACGCACCGCTCACGCTCCTTGTGGCTCGTACTTTCGTAGTTTGATAAGTTAAAGGTAAAGACAGCAGAAGAGAAGCGGGCAGTGCAGGATTATAATGCGTGTATTCGGTTTCAGCAACACGTATATATATATATGATATACAGCTGAAGTTCAATGCTCTGTAGAACCTTGCACTGTCCATTTGCAATTTTATTGAGAAAAAAAGAGAGAGATGGTAGCTGCAGGTAGGTAGATTTATCGCACATATATCGCACCGCAAGGAAATCTCGAGGTCGTGGGCCTTATCGATGGCAGGAAGTACCTACATACAAATACAACACACACACGTACCTATATAACGTATAATTTGTACTACACGTATCTACAGATTTTTTATACAGCTTTGGCTTTCTGTCTGGGGCTTATCTTTCAACGCCCCCCCCCCCCCCCCCCCCGCCGCCAACCCTGACGCCAAACAAAGATCTTTAGCAACCGAATTTTTGAATATGCCCACATGTTCCGCCCATGAGAGATAAGAATTGGCTTGGAAGAATGAAACTTATATCTTTTCGATTGTTTTGTAAGGAAATTGATATGTATTCATAGTGCCTCATTATTATTTATAGTAAACGCGGAATGATGCATGCGTGATATATGATCTAAATATAGGTATGCGTATGAAACCATGCAACACAGAGATGTCCACAGTAGAATGTAACGATTACGCGGTTGGTGTATATCTATACTATATATATACACGAAGTATTATAATACTTTACAACCACAGTGTATATCTGTATGTCGGAGAAAGAAAAAGGTTAACGACCTTTTTATCAATGGATGTCATCCGCAGTCAATCAAACATAAAAGTCTGCTAACAAATATGGCCATCTGCAGATCGTGGCTTGTGTCAGACGTCTTATGTATTATTATACTATACGTATAATCTAGCATTATCTATTACTTATGACAGATGATCTCTCACGCGCGACGATACACATATAATACGCACGTAGCACATACTTACCTCCCTACCTACATAGGTAGAGGTACTTTTTCACGTTCGATAACTTCATCAAACGGAGGGACCTACATCCACTACCATTTCCTTCGATTCAATTATTATGCAGCTTTCGTTAACTTTTTGAGAACGAATCCAGAAATAAAACGAAACCGAAAAATGAAAAATAAAACAATTGCATCGATCCAATTTTCTGGTGAAAGAAATAATCGTATATCAAAATTGACGAATAAGAAGTCTCAATAAAATTGTAGTATAAAAATAAGAAATAGAGAAAACGAAAGGATTTCACGCTAGCCAAGCATTGCCGGTAATAATAATGACCGAATATTATTCAACGGTTAAACATTTTCCATTCGATTCGCAACACGGGTTGAAAATAAATGGGGAGGGAAAGAAATTACTCATAATTCTATTACTCATGCGAGTTATTCATCATAACAATTTGCAATATGGAGTAATCAATGATACGATAACTTGGAAAGGGTGGAATGGTTGAAATTATCGGACTGACGATGAGCATGCGACTTGCTCGGATCGCACTCGGTCAATTTGCTAATGAAGAGACAAAAATAAAATAAAACAAACATAGAGAAAAAAAAATAAAAATCATACGCGATCGGTAATATAATTGGAAATTTGATCAGCTATTCGGATCAGGTAGGAAGTTCATGTTTGAGCTGCGGAATGGTATAAATTAAATCTGCCCTCCGAAAGCATATATATAAATATAGTTTTAGCTAGCTGCATAATATTTGTCTTTATAACGCAAGAGGGATAGATTTCATAATTAATGTAAGATATTATTGTTCCATTCAATGACCTTAATGGCCGCGTCTACTTTTCAGCTGTGTTATTTCTTTCTTTCTGAATGAAAAAATATCTTGTTAGAGTTTGAAAATGAAAAATAAGAAATAATATATAGTTAGGAGGTAGTTCAGGTTTTTCAGTTAATATTCAATTCGAGTTACGATATTTCATATATTGACACCAATCAACTATTTCACGTCTATATACTTATACGAATACGGATAATATGCGGGATACTATATTTGACTTGGATTTTTTTTTTTTTTTCTTTTTTTGTCAAACATGAGAATTTATGTTCACAGATTTTCTTTCCTATGAGAGATTTCAAAGTATATTAAAAGATCAAACCCATTAATCAATATTCAAACAAAAATTTAATCAGATATTAATCACATGATTTAATAAAATGTGTTTCTAACTTTCGATCGAATAGAGTATTATTCAAGTTTATTCAAAAATATTTAATCTCACTAATAAATGAGTTTGAAATCATTTATTTCAGTCGAAGAATTGAAAAACGAACGAAAATAATAATTATTATAAATATAATTATTATAAATATAATAATTATAAATATAATAATTATAATAACAATAATTTAAGAAAATAAATTGTATTACACGACAGACGAGCGACGACTAACAATAAGACATGATATCAAGTTTTCTGGCACTGATTTTTACCGAAAGAATGGATATTATCAACTAATGCAGAATTAGTGCGATACGTCAATATCCTGGCTGTAAACGTTTTTGATGAATTTCAAATATATTCACAACCGCTATTAGGCTACTTATAATAGCAAAACTATAGATAAATAGTATCAACAATCAATAAATTCGAACCATTTATCAATCGGAATCTGAGTACGTGTCGTTTGCAAATCCCACATGGTACGTCCGAGATTCCAGACCCATTTCTTCGTCACCTTGAGATACGAGCTCGATCATACCTCTGAAATAATATTCTAGATTGTGGAAAATTGACAGAAGTCGATGATATATCGATATCATTGTATTAGATAAGATCATTGCAGAATGATAAGGCTGAAGTTTAGAACGTTAACGCAGCAAAATTACAATAAATAATATCAGAATAATCACGAGAAATTCATCAATACCTGAAATTTTATTAATAAAATTAATATTGGTTTGAAAAAACTCACTTCAACACCGATCCTTCGTCGCTGTCCCATTGTATCGTACCTGGATGAGTAATCTTATACCCCAGCAACCATTCAAGCTTGGAACGCAATTTCTGTAGGAAATTAAAAAAAATTAAATGGTTTTCGAACCCTGAATTTGTTTGACTAGAAAAAGAAAGGTAATTTAGTAAAAATTATTTTAGGAAGATATCATTGCAAAGATGAACTTGGGATCGAATTAATCCAATTTATCAGTTTCTTTGGAACTTACGAAACTCTAAGACACTCTAAGTCAACAATTATTATTACAATCATCTGAAATTTGTAAGTGCATGAATACAAATAAAATATCTTGGATCATCTCACCTGAACAATGTAAGCTGTTTCAGGTTCGCATAAAAAGCTGAGAGCACCAGGTAGGGCGATAACACATTTCCCGTTTTGATCGTCTGTAATGAAAATGGAAAAATGTGTTGTGGAAGTCGATTTATATTCCTGAATAACTTCTTCCTTACCTATTTTACCATTTGGACCAGCAAATATCAAGCCCATAGGACTGATGCTTGTAGTATCGTGTAAATAAATAGCAGATGATAATTGTTTGGTAAAATAAACTAAGTAGGGGCTTGGAAACGATGGTGCCTTCTCGTTTATACTCGACGGATGTAACTTGACTTTGCCATCCTGCGGAGTTATTACTTTCGCACCATGCCTTTGAATTGATCTTAAAAAATAAAAAACAAAAGATTCTGATGACTAAATAAACACACTAGAAATTACGTAATTATTATTCTCTCAAAGTTTAAACGTTATGTTCTAACTGTAGGTTTTTTATTCAATTTCACTGACCGACGAAAGAATGTACACATTCCTTTTTGCCAGTGGAATGTGAAATCGTTGCCAAACCAACCAAATTTAAAACACACACACACAATATTTATATATTGAAACTTTTAGCGAACAATGACTTACTTCACTATAGCTACGTTGGGATAAAGTCCAGCAGCAACAACAGCCTTTACTAGTGCCAAATTATTAGAATTTCTATTCGCTCGTTCATCACTGGGATTATCACTATGAAGAAAATTCATTTCGCTTAGATATTTGGCAAATTGACCTTTCATGTCGGTCAAAAGCTTGAGCGTGTTCCAAGACAGAAAATACTGTCTACAAAAATATCCTGGCGATCCCCTATTCCTCGCTTCTTCAAACCTTCTCAGAGCCTCAGCTAGAGCTATGTGGTCGCTGAACTGTCCTAAACCCAATTCTAATTTTCGTCTATTAGCTTCTTCCTCTTTTCCCAAGGGACAATAGAATGCGTCTTTGTAAGTCAGACTGGCCGCTATGGAAAATACTGGCTCAACGCAGGAAAAAATTGCTCCTAGCATGATCATTTTTCCTGAAAAAAAAACAATTCATGTTGTTGTCAAATATTTAGAATATCAACGACTTTGAATATTTTCCTAAACCGTAATTAAAAAACCACCTGTTCTAGGGTCAAGCGGTAATTTAGCCAAATGATAACCCAGAGGCGTCAGTTGTTCATCTTCGTCAAGAGCATTTAGCGTCATGAGTAGCTCAAGGGATAATTCGACAGCCTTTGCGTTTGGTGGATCGATAACGCTGGCTAAGAATGGTTTTATCTTACCAAGCTGCAAAATTTTTGCTTGTAATATAACTTGCTCTAATCTAGATCGGAGCATTTCTGGTAAAGGATATTCATCCAGCATCATTTCTCTCGCTCTTGTATATAAATGATAACATTTTCCAGGCTGAACTCTGCCGGAAAATAAACAAGATATTTAAAAAAATTAGATTTAGGGATCAACAATTCCCTATTTTATAGGCGAATTTTTTTCTTTCAAACTTGCCTGCCGGCTCTTCCACGCCTTTGCTTAGCATTAGCTAACGAGACTGGTTCAGGTAATAAAGTTTCTATGTTATTATCAGTGTCAAACTTATTCAATTTCATTTTTCCTGAATCGATAACGAACACGACGTCTTCTATTGTTATCGATGTTTCTGCTATCGATGTTGCGATTATTATTTTTCTTACTCCATCAGGAGGTCTGTCGAATACAAGTCTCTGATCTACAGTAGGCAACCGCGAATGTAAAGGATAAACTATGAACCTGTCTGTCGGAAAAAAATGTATTCGTATTAAAAAATGAAAAACAAGTTAATGAAGAAATCCATTCTTCTTTTCTGTATAAAATGTGGTGCTTTTCTTACTTTGGGGATAATCTCCAGATTCGAGTAACATTTTTGTTAATTTTGTAATATCGACCATTCCAGGTAAGAATATTAAAATAGCGCCAGGTCCTTCGTTTGTGCAAATAAAATGCACTAGCTCCGCAATAAGTTCGAGCGACAAATCTTCGCTTATTGGATTCCGAAGTTGGTCAATAACATATTGTGGATATTTTCTCTACATTGAAATGAACTTTTGTTAATAATTTGTACATATATTCCATAAAGTGTGAAGATAAGATTCGGAAACAATATTATAGAAGCAAAGAATTTATTTGAACTGTTTTTAAGGTACCTGCCTCGGACTCGATATGCCGTAAATAGGGTTGAATAAAATCTGCATAATCATCAGTTTTTTTCTGCTGATTTTTATACCTTTTCAGATGCTTTCGATAATTATTTGGGATTGCGGGAGCTGGAGGGAACCGAAATCTGAAATGAAATGTTCCAAATTGTTATAAATACGTTCGAAGTTATGTTTTTATATTGGAAAAAGCTGTGTTTTCTTTTTTCATCCTGATTTTTTCTCATACCGAGTCACCTGAAGTGCATCCTCCAAATAATATTCCTGTACGGGATATGTGAAACCGGGAATATGAATGTTTGGGCAGTTATCATAATACTTGGAAAACTGTTCTGAATTTAGCGTAGCACTCATCAGAATCACTTTGAGTTCTGGTCTCTAGAATAATAACAGTGATAAGTATTTGATTAGGATTACGGTTAACAAATATTGTCAAATAAATTTTACACCACATTCTGCTTCCCAGTTAGATAAATCTTACTCTGGGTATAATCTGCTTCAATAAAGTGATAATAAAATCACTTTCAGTACTTCGTTCGTGAATTTCATCAAGAATTAAATGCGACCAGTCTGTTAAAGCTGGATTACTGTGAAGGAATTGCAACAACATGCCTGTGGTACAGAATAAAATGCTTCCATAATCTCGGCAAAGTTCTCTAGAAGATAAGAATAACACAAAATATAAGTTTCAGTCATAACGAACTGCTGAATTGAAACTATTAGGTACCTGGTAATAGATTGTACGGACATAATATTCTCCAAAACTCAATTACTTTTCTAGTCTAATTTGAAATCCAACGGACTTTCCAATTCTCTCTGCTCTTTCCGCAGCTACTCTTTCCGCAACAGATATCGCCGATATTCTCCTGGGCTGTGTGCAAATAATTTTAGTTACGCTACCGTTTTCCTGTTGTATTTGATCATCGAGAATGAACTGTGCAACTTGAGTAGTTTTGCCGCAACCTGAAATAATGAGATGTAAATTATAGACAGATGAAAAATGAATTCGAATAATTCAATTTAAAAGTTTACCAGTTTCTCCGCTGATAACTACGACTTGATTTTTCGCAACGAGATCTAAAACTTCTTGTTTCATTTTAAATGCAGGAAGTTTTTCCCTGAATTTAAGCATTTTCTGATAAGTCGGTGCTGAGATTCTGTCCTTATGTTCTTTCAGCGCCAGCATATCCTTAGCGTAATTTCTTTCTAACTTAGACTTTGAGAGCATAGATTTGGTAAGATTTTGTTGTATATCTCCGGAGATGATTTCCAAAAATGATTTCTTGAAATGTGAATCGTTTATGTGGTCGTATCTGGCTTCCAATTTGCTAGCCACTACTCCGCCGTAATTATCCGAATCGAACGGACGTCGGAAATGTGTATTTTTCATCGAATCAAGTAAATTTTTTATCCTCTGTTCTGTACGAGGATTCAATCTAATCGCATGTGTTGCGCGGTTTGCATTGTTCGACGCCTCTTGACTTTTTTTCTTATAGTAAAGCCCAATGTCTTTTCCTTTCAGCCAAGACGGATGACCTCCTCGTCCTCTGCCTCTACCTCTTCCTCCTCCTCCTCCTCCTCCTCCTCCTCCTCCTCCTCCTCCTCCTCCTCCTCCTCTTCCTTGACCTGATCCGTGACCATTTCTATCTCCTGTATGTGTTCCTTGACTCAGACCGTCTGTATAAACAAATAATCTATTTTTGGAGATCACGTTTGGTATTCATATGGGATAAATTCATCATTTTTCACACATGCTGAACATGCTTGTTAGTAACTGTTTATCGAAAACAAAAATGCAGTGAATAAAGTAGTTACTTGAACAGCTGCCAGCGTGTAGATGACACATGCGCAGCAGCGGACTCGCACCCACGTCAAATATATAATGAGGATATTTCGCAGCAAAACTCGGGTTCAAAAGCCATGTCATGCCCAATGCCAAGTCAAGTCGTGGTACTTGGTGGTTCACTGGCGCATGAGAGTATTGGATTAGGAGGTGTATACGTTTTGACTCGTATCACTTCCCCCACCACGAGTGGGAAGTAATCATGATCACTTCCAAAGTGATCGCATATTTTGAGAAGCGCCATCCAGTTGGAGTCAAAATGATGCGGATCACTTTAAATTCTAACCTGACCCATAATCCAGCGCTTTTGTTGGCTGACATACGTCAATAAACGCGCTGGATTACGGGTCAGGTTAGAATTTGAAGTGATTCACCAATGGGAAAGCGCCTCTGGGATCACTTGGTACATGATCAAGAATTTTGACCGCGAAAGTGGTCAAATTTCAAATGTGGCTTCGGAATATAACCTAAAGGTACAACTTCGAGCGGGAAAGTTCGATCCGTTATTCTGATTCCAATCGTAAACGGGGAAGAAGTTCATTCAAAGAACGACCATGGTGACGAGCTTTATTTCAATACCAAAGGTAATTATAACTATAATAAGTAACTGTTTAACTACTAGCTAATTTCTATTGTTATGACTGCTCCAGATTTATTATGCAGATTTATTATACATTTATGTGATAGATTCTGACTGTAATGGATCAAAGAAGAACCACTGGACAGAACGCATAGAAATTCAGAGAAGGAGCCTTGAGTTAGAAGAAATGAAAATAAAAGCATTACAAAAGTTGGCACAATTGACTGTATGTACGAAAATGTATACTGAATGTGTACGACAATAAGTATGAAAATGAATATTTCTAGGAGGGCAACTTGAGCCCTTAAGCGGTCATGAGGATGGATTGGACGGCACGATGTTCATTGAAGTCAAGTTGACACCAGTGGTTTATAGGAATATAGGTATATTTTTATGAGGAGGTACTGGAGTTAGGAAAAAAATTTGATGTATGTACCAATGATATTTTTTAGGATATACGATTATACGAATATATTATACATAATATAACATTATGATATACGATTTTAACGAGAGATTATAATATAACAATAATAAAACGAATGATTACAGCGTTTCTATTTTGATTCACATGAATAGATCAAGTTTTTCGAAAATAGTACTCTGAGTTCATTGTCATGCATGCCTTATTTACAGTAAAAAAATTATTATGCATTGTTTATAATAGCTTCTAACAACCGATCTCTGTATCCGTGATCATTTCTGACAAACTCCTCATCATTACCACAAACATCATTGATAACCTCAGCATCATCATTTTCATCAATCAAATCTTCTCCAAGATCATTTTGGTCAATACAAATATTATGCAATATGCAAGCTGTTGCAACACAGTGGTTGATGACTATCAAGTCTTTGTTGTCAAAATGTTGAAGTCTACGAAACCGACCTTTAAATTTTCCGAATGCATGCTCAACGACAATTCTTGTGGCTCAGTGCTTGTAATTGAATGTTTTTTGATTGTCAGTCAGGTTTCCATTATCTTTATATGGAGGTATTAGCAATTGCAGCATTGGATAGGCGGAGTCTCCAAGTAGAATATATCCGTGAGGTATGTCATTCGCAGCCTGATAGATCTTTGACCGTCGCAGCATTCCAGTGTCATGTACAGATCCAGGTTCCCCAACATAATTATTGCGAAACCTTGTCTTGCGATCTATAATACTTTGTCAGAGGATACTATGAAATCCCTTCCGTTTCACATAATCTTCTTCATGTGTTGTAGGTCTTCTAGTTGGTATGTGTGAGCCATCAATAGCTCCTATGACTCCAAGAATATTCTTTTTTATTCTAAAACTTTCTACCAAAGTGGGGAGCTCATTCTCATTCGGACATCTAATGTGATCTGTACTGTTTACTGTGAAGAATTTTGTTGCTTTTTTACAAGTGACACTTTTTCCGCAGAGCCTTCATCCTAGCCAGATGATTCAGAACTAGCAAGTGGTACAACAGCTTCTGTAATTTCAATAATCCATTTTGAACATTTAAACGATCATCTTCTATTTCTGAATGATATTTTTGTACAGCCCATAAAAGATATAATCTGGAATTTAGTACTGAGAATACTTTGGAGTACTTACCAATAAGAGTTTCTGCTGTTTGTCTTTTTCGTCTGAAGTGCTTTCGAAACTCTTCGTCGCTGTACGTTCAAACTGTTTCCATGAAGTTTTCAATGCGTACTTTCTGTTGACGGTGAAGTAATTCATCATCGCTAGAACTGCTACTACTGTCAGAACTTGAAGAGCTTGATATTACGCTTGGAATTGCATCATCCCCTAGAATGTCCTGAAAAACATCACCTGATTGATTATGACCACAAAACTATTGTGTCAACAACATACATCATTCATTTCATTTTACTACCACCCAAATTAATGATCTCTGCTTTAACCACAAGAAATATACTCACACAAATTTTTCGCTTCAGGCTGTTCATTGATGATTTGTACTTGTTCTTGGATATCTGCGCACTTCACTTCCGCAGATTATGTCGTCGGAATGTAAATTCGCCCGCTACATTATTTTATGGATATGTTCTGCTTTGTTCCGTAAATTCCCGTACCAGCGCTACTATCGCAAAAGTAGGTTGTTCTTTTCAAATGATCATGATCACAGTGATCACTGATCACTTGATCACAGAGTCAAACGTATACACCTCAGGGTGATTGGAAAAGAATTTCACGCCAAGTTTAAGTCTATGAAAGATATTTTGTTGCACGCATAGAATTCAATTTGGTAGTGCTTATGTCAACCTCAAATGAATGTGTCAAGGGACTAGATGATTGAAGATGAGAAAAAGTGAGATCTATAAAAACCGCCATAATATTGTTTATCCATCAGATGAATATAGGTCAATCTCTAACAATTACGTTTACGAAAAATGTAAACTATCAAATAATGTTGACAAATACACTTTTGACATACTGTTTTCACTGACACCTAAAAATTGTTGATGAAGTTGAAGCTGGTATCAAACGCCTGTGTCTGCCTAGAACAATTTCAGAATAAACATAACCTATGAGTAATTGTCAATCAATCAAACATACCATTCGCCTCATCGGAATATTCTCTTTGACGATATGAACCGTATCCATTTCTTGATCCACGTCCATGGCGATGAGACATTCTTCACATTTACTAGAGAAGAGTACTGCTTTTCAAATACGCTTTTATATTACATTCAGAAGATTCTACACTCTAGTAGACAGATGAGCACACAGCTGCCAGTCGTATGATCTTGAACTCGATTAACGTAGTTAAACATTTCTTATGATAACAATGACTCCTTATGTAGTATTTAAAATCTTGTATTCAGGATGAAAATTTAATTTCTAGAGTCTCATTTTATGAGTTAATTTCACTATAATCTCATTATTTGCAGACTTTGATATCACTCAGCCTAAATATTTCGGATCAAAGGAGGTCTTTTGACTTTGAAAATTTTCAGTTTTTAACCAACTTCCGCACATCGCAAAACATCTCTTTTTCCGGTTCTTTTGACGGTCGTCGGAACTCGTGCAAAATGGTAAGATTCATAATCGCGTATTTGAGGTGAAATCGGTCAAAAATATCAACCGTGCTATAAAATATCTTTCGACCAATTTATCCTTCTACAAATTTCTAATAATATTGCACGAGAAAATTGATGGATTCGCAAGTTCCGATCGGTGTGAAAAAATGTTGTTAGGTTAGAGGTTGATTTATGTGTGGTTATGTGACATCGATAATCCGATTTACAAAAACAAAATAACGAATAATAATTTCTAAACACGTGGAGTAGAATGATCAGTGTCTAATTAGTGATCGCAGTGTTTCATCACACATTTGTTCCACTAATTATCGTCAATTGTACCCTGAATTTTGATGCTAATATCACACAAGGTTTTGTAGCTATAGTCAAGTTACAACGGTAGCGCGAAATTGTTAAACAAACACATGGTGTCACGTAAATTTGCTAGATATATCCAAAACAAAGCAAACAATACCACGCAGCATCTGGAATCTACAATTATATCTTCGATCCATGACGTAATTTTCGTAAGAAACTTTATTATTTTTCTTGATTACAGGCCAAGCGTACAAAGAAGGTTGGAATCACCGGGAAATATGGTACCCGTTATGGTGCCTCCCTTAGAAAAATGGTGAAAAAAATGGAAATCACACAACACAGTAAATACACATGCACGTTCTGCGGCAAGGTGAGTAAACACGTTTCATAGAAAATCAAAATGTACCATTAAATGTCTTTTAATCATTTGTTTCCCTAAAATCATGTTCTCCAACTCGAAAATTACTGTATTTAAACAAAATTTAATTAATTTTGCTGATGAGTCTACATAGGTAAAATAGTCTTGAAGATCTGTCAATTCTTGGGATATTAAAATCAATCGAATTTTTTTTTGTTATCGCACGTTTTAAACCTGTGTTCAAAAAATTCCTTGAGCCTGATATTAAAAATGAGTGATTTTGATAAATAAACTTCACTACTTTTCTCATAGGACGCAATGAAACGTAGCGTGGTTGGTATCTGGTCCTGCAAACGTTGCAAGAGGACCGTAGCCGGTGGTGCGTGGGTTTATTCTACGACAGCAGCAGCTTCGGTCAGATCGGCAGTCCGTCGTCTCCGTGAAGTCAAGGAACAGTAAATTTAATCAATAAACATCTATTCCAACAAAAATATTGGCCTCAATGTTTATTGAATTCATCACATACACATACCACCTTTCCTCGAAAATTTTTTAAATAAATGGAGCGCTACATGGGTTCTGGCTCACAACAATTGAAACTCAAATATCGTTGGCAATGATATGTTATAATTACTGAAAGTCACCGCAACATATCCATGTTCTGTAGCAAAAAGAGAATTTGATATTCTTTCTACGGATGAACATCGGCCACAACATCATCACCCTGGAATCAATCTGTATTCTTCTATCTAAATAAACCAATGTCAATAGTTAGCTCGCTGTTTTCATTCTTCTAGTAGCTTTTGTAATATTATCAGGGTACCTACTTGTCTGTGTCTATACCAGAATCCAAAAAATGTCTTTAAATGCATTGAACAACTGGTTGTCAATAATCTCAATTTTTAAATGTAATCCAGACTAACTTCTTTGCCATGAAGAAACTGCGGGGGGAAATTTCTTCTGTGATGTAATTAATAAGTAAAAGTTTGATTCCTTATTGTCCTGAAAATTGTTAATCTTCGTTCTTAATATAGTCCTAGAATTCTGGAATTTATCTGATTCTGATTATTGGTTGAAGTTTTCGAGTCAAAAATCGCGTAGAATAGTAAAAAAGAACAGTATGGGATTCATTCGTTAATTTTAGGAATTATTTGAATTTGGAGTTTCAGTTTGTTTTGTCGATGCAAATGAATAACAGAAATAGGTATATAAAATTAATTTGTAACAAAGATTTGTATTATTGAATGTTTCATAACTCTACAAGCAATGGACAATATAATCAGTAATCGTAATAGTAGTATATACCTAATTAAAAATTCAAGTGGATTGAAAATGAAGGAAGATCTTGTGCTCTGGAATGGAGCGTAGTACATACATACATAATGTATACGGGTGATTTTTTCTCACACTTGCAGTTACCCGTTTCATCTCCTGACATTCTCTACCTGTCTCATTGTCTACGATGAAGAAATTGAAAATATTTGCAATTTGAAATAGCATTAAACAGTGCGAATAGCTAATAAATGTTGCTTTAATTACTTTAACAGTGTGATACATACATCCTTGAATAACATTGTTGCACTTTCTTCAAAAACAATCTTAAAATCAGCCAAACATACTTTGTTTAGCTCCATTTTATCCATAAAATTATATATAGCTATATAGTTAACTGAATTGATTCTTGAAAAAAAAAAAAAAAAAAAAAAAACAGAACTAAAATGCTGGAATGATAGCGCATTGTTCTTTCTATGAAAATGCTATCTGTAGTACCTTACTACAAAATTAGTAAGTGAACGATGCATAGGTTTGCTTTAATGATGTAACAATAAATGAAATATTATTCAAGTATTGTCCAAATGTTAGTCTTAGACGCTAGCTAAGCTATGTGCTTAATAACTCCATGATAGCTCCGTTCACGGAGGGTCAGTAATTATTAATTATGTAATAAGTTACACATTGTTCGGTCAGATATTTGCTAAAAAATATTAAAATTAATCAAGTTGGGGCATCAATCTGCGTTATGAGAGAAAAAACACAATTCACTGAGATGAAATGTATTGATAAATCGGAACTGGTGGTATCGATATTAGATTGAAATTCACCCTTTCAGACATTTTCGTTTCTAACTACAATATTATAACTGAATTCTGGGGGTTTGTACAAAAATAAATAATGCAGTCTTAAAACGAACAGTTACAAAATATAGTACTATATAGAAGCTGTAGAAATTGTAAATTTTAGACTGTTGCACCATCACCGTAAAGTAGAATTCAAGAATTTATTGGAGTTTACATGCATCATCATGGTAGATCTTAAACGATTTTATTTGAGGAAAGAATAAGTAGATCTTGATTTGCACAAGTATTGAAATGGTATTAAAAAATCTATGTGATATACGATTTTTTCCACTATGCATTGTCATTTTGACGTATATACATCCATGCAGATATATTTTATATTGAAATTTTTACATATACGTGAAAAAAGTATGTAACTATTTCATTGTCAGGAGTTCAATGCGATTTCATTTGATTTTGTTTTATTATTGAAAATACAACGGGTTATGTCAATCGTTGTGTGTTTACAATCTACATGTGTCTCATATGTACAGGCTTGAGATTTCAGAAGAATTTAGGTGCATGTTAGGAACCATGGAAAATGCCATTTCCTATGAAGATATTTTTTAATAATCATTGATAATGAAAAGAAGAAAACAAAATACGGTTTCAACTCTTTTCCTACGCTACAACAACAAGTACTTAAAAATTTAGTACTTCTGTAACAAGATGTTACGACATAGCTTGCGCTCCGATTTATGAATATAGATGTGATTGAATCAAATTGTGACAATATCCATGCACACGTGGTTCTTTTCCTCGCATCCGTTCAAAAATATTTAAAGGGACAGAACTCTAACAAACATCGCGCCATTGCACTCATCCCAAAAATAAACTAACGAATACCTATGTCTCAATATTTTAATCTCTAGATATCAACAATCACTTATGGTATTTATAACAATTGTCTGATATGATTCTTCCTCTCTTTCTGCCTAATAAAAATTTGTTCGATTTCTCTGCCTGCTTGCCAGCATGCATATGTGACGCTACATCAAATTTTGAGACTAATTTAACAATCGAAATTATTATTTAAGGCATTTACCGTAAAAAATTGCAGTAATTTATTACCTAATCACTGCTATAAAGACTAAATAAGCCCTAGAAGATTGATCAACTCCAAGATATCCGTGTTTTTATCTATTATGACGAAGCAGAGTTAATCGAAAACTATATAAGTCCGTATATCATTAACCATAATTCAACGATGTAACTTCATCACTATATTGGTTTCTTTGTATCTTGGTATAGGAGCCATGAGATCAAGTTTCTCAAATATAAATTTCAGAATCTTTTTTTGAGTATTGATTTCTCATGTCTGGTCATAATTTAGTAGATTGATCAACAAGTATTGCGTTTTATTTTTTGTTTTTTTTATTGCCTGGTATTAGCTGGCTTGCCATTTAAATTTACTCTGCATTATCCATTTTTGACCAGCATTGTGCGATTCACATGAAGCTAGTACAGGCTGTAACGCATCTCCTGGTCTCGGTTTCGATAAACAATATCCAGTGTTTGTATGTTTGATCAGTTTTGTCTGCAAACAATTCATGAAGTCATTCTTTTTTCATCATTTTTCTCTATTCAAATGAAAAATTCACATTAAAATGACAAACAAACCTCGTCACTGTAGACCCACGCTTGATTCCCTCCCATTCCGTGACAACGGACAATCTTAACAGGTCCCTGTGGGCTAGCTGCGTCAAGGCACATGTCGTCGGACATTATTTGCTGCCTTTTTGTGTAGGCAAATACCTGTAAAATATTTTATCCTTTGATGAGCAGGAGTTACTGGAGCTTCATAGAAAACTTGATACAATTAAAAATTGATATGAGTACAGACCTGATTGCCCCCAAGACCGTGGCAGTAGCTTATACCGACGTTTTCTCCAGTCCTTCTACCCATAGTATCGAGACAGTTTCCGGTTTCAACATTCTTCACATCTCCCAAGTAGTAGTAATCGAGAGGCATGGGAGATTCAGGGTAGATATTTTCAAGGTACCAACGGAAGCTTTTACATCCAAGATTTTTCCTTAGTTTAACACGTTCGGAAACATTGCCGACAGTTACGCTGCGAGCCCCTGAAATATATAATTGTGGGATTAGGTAAGTTAATATTCTCCGTAGCGAAACATGATTTCCAGTGGTTCCTGCGGTGCTTGTGAAAATATTTGCTCTTGAATCGCAGAAATAGGTGTGTATGAAATGTGAAAGTGCTAAATTTGTGTGAATTGTTGAATTAGAAACTTGAGATGAAAGTCCGTTACCTGAAAAGAAAAAAAACGTGCTTTTTGCTGTAAATGATTAGGTAGCCACAGAATGTAATAATCACTTTGATTAGATACGACAACATCAACCGCAAACAGAGTATCGAATGATAGAAAAATAATATCTCAGATTGAAAGAAATTGCTTTTCAAAACTGATAAGACTATTGGAATGACTCATTGTCAGCCAGGTGTCACCCCAAATTTTGATAATAAAATTCTCCTGCATAACATTTAAGCTCAACAAATATAGTCTCATGCTGAAAGTTCAGGGGGAAAAAATATTGTTAATGAAATAAATGAAAAGATCAGCCCATTGCCTAATTGGAATTAAAAACTGATAATACGAGACTAGAAACCGAAAAACAAAATCATGCAGGTAGTCTGATATAGAAGTAACATGCTGTAGAGCAGGCAAGGAGAGCAGCGATCACATAGAGATGCTGATCAGGAATGCTGGTGTTAGTGCTACCTGGATTAATGTTGTAATAGAAGTATTTCCATTGGTCCAACCAGACCTCTGCAAGTCGTGCATTGTTGTGGTTGACTATCTTGCTTGTACCGCCAGGAAAGGTATACGGTGTTGACTTACGGAAAACATGTCCGACATGTGAACACGTTGCTATTTCCAATGTCCCACCACACATCCATATCTAACCAACTCATTTCTGTTAGTGTGTTAGGGGTTTTTTTCTTCTAATTTCTAAGCTTATGCATATAGTAAATGTGAAATAAATAAATTGCGAAAGTAAAATCGTCCCTTCTTGTGGCAGCTCTGGATCGGCACCAACACGTTATCTAAATATGGATTATTGTTATTGAAATACAAACATACAAGGGTAGTTAGTCTGTTGGATGGATGAATGGTTATAAAATACTGTTAAAATACCCGTCTGAGGAAACGTCCAAATTGTTTGAAAGAATTGAGAAAAAATCTACACCTGAAATATTTCATTAAACATATTAAATGAGTAATAAGAAATTGGGTTTTCAAGCTGCAAACCTTGTATTGGCTGATTCCGTTCGAAATCTTGTTATTTAGCAATCGTTTACGACCTTAAAATAACATTGAATTCATAAATAACTTATCATATTCATTTACTGTCCAAATGCTCAGGTCAATGAGTTCATTATATTATTGAGGACTGAACTTTTCTTTGTTTCTTTTATTTTAAACAGAAATAACGTATCGATTCTTCCGAATTATTATTATCGTGATGTTATGTATAGTGCAGAAGCAAACTCTTTAGCAAATTTACTCAATCAGACATACATACATTGTGAACCAGAAATGGCGCCTCATTGATACCAACGGATTCCTCATAAAACCTTATTCGAAATTTGATTACCGTATTATTCTACTGGTCGCAGATATCCTGTAATAGTTAATCCAAAACTAGCTAATCAGACGCCTTTGTTAAGCAGGCGCTCATCAGTGAGCCTGTCTAGCAACAGGTGTGAGACATACATACAAAAACGCATGTGGCTCACCGACAAGCTTTCCACTCATACAACTGCATTCTGTTTAGCTATTACAAGAAATCTATGATGATAGAAAAAATTTGGTAATGAAATTTTGAATACGTTTTTCATGAGGAATCCGCTGGTACTAATGCGGTACACCATTTCAGATTTACCCTGTATGTTGTGTACACGGATATCGAGGACACTTGGATTTTTGTAAGCATGAATGTTAAGCGACATCAACAATTGCAAGAAATTGTTCCAAATCAGCAAATTTTCTGTTACTATGATGTGTTAATGCATTTAGATCAATTGATAATTGGGAATCCCAATCAAATCTTCTAGCTTCTTGCTTAATTGATCAAATTGTTAAAAATATACCCATTTCAGAAAACACAATCTGTTCTGTAGACTGGTAATGAACAGAAGTATATATTTAAATACAAAGCAATTACAGAATATAATATTGTAATATGGAAGAATTTCTCTTTTACACATTCGTGGCGCATTCCATTGTCTGTTACCGCTGATGTGAGTGTGAAAATTGTATTTAAAAACTTTAGAAATTCGGAGATCCGCATAAAAGAAAGTGGCTTCACACGATCTGTTGTTCAAAACGCAGTAACCCATAAAGTGTAAAAAGAAGTTCCAATATTTGTAATAATTGTAAAAGTCAGGTAGTGATAAAGATGTGCACTTTGTGCTAAAATAAAAAGATTTTGAAGGCCGTTAGTCTATGATGTAATTATAAATCTCCAAAAACTTCAATTCACTATACTAGCTGAATAAAAAAAAAAGTCAATGCCATTGAATCCGCAATGAATTGCGTTTCGAATGGTGTTATTTTCTCCACTATGATATGAATCTGTCACATTGAATAATTGACTGCAACTATTTGACGCATTTTTTCTTGTACGATTAGTGTGTTACATAATATCCTGCTGAGTGATGACACGGGGACAAACATAATGAGGAAAAAAAAAATACGAAGGCATGGAAATTGCAAACTAGGTATTGTTTGCAGTTGCAGACTTGATAGAGAAAAAAAAAGTTAACACGTTTAATCATTTCCGTTAGCACAATTAGAGCTTACATTAGCTATACTGGTCGGTTTTACTGTGTACTGAGTATTCAAATGTAGTAATCTGACCTGGGTTCATAGCATAGTAAAAGTCTCGCCACTCATCCATCCAGACTTCTGCTACCCTTGCGGCGTTATGTAGAACAATCCTGCTGACGCCACCCGGGAATGTGTAAGGACTCTTGTCACGGAATACGTGTCCCACGTGTGAACAAGGAATGATTTCTAGTATACCACCGCACTGCCATACCTATAACGAACTTGTACTTTTAAAAATAATCCAAAGGACAGCTGCAAATCCCTTTTGCGTTAGTAATTTCCACAAGTACTGCAGCTTTAGCAACCTAAAGTCATTTTTATACATCGGCTAACAGTATCCTCGAGGAATGTGCTGGTTCCAAGAATTCCGATAAATGGAACAATACTCTAGCTCCAAATTCAATTGAATACTTCGTTAAATGACTGATTTAAAATACTGATGGATCGTTCAAAAATGCAGAAAAGTTTACTAAAAAGAAAAAGAGATACTATTTCTAATAGTGGGAATGAATTTAAGAGTTTATAAGTTTTTGCTCAAGTTCGAGGTAGTTGTTTTCCTTACAAAACTCGACAAATCGGTTAATATTATGGAGTAAAATTTTATATTGGACAGAATTTGAGATAGCCTGTGACTTACAAGTTAAAAATAACAAATTCGATAAAAACGAAATGTATTTAACTACTTTTAAAAAAGTAGAACTTGATGTTTGCACTTACTCGGAAGCTCATTTCTAGATTTTCTCCACCCCATATGTCCATACCTTCGTCGTAAGCACCAAGCTCGTAGAAATAGTCTTTATCTATGGAAAATAGTCCACCCGCCATAGTTGGTGTACGAAGAGGGGCCGTTCGGTCCCCGTTTCTACGGTCCATTTCTCTTTGTGCAACTCTGTACCTGTTATCGTTACAGCATTTAAAATATTTGACTAAGATCCTGGACTACATTTGAATGGTATTAATGGTTTCATATAATTTATAGCAGAATGATATTATTTAAAATTTAAATCATTCATTCACCATCTGAAGTTGAGTTTCCAATTGAACCCTCCCCAAGTCATGTCGCTGGCTGTTATATACTCGAACGTGTCATCGCTAATCACATCAATAATTGGGCAGACCACGGTAGTCCTATCATCAGCAATTCTCGATAAGAGAGGCTCAAGCCAACCTTCTGTACACTCGCAATGTGCATCCAGAAACGTGATTACTTGTCCCTTAACATGTTTTGCCCCAAGGAGCCTAGCTCTGATAAGACCAGATCGTTTCTCAGTACGATAAACGTATGTAGGAACCGGCAGGGTTCTCACATAGTCCTCTAAATCTTGTTTCAAGTGTTCTGTAAATATATATTCATTCCATAATATTGCGAATCCATATCGTCAAATGTATTGACCTGAAGTTTTATATTGAGAGACGTTAGGTAATGAAAAGCGTAGAAAGATTGTATTAGTTAGAAAAATGTTCCACAATAATAGACGTTATACTTTATTACACTTCTGATTGCATCCATTGTGTGGTTGTCAAAGTAACAAGAGAAAATTTCTTATCTTTATGTTTCTTGTTCTAGAATTGAGTCAGCAGTTATTCTCAATTAGTTGATAAGCACGAAATGCTTCTAATCAAGTAGACCGGAATGTAGACGCTAATTAATTAACCAATTTACATATGCTTAAAATATATTACATTCATAATGTGCGAGCATTCTTCAAACAATATCCGTTCAAAAATTTGCTGCTCCAAATAAAAGAACTTCTGAACGTATGTTGATCCAGTTGTTTCATTATATATCAGTGCGCTCAAATGAAGTAGTACACACATGTTTATACAATGGATACATTACCATGTAAATTACTAATGTTATTATACATGTCAAATAAATGATTTGATATGTAAATAAATGATATGTATTGGATATTGATATGTATCAGATAAATGACTTGATACGTAACTTATCCTCGGCCGAACAAATATTTACCATCTACTGAATTTTTAGTAACTAGGAGGAACGAAAATTCAATAGAACTATTCATAAAATCTGGCGTAAAATTCGTATTATATCAAACTCAATCAGTACTACATGCCAATATGAGACAAAAATGAAACTGTACCATGTCTTATCATACGAATTGTAATCGATATTCTAAATAAAGGATGCATACATTCTTATCTTACCATTTCAGAGTCAGAACTATAGGAATAACTGTAAGAAAGTTTCAAACTTTCAATCTTACCTCGCTCGCTTGCATCGTCGACGAGAATGATTTCCTTGAGAACGGTTTTTGGAGACCGATTAATGACGGACCAAACAGTACGAAGAAGAGTGCTCCAAGCCTCGTTATGGAATACGATAACAATGCTTGTAGTAGGAAGATATTTGTTATATTTCTTGTTCTTGCAACCCTCGAGTCTGACGTCTTTTAGCGATCGATTGAAAGATATCATATCGCTAGCCATTAAATTGAACTGATTTAACTTGAAAAGTTCTTGTTGTTCGGCATCTTTTTCATGCGGAATGTGCACAGCTGAACCAAGCTCTCCAGGGCTACCTTTTGCATCTTTAACTACTTTAGCTGGCCTCCATAATTGTAATTCTGATTGTTTATACTGGCGTTTACTCCGTTGTAGCGACTCCTTGTCCTGTTGAAACGCAGCTGCTTCTGGCTCTCCATGAGACGTTGTAGCCGCTTTATTTTCAGGACAATTCCACCCCGATCCGCCGATACAATCGGAGTAGAACATAAGTACAATAACATCGACGAGGAACCATGCCAATGAAGTAAATAAAATAACACGGCACGTGTGAATGCGAATCTTTGAACGAAACATGATCGGATTTTTTGTCTTACTCTAATCGCGGGCACTTTACAAAGTTAATCTTTTAGAAGCATTTCTTTTTATCACTATATTGATTTTTACAAATCGTTTTGTTTGCTCGTTTATTTTATTTATTTATTTTTGTTCTAGTTGTTGGTTAGATTTGATTTACTTTCCGATTGTCAAAATTAAGGAGTAAATTAAAGAAACAACCATGAACTTATCGTAATGAATCATTAATATTTATATAGAAATCCACCGTAATCGTACGTGTCACATGACGAGCTTGCGGTGACCTGGAACAGATTTGGAATGTGATATGTCAAAAACGGGGACTTACCGGCACGGAACTATGTTCCTTTATTAATTATCTTTCATTTTTAATTAATCCGAATACGTGAGTCGAGGCATCTTGCCACTCTCAAGACATCACATGAACTGACTAATCATTCATAGTTTCTAAAAAAAATAAGTTATTTGTGAAAATGCGGAGTACGGATACGATGCAAGCGAAATCCCCACGATACAATCTACTACACTATTGCTGTAATCTCTTCAGTCACTATTCTAATGGATTTTCGATAAGAAAATAATCGGATAGACGGACAAAAAACCGATAAACTTTGACTCTATTTTAAAACTGTATGGATGTATCAGCAACTATTAACACCTTTGAGGAGTGAGATTGGCGATCGAGGACGGGGCAGGTTTAACATGAACGTGGAAGGGCAGCTGCTGAAAGCTGTCTGTAGATGTAAATGAAAGTTGACAGCTGAACCACCACTATCTCATACCTATTTCGCGGTTCATCTGTCGCTTATACTTCCACAGATGTTTACTACGGAGCAACGGAATCTCAACTAAACTTAACTAGCATGTGAAATTATACGGATATTCCATTCGCACACTACTAGCTACTTTACTTATGTTAAGACACATACTGCATACACACCTATGTGACCTAGTACTCAAAGTAGCAACGAAACCCGACGCAGGTCCACATAGCGATTCAACACGCACCTCCACCACTGGTATTAAGGTGGGGACACCTGTTCGATGTTCGTGGCAACTCCAGCTTTAACTCCGCACCACACAATCCCGGCGAACGATGTCGGATGTTGTGCGAAATATTTTCTACCGCTAGAAAACGAGCTCGTTTGAGATGTGTTGACTCGGCTTTCAGAATTCGATACCCAATACCAAAGTCTCTAGTCGCGCCATCTACTTTCTTAGGGCGCAACTCTTCACGGGGTTATAATTATCTCGTTGTTATATTCGAAGGGGTTTCGTCCACGGACCTAAATAATATTCATGTTGATTTTAAAGAGATGTTAAAATAGTTTTGCCGCGATGTTAACCATCTCACATTATTATTTCAGTGAAATTGGCTCAAGTTTCAGACAGATTTCGAACTGTCATGTCGTGGCCTCAGATTCACATGGTTCACCGTCTAGCCACCAGAGCGCATGGCTATCGTGATTTCTTGGTGTCATATTACGCGTGCCTTCTGCATACCACATAGTGCTGCTGTGTTTAGAAAATGAGTCACATGGATCTACCTTGGATCTAGCAGCGATCTGCACTCTGCAGGATAGCCGGATCCTTTTCCATCGCAAGGATATTCGTATGTCTCAATTTTCAATGCCAGTTCACACCGACTAGCGGTGTACAATTCACATCTCTTATGTTATGTAGCACATTGCCGTTTGAATTCCGGGTATACCTACGCCGCATACGCACCCATAATACTTACAGTATACCTACAATAAAAATAAAAAAGAATTTGACAAAAGATGAAGGACAATTATAAATGGATAAAAATTACCCATCACCAACATGTTCAATATGTTTCATAAGCTGAATTTATAGCGCTGGGAATTATAGCTAAACTAATAGCTATACAGCATAATCTGAATAACTCGATTATTACAATGGGCCGCCATTTATTCCAATTATAGTTATTAGCTATTACACCTAGGGATATATATCACGAATACACCGGCTATACAACGTTATAGATGCATAATGATTTCAGACCGTTTTGAAAGCCGTTACTCAAATATCATACACATAGGTACGTTGATAAGTAAAGCCTTTCAATTAGAGGGCCACAGTTATGATTTTTACAATGATAGCATATTATACTAGAGTGCTGTACTTATATGTATTATTATTATGACGATTATTATTATTATTGTCATCTATTATACGTATGTAGTACACATCAATATTTGTTCGGGTCATTTCCGACCGGCACGAGGTAATAAGTATTATCCAAATTCCCGCAGCAATGCCTATACATAGTATATATAGTTATGCGACCCACGCATCTGCGATATACTATAATCCCCGTACTTCAACGGCGATCCGGTAAAGTCCATTTCAGTCCCGTTAGCTATGCATGTATAATGTACACAAGATACTGTTATTTTGCTGATTCTCAGATAATTTATTTTCTGGACTAGAAGTAGTTGCCAAACCTCTTCGACGTATACCTACGGCAATAACGAGATAGGTCTATATCATAAAACATACATTTATCAAAATCGCCTGTGAATTGAATCCAATTCATTAATTTTTTTCAATAAAAATCGTTTTTTTTTTCATATGCGTATATTTTACAATAAAATTCAGGAGAATTTTCAGAACAACAATTTATTCTTCAACTGTCGCTTTTGGCATGGTCTGCGCATTTTCTCACCCACGAACTGATTCGGTTTTTTGAATCTGCTTATTTTTTTGTTCAACAAAGTTATTTTTCATGCTGCGTAAAATGCTGGGTATATAACGTGTGTTCACGCAAATTACGGCAAATGATATAAAAATTCTCGTTCTCTACGATATACACGGTAACGCTGCATTCGGTAATGAGACAATGCAATGTGAATATTTTTCTATATGAATATTCTCGAAGTTTCAAGAGCTATTATAGCTCATTTTTATTTATGACAGAGTAGCGTCATCGTCATGAATGTTGTATCGTTGTGCTTATTGTATATACCTTCGATTTATATGTTCGGTTATTTTCAATAATTTCACAATAATTTTCGATACCAGTGCGTAAAATACGATTTTACACACCGAGGGCCGCATTTAATCGCACGAGGGTGTAAAAACCTTACGCACGTGTATCGAGAATTACCATTGCAATACAACATATGCTGGTTATTATCTCATATGTATGTATAATTTTTGTCTTCAAGAGGACATTTCTATGCGAGCCGCACCATAAAATAGAGATTGAGAGAAAATGAGCGTGTGGCCTTGTCCGGTGGATGACCTTTATTCATGCGCTAATATAATATATCTCTTTCACTTTACGTACAATAGAACGTTGTTAGTTGGCTTATGATTGTGTTTGTATAGCGACCCCTTTTTCCTTCCCCCTTCCCCCCGCCGCATGAAGTACTTCCGTTATATTGCCTGTATTTGTCACAGGATTCGGTATCACGAATTACCTTTTGTACAATCATTTTGCACTGCATTTTATTATTATTATTATTATTGTTATTATTGTTATTATCATCATCATCATTTATAACAGCCGTTTGTAAGTACAAATTTGATTGTCCACTTTCAAATCATTATGTTCTTTACACCAATAATTGAAGACTATATCATCTTCCAGTGGCTGAATACGTGTTCCTCGGATCTCAGGCAAAGCCACCATCTATCAATATAGGTAGATGTATTCGCAGCGTAAAAAGTGGTATTACAAACCTGTATCTGATTCATCTTGTGCCTATGGATTATTATTTTTATGAACTGGGTGGATTCCTTCATGGAACGTTGCTCCCGCAGCAGGTAAATATGAGATGATACTGCATATTTTTCTCGATGCAGGTATAAAACTTTGTCAAGAGAGTATACTTTACTATTCTATAGTGACGATGAACGTAATTTCTGGTCTGGCAATTGTCCCAGTTCAATAATTTCATGACTACGCATGTTCGTGATCGTAATTGAAATTCTATCTCACTGGATTTCACTGTGGAAATAAAATATTGTTGTCATTGATTAACACCGGGTGTAATTTGAATTTTTTGTATTTCTTATATATTGAGAATGAAAATTATTTGTAGTTTGTCAAAACGGTTTCATAAAATTTATTAAATGATGACGTCACAATGTGTTATATCGAGAATCACACGCTTGGTATTATTCAATAAATCCTTATACCATGCAAATTTATATGATTTAGAAATAATATTTTTACGGTTCAATGGAGACCGAGTCCTAATAATCGGAAATGCAACGATAGATCAGATTTTGAAAAATTCTTCATCTAAACGAATCGAAATTTAGGTCAAGTTAATATTTAAGTAATTCACTCTCATCTGGAATGTCGGCAAATCGGACTCGCTAATTCATTTTCTCCTACTGAAATATTAATAAGTGACCCATATTTAAACATACTTATGCCACGTGAAGAAGTATGTACAGTAGAACCTCGATTATCCGGATCGATTGTGACCGGGCCTAGTTCGGATTAGCGAAAGTCCGGATAATGGAACAGTACCTATAATGTTGGGAAAAACGATGCTATACGTTGTAAAAATCATTTTAAAGACAACACGATACATATTATTATTGTTACTCATAAATATACTCGTAAACGTAGGTGCTCGTAGACATCGAGGCATATTATCTTAGTACGTACAACATAACTGGACATATTTTCATTTTCAACGAATTGCGACTACTCCAAGGTTTCTTAATTCTATAATTTTTTATTTTCCCTTGCCGTATGGCTGCCACGCGTTTTCGAGCAGCTATAAATCACGCAACCGTTTAAGCAGAGGAAGCTGCGAATGTAGGCATTTTAAAAATTCGCGCCATCGTTCGGATACATAACAAAAAATGTCAATGAAGCAGGTCACAGGTCGGATAATAGAGGGTTCGAATAACGGAGGTTCGGACAATCGAGGTTTTACTGTATTCATCAGTGTAATACGTGATTTATACAAAATTTGGAATGCACCTACCTTGATCAACGGCTGCATTATCCTACAGCATCAGAATTTCTGGCTGGATACAAAATATCCTCAAACTGCAGCACGGCTGTCTTATAATTGAAATTTCTAACGTATTTCATTACGACAAGTTACGTTTTCTCAATTGTAAACCTCAAAACGCGAATTATGATACACGAGGTATACATTATTCTTTCGAAGTATCAAGATACTCGGTTTTTTTATTTTTATTCTTTATTTTACAAATTAGATTATCTTAACAAGAAGGTGAATCCTCTACTATAGTACAAGTAACATACAGATAGAATGACCAGAGTCGTTACAACAAAAATCTTGATTACTCAATTATTTCTCGAATTTAAATCTGGAGTTCGAAGTTTGATAAAAATATGAGTAGAAAAATTATTATCTATATAAAATATAAAATAGGAATGGCCAATGAACGATGGGCTCTTTATTGTTAGTATGAATGTGATTCGGGTTCTTTCGCGTTCATGGTCATATGCAATATGATCGGAGTATTTCTATTAACCTGCATAAAATGAATGTAAAAAAATCATAATGACGGAATATATGTCAGGTGAATAATTTCACACCGTAATTACAAGTGAGTGGCAGTGATCCGTGTTTCAAGTATGTATAGTAGTATTTCAAGAACAATTTTAGCATTAAGAAAAGACACGACCTCGTAACGTCTGATTGGTAGTATTATAAGGGCAATATGCAGAGTGAGCACAAAGAGCAACGGGCAGATCCCGGATCTACATTGCTCTTGTCAGAGGGCTGAATTTCCATTTTAATTTCATGGGATCGACTGAGTGCTTGAAATATTTTCATTTCCGGTATTGTATAACGTAACTGCACGAATCGAAGAATTTCGTATTTCTTCGACGCGCGCGGATGAAGAATTCATTGTGAGTATACAATTATATACCTATAGTACATACTTTATCATTTATATCACTTCCATATACTCGAACGAGAATGCAATCCGAGAATACATTCATTCGCTAGATTAAATAGTATACTATTATATAATATCATATAATGTAATAACTAATTGTATAAGCATTTATTGTTTTACGTTTTTTTCTTTGTTTTTTGGTTGTTTTTTCTTTCTTATAGTGTATACCTAACAAATTGTATTAAATTATGCTATGTGTATGTATACAATATAACCCTCGCGGAGACCAGCTCCAAAAATCTATAATTATCTACCACAGTCTACAGAATATTAATCGTCCTTGTTATGTTTATAGTTCAGTTTCAAAAAATTACATATAATTATAAAAATTGTGGAGAGGGAGATTTACCCATCTGCAAGTTATTCATGAAGAAAATGATCAATCCTTTTCATTAACGTGCATAGATCGATATACCTGATCTCGTCCTCCAGCTATAACACAATACGATCATCGATCTGCATGCTATGAGCTCGACGAACAAAAAAAAATATCAATGAAAATATACTGTCAACCGAGAGAGGAGTGGGTGACTTTTTGTTCATAAATAATTATAGTGATCGAGCTCACAGTTGACACATTTGAACGTGAAATCATTGCCATTTGATACTTGCCTATAACCTACCTAGCTGTCGAGATATTATCTGTCTTGTCGTATGTATATACCTATTATCTAGGAAATTTCAGTTTATTATAAATGTTAGGAGGTAGTATCAAATTCTCATAAACTCATAACCAGCAGATACGTAGCTGATCCCTCTCAGATTGTTTCGCGTATACGTATCTACTTATATTGGTGGGAATTATTAACCCTTGGATGAGCTCCTAGTTACAGTAGAGGCATGTCTGATGTAAGAATTGAATATCAGCTTGTGTTCTTGATGCGAAGTAGGTCAACGATAATGATATCGAATGAAGTAACGCTGAGATCAGAATTTGCATTCAATTTCAATTACAATAACTATACGTTGTCCTGCATTACGGTGGTACCGGAGATCGTCGACGAGGTGGAAGTAACGTTGATCAAAACTTGGGAGAAGAATGAAGGGAAAGAAAGAATATAAAAAATTCATCGTTCAGAGTTCGATAATCGTCACTAGATCGCGCGTGTTAATTGATTTTCCTAAAATTATGGTAAGACTTGACATACCTATATTCCAATTAGAAGATTTCAAAGACGATAATATTTTTCGAGGTACGCTCGTAATAGTCTCCTCGCGACGCCTAGATGCCTAATCGTGATTTAGGATTGTATTAGGTATAACCCGGCGGCTTTAGTAAAATCTAAAACCCCGATTGCAAAGAATTCAGAGATTACAACTCTGCTTTTAGGGGCAGGTTGTTTAATTTGTTCCCATTTTCTTCTAGAGGAATAAACATTTAGGTATAGTTTAGTAGTATACGGATATACAATAATAATCGCGAGGACATTTTCGCTACGAACAGCAAAAAATATTCCAACAATTTTTCATTAGTTTCGCGGATATTCCGTAACTTCGTACTTTGTCCCCTGCATTGAATTTTGCCTAACATATGAGAAAACTAGAGTTTAACATCGGCTTAGTTTACATCATAATAATGTACAGCATACTAGTCTCACAAATCATCGGAACTACAGGGGTGCTGTTTGCTTCTCGCATGATTCGTATCTTCCTTCTTCGTATTTTCTGCAGATGACAGTAGAAAGGACTCTTCCCGAAATTCAAACATAAGGATAATTCATAAATACATAGAATTCAAATGAGTAGCAAAACCTCTGATTACTCGGGCTGAAATCATTTGATAAGCGAATGTTAGGTACAGCACCCAATCTTTCTTCTCCCGCTGAATGGCCTGAGACCATTAATTTTGTGCGTAAAATGTGGAACCATTATTATTGCACGCGATGTAAAGCGGTTCAGGGAATCGGCTCGCTCACAACTAACAACGGGGTATTTCGGTCTTGCATGAATTTACCCAGCAGCCACTGCGATGACTATAATTTCAACCCTCGATTGTTACACCGAGCGACGGCTTGTAACTTCATTGTGGGAACTCGCAGTACCTATTTGATGAATATTCATGAATGAAAATGAAAGATATTTTGCATACTGCAGTTGTAAGGGTGCCTTGGAGTATAGTATTATAATATAATATAATATGTAAGGGAATATCACATTATAGTGTGAAGATGGGATTGAAGCTGTTCAAATTTCCGACATCGATAGTCATTAACGGAATCAAACGTTGCCGGAGAGCCAGGAGGAGGACGTAAATTGCTTCACACACCCCAGGAAGCATTGTCTTCTCGCCTCAGCTCATTTCCCTGCCAGCAGCCGTGAACCGTGGACTGAGAAGGGCCTCGCTCGTCTTCCTGCCTTCCGCCCTTCCGTCGCGTTGATAGAGACTAATTAACTAAGATTCTGCAGAGAGCGAGTTCAGACGCTGGTCGTAATTTGTTCGATGACTGTGACATCACGCCGAGCCCTGGGACGTGTCCGGTAGATATCTTGATGGCTAAGACCCTCAGGAAAGCTTTTGCTTGGTCTTAAAGCCCCGTGAAATTGAGGGTGAAAATATCCCGGCGGTTCAATTACCTCGGGTGATACAACGTCATGATGCATATCCACGTCAAGTGGAACATGCAAACTCTGCGACTTTGGTAGTCGAGGTCGAGGCGGTGGTGGGCAAGCGCAGGGTGGAGGTGGGGCTCCGATCGCTGGGGAAGACGGCTGTCGTCCCCAACCCACCAAAAACAGCAAAGCCGCTCCCGACAAGGAACTCAATGTACACGCGTAGTAACCGACCCGCGGGTTGCTAGCGTTCATGTAACCTGAGTGGAAAAAAGATACTCGACGATAACGATACGAGACGTGCTGTGTATGTACGTTTGGATTAATGGATTACACATTCCGATGTTCCCACGTATACAACACACCGGGAAGTTTGCAACAGTTTCTATCATCAGTACACCGTCGAATACAAACCTGTTAAAGGAACTCCTAGTAGAATTGGCAAAGCTTCAGCGGCCTGAACGAGGGCCCACGCTCTTGAGAAATGTCTTGCTCTGAGTCTCTCGAGGGCCAGCATCTTCAGGGAGTACAATGCACCGCCTAGTGAAGCACCGTAGATACCTGATGCAAATACCAGCCCATGGTATCCCTGCACATTCCCCAGTGCTACCTGCGCCAGAGCTTGAACCGATAACGTTACCTAAATCCATTTCCACTCCACAAAAAAATTCCACTACGGCAATACACATCCGGCCAACTTCTGGCTGCTGCAATCCGCTACCTTGCCCAGATATCATTTCCGCCAATGATCAGATAGTCCAACAGATATTGAATCGGGCTCGAGCATCACATCAGGATCGCGAACACTACCTCCACCTGCGTACAGCGGTGTAGCGTATTATTTTGAATCGAATGATATTGCAAGGTATCGGAGAGAGCTTTCGAGTTACTCGGATGACTGACTCAGACCCTAATGGACGACAAGCCGCGGTGCTACAAAAGTTCCAAGTAACAAATATACGTGTATTGGATTGGGACAAATGGATTTGGGTTTGCGGCCAACACGGTTATTTATTCCGAGCACAGGCAAGTCGCGAGTGTCCACTTTATCATACGACATTGTGAATTCCATAGCTTGAAGAATAAACGCGAGAGAGGAATATAAGACGAAATGGAAGCTAATTATACCAATAACGGCGTGTTGACGAATCACGTGGAAGTTTCATCTCCTGTAAAGTACGATTAACTCGAGGGAATCAACTTGAACGGGAAAGTTTTTTCGTGAAGGTATTATATACATACGTACGTACATACACACCGGAGATCCGGGCTCATCGTCATAAGAAAGGCGCACGTCCGACGTACTGTCGATATTTTGCGGTTCTATAGTTCAAACCTTTCGTCACGCGATGCCTGAACTCAAGAGAAGGTGAGAGGGATCAGAGAAAGTTTTATCAGGCTTTGGTACGTGGATTTCCCTAAGAGTAAGAGGCACGCGATATACTATACGTTGGAAAACATCAGAATCCAGAGGCAGAGAGGAAGCCAAAAATGTACTTGAAAAAAGAGAAAGAAAGGAGGAAGGAAAGTGCGTGAAAGAGACATCGAACATGCTGATGTTCCGGCTCCTTGTCTTGCCCTCGTATCTCTGTCACAAATCTCAGGCATTGCATACAGTAGCAGTTTATTCACGAGGATGTAATATACATTGCGGAGAGGATTTCCTACGAGCGGATCATTTGAATAAGACTCAGCATATAGAAAGATTTTTCGAACAGTGCGAACACCTCGCTACATCCTCTTCCGTCTTGTCGAACGGATCGTTGATGTGTAGCAGTAGATGGATCATTAGTTCATGACAACGTACCCTCGTATCGCTGTGAGTTGGAGTGAGTAGGTATATACGTTCTTTTATTCTTTATTCGAGAATCATCCACGTCACGGCACGTCGGCACCTCTATACACCTCGGCAACTATGCAATGCACGAGTTTAGTTGGCAATGTCATATATATGCTACTCGAAGACTTTTGAGCATCATTCAAAGCCCAGTCGTCGCGGGCGTCGATAACAATTAACCGTCGAGTTGTGAAAAACGAAAAAAAATCATGGCTCTCATCAATTTAGCACCATTTGAAATAGTATTCCGATTCCACAATGTTCTGAGTACTACAATATCGGAGTCCAATATACCGATTCGCCTGAAAGAACGTAACTTGCACAGTGGACCATTGGACACCAGTTAGGAATTATCTTGGCAGTAGATTTGAAATGGTATAAAGTTACAGTGCCTACATCAGGTATTCGAAGCGAATGATCGTTTCCCACGCCTTTTCTCTAAGGGTCGGAGTTCAACGTTACTGGAGGCAAGTTTCGCTTAGACGCTCTGAACTTGGTATACGTGCTCATCTACTGCCAAACTAGGTGGAGAACTGACTGAGAACGGTAAGCTTGAGCATACCTGCAGCATGTTCCGCGCACTTCCACTCACCTCCGAACAGCATTGCCTCCACTTGGTACTAGAGTGCAAAGAATTCCATTCTCTATTCTCTATTCGCCACTCTTTACTGCCGTAGAAGCGCGTGGCGGAATATTGCAGCGTGTTAACCAACGGTTGAATTGTTAATGGAAGTAGTCTGGCTGGTGCCGCAGTGGAACTTATTTACAACTTACGCTGGCTCCCTTCGTCTACCATTTACCTTTTTAACTGGTACATATCTGAACGGGGGTTTTTCACCCGAAAAAGAATTATTTCACAAACGGGCTTTGGCACGTTGCGCGTTAGGGGGGCTACGCTAAAGGTCGGTGTCACTGTCACGGCCCACCGTTCTTTATCGTGTTTCATCTAATTTGAAGCAGGACTAAGAGTTTCTCTTTCAGGCACTGAGAGAATGCTACCCCCCGGCGTCAGGACTCTCTCTCGGCTTCTGATAATCTCCCAAAATGAATTGATGGCAACAGCTCTTAGATTTAACCTGAGTAGACAATTTTTTATCTAAATGCGATATTCAACGCAGCGAGTTACATATGAAGTGAACAAACTTTTGATTTTTATCCTGTACAGACAATATAGTACGAGGAGTATGGAAGAAGCACCGAATTTTTACCACGGATTTTCTATAGCCCGTGGATGTAACCTGGATAAAAAAATCTTGCCTATGGATTCTCGTTATCACTTTATAAATATAGTTAATCGTTCGACGAAGAACGTACGCCGCAGCGCGCGCAAAAGAAGAAGAAGGAGAAGAAGAAGATGAAGAAGCGTCTTCTATGTCGATAACTTTAATGAAGATGAATTTGAAGCTATCCACGTATTGAGAGAAATTGCAGGCGATGAGTGGAAAAAAATTGAAAGAAAATGGGAAACGCGAGCACAAACACTTAATAGAGAAATCAGAATAAATCATAATTTTGTAAGCCTGGAGCCGTCGAGGGGAGAAGAAGAATTAGCATTTCAATGGATCGTTAAAGGGTGTAAGGATCCTGAGACGGTTGTGGTTGGCTAGCCATTTCCGAGATTCTGACATTCGGTTAGAAATATTGGATCAACAAGTATGACCCGGCAAGCCCCGCATTGGCTTACTCCTCTTGTTTTATCAATTCTTGTCTCCAGCCCACGATACGAACATCCTCCATCCTCCATCCTCCATCTACCATCGTTCTCTTTCTAGTTTTTCAAGCACGGTCTATACCACCGCGAAACCGTTTACTCTCGACCGTTTACTCCGAATCAACAGTCACCGAGCGGAAGCGTAAATTTATAACTACGAATGCTCATCCGTTCCCTGAGAAATATCTGCTGTGTAGACCGCATAAAATTTACGAAAAATTCGATCGTGTCGATATTTTGTGTTCTAGAATGGGCGGAAAACGCAGAAATACATGAAAAAATAATCGCTCGTCAGATCGGAGAAGGTCAGGATTTCGAGCAAAATACGTCACGTATACCCATATCCAGATGCCTAGCTACCCGGAGCGATTAAAAAGTGGCCTTGCATTGAGCCCGCAATGAATGGAGGCAGCAAAGCTAGAGAATGAAGAAAGTTAATGACGATGGTGCAAGGCGGGAGATAACATTCGGGGTAGAAAGTCAATCGCGGAGAGGGTGCTAATCACTAATGGCATTTTCAAGCCGAACCTTGGTCCAATGGAACTATATAGTTTGGGGCGAGACGGTAGCCGGGTGTTTGCGTAGGAATCTCATTAACCCAAGGTCAATGATAGGAGGGTAACGGCTATAAATTGAAGTGTGGGTTTAGCGGTGAATTCAAAGGCCCAAATTCGACCGAGATATTGAAAAGGAGACGTTCAACTGTTTGCGTAGCGTTGGGATAACTCATGCGAACCGCAAGGTCCGCAATGATATGCAGAGGGGCTAATAGCCATAAATTTAAGTGTGGATTCATCACCGGCGATAAACTCCCGCGGCTCTAAACCTCAATCCAAGTCTTTTTTTTTCATTGTCATAAAAGCTTAGTCGATTCGTGAGGCCTACGTTGTCGCGACTGCGACTCCCCTGTGACTGAAGGATTTTTATTACGGCTCGGGGAGACCACATTGGATTTGGGACAGAAGTATAAGGAGCCAGCAGATATCAACATATTGGAAAAAAGGTCAGGGCTTATACTAACCGACACCGACCAGGGCACCTTGGCATAAATATTGCCTGGACACCAGACACTGGGCCGAAGGTCTCGCGGTCACAACACCCCAGCCAGCACAGCCCAGTGCGGCAGCAAGACCCAGGCACGTTTGAAGTAGGACCAACGCGCTCGCCTCCAAACCATCTTCGTATCCTTGGAGAGCCTGGAATCACGAACGATTTTGCTATTCAGAAACCGGGAATTGATACCATCGGCTCGCTACGTATCCGTAGCACGATTTTTTGTCGCCAAAAATGTCGAAGCTCGGAGCGTAATCATTAATTCATATATTTATATAGGAGTCCGCTTTGAAGCTGCAGCAATTTCCTGCAGTATTGAGTATAGATGGGGTGAAATTATACCGAAAATCCCGACGAGGATGGAATTCGTAGACTCGAGAATTACGTGCTTTTTTCAGGGTTTATCTCGTTAGCGGAGATCATGCGGTGTAGAGAGTCAAAACTTACGATGTAAAATGCGGGTGTGTAGAGACCGAAGCCAGCTGCCCCCGCAGCGAGCATTAACATTCGTACTGGGCGACTTCCCAGTGGACTTAAGTCGACCCAAGGTTGCCTCGGGGTTCTCAGCGCCGGCTTTCGCTCCTTGACTTTGCTCTGTTGGTTTTTGAGATGCAAAATCGCTCGGCGTTGAGGATGATACAGCGAAGCACTCCGGTAGACAAGGCCTAAGAAGAAAGCCAGCGAAAGTGCTCCGGTCACCGATTGGAGTCCCAATCTCCAGCCTAGTTTTCTGTATGCAGAAGTTAGAAAAAAACAAAAAATACGTGCTTAGAGGATGTCGGGAATGGTGCATGAAATCCAATTAACAATCCGTTCATTAAAACGTTGAAAACGGGATAGGAAAATCTCTACAATGTGGATACGCGTGTATTTTAATCCCACAGCTTTTGACAAGACTAATTAACTCGTCTCGCAGTCTCCGACCTTATCTGCGAACGCATAACTCACAAACATTGCTAGTGGCTGATGCGGTTGGTGGTGAATGATCGAGGGCGAGGTTGAAGATCAAAGCTAATTGAAGCTCTGTTCTGAAAGGGTAATGGGCAGGGCAGGTTTGTTTCACGTTTTTTTTCTTGTGTATTGAGGTAAGCAGGAATTTAGTCCCCCTCTTTCGGCAGCGCGGGCGTACTCGTATATTTGACGTGGATGGGACAGCAGATGTTTCAATTAGCCAAAAACAGGAAGAGGAAAGGGAACAAAGAACATTTCGATTGTTCAGTGAATTACTGTTGGTGAGTTTATAGCCCGTCTAGAGCCAAGATGAGGTTGAAAGAAAATTCACATGAATTTCGTTCAATTTCCTGCACGGACTATACATATAGGGGGACAAGGATTAAACTCAAAGCGTCAGGTATCACTGCAGCAGGCTAGAGAGAAGGATGCACGGTATGGTATATTGATATAAATTAACGAAAAATTGTACAACTCCACGCTGCACGGATTTCGGCCAGAATAACTTCCGGAAAAGTTACTCGGCACTCGAGACGAAAAATAGCCGAACCTGCTCCGGCCTTCTCCCGATCAATTGAAGACAAGCAAACCTACTAGTACCGAGCAAACATGGGAGGGAATAAAATAAAATGAAAGGAACCACTCTGCGAATCAGTTGCTCGAACAAACATAGTAAGAACTTTCGAAGAGAAAAAATATCTCGAAACTACAATCTCGCTGATCGATGCGACTTGATCACTTCGAATCTATGTAGTCGAGCTGAAAATTGAAATGATCGAGCATGAATATTTGTTATTTACTGTTCTTCGAAGACAATTTCGGTAATGTATGGCACCTTTGCGTAGTGATATTCCGAATAAGCAATATGTGATATTTTCAGAGCACGTATGAAATGATTTTTTTTTTGCGAATACCGCGGCTGCATTGGGCGCTCTAGTGACTCCTCGTATCTACCTCGTAACTATACCTATAGACGAAACTGCGGTAGCGAGGAATTGCCGTTACTCTGAAATATTATCGGACAAAAATTCAGTAGAGCACAAACATCAAACATCATCGTTTCGCCTCGATGAATGTTCAGTCACGGTGGATGGCTACATTCGGATGGTGATGTGTGCGGGTATGAAATGTAGGTATGTCATGTGTATGTAAGTATGTACGTATGTACACACGTGCAGAGACATTGGGGTTCAGGAGTTCTCGCAGGACTAACCGATTACACACTGTGAGTTCGCGAGCTCCGGTGTACTCAGGATTTATTCATGCAGCCGCACGAGTTTACTCGAGTTCAAATTCCGAGTTCAAAAACGAAGTTCAAATTTCAATAAAAATATGTTCCGAATGCATAATCGCAATGTGAACTATGTACGCGTTTAGCGAAAGAGAATGATCCGAAAACGATTCTGTACCGGGAAGGATAATCGTACATCAGAAAAATGTACGCAAAGTACCTACAATAGTACAATTTCCACCGCAAACGACACACTTCGCGAGAATCTCGGTCTGATGAAAACCTTCGAGATAAATATGTGTCTCGAGTAAATTCTGTACAGTATGAGGTATAAGTGACAAATTTTGCGAATAAATATCAACACAGTATTATCGTCGGGGCAAATACTCTCGCTTACCTCACGCACACCGATCCGCGGATCTTTACACGAAATTTGCGGTACCTACTCGGCGTTAGGGAATTTTGTATTTCCCAGCGCTTTCTCTCTCTCTCACACGATGAATAAAGTTCTGGTTTCCGTTTTCGTTCTTCATCGTGTAACTATAGACCGTTGAAGGGGGCAAACCGTAAAACGTGCAGGTGAAGCAAAGGATTCCTAAAACGACGGAGTACGGGGTACAATATTGGAGCTTGGGAGTTGAACACGGCGTTGTTACCGCGCTGTTACTCCTGAAGGTTTCATTAGTTGGTAATTACGGAAGTTTGTGTTGATCGTGCTGCAGCTCGCTATACTCTGCAGCACTGTGCTATGCCAAGAAGTTCCATTTCATAATATCTAGGACTTCATTGCACCGGGAGAAAAGCGCCTCGCAGTGCGCCAGGTGTTACCCGTGAGACGTCTACGACGCGGAGATAAGTATAGGTACACAGGAATCGTCTTGGGATTAAAAATCTTCACATTCAAATCAAGTTTCACAAAACTCACGGGGAGACCCGTGCATCAAACCCCAGCATTCGATGGAATAGAACTGCAGCCACGAGCGAAATTCTTCCTTTGCGTTACCACCGCGAAGACGAACAGCTTCAAGTAAGCTTCAACTCATATCCAACCCCTGCAGCTTCTAATGTTGAAGTGCTTTCGTCGTTTTCTTAAAAACAAACTCTTTGCACCTACCAAGATCCCCACTTCATACTCGCCGAGTATGTAATACCTCGCTTCGGAACGCGCGGAGCAATTAACGTCTGACGTAGCTTTGAGCTTTTCAGTAGCACGTACGTAGGTAGATACGTACCCACGGTGAAGGTATACTGTATTTTATCCAGGTTGAAAACGTGTTGCATAGTACATGTGCAGTTGCATAACGGAGTCTCTTAATCGTCTGCTCGGGAAGTTCACGAGTGGCAAATCTGCTAGCATAAGTATTAAAGCATTAGCTGAAATTCTATGGAGTTTGTCTTAGCGTTGAGCAGCGGTTTAAGGTGGCTTGAGGCAGTAAAATCAGTTTATGGTGCTGGCAGAACGATCAAGTAGTGAAACTCAACGGTGGAGCCGACGCCAACACACACGCCAACGCCGACGGCTCCCGGGGAAATCCTGGTGTCAACACTCAACGCTTTGCCCCGTCGATGTTGTATCGTAGATACATACTCACACGCGCGTCGCGACGCTCAATCACGCGCAGGGACGCAGCCGAAGCACAGGGACGGCTGCCGCGATACCGCGAGATAGAGCGGCATAGAACTAGCCAGTCCGAGCCCTATATTAATGTTCTCGAATCTCTAAAGTGCCCGATGCATCATGGGCTGCGTTCGGTTGAGTTGGGCTGGATCGGGTTCGCTCGTATATCGAGCGACTAGCTATCAACGAACCGAATTTCCTGACTCGATTAATTATTCCCGCGTTATAATCAACGCGTTTAATATCAGATCCGCAGCTCCCGAACACACGCGTACAGGTATGCCTACGTGAATATGAATTCACACCACGCAACGCACGGCGAGTATAATATCGGCTGCATATGTACGAGTCCAGGGTGAAATGTTTGCTCGGAAAAATAGCAAAAATTTCAGTTTTATACCCTGCGCACTCGATTGCAACCTATTCCGTTCCCCCGTGATTCGACGTATAATCTTGAGGACAGTGGGGAGGAAATGAGAAGAGAAAATTTTGGGGAGAATATACGAAAAAATGGAGATAAACAAGACGCGCAAACACGCGGGTGTGTATAAATATAAATGAGGGAGACACCGGGATGCAACATGCGGACGGTTCGTTGAAGGGGAAGAAAGTGAGAGGTATAGATAGTACGGATTACCTTGGCCTATATTGCATGAGGTTTTCCCATGAACATTAAACGCGTTTTATGCGAACGTGGCACAGCTATACATACCTATACAGGCGAAACCCGCGTTACTTTTATTGGAAATTTTATTGCTATTTATGTCGTTTCGCGGCAATAGCAAACATATTTCTCGAATGTATTTGATTTCCAACGAGTCCGTGGTGTCACAATCCTCTCCACGGTTTATGGAACAAGATCGAATGTTACGGTGGATTTATAGCACGGAGAGAAAATTGAAAATACATCGACCACTCTATAATTATACAGTAGGAGGTAGGAGGTATAGGTGTACGGTACAACGAATCCGCTCCGCGATAATGTCGCAAATATTTCACGGGGCTGTTTCTACGAGTCACATTTTCGTCGGTCGCTGGAAATTATGCTCGCGAGATCCGAGACGCGTCGCGATCGATGGATCGTCATAGAGAGGTAAAAAAACCACTATTCTTCGGTGTATCGTCCAACCCCCGCGGAAAGGCGCGAGTATTAATTATTACCTATGAGACGTTTCTCGGAGTCGTTATATACGCGGCTTCAATCGAGATGTGACGTTATTCAACGGAAGATTATCACCTTTTGATCACTGAGAATGCGTGTCCAGGTTTAGTAATACGGAATGAGGTACGTCACATGCAGAGCATAACGTTTCGCCCTGTGATCGAGCGTCGAAACGACCGGCGCAGCATACTGCACGGATCAAGAAAATACCGAATACATACATATACCTACGAGTATACGGGATAAGTGAAGCTATGGTTTTCCAATAATGAAATAACTCGGCTTATACGATATTATCCTCCCATGGGAATATTTCGCATTTCGTATTTCGCATCTCGCATCTTGAGTCTGCGGATATGGCTCTCGAATGGTCGATTTAATTCGCGAGTAACAGTTCTGTACACGAATAAATCGGGAGGAGGATGCAGCCGTAGCCGCCAGATGTCGAAAATCTAATCAGATGATTTTTTTCAAACTTTTTCTTCAAGTTATCGAGGGTCGTTTACTAGGACAGAGGGGCCACGCTGCGAAACGCGGAGAGGGCAGATTTATTCAAGATTCAACTCACCCAACGGCCTCTTTGTAGAACACACTGAAGAGTGCGATTCCTACTCCTGTTCCAGCTTGGACTACCATTTCCACAAACTCTCTTCGCTTACGGAAATAGTGACCGAGGACTAGCCCAGCAGTTTCTTTGACCAGACCTGCCCCAGCGCCGAGAACAAGTCCGTAACTATTGCGGGAAAAATAAGTTCGTTTTAATTATCTGATAATATCGGTCGTGAATGAGAAAGAAGAAGAAGAGCGGATGAAGGAAAACGGGAAAAGGAAATAGGAAAAAAGGAAAGGATACACTCGACCGAAAGTTAGCGAGAGATGTTTGACCTTAGGAAAAATACAAGGCGTTAAGGATCTCCTAAACCCATTAGCTCCTCGACAAGGTGCAGGATGTCGTCGTACCAGAACTGGTTGCGAAAGGAAGTTCTTTGAGGCAAAAGTCAAACTTTTTTCACACTACTCGTGGGAAGCTGGATTTTCATTTGAATATTTAGAGGGTTTCTCCAGGGAAAAGCGAGGCTGGCGTGTGTATATATTTATATAATTCATATATACGGTAGATTTTTTTCTTCTTTCCTGTTTTGCTTTCCTCTTTACGTGTGTGTGTGCTTCTGTTTTTCTGCCTCTCTTTTCTTTCCTTCTCTTTCTCTCGTATAGACTAAATCCCAGCAGCTGGAATACTCGACAGGGAATTTTGAAGCTGTTTGTATATTTAGTAGGCATATACTTGAATGCGCAGAAAATTCATCAGCGGCTAACAAACAAGCCAACCGGCATCTCGAGTTCATTCAGAAAACTTTCGGACAAGTATAGAACACCAACTTGAACAGGGCCAAACGCTGCTAGCCCTAAGCGCAGCAACGTTCCATCCAACATCCGGTTACTTGACAGAAAACAGGGGGCTAACTTTATACCAGAACTGTGCTTTCTGCATAGCACTCCTATTCACAAACGGTAGTTAGCATCCTACTACATACCTATGTATGTGCTCGTATGTATGTACATACGTCTGCTTGCGATTTAAAGTTCTACAGCTTCATCCGAAAGGGAATTATTGGTTATTAATTAGGTATACTGCATGAAATCCACGAATAAATGTCATATCACATATGAAATCTACATTTCTAATAGAGACAAAAATTTCAACGAGAATCAATCTCGTTGATAATGATCATCCATGGTATCAAGGAACTGTGAATAATTTCAAAATCATGTTGTTTTCCTGATTTAACTTGTCATACCGAATATGAGGAACTGAAAAGAGAAGAAAGTGAAGAGAGAGAGAGAGAGAGAGACAATTGTTACCTGATAAAAAAATTACATTTTAGATAAAACTCAGGTTTGACTGAAACATTTTTCCAATTTTTGCTGAATGCAGATAACTTCATTTACGAGCCAACATTTTACGCGAATATCACATATCACTGCACCAGTGGTTCGTAAAAGAAATTCTCTTTATGCGGTATCGAATAGTCCCGACGTTATTGAAGTACGATAGATCAGTCAAAGCATGGGCCAGCTTCGAACTGGATTTTTCGAATCTGTTATAGGTATTGACAGTCCGTGATGGCCCCATTCACTAGTCAGTGATTAGCGCAGGCTGCGTGTCGGTAGAATGTCGATTTCATAAACAGGAAGCCTACACATGAAGCTCTAGCTGCTGCCGCTGTGAATAGTTCTATACGCGGATTATGAAGCATAGGAGGATCACGGGGTGACATGGGATACCCACGAATATTTTTAAAAAATGCCAGTATTCGAGTAAAAGATAATTTTTTTTGAAAAAAAACTCACGTTGTATTCACTCTCAACTTCCGACCAAAATTGTGCTTGTAATAGAAGTGATGAAGTGCCTCCAAGGTGCCATAAATGTCGCGATTTTAAATGTACAGAAGCCGTCTCGGAAACGAGAATCGTAAATATCCGTAAACAATTCGATCGTTTTTGATGAAACTGTGAGAATTTATTGAGTAGGATGGCAGGAAGCGGCTAAGTATTTCAGTTTTTCGAAACATTCATTGGATTTGATGAAAAATCAATATTCCTTATGTTAGCTAGGTTAGATTACCAACGGCGATTCCAATGGCCTCGAAATGAAACGCGTTTTTTCGCTTGGATTTTTTCAGTCCCAGTTTCTCGGTAAAGATTCACTCGATCGATACAAAGTTAATATCAACGATGAAGCTCGGAAAAAGTTTGACAAATTATAACTGTCGAAAAATAATCTGTAAAATTTTGTTTTACCCATTCTTGGAAATCAGAAAGTGCTATGCCTTTCTTTCTCTTTTTCTGTATCGCCGATGTCGATTTCACATGAATTTAATGTATTTTTGCTGAGAAACTAGGTTTTGAAAAACGTGTTTCATTTCGGCTTAAAGGACGTTCGAGAAATATGTGAATCAGATTTTATTCATACGTTCCAAAAAGCATCCCATCTTGCCCTGTGATACCTTATACCTGATTCTGGATAAGGAAAAGGTCGGGTACGTATCACCAACCTTAATAAAACCTGATGCATCTGTGAAGCAAAAGAAGTGAAGAGCGATGCCAAGGCTAAAACGAGGCCTCCCATCACGGCGGTAAGGCGTGTGCTACCGCGACGACAGGCGCCGACAACCAAGGGCGCCGATCCCCTAGACACCGCGGCGCTCAGGGCTCCAATCCAGGCTGAAATAAAAAGAGTGAAAGAACAAAATAACGCTCGTATGTTTTTATCCTCACAATAGGGAGAAAATTATCTCGAAATAGGATCAGAGTATACCCATATTATATGAATAAATGATTCCTTTGTGTGCTCACGTTATATAATATACGAAATATGTATCATAATGCGTTTAATGAACGAGCGAGCTTCATGTGATCTCGTTCATAATTTCTGTGAAATAGTAAGATTCAAACAGGTGGCACTTCATAGGATTCGGTAATTAATTTCGTAATTACCTCGTTGTACTCCCTGTATTAGGCATACTGATTTATACCTAATATTAGCCTTTCACCAAATACTGGCTAATGAAATGGCCCCTCGTGCGACTTGATATTCGGCCGTGTTAACGAACAACGAACATAACGATACCCGGCGTATCGTTCCGAAGGGCTATTCACTCGGGAAGTCTTACGTAGTCTTACGCTGCTCTCGGAAGTCTTGGAAGACACTAAAAAATCTCTGGAAGTCGGTTGGATTTCAAATTATGCCGCATGGAAGTCTTTGCAAGTCTTTGGAATTCTCTGAAAGTCTTCCGAAGTCTCGGGAACCACTATAAAATCTCTGGCAGTCAGTTGGAAGTCAAAGAATGCCTCATGGAAGTCTCTGGAAGTCTTCGGAATTCGTGGGAAGTCCTTGAATGTCAGAAGTCACTTGTACACCTAAAGCTAGAGTGAAAAGCCCCGCATATCGTGGTTTGTCTTTGTGGCTATTCATATCTGCACGTCGCGTCAACGTGAAATTTGTAATATTGTAATATAAGAAGAAAATGGATGATCTCGTTCTGCTCGGGTGACGATAAAACCCGGGCATTACGTATATTGTACACACAGACCAAATTCCCAAACATCCATCGATCACTTTGAAAATCTGGATGGAGACAACTCATACGGCTGGCGCACGAGAAATTTTAAAGTGTATTGGAATCGGATGGAAAAGAAAACTTTTTTACTCACGTACCAACAGGGGTGGATGTGGTATTGATATTGAAAAACGAGGAAGATGGAACAGTGATTCCCGCAGGAAACTGGCGGGCGCCTCGTTTTCTAAAAACTCTAGCACTGATCCCGGATCCGTAGTTATATTCGGGTCGGAACAAGCGATCCGCATCCTACACGGATATGTCACGGCTATATCTTTAAAAGATTGGATATTACAGTTCAGAACGATGGGGATGATAAGCAGAAGGGGAATGGGGAACGGGGAACGGGGAAGGGGGAAGGGGGAACTCTGAGCAGATCATCCGATCGTACAAAACCCATTCACAAAGCTTTCAGACGAGGATATTGTTAGACTCTATATCATAACGCGAATTATGTATTGCATTAGACTGGCGGAGATACTGCGTCCAAGAATTTCTTGGAGTAACTCTTCGCCGTGATTCATGACGTGAATGAGTGAGCGTGGCACAATGAAAAAATGAGACTTGAAATTTGAATCTACGATTTCCTAACGGGAAGAAAAATATCGGAAAATCGTACACACATGTTTTCGTTTAAAGCTTAGAATAACGAAGCTGCAGCAGGATCCAGAGGGAAAACGCTGTCACGGTCTATCGGGGACGACTCGGTCCATTAGTTTCACTATTGGCCAGCTTTTGGTCGTATTTGGTATTGGCTTTCAATATATCCAGGACTAGAGTACAAACAATATTACTCTGACATGGGCCATCCCCAAAATCAAGTGTGGCCGATTTCGTTGCCAATACACGTATGTCACCGAACGTACAGGACCGAACCAAGATCCACGGGAAGTCCGTTTATTCGGAGCATATCCGGTTTCCACATATTCGCTGGGTCGGAGTTATTGTGATTTACGCTTCGACTCTGACTCTCGATAATTTCCGGCCACAGGACTATCTGGGTAAAATTTGAGAGTGAACTTTCACGCGAATTAGCGAAGGACTGCAGATTTTGTCAATTAAGTTTCTATTGAATGACAGTTCATCCGAAAAAACCTTTAATTTCTATCACGGGTATAATGTGAAGATGGTTGAATTTTCTGGAGTGTTGCGCCATTTGAATACGTATTTCGGAGCAGAAAAGTTCCGCATGTGTTTAGATTAGGTTTGTTGAAAGGATGAATTGATTTCGGGCACTTGTAGCCCGACAGGGAGAGCTATATAGTGGAATAATTAACCGAGTTGATAAATAAACAGTTTCGGGATTGTTGTCACTTGCACAAAGGCTGACAGCAAACATAGCAACGTGGCATGCTAGATTTATCCCGTCGGAGCCCCAAATAGTCCGTGAAGGGGGGATAATGAAATTGTTAATTTCCCCAAAAAACTCGCAGGCCGGTTAAAGTCGTAAAACAATACACCAATACCCTTGTAATTACGCACCGTAATTAATACTGGTATACTGCGTATATATATATAGTACATAGAATATAATACCACGTCGAGGATTGGAAACAGCGGGATATTCCCTCGCCGAATTAATAATCACCTTAAATCTTCATCACTGTTGTAAATCGTTGTGCACACATACACGTAGCCTGCACGCAATACAACAGACATTATTCATTAAATTGCTGCGGCCCCGTGTACTTTAATACGATGTGGAATGTTTCGACTTCGCAAAGTATGGCAGTGAAGCTTCGCGCAGTACTTTACGTATCAGACTTTTGTAATGCGGTATTTCTGAGTACATGGAGATACTTTAAGAACCAAGGGAATGGGCAGGAACACCGAAGGAAGTCCGAAATTAACTGGGATCATAAAGTTTCAAAAAATCGCAATTTATCAGGATTCCTCCAGAAACATTCAGCGAGGTATCTGTGATGTAATAACGAAACGATATTCTGGAGGAGGGCCTCATCTTCGAACCTGTCTCTCCACTCCGTTATCGTTGTCAATTGAAACAAACACCGTTACGTTGTTATAAGCATGTTCTCGTACGTACTGTCGTTATTCCATACGTGTGTATGTATACATACATACATTGTCGTGCATGGCCTCACGTGATACGCGTATGAGGGACGGGATTGCGGATAGAACTTTCAATAAAAAAATTACGCAATTTTTGATTGTCCTGAATCTTTTATACGTTTTTTTTCTTTGTGCCAAAATAAGTTGACGCGAATTTTTTGTCTTCGTGTTTTCTTCGATTTATGTATGTGTTGACAACTTTCTCCTACTTTCGTTAGAGCCAGTTGAAGTTTGTGGGATTTCACGAGACGTGGAATCCCGCGCGAATACCTGAATTCTTTTGGACCGTGAATAATCCCCCTGCGAATATCTGCATACGCTGAATTGTTAGGCTGGCGGTAACAATGATAATTTAATGGAGAATTTTCAAATTCTCTTCTGCGAGGGATGGATCTTTCATCAGAATATAATTACCGTTTTTTCAACAAAGAAACGTGACCAAAATGCTATGGATACGTATCCTATACGTAATACTATAGTATAGGCACAAGCTACGATAAATTATTATATGATAAATTTATTGACGAGGCGAATATCCGGGAGGGAAATAAAACCTGATGGATATTACATTCGGAGTTTTCACTCGTCGCATCGCATCGTCGGAAATAAAAATCGGAGCAGTAGGTATGTATGTATGTATGTATGTATATACCTACCTATCTGTCGGTGAAATGCCGTAGGCATGCGCCGAAATAGAAGAGGAAAAATAGGTGACGAGAAGAGAGAAAATTTCCGAGCCCGCTAACAGTGATTGGCAGCGAAGATTGCTACGCAGATGAAACGAGCGATCAGAATATTTTGCCATTCTATAACACATACAGGAATCGAATTTACCACGATTCCCTTAATTACTTGTCGATAAAATTGCGTAAAATATCCAAATACGCGGTTGACCAAATTTTTGACGAACTCAGCCGAGTATCAGACGAGTTCATTCGTTTCAGGGTACGCGATTCAGAGCTGAGATGATTTATTCAGCCGTTAGAATCTCATCATTTTTCACCTGCTCCATAGCCGGTTTCAGAACGGATGAGTATGGTAACTTTTTCTTTCGGAATTCGCAGTGGTTTTGCTAGTCGGCGAAAACCCGCATTCTGTCACTCGAGTATTTTCCCGCCCTGCATGCAGCAGGAAACCACTGAACAATTTGAACCGCAGAAGCACGTGACAAAGCGAGCTTCTGCGGTCGTGATGTTAAACGTTCGAATTGCGCTGCATGTGTGTTCCTGTAGCAATTACTAAATCGCGCAGGGGGCAGTCGAACAACATTCGCAAGAAAAATTGTTGTCTCTTGCATAGAATATTCGTGAACATGGTACATGTGTGTAAGCGCAGAAAAGGGCGACAAGTAAATAAGTACCTAATTCATTCCTAATTCCTAACTCGTAATGTATGGTTATTTTAATCTAATCGCCGGACCGCTTTACCCTCCGTACCGTATGAAGTAATAAACGAATTACGTTATACTTTAACTTGATTTCAGTCTGGCCAAGTAACAAAATCAACAGGTCATCCTCGACGAATCGTTGTTGCCCTCTACTGCGGGTCCCCGGTGGTCCGGGTTCCCGGTTGTTTCCTTACCGTAAACAGTCATTTACAGTTACAGTACCTACTACGTGCGTGGTGGTGTAATTTGCCCGGCGAGTTCCGGCTGCGCCAGAAAGCTCTAATTGGTAATTAGTGATTCAGGCTAGCTGTTGAAAAATGTACGTTAATCAGTTTACCGGAAAGTCATAATGTCCGAATTTGTGGGCTCTTAGCATATGATATTAACGGGCTCCGGTAGGTAGGTGCTCTATATTACATTCACTACACCTTGCGCAGGTTTCAGCTAATGACGGCGAGCGTACAGACAGCTGTGGAGCAATGCCATTCCGTGACAAGTTATGCGTGATATTCCTGAGACGCATTCCATCCGCGTTGAGGAGATTCCTGTCGCAGGAAAGACACAGCCACGCGTGTATCCACTCAGAGTTCGTAACAGCTGAGAATTACAATGACCAATATTTGGAGAATCGTTTCCTGCAGGGTATTCCTGCATTACTTGCCGGGCTTCTTCTACCGACACGGTCTATATAAAAGGTGAAAAAGTAAGAATGAAAAAGAGAAAGGATGAACGCAGTTCCGCAAGCTTTCACGGAAGGAAAGAATCAAACAGGTGTGAAGTGTACGAGATCAGTCAACTGCGCTGTATTTCAGCTAAACTTATTAGTTGGAAAAGAATCAGGGGCTGAGAGGCTAGGAAAAGCTCCCGCACGAGGAAGACAGAGCGTTATAAATTTCGTTTCCTCCTGAGGGAAGTCTGCAGGCTCGCTGAGAAGGATGGGACGGGGTATGATACCGAAATAGATGAATTGATAGCGAGATGGGGGAGTACAGAAGCAAGAACAGCATAGAGATATAAGCGAATGAGACGTAGTAAAGATTGCCGTAGAAATGCATATACAGGGTGATTCTAGTTGAGCGGGACACATTTTCCGGATAGAAATTTCGAGGAATTCTGGAAACCAGAAACTCCTACGACCGATAGTTTGCGAGATACAAAATACTTAAGTCAACCAATCCCAATGCTGATTATATGTGAGTGTGCAAGACTGTGTTCATTTGCGGATCCAAGTCTGCCGTAGAAGCTCTGTGATAGGTCGACCTGGATCTAATGTAGCCTGAAAACCCGAGGGCGCACGAATTTTTGGCGAAGGACTCTTCGTTTTAGAACTTCTCGAAGAATCTATCCAAAAAATTTGTCCCGCTCAACATGACTCACCCTATAGATAACCCGGAGAATTCGGACAAATGGTAAACGACGGTTGCGGTTGTCAACAGACACGCAATGAGCACCGTTTCGCCGGTGGTTGCAGTATAATAGTAGTTCTGCGTTTTATTTCCGGTTTTTCTCAATTTTTTTCTATTTCTTTTTCTTTTCACTCTTCCAGCATCTCTCCTTCCACCGCTCCGCTATCTCAAGCGTCAGCAGCGTGGCTGCCTTCTTCTTTTGTGCTTTTGCTTTCGCTTTATTTTTCACCACAGATATTTTCATCGCAAAAGCCCCGGGCGTCGAGCGTCGTGGCGTCGCGGTTGACATCGGCGTTGGTTGTAATCGCGTTATTACTTTCTTTTCTTCTTCTCCTTCTCCTCCCCATTCTTTTTCTTCCACTACTTTGCGTTTCATTTTCTTCCGTTTCATCTCAACTTAAGTTCTTCAGCTTACCTTCGCCATGACCAACTTCCATTGGATAAAAATAATGATAATGATAATGATAATGATAATAATGTTGGCAATATTGATAATCATAATAACCGCGATTCTCCTCTTTAATTTCTTTCCACCGCGCATGTGCGGAGCGGGAGAGAGAGAGCGAGTGCAACTGTAGAGAATTATTTTAAAAAGGGTCCACACTCCTCAGGCCGTCGATAGCTATTTGGGAACCTCGCGTGGTGTTAATGGCCCATCACGCTCCTTGCAACATCGTGAATTGGAGGACTAGCTTCATGGGCACGGGTCTCTTGCAACTGACGACGGTTACGTCAAATGCACACCGTACAACGTTTCGAAGATAGGAATACCCGCGTGGCCATGTAATAGGTGGATACAAAAATGGAAATACAGTGGCAGTTGAGAGTGGTACTTGCAGCGTGAATCCATTCATGATATACGTTGGGAGCAAGCAGGACGCGGAGAAACGTTTGTGCGTTGGGGAAAGAAGAGAATCGAGCGCTGGAGCCTGGATGGCGTCTGGAAATTGATCAGATTGCCGACGAAGTTAAAGACCTTTAAGTGGATAAGTTGGTACTGGTGTAATAGGCGCATTATGCATTACCTCGCATCACTGGATTCCGCCCAACTTTGCGGTAACGTGACGGAGGAAAAAGAAGTCGAATAGCAAAAGCGGTGGTTCGCTCCGTTTGAGAACAGAACAAGTCTGCACGAGGCTTGACAAAAAGGAGGAAGAAAAAGACACTCATCTTTTATTTACCCGCTCTTACGTATTCGTTCGAACAAAGAAAATCCCGGGCGGGGGATTTTCGGTAACGGTAACCCGCGCGATTTGAGTGTGAAAAATTCAAAGGAGCTATCCAACCGAATCGAGATATCTCTAATGCTGAAAACGGCTCATGCGGGTGGGAGGAGTGTAACCCTCGTAAGGAAAGAGGTGAAATACACTTACACTCGGCGTACGAAATAATGGCCGAAAATTCGAAACGCGGAGGGAGTCTCTTTCCAATTCATTCAATCCAGCTGATACTTGAAGAACCTTGACAGTATAATTGCCTACTGTCAACGTCTATTGATCATATGTAAGTAATCGGTGAATCGCTTTCCACAAAATATGATGTTGATGACCCCAATGTGCTGCAGGAGTGATGGGATGGAAGTTCCTTTGAGATCATTGCGAGATTCGGATGAGCATTTTCTGAGATGTAGTTGAGCTGCCATCGTCTTGGCTGATTCGATGAAGGAAAGAGATCCGGGGTTGTCGATAATCAGGAAATCGGGAGGCGAAAAGACTTTGAGAAATCGGTAGTGACTCTGAGAATAATGGGCCGAAGTCTTGGGAGATGAGATCCATACCTACATCCAATCTGGACGATTCGACGGAGATAGGAATACGCCAGCTGGCAGACGGTAACATTGAATCCTGATGACAAAATTGCCATTGTCTTTTTGGCTCCGGCTTTGGCTTCCGTGGGCGCGAGGGTAGATTTTCTTTTCCTGTTTCTGGTATACCTTGTAGCTGGGGCGTTCGAAATGCGTCAAGATTTACGATTGACAAGACCAAAGGGCGGCGGGCTGGATGAAAGTGTTTCGTGTAAAGCCGGGGGCTATTGTATAAGACGATATTGCGGATGAAAATATACCGGGGAAAAGAAACATACTGTAATCGGACCGGACGCCTTCCCGTTTTAAGCGGCATTTTTTCGAACCCCATAAGAAGAGAGAACCGCAGAGAACTAGTCCGCATTATTAAGAAATACGATCTTGGAATGTCGTGGTCGCCCTTGTCCCATTTTTGGTCCACTCAGCATCACGCTCACCCTCGTGTAGTTACCTAAGAGGAAAAATTTCAAGAGAGTACCAGCTACCCCGGAACTTGGTTCTGTTCGCTTCATCTCCTCGCAGTACTTGGACTTTTCTCGATTTTCTTACCCACACCGAATTCTCGCCGAGCCAAAGGAACCTGCATGGCATATGAAAGCCACCAGAAATTTTCACTTTTTGTATCAAAGTCGAAGAGATGGGACAACAAATTCGGAGGCTTTCGGATTCGGAAGCGACGATTGTGTGCTGACAAAATATTCATTATGCGGTGCATGTCGAGGGTTGAGAGCGGGATTTCTCTTCCTGAATGAACGAATGTTGGGAAGCTCCGTTACTTTCCGTCAACACCGCGTTCAAACTAAAACGGACTCGTGGGGAGAATGTCAGACAACTTAACGAAGTTTGAAAGAAAGTGAACGAAAGTGTCTAAAACAAAGATGTTGTAACGGGTGATCTATATTTTTCAATCCTATTTTTTTCTTTGGTACCATGGAGCACCGCACCGCAGCACCACTTCTCGGATGCAACCCCTTCTCGGCGGATGAATTATGGGGAGGATTCTGCTTCCGAGATCAGCCATTTTTCAAACGTCCCATTCGCCGCCTATACACTCGAGCTGCCTTATTCTCCGATTGCGAATTATTAGGCATACAAACTTTTGGTTCGCGCGGCCGTCCGACATTTTGGCACACCAACTTTTCTGACAAATCTCGTTCTCATATACATATGTGCCGTGCTACAGAGGATACATACATACCCATAATATCTCCAGCCACGCAGTTTTATTTTTTCGTATTTTATCAGTTAGAAATTAAAAATTAAAAATTAACATAACTACCAGACCTCCGTGATCCTTTGAGCTACCCTCGGAATCTCGCGCCTACTACGACTGCGCTCGCTCGGTAATTTTCTCACGGCTTTTAACTCATTATTACTTCTTTTTACATATTCAATTTAATTCGTAAGCGGTCCTTTCGCACCAGCAACACCCATGGAATGACATAAATTTTAATATAGAAGAGGAAACGAGGAAAGAAGAAGAAATAAAAAATGAAAAAGTTTTGTCGAATCAAAGAAAAATTGCTTCGTCTCACAGTCGAACAAATTTTCAGTTGAATCGACCAAAAAATTTGATCGATTCGTGAATGATTTGTTAATTCAACAAAAAATTACTCAGATTCTAAGACACTTTTTTTCGTTTTTCACTAAAAATTTGTTCGACTGTAAATTTGGTTGGTTCGAGTAAATATTTTTCTCTATACTTCGTTCGCGCGTGAACGTTTATCGTTAGTCGACGCTCTGAAAGTGAAAATTGTTGATAGAATAGGACAATGAAGATATTTGTATGCGGAAAAAATTTTTCCAATATACAAATAACTCTTTCAATCAAACAATATTTTATACTCCTGTATATAGTACGAGTGTATATGCAGGCATGTAGAGTGCGGTGCAGAGTAAATATTCATTCGTTGGTTTTACCGGCACGGATTTTTGTCTGCTACGTGTGTCTATACCTTACCTATACAACCCTGTGCAGGCTCCGCATTTACATATCACATCCATAGTACATCACGCGGTGATAAAAGGGTTAAATATTCGCCTGTAACCGTGTGGCAGGTTTTAATCGAACCAGAATTTCAATTTCTCCCTGCAATATACAAGTCTGCAAAATTGGTTAACAGATTTAGGTATGCATGTATGTGTATACAGCGAATCCGAAAGTCGATGGAACAGGCGCGCCCTGCCCCGAACACACGAGTCGAACCTGTACAGCGGAAAACATGGCTGAAGACAAATCCAGAATCTTGAGTACATCGTAGGTACTGTATACTACATGCATATATACCTAATACAACATACGTCTCAAAGCTAAAAACGAAGACAATGAGGTATTGATTACACTGGCGCAATGTTGTAGGGAACACAACAGGCCAGGCACTTGCCGGGAGAGGAAAGCAGGCCCTCAACATCGACGTCGATGACGACGTCGCGATGCCGAGACGAATAGACTCCGATAGCTTTTGTTCACGCTGCAGGGAGTGACGTTCCCCGTTATATTCATATACCTATGTACATTCACACGTATGTATGTATGTATATACACAGGTATATACGCCGTTAGTGAATACAACTATACCGATGCCTATTTAACACAGAGAAATACAGCGATAATATGTAATCATCCCGCGAGCCTCGTTCCCTCCGGCTTCGGTACATTGAACGGTGGCGATAGGAACAGAGGTAAGCTGACTAATTAGTTAGCGGAGAAGAATAAACTGCGAGGCATGTCTTCTCCGGCTGTTGAAGAATACTAACTAGCTTTGTCTAACACAAGTGCAGTACCTAAGTATCGTCGGGAATTGTGCGGACATTTCTCTTGAAACAATTCTAAGGGGTTGTGATTCATGAAGAAATATATAATGATCGATTCGCGGCGATATACTCTATAGGGGGGCTTAATTAATCCGAGCGAAGGTCTCTCCACAACGAGCTTAAGCACCGGTCAATCTTCGATCCCCAATTCTGATCGACAGCGGTCTTGATACCGGCCTCACTCCGGATACAGTTTCCGTCACAATCATCCCTCCAGTTTTTCCAGCTTTTCGCCTTCAGCTTGTGCTTCGCCATTTCGGAACTCGCCCCCGTCCCCCGTCCCGTTCTCCTTCGCCGTGCCTTTCCTTCCTCAACTTACCAACTCGCTGGGCTTACAAATTCACGAACTTACCTACCAACTTACCGACTCACCACTCCCTACCGCAAACCCTTAATGGATATTCCATTTGTGGATCAAGTCTCGATTGTTTAATCCTAACGGATTTCCACGAGGCTCCGTTTGAGGACCTTGATGGGTTTTCAAAATTTTCATCCAATTTTCGCACGATTGTCGGGTGCATGGTTGGAGCACCAATCTCTAATTTGAATTCTCTTGTCGCTTGTTGGAGTTCATGAATTATTATCAGTATTATAAAAAGGGAAAAGGGTTTCACCACTGTTCTGTAAATTTATATTTTTGCATAATGAAGTATAGCTACGTGAACGTGAAAGAGACGTGACGGAATCGTTTGAATTCATTTATTTAGAACGTTTTTATTTCCTCTTTCTCGTGCTTTTCAAGCCTCTTTCTCTATTCGCTTAGCTTTTGCGTTGTTCCGCACGACGCAAAGCACAGAAATTTCACTCGCGGGGGAGTTCGAGTTACTTATTTCTTACAGTTATATGTATATAGGTACATACGTGTATAGGTACAGCATATCGTAGCAGCACCGGGGGAGCAAAGCTAGGGATTTCCTTTTAGTTTTACAAGAATTGGTATAGTTGAATTGATATAGTATAGTACTGTATAGGCTTTTCCGGGATAGCATTCTAATTAACTTCCAGCCAAATAAACATTCTTCCCATTTCAGATTCCGGTGGTTGTGTGCTTTGTACCCAAATAATATGAAACTAGAACGGATTCGACGAGAGAAAACCAAAGAAGAAAGCACAGGAGCTGTAAAATCGAACTTGCCTTTTCTCTTCTGCCGTGAAATCGGTATAATTTCATCTCTTTCGGAAAACAGAGAATGTTTTACCAAAGTGGCACGCCCTGGCGCACCAAATTCCCGCTCTTTTAATCACTTTTCAAACTAATAAATGAATAAGCAATTTTCGATGCGGCAAGGGAAACCTCAATTATCATCGTCGATGAATATGCTACACAGAAACTCGATTTGTAACTCCGAGCAAACCCTCTCTCGGTCTGTTTCAACGATTACCCACAAACTACTAAGGCTTACCAATATCCATTAGATGATGTTCGCCGAGATGACGTGCAGCGTAGAGGTGAAGCAGTCCGAAAGCGAGTTGCATTCCGGTGGTAAGTAGGAGGGCGAGAAAACCAGCCGCACAGACAAGCCAGCCCCAGCCTCCCTCGGGATAGAAGTGAGCCCTCATTCCCGCCACGTCGATCCCTTGTCGCAAAGATTAATTATTCAATCGTCAGAGCACGAGCTCTTATAAATCTGTTTGGGAAAATTACACGTCATATATGTAAAGAAGCGTGATAACTCTGCGGGTGTTGTTTCATGCTCGACGATGTACGCCCCCGGCGTGTTAATTTTCCACCCGATATAGGAACATTCGCATCGATTGGCTCAACAGTTTTGGTCAGAGTTTCGATATAATTGAATAGGTATACCGACTATGGGCGTCTATGGGTTTCCGCGTTAATTTATAACCGTATCAGCGATCGATTCAAATGGGAGTGTGCAACCGCGTAATGTTGTTAGGTGGAGCAATCATCTGTAATGCAAGTTCACTGAACTTCGACCTCGAGTATTCTAGTTTCGTTGGAAACTGGTGCAAGGGCTTGGAGCGAACATCCTCGAAAAAGATCACGAACTCGTTATAGTTGTGTATTGTAGGTATCCGGAGGTCAATTAACGGCGGCTAGAAAGTGAAAGACGTAAAATTTCGAGCGTGTATGCAAACCGGAGTGATTACACGTGGAATATCGCGTGTCGTATGACGGACTATGATCTACAATGAGCAGTCCGATCATCCTTAATGGGAGCTCAGGCCCGCCCAGCTTCGAGGACCGCTGAAATTCATAAAACATGTGCAATGCACGCGTGTGAAAATAATATTGCTCACCGTACCTACGTTCTAGTGGTACAGGTATACGAGAACTGGTGAAGTAATCATCCCTAGTGCAAGACCAAACCGACGAGGCTTAGTCTCTCGACAAGATGATGTAGGTCCGCGGATTGTTTGAGCACGGGAAACAGAAAATATATAAAATATGTAAAATATAGGTATGTGGGGCGAGGTAATTATCCCTAATGAAAGCCCGACGAACTTTCGACCAGCCTCTCTCTCCGGCGGTTCACAGGTGTACCGCAGGGAATGAAACCGAATGAACATTTTGTGCGAGATGTTACGAGTGCATGTAGGTATGTACGCGGACGCGGTGGAATATTCCGGGCAGTACTTCCACTGTTGCGAAAAAATTTGTGGGTATGAAATTAGCGTATTATTTCTATGAATTTGGAATATATCATGGCGTATCCCTGTATCGCAAAGCAAAACAATTATCCTTAGTGCAACTCTGAAGGAAGTTTACGGAACGTTGAGTTTCCCTGGCCAGTTCCAGCAGCCATACCTACCTACGGTATACCACGGAGCACAGTCTGTCGGGTAAAAGTTATTTCCTTTTTCTTTTTCAATTCCTTTTCCTTCCAAGGAAGAAAAACCACCGGGCATTCGTACATCATAGCCGGGCGGAGTACCCACCTACATACATAATTCGAAACTCTTTCTCCTGCTTTTCGATAGAAAAATAAGAAATATATACCCATATACACTGAGCATGTGATACGTACATAGGTTGGCGGATACCACATACATCTGTAGGTGTACACACATTATAAATATCGTGCTATTGTATTTTTACTGAACGTATTTATACCAGTTTTTCGAGAAAAGCGAAAGGCGAGGAGGTCTCACCGTGGTATAAAGCTGACTTAGTTGTCGTAAATCAGTCGGGACGCATCCCGAATGAAAATGTTGGCTTGAGAACCACGCATCCCGCAAGCTCACAGATATAGGCATATACATGCATTTTTCCTCGCGTTTCCAAAACCGTTTCGTTTTCTACCAGACAAATAACTCTCAATCTACTTTACGGCTATAAAACCAATTTCTGTATCGCATCCATATCACTGAAAAAAAAACATCCGAAACGATAACCATCGTTCGTCAACGGGGATTCGAAACCGCTTTGTTCACTTTCTTCGAGTTGCCTTATCGAAGTTAGATTTCAATCGCGAAAACGAGCAAAAATCCAAACTCTCCAATTCTGTTTGCCACGTGATTTTCCATCCATCCAGTGGCTATCACTTGTTTATCATTCGTTCAGACAACAACGCTCGACAGTGTTTGCCCGCAAAGTTTTCTGAAGCGTTAATTTCCTTGACAGAAAACACCGATTTCCCGCAATTCGCAAAAACTTTCTGTGCGCTAAATAATTTCATTCAAATTTCTATCATCATCCTTGTCTCAATGCTCGTTTTTTGATTCCGCGAAGATCTTCCCACTTCCCATCTAACCGTTTTACAGTGACCGGCCATAGTTTATTCCGAAGATGTATGTATGTCGTCTGTCAGGTTTCTACCAAAACCACAAAATTTATCGTGAAATGCCCCGAGAACAGCAGCAGGGCTCGGGCAAGCGGATTGTGAGTTGTATGGTTCGTAAGATTGTTGGTTTCAGATGTTGAATTGCTGTTGTATCTCGTCGTACAACGAACAGCTGTTCACTGATTCGCATGAAATAAATAAATGGGCGAATAAACAAGCAAACGAATGAATATCCACCTGGTCTTCGAAGAGCCGGAACGCAACGATGGAGACTGCGAAGATCTTCAAGACCCCAATTCGTGTTTCCTGCCATGCTCTCTTCCATGTCAGCGGAACGAAGTTGGCGAGGATCTAGAAAGAAGGAAAGGAAGAAAAAGAACGGGTTTTTATTTTATAATAGTTCAGTATACATGGATCGGTTCCAGCTCGTTTCTCTCATAAAAATGATTCGCAGATACGATGTCGAGTACATCGTACGTATGTATACGTACGTACGTATAACTGAAAAGGCAGACTTTCATGATTGCTTAACGCCACTACAAACAGTTAATTAACCCCTAAGCTGGGCTTAGAGGTTCGTTGGTATAGCAATAACAATAATATTGCGAAATGTAAGACCGCGACTGGGCACACAGAGGAGTTATTCCACAGACCAACCCTTGGCGAGGCAAGGCAACGCGGCGTCTGCCTGGTATTAATTCGGTGTTTCTGCATTTGGAATTTGACTTGAAAGCCACGGTAACTTGTACAACTCTGTCGCAGTCGGTTCCTGGATCTTGCAGGATGACCTACCATCCGAATTCGTATACCTGCGGTATACCTACAAACTAATTGCCAGATCGAATGTGAATGGATTGATTTTCATCGTTGATAAAGCGATTTGTATGGAGAGGGATGAAGTATCCCCCGTTGCAGATTCCGATCTTGGAAGGCCCGGAAAACATGAAAAATCGTTTTCTCCATTGTTAGGATTATTGAATTGAATCTCTGATTCCCTCATCAGAATTTACTGGCGCTTTAAAAAGTGCAGGTTTTTTTCAAATCTTGTGAAACTATTGGTGCGCAAAATAATATGTGGGGAGACTCGGGCCGGATACCTGATGTACAAGGCTCCTTTTTACTCCGCACCATTATAAATGATTCGAGGCAATTTTGTGGGGCAAGTGCAGTAAAGTAGACGTACTTAAATGCTTTTAGTCAATTATACAAGTAGTACCGAGCAAGTTCAAAGCGACACAGAAGAGAACAGAACAGAACGATCTATTTCGTAAATTGCACAGAAATCAACTTTTCCCTTTTAGATGTGAAAGTATATTATGCTCTTCAAATGCGCGCGGAGAACTTCGTGATATACCTGTATACCTATATACGTTTCATCGACAGCATATGGCGGAAGTCTTTGCTGAACGTCAAGCTTTGATGAACTACTACTTTGAAAGTTGAGCTGCTCACAGGATTTGGGAGAGAGAGAGAGAGAGAGTGTGAGCGAGATTCCGGTTAACGAGGCGTATACACAAAATTCCAGTGCCTAACGTGAACAAGAATAGGAATTCATGAGAAATTTTTCACTCCGCATATCCATCGGCTGAACTATATAAAGAAAGAAGAAGATAACAAAAAAAGGAGGAGGAAAAGAAAAAGAACTTTTGAAGGCCATCCCTTTCAGAGAATTCTTGCACGATAAGCACTAACTTCAATTCTTCTCATCTCCGAGAAGGAAGATAAAGAAAGAAAAAGTAGAGAAAACAAAAAAAAATGAAAAAAAATCAAAGAAAAGAAAAGAAAAAAAATACGAATGAAAGAAAAGGAAAAGAAAGTTAAGCCTCCAGGCTATAAAACATTTAACAGTTTCCGCAAAGTTGGATTTTTCACCAGACTATTCGTAACAGAGGTATATAATACGCGTCCATTTGCTATTTCATGCAGAGTTCCAATCAGTTAATTCCATCTTTATAATTCGATAGCTATATTTTTTCAACTTCCAGCTCTCTGTTCGCAGAGTAAAAAGGGAAGTTATTGCGATCACCCCGAAAATGAAGAGTCGAGTTTTCACCAGATGTCCGCGTTTTGAGGTCTAGTGAATCACCTCCGATCATTTTCATATGGACGCCTGGGTGTGTGTGTGCGTGTGTGTGTGTGATCAATTTTTCGGTCGACGATATTTTGCGAACGGTCGAACGGATTTAGATGAATTTGGTCTCCATCGACGCGGTTTTTCGAAACTCAGAACTGATTAGATCTTGGATTCGATCGGTCCAAGGGTTTTTGAGTCATTCGTAAAACAAGATTTCGAAAATAATATTTGAATCGATGATATCGGGGGAACGGATCACTGGATTCGGATAAAAATTGGTTCCCGAGGATTTTTGCGGATACAATATGGTAGGCGAAAGTATAAAGATTGTTAGATTCTCATAAAATTCCTTCACGGGAAGTTCGAAGTCTGGCCTATCCCGGTCAGCCGATTTACCGCGCTTGTTCTCAGTTCGATTCTATCACCATCATCGCCTCCTGCAGCAGAGAAAAAATAAAATGGGATTGGTAACGGCTAAATGAGTTGGCGGATTTTCTCCCAGTTCAGATATCCTATCTCATATAGGCAGGTCTATATCTCCGTATAGTATACCTAGACGTTCATACATCGAATGTTCTGTCGAGCGTGCACTAATTTTCCCATCGTTTTGTTCAGCCCGTTTAACGGATCATATCGCATGTCACGTAGCAGGTATGAAGGTATAGTGTTCGGGTAAAATTAATTGGAACGAGAATGAGAAGACGCAAAAACGGAAAGAAAAATCAGTGCAATTAAAAAACGTTGGATGTTACTTTCACCGATTGTCTTTTCCTGACGAAGCAGTGCTCGGAAGAACTGCTGTGAAAAAGAAGAAGGGTACACTCGCGGTATACATAGGTACTGCTCCTGTGTAGCTGCATATAAGTCACGGGGGTTAAAAAATTTATAAATATTTAACAAGCCGCGACGAGGTGTACTGAGGTTTTATATTCTACTCTTGAGCACCCGGGTCGTACTTCCGGGGTGCTTTACCTCCCCGTATCGTCTGACGATGAGTCGACCCATTTAGTTGGTACTCGCCCCGGTTGGAGCTCGGTCAAACTCAATTTATTCCCTTTCGTTCTTCAGGCCGACGATAGATAGATAAGTGCAATGGTGTTATCGCGGAAACTCGAAACATTGTAACTCTATTTGAACTTAAATTAGAATCAGATTTGAATCTCCCGAGGAATGAACTTATCATTATCAATATGATTATGATTATTCGGATCCTTTGATAGCTACAATGAAGTCGGCGAAGGTGGACTGGATTCGAAATTTCGGTCCCGCTATTTGCTGAGAGATACTGTAGAAGAAATATAGGTATGTATGTGCGAGAAATACGTGAACATTTTCCGTATTTCGTAGTAGTATGCTGTGAAAGCTCGAGGAAATGCGTGGCGCGGTTCAGATATTCCGAACCGAAGTTACAGCATTTTGTTGATTTTACACGTCTCGAAATTCCGAAGTTTTACCTGAAAGTATAGCTTCCTCCTCCCTAAGCCCCACGAGGAGTAGCTACAGTGAATTGGATGGAATCGATATTGAAACGGGATAATCACCGAGATTGAGGTAAAATGAAAGAAAGAATTAGGAAGGAGAAGAGAAGGGAGGAAAAAATAACTGAGGGATGCTTGCTGGAATCACAGGATGCCTCTGGTTTCCTTCTTGATCTTCTCTTTCTTGATATACCTATTTGTTTCTACTTTACGTAACCGTGAACATCCAGTCGGTCGTTTTCTCTCCCCCCTGGATACCTTCGTCCAGGAAAAAATCTACCTCGGGTATGAGCATCGCAAGACAGAACTGAAGTCAACCAACGGATTTACCTCCCCGGTAATATCTGAATGAAGAACATTTCTCCTTCCGTTACCGTATTATCACAATCGATCGAAATACTCGGCCACACCTGATATCGGCAAGTAAAAATCCCATGTGATCGAGTGAGAGTCAAATCTGAGATCGGCGAGAGTACATACATAGTTTAATACAGTATATATAGCATACAGCATATACCTATACGTGCAATAGAAGATCGTGGCAGCCGAAAAAAGTGCCAAATAGTTTCGTAACAACATCAGTATAATAACGACCGCTATAGGACGACCATAATAACATGTCAGATCACTATTACGTGAGCGTGTCGCAGCCAAAGATACCCGCGCCTCGGCGGATGTGCATCGTCTGGGCTCAAAGAACGTAAAAGACACGTATGTACGTAGGTATAACGCGAATAAAGCACATTTCGAGGTGCAGGTAGAGAAGTAGACGTAAAAGAACGCGTCTAGTGTTCAGCCCTCAACGCTACACTTTTACGTTACCATCGTCACAAATGGAGTGGACTGCACAACCCTGCGTCGTGTATTTCAAAGTCACTTGGATACCTTCTCTCTTTTTTCCCACCTTTTTTGAGTTTTCCGTTCCACGACGCCATTTTATACTTCTTGTTTCTATACATATATAGGTACTCGTACGGATTCGCGGATATTATACGTATGGTATACCTTGAGTCGTGTCATGGCGGACGTAAGGAATACGAATATAATAGGGGAAATTGAAATTTTTGGTTACGGATGTAAATTTCCACGGAGAGAATCTGTTTTAACCTCCCCCAGTCCCCGAGGAGCGAAGTTATGCACATGTAGAGAACTCCAAACACGTCGGTTTACCGTAATTGTACAGACGTGATGGCACTGGCTGCTGGCTCCAATAGTCCTTCGGATGTGGCAACAGATACTTTCTACGTGTACGTGTATATGTGCGCAGTATACGCAACCAATTTGTGTATAGGTCCTCTATGTATGTACACATATGTATGTACATATAGCACACTTGCCACCGGATGGAAGGCAACAGTCACGGAATAGTGGAACCGAGATATCGACATTCTCAGTTTCCGCCTCGCCTACCGTACGTTGTACACGAATCGTACTTGTGGATTTACCGATTATTCTGAAGCTTACAAATACAGAGGTATACATCTGTCCGCCTTATATAGTATATACCAAGAGGAAACAACTTGCGTGCGATCAACTTCGCAAATAAAAGATTGAATTCTGACCTGAACCGGCTGTCCCGTAAGAAAACTGCATTCTAGTCTCGTATAGTTTCCTAGCGGAAAGCGATCTTTCGGCAAACCTTTTCCGAACGACGCGATGATTATGCCCGAAGTAAACTAGCTTCCGCACACGAGGTATAGTTATATCTGAGCGACCCACTCTCCCACGTCGAAATTCTCGGATACCTCCGCCAGTCAGATTTGTTCGGTTTAGAAAATCGGAACGCCTACTCTAAATCGGAAAACTCGTTGTCATCGCGCGACATCCGATGCTAGCGGACATTCGGAATCCTTTCACTGCTCGCACGATAGGAGGTACCGCGGTACGCGGCATGAAATGGATAGAAAAACGGAGCTTCAATTCGACTCCGCAAGCTCACTCACTCTGTCTCGGTCACAGAATATGATGTATGTATTGTTGTTTACCACAGAGTTCACCATATATATATGTATAGCTTTTCCACTGTACGTTTAATTAATTTTCAAACGAAATTCTCTGAGCACGGTGAACGTACAGAGGGATGAAAAAGAGAAGTTAAGGATTTGAGAGAGAGTGGGAGGTCAACGATCGCGAGTAAACATGAAGTCGGACAAAAACTGCCTCTGGTTTCTCGTTCGTCGTACTAACGACCCCGCCCCGCGAAAAACGCGTGGGCGTAGACATTCGTACGCCTACGCGGATCACGACAATACCCACGAGACAACCACCAGCTGCACCTGATCCTGCATACACACCTACTCATAAGAGTACGAAGATACGCATGTATACCCGAATATACGCCCACTGAAGGAGTCCTGGATTAGAATTTGATTTGAATTCAAACCGTCCTAAACTGATTCCAGTTCATCCCTATATCTATACCTATACCTATATCTATACTCTGGACTATCTATCGATCGACCGGACAATATCCCCGGTACTACTGCACGGGCAGATGATATGCTTCCGGGTAATGGGCCAATTACTGGCCATGGCTATTTATTTAATACCCGTAAGTTTGCTGCGCTCGCTTCGGAATCTCCCCAATCAAGTGATTTGGGTGTAGGTATAAGGTACACGAATTCCACCTGGCAGATGTAGGTACCTCCGGGAGATCTGTGATAATCATGCTAATAACAATCCTTGGGAATTCAGAACGCACAGCCGTCACGATATCCACGGTTACATACCACGGGGCGATTTCTACGCGCGGTACACGGGCATACATACTATACGCAGCGATCGCTCCAGAGTGGAGAGGGGTGCAGCGAACGTTTCGGATTTGGAGAAATGAGAACGACGGCCCTCGTCTACTGCACCCGGCGGAGTATACGTTCTTTTTTTCTCTTCTTCTGCTGCTCGATTTTTCTCCCTTTTTCTCGAGTGTCAGAGAATGGTTTGCTCCATTGTGCATCTCATGAAACACTGGGAGCTGGCGTTCGCGTGGTATACTGTGCTGACCGTGCGATCGCGAGCCGAGGCTGGTAGGTATGATAGGCAGGATATATACCGCTGAGTAATTTCAGGTTTCTCCATTTTTCCAAACCGTGGTCACGGTATATCGTGTCAGTCATGAAAATCACTCTGGAAAACTCTCGGAAATGAAGCTTTGTAGTGCGGAGCGGAAGGTGATAGAATGAAAAATGGGGTCTGAGTTCGGTGTATGGCGTTGTGCTCCGTGTTTCCAGCGGTAAGTAACGAGTGAAATTTCGCGTACCATGAAAATATGCAAGTCCCTCGACGATCCGTTCGGAATCCAATCCTCACGCGAAGTTGGTACAGGTATAGGTACCCCACGCTATGCACAGAAATTCAAACAATTTTCATGCGCGGATTCCCAGCTCACTGGAATGGGTCCAATAAATAAGGAGGTGCGTAGATAGCCCTAAATCTTGCACGCAATCTTCTCCTTATTCTCTCCCTTGGTCCTTTCACCTCCCAGTCACCCTACGTCGAGCCATCTTCCTCGTCATGAAGTTAATTTCGCGCACAGCCGGCTCACGTAGCCTGCTTAAAAGACATGAATATACGACGGGGTAGAGTGTGATCCGCTATAACCGGTCCCACAAAATTTCTCATCTCCTCAGCTATAAGTATATATAGCTGTATGTATATACGTGCGTACGTATGGCTAATACGTACGATGTAACCCGTACTCCGAACTCTCGTTCGGATCGCACGCAAGATCAATTCTCATGCGTCGTTTCAGTCCGCGACTGAGTATATATATGAGCCTAGTCGTAAGTACTTCATACATAAACACGAATGTATCTCTATTATGGATCGATGCATATGGTATACGCGCAGAAATGTGCAAAATGGGAGTAGCGAGTAACAGCTAGCTAGGCTTTAGGTTCACACGCGGACTGGACGGGATAGAAGGCAGCGTGGAGCTTTATAAAAGCCCGTTTTTTGGTACATCGAATATTTTATGTACTTGTCGTTTCCTGGCAGCTCGCCCCGTTCGGCGTAAATCCAAACTCCACGCTATAGAGTACCTCGGCCTCGAAACCGATTGAGTATAGACCATCGACTATCACGTAATCCTCGAAATATACTTGTATCGTTTGACACAGCGAGTTCATCCTAGGGTATACGTTGAAGAGGATATTTTTGCATACATATAGGTGAAAAAAGTCGGAAGCTCATGAGCTTTGTTTCGGGCGGAAAGAGATCACCGGCGAGAGTTTGTCCGGCGATAGTTATGGAAACGGCGTTTTTTTTCCCCAGTTCGCACAGCGGCTTCTTCAATACTCAATTTTGACCCTCCTTACGAAGGGGATCAGGCCGCTGAATTCCTTTTCCAAATCTCATTCAACCGAGTTAGATGAGTGGTAGAAAGTTTGGTTTTTCTTTCGTGCAGTTGAAGCAGGGAATCGAAAGATGATCTTTTCATGACTTCCGCGTCATCTCACCCGTCTCAGCAATCGTTGCAGGACAATCTTTGCGGTCCGTCGTATACTGAGGAGCCCTGGCTATAGTGAAGGTAGATACGAGTTTTCTTTCTCGATTAATTCACATTTCGTTTTACGATTAGCTTCACGACTCTCTCCAATTTTTCGTTATTCTCTTCCTCGTCTTTCCTTGTCGCTATTACTATTTCTCGCTTACATCCATTCTCCTCTTCCTCATAGAATTCTTGCGTCCAAGTCACAAGTCTACGCTTCGTGCACTCCGCTCGTAGCGCTTTGTCGCCGAATCGTGCTCAAAATTGAAAAGTCGCGATCCAAAAATGCTCTATGGATGTAATTATTTCGGATAGTCTATCCAACTAACGAATAGTTATATTGAAATTATTATCACCGTCGTCGTCATCATTAGCATGAAATTTACTCCTGCTGATCGCACTGAAGAATTTTATCCGCCCGATTGAACTATTGCATACAACTATAAATCGGATATAGTTCGAGGCGATGAATGCACTAATGAAAGATAGAACTGAGTTTCCGGTCTCAAGGACCATCAGACAATTGGGAATTGCGAAAAATATTCATGCTGGTTAGCAGCCCCCGTACGTCACTCCCTCTGGGTTCTGGTCTGGGTTTGGTGCAGAACGCGATTCTTATTTAATTTCTTTTTTTTCCACCTCTTCTCTTCGTTCCTCTTTTCCCTGGCTACCCGCCGTGAGCCTAGCAAGACAAACGGCCCGCTTAGCGAGAGAAGAAACGCAATATTCTTAATTAGCACAAGTAATGATAGCCGAGGAAAAGAGTGGAGAGAAAATGGAGAAGGCGAGTGTTGTAATCATTCCGCTACTTCGCGCTGGAGAAATTGGCGGTAAGAAACTAGCGGGAAGCTGCAGTCGAAGCGGAAAAAAAGACCGAAGGCGGAAGGAAGAAATTATATACGTACACACGTATATGAGAGGTGGGAAAGAAGTCTGCGTGAGGGAAAAATTTTAATGGCTTTGCCAAGTGGAGATTATCAAATCTAGAATATTGAACGACCTGCAGTTTCTGTACTTCCATCTTGCATCTCCTGCCTCCACTTCGCACCTTGTACTCGAAGAAAATTTCACTCTATCCCCGCGCACAGTTCTCTCATGTACCTAGTATATGCAAAATTGTCCCGACTGCTCAGCAGCAGCTCCAACTGCGGCTAGCGCTCGAAACTTTTATAAAGTCAAGATAATCAGCTTGAAGAAAAACTTGAATTTCAGAGAGTCAAGTATGTCGCTACGATACAGCACCAATTATGAGATAAGATAACTTTTTCTCGCAAAACTCAGATATATATTATATACGTTTCTTCACGTCGATATGGCCTCGAATCTCCTCCAGGGCGAAAACATACTCCGCAACCGTTTCCGCATTTCCATTCGGGTCATATTCTTGAAAATAATGGTCGATATAATACGAGGCTATAGGTATACAGATGATATAACTCCGCGCATTGTCCGCACGATATGAAAACGCGTCTAAACGATGTGACGATCGGTGGTTTTATTACTTGTTCTCCGGAAGTTATTCCCACATCACGAACCGTAAGTGCTCTCTCCTCCCCTCGCAAGCGATCGGGTTCATAAAATCGCAAAAGGTTTTCATCCGTCGAAGCACGAAGATTTGTACTGTATGTATATGTGTAACAGAACACATACCGAGAGTATACGAACTAAAATAATCGAGTTTATAGCTCTATGTGTCTAGTTTTCTCCGCTCTTTCTTTCCGTTTTCAACTTCCACTCTGCGATTATTTGTCGAAAATAATTTATAGCTGGAAATTTTCATTCTATTGGACAGTTTGATCGCATACCCATAAATACAGGGGTTTGATCAAAGAACTCTCCAAATCGGGAGCAACAAAACGTAAGATATAGTGATACTTGGAACGAGAGGAAGTATACATACAGGAAGAACTTCCGGAAGCTTTGGGACAGGAGGAAAGGACCGCTCCGAAATCCTCCCGCTTTCCTCTTCGCGAAGCAGATCGAGGCCGAGGGTGAGGGTCGTCTCTCCAACATACTAACGTTTACGTGTAACGTATCTGTCTTGAAAGTGTTGTGAAACGAGGCGGACAGCAGCCGCAGGAGACCAGCCTGAAGAGAAACCGGGAACCCAAGAGCTTGGTAACAAACTTGAATCAACAACGAACAATGTTGACCCAGCCCCACCCCCCGCGCCCCGTCGCAAGCTTTTAGTACCGGTGCGATAATTAGACCCCGCGAGTAAAGTAAAGTAAAGTAAAGTAAAATAAGTGTTCTACTGTGCATGGCTGCCAAAACAGAGAATCCTGCTCCCGCCCCATTCCCCGTGAGTTCTTCTCTTCTTGGGCGAGTTAAAAGTCCGGGAGATTTTCACGCAGGATTGCAGGCCGAGGCGGGGGTTCGAAAACAATTTCAATTTTTATAAAATTTTCAAGCCGGGTATAAGTAGACGTCCTCGTCGTAGTCGTTGTTCCCGTCGTTTATACTTAGAAATATAATAAACTCCGGAACGAGTTTTACAGGGCGGGAGAGCAGGGGGTGAGCGTATGAAAGAGCATGAAATGAAAAATTGGTACATACATGTACATTTACGATGCACGTTTTACCTGGTGGAACTACGTCGCAGAAAGCATAACGCCGTCATCCCGGGGGTTATCAAAGTTCAGGAGATTTCTATCGCATGATATTTATCTCAACGCAATCAAGTTCACCACGAGCTCTGCGCGTTCTATGCAACATCATTCCATTCAACCTTCCCAACTGGAGTCCACACGTTGCTGAAACACGCGATATCTTAACCGCGCGCGCGCGCGACTCTCGAGTTCAACATGTCAAATGCGATCCTATGCTACGATCTCTTCGAGAATAATTCGCAGTACAGCGTATACCAGTATTCGCCACTCCCGCAGTTAACGTTATACCCGGTCTCACGCGGTATCCGCATTCACGAAATCGTGTGAAACAAACCGTTCAACGTATGTATGTAGGCACATACATTCATTCATAGAAAAATCGTGGAAACTTCATGCTCTGAGATTCTCAGTCCGAATTTTTCACCGTTTTATTATTGGCTCCAGAGCTTGAAAGAGACGCATACAGCATATTATACATACAAACGTACCCTGTACCGTGTATGTATACACCTGTACTACAGATCTGCATAAGTATAAGCTATATGAGCAAATATATATGTGTATATATATATATATATATATATATACCTATATGTAATTGCGGTGAAAACTTGTGTACCGCAAAACCGTATATCACTACGGTGCATGGTCCGTCGGGGCTTGAGGACGCGGTGCGGAGGGTGTACGGAGATGTACATTTGAATATGAGTATGCATATATCGAGAATTTTATGTACATACAATCGCATCCCACATAATATGTACCACCCTTTCCGCGACCAGTATTCACGTAGGATGGAATATACTCGTATGTATTTACAATATGTATACATATGTACCTATGTATATACATACGTGCATGCAGTGCGGTGCATATGGAACATTGATATCCTATCCTGTGGGAATCGGTAGAGGCTAATTGATTTTTCATACTGATAATCAAATTTTCTTTTCCATTTTTTTGTTTCTGCGGTGGTTTTATCTCCTTTTTTTTTTACGACAATTCGCAAGCTCGCGATAATTAAAGATATTCGGAATAATATGTCTACCATGATGGGCCGTATCGGCCGATTATAATTCAAGCTTGAATCAAAATTGGATTAAAACTGAACGGCTTTGGGGATGAAAAGCGAGCTTAGGACACTAAGCCTGGACTCCCCGGGCCTCAGCTGCTCCGAGGGTTTATATTCATCCCGTTTCACTCGCTCACTCACTCACTCGCTCACTCATTCACACATTCGCTCTTGCTCTTTCTCTCCCGCTCTCTCTCTCTATCTCTCTTTCCCTCTCTCACTCTATCCCTCTATCCCTTTCTGTCTCCTTTTCTGTCTCTCTGGGCTACGAGGGATCGTCGGCGATCAGAGAATTCTCCGTGGAGTATAAAGTCCTAATGAGATGCTTGAGCTGAGGGGCGGTCCGCGAAGTATCTGTCACTCTTTTCACAGTTTTCTTACGAAATACGAAATACTTTAACGGGAGCAATTCATCCATCCTCGTCGAAGAGAACTCGGATTTGAGTTAGACAGATATACCTATATAGCTAGTTACACTAATCACCTCACGAACATACCTATCTGTGAGATTCCGTCCTTTGTCTCTTCGTCGATGACCGCCGGAATCTCTCCTCGCATTACATTCCCATCGCAAGTTCTATCGAGGCTTGTAATGCGAAGACGGTTCACTTTCACCGTTTCACTGTATATGTGTATACATATATACGTAGCCCACGACATACATAGTATTTTCTTACTTTTTCATTATTTATCATTTATCTTCTAGTTCTTCTTCTTCCTTCTCTGGAAGCACGCATCGATCGTTGGCACGGGGAACGACGATGTGGCAGAATTGGGTTTAAGTATTAATCAAAGTGGGTCAGGAAGTTTCAGGGAATCGTTCGATCCTTCGTTGATTTCGGCCTGCTTTCCTCAACTGCGTGAGAATGTTGTACTTACAATCAGTCTCGTATTCATTGTTAGTTGATCCGTACAACTGGATGAGAAAACTGAGCACTACATTATGCAGTATATATACTCGCACAATATAATCGCATGTTCATTTCCTATCAGGATTCAATTCCAGTTTTTCGGTTCATAGACAAATTTCTTTCAAAGCCAATTGCATGAAATTTGTGAGTAGATAATACACTATATATATCCAGGGCGATGAATGCCTACCTGCGCGACGAATACATAGATAAGTATGCATAGTACCTGTATATGCTTCTTTGACGTTGATAATCTTTCCGTTTCTCAAAATACGTCACCATTCAAAAAGAGCGAGTGATAGAGAGAGAGAAAGAATGAGAGAAAGCTGGAAGCTCGTGATATCGAGTTATATTTTCATTGGTGAAGTATAAACTGAAATCATTTTGTCGTCTCTTTGATATACAGAACACGGTACACGTATGTATACGTATACGTACGGGTCAGGAGTAGATACTTTCAATATTTCACATTTCTTTGACAAATTTATCTCCGATGACGTGTCCATTTTACGAACGCGTGCATCCAACTGTGTAATATGGGTGTAGCATGTATACATATATATACACATATTTATGTATATATACATTTATATATATGCAGGGGGTATATCCTCGTCAAAGAGAACGAAATGCATGTTCGAAGTCAATCGTCTAGTAAAATAGGAATAACTATATTCATATATGGCAGACGCGAATACAAAGTGGTATTGGGTAATCGTTTTCTCTTCGAACACACAACGTGACCTCCGCCAAAAAAGGCGTTGCCACATTCTTATTTATTTATATCATATGTACGAATGTATGTTCAGATACATACTATATATATATTCAATATGTATATGTGTAATGTGTAATAATCACGCGACGTAGTGAATAATCGAATCTTTGAATAAGATTCGATAACGTGTGCCTATACGATATACCGAAATCCAGCCAGCAGCCTACTGCGACGAACATGCGAGATTTAGCGTGAGATGGTCTTCACTGCAGCAAGACAAGTCGTCGCTCGATAGGGAGACATTTACCGGATGAAAGTAAATAAATAGGTACATTAAACATAACAAAAGTTATCATTTTCACGAAATGTTAATCTCCGTCGGTTAGAGTCTGACCCGCGACTCCGAATTCCCTTGATATTTTTCGGACCGCCGCGCCGGTACGGGGCCAACTTCCAGCCTTGAAGAACTTACTCCGTTCGCAGCACGGAGTAGGTATAGACTCACGTGGTTAACTTAGAGGGTGACTTTTTGCGCCCCGGTGTACACCGAGCTAAGCACCTCCGCAGGGACAGCCATTGTTAATTTCTTGTCGCGCTGTCCTCTTTTGTTCCATTGCGTATACCTCTATACTTGCCGTAAAGCATAAGCTACGAGGGGGTAGTTTTTCTGTAGCTTGTTGGCGCGCTGAACGGGGGCAAGAGTTTGACACAGAGGGAGGATTCTGCAGAGGGGCGCAGTGTGTTATGAAACGACTGAATTAAAGATCATTGTAGGTACGATTAAACGGGAGAGTAAAGGCTACCGTGGTTCAGTAACTACGGTATGAAATTCATTTTCCAACCCCCATTTTCCCATTTCCTCGGTTTTCCATGCTCCGCTGGCGTTGACAAAATTTGCTCCGCGTTTAGGCACATACATGTCGGCAAACGGGCTAAAAAATTAGGCAATTACTTTTCGGGGTCATTTGCTCGCCTGCAGTCACTTCCGCGTTCGTTTGCCGTTCAGATTTTTCTCTTTTTCCGTTTTAACTTTCTCGCCCGGAGTATACGAGCTTCCTGTTTCTCATGGTGGGAACGAAGAATTTCAATTATTGACAATTCCAAAAAAGGTTGATCTGCATCGAAATCCTGGGTCGATTCCACACTATAAGTATAACGTCTCTTCGTTCGTTCGAGCAGAAAGGCAAACCCGGTATATATATATAGGTATATTTTAGCCTTAGATAGGTATTATCTTTTGCAACATTTATGTCATCGAGCAAACTGCTGAGCTCTACCTTTTTCACAGAAGCGTTGGAATTGATTAAGCTGGTATAAAAATGAGATGATACTCACTTATTAACCCGCTCAACTGCTAATTAATTGCAGATTATAGGATTTCCCGAGATATATCGTATTATCCGACTTTGTCAGCCCATTGACTCCTAGCTTACGTATAGAGATATATTTCTTCGCTTCCTCGCTTCCGTTCGAGTATGCAGGAGTAAAAATCTATCGAAGATTCTGTACGAATGAAAAAATTGAGAGAAAAATAACCGGCGGAAAGAAGATCAGAAAATCAATTATACCAACTAGGGAAAGTAGTCTCTGCGGTTATTTTATCAGGTTGATATAACGCTAATGAGATTTAAATAGCGTCGCTATCGCTCCGGTAGACAATTCCTTTTCAATTTTATTTTCATTTTATCGCATCCCAGGTATATAGGTACGAACGTATTACGTACTTAGTACATACATACATACCTGTGTATGTACGACCTGCGGCAGTTCTCGATGTAATTTTTCAAAACGACAATAATTAAAGGAAATAAAATTATCGAGAGGTTTTACCGACTTGCATGGGAAGTTCACTACTACCGTTACTACGGCGTATAGTATCTATAGCCATCAGAAGCTATCTAGCAGAAATTGGAAGAGAAGGGAACCGTGGTAATCGAATTCTAAGATATACCTGATAAATAGGTATAAATTCAAAGGAGTTAGTGGAAATGAAAAATGGGTACGAGAATATAGCTGAAGAATAATTTTCTCCCTTTACTCGTCTCTCTCATCTCCGTCATTTGTGAAAACGGTTTACAACCCCGTTCGATAATCGCGTGCCTACCTATATTACAGACCCATACAAATTCCACTACCCCGCATTTCTCGGCTTCAACTGCTGTAGGACTAGGACTACGAAGAACGCACGCGATACGAGCAAGCGTAGCTTTTGTTACTTTGCTCATTGTCGAAATACATCTTCGCTTAAGTTGAGTGAAGAGTCAGCTCCTGTTTACCTTTTCACTCCCAGTGTTGCGTCATCTATTATGCACCGTTGCGTATAACACTTCCACCGTGTTTCTGTTTCCATTCTAGAAACGGAAGGTGAAAACGAGAATTATTCCTTCCTCTAGCATTACTCTCTAGTCTGGCCATTTCTTCTCTCCGCACTTTTTTCTCTCACGCCTCTAGAACCGTGCAGTATTCATATCTATTAGACTATACCTACCGGAGGGATGAACCCGAGTTTTGGGAAGGAGGGACCCCTCGCTTCTGAATATCGTCGGGGTCTCCTAGTAGTATAGCAAATTATAAAACCTCAAGTCTACTCCGAAATATACACCGCTATACCTTCACAGAAGCCGGAATAATCCCAAGGGGTGCACGAGGAGGTGAGAAACGAAGAAAGAACCAAAAAAAAAACAAGTACTCACACACGCACGCACACACGCGCGCGCGCGCACACAAGTTCATCCGCAGAATTTTCGGGGGTAAGAAATTCCTCCGCAGCTATGTAATAGCAATTTTGATCGCACACGTACGCACGCTCGCCTACACCTATCTATACCCAATTCACCGTGGAAAAGCACCAAACTTTATGACCAATAACTGGCACCCCCGTCCGTTTCTGGTCTTTTGTATACTTTGAAATAACGGGGGTTTCTCGCCTCCTCCTTCGAACATGCCCTCCTCCTCTCGTCGGCATGTACGCGTACATGCAGTCCATATATATGTACACACAATACTCATATATAGGAAAAACGTTGGATATCTATACGATGTCTCTACGTGTTGCAGGAAATTACAAGAGCCTAGCTCCTCTGGTTACATCCTCGTACTTCCCCGTCTTCCGGTTGCCTAAGGCGATTTTCCTTCGTTTGGATCTCGGAATGCGAACACGACGCGGGTTTACATAGGTACATATGTATAGTAGGTACAATATTGTTACAGTGTGAAACCGAACATGCAGTTTGTGTCTTTGGGAGACCGAGCGATACGACGCCATTGGATGAAGATCAGATTACGAATTTGGCGAATAATTGATAAATCAGTTTTCGAAAAAACGCGTGAGTTCCAAAACGAAAGAAGTTTTGCCGATCGTGAACGCGTTACGTACTACGTGAATCTTTTCTATTCGTCGGTAGTACGTTGGTGCTTGAAGTTCCAGCTTTAAACCGAGCTACAACCTTTTTGAGGGAGAATCAATAACTCTGAAAACCAGAGAGAGAGAGAGAGAGAGAAAGAGAAAGAGAAAGAGAGAGAGAGAGAGCAAGAGAGAGAGAGAAGGGAACAGAGAGTAAGAGCGAGATGGAAACTACCTTGTCACTTGATCGTCAATTCCCTCATATATTATTATACAGAATTGTACGAGTGAGTTTGACAGCGGATTAATTGTTTTTTTACCTCTTTTTTCTTCCTTTTTTCATGTTCACATGACGTTCGAAAATTGATCGAGGTTCGTACGTGTACCTACTGGTCGTACGAATTTGAATTTTGAATTTGTAGAAAACACACACGGCCGTATATTATCACTCAACATTTTACGCCCATTATGCCTCAAACTCACCTCTACCGATTCTGCAGTCTGCGTTTCGATCGCTCCTGCGGTAGGAACCATTGCGCTGCGGCAGGTACGTGCCGTTTTGGCCGTCATGATGATTCGGTGTATAATACTGTGGATATTGGTGCTGTTGCTGAAAGTGTTCTTGCTGCTGCTGCTGCTGTTGCTGCTGGTGGTGTTGCTGTTGCTGTTGCTGTTGCTGGTGCTGTTGCTGGTGCTGGTGTTGCAGATAACTGGCATGCACAGGGGTGTGCAAGGGATGGCAGTGTAAACATCGACGCGATGTCTCTAGGGGGCCCTGAAAGGAGAATGTCGATTCGAGTCAGCGAAAACAACCAATTATCCCTTGCGCGGACGCAGCAGCTACTTGGCTGGTTGAAATCAAGAGGAAGCCTTGCCTCGTCCCTTCCCTTCGCTCCTCTTCTCTTGGAGATTGACTCTTTTGATCGCGAGGGAACGATATATACGTAGATCAGAAAGACTGAGGACAATGTCGTATTACATCTTGCTATACCGTGGCCCAGCCTGAAGTGCTGGTCTGGTGTATAATGAATTAATAAATTAACAATTACCATCGAGTGTCCAATAAGGGCTGAAATATTTCATAACCGCGAGGTAGCTGCGTTCATGCAAAAATCAGTCTCTACGTATACCGTAAATTTAAAAATTATTGTAAATGATTGAAAATTGACTAAATTTTACGAGGAATCTTGCGATTCGCGAAAATTGAGAGACTGCGGTGTATACGTACAGGCTCAGTTTCCAATTAGCGAAAAAATCTTTCTCCAACGACGCGTTCACGGATCGTTGGTCAGATCAATTTGATCATCGAATATCATACCTAACCAATTATGTATAGTAAGTAGTACATACCTGTGCATACACCGTTGAATCACGATCAGGTATATACTTTCTACTTTTACAGATTAGTGCCTACGCTAAAACGGGGGTAATTTTATTCTCACAATGTCCCTACTGCTGTACAGCTTACCGCTGCACGTAGAGGGCAGGTATATGTACGTACATGTAATTCCACCCGCAATATACCTACGAGACCAGCTACGACGAGAGAGAATTTCACCTGCATCGCGACTAATTGCAATTGCGGAATTTTATTAAGCTCACGTGAATCAGTGCCAGTGCTTGGTGGAATTAAATCCAATGAAATTAAATTACATTAATGAAAGAAGTACAATTTCTCGTGGAAGAATGAGCGCCGGGTACTTACACTGTACCCACGACTACAATAAATTAATATGCGTGCAGCGATCGATCGATGAGTCGGTTTGAGGTTTGAACTGGCGCGGGCGGCACGAGGACACCGCCGCACCGGATAGTTCAGAGTTGAGAGTTGAGAGTTGTGAGTTCGGATCCGTATACCGCGAGTTTAGAATTTAGAGAAAGTTTAGAACTCCCAAAATTATTCAAGTCCTGTACCTGAATGGAGTGATGGGATCGAAGTGAACGCAGCGATCCGGCTGGATGCAGCGATGGTACACTCCCGCCAAAATTCGTTGCTGAATTTCTGCACATGCCGGGCGTCGACCAGCCGTAATCTCTGGCTCCTCCGTAATCGTCAACTAACATGATCCAGGCGGGGTCAGCCTCAGATCATTATGAAAAATGACTCGATATTAAGAGCCCGTTTCGTTGCTCGACTTTTGCAGGCATATTACCGCGCTGCGAAACTTCATGATTTCGGTTTTTCCTCTGCAGTTGACAGGCACTTGCGGCTAATATCCGGCGTTCAACATCCCCCGCCTGTTCACACGTAATCTGTAACAGAAATAATCAAGATAAATGGAATACCTACTAATATTGTGCTACGTAGACTCAATTCTGTAATAATGTTTTTCCACCGTTTTGCCAACGTCGTCTTTTGCTCAATTAAGGCCCGGCTTTTGCGCCGGCTAAGGAAACCTTGGGATGATTTTAAATTATGCAAATCCCGTAACTCCCTCTTTAATCTCAACCCCACAAGATGGCTGAATTCAGACAAAGGTATTATGGAATGACTGTCCCTCCACCGGCGCGAATAAAAAACGGTTTTCGATATTGAACGCCGCGTATTTTACAACGCATCATATTTTAACCGGAATAAGACTCCACGGTGAAAACGGCAGAGAACTTTGTCCGAAAGAACACCGGGTCTCCCTTGTAGGCTGAAATGAAGAAGTTCTGCTTTTTAATTCAAGAAGATAATCTGGCAAATCTATAATAAGATAATGGCAAGGATAAAGATAAAAGTAAGAGTGGAAGTAAAAGTAAAGCTGTATCCTTTCAATTCTAGCTTTCCTCGCGGTGGTTCGCAGTTTTCAAGATCGTTCCCATCGCCGCTTCCTCTCCACCGGAAATCGGCTATTCCTGAGTCAAGGGAAAAGACAATTACGCGTTCTTTTGTGTTCTGTTTTCTTTCCCCCGTCCAGATCCAGGGAGTCTATTAAGAATCTGATGGTATTGGCAAGGGAGGAGGGAGCTCTGCTACCCCGAAGCTGGCTGGTACACATACATACCTATAGCCAAGAATTTAATTCGATCACCCGTTCGAAGCCCAGACACCTGAATAATTGCCTGATTACCTCCGATTTCGGCTGATAGAGAAGATTCTGTTTATTAATAGCCAGTCAACCGCATCACCGAACTCTCGTATAGAACGAGTTATTTATACCTTCAGTTGCAGAATTCACAGCTGATCAACGAACAAATTCTCGTTTAAATCTTCCAAAAACGAAGCGAAATCGAATTCTTTCTCTCCGCTATTGCGCTGCGTACCTCTATTCCCTCCCGCGCGGTCTTTCATTTTATAATATGCACGATTGGTAGTATACGTGGGTGCAAATTCGTGCGAAATCTCGTTCAGATTTTTCACGAACAAATATCAATCCCTCATCCCGCAGTCTGGAAGTCAACCACGTGCTTTTTCACATGGGAAACAATGGGAGCTGTCGTTCTGCTCGGTTGATCGACCGACCGAGCAAGAATAGGGCGGCGGTGAACAGCCCTCCCCTATTTTCTTTATCACATCCCCACACTTAGCGCAACTAGTTGTCGGTGTCGTCTCGGTGACCATAAGGCGCCTTTTTCCCTCCCACGAAATCCACGCGTAAGGTATATATAGTATCGTAGATATCGCAGGGTCTATAAGATTTCCACGTAGATTGAACCGGAGCATCAGAAAGAAAAAAATATATATACGATGAAGAATGAAGAAAAGGAAGAAAAAGGAAACCCCAATCTCCGCAGTTGTTGCCTGGATAGCATGTGCATGTATGCATGTACTACATACGTATATAGGTACCAGTAAGGTGTATAAATAAGCGAAACTCTCGTGCGGGAGTTCACTTTTTTACAGGCGATTTATCAAATTTGAGCAAAAGTAGGAAAAGGAGAATAAACGACGTGCTCGTAGTATTTAAGTAATGTACAAAAATTCGATTACGCGATTTTGGCGGGGGGATGAATAGGCTGGGAATCCTGCCGCGCACGTTTCGATCGGAGGATGATTATCCCTGCATCAGTATAAAGAGTCGGAGAACGAACGGAAGGGATAAGAGACCGATACGCGGCAGAATCTAAAACTACAACGCGGATAGCACTATCCATTTTCTCTACACGCTCGTCGGATATTAAGTCAGCTTGCCTCGCCACGCGGGACGCGCGACGCGCGACGCTCTGAAACCGTGAGCGTGAGCGTGAGCGGGGGTCGACAGTACCACACCGTTTCCTAGGGGGTTGGTGGTAGGGCCACGGGGGTAATCCTGCTAGATTGAATCCACCCCTGGCTCGACCTCAGACTCAGGCCTCACGGAAAGCCTGGACTTGGAAGTCGGGAGTCGTGGCAGCCGCCCTTAGCTATAGAGTCTGAGCGTCTAGGGTGAAAGACGATCATGTAGCCACCGTCACCACCGTCACCACCGCCACCGCCGCCACCGCACTCACAGCACCAGCTGTCTCGCCCTGATTTTATATGAAAGCATTCATGCCTGACATGGATGGAATAAGAAAACAACCAATAGCCGCGCGCTCGTGTGATGAGAAGTGAGGGACGGGGCTGTAATAAAGGCTGTTTTGCGTAAACAGAGGATATCTGCCAACTGCGGCGGCGCTCATTGCTCGCGATCGTTTTCAGAAGGTGAAAAAACGCTATATGTCACGGAGGAAAATTTTGGCATACCGTTTTTCTTCTTTTTCGATCCTTTAATTTGCACAATTTTCATTCGTGTTTGGTTCGTTTTGTAAATTTTCAAATTCCTTCGCTACATACGTGAAAAAGATTGGACAAAGAATTATTTCAAGCCGAAATTAAGATGTCAGAACGCTACGCGGCAGCGTGAGGTTTACCTGAACCATCTCAACAACTATTTATTTGCCGTTGATTTCTTTGCTTTTTTCTATCTCTTTTCTCGTGTTATTCGCACTTTTCCGTCATTTTCTAACGAAAGCCCCCAATATTACGAGGTCGCGTTGTAGGGCGGCTGTCAGGTGCGAACCGAGCTCCCTCGACTCGCGTCACCACGTTTGCAATATAGTATATATACGGGACGCGTGGAGGAAGCAAATCCGAAAGTCTGGAACTTGTAATTTACGAGACGGTAGGTAGGTCTTGTACCTACACGACGAGAAACGAGCGACGAGCGACGAGCGGCGAGAGGCGTCGCGACGCGACAAGACGCAGCCCGCGCCGCACCGCGTCGTGAGTGTTCAATGAATGAATGTAATTTTATTCGTAACTTTTTAACGGGCTAGCAAACATATCTGAATTGCAAAAACAGCAGACGTGTACTAGAATAACAATTTTTTTCGTCTATCTCTGTATTGCGAACGGCGAAACGCAAGAAAGATAAATAAGGAAATAAAAGCGGAGAAGAAAACACACGACCGTCGTCCTTGGCAGAACTCCGAAATTCAAAATCATATATTTCCACCCGTACCTATATGTAACTGCACGGAGGCGATCAGAATAGCAAAACAGCATTCTGGTCGAATTTTTACCGTGCAGTTTGCATCTAGATCATTTACGTCGTAATTAAAATGTTTGCGACAGAAATACGACCTCAGATATACATCAGATTGGCAATTTATTCGGGGGTCGGAAAACGAAGCTCAAAGATCCATCACAGATTCATCCGAGATAGGAATGCAATGAAGATTGCCGCAAAAACTCCGAGCGACGAACACGCGTACACACCTACATTTGGTCGTTTGGAAACACCCCATCGTCCTCGTACTCATTCCGAAAGCTCCGCATGATTTTCAACGTGCATAATTCATTATAACTTTCACTTTTTCCACACGACGAGCACGCTTGTAGTCAGCCCCTTCGGGTCCATCCGCTTCATGTTGCACTCTTTGACCTGTTTCCTCGCTTCGTATAAAACGTCCATGAAGCCGTATCTAGGTATCAAAGTCGCTCCGCGTCCATCTTTAGAACGTTCGTTCTGCAGGAACGAAATTTTTGCAGATTTATTCGTATAGCGATTTAGAGTCTGACGGCGGACGATGAGCGAATTTATATCCGATCCTAATATTCCCTGCTGTTAGCCGTTCGGAGGAGCGAACTTGAGAAAATTAAATCACTTCTTCGCCGAGAATTTTACGCTTCAGTATTTTTGCTTCGTCAAGATGTACGGGCACGTGACGCATATACATGAGCGTCCGTGTACAGGGACACTGAGCTTTTGCCCGGCAGCGAGACGTGGGTCTAGGTATACACATATTATTGATTAGGTGGCACACAGGAGGCATGTGTTACCTCTACTTCATCCTAAAACCGACCATCCATTCGACCGCAGGCCGTTTCGATTGCCAGACGAGACGAGAGGCATGATACAAAAGTTTGAAATTCCGCTGGCAGTCTAGTGCGGGCATGACGTTTCCTGGGAATCTGTCCAAAGGCTGCGAGGAAATTGGCGCGAATCGTAAAAGCCCTCCGTTGGTTGCGGAGAGATTCTTTCTCGCGGTGAGTGAAAAAAATGGGGAAAAAATCAGAGAGAGGGATGGAAATATTCTGAACCGTCGAATAAGGGCTCCGTTTTTTATCCATTTTCCCTTTCACGATGATCTCAAGATTGAGATACTGTTTTGATAATACCCGCAGCAGCTTCGGTGCAGGAAAATTATAATTCGAAGCTCCTTGAACGCTTCTGGATTCGAAAAAACTTGTGAAAAATTTGAAGATCAGAGTCTCATAGATTATATGGTCGAGCGCGTCGTTTAATCAGCGATTAATCACAACAATTCGCAGATGCTTAACTTTTACACGGCTTCCAAGATCTAGCCGATCTGATATTCAAGTATCACTTCACGAAATGCAATCTGCACGCCAAGGTCCTCGAAACTTCGCCCCACATTTATTTATCGATAAATCCGGTTGAACGCGATGAAAGCTGTTCAATGGCGAAAAGAATTCCCCGGTTACGGGAAACCAAATCTCACCGTAAAATATCTCCACGTAGCGGTTGGTCCATGAGCAGAAAAAAAAAACAAAGACACACGATCGAAGACACGTATAGCTACATCGTTCGTGTGCTATACTATAGCTTGAGACTCCTGTCTTCGCGAAGTCGTTCATTTCTCCGTGAAATGAGAGAAAACAAAAAATCTGTCTGCAATTCTTCTCGATGCAGATATTGTATCCCTGCCAATAATAATAAAGTGAACGAAATAATGGAAGAAGAGCCTGATTCCCTCATTTTTATATTTTTATACATTTTCACGGTGACCATTACGGTGATTGAAAAAACACTGGATCAACAAATTTTTCATATATTTTTCTAGCATGTCATTCCCAACGTTCGGTTCTAGAGATGGACAATTTGTACGAGCAGCTGGTATCCAAATATTTGCCAATCGTCAATCGTTAACCGTTCGAGGTGCAATCTTCTTTGCTATGGTACGTGGCCAGCACCAAAACTCGATACACTAACAAAGTACAACAGGCAGCAGTAACATCGGTGTGTTTCCAGTCGCATGTCCCTCGTGAATCACCTGCAAGGACCACAGCTCGTCGTGAGAGAGCAGGAAAGAGATAGAAAGAGAAGGTAGAGAGGGAAATAGAACCAGAGATCGAGGAGCTGCCTATGTGTCCTTTGAACTGTTCTCTTTGGTGCTAGAACTTCTGTCGTCAACCGAGAAATCGAATTTCAACTGGGATCCGTGACTCCGCCAGCAATAGACATTCTGTGAGACTGAACAATAGGAAAACGGAGAAAAAACGAAACAAAATGCGACAAAAATGAGAGTTGAGAGACGGTGTTCCTGTTTTTGATTTTTTTTTTTTCTTTCTCTCTCTTTTTTCCACCTTTGTCGATCTTTCGATTTTTATTCTGCTTCGTTCTCTTTGATCACGTTTCACCATCGAAATTTCGGAGAAGTTCACAAAGAAACGAATGTAATCACAGTCCATACAACGCTGGCTGGTTGAAACGAAATATTTGTCAAACGAATCAAAAACGGTTCCTAGGTATAAAACGGATCACGACCGCCACGCGCAGAAGAGAGGAAATTGAAGAAAATCTCAGGGTTACCTGGGTCGCGTGCATGTCCGTGTGCGTGGCGTGGGCGTGGGCGTTTCAAGGGGAGAAAACTCCTCTCGTATAGAATATCTGGTACTTTGAGGCTCAAAGCATATCCCGACATGAGTAGATAGTACTCGTGTATAGGTATTCAATGTCTATACGCGGAAGCAGTAGGCATACGTGTGGGGACAAGCTACTGCGTAACGGAGTCAGTTTTTGAGCATGATAAAAAAAAAACCGTCCACCAACGTCAGGAGTGGGCATTCAAAAATTTCGCGCCAGGTACAGGCATGCATATAATATTGGTTCAATTAGAATGCCATATCTCAGATATAAAGTCCATGAAATATGGTATGCTTGTTAAATCTGTGCGAAACTTTCTAAATAGTGATACCGCAGGGATTCCGCGTTCAACCCTGAAAAGAGAGGGTCGAGAAGGGGGAAAAAAAATTAGAAAGCGAAAAAGCGGCACGGCTGTGTGCAGCATAAAGCGTTGAAATAATTACTTGGGTTCTGGGATATTACCAAAGTTATTTGGCCCCCGGCAGCAAATACCTGTCTAACAATCTCTCGCAATATCGCATCGAGCAAAGTATGAGAATGAGCGAGAACGGGAGCGGCGGGCGAGAGGGGGTGGGGCAGGGGGAGGGGAGGGACTTCCCCTTTATTTTAGTGACAGAATTGATAAATCCCCACGCTCCAATATTCGAGCGGAGGGAGCTAACATTTAGACGCGTCGTTAAAGGAAGCTCTCAAAATTTAGTATTTCAATCACCAGCTAGAAATTCTTTGGATCCGTGGGCGGGGGAGTGGGGAGGGGTACAAAACTCAGTGCGGGAGAATGTGTCTGTAGTCTCCGTGCACGCATGTAGGTACGGCTTGCGAATCCATCAAACGCGTCTCAATTCTTTTTCTAATACAGTACCTATGCTCCAACGACACGAGTGAGCGAACGACGTTTTGTATAGTCGTTAAAGTGAAGGGGCTCAAAGTTTCATATCTCATTCACGACTCCCGCAGCGGCTTGAGACGCGACGATTTCTTTTTTCCTTCTCTCTTTTTTTTCCTTCACTTTGTGCTTTGTCACTTCCAGAAAAGAAGCCTAGAAAAGCCCGGAGGAGAGTGACTGCAGCATCGTAAGTAGCTATTTGACGGACGGGCTGCATGAACTTCACCATCGAAGAATCCCCCCCCCCCCCCCAGCTCGCTTTCTGCCTATCAAACTGTGCAGCGGAGCTTTTTAACGAACCAGATTTGTTCGTGGTATGTCTGGAGCTCGTTTCCGGCCGACAAGATTGTCGTCTTTTCCCCTTTGTCCTGCGCTCCGGCTATACCACCAAAACGCGGAGTGACGAGTTTGACGTATCATATCGTTATTCTTATAAGAAAAATAGCAGAGTGGAGTAAAGGCGGTAGGTGGTACGCATAGTATTCACCTTCTCTTCATAGTTCGTATCGAATATAACGCTTCATTGAATATCGAGGAGCACGAAGTTCCGTTTAATTGACAAGCAACGACGAAGAAAAAGCTTCTCCATGTACGTACATACTCGTTATAGGTAGGTATATGTCGCAGTGTAGATGACGTGCCATTAGATTGCCGGCCGATGAGACTTCGAGGTTTAGTAATTTTCGAAAAAAAAGCTCTGGGAAAAAGTTTTGATGCGAAAGCTTCTCGGATCACGTGCCGCATCGACGTCGAAGAGACTCTTCAAATATTTGCACATCTTTGTGGATAATATGTGTGCATGTCGTGTTGTACATATGGATGTACTATCAAAGTTGCAGGCGAGCGTTGAAATTTTCGAAAAATTGCAGCGGGGTGAGGTGTAGGTGAGAAAAAAAAGAATTTTCCTAGTCCAATGCAATCTATATCTCTACCATGAATGTTCGAATTTGGTTTTTCAGTGAAACATTGAATTGGCATCTGCAAGTGACACGTGAATAGTTGCAATTAAAAATGAGAATGAAGTGAAACAAAATTTGTAAAAATTATTAGGTAGGTAGATTATAGGTATGTAGTACCTTGAGCACATAGGTACACGAACCTTCCTATGTGCTGAAGTTTTTTAATGCCATTTGGGAAAATGAACTCTCCGTTGGGAAATAAACTCGCAATCATTCATTCATTTATTTATTCATTCATTCATCTCCGTGTATTGTGTATACGTTAATTATTTTATGGGTCACAGAATAGAGCTTCGCAAAACTCCAATTACACCGTATTTGTAAGGTCAAAGAGAATCGCATTAATACCAAACAGGACGACAACGCTCACACAGTCTCCAATATATGCGGTCGCAGCAATGAAATGAAAATTGCTGGTCCACTCTTTGCTAATTGTAAAACCGAAGCCAGAGACAAGTCATAAAGAGAAAATGGAGTATTGTGTTAGTGAAATTCCTCGCAGATTCTATGTCAAGGTTTGTCAATGCTCGTATACCTAATAATTCACTAACCGATGTAATTTACTGTGCCGTTTGCATTTTATAAACCCAAAATGGACAAAGTAAGTCAGGAAAAAATTGTCAGGTTTTTCTTTTTCTCTTCCGATTTGTGAGAGACTGATTTTCTAGACCGAATTTTCGCATTCAAAGAGCAGTGAAAACAAATGAAACTTTTCAATTACAAATTCGTCGACACCTATTATGTGTACCTACGCCTCCGGCGATTCGTTTGCAAATGTTCAATCCGCAATTGACTATCCTCGCATGAACAGCCACCGCATCGATCAATCAAACAAATGCGTGATCGACTTCAACCTCGTTGTCACTTTCGGGTATATCGATTCTTCTGTGCTCGGCTCGGTTTTTCGTCAAATTGCAAATCAGTTGGTATCAGCGTATATCAACTAAATAGACAAACTGAACGAGTAGTGTCGAATAAAAAGAACGGTGTTCCCATTTTTTGGAAAAAAGCCTATTCTCGTAATATTGCACGCCATGAAAACAATGCGAAGTCCTCCTCGAGCCACGTATTTCCTCTCGCTTGTATCAGAACCGGTATACTCTCACTTCTTCTTGGCGATAATACGAAATAACGCGAGAGGTTCACGAAGCTACATACGGCCGTTTGTAACTCCGCTAAAGCACGTAACAACACTCGAGCTGCTCCCTCGATGATTTTCTGTGTTACATACCTACTCACGGCAGCTCGCATTCATGCATTTATGTATATTACGTACTACTTACACGTCCGTGTACCCACGCACTACAGAGTCAACTATTATAACATATATAGTCCCCGCGTGGGGGTACTCGTTTCGTCCAGCCAACCGTCTAGCCTCGGTACTATACCGTTTTCAGATTTTGGTTATGATAAAAAGAAGCATTAGGCATCGGGCTGAGCATGGGCCACCTCCTCAACGTAGCGTCGGTTGGAATGGGCGTTGAAATCTTGAGTGACTTTTACTCTGCAGTGGAGTTGCGGATGTTCGCTTTGGAAGAGGGACCCAGCTCGGACAGTTCGCCGTAGTCGATACTGAACTTTCCCTTTCGTTCGAACTGATCCCTGGAATTTACTTAAACTTCACTATCTGCGTTAGATTTGGGAATTCCAGCCTATCCTGATCTGATCTTCGTGCGACTATGGGGCTGAACGGGCGACCGTGCGGACATGGCATTATACACAGCCAGACGCCTGCCTATACCTATCTCTACCCAGTTATCTATAATACCTGCCACTATCCCATCTGTCGAATTTCACCGTGCGTTTCACGTTCGACGATGACAGTGTGGTCCGTGAGCCAAGGAGAAAAGATTCTTTTTTGGCACGCTCTAAAGCTCCTCCTCGCACAAAATTGCCAGCCCCCTGCACGTCAGCCTTTGATCCGCGGGACTTCGCAAGCCCATATTATATACCTTCAGGGATCACAGCACGGATGTGATGTGTACACGTGCCTCCATATTATACCCAATATGCGGTCGCAGGAATGTGAGATGAATGTTGAATGTCAGTCTTGGAATTAGAAGCTACCGTTTGGTGAGAATAGAAGAGAGAGAGAGAGTGGAAGTGGGAGTGGGAGTGGGAGTGGGAGAAATTGCGGAAGTTTGTTTTGTGGACCTCTTAAGTCTTGTTGTTTTTTCTTTCCCTCCTCTTCGTCACTCGCTGTCTTCGAGTACTTAGTTGTGCAATTAATTCAAGCCCCCGAGTTTCCGTCTCTTAAGGTGAGGTCGATTAAACTTGGGAACAAATACGGGTGAGATATATCTAACGGAGCGAATCCAAACTACCTTGGTATTGTATCGGAGGCCTACTTTTTGTCGAGTCTGAAAATCGCACTCAAGGACGTTGACGTCGAAGCGGTAGGGGACGGGGAAAGTTCGATCGATCGAACGGTCAAAAAACAAAGCCAACGCCTGATTATTGATCATGGAACCACGCGAGCTCACAAATTGCATCCGCTATAATGAAAGCTCAAACTCAGGGACGAATTCGATCGCACTTAGCGGTATCACACGTTTGTAACACTACGCTACCGAATTGTTAAGCAACCCTGATCCACGGAGTTCGCCAAGTAGTTACAGTAGTACATATCTACATTCGCCAATTTCCTCCGGCGCTCGTTGTCATTCGGAACCGCAAACTGTTACATCAAATTTCACGGCCATATCTGGACCCAGGCATATTAAGACGACTCTACCAGATATTGCCGGGATGTTAGATAGCAGATCCATACAGCTGCTCTCCGCGCCGCATCTTATCAAACGGATAAACCGTTCGCGTTGGTTTCTCGCGGAGTCTTGTACCACCTACTTGTACATATCTACCTACCTCGCGATATTACATCGTATATACTATGTATGTTACTTCAGCGCCGCGAACAGCTGTTAATATTATTAGGTGCTAGACCGTATACACGTAAGATCTGCAGCGCGTGTGTGTATCTGCGCAATGAAAACTGCAATACAGCGGTGAATTAGTAGGCGATAAAATGCGAGATGCGAAATGTGAGACTACGAATCTGCGGACGTATGCACCTGCATAGTCGTTCGCGAATCAAGTCACCGCGCAATACCTACGTCCTGAGTCATATCCTACACAATGTTTCAAGTTATTATTCATTAAACTGTCTGCCTCGCCGTGAGCGGGGAGAGCAGCCCGGTAGGTACAGTGAGAAAAATCGAGATAGCACAGTAACAGAAGTGATAAAAAGAGGTACGGTGACAGTTGTGGTCCAGAATACGCCGCAGGTGACGCACGACACGGGAAACGAATTCTTTCCTGTCACCCGGAGCTTCTGTTCGTTAACTCTGCTCCACAGATTTCACTGTGTTTCACTCCATGTCTCGAGTCACTGTGGTTATTCTTTTTCGTTTTCGCCCATTTTTCGGCGATTCTTTTTCCCGGTTTTTGCAACACGATAAAACCTTTCGGTGTTAAACCGCTCAGCCTTGGAATTGCTCCCTGATATAGTACGAACATGCTATAGAGTACACATTATAAGCTCCTCGGTAGGTACCCAACATATTTCATCCACACTCCGCGCAGGTAGAGGTATATACATTGTTTCGATAATCCTCTGTTCCGATGAAGTATATACGCGAGAAATAAGCGGGTCATTGTTGGGGAAATACAATGGGAAAAAATTCCTCCCCCGACGAGCCTAAATGGGTAAAAACAATAATAAAGCCTGTATTGTTTCTGAATTCACTTGGGTACATTTCTGTACATTGTTCCTCCAGCTCCGGGTATATGCGTATGTGTGCATGTGTGTATGTGTGTACAGATAGATATCGGTATTACATGCACAAGTTTCGCCCGATGCGAGATACATTCGAGAAAATATAACGACGTGTTTTCTGGATATTATATATATTACGTATATTCATGCCTGGATGCCCACGAACAACAATTCCTCTTTTCTTTGTCTCTGGCACTTTTGCCACGACACGTTTCCCCCTCACTCCAGTTCACGGAGTAGAAAAGAAGCAGTGATTTTTGAAAACGTAAGCCCAGCAGGAACCCACCTTTCGAAAATGACCGATTGAATAGATCCAAATGATCGATCAAATTGAGGACACTCGAGTGACCGGGGGTCAGGAAATTGAAATCCAGCACCGTTATGGCGGGACGTGAATAATACGCGGAAGATTAAATATTAGCGAAGTTATTCGTTATTACAGTCATAAGATCGGAGCTTGCAGGCGGCCCGATCGATATAATCGTAATTCGGAACAGCTACGTATAATTTCTCACTTCCGTCGTAACTTACAGGGTTGGTATGCTGCCAGATAGAATTTAGCAAGTGCTTTATTGGATATGTTCGCAGGCGCAGGACTCTGCAGACAGAGAAGATTCATGCACGTAGTGGGTTATCTTATCGGCATCACCGCGAGGGCCGAATAAACCCGTAACACGTCCAGCGATAAAGTGCAATATTGAGTTTCACAGTAAGATCATGGTACATCCATGCCCTCCAATACTTTGACTTGACAGAGGAAAAAGAACGTCACTCACTCCACCCGCCATTATATGAATTTCGTACAATAGAAAAAGGAGGAAAGAGAACCTGATGTAGCATACCGCTTTAGCTGTAGGCATAAGCTCTACAAACGCCTCCGGACTCAGCATGAAGCGCCTCTCCGGCTGAAATCGCCAGCGACATGGAAGCGGAGACAAAATTAAAAGAAAAAAACAGAGTGGACCTCAAGCTTGACTGTATCAAAAGTCCTAGGTTCGAGGGAACCGAGAGAGAAGAAAAGTAATTCGTATTGGTGTAGTATTTACTCGCCGTTTGTAATATCCACTTGAACCCGATATTTATACCTTTGTAAGTTTACCTCGTATAACTTTGACCTGGGTAGGTATAGTATTGTACAAACTTTAATTCCAACTTTCTCCCGCTGAATAGAAGAGCGAGTAGAACTCATCAAAACTAGAAAATCCGTTGTACGAACTATGTCCCGTAGCAACAAACATCCCAGTTTCATTTCATAGTAAAAAGTCACTCTTTCCAAACTGCTCCGAGCACTCATTTTCACTTTTCCTCGTACTTCCTAACCTCGGTAGGTCCCTACTCCGTGTTCTCTCCAGTTTCAATTCTAGTAGTAATTCAATCCTGCAGAACGAATACCAGCTGAAGTAGAACTGGAACCAAGGTCAGCCCTGGCATTTCTCAACTCCATATTAGGAGAACTAATTCCAAACGAACTTTTTCCTCCGGATAAATGAGCTTTCGCAGCAGAGCCTGTAACGATCACGGGCGCGAATCTACCCCTGCACATACGTCGATACCCCCTACCGCAACGATTTCTCATTGCCGCAACCGGCGATATGCTCACGTGGATGTTCCGTGCAATGTGTGCTACGATACGGACAACAATATGTATATTTGCAGGAGGAGGAGTGTAGTTGGCATCGAAATGCCAACTGGTTGGACAAACGTGATGAGAACTGAATGCTGGACTGCTAGAGTACGTACGTACCTATGTAGCCCATGCCGGTGCCTATTTAGAGTTAGAGTGAAGTTTACGCCGCATAATATACACAGTATGTACATAAATACGCATGAACATTAACATAGAAACATAGTGTAGGTGCGGAAATATGTACACACATCCGTATGGAACGTGGATTGAAGCAAGTGGGAGTTGGAAAGGTGTACGACGTGCACGACATAATCGGGGAGAGTTTACGCCGTGGTGGTCACACTAGTGGACCCTCGACCTAGCTCAGGGACGGAGAGTGCTGTACGAGAGGAAGAGATCCTCCGAACTAACTCACCGTCATAACCACTATCGCCTTGCCTATCTGCCCTTAACTACGAGGATCCTAAGCCACTGGTATACTAGGTTTGGCCCTCAACTGTCAACCTTGTGCTCTCCGTGGCTCCTCGTTTGCCAAATGCCTATGTAACTTACTTATGTCGGTAGATAGCCGTTTCCTCGTCTCGAAAGTTTATATGCTCCACCTACTTTTAATCCTGTGATGTCTGTGCGGACCAGCCGATCCATTGTGACGAAATTTTGGAGCCCTACTTGGGAGGATAACGAATCGATGTCTTCACTTTCCGATCTTTGACTTTGGTTATTTTCATAGACAATCGCGGAGGGACGTCTGTACGTATGTATGCAGGTAGAGGAGCGTCGAGCTTTTTTACGAATCTCTTACAGCCTGGAATGAAAGTATTGTGTATGCGTGACAAACCGGATAATCAAGTTGATAATTCATAGCCCCGGAAATTTGCTCAGGGTACACCCCGTGCAGCAGCAGCTTATACCCAACGCGCGAGAATTCATTGGCAGGAAGAAACATGGCGAAAACGTTCCGCGGAATATTGTATGCGGGTATAATAAAATTGCTGGAATAATGTTTTCGCTGTGGAATAATCGTGGAGTGAGAGTACGCGATGTAGTTCTTTTTCTTCTGGTACAGCAGGTAGGTATATGTATGAAGAAATACGAATAGGGAAAACCATCGCAAATGATGTATATGCAGTGTATATATACCTATAATCAATTCCGTTTTTTTGTTTCATATTTTCTCTGCTTTTATGTTTGTAATGTTGACGAATATCTTTCTCCTCTGATTCGTTCGATTCGTGATCGAAAGAATTTTTCAAGCCGCCCTTGTCAGCTCGTTTGAGGGACAAACAGAACAGGATTTTGCTGACATAGGTATACATATATACGTCGTAGATAGGAGTGGATATAGAGAGAACGTTTGATTTCCATTAACCCAAGCAATCAGCGAATGTGAATATAGATCGGAAAATCTTCTCTGTCCTCAATTTGGCAAGGAAGAATATATTTTAGTGATATGCTTCTCCTCGGCGAATCGAGAAATCCAACAAATTATACAAAATTCTTCAAAAATAGCTTCAAACTATTATTATCCCCTCTCGCTGCAGGAACCTCCATCGCTTGAGAAGGTGTTTCAGCTGCTCGAAGACGGAGGCGGTAAGTAAAAATCCATGAAATATGTTCACGCGAAAATACGTCTGTGGCGAGAAAAGGTTAGTATACGATTGTACGAGGAGCTTTAAATTCAGTTATTACGAAAACCGAGGACCATACCTACTCGAGCGTTGATTTATCTTAGGTTTACCCAGCTCTCACGTGCAAGATCTGCGAAGAGTAATGGAAGGAAGATAAATTTCGGTCGTTATCTAAAAGGCAGACAGTGGGTACACGATGATGCTAGCTTATACGCATACCCCCAGAGTGTTGCTGCGTATGTAAGCTATTACACGCGTCTATCCCTATATCCACGAAATAACGGCATCGAAAATACAATTAAAGCACCGCTATGCTCCCTTGTAATATTGCGTACGGGGCCTCCGCACGCAGCCCGGGATCCAAATCTGCACGAAAAATATTTTTTCGTATATGCTCGCTTACATAATTCACAAACCTGACATTCGCCAACCTTTTCACCTTCTCCTTCGGCTTGACTTGACCTTCCACAAAATATCCTTCAGATGAGATCTAAGGATAAATTGAGGCGACGAAAATGAACCGTACAGGCTCGCGGCGAGCCAGTAGCAAAGCTCGAAAGGGCTGTATGTAGTGGGACAGAAAATCCGTAGGGAGGTGACGTCTATCTCACGTGCTCTATCTCCTTTTATCTACTACATATGCTCGTAAAAATATAAGGTTTAGTTTAAAGCAACGCGCAAACGCTTCGGAGCCGGACAGAATGGTGCTGAGCCAGAAAGGTGTATGTGTAACAGAACTGCAAAATTTTATCGCCGCAGTAGCTACGCTGTGGCTTAACTTTAATTTACACTATACAAATACGACTAGCTATACATTCTATCCCGTAGCGCATACATACTCACAATCAGCCTGAATCCACGCTCGGGGATTATTAGTTGCTCGTACTTTGAGTGTGAAATTTTACTTTCCGATTCTCTATTCGAAACCTGCAGCTTTGTTCCGCGCGGTGTAAGCTTAGTCAAATAGGTAGGTACATGACTGCAGCAGCTGCTTGGCAAATTTCTGAAGCGTTTAAAGGAAACTAGCTCCAGAACTTACACCTACGTATGTATGTATGCGCATGCATACGTACATTCTATGCATATAACTTCAGGATTGTTAAATACCGAGTCAAGTTCCTTCGTGCTCACCTTGTTTCATTGTATTATCGCTGAGGTTTGCTGCTTGCAGGAAGAGGTATAAAGTTCCGCAGTAAAGTTACTACTGCAGACAGTCCGCGCGATGTTGAATGTTCGTTGGCACTATAGCTGGTAGGCGAAAAAGACGTGTGCGGAGATTTTTCTCGTTCGTTTGTTTATAGCATTCTCTTTTTACTGTTTTCCTTCGGAAGAAGCTCCGCGGCGAAGACGCGAAGATTTGGAATGGAAAAAAGCGTCGGGCGAAAAATAAAATTCTCATACCTAATCTTGAACGAAGTGAATCATCAATACACGTCGAAATGAGGGGATGAATTATAATTCCACTGATTTCCGCGGCTCTCCTGACTTCGCGGATATTATCTCCGTGTTGAACAATGATTATTAAATCCCGAGACAAAGGAAGCGTCCATCAATTAGGCCGCACTTGGCGAGCCAGCGAGCTAGACAGACCCCCGGCTCCGAGTAACAAGGGATGGCGAAACCACGGAAACTGACATTTGAATACCACGTATAATTCGATCTGCTATCTGAGCTGTGCTTGCGTTAGCAGCCGGGCTCCGTACCGATGTGACCGAAGACCATTTTCGATGCCAGCGGTGCTCGCATTCCTAACCCGGTTTACCGTTCGCATACATGGCTTAAAAATTGAAAACGTTTTGCGGTGAAATTATCTGCTGAATATTACAATTCCCGACAGACTCTGCACCGCGCCCGAGACTTTACGAGGACGTAAACGGGTTTGGGTATGTATGCATGTACGTACATACTATACAGAAACACACGACATACATAGATAAAGCGTGGGGATTATTCACGCGTATACTAATTAGCGGGACGTTGTATAGAGTTCAGTTTCAGTAAATTAGAGTGATGCTCGGTGTATCTAATTTTCTGGATCCTTGAGGTAATTATACCTATTATACCGGTGCGTGATGCTGATGGTGGTAAAATTTGTTGGTAGTTTAATAATTGTTCGCAAGCGGTTTGAAAGTAGTATAGTAAACTCATTGGAGCTGAATTGGATTTGATTAAATATTCGTGAATTATGAATCGCAGCTCAGTTTTACGGGAAAACCATTAGGAGTAAACTAATAGCCGTCATCCAGGACTCGGGAGCTTAAATGCGAAAGTCGTTGCATTAATTAAGAAATCTCGCGGCCGAGACACCGCGTCGTGGTGCGGTGCGATGCGACGCGACGGCATGGCATTCACTCAATTCTCTCCTCCTAATCGCTGAATTTTATTATTTGGTTAGTATAATAGACGACGATTAGCATTTCGTCGCTGTATTTAAATGGGCATTTATGAATTTCAGGATCAAATTTTAATCCAGGACTTAAACGCGAATCTTAATTTCACGTCTCCATACACGCAGGATTCTGTTCTACAAGTGCCTTATAAGGTACACGACTATCGTAATTGATCAAATCAAACAATTTTCCCCCACGAAATTTTCTCTGGAAATTCTGAGCGTTATTTCTGCGACTTTATCGACTCGTTCGGTGTTACTTCAGAACTTTTAATTTGAAAAATTCTACCACCTGCAAGACGCAGGCAGGAAAACATCTTGGAAGATATATAATCGCGTGACACGATGCAAAAGCAAAAAAAAATCAAAAATTTCCACTGATCTCATCTTCAGCGAATAACGAATTGCCGCGATAAAGTTAATTGAATCCAATTGAATTTTTGTTCTTTTTTTCTAATTTTTATACACACTACAAATACGAAAAAAATCGCCATGTACGAATGTGCCCCACTCTTCGCCACCCGGTATATCGACATGTACGTCGCGTCGTAACGAACCGACAAACTGTACCTATACTACTTAAAAATTCATCGGACGTACCAAAGTGTGAAATCAGAGATTTCGCAGGGAATTTAAATTGAAAGTAGTAAATCGAGAGTTTAATCAGACGCAGACTTAATCTCACTGCGCCCAGTTTGGCTTGATTAACTATAGGTACTGCCTACCTAATGCTAACGCTTACTCTAACAGTAGCTCAACGTTATAATGCTTTCTGACAAAAAGCTCGAATTTCAACTGCCATTCGCTGTACTAAATACTAAACTTTCTCTCGGCAATGAACCGAGTGACAAAACGTAACAATGCGATGATATCGAGAGTTTTAATGGACTTTATTTTGAGTAAAACACCAGCAATTTATCAGACTTTTTGGCTAAATCTACGAATAAATCAGAGATCGTTGAAGGGAAATTTGAATGCAAGCAACGGCGACTCATTAATTTGAACTTAGAAATTTTGCTTCAAGTATATCATCAGCGACAGTGAGTGGTGCCTATAAGTGTGAGTCAAAAATCTATACGGTTTCGCAGTAGGTTGGTGCGGAAAATTTATATTCTCCCATACATTTCGTCCGTCCATATTTTTTCATAAGTTTCAATATCCCGTTTGACCTATGCTCGTACATCTACCAGCCCCGGCTATTGGCAAAAGGCCATAGCATTGGCTAGATTGGATTTGGCTGTTGAGTGTGTAATCGTTTGCGTGCCATCTCAATCGATAAAGGTGATTCCGTTTAATTACTCGAATCGACTGAATTGTTAATCTCCGTGTACCATCGACAGCCGAAAAATCCAGGGATCCTGATAAATTACGAGAATTTTATAACACGGCTAATGAAAGTTCAATCTCAAATCGTCAGTAGTTCACCTTGTTTACTGCCGTGCGCAAAGACTTACGATTAGAAGAGAACACTTTCTTACACCCTCATAAAACACCGAACGGTATAGTCGCACCTTCTACGTGACCGTTGTTTCTTTACGTATAAAAGATATGTTCTTTCCGGATCGAGGACGACGTAGCTCATAGATATAATACGTTTCTCAGATGAACTCGATCCCTCGGATTCCAGGCCGAAGCACAGATGCCCCCCCAGGCATTGGTAGGCAGAGATTTTCCCGTGAATGAACAAACGAAAAAAACGACAAACCCGATCATCCTGAATCGCGGTGGTCCGGACCGACCCAGGCAAAGGGATGAGGACGATATAGTTAGATACCCACGAAGGCCCGTCAATGTTTTTCACCGTTCAATACCAAACTACTTCCTATGACAGAGACTAACCAGAATCGTAGCTGCTATTCAACGAACGTCTATATTCTAATAGCAATATTTCACAGAGTGTCAGCCCCAGTCGCTCCGAAGATTTATTCCTTGGCAAGGGATCTCCTCCTTCACACTTTTTGCCAACACCGAGCCATACTCGATATATACGTACACATTTTGTACCCCACCGAATGAACAGTGCCATGCAACTCTGTATCCTATCGTTGCTGAAACTGCTGAGAAAACTGCAGGGATCCGGCGCAACTCTTGCGTTACATGACGAGGTATACCAATGAGCGGGATGCAAAAATCGAATAACGAAAGTTCAAGATGCAGCGATCGGCAGCTACGGCCAAAAAATCGGCATTCATTAACCATTGGGAATTTATCTCCGGTTTTCTTTTCAGTAAAATCTCAAAGATTTTTACCTGGACGGAGGTAAACTGCGCGCAGGTAGTTTGTGCAATATTTCGCCAGAACTTTGCTCTTCGGAAATCTGGTCACGTATATAGTAACACGTCAGAACACGCGGTAACCGTAATTACGTTCATTGAGCATCTGACCCTACAGGCAGACATCTCACGAAGTTAGGTACCTGAATTCGAGATGTTCGGTATTAATTCGCGATCATCCGCCCTGGTGTAGCCCCACCACGCACACGCGGACACACTCGCACTTACACAAACACCCCCGACAAATTAAGCGATTGTAATGAAAATAGTCCAGGGGCGGCTTAACGGAGATATGCAACAGGTGCAACGGGCCTTGATGTTTCGGGGCCGAGTATACATGAGAGAATTAAAAATACGAGTTTTATACCGGAGACGTATTTTTTTTACTCCTTTTTTTCACGGGTTTAAAACGACGCTTGGAGAGCGCAAAGCGGGATGCAATTAAATCTTGATTAAGAGAAAAGCGCGAGGCTTAATCGAGGAAATTACAGAGCTCTTCCTGGATAATCGCCCGCGGCACTACGCCCCCAGCCCAAGGGACAGAGAGAAACAGGAAAAATGCTATGATATTTGCCCGGAGGCAATTGGACGGTTTACGAAATGGACGGAGGGGGGCCGATGGACGGACGGATAGGATGACGCTTTGAAATCCGTTATCACATTTTACGTATCATCTCGACCCGCGCCCATACGCATACATACACACATTGTATATATGCGACAGAGACGAATGTCCCAACGGCGAGGTCCTACGGGCTACGAGCTGTAATCGGACCCCATATCGTGCTCGAATTTGTTTCCAACTTGACGAATCGTTGACGCATAATACAACGAACGGTAAAACAACCTCTACTGTTTTCGAATCGGAAGAGGATGTCCGGAAGGACGACGCACAGTTGACAAATCATAATTTAGTCCCCGGTTTGAAGTGACGCAAAAAATGTTTCACCGCTGCAGAATACATCGTAAGTATGGGCAGATTTTTGTTCTCTCTTTTTGGTTTTTTCTCTGTTTACTTGCCTGCTTCCTTTCCCCCTCGTTCTGCAGGCTTGAATATAAAGCAGGAAATGAAGAGAGAAAAAACACTCAAGTGTTTGTGCGGGTCACTCTTTCATTTCAAGTTTCAGTGCTACTTCTGCGTAGCGGCGACAACCCCCTACGCGTGCTCAAGTCTCGCAGTCGGTGCTCGAGTCACGCAATTTGCACACACTTCGCTATGTATATGTATGTATACATCAGATTCTCACGATGAAGTAGCAGCAGCAAAAGCAGAAGCGGCAGGAGCGGGTTGATGAGGATAAATAAATTTCATCGCATTATGTTGGAAAGCGCGAATCAGTCAACTGCACTGTCAATTTCACTCGTTATAGCATGAGATAGCGAGGGAATGCAAATGTCAGATCGGTGATAGCAATCCGTGGTCAAAATTGTCGGTCACGTCACTTGTAAAGAGGTTCTCAATATTTGGAAAAATACGGGACACGTGAACAAATGACGCGTCGCGTTTCCTCGCTACCTCGTTGTTCAATATGCCTACATACATATGTATATACTTTAACATTACCTATATCAGCATTGTCGATCAGGCATATGGATATACCTATATGTATATCTGATCGCGAAAATTTCCAAAATGTATGTTTTAATCTTCTGCGAATCTTCAAGAGCCACAAATTTTGTCCATATGTTTATATTGGTGAAAGACAGAGGCGAAAGGAGACGGAAAGGAAGAAATCTGAACGGAGAGAAGTAAATACGTGAACATGTGTCGAAGTGCTAAAACCACGAGACAATAATTATATTACCACAGCATCCTGTGCGGGAAAAGAGAAAAGCACGTATACCGAGAAAAATAGACGAGGGAGAGAAAAGAGGGAAAAAGGGAATCGAATCGCGATACTTCCATTGATTTTGATTCCACAGGTCGAATGGTCGGCCGATAAGTTACGCAGAGTGATATCAACTGGATAAAATAAATAAAACAATATAAATTACTGATAGTAATAACCTGGTCAATATTATCGAGTGGCCGGATGCAGGTTTTTTGATAAATGTGTATCACTGATTTTCAATGGATGTGGATGATATTGACGATTTACGAAAACTGGCAGACATTTTTCACCTCGATCTCTGCGGATATTATTAGCCCATCCGTTTGAGCCCGCGTTCGGATTATAGAAAACCCCTTTTTCAATCTCCGGGTTCCCGATCGACTTCGAACTGGCCAGGGCGAGAGCCGTCGCGCGACTAAACTTGCCATGCCCAGCATCCCTATCGCGTCGCCCTCGAATCACCCCCTTGGTCTCCCTCTTCATCCACCACCTCCACCTCCACCTCCACATCTACGTCTTCCTGCGTCGCCCACTTCACTCTCTTCCGCCCAGAACAACCCGATGCCACGCACACGCGCAGGCACGCGTCCACACACATAAATAAAATGTTCACCTACAGAAGACGTACTAGGCTGTAGCCTTGTAGGTGGATGTCGCAGTATCCGGTAAAAAGCTTGCGCGACCACCTCGCACCCCACTCCATTTTGAAGTGTAATTTGAGTGAATGGGATATTTTTAGATGAATGTCTCTTGATTTTAACGAAGAAACAATTGGCCCGAAATTGTCGCGGAGGAGAAAATCCTGAATCGGGGAGAAAAGAGTTCGAGCCCCGAGAGAGGGGGGGAAGATTAGGAAGCGAAAGGCTTTCAATTTGCCCTCAAAACAACTGTGCAATGAACCCGGAAGGTTTTTTTTTTTGCACCTGAAGCTTATCAGGTAAGTTACCATTGGCATCACACGATTCTGATCGGACGCAAACACGCGAGCTTTTGACGACTTGATTTCCGAGGTTGATCGGTGTAGGTAGTCTCGATTGAAATCAGGGAGGCAAATGAATTCTGTGCGAGAATAAGTGCCTCGCGTTCTCGGATGTGTTAAATGACCTGAGCGGATTTCTCATTTTTTCACCGATTTTTTTACTTTTTTTGTTTATTCTTTCGGTATTTATAACGAGTGCGCGGAGAAATAACAGCGCGTTCGATGTATTGGACGTTTAGATCGTTACTTGAAAACAACATGCAATTTCAACTGACAAGTAATTTTGCAGTATAGGTAGGTGCAGGTCGGACGTTGACTGTATAGGAGTTGTTCATACGTTTGACGGTAGAAAATTGGAAAAAAGCTGCAGATGGAAATCAGTCAACGTTTCATAATATTCTACGTCCGGGTTTTATAACCGGGTGAAAAGTCCATGGCTGTATTATGCATGGAGAGTGACAGGAGGTGTAGTATACTGTAGAAATGTAGTGATTGGTATTACGTAGCTATGTGCACCAGGGCCAGCGCCTATACGTATGAAAAATAAAGCTAAATCGAAAATAAAGTATGCTGACGAATACGTACGTATACGGACGAACGGTTTCTATCTGTATGATACAGCTATATACCTATGTAATAATATGTTATACGAATTTAAAAATGTTCCCGCCAAAATTGAATAATTTTCATTCTAAGCCCACCAATAACATTTTTCATTGCGGCAATGCTTCAGTCAACTCTTCTCAATATTTGCGTTAGGTATAATTACAGAGCTGTAATTTTGGAAATTTGGTCGATAGGTATATACAATGGGGGAACTCACTCATATGCTGTCGTAGGTAGAAACATACATCCTCGCAACGATAGCTATACACCAGTTTTCCCTTCCAATTGGCGAACACGCGGCGCAGATAAGATTTTCGCTCTCGTCGGAGAAACACTGGGGGCCGAGGTGAGTATTCGTAGAGGTATGCCTGAGAATTAACATGGAGGAGAAAGTATTGCGGTTCGAAAGTACAGAGGTCTGGGGCAGGACCGAAAAACTGGAAAACTGGAAGTGATAGGTATAGGTATAGGTATAGACGTGTAGGTACCTCGAGGTTCGGTGAGGATATGCTATTACACTACACTGTACATACATTGCACTAACGTGAAATACGCCAGAAGATCCTATTCCGACGAAAATGCACGTAACGTCAGTGTGCATTGACGAGCATTCACTCGACCTTGAAATTCACCGGCTGCACTGGATATAACCGATGAATAAATCCGGGTTTTTCATATACACATATAGATCCAGGTCCTCGCATACCGGAGAATATTTATCGAAATTTCAAAAATTCGAATTTCGGTATTCAAATTTTGTATCAGATCACATAACCCGGCCGCCGCACCGTTTCATAAGCTCAAGAATTTTTATATTGTTTTGGGTATAACGTAAAAGACATAAGATGCTTGCGACAGCATCATACGTCAAATATACCCTCGTATCTATGCTAAAAGCCAAATATTCGATATATTTCAAAATTGTGCTCGAACGTGCACGAATGTATACCTAGATACCATGTATAATATCATGACAGTTGTGAAATGGATCTGAAAGGCATTTTTGAATAATGTACCCACATCATTTTCAGACTAGATAAGCATATATACATTCGATTCTGATCAAAAAACACAAATACATCGAATTTGGCTATGACTTTCCCTTGTATAGGTACTATAACATGCGGCGCTATCGGATATTACATTACTTCGAATTAGACACGTGTGATATTAATTTTAATGCAATTTCGACACCAATCTGATTCCTCGAATATTATACATGAAATATTGCAACTACGTAGGTATTGGACAACACACCGGCGCTAGTATTATAATTTGGATACAAAACCAAATGAATTCGATCTCACTATATAATGCGATCAATTTAAAAGGAAAAAGAGGTAGAAAACAGATGCGTGTGGTCCTGCATAAGGTGAGATCTTTTACATCATTATATCACGATACTACCACGCCTCGAAAATTCTGTCCGCAACGAACCAAGCCCCGAGGGGTATGCTTATTAACGTCTCGCGTGAATTGAGAAAAATGTGAAAAAAACAGCCGACAGTATACGGTGGGAGCGCAATTCCAGACTCGTCACACTCGAACAAGTTTTCGTGCTTGTAATTGTTCACCGCGTTTGGCGCATGATCACCGAGCATGCCGACAGTCATTTAACATGAGTTGAGAGATAAGAAAGGTCAGGCGAAGGTTACAGTGGCGCGAAATGTAGACTTGGAAACGTAGTAATAGTAGTAGTAGTAGTAGTTCTTGTTGTTGTTGTTGTTTTCGTTCCATTTCGTGAGGGTAGACTAACAAAGAATACCACAAAAAACATCCTGCAATACGTTGCGAACATTTGCCAGAAATTTACTGCTGAACTTGTCAGTTGTACAAAACAGTAAAGGTACAACCTATATCTACACATTGCGTGCTTCGCGACGCGACGCTGTAAAATAATCGTCCCTGATGCAGACTGCTAACAATGAGACTTGAGACGCAACGTTCCGACTTCAGATCTTACGCCTGAATCTAACAAGCGACAAAACGGCGTCTGTTTCTACTTGAAATAGTTATGTCTGACAGCCACGCGGACCTCTACTACTTATACTGCTGCGAACGGTACTATCATTGCTTTCATCTATGAATCAATATTCTATTTACTCCCGTAGCATATTGAAAATTTCGGTGCTGATTCTGGCGGAGTATTTCATATCCACGTCTCGTTACTTCTAAATATACGAACCGCAAATAATTACTAAATTCGTTATCGCGAATACGTAGAAGAAATATCGCATATTTTCGTGTGCCTATTGGTTGTTGTGTGCGTGTGGAGCCAGATCGTTAATAACGCTCCACCAACACACACAGATACGAGTATCTCTTCAATTCGCGTAAAATTTAATTATTCTCTCCAATGCAACTAACAAACTCGAACAGTTAACATATACATATGACGGTAAAACCTGGAGAGAACGTTGACTGATTATTGAATGCGAGAACACCATGAATTATCACTGAATATGATAAACCGTAATTCTAGTCACGGAAGCTCAACGCGTCATTTATCACCATGATATAATTAGAGCAATGCAAATCATCTTATGATGTAAGCTCTCGTTAACCCTCGGGAGTTCGAAATCAGCTGTGCGTATCGTAATGAAAAGAACTACAGAGCCTAGAATCGCTTAGCAAATAAGAGATGCAGAAAGATGAATTAGACAAACATTTTGAACAAATTGAATCAAATACATGAATATAAGAGCATTAGGACGGATGCGGCTGTGGGTTTTTAATTTGTATGATTATATATATCGTCTAATATAATATTATCTAATCCTGAGACGCCAGTTTTCGAATTTTTAATTACTCAACCGAAAGTGGAGTGTAGGCACAAAATGTGATAAACTACTATTCTACCCGAAATTCTCGTTAGGTACCTGAATATGATATAAAATTACCGTACTGCATTGTGAAAATACCGCGGTTTATTGAACGTATAGCAAAAAAATTTTATATATATACCGCCAAGCTCCACTACCTGTAGAGGGAACAAAAAATATGATCACTTGATCCCTTCGAACTTTGTCTTTCACTAACCACAAGATAACGAGCTCAGTTTTCACACTAACGGAGCTCACACCGTTCCACCAAAAGAAAAACACAACAAAATAAAAAAAAAAACTTGGGCCAGTAGATGGCATGGATCTATCGTATTCGTATTCGTGTGCTGTGAATTGATTCAACAAGGGAACCCCACGACAATCGGAATTTCAAAATTTTCCATACTCGTGGTAGGTGAAGCTCAAAATTACAAAACTCCGATTGCCGTAGTATCCCCTTGTAAGATTGGCAAAAACTTTGCAAGCAACGGCCGGTATTACACTCGTTACAAATTAGAACAAATTAATCATTCATAGCGACTGCAAAAACTAGACCTACCTATATCGTTTGGAATCGAAATTTAATAGAACTAAGCTGACCCATCGTGAGTCAAGAATCTCTCAACACTCGGTATCTCTGGCGTCATACATGCTAAATATAATTTTACGACTACGAATGTTTTTTTCAAAGATGAGGTATAGGCTCAATGATCAGTATACAGGTATATCTTCTGATATTTGGTGATGGCGGAACAGAGAGTTTTAATATTACAGCATTATAGGCTATTTTGTTACGTCGCTATAGAATAATCAGCAAGCGGATCTAATATTTTTCGAAACAATACGACCTTGACTATTGCATATCATATGCAGTAGACTGGTCATCGCGGGAGGGAATTCAGAAGATGCTCGATAATCATGATATCACGTTTGAATTTTGATTACATGAGACATGATCGTATCTATACTCACTGAATTCCACTGCGAGTCTGCGTCAACTCGAGAATTTCTGATCCTCGAACCATGTGTGTACCTATATAATATTCATTATAGGCGGATGCTCTCAATCGTTCTTCCGAAGATAATATATTGATAATTAAAAACGTTAACTACGCGATACCGAATCGTCACAGTCTACGGACTCCGCGCGATAGCAATAAAGTACCGACTAATGGAATTTCGTACGGAATACGCGTTGTGACGTGCGCGCGTATTAAATCCTTTGACTTACTTCATAGCTTTGAAGAAAATCAGATATTTCATGATACTCTGAGAGCAGGTATTGACTTATTATATCCCAATTGTTGAAAAAATGTATTTATGAAGTCCAATCTTGAATATAAGAATTCTAAATTTACCCGGAAAAACTCGATTTTAGGTCTACAAAACCTGGAAAAGTCAGGGAATTCCGAATCTTAAGTCTTGTAGCAACCCTGATAAACTGTGTATAATAGCGTGGACATTATACCTATAGTGATCGTGGAAACTGAATATGGTACCCTGCGGAGTTGCAGCTCTCTATAAAATTCTAATTCAAGATTTTGAGATGAAATTTAGTTTTTCCTCGTTTTGAGTTTCAATTTAGTGTATCATCCAAGCAGTGCCTCCTTTTTCTCTTTCTTGTCAGTAAGTATGAAACTTGTGATTCCGCAGCTAACGCAGGAATAACTCTGCACTTCCAGTAGTAAAAGTATTCACTCGTTGTCAGTCAGAGAGACTGTCAAGACTTCGAGCCGTAGAATCTTACTGAGTTATGAGTACATAACGGGAATTCAAAAGTTGATAATGAACGGTTCCGGTATTCTGCATTGTTAGATATGATTCGTTGAATTCAATTTGATTTATTCATGGGTTTCAGAAAGTGGAATAAAATCAAGGATCATACGTTGAACGGAAAATGAGGATCCTATAAAGAAAGGCGTAATGCCACAATAGACCGAGGTGAACCTCAGTTGGAAAGAAAAATGGATCTCATCCTACTCGATTTATTTTTTAATATACAATCACACATTATACGTTACTCATATTAAAACATATTTACAATTTATTTCCTATACAGTTCCGCACCGATAGTTTTTCTCAGAAGTTAGCTCTTAGAGCATATTTATTATGGAGGGAGCAACTCGGTAGCAAAGTACGAACCTGGAGAGGGGAATAGTAGCAGGAACTTCGCTCCTCCATTTCCTTCGAAATAAGCTACTGTGAATTCTCTGAAGAAAAAGACAGATCTCGGCTAATATCATAAATGAAACAGAGCAGAGACAAAATTCGTAGTATTGGCAGCTTATTTCGAAACACAGCCTATGCAAGATTTTCAATTTGATTATGGCGGCGAATATTCAAACGCAGCTAACTTCAGAGAAAAACCATTGTTGAACTGTGTAACACAGAACACCTGTGCATTCTTGAATTCTACGAGCGTTACGATCACAGATAATTTGTTGCCTACAATTTTTAAGTCAATTGTTTGCTAGAGAATTAAAAAATATTGATATTATTGCAGTAGTTTTCGCTCCGATGCTTCTGATTTTATAGCCCTTCTTTAGTTGTTATAACGCCAACAAAAAATAATCGACAAGAGATTCCAGAGCAAAATTCGATATCTAAAATATACCTATTGTATCACCGATATATTTACTTATACCTATATCAGTGTATTATTATGTGTATCTCAAATTTGAGAATTCGTTCAAAATAAACGCAATATACCTACTATAAAAAATGTTCGTGAGCTAATATTCATTTACATCCTATCAATTTATCGGCGGTGCAGATTCTACACAACGATGATAACATACTTACAATACGATAATATAAAAAGGAAAATATTAAAATGAAGACGAAGATGAAAAAAGGCAGCTGTTAAAAATTCCCCATATAAATAATACCGTATATTTACATACATATATTATACTGAAGTAGATGTTTTGTTTTTACCTAATTACCAAGGAGACATATAAAATAGAAGATATCAATCATTTAGTAGCAATATTACTATAATTACTCACAAGTTTATCACTACCAAGTATCAGGTACAAACAAACACTGTTCACAAGATTGTAAAAACTTTGCCAAAACAGAACTTGACAACAGGCACTGTTTAAATAACAGTAAATTGATAAATAGTAAAAGACCAAAATCCTTAGCCAGTTTCAAACTATCATGCAAATACCATTTTGTGTTGATAAAATTAAATAAATAAAGTAATTTGTGCTATGCTTGTATATTCAAAATGCTTCTTGTCATTTCATTTTATCGAATAACACGAGTATTTGGAATTTGGGACATCAATTTTCTATAAATTGAAATCATGTTTCATAATTCTTTCTCAATAATTCCATTCTAATAATATAATTTTGTAATAAAAATCGATATTTCTTGTGTTCAGTTACGTCTCATTTTATGTTCCATATATAAGAAAAATAAATCATTCTTTTCTTATACACTTTCAAAGAAGCTCACTTTGTTTCTGTTACTTGTTTTTGTTGTTTCTTTTTCAATTTTGTTATTTATTTATTTCTGTTTGTTTGTTCTTCATTAGATAAGTATAATTAACCCAGTTGGTCGTCGTTGAATGGATCCAATTAGCTAATGAATCATGGACTATGGCTTCACCGACGTTGTCCTCAATTAAAAGATTTTTCAACATCTATACTTGAAGATAACGTTAATCGTCGAACTGATGTAGTTGAGACGCTTTCCAGCCATGGCCGAGTAAAATTCTAAAAAAGAAAAAACAATCTTGTTATATTTTCATAATAACAATACATGTTATAGATATCTAATACGAAATTTGACTCCAACGTTCTAGTAAACATGAAGAATTGATCCGTACTGTGATTTTTTCGAAGAAGACTGGATATGCATCTTACGGATTGAAAAAGTGTTGAAAATTGGCATGAAAATTATTATGATATAAATCAAAGAAGCCGAATTTAAATTTACTGTTCCAAGAAATATGAATTTTGTTAGAAATTTTCGAGAATTAAATTTTTTAATATATTACAATTGTGAATACAATTTTCAACTCACTCTTTCGCCGATTGCATGAACGGTTTAGGACCGCAGGAGAAAACACAACCCTGAGGAGAACTGGGGCCTAATAATTCTCGTAGTAGATTAGCAGAGATTTCACTGCGGCGACCTGTCCAAGAATCACTTGGGTGGGATAAAATTTGAGTAACGGTAAATCTGAAAGAAAATTTCATGATTTTTAGGGTCATTTGGTATCAGTACACTCAAAAACATTAAGGGGTAATGACAATGATCCGTCGTTTATTTGGTCTGACCTTTTCTCTCCCAAAAGTACTCTATTCAATTCCGTGGCATAAAAGACATTGTCTTCATTCCTGTTGAAGTTCAAGACATTAATGCGGCTCCTGAAAGATGAGAAAAAAGAAATATTTCTATAGGTATTTATTTATTCATAACGTTGATAACAAATTTGTCCATTTTACAAATTCTTACACATTACGTCTACCGAGTGCCCAGTGAATACTGGGTAGCATGGCAGTGAGACCCGTGCCTGCCGCTAGCATATGGATAATGGTAAAATCTTGAAAATTTTCTGCGATAAAAGTTCCGAGACTATTACTCAGGGTCAAATAGTGACCTGGCTTCAAAGCAGTCATAGTCGGAGTTAGCGCTCCATCAGCGTACTTCTTAACCATTAAGCAAATGCAATCTGAGTCGTAATTAGGTGCAATATCTTCGGGGTGAAGATAAGGCGGCACTGGTGTATACATTCGAGAAACTTCCGTGCCTGTGTGAACATGAGTAAAAGATTAGCAATGAAACTTCTTTGTAATTCATACAATGCTCTCATTCATTATTTCCGGCATTATCATCAACTTTGAAGGCCAAATTATGACTGGACTTTCATCTTGATATTATTCACCAAATATTATGTATATTTTTCATGTTTATTGACGTAGTAAATTGAGATAGATAAATTTTGTTATTGATTTTATAATAGAAAATGGGATTTAAGATCTCAAAAAATCTTCATGAACCCTGTACATTCCGTACAAAATGATCATATAATCGTATTTACCCATAATATTGAGTTTAGCTTCGACGTGTCTGCCGATCGGAATTATTTCCAAGTACTTATCAGCTCTAAGAACTAAAAGATGAACAAACTTGCACAGAGAAGTATTGCTAACTACTTCATATTCTTTATATACTCTCTGCTTCATTTTTGGCTCGCTCAACGTCGTGAAAGTACCATAAGTTTTCCAAAGACCCGGCTGTTTTTTAGTGTAGGTAAATTCAATCTGAAAAACATTCATTAGTCACTCATTATTATTTCTCTCTATTTTGTTTTCATCCTGGAGTGTTGGGTGGTTATGCAAACACAATTTAAACCTACTTTCATAGATTCGAAATTCCTTTTCCACTTCGGCGGCCAATTTACAGCACCAAATAATTCAACTTCATGAGTGATAACATCCTCCTCAAAAGAAAACTTTATTTTATACTTAGAGTCGGTAATTTGCATCAACTGATACCCTGCTGCTGGATAATCGCGTAGAGAATAATAAAAGAATGTTATAGTGTTGCTTGTTTGGATCCAATCCATTTTTGGATGAGGAGTCTCCAGGCTCGCCGTTTCGCTGGCGAAACTTTGTTCTGTAATAATTATTCAGAAGAAGAATTTAATCAACTGAATAAAGTTGATATTCTTTCCTTCCCTCAGATCTAGCATTTTTTCGAATAGCTTCTCCACGTCAAAAAATCGACTGATTTTAAATCAGTTATTAAAATTTGATTACCTTTAGATTTTGTATTTTTCTAAACATCATAATTTCCCATATTTTTAGGAATTTGGAAACAAGATGTCAGAGAGCATAAAAATAATATTGACAAACAATATGAAACCCAGGTTTGGTGGAATAATTAGCACATGTATGGATATAAAACTCCCAAACTTACTTGTACATCGTGAAAGAAGACCAGATAATGAAGAAGACGAAGTTGAAGGCGACGGTGTCGCGACTGGAGTAATTGGTTTCGTCGACGAAGCAGGAAATTCACTGGGTGACCGATTCAGCCTACCGACGACACACTTCTGTAGAAGGCTCTGGTAGTTGACCCACGCATGCACCTGTAAATGTTCTATAGGTACGTAAAAATATTTAACTGCTAATAATCAATTAATGGACGTATTCGGTAATTAGGTTTGATATTTTACGTCGTCAAATAATTTTGTCGCATCCTTCCCCGCTCCTTGCATTAGCTCAGGTATTCCCCCTGGGTGAAAGTCCATGTACCTTGTGACGTTGTATACCACTCCTTGAAAGTTTGAAGACAAAATAAAGAAGAGTAAGTAAAGAATATCAAGTCACGGAGAATTCAGTTCAATCATTACAGTTTTTAGTAAGAGATATTTGAAACATAAAAATCACCCCGAATTGCTAGCCAAGCATCGTTCTGTTTATTGTGACGCGAAAGTTCCAAAGGAGTTACAGTTTGCGGAACACCGCCAACCCCTGTTAAATCTGTCCCTGATGCTCCTAGACGAATCCAGTCCATCAAACTGTGTCCAGGTGCAAGGGCAGTCTTGTTTCGTGGATTACCTGTATATTATACAACAATATGAAGGATATCTGGAACTTAGTGCTTGATACTAATTGTTGATGTTTTATGAGATAATGAAATATTGTAATTTATAATAGAGGGCGAGTAACTTCGAAGCGATAGCGTAGGCACACTAAAGATGTGGACCTGTTCTTTCCGGAAGACAGCGATTAGGTATAAATCAATGCTAATTATATTCCTACTTTTTCTTAGGAAGTCTTACTCTTCATTTCACCTAAATAATTACGTTTCCTGATCAGTTGTAAGATTAATTTTTCTAACATGAGTGAAAAACTTGTCGACCTCCAAATTATGAAGGATCTTTAATTGTTTTATGGGTTGAGGAACCTAAAAGAATGGGTAAATGGTACATACAATTCTGCTTGGTTTATTGAGTGGTGCCTATACTGCAAAACCGGTTTAACGAGTTTACTTGAAATTCCAGATTTATATATATCACAGTATGTAGTCATGCCTTGAAACGAAATTGAAATCTTCATTCCAGCCGTAAAGGAAGGAGTAGTGTCGGCGGTTTCATTAATGACTAATTTTCGGAAATTTGAAGGTCGTTGAAAATGTTTTCAACAATTTACACCAGAGTTGATATTCAAGAAGCATTTTATAGGACAAACAGCAAGTTGTTCTCTTCTTTGTTCCGGAAAAAATTCATTTGATGGTTAATATATGCAAAGAAGTGAAATTTTCTGCTCTCTTAATTTTACTAGCAAAGATTTCCACACGAATGGAGAGGGGAATTAGCTTAACGATGATATGTTCATAGAAATGAACGCCTGGGCGAGTGCTCGAACTGATAGAAACGTAATTGAAGCTGATGACAGAAAATACCTGATCGAAGTGTACATGAGCACGTAGAACAAATTGACTTGATTACGTAAATAGGATGAATAAAAACAAAAATAAATAAACGTGAACGGCGATGATGAAAAAAACTCATTCCATTGAAATTCCAGAAAGAGTAATTTGGTATAATCAAAATGCATTGCAATTAGGTCTCGTTGATTTTATTTGATTTCGTCCATTAAGGAACTTCAACTTGTCAATTATTATGACTCAACTCACAAATTCATTGACAGACGTATACATAATTAAGAAAACTCATTTCCCAATGAAGTTACTTTCGTTCGCTGGAAATTATAAATATGGCAGACACATATTTGGTATGGAGAAACGAAATGATCTCCACAACTGCGGCGTCAGTACTCTTCAATAGGAAATACATGTGTAGGTATTGTATATCTCGCAGACTATGAAGCGTTTGATAACGAAAAATGAAGAACCCAGTTCATCCGTGCAAAGTTTTTCTCCAAAAAGTTAAACTCCTTCCTGTAGGCCGGGTGTATCTGTCTGGGCTCTAATTCTGTACGACGTTATTGGAGCTACTATAACCGGTTTCGTTTGATGAGCAGTAAATCGACCTCTTTCAACCGACTGTACTTTATAAAGCTCGAGTTGATTGACCTAATCTTTCATATTTGAAACTGCAAAGGTAACACGAAATGGAGAAAGAGAAATTGAAAAAGGTGAACTTAATTTCAAGGTGCCAAAGTAAATTTGATTATTATTCACGAGAACATATTTGATTTGATTTATCACAGAAACTCTTGGCTATTATAGAAGATAGTGAAGAACCTTAGGAAGCTTGAATGATTGCTTCAAAGCGGAGAGAATTAGAGATTAGACACGTTAGCTAATCCGCTGATCTTCATCACTTAAAAAAGTTGTGCTCAATTGCTGCAACACCTATACTTTAAACTAAATAATACCTACTACCGCGTAGTGCGTAGTAAGAATGGAACATACCTATATTGGATACCATTTCCCGTTGAGATTTAGGTAACACGGGTTTATATCTAGAGTAGTTAGATATAAGCCTGATCCACGATTTTCCGTATGTGGAAATGACAAAAAAGACGGGGAGACATATAAAAATAAAAATGAATCAACCATGAACTCGCGGGTCAGCGTGGCAACAGAAGAAACGAAACCGTACGGTTAGTTGTTGTCTGACTCCGAAGGTTTAAACCTCGTTGCTCACGTCCAAGCTCAAACCGAGAATACAGAGTAGCGTACTAACACCAGTTGTGATTTCAAATTAATAAACATTGAATTTAAGTTTTAAGTTAGCGTTATACGCCATAGGTACAGTGGTATAGATTTGCTTCAGATAGCGTTTTATAATTTATGTATGAAGTGCATCGTTTAAAAAGAATTGCCCAATCAAAAATACACCAGCTCCTATTAAAGGAACTGTGCAATACGCAGCTGCATGGAACACGAGCAGGTGGATCGAATTTGTGAGTTGAGCTGTATAATATAATGACTCCGCATTCTTTGATTCGCTATTCCGTCTCGCAAGTCTCTGCATAAATGTAATTCGAAGTTAAGGTGATGTTAAGTACACGTCATATCCCAATTGTTGCAAATTGCTGAATGCATGGTTACCCATTGTTGAATGCCGTGAGTCTTCAATAGCACCTCAACCGTGAATTTCAATGTTCACGCTACCTGCAGCCCAACAGGTAAAATAATGAGGCTGAAGTTTGTAACGCTAATGCAATGAAGTCACGAAGAATAATGTCATTATCAGCTGCTTCGCCACGGAAGCGGCCCGACGAATTCAATTCAATTAATTGAATAAATAAAAATACAATTTTTCAGGACGTTCAGGTGGCGAAACAACTGATAATAATATTATTCAACGTGACTTCGTTGCATAAACGTATTATAAACTTGAGCCTCATAATTTTCCAAGATCGAACTTGTAAAAATTGTGCTGATTTTAGACAATCTTGCAAACCAACTTCTGTCGTTTTCTGCCACTATGAGCGCGGGCGTGTTTCAAGAAAATAGTACCATTTAGTTCAATTTGAAGAACATAGTGACGCAGTCTACATAATTGTTTGCGCAGAAAAACTCCGCGGTTGTATATATAATTTTTGAACAGATCTGGCAATGAATGGAATAAAATATCGAGTGCAAATTTACGTCCATTCAACTGAATCCATTATACACGTAATATGTGAGCAAATATGCTTACTATTAGTGGAATACGTTTTATTTTTTAGTGAAATAGGTATGTATACAGTACATATTTTTTGAACAACAAACAAAGTATATAAACGTATAGAATACCTAATCTCTGGCCTAATTCAACCAATAAAACTATTTCACGATTCTGCATGCACTACAAAAATGTTATAATCTAGAACAAAATTTATGCTATAATCATGATTACCAATTATCATATTCGTTACTCAATGCACAATCCAGCGAAAATGGAAATATCAAACCGTAGTTTCGAGCCGCGGATAAATCAATTAAAGTATTCAAAAAGTCGACGAAAATCTACGTGGGCTCCTGAAAGTCGAAAATTCAAACTCACGCGGTGTTACTACCTGACGAGTTGTGATTGAGGATTATCATACATTTTATGTATACTTTATGCAGACTTTGAAAGCGAAGTTAGCCGCGCGAGATGCGAAGTTGAGTGTGTGAATTATATCAGCGGAAGTCTTGTATTATACCGGACGATTACAACCAGCTGCACGTTATCAAATGAATAAATGACCGGCGAGCTATAGTACAGAGGAATATAATCCAACTAAGTACTCGCAAGCTTTATAAAGTATCGAAATGCCGCTCTTATTTCTCAAAGTCAAAACGCAGTAGCACCGGAAGAAGTGGCACTGGTACTGGACCCAAATATCATCTAGGGCGGTCAAAAGGGTTACGAGGTAAAGAGGAAGAGGAAACATTTACGTCTAGAAACTTCAAGTTATGGACACGCAATCCTCTTCTCCTCCTTCTACCACCGATAAATCAATAGCTTTGTAAAGCTCATCGTTACAGTTATCTCTCAGCATAACATCAGAGCTGAGCGATGACTTCGATCAATTTTATTAAGATATACGCAGATTCATAAAATATGTTTTAATCACCACGCTGACTAATCGTTGCATCGTTGGGGGAGAAAAGCTACTTGTTATAAAAGTTAGAATAGATAGAGGTGCTAGTTTAATTTCTCTACTGGCTACGGCAGGATGAGCCATTGGCCACTGCTGCGTCACGCTGTAACCGTCACATAACATAATTCATAAGCCTCGCTTAATCCAATTTATATAGGTATAGGTATCACATTTTATTCCGAGGTATAGGTATGCCGTACTCTATTACGTGAGGATGTCAGAAGACGCTCGTGCCGCGCGTATCTTGTTTACGGCTCCCTATTTATCGAGAAATTGCTAATCTTTGGACGAGTGACATCGGTGGTTGCTGCAACTGCCGGTTATGTCACTTATGGAAAAGTTTTCATCTTTCGAAAATATGTAGGTATATACGGGATCCGTGAACAGAAGACTTGCGTGCGGCACGGGCGTTTCCTCGCGTCCTCACGTAATGGTATATACATACATACGCAATAATTCACGGAAGTATGTGGGCGTGCGGATACTGTATTTATATAGCATAGTTCATTGATTAATTCATTGAACGTGACAAGTATGTACGTATATTGTGCAAATATAGAAGGCAATCCCAGCACAAGGACTGGAGAGGTTTTTAATATGTATTACATACCGCTGTACCTGCAGACATTGAATTAAAATCAAAGGACAATAATTATCCGTGCTCAATGGCAGTAACGCGATATTGTGGCGAATAAATTATCCTATACGAACGCAACAAGCCGGCCGCAATTACATATACATGTACAGGGTGGCAAAAAAAAAACCCCCCGAACGAATTTAAAACGTGAATCCACGTCCACCGATTTTCAGAAACTTTTCTTTGCTCAAATTAGAAGAATAAACCTTTCGTCTCCCGTTTCAAAGCCCGGAAAATCTGCATTCCTTGCAGAGAGACACGCTTCTGAAAAACGGGTTTCGAAAAAGTCGCTGCAGGGAGGGTGGAAAACTTTGATATTAAAGAATGTTCAACTTAATTTCCATCTCGAATTATGGTTTGCAAACTGATTTATTCTGGTTCAACGAACGACAACAAATTTACAACGATGTGTGTTTTTCTCTTATTCTTCTTTTTTTGCATATTTAAAAATTTCCAATCAACACGATCGAAAAACAAGCAAATAGGGCGTTGAATTTAATTCTTGACATCATTCACAGCCGACTTTTTTGATAGTGGACTTTCTTGATAATATCTGAATCAAACCTTGAATCACAATTCAAGATGGAAATTAAGTTGAACATTCTTTGATAGTAATTTTTATCACCCTCGCATCGACATTTTCGCAACCCGTTTCACGAAAGCGTATTCCTCAGCGAAGAATGAAGATTTTCCGTATTTTGAAACGGGAGATGATTCTTCTAATTTCGAGGAGAGAAAGGTTCTGAAAATCGGTCGACGCGTCCGGATTTCATTCACGTTTTAAATCGGTCTGGTTCTTTTAAGCCCACCCTGTATATACCTATATACCACGAACGTGAATGTTATACAGAAGATTGTTCATGTCGATAAAAATAGTATGCGAGTATGGAATAAGCACCGTGAACTTGATGAAACATCAAAATAATATCCAAGGCGAATTGCTAATACTTTTTTTTCTCTGCTTTATCTTAGACCATTTCGAAGGAAAATAATCGTTCGGTGTTCCTCGATTAATATTCCACGTATTCGTGTTGATTTTTTGCGTTTTTTCTTCACTTCAACATGTGAATATTTGATAAGGTTCGATGTTCGAGCAAAACGTGGCGACTTGTTCTCATCTTCCTCTAATATTCTGACCGAAAATTCAAGTAAGGATAATCTTCCTTCAACGTTAGAATTCAAAGTCTTATCCGGCTAACAGGTAGATTATAGGTACGATAGGTGGACTTGCAATAAACACTTGTTGCCCTTCATATTAAGTGTATAAGTACACTGTAGGGATTCAACAGGTTCAACTTATGTGAACAAAGTTCAAGACTTTACCTCACGAACGTGATCTAAAATCAATTATACATCATTGTATAATTTTTCCTTTTTTTACCGTGTGGACCATAAACAAGAAGAAATAAAGCGAAATATGTATTTGTATTCGTGCTGAAAACAATTCCTACATTTTTCGGGAGGGGGGAGTAATCCACGTGGAATCGAATTTTCTTACCTGTGGCAGACTGGCCCGTGGACGATCCTGGATTTGGAGGTTTGATTTTTGCAGCAGTGGCAAGATTCGTTTGTTGCGGTTGTTTAACTTTGGCAACTCCAGTAGGTAAAAGAGCAATATTTTGTGCCAAAAGGCTAGTAGGTGATACAGGTGGCTTTGACGGTATATTTACTTTCATTAGTTTGTCTTCAACAATCTTAGCGTCTTTCAGACTTTTATTGTTACTCGATACTGAAATGCTATTGCGATCAGATTTTCCATTCTCAGTGCGAATTTCATCCGCGTCCGCTTCTCGAGTTGACTCCATTTTATTTGATTTTTTTTTAATAAATATATATGTTTTACGTAATTAGCATCCGAAATTATGTAGATGAATGTTCAAATTTGGAATCCAATTAGTTCATTATCTACGACCCTGCCTGGAATAATGAACAATAAAGAAAAAGAAGTATTACCTTACATCGAAATATGTATAATTATTTGTTTGAACAAATCAGTCAGGTATGAACTTGTATCGCTAAACAAATGTGGAAAAAATGTATAAAATTTAGAAGCAAAGAAGACGGAAAAAACTAATTGATCGAGTACTGCATTCGTAACAAATAACAATCACCTGACCGCTACGAAAAACAGGTTTCCAATTTACGTTGATATTGCGCTCATACTAATTTGCATGATTATTATCCATCTCGCATAGTTCAATTCTCGGACTGGTTTGTTGCACTTATTGCAATTGTCGGCGAATATTCAAAACCAAAAGAATAATATTTGATACCTGAAAAGAATCAGTGAAATCCGACCTCAAAATATCTGATACTATCACGGTAGAGTTTTTTAGATGTAAAATAATATTAATGATAATAATTAATACAAAGGCGATTAAGCGATGAACCGGATGGACTAATGTTTCATGTGTTGAACATAGTTAAGTGATCTCTGAACCCGAGATTAAATTCGTCGATTCTTTACCAGACATACTGCAATGACAATGATAGTAGTAATAATGATAATGATACAATTGATAGAAGTCAACTCTTCTTTTATGGTCTAATAAAAACGGTTGACTGCCTTGACAGTCGCAATCCCTTGCACATATCGCGCGTTCAATAGAACTTCGAGTATGAATGGTTAGTTATACACTTACATTGCTACATCCTTCTACTGTTCGTGATGTTTCTAATGCCTCGTATAATTTAATCACACTCAAACTGCAATCGCACTTTTAGTCGGTTTTATTGCTCAAGATACCTTGCACGCCTAAGCGATCGTTGCCATTGTTTCTATGAAACGAGGACACAAAACCGGCTACAGCGATCGGAGTGAATTATTGCCATAAGAATTCCGTACTTATAAACGATTTAGAAATAATTAGAATCGTATTCAGCTTATGAATAACCACGCGACTGCTACTCGGCATTTTAACGTTCATTGAAGGTAAATATTGTTTTTAATTTGTCTAAACTATTGACTAACGACACATGTCTGTTGCGTTTACATTAGCTCTGTTCGTTTAGTCAAATTTTGAGTGCTCTAAGTCGCGTTTAACCAATAAGGTTGACGCTCAAACTGGTATAGACAAATTGAAAACTTTCAGTGTGGTCCAGAGCAGTCTGAAATTGACAAAACGAACTGGCTTTTTGTTTTCTACAATTTATATTACTGGGTGAAAATATGGGTTAGACAACTAGAACTTTATCGACGAGACCGGCGCAAGCGTAGAAACGAAATTACGAAAAAAACGAACGCAGAATAGGAGAGGCAAAAGTTGTTGACGCGACATCCTACGGTTAAAAAACTCAATTTCTCGCGGATGAGGTTTTCAAATTCTTCAACAGATGGCGTTGGTTATCTTTCGTGAATCCGTTATCTGTAGGTATATCGGTGTCGGAATGTGGAGATGTAGATAGTTTGCATGAAATCTCATTTCTCGTTTCTCCGGGCTTCTCCCTTGACTCTAGTTAGTATTTCACTGTAGTCGTCGTAGACGTAGTATCTCGCTTGCTTTCGAGAAAAGTCCGATTTTAAGTTGAGTGAAAATTACCGTTCTAATATTAACATTTCTACTACTTCCTCCATTTATTATAACGCAGAGTTACGTTATAATTCATTGAAACAAGTTTGTTTTACCGCGCGTAAGTGAAAATATATATATATATATATATATATATATATATATATTTTCACTACTTATACATACACATATATATACCTTATAGGTATATATTTTTTACTCACATGCATTAAATCTAAGATTTGCCGACCACCAATATAGCAAAACACGATCGGCATTGATAAAAGTTCTACCTTATAGGTTCAAGTGATTATTCGAATATGTAATCTGTCGGATTTGTAAAATCTACAATATCGCGTATCATGAGAATTTTACCTCTACGTCCTCGTCGCAAGATAAGATAAACTCTAACCGCACGTAGTGCTTCATTAATCTCTGTATTAGAGATATAGAAACAATTTTCACGAAAATTCATTCTCTTGACCTGTTGCTGGGCGGAACGAATATATACCTATGTATTTACCCAAATTGTGAAGTAGGCTCGCACTGTTTTTTACAAATATATAGTAGGTATGAATTCTAAATCTAGTTTATGCAAGCTGATCAACCGTTCAAAAAGCTTCCGTTCAAATAATCCCGGCGTTTTATTGATCTGATCGATTTGTTTGAAAGTAAAAAAAAATCCAGTTTTCTGTGATTGATAGTCGTTCAATTATCGCTAATTTGAATCACAGCTTTGGAGTAATGGGGAAACAAAATGAATCACTAACGACATGATTATATTCATGTCAATAAATATCAAAGCAAGTCGTTCAATTTATCTAAACGAAGCACGATCATGATCAACAGTACTCGTTACCACCATTATTTCATTGTTTGAAACAAAATCACTTTTACTCCGAGGAATCATGCCAACTTGCAAGGTAATAGAGAACTTTCGAACCGAACGGAACAATAAAAGACACTCAATATTTTTTCTAAATTAAAAAAAATCGAGGAGCTCGTGATTACTTCTTTCTAACCTTGAAATTGCAGAGTTATTTTTCGTCATTATTATTAATTCCAAAAATAACAAATTATTGTTTTTCATTACATTAACAGATGTCAAGTAAAAAAAATACGAAGGAAAGGAAAATGCAGCCACTTATTCAAATTATCACACTTGTGCATCGGCTTGTAGAGCTGATAGCAAAATGTGTATTCAGTTTGATCTCGTACCTCTTTCATCCTGAGGAATGTCAACCTCCCATCAAAAACCGAATATTATTATACAGTGCCTCGACGCTCGCTGCACAGATAAGACAACAAGAGGTAAATATACATAAAACTCACCCAATTTTTTTGTATTCTCTCTTCACTATGATCTTGAGTCTTGATGATAATTGAAATTTCATTATCATGCAGAATGCATTAATAATCAGACTCGTATTTTTTTCTCTTTCTTCTGATTTTAGACTACTTCTGAAGAAGTTGTGCGAGCTTTTATAGAAAGGATTAAAGAAATTCAACCAATTTTAAACTGTATGGTTGAGGATCGTTTTGAAGCAGCATTAGAAGAAGCTAAGAAGTGCGATAAAATGTTGAGATCGCCAAACGCACCGTCTATACAAGTTTTAACCAAGGAAAAACCGTTCCTTGGCGTACCATTTACGACAAAGGTGCTTTTGAAATTTACAATTTAGGTACAAATAACGAAGAATTATTAATATTGTATTCACAATAATTCAATCGTGCGACAAATTCACATAAATTGTAGTAATGGATCTTGCCGTCGCTTTTGTATGAGCAACTATTTTTAGAATAGAACATTTTTCATTCAGACACTTCATTTTAAGTGCTATAAACATTTTATCTGTTATGCAAGATTTTCGCACTTTAAAACACTGCTTGATTGTTAGTTACTTTTTCTAATAGATCTGATTTCTCACACTTCTCTTTTTGAATTCAAAACTTCATAAAAAATTGGCGGAATATAAGATCCACACTTTATGAGACTGAAGAATTCATTCTCATGCAAAGTTTCATCTATAAAATCAACTGCGTAAATTGAATTTTCAAATTACAAGGATAAACAGTGACGAAATCAACACTTTGTGCTAATAGGATTGTTATTTTACATTGGTGTTACGTGCACGTGATACAATGAATGAATGGAAAAAACTAACAAATATTGATGAAAATTGAACCAAAATACTGTTTGTCTCTACCATTCTACAATTTTTTTAAGTGCATTCCTTTGAGGTTGAATTCTGCACCTAAAGAATATGAAAAGCTCTGCAAACATATCGATACCGTTATCATTGGTAGAGAATTTATTTCTTCAAGACAAATTATCGTGCAGTTGCTTCTCATGTTTTGAAATTCTAAGTTTAATGCTTGATAAATGGTATAATAAACCTGAATTATCACTTTGCTCCACTAGCATGTGTAATTCTAATAAATAAACCACAATTAATAATTATGCACACCATATTTCAGGACTGTATAGCTATTGCGGGAATGAAGCAAACGGCGGGTCTAGTTATCCGAAAAGACACGGTGTCCGATAGAGATGCAGAAACTGTGAAATTGTTACGGGCGGCTGGGGCTATTCCCATTGCCAAAACAAATGTTTCCGAATTAGCCATGTGGTGGGAGAGTAGCAATTGCTTATATGGAACGAGTCGAAATCCTTATAATACAAGGTTTGTATCTTGGAATGAAAATCTATCCGCTCTAAAATCTAAGCTTGAACCGGAAAAACAATTCCTATTACTTTGTGAACAAAGTTCTGAGCATTTGCAGTGTCTAAGATGAACCAAATTCTCAATAATGAGGTGCTGACTTCATAGATACAAATTTGCGTATGAACTTTGCAAAACGCCCTCGGTCGGTAAGCTGCCGCTTTGCTCCCGCTCCACAGGCACAGAACATCGGCTTTTTCATGCATGTGTGATAAAAATTTGTTCCCACCACACCTCGACGGAAAGTATCTCTTTTTTGCCCTGTTTTAGCAGAAAATATCGAACTTTCTGTTGGAGGTGTGGCAAAAAGTAGTATTCGCAACACGGGAAGTAAGTTAGACCATCCCAAACTACATATGAGATAGTCTACTTTTTCTCCCTAGTCACGTAATATACCCTTCTCCTAAAATTTTGCTGACAATGTTTAGAAATTTGTTTCTAAAATCTCATTTGAGAATTGTTTATGATAAATTTGGACATATTTTGTGTGTATGAGCCTCTTCACAGAAAATTGCTAAATTTTGTTTATTCAGAATTTGTCAGTTTCCAGTGCTCTTTTCCCATTTGCAAGAAAATAATTACAAACAATCTTCTTTTTCACATCTTCAATCAAATTTCCAGACACATCGTAGGAGGTTCTTCTGGTGGTGAAGGTTGTATGATATCGGCAGCAGGTTCGCCTTTTGGAATCGGTTCAGATATTGGTGGATCGATACGCATGCCTTGTTTTTTCAATGGTATTTTCGGACACAAGACTTCGAAAGGTCTGTATTCATTACACACACCTATCCCAGAATCTGCTTTGTCATGGAAAAAAAAGATAAAATAAAGTGTAAGCTGATCACCACATACTTGATATCTTTACATTTTCATAGGTGTTGTCTCAAATGACGGTCAATATCCAAGTCCTCATTACGAAGAACAGGATAATCTACTTAGTCTTGGTCCTATGTGCAAAAATCCGTTTGATATGATTCCTATGCTCAAAGTATTGGCTGGCAAAAATGCAAGCATGCTTAATTTAGATAGTAAAGTTGATATTTCGAGAATAAAGGTAAAGATACATCAATGAAATACATTTCTTATCAATTGAATGATGAAATTTCATGATTTTAGCAAAGTAACATCTAAAAACTATTAGGCATCTTCGATTATTCAGAACTGTATAACAATGATATGGATCTGTAATTTCAGTTCTATTATATGGAAGATGACGGTGGTCAACTTTTGGTGAGTCCTGTAGATTCTGAGATAAAAGAATCGATGCAACGAGTCATCGATTACTTAGAAAGAATCCATAAAGTAAAAGCGAATAAAGTGAATATAAAGAAGTTGAAAAAAAGTACAGAATTATGGCTTGCTAATATGAGTACACGAGACGGTAGAGGTTTTGCATTTGAAATGTCTAATAGAACCGGAGAACTGAATATATGGTTGAAATTTGCGCAATGGTTTACATTACTTGGTCCTCATACCTTAATCGCATTGATTACTGTATTGGTTGAAAGTTTCGGAATCAAACACGGTACTGAAAAACACACGAAACTTATTCAGGATAGTAGAGATCTATGCATGGAGTTCAAGGTTTGTGAATGAGTGAAATTTAATTAAACTTGAAAAGAAATTTACTTAAAATTTCGATGAATCGATGATTTTATAACATAGACTAAATATCATTTCTCTGTTTTAGGACATGCTTAGCGACGATGGCGTCTTTCTTTATCCAACTCATCCCACCGCGGCTCCTATGCATCATGAACCGCTCATAAAACCTTTCAATTTCTCTTATACTGCTATAATTAACGTTCTGGGAATGCCTTCGACTGCTTGTCCGTTAGGTCTCAATAAACAAGGTCTCCCTATTGGCATACAGGTGATAAATCATGATAACGTATAAGAGAAGTTTAAATTATTGTTATGTTAACTGGAAAACAGGAATTCTGAAGAGATGAAAGTGAAAAATGAAATTGCCGATGAATTTCTTCTCTACATATTATCTACAAGTTAGGTCGACGACTTAAATGACTAATTCTCAAAGATTTACGTTTTTTTTTTAGGTGGTCGGAGGTTTATATCAAGATCATTTGACTCTAGCAGTAGCTGAGGAACTTGGAAGAGCATTTGGGGGCTGGACTCCACCGCCGCTTATAGAAAATGGAGTAAGAACAGAAGTTCCGAGAGATATAGCATTGTACACTTGATCATTCAAGATTCAAACTATGATCATCGATTTGATAATTCTTCTTCCTTGATTTTTATAATTTTTTTTTTTATACTTACATTCTATACAAGTTGGATGAGTTTAGATGAAAAAAAAAGCAAAACAATGCAATATTCAAGATATACAGAAAAGAGAAAATATTACCCATTTACCTCATAAGATAATTATGAATTCAATGATTTATACAACATATATTATTACGCCTATTTTTTTGATCATAGAAAAAAAACTTTATACCGATGAAAGCACGAATCGCGCTTAAACATATTTTTGTTAATATACATATACTTTATACTTGTATTCGGAAATACATAGTTAATTTACAAAGTTTAAAATAATATATATATTTATGTAAAAAATAATAAATCAATTATTATTCATAGAAAAAGAAAAGCCAAAATACGATTCATACATAATCAGATTTTTATTAGCTTGATTTATTTATATTTAATTGATGCCCACAAATAAATTAGTGAAAGTGTAATTTCAGATTTATTTACCATTCTCAGCTTCAATATTTTTTAGATTATCAACTAATTGCAACAATTTCGTCCGTTTTTCTTCAACTAAAAACTTGAGGCTTTCCAGCGGACAGCTTCTTAATTCGGAATTTGAAACTGTATGATCTGTTATTAAATCTGCGCAACATAGAACATACAGACCACAATCATAGCCGTTATTCTGTTGCTGAATATCAACCTCAAAATAGTTTCCCGAGTCTTTACTGCAAAAGTAATCGGTAATATTTTTTGCAAAGTTTTTTCCTACCACAGAATTAAAACCTTTGGAGGAATCGAAATGGAAACATGTTTTTTCTGGCGCAGAATATACAAGCAAACTCCAATGTGTGCCACCGGCGTTTTCTCTGCTATCACAATTATTTAAGGGGAAAAATACAAAAGAATTTGATTTTACGTTTATTGATTCTAGCAGCATCTCATATTCCGACAACGCCGTGAGTTTCAATAGCTGAGTCAATTCTGGACTCACATATAGTAAATCTCTTTTAGGATTAGAATTGCCAGCCTTCTTGTCCAGGTATTCAAAGTAGAATCCAATAATTGTATCATTAAGCCAGTATGGTCCTTGCAATAAATGCAAGTCAGAATTCCGTAGAAGACTGTCGTGATAATTTAATACAATTTCATTATGGTTTTTAATTTTTTTAGACATCTTGAGAGTACTGCTGAAGTATTAAAACTTTTACCTATAATAGATTGCGGTTGCGTATATGATTTTGTAGTTAAATTGTGAACAGTGAAATCATTTATATTACCAAGTTTTAATACCGCCTTTTGCGGTTTTGGAGGTTTTAGGTGACTCGTATCAATTTTTAGATTTTAGGTCAAATTAGATTAGGTTAGGGCATTGATTTATTATAACTTTATCAGACTAATATTATAATATAGTTCCACGGAAACTGAAATGAGTGTCAATCTATCACCAGCATCTCCTCTTATCTCGATTCTGTAGGATTAATGCTTGCACGAATTCTTGACAGAATAATCAATCAAAACTCAAAACATGGTGACGTTCGTTTGTTGTCATGTGGACAATTGACTGTTGACGATAGCATAGTACCGTTGAGTGTAGAAGGGTATAGAGGTGCGGACGGCGTGGTGGGGGTATGCTTATGTACTTTTCCATATATACAAGAGCTTTGCCTCCCTACTCGGAGATGGCGCCCACAAATTTTGCTCCATTTTACGCACACATGAGAGACCGTCGTGTATATGAGACCCGACACATGCGACCGGCTCACCGCTGAGCCGAGCTTCCCTCCCAACCGCTTGGTGCGCCACCGGCGTGCTCAGTTGGCCGCCCGCCACATGGAGCGCCACGGTCGCTTACCAACACATGCAACAATTACGCGTAAACGCCATACAATACATCCAATCTTTTCACCGACGACGGTGCTTTAAATTCGTCACTGCTAACTGCTTGGAAAAATCTAATGTAAGATGATTCTACTCCGGCGCGGCGCGGCGGCCCGCGTTCAAAATTGGCATGCGGATCAATTGAAAAATCGATAACTCGGTTATTATTGATCCTGCAACTAAATTTCTTGTCTCATTTTACGCGGAAAAACTTCAAGTTTTTCATTGTAAAATGAAAAGACGCAAAAAATATTAACATTTTAATTGTTTATTCGCCAAAAACTGGAAAATTCCAAATTTCCGCTCCATAATATTGCAGCTGAAATTATCAAAAAAATTCCCCGCAGTGATGAATTGCGATAACGATGCAGATTGCAATAATTCGCACGACTCGCAGTCTCGCAGGTTCACTACCATAAATTGATGAAGAAAATGTAGTAACATGCATTGTCGAATAATTCGTTCACAATGATTATCTTGAAGAATGATGTCGGGATGCTTGTATCACTAGAGCCCCCTCGCCTCTCACAATAGAATTATTGTAAACAATAATAACTGTTAATAGTACATGAGGGATTTCACGTGGAGCGGGTCACTATAATAGGGCTTCGTTACCTTTGATTTCACTTCTCTTTTAGTCATTTTTTGTGCGCAATTTTTTTTATGGTAAAATTTTACAGATTATCTTCAAAATGTCAATTTATCGTTAAATAAATCTTCAAAAATATAATTATTCTCGCGTATGCTACGGTCAATGAAAATCTAATTTGGACGTTACTATGAAAATATTGAAATCTAAATGTTTTTCGCTTTTCATTCCGTTTCATTATTTAATATAAATAAAATACTCGCAATCTGTGATGATAATCCTTTTCTATATCTGCAGCGTTCAAACAATGTATTGTGTTTACGAAAATACTGAAATCAATGCAATTGGTAACAACATTGTATGGGGATTATGGATGGGTGGTGTCGTCCCCCGTCCACCTATCGCGACGTTGCTCACACGCTTTCGTGACAATAATATCCTTGCACGATTGAACGCAAGACGTAGTCCAGCCGAGTAAGCATTGACTCCTATTATTTTTGAGAACAGGTTCGACGATTTTTTTGTAGGTAGATTTGACCTCGACCAAGAAGCCCGTGATTCGGCCTGTATATAGAATTGACAGAATTGACATTATTTTTTAAATAAAATTATTTTTTCTCAGTTTTCGGAAAAAAAAATTGACGAAAATAAAAAACTCATGACATATTCCGATTGCTGAGAAAAAAATTATTAGGTTTAAAAAAAAAATCCTACGATAATTTTTGCCGGAGATATTCTTTTAACGACTGCCGTTCGACCGCCCGCTCTCGTATGCCCCCCACCGCGTCGCCGCGCCATCGTTTGACGTTGCAGCGCCGCTGGAATACGACGCCTCGCGTTTGCCTTGATTCACTAATTAATTTTGACAAAAATAGAGCTCAAATCTGAATTAAAGAATTCATGGTTGACCCTTGAGGTATGGACGAGATATAGTATTCTTTTCAAACCTTAATATTATTAACATTGATAATAAATCGCAAATTAGTAAGACAAGTGTAACTCCGGTTCTAATAAAGATGAAGAGGTTTTTTTTCAAATTTCCGTCCCAAAAACAGGAATAACAATATTAAACAATTTTTTTCGTAAGTCAACAATTTCACCATTAATCGTATTTGTTAAGTAAGAAAATTTTATTTACTTTTTTCTCGACCTTTGTCGATGGAAATTTTTATTTTTTTATCGCATTAATTATCTCCATATCTGTAACTACTACGAGAATTCTTTTTTATGCTGTAACCCCATTGGCTCCGATTCTATTGGTACCCAACGTTTTTTTTCGAGAATCATTATTTGTTGCCATAATATACAAGATAATCGAATAATTTTTGGACTGAGGCTAAACTAACAAACATTTTTTGAATTAACATTTTTTTTTTCTTAAACATGAGGATGAGACCTACAACTTTTATATTAAACATTTTTTCCTCACGCACATAACAAAAAGATAAAAAATAAAAATTGCGATTTTTTTTCTCTAACATTATTATAAACAATGTTCTGTCAATTCTATATACAGGCCAAATCACGGGCTTCTTGGTCGAGGTCAAATCTACCTTCAAAAAAATCGGCGAACTTCTCAAAAATAATAGGAGTCAATGCTTACTCGGCTGGACTACGTCTCGCGTTCAATCGTGCAAGCATATTATTGTCACGAAAGCGTGTGAGCAACGTCGCGGTAGGTGGACGGGGGACGATACCACCCATCCACAATCCCCTTACAATGTTGTTACCAATTGCATTGATTTCAGTATCCTCGAAAACACAATACATTGTTTGAACGCTGCAGATATAGAAAAGGATTATCATCACAGATTGCGAGTATTGTATTTATATTGAATAATGAAACGGAATGAAAAGCGAAAAACATTTAGATTTCAATATGTATATAGTAACGTCCAAATTAGATTTTCATTGGTCGTAGCATACGCGAGAATAATTATATTTTTGAAGATTTATTTTACGATAAATTGAAATTTTGAAGATAATCTGTAAAATTTTACCATAAAAAAAATTGCGCACAAAAAATGACTAAAAGAGAAGTGAAATCAAAGGTGACGCGAAGCCCTATTATAGTGACCCGCTCCACGTGAAATCCCTCATGTACTATTAATAGTTATTATTGTTTATAATAATTCTATTGTGAAAGGCGAGGAGGCTCAAGTGATACAAGCATCCCGACATCATTCTTCAAGATAATCATTATGAACGAATTATTCGACAATGCATGCTACTACATTTTCTTCATCAATTCATGGTAGTGAACCTGCGAGACTGCGAGTCGTGCGAATTATTGCAATCTGCATCGTTATCGCAATTCATCTCTGTGGGGAATTTTTGATAATTCCAGCTGCAATATTATGGAGCGGAAATTCTGAATTTTCCAGTTTTTGGCGAATAAACAATTAAAATGTTAATATTTTTTGCGTCTTTTCATTTTACAATGAAAAACTTGAAGTTTTTCCGCGTAAAATGAGACAAGAAATTTAGTTGCAGGATCAATAATAACCGAGTTATCGATTTTTCAATTGATCCGCATGCCAATTTTGAACGCGGGCCGCCGCGCCGCGCCGGAGTAGAATCATCTTACATTAGATTTTTCCAAGCAGTTAGCAGTGACGAATTTAAAGCACCGTCGTCGGTGAAAAGATTGGATGTATTGTATGGCGTTTACGCGTAATTGTTGCATGTGTTGGTAAGCGACCGTGGCGCTCCATGTGGCGGGCGGCCAACTGAGCACGCCGGTGGCGCACCAAGCGGTTGGGAGGGAAGCTCGGCTCATCGGTGAGCCGGTCGCATGTGTCGGGTCTCATATACACGACGGTCTCTCATGTGTGCGTAAAATGGAGCAAAATTTGTGGGCGCCATCTCCGAGTAGGGAGGCAAAGCTCTTGTATATAAGGAAAAGTACATAAGCATACCCCCACCACGCCGTCCGCACCTCTATACCCTTCTACACTCAACGATAGTACGGGCGTTGAGTGTCTTCTACACTCAACGGTACGTGAGCCATGGGAGCATTTCTTTGCCTATTCACGCATGCGTCAGCACGCGCAGCATTGTGATGTAAATATAACCTACTCGGTTCTTCGTGCCACGTATTACATATAACTCACATTCGGTTGCAAAATATAAACAATAATTTAGCTCGAAAATTTTAGTGAATTCCTCAGTTAATAAAAAATAGCAGTATGGTAAAAAAGTGCGTATTTGCGTAATATAGGTATAATACGTACTCACTGCGCATGCTTCGGTAGCAAAGAATACCGACGTACTATCGTTGATTGTAGAAGGGTACCCCCTTCACACTCAACGGTACTATTTGCCCCGTTGGTACTCTTATATCATTATCAAATACGACGTTGACCTTGGTATGACCGTGACCATCGGCCGGTTACACCTAACTATAAGCAACCAAACTCTCGCGCTAGTGTTGAGGATTGCGTTCCGAAGGCAACGAATTGTAATTTGAATATAATGTGTACAGTTGAACCTCGCTAACTCCAATCTCAGGGGAATAGCTAATAGGTGTGTTCTTCTCAGCTACACTTTTACACTTTTGTTACTCTTTCTTACACTCGACCAATTGGAGGGATCCTAGGTGTGTATTCTTTCAGGTCGTTTCATAAATCGCTTCGAGTTGTAGAGGTCAGGGTATTGGAACTTTGTTATAGAGGTAGTCTTTGACTTATAGGAGGCAGGTTCCTTTAAATTCGGGTTGCAGAGGTAAAATAGTGGCCTTTGATGCATCCGACAACTTCGAGTTATTCTCTGTTTATTCCTCAAAAAACGGAGGCTTTTGCAGGGGAATGGATTCAATGTCAGATTTATAGAGGTTTTCGAGTTACGAGGTTCGACTGTATCACATAGATACGAAGAATTCACAGGTTTAATATTTTTTGTCATAAAATTAGAAGTTTTTCTTACAATATTGACTCAGTATGTATGTACACACACGAATACATTTTTATTCGAGCTCCGCATACTACAGTGGAAATATTTCAACATCTGCGGCAAGGCCAATAGCCCACGTCTATTAAATTATGATAATTCATAATCATATACATTTCAGGGGATTCCTGCTTCAAATTGAACGAACAAAATTATTCAGACTAATTTTTTTGAGCCTACGCGGCAATCTCTTCTCATTAAATTAGTAACGAATGGTCATTCGATATAATAATTTATTTTGAAATTCTTAGCCCGCCTAAAATCCTTGCAGGCTGCAACCAGCATGACATGGATTTTCTGGACCTGCGCAGAAACATGTTGCAATAAACTAATCAGTTTTTCATTCGTTTCCTCTCCGTGTAACGTTACACAGTATCAAATTACCATACCTATTCGGATAAGCCCAAGTACATAACGAGCAAGAATTATACGTATTTTTTTTATCTACAAATGCATTGTGTTGATTGTTGATAAGAAATTGAAGGATAATGTCCGACCGTTTTCCCGGCAGATGAACTTATAGCGCCAATATCGGCATGTGAATGTGACTGTGTAGATTTGAAGAATGACAGTTCGGCAAATCTGTCCACAATTGCCCGCCACAAATATACCAATAAGTTGTTACAATTCTTAGCATTACTAGACTGACAGACTCAAACAATGTGAATACATTTTATTTTTGATTTTCCGATGTAAGTAATACACGAACACGCATCGTTTCTCGACACACATCTTAGCTCTGTATAAACAATCGCCAATAGTCCGTAAACAAATAAGTGGCAGGTGCAATGGAGGTAGACAAAAGTTGGATACTAGAGTCCAAACTCGGTACAGGCGGCTTTGGGATTGTTCAACTCTGGAAAAATACATTCAATGGTGAAAAAATAGGTATGATACAGCTATTGTTCTCAATGAAGTCATTTATTATATTCTAACAATGATCCCTAGTAGCGTTGCCTTAATTCGATAAAATTTGAGAAGACTGTGTGGCGAGTCTTTTTACAGAGCCAATGCAGAATCTTCATAGGCAGTGGCTCCTTGCCATCTGACAACAGACTTATGCGAAATTTCGAACAATGCAGATTCTGATGTCAGACCCGCACGCAAATGTGGAAGTAGACACGCCGTGTCTGCGGCTGCAGCTTGCAGGCAAACTGCACTGATTTTGCTACTAGGGATAATGTTACTTTTGTTACAATATGGATTTCTGGAAACAATGTTACAGTCAATTGTTGTGATATGCATGTACAGATTTTGAAAATTGAATTTCTAATGAGAATTCACTGATTTATAGCGATAAAAATATGTAAACCTGGCACTGCTCAATTAAATCCAAGACAAAACGAAAGATGGATCGACGAGATAAGCATCATGAGTAAACTAAACCACCCAAATATTGTCAGCTCAAAACCATTACCAGATGAGATCAAAAATAATAATTATCCTTCATCGCCTGTTCTATGCATGGAATATTGCAGAAGAGGAGATTTAAGACGTGTATGTTTCAGTTTATTAAATCTCTCCTCGTAACAACATGAAGAGAAACTTGTTTCGATTATGGAATATTGTTATCAATTTTAGCATACTGTTATCGTTATCAGGAAATGGAGCTGATTGATTGATAAATTTATCTTTCTTCTCCATATTTCTAGCTGCTCAATGAGACCGAGAATTGTTGCGGCTTGAAAGAGCCAGTGGCTATACAGATAATGAAAGATATTTCAGGAGCTGTAGAATTCCTCCATTCTCGTAAATTAACTCACAGAGACTTGAAGCCTGAGAATGTAGTATTGCAACAACTAAATGACAAGGTAGCTCAGACTTGGACTGTTTCCTCCCTGAAGGCAGATTATTGCTTTTTATTACAAGATTAAGCTGCCTTTAATGAGATGACAATGGGATTTTTCAATTCCTTTCTAATGAACAGGTCGTCTACAAATTAATAGATCTTGGTTACGCCAAGGAACTGGGTCATGATAGTGTCTATGCTTCAATTGTTGGAACGTTAAATTATGTCGCTCCAGAATTATTGTGGAAACAGAAATATACCTGCTCGGTCGATTACTGGAGCCTGGGAATTTTATTCTACGAAATTATTACTGGCTCTAGACCCTTTTTACCCGAAGAGCGAAACGCTATAATGTGGTAAAATTGAAAGTTCATAGTTTACAAAATTCCTCTCTGGCATACAGATTTCTACTTCAAACATAGCGACATTTACCTGATTTGAATCGATGTTAAACTTTATTCCTCCTATACGACTTATTATTGGTATTCTGAATTTAGACAAAGATGTGATACTTGTTGAGTAAATCAGAAAAGTTTTACGTATTTCAGAGCAGGCAGAATAAACTTTATCAATTGAGACTCTTGACAGGCATAGAAATGTTGATGACTGAAACGGAATTAATATATATTTTTTCTCCACCCTGGGAAATGGAAAAATATGATCAGATACTCTAAAATCTTATTGTTTTGTCTACCTCTAGGAGGAAACACGTTGAAAAAAAGTCATACGCAGATATTTGCGCAGAGTATGTTAATGGTGTCGTAGTATTTAAACAGAATATTCAAGATCCGACACATATATCACCGTAAGATAATGCAATAGTATGAATTTTTACTCTGAAAAGACTGTCTCTTAATGTACAATCAGTATATTTCTTAAGATGAATTAAGATGATTGATTATTTAGATTTGATATTCTTATATATTCTCATCAGATGTATCAGAGAAGCGTTGGTAGAATGGTTCAGAACCGTATTGCAATGGGACGCAAAGAAACGAGGAAGAGAACGTCGCGAGAATGGGATTGACGAAATTATTGTTTTTAAAATGTTAAAGCGAATTTTATCGAAAAAGGTACATTTAAAACACAAAAAATCAAGATAATAAGAAAGATGATCATTATTTATCAATGATATTGATTTTTTTTGTTTGATGTACAGTTAGTTCATGTCTTCTGTGTATCTCAGTATCAAAAGTACAGTTATCTAGTCGAGGACACTACAAATCTAAATATTCTGCAATCACTGATCGACAAAGATACTCAAATAGATATATCTTGTCAAGAACTGATTAATAATGATGGTGTTGTTATCAATAATAATATTATTTTAGAAGTAAGTATTTGAGTCCTAGAATTATAAAATAATTCAAATTCTTTGTATGGATCACATCATGGAATTTCATTAAAAATAGAAAATGCAGTTCTCAATGTTTTTTCTTTGGATTTGGAAATAATATTAATCTTTCACTTGCCACTGCTTGTTTAGAGATTTATCTTCTTAGTGATTATAGATATATAATCTTGAAATTTTTTGTTTTCTCCAGGATACATTTCTAACGCTTTTCAGAAAAGAAGGTATGACACAGCTGGCTAATATATCTGCGTTGGAACTGCCTCCTATTCTTGGTAAAATGGTGGAAATGCCAAAAGCTGAACTGAGCCGTCATGAATTAAAGCGTTGCTATGCTGCAGCAATCTTTTTTGTGAAAAAAGAATGTGAGCTTTTCGGATATTATATAATGGCCTTGAGTATGAAAATGTTAGTAATATCTGTCTGTAATCTTCGGAAATCTCGACCCAATTGATTCCGAATTCTTGTAATGTTTTCTACCATTTCTACAACAAAACTTTTTGTTTGTAGAGATCTAATAAACTCAAGATTTGATAAACTATTGTCAAAAAATTGTGAAATGATATCTGAAATTGATTTGCTCAATAAAGAATCTTGTTCAATGAGCGAGCTACTACATAGCGATATAATAAACGGGCACAGTGGTTGGCAAATGGAGATTCAAAATACGATGGAGAAACTAGAGAATCTGTCAGAGACAGTAAATGATCTAAAATCAAAGTGTCATCAATTTTTACGAATAAGAGACACGCTAAGAGACTTTGCGAATGTTGATTGGATGACCGAGTATGAAGAATTGTAAGTCACGGTGAAATTATTCATGCTATGAAAGTATAGCCACATGTTTTTTCTGCACTAATGAAGAATGAATACCTACAGATGAATCTTTCATATAACGTATTTTGATATTTCAGTTTAGAGAATGTACAAGATATTGTGGAAAACTGTAAGACTCCACCTTCCAAACAGACTTATCAACCAATTTGCATGGCTAGACAGATAGTCAGATTTCTGAAATTGCGACGAACGCAAATGAAGAATGCAAAACTTGGAAAGATCGAAAGGTATAATACGATATTATTTAAAGTTTTTCTTTTTTCTATCATTACTGAAAATGTTGGAACAAATCTTTACGTCATCTTTGTCACAAAAAGTGAGTACTATAATCTTGGATTAAAGTTCCGAAACTTTCACATGTTGAAAACGCAGCTCTAAGAATTTCACATTCTAAATTTCAATCGATTCATAGTGTATGATTTGATTTTGCAGTCAAATTGGATTGATGACTACATCCCAGGCCAACAAAGAGCTTTTAAATCTTGAAAAGTTTGTTGATTCTGCAATCGCGTTGACTACAATACATAGGGAGGAGATATCCAATTTGTATAAGAAGTGGCAAAATGGAAGTCGAGCCGCATCTTTCGATATAAATGTGCAAAATGTGGACATTGAAATGCCGAGTGAAGATATTCAGTCGCTAGAATCTTCCACTCATAGTGCAGAAGAAATAGCTTCCCTAAGCAGCGACAGAGTGATATATGATAATCTGGTGATTCGTTATATGTGAGTAGTTTTGTTCGTTTAATGTTCCTGTAAAACAATTGGTGATAACGAGTTTTAATTCTAAGCTAACAAATCCAAGAACCAGACTAGATATTTGCCTCTTAAATTTATAAAAGAATTAGTAAATTTCACATAGGAATTGCAGTAATTTATTTTAATAAAATTGAAATTGTATTATCGTCATACGTATGTTTGTATCATTTTTACAGGATGCACGATGTTATATCTAACACGTTTGACACATTTTTACAAGCAATGAATCTCGATTCGTAATTAGGGAGTTGAAATCGAAGATGCCATGAAAAAAAATCAAGATAAATGTGAAGTCTATAATAACTAGATGCAATGAAATTAAGTGTATAAATTTATGTTACTTACACGTAAATATTTTATTACTGTTTCCTTCATAAAGTTGATAAATAATCGGATGTATGAAGAATATTATATTTTATAAATCTATTGTTTATGGATTTAGATTTTATATGAGCATGAACGTTTTTTAACAAAAAACTATATCAGGTATAATATTTTTTCACGCAATCAAATATCACGTATTTGTTTAGTATCTCAATAAACCATATACCAAAAAAATTATGTAGTACTGTACATTTAATGAATTGGAAATTAGTGCTTCCGAGGTAGGTAATGTCTCACACCCCATTTGATATTCGCATTTTTGTCTGTTTTGACAAATGTGTAAACTGGTCCTTCCAAATCACCAAATTTTGCACGTACATGTCTTGGAACATCACTGCGCGCTATTTGAAAAAAAATCATATGAGAATTAGTGATTTAAAAAATTACTTTAATATCCAATTTTCTCTTTTCCAAAATTGTATCAATTCTCTTTAGATATATTTTTCATTGGTACTGCCATATACAAATTATACTAGGAATTTGTTTTTTTCTTCAATTTTTGTCTCCAAATAATTGCTTTACTTACGAATTCTCGTCGAATATGCGATACTGGTTAAAAAAATCGTAGAACAAGTGAGGAGAATCTGAAACAAAGTTCGGAAATGAATGTATAAAAAAAAATAAATAAATGAAATTCAGGATCAACCGAGTTACGCATGTATTTCAGTTACGTATGTATGTACAACCGTTGTACAACTCACCAAACGCAGAAGATCCATTTTGATATTCCAATCTAAAATTCAAACAGCTTTAGCAGATGGCTGTGGGTCCAGTTTGGCTGACATGAACTAACTGACCATATTATCAGACCTCGCCGATTCAACAGAAAGTGTCACGATTCAATGAATAAGAAGTTCATCCATCTTCTTATTTCACTTTCAATTCGCACCAAATTTTTTGTGTCATAGTTTCGAATGACCGACTAGAAAACAGTTCTCCTTCAGTTTTCTTCATGATGTAATGATCAAATCAGAAAATTAGATACAATTTTTGGGATGATATCTTTAAGGATAAAATTTCTTTTGAACGACGTTTGAACATACAGATATTTTCATTTTATTACAAAGTTGTGCACACATAGTTTCCTAAAGTAATGATAATAAATCAATTAACAATGATAAAATAAATATTTGCTAAATCCTTTCCCATAATGTGGGAAAATTTGTATGTATTCCCTTGTTGTTGTATGATAATATCTTCGCAAAATACATACAGCAACAACAGTGAAATTTGATTCAATTAATATACAAGAGTCCCATGTGATTGAAACTTGAGTAAAAAATATTATATATTTCCGTAACTTTATTTAAGGTGATGCATTCTGCTAGCGGCTGATTTCATCCAAATTTTTATGTGTTTTTATTTCTATCTATTGATGATTAGAATAATGATAATAATAATGAGTGGAACAAATATAATCAGAAATTCCCATACAGAAGTTATCAAATGTTTTAAATTCCATCTTCTTCATAAGAAAGAGCACTTCAATTTACACGAACAACAATACTATACAAATAATAAATAAAAAGTTGAACCATAGTCAGCGATCTAATTATTTCATTAATTGACTTTGTTGTTACTTATATTTGAATTTCTCGAATTTTCTACACAGGGGAAGTCAAATTTTAATGCATATTTTTTTCGACGTTTTTTGACACATTTTTAATAACGTAAAACAGTGATGAACATTTTTTAAACTTCTACTTAGCCTCTAGATTCTTTTAAAAATTGTAAAAGAAAATTCTAAGTATGAGTAATGATTTCCATTAGAACCCAAGTTTGTTATCCAAAATTCGAGTATAATGCATGTTTGGTTCTCAATTTCGGAAAAACAAACAAGGGGTAAGGTTCTTCAATTTATACTGTTTAATATAGCATAGTTGTTACTCAACATTACGGGGCTTTTAGATTCAAATCTGAAAAAAGACGCTAATGCATCCCCTCAATTTATCAGTGTAATGAAAATAATGGAGGAGGAGGGCTCTGAGTTTATTCATTGTCACTGATATCTTCATCGGTAGTAAATTCGGAATGTTCATCAACAGCATCAAGATCTTCTGCTGTTTCTTCGTCAGATATTTCCCATTGTGGATGCTCTGTGGGTACTTCTGGTGCTTCTTTTACATCCAACTGTGATTGAAAATATAATTTATAAACGTGAGGAGAAATTTTACCCATTTTCATGAAGGGATTCAATCTAAGAATAGAAAGTTACGAACCTTAATATCCTGTGCTTGATCAAACCCGATGTAAGAATCGCTACGCAGGCATACGGTAAAGGTATAAAGACCTGGCCAGCGGGGTGCTGTAAACCGCAGTTGAACTTCTTCGAAATTTGCTAACGACGTAATATGCACAGGTGCAGTAAGCAAAGTATGACTCTTTCTATCGCAGATGTATGCCCACCAATATTCCTGTTTAGATTCTGGAAACAGAGGGCAATGGACTTCATGCGAAAGCTTGCTTCTTCCTTCCAGGATCTTTTCGCGCTTTGAAATCCTTTGCTGAAACCTGATGGAACAAAATAAGGCTTCAATGATCTTAAATTTTATCCAATTTAAGTAATTTTTTTCGCAAATGATATTTATTCGTGCAGTATCTGGAGAATTAACTAAAATTTATCATACAGTGAATAAAATTCACCTTTCCCATTCCGTGTCATCGTCATCAACAGCAGAGTCTTTTTTATCATGAGAACTTTCTTCTTCGTCACTTCTGTCGGTTTCCATTTCAGTGTCGCTGACATCTGAACCACCGTCTTTGCTTGGATCTTTATCTACTTTAGTTTCATCTTTCCTCCTAGAATTTGGTGTACTAGTTTGTTGAGTAGAACCAGTAGTAGTAGCTTGAGTTTGAACTGGAGCGGGTTTTGGTGCTGGTGCTTTCTTGTTCGATCCCTTCTTGTTCGATTTTTTGGGACCCTTTCTTTGCCTCACCCATGCGGGTTTCTTAACAGTTTGATTTTCCTCTTCTACGACCTCTTCATTCCCTTCACCAGCAGCACCGGACTTACTATCGTCAATTATTGTCTGTTCCTTCACAGTATTATCTCCAAATAAGTGCTTCATATCTTTGCGCGTCAGAGATACAGTCACAGTAACTATCGCACCAGCAGTATAAACTGTCGGGTTCTCATCATCGATAACTAAAATTATTAAAAGAATAATTAACTGACGAATAAATGCATTGCATATTGAATTGATGTTGATCACAAACCTTCAGAACGAACTTTGAATTCAATGTACGGCATACTACCAAGAACCTTCATTATATCTTCGTATTGACTGTCGGTCAAAGCTCGGAGAATTTGTCTTCTCTCTTCTCCCTTCAACTGTGCAAGTTGTTGAAGACTTTTTATCTGACGCTGATATTCAAAACGGAGAAAAAAAAAATAGTTTGAACAATTAGATATTTAAAATTCAATCAACCATTTGTATAATACACGAAATTTTTTTGGAATCTAGTACCTTTTTGGCGAGGAAGTACTTGAGATTATCGTCAGTGATGTGGGGCAATTGGAGTAGAGGATTCCTGAACTCCCAGAATCCTTGTACAATCATGGGACACAATTTCATACAGTTTTCGATAGTTTCAATGCTAGGCAATCGTTGAACTGGGAAAAGAGATTCATAATAATGATGATAAGGATTCGAGTTTTGTTGTGAACATTTAGATTTGAATGATCCTCGTTTTATACTTACTACGTCTAGCGTAAGCGAGCAATATTAATTGATTAACGCAAGTAACCATTTCTTGTATGAGGTAAGGGCACTTTTTAACAATATATTGCCGATCTTTTTCTAATGTTTCTGGATTCAATGGTATCCTAGATAAATGGGCATGTAGTAACGCTCTCGCTTTTAACGAGTAAACGTAACATAATGGTCGCTCTTTATTCTTTGCACCCAAATTACTGATCTGTTTAATCAGCTGTAAGAATTTGAAACTCGTTGAGCTAAGTAGAGAATCTAGATACATAATCCCAAATTCATCAATTCACTTTAATAAAACTTACCGCAGGAACTTCCTCGTTGTCACCAGGCCTTTCTGTAATTTCATTATTACGCCCTTTGAAAAATTCATAGGACGCAGCCAATATCATTATAACTCTTTTTAAAGTCATGGAAGGAGTTTTGTGGAAGAAATAATAATACAGTTGTGTCGTATCCAAAAGTACCTGAGAATTAGAATTTGAATTCAATGAAGAAACTTATTTTGGTTCAGACTTGATTTTGTCCAATATCTTCACAGAGGCAGAACAAATCATTAATTTGTGGCCGCATTAAATCGAAATCAATTATATGGCAACAACAAAAAATATATTTACCTGGTCACCAGAATATCGGATACTCCGGTACCACCACATACCAACTACGGTTGGCAGTGCGACCATAAAAACTAGAGCATATAATCCTAGAACCCAAACAGAGTTTTCTTTTTCTACAATCCACGAGGGTAGAGCAATTCCAAAACTCATGGCTCCCGGACCATCTGGATTTCCATATTTTTCCCAATTTTTTCTCGCCTCGTCATCAGTCAGTGCCTGATAAGCTGTAAGAAGATTAGAGATAGTAGACCTTTATTTCCAAACAAGAAATATTGATAGAAGAAATGTATGTTAAGATACCTTTTGTTAATTTCATGAATGCTTTCTCATTTCCAGTCTCTTTGTCGGGATGAAGAATCAGAGATAATTTTCTGTAAGCTTTCTTAATTTCGGCTTGTGATGATCCCTGGAAAAAATGTATCAAAACTAATTAAATTTTATGAACTTTGAACGTTTTAACACGTAGTTTGAAAAAAAATTCAATAATATTCTTACCGATGGAACTCCCAATATTTCAAACGGGTCAAAGTTTGCCATTTCATAATCAAATTGGGAAACTTTATATGCAAGTAGTATAAGTATAGCCCAACCAAGGATGATAAGGAATTTTCTGTAAGGATTAATTGAATTTAACTATATATTTTGATAATTCATAGTTCATGTACAATAATGAGCATAAAATTGTAATCCTACATGAGTAAAGCTTTGGTTTCTTTCCACGGTTCGCTTGATTGTAAAATAGTTTTTTTCTTCTTACAACCCTCGCACTGACATTCCTTTGACACAAGTTCAGGATCTATTCAGAACACATACAACAAAGTACAGTTAGAAAAAAAGACGGCTATAAATGGGTCAGTGAAATTTGTAAGCCTGTGTTTACGACACAAAAATATTTTTGACATCCATTCAATTCATATTTTTTCCACAACATTTATGTTCAGTAATGAATTGGGCATTACGAAAAATACTATTAGCGGTTTCACCACTGAAACGTATCAAAATATGCAATTATTGCTAATATTTTTCTGAAAAACTATTACACAAATAAAAAATAGCATTCTTCGGGAAATTTAGGTGGGAAAACAACTGATATTATTTTTCATGATGACTGGGGTTCATCCGGATGGAAACTCATATCCTTATTTCTATTTGTATGACTCAGGAAAATCAGTTTTTGAATTCTGGAAACCTTATCTCATTCGTTGCATTTAATTAGAACTACAATATTTTATACCATTCCTACGAAAAATGAATCCGCGGACGTTTGTACACAAAGTAAGACAATAATTTTATATTTAATAAATCTACCGAATTTCGTATACCTATTTAAAGCATTTCATATTGCGGTGAGAAAAATAACTCGTTTAACTTGTCTTCACATATTTTATGATCAGGTCGTTAGCCTTTGACTGATAATAATCCATTGACACCTGCTTACGAATGTGAAATTTTCATACAGGTGGTAGAGAATCATTAGATTGACTTGAAACGATATAGGCGTTTGAACATGATGGCAAAAGCCGGAATGATTTTGGGAGATCGTAATATAAATCAAGGCGATCTGATGCGAACTTAATGAGACTAAGATTTTTACGTAGAGTATGAGATTCCAGATAAAAATTCTAACCTGAATAAAGATTATAATTGATATTCTAACCTTGTTTTGGCCGACGTGGCCACAGATAGTAGGTCCCAGGTATGAGCAGTAGAGCCAAAAATGATAAAAGGAAGTAAAAAAATGTCCCGCCACTTTCATCGTACTGAAATTTTTGACCACTCATGTTTATTTATTTTATTTTGTATTTTCTTAATCAATTCTTATTTTATCACTCTGATTTCTTGATAAATATATTTGTATTTATCTATTTTTATAATAATATCTATTCGCAATGCCATAGAGCAGAGGTTATGTACGATCGTCTTCCGACCCGTTGCATTTACGGACGGCGATTAATCGAGATGACACGATCGCATCAGCGCGTTGAGCAACGCGGCTGCCAACTCATCGAAAAAAAGTACTATTTGATAACACTGCTGCCAATTTTTCTTTTCTTTTCTGTGGCTGTCCTGATTTGTCCGAATTTTTCAACTTGATGTATTCACATTCACGATTCTGAACTTCAGCTACATTCACCTCGTGGAATCGAGGTTGAACGAGGTTACACCAAGAAGTGTGTTGAGCTCGTTTGACCGTTTCTTCAATTTTTATTTTCATCAATCATCAATTAATACTATAAAGTTTCACAAAGATATGTATTACTCATCCATTCGACGTGACTTGCGCTTCTAGCAGAAATAAATCATCCTCGAAAACAATGAATGTTAAATGCTGTATTTGTCACGAGCTATTCATACCGTCGGACGATGTATCCTTCACCCCGTGTGGACATTTCTTTCATTTTCAATGCGTTTTAAATTGGCTGGAAAGGTATGAATCTTCGCAATAAATAATTACCCTTCGTGCATATATTTCATTCGAAACACTTTATGCAACTCAACCTACAGACACAGCGATAAATATTTTATCCTTTGTACTCGCCAATTAATTTGAATTCAAATATCGAGGTTTTCTTTACGCATTTTGTTTACATCTGCATAACGATCACATTTCATCAGAGAAATTGATCTTCGTATGTGTTTAGGAATATTGATAACATTTTCAATCTGTAGAATTCAGTTGAAGAATTTCTTTGGACGATATTCCATCCCCGCGATTTAATCGTTCTGCTATCAATTTCTTTTTCCAAATCATTGTCACTTCTAGGTCCAAAACTTGCCCACAATGTCGAACGAAGGTGACAGAGAAGCATGTTCACAGAGCTTACTTCAATTTTGCAAATACAGACGAAAACGAGGTTGATACTACGGTGCTAACGAGTAAAATCGACAGTTTGAATTTTCAAATATTATTGAAAAATACGGACCTAAAAACTTGCGGAGAAAATAATGAGTTGTTGAAGAAACAGGCGGCAGGACTTAGAGCAGAAGTTAGAAAACTTGAAGTCGAAATTGACAAACATAGATCTGCGATTTATGCTTTCAAGGAACAAGTTAAATACCTGAAACAATCTAGCTCAGATTCAGATGCGGCTAAACAAGAAGTTATTAGATTGAGAAAACAAATCCAACAATATAAAAAGTCAGTGTTCATTTTCTTTTTATCTTTTTTGAAATTCAAATGAACAATTTTTCATTATCAAGTTTCACTTGGAGAAAAATTTCTTTTCTTTCAATCCCAAGTTGGGCAAAAGTTAACCTGATGTTGATTAAACGTAATCATATGAGATTATAATTTTATCATTGCAGTATCGAAACGCTTATGAACAGCTCCCAGAATGAGGTAGAACAAATGCTAAGTGAAAATCAGGATCGAACATCATTGTGTACTTACGTTTGTGTTATGAAAAGGTATCTGTAACTATACAGCCGAATATATGAAACCAAGTATTATTGCAGAATTAGGTAGCAATTCCAATTTACTGAAATTCTCTGTAAAATAATGATTACAGAGAAATGGAAACCAGCGTGCAACGAAGGAGGGAATTAAGAGAAAAGATTAAAAAATTGGAGAGAGAAAGCTTTATGCTCAAATCTGAACGTGATAACCTGTTGCATCACGAAGCCAAATGCAGGTATAACATTCTGAAATATAAATTGATAATGTCTAGAAAACAAAAATTATGTGTTTTTACGGATAAAAATATTGTGGATTAGGCAGATAACTGGATGAATAATAATCTTATTGTACTAATTATCTTTCAGGCAAATGGAAGAAGACCTGGCTCATTGTGAGAATGAAAAGAAATCATTGAGGAAAAAACTACATGAACTCGAGGTTAAAATTAATTCTGAAGGAAAACCGTCCAGAGAAGATATTCACAGGTTTATTGCCGAAAGTCCAGCGCCAGAAAGAGTTAAAACTCTGAAACAACACGAGGAGACATATAATATTTCAGATTCTGATACTATGGTAATATTGATTTATTTATTTACATAATCTAGAATATACTAAGTTAATATGTTAAAAATGTATAAAATTATAATGGCTCATTATGAACTATTATTATATACAGTCTGTGGAAGCGATGTCACCAGAATTGAAGGTCAAAAGAAGAGCACCGTATCTACCAGTCAAGAATCAAGGCGCCTGCGGCTATTCAACGTTAAGTCAATTGAGATCACCGACCTCAAGTCTTTCGATTTTCTCAAAAAAACCAAGACTCACGGCGTCATCGAAGGTATGGATCGTGTTATTATAAATAAAACCTTTTTTATTCTATGCCAAAGTTTGAAGCTATACACAATTTTCTAACTTATTAAATAAAATAAATACAAAACTATTATTTTATTTTATGCAGCCAAATTTTGAACACTATTAAAACGACCAAATTATGATATTGACGATGTCAAATTTGTTTACAGACAGGAGAAGAGTCCAGTGATATGCATTACGATGGTTTTGGTGGTCATTCAAAGATCGATAGATTCCCAAGTCCGATTTTCGGTATGAAAACAAAAGTTTTGAAGAATAATTTAATGATAATAAAACCAAAGGGACGCAAGCTTACTGAGGGAAGCACAAAAAAGATAGACACCTTTTTTGGGGTTGTAGATTTAACATAGTTTTGTTATTGTTGATATTTAGTAATAATTTATTGTAATGAGTGAACGGATAAATATGCGGATTGAAACTTGTCAGTTGAGCCAACAGGAAGAGAAAAAAAAAAACCCAAAAAGCTCAGGCAACACTTCGTCTGTTTTTGTTTATTTTGTCGTGTAATTCTGCATGTACTATAATAATAATCATTAATACAAACAATAATATTTTTACCTGATTTTTCTATAAATTGTTGTCTTCTTCATTCATGATTCCTAACAATGGAAAATTTGACTTCTTTTTTTGCAGACAGAATACATAAGAAGAAAAGTGCTGCTTCGTAAACAGTAGAATTATATTTGAAATTAATTATAATCCCGCCAACAATGGAATCTGGCGTTAAATTTTTTCTTCCAATTCGCGCCTCACTATAGGCAACCTAATAGCGTTTATGAATGCGATGCTCTGTGCTGCACCGTTGAGTGTAGACGAACGGCTGCACTGAGAGCAGTTTCCATAGTTTCCTGGTATTGTCATTGGTCAGTGACTAGGGGAACTGCTCTCAGTGCAGCGCGGAATATCGTCGAAAACGCTATCGATTCAAAAGAAAACATCCCCAGAATATCAACTGACAAAGTACGCTGTAAGATGGCACGACCTACCAAATTGAAAAATTGCGCTTTCAAAACAATTTTATGAATTAACTTTGCCGCGCATGATAAAAAAGTTAAGAACATTTCAAGGAATAAAGATATCCGTACAATAATTTATAATAATGCTGGTAATGCAAAAATATGAAAATTGATGAATTTCGGATTACGGAGCATATGAAAAACGATGCTTTCTTGTTTCTGTATACTCGCAATTCATCGCAGATTTTCGGCAAAATTATAACCGCCAAAGAATATGAGATAACATAAAATTTACAGTCCCCTCCCATGTCTAGAGGAATAGAAACAGAGAAAATAATTTAAAAAAATAAACAAATCGATAAAAGCTAGTCAAAATGGTGATGGGAAATCGGAATTTGTCTGAAAACCAAGCCACCTTTTATCCACCATCGCTAATGCCTGCATTTATGGGTGCCCATCCGCCAACTAAAGTTGGTGGCTCGTCTCACGAAGGTGGGGCAGTGAGCTACTTTCAGAACTACAGAAATGAAGCACTCTCTAGGTTTTCGGTCAGTCATTATGAAATCGTGAAGTAAAATTATGGAATGGCTACATCAAGATTCGTATATATCGAGGTACTAAATTGTAATTATATTGGTAAAAAGATGCCGCCTTATGAATGGGGACTGCAGAGCACCCCGTATAGTCCTAGGCCAGATTTGGTTGCCGCTTCCAAAGTGCGGGACCACAACAGATCTTTAACAGTTCCACGAAATAATATTACAACGATTGACGCAGGTCGAATGCAGGAGGTAGATGACCTGTACAAGGTAACAGTTTTCACCAGGAACACGCAAAGGCGCTGGAATTTTGTATTTAGTTTCCTTCTTTTAGCACACATTCGGCCTAATCAAAACGATTCTGGTCTTTTTGGACCGAGACTATAATCCGCAATAATTTGACAGATTTGAAAGATTCTATTTCCGCCTATGCAGGGTGTGCAAATGCATAGACAGCAGTACAAAGATCATACCGGAACTCTTCATCCGTTGAGCTTCTTCAAGGCTGACGATTACGCTTTCCAATGCTCCCCGGAACTGGTGCCATCTTATCTTTTCAAGTATCCAGAATCTTACACGGAATACAAACGGCCTTGTGTACTACCATTGACTTACGAGAGGTCTTCGAAGATCCCGTACATGCCCGAATTAGCATTGTCTGGAATTTATGCATCCGGAAATTGCATCGCCTACAAACGATAGATATATCTATATGGAATTCCATTCGCCTTTGGTCATGGGGCGACGGAATCTTAGAGAGCTGTAGTAAAACAGCGAATTATTACAAAACAAAATTTCTCACGCTCATTTCTTACATCGCTCTATCGATCTATAACTTTTTACGATAGGCACGAATAATAGTTACAGCCGATACCCATATATACCACCTAATCGTGTTTTTGTGCAAACTTTTTCCGAGCTGACGATAATCACGATGCGATATTTCTGTAGTGATAACTATAGCATGTAAAAAATAACGGTGATTATACGCTCATAAAGTGATATTTGTTGTAGTTCATGAGACCATTTTGGTTTGCAAAATGAAAAAAATAGTCAAATAATTTCCCGAGTGGCAGAAGCGGGAATTATTGCAAAAGTATTCGCATAGGTACACGCTGCAATGAACTCACAGATTTATACGTAGCATCCATCCCTATAATATACCCATACTATTGGGATTTATATTTGCTCAAGGTAATAATGTTTGCAACTGCGTTTCGGAATTATAATCCTCTCACATATTGTGGTGTTACCATTCATCATGCGGTGAAAAATTTACCGCTGATACCCGATTGTCTACTTCTGGTCGCACAAATTTCACATAAATAATTACTCATTGAGTCTGCATTACGCAGTTTAACCCACCGAGGTTACATGGACGCGAACAAAAACACCAAATTGGAACAAATAATTAACGATTTTGTAGAAGGCGGTATAAAAGAGTAAAGGAAAAGAGAATAATCCAATATTCTGAGTTGTACTTTTTATTCAAGATCACTCACATAGAACTTAGGTATCATGAGCATATTATGACTAGAACATGACATTTGAATACTTTTGGATATTTCTTATGGCGCTTAAAATAAAGTAACTCTCTATAATATAGATGCATAAACTATGTGTGTTTGATCACGTAAATTACATTCGGTCGTACGCGGGCGTATGGACCAGGTATCGCGGACACCGCAGCACATAGACATAGATATAGATATAGATACTCGGAATCTGCTTACACGAGTTCTCGTTCACCGGCAAATAACTATTAACATTAGTGAGTAATGATAGCTCGCGTACCTATAGGGGCTAGGGCATAAATCTGAAGGTATGTGCAAAGTCTGGCATTCTGGCCACGATATGGACGAACTCCTGGGGCGCAATACTTCCAGTATGGTCCATGTCCATCTCTTGAAGTACCTATACGCAAAAGCAACAGGCAAACAAAGCTGTTCATTCCAGAAATTTATCGGATCGAAAATTGGCCCGCCCTCGTCAATAGAGTGAGATTCAGCGCTCGAAGAGAGGAAATGTTCTATTTAAAATTTGTTATACTTCGGTAACGGAATTGCGATAAATCATAATTATTACCTAATTGGCACACTAATTCTTATACAAATTTATCCATATTGTATACACGTACCGCTTGAGCAACGTATTCGGAACTCCGATCATCCAGCCTGGGTTCATTGAACTCATTGGTACCATTAAGTCTTTGGACAGCGTTGATCAGGTCGTCGAGAGACAGCTGATTATCACCGTCGACATCTGTATTTGTAATTATTGTGTGTGATGAATAAAAAATATGAAAGAATCATATTACTCTACGGCTAACGATCCGGCGTAATGTGCAGGAAGTGATTATCGGCGAAGGATTACCAAAAATTTGAAATGCCCAGGCAGCTCTGACGTGCTCAGGGCAACGAGTTGAAAAGACGGAACATAGGTCAAGAGCATCTTCGAAACTGAGAAGTCCATCATTTTCCGATGAAAATACTCTCAGGATAGAGTCCCGGAAAGGATTGTGCTGAGGACATAGTGAAACCAGAAAAGAGAAACCCAAGTTTTTCATATTGAATAATATATGTGTACTTAAACGAGACATGATTCCGTTTTTTCTACCCGAATAGTTGGAAAGATTTTCATTAGGTCGTCGGAAGAAAATCTGTGATGGAAATTTTCTGTCAATTCTTCAGATCCCAACGTTTGAAAGAGTTTGTATATGCTGAAGTGAAACAAACAAAAAATGAAGAGATAAATAAAACATCGAATGAATGAATACACATGAAATAACTACGTATAAATTACGTTAAGTTGACTTACTACAAAATTTCCGCTTTGGTCAAGTATGTCAGCTGAGTATATTCCTCTAACATTTCCTGAGTAATTTGCTTCGTGCTAACCGAACTCCCCATGATTACTAAAGGCTTTGAGTAATTCTTGAGCTTGAGCTTTTAATTTGCTACTATTAACAGTTAACAGTTCTGCACGCTGACTCTGACAATGGTTTATATAAAACTGTTCACCTCACGTCCGAGAAATTTTTTCACTTATTAATCTTCCAAAGTCTGTTCGGAGCAGAGAATTCATCGAAAACCGTTGCTCTCTAGAATGGTCAGTTCTCATGAGTCACCTCTTGTGAATATTATTATTATTATTGTGATTATTATCAATATTATTTTATCATTATTTTATCAGCTTATCTATGTTCTGTGAAATCAGCAATCTGAAAACCTAGAATTAGATAAATATTTTTGGTACGTTTTCATAATTAACGAGCATTTATCGCTAGGCTCTGTACGAAAGAGTAGAAAACAGATGATTGTTATTGACAGTTTGAAATTTGAATAACACGCACGTCACGTTATAATGTATAAAGTTTCACGATGAAAATGCTTAACGCAATATGGAGAATGTGATACTATACAGTTTGCAAAGTACAATATTGAAAGTGGAAAGATGCGCAAACCTTATATCATGGTAGAAATGTTTGTAATCCGGTGAACAGAGCAAACGAAAACGGGTTTACACTTCGCCAGCCATTAAAACAATCCGCAGAGTGGCTTAAGTCAGCCAAGAGTTGTTCGGTTACCGAGCCAATCTTATCGCTAAACGACATACACACACGCGCGATACGTTTCCTGCTGTTTTTTAAACGCTACGCGGTTTATAATCATGACGTGAAGTTCGCCACGATGTGTTCCAGTTGTATTGTATTTAGCTCTGATTGGCCCGGAAAAAGATATGATATACATCAATAACTAACATAACTCAGGAATGTTTACACCTGGCCACTAAAAATCGTATCTTATCTCGATAATCGCGGTTATAGTTGACTTTTTCGATCCAGATAACCATTTGCGATTGGAAAATGAAGGTTGAGGCATAAAAAGAAACTTCATGCTACCTGCTTGGTGATAACTGATAAAAATAGCAATAGTCAAACACGTCATTATCTAGGGAGAGATGCTAGTTAAGCGTGTTTTCGAGTTAGTAAGTTTTACAACGAAGTCGTTTCAATATAATGGATAGTATAGAACAAGCGCCGGTATGAATAATTATTATAGCTATAACGTTATTCGCGATGGAACAATCGAAAGTCTCAATTAGGTTGGCGTTCGTACTACTGCTAGTTAATTTACCAAAACTTTCACCGCATTACTGGAATTTTTGTTGAATTCGAATACGAAATTATGTGGGAATTGCGGTATTTGATTATCCTCCATCCAACATTTGAAATAATTGCGGATCGCGATTCAGGTAATATCAGGCTCACCACTGCTGGCGAGTTCAAATTAATTTAGTAACAACCAGGATTATTGGCTTTCAATCAAACAGTAATAATTTACAAATTTGTGCGGAAGATAATGACCCAAAAGTTAGACAGTGGCTAGCTAGCTGGATGCGACGCATTGATACAGACAATACATAGGCACTACAATGCCATTTAGCAAATCATTATAGTATTCTGGTATGAAGATCTGCATATAATTCGTAACAATTACTATAAATCCAAATCGAGTACAATATTCGGCCGCTCTGAAATTCATTCTGACGCAATGAATGAAATTTCATATTTTTCCGGAAATTTATTTATAAATCGATGAATGCTCTATACCTACCGCGGTGCAATGGCGAAAGCATGACAGTAAAGGTAAAAAGGATTAACAGGAATGGGGGAAAAAATGTGCCAAATCACTCGGACAAATTGGTTGAAAGATTAAACGGCAATAACTGATCCGAGGAACTAAAGGTTAACGGAATTGATAAATCGCTGCTATTTATATTATTATCGTTATTTCATCGTTACAGAAGGGGCCGCAGTAGCCCAATAGGTGGGCACAGGTATGGGTTCGAAACTAAACCCACGTAGTACCACGTAACTTATCGATGTGTCAACGGCAAGTATACGTCAGGTCGCGTGTCTACTGCACCGTGATATAGTATATCGAGTCATTTTGATCGAGGTTTGGTTTAGGACCTACGGATCAGAGCGGGAAGAGTAAATTCGGCAGATGTAGATCGAGTCATTCCAAGGTTCATTATATCCAATAAGTCGCTGGTGCGCATACACTATACGACCCTGACGTTTATTCAGCCGTATTAATTATTGTCCACCGTGAAAAATGCACCGGTGGTGGAAAGCCAATAATATAACAACTACAGTGACCGCCGCGGTCGGTGGTCGAGTGTTCGAAAAATTCTAAAATATTAATAAATTTGGAGCGCAAATTCTTTTGGGGATGATCAATTCACTTAACTCGTCATATATACGAATACATAATTTATCGATTTTTGCTAGACTCTATTCTACATCGATGGCCAGTCTGTACAGCTACCGTAGTTTTACTCGGGTGATATTATAGCGGTCAAGATCGCAGGGGTGGTACGAGTTCCTACTTGGAATGCAGAGAAAATATCAGAACCTGATAGCCGAATGTGATAGGGCGAACTTGGATCGCGACCTGCATGAAAAATTCGAAGGTCGCATGTATACGGGAGCGGGTTGAAAAATCATCCCCTGTACGAATCAGATAAGGTCTGAGGGATCTGAAATCCCACGGTATAAGTCACAGACTTATCACGAAAGTGTTCGATACCCGTTTCAAGACACTGGTAGGTGGTAATGTTTTTCTCACAACGGTTAAATTTATCAATGGATCATTAAATTCTCTCAATTTCAATATTTTTACCCCCCCCCCCCCCCCCCCCCCAGCAAGTATCTTCACATCATGTTCCCATCAACATCGGCATTATTATCATTATTCATACATATTATTATTCCTGTAATTCTCTGTACACAAAGGCTAAGTGAAGTACATCGAGGAAAAGGAAAGGAGAGATTGGCGAAGGGGGCGGGCGTTACAGTTTCCTCAGGGTGAACTCTTTGTCCCAGTATCCTTACAACCGCGTGGTCAAGATATTTTGCATTGTGTATTGTGGATGTTAGCACATGATAGTCCAGTATCTAACTTTGCACGCGTTCATGACGTACATACTTCGTGTTTATACGTTATATCGTATGAATATGTCCGTTTACATATAATATACATAGCATACACATTTCAGCGACATGTGTTATGTGTATATGCATAATGTATATACCTTGGCGTGTAGAAATATACATAGAATCTAGGTATAACAAACTACGACGTACATACATACTATATTCACTGGCGTAGCCGGCAACAGAACCGCCGCTCTCGAGTATACTCGGTCTTTTGATCGTAACCACGTACCGTGTACTTGACCACCGAGTGACCGCCATGATCATTTCGAAAGGTCTTAAGAGGCTCTCGAGTTGAGGACGACAATCAATTTAATTGAGATGAAAATGTTGAGGGTTATGGATATTAAACACCGAGTCTTGAATGAGCATTCATGGTTTTGATTATATGTAATTCTCATGTTTCTCGGAGTCTCTTCCAGCAGTAAAGTAGCTATACAAGTTCTCAAGAGAGAGGTGGATGTAGATTGAAATTAATCCGTTTCCCGGCCGGCTGGAGGATAATTATTTGATCTTTCTTAATTATGGGAAATCAGTATATCGTCGATAGTTCGAAACTCAAGATCCAATATAACCTTTACTAATTAAAAGCTTAATAAATTCCTACGATTCTCTCACGTAGCTATATGCACTTTCACAGTTGGAAATTCTTATTAATTACTTCATCGGATTTGATTATTTACGAAAATAGTTTCAGCAACATCTTTTCACTACACTCTGGGTCGATTAAGAACGTCTCTTGGAAAATTACATTATGCGGAGGAGAATTTTTCTCTCATTAGTCCTCGTCATTGTTTCTGAATACCTGTAACATATATTGTCAAGGAAATACGACATTGCTAAGAACCTTGCTCCGTGAGGATCTTGAAAAGTGGATATCATTATATTCAGAAGGAACGTTCACCTCCTGCCTCAGTAACTCAATAGATAAGACGTAGAGCTCCTTCCCATGGATTCTGCAGGCGTTCGAAGTAGCCATTTCACAATGACGGTAAACACGGATCCGAATTCTATCTGGTGAATTCAACTCGACGGTCGTACCTAATACGCCGGGAGGCTAACGGACGAACAAAACATCGCTTCAGGGTTATCTTCTCCGAGACACCCGCCAACTCTCATCCGGACTACGCCGAACGCCAGATATATTATACCGAATGTTAAGTTTCACTTAAAGCTGGAGAGGTAATGCCTTATACTTAATGCCAATACTCAATGAGAATTAATTATAATATCAAAGATTCAGGGCAGCTCTATTGTATGTAGTGCTCTATAGATCTACTCGTCAAAGCGAGTATAAATTCGGCTTTGTCGACTTTAGAGTTAACGTTCGTCACGAAAGTAATTTTCAACTTTCGATTTCTCACTAAATCCGCGAATTTCAAAATCCAAAGTGGCAGTTTCAGTAAAATTTTGCATTTTTTTCACTATGATATTTTGGAGAGAATTTATCAGTAGCATATCATAACATCATGAAATTTCAATTGTCAAATGCGATCATGGAAGCAGATGCGAATAAATAATCGAATGAGTTGCAAAAATCAGGGAACAACAAATTTTTACTTTTATTTTACAGATAGTAGAGTCCATCCTTTCTCTACGCTAAATAATTGCCATCTGTCAATTAGATTTGTCAGTAACGGACGTTACAAATTGTATTAACTACCGGGAATGGCGCGAGTCGGAAATCGCTCGTGAACGACCGACACTGACTTCGCAGCCCCTGCAAGCCACCCCCAGGAGTCTAGGCATCGAACGTGCATTCGAATATATACATATACGCATACGAAGGTATATGTATGTATGTTAATACTCACCCACCTAACGTCGCTTTTATGGGTCTCGTTCATCTAAACCGATTTACCTCTTGCAGTACGAGGACTGAGGAGACAACTAATTGGGAGGTAAGTTAATTTGTGAATTTTTCATCTAACCGCGCGATCTTTATCCCTATAAAAAAGGCTGGTGGGTAGATCCAGCAGCGAAGGAAAAAAACCCGGATCACAAAAAAGTAAAAAACTCTTCATTGTAATTAGAGTAATTCATTAATTGACTCTTCAGTCATGACCGCGTCGTGCAACGGAAGAGATCTCGGCTCGATATTGTACTATCGGGCCATTAAATCGAGGCGTCTGGGTTCGAAGCTCGATATCTCTGCGCGCAGAAATTGTAGACCATCGCCCGAGACACTTTTACATCCAATTGTCGTATTAATCTATAGTTTTTACGAAAATTTGCCGGCATAGATATCATGGCGGAAAATTTGGATGTATACAAAAACAACACGTAGATTTTTCTAGGTTTTCTTAATTATTCACGAGTTCAATGGGTTTTCTAGATCATGGAAATGAAAATAATGATTTCAGAAATTGGCAAATAAGTACTTTGGCTCAGCTTCAGATCCCCGACAATTTATTACGCGCGACAAAATTCATAATCTTTTGGGGAGAAACGATTTCTATAATTACTCGATCGAATAATTGAACAAGAAGAAATGGAACCTCAGCACGCAGTTTTGATTATTGAAAATTTTGTTCTTCTGCACTACTGAATATGCAATAAACTGTAATATTTGGGAGAAATTATTCCAAAATTGTTGTAAACTTGTTTGTTTATTGAGAATAGATGGGTACAACAATATTCAGGGGAACACAATGAGTCGTAGGTATCTGGTTTGAATGGACAGAGGTGGCGATGCACGTAGTAGATAAATATATCAAATCACATGACATCGCATCGATACAAAATTTTACAGCAGAGACGTTCAAGATTCACGTTACGGAAAGTCGCTGGGAAAACAATTCCTCTACAACTTTGATAATAATTGACGAAGTTCTCGGCGCAATATTTTACCCGATGGATTCTTCGGGATATCCTCAACGAACCTGACGCCACCTCGTAACCATCTCGACGGAGTTACCTGGCCTGTAACATAAATAATTACAAATGGAAAGGAAAAATTGACGAATTAGATTAAATGATTGTCTTTATGCGATAGGTATTTCGTGAGATTTCGTTTGGTTTGATCTGTGGTGAAGCTCACTTCTCATACGAATCTGCAGGACGATGTAGAAGATTGTTTGTTCGCTTTCTTCCAAATTACGTTGACACTGAAATGTGAATCAAGAAATTGTCTCACCATCGAGAAACTTGCGAATCTCATCAGCAGAAACTTCGACTCCGGGTTGTCGGACAATAAATGCCATAGGCAGTTCGCCACTGTTCTCATCCGGGCGGCCGATTACCGCAGCATCCTTAACCGCAGGATGATTAAGTAGAATAGCCTCCAGCTCAGCGGGTGGGACCTGAAAACCTTTGTACTTGATGAGCTCCTTGAGACGATCGACGACAAATAAGAACCCATCCTCGTCGTAGTAGCCAATATCACCGGTATGAAGCCAGCCGTCTTTGTCGATGGTTTGAGCAGTAGCTTCAGGGTCCCCGGAGTAGCCCATCATCACAAGATCACCGCGGATGCACAATTCGCCTAGCTGACCGGGAGCTAAGCTTTGTGAGGTCTTGAGGTCCACAACCTTGCACGCAGTGTCAGGAGAAAGGATTCCCGCACTTCCCAACTTGTTGTTTCCAATTGGATTCAAGGAAATGATTATTGTAGACTCGGTCATCCCGTAACCTTGACGAACCGCCGATATATTGAGACGTTGCATGACAGCACTCTGAATCTAAGTTAAAAAAAAAGAAAAATGGGAAATTCCAAGTCAGATGTGAATTGGATGCGTTTAATTCACCGCTTCGATATTTTCCGTTGAAATTTACCTCTTCCGACAGCGGAGCTGCTCCGCAGAAGATTTCTTGAACGCTGCTCAAATCGAATTCACTGACTATCGGATGTTTGGCTAGAAAAACCATGATGGGCGGTACAAGAGGGAGAACCGCTACCTTGTACTTTTGTATAGCAGTTAAAAATAGAAGAGGGTCAAATTCGCTCATTAAAATTGAATATCCCCTTGTAGCCGTGAGTCCTAAGGCTAAGGCAAGTCCGTAGCCATGAAAAAATGGTACTAGTCCAAGAAGCGGACGATTTGGACCAAGGCCTATGAATTCGGGATGCCTGAAAATTCGAATTCTGTTTTTACGTATCACGCGAGATAAATGTATGAGGAATAAATTTCAGCGAGGGTTTTTAATTCACGTGTACCTATACCGTCACCAAAACCAACAGCTGGTGTCGCTCGGTCTAGCTACGTGATTTGCGTTCGTGCTCGGACGGGGATGGACGGATTGCGTCCCAATTAATAGGGAGCAAACAATTTAATTACGAAATGACAGAAGGTCAGATTTAAAAATCAATCTACGATAATCTGAATTCTATAGATTGATTTTTAGCCTGCGACATACTGTGGCGTGGCGTGGCGCGGAGCTAACCGAGCAACGCAAAAAGCTCTTAAAACTGTGAACATTGGAAATGTATGAAATTTGCCAAACGAGGATGGAAAGTCAATAGTAAAATCACCTAAAGTGTTGTACAAGCGTCAGCAGATTGTGGTGAGAGAGCATGACGCCCTTAGCTAAGCCGGTGGTACCGCTGGAGTATAAAATAACAGCAACATTTTTTTGATTGTCTGAAAAATGGACGGCGGAAAATCCGTCGAGGTCAGCGTCTCGTTCACTTTCAGCAATCACCTTGGACAGGGTAGGAATGTCTTTGGAAGTTGCTTCTGAACCAAGCTGTATGATTTGTGTTCCAGGATTCGATTCCCGGATAATTTCTTGCATAATTTTCTCGGTCTTTGGCGATACGAAGATGATGCTTGGCCTAGAAATTTGTAATGCATGTATCACTTCCGCTGAAATTAGAAACAGACAGACACACGCACCGGTTTAGTTACTGTTATGCTTAAATTTTTCGTTCATATGAATCGAAACATCTGTTTTTATCCTCGTTTTCTTGTTCCGTTTGCTAAATCGACTGAAAAATTATTGCCCTTATCTCGACATTCACCTTTTGAATAAGTCGGATTCAGAGGAGTTACAACTGCGCCCAGGTAGAGTGAAGCGAAGGCAGGAATTATCAGATTCAGACGGTTTTCGCTGGAAATAGCAACGCGATCGCCAATCTTCAAGCCACGTTTCTTGAGACTTTCGGCCAGTCGTATGCTCTGCTCGAGTACCTCTCTGTAGTTGATCGTTTCTCCTGTTGCCGCGTCTATCTATTATACGTAGATTTGAAGAGAGAACAAAAAAAAAAACACACATATACGCGTAAAAATGTTTGAATGTTGAATTATCAGATTATCGAGAGAAAAATGAACGTTGGGAATGAAAATCAATCGGACTAGAATTGAAGGAAGTAGCATATTGATCGGTGTCCGCGGAACTGTTTTTCAATAGCATTCGTTAAAACGTAAAGTACCATTCGTCGTTCATTCGCCGAACGGAAGATGGTTCTTGATTTTATATTGTCGAACGTTTCAACCAGCCACTTCTCATCAGACGATGATTCTCTCTGCTCATTTCATGTTACTATACATTCATATTCCTATACCTATACCCATACGAGTATGCGAATACGGCTACTCACGATTCCGATATTTGGAAAATTGGGTTGTAGAAAATTTCTGGAGACATGCCGAACTATGATCAGAGAGATCAAGATTCGCGGCAGCGAATCACCTCCAAGTACCGTACGTATTATACTCACGTGTAATATGCTATCTCCATTCGCACGTAGACAGTTCAACATGTATTGTCCTAAGGATATGGAAGGAGTTGCTGTTCCTTGATGTTTACTATGCAAAATATATTTATCCTCTGACATTTTGACGGTTTGAAATCAAGATGTATATATATTTTCCTCCTTTTTCGTCTTCTTCTTGTTCTTCTTCTTTTCCTTTTTTTCTGCTTCTTCTTCTTACTTCGTAGATCTACTGCCTTCGGATTCCGATTGTTCAATCCTCCTGCGAACGAAAGAGAAAAAAGGATCGTGAATGCGACGATAATGAACTTAGGCCACGATTCTGTGGATAACACCGACTGAGTTTGGGATACAAAATCCATGATTTATTGAACTTGAATAGCCAGTGGAATCGAGTGCAAAGTTATTGATCATGCATACCTTTGAACTGGCATGAAGGTACAACAATAGCTGGGAATCTAGTTAACTTTATCTGGCAGGTGACGTAACAGAGAATAACTATAGTGGACAGACTCAACTCAGGCCACGATTTGAATGGAAAAGAAGTACTCGGTTCTTCTTTCAAACTGCTATTCTAATTGTATGTGGGAAAGAAATTGAAATCGGGAATTGTTTGAAAATGCAGAGTAGAACTGTTTGGTGACAAAGTTCGTAAGTGGATCCGAGTTCATTCTTCGTGAACTTTCAATATATGTATATGCGAGCGTTAGAGCGTATACATATAAGTAGTATATTTCTCGAAGTTTGTTGATGAGTTAGACTTGTAGAGTTTATGAGCAACTTGGGGTACGAAGCAGTTGCGCGGGACATAACGGTGTTGAAACGTAATTTTAGGGTAACTTGAAACGACAGAGTTGGAGGTCGCGAGACTCCAGTCAAACACGAGAGAAGGGACGAAACCCGTAGACACGACGCGATGCTCAACCTCCCGACGCTTAACAATACTCCAGACGCTTGCCCGACGTAAATTTCTATCTCATTGTCAGCCCCGTAGACTCTAAAGCTTCCATACCTACTCTATAGTCTATTGAGCTTCGGATCTTGCGATATTTGTATGCGGTACCCCATTCTACCGCGTGTATCTATTACGATAAGAGCTAGAACGGCTTACATCTAGGTCGCATATATACCCGTCGCATAACATAGAACCAGTTTTTACCTTTTTTTATTGTTTTTCATTCCTATAATCCATGGGAATGAATCGAGTCGTCGTAACGTGAAGCAGTGTGTAGGTATCCGTTGATGAGATAGCGTGCGAAAAAATAAGACCGCGATTACGTAAGAAAAGATGAAAATTTGCATTTCGTATTGGAATACACGAATGATTGAAATCCAACGACTGATGTATAATCGAACGAGACACAGACGAACTGTAATGACGCTGCGAATAGAATTCACATAAGGCAGTGACATCGCATTTGTTTATCATTGAAATTCAACATTGGCAAGTTATTTGATACTATTTTATTCCTCCCCGATACTACACACCCGTATCAAGCATATTAAAGGTCGACGTATAAACAGCAATTTCAATGTGATAACTAACCATGGTATGGGTACGATAGTTGATGACCAATTTGAGCGTGCGCTAGATTATCCGAAGCGTTATTCGTGTGTTAGAGTGTGTTAAAATCATCGAATTTCCAAAATCATCGATACATAATAAACAACAACGGAAATCGAATTTCTATTCATGGGAAAACGGATACAAGCTGTGTGCAGAGAGAGAATGAGAGAGCGAGAGCGAGAGAGAGAGAGATGGAGAGAGCGCGCATTATGCGATGATGCTCGCTTTGATTGATCCGAACACATACAGGTATAGCGTGTATATAAGTTTGCAATACGTGTATTCACCGTATTTTGTATAATTGGTGTAATAGTAATTAATATTCAAGAGTATATGTCTATAACTGTTTCGCAGTGATATCATTCTAATGTATAGGCACTTACGATAAGCAACAGGCGCTAGAAACCAGCTGCGCTCGGCTTTGTAACACTGTGTGAAGAACAATCAGCCGCTCAAGCACAACAGTCGCTTTCGCTCGACTTGATACGCCCCCACACTTTCTCCCTCTGCAGTTCATCCGTGTCAGCTGAACGAATAATACCGATACGATATCAGATATAAGTAATACAATAAGAATATTAATGATAAGAATGGCACAATGTGATATTTGGTGTGCCAGTTATCCGACTATTATTCGTCTGAATAGGTTCACGTGTGCATACCTATATTTTCAGTGGACTATAGATAGATGGAAAATCAATTTGCAGCGCTAGCTGCTCTCGTGAAGTTTTTGCGCCCTGAATATTGAATATAGTAGCTATAGGTAGGCATGTACACACGTACAGGGATCAAGAAATTGAGTGTTGAATTTATTGTGTTCGGTAAAAGAAAGAAAGAAAGAAAGAAAGAAAGAAAGAAATGGTGAGAGAAAAAATTTGTCGCTGAATTTGATGAAATGGAAATGAATAATGTGGAGTAGTGCAAGAAAAGCGTCTCGGCAGGAATCTACTATTTATACGATCCGGAATACATATAGGTAGAGAATTTGTCAAAAAGAAATGACATCTTTTCACAATAGTATAACGGAACTCGTAATTTTGAAAAATACGTGTAATATATGATTGAAAATATTGAGATTCATGCGCGCGGAAAACAGATGTAGAGTCCTCTCACAGCCGAACACAGTAGATGCCGGAAAATGCGAAAATGTGAACCTGTTTGCACCGTAATTTACGCGTCACATTATTTTCTACGCGGTGCTATAAATATTGGTTTTCCAAAAAACCACTAGTGTTTATCACGCGTTCGCGCTTGTCTTCATTCCCCCATAAAATTGCCGCCTAGTTTCAGCCCCCAACGTTAAAAAAAATTCGGATCCTGCTCGTGCATATGCACAGTTATACACGGGTGTTATGCACGGATACTAAACTGGCCGACGCATTCAGCAACGCATAACTTCCAATTTCATTCAATCATTATTAATATAACTTAGAAGAAATGTATCCGCTGGATCAAAAAGTTATTCCAGCATGTCTCTCTCCTTTCTTTTTTCTTACTTTTTTTTGTCACAAATCCCATTCTATCGTCTCCAGAATGAAACTTTTTCGCATTCTAATTAGCGTAGCGAGTTGGAAACGAGTCAGGTTCACAATTTGCGAAAATGAGAGAAATTCAATTTGCGCAATAGATTTCGAAGCGGCAGAAGCGGCCGAAAATCGGCAACGAATAAAGAGCTGGATAATTTTATCATGACATTGAATGAGCGACGATCGCAGGTGAAATAGACATACATATATGCAAGTCGCGTGTCCCAGAGTAGGTACGACGAGCTTATTGGACTACGTGCCGATTCCTTCACGCGTGAATGTTTCATTCGAAATATGTATCGTGAATTCTGCAGGGACATATGTACGTAGAACGGTAGGATGTGAGGGGATCATAGGCTGAGCATCCAACACTTGGGTGATTTCGTGGTGGTTCATGGATTCCCATAGCATTCCCATTCCCATTCCCATTCCCATTCCCATTCCCATTCCCGTTCCCGTTCCCGTTCCCATTCCTATTCCCATACCCATGCCATTGCACCGTGCGAGTTCGGAACGCCGAGCATAAATTGTATCGGTTTACACAACCGCAAACATTTGTAGCTCGGTCCAGCGTTATGTCCCCTCGGGCTCTCCTCTCCCTGTACAATCCCAATGTCCGCTGCTGTCCACAACCGACAGCTCTCCGCGGGTGCATCGTCTAGATAATTAGTAGCCATTGACAACGACGCGAAGCCGCATTCAAATGATAATCGTTATCATTTCTCTCTCTCTCGCTGCCTCATGCAACTTCACTCCAGGTCTCCAGGTCTCCAGGCATACAGGTGTATGAAATTTCCCAATGGAATAATCAATTCTGTGAACCTCGCAGTCATTATCTTGGGATTCTTTTGGCCTTTCAAACGAGCATTTTCCTTTCTATTTTCGAGAAACCATCTCAAGAGGAGCGTATGGTTCACACTTGAGAATTAGTCTCAAGTCGAACGGCTCGCCGTATTTGCGAGAGGATTTTCGTAACATATGGCTCTATCTAGAGCTTGCATGAGCTGCACAGGTAGAGTCTGTTTAGTTAAGATAATAGCTGCGAAGATGGGAAGCGCAAGGGTGTAACCTCGGAAGAAGGAAGTATATTTTAGAAGAGGCAGTGGCAGTTCGTAACTGTTCGTGGTATTTCGGAGGCGCCGAGTTTTGCGGAAGCAAGGAAGGAAGGTGGATAGCTATATAGGTGGGTAGGCGAGGGGGATAAAATCGGGGTGATGAGGGCGACGGGGAAGAAGAGGAGGCGGAGGAACTCGAGACCGGTGAGAGCAGGGCCGGGATTCTCTCTCGGCAAGCTACAAGAACTTCATTTTCCGAGCCATTACGTCCCGTCCCACTGCACCGCCTAGAAACCCCTTTACCCCTTAAATTAATTTATATCGAAATTTTAAATGACACTCATCGGTCCGCGCAATAAATAACATGGGGAAAACGCTTTTTCCACCATCTACCCTGTTTCCACAGCTTTTCAGTCTCCTACGGCAACATTTTCCTACACCTATACACCAATGCACCCCTACCAGCTACTTTTCTACCCTACCAATTTCTCTTCTTCATAATATATGATCGATGATATTTTCCACGAGGTATAATTATATGTAGCTTGGGGGACAAACGGGTCAAGGAATATTGGTAATTCAAGGAAAGAAATGGGACCTAAGATGCATTGAATACTATATTATGCTCAAATGTAACGCAGGAAGAGTCCTCGTCTTCCCTTATCTCTGAAGGGCTCATTAATAACGAGCATCTGTCACTGGTACCCCAAGATTACTCAGTCAAGTTCTTCCTCGGGATCTTGGATCCTTGGCACACCGATTGCGCGCTTTCATGAGCCTTTTTTCTGTTTTTTGAGGTGCCGTTTCAAGTCTCAACCAAAAAATACCCGCTCCCGAATGCTTCTTATACAGCTTCACAAGACAATACGCCATACAGTTCACAGCGTGAAGTCTAGACACTAGATATATGTGCAACATCAACGAAAATTTGTCTAGGGTGTGGTACAAACATAGAATACAAATGTTCAAACTATCAAAATTGCCCTGAAAAATAATTCCTATCGAATTCATGATATCCTACGGTTGATTGGCGGTAAAATAATTTTTCGCCAAATGCTGTAGCTCAATCGGTTTGAGAGGTATCAGCGAAAACCAGGTTTTACAATTAGACATTCCGAGTCGATTTTGAGTGGACGACAACAAATTCCGATAATTTAGTCATAATCGAAGGTGTCTAACTCTAATTTTACCTTCTTTTGATCAAATTGATATCAAATGAAAAACCTGCAGTTCCGGACTAAGGCTTTATAACAATTTTCCAGATATAAAAGTGTCAGATATCATGCGCTGCCATCGATGTTAATATCGATATAGATGTAGACATACCTACATAATTTTACCGAATCAATGTCGAGGAAAAATGTTGCCCTCGGCGTTGTTTAGAGGAATTCCGTTCTATTTTATTCCCTACCTCGCGGAGTTGTTTTTAGGGGTGGAAGAGTGGAGGGTACACCTCCTGCGGGCACAATAAAAGCTAACCATGTATCGCTTCATCTATCTCTTACCTCTCGAAAGTTTAGAGAAAAGAGAAGAAAAAAAACGAAGAATCCCAAAAAATTGACCTCTTTCCCTTCTTCCCTCCTCTACTTCATCGGGATTCTTTTTTTTTTCTCCTCTTCTTCTTCCTTTCGATCCATTTAAAAGGACCGAAGAGCCTGCGGCGCGGCGGAGGGTTCGGGGTTTAGCGCAGTGGTCATGGTATGAGGAAGGATCGTGGACAAGGTTAGACGTGGCGTCGTCATCCCCTTGTGTGGTTCAAATTGGTACAAAAGGCCATGGAGTGAGTATTTCACAAAGGATATGCTGACTTTCAACTTGACTTTTACTCCCGTTTGAGTTCGCGTTCTAACCTAAGCATTATAATGGCCCGTTACGAGAATCGGTTTCTTTCGTTTCAAGATTGATTTACGTACCAAAGTCCATGTCAAAGTATAGACCTGTTTCGCTCTAAAAACGTCAGCGTAGTTTTCCTTCGGTTGCAATTTCAAATGGGAGACTTTTCCGCCAAACGAACACACCGAAAAAATCCTTCATCCGAACGAACAGACGCACACGAGATTAAACAACGAATAACTATACAACTGATGATTTTGTCGATTTCTGGTTTCGGTTTATATCGCTAAGCGATCTGAACAAAAGATAGAGAAAATATCTTCGGCGTTAAGGGTGAAATAAAAGCTTTGCGTTTATCGTTTGATCGTTCACTTGGATATTCCTTCAAAAGAAAAGAAATATAAGTTGAAAAGGAAGGTGAGGAGAAGACCAGAGAGAGCGGTATTCTGCTTATAGTTCAAGTGAAACAACGAGATTTGAAAAATATGCAGATTTGCAAGATTTGCGTGTATAGCGTGTAGTTTCACAGCATGCGACACACTTATGTAACGTGGGTAGAAATTCTATGGAAAAAATTGTTTTTTCCTTCGACGAGAAGACATTTTTTACAAATTTTTCCAGAAGTCCTACAATACTTCGCTCTTTACTTCGACCTTTGCGTGGCCGGAAAGTCGGGCCAAAAACTACGCGACAAACACACCGCCAGACAGATAAACATTGAGATCGGAGTTAATGGATTTTGCATACGATACGCATCTCTATGTACGTTCGTATCAACATTGTTCAAATAGTGAACCACGGCTTTGATGAATTAGCGGGTCCTGCTCAGCCTGCTCGGATTGTAAGACTGTTTCAACGTGAAGACGAAGACGAAAACGGCAAGAAATACATTGTCATTGTCAGACATTGTCAAAATACGAAGTGAGTGAGTCAATATCGCAGATATAATTGAATAATATGATATTAGTGATCCTCGCAATGGCGGATTTTAATGTCTATACATACGTGTATCTGCTTTACAATTTTTCAACCCATTGCGGTGAACTCATTCTCTTCATTGAGTTTTTTATAATCTACTGCAATGTATTCGTAGGTATATAGCTCGTAGATTCTTCTGCGGTAATTGTGAGCTTCGTTCGGCTCACCAAGCGGTCTTTTCTTTTCCGTTTTCTTTCTTTTGTCTTCTCACTTTTTTCTCGTCGATTAAAATTTAACAGTTTTCTCTCAACACTTTCGCACTTTCGATCACGCCTCGCTCTACGCCCTAATTCATTCTCCACCCCTCTTTGCCTTTTTTTTTTCAACGCGCCGTCAGCAAACTTTTCCAGCCTGTAAAGTTTAAAAACAGAAAAATTTCTGCAGGCGAACCCTCCTATCCGCGCGCCGCGCAACGTTGGGTAGTACATAGGTATGTACCACAAAATCGTTGTCATTTATAAGAGAATAAAATTGAATAATATCCGGTAATTTTTGTTTCTCTTTTTCCTTCCGGTTCCACCGTTCGGGGTCAAGTTGTACCGCATTGTTGTACTGAATAATCCTTCATCCACACCTCATTTAAACTCTTTTAATGTCCGAATATCAAATAAACGTAGAATCACGGCGTATGTATGTACCTACCTATAATTCAAAGACCGCGAAAGGAACCCAAGTTTCATAATCCGTGTGTCTGATATGACGAAATTATAAATCATGTTTCACGAATATTCCGCAATCCTAATATGATAGGGCATGGGCAGCACGAGCTCGTGTTTCAAACTTATTGTGAAGTACACAGCCATAGTACTTTTTCATTAGTCCGGAATTCGACCCGATTTTCCTACATCGGAATTTACTTATTTCATCTCCCATTTTTATTCTCATCTGATATAAATACGGAATAAATATGCCTGAAGAGTCAATCTGACGAGACACTATAGTATGCACGTGCCGCTCCGTAAACGGAGAAAGCGCATTGAAAATTCAGCGAGATTTAGTCAACGATGAGAGAGAAGATTGACACGATAAGTTCTCCACACGTGGATCGACATTAAAAACGCGGTCACAGATATTCCTGAAGAACAGGTCTACCCCTCGTCCAAGTTTCGGAGGCTGAACCCTGGGGGCTGAAACTGGAAAGGAATGCCAGTGACTTTCGGGGGTAAGTGTAGGTAGGTAGGTAGGTAGGTAGCTTCGTACATACTCCAGACTGGAGAATAAAAGTTCGAGGATAATGGCGAGCGATGAAACACGCGTTGTTGTCAAAGTATGCGTTCAGAAATTGTTTTGTCCCATAAAGGAGACAACATGCCGGGGGTGAACCGCACACGCCGGAGGCACCGACGCCCGCGCCACCCTGCACCGCACCGCACCGCACCGCACCGTCGTTCCTCCAACGTTTCTAAACGTCCTTCGCGAGGCAACGATGTCAGTGCTTGAGGAGCCATATAGATGTGTCTCCAGACTAGCTAGGATCCAGATACTAGGTACCTCCTGGGTATAGCGTGCTGGGAATACTCCTCGTAGGTAGGGTATGAACCTCAACGCTATGCCGCAGCGAAACAGTGGCGGCACGCGAGTGAGAAGTAGTCCGGGGGAGTTAATTCGGAGATTCTCGTCGACCGTTACCCACGCGAGTATGCTATAGGTACCCACCCACGTGTATAGGTAGTAGTGTAACTACGTGCACCACGTAGCCTCGGCTACGCTCTGTGGATCTCTGGAGCCTCCGGGCATGCTTTGTCGCATGGCGTCCTTTCGCTGTCGAGGAAACTGCGAAGCATAGTCGGCATACTTGCCGTGCCAAATACACGCGAAGAGTTGCAGAGCTGAAAGCCACTATTCGACATTTTATCGTCTGGCCGTGTAGTATGTTCGAGGCTTCTCAAAATCTCATCAATTTCTATCCTATATTGCCACCGATTAACCATATCCAAGCCCTATATTTCCGTCTTCTTCTTCGTCGTTAGGGATTCGGTTCACCGCTGTCGTTAACTTTTCGTTATTATTCGTCTCTCTGTCCAATCGCGAATTGTGAACCGAGCTTTTACATCTAACGTATAGAACTTTCTCCGCGTGCAGTAAAGGCTACTATATCGGATAGTAGCCTGAATTTCATTTATCCGGCCCAAAGCTCATATTTATTTGGAACTTCGAATTTCTCTTCTTTCGTCGAAGTGTTTTTCTTATATTTTGGCCTTTATGAAAGGGAACTTCCAATTATTTACTAATTTAATAATTGGCATAAGAAGATGCGAACGTAATTTCTGGAGACTTTAGAATATTACGAGGGTTAATTTATGGTTGAATATATATGTATACATAGGTAGATATAATAAGGCGACAACGAAATCCTCAAGTTGGGGGTTCGACATAATTTCTACGTTTTTTTGGCGCCCCAACAACAGTAAGGCGTCTGTACGTCTGAGAGCCAGCAGGGAGATTGCAATCCTCGTTGTGACGATTCTTGGGTCCTAAACTCTCAGTAAGCTTTAATTTTCCAAGCGCTTCTTAATCAGCCGCAAAGTCTCCTCTTGAGAGAGAAAATTGTTTTCACTGACTGAGACCCGTGTACTCAACTTTATTTCATATCTTGGCAAAGTCCCGCGGTGAGAGAGAACAATACTGAGGAATAAAGAGAGAAAACAAGCAATAGAACAAAAACAACAAAAAGAAAAAGCCATGACGTCTTTATTCAATTCTGATCCCAGTGAATCATTGGTCAAAGGATTCATTCCAAACAAACCTTCTCTACTCAATCCTGATTCCATCGGTAGATGTCATGCGATTTGATCAGAATTCGCAACGATGAACGCAGCGTGAAATTCCGTAGCGAAAATGAAAGGGGGAAAAAGAGAAGAGTAGGGGGTTAAGGGTAAAGTGTAGAGAAGTTCACAAAATACACGAGTAATCCGCATACAAAACAAAACATTATCAAACCTGTGGTTCGAGTTGCTTCATCGTCAAAGGATTCCGGCTTTCCGCGTTGGATTGTTTCCAACAATTATTCCAATTTCGCAGATTTGTTCTGTTTTACAATGACGAGCTTTCGACACATATTTTCTTTTATTTCAAACCGCAAGCTGTACATGCCGGATATAATATATGAACAGTGTATACGTCACATAGGATGTCGAGGTGAATGAAGGGTCCGCTTTCGGAATGTTGGTTAATCTGTCCAAGAATGCTGTAGAAGCCATTGAACATCATTTTTTCCCATAGTCATATTCAAGTTCGAAATTCATTTTTCGTACTGACTGTGCAGCCTCGATTTCGGCGCCTTTCGAAAACAAAGGCCGAAGCACTGAGGCTCGTGGAAGAAATAGTGAAATGTACGATCGCGTTGTGTCCCTGGCGACATTGATGCATTCGGTAATTAAAAGATCGGGCAAAAGAGTCGAAACAAAAAATTTCTGCATGAATTTTCATCGAAGACAAAGAAGAAAAAATGCCCGGAGAGGACGAGCAGTGGGTATAAAGCATTGAAAATATCCATGGGGTAAATTGGGTATCGAAAAATTGATGAACCCTTGAAATATTCGTCTAGGTAAATTAATTATTATCGATTTCCAATTGGCGAGATATGTATCAGCGGAGTATAGGTATAATGGATAACCTGCGTATCAATATGGAGCAGCAATCCGGTTTTTATATTCTGTACTATACTGCACAGTATAAGTATATATGTATGTATATACATGCACATAAATATTTTCATCGGCCTCCTTCTATCCTCCTTAGTCTGGAGTTTATTGAACGGGAAGTAACCTGCAGGCTTCGCTCCAATTATTAACCGAAGGTATTCGAGTGACCTTGGTCAAGGTCAACGAGCATACGCGTATGTATCTTGAAATACAATTAACAACTGACGATCCACATCCTCCGGACGCTCATTGTCAGCCACTAGGTATATACAGCATGTGAAAACCCGACGTGACGACGTTCTGGCTAATTACAACGACGACGGAGGCAATATCGCTTTGCAAGTTGGGTTTGCCTACCAGGCAAGAAACTGTATGTATAGTATACCTGGGTAATATTAATTCCTTCTCTCACTCCCTCTCTATTTCTCTGTTTGTCATTGTTCGTATACATCAGCGGCTATAAAGTAGCTGGATGAGAGAATATACGGGGTGGTTTTGTTTGTATTCGATTTTCTTCGGGGGATCAATATGAACTCAAAGCTATTTTCATATGCTCCATTCTCATCACGCCAGTTCGCCGATTTCTTCGAATTGTGAGTATGCTTCTGTACGAAGATGAGATTTCTTTGAACATGAACTCTCACATAGATGCAGCCGAATACAGGAACGTATCGAAATACTGGGATTTGAGTTTCTGGAATTTACAACGAAGTACGGAGCACTAGAAAAATGATTCCATCGAAGAATTCTGTTTTTAGTGGTCCAAGAAAAATGGTTGAATATTTTCACTTCTACCTAATTAATATCATATAACTGAAAAGACTGGCGGAGAATTTGTTCGGAAAATAGCATCTGCCTCTAGAAATATATCTCTTCACAAAGTTTATGTCTTTTTTAAGATACTCAGGTGGTTCTGGCCGATATAAAATCACCAGCAAACGGTTATACGACCCACATAAAACGCGGAGGAAAAAAAGAATCCGAGGTATTCTGCGGGTACCTACAGGGATATGGTATTTTTTTCTCGTTAGAAAAAACGTCTTTATCATTGATGCCGCTCGTAGACCGTAGGGCATAGGTTTCTGACAGTTGCATCCAATTTTCAAGTCATTCTCTAAATTTTCGGAATTCATATTCAAGCTACTCACTATACCACTAGCTAAACTCTGATGGTTCAGCGCGATTATAGAGGCCAGAGATTTCATCGATCGACCGATCCGAGGCTGTACCTCGTCAATATTTAACAATAATTTACAACAGCGTTGGATAGCTATCCTGTCAAACAATATTATTGCTATGAGCCTTAAGCCAGAGCTTACTCGTTCCGTACGGCGCGGAGCCGACGCTACTTCCCTCTTTTTATCACCACTACAAAGTTCGAGTTCCGGACTTTGGCGTAATAATAAGATTAACAATAACGGTTGATCCATTATTACAAACATCCCGTCAATTTTTCTCTTTCTTTCCCTTCTTCTTTCTTCCTTCTTTCGATTCCGTTGCAAATCCCGTCTACGGCAAAATTCTAGTAAACTGTATCCTTCCCTCGCCACTCTAGATGCACATACGTACGCAGTGTACATTCTATACACAGATAAGTATGGTCGAAGAATAATGTCAAGCACAGGCACAGGTGGACGAAACGGGTCACCCCGGTTCTGTATATACGTAGGTCGAAGAGGTGCCTGTGGATGGCGACTGTAACTTCTGCGTAGCTTCCACTAGGTATATACGGAGACTACGTCCCGGGCTGGGTAGGTACGAGGGTTGAGGGTTCAGGGTTGGGGATTGTGGCGAAGAGAGGAGATGGAGGTTCAACCGTTCGGGAAAGGACTTGCTGCCGCGTACGTGGTGTGACGAAAATAAAAATAAGAATAAAGAACTGCAGAACTCGACCTCGACACATTATGATATTAGAACTATGTGACGAAATTCTCACACCGAATTCCTTCCATCACTTCGTTGGATCTGTGGAGTAAGTTGATCATTCGTGATTATGGAAAGATACAGTTACAGTAAGTGTTATGATTGTTCGGTAGCAAAGTTGGCTCGATTATTCAACGCTGGCTGGAATATTGGACCGTTGCAGGCAATTATATGATCCATTATTTTGTAATCCAGTGGATTATTTTCATGACTGGAACAACGATTTATCATTGGGCTATTATAATTTCACGGTCGGCATCTCACCGTTGAGCTCTATTAGGTTGTATTTGATTCTGTTCTTGAACGGTTGTTATCAAGGAGTCGAAAATACAGCGTTTATGTTGAGGATGCTGGGTATAGAAAATAAAAGATCTTTAGGTGAGATGAGAGATTCGGAAATAGGATCATAATTGGTATAAATTATCACTAATTGTTTTTACAGCGGCAATTATAGGTGGCACTTCATTCCGACTAGCCGGAAATGACCGTTTTCCATTTGGCGTCGCGCGATGTCAATACCAAACGACTTTCTCAGACAGGCGCCACTTCTTGGATGACTAATTTCCTCAAGGATATAACGATACCGGTCATTGCCTCTCCAGGAATAGCCTTCTCAGGTTTAGCGTACCGTAAATTCGATCGAACCGTACTAATTACAATTCTAACAACATTTTTGAATACTCTAATCAAACTGTGTTAGGCCGATTTCTAATTCAATTCTATGAGTTTTACGAAGGTCCTCCGGAGTCCTGCGTGCGTGGAAATTCTGAGAGGACAAAATGGACGAGATTCCAGACTCCAGAAGCGTGGTTGGTGCTCTAAGACATGCCGAAGAGTGTCTTTCGGAGACACCGTGTATAGAGGAAGCATTATAGAAGAGAGAGGGGGAGGGATAATTGAATACAACTTGATCGGGCCGCGCGTTTCCACCCCATTAAATCGGGCTTAAACTCTTGGGCGGCGGAGAGCGGGGAACCCTACGGGCAAGCCTCGCGCGCGCGAGAGAGAATGTTTACTGCTGCTCCAGCTGGGGGCCAATCAGTACAGCAGCCGCGCCCTGCACCGAGTCGACGCCACTATACAACCCTACAATAGAACAGCTTATACAGGAGGGGCAGTAGCCCACCCAGCGCACACAGCCAAACGGAAAGCCAGTCAGCCACTCAGTGAGCTAGCAATAGCCGCGAGGCGGCATGGCAGTGTAGTTATATTGCTGAATTATTTCCCAACGACCTCCGGTATGACCATAATCAAATTAATTTACTCGCGATTTTAGAAACGCTACTTATTCCCCTCCTCCATTATCATGAAGTAACCGGTGAGCCAATTTAAAAGCGCATTTTGCAAGTATTGTGAAGAAAAGTCGAAGTAGGTACACGTGCAATTCCAATGTCCCTCCTTCAAAGTAGCAATAATGGAGAGAGAGAGAGAGAGTGATTTCAGTTGGATGATATTCGCGCAAGATAAATCCTCCGCATTGGCACAGTCCTACGGATCGGCAGAGCGATGAAGCAGAACCGCTTCTTGTAGAATTGTACAATCCATCCGTAGTAGAAACGATTTTGTGGGTTTATTACTACCTCCCTGGGTGTACCTCCGTATCGGCCGGCCCCTTTTCTGGGTTATATTAGCGAGGCGGTTCTGGCGGATGCAGAGAATAGAGAGATAATGTATAGGACTAGGATTGATGGGTTGCGGAAGATAAATAAATCACTACAAATCCCTGGTGCGGCTAGGTATATATTCGACCGATCGACCATCGAGATGATTTTCTCTTTCGGATTTTCACAGTGCAGGTAGCTATCGGTTGAGAAATTTCAACATTTCTGATTGCGGTGTAGTACATTTGGTTCACGAAGAAATTTCGCCTTCTGCGAAAGCTGTGCGCTTACCCGAAATACCAGTGAGCTTCCTTGCGCACCTGGAACATGAGTTCTAGCACGAATTCCTCAAGGAATTCAACCTTCAGGTTCCACCAGCTAAACCGACCGTCGTACTAGTTGTACCACAAGGACCACGATTTCCTTACCTATCCTGTGGGATTTCCACCAGCGCTAATATCACCACGATCCTCCCCAACAACTAGTGTAGTAGGCGAACGTTTCCGCATAGGTGTATAACTGTACGAAAACGTGTTTACCAAGCGGAAACTCGTTGTTTAAGTACAACACACGATTTTCCAAGAGTAGCCATTTACGCTGCCGTTATTACTTTCCTCCCCGGAAAGATAATCAAAGTTCTCGCGCCGCTCCCTCCGCGAACGATTTCTAACCACCTCTCAGGGCGGCGTTTAATATAATTCAGGAGAGATTTGGCTCGAAGGTTGAGGTCGAATTTTGCTAGTGGTGGGATGTGACGTAGAAACGGAGGTTGATATCTACACTCTGTGTGGATACGATGCGATGGTCTCTTGCGGTGCTATCCGTATCTAAACTAATCTCACCAAGAAGTCAAGCGATCTGGCCGAACCAGAAAGCTGCCGCTACATGATTCCTTCGGATTCAGGCCAGAATCCGCTTCTATGCTGTCCCTAAACCCGAGGCAAAGCCTGAGCCAGACCCAGCCTAATCTCCCCCGCATTTGTACCGCCTGGAATAGGTATACGTGATTCCCGTTGCTCAAAGGAGCTAATGTTGTTTCTTTTATTACCAATTATCTCTAACCCAGTCTCCTGACTCCTCGCCCACGCCGGATCCCATAGCACAAACTAGACTGTCATCATTTGTTCCGAAAGATTCGATCTTATATCTCCAATCACTGATTCGTTAGATAAAATATAATACACCCGAATAGAAGAGAAACTGGGGCAAACGTACAAATTAATTTCTAGGCTTGAGGGAAAGGGAATGAGATGTTCAAAGATCATGACGAGGGTGAGTCAGCTTTTGGCACCCTTCTAGCTCTCCATCTCTCGCAGTGGGAGAATGTAGTTAAAATGCCGAACGAATGAGGATGGCACCGCGCAGAGCAGAGCCATTAATCAAGTGAAATCAAGCTTTGGCTAATCAGCTGGTGATAGGCCAGTCCAGAAAAGGAATAGAAAGATAATTGGGATTGGCTATCGAGAAGGTTGGAGGTTCTCAAGGTTTGAGAGAAGCTCGAAGTGCCAGTAGAGAGGGTTGTAGATAAGGTTAGGTTACATTTTCGTTGCGCTGTGTTGCGTTGTAGTAACCTAGGCTGCACTGACGTTGAAAGATGGAGGTGTTCCTTCTCTGTGGCCGCTGCTTCCCAGCATGATATAGGGACCGACCGAACGCGCTGATAGAACCAATTTAGAGAACTCTCCTTACCCCTCCACCGGACAATTTTTAACTTTATTTACGCCAACCTGCAGGGGGATACTCTGCAGGAAGAAAAGAAGCTATCAGATTCTAACGAAATAAAAGAAAATGGATGAACATACGAGGCGGAAGTGAAATCGACTACTCCCTTTGAACAATGATGATAATAGTCGCCGGTAACTGCATGAAGATTTAGTGTTAGGTTAACAATCCGACGATTAGATCAATCCGACGACAGTTCTCCAACCGAATGTATGAAAACAATTGCGTGATTCTTCATTCGGTATTTTTTCGTACTACTCCAAATGACTCATCGGGTGGATGCCGCTTCGTTAAGGAGATCCGGAAGTGAGCATATGCGCCCATCTGCCTCTCAAAGATTAATGGAAAACTTAGTTAATTATTTGCATCGCTCGTTCCGTGCCTGCATTCAGAATGATCGGTGGTAGAGTAAGGGATGTACCTGACGTATCGCTCGAGCAATCGGATATCGATTAGACCAGGGAACCTAGCCGTTTGGGATATGTAACGTGCGCTTCCACCACCGTGGCCCCCGCAAAATCACCCACAAATCCATCGGTGGGTCGTAACTTGCACTCGACGCTGTTCCACTAATTACCAAATCGACATGGCGCGGCATTGCGGTTGACACTCGGACAAGCGTCCCTCCGTGAATAACTTAATACCGGAAGCGCGTCAAGTATTTTGAAAAAAGTTTCTCACCCCATCATCTTCGGCGACATCGAGAAGATATGAGCGTTAGTTTTATCCGTTCGGAATTTGTAATAAGAAATTAAATCCCGGGCTCAAACCTCCTCGAGAGTCTTAAGTGCAGGATAAATTACTCTTCTGCATCCTCGATGGACGGGGGGTGCGGCTCCACCGTTCATCGTGATCCTGAGGTCGTGAGGTGGATGAGTTTTCCTCCTCGAGTGCAGTTTACCCATTTATAATTTATTCCCTCAAGGATATAGTACACGCAGGGGTGGGTTTTGGGGTTTGAGAGTAATTTCAAGCTCAGAGTAGGTTACCGGTTATACTCTCTACGTAGAAAGCAGTCTTGCAACTTCTGGGGGTTACTCTTTGACCAGTTTCGCGAGATCCTTGAAGGGTTACCTCGCGTTCCTAGCGCGCTAATTATTTAGGCTGCCAATTAAGCAGGCGCTCCTTCTCATCGACGCTAGTTTCTTAACTATGCAAACTATCCACCGCGCATGGTTGAGACGTCTTCCGATGAAACTGGCCCGCGTTCTAGACCTGAGCTTTCAAACCGTACGCCCACACCTACAGCTGGTATATAATCATACACAAACTACGTGTATTCCCATACTAACGTACACACATTTCATGTATTATATAGTTGAGTGCGTGTGTTTCTATAGAACCTCGGCACGTTGGGACGTATTACATAGACTGCCTTCGGCAGTCTCCGCAACCCTCGCTATGGGGTGTGAGAGAAAACGCGGCGTGCGGGAAAGCGGGCGAAAATTAATCCGAGCGAACAATTTATTATATGAAAGGTGTTATTAATAACAAATACATATATACAGGATACGCCGCTCTCACTGCGTATAAACTCGCGCCAACATCGTGAACCCTGTAACAGGCAGGCCGTCTCGATCGTCCCGACTGAACAGCCCCCGGAAGTAGGTGGGTACGCGACACAGACGGGATTTCTCTACCGAAGAGAATCTCTTCTCTCTTTATTGGACGTCACAGATTATTAACTCTGTATTTAATTTTAAACCCATGCCCCGGAGCAGTCCTCTTCTACCAACGTTCGCCGACGCGACCCCCAACTATGGCTACATAGAGCCGACCGGTTCTCCGGCTCCTTTTCATCGTTGCGTTGTTCTCATCCTTGTTTTCGTCCTGCACGTTGTCGAGGGCCGTATTAACGACTAAATTGCTACAGACTGAAAACGGTACCTCGAAACGACAGGCGAGCCTGCACCAGCATTGCAGTTTAGAGTATTGCTGCCGTATTCAAGTAGCATTTGTGAAAGACTATGAAGTGAGCAGTGAATGTGCACGAATCAAGTTATCGGTTATTGTTCAATAAATCGATGTATATTTGACACGTTCCTCCGTTAAATTCGACCCACTTCCCAACCGCTTGTCCTTATTTGCACGATGTATCCCAACGAGGTGAATTTATTCATGAACGTGCAATTGTTTTGCAGGTGAGATCTCCGCATGCTATCGTATTTATGTGAAACGTCTGTAAGGATACGTGGGGTACGGTGAATCCTGCGGCGAGGAGTAAGGCACGCGCACGTACTCTTGGAAAATCTCTGTACCTTCCCGTATAGCTTACAATATTTATTCGCTCATATACACGTGCATAACGATTCCTGTGTACAAATTTCCAGTGGTATGTCTCTTTTTCCTTGCGTCCTGTTCGGGGACGAGGATTTTCTACGGCAAGCATTGGCGCGAGTACAGCGAATCTCTTATTTACTGTCTGTTGACGGTTGATCGTGAGCATAAAGTTTTTTCGCCTTGCATTCTTTGCCTTGATTTTATCTTGTTCTCTTTCTATTCAACGTATGTGTGCGTCGTTTCGGACTGGGGAAAGTGTCACCGTTTCGGAAAGGGAGCGGCGGCGTCGTGTGTTTGTCGAGCTAAGTGACACTAATTGAAAGTTCAATGCCGGCATATTGATTACACGGTGAGATACATGATACAGTGTAAATGCATCCCGGAAACTCGATCTCATTCTTGCTTAATTTATCCTCTCCCGCATTCCTGAACTTTGTGTATCTAGTACGGCGACAGCGAGGGCGGGGATAGGTATACCTGTACCTACTCCGCATTAACCGTCAAGCTATGCAGTATACAATACAACCAGTATCTTTACGTAGAGATAGTATGTACGTAAGTATATAAATATCGGACGTCCTAGGACAATATTCTGCACAATAGAGACGACCATGGAAGTTACGTAATTGAATCTTTTTAAATTTCCTACTTCCTCCTCCTCCTTAGCTTCATGCGACGACAGAGACTGGCACTGTTTATTGTCGGAGAAACTGTTCGGAATAAAACGGAGAATGTATTTTGGCCAACTTTTGGAATTATCACGTACTTTCCGATTTCGGAATGAATCTTTATTCTCCATTTTCTATTCTACTTTCTCGTATATCGCGCAGGAAATCTTATTACACTGACGAGAATGCAGACTTTTATTAATCCGATGTTCACTGGGCGAGTACAAAGTCCGTGGAATATTTCAAATTACCTTATATTCCTTGCTCCCTACGCCGCACGAATTACTCGAAAAATGATATGACTGCACGGATATCCAAGAATAGAATACAGACACAGTACTCTCGACATTGAGAAAAATTCATCAAATCTCGAGCGCTCAAATTTATATCCGCTCATACATAAACGGAGTGTGAATGAGAAGAAGAAACAAGAATCCACGGTTGGTATAAAATTATCTGCTGAACGCCCAATTACGACTTTCTTTTCCTCAAACAAACAAAACTCTTTCCAAGTTGCTCTTGACTCCTTTCAAACTTGTTTATACAATACTCAACCAATTCTACTGCGGAGTAAGATTTCAGGACGACCACTTCCACAGTATTTTCTGAAGGCACTCTCTTCTCTTATACACTCTCGGATGTCATAACCGTTTCTTATACTTTTAAGTTCTAGTTATACCTACTCTGCAGGATTTTATTCACGTACTGGCTTAGTTTCCATTATTATGATAATCTGTTTTCGTACCAAGTTCTCTTCCCTCTCAACACCCCTATAATGTCCAGGTCCCGTGCATATTAAACCTGAATCTGAATCTACTTTGACTCACATTTTTTCATTCTCAAATCTTGAGTATTTGATCAAAGCTCAGTCAGAATCGCAGAGGTACAATCGATCCTTTCGTTATGATCGCCACTTTCCCTGGAGGTCCGAAATTTCGCTTCTTGTTATTCTTATAGAAATAAGCACGATCATTTCCGAGCTTCGGAAAACGTGAATCGACATATGCATTCGCATAGGTGCAGGGGCGCGAAGTATTGTGTAAAATCAACGCAAGTGACAGAGATGAGGATAAATGGTTGATTAACATTTATCCGACGATGTCGGGCGGAGTTTAGTTGGCTTCATAACTTGAGGGTAAGCTTTCTCGAGGAGGAAATTAATCCTTCAGGCTCATCCTGAATCTGTCCGCATCCTCTCCTTCTCTCGGCCCGCGCTTCTACGGATCGCCCAAATCCCTGCCCTAGCTGTGCCCGTCTTCGCCTTCCTCACCGGCCACTTCACTCAATTAAGACAAACACTTCAGTAGCCATACAAAGACCTCTTCACCGTTTGGTGGTCAGTATTATTTACAACCACGTACGACACGTCGTAGATGGAACGTGAGAACCGTTTCGAAGTTGACATTGAAAATTTGCCCGAAAAAAAAAAAACGAAAATAATAGTTTTTTGAGAACTTCAACTGAAGTCGAAGCCTTATAGAATCATACCAATGGAATGAAAAATCGCTCGGTGTTACAGAAAAGAAGCCTCAAATCCGTCCGACCGACGCGACGAATGCCAAAGCACAGTTCAGACCGTGGGGGAAGAAAGCGCGACTGAAACACGCGATCTTGATCTCTATATCCCACCCACCCGCCCCTTCCTTCCTTTTGCTTTTTTCTACTGTACCTCACCTGACGGTTCGCCCCCGCAGTGTTACAGCTGAAGATACAAGAGGAAAGCCACGTAGAAGTCACACAATTATACGAGATTAAAGATACGCGCTTTGGGATCGGACAGCGGGAGTATGCCGGAGGTTTCATTGAGCCTGTATAAGGAGCAGAGGAACCCGAGCCAGAATCTGGTAGGATGAGAGGGATGAGGATGGGCGAATGAGGATACAAAAAGTAGAAGATGTTCGGAGGTCGGCCGGCTCTCTCCAGCTCAATGAAACAGAGAGGCTTACAGCCCTCTTATCTGCACCTACTCAGGAAATTAAAAGAACCATCGCGTGTCTGAGCGGCCAATACTTGTGCGAGGATGCTGCCTATTGAAACGCGTAGCGGAAACGAGTAATTACAAACTTTTTGAACAAAATTGCGAAAAATAAAGCCGGGCTGTACCTGATCTTGGAAAAGAATTATGTAATCCTCGGGGTGAGAAGTAAACGAGTTTCTCCCTTTTTCTTTCGGGCTTACGTCTATTCTGTAGGACAAGTGCGGGACGAAGTGCTATTTGTATAGTTGAGATTTCAAAGGGTGAATTTCCCCACCCTGCAACCTTCGGTGAGAGGGATAAAGAGAAATACCAGAGAGAGAGAGTGAAGGGCACCTCGAATGCGGGGTGAGTCTGCGGAGCCCGTACAAATAGCTTGAAGCTGGTAGCGTAAAACCCGTTGGCGTCCCAGCAACGACGCAAACATGAGAAAATCGGTAAGAGGGTAACGTGTGCACGCGGTCAAAGGATTCTCTACTTGGAATTAAGAGACAGCCTTAACCCCGGCCTTCAAGTTCGTGTAGATTATCACGTTTTCTTTTCAATTGCATATTTGTCTGCAGTTTGATCGCGTATCATAGACATAGTAGATATAGATAGTAGACTTCTTACGTACAGCGAATGCTCGTTCGCCGATACATATATTTGTCACGTTGGAAACACCCGAAAACTGACTTTGCCATCGGAACCTTGAAGACCCTGAGGTTTAATCACTTTCCGACTCACGATCCCCTATCGTCCACGACGAGGATACGGCTTTTGTCCAGAGTTCAGTGGAAAGACTTTTACATCTCACGAACGCAGCGAGCGTGGCTGCCTGTGTCTGTTGGGTGAGATTTTGGATAGAGAAGTGGAAGATCAAAGCGAAAGAACTTTACTTTCCATTTTCTCCCTGCCCGAATTACCTACGAAGAAAAAAAGAACGAAAAACGTGGTTTCTTTTCGTGTTCTTTTCCTTGTTTCCCAATTTGTGCCACATCGGACCTTCTCAGGGATTGATAGGATATAGTGAGAGTCGGTTTTCACGTGTGAGAGATTATACTCCCCGAGAAATTCGAATTACATTCGTTAAGGAATTTTCAGATACAGGCAATACAATATTTTGATTACGGGTATTGCTGGCCAGCGAAAGAAGGTGGCAAAAACGATAATAGTGATCACGATCGAGTCGAAAAAAATAGTTAATCCGAAAGACCGGATCGGGCCGCACGCGGCTGTCAACAGGTAGGCAGCGAGAGGATTCCCACGAGGGATACGTCCCTCCATATCTGATATATAATTGATTTCAATCACTGATCACCGACTGTGGGGGAGTCGCCGTCAGCTCACAAGAGCGCAGTAACTCGGAATAAAAATTCCAAGTTTTCAGAGTGCAAATGTTTCTGAATAAATCTTTCCGAATACCAGTTGTCGAGTAATAGTGGTCCAAGACGACGTTTCTCTCTTTGGTCTTTACAGAGAAGATCCTGCACCGCGACAAGAGTTTCCATGTCCGCCATGGCCGCAAATTCCTTCGGGGCACAAACCGGCATCCTGATAGCAATATTAAACTTACCTACTCAATGCCGATGCCGGAGGCTACGTGAAAATTTCTCAACAGTTTCACCGTCTCTACTAAGCTATTTCTTGTATGTAGTAAATATACTATTAATGACGCACAGACGTCATCTTTGTGTGCACGATATGATATGTATAGGTATACATACACACGTTGGTATATCCGAGAGAGTCGCCGGACCTCTGGACCAGCGACAAACGGACAAACTGTCGCTTTGTACACATACATACATATAACCTCGCATATAACTAACTTCACTACACCACACAGAGTTATAAAACGCTTGACTTTGTATATGAATACGTGGATGTATAGAGAGTAATAAAATTAGTATTCCCGGGGTGGTAAACAAACAGAAGTATAATATTCCAGGAGGAAATACGCCCGCCGTGTGTCTATAACACCTATAGATACTTTGAAATAAAGTTAAAAGTTTCCCGTGGTATGTAGGTGGATGTATATATGTATGGAAGAGCGATTTGATCCAATTAAAAACTTTGTAAATCTCGTGGCAGTGGAAGTGGTGGCGGTGGTGGCGGTAGAGCCCATCCTTTACCTCTCCGAGATGCTTATTTAGCTCTGTGATGCGAATTTGCAGGAACAGAGTTGTATATTAAAAAAATTGACAACCCGGCGGATTATCTATACGGCTATAAATGAGGCTTATTAAATCTAGAATCCCATGAAATGAAATTTATTCGCATACGTCTTACATCTGAAATAACAAAAATTCATTATTCCTCTTTCCTCTCTGTGATGATGAAGGCACGGATTTCAGATACCTCGGAATTTCAATGTTCTCTCAATTTTTGTTTCTCCTCGTTTTTAATATTTCGACAAGCAACTTTCGATCACCTATTCCCAATTTTTTGCTTTCTCCTTTCATCGATTGGCAAGATGAGAATAAGAAAATGGGAACGGGGAGCAAAGAACACCGCGGGTCCGTACAACAAAGGATATAGTTGAATTTTATCGAGTGATAGCTCTTGAGAGCGAGTGAGAAATCTGATTGTGAAGAAAACCTGAGGCCAACACCTCAATTTTTCCAACTTCAGCCGGGTGTATGTAGGAGGAACTGGGTGTATACCCGGACTAAGAGACCAGCAGGCAGCCGCCCGCGCCAGCCCCTTCTTTCCTCCTTCCGGAGCTTCTGTAGTTCCCAGTTTCTAGCCTCCGAAACCCTATTTCTCTCTTTTATTATTTCTCTCTCAAAGAAATATCGCGACTATTTCAATTTTCGCTGATATTGGCGAGCGATAGACGCGGTGGTACGCCCCGAGGCACAATACACATCCACCAGCCACGCGCTCTATCCTCTATTTTATCCGTCGTCCTTTATTGTCTCTCACTGCACAGCGCTCACATTCACACAATCCCCTCACCCTTCAACTTTCTCTCTCTCTCCCTCCCTCTTTCTTCCTTTCCTAACTCTATTCCTCCCCATTACTTTTCTCTCTCTATTTCACCTAGATCTCACTCATACTCTGACCAAGTGACACGCGCCATCAATGATGTCCAACAAAGTTTATACCATTCTCATGAACCAAAACCTACGTGACTTTCTCGCACACCCTATACGTACTATCGTTTATATTTTCGTAGATATATCGATACCCGCATTTAGGAGATTCGATGATAGACGAGGCTCATCGTTTCCACGAGCGGAGTAAAACGTTTTTTCAACACTATCAAACTCTTTTTTCTCACTTCAGCCCCCAACCCCCGTCTTGTTTCCTTCCAATCAATTCTTATCTCTCGGTAGTCCATACAGAATGAAAACTGGTGTTGAAAATTTACCGTATACTCCGAAAATGCTATGAAATTAGCAAGATTTTTAACGAGGATTGGGCGATTCGAAAACAAAATAATAATCAAATAATAATGGTGTAATATAGGATATACCGGGAGATTATGGTGAAAGTTAGCAGTCTGCTGCACATGCACCGAATAATTGAGTTCTATTGGCCACCGTGATCCGACGGATTGAAAATTGTTGGGTGCCAGGCGGTGTGCGGCCAACCTATCAACATGTTCACATAATCTAGACAACTGCTGTTGCCACAATTGACGTTTGGCAGTTCACGTTCAAGCACAAATACGGAATGGCCAGCTTGAATTAACGGACGGAAAACTTTCAGCACAATCTCTCGGTATAGACGGCGACAAAAAGTCGCGTGAGATAATAAATATTCAAGTACCAAACGTAGTAGGTTATAGTACAGGTGTGTTAATAAATCTCGCCCTTAACCTACCTCAAAATACCCATCGTGGCACGCTTTGGTACGTCGCGCAGGGTGAAAAGCGGCGGGGAACTTACCCCGTGGGGTGAAACGCGCGCCGATTACCACAGCGCCCCCGCGTAGCGTCGTGACGGTGGGTTGCGCGCCAAAATGCGCTTCGGTATAACTGCGGACCAACGGCAAACGAGAGAATGAGATAGAATCGAGAGGGAGAGAGAGAGAGAGAGAGAGTGAGAGTGACAGTGAGAGTGAGAGAGGGATGATCGGAGAGGGTAGAGATTGTGTCAGAGTTGTGCTACAGTCGTGCCGCGCCACCCTCAGGAGTGAGACCGCGTGCTCGAAGGCTCAGGTAGAAACTCATAAATCACTTATAATCAAAGTAGAGAAGTAAACTGAAAAAAGAAAGATAGAGGAAAAAGAAAACTCGAAAAATTCGAAATCCCCGAACGCCGGTCGTGGGAAAGGAAATAACAATTATATACATTGTCGGTAAAAGTGTTACGCGCCACATCGATTATTGCCGATCTAAAACGATCCTTCATTCTTTTTTTGTCTGTCTGTTTCTCGAACAACGTAATCGTAATCGGGCCAAATATTCACGGGTAAGTATTGATGCATCTGTACGTAGCTAGATTTGTATCGACGATCTCAGAATCGGACCAAATAGACGGAGATGATTATTTCGTCTCATCGCGATTGAGGCGCCCGATCAAAACCGGCGAGAGATTACACGAATGACGAAAGTTTCGTGTTAGTTTAGAAATGGCGGTATGCTTAGAAAAAAATGTCCAGTCAAGATATACAATTCTTGTATCAATTCTTGGCACGGAGCGATCTTTTCGGCATTTTTACAGTTGTAAGTCGGGGGTGGGCTCAACCGACCCCCGAGCCTGAGGTAAATATGCTTTCTGTGTTTTAAATTAAATTTATTCATTCAATCGTTCAATCACGTCTTTCATTGCTTTTCATTAAAGCATTATAGGTATGTACAGTAGTATGTGCCCATGCGATACAGGACACACATATACCTATGTATAAAAATAATTTCTGCATATTGTGGATAACAGTATCACACTTGGGATAGAATATGATTTTTGCAAGCCATGTTCAGGTACTCGATTTTCGATTTATTGTCGTTTGGTATCTTCTCACCGATTGATTTGCTGTCATTTTAGACAATAATGTTTCTTTTTTTCGTTCTCTCGTTCTCAAATCCCAAACTCTAGGCGGCGGCGGCGGTGTAGATAAAAAATGGCGTGATAATGTAAGACGAAAGAAAAGGGGTTTTATGCAGGTATACCTGCCTACCTACATCAATTACTTATAATATTGACCCAATACTGATGCCCGAGCACGTCTGGGATTACCGTGCCGTACCAACCTACCCCGCGAGGAAAAATCGACGGGACAATAAACCCCGGATGTTACGTTGCCTCGATTTATGCGGTGGGAAAACAAGGAGGGGAAAAAAACAGTCAGCGGAAGCTGTACACACCACTTCAGGACTGAGAAATCATCACCTGCGGGAGATTTTCCTAATTTTCTTAAAATTTTTCAATCGCTTTTCAGTTTCAAATGGATCCATATTCTATTTGCACGTGATATTCGACGTACTGCTCAGGTATGCGTTCTGTGAAAGTCTGTGGTAAAAATTTATTCTCCTTTCTTGTTTCTTCGCAATACTTGCCCACTTCTCTCCTAAGTAGAACTTATTTCGTTCTTTTGAATCGAACCTCCTTACAACCCGTGCGACTAGCGGCCAAGAACGACTATCGTTTGGACAAATGCCAATGACTGGTTAATCCGAAAGAACCTGTTGACAGGCGGGAAGTGCTTCTCTCGTTAAACACTCCTTCCTGTGTAGTACGACAATGTAAGGGTGGGGAAAGCTGCTGGGGGTGAATTGATCCGAAACGAACTCAACGAAGTCGAGGATTAGACGGCTACAAAAATTAAACTCAATGCTGGAATGAATATATGGATAAGGGGTAGTTACGAAATTGTATAATCGTGTGAAATCCTGCACAGAAAATTATGTATGCATTCACGGGGGTTTCGGGCATTCGGAATGATCGAAAATTATTTACAATCGCTGGACACGGCTTATGATAGAGTTAGAAGAATATTATCCGAATCGGGCTGCCCGTTTGTTACAATTTTGCAAGTTGAGACAATCTGCAATAGCGCGAGATTCGGGCGAGATCGGTGAAAATACGCGACCGATTGAAATTATTGAAATATTACCTGTAATCGCTCGACCCTCGCATGTCCGATCCGCGCTTGACTAAACCCCGCGAGAGAAACTCGTTTTTGTTTTTTCCCCTTCGCCAATTTTATGGTGACGATTCGCCATTGCATTCAATATTGAAATTTCATTACTACACTTATCATACGTCTCTTGTGAAGAATTTTCTATCATTATTCGTTTCCTTATTTCCTTGACCTCGCTGCAGGATTCGCAATCTTTTCAAAAGCTCCAGATGAGATTCGTTAACGAGACGAGGCCATCCGATTGCGATGCGATGCATAACTTTTATTTTCCCTCTCGATATTCACCGAACAAAAGATGTTCCTATCCAACTTCGAATCGTATACCTAGATGTATACTACATAGGTACTACATATCTCTCCGAAGATAGTATACTCATATACAATTTTCTCCTGACTTGCATGGTCGAATGATCGACACACTAGACAACATTCGATTTGTATCGCTACCCTTGATTGGCAGCTAATGCTATATTTCTATACGAAGAAAAAAGCGAGAAGATAACAGCTGGACAATGATCTGCTATGATTTGATCGTGATTATTTTTACTCAATCTATTTTCGTCACGATTCAGGAAGAAGAAGAGAAAAACAGAAATGCTACAAGATCTGGGAAAGGGCGGGAAAAAATTGCCTGCCCCCAGAAATCCTCTCTATCTTTCTCTCTTTCGCTTCCAAAACAGGAAAACCGATACTCAGATTCTACTCTATACTCTTCAATGTTGTATGATTACCATATGATAACATGCTGTAAATAACAATCGTTACTGTATTCCTCTGAATATCAAACGATTACTTCCTAATGAAAATCTCGTTTCTACCTGCGGCATACATTCCTGCAGCTCTTCATGCAAGCTCCATCTCTCGACGAATCCAGTGGTTGGGTGAAATTGTATAATGCTGAACGTGAAACTCCGCGGGCATACGTTTCGAATACAACTTTCTATTCTCTCTGATGTAATGCAACCACCCTGTGCTGCGTGAAGTAATTCTTCACTTTTCGTTCCTTCATTTTCGTTTTTGTTTCTTGGGGGGGGGGGGGGGGGGGGGGGGGGTCTGTTTTTTATTTGCATTTCGCTCTTCCACAGAGATTCAGTCTCTCTTCCACGCTCCCTGTATCTCTGTACCTCCCACTGTGGATGTTCTCTCTAACGATTCAATTAAAATTGTGAAAAGCAATCCTGTTCCTGTGCACAGCTATAGGTATATACAATATACGAGTGTACCTACCTATACCTGAATTCTAACCGTTCAACCGCCTACTCGTCTGCGAAGCAATATAATGGAGGAGAGAAACATTTGTTTGTTTGTTTGTTTGTTTGTTGTTGTTGTTGTTGTTCATGGTTTTACACATAGCTAAGTGCAGCGCTGTAGCTCCATGATACGCGAATACGTGCGTGTGACATATCTAGTTAGCCTTTAGCTAAAGCTATGTGTTCTCAAAGAAATTTCGGTTTATAAGTTTTTTTGAAACCCCGGTATATAGGTAGAGATATGGATATCTTCGTCTTTGCTAGAGATATTCTATTTTATTGCTTTTATTCAATCTCAAATCGCATTACCACTTTTTTGATCCGGTAGGTACTATAACTGCGGCTCTGTGGCCGTGGCTGCTGCTGCTGCCGCTGCCGCTGTACTGGCTGTAGTCACAGACTTTTATTACAAAAACCTTGACAAATGGCGGATGTTACGCGCGTTTTTGTTCTCACCCGGTATCGAATCCATTTGAAACGAGTATTGAACGTCAAATTACATACTATATATGTATACATTTATACCCATCGACTAGCTATATAGACTGCAGAGACGTTTGAATAATCGAGAAAAGTATAAAATCAAAAATATCAGCCGAAAAATTGAAAAACGGAAACGATAGTATACAGGTATGTACCGAACATGCGATACTGTGTAACGGAATTACCGAATTTCTTTATTCCTCTCTTCTCTTCGTTTTTTTCTCATCCAAAATTGATTCGGGCACATCCCAGAATAGGTATACGTACCCAGATGAGACAGAATTTGGGTTTCGCGTGGTTTCTTTATACATTTTATATTCGAGTAATTTTTGAAAAAAATATGTAGCGCGTGTTTTGTTTTTTAGTTTGAACCAAATTGCCGTTGATATTTAAAGCAGATTGAAATCTACGCCAACGAGTGGAGTCTCCCATTTTTGGTCTCCCATTTTTTGATACATCCACTCGTATGTATCTATATACAGGGAATATCTGGTGGAAGTAGCAGAATCAACAATTTTAACCAATAAGCAAAAATGAAGAAAAAAACATTTCCATCCAAACTCCCAATTCTTTCGGATAAAAGTTTGTTCAAAATTGAGTGTATAATACGTCAATGCGGTATGTAGTATATACCACCCTCTACTTTTGCCTAAATTTACTCTATTTGTAGAAAACCCGGATTTCATACAATTTCGCACAAAACAAAAAAGAAGCAAAAACAAAAATTATTATTTTTTTGCCTCTCTAGGGTGTTCGGGACATATTTAAGAGCACATAACTCCGGGGGGGGGGGGGGGGGGGCGAAATGAAATTTCGGTCTCTTTTTCTCTTCCTTTCTCTTACCCTCTTTTTTCTATTTATTTTCTTCATTCCGAAAACTTACTAGACCGATTCCATAATATCTATATATCGCTATAATACCTTCGAACTTTCGCATGTCAGGTATAATATATTATAGTAGAGGCGAAAGATGATCAAACTGCAGTGACAAAATTTGGTTTAGTTATTAACGTTTAGAAATGGGGGACGCGTTTCGCGCCCCTCGTCTGTCTCTCTCCCTCTCTCTCTCTCTCCCTCTCTCCCTCCCTCCGCACCCTTGACATCTAGAATATTTACAATAGAGTGCGTGTCGACAGTTGAGAGGTGAAATATTAGAGCCATTACACGTCATCGCCAGTTTGTAACTGGTTCGTTGAATGTGTTCAAAGTTTATTACAGTATACGCTTGCTGTAATATTTCCTGGCACTCGGTTCATCTTTTGTTCTTTTTCTCGATCTTCACTTTTTCTCGATTTCGCGCTGTTTCTTCAATTATTTATTCATCTATTTCAGTTTTCCACTCTGAACTAGCCGTCCTATTTTTGGTCATTTTCACACGTCCTTTCCTCTCATTCTTTCCGTTTCCTCTCGCGCGCTCCCGCTCCCGCCCGCGCCGCGCCGTACGGCTACCGTATCTCCTTTCCTCCGGCGTTGAAGATGGAAAGATTTCTGGTAATATAGACGTATACCCGGAATCGACGCCGAGATTTTTAACGGGGTATTCTTCGTTAGAAACGGGAACGCAGATTCCTCATGAATTCTCTGCCAAAATGCACAGAATCTTTGTTATGGTCCATCGAAGATTAGCCGATCACACGCGTCCTATGAACCGGAGTAGTGGTCGCTGTGTTCGGTCGTGTGCCCTTCGTTTTTTCGCATACAGATCGCGTCTTCATTGGCCTCAATCTTCGATCGGCCATAACATCGAATCTGCGAATAATTTTGAAACAGGAATTGATGAGGAAATTTCGATCCCGTTTCCAACAAAGAAATATGCCCCGTTAAAAATCTCGGCCTCGATTCCGGGTCATCCTGTAATTTCTCGGTCCCGGCTCAGCTGCGCTGGGTTTCTTCTTCTATCTACATCCGGTATAGTATAGATTTATATAAGTATATTTCGATGAAAAGTAGAGCGAAGCAGTGAAACGAAGTAAATATATCACACTGTACGTAATAGACACTGCAGGTATATGTATAGGTACTATGAAACGGCGATATAACTGCGCTGAAATTAATGATATCCTATAGAATCCGATAAATCACCGATACGGAATCGATTATCTTCTTCTTCTTATAATTATTATGCAGGGCCGTTCTAATTTCACCGGAAAATTGCCATAGCCATCGCCGCCATCGCCATCATGGCCGTCGCAGTCGCTCTGCAGGCTCGCGAATGCAGTATTCAACCACAAAGAATTCCCGCTTCGCTGGGGTGTCGTAAACCGCTTCGAAACTGTGCGACTACGTACGTTACATGTAGGTGCTATAGTAGGTATATCACGTAAAAGAGAATATAGATGAGACCGAAAAATATTCGAAAAAACCGAAAAGAGGAGAAAATAATGCATCGCCACGTAATTAGCGGATTCAAATTGTACTACACGAACATTTTTCCAATTTTTACCAATTTTTCGCAAATAATTGAAATCGTTTATAATGAAATAGATCTTTTTCGGCAAACAGATAAAGAATAGAAAATCCGCGATACATATAAACGAGTTGTTTATAAATTTTTAGAATTTTTTTTCGTTTCTTCTTCTTCTATCGTATACACGCGGCATTACGCAGTTTAGTTCGGAACGTTCACCGAACCGTACCTCGCCTCTCCGCATGCACACGGTGCCGAACGTTGTCTAGATAGGGTGTATTTATTGCGATTGCTCCGTGAAAAAATAGTATACAACATTTAACAGGTATAAATTTTCTATTCCTAGCTGCCCGGCGTGTGGATGCTTTTTCCATTCATTTTATTGCATTTTGGTTCTTTTTTTGTTTTTTGTTTTTTCTTCATTTAGTTCTGTTTTGTCGGTAAATAACGAGTTCAATTTCGAATAATACGTCCCAAGTCCGGACCGCGGCAGTATGGACACGTACATACCTTGTCTACTCTATCGCAGGTACAGTAGCCTGCGACATGTTAACCTATATCCACGGAAATTGGATAAAATTGTCTATTACGAACAGTTTTTGGATTTTGTCAAAAAACGAAAAAAGAAAAAGAAAAAAAAAAAGCACCTAGTTTCCGGATTTCAACATTTATATGAAATTTTGACGTTACATGAGTAAGAAGAGGCAGGCGTACGCGCGTTTACCCGCGAAAACGCGTCCGATGCGTATACTTTAATGGGAGTAAAAAGAACTGGGTTGAAAATATTGATGAAAGGGGGGTAGATCCGCGCTGCGTGATATATACTGCGACATGTTACAGGAACATAACACCACGGAGGGAAGATAATTCTTTGATGTATAATCAATAAATATCATACCGCGATGTACATGGCACGTATCATGAGTAAAACCAGCCTCATAGCTGCGATGTTCGTAATCGTGATGAATCGAGAAGTTACGAAATTCATTCCACGGCCAGTTGAGAGAATAAATTTTACAAATATGCTGTATGGGCGCTGCATAATAGCAAATTATGAAAAGTTCGATAATGCTAGGACACGTAGATATGTGTGTATGCATACATAGGTACATAAAATATTGGATACATAGGTAACTAAACTATATGATACGATATAATGCATTTGAAAACAGGAAATTCACGCGTCAGGAGACAAAATCTCCACTACAATTATAATTGTTATCATTACAGTTATACCTATGTATGAGATACGTTGACTATAGCTATACACCTATATCTGACGCAGTTACATATACACATGCATACATCCAAAAGATGATTCAAACGATAACGAAAATTGGTGGAAACTGTAATCCGGCCCTGAATTTGGCCCCGGCTTAATCGACTCTAGCTCACCAGCTATGATCCTCGTAGCTTATATAGCTTCTCGAGGATCTGGATCGCGTAGGTACGCGTTCCTACTCACCCACCCAGCCGCGTGTTGGATCGCGACCATTTCAAGTTGCTCGACATTTCTAACAGTATACCGATACAATTGGGAGTAGGAGATTTTCAGCCACATAAATTCGCGAAGCCCGCCTCGTGATTGGCTGAACCTCGATAAAAATTTCCCCGTTTGCCAACTGCATTCGTATTTCGCCATGGAAATATCGAGCAACTTAACAAGTGGTCGCGATCCAGCACGCTGGCTGCTGCCGCTGACGCTGACTGCAACGGTGTCCTTGACTCCCTGATATTATACCTATATCAGCGCAATGATATATGAAAACCATTTATACTCTCCTTCATACGCATACGATTTATACATATTGACCTCCGTAAATGATGCGACAGATCTCTCTCTCTCTATCTCTCTAATCAATCACCTATATAGCTCACTGTTCTATATACCGTTTGGAAAATATTCAAGTAAATGCAGCACACATCGGACCGCCTCGGGCTATTTACACGCGAATTCGTTCTTTGATATTTTCTCGTAAATTAACGAGTTCCCAGAGGATTTAGGTACACGGTACGCATTACGTGTATGTATGCACTACCTATACCATACCACGTAGATAGTAGATACATACCTAATGAAGACGAGGAGCAAACTGTTCGTTCGTTCGGAGCGACCGTTTGAAAATGTTATACATACAGTTTCAATACGCGCGGGGAGGTTGTGTACATATATTCCGAACGATTTTATGGTCGGCCGTAAACGGGAATCCTCCCCGCAACCCTGAATTTCGAAATAAGAATGAAACACGAGTATATGAGTATATGCAACGAGCCTGATGAGCAAAAACGATATCAACGTATGGAACACACGTTCTTAATTTCGGACCTATCTATAGCAACAGTCCAAGAGCTGGCGACGGATTAGTATAAATCATTTTATGACATCTAATGTCGTCGGGGGTAGCCATGAGTACGACTTCCCAGTCTAGAATCGTCCATCTGGCAGCCCGGCCCACTTGCGTTTAAGGGCTGCGGATCGTCGGGGGATGATTGGAACGTACGATTTTAAAGTCATAGTATAGAACTGACGATTTCTTTTCAGAATAAAGTATCGATGTTCCAGGCTCGACGAAATTATGTTGCCAGACCGATATACCGTCTGTATAGCACATCGCCGGAGCTAATTATGACAAACTAATATATTCTCATTTTGAAGTAATAGTACAGGGGCCGGCATTCTCCGCAAAATCGAGAATACTCTCTGTACAGGGTGCTGAACAAAATAATGAGAGCAGCAAAGGTGTTTAGATGACATTTGTTTTTCAATTAAAAATTTCGTTTAGAACTGATTTCTCTTTCTGTTCAATTATTCTTTTAATTTCATAGAACGAATTTCTAATTGAAAAGTTAAGAAAAATTATACAGATTTCGTGAAAACGAATTTTTTCTAAATATGCTGGAAAAACATGTATTAAATGCCAAAGTTTCCGAGGAAAAATTGTAATTATAGAGTACGTATACCTACAAGTTACGCATATCGATATAACCCGCATTGAGTAAAAAGAAAAAACCACCCTGTATATTGCATTTCCAGAGCGACAAATCGATATGTTGTTGCGAACACAGCAACATACAAATGAAATTCTCGGTTTTGCAAACAAAAAGAAAAAAGCCAGCCCTTATATACTATTACTTCAAAATGAGAATATTTTAATTTACTATAATTCGCTCTGGCGATGTGCTATACAGACGGTATATCGGTCTGCCAACATAATTTCGTCAAGCTTGAAACATCGGTACTTCATTCTGAAAATGTATCATCAGTTTATACCATGACTTCGAAATATTACATTACAATCATCCCCCGACGATCCGCAGCCCTTAAACGCAAGTGGGCCGGGCTGCCAGATGGACGATTCCGGACTGGGGAGTCTTGCCCATATAGCTATCCCCGACGATATTAGATGTCATAAAATGACTTATACTAATCCGTCGCCAGCGCTACATCTACAAGCTTTCTAGAAAGAGCATGAAAAAATCGAGTTATTATTGAGAAGTTGAATAAACTCAATTTTTCTTCATCTTTTCTTATCCAGAATCGCGAATTTTTTTACATCAATTTTCGATTATTTTTCTTTCCAAATAATTCCCTTGCTCCGCGTATACCTATATAGTATACCTATCGTTCGGAACACACGGACGACGAGGAATCTTGGGTATGGTGCAGTAGGTGAGTGCCATATCGTTTTCCCTTTCCTTCCCTTCTATTTCTTTCTTTTTCTGCCGCAGGGTAAAAATATGCGTGGATTAATATTCAATATTTTATATGGGTTATCGCGGGGTCACCCTGATCGAACATTCCCTTGGGAATATGTACGTATACGAGTATTCCGTCAAACAGTCGTCGCTTCGTGGCGCGGCGCGCAGCTGTATCAGAGACCGAAAGGAGCAATCGAGTGCGGGAAAGAAGATCCCGTTCGGACTTTTCCGTAGATCGCGCATATCTTCGCAGGCTCAGCACTCGCCATTTAGTACACTATACCTATACATACCTCTATACATAACGCGTCCACAATGTTTTTGGCCGATGAACAAAACCAATCGCGCTCGACCGAGAGATGAGGCAATCGTTATGACTGAGGACTTTAGGATAGATTTGTTCTTTATTTTTCTATTTTTTGTAAACGCGCGCCACGCCGGTCGTTGCTCGACGGCGTTTAAAGAAAAAAATAGTAATACAAAACATGGCGATGTTGTTACGGTGAGAAAAACGCCACGAACGTGTTTCGAATGACGGATCCTTACGAACGACAGCTCCCGTCGTCGGCCTCCAAAAATGTTGGAAACATTCGAATCATTTTCATACATGTGTCGAATCGCTGGTGGCCCTAATTCATGTTTATTATGATAATTCGGAAATTTTCCAACACGCTTGAAGCGTTGGATATAGTTTCCAATTTTCCACCTATACATATACTGTAGCTGCAGTGTAATTGCAGTGCCGAAATTATAATTCCATCTGTTCCGTTTCTCTGTATCCTGCATCCGGAGGATTTTTTAAATCAAATTTTAAACAAATTCGAGAGCGCAGAAACAGGATTTCAACTTCGAATTCTCATTCATTATCTTCGATGCGATATTATAATACATCCAATAATTAATATATGTATACATAAAATATATGAAATTTCGAAATGCAGAAGACGGAGATATCCAAAATCACTGATCGTGATTTATGCTGCATACAATAAAACCTGAATCAAGAATTAGATTTTGAAACTTTTCCCTTAATCTTAATTTTCACGCGAATTTGGACCCCCCCAAAAAAATACGATTTTTTATTCATCTCTCGCTGATCGACTTTCATTTAACAACAAATTCGACAGGTTCCTCGTACGATGAATATGGCGAGACGATTGGTTGGTAATAAATTCTTCAATTTTGATACACATTATGCATACATGGTGTTTGTGTGCCGACCTAATATTTGGATAAATGTGATAGAAGAAAATTATCCAAACGATGCGAGACGAGAGCTTATGTTATTTCACATTTTGTATTTTTCATTTTCATTTCCATTTCATTTTGCTTGATTTCGTTGTTTTCGTTTTTGCTTTTGTTTATAGAATCGCTATTTCTTTGTACAGACCCCTAACGAGTTTTGCATAATACTGGGAAAGTAACGTGTATTGCCCCCTAACGGTAATAATACGAATAGGGGAAGAACGCGACCATTAAAATTCCACAACATATTCGCGGACACACATTGAAGATAGGCATATATACCTATATACATACACACGTAGGTATATACAGGTGGTACCTACGTATTGTATAAAATGCAAACAGAGATGAGATGAGATGGAAAGAGAAGAGGAGAGCAGAGAAAAAACGAAAAAAGACAAAAGAACGAGCAACAAGAACTGGAAAGAGAATAAACGAGGGAGAAAAGGAGAAATAGAGGATACGAAGAAAGCAAGACAAACAAACAAAATAAAAGAGAAGAAAAAAGGTCGAGGAGACGGTGGTAGCCAATGGTGGAATATGGGAGGAGGACGATAGGAGCGCCGCCGCGCCGCCCCCGTGGAATTCCGTTTTCTTTAACGGGACGTTCTCATTTCCCGCTAATCGCGATCCATCATCTAATTGCGCTTGCGGTAGCAAAGGAAGAAACTTTTACCACTATCAAAATGTCGATCGGTGACCCACGCCGCCGCCGCGCCGCCGCGGCCGGTGCCTCGTTCCTTTTCCCCGATTGTGTGGGGGAAAAAAACCGTCTAAGTAGGTATAAAGAAGAACCGCCTGCAATGGTCAGTGAAATTCTTGTCAAAGAGACCGACTATGGACTGGCTGAAATGAAATTCCCCAAAACAAGCTGGCTCTCATCTACACATATACGTGTCTACATACATATATACGTATAATGCGCACGAACCAAAGAATAATCGCGACTAGATATAAATACGAAATTCGGAGGCGAAAATTGATGGAAAATCTGCAGTTTTATCGCAGAACCAAACTTCAAACAATAGATACCCAAACAATACAAAGAAAAAGAGAGAGAACGAAGAAAATGGGGGCGATGGAGGTACGAAAAAAAATCGGACAGAAGGAATTATTGTACAAAACCGCGGAATTTGCTGAGACCGAAGTTTGTAACGTTGAAACGATGAAATTGCGAGATATTGTATATGTATATATATCGGCTGAAACTTCTCTGAAGAAAGATTTTTATTTTTGGAACAGTCTTGGGAATCCCAGACGTCGACCTAACGACTGGTTTCATCATTTTTCGTTTTTCTTTCTCTCGCTGTACAGACAATAATCATAAGTCGTTGAACTTGCGAAGACCCATATATACACAGGTATCACGACGTTTCATCGTGCGTTTGAAGTAAAACCACATACAATGGACGTAGTAGCTGTATACCGATGAGGTATAACTCGCGGGAGGATGTTGTATACGATACTGCGCATGCGTGTATGCCAATTGGTATTTGCATTCGGTATCAAAGGACGGTCCGGATTCCAACGCGCGAGTCAAACATGCGGGGGCTGTTTAAATACGTCAGAATTAAGGTTGCGGATGACAATCTTGGTATCCTACATCTGTACCGAGAGCTGATCCCAGCACAAGTTTTCGGCATGTTTATAATCCGCTGATCGTGGGTCGTTTTCGATCCAGTTCCTCTCCTTCGCCCGCTCTTTCTTCTTCTTCTTCTTTCAGCCACCGCTTATACTATACAGGTACAGCTCTTGGATACAATTTAAAAAGTTTTAGGCATATATAGGTATATTGTACGTATATACCGTAGAAGCGGTTATCTCCTCATTCCCTTATCTTCTTCGCGTTTTATACGCGTACTTTTATACACGCGAATTCATTTTGTGATCCACAGAAGACCAAATTTCACTCTCGTTTTATACACCGATGATATTTTCTAAGGCAATAATTGCTGATAGGCGTTTCTCCGTTGTATCAGTTGCGAAGCTTACATCACACCGGCGCGGCGGACACGCATGTATAGGTATGTACATTGCTACTCTCGGAGCAACCATTATACTATATCGGATTTCCTGTTTCCGGTCTTTCTCCAGCAGACAAAATCTCACCAGATTCATTTCCTACAACCAACTTCACGTACCTTCTGTATATATATGCAGGTATATACGTACTACATAGGAATGTACATAGGTATGTAGGCACTTGCACAATTTCACGTCAACTACACGACTTCCATTCCCAATATAATTGCTTTCACACCGCAGCCGCGCCGTGGCAGTCGGTAAACCGCAAACTCTACTCTCTAAGCTTTTCGGAAAGATATAGAACAGGATAAAGTAGGTACAAAACAAAATGGAATATAAGCCAAACTGAACCGAATCGGGGTAACGTTTTTCTTTCCCGTTTTCGACCCTTGCAATTATTAACACAATTATTCACACACAGGATCATTCGCAGGCTCGAACTACGAAACGCATTGGTCAGTGTGGTGCGCAATTTTCCGCACTAGTGCGGAAAGTGACCTTCATCGATAAAAATAACGTGAGTTTTATTTGGTTCATTTACCTGCTAATAGACGATTTCCGACTCGTGTAAGGTTAGCAGGACCCGCCCCGTCTCATACTGCATCCACACGAATGCTTGTGTAATTGCTGTACTCCCCTTCGGCTCGTGCGCAAACCGCACTCGTACTCGTGCGAGTGCAGCACTCGTCGGAAATCGCCTACTTTCCGCACTCGTAACGCAATATACTATCCAGACGAACATTTCCTCGATAATATCTCTTGCCGTTCGCACGTTATCGTGTCCATCAAAATATACGTGATGAACCCTGAAGTTTTCAGCAATTTAACATCATATACGATGAAAGTGGCAAATATTATGCACATGAATCGAAGATATTAAAATTCGCGACGGTATATACGACGGGACGTGTTAACCTGCACACGTAGGTGTAAGGGGTCGGTATGTATTACGTATATACCATACATACGATGGCGCGGCCCGGGCAGAAAAGCTAAGCAAACACGAGGCATGTCGCGTTTCGCAGCTGTCCCGACGATATGGAGTCGACGGCTCACTTCTATACTCTGCAGGTACGGAGGTATTCCGCACGTATGAGCGTGGAGGCGCGGAACCCTCCTTCTCAAAATACTAATCTAATATCGACGCCACATGACCAACTCGGCTCCTCTGCACTTCCCCCCAAATCCCGGTTTCGAATAGGTATAGGAAGAGCAGTCTGCCACCGAAGGAGTACAGTTACCTCAACCATGTGAAAAACATGGATGAAATACGAGTATAGACGGGGCAGATGCTAGATACATAAAAAATGATGATACAGAGACGAATTTACTCACCTAACGGTGCAGGGACGTACCTACCCCTCTGCAGATCGTGGTTCGAGAATCCTCCAACGATTATCGTGCAAAGAGAATGAGATATATGTGTGCAAAAATTTGCTCCCAGGGACAAGTTCCTAGCCTGAAAGAAAAGGAGAACGGAAAATCAGCGGATGAGTGATTAACAAGTTTCGATACATCCGTTATGGAGTTTCATGCAGAATATGAGGATCTTGGCAAGAAATGAAATGTGACATCTCAATTATACCAATCGTTCAATGATTGTAACGACTACCTTCCCTGCGTTTCGGATATCCTCCAGTTCAGCCGTATGTCGACCAAAACAGAAAACAAACATTGACAGATACTCGAAGAGAAAATGTGAAAACATATGTTATGTTTTGTTCATCGCATTTGGAAGGAGGGAATGGGAATTTCAGTGGGATGTAGAGAAAGAGAGAGAGAGAGAGAGAGACCGAGGTAGAGAAGGAGGTGACGGAGGAGGAGGACTACTCGCGTTCCTCTTCTTGTAACAGAATCATTTTATTTCACGGAAGAACGGACCCGTCGGTCACAAGAGTGGATCTCGGTTGGAAACGACGCTTTTTGGATACAAATACGTAAGCTCGCTCTACTCGCGTGGTTCTACGGATACGAAATGCTACGAGACTGCGACAGGACTTGGATGTTAAATAAATCGCCACGTACGTCCTCTGCCCGGAAAGCGTGCACGCGCTCGTAGCATACAACAGATGAAATAAGGAATGAATAGGAATCGATCATAGAACCGGAAATGAACAATTTGTGTATAGCGGAGAAGCAGAACATTAACGAGAAAGTTAGAAATTTGATCAGGATATGAACACCTGATTATAATTACACGATAACAGAACGTCGCCGATCATATTCTGTCGTCGATACTTCTTGTAGAAAATTAAAAAACAAAAGATTCGTGAAACTGAAGATTTTGGAAACGATCGTTAATCCGGGACATCGGCTGTTCGAGACAGTAACACAAAGGATAGAAGCCCATCTCGTCGTGGAGAAGTTAATCAGCGGAAATCTGCCAAAAACAACGTTCGCCTGCTCAGCACGCGCCAATCTCCTCGATAGAACCAAAATACTAAAACAGTTAGGTCAACGTGTCACTAACAGTTGTTGAGACGACTGACACAATTCTACACAGTCGAACCTGAGATATGTCAAATCAGAAGAAAGAAGGTGGTCCATCAGCGAGCTGGAGTTCATAACGTTGACGCAACAGTTTGACGAAAAATAATATCAGCTGTTTCGCGAGAAATGCAATTTCGGCTGATATTTTTTCCACGGTAACGTTTCGATGTCGAACCAGCTGATATCATTTTCCGCCATCTCCTAGCCCGGGAGCGAATCTCTCTCACCGATAAGAGCTGATCGGAGGTATATCCACCGAAATGAAAATTAGCTCTGTTCTCTTTCTTTCTTTCTATCTTTTTTATTCTTTATTTTTCGTTTAATTACTTTAATGAACCGGCGCGTGAAGTTCACAGACGATTCTCCAAGTCAGACCGAAGTCGTAGTATTCTACTTTGCTTTATAAGTAGAAACTTAGGTACACGTAGGACATACATACATACCTAGGTATGGCTATAGCCGAGCATTCCGTCAAGAGAATGTCGATTTGTTTCGTGTCGAATTTCATTTGTCACTCGATGGACGCTTTCCGACGATAGTATGGGGTATGTATGTTCCTATAAGCTAGTGCTAGAAGGGGGATGGAAAGTGCTTTGAGCGTAGGTATAGGTACATACTACATACCTATAGTATATAAGAGGCTGAGAAACTCGCCGTGGAGAACAACCGTTCTCCTAGCATCAGTTTCGCCGACTTTTGCCTGCTTATATAAATCACGGTGTCGCGTCGTCGTTGTCGACGTGGACGACCTCGAATGTTTTTAGAATCGTTTGTCGATTCTCTACACCTAGCTACTCTCCACCGACGAGAAAAATACGAGGGTTAAAATGAAAAGAAGAAGAAAATGAAGAAAACGGAGTGGAAGCACAAAAAAAGAATGGAAAAGTTTGCATATCGTTGCGAATCGTCTTGGAAGGCGAATCCTCGAGGATCGGATATTATGTTTGAAAAATTTCAACCATCGATTTTTTAACCCCAAGACAGATTCACGATAATTTATGCCGTTATTATCTACAAGAAAACATCGCATAGAGGCAATATTTCTCTTTTTATCGTTTTCTTCCTTCAACTTTCACACTCGCTTGTTCGTCAATTATAATAATCTCAACGCTTACTCGGAGCGAACTGTATGCATATCATATAACCAGCAATGAAGTGAAAAGTTTTTTGAAAAGTAGAGTCAATAAGTGATAAGTAGGTTTGAAAGTTTCGAGTCACCGAAGTGTGATATATCATGGAAAGAATCAGAAACGAACGAAAAATCTTATATATATATATATATTTTCTTGCTCTTGTTTCATTCTGTTTCCCTATGTATTTCTTTTCCATTCACCGGGAGGAAGTTTATCAGGATACGGAAGTTGAGCTTTTTTCCTATACTTCGCACTGTTCCCGAGAGTAACTCATGATTCGAAGTATCAATAGCCCGCGATTCCTCTATTTATTTATTTTCTTCGGTTTTCTGGTTTTTTTCGGTATTTTCTTTTTATCTTTTGCCTTTTTTTTTTTTGTACCTTTTACTTCCTTTTTTTCCTTACTTTCCTTCATCCCTTGGCGAGTTTCTTATTTCCCGCAAGACACGACTTTATAGTTAGAGACGTGACAGCAGCTACTCCTGCAGATACTTGGAGATACCTATCCTGCTGTCCTATAACTACAGACCAACCACCCAAACTCTTTCCTGAAGCTCTCCGCCGCCGCGGTTTGTCGACGTAATAGTTTTCGCGAACGTTCTCGGATTCTTTTATCAACTTCCCAGCCCTCCCCTCTGCCGCCAGTCAATCCCTCGCCATTTTCCTTCTATCCCTATACTCTCCTCTAATGCCATTATATTATCAATGAGTTCATATCTTCGTCGTATTTGGAGAGTTTGTCCGAATTTTATACTATGTAAAATTATTCAAACATTCTGGGAGGAACGGGATATGAATTTTGTTCGTTTCGTTTCTTATTTCAACGTTTTTCTTTCTTCGTTTTGTACGTTCAATTTCGAATTGGCTTCATTTCGCGCTCAATTTTTTTTTTTTAAGAAAGTTTGTTCAACTAGAAATAAAAAACTCGAATCGTGATTTTTTGAAGGTAGTCATTGATGTATCGTTGAATTCCGAATCGACACGATTCAATGTCCAATATTGCAAATGAAATAAGATTGCAAAAAATCTACAGGTGTAGATTGTATATACATACCTACGGAAGAAATCAACACCATTTCCTCCGCGGTCGCGGCACCCGCTGCACTCTCTCCGACCCAATTCAAGGAAGAAAGCAGTTCAATATACGGCAAATAAACTTCCCAAGTCCATAAATAATTCCGCAGAACAGAATCTAATTCCCGCTCCAATCCCTCCTCCTAATTCACAAATGATCATTTTCAATATCCACATATTGTCGCTGCAGAGAGTCGTTAAATTAGGCCAACTCCCCTGATATGGATTATACAAAATGGGACATCGCGCCCCGATAGGTACATCCCCTACACTACGTGACAAGCTCCTTTCGTTAAACAACCCTCGTGAAAAAGGGTAATTTTACAGAGCCATAACGCGGACGTGGGGCAATCGCGGGAATCTATGTGACATGTGACGTACCTACACAACAAATTCCACATTTGAATTTCGCCTTTGCCGTGCGCATGCTCGATTCGCGCCTCATCAATATGCAAGCACATCGCGTGCGTGATACTTATGTGTTATTAATCATCATTGTGCGCTAACTGGATAGATAGACACACAAACACGCACACGCACGCGTTCGCGGGTATGCGCGAGCACATCCCTACATATATACACTCGTAATGTATCCATATACGGAGACAATCACACGCGCGAAGTTCTCATTGCGAATAGATTCGTGGGAGCGATTTGATTACCACCACCATAACTGGCAGGCATGGAGTGGCAGAGGTGCAGGAAATACTATCGCTGAGGAATACCAGCCGAGGGAGCATAGAAGAGCGAGGAATATCGGACTGGGATGGGCTAGCTGCTAGGGGTAGGTAAAACGTAGAGAATTGGGGCCCGCGAGGCGGGAGCATGGTTTGGGTGATGGGTTGGCTGAAGTTGGGGGTGGTAACAGGTCGGATGTCCGGCAGTCCGTCACCCCGGTGGAGTGAGGTATAGCAGCGCACATCGCAGATCGCGCATCGCCCAACGCAAAGCCCACGCAAAGCCCACGTCACGGCAAGCCGCCGAGCCGCGCCGCGCCGCGCCTCGCCTCGCCTGGCCCCGTCATATCGCCATATCGCCACTACACAAGTACTGAATATGCATATATTTGCCTATATAGACCGCGACAGCCCTGGGACCGCCAAAGCGCCATTGACGCCAGTTCAGCGAGTGCCCACAGAGATTTATAGCCTCCCGCATGCATGTGTAGCCGACGACGCAATGTGTACACAGACGTCCCGTATCCGCGCGCGTGTACGGATATACATATACATATATTTATACACAAACAGGGTATAGCTGTACCTATATATTATACGTACTAATATAGATGCGTTTGGGTATACACATGTGTATAGATATCCGTGCTCACCCGGGTGCACGTATGTATGTGTATGTACAACGTAGGTATACTATATATACAATATTCTACGCGATAGGGTATGCACGGGAAGTGTATGGATGGCGACGGACGGACGGACGGACGGGTATTCGACGAGTTTGTACATTCGCGGACGCGTTTTGACGTATTGCGGGCATTAGGGAAATTCTAATTACCCTCGTTGGGTGCCCGGAGGTTCAGGGGGAAAACTCCCTTCTGTTATAAAGGAATCATGTTTTTACCGTACCGAGGAAATTCCTACCGCCCATTCACCTTGAACTAGGTATATACGTACGTATATACATATACTTCTAGCTACAGGTTTCATTGGATAATCAAATTGCTCTATGTGATTCGGAAGCGACGCTTTCAATGTTTCCTACACAATTAGTCATTCGTAGCTCCGAGGTATATACATACCTAGATGATGATGAAATAGCGACATTCTTCACGCACCATCGAACCTGCAAGCTCACGGTGAATCCCCGTGGTCGGAGGTCCGAAAAGTGGAGATAGACTGCTCAATGGACATCCTCATCGAGTATAGTGTCATTCGAATTATTCATTCAAATCTCGGGGTTCAAAATAAACGCAATTTTTTTTTCCATTTTCACTTCGGTTTTCGTTAGTTTCCATCATTTTCTTTTCTCAAATCCCGCGGCCTTTTACTGCGAAAAATTCGGTTCGGTATACCTACTACGGTACATAGGATGGCGCGTTACAGTTACAGCATCTGCATGATGTACCTACCTACTAAAACAGAAATTCGTTTTCTGTGTCGCTTTGAAAAATGAGCATATTCTGAACCGCAGCATAGCCTAGCATATATGGAGCTTCGAATTTTCAATGTGTTCATCACATAATAAGCTATACCTCCTACGCATGGATATTTATACAGCTCCAACAGATGATTTATACAACGTATCGATGATTTCATCCGAACAGAACCAGAACCCTGATTCGGATACGAAAAACTGACTTCTTTTGATGAGAAATTGGAGTACATAATAGCACAAAAAAAAAATTTTTCAAATCAAAACAAGTAAAAAAAAAAAACGGAACAATCATTTTTCCGAACCCTGATCCCACTTAGCGACCCGGAGGATTTTTCAAATCAGCCAGATTGGACTTGGGCGAGAAATTTCCTGTACGAAAGAGATTGTCACCCTCGAACCCGCGCAGATGAAATATTGTAAATGAACGAAAAATGTGAAAAATATCACGTTTTTTAAAACGTGGATATACCTGCCGGATGTAATTCCTTCGATCGGCTATTGAAACAGCTGTGATGTAACTTTTCTTCATCGGATTTACGATTTTTGCCTTAATATCGACTAGGTACGAGTAATTTTCACCATAGATACCCATCCGTACCTTCGGCTGGATTCAAGGGCTATTTCACGTTATAGCCATGAGAGAGAAGCATGACGGGAGAAAATGAAGGAACAAAACTCGAGGAAAAATCTGATGATATTACGTGACCAGATTTTTCGTTGTACATAATTGTACAGATGAATGAAATGAATGCTTCATGTATCGGCTAATTGTAAGTCGCTTGACAAGGTAGATAGTTGGATATCACGACTGAATAGAGAGTCTTCGCTGAGCATCTGAGACCTTCGGGTAGCAGGTGAAACCGAAGTTTCCAACGTCGATGGGGCAACAAAGTGGCCATAAAAAATTATGTCACTATCGCCTTTCGAGATGTTTCTTAAAAAATGACATTTTCAAACGATATTTGATTGAATCTTTTCGACACAAGATAGAAAGAAATCTTTTCGGCAAAAAGTTTCGATGAAAAATCTTTCGAAAATTCAGTCTCTGGGACGTTTCGGTGTCGAAACAGCTCATCCCAGGTATTTCCATACGGAATGTCAGTCATAACCAACGATCCGGCCGGATTCAATATTGTATCCAACTTATGCGTATACCTAGGTATATATGTAACGTAATTTCGATTATTATGATTAAATTACGTAACTACCAGCGTAGGTATGTACGAGAAAGGGGTGAATTCGAAATAGAATAGGTTCTTGAAAATGAGCAACAGGTAAAAACATCCCGCCGATCAATAATTCTCCGTGAGAATGAGTCAGACCCCGCGAAGCGGATCGGCATATGGGTGAAATTTTTTTACAAAAATTACCGCAACGGTATCATCAGGCACGAAGCTTATATCTTTGAACTTTTTTCAACGAAATTCATTGCCCGCGTACTCACATTTTCTGTAATTGGAACAAGAAGAAAAGTGAAGCATAGGATTGCGAAAAAAGGGAAATGAAAATTAGGCAAAAATACGGATTCGTAGATACTTCCTGCGATTTTTGACAAAAGACGAATAGGTATCAGTCACACGTCAATTTTCGCCAGTGCACTGATGTACACTTTCTCCGACTGCCGCGAGCCCGCCTTACTCCAGTCGAGGGGATAGTCTTGACCGAAATTCACACTTGGCTATACTAAATTCGGTCGTTCAGCTAAAATTGGGGGAATCGAGTCGCGTCTCGTGCCCGCTGAGAACTCGGAAGTCTGGGTTCCTCAGACGCCGGCTTAATTTCGTCCGGCATTGTTCGGAACAATGGTCCATAGGATTATACTGAGAGTTACATCTCGGTCGCGCTTGGAATCCATTGATAGTTGATACTTCGAGGGTAGCTATCCCCTCGAGCGCAGTCTCTTCGCTGTATTTACAGATACTTTGTATACCACTTCTCTTCAGCTTTCTTTTCCTCCTGCGTTACATAATATGTACAAACGAGAATCGAGTGAGAAAATGAGAAAAACGAATTCCAAAGTCGGGAAAACTCGTATGTAGAAGTATATATGTACGTATGTATGTATGTACATCGTGATAAAAGGAAGAAGATGAAGAGTATAGTACCGCGTCTTCCTCGCTAGACTAGACACGACGTTCGATAAGCAAAAAGATAGATTGTGGTAAAACGGTTCTTAAATTATGACGAAAAGTTAGTGATTAACTATCTTCAGTCTCACGGCTTACGAATAGGTGTAGGTGTCTCTATACATGCTCGTGTACGTAAGTATTGAAGATTTATAATGCGTATAAGCGTGTATGTAGGTATATGTATATACACAGATGGAGCGAGATATTTCTCAGGGGCCATTATTAATACACGTTAGACACCGATCCGCGTTCTTCCCTATTCCGTATTCCATATTCCATATTCCATATTTCGTATTCCATCTTCGTCTACTTCCCGGATGCTCCTTCTCCGATGTTCGGGTTAAAGATAGGCCGAAGGATGAGTAACTTTACTGCGTATATCATCGGCATTCTGCGTGTCTCCTAATAGGCGAGAGAGAAAGAGGTCGTTATCCTCGAGCTCTTCACAGCCGCCGCGCCGCGCCGCGCCGGGCCGGGCCCAACAGCATCGTCTCAGCTGCCGGAGACTGAGGTGGGGGCGGCGCGTAGTGTATTTGCCTATTCTTCCTCGTTAGTGTATGCGCAGTTCGAAGGAGACGGAAGAAGTTAGAAAATAGAACGAACAGAGGAAAGACCCCCCGAACTCCTGTGATCTCTGAGTTTTTCTCAACATTCTTACTACCCTCGTTCCGTACACGATATTACAGCGCAGAATTCGGTTCCTCTTGTATTTCGAAACATGCAGTATACCGAACGAAATAAAGGAGCTGGAAAACAGTGTAACGATAATGACAAGAAAGGAGAAGAAACAATGAAACGAGAAACGGGAAAACAGCAAAAAAACAATTTCCACCCTCTCGGTATAAAGGGTAACATGTGTTCTCGAGTAAGTTGTACGCCGGGAAATATTCCGATGGAGTAAATCGCACAAGGGTACTATAGTCAGGAACTTGGCGATCTCGCGCAGCCGAACCTATACCGTGTCTACGTATAGGTACTGTATACGTGTACATAGATGCAGATGAATGCTGCTAAGGTTATAATATGTAGGAGGATTTATGAAACCGTGTAATGAAAGTGGTATTAGTTCGTGTAGATATAATATGAAAGGATGACACTGTAACGATGATATTGTAGGGAGTGTAAAGCCTCTATCCACACGTTATAGGGACGATTCTACGAGGATAGATACCAAAAATGGAAGAAAAAATGTGGCAAAAAAACAACCGAAACGGAGCAAAGCCGTTCGAACGCACCTAATACCATTTTATTGTCGTAAACCATGCAGTACGCACTCTTATATACATCTATCTATACTTCATAAAGCGTGCTGACGCGGGATCAGACAGATATATTATACAGGAACTACAAGATACAGGACGTACAAATATACAGAATTATTCAGGTTGAGCGGGGCTCATTCTGTGGACAGATTCTTCGAGAAATTCTGGTGTGAAAAAACCTCTGGCAAAAATTGCAGTGACCGATAGTTTGCGGGTTACAGAATATTCGAGTAAACCAATCGCGACGGCGATATATGGGAGCGTGCAAAGACTGTGTTCCCTCGCATGAAGCTCCGTGATTGGTGAACCTGGATCTGCGGATGTAGCTCGAAAACGAGAAGATCGGAGGAACTTTGGCAGAGGATTTTTCGTCCCAGAATTTCTCGAAGAATTATCTCTCCACGGAATGTGTCCCGTTCGACGTGGATCAAGCTGTGCATATACTAGGAGATACACACGCACGAGGGAAAATATGATATACTTGTAGGCATCCTCGTGAAGCAAGTCTGTGACGAAGATTATGAAAGCGCGTACGTATACATGGACGCCCGCGCCAGGAAAGGATTCGTTCGCGGAGGAAAACGATCGTCGTTAGAATCACATACGACGAACAAACGCACTGCGGTGGATTGGCGTGTATTTGTAGGGGAAATGCCGGTAGAAGAGACTCGAATTCCTCGTCCAGATTACTCTTGCGAATGTGAATTGAACACATGAATTGCCGCATTCAGGTATATTCAACAAAGTCATATGCATCTCGGCCGGCACTGGTGTGTAACTTTCACGTCTGCGAATAGTGAAACGTCGGATCCGATTGTCAGACTGACATATGCAGCGAAAAGTGAACCCTAATATTTTGGTCAACGAATACGACACGTGAGCAATAAATTCTACATTTCACGAAATCCATGATGTTTACCTACGTCACGAACTATCGCTGCAGTTGAAAATAGTAAAATACGATCGAGATGTGTAACTTTTACATTGGCCAAATGCTGTCCACATATATTTAATACGGATTGTGATGAAATTTACAGAAATCCGTGCACCAGCTTATAGCTGTCTACAGCACTTCATGTTTCTCCTTGTCGAATCAAACGTGATATTTGGTTCTGACCATGAGGAAATTTGCCCATCGAATATTATACTGCGAAGCGAATGTTCGCGCGATTCTATAAAACATTTCAGCCGGCTAAGGTAAATCAATTTACGGGGTGTTCGGTATTTAGGTAACTGAAATTTCCTGCAGGAGCGATCGTCGCGGATTTTTGCAAAGTTGGCGAAATTAGTTACAAATATGACGGAACTCGAAGAAGACTGGATTTCTTCATCGGTGAGTTATCCCGAAGTTAGGAAAACTCGAAAAATTTACTGGCAAGCCTGTCCCGCCTCATTCTCATTCCGTACTTTTCCATATCATCATTCTCATATAAATTTCTTCACGTTGGTTCATCGACTTCACGTCTAGTTGCAGCGTCCGAACTATATCTTCATGCCCGAATGCGCAGACGATGGTGGTTTTGGTCTCGGTTTCCGGTAGGGTTACAGATAGACGAATAGTTGGTTATGGATAATATGGAATGCCAAGGCTGGAGTGACGCGATCATCAGTTAGCTCCGCATTCAAAGTAGCCTGCAGTGGACGTCGGGCATGCATACATATCATGTATGGATAGTTTGGAAACCCGCGGTTTCCCCAATTAGTTCAGTTATTAGTTTTCATTGTAATTCAATCCGGCTGGGAGATACAGTATATGTAACATAGTATGGTACATAGATATTATAGTTAGGTACGAAACACACGGACCTATATCTGGGTATCTACGTACTACGCACGCAAACAACGGAACAATTATTGATATACCCGCGTACTCGCCGAAAGTATTTCCGACGTCAATTAGTTTTGTTAATAGCACAAAATAATCGGTACCTCCTATATACATGATCATCTCGGCTCTCGTTGTATTACAAGTATAAGGAAAGACGATGATTATATTGCGCGCAAACGCAAGCAGGTATTTTGCAAGCAAAAATTGGCAGGAAAAAGAAAAAAGAAGAGAAGAGGATTGAAGCAGCATTACCAAGTCAAATATGAAGAGCGGAGTGGTAAAGAAATACAACAAACATGAAAACCGATCGAAAACCCCCTGAAAAATCAGTCCTTCTACGTCTACTTCGTGTATGTACATAGGTAGGTAGGTATGTACTGTACGGGTGGAGAAGGGAATGGAAGATAAAACGAAGGAAACAAGAAAAAACAAAAAATCACGAGCGCGTGTTGAAGCGAGGTGGAAACTGAAAAAAAATTGGGATGTGCAAGGCGCAGAGGAAGCGAACGAGAAAATCACTGAGAATTGGGAGGTTCGCGTCCGGCAGTGTAGAATTGCGATAGTATATTGGGCATTGTAAGTAGTGAATGCTCACTCTATGAAGCTAGACAGCGGAGCCAATCATTCTGGCATTGTTAAGCTGGCGTACCGACCCATTTATAAAGGCTTCATGTATACTATATATTATATATATATATCACACAGATGTATATATATATATATATTATATATAGTTGCAGGCACACGCGCAGACTCTTCCATCTGTTTGTCGTAGCTCCGGCGCAACCGGAACGGGGGTTTAGATATATTAGATAGGTATACGCAGCACATAGATACCTAGAGAAGAAGGAAAATTGGAATTGAAATTGGAGTTCGAACATAGCCCATATACCTAAGTGTTGATTACACATATATATGTAACGCATATATCGCTTTTTGGGGCGTGAAAAATGAAGGGAATGAAAAATTGCATACTTATTGACGAGAAGCGAAAAATGGAAATACAAATTTGAAATTTGGGTACAGGAAAACGAAGGAAGAGGTATTCTAGATTCTAGAATTTCGCTTTTATACGGAGCTTTTTCGAGCCCCGCCCTGATCAGAGTTATCAGAAAGCCAGAAATGCGGGATGAAAGAATTGAGGGAAAAAACGGAAGAATGCAGAGCGCGCAGGTATCTATCGATGTCATGTAATTGGAGATAAACAAAGTCTATTGCAGAACTCGGTGGCGGGGGCTTGGTGTTCAAGCTTGGAAACAGATTGCGTTTAAGTCAATTTCAATAAAGATCTTGGCTAATAAAACGGGATAAGGCCGTCGGTGCAATAAAATGTTGGATTTATAAAGCATTTCCAGCCTTAAGCACCGGGGATCCGCGGTCTCGATTGTATAGATACATGGGAAACGGGTGCTGTATAGGTGTATGTATGTCGTAATTTCTTGCAGTGTTATCCAAAGTGAGTATACCATTCGAACGCGGTGTGTATCGATTTTAGTACATAAGTAATGGGTGTATAATTCCGTCGATTCCGTTCATTAAAGGCGAAGAGAAGACGCCAAGATTCGAGTGCCGCACTCGAAAGCGACGATCACCTAATTTGCTAACCAACCCAATTTACTACAGGTACAACGTATGTGCCTATACCTATGTACACAATATACATACTAACCGAGAGTTCTCGACAAAAATTTATACAAAATTGGAATCTGCATTGAGGGGGGAGGAAAATATAGGTATAAATGTATACGGCATTGAACTGACTCGTCAATGCATGAATTTGTTATTGAATTCAAATTAATTCGCAAATTTACGTACGTTAAGGAATGAAGCAGCGCCTATACCTATAGGTATATATATACACCTGTTTCGATACATATATATATATACCGGTGAATCGACGAGAATTTATTTTAACGAATCTGAATTAATCCAAGTCCGCGAATTTCGAGCATCGCTTTATGCGAAATCGTACACATTTCAGTGAATCCAGTTACATGCAGGTTAATTTCATATCGCTATATATAGGCATGCATACCGGATTCGTTCGTCGAACGATAGCTATATCCCTTTTTGCGTTATGAACTATACTGGTTTTTTTTTTTTTTTTTTTTTTGCATTCTGAACTGTTCACTTTTTCCAGCCCATTTACTTCGCAGTTCGATCATAGCTATAATAAAATATGGAACCTGAAATTATTCACCTATCTTGCTCCATATTTTCGAACTATTGGCAACTTTTCATTTATATTCGAATTGAAACGAGGAATCGGCGTGGGGAAACGACGAAGCTTTTCTCCTCAAAATCCTGCGCATTGCTAATTACTCCGATGAAAATGGGGGCACAAAATTTCAATCGAGTGCGTAGAAAATATCGCTACATCGGGCAACGATCGAATATAATTAATAATGAAACGTTCCAAACATTTGTCATTTTCTCTCGATGTTTTTCGGTTTAGACTTCAATTCACCTTTGACACGACGTTGCCAGTTCCCTGCGAACTGTGTATGTATATATACATATACTATACATACTGAATTTAACATCGACATCAATATTGGTCACGTTACAGCCGTGAAATTCCTACTATAGTGTTACGGACGATCACTATTCGACGGATGCTTGATTTTTCCATGAAATCAGAAGAGATTCGAATTCTGCTTTCAACGCAGTGACAAATTCCGTACTGGTAAGCCATAAAAATACATGTCACTCTCATTCGATACTGTAACTTGATGCATAAATTTCACGTCGTTTTAGGTGAAGCGAGTGTTGGATCGAGTATACGGGGCGCGCGTTGAAATAACACAAAAATGATTAATTTTGAAAAAAAATCATTCGTTTCTTTCTGTTACCTGAAATATCTAAAAATTTTGTCAAAATTCCAATCGCATTTCCTGCTGTTCCTCTGCATCAAAGTTAATTAATGAAAAATTCCGTATCAAAATGGGGTAGGGTCCACCCCCAGAATTTCATCGGACGGAAATATTGAATTTTGTGAAATGCTCTTTCGTTTATTATTCATTGAGACTTTCGCTATACTTTCGATTCTGAATCACAAGATGAAAGTACAATGAAACTAAAATTTATAATGAACAAAGCCAATCTCTACGAATATGCGTCGCGAATCAGATTTAGAGTGGAATCGTCGAATAGTAGTACTAGTCGTTCATACACCCGGTTTTACCTTTTCCAATGGAAATTATGAAGGTACACAGCTGTTCGCAAGTGGAAAGATCTGGGTAATTAGAAGGAGATATGCAATTTTCCACATTATATTTCATTCGTTTTTCCGTTCTCATTTTACCCAAATCTCTGCTATTATATCCTCTGCGGTGGTCGAATACCCGGAGGACTTCGTTGAGAAGCTTTTCGCCTGTACAGCTACTGTTCCGACGCCCCGTCGTCTATAGAGGAAATGGATATTTTTTGGGTATCCTGGTAAGGTTCTGAGCACATTCGAGTTCGCTATTTGATGTTGTGTCTCCGCGTATTCGCGGCCTTTGCAGCTCAGTGTCGAATTTACTTTTCTCCGGAGACTGGAGAGTCGCTAGCCGAAGAACTCTCTCATACCTACGAGTTTCCGGCATCGGCGTATTATCTACCGGCACCTAAAGAGCCCCCACAGTATAGAGATTCTTCGGTATCCTCATAAATATTTTGAAGATTTTTCGTTATTCTCATCTTCTCTCTGTTTCGAATCACACGGCGCGGAAGAGAGACGAAATAGAAAATGAAAGAGGAGATGAAACTGAACAACGAAAATTGTGCCCGCTCTATCACGTACCTACTTATTGTTAGATCCGTACAGAAAATAATCTGACTCCCTCGCACATAAAGAACTCTTGAGAATTCTATCGCGTTCTATTTTACCACGGATTTGAAAAAACGAATGAACGAACGAACGAACGAACGAACGAAAAAAAATAAAAAATACGCTCTAAAAGTTTCGCTCCGATATCCTTCCCGAAAATTGCCCAAGATTTGGCCCGCTGCAATTTAAACAAATACAATTCCCTCCCCGACTTCCACCGCACGCCGCGCCAAAGCGGGGTGCGATTTCCGCGGGACATCCAAGAATATATCCTTCGAAGTCATTTTTCAGGGGAAATGGTTCCGATCGTGAACCTCATCTTGCAGAGTATTTCGGATATGTAGGTACAGGTATATAAGCCCAAAAGATACTCACTTTCTCGACAAATCGAGTATTTCGAAGCGCGTGTAGGCGTCCGCCTTCCACGATCTTGTGCATCAGGTGTATGCATTTTTATTCGTCTTATTATACTTCAGGACCGAGGAATGAGAAGTTTTTTCTTTAGTCTCGAACTCTGTTTTCCTGGTTATACATGCGCAGGATGAATCCGAAATAGGGCGGCACCCCTGCATCGGCACCGGCGGATTCCTCGTGCAAAAGCCTATTCGAAATTTCGTCCTGAAATTTTTCGACAGGTCGTAAATTCCCTGTAACGGTTAATCGCAATGTAGCAAATCCGGCGCGTTGTATGAGCGGATAGCTCGCGGTGAGTCACACGCGCTATTTTATGCGTGCCTCATCCCCGTCGCCGGACGGTCTCACTGACGAGCGCCCGTTTAACGAACGCGTCTGACATTGGCTACTCCTCGATCAACTATATCACGAGAAATCTGTGACCAGTAGAAAAATGCGGTAAAGAAGTTTCGAATACGATTTTTTCACGAGGAATCCGCCGGTGCCGATGCGGCGTTTGCCATTTCAGATGCACTCCGCGCACACGTATGCCTCACAGATCTACTCCGTTTCTCGCCCGTCCGTAAATCATGTACACAAATAAGAGAGACATCGAAATGCCTCAAAGACGAAACAATGCACCCTTAGATACAATGCAGATTCATCAAATTCCCCGTCGATCTGTATGATTAGGCATACCTGCTATACTAAATATATGACACCGTAGAGATATAAATTTCTCCCGATGCAATGGGGCTTACGCCGAGACTCAAGCCCCGCGCGGAAGCTCACGGCTCACCTGACGCCGAGTGAGAGAGCGGATAGATGATAGCCGGGGTAGCAGACGACGCGTGTGCATAATACAGATTAGCTTTTCTGCGTTACTTTTTATTGCCCGGTGGTAGTAGATGGGGAGGAGAGAGAGTGGAGAGTGGAGAGTGGAGAGGGATAACCTCTGCGAGTATACCTACTTCCTGTAGCTACATGCTGCTGTGCTTTTTCAGCAAAATTTCATGCATTCACGTTATCTGACAATGAGCATGAATAACGGGCTAAACCATGGCTGGGCAGCGGCCATACCTGCTACTAATGCTACATACGTTACAGTTGTATGCAAACAAACTTTCCTCCTCTTTTGGTTTTTCTGTATCTCGTTTTTTCTGTTTCTCGTTTTTTTTTGTTTTTTTTTTCGCTTTTCTGTATTGAGTAGAAATTGATGGTCGTTTTGCTGATCTGCTCATTCCAGTATCGTGACCTAGTGAAATTCTATTTCGTTCATGTTCTACCGCTCAATAAATTACTCCATGAAGTTCGAACGATCGTGGTTCGCGCGATACCATTCCCGTCCTGATCGATCATGAACGGAAAATCATATCAGCCGTTTCGACGGCTCGAAAAGTTTTCGCAAAAAATACCATGCCGTTTGTTTTCGGCGGAAAATATAAGCAATGATTGTCCTTTCCGCGAAAACCTTTCACACCGGCGAAACGGCTGTTACAATTTCACATCATTCCGTTACGCGAACGTCGTATTATATACCTATGCTATGAATAAACTTCAGCCTCACGATTTCCGGTACCCATATCCTACGAATTATTTCGACGGCTCAGATTTCGCTAAAAATCATATCATAATGCCGAAATGTTTGAATCTTCTCGTTTAGACTCATTCCTTTCAAATTTTTGTTCCGTTCATTCGCCTACGCGAGAGAACCTAATTGTTCAAGCGCGCCCGCCGGATCTCCATCTCTCATACATGGGGTACAATTTTCGTAAATCATTTTAAAGAATGCTCATTAGTAGCGTATGGTCGAATCGTTGTGCGTCGAGAAAAGCAAAAATGAAAATAAAACTAGCTGGAAGATCCATTTTTCCGCAATTATCACGTTCTGTATGCATATGGATGTGTATAGTATATAGGTAGGTAGGTACGTACGTATACGCGTACCTATGTACCTGATGCACAGCTTTATGAATTTCAAAGCGTTATATTAAAAATTTTATCATTGCCTGCAGAGATTATATTACATCTTCAACGCGTTATCTTCCCCCATTCACACCGTTCATCGTTTCTCATAGTAGCAGGAGGTACTCCGCCCTCTTTCCCTAGCTCAGAGCTTTCCTTCTCCTTCACGTATAACCTCGCGGCACGTACGTACATACACGTGTATGCAACGTACGTAGGCATATGGAATTGTTGTGAAGCAGCTCATGAATCGTTATAACTGCAGTTCCTTCCGAATTTCTTGCTACACAAAAATCAGTGAAAGAACGGCAATAGTAGAGTTTGGGCGCTAAGTTCACGGTTTCGGAATTCAGCTATTTGATACGTGCAACTCGCATAAAACGGAAAGAAAATGAATGAAAAAATGTTCGAATCACTGGAACAAAAAGTTGGATATGACGACATGATCTGCAGACGGAATAATTAGGCTCTACGGTTTTGTTATGTATTATAGCATAGATTATACTCTGCTGGGTAACATTTGAAATGGTTCAATTTTGAATGTATATTTTGAATCTTAATCTTAAATGGAAATGGCATTTTCCATTTTCCACATTGAATGCTTTTACAAAAGCATTTCCCGTTTTTCATTTCAAATACATTTCTCGGGGCATTCGCCATTTACCATTTGAAATAGGTTTCATGCGGCATCTCATCCAGCAGTGTCTGGATATACAAGTAATTTCAAAATTATTTTGATATTCTTGCACGCAAGCTCCAGATTATTTTTTTGTTTCTTTTGATGCGCGGTTTGAAGCGTCGGGGGATTATATTATCCGATTGAAATTTATGCGGAAGATCGAGGAGACTTTGAAGAACAATATTCATGCAAGAATTGTAATTCTCTGTGTACGATTGTTGTATACTATATGCGCGAAATTCCGCGCGCATATCAACGCGAACAATGATCTTCCTTCAGCATTTTTGATTCGCGTAACGATTTTTTATACGATTCTCCGACCTCGGAAAAGTACTCCTGAATCGTTTCAGATTGTTTCCTTCAGCCTCAAATTTCCTGTGATTATTCAAGCCCATCTAAAAATCGGTCTATTCCAGAAATCTCATATTCTCATCTTTTTTCCATTTGTTCTCGTCAAAACCTGGAATAGCACGCCGTTAACGTATTTTGAATTCTGTCGATCGAGGTCAGGGAATATCAAATTTTTACGAGGGAAAAGTGTACAAAAGCCTAGAAGGGGATCGTGCGTAATTGTCATGATGGTTCTTGCACCAGAAGATTCAGAATTATCGAACAGAAAATTTTTGGTAATTTATGGAGAATTTTCGTAACGTTGAAACATGCGGCGTTTTATTCGTTCGAAATGTTTGAAGCGCTGGAAATAAAGAATAATAAATCGGCCCATCGGATCGGATGGGTGTGAAAATGATCGGAATGAAAGATAAGATTTGTGAGAATTTTTCTGAGATTAGAAAAAAAACCCAAATTTCATATGGGTTTGAATGATCGTCAAAAATTAACGGTCAGATGAGAGAATCTGAAAAAATGCAGAAGCGCTTTTCTAAGATCGGAGAATCGTATAGAAAATGATCGTGAAGCGAATTAAAAATGGCGAGGGAAAATCAGCGGTCGAGTTGACATGCGGCGATGCCCCATAATATATAATTTCGGGTAACTATCGGTACCTACCCAGCTTTTAGAGAAACTAAAAATCTCCGATAACTTGTTATCCGCTGCATAGACTGAGACTATACCTTATACCTGCTACAACGGCGGGGATGAATTGCTCGGGAGTTTCAGGACCTAGACATTTTATCTTCTGTGCGAGACGAGCGGTGGCTACAGGGAAATCGGTTCGGCCGAAAACGGTACAGGAGAAAAAAGACCCCCCGAAAAACGAAAACGAAGGAAAGGAAGTCTCCTTCGTTTTCGGAATTGGATCCTGAATTACTTGAATGTATATCGGGGCAACAACGGCGTCCGTAAATCTTTTTTAAAGTATGCAGTAGGCAGGTATGTACATACGTGCAGGTATAGGTACAGTTATAGGTATAGAAAATTCTTCTACATCGCAAGTTGTATGAAGTGCACCGGTGGCCCGGGTTAGAGAGCCGCAGGGTTCAACGTGTGTAGGTATATTTACCATACGCGTTCATACGACAAGGCGGGTGTAAATAAGCACGTATCGATGTGAATAATAATTTCATTCAGAGGCGCTTTCGAAGCGGTAAAACTACCCTGAATAAAATGAAGCGGAGGTGAACATAGAGTGTACATACAGTGAACCGAATCAACAAGGACACGTGCGTATGTTATACCTGCCTATACCAGCAGCGGGGCGAAAGCTGCATTCGCGTAAAACGAAGAAGAACGGGATGAACGAGATGAAAATGGGAAAAAGAAAGGGAGAAGGAGCGCGGCAAACGTATTCAAAGAAAACAGCGAAAGTTCAGGCGATCGATGGGAAGAAAGCCGCATTGGATGAAAGAGCCGAGGAAAGTGGGAAAGGAAGAAACGAGTTAGAAAATAATCAACAACGAGTGTAATAACGGCGATAACATTGATAATAATAACAACGGTAGTCGCGACTCGCAGCAACACACATACAAGTCAGGGAAGAGGGGGGAAAATAGGTAGCTAGGAAAGCACTACCCTTCCGCATGCGGCTGCGAACTCTCCCCCTCTCTCTCTCGCTCTCTAGTCTTCTCTCGGAAGGTTGAAAATGCTAAGCCACATTCCCGGGACCCCCGGTATGCCGTTGGTATTGCACGAAATTGCCGCACTCCGTCCGTGTCATTCGCCCTTCCCGTTTCTGCGGAGGTGCTTTTCCGTTACCCTCCCCCTCTCCCATCTGCGAATCCTATGCCGTCCTCTCTGGCCCACGCGGACGTAAGGATATATATAAATAAAAAAGAGAGAGAGAGAGAGAGAGAGAGAGAGAGAGAGAGAGAGAGAGAGACACGGAGGGGAAATGAGGTAGATGTATACTGTAAGTACATAGAGAGTATAGAGTAGGAATACAGCGGCCAGACGTAACCACGCGAGGAAGGAATTGAGGTGAAGAAGAAGACGAAGAAGAAAAGGAAGCGAAGGAGGAGGAGGCAGAAGAACCACTTTCAAATCAGTTCTTCTTCCGTATATGGGAAGGTAGAACTATATATCTGTCGCTGAGATTGCTCTGGTACAATCTAAGAGTTTCACCTATTCTCTCTCACCTCTTTCCTCTTCTCTCTCTCCTCCACCCCCTCCGCAATGTTTTAGATTTCGATATCTGTATTCGCACGACGATATGGCATGGCGGAGTGAATTGAATTCATGGAATAAGACAAGAAAGCGAAGGATCCGCGGGGGTCCTAGGAGGATGTGGGAATGGGAATGGATATATCTGTACGAAGGAGAAGAGAAATGGTTCCTACGACACCGCATGCTGCCCGGACGGTTTTCCTTCCTTCGTTAAATATATACATATATACAGGTACCTGTATATATTTTTCGATTTTTTTTTTTCATTGCAGGTATAAGATAATGTGAGACCTGCGTGTTACTCGTATCGAAGATAACGGCGGACAGTAAAGCTCTCTCCCTCTCGATATCACGAGTGCACAAAATTTCGGTTGGGATGAAGATAGAAAATGAGAAAGAGAGGGAGAGGGAAAAGAACCAAGCAGGCGTTATTATCTCCTTGGTATTTTTAATCGACTCGTCACTTGCGTCAAATGTGGTACATCTACATTAAAAAGAAAGCGTCGAGAGAGGGAGAAAGAGAGAGAGGGAGAGGGACAGTGAAAAAAAGAAATGGGCAAAGAGGAGAATTTAAGTTGGCCTCGGGTACATAGTGCTAGGTGTTGTGTACCTGAATTCCATCATGTTGGAAATTTTCGTTTTTTTGTTTTTTCTCTCCAAATACGAATACAATGGAGATACACCTACGTCTGTGATTGGAATAAGAGATACAAAAATTGAAGGGAAAACAAAGAAGTTCCAATAAAGAGCAGCGACAAAAGCGTCAGCGGATATACACCTACGTGAACACGCGCTAAAAATGGATGAGAAAGAGGGAAGAATTGATGGTAAGATGACGCAAATGAACGCCTGTATGAACGCGGCTCGCGCGGTTGTTGGGAGGAGATAAAAAAAGTGAAGAAGAAGAAGATGGAGAAGGACTTGAAAATTCCTCTCAAACAATCGACGTTGTTGAAAAATGGTGTTCAGCTAACAACTGTTTTGTATGTGAAAAAAATAATGGAGCCTTCCTTCCACAATATCTACTCCACCATCGCCGTCGCCACCACCGATCGTGGTGAAACTGTAACGATAATGGTTCTGGAGTGTTGCGGCTAGAGGCACCAGAAACTCGGAACGTTGGACGTCGGACGTAGAACGTAGAACGTAGGGAACGGGGCGCGGTAACGGTATCGGGGCTACGCTGTGGCATGCGGGGGAAGAAGAACACGTTCAGGTAGATATCTGGATACTTACTATACATATTCTAGTACAGTAGTGGATTATCTAGTAGCCAAGGTCGTGTAATAGTCATTGGGATGGACCTGGGGAGGTTCAAGGGTGAAGTCTATCGCCTTTGGGCGATGGATCCCGCAGGTCGAGGAGAGAGGATCCGTTAGCAAGACAATCGAACAATTTGCTAGATGTTCCCAAACGCAGGTTTATCGAATAGTAATATACCTCTATATATCTTTGTATCCGCCATCAATATCCGCCCTTCGTATATAACCAAATTAAATCTATCGATCCCTGTTGATCATCGTGTACACGCTGTATTGTACCAGAAATTAATCAGACAGGGTGAAATGATTCGATTTAATATTGTGCCATGTTTCCACGGGGTATAGGTGGGATATACATCGGTAATCTAATTCGAGATTGGATAAAAAGAATTTCGAATTGTTAATAATTATACATGCACAGCTATAGGTGGTTACATGCCTGCCTGCAAGATTCTTGTTTCTGTTTTTTTTTGTTTTTTTTTATCTTCATTTTCGATCTCGGAGTGGATTTCAGGATGTCGGCGCAGTCTCGATTCCCAATTTCAGAACTTTGTGTAATTTTCCAGGCCCATCAGGCATGCGAACGCCCTCGATTCAAAAAGGAAATCAATTTTGGTATTTATTTACCCGCAGCTGCGATATCTGTGTAAACCTCCTTTGCGGGCTTCGAGATAAATATGGAAGAATCAGAAGACGCGGGCTATGTAATGGTGGCAGAGATGTAGAGAGGGAGAGGAGAGAGAGAGGGAAAGAAGGATAGATAGAAATCGGGTTTTGATTTACGGAAGTGATCGTCACCTGTCGTATTCCTGCGGCGTTGTTACGTCACCCGAGAAAATCGTGTAGCCAAGAAATAGGGAAATTTATAATAGAAAATGAGGATGAGAGATGAATCTGAGGGATCGTTGTACATAAAGCGGAGCGCGGCAGTAGCTGACGCAATCGTATAGGCAGGTATGCTCCCAGCGCGACGTAACCGCGACCAATATATTCCGTTACGGTTGTATTGAGGAGACGCTCTTCGCACGAGTAGAGATCGGCAATGGTATTTGAATCCAGAAATATGGGAAATCGGAAGATCTATATCACAGAGAGAGAGAGAGAGAGAGAGAGAGAGAAAACGAAGAAAACACAAGACGCCATTTTTCTGCCAATTGCAAGGAGAAAATAATCGATGACAATGAAATCCCTCGTTCTGTATTATGTTGCATAATACCATAATTATCATAAATATCGGAATTACAATTATCTGTTAAGTGGAGACAAAACGAGGGCAGCTACCCCTCGGAATCCTCGAGTCAGTTCTGTGGCTGCGGAAGCCCAGAACGGAGATAATCGTTCACGAAACAAACAACGAGATAAAGTTTGGTTTCAGAGTCCAAACAAGTCCTTATACTTTCATTGAAGGCTTGTGGTCCGAAGTGAGAGACAAAACATTTAGTTTCTCGGGCTGCACTCCTAAGAGTGGAAAAACTTTATCAGAAATTGTTGTTTCCCTACATCTCTGTGTACTACGTTTGTCTTTCTACAGATGAATCTTAGCGTCCTACAGTATCGAGCTGCACCTCGCGGCGAAAGCCATTTCACGAATAAGATGACTCGGAAGTGAAGCCGAGATTTTTAACGGGGTATTACGTCCCGTAAAACCGGGATCGACACTATACCCGTGCATAACAGTGACTTTAAGTTTACGATCTTGCGACAGCTTAATGTCGTTTTTCCTTCGTTTGCCTACGACCTCTTTCCTCTTTTCACCATTTCTACGCGTACTCAGTGAGACAGTCTTCAGGCAAGTACGTCTCCGTTGATACGTCTAAACTCTAACCAGAACAACAACCGTAGCCCTCGAATCGTTTCAAGTCCGTTTCAGCATCAGCATCAGCAGCAGCAGCACCAGCAGCAGCAGCAGCAGCGGGCTCACCAGGAGAGAATAGATTCAAGTTAATCCTATTACGTCAAGTCAAGGGAGCAGAGAGGAGAGGACAACGGCATGCTATTCTCATCGGCTGAGGAGGAGAAGGAGGAGAAGGAAGAGGAGGATGTGTCCAGCATCTGTCGTTCGTGACGTATTAACAATAGAGGACGACAAGATGGTGTATAGCGGTAGCAATGCGATGCATTGGGATGACAATTTAACGGGACATGAACGTGAGAGAGTAGGAGGAGGCTTGCTTCTGGTTACAGCGACTGTAATCGTCTACAGTTATATAAGAATTATTACGTATCATTCTTTCGCGGATAAAGCAGCCGAGGGACAAATTTTAATACGTCAACGAACAGAACATAGCATGACGTGTCTCTTTGTGTGCGACCAAAACGAGACGGAAGCTCGACAGAGATGATAGAACGAAATAGAAAAGAGAGAAAAAATGAAGACCTGCAACAGTGAGCCTTTAGTGGGATGACCGGCCATTCGGTATGAAAAATTATTACTACATGCTGCAGAAAACTGATTATAGAATAGCTTTAGCTTTCTTATCCTATCATATATTTTGGCATGTTGCTCTGCATTCAATCTTTACACTCCCCATTGACGCGCGGAGAACTGCAGATCGCTCAATACCCGGACAGAGAAAAAAATCAAACAGATTTAACGATATATTTGTTTGAATGATCGGAGCAATTGGATATCGAATTCAAATCAATGCAAAACTGAATTCTAATCAATGTAGCTAAAAATCGCTCTAGTAACGTGTGACAATTGCGATCACGCCAATCGATATTTGCAAGCAGTTGTGCCATTTACATATTCAATTGCGACTATTGAAACGAATTCGGTGAGACTATTGTCCAATAATTTTTCCTTGCAATTGGAATTGGTATAGTCAGGCCTGAATGAGTGCGATAAGTTAAGAAAAAAAACAAAAAAAAAAAACCAATTCAGCTTGAGTATTGGGAGGGTAGGGCCCCAAATACTCAAGCAGCCCTGGGCCCCCGAGCCGATAAATTCGACCCTGGGTATAGTAGTACCTACGTGAATAATCGATCCGGAAGCGAAAGCGCAATGAAGTATGATAAAAAGTCTCCAGCACTGGCTCCCTTTCACATAGAATTGAATGAAAAATGAAAAGAAAGAAAAAATAAGAATCAAAGAACAAGTTGTGCTCTCCGAAGTTTGCTACAAAGTTTTCATACCAAACAAGAAGTGAAACGGAGGAATGCAAAGAATCGTAATTTTCATCGGATACTATTCAAATATATTGCATTCCACAGTCTTTTTGATATCATACGTAGAGTTTCCACCCTCCGTGAATTAATCATCGATGGGAACAAAAAAGCTTTGCGAGAATTCTGATTCTGTAAATCTCTGCGAGCTGGTTGTATACATGCATACATACATACGTAACTCACAATCAGTTCAAACACCGTTGTGAGATTCAAACGAAAGCGCGCCAAAAATCCCGCATTCGCACTACGAGCAGCTCCGCCCTGCGCTGCCTGTGGCGTCGGTCGCGTAAGCCTAACCTAAAAGTCACTCCGTTATTATTCGAGCCGTTCCTGCACGTGGAAAAGTGTATTTCGAATTCCAACATGAAAACATAGGTATATGGAGAGCCTAGAATCGCCCGGAACGGTAAACAAAAAAGTGAAAAGTATAATCTAAGACGAGAATGGAATTAGACGTACGAACTCACCTCTATACGCGTTCACAGAGCTTTAAAACGTTCTTCTACAGCGGACGCAAACTCTTTCGATAATACAATCATCTGTGATCTGGTGCCGGGTGATGCGCGCGCACTGTATATTTAGATATACGTACTGCATACACGGTTGTCGCGTAAAGTCTAGTTCGCACAGCAGTAGTCATCTGTGCGTTCCGTATTCGAATCGTAAGCTCGATTCGAACGATGAAACAAAAGAAAGAACAAAAGCCAACGAGTAAATTGAATTTAGGAGTCTTGAGCACGGGGCCACGTGACCGACTTCAGAGTTTTTCAGAATCTCGGTCTAATTTTTTGACCAAACTTCAAATGGATTTCCAATTTTTTGCCGAATAATTATGCAAGTTTCAGCAAGAGCGCTCTGGTCAGCCGGGGCAAAATAAATACCGTACGAATTTTTGATATATTCATTTCGCTGCGAGGCGGGATTCGAGGTTATATTTCACAGATTATTGGAATGATAATTATTGCGATGATTTTCCGAATCTAGTTTACCGGAGCGCACCTCCTGGCACCTGGTGAAATTATTTTGCAAATGATTGCAAATCGATTCGAAGTTTCGCGGGAAAATGAGACCGAGATTCCGAGAAAATCTAGACTCGGTCACGCGACTCCGTGCTCAAAACCCCTTAGGTGTTGTTGCAGATATGATACGGATCAACCGCGTGTACGAATTTCCAATTTCCGATTTTTCGTTCGTTCGATTGTTTCTTTCAGCTCTCGCGGTTCGTATTGAATGCCACGCGTGGCTATATAGTTAACGTCGAGGCAAAGAGTAAATCGATGAGGATCGATATTAGGGATGCTTGTGCAAATTGAGGGTCAGTTTATTATTATTATTATTATTATTATTATTATTATTCAGGGATCATGTAATTAGGTATATCTACCATACAGAGCTCATTTCATTTTAGTTCGCCGTTATTATCCGTTTTCAATCCGCTCTGCATATAGTTTTACGTAATGTAGGTAAATACGTTCTACGGTATTCACCGCTGCACTGTCTATACTATATGCGTCTATATGCTCGAATATATGTCAACTGAAAAGAGACCGGGTTCGCTGCATCCTGCAGTTGCAGTGAACTAAAACGAATTCGGTCGTATCACTTGGCCGAGGTTTCCATTGTACACGAAAAGAATTTCGTAGAAAAATATACAGTGTAATATATGCGTAGAAAACTGTGAGACATTAATTGTAACATGGAATATCTTATACAAAATGTATGTAAAGATGTACGATACTTGCGGTAACATTTAGCAATGTTGGTATATACATAGTCTTTCATACAAAATTGCATGATTACAATTAAACTTCGTGATATTTAATTGAAAAAAAACCACAGCTACTACTACAATCTTTCAATGAAATTTTATAATTTATGATGCAAAACTATTCGTATTTAGAATTTCGTACAAAAAATTACAATAATGATCAGATTTCGGTGAAAATTCGTAGTATAGCAGAAATTTTCACCTGCATGTATATAGGACGGAAGGCCATATTGTTCGACGCTCGCTACACGATTTGTTGTAAATTTCCCTATAAAATTCTTGCCGTGTAAAAATGGAATAAAAATGCAGGAAATTAAATATGGATTCATTAATCTTTCTCTGTTTTCCGCCAAAAATAAATTCCATTTCAGTCTTCTTTTCGAACACATCCGATCACTCTGCGATTGTTGTTCTTTTCTGTTTGTTTGTTTATTACAGCGGGAAAAGCCCTGAGCTTTTATCACAACGAACAGAAAATTGTTATTATTATTATTAACGATTCGATCGACCGGTCCAGGCGAGATTCGCTGATTGGGAGAGAAGTTATAGTTTTTTTTTTTACAAAATTGGTAAAGGAGCGCATCGAAAGATGTTCGTTCTCATCGAATAAGGCGAAAAATAAACTGACTGATTGTGTACATAAAGTTTTCCGTATACTCTGTGCATACAGCATCGTTCCTTGAGCTCCAGCAGCTCTTAGCTCCCAATACCCTCGATATCTTGACTTTTCGCTGTTTGTCTTTAATTACCCGAGAACGTTCCGATTTTCCGTTATAGGTGTATGTATAGCCGTACCTATGTACCTATCTCTACCGACGACGCGAACGACGTCCAGGTTTACACAAAGCGAGAAAAATCGCGAATCATCTATCTCTTTCTCCATTTTTCTACTCCCATAAAATACTTGGCTCCAGTCCTTTTTCTTTCACGAATAACAAAGTGAAACGTGTCGCAGGTACTCGGTGGTCCGCGATCTCGAATGATATGTGCGGTTCACCCTGCGAACACCAACTTTTCTGAATGCATATATGCATATACTCTAAATAGTGTGTATTCGCACGATAATTAGTCGATTCAGTAATTGCTGAATTCTATTCATACGTATACCCATAATGAAAATAAAAATGACGAAAGAAAGAAGAAGAGAAAGAACAAAGTTCCTATGGCAACTTCCAAAGGAGCGTATACCCGCGTATATTATAATCATCTCACGTCTACCTTGCATATGGCAGACCAGCTATGATGGGGTAATGAGTTAATTGAAATTAATTTTCATTACCTACACGCAGGTAGATAGGTGTCTTGAAAATTTAATGACAACCGTATCTACCGCGTAGGTATATAACATTGCCAGTTTACGATCTCGTCAAGATTTTAACGAGATCGAGCACGTAAAATTAAAGCGCGAAATAGGTTGTACATCATAGCGAAAAGAGAGCTGTTCCATGGGTATAACGCATACGCAAATAATATGATACGCAGCATACAGAATGTCACAAAGAACCCAGCGCCACATTCGCCAACATAGAACAAACAATGGGAATGAAAATATTTAGGCCACATTCGTCCACGTCCACGTCGTCGTCGTCGTCGTCATCGCAGGAGCGTTTGAAAGTCAGAATTGTTGGAATAGTATAGGATCTACGTATAGTGCCTACCAAAACACCTCGGGGTTCGCCTAATGAGCTTCCTGCAGCAACCAGCCCCTGGCAATCCTGGTTCCGGTGGATTAGCCGAGAATTCATATGGAGGAACAGCCAAAGGACAGAAGACAGAAGGACTGTGAACCATGCAGCAGGAGCCCGGCGAAGAACTCGCACAATCGACACTGTTTTCACTCAGACCATTGTCTCGGAGTGCGAAGCGCACAGATCCACCACCAGCAGATGCTTCAATATTATACTCGCTGCACTTGCGCCAGCTGCATGGCATCCAGGCATAGCACACCTTCCTTCATGGAGCACCGAGCACGTCCTCCCGCTTCTTTTCTCCAATTGCAAGATCGACTCACCATTTTTTCTCCATACCATACCATGTGGATCAATTTTGTTTCTTTTTCACCCCCAAAAGTTTTTCAATTCCTTCTCACTCGGATCTTCAGGTACTCAGAAATACGAAGACTGAGCACCTAACATAATTTCTTGTGTATACGAAAACCGTGGATACCTGTGAACGTTTACCTCCATACCTACTACAGTACATGATAACGCTGGAAGCGGGACTGCACCGTGCACAATGTAAATAATAGCCTGTGTTGTAAAAGTTGAGAATTGTTTGATAAATATAAATGCAACTACTCCAGAGGGCCGAGCGGGAAGTCCACTTTGCAGATGCGATCGTGTACTATTAGAGATAATATACCAACACGTGAACTTTTTCATGCGCATATATTATCGCTATTGCGCGAGCTGCAGGTGACCCGGAGGTACACGATAAGGTCTGCGTAATCAGGAAGCGATTCCGTTCCTCGCTCTACGTTACACTCTGTGTCCGTCGTAACGTATAAAGCGGATTTCGCTGTTGAGCAGATGGAAACTCAGGGGCTGTATGGCAGCGAGAGAGTGAGGGAAGAACGGGGTGGATGATGTTCGTGTGCATGCGCGCGTGGATGTGGATGCTGCAGTGATGCAACCGAACGCGGTCTCCGACTGTTATATAGGTACATATATTTAGGAGAATAAACGCGGTATACGCCACGGTTTGCACTGTATATTATATACACTACATTATATAGCAACGCAACTGTGTAATAGGGGTGCAGGAGCGCAGAAGTACAGGAGAACGCGGGATGATTCGAGGGGTGGAAGATCCCCTGTGAGCTACACCGAAAGGTGCAACGTCCAAAACTGGAAATACAGAGACCCTAGTAGGTGCCTGTACCTACTGTGAGTACACATGCACGCAGGTTCGCATCAGTTTCAAAGCCACTCTCATTTGGATTAGAACTCGTCTATGTATATAGGTACGATACCTATATGTTCCACCATACATGTACTGTGATTCTTTTTTTTAATTAATTTTTTTATTTTCTTTATTTCAGTCCTTATTTTCTTATCCTCGGGCCAAAAGGCACTGCGAAAAGCCAATCCTTGCCGAATAGTTGCTAAAGAGTTTAGGAGTTTAAGAGTGGAGAGCTCCGAGCGAGTGGCGGCTCTCCGGTTTCCTTCTCTGCTTGTCCTCGCGTTAAACCTACTTTGAGTCTTGCGCGTCTTCGAAGATCGCGCCTTGGAAAAGTTTGATGTGAGTGAAAGTAGAGCACCGTTTCGTTTTGTTTTTTGTTTTTCCTCTTCGTTTTATCTTGTCTAGCGTTTCGATGTGTGCGAATCAATTGAGGGGTGAAATTGAGGGGATTTCTCCAGCGCACACACACACACACACACACAGACATGATTGCGTACATACTTATACTGCGCTTTGTAACTCCTGTAGGCGATTCAAACTCGCGAAAGAAAAGGAAGAGGGAATGTTGAGAAAGTAAAAAAGCGGGGGAAAAAAGCCTGAGACGAAATGAACGATCAAACATCAAATAGCGGATCGGCCGATCATGTATGGAGTAGGTATAATAAGTATAGGTATCTATAGTTGAAAAGTTTTGTCGCATATTTGTTGAAGAGAACGTTTTGTTCAAACAACTTTCTCAAACGTATCCGCAGCTCGTACGAGTTTTACTCTTATTTGGATGCCTATAGGTATAATACATCGATGTATGTGTGGCGCACTGCTTATGTACACATAGATTCTTTCCAACTTCTATAGCATGTACCAGAAGATGGGAAAAGAGAGAAAACGAATGAAATTAATTTCATCCGATCTACTTTTGACGGTACAATACGTTTTAACGATATTTCCTTTACGTCGGACAGTTGAACAAGTCAGGAGATCGTACAACGATACGTATGCACTACACATAGCTATTGGATACATACATACATAGCAATTCTGAACATATAGGTACACTTCTTATAACATACTTTCTAATTAATTCGCTTGCAACATTTTCCACGCCGCGTGATGTTCAATGTATATTATGCGAAAGAGAAAGAGGCATTTCTGATTTAATATAACGACTCGCCGTGTTGTCGTATATCTCGCACTCGCGAGCGCGTATCGCATACTATACGTGTATAAAATACGTGTACACAACCCGTTTGTATACGTGCTCTACATACGTAGCTTTGACTATAGTATCCGAGCGAAGAGTACTATGGGCAGCATCATAAATTAAATATACCTACGCGGAAGGTAAAGAGACACAGGAAGGCATCATCCACAGTAGGCAGAGGTAGGTATGTACTATTAAACTTTGCAGACAGTTTAAATCTCCGCTATTTCAGAGCGCGCTAGCCTCTACTCTGTGCTCTACGTGTGTACGTCTCGTTTTCCTCCGATTTTACCTCGATTTTTATACTATTTTCTCCTCAACATACGTACCTACTCATTTTCCTAAATTTCAACTGAACCGGGTCGGAAACCAAGTGGCCAACTATGCTATACTTGACCATGCCGGAAGCTGCAGCCTGAATAGAGAATATCTTTGCGAGGCAGAAAGTTCTTCTTTCTATGGAGTGCAGGGGCGGCTTAGCTGAGATAAATATAAACCTTCATGCACAATATGCGTGTATGCATGCACGCGGAGCTCACCAACGCGAGTGAAGAATCCCGATAAATGCAAAACCTGCTGAATGCTAATAAACAAATTTTTTTCCCTCCTTTCTGTTTCTTTCAAATCTGCAGTGTTTCAAACACTTCATTCTCCGCAGAGTTATACCTATATCAGCTTTCATCGGATGTTCTACCTATACCTGTACTAGCTGACCAAACGTATTCCGCGACGGGTATACATGGCTGTGTACTCTGATTATGACAATTATTATCCCTAACGAAGCTGACAATAATTGTCATAAGAATGAGGAGGAGAGTACGCGAGCCTCGGCTAATATGTGAAAAAAATACTACAGATTCTTGTGGAAGACAGCTGAGAGGAGGGAGACGAGAAAAAACGGCAAGAAAAGAAGAGAGCCCCTCATGAGACGAGGCGAGGCGACACTCGACTCCACTCCAACCCTCGAGGAGATAGTCGACGTCGCGGTCTTTACGAGGAGATTAGGCGTGTCTAGAAGTCACGTTGACCCGATCCGACCCGACCCGACCCCGGGTCGAAGGACAGACGAAAGGGCACCGATGTAGTCGCAATGGTCCTCGTCCGTTCCGGGTTCAGTTCATATTGTGCCTACTTTGTTTGCTCGGTACAACAATTGGCTATTGATTTACAACATCCGGAAACAACTACCTGAGAAGAACAAGAAGAAAGAGAGAGAGAGAAAGAGAGGGAAAAGTTAACGCAAGCGCATCTCTCTGCCTGACATCGCCAAACGTTCAGTTACGAACATAAGAATCAAGAAACGAAATAGGACATCGAAGAACGGAAATGAAGACATTTGGAGGTCATCCCAGAAGAGGAATACAAAAATATGTAATTCAATTGAACACAAATTTTCCAAAATTTCGTAGCAGAAATGAGGAATTCATTTCCAATGAAGAAGAATATGGGGATACACCGTAATTTATGTGTAATTATATAATTTGCCGGAAGAGTGACTGACTGCAGAGGGAGAAAAAGAAAGAGGATATAGCTCGCTTGAACTTCAAAGTTTTATGAAAAAGCTTAACGTTTTATATTATAGGTATAATATGTATTATACGCCTACACCTTCGCGGCGTGTCGCACAGGCTTATTACCTTTATCGACGTTTTAAACCTACCTTGACTAATTAGCTTTCGATTATTTAAGTCCCGGCTGGAAACGGTAGGATCCTTTCTCACGCGATCAGAGCGGAAAGAATTAGCTGGTCTATTGCCGCTTCGAATAAGCTCTGTGTCAGGCGAGAAAAAAATCACTCCGATCAGATTCTGCCGTCAGAATTTGATTTCCGTTGGAAAACTAGTGAACGTGATTTTGTTTCCACGAGCAAACGAAAGATCAACTAACACTCAACGATTTTTGTGTTGGATTTGTTCTCTCTGATCAATATCTTCCGAACCTTCCAGCTGCAGGTAGCGACAGAATTTTGCATGTTTTGATTGAGGAGCAGGGTTTCTTCTCAAAAACACGATGAAAAAATGGATTATTCCGAACCTAGTTACGGCCGGAGAATAGTTCCGGTCGATGGTGGGGGCGTCGGGTAAAATACGTGCGTTTAAGAGAGGCGTTAGTGTGAGTTGACAAAGCTATACGGTTCTATATCTCGGTAACGGATACCTGATATTTCAGGGGGCTCGCTTCGACACGGAAGATAACGACGTTAGCTTGGGTATGTTTATGATTATGAAGCGTTTATCGCAGTTTCGGAGCAGTTTTAAGTGGGGTAGACGCTCGCTGTCGAGCTGTTTTCGGAGTTTGATTAATTAGATTCCTGCCCGCGGTCGCGGCCCCTGCCTCTTCAGCGTCAGCGCGCAACCTGCACCTCGACTTTAACCCCTCTTTCAGAGATTCATACAGTCCTTATATTTTCATCCCCTCTTGCGGATTAGTATAGCCTCTCAAACAAAGTTGCCCCCCCCCCCCCCCCAGCCTGTCGGCGCCGCACGAGAAATCGGGTACATATATTCATCATTTATCGTTGGGGCAAAACTGTCTTTATGCAATCTAGGTATGCGCTGCGGAGAATCTCTAATTTCTCGTCTCCCTTTATTCCAAACAAAAACGTGAAAGAAAGTGAAATTTGTTCCTTTGAAATCCTACGTCGTCAGTTTGGCGCAAAGCCCACGCAAAAACCATCGTTCATAGCCCGTGAATTTTAGCGTAAGCCAGGTCCCCGAACTTTTTGGTAAAAATTTGTCTTTTTTCCCCGTGCTTCGCTTTTCTCTTCTCCGTTTCGCGCAAAACCTGTTTGCCACCGGACATCGACCAGGCTTGCCTCCGTGCGTGGATGACTAGCCATAGAGACTACGCCCATTCCATATTAATTATCTCCGCAGCATACCTTATACGCAGGGAAAAATTTGATTTAGTAAAAAAGGATCGAGGGTATTCTGAAATTTCTCTTCTCTTTTTTTCATCGTGGTTTTTTTGTTTTTATTTATTTTTTTTTTTTCAATAAACTCTCGCATCGATTGGAAAAATTATTATCGCGCTGAGTCGTTTGACCGATGCGGCGGCAAATGAGACAACTATCAAATTCGATGGCTCCGACGGAGTATTTCCTCCCATGCATCACGGACAAATTTCATCGGATGATCTGACGAGGAAAAGAAAGAGAGAAACTTTGAACTCGTGAAACACGTGGCGGAGGTAACTCACGTTGACTTACAATTGAAGGGAGCGAGGCTTCTCGATCTCTATAGACAGTTGGCGAGTCGTCGTTCAGGAAGAGGGACTCACCCTGTACACCGTAATGCTCAGAAGTCCGTACTGACCAATTGGAACAAGGAAGTAATTACCGCACGATTAGGAGCACGCGCCTACACAGGGTCGCCGAAGAGGAGGATCGACCTCAAAGTAACTGGGGAGTAAAACGCGAGCGACGGCTCGAGATCTATGGGGGTTTCCGGGGTATACCGTTATACCGGTGTGGTATGGCGTGTTGCCCAGGATTACGGAAATGCTGGGGTTAGGTACGGCTGGTCAACTGGCGGCTAGCTGATGCTGAGTTACGTCCCACGCTATATCCCCGCGCCCTCACCCTCGCCCTCGCGCTCGCCCTCGCGCTCGCCCTCGCCCGCGCCCACGCCACCCCCACTGCAGGCCCACCTCTTCCTCTTGCACACAGGTACGCGAATACACACGTATAGACGTGAACATACATTTACCTATGGACGGTACATTGTATGGGGCATTCGATGCGAGCTTGGCCAACGTTAGCGAGTTCATAGAAATGTTCCCAACACAATTGAACATGCGGACGTATATACACAGTGCTTCACGAAAACTCGGTTTATCCACTTTCGAGCATTATTTCCCCGTTTCAAGCGCATTGGCGATTGTTTTTGAATATTTTACTCAGAAATTTATACATTTCTGAACGAAGAACTCCAGGTATGTACGTACGTACATCCTACTCGTTATTGGGGATCCGTTTTCACCAACGAAATTTATAACCGATCGAAAATATACCCTGGAGTGACCGGAAATCGTAAATGTTGAGAAAATTTATACCGCGGTCATTATCCGAGCTTATATGATCTCGAAAAATTCATTGAAAGTTCTCCCTATTTCCCGAGCGATGAAGAATATCGGCGAAGAAATCGAGTTGGAGCAGAATGCCCCATATGCGCTATACAATTTGGAGACGCGCGATTATCCCGTCACCGGGAGTGCCATGCGGTTCCGGATGAAGCCGCGTTCGAACATAGAGCTATAAAAATCATCCACGTTCGGTATGGGCGTGTATACAGGTGCAGTATATGCAGGTTCAGGTATTGTAATATAGGATAGCCGACGTTTAATGATCGATACGGTTTACTCCCGAAATAAAACGGCTCTCGCTTTATGAGATTACAAAAATTTAGTTCCCTGACCCGGCAACATTTGTGCGCAATATTGAACTCGATCTTCGCAGATTTCTGTTCCTCATTCCGTCAAATCTTCGAGATTTTCATACAACCATCGGGCCTGTTTTTTCTTCCAACTTTTTCTTTACCTCGTGGAACGAGAGCTCGGTAGCTCGATCCTGAGAGCTTCCGCACGAGGTTTGAATCTCGACCATTCGATTAACACAGCACCATTGCCATACAAAGGCTCTGATCAAAATGTCTCGAGAATGATGTAAGTTAGGAAGCTGTTCTTGGTTTCATTTTGTAGGCAATTGAATTCTCTGCAAAAATTGTTGAGACTATGTTACACGTAAAAATTCATCACCGGAAAATTACCCAAATTGTAATACAACGAATTTTAATCAATGAATTTACTTGAAGCAATTTTCAAATATAACTACAACTGGAAAAAAAATGTTTTTCAACCATCGGGCACCTAATCAGCAAATGATGAAGAAAACATCAAGAGATCTATTGTGCAGATGATTGAATTTTCATGGTATTTTTCACGTGTACCAGGTTTGACCAGCTCAGAACACGAGTAAAATCAAGTTGCAAGGAATAAAATTCGAGTCTGAACGCTCGTAACGACTACAAGATGAATTTTCACGTGTAACGTAATCCCGACCTTGTTTATAGAAAATTCAATTACCTACAAAATGAGACCGAGAACAGCTTCCTAACTTACGTCGGTCTCGGGATATATGTTGATGAGAGTGTTCGCGTAGCAATAATCCTGTGTTAATCAAATGAGAAAAATTCAAACCGCGTGCATCACCTTTGAGAATTGAGCCACGGAGCGCTCCGGTTCCACGTATCTTCGTTCACATCGAAAACTCACTCTTCCATTGGCGAACGAGGTAAAACGAAAAAAATCGACGAACCCCGCGTAATAACCATCGGCTATTTTCTCAAATCCTATGATCGTCCATCCATTCCAAATTTGACGCTCTAACAAAATTCTACGTGTCACAATCGAATAGATTTGGGCATCCATAAATCAAACTTTTGTGTATTGTCTGCAGCTGAACGACTTTCGATGGAGTCAATCACCGCGCATTTTCGTCAAATTCGGTAGACCACGAGATTGTTGAGACAATTTCTAGATTTCTAGATTCGGTATGAAATTCGGGAAAAGTGGGCACCCGCGTGCCTCCAAGTGAGAGTGGAAGATATGGATATCTCCTCTATATAGCGTAGCATAAGCATACCTACGAGTGCGGGTGTAGGTTAAGACCGCAGGAACAAGGAAGGGCGTAGCTAGAGGTGAGCTCGGTTAAACTAACTGCCAGCTTTTGTGCATAGAAGGTAAATAGAAAGGTAGGAAGGCGGGGTGTGTGGGGTAGGCAGAACCAGGAAGTCATTCGTATTCCGCCTCTTATGAATCTTCGCGTAGTAGACAATGACGTCGCCGAGCGCCAAAAACTAGTTCCTCCGCCGTTTTCTCCGTATCCTCCTACTTCCTGGTCCTCTGAAATGTTGGGAATAGGGTAGGCAGCTACGGTCCCACGCGTCAGAGCCCGGTCGCTGCGGGATAAGGTCTCACCAAGGCTTGGTTAACCGTTGCGTGTTGTTCATGATGTGGTCCACGGTCTTCCGCCCCGCGTACGTTTCAGTGTACACAAACACGCGAGACGTTTAGTTCAATAAAACGTCTTTTTCGAGGGGCTCTCCTCATACACATACCTCCACATCCTGATTCCTGATATCTTATACTCGCGGAAACATAGACAACGGGGCAAGTTTGTCGAAGGGCGGGGTGGGGCGGGGGAGGGGAGGGAAGTCGACAAAGTCGTAGCCAAGTCCGTGGGTATAACTGCTACCCTATACTCTGCCCTATCCTGCAGGACTTTTGCCTCCTCGTCGTAGCCAAGCCATTGTTAATATTCGGGCGATTGCGTCTCCTTCGGCAAAGTCCCACAGACGGGATCCTCCACCGTTCCCACCGCGTCGAGTCCCGTCGCTTCGTGACTTTGCGCGCTTGGAATCCAAAAGTTGCCTTTTGTTCGAAGTAATTGAGATGCCCCCAGAGCTACGGAGAACTCGCGTTCGTTAGCCTCCGGGCCCCGGGGAAGAGGCGAGAGAAAGAGAAAAGAAAGGAACAGAAGTAAGGAGAAAAAAGTTGATTTTAATTAGCACGTAACGAGTAGAGACGTCACCTCGATTTTTAAAGTCAATTAGTTACAACTCGCGACAAAGTGGGATAACAATTTTTTACCCAGTTCTTCATTTGGTTCCTATATAGAATACCGCGAGGATACCGCTTGATACAAGCGAATCTCTTTAGCCCGTCACGTCAGAAAGACTGGAGGGCAACCCAACTCGTTAAAAGTTTGACGCGTTATATATTTTTCAAGTCTGGAAGACTCCTCTTTCGGATCCAACCTGTTCGCAGCAACGAGAGAAGAGGTAACGCCTGAGAAACAAGAATCACTTCTTCTCTGACGAATGCAAAAAAACACGATAGACAACGAAAAAGAAGATCAAACAGATCTCCGGTAGGACATTTTCTTCGTTCGCTATAATCAGAGAGTTATTTCCTTCCCAGGACAACATTTCCTTTTTCTATAGGAATTAGTTCGCGATTCGGGAAGGTCCGATTCAGCTTGGAAGCGTGGTGGATCAACGCGAGGAAAATCATGCCCGGAAATACAGTTACGAAGTTGAGAAATTCAAATTACAATTTTCCTTTCTCACTGGTCTTCCTTCGGTTGGATTCTTTCGGTATTTTTACCGCCTTCATAAACGAAGGAAACGCAGATCAGAACGGAACAGTATGAAATTAATAAATTCCTAGCCGGTTCGCGGTAACAGCTACTATACAGTATACTAGCAATAGTTAATTGCTCATAAAACTTGGCTGGCAGTAGCGCCCGCGCGGTAGTAAGGAACGGCAAACAGTTTAATGTTTATCGGAGTTTTCACTAGTTGAACAAGTTCCGAGATAAGGTATATAGCAGGGAGATAGATACATATATCCCTACTTTGGCCTCAGAGCCTCGCCCGGTTCCGGTACAGTAGCATTTGTATGAACCGAACGACTGAGGAATTTGACTTTCAAGTGGAGAATTGCCTTCGGCTGACTTCAGACCTACTTACGTCTTATACCTTCAGCGGAAGCGTCACTCTTCCAGACACCTGGAGCCAATTTCTGCAGGACACCATTTTCCCAATCATCCTCCGAGCTCAATTGCCCAAGGAGGCAAGTTATAATCATATGAGTACTTTACACTGCAGCAGAATAAGTTCACGGTATTAATGAATACGCGGATGCAAGCGGCGACCAGAGATCAAAGAGGAGGGAGAAGAGGGAAACTTAGAGGAAAAAAGTTGAAAGCGGAAAGCGGAAAGCGGAAAGCGGAAAGCGAAAAGCGGGAGGCGGAAAGCTGAAAGCTGGCGAGTCTCTTGAAGAGGAGATTTCATATAGAAACGCGTCATTTTGACATTCATTCGCGGCGGAAGAGCTTTGGGGTTTAAGAAGATAAGCTCAAATGGAAGTCAAGTGTATTACTAGATATATGCGAGCCCCAGGTCGCCCTGTCAGACAAGAAGAGCTTCGGGGATGGGCTATGAGAGAGCTACTGCGGAGGTTTCCAGGTTTCTAGCTGATAGAGGAAACATGTTACCCTCGCGTTGCTACGCATACAAATTACTCTATCCACTATCGCCTTTTCATTCACGTATCTCTTAGCAACACTTGACCCGAAGAATTGCAACGATGAAATACGCGGGTAACGCACGTACGTACGTCCTGAGTCTGGCTACATATCATAGTATGAACTTATGCTAATTGTGTGCCTATCTGCAGTAGCACGAGCTGGGAACGCCGGTCTGTGTCACCGTACACAAAAGCAGTACGAATATTGCAATATGCAGTGGAATGAGTTGGAATTTCATTTTCCCTAGTACTGCGTCGATTTGTTTCTGTGGGCTTGCAGGATTCATTTTGTCGCGTGGCGAGAGCGCGCGAAACGATAAGATTTTTTATACTTTTTTCATTTTTTCGTCTTTCTTTTTCTTCTTCCATTCTCTAGTGAGAGAACGAGGGAAGAGAATTTAGGCTTAAAAGCACTTTACGTTGGATTTCATACCACGCCTTCCTTCAAATTCGAGAAGAAGAAGTCTCACTCATCTTTGCCTACACTTACCGAAAACTCATCTCGTCATTGTAGCAGTAGCCAGTCGCTCGCTACTTGGCTGGAAGGCGGGAGAGAAACACCTCGTTTCTACTTCCATTCATATTATTTCTTTCGATATTTGGAATCGATTTTTTCGCCATCTTGAACTTGGTTCAAAACTTCTCGAGCGAATGAAAAATTGATAGTTTTGCACAGTGATTCCCAGTTTGTATTGAATCTGGGAATTTTATCCATATGTAGATTTGCTCGTAAAATTGAGCTGGCAAAAATTTCGTCGTGCAGGTATAGCGTAGCGACGCACCGAAGATCCGTTGGAAACGTGTATGATCGAAATTTGTCGGTGATAAGAAATATATGCTAGGGAGCCGATTTATTGCCAGAGAAAACAGAAATGTTTGCAGATTTACATTTCACAGGGGTGTGAAGCGGGACGCACGTGTTTGTATACTTACGGATGAGCTCTCCGCGGGGGAGGAGGATTCCTGGGTATAAGCGTTGCAGCTTACGTGATACCGTAGGTAAATATTTAGCATACATAGGTATGCGATGGGATACGACGTCGGAGCACGGCGTGCGATATTAACAAAACGAATGTGTTTTTGAGTAGACTGCAGCAGATATCTATGCTAACTAGGGTGAATAGGTACGGTAACTCAAATTAACAAAATAACTCGATAAATTCCTCCTGCCTTACTTCCTTCCCGTACGTCGCGGTCGCGCTGTATCTCGCGCGGATATTGCATATAACTCTGTCGAAGAGCCGACTCACCTGACATACCGCTGTCTCCGTTATAGCCTGATATTGTAACGTGAGGAAGACGAAACCGGAATCAAATCCGCTTGATCTCCCATGGAATTAAACGTCGGATGAGCTTGGTATATTGCTGTACGCGGAGCAAACCTTATTCTAACACGGGATCTCTTCCATGGGATTTCCTATTGCGTTTTTCACAAACGCGCAATCGCGGTAAATGAATAAGTACTACATGCTATTCGATCATGCGATTAAGAGGTCACGGTTCTCCTTCTTTCCTTCCCTCTGTGTCTACTGGTTTACTCAACGTGAAAAACTTTCGGACCTTTGCCCAAAGAGAATTCATTCCTTTTTCCGTTATCACTCTCTGTTTTCAGACTGTTTTAGGGCGAAAATTTCCTCGTTCGTACTCCTAACTGAGGGGATGACCGAGAACGTAGACTATAAATCGACTCACTCATAGCCAATGTCGGAGGCATTCTGAACTTCATATTCATTCGATGCGTGAAATTTGCAAATTCACGGAAGTGGCAAAGTTCTAGCACCCCCACTTTTGACTGGAAAAACATGGCGATTCGGACCCCCTCCCCCGAGATAAATGCGCGTGAACTCTTTACCTGCAGTCGTAAACACCTACGTGCATCCGCGTTACGAAATACATACCCGGGTATGTATAAATGTGCATTGAGTTCGTGCCGATGACACAAGCACACGTGTATATAATAGTAATCGTCGGAGTGGAGGAAACAGGAGAATTATAGAGCCATACGTAGGTCAGCCAATCGTTCTGGCGCGCCTGACTGAATAACTGCGAACCACCTGTCACGAGCAGGTATCAGCTATATACACACAAACATCTACTGCTAGCTTATTGAACTATGGAAGGACCATCTACTAAGCCCCTCGCTTGTCCAGTCGATTCTGATCCACCTCTTGCTCGAGGACCTCCTAGCCCTCGGAACCTTTTTACCCATACCGATACCCGTGCTGCTCGCATTCAACGGAAATATTGTTTCCTTTATTTCCTATACTTACCAATAACATGGGAAAAATTTATCAACATACTTTTGCCTCGCTTACGCGATAGATAGCCCTGTAGGTATGCCACTACACTCGAGGGCCGTGAACAACCTCTTTCCTCTTTCCTCTTTCCTCTTTCCTCTTTCCTCTTTCCTTTTTCCTCTTTCCCCTTCACCCTTTCACGTACATACATACGTATTTTATATCAATTGTTTGCTCCGCTCCAATTAACTCGTGAAGATATCTGTACCGGCGAATGAACCGCCTATCGCTATTAGCTGTATCCCGTTTTTCTCTCTCCCCCTGTTTCAACGTTCGCAGACTCTGTGCATACTTTCGCGGATATTATTGTTACTGCCACAACCAGCTGGCTGTGAATTAGAATCAATTATTCAACAGTCTGCTAATTCCATCCAGCTCGCGGTATATCCTGTATATAATGTACATACTAAGTTACATAATACATCAACGTTACGAAACTTTTCACGAATGTTGTATTCTCATCGAATTTAACAGATTTGCAGAGAAATTATATAGGCGGCATTCAGCTCAATATTCCGATAATTTGATCGGAATCGGTCTCCTTTTACGATTATTTTGTGCAACGCCACTTGGCACATGTCTTCTTTTTTCCGTAGATGTTTATATACAGTTATCGCGATTTCAACCAGTTTATACTACGCGCGGTTTATTGAGAATTCAGAATGGAAGAACTGTAGTCAAGATTATTGAAAATTGTATCCAGTGACACTCCGGGCAAAAACAAGGTGCTATCAATTTTACGAGTATAGTATAAAAATATTGGCAGAGATGTCCCTTGGATATAAAACGTTGCCGAAGTGACTAGCGGAGGAGGAGGAGGACGAGGAGGAGGAGGACGAGGTGGAGGAGGCCTATACATATGTATATAGCTACGATGCATTCAACCCCTGAAGTAGAAAGTTCATATCTCATTTACGATTCATGGAGCGGAGCCGTAAACTCGATAGCGTATTGTGGCAAAGGGCGAATACGTATTATATACCGGGCGCAGATATATTTCTCAAAGTTATATACAGATAAGGTTCTTGCCCTCCCTCTATATAGGTACATAGATATAAATTTCTTTTCCGTTTTATTCGATCGTGCGTTTCAAAAATTTGGATTTACCGATCGGGAGGAAAAAATTGGCAGTAGATGAAGAATGATCGAATCATAATCCAAAGAATCCCATCGATTCGTGTATCCAAATGCGATTGTAATTCGGTAGGTAATAAACGGTGTTACGGGATGACACTGCACTGGCAATGGCAGCGAGTAAAATAAACGACTATTAATTTATTCCACTCTTTTATTTGCTTCTGTTTCAGATTGGGGCTTCGAGCAGGTTTGAATCGCTCGTGGAGCAAGACAAATTTTCGCTCTCATGGCATCGAGGAAACTCGCTACTGTTCTTGGAGCCATTCTGCATCTTTGCTTGTGTAAGTTTCGAGTCTTGTATAAATGCGTCGATCATTTGGCACTCTCTGTCTCTCTCTATCTCTTTCTCTCTTCGCAAGTTATACTCCTACCATTCATCGACCAAACGGTTATTACCTGATCAACAAAATAATTGCTGCAAGTGTGAGTTCTTCTTTTCTATCGTTTTCCACCTTCTTCCCGTACGTCTGACAATATAGAGATTCGAGATGGCCAAACGGGTGGGGATCAAAATTTCGGAAGACCAAAGAATCGACGGGCCGGGATTCCGAAAGCCAAATTGCCGAAAGAGCAACAGGTAGAAAGCCTGTGATAACGAAATGCTGTAAAAAAACTACGAGAAACTTGAAAGGTCGGAATTCTGAAACCCATTGTAATATAAAAGCCAAGAAAGAGAAAACTCAGAAGGCATTAGAAAAATATTTATTGTTCTGTACTGAGAAAATAATCGATTGCTTGTCATTTGTTCTGAATTTTGGCCTTTCGGAATTTTGGTTTCTTGACATTTTGCCGATCGAAGTTTTCCGTTTTTGAACCCTCATTTACGGTCTTCTCACCGGTTCATTCGCTGGCGGAAACGCCAGCAGCCACTCTGAATTTTTTATTTCAAAATTGTTAATTTGTAGAATTTCGTCAATCTACGGCACATTCGTTCGGAATATAAACTATCTGAAAACACATTTTCGGATGAGAGCGCGTTCGGGTGAATAGCTCTCCGACGAAACCTTAATTCAATCTAATACTACACGAAAAACGAAAATTTCACTCTCCTGATCTTTCGATACTCTATAATTCGTATCTTTGAAATTGTGAGTTTCGGCCCTTCTACTTTTTGGTCTGCCTGCAGAATTTCGACCCCCGCACGACCAATCGCGTGGAATTCTCTTCCACGAGATAAAAATTAACGACGAAAAATCCACGGGGAAATCAGCTCAGTGAAAATTAGTCTAAATTTATTTGAATTTTATTTTCCCGACGCGAAGCGCTAGTCCGCACGAGACGGGAAGAGCTTTCGGGCGTCCGTTCGCGGAGCACGAAAATCCGAGATGTCCATCGCGTTCTAGGTTGGAAAGCCGCGTGACTTTAACTAAATTATGGCGGATTTAAGTGGATTCTGAGAAACCCCTTGGGTCCACGATCTATTACTCCATATACCTACACATATATATCTACGTGCGGTCGTTTCGAGTCTGTATATATTACGTATACCTAGATGTACCGATGGCACCCAACCCCGCCCAAGTAGTTTGCCTAAATTCCTTTCGCGTCCAGTAATGATAAGCTAGTTCGCTGCAGCAACGGTCAAGAAGCCAACTACTATGGCCATTGCATTTCCGCCTGGATTACGTTTCAGTCCAGGTTGCACGGTGCGATTTATTAACCAAAACGTATATACGAGGGACAAGCGTGTGTAACGGACAATGGGAAAATTTTTCTTCATAATACTCAGAGTTCGTTTAATTATACCCAATTATAGCTGTCTACCAGAATTCACAAAGATATGAATATGATTATCAGATTGTCAAACCCCTACGGAGTTTGAACCTGGAGAAATTGATGCAAGGAAGATAATAAGGATAAGGTATATTTGCTTGTACTCGGTTCAGCCTGGAAGACAACACTGCACATGAAGCACGAGAGAAGGAATAGTGGAAAGGACCGAACACAACTTCGAAATCTATGAAAATTTGATTTTCTTCGCACTCTAGAATCCAGAGAGACGTATATTCACTTGAACTGGGTATCTCGACTCAGCCTGTACCAGCCCATGCTCACATCTGTGATTTTCATCATTTCGCATGAAAGTATCCCGTATAGTGGCCGTACAGTACTACGTATGCGACAAAACAGGGCGACACGCAAATCTCATCAAATTTTCAATCCTAATTTCCTGATTTACAAAAGAAATCTGCGATTCGTTGAATACTCGTTCAATCTCCGTTGTTCATGGAGTAAAACGAATCGCTATCCTGAACAGAGAACAAAGCTTTTTGGCGACACGATAATCATCTCACCGTCTTATCGTCCGATTTCGATGGAGCTAGAAAATAGAAATCCGTTGACGTGCGAAATCTCCGCAGCATTCACGCGTCCGCATTCCAATATGCAGGTATAACTCGATCACTAACATCGGCGCATGTAATACGTGCGTTGTATGTACATGGAGTGGTACACGTTGAGTCTCTTCGTCGCGATAGATAGAGAGGCAGAAAGGACGTGAGAGGTAGGTAAGCTGGATCGTGTCGCTTCGATGGTGAGGGCCAACGGGGGAATAAGAGGCTTGAGTGAAGCAGTTTTAATACGGCTGTCGCGCCCTTAAATAAAGCACAATAGCACCACCCTCTGACAACCGCCCGCGGGGCTTCTTGCCAAGACGTATTGGAAAAATACCGACGAGAGACTACTCGATATAGAAACTGGAAGAAGCTGGAAGCTCCGAGCTGGGAGGGAGCTGAGAGAATCTCGGAGAAGCTAAGAAAAGCTGGAAGAAGCACCCATCCTCCTCCCATTCCTTACCCATTTCCCCCATTTTGCCCCATCTACCTCTTTTCCTACCCTACGAACTCTTCCCAAAGCTTTCACCCTCCCTCGCGCCTCCGTCTTCCTATTCCATTCCTCTTTCTCTTTCCCTATGCGCTTTCTCCGTCCAGGTCAGTCTCTCCGGATTATGCTAACGAGACAATCTTCATGGCACGATGAAATACATCCGAACATTCTTACCTTTCGAATGTTCATCTTGCTGTAACCGTTCCTACTCACGAGTATACTCGATCGAACATTATTGTCTCGCAATCGCACGCACTGTTCAATCCGCTGGTTCTGATCTGTTTTTTTTCAAAACAACACCCACGGCCGTTCAGAATACTCAAGATTCAGGAATTGGTAACCCGAGAAATACAATTCTGTATCACGTGATCAAGCAACGAGGGAGGCAAATTACTCGGTTCTAAAAGCTAGACCAGTCGCAAGGAAACGAGCAACAGTCCTCATCCCTTCATCGCCTTATGTCTAAAGTGTCTCTCATTTTCACAGAACAATGCGAATAAACTTACTTCATAATGTAATCGATGGTTCCATACCTCTTTGCATGATTCCTTGCATATTTGGTCAGTATCTTGTACCATATCACGCTGCAATGTTGACGGACCTCCACCTCAATATGCACAACTATTTCAAAGCTATTTCATATCCTGGATGGAATTCCTACCGATTTCATACCGCGTAAACAAGAATTTTCCCGTCTCGATTTTACCTCCGGGCGTAAAATTAAAATCGTTTCTTTTCTTCGACAGAATTTGAATTCGGAAAATCTGGGAACGAAGAGATCCGATAGATTCGGTATATTGCAGTTGATTTGGGGATTATAATAGTAAAGAATCTAATTATAACAGAAGGGAAGTCGGTGAGGGAAAATTGGAGACAAATTTCCGAAGCATGGATGGGGAATTCACTCGTCGGTTGGTTTCACGATCGATTCGTCTTTCGAATCGCATGAATTGAAAGAATTTCGCAACTTATCTGTCTCTTGCATGACCGCATATGTGAGAATTCGATACCAATAGGTACCATACCGTACAAGAATATGATATTTTCATATTGTATCTTTGCATACGGTTGAATATATTCAATCGAGCATTATTTATTCATTCTCGCATTTATACATTGGCTTCGATGAAATTCTGAAATGTTTATCTTGATCCAGTTTTCCGTTCCATTTTCATTTTTTTCCTTTTCTTTGACAGAAGAACAGAGCGACATAAGACGAAAAAGAAGAATCGGGAGAAGGAGAAGAAAAAAAAGAGAAGAATACGAAATCCATATTAAACGCGGAGCTTTTGAATACAATAACACCTCGCCTCCCGATTTTTATAGTACCTAACCAAGAAAAAGAACGTCTTACGATTGCTTACTCCGTTACAACCATTTCCATAAATGTATCTCTCCGTACAGTATAATCCATTCCGGAATTGCAGAGGCACTCGGGGAGACCCACAAGCTTCGCTCGCACTCGTGTTCGTGTTTTTCTTCCATTTTCTCAAGTACACCTATGTACATCTTACTGAAATTCATCTCTCTTTTCCCAAACTCTACGGGACGCGTATCCTCCCGGAATAACAATAGAGCCCATCACCGAAGTTAATAAAAAAGTTGACGAATTTTCAGGTCAAAATACAGCGGAAGTGTTACCAGAATTTTTGGCGCCGTTGGAAAACCACACGGTTACTCAGGGTCGCGACGTTTCGTTCACCTGCGTCGTAGAGCACCTGCAATCGTACAAGGTACCGTATATGAACACGTACATACATATGTGCTGTTCTTTTCCTTTTTCTTTTCCACTTTTGTTCTCACTCATTTTTCAGATGATAGAACGTCGGAGCGATAACCCCTGAATCGATTCCCAAAGCGACTCGATTTCGTAGATAATTGAACTCGCAACTCGTGCAGATTTCAACAATCTGAATCCCTACGGGCGCGTATTCTGAACAATCGTAAAGTAAAAAGTCGTTTTTTTATTTCCTGATTAAGACTTTCATTTCTCTCTCTCTCTTTCTTACTTTCTGGTTCTTGACCTCTTCCTCGGGTCTTTCCGGAGCCGAAAGTTTCTTCGAACTTTATCTGCCTGAGAAGTGGCAGCAGCGCAGCATCTAAAATATTCCGAATGATCTTTCTCCCTGTATTCGCTCCTCTCAAAGCATCTCATGACGCTTCTCATATACTCTTGCGTACCTATAATTACTCAAAGTAGCACCTAGGCAGGTAGGTACTCCAACGCGTTCGGCAACGTGCAGTTCAAGTAAACTCTAGCCAAAGTAAATTGTGAAAGGACATTTTGAATTTCTGTTGAAACATAAAACTGAAACGATATTGATGCCCCCCCCCCCCCCCCCCCCCCGACCCCATCACGTCGTATATGAATTATAGACAACCTCGGGCGGCTTAGCCGTACGTGTAAGATGGTTAGCGAGTTAGAACAGAATATGCGAGTGCTTGACAAGAACCTTGTAATAATTTACCTAATAAATTCCTATTCGTCATCTACCACTATTGCGGACGCGATAATTCTTACGGATTACTTTATCACTTTACATACTTAAGACATCCTGCATACTTCGTCAGCTTAAATTATTCATGTCATAGTGACAAACTAAAATACATATATTATCCATTCAAATCGAGAAGTGTATGATGATGCAAAATGTAGGAGCGGAAGTAAGAATTTAAGCGGATGATAATTACGAAAGACGCCGCGAGTTCATTTATTGGCAGACACAGAGATGAACTCCACCGCATTTGAGTGACGAACGAATCGATCGAACAAAATGATTCTTGCAGGTCGCTTGGATAAAATCGGACTCGAGAGCAATTCTGGCTATTCACACACACATGGTTGCCCACAATCCACGGATATCGGTGACACACAACGGTCACAATACTTGGAAACTCCACGTTTCCAACGTTCAGAAAAACGATTCTGGAACTTACATGTGCCAGGTGAACACTGACCCCATGCGCAGCCAGGTAAGGGAAAATCCCGAATGAATAAGAATTGTCGAAGAGCTCGAATCCGTGATAAAGTTGATCGTCAACTTCGGTCTGCTCTGATCTAGGTCGCTATACCGTGGATGATTAATTTTTCAGAACGGTTACATGGAAGTGGTAGTACCCCCCGACATTAAACACGATGAATCAGCGAATGGTGTGGTCGCCCACGAAGGTGGAAATATCCGTTTACGGTGTCAGGCGACGGGAACACCGATGCCGAACGTTACATGGCGTCGCGAAGATGGTCGGAATATAATCCTGAGGCACGACGGAGTACAGAAGCAAGGTCTGAATCAAACTATCCGCGCAGCTAGGTATAGGTACAATATCTATGTGATTGGATTGAAACAAGAATATAATTGCTATCATTCCTGTATTATGCAGCGTTGAAATCGTACGAAGGTGAAATGCTCGAGTTAGTTGGCATACTGCGCCAAGAGATGGGATACTATCTCTGCATTGCCAGCAACGGAATTCCACCGAGCGTAAGCAAGCGATACTCTGTTAACGTGCACTGTGAGTTGAATTCAAGTATATCGCTATATTTGGAGTATTTTCGAAAGAATTCGTGATATCACACGTACTCGGGGCACCGATTGAACAGCTTTTGGATACAAACGGGCACTTCGTTGCCTGTAATTATGCAACCGAGAAAAAGTACGGAATCGCGGAGTAACTGCAATTGTATAGACAGCCAATTTGCTCGGCGTTTTCCTCCACTTTTTTTACGAATATATCGTATGCACGCTCGTTCGAAGCGTGCAGGAAAAACGAGTAATCAGTAATTTTCAACGGTTTCAGTTCAACCTCTGATCAAAGTGACAAATCAACTAGTTGCTGCACCTCTTCATAGCGACGTTGTGCTTCAGTGTTACGTTGAAGCCTCCCCAGTTGCCATGAATACTTGGTACAAAGACACAAGTAAATAAAATTCTCTATGTACAGAATAAGATTCCGAAGTTGCCTATTATACCAAAACCCCCGCAAAACTCGAGCAAGTAGTACCTGCTGAAAGACTTTCGAGGCGCGCGCTCTGCTGCAGTAGTAGGCTCGGTGTGTGGTCAGACACGAGATCGTGGCTTTAGTTTCTGGCGAACTTCAACGGGTAACGCGGGTTCCTTGCAATTCAAAACTAATTTTTGCTCTCTCTCATAATGGTGCAGAATAGCGAAAAACATAGATACAGCATTACAAATATTGCAAATGGGAGAATCGTGTTTCAATGAGTCTGAATTCCTTTTTCAATTATACTCACGAGCTATTTACATTACGCCCTGCAGCCTGTTGAAACAAAGTGTCTGATCGTGGTAGCAGGTATAATCTTTCTAGCAGCTATAGATATAACGATATATAGGTATAGGCCAAGTTTCAATTTGACGTAAACTTTCCGTACAATCGAGCTTGAAAACGGAACTAATTAAAAGCTGCACTTTTCCACTGGTAGGTATAATGCTACATACCTACCTTCCTACCTAATACGAAACTTTCCATAATGGATATACTTAGGTGTACGCATGGAATTCCCCGGGAATGTCAGTCCATTCTCCAGTAATTCGAATTTCATTATTCTAAAAGATTTGTTCGTGAAATTTTCTCACTCCTCTCTCGGTAACACGAATTGTATATATATATAATATATAATATGAATATGAATTTTCGTGATTTTTCAAAATCGGTCGAAATTGGTAGAAACTGTTATTTTTTTCACCCAGAGACAAAAAATTGACCGTGAAGTTAATTTGGACAGTCCTGTAAGACTGCTGACTCTGATTCCCGATAGATTCATTCCTCGCAGTGGAAATAGATGAGTATACACATGTATAATATACCTAATATAAACGTCGAAAAATATTTTTAAGGTGAAGACCTGGCATTGTACGACAAATACAAGAAAGTAGTCACACCACTGAGCGAATACGCCTGGCAGATGAATCTCACGATTCATTTCTTGGAGAAAAGGGACTTTGGTAGTTATGTTTGTTCGGCAGGTAACGTTCTTGGCAAAGCGGAAGGCGTCGTCCGTCTCCAGGGTGAGTAGAATAAAATTCATTATACCTACGCAGGTACGGACATAGAGTATAAGCTAGTATGGCGCGAGCGTACGAAGTATCTGCCTACCTATCCTACATGCATCAAAAGGATCATAATGATAATAATATAACAAGGAGGTAGAGAATGGCTCAAGTAACTCGCGGCCTTACACTTTGACCCCCAGAATTGCACCTACTGCCGCAGACGACGCCGGTAAGTATAACCAAAAACACGGACCCCCGACCACGCAAAAAATATCCAAAGAACAAAAAAAAGAACAGACGACCCTACGGCGAACATTTCGAGGAGGATGAAGGCTCCTTAGGAAATGATGAAAACGTTGGAACTACTCAACGAATGGGGGGTAGCACGCAGGACGTTCATCGTACGGAAGTACCTCTGACGGTACCCTCCCTGACCCCCCCGTGGGTAATCCTTAACGCGGCGAGCAGAAAGCATTTCTTTGCCCTCAAAAACTTGATACTCATATTGTTGTTATTCATGATAACCATGTAAGCAAGGATAATTGGCTTTTCGTGTTATATTGTTGCAATGATGTGTTATTACGTTCGGCAATGTGAATATCACTATCGTCATTGTCGGTCTTATTATTATTATTATTATTATTATTATTATATCATCGTTGTTACTGACAAAATTCAACTAAAATTGTTGTAAATATCTAACTATTATAATAATGAGAAAAATTTAGACAGTTATTAAAATATACCTATATAATATTATTATACATATATATATATATATATATTATATAAATAGTAACGCGATCGGATGCACAGGTCGTACATATAAAGAGCACTGTTTGATACTAATTGACGGATTGAATACACGTAACTTTAACGATCGAGATTAAGGTATATTATGAGGCATATACAGTTGAAGATGTGTAGCTAGGAATCAGGGTGTCGAATAAAGAGAGATGAAAGAAAACCGGCTGGTTTCAAAACGTGAATAAAATCCGAACGCGTTGATCCTTGTTTCTCCAGAAACAAGATGAATCAGGCTCCCATTCGGCGCTAGAAAATCGGAAAAGTCTCATCGCGTCGCTGATAGAAGGATCCAGAGAATGAACTCACGATGAATCACCGCGCAGCAGGGATGAAAATGGAAATGTAGATCATGCAAAGCAACGTTCAGCTGAATTTCAAATTTTTCTTACGGCAAACAGCCCTCGAATATGAGGAATGAATTCGCCCACCGCAACTTCTGGGGGTTGACGAAATTTCGAATTTTTTCCGACTTTGAAACATCAAACGAAAGCTTCAGTCTCATAGTTTCAGGACACGGAAGGACGAGTCGCTCCGATTGATCAACGCGATCGGGTTTCATCCACGTTATATAAAACTACATACCTACAGAAAAAGGTTTTGTTCGATGAACTAAATTTATTTTGTTAAAAAAGTTGACTGCGTCAAGCATTTTTCGTTCCATTTAAATGAATTTCGTTCGATCACCCAGAACTCTGGAATGTATACCTCGTCACTGTTTTCTTTGAATTGATTACCAATTTATCGAATCAAGTGAACATACTTTTCGCTATAATTTGCACAGTCAACTACATATTATTATTTGATTCAACAAATCCATTCTCTGTGTGTATCCGGTTTTTGTTTATACCTGCACCCTCTATAATAATTATTCTTGAACAAAAATAATATGAATATCAAGTTCTATCGATGCAGGGAATATAGGAACGAAGTAGCGAATGATCAAAATTGTTTAACAGGTAGAAAAACATGATAGATGTCAAAACGTTGGTGAAAAACGAAAACGAAAATGCTATGCATGGGTAAATGTGTAAAAGTATTACGCATACGCGGGTGAATCAGGCTATTATAAATATATACCCCTAATTTTTACAATATATAATAATAACTAATTTGCTATGTAAAAATGAAGTCCATAATAATACTCTCCCAAGACGAGCTTTCGACAATATTGACACATTTTACATTGAATATCGATTCCGAAGTCTTCTGAACATGTTTTCCCATTAATTTGGATCTGTTTCTGTTTCTCGTCTCGCGAGGCCCACCGATCCCTCTTTTAGTACCATATTAAAAAAGTTTCGGCGAGAATAAACTTTTATTATCAAAAATACGATACCTATGTATGATAAACTGCAGTAAGCGGTTTATTAAAAGTCGCACGTATTCAAACCTGCAGCGTTTGAAGCAGTCGTTTAATCCCATAGCAATTGTGAGTTTTCATTATACTAATTTTCAGTTGAATCACAGAATAATGGTATTATATCCACGACTAAGCAGATTAATGTCAACGAGGTTTAGAGAGAGCTATGAAATTGTAAAGGCAGGTATTTCGCCTGAGCTGGCGGCGAGCTTCTCCAACTAGAAGACCTATTATTCTATTCAAGGAAACGGGGATTGTTGATTCAGATTTCACGATCGAAGCTTAACTGTATGGGAAATCTAGTAAATCATTTTTAGCTATAATAAGATCGATATAATGACCCTTTAGCTGTGCCATGTAATACCCTTCATAGGCACACTCCAGTATTGCGTAATGTTTAAATACATGTATACATCAAGCGAGGCCCGATCATTCGCCATAACCTTTTTGATCTCTGTTATAATGTGTATAACGATAATTGTTTCGTATAAATCGATTGCCACAAGCAGTGGTGCCACTACTTCTTGGCCTCCACTGTTGCCCACCGATTTCGGAGGTAAAAAGCTCGGCAATTTGAATAAGGCTGAAAATCTGATTTTATAAATTATGGAATTATAACTTCATGCATAGCTTGAGTGAGGGTTGAAATGTATTTCGATACTCATTTGTTGATAATTGATTTTGAAGGTATATCGGATTTTTGATGGATATTGTACTCGGTTAGTTAATTGGATTAATGATTGGAATTGATTGATTTGAAAATTAAAATGACGATAATGCACGTGAAGCACAACGAAATTTCCGAAAATATGGCCTTCAAAATATTTCGACTGGAAAGATGTGTGAGTTGGATATATGCGCCATATGCCTATATACCGCATGATAATTATTTGAAGAAATGGAAAACGAAATCTTCGGCGTTAGGTTTTGTCCCACGATTGGGAAAAACATGATGTTTTTGGAGTATGAGCCCCGCATACAATTTAACAATCTCTACCGATCGTAGTCTTGATTTTGATTTTTCTCGATTGCTAAGCAAACGTGTGTAATAAGCTTGTTTGCTATAATCATTATCTATACTGTATCATTATGTGTACTATAATCGCGCGCGGTGTCGTGACAATAAATATCTGCTACAATAGATGATAAACGTAATATTTAAATGTTCGGAAAATAGGAATAATTAACGGATAATTATACGATTCATTGAATATATACAATTGCATACACAATATACCCGATTAGCCTGAAGAAATTCTGCGGCAATTTCTAATCCGTACTATTATAACATTGTAAATTATGAACGTTCTGAGTTTCTGAACTATATAATATGATAATTAATAAGTTACGCAAAGAAAGAGCTAGGTATACATATTTGAAGACGCAGCTGAACGATCGCGGGATCACAGGTTACGTACAGGGTGGCCCGGAATTGGCGCCGAGATTTTCAACGGGATTTCTTTGTTGGAAACGCGATGAAAAATACAATCGTCAATTCTTTTCCAAAATGCATTTATATATAGACTTTTCGTCATGCGGTCCATCAAAGATTAGGATGTCACGCGCTTTCTGCAAACGGAAGTATAGTCAGTTGGCTAATCTTCGATGGACCATGACAAAAAATCCATACATTTTGTAGAAAACAATTGATGAGGAAATTTTGATCCCGTGTTTAACGAAGAATACCCCGTTAAAACTTCTTGGCATTGATTCCGGGTCACCCTGTGTGGGCATATACATTGATACACATATTTGGCAACGACACATATGAATTACATAGGACCACATTGAATGTTGTACATAATTAACACATAAGTAACGTGTGTATAACACGATAATATGATAATGTATATTACCAAATACTGAACATGCATGTACGGGAAGTATCTGGTGAAAGTAGTCCACCTAGAGGTATGCAACCGCACATACGAGGACTCAAACGTTATTTAGGCATGCTCACGAGAATGTTATCGGTTCAATGATTGATTGAACGTGTGCGGCCCACAGGCTGACGTTCGATCAATCGTCAAAACAATAAGTATAACATTCGAGTGAGCATAACTAAACAACGTTGGAGTGCTCGTATATACGGTTGCATACCTCTAGGTGGACTAGTTTCACCGAAAACTCTCTGTATACCTATATACCTATTGTATGTATATACATTTTGTGTATACATAGGTATGTCTAGCTACCTTGTAAATAATTATAATTGAATGTTGAATCGCGGTACGAGTTACGTACGCTACCAATGAATGATTAACAGTCATTGTTGCACTACAATAATATAATAAAAATTTATAACGAATAACGGTTCATATTATAGATTTTATATGTAAAATAAATTCAATGATTCCGTATCTATTTAATTACTTTACCGTATAGTGGAAAAAGGATATAAATAATCCGCGATCTGACCCACCGCGGTTGTCCGTGTGTACGTACGTAATTTTGAAAAATATTATTCACCCTGATTCGGATCATGAGTGCCAATTTTTCTACTACATAATATTATATCAATACACCAAATATTTTTGAACAATACCTGTATAGGTATGATATACCTATATTACATATTATTTTTCTCCGATGTTATATTGATAAACATATAATACGTATAGAAATATTATATTTTAATATCACAATTGATAGCATTTCGAACAGGCATATATTTTGAACGACAAGGTTGAAGTTTATAATGTTCGCAAACACACCAAATTCGAAAGAGCTATTGAATATCAGTGGTTCCGGCCGCAGCACCGAAACTTCGTTACATGTCAGGGTTAGAAATCCACCGGTCAAGGCCGGCGACTTCGAATAATTACGAGTACAGAGATCTCCGCACCTTCCACACCAAAGTCGCCGGCGTCGCCATCGGCAGTGAAATAATGATAAAAAATTACGAAACCTTCCGATGTCGAAACAGCTGATTACATTGTTCTCCCCGATCGTGTCGCGTACGTTATAAACTTCAACCGCCTTTGGAAAAAGATCAACAATAACTCATCTGTGACAACTTTTGAAGAAAGAGTGGAAACAGTTGACCTTCGAGTTGATCTTTTATTTCATGATTAATCGTACAAATTGAATAAAAGTAGGTGAAGAAAAATTCAACAATATGCGAGCGCAATTGAAAACCATTATTGAATTGAATTAAAGGTTTAGAGTACTTACCTACAGTGGTTTTTGAATTCTTTAATGGTGCGAACAGTCAAAAGTTCTCGGCATACTAGTCTCGCGGCGCGTCAGCGTTGCTTCGAGCGTACAGACCACGTTTTAATTCCTTTAAACTCGCGAGATACTCTTTTATTCAATTTTTCACTCTCCCAATAATAGTTCGCAAATTTGAGTTGTAAATAGGCTGCGCGCGTTCTTTTATTCAAACAGTCGAAGCACACTTGCTTCATAAGCCAATCATATTGCAACGTTGAGCAGAAACAAAAAATCAACATAACGGATCTGCTTACGCGGGTGATACAAAAAAAAAAAAAAAAAAAAAAAAAAACTAGAGAGAGAAGAATCAGAAAACTTGTCGAAAACCCGTATAATTTTACAGTAGATGCTGTGCATATGTATATTTGATATTTATTCTCTGTACAGAGTTTCGTTATTTACCGTGACGTAGGTGATAGCGCTACATACTGTATAATGCATTAAGTCAAGAATTTTTAAATTGTAAAGTAACCAAAATTACGTATTCAAATCAATGATGAATAATCCTAGAAGCAGCATGATTACAACAACACCTATGTGTATTAATAATATTTTCATCGTTTTACAAGATCGAATAACACCTAATATTATGTATAACATCGTTCATCTGTTTATAAATTATATATTATATTATATTTAATATTTATATTTATCAATCAATTGCCTTGCTAAACATCAATTGATAATCAGAATGTACTATAATCATTCTTATGATTAATTATATTTGTGGAACATGAAGTATAAATAATAAAGGGCAATATATTATTTATATTATAGATGTATATGTATATATATATATATAATATAAAACATATAGAATGAAACTACTGTAATTAACTAGAAATAATAGTATTTATGATAATGATAATACCTAATATTATGATGTATTATAATATCATTAAATTCAGACAATAAAATGTTATTATCGATGTTAAATCCATGAACATTATTCTTCGTTTCGTATTCCTATACTAAAACAAAAAACATCTCAGTCGTCTGGAATAGTTAAGTCGTCGTCTTATTACAAGATTTACCAAACAATAAAATATTAATCAACCAGTTTGATTTTTTTCAATGTTCAGCTTGCTTACGATGTTTTCTTTTAACGGATTTGAGAGAATTAATAGCTTCGCTTTCTTGCCTATCTAATATTTTCTTAACTTTATCCATGTGCTTCTCGTAATTTACTACATCAGAGAATGAATCTAGCTCTTTTTTTTCTATTTCTGGTACTTTTTTTCTAGCCGAAGTTAACATTCGAATAAATGCCGAAGTCTGATTCGGAGTCATAAGAGAAACGGCTACACCTGTGTTACCCGCTCGACCTGTTCTTCCAGATCTATGAATATACCCTTTTATGTGTTTCGGTAAATCATATGAAACGACAAGTTTCACTCCTGGCACATCTATTCCACGTGCCAAAGCATCCGAACTTACCAATCTGAAATAAATGGATAAGTTGAATTCAAAAACCGTTCAAAAATTTTGTGTTGGGAGGTTTTTTTCGAATCTGAGCAGACAAAATCTCAGATATTCGATTATCAATATTCGTTAATCAATAATATTGCCGAATTTTAGTCATCATCATGAGTTTATTGCCATTCCGCTGCGTTGAAATAAAAGAAAAACAATGGTAATACTGAACCTAAATTATAATTATCATGAAATATTTAACTTACACTTGAATTTTTCCTTGAGAAAACTCTGATAAGACATGTTCACGTTTACTTGGAGCTAGTTGTGCGGATATTTCAGCAACAGTTATATGTTTTTTCTTCCCAAGAGTTCTTATGAGTAGTGCTAATCTATGCGCAGTTTGTCCTGTATTCACGAACACCAGAGTACTCTGCAGTTCTTCGCTTTCCGTGAGTACTTGGTAGAGTGCGAGCGGTTTGTACAATGCTTCGCATTCGATTGCTCTTTCTACTAGCTCGTCGGGACTGGTGTACCGTCCAGCAAAATCTCCCATATTTTTGTCCAAGTTCATATCGTAGTCCTTATCTTCTGGTAGAACTGAAGTAAATAATTTTGGCTGCGATAGTCCTAGTCTACTCAGCTTTTCAGGATCTTGAGATAATGTCGCACTAAACAAAAGTTTCTGAGCTGGACGACAGATGCTAGAATATTTTCAGAAAAAGGAGAAGGAAACGAACAAGAAAATTATTTCTGATATGTGATTAATGTATGTAATATTTTGTTAATATCATGGAAACTTGGCTGAATTATACCAAAAATTTACCTTGCCTTAGCGCTTGCGAGATTTCTTGGCGCTGTGGAAGAATGAGGTGCAGGAAGATGATGCAGCCAATCTGAGGCTCTATCTGCTTCATCAATGATAAGATATCGTAAAGATTTCAAAGAGAATCCAGGTGTTCTTTCAATGTGATCTATCAGACGTCCCGGCGTTGTTACTATTATGTCCACCCTACTGACCCATCTTCCAGACTCGACTGTTAATAAAATAAATGAATTTATGATGAAACATCTGTTAAATATTCAATTCTTTCATGATGCGTGAACAAAAAATCTGTTTCAATGGAGGAAAACAGCATTCCTCCCTTTGCTGTGCATTGAAATATTTGTTTACGAATAATTCTACTGAATCTCAGCCCAGAGTTTTAAATTTCCTGATTTCCACTCTTTGACATGATTCGCAGTAAGTGAATTGAAAAAATCTCATGACCTTTTCCTGATTCTTAGGATGAAGTGGAATGCTAACTCTGGATTTCAAAATTTAGAAAAACCGCTAAAGCGTATGAAAACCACATGAAAACATGGTGGTCCGTGAATAAGAAATTCGAAATTTCCAGCCATTTTTACAACAAATGTTTGCCATTTTAAGATTTGCCAGGGCTTCACTTTCTACAGTACAGGTTTTTAGTGAAATTGATCAATCTCCACCAACAAATATACCTTTTTTCACAAGGTTGATTTGTTCTTGTTGAAAAGCTGCAGCACCGGATAATAAAGCAACTCTCAAAGTCGTGTGTGTCGTGTAAGTTTGCATGACCTTATAAACCTGCGCAGCCAGTTCCTGTACAGGTAAGACAACCAGACATCTGACTTTCCTGGTCAAACGATGTTGCAGTTGCTGAACAACCGGTAATACGTAGGCAAGAGTTTTCCCTTGAATAAATAATACAATATAAAAAACTAAAACCCTGATAACGCAACAAATTATGGGAAAATAATATCATTATCAGCCGTTTCCCCACAGATAATATTATTTTTCATGATCTTGTTACGCTGGCGTTATAAACTTCAGGCCGATGAGAGAACAGGTATAATTCATAGATAATAACAAAGCTAATTACACATTGTCATTCATATTCAACAAGGTAACTCTTTTATTCTTACCGCTTCCTGTAGGCGCTGATATACAAACATCCTGTGGCCACCAGCTGGCTTTTCTATGCCTATCGCATTCTAGTATCCAAGGTATGATGCTAGCTTGAACAGGAAAAAGCTTTTTTGTACCATTAGCTTCAAGAATATCAATTAATTTGCTATCCAGGGTAGATTTGAAGTCCGAAAGAGATGGACCGCTGCTAATATCAGCAGAAATTATTTCCGGCTTAGCTAACCAGCTGGGTAAGACACGTTTGATCTGAGGTTTTTTTTTGTGGGAATCAGATCCAAGTATGATGAAATCCTGAGGTTGTTTCTTTGGGGCCTGTTTTTCTTTCAAGTTTTCTCCATCTTGAGAGATTTCTTGAGTCGTGCCGACTGCGTTATTATCATTTGACGTAACGGTAGGATCTCTTGATGCTTTATCCAAATTAGATTTAGTCCTTCCTTTAGTTCCATGCTCTTGGCCGGAGACTCCATCTCCATGCACAGCAGCTCTGTGCTTCTTTCTCTTTTTGTTACTAGAAACTTGGGTTTCAGAATGTTTTTCGGCTTTGTCGTTGTCAACTTCTTTGTCTCCTGTCGTGATTTTACGCTTTTTCCGCTCTTCGATCTTCTTGAACAACGCCGCTAAGTGGTCTTCGGTATTCGTCGAGTCTGGTAAGGATTCATCGCCGCCCTGGTATCTAACGGAGTTTGTGAATACACACAATATATCGTGTCACATTATTATTTATCTAAAAAACATCGAAAGTAGAAGATAATGTGCTCAGTTTATAGACGGAAAACATTTATTTTGAGCCGAAGATAAATTTTTTTGTCAATATTTCAATTGAAGAAAGAAGAAAATGAAAAACTCAAGTTACACATGCAGGAGTATAAACCACACGGCCAAACACGTGTGATCCACAAGTTAATATTAAATGTTTTTCAATGATAATATTCGATGAAATATGAGAATTTCTACGAAAGAATTAGATTAGTTAATTATAAAATTTATTTGAAATTACCTATTTATGGTGAAAATACTCATCTCTGTCAATTATCATGCTATTTTTATTGGTTATAATTGAAAATTGTCACCGTAAATTGTATCACCTATTGCTACGATTCAAGTTTGGCGTTCAGCCTTTACGGAAGGCTGGCCTGAAGCTACGCGGTACTAAGGTAGGGAACCGGCACGCGTATACCGATCGAGAGTCCTGCCGGATTAGTTCCGAAAATCAATTGTGTGTTAGACAGCGCCGCTAATGTGGGAACACGCAAACGTCAGTAGAGGCGTCATCTCAGCCTTCTCTCTGTTTGATGAAATACATCTTCTTGAAGCCACACACAGAGGGCAGCATTTGAATATTTTGAATAGTCGTAGTGCCGGTAGTGCCCTCTGGTTCAGCGCAACATATGCCGCGCTCCGCCATCTCGAATCTACGTTATAGCGCGGTTAACGTCTAACTATAATACATTTTGCTTGATCTTTCTGCGGCCGGTTTGTATTCAAATGAAAATTGCGACGAATTTGTATTCAATAGTTTATTGGGCCGAAATTTACAATATATACTTGGTTTGTGAAATTTAACGTGGCAATAGTTTTAACATTTCAGCTAAAAAAGCGAAATAATTGAAGTTCGAGGTCTCGTCGTTTTGATTGTTTGAAAAGAAAAAAAAACAAAGAAAAGAAAATAGATTAGGAGCTGAAAATAAACCCGAAACCTAACATCAACCAATCAGGAAATGACAACTCGATAAGATAGAAAGATGAGGAAAAAAATTGAACTTCTAATAATAATGATAACAATGAAAAAATAAATAGAAAAATTGTATTGCCGGATCATTGCAAACTTGGCGCATTTATAACAATTTTGGGATCCTCCATTTATAACACGAAACAGACGCCATCACGCGGCAGCCGGTGAATAATAATCCTTGAAGCAGCCGGTAACTGAAATTCAAGGCATCAGCAGCGTGGTGTGGCCGCCGGTTTCATAGTGTAGTACGTGGGTACACGTATCTCTTTTATTGATCTTTGGCTGTGCCGTGCGTTTGCGTGCGTTTAAGAGCGGCGTCGGGAAGTGTAGAATAATTTTTTCGGAATCCTTCCGCGGATTAGGATTTATTGTAGTGCGTTGGAAAAAAATTGATACATCGGTTATCGTATAACGATCGATTAAAGTGTTATTTTGAGTAACATTTTTTTTTTCTTTATTTGATACCTGGGTACCAAATACCGCAACGTAGTTATATACGAGGTAAGCGTAATAGTTATTTTTTTTTTCTGCTACTCTAGACAAGAAAAAATTCACGTACTCCCGCGTTTTCAAACCCTCGTATATTAACTTGAATATTATGTATCATTTTTGTCATTCTCTTAACTCGTAATTCGTTAATTAAATATAACAATCATCAACGTTTATCGCTCATTTATTCCAACCCGTAGATATGTCTGAAACCGATTTACTAGCCGGCGATCAAATCGACGGCCTAGATGGCCTAGAAAACGGTCAGGATGGAGACACTTTAATGCGAGGTGATGGCGATCACAATAACAGCGAAGCAAACGTTGATGACCCTGTAAGTTACCGTAATATCCAATTTTCAATTCTTCATTCATTTTTGCATCACGGAAGGTTATCTCTTCGTCCCGTACTTCGATTTGCTAGCTACTCTAGTTCACTTACTTGAGATTCAATGAAAATCGTAACCATCTTTAATTCCATGAACTTTCATAGCTGTGTGTAGAGCTTTATGTTCTTACGATTCGTCTAATTCCGAGTCGAGACGCGTTCTGTTCTCAATAACCTCGCCAAATGTGAATATAAATTCGTTAACTTACGTAAAACTAGTAACAGTATTTTTACTATTATTATTATTATCATTTTTCGTCCGCAATTACACCATATAATATACCTGACATAGTTATGAGCATTATTCTATTTTATATTTATAGCATCATTCTCCCCCTGCTATTAGGTTTTGTATAATAATAGTTATATTTCACGCTACAAATTCAGCGTAGTACTATAAAAAAAATAGTTACATAGATATTTTCGTAAAATTCCGGATCATTTTCCAGTGCCAATAACTTTTTTTCATTCAATTCATTTTCGCGGTTTTATCCCTTCTAATTTGCAAAGAACAAATTTTACTTTCATATTTCTGAAACTTTCTTTTCATATTCTTATCAGCAAATCCATGATTCAGGGTAAGTGTTACAATTAGGATAAGTTTTTGTAGCGGTGAATCCAACCTCCTCGCTTTCAGGCTCGAACCGTTTAATTTTTTATTCAATTAAAATTGATAATCGTATTTGTAAATAATGCACCTTCGTCTACTTTTATCTATTCCTAATTCTGAAAAACATATCTGAGATAGGATAAATGAGAGAAAATTAGTTCATGGTAAAACAAAATATATATGTGAAGGGTGTTTTTTTCTAAGGTTTTTTTCATTTACTTCATGGGTTTGAAATTCATTTCCATATTTCCATCATAAAGGAATCGAAATATTTTCAGTTAATAATAATACGTTGACAATATTACTCATCTGATATGATTTAGGAATTCGATCAGATTCTATGGAATATGTACATACAAAATTAGTATATTGTGCACCGGGAGCGAAAACGAGCAGTTGCACGCCGCGTATGAAGTTGAGTCCCCTAGACGAAGCCGAAGAGTTCTCAACTTTATACACGGCGCAATTGCCCTTTTTTTCTCGACGTTCACATACTATTTTCTCCAACAGCTGAGCAAAAACGAGTGTTTTCACGCCTTACTCAGAAAAAGATTCCGAAACATTTTTGTCTTGCAATTGCAGCACCTGTTTGTACTTTGTGTTGCGTGGTTCAAGTCGGCGTGGTGGCAACTCGGAACTCAATTTTTTTTCGAATAATTTGGTATAAATGAGAAAATTTTTCGGCTCCCATACGAGGCGGAAGTTAAGAAGGTTGGCGCAACAAAGTCATAGTTCCTACGTTTTCACAGACAATTCTGGACTTACCGAAGTGATTGCAATTTCTCTTCATTGAAAACTTCCGATCGATCTTATTTGTCAGAATTTTTGTTGCATCAGCGTTATAAGCTACAACCTCATGCTCTAGGATTCACTTTTCCTGACTCAGTTTTTCGTGATTTACCACCCTTCATATATTATTAAAAATTACATGAAGGAATTCTTCTTTTCGGCATCTGAAAGACGCGTTTGGGAATTGATAAAATGGAATTGAATTAAATGACATATCATGAAATCTTAACAATTAATTATCTTCAATATAGGAATTAGAGGCGATCAAAGCGCGTGTCAGAGAAATGGAGGAGGAAGCTGAGAAATTGAAACAATTGCAATCTGAAGTTGACAAGCAAATGAACATGGGAAGCCCTCCTGGCATCAGTAAGTAAATCATCGTAACAATTCACTTTAAGAGGATAAACAGGTATTTTTTAGGCAGAGAATTCTAAAAACTCGATTTTCTTGAGCTTAACGCTCCTACTAACGAGATTCTTTCGATGTCGAAACAGAATGTATGGACAATATCAGCCCAAAAGGATAAGTCTAGTTTATTCAACTTAGTTGTAAAATTCTCAAGATATTATTATTCTTTTTGAAAAGAAAAACAGTTGCCATTCACTCAACAGATACACTGATTGGTCCCCAACATGTGATAATCCGAATTAGTGGTTATGAGATTTTGATATGTACAAAAATGATTTTGCAAAAAAAAACTTAATAAAAATTCATGATCAGTAATTTATCTCCGGAGTTTACTATACCTTGAATTTCGTTACTTTGTTGCAATTTTATGTACACTGGATATAATTCTGCTCAGCTTCATGTCAATGTTAATTTGTATTTATAGCTAGCCCATTGAACATGTCCTTGGAAGAGAAAATGGAAGTTGACAACAGGTCAATATATGTTGGAAACGTGAGTAAAACATTATTCGGTAGTCAACATTTCACTAATATATTCGATGTTCTATTTTTTATTTGTTCATCGTTCTTGAAAATTGATTGCCAATGAAATAATTGTTGAAAAAATAATAATAGGTTGATTACGGAGCAACGGCAGAGGAATTGGAGCAACATTTCCACGGATGCGGTAGCATCAACAGAGTAACAATTTTGTGCAATAAATTTGACGGTCATCCCAAGGGTTTCGCTTATATTGAATTTGGAGATCGTGATTCTGTGCAAACCGCTATGGCTATGGACGAGTCTTTATTCAGAGGACGTCAAATCAAAGTTATGCCTAAAAGAACCAATAGACCAGGCATGTCGATCACCAACAGGTAATTTCCACTTCTTGCTATGAATTTGAGTTAAAAATGATCAAATATATAAATCCTATGTCAAATTATCGAAATTCTCTCTTTCAGAGGACCTAGAGGAGCACGAGGCTTCAGAGGAACTGCTAGAATCAGTCGTGGCAGTGCCTATTTTGGTTGCAGATATGCAAGGCGACCCAGGTAAACTTGGTTTTTATTTGAATTTTAGTCTTCTTGTAGTTTTTTATTTTTTGGTAAGGTATATCGATTCGGAATGTGATAAGATCGAAGATTTTCTTTAATCTGTATTGTAAAATACGTTGAAAAATACTTTGGTTTAGATTTTACAACATTTTGAATCGAAAATAAAACAAGTCAACTCTGTAGCTTGGTATTTATGGGCATGCCTTGAACAGAAGTATGGAATGAACTAAGTTTTAGTTACCATTTTCATATGATTTTGCATTTCTTGTCGTTGCGTACAAATTTGTTATCCATCAAAGCACGTAACTTCCGATGCAGTTGGGTGAAATGAATAAAATTTCTGGTCAATTAATACATAGGTACATAATAATTAGAGCTGTTATAAGCTACTCGAACTAAAAATATGTTTATAGAAATGAAAACAAAATTCTTCTGTTAAAGTATTGCAAAATATTTTTGTATAGTATACAAATAAAAAACCATTTTGCCAATCCAAAGCTTCGATTTTTTTTCTAATAATTTTTGATCACTTTGTTCCACATTTTTCATAAAAAACTTGATTCTACCATTTCAAATCTCAATCGAAATTGATGTCAATAAAATACTATTCATTTGAATAGTTAATAGTTGCGTGGTAAATTCTCAAATTGCACGTTAAATAAGTAGCGACAATAATTTAATACTCTGTAGTATTAATTAAATAGAAAGGCACTTCTAATCTTATTGTATAATCTTTATTTATTTTTCCGTTCATGTAGAAAATTCATTTGAAATTCGAGGACAAAGGGTACAAAAATTGAAAAAATAATTGAAGTTTTATTATCCCCCTTTTTTTAACGCCACAGAAGTTACAGGCGTGGCTATTACATGCCCTACTGACGCTTGTAGACCTTCGGTATGAGGGGAGGTGCCATCTGATTCATATTCAGGGTGAGTATTCGGATATATTCTCCTCTCCTACTCATTTGTTTCTCTTTTCTTTTCTTTTTTTTTTTTTTTTTTTGAATTCACAACCAAAATATTTTCCTCTAAGATAATTTAAATGAAAACCGTCAATCGATTCATTACGTAAATAATTTTACCAACGAATATTCATGACATAAAACTCAATTTTTCTAAAATTCTGTACAAAGGAGTGAAGTCAAAACTTAATATATTCACCTCGATTTTGCTACTAGACAACAAAATTTCGCCGAGAACTGAATATTCATAAATTTCTTAGACGCAATTGAGTGAAATGAAATGGTTGAATCGTTGTTTTCATTTTAAAAACTTCAATGCCCTGCACCGATTTCTTTAATACTGTATTCCGATGTATATCTTTCTGAAAATTGCATAAAATTCCTTCTAGTTTAATGTATTTTTTGTATAAATCTGTCTCTAATATCTACATAAATAAATACACGAATACATTAAGTATTGAATACAGTATTGAATTGATTGATGTGTTAATACATGTTTGGGAAAGAAATATGAAAGAAAGAGAGTAAATAATGAATCATTACAGTTCATCTAGAACTTCTTTCATATTAGTCATATTCTATGCTACTTTCTTTCCTTTTTTTTTTTTTTTTTTTCTTCAGAAACAAAGTTTTATGCAAGATGCGATAATACCTCAGATAATACCTAATTCAATTCAATGATCAAAACATAAGTGTACGGTTTTTAGGACTCCCTTTTTCTTATTCATTTAGTAGATTTTCTAATAGACAGCAACTAACGTAACAGAATTATAGAATTTCGTTGGCGATATAGAGAGTATTAAACAAAATTGACGGCAGTTACGCAGCTACAACATAGAATATGACTTTCTACATTCTACTCAATTTTCAGTAGTGAATGATAATAATGATAATCTTCCTCTACTACAACAACACAACAAGACAAGGCACAGCGTATCAATGTATAAAATAATTCTTCATTCATGATTATATTGTATTAAATTTCGTATCGTCCGTTACCCGTTATTGGATCAAATAGCCTATTCTGCTATGATTTGGTTCATTTTTGAAAATTATGTCTGTGCTTTGTTGTATTGAATTATAATGTGATACATTCAGCCATTAAATTAGGATGTATGTAGACAAATGTAGAGAAAAACTTCATTCATTTTTTCGTTACAACTCTGCTTGGGCAGAAAATTTTAATTGTATATGTGATAAGAAAATTCATGTCTCTTCATATTTATCATATGTCCACAGAAAAAAAACTCAAACGATGGAAAAAAAAGAGAGAGAGAAAAAAAAAACAGCCACATGTCAAAAGAAAAAAAAAGATTGGACAAAAGCGGGCACAAATATTCCTATTTCGTAATTTTATTACAAGAAAAAGAGAGAGAGAGAGAAAGAGAAAAAAAGAATAAAAAAAAAGATACAAACAGAAAAAAAGTAATACAGATAAAAAAATTACCACATAAACAAACCCCCCTTTAATACCAGATCAGTAAATATTCGTCATTGTAGTTCAATTTATTTGCCAATAATTTCAGCATTTCTAAAAATGAGTTTTTCAACCACCATCGCCACCACCCCAATTTCATTTTTGTAGATTATTTTTAGCTCCCAATTTCGGCGGTCCAATTTTTGTGTTATTGTAAGATTAACAAAATTTATCAATTTTTATTTTCTCGACAATATGTTTTCAATTCATATACTCATTTACGTAATAATAAAAAGAGGGAATGAATTCTACTCTAGCATATATTTCTAGAGAAAAAAAAAATTGATCGGATGACATTAACGACAGATCTATTATCATTGTATCGGTTTGGTATTGTAATCGACTAATAATATTTTCATACGATGTAATACACTTGTTGTTTTTTCATATTATAATACATCGAGCGTTCGTAATAATTTTACGTGGTATTGTGAAAGTAAAAAAAAGGATCTCGAAAAAGTAGATGAAGAAATGAATCGATTAGCATTATATGGTAGTATTTGGTTTAAGCAAATTTTTATCGGGACTTAGGTGCAGATAATTTTGTTTTTTCACCCCCTGCCGTAATTGTGAAACGTGAATAATGTTTGTATTCTCTTGTTACGCTCATTAAAAAGCGAGAAAAAAAGTTACATTTTGTAGTACCACAAGATATTTGGTACTTTTTGCACGAATGATGGTGTATCCTAAGATTATTTCTTGTTTCATTTCTTAAATAAGATACTCAAGTAACTCGAGTAACGGAGCTCTAGGTAGAATTATATACAATAACCATTGCTGACCACGACACATTTTCTTTCTACTCTTTTTGAAAAAGATACTAGGTGCACAAATATCATCTACATGAAAGTTTTTCAATAAAAACAAAAAAAATATACATAAATAAATAAAAAATTAAATGAATTGAATGGCTATCCATGCGTTGGTTAATTTGCATAGTGGAGTCCTGGTGAAACAAAATGGAACCAAAAATGAAAAAACAAATTCATTGAACTACAATCTGAATGAATATTATAGAATAATATGACGTAGTTTATAATAAATAGCAAGTTAATTAATCACAGTTTGAGAATCATCAATTTTGTATGCGTCTAATGACTAGAAGATGATTTAGAAGTTTTTGTTAATTATTAAAAATGAAAAAAGAAAAATATCGTATCTGAATTATCAATACAATTTAATTAACAATTAATTCACAACTTGGATTTATCATGAACGATAAATATTAATTCTTCTCCTATTGATTGTTTTTCAATTGCATGTTGCTACAGACAGTAAAAAACGTGTTTTGAATTTTAATTTGCGATCCGGCGGAATAAAACGGTTTGTCTATTCATAATAATGATTATATTGATTGATATTTTGGAGTGCGTTAAATGATATATTGAAAAAAAGCATTAACAAAAAGAAAAATCTTCGGTATCAAAAAGTTTTAAGAGAGTAAACCGCAAGCGAGAAAGAAAGTCTTATAATTACCTACTACCCACATTACTCCCATGTCGCTAAGTATTTTGCAGGTGCGGTGCAGCATCACCTTCGATTCAGCGACATAACACAATTTCATGAACAATTTTTTATTTTTTTATTCCTCACTAGGAAACGAAAAATAAGACAAAATGAGAAAAATAAAGAAAGAAAGAAAAAAATAGATAAGACACCAACAAAAAAAATGAAGAAAAATTGAGAGAAAAAATATGTTAAAAAATAAATGTAAGATTGAGTGGAAAAATAAAGGATCCTTATGCATACAATTTCAATTACATACTTATCCAAATCTCATTCCGCTTTCTTATTCAGTTACTTATCTTCGTACTAAAATCCATAAAATCAATCAATCCAAATTATGCACCATTTGCATTCAGTATTTGATATCCATGTAAAATTTTACTCGTTTATTATTAATCACCTATATTACTATTATATACATAAATTTACACTAAATTTAAATCATCCAAAGTATAAGAAAATCTCCATTGTGTACAATAATGAATAAAAAATCTGATCGTTGCAGGACAATTTTTATCTTATCTTACATATGATGCAGCAGCAGATCAGCTGCATAAATCATTCTTGTTAATACATCTTTGTTCGTTGTGTCTTAATATCAATACAAAAGGAGTAGAAATAATTAATACAGAATCATGTTATATTATAAAACACATCGAACGTAGTTCACATTGTGTATTCAAGATTGACTCTTATTCTTTTTACTCTCTTTTATTGATATCACGTAACGCTGAGCTACGTTCAAAGGTGGAGAATATCCATCTGCATATGTAGCATCCTCAAATAGCACCTCATACTCTTCGGTCGCAGTAGTTGGTAACTGATTAACAACAGCTTTATAAAAACACGTAGTTTGTGGATACAGCGCCATCACTTTAACGAGAAGAAAACAAAACCATGATAATTATTATATCAGAAGAAATTTCCGACTGAATATAAAATATTATTTCAAGATTCAATGTCATACCGATAGATCCTTTTGGAAATAACGCGTGCGCATCTGTCTCTGGATTAGCTCGCATTAGGGGCAATGGAACTACGCGACGTTTTGAAAGAACATGTCTATCTTTTTGTTCCTCGTCAATATCGTCGACTTCGTATTTATTCGCAGTAGGATTATACTGCACAACTTCAGCTAGTATCCAATTTTCCTCTTCTTCAGATCCTTTTACTAGAGCTGCGACCATGTCTCCCATCTGTAAATTCGATATAGTTTCAAATATTTGACAATAATTGAATAACTATTGGATAGATTGATCGGAACATTTTTCACTACAATAGTCTTTTTTATACTTTTGCTATGTATGTGACCTCTGCAGGGATTGCACCACAAAGTGGCGGAGGCTTCGCTCCGGGTGATTTACCTACGTATAACGGTAAAGTTTGTGCTGAACTTAACAGCATTTTCATCAATGCCCCTCTTCGTATTGTTTCTTTATTTCCTGCATTTCGTGCCTACGAAAAAGACAATATCATTCTGTTAGTTTACTGGAAATGTTTAAAAAAATTTAGTTCGCGTCTTCTTTCTCTTGAAACAAAAATTTCATTTTTGTATAGTCACATTTTTTCTTCTTGACTTCTTACCTGAATTCGACGTTCGTTTCTGATCGCTCTAATCTCGTTTATCTTAGATAATGCTTTGCGGATAAGTTCTTCTTCTTGTTGAGCATCAGATACAGCTGCGCTGTATAAACTTTTAAGCTTTTGTTGATAGTACGGCGATACCTTATCGTCTGGTGTTATTTTGTCGTGGGCTTTCGTTATGTTGTTTAAATTATGTTCAGATCTATTGCGTTCCTCTTCTATCTCGTATACCAAATTATAAATATTTTTTAAACGTTCCTGAAATCAAATTTAAAATTGAAAATCGAAGACCAAAAATCTCCGAAAACGTTCCACCAAAATTCTCTGAAAATAATCTCTTTATGATTATTACCTGTATTTGATGCGCCGCCGCATCCGCTGTGAAAGGCATTTTGGAAGGGGAGCTCCTGCAATAGAAATACTCCAATTAAGTTTCTCAATTCGAATAGGATAAGAAATACGATAGAAAAATTATTCAGAATTTATTTACGTAATTCAGTGTGATCATGATTGGACAGATAGGTTTCAACTCACATTAATGCAGATAAATGAAAATCCAAGTTACTAAGTTTCCAAAAAATGGAATAGAGGGACCGGTTGTAGGATAAATTGGAAAATTCGTACAATACAAGAATAATAAATAATAAGAAAGCAAAAATAAATAAAAATATACGCGCAATTATATGTTCGAGGTTAGGTTGAGTTGTTCGATCTGATTTTGAGGTTAGAATTGTTTGGATCATCAAAAATTGTTATGTGCCGCACCACACCAATACTTCGATACTTTGTTGAGTATAGAATAACTTTGTTTGATGGAATTATTGATTTTCAACAATAATTGATGTGATTTTTTGGAAATAATTGTATTCTTACGGTTTGTATACATACATGGATAGGGGTTTTTGTAAACAGGTAGACATGTATTGTTGTATCGATAGATAGGTAGATATACAAGTGGTAGTTTTATTTCTTGTTTAACAATGTTCACATTCTTGATTGAACTGAATTATACAAATAGTATGCAAACATCGATGTGATCATGAAATTTCAGTTTATAACAGACGGGGGATAATTAGAGGAATGTAAGAACGAGATTCCAACAAGTACAGATTGTTCAAAATAATCAAATATATCAAAGTATATATCCCGATATTAGGAATATTACACTTCTTCACTCAACGATTATACTAATGAAAGATTTCAAAATCAGTAAGCAATTTTCAAGCAAATGCGGAGAATTGTACTTATAATTTATATTTTGACGAATTGTGCAAAATTACATTAATCATTCTAATTTCTTGGCGAGTTCCTGAAAATATTGTAATGTAATTGGAAATGGAGAATTGTTGCTTAAATAATTGATTCAATTCAATGATTTGTTCATGTTTATAATCATTTTCAAGCATGGAAAATTATTCTTTACAAATCGTTGAGCATTTTGAAAGACCTTCAACATTCAGCGCCGTTTTCCACAAGTTCCGCATTCCAGCGCTAAGAGCGTTGCGGCATTTACACACTACGCAGTCATTTCTTTCTCGTTTCCTTTTCCGGTGAGTGAGATCTGGTACTTGTCAATATAATAAATTTCGATTCGGTAATCCATGTGATCTGGAGAATTAAGAAAACACTTAAAATGATAAACGATTCAATTCGTATGAACGATTTTCTAACGCCAATCCGTTTTTAATAGTTTCATAAAATTCTTAACTAATCGAAAGTTCAAGTTTCAGCTTACGGTTAACCTCAAAAATTTTGTAGCAGTAGTGAACTGTCCTCTCAAGTTTTATTCATTTATTATAACTTTCAGGTACACGTGAGAATCCAAGAAAATGGCAAAGTCCAAGAATCACACAAATCATAACCAGAGTAAGTAAGAACAAATTATTTCCATTCACGTATTGCCGAAAAATCTGAAAATATTTACATTTTATTTTCCCTCACAAATATTCATAACAATGCATACTACTGGTGGCAATTTGATATTTGTGGCTTTTAGTTATAAATCGGCGCTTTCAAAATCCATATAATATCTAGATTATTGATTTCTAGTCAATTATGATTATTGAAATGTATGGTATCACAGTTTTCTACAAATTATTTTTCGAACGTAAAATCTTTCTGGATTTCGTGCATGCTGTTTCGTTCTTTCCATATAACGTAGTGAATAATGCTCATTTAATTGCTTTAAATTTATAGGCAGAAAAGCTCATCGTAATGGAATCAAAAGGCCAAAGCAGCACAGGCATGAATCTACCCTTGGTGTGAGTAGCATCAATTCCGTGCTCCCATGGTTTTCTTCCACTGCATTTTTCACATCGAAAAACCAATTATTTTCCAGCATAAGCATATAACAGATATTGTCCCAGTGAAATATTTCGTATTTTTTGAGTGACTAAACATCTTTGTATTATCCATATGAACTAGGCAAATTTCGAAAAACTGTTCTCGAAATCATATTCGTAAAGCATAATTGATCCAAGACAGTAATTCTGTAATTGTGATAACAATTCTATGCATGATGTACTAGAATTTAAAATCAAATGAGAATAAATCGTCGCCTTAGTGTTTGCCCTACAGACCATTTTGTGACAACGTGGAATGTTAATTAATAACATTGGAATTATTATTCAAATTGTTTAATTCCATCTGAGAATCTATTAGCAGAATACACAGATTTCCAAAAATTATGCGAGCAATTGGAAAACAGCTCTCCTGAACACGTCATTCGATTTCCAAGTAAAAAATTTGACTCAAATCTGAATGGTCTGTAGGGCAACAAACACTAAGGCGACGAGAGGGGAAAACAGTCGAGTTGGTTCAAGGCCTTGGCTAGCAAAAATGGTTTTAGAAAAGTCTGTTATTTATCGTACAATGATTATCCAGTTGCAATTACAAATTAATTAATGAAGAATATTTATTTCTAAATTTATGATAGATGGACTTGAAATTCCTGCGTAACCAGCGTTTCGCTAAGAAGCATAATTTGAAGCCAAATGCTCAGCTGCAAAGGGCAGCTGAACGTAAGGCCGTTCGTGAGGCCAAGAAATGAACATCATTATTTGCGTATCCTCGTGTACTCTTTAACAATAAGAAAAATTTAAAATGACAAACTTTCTATGAATTTGATTCATTGGGTCATTTCCTGCCCCTCCCCTAAACCATGACGAAATAAAAATTCTCATTGAGAGTTATATTTTGCTTCACTAATGAGAAGAAATTTAAAAAAAACCTCTCGAACATATCTTTTACCTCCTCAACTATATCCCATCGTATAAATTTCAAGTTCAAAAATAATTTCAAGTTTTTAAGTTCAATTTCCCCCTTTTTACTGCGGTGCTATCAAATTGGGGGATAGAGCGTCAAGTTATTCTATATTGAACTATATTAAATTTGACAACGCGTCGGTTGCATGAGCCAATAAAAACGTTAGACTAAAGAGTGCGTTGATTTCAAGCGTTTTGATTGGCTGCTCAACCGCGTCGCATGCAATGGGAGTCTGGGTTTGAGACTTTCTATTCCCTCACGTCGATCCTACGCATTATTTAGGTGACGTCATTCGTTGTGTGTGTACTGTGCGACTCGCAGGTATCGTCGCGTAGCGTGTGGTCGAATGTGGCGGTTGTTTGATAGCCTGAAATAATATAAAGTAAAAAAGTAGAGAAAAACGAAAAAGAAAACCCGGAAACTCATGGAATTTATATTGTAGTGTTTAATTTGTACATGCTGTAGTGTATGTATGTATAAAATTTATTATCAATTTTATGTGAGTTTTTTCGTGAAATATTAGTCACGACATTCAACCGAAGTGTTTTATGTTACTGTAACATATAACCCCGGTTCCAATACACTTCGGATATACATAACTGAAGCTTGGTGAGTCTTCTATTTTTAGATATTCTCTCTTATATTATACTCTTGTAGCCACTGTTGCGGTAGTTACCCGATTTGTACTGAAGCACTCCTCACTATTATTAACGGGTGGCAGATGTTATTCATTCATTTCTATTAGCATTATTCTCATTATACAACCATTGTTATGTGGAGTTTAGATAGTAGTACGTATTCCAAATATTTTTGGGTTCTCTATCTCTCTCTCCACCTTCCACGCCTTTCACTATTGCAAGCTAGTCCCCAGCGCGTTGTAATATTATGTTTATGTATGTTACAACTTACTACTATGCCTTTGAATTCCTTCATAGTAGAATTTTTTCTCAGCATACCGATCGCTTGAACGAAGTTCTAAGTATTCTATCAAACGCTAGATTCGATTGACGGCTCCCGAATCTGTTGAAATTGATCGTTATTCTTCCTTTTGAAAACATGAAAAAATTCAATAAAATGTAAAAACTTCAGGAATTTGGAGGCTACGTTGTTAAGGGGACAATCATAAATTAGTGGCTCGTTCCTTCAAATTTACGATGAAATTATTCTTCTCCAGAATGTTTTTCCCTACTTTAAGTACAATTTTTTTCTCCCATTATGTTGCGCTGCTTTTTGTTGCTCTGTAATAGATATCAAATCTGACTGAAATGCAACATTTCAAAATCATATCTGGTCTTGTTTCTGGATTCTTTTGGATTTTTGCATAAAGCTATTCTACTGCACCGTAGATCATAATTTATCAGAATACGATGGAGGATTTTCAATGCTTATTGCATGTAGAGGATAATATTAATCACATAATAATTTACGAGCATGTATAGTGATGTATTTTTTATTCAGACTTTCGATAACTCGTATCTACCCCCCCATCGAAGAGCTAAGTGAATATTTTCTCTTATACTTATTACGGATTTAAACATAGTTCAACAATCGTATACTTGTTCAATTACAGAATGTGTTTTAAAATATTTTTTACTGGTATTCTAAATTCACAATTGGTTTTTTTCTTCATTGCGGTATAGAGAGAGATGATAACGTTGCATTGTACGGATTTATATTGTTGAATGCTCGTAAGAAAATAAGCTAGGTATGCTCCAAAAATGACTCATGTTTGAAGTTTTCTAAATCTGAGTAAGTGCCTAAGAGACTTACTTAAAACCGAAACAGATTTTTTGAGACAAGCCAGTAATAGAATTCATTACGTTACGTAAATGAGAGAGACATGGAGAAGGACTTCAAAGATAGACAGTCTCAGACTCTCTGCATGTGGTAGAACATCCTACATATTGTAGTTCTGAAGAAAAATTCACAGTCAATGTGGAGGCTCCTCTGAAGCCCTTTGAGGAGGGAGTCTATTTTTAACACGTTTCAAACACATGCTTAATGAATACCCCAAAAGGACAAGAAAGCTCGTACGGTATACAAATAGCCAGCTTCTCTACGTTTATTTAGTTGGGGTCTATACCACGCCGACTTTGGTTGTGATTTTCCCAATTCACTCGTTCATTCATTTATTCCTTCCTTCCTTTTGTTTCTAAATTTGAACAAACACAAATTGTTGTTACTCTTATTTTTAAAACAATGCGAAAAACTAGGTTCATCCATTTATCATATTAATAATTATGTTATTTCTAATTAATAAGCCATTAAATCGTTAAATTTGCTTTTCAAAAAGTAACGTTTCTTCAATTAAAAGACTTTTTATAGAAGATCTCAGATCTCTATTTTTCTCATCGCAACATCAGAAAATATATATTCTCTTTCTATTATAATATTCAAGAAAAATGGAGGGTGAGCAGCACCACTACGAACTCCGTAGTAGAAGTAGATCGAGATCGCAGACACCTCAGGTTTTAAACCGTAATTTAAATGACGCCGAATCACCCGAACATCATTATGATTTAAGAAGCCGTAGCCGTGAGAGATCTCATACTCCTGGAGAAGTGACAAGCAGCCGAAGATCAGGGTCTAGATCATTGTGAGTTCTTTTTTGAAAATGGAGTTTGCAGTTAGTTCCTCTTGTTGTATTTTAGGAACGATATTTCAGCTGAATAAATTCTACTGTGTACAACAGTTGCTGAAACTGATCCGCACATGTAATCCAAGAAAAAGAAGAAGAAAGTTTCTCCGTTACGAATTAATTCCCTGATAGTTTTACCAGACTGCGTTGTAATTAAAATTTGAATCCTGTATCGGAAAAGGTTATCTCGAGCATATCCGAAGTTATCTCTAGCATATCTTCAAATAATTGAGAACTGAATAAGATTAAACCAGAGACCTGTACAACCAAGTAGCTAGGTTCAAGTTAAGATCTTGGCACTCATTCAGATCACGGTTCTCGAATTGTGTAAGATTAAAACGTTGTTAACCTCGATATACCTCTAATAATACTTCCTCTATATTGGATCAGATTTTTATTTTGTTCTTTACAATTTTACACTTGTTGATGCAACTATCTAATCCAAAATTTGAGTGCCCTTTTTTTTCATTTCAAGACAAGCGTTTCATCATTAATATGAGATTTACTAAGCTGCACGTATTATCTAGGAAGTGAAAAGCTTTTTTTTTTACAATTATGATAAGAAATCTTATCGAAGGTGCTTTACATTGTTATTATCATGCTGAACTATCAACGTATGCTTTCGTTAAGTAGTATTATTCATAATTGAATTAATTAGTGAGACTTGTGGTGAGGAAATTAATTTCATTTCCCAATTCCGTCATTTCATGCAAATTTTCTTATATGAGTGAAGAGCTAAAAACAAAGATCTAAAACTCTAAAAAAATGGTAAAGGATGAAATTTGAGTCCTTTTATTCAATTGTTATATGTATCAGTATGAAAGATGTGAGTATTAAAACAGCTCGCTAATCCATATTTCGTGAACTTGATTATTATACAGACCTGGAAGCGTCGGTAAGTCGGGTGAAAAAAGCATGGAGACAATATCAGAGCAGAAGGAACAGGAGGTTGAGATTCAAAATCACAACCAAACAACGAAATCAATAAACGTTAAGAAAGTTGAGCGCCGATCAGAGCGCCAAAAGGCCAAGAGGCAGATATTCTCGAATGGCCAAAGTGAAACTAATGAAAATAGAAATAACTCTAAAACAGAAAGAGAGAGACAGAGTTTAACACCTAGGCGAATATTCACCAGTGATTATTCCTCTGAAGAAGGTGACCATGAAGACAGAGAGGAAAGAGAAGATCCTCCTAGCAGACCTGGTTCAGCTTACGAAATCTACAAACAAGCAGGAGATTGGTGGAAGTGAGTATATAATATATTCCAAATAAATTCGCATGGTTTCAGACTCTGTACAATTATTTTGATTCAAACGCAAATGAGTTTCCTGATACACATTCTAAGATCACCATCTAATGATCTAAAACAATCCGTGAATCAAAATCGATGAATATTTATTAATGTAAATCACTGTAGGTAGGTCTTAGAGCCCATTTTTTTATTAATGATTCTTCATGGGCCACCTGCTGGAATAAATATGTGCATTGTACGATTTAATTTGGTAGGTAGTACCTACAGGAAATCGTATGCTTATGCATTCAAGACACACCCACGCTCCTAAAGCTGTTGGATACAAAAGGAAGTTAAAAATTAAAGTTAATGGAGAAGGAACTACAACATATGGTTCATTGACTACTTTTTTGACATTTTTTTTCATTGTTGTCAACTTTCACCCCACTTCCTTTTCACTGAATTGGTTTATGGTTGTCATAGATAACGTATCTTCTCTCCTGAGATCGACATGCAATTTATGTGTATTTACTCCCGAATTCCTCTATGCAAATGCCTTTTTTCTAGCTTGAGATCCATAATATATCTATAAATTGTTCGATATTTACCTGAACAAAGAATTCTGCAATCGGTGTTCATCAGCCTGATCATCCCATGCATTAGACTATCAATATCCAAATACTGTTGTCTGTTCTGAAACGGTAACATTGAAATCTACAACACTTATCTGTTACGCACACAGCTGTAAGACTCAATCCTGCGAGCAGATGTTTTCATAACAATCCCTTAGAAATGGTCGTTGACATTGGAACACCAAGTCCATAGAATCTTTTGTGACGTGTTCCTCCATAATTGTGTGTTTAGCAGAGTTAGAACAGTGATTTCTCGTCGAAAATTTCTCAAAACTAACTTCGATTGTAGTTTGATTACACCTCAATTCAGCTACGAGTGTAGCCGCTCATCACATCATGCTACTTTGTATTTTGTAATTTGATATCCGTTACCTTGGTGACTGTACTTTCCTATCCAGAGTAGGTACGTAGCGTGAACTGTACAAACTTTTATTTACCTGTCAGGTATCTGATATCTATGTGTAACTATTGCAAAATCGTAGGGCCTGAAAGTGCCATCAATGTTTATTGTTCGTTTTTATCTTATGTCCACCTATTCGGAATTCTTGTTTCTACACTATGGTAATTTTAATCTTACGCAATATTAGTCACGTTTCTCTGTGTATACTCAAGGTTGCAAGTAGTTGCATCAACTACTAAACTCAACCTGCCTGTGACCTAATGTTATTGCATCACAAACACCAGGTATACTTTTTTGTTCCACAAATGGATATGCCCATGAAGAGGTTTGGAATCTGATTTACTCCTGTAATGCGCAAATGAAACGACGGATGATGATGAACCACAGTCATCAAAGTCTATTCTCCACACAACTCAATTTTTTCCATTAGCTTATTAAGATAATTTCTCGTTTTGATTTCAGTGTATTTCCAAAAACCGATTATACCTACTCACAAAAATCACAGTGTAGATACGAAATTGCTCCGGGAGTTATGGCAATGCCTAACATGTCCCGTCGTTCAATTCATTCTGATACAAGCAGCAATCACGGCAGCATACCGTCAACGAGTCAACAAAATCTTAGCCAGTCTTCGTCTCAGTTGTTAGAAGAATCAATGAGCCATACCGGCAGAGAAAGCATTGGCAAGGAATTCTCGGTAAGCAATAATTACTTTCAAAATTTAACAAGTCAATTATAAATTTTGTTGATTCTTATATTTCTTTTCTCTTCTTTTTCTGAAAGGGAGCGGATGATCTGTTTCTACATTCACGCCATCCAGATTCTGTCGCTAGATCTAAGCTGTACAAAACTACGCATGTAGAGCAGTTCAGCAGTCGCAGAGAAATCGTTTATTCCGACGGTGGAGACGTTTCGCAATTCCAATCTTTCCAAGATAGGTTTGTTTGAAAATATCAATAATTTAATTATTTTTATTTCTGTTAAATATGTTATTAGATGAAAATAATCGGTTGAAAAAGTATTGTCCAGAGTTGTCAGTTGATGCAGTCTTATATGAACCCTCTGGTGATTGATTTTAGATTTTCGGACGGCTCTTGGGGAGCGTCGAATGTTACACGCAGATACGAACCTCTTTTACAAGCTGATTCTGACGTTGACATAGATGACACTATAACATCGGTTGACGGTCACAGGCGGTTGTACAGAGAACGACAACAGAAAGAATTGAATATTTTTATAAGAATTTACACCAGTGTCGTTACTTTCATTGTTACAAGCTACACTAACGTCAAAACTTACGTTGGGCTTGGTGAAGATCGAAGATGGCACACAGCGAGTTACAACTACGGTCAACAAGATGGTAAGTTTCATGCAGAAATACTTTTTTTTCTTCTAAACTTGGAGCCTATGTTTTCGATAAATTAAATCTGGTGATAGTTACCAGAAGTTTTCGGAACTAGCGTTCATAAAACTTTTCAGAAACTACTATGCATTCTGAATTTAACATATTTTCATACTTTTTGATATATACAATGATAACTGTTCTTAATTTCTGATTCAACTTTTTTTAAGTTTTTCGTATTCGCGAGATGTGTATGATGATTGAATGATTTTAGATAAAATAGAATAGATTTTAATAAATGATTTGTAAATATTCGTAGAATCCAGATGGAGTAAAGTGTGGCGTTCAATCGACCGTGGATTACAATATATATATTCGTTATGTGTGAACATTTTATTCTTGGATACGTGGCTTTTGAGCCGTGCCACCCCGCTCAGAGAGAGGATTCCAGATCGTCGTACAAAACTATGCTGGATCGTGCTTCTACCGCTTCTTCTTCTGGGTGGTGAGTAATTTCTCATCTCATCTTCATTCTCATTTTCATTTTCGAGAAACTGAGTGTAGCGTGCGTCTAAGGTATATTTCTTCATACCTACTAAGATCATATACTCCTAGAACTAGCACTCATCTCTCGAGTGTGATATATTTGAATTCTTATTTGTTTACCACATCACAGAAATGGAGCGTCTCAGTTTTTGTATATACAGAGGATAGAATAGCGACGATTGGGAGTGATTATTGAACAATTTCAAGATCTTTAGGTATATCTAGTAAGTATTTGCCGATTTTATGTTTCAGGAGCTTACATCATGCAAAAATATACCTTTCCCTATCTGGACCCCTTGTATGATGTTCAATCGAACATCGTTAATACCACTTATTCGTACATAAATATTATTTCCAACCACACGTTCGTGGACTATGATTTATTTTTAAAATACTTCAAAGGTTTGAGAAACCTTTCTATACCTACTCCAGACATATCGTTACCTGAATTGCCTGAACTGCCTAAAATTGGCTGGAACATTTCATGGTCATAAATTATCCATTGTCAGATCATATTCAGTTTTTATATGATAAAGAAAACGCACGACTGGGCACCGTTAACAAAAAATATTCATTATTTCATGTATAGCTATATGTATGTATTATGCTATATACATCTCAGGGTAATTATTAACATAACAAAGACTGTTCTTCATTTTTTCAAACATGAGTTATTGCAAAGATCTGGTTTTATTTCACAAAGTATCAAATATTCTTGCCTGAAAGTATAAACATAACACAGTAGCATAATATTTATCAAATACTGTTTAAATATAATGTATTTGCAGCTGTTCTTCAGTCTCATTATTTTCAAAGGTGTCCAGCTCTTTGAAAGGTATTAAAATATATACTAAGATTATTAACAAATTTAGGAATTTAGATAAAAACCGAAGCCTTTGATTGAAGAATTTTGAACAACCGATTTCTATTTTTTTTTAAATATTATGTATTTTGGATTGCTTTAGCAAAAGTAAACTACCCCATACCAATACAAAACTAAATTCTAAAGTATCCTCTGAAAATAATTGACGCGGTGTTCAGTTTGTCTCTGGACAATAATTATTTCAAATTTTGATTTCTACGTACTAATAAAGCTGATAGTTGCATGTAATCTTCTAATTACTTAATTATCATAACTTTCTAATTATGAGATGAATTATTATCTTCCCTATATCAATTAGATAGGAAATTTGTCATCGTACAGCAATATATCAGCAAATTTCTAGTAGCCATTTGACAATGATCAAACGTTAGTTATATTATATACTCTATGTATGTTTACATAGTGGGAAAAATTGAAGATTCTGTTTTTCTTTGTAGTTGGATTTTTTTTATTATCTAATAATTATTCGAGAATCAGAAGTTGAAAAGAAATGAAAAGTAAAGAATCTAAAAAAAATTAACAATTAAGCAGAAAATAATAATTAACAATAAAGTCATATGAGGCTTGGGTTTATAACTTGAGTGCATCAATATCACAAGAAATAGTATCAGCTGTTTTGGCATTAAAACGTTCTACAAAAGTTTAAGGCAGCAAAACAGCTCGTATTTTTTTAGATTTCGTTGCATTCACGAGATAATCTTCGGTCTCATGACATAATATATTCATTGATATATATTTATAGATAAAAAAAGAGTTTATTATATACAAGAGCAATTATTTATGTTCAAAAATCAAATTCGAATTTATTGGCTAATCTATTCTGTATAGGTAATCCATATATCCATCATATATTTTATTGTTTCAACTATATAATATATTACTTGATATACTAATAGTTCATCGATATAGGATATAAAATTCAGTTATTCTGAATCCGCAACCGAAATACATCATATCTTATCGTATCCATTCTTTATTTATTATGTCATTCAAATGAATTGGAAAACTTAGGTTTCTACTTTTAATTCCAAATTTCAGTTTCAATTTTTTTTAATGATGAGAAAATTATATCTACTTCTGTACTGGAACTAGTTCATCGTTTTAAAAAAATCGAGAAAAAATATTAACAAGAAATAACAAAAATTATGTCTCTCTAGATTTTTGATACACTTTGCATAAGATGTTTCATTTTATCTTATTTTATGTTTTGTTTCACCATTCTCTTATGTGTTAACTTAACAATTAGCTATCTAAACTAACTAAACTAACAATATATACTAAGAGATAAACGGGGAAAAAACTAGAAAAACACAAAAAAATAGTGAACAATTTTAATAAGTTCGAAGTTGAGAAACAAAACACAAATAAAGAGAACTATCAAACAGATACGTTTATACTAATATATTTTTTCTTCAGTTTTCACGCGTTTGTACTAACATTTTGCTTCGATATTATTATTTTTATTATGATTATTATTATTTTTAGTAACACGCATGCAATAATTCAACAGATATTAATATAATATGCATTGCTATCATGACATTAAATTACATATTTTTTTTAGTTGCATGCGTGTGTTTTCTGGTTTTTGATAACTTAATCCATTATTTGAGATCTATCTTAACACTTAATTTTCGTTTAACGTCATGGTCAATTACCTATAATAACCACTTAATTAAAGAGAAAAAACCAAAATATAGAAGGAATTGTACTTCGCTCAATCTTTCTAGGTATAACTTAGCAGCTACCTACACAATACAATATAAACACAATATAAACGTAAAAATTTTTCACGTAGCTTGTCAGCGCATTCAAACAAAAACTTATCATATTTGTTATGTTCTAATTTAAATTTCCCTAAGTACGTGTGTAGTATATAAAGAGAAAAACAGAATAGTTGATCGATGGTACAAAAAATCTTGTTCAGAAAACCCCCACCGGCATTTGTTATTACTTTTTACCGTAGATATAATAATACATATATAATAATATCTATACATCTATAGGTATAATGATTCATAGATTTTAATACAATATCATAATTTATCCATATACACGCTGGTATAAAATATATACAATATTAGAATGCAATACATATTATACTTGCATTAGTATGATCATGTGGGATATATATATATATATATATATATAGGTGTATATATATATCTATATATGTATATATATTTAGTATATATACGTTTTCATAACGTACTCAAAAGATTTTAGTATATACTACCCTGGTGTTTACATTTATCGTTTTTTTATAAGAATTCATATCAATATGTACTATGTTTGAACCAATAAAGTATTTTCAATACTCTATATAATTGGTATGATAAAATTGGAGAGAAGATAAAACCAAATCTTCTGCCTGTTCATTGGCATGGTAAGTTTGCATCGTTTCATTCAGAAACTGAAAATTGTTGCCGCATAAATATCCTCTAATCATTATCAGTAGAAACTGTGGAAGACAATGTAAAACATTAACAAATAACTAAATCAAAGATAAAAGCAGATAGATTTGTCAATTCAGGAAAAGAATAACAATTATATCGAGGCGCAGTTGGTGAGGACTTTCATGTTATAGTTAGGTATATCAATATACTTTGCTACCTGATTCCGTGTGATAATTTGAAAAAGAATGAGAGAAATCAGCGGAATTACCACGGATGTGAATATAATTTTATTTATTCTCGTTTTTTTCTATTTAATGCTTATCAATAATTGTGGGAGAAGGATAGAGAAAGGGTAATAATCATTGCGGACGATATCTAAGGGTTTGGACTTCGAGGACATCGAGAATATTTGAAATATTAATACGCAAATGTTGTAATACGATCAAAAAATCAGTCGAGAATGAATTTACAATAGACGGATGGCATCTAAATGGTGAGTTCCTTTGTCTATCCTTCTCTCGGTTACCGTATTGGCCCTACTATTGAAAAAAAGAAAACGTAAAAACACAATTTCTATTATATAAATTTAAATAAAACACCATTTACAGAATGTGGTAATCGCCATGATCCCAATACGGTAACTTAGGAAGGATGCGACGGTTTATGGAACCTGAAACACTGTTTCACAACGCTATTCAAATTTTCACAAAGTTATTAAAAGTATTCTTAATTTTATTGTTCCAGGCTTAGGACTGTTGTCCTACGTTTTTACAAACTCGGGTTCTATACTGGCCCTCGTTACGTATCCTACGACGGTTTTATCATCAATGTTTTATTCAGAACCCAGCAAGACTCAAATTACAAATATTTCTACATTTGAATCAATCTCACAAGGAAAAAACTCCATACCGTCCACTTCAGGCTTTTCAAAATCAAGCGAGATGAAAAATTATGGTTGGAAAGATGAAGTTATAGCTGCGACTTTGGAAAGGAGCAAAGGAATCGATGAGCAGAAAGGAAAGGAACTAGATTCCATTATTTCATTACTCATTGAAAGAGTAGGGAACGTGGAAACCGCAAATTTGGTCCAAAATGTGAGTTGAACTGACAAATCCTCTGATGTTGCTTTTTATTTCTAACTACAAACTTTATGCTGAAAATCTTTTGTATGTAATGGTATTCATTGATTATCAGGAGGCGTTGACGAATATCAAGGAAGAACAACATGTGCTTATCGCTCAAATTGAGAATCACAGAGACATGAAAAAATATTACGATGTAAGTTATGGCTGAGCTACAAATCGTAAAGTTTATGGTAATATTGTATTCACTTTAGTAATCAAATCCCATTGTATTTCAAGGATAAACTAGGAACGATAGAAAATAAAGTTGAGGAAAAGGAAAAACTGTTGTTAGCATCCAACACGGACGACATTAACAATATTAAAATCGAATTACAATCATTACGTCAATCACAATCGGAGCTCAAGTCCTGCTGTGAAAAAACAGCTGCGGTGCCAATCGTCGAAGTAGAAAAACATGTCACTAATATCTTAGCAGCATACTTTGGCAGTGAAAATCAGGACGGAACATTTTCTAAAGAAGATCTTGCCAAAACTATAAAAAATTTATTCATCGCTAAAAATGATCTGGAAACTAGAATAGCTAATATCAATTCCACTCTGCAAGTGAATATTCAGGACGGTGAGTGAAATATTTGTAGATAATTAACCATTGGGAAATGCTTGTGTCTAAAAATTTAAGATTGTTGTTTCTTTATGAAATCTTATCATTTTTTTTTCAAGACTATTCCCTATCTTTTCATTTCACTGCATGTATCTATCATTTTTTCACCTATTCGTTTTTCATATTTCAGTCAAAGATTTGGCTGACAGAGCAATGTCTGAGATTACGAGCCAAATGAATATGTACAAAGTGAGCAGCGACGACGGCGGTGGTGATGATCATGGTGATGGAGGATTAACGGAAAGAGATGTTCATAGAATTGTAACAAACGCTTTGAAAATCTATGATGCTGATAAAACTGGGAGAGTAGATTATGCTCTTGAATCAGCTGGTTAGTAGTAATATTTGTTGAACATTAATTACTTTTAATTGAGAAAATAGGTGAATTGGATTCATTTTTTTAGGAATTCACTTAATTTAAATTACCAAATAACAGAATTTTCAAGTTTTTGTTCAACACATTTTATGTATTTACAGGAGGGCAAATTCTCAGCACTAGATGTACCCAAAAATATAATTTGGATACAAGAGCATATACCATTTATGGGTATATTTTATTCTATCAAAATACTCATCCGCAAACCGTTATCCAAGGAGATCCAATACAACCTGGAAAATGTTGGGTTTTCCAAGACTTCCCTGGATATTTGCTTATTAAATTACGAACTTCAATAAATGTAACTGGTTTCACCATAGAACATGCGCCAAGATCTATCCTACCAAATAGCGATATGAGGAGTGCGCCTCAGAAGTTCAACGTTTGGGTGAGTTTTGAATTTTCGAAAAGCTTATTTGCCTTGCGCAGTTTCTGATTAACGATTTTTTTTCTTTACCTGTCAAGGAATTTTAAGTGTCCCCAGAACTTTTGGCACAAGGGCGATAGTTGCGTCGATTTCATTAGCAAAAAGCTAGCATGCCGTAGAAAAACATCTGAAAAACAATATCCAAAATTTGGTTTCAGATTTTTCGTATGTCACTGATTTGCCTCGGAAATGTATTAAATTATTCATGATATTGTTGGAAAGTGCACTCTGGCCAGCAATAAACTTTTTTTTCTGCTCAAACCCCATAAAATAATGTAATCTCTTGTTATTGGTTTTTTTTTACATAAAAAAGTGTTAGCGGGCGTCTGTGAGGTCTGATTCATGGCCCCTGATAAATCAATAGATCATCAATTCCAGGAATTTTGTTTGCTCCTTGGCTATCAACACACACTGCCTAATAATTCCAGAAACATTTAGGCATGATCCTAAACTTATTCATAGTTTCATAGAGACTCAATCTCGGGAGCAGAAACATGTAAACATCAGGAGAAACTGACGACTAAAACACGCAAACTTGGTCACCGCTGTCGCTATGCTCAAAAGTCCCTATAAATCAAGCTTTTTCTTGAAATATTCACACAGATATTTGGGTTTCATTGCTTGCAATTTATTTTAATCTAGGGGTACGACGATGAGAATGACAAGGATCCGGTCCAATTTGGTGAATATGAATTCAAAGATTCTGACCAGAGTCTACAATATTTTCCAGTTCAGGTAAGCTGAAAATAACATCGTATTTCAAATCTTACAAATGAAAAGAGTTTAGATGAAATAGTGAAAGAAATACTTTGAAGAAGTTGCTCACTTCATTTATTTTATTATAAATTTATTTTCAACAGAATACAATAAACAAGTCATATGAAATTGTGGAATTGAGAATTCACAGTAATCACGGACAAATACATTACACCAGTCTCTACAGGTTCAGGGTGCATGGTATACCTGCGTAATTATCTATTTTTTAAGGGAGCACAGAGATTAGATGCCCACGTTTCATTGTAATATAACATTAAGTAAACAGTCTGTAATTGTATAGTTTCCAGCATATAATTACACTGTTGAAGATACAAAAACTGGTATTTGCGTGGGCGCTGATCAGGTATGAATGATATTATTTTTAAAAGTGTATAATAAAGTGGTACCGTAAAGCATATCTGTAAACAACAACGCGTAAAGTGCTATTAAAATGTATCATAATGAGCAATTTTGTCATCAAAAGTAACAGATTAGATAGAGATTAGTAAAAACGATGAGAACAAGTTCATATACCTATACACTAGGAAGGGCAAAAGAAAGCGATACTTTTTTTTGAGGTGCTTGCGCAAAAGCACGCACACACATGCATCTAGGTGAATATTGAATCGATGATAAATGCAATTGGAAAACTTGAAACTTATAGCTTTTGAGTAAAGTGCTAATTTTATTTTATTTCATTTTATAAATTTAAATTGTAATTATATTTGTATTATTCGGCAGCCACATTAAATTTATAAAATATATAAAATAACAATTCAGGCATAACTGTGTATGTACAAATACGGAAAAAAAACAAATACATGATTTACCGCAGAAACCTGAAATGATTGCGATAATCATATACTCATAATACATGCTGCCTTTATGAATTAGTTTAGCCATTTTACTTCATCGTGATACATGTTCATTCATATTCTGTAATCGTCTGTGTTTACCATCCAGATTCCAGTATCAGAAGATCAGAAATCAGTACTATTAGCATAATCTTGCTGAGTCCATAGGGGATACATTTTTTTCAAGCAATTTGATAATAATAATAATAATTCCATTGGAATTGATATCATAAATTTATAATTAAAATCTATAATACTTCTAAGAATAACGCGTGCAGAGGTACTTTTTAATAAATACAGAATAACGAATAAAGTGGAAAAATATGAAAAAAACTTTACATTTTATGAATATGAGGAAATGTTTCCGCTCATGAGATTAAGAAAGGAGAAAGGAAAAAAAGAACCAAAATTTTAAGCCAGAAGATATGATGTTTGGTTCAATTTTGAAATACTTTACATGCGTATTCATTTTTTTGTATTCGTTGTGTCTTGCTTTGAAAAGTTAACACCAGCTTATAAAGCCACAGAACTTCCATACAAAATTTCCAGCCGATATTATTTTTCGTGATTTTATTCCATTAACGTTATAAACTTCAGCCGTGCGTAGATTCTCGAACATAAAAGTAAACAACTTGTTCTTTTCTTTGTAAATCTTACATTATTATTACGCGCTGTGGCCATGTATACACCGAATCGATTTGGTGCGAACCAATTGTACCGAAGCAGCCAATCAACGGAGATGAGATAGGAAATTTCCTTCGGAGTCCCGCACATGATTGGTTGTTACGGTACTTGGTTCGCATCAAATTGGCTCGGTGTTTACATGTGAAAGTAATATTGAGGGAGTGATAATAAAAGTCCCACGGTTTCAGAGACACGATTCAAAATTCACCAAAATTTGTATTCAACGTCTGAATTGTATTTTTGAATTGAATTACGTATATCTATCAATATCTTCGAAATGGGATAATATTAATTAATTATTTAAGATCCTAGTCATAAGTAGTGCTTTTCTAAAATGGAAATCAGCACAATCATGTTGTTTGAATAATGCGTGCTTTATTTTCATAAAACCTGGTGTCTCAGGTTTTTTTTCTCGTATATCTATATTTTATATGAAATACAAGTTCAAAGTGTTCAAAGTCAAAATATTGATAAATCATACAGTTCACTCTCAGTTAATTACATAGTTGCTTGAATACATCCTAATCATGAATAGTTTCATTATACTATAAGCTAGAAAGTGTCTTTAATTGCAATTGTCCTGAGTGACGACTTTGAATAATAATGTATGCGGAGAAAAAAAATGTCAAATTTACATTTTCAGTGGTGAATATATGGTCAGCACTTGTTTGGAGTAAAATCTGCACCGATTGTGGTTGACTCAACGTGACATGTTGTAACTCTGACCAAATCCTTTGTAAATCTTAACACAATTGCTGTAGATTTTACTGCAAACAAGTGCAGTCGATATATTCACAATTGAAAATGTAAATTTGACAAATTTTTTCCGTGTAGTAAATTGATTAACAAAAATTACATCATAATATTGGAATACTTGCTTCGATTTTATTATTTGAATAGATCGATCAAGCTGTATACTATTCATCTGTAATGCAACGGTTGATATCTATGTCGAAACTCATTCAGAAAGATGAAAAAAGAATCAACAATAGAAAGAGTGAATGAATAAATGATAAAATCTGCATGCTCTATAATATATTTCTCAAGGTCCAAAAATTAGTTTTAAAAATCATTCTCAATATTCTTGAAAGGAAAAATTAGTATCCCATTACAAATTTCAGGAATATGTAGTCAATTTTTTGTTTTCTCTGTCGAGGATTGAAAACTGGACATGACGTACAATGTGAAATAATCAAATATTAAAAATAACGTAATACGATTTTATTGTGAACAGCGATTTGAATATTCATGTTTAATCTAATAGCAATTACAATGCACAATAATATACATCATTATAATATTGGCTGAAAATTATATAAGATGAAAGATCTATCTATTAGGTATATACATACTAGATTTGTGTGCATAAAACAAAACCTTATACACATTTTCATGAATTTTATATCTTGATTGTTCGGTAATAAAGATAGCTTGGTGGCACCTACAATATATTTTTATACGTTTTATTAAACAGACGGTTATATTAATGATTGCTGATTACGTATTAATAGTCGACGAAAGAAAAAAAAAAAACGAGAATGAAAAGAAAACTAAAACTCTGCCTTTGTAAAATTTTTGTATAGAATATAATAATAATAATGATAATAGATAATAGTAATAGATATAGGTATATTATATTATAGATCGTTATGATGCTTTCTAAAGTTACCCAAAGTTGTACACGTAGGATAATTCATTTTCAATGCCAGCCAGAAATAACTTGAAAATAAAAATGTAAAGAAAAGAGAAAAATATATACATATATTATACATCTAAATAATACAAGTACAAATGATAAAAAATTTACAATCGAAAAAGTAGATACTTTTGTTATACAGTTTCAATTGTATTTAAATATTATTGAAGCGTTATTTTTTACAGTGGTTTAATAATAATACAATATACTATATAGACTTCTCACCAATTGTGTGTGTTTTTTTCGTTGCTAAATTTTTGTTCACATTTTAATTATAGGTATACGTATAATATTATAACGGCACCGAGATATCATATGGATAAATAAATAAACACATACAATATATATATCTATATATGTAGTAGGTAATATTCTCTATGAGAAATCATGTTTTATCATTTATAATAAATAAGTAACATAGTTAGGAATATAACTTTAGAGATATACCAAACATGATTAAGCATCTAATTTCATTCGCATAATGTATGTATGTATGTATGTACTATGTGGCATGAACAAATTATTTGTATGATGTTTTCACAAAATAATATTATTATCATTGGATGAAGTGAAATTATGAACGAAAATTAATGACGTAAATAATAATCATAATAATATTCATAATAAAACTCCTCAAGTATATTTTCGTTTTTATTCTGTACTTAATTTTTCAAATAAATTTATCGGTACTTTTTTTTTCTCGTTTTCAATCCAATTTGAATATTGTCCATCGATTTTGACTACTCGACAAAAGTTTTAAAACTAACGTTGAAGAATTTTCGAGCCGTTTTTGATTGATGTTTTTCCGGATGAAAAGAATCACCGAAATTAATCAACATTGCTTTCCAAACTCTGATCACTTAATAGATATGGAAAAAAACCTCAGATTTTCATTGATCGAAGAAAGTTTCAGGCGAAAATTGATCGAATGAAACTTCATTCGATTCGCATAATTTCAGATAAAATAATCCAAAAGTGTTTTACTGGGTATTGTTCAATGTTTTCTTTTTTTTTTCAGTTCTGTTTGAACGAATTATAAAAATATTGAGTTACGAATGAAGAGTACATCGAACTCGATGATTAAAAAGATGGATTGAAACTTAAAGTCCTATCTATCTGCTCTAACTTATTTTTTCTTTTCTTTGTGTATAGACGCAGGGTCGACTTATGTTCGGGATTTTTTGAAGAAATTTTCTTTGCCGTAAAATATTTGAATAAAGCTCACGTTCGCGCGATGCGGGTGCGCACGCAATCTCGAATATCGAAAAGGCGAACTTCAATTTTTTCAGATAGCATCGGTCTGAAGTTCCGTGCGTGTAATTTATAGCGAGAATTGTTTATAAAATGGATATTCGGAGTGCAGATAGAGCGGGAACTAAAAGTTCTCAGAAATATCATAAAACTCGTCTTATATGTATTCGGTTTCTAAAAATAATCCCGAAAATAAATTTGTAAACTTGAGGGTTGACTCATATTCAGGGTGGATTTATATTCAGCCCAATACGGTATTTTGTACTGTTTTCTGATGTTTTTTGGTGTTAATAACAATCAACAAAGAACTATCGTATTGTTTGATAACTTGAATAGCAGCAGCTTGTTCTACGCGGAAGTTTCACGGTGCATAGTGATCAACGGGGCCTACGAATAATGACAATTTTCTGAGAATATCCGTTTGGTATCTTATGATAAAATATTGAGGGATTCAAACTCATATTTATGGGCTATACAATAATTGGGCTACGACCTAAAGTGATTTATTGTTTTCATTCTAATCAGTGTCAGTGGTACATTATCTTCGATAATAATTACAGTGACGCGGATGTTGCGATTCGTATTTTCGCAGAATCGAAAGGTCAGCCGCTGCGCCGCGCTGTGGCGATGACCTGCGCGTGCGCAATTCCAATATTGTGAACCATGTGAACCGCCACAGTTTATTGCGATAGGTTAAACCTCGTCTGGCAATTATCCGCGTCTGTTATTCATCAAAATTTATGCGTTGACATAAGTGATTCGAAGCAAAAAAGTGCCTCACTCGAGCTCCAGGTACCGGGAAAGAATCTGATACAATAATCTCCAAGGTAAGACGTTTCTTTCGTTGACTGTATAACCTTTCATCTAATCGATGTTTGTATACCGAAATTTGTTGTATACATGATGCTGCGGCACACGTGTTTCTAGTTTCTAGTGTACTCGACAGGTGGGCTTCCCTGTGTTTTATTTTTTAGACCTACAAGTTTCATGTTTACAATTGCAAAAATCCATTTCGAGGATTTGAACAAAATCACGTTTCAAGTTCTACTAGAACCCTGCTTCACGATTGATAGTTGGTTAGGAATGGATGACAATTTATATTAATTATTACGACTTGATTGGAGTATTTATAGAAACCAAAGTAGAGATCGGTAGAGACGTATCAAATGAATAATTGATTCATCGAATGAAATTGATAATGAAATCTTGAAAGAGAAAAAGAAGGCAACAAATAATTAGATGGAAGGGTTGGAAAGCTGGAATTTGAAATACTGATGTAATAATTCCTACCTATCTTCTCTCGTTTGTTCGATAATGCGATGAGATCGTGCATATGTGTATATCCACACGTACTGCATTACGTTGCACTAATTATCGCAGAATGATGATTATTATTGTTCTCGATAGAAGGTCGCGACAGAGGCCAGTTTGTACTGTAGTTTTCCTTTCGCTTTGGTAATTTCCATCATCGACCATCCAATATATTATTGTAATTGTGTTTATCACTCATATGTTACATATCAGTTGCGGGTATTGCGTAAATATTTCATATTCTCAATAATGCGATGCATTTCATCGAACGGATTGAATACTTGAGAATATACCTAAATCGAAGATCTATAAAGTCAATTGAATTCAGGAGCTTTTATTTTTTTTCTACGAAACAAATCAAAATCTCTTTGGCTGACTCGCCTTGCGTAGAATCAATTACTATATGAGATTGTTTTCTCTTTTAAATATGCTCGTATACGTATATCCCGGATTTCGAAGACGTTTTATAGCAGGCACATATATATAGGTATATAAATCTCGGCGCCCCCGCGAATGTTTATTATCCGTTTGACGCGTGTTATCATTTTTATTCATTAATTTAGTCTGTCCTCTGAACCCAGTGATAATAATCGTAATTGGTTATACTACGCTTACGCTGTAACAAACAGCAGCAATTTTTACGTTTTTCCACCATCTCTCTCTCTTTCTGTTAGATATGATTACGATTCATGTGACGTAAAATACGTTTCCACCGCCTAGGTCAGCGTTTTGATATGAGTAAAAAGAAGGGGAAAAAACAACAACAGCTTTAACGCACTACTTCAAATATCATAATTTCACGATGATAGCTGATATGGAAGTTAAATATAGCTATGTGTGTATACGCGAATGAAAGAAACTGAAGGAGTGTATCCCCTCGCAAACGAAATTGATACGAAATATTGCAAAATAGATTGTACGAGGTTAGGGATAACCGAAATAATAATATACCCGAGAATATAGCTATACCAACAGCGAGTTGGTTCATTTTATCCTTATTTATTTTATTGTTTTCCTTCTTTTCATTCCGTTCCATTCGCCCGTTTACTCATTCGAACAAGTACCTATATTCACTCACTTTCGTAGGGATTATCCTATAGAATACATGTATTCATATACATATACGTGAAGCCCAGGAACATGTCGTTTCATCCGCTAATGACGACGTAAATCTCTGGTCCCAAAATCCTCGTTTTGTTTGGTTTTGATTGCAATAAACAATTCTTGCATCTTATGATGATAGCGTTTATTGTATAGCATATCGTGTACCTATATCACACTAATGGAATTATTATTGAAAGGTGTAATATAATATTATCATTATAGATTGTTTGCGGTATTTATTAATAATATATTATACACTGCAGATTGGCATGATATTGTGGTCATCAGTTGTTAAAATATAATGGGCATATCTACTAGCGCATTGAGAATATACATACATATATATATATATATATATATATACATATATATCTTTTACACTATATTATTTATAAAAATGTATTCTTTCTCATGTCATATAATTTCAAACGTTATTTCTTCAAAAATGTTCAATTCTCAGTTTATCGATACTTTTTACCTATGAAAACGAACAAACATCGAACATTCTTAATTTTTTTGTTTCTTTTTTTGTCCACTTTTATGGCGATGCAAATCGATATTCCGATTCCGAGGAAACGGAGTCATTTCAGAAATCAATTTCAGTATTTGAGACTCGGAATATATATATATATATATATATAGTTATGTGGGAAAGAAGAATTTTATTACGCTAAAGTTTAGTTCATTCTGTAGAATATTCCGAAATAGTAATTTTCGTTACAAGTGCGTAAATATATAGTTTTATAATTCTGCTCCCCGCTAATTATTGTCATAGATAGTTATATTTCATTTGTAAATTGTTAAGAATACGCGGTTTATCAATACTGACGTGTCGGAATGATTCTGATCTAATCTTCTTCTTCTTCTTCCGTGAATGTTTCTATTATATGAATTTATCATGGCTCATAATATTTGTGTTCATACATGACTGTATTTCATATAATAATAAGTATTTATTATGTATCTATACCTTAGTATGACGAATACAGGATTCGACATTCAAGTATTCTGATTTTCTGTTAGATTTGAAAATTAGTTGGGATTAAAATTATTGCAGGATTTTGTCATCGTATAGTTGAATTGTTGGATAAATATATATCGTTAGGGCAGAAAGGAGGAAAAAAATAAATCTGAATCCAGCCGCAAAAGTAATCACATTTTTGTTTCTTTGGTTCGGTTTTTTTCTTCCTCCCTTTTTCTTCCGGAAGACAATTATTTTCACGGTCTGGCTGAAAACTGTAGCGGACAAGTATATATATATATATATAATAAAGCACAGGTATATTTATTCAGATAAATATTTAATTTTGAACAATAAATTCGTATTTTCATTCATATATTATATCGTTTATACAACAGTAATTCTTTTTATGGTTGTTCGTTTCTTTTCCCCTTTTATCATAATTTATGGAAGAATAGAGTTTTTCATCGCATGATGTCCTTACACTATTTATATATATATATGTATAATTATATATAAATATATATACACACACATACAGGCAATACACGCGCGCGCATACACATAAATATATATATACCTATGTGTACACCATACATAATTGTATAACATACAATGCATATACTATACGTAATAGTGTATAATATATATATATATAATACTTTAATCAGTAATTGTTCTTATCTTCTTATCTTATTTTTTTTTTGTTTTTTTTTGTTTTTGTTGCTTTTCTTAACTAAAAGTGAAAAAAATAAATAAATATTACACACAATGATATAACATGTATAACCTATACTGATATAATATAGTAATAATAATACTAATAATAACCATAATAATAATAATAATAATAATAATAATAATAATAATAACAATAATAATTTAAAATTCGTGATGCAGCTATACACTTGCGGTACAAACGTAGGTATATATACATGTACATATATATATATATACATACCTATACCTCAAATACCTAAATATAATAAATATAAATTGTAAATTCTTCGGAAGTCAAATGTGGTTTTTTTGTTTGTCCTTTTTCTTTTCTTCAGCTTTCCTTTCATTTTCTGGATTGTCCTTTCACTTGGACAACTGTGAATCTAATTCTTTCGTTTATTTTCACCGGGTTATATGTGTGGGTATAGTTCAGTATTTTAGGTAATTGTGAGTGAAAATTTATGAAAATGGTTGTGTCTTAGTTTCCATTTTTTCGGACTTTTCTACTTTTCTCAATCCTCAATTCCCTCGCTATTTTATACACAACCGATCACAAGTCGATATACCGCACCGTGCGCATTTTGTGTATAAACTATTTCCATTATAGTGTGGTATCTTATTATATTACATCTATAATGGCTTAACATATCCTGCAGCATACAATAAAATAATGAATATATACTTATATAATAACGATAGTAATTAAAATAATAATAATAGTAGTAGTAATAATTAATGTTTTATATATATAATATAGTATATCGTTTATAGATATTTGTGGACTAGAATTTGTGTGAGACACGTATGAATATACGTAGGTATATATGAATCTCGTATATACATATTACCGTTCCATAATTTGTTTCATTTTCCGTTTTGAGTAAATCGGTCATTCTGGTTGCAGTGTATCATTGTTTGTTCATTTCATTTGCTTTGTATATTTGTGGCTTTCGTGTACGTGTAAGTGTTGATTTTATAATTTTTCAACTCGTTTTCGTACCGTTACTGCATATATATATGTATGTATGAATGTACGCTGTGGTGACGTGACACAGATAGACAGCATACTTATTTTCCACACTGTCGAATATTGAATTTTTGCCATTTTTTCTTTGCCGGGGGGGGGGGGGGGGGGGGGGGCGGTACGGAGTAAAGATTGTTCAATCTTAATCTGAATTGCGGACGTTGTATAGGATTACAGAACAAAAATAAATAAGAAATTATAAACGGTATAAATAATAAAATTGACGTTGGTGATCAGTAGAAAAGGTATAGGTATACCGCCAATACAATATATATATATATATATTGATTGTTGAAATTGACAAAAACAAAAAACAAAAGGAGTAGATAAATATGTATATATATGTATGTGCGGATGTATGTATATGTGTACGTGTATGTATACGTATGTATATATTTTTATATTTACACATTTTAGCTCACAATAAGCAAGATTTCGAGAAGATAGTACATATCGTGTATTATATTTAATCATTTTGTATAATTTCGATTATCCTGATGAAATTTCGGTGTGTGCGAGTAGTAGTAATAGTAGTAGTTGTAATTTCAAATGCAATTCCGATTGTAACAGTAATAGTAGTAGTAGTAGTAGTAGTAGTAATAGTAGTTGTAGTAGTAGGTACGTCGCGGTAGCACTCACGGATTAAGGCCGCGCTCGCGCCGCTTTTATATATACGATGTTAGAATACATGGCGACGCTTTTGCCGCCCTCTGCGTAAGCGCGCAGCTTCCTTTGCCTTTGACCTTACTTCTTGCGGCCCAGGTACTCGACCATCTCCTGGAACTTCTCTTTTTCGTCTTCAAGCAGCAGCGCCTGGATGCAGCTCGCGAAGTAATCTGTGCTGAAGCAGTCTTCTCTAAATGAACAGAAGGGCGATAGTATATGAATATGAACGAGATTCTTCGAGTAACGGCTCGTTGTGCGAAAAATTCCGTTTCTCTTCTTTTACAAAAATCAAATCAATTTTCGTTTCCTTTCTTTTTTTTTTTTTTCTTCTCCATTTCTTTTTATCGAGAATCAAAGAAATAAAAATAAAAATCGGTGCGGTGTTAGTTGTAGGTGGTAGTGTGGCCTCGAAAAAGAGCTGCTCTGTTATGTGGGTATGAAAATTCGTGTGCAAAAAATATCCTGTGGAGAATTCATTTCAAAAATGTGCAAGAGATCGATCGTCGCAAAAATCAGCCCCATAACAGAAAAAAAACAAAAAAAAAAAAAACAATCGAAGACAGAAATACAAACGATAAAATAACCACTGAAAAACAACTGTGTGGTATCAAAAATTAAAAAATTCGTAGACCATAAAATGGATGAAGAAAATACTCCAAAATAGAATAAAAATGTGAAAAAACGTTACTGACAACGCGTCAAAAGTGTGTAATCACTCAACTTACTCAGTGTTCGGGAAAAAATGTACAGAAAATAAGCTGAATTATTTTTTATTTTATTTTTTTCTACTATATTTTTTGTATTCACTAGGTTTCGAGATTCTGTTTAGCTAATTACCTAAGCGTTTATTTTGAAAGGCAGCAATGTGGTGTGTCGTATTGCAACTTTTGGCGAATCATATAGGTATCAAATGCAGAACATTCAATCGCAGAAATGAATATCTAGCAAAGTGTCGGTATAGGTATAATAACTATATAATTGCATATTATATAGTTGAAGAGGAAAATCATATTTGATTATAAATAGTTGTTAGTAATGAAGAAAATTTCAAACGATAAAAAAAGAAACGGAAATCAAAGGAGAGAAAAAAAAAACTTGAAAGAATAAAGAAAATTAAACGGACAAATCATAAACTCAAAATAAAAAGCTACCTAAACCCCGGGGTCAGCGCCGTGGAGTTGTTTGATCCAAGTTTGGATTTCTTCCATCTCGTCTTGCAGAAGTAGTACGTCCAGGCATCCCTTGAAGTAGTCGGACGTGAAACAGTTCTTGCTGTAAATGGTTAAGAAAATGGTTTTTTTCCTGTTATAAAATGTTGTGACATTCTTAAAATAGCCGGCATATGAAGGTGTAGGTCTATACCTACCCGCGGTTGGGTACTGTATCTGGGTATTGAACCTATACGTATACATACTACAGAATTACATGTTTCTTCGCATTTTTCATACGTCCAAATTCTTTCTTCGCTGCGAACCTATTCACAGTTGCGAATAGATGTCTTCGCCTACCTCAATACTATCGCCTCGTTCTTTCATATGTGGATCGTAGGTATGTATATACCTATAGCGTCTCGGCGTTCAATTCCACTATTGCAAGTGTATGCTGGTATAGTATACACGAACTTTCTATACTAATATCGTAACCGTAATCAATGCCTGGTCATTGCATAATCCTTCCGCAAAACTAACGACGTTATTAACCATAATGTAAGCAAGCTCCAGATGTGCGGTTACTATAGCCATACCCCCGCGCATTTTTAGACCGTAAAACTACCGCAGTAGTGGAATGACGGCGGCTTCAAAAGCCGATCTCTGTTATGCAATATTGCGTGCAGTGTTTTCCTCATCGGGTTAGCAATATTCCGTTATTCCGTTTAGTGATCTCTCGAATTTTTGTCAACTAGAAATATTCAGATTCGTTGCAAGACATTTAACGGGATATATCCTTGTACTTTTCACCAGTTACGACTTATGTATGTTCGTCCGCATTAGCGTGTCCCCGGATCGACTCAATTGTTCATTCTGAAGATTTCAGTGTTAAGGCTCACACGCGTGGTCTCGTGAGAACTGTCGAGTTTGCAAGTTGGGCACAGGTTGTACGGTATACGCGATATGTAGTACGTAGTACGATCGTAGGTAACGCCGGAGCAGGAGTCGCAGCTGTTATATATACTCCAATTCACCTAACAATAAAAGGTTCCAGTTATTACTGGATCCAACCGGGACGTTCGACGGTATACCTCTACTCATAACCCCGCAGGTCGTGCAATAACAACCGTCCTAATTTGTGACACGTATAGTTTGTTTTGAGACAAAAAATCTTCACGTGAATGTCATACCGTGACATTCTCAAGTTTCAGTTTAGTACGAGTTCTATTTTTAGTTACCAGCTAACGTACGCGAATAGCAATTCACAAAAAAACCATGATAGTACCGTGGGATATACGGCCTAGTAGTCATCAACAGGTAGGTAGAGTATACAAACGTCCGATATACCTACACAGACATAAGTCACGGAATCTCATACTTTCTTACTTGATCTACCGAGCCCCGAGCCCCGAGCCCCGTGCCTCGACGACCACCACTCGTGCGGCGGCGAATAGTGCCGCAGAGTCTCTCGCTCCGTAGTACCCCCAGTTCATGCCGTGCAATAATCATGAAACGAGTGAGTAATGGCGAGTACACACGGGTACTGCAAGTATGGGGATATTGGCATTCGCTCGTAAGTTATAAATAGAAGAGAAATCTTATTCGTTTCGATTGTAACAAATTACGACCAAACTTAACGCCCTCTCTTAATACTACGTATAATAATACGTATCGATTATTCCATGAATCCATAATACGAATGCTATTGCCTTCACGTGCTGTTTCAATATTTTTCCAGTCTCCCCATTATCTTATCTCAATGATTCACCTCCCTGGTATGATAGGCTGCTCATATGTAGATCAGCCCAGCATTGTGCTGTTTTTTCTTACGACGAGAAACAACATTCCGTGCGAGAGAAACGCACGTGTTATACTCTAGATATATTGTTTTGAATGCAATGGATCTGACTATGACGAATTTCCACGTGCTTGTTTCAAGCTGGTATCTAGCGATATTTATAATCTTTCCGTTCACCGCCAGAGCGGTAAATTGCGGTAATACGTGAAAGAACGAAAGTTATACCTGCAGAGCGAATGCAGCTGGGGCTCTCGGAACAGATTGTAGCAGTCCTCGCAGATGCGGTCAAGGCGCGCGAAGAGGCTTCTGTCGTAGACTCCCTTGCAGTGAATGTCCAGGAATGACCTTTTGCCTAACGGGTGTCCCATGAGGACTCCGGCGTCGGCGAGACCCAGACTCGAGGACAAAAGAAACACGGCTGCTGCTATCGCCAATGTCCTAGCTGGCAGGGACCTCGTGTTGGTTGATCCCTGGGCGCTGCAGGATGAGGATGATCGTCTTTGTTGATGATGCATCTGTAACCAAAAACAGAAGTTCTCATTAGCAACGAATCAACAATGGGAAAGTCAATTCCTCTCATAGCTCCGCACCCCATATCATCCAGAATCCCCGAAAATACATGGGATTCAGTCTCGTGGGTGCAAGCCTATCCGGATTTTCATTGGAGGAAGCAGGCGAGGGAAAAATTAGCTCGAAAGTTGGATTTTGAGTTGAAATGTTCTCGACCGTCAGAAAGACGAATGCGTAAATGAATATACCTATGTTGATGAGCGAGTAGAAGGGTTGTTCAGTATGCCTAAAGAGATTGCGATGTTAATAGCCTTCCTTGACAGCCGACCCTGAGATGTTTTCGATTAACGCTGTACAGAATGACCTCGTCTGTAATAAATCTATTCGCGCTGTCCGCCGGTGGTTCTGGTGGTTTTAACGCGGCTGGGTAAAACGGATTGATTTTTTTGTTTTGCTCGTGGAACATAAAAATCGGTGTATCAGGGGTTTGCGCAGTATGCCATTACGAGAAGCAAAACTGTGAAGTTTATAAGAAAATTGTTGTCGAGTCTTTCCTTCAATGCTGGGACTATGCTCAGTCTACTTTTAGTAGTCAGCGAGAAGAGACAAAAAGTTGATAGTGTATGGAGCAGAAAAACGTTGCGTAGAGATTTTTGAACTTCAACCTCTCGGCCGGATCAAGCGCGTAACCGGCGTATAAACAACTGCATCAAACTTTGTATTTGTTGTATAACTCAAAGAATTAGTGTCGAACAGATATTTTACCGACTGCTATACGTGTGCATGCAAGCGATGTGCTCATGGTGGTGCGGTCGAGATGTATGAACTCGAGTGTGATGGTTGGTGATCTTGTGGGATGGTCAGCGAAGCACGCAAGATAATTGGACCGGCGTTGAGATGAAAGTGCGGCCGCCGAGCGCAGCGAAGTTGGCTGAGAGATGCTGAGATCTCGTACAACTGAGCGAAGCCTGGTTGGGTGCAACTCAAAGAACCTTGTTAAGTCACAGGGATGGATTAGCTGTTATCATCGATGAAAATTCATCTTTCACTTCCTACTGAGTTTTGAAGTTCCCTTTACCGCCCTTTTCGCGGCCTCACTCGAGTCGATTGGTTTCTCACGTACACGTGGCTTTTGGGCGGTTAACATCGTGGAAACAAAGATGGCTGGCTGGGACCGTAGTATTTTCTCACATCGGTGTTCCTCGTTAAGTAAAGATTTACCGCGTCGCCCAGTCTTTTATCAATGAATCTCTCTTTCGTTCTATACGCTGGAGGTTTCGTGAGCCCAGGCAACGACTGGTTCCCTCCTGACTGTCCATTCAAGATTCCACGAACTACTGCTTTCGAGTGCCTTCTTTTCTTTCGCTGAAAGGAGTGCCTGCTCTCAAACTTTTCTAAATGCAGAAACTTTCCACTCTGATGTAATACCGATTTCGGGTCTGTAATAGGCCCGAAGGTTCAAGTCAGAATATCAAACACCCTGAGCGGTTTCATCTCCTCATGTCAGCAAATATGTATCATTTCTTATGGCCTGAAGACAACTCCAGATTATTATGCCTTCGTCCGAGCAGTACCTGTCCATCGCGAGATCAGGATCCACGGTGGGGTACGAAAGGGGACAAGATGTAGGAGATGTAAAGCAACTCTTAACCAGTCCTGAATGCTGTGAATGGACCACACGCAGGTGGTCTCTCCTCCTCCTTCCCCTTTCCCCCCTCATCGGGGGAGCCCCACCCCCAACTGTAAACGTTCTCAACGGACAACTTCATTAACCGGACCCCGCGACGCTCCCCCGTCGCCCTGGCTCGTTCCTTTTTTCGGGGCATAATCGCTGCTCCCGGGTGGGATCGTATTTTTAGCTGGGGCAATTCTCAGAATTTTTGCACCAGCTATCGACTTGGCCGGTTTGTCGTAATTGGCTTGCGGCGATAATTTGCCCCGAGTGGTCGCGATCGTTAAGCGTCAGATGGACCTTGTCGTGCAACGACTGCTTGATTTTTAAACCATGGAACGTGTCACTCGGATTCTACCGGGGATCAACGCCTTGAAAAAATATAAAATCTCTTCCGTGTGAAGACTTGAGCGAAACTTTGAACGAAATGATGAAATCGCTTTCTTCTCCGCAGCCAATTATATGTTTTGAGACTGGCTTAGCAATGGTATGAATATGGTCGTGGATATGTCATTGTTCAAGATTCATGAGGAAAGTATTGAAGCTATGATACGATATGCCTCAACGAAATTGAGAAAATAACGATTATCCTGAGGATTAAGTATGTACCTACGTAAACTAGAGGGCAATCTGCGCAATCTTATACTCTGCGGTTTTTATGTGCTTGGTGAAATAAAAAATAAGTAACGCCGTGCAAAAGGGCCAACCGAACAGGATCTCATCTACCACCACCTCCTTATAATTTCACGCAGTTATCCACCTATCGAGCGGTGCGTTGAAAGCAGCCTGTTTGCCTTTAGGTTATATCATATAAGATCACAGGATAGCTGCCGTCTTTCATATACTGTATAGTATATTCATATACGAGCCGTTCCCCACACTTATGGCCTCCGGCAAATCAGGCGCACGAGGAGGTCCGCCTCTGTCATTATCGATGCATACGCGATGAACCTGCGACGAGTTCTACTTTTATACGACAAGAGATCACCGCTGTATATCGTTATCTATCTTGCAGACGTCTGTACTTTTCTCTTTCGCTCAAGTTGGATTTTCTCACGTTAGAATAGTCCCTCTCTTCCTCCCCCGCCCTTTTATATTATACACGGTTCAATTCACACGCTCGTGAATATATCGGACCTGATCTGGGCCCTGCGGACTTGGACTTCAATCGTCGAGAGTAGCAACGCTCTGCCATTTATCAGTCGATTCGAAATAAATGACCGTTGGACTCTTATAACCGTGAAGGTTGCCATGCTATATTTAGCACGGATGACGGTGGTACTGGGCTGCTGATGCTGGTCGCAAATAATAATCTACAAATTACAACAGACACACACCGGGCTACTCCGTATACCTATACAACGCCAATGTGGGTCGCCTTCTTCCTTACCTGTTGCCTCGAGAGCATATCTTACGTGAGAGACGCTTGTGGCATAGGAGGTTCTCGAAGAAGAGACGAGGAATAAAAATAAAGTCAATGGGGACCGGTTGGTCAACAGGTGGGGTCTTTTCTGAGCTTGGCCACCGCGTTGCACAGGTGTGCGATCGGCAAATTCTCAAGTAAAAACCGACTCACCGTCAAGTTGCTTCGAGCATGGGGTGTCGTTACCCGTAAACGTGTACTCCAGGAATCTATTGTTGGTTTCAAATTTTTGCGATCTCTTATACCAATTTTCTCGGTTTGGTTATTGATGATTATATATCACTCACGGTCTCCGTTCGCGGGTATATCTTTGTGTTTTTTCTCTTTATGGGTGGCGCCAGGCGAAACATCGGTGTAGAAGATATTCTTAGAATGTGTCTTCAGGTCGTTAATGGCCTACGCAATGTCCTAATCGTCTAATGGAGAGAGCGGAGGTGATTCTTCTTCTGAGCACACAAACTTCGGATTTATCTTCACTCTTGGAAATAGGCCCGAAATGAGATCAAACGAAAATAACATGTCCAAGAGATACCAGATGATCGACGTCTTGTTGATAGGGAGTTCAAAATATACCTAACTACCTACTTGATAATAATCCCATATCCATCTGCTTGTACGGTACACACAGTGGCGCTATTTTCTGGTTCTTTTTCCTACGTCGAGGAACAATTTATGAATGAAATTTTCACGTCGTCTCCTGAACATAACGTCACACCCGGTGGTCCCAGATAGTACTCAATGTTCATTTTCACTCCTTATTCTTGATCTCGTTAATGCTACTATTCCACTTCAACTCTCCCCATGTTCCCCATGTTCGTGGACCCTTTCAATTCAATAGACACGAAGTATGACGATTTGGTAATCTTCGATTGTTCAATTTCAAAAGACTTCTGAATGGACACACCATATCGTTATCTCTTTCTTCGGTATATTGGTATTCATAACGAGGAGGGAGACTCTTCTGTGTAAGTTTTGTTCTCCGGTGAAGAAGCTTATGGGGGGTGGTATGGGAACCGGTGTAGCGGGAGGTCTCGGTCGCCGTATAAACCGGTGCACACACTCTCAGAGATGCGGATATACCTGTAGAGTATACAGCATAGGACCGCGGGTTGGTATCGTTAGATCGATCAACGCTTGCCAGGTGGTCCCCGCGGTGGATGACTCAATCGTGAGAGGCAAGGAGGCAAGATGGGCGCATCAAAGAAGTAAAAGACAAGACAAACATGCGAGGATATGCGGAGGAAGCTTTTGAACCAGGAGAACGAGAAGGACGAAGAGAACGAGTATAGAGACGAGGATCGAGGTAGTTACGAGACCCCTCTAATTAGGCAAGCGGCCGCCTATGGGGGTCCCCCTTGGGCCTCGTTGGGGCCTGTTGGGTCTCTTCTTGACTTCTCTTCTCCGGGCATGTGTACGTATACCGTAGCAAAAAAAGACAGGGTTGTAACTCAAACTACCAACGAGATCCCGAGCCCCGCCCGAGACACGTACCCACGTCGAAACACAAAAGAAAATAAATAATATAACACGCGAATTATATTAACTTACGAGCTTCTATTCGAGAACTGCTGCACGTTCCGCGTCACACTATACATTTATATATTTATATATTTATGTACGTATACGCAACTGCTGCATTACATTATATTTTCAACAAAATTTTCATACACCTATATGTACGTAATATACGGTTATACCACATGCAGATATCTCTATGTATTTGTATACTACCTAGATGGCCGGCCACCAGCTTAGTACGCAAAACGTGTTTCCTTATCTAGCCTTATCCATCCAGAACGGATGCCCTTATTTATACTACTGCAACAGACATTCTGTGTATATATATATACCTATAACCTACCTCTACACGTCATATCTTATACGTATGCCTTATATAAAAAAAGTTTACAAGTTCTTATGCCGTGCTTCCTAGTCTGCACGACACATTCAACATACGTTTATAAATACGTACGAATTTGAAATGCATAGAGCCATTAGAGTCTTCGATTTTATTTTCAATTATTCGCTACCATTTGCATGTATCATTCGGTTGCAGTTACGCCACACTTATATGCACGCATGTGAAAAGAAATGGCGGCCTTCCGCTATTGGCAATTACAGCTACCAGCCTATCTCCATTAAAGAACCGCGAACGTGGTCGCGTCTTTCGAGTCTCTCGGTTTTTTTTTTGTGTTAGCAAAATTCGGAGTTGATCTGGTTGAGGTAGATCGATCAGATTGATTTTAGAAAAAATGGTGGCCGATTAATAGAGAAAAAAGAGGCTGGCACAAGCAGCGGGCAGCGTTGATCATAATTAGAGGCTGTGCGGTAGATCTCTGATCATCATCTTTCTCTCCCGGTTAGTAGGCACATGCTCACATGCACCTACAATATATCTATGCGTTGGCTTCACTGAAGTGTGCCCGAGGTCTAACACAGGGCTGACGGAACAACAAGACTGCGAAGGTTGAAAAAAATAAGAGCAAATTGCGCGAGAGATTCAGCCGCCCGCCCATTCTCTCATTTCATATCATCTCATCTCATCCACCCTCGTTTCTTTTCTTTCTTTGTTTTTCCTTCTCTTCCTCTCCTTGAACAGCATCTGTACACGTCGCACTGCGCACCTGGGTGGCATATCTCGTGTGCGTTGAATTATCCGCATGTTGGATCTTTCAGAGACATTACTTTCGCACTCGGTTTGCTCCAAGGCGATCTTCGCACAGATCAATGGATGTGGATGCAGATCCGATTTACTAATAAGTCGAGGTATTCAAAGACCACCGGCCTCCCGCTGTGCACATATCAGATTTTCGGAGGTAACCGCGGCTTTATTTGTCCGTCTCGAAACAAACGACATGAAAAATACGTCCGTAGGTGAAATTTGCGATCGTTACATCATGCGATAGAGTATAATTATCAAAGACGTAAGAATTGGAGTCCCTAGGGTATTGACGTATTTCCATTAATCAAGATGATTGTGATTTGTTTAGCATTTATAACAAGAACGTAGGAACGACAGGTTGACAAGTTTATTGTAATGTTGTTTTTTTTTTTTTCTTTTTTGCCGTATTGACGTCAAACGCGTGTTTTCTCGCGTCTCGCTGCTGGAAGATTTATAATAACTTGTTCACCAACGTTGTGTTTTCTTGCAATGACTCAATATTATGTTAACGCGATCAGAGCGAGAAATAAGAAGCACGAACTTGAGTGAAGAATAGATTTTCATTTTTTTTTACTATTTCCAACTTCATCGCATTGCGTCGCCTCTCTTGGTCGTTGTATAATCTTCATTCCATACAGATCGCGTCTAATAACAATTTGTAACTAATACCCTGATATAGTTATACTCCGTTATGCAATGCCTATTCTGATTATATGTACCTATACCATATTACGATCCAATGTTACACGCGTGTACGAATACCGTGACTCTGCCCCCCGCCTGCGCTTCCGCCTACGCTGCAATACGCTTCATCCTATTTCCCCGTATCCCATTGATAAATATTTACCAACCCAACAGCCGGAAGTCAATGGATCATCGATAACAAACACTTGAGGCTTCGGTAATCTTCATCGCGTCCCTGTCACACGCCCGGTAGGCGGACTTCGTGCATGAGAATCGCAGAGAATCATGTAAAACGCGTGTCATTAATACGATGAGACCAATGGATGGGTGAAGAGCGAAGTAGAGGAAAAAGGAAAACCAACGTAATAGATGTATTGCCACTTGGATACACAGAAAATTTCAATTAACGGTATTCACGTCTTCAATCGGAGTCAACTTTCGAGCAATATTTCATGCCGAATAATGCTGTAAAGAATAGCTGGTATAGCATAGCGTTGACGATTCTATTAATAGAACGTTGATTGTAATTTTCCACAAACGAACGGGAGATTCCAACGCGAGTTTCGTAAAACCGAGACAAAACTAACTTCGCCTTATATATTGCCCTCTTATAAGTACATACCTACGTATGTGTATGCCACCTAGCTATAAGACAACTTGAAACAACCGAAGCCAATTTCTAGAACTTGTGCTGCCAGCCTTTCACAGCGAGAAGTAAGACCAAGTGCCAGACATTTGCCAAAGATGGAGTTTTTAAGGATTGTGCTATCTACAGAATATCTGTAGGTATGAGTACAGTTTCCAAATTCAATTTTTCACCTTGATTCACTTCCCTTCTATTATCTTCTTTTTCTCTGTCCTTATCTTTATCACGAACATATTTACTTCAATGTTCGATGATGATAATCCCGGCAATATATTCGAGGAAAAGATGAAGGAAGGCATTTCAGAAATTTCAATTCCATTGTGATATTCGATGCAATGCTCTCCCGATCGAATTTTAGTATCCTTGCACTGTACACGCTTTACTATACCTATGTAATTCGCGTAGTTGGCAGAGAAGTTGCCTGTAACTATATCCGTGAAGGAATGTTCAACAGGTGCGCCTCGGAGTCTAACTATAGTAACTCTCGTGCTTGTTGAAAGTTAATTCAGGAACTCTGTATACAAATGGTGTTGAAATAAGTGACCAACGTCAGTGAATACATATACCTACATAGGTATAGTAGGATACAAATAGCAACAGATCCGCGATATCAGAATCTTGAAAAGAGTAAAAGAAAATTCTTTCTTTCAACTCTACGTACTTATAGTACTTATAGTACCTATAGTATAGTACTGTATAGTATATATTGAAATTTCATATCTCCTATTGCACGAATCATAATTTGTCGTAAAAATTCTGCCTGCCAATCTCACGTACGTGCAGCCTAAGATAATATTGATTTTCATTGGATATCAGAGAAGCTAGAGCTGCTTATAAAGTGGCCTGACCATCTGTACACCGCGGACAAGTACCTACATCTGTGCGATGAAGAAGAAGACGTTTCATTTGCCAAAGTAAAATAAACACGTATTACGGATCTTGCAAAGAAAGGGCAACGACACCGTTTCGAGAGGCAAATATACCTAATTCTCATTTGCTCCATGTTTCTACTTTTGCTGTTCAGTGTGTTCCCTGTAATAGGCGAAGTTCGATGATAGTGTACGTGCGTGCGATCTATCTTATACCCAGCGAATCAACAAATAAGAAACAAAACCATCCACAAAACCAAAAACGGATATAGCCAAAATGTTGGCTCAAGTCTGGCAGACTTTTTGAACATTATGGTGCAGTGTTCAGACAAACCGCAACGCATAAATACATAGAGAGTACTGATTTTTTTTCACTTTTTGTTACGTGTATAGCACAATCATCATCGGAAGTCAGGATTATGATAATCAGAAGTGTAATGGCGAGTAGTTGCACGAGACAGCCCACAAAGTAGGAGTTTTCAGAATAGCATACATATCACGAGAAAGAAACTTCCCTTCAGCGCGTTGAGCAAAAAATGGAATGAATTGAAACGAAACGACGTAAACTGTGTTGATTATTCCATTTATTCCATTTATTCCATCACCGCATCTACTAAACGCGATTATTGAAACATTTATATGAAAGCAATGAGAATGTTGTAAAAGCTTGTCTCTTTTTTGCCGCCTCAATCTCTCCCCGCGCCCGCCTCTCAACGATAGTACAGAAGACCCTCTATATTCATCTATTTATAATCTAATCAACGTACTCTTATGCCCTCAAATGCAAGCGCGTTTATTAGAGTAGAATTTCAGTGTCTAGTTAGCTTGCGCAAACTATAGTCTTATCCATCCAACAAGGCAAGCCTCTGTGCTCGTGGTCGCGGTGTGGTAGTGGGAGGGGCAGAGGGGACTTCGTTCTGGCAGACAGCTTGGCGTCGTACGGCTTCGCGTTACAAGACATAATAATGAACTCACAGTCAGACGCCATCTTCTGTCTTGTTTCACACGGATGTCTATTTGATTTATTTCTCGTTTAGAAAAATGTTCACTACTGTTCGTTTCTTTTTTTCTTTTCTCTTTATAGAATAATTTCGTCTCTCTCTCTCTCCTCTCTCAATTTCTGTGCATCGGCCAGATTTTTGACTTCGGTCTGAACAGATAATCCGTAAAAGATTGTAAGAGGAAAGGTAGAAAGAAAGATACTGGATCGTTTACCTCGAAGAAAAATATCCCCAATTTAGAGCGACACTGTCTGTTCTTTCATATGGAGAACAACGAATGGGCTTAGAAAATTAGGCACTAACGCTGCACGAGCGACTACCACAATGTTACAGCGCGGTGTTCATCAGCCGCACGCTCATGTTCATGTTCATGTTCATGTTCATGTTCATGTTCATGTTCATGTTCATGCGAGCCATTTATCGGCTTCCCGTCGCGCCTGACACTGAACCACTTGAAAACCACCTCAGAGAATTATCTTTTGGGCAACCATAAATTGTGTGTCACAACACACAGTGGCACAATACATGTTCAAGCTTCATCGCCGGAGGCTCACGCACACCGCTCCGTACCGTACCGTACCGTATTTGAAATGGGTGGATTCTTCATCCCTCGCAACCCTAAAATAGCATATCGTATAGGTAGACATTTTCAATGATATAGGTACCAGATCAGGTTCTTTTTTTCACGCTGCGGGCTTAGCACAAGATTGTGTACCTCAGGACTGTGCGTTTGTTAATTTTTCAACTTTGGAATTGAAATAACTTGTTTGAGTGTCAGACGCGTTCAATTGACCACGAAGAATAACGCCCTTTTAATTAGCCAACTGAACTGAAAATACACGTCTTTCAACTGTTTGAAATTACTGTCAATTAACGTGTCGCTGTATTTTTAGATACTCTCATCTTTCTTTTGAACAGTTTTGCCTTTTTCCTTCTCTTCTCTCCTCCGCTTCGTCCCTCCTTCTCTTCAGCTCCATACTAGTATCGAATTAATAAACAACTATACCCGCAGAGACGGAAGATAGCGCATAGTCATAAATCATTTCATGCTACTATACTACTACGGTATGCTATATGGATGACATTTCTATCAAGTCGTTGACCCGTTCAATTTGGAAACAATTATAAGCTTAGAGATAATTCATCCCATAATTCTAATTCCGCGCTTGTGCAGTCGTGATTGCAACGATAATGTGTCACGGAATATGAGAGTTCATTTGCGCGTTTCTATCCTCTGTGTCAATGCGAAATTCTTAATGCGCGTTTAAAATAATGAAAACTTTCTTTCAGAGTTGTAAAGAGAACCAGCTGTGGTTTCGCTCGAGCAATTGCTATGGTCATGGCAGTATAATCGGCACTTTCATGCGTGTAGACATTTGTTACCCGCAAGTTCAAACAAGCACTTTATAAACCACCCCAGAAGTACGATTTATTTATGTATTTTTTCTTTTTTTCTTTTTTCTTTTTTCTTTTTTCTTTTTTGTTCCTTTTCTCAAATGCTTATAAATCGTTCGACACTCATTCGTTGCAGATCCTGCAGTCTTGAAGTAAGGCGATGAAAATCTCCTTGAAAGTAATCCGGGATTCTTATGCAAAGTAAAAGTAACCGCGCGGCTAGAAAATGCGACGACTAATGGTAATTTAGAAGCGGTCAAGCGTAATGAACTGCTCAAACTATCCGGTATATTATTCGCATACTTCTAGTGCTTATATTCATCGAGTTCAGTTGATCGTACGCGATATTATTCTGTACACGAATTATGAGAAAAGTTTACCCACTTTAAACTTCATGTAGGTATAATTATTACGATTATTTTTACCATGAGTTGAGATGATGTTGTACCGCATCTACGTTCAGAGATATTCACAGTTATAGTTCCAACTATACAGTTCAGCTCAGGTAGGTATATAAACGACCGCGAGACTATCAGAGTATGTGGAGGGAGTCTTGTCATCCGGTTATCAGCTGTGGCCGAGTTATCAGTGATCGATTTTCGCCAGTTTGGAATTCTTAAATGACATTTTAAACGGCATGACGACGAAGAATGCTCGCCATGAACTGCAGGTATAGATAGAACATGAAAATTCTGGAGCGTGAAAGCTTCTGCGTTCACCAAATAGGACCATTCACATTTTTCTAGAGACCAGACCAGACCAGACCAGACCAGACCAGACCAAAATTAGGAAATCTTAACTTTGGAGAGGAAAATTTGAAATGAGCGATACTTGGACAAACTAAGGAGTTGAGGCAGCGTTACGGTTTCTCGTAATCTCAATTTAAAATGAAGAAATATTCTTTTCTGCGTCTTCCAACTTTATCGGAATCGCGAATAAAATTTTCAGGTTGATATTTCTCAGCCCGGTGATGAGAATAATGTAAGTTTGCACATACGCGTATATAATAACTCGACTTTGATCACTCAACTCAATGACCTTCTAATCAATTTGTGAGCTGTTAAACTCTGTGCACAACAGATTTGACCGACTTTTAGATCCGCGTTGATATGCCCTGAAGACAAACTTTTAAGACATACAGATATCTGGCCATAATATCACACCGTGAGAAAGAATCATCGTTGAAATAAAAACCGTAAAAGCAAAGCTGCAGTGATGTGGGTGTTCTCATAAAAGAAATTCAACGCTTAATGGTGAAGTAACCAGGCGTTTAAAATTTGTAAGAACTGGAACCAATTGAATTGGATTAATTCATTAGGGAGGCAGCCAGCCGCAGCCATGTGCGGGCTTCGAGGGCATGATGGATACGGTGAAAAGTTGGATGTATTGCTATGCTTTGTATATTTCACGAGGTATAAATCCATCCAACTTTGAATGAATATATGTCATGCAAAAACTGTGTAGTAGGTATACGAGACGATGCAAAATAGTTCGTTATTCGTGCGATTTGAAAATGAAAAATCGACGCGTTCTATCGATAGTGAACATTGTGGAGATGATCTAGTCGGAAATCCCTGCTTGATATTTCGTTAAACAAACAAATAACTTTCATCAAGTTCTTCGTATTCCATCAAGAAATCGATGACGGATATATAGGCTACACCGAAGTTCGTAAGAACACCTCTAATTTTAGAATCACAACGCGCGTCCTCATTGACAAATTGCTTGTTTTTACGATTATTTTCTCACCGTTTTACATTATATCGCTACCTACTTAGCCCCTTATATATACCTACCTACGATGCGCGGCTTTTAAACTGTGTTTTTCGTCTTGTTTTCGTTTTCCTTCTTCTCTTCACTTTCACGCGGGCTCAAGTTTTGCTCTTTTGACGGGAAAGTGAAGAAAGAACTGACCGTGCCAGGATGCCCATTTCTGAGACCTTTCTGCCCTGAATATAGGGGGAGAGGGACAATACGACGAAGAGGGCGTTATACCCTAAGTTTAGTTATTTCGAGAAATAATTAAGATGTACCCCCTCTACCATTACGGTTCGTCAGCCCGTCAGCCTCGTCAGAGCGTACCCGCGTTCGAAGGGAGGAGAAGAGAGACGAGTAGAGTCGAGTCGAGTCGTTCCTAGAACACTTGTAAGACTCTAACGCGGATATTTTCGGAACTTCTCGGTTCCTTTGCTCGCCTTCTATTCAGCTACTGCCTTTCATAGCTCAAGCTACTCTATTGCTCTATGTGTATATATTTGTGTACTCTAGCCATCTCGGAGACCCCCTTTGTACTATTTCAGTTGTTTTTTCATCCTTCCCCCCCACTTTCTTTCCTTCCTCCTGTTTTTCACCGCTTGATACGTGAAAGAATTGTCCGAGAGAATCCCGTGAGTTGCACTGATAGATCTTACGCGTTTTTGAATATACGAATGAAACTTTCCCCTTGCGACGAAGTCATCAAAGACGGTAGAAAAATGTGAATAATATATATAACAATTACAATGCGACGAAACGGAACACCTTGTGTCATGTTTGTTGACCGTTGATCTCCGTGGTTCATAGAATCTTCTTCTCGGATGGTGCCTCTGTTTAAACTCTTCATACATATACAATTCCCCATACTTCGCGGCTTTTCATCTACTGCACCGCGAAACTATGCTGCCATGTATAAATAATAGTTTCACAGCATCGCATCCGTGCCTATAGCTCGTGGACTAGACCATGTTGGAGCTCGTCCATGAGCAGAGGCTCGGGCACGTCTGAAACGTCGGCAATTTTGAAACGAGCATCCTACGTTCTCGTTGAGCCTCTCCGTTTCGGTCGTTCGGCGCGCGAGTCCCTTACGTTCTCGAGTCACTTGTGCTCATGCTCGACGGAAGACTAGCAGCCACAGGTGGTTATACTTGACAGGCGTGCGTCTCCGGTGAAAGAGACTCGGAACCCGAGCGGATCATTGAACACCGTTATAATTTCGCAATCGGAGAAAAAGTTCTCCTTTTTTCTTTCGAGAGTTTTTTTATTCTTAAGCTGCCACATTTCCTCCTGATTCACCGGATGACTTTTTCCTCAAATTTCCTACGCCAACGCAACCGCGTATCGAGATCGATCCCCACAAAATGATCACATCATTCAATGATCCTTGGAATATGAATCGCCGCGTTTGAGTTCTCATCTTTCATTTCAATTTTCTTCGAGGAAGAAAAAATGAGAAGTATCGGTATGGTATGGTATGGTGTGGCGTCGCGTGACGTGGCGTGGCGTGGCGTGGCGTGACGTGATCCTTTACGCGGTAGGTAGGTACTGCTACGTGCCCTCGTGACGTATTTTCGGGGAAAGTGAAGCTGCTGATTCGGACTCACCGAGGTGATATACTGCAGATACTGGTGGTATAGGCGTACCGGCGGCGACTGCAACGTGGTATCGCGCATTTTTCGAAGCCCTCCGATGACGCGAATGTGAACATTATGACGCGCAGTGGATGACTAAAGTCTGATGAAAAAGGACTAGTTTCCCGAAATCTTGGAAAATTGATTTTTCAGATTTTTAACGGAGAACCACCAGAATGAAAAAAAAGAGAATAAAAAAAAAAATAAATAAACAGCTCAGCGATCAATGGTACAATGGGGGATGTTAATATTTATGGCGAATCAGATCGTTACAGGAAAAAAAATCGAAAAAACCGCCGCGCATTAGATTTTCTTCTAGGCTTATTTTTCTGTTTCACCAGACTCGTGACACAGTTTTACGGTGGCAGAAAATCTCGGTGGTTTTATGGTGGTGAGGTTAGTTGGGGCCCATGGGAGTGTCACCTAACACCATCAGTTCTATTTTTAACGGAAAAAAACCCCTCTGCCTAACGTCTGCTTACGTGAATGTGTAACTCTGTGTGGATGGCGTGCAGCAAAAATATATATATATACCTACTTATACCTTCCGTACATACTATCTATGTATTTAGAAGTGTGTAAGCGTGCAGCGCATAGGCCTACAATCTTCTCTTATACTTTTTCCAATTTCTATCTTGGTAATGTACTTAACAGTAACAGATAACGACGTCCCGCCCTCGTTGATGATCTTTTTCACTTAACAAGTTAATCTTTCCTTCTTCTTTTCGTTCACTTTTTCACCATCTGTAACGCCTCCGCGTTCAAAGCTCACCGCGAATATCACAAAATCGTACGAGTTACCTGATGCGATTTTCTCGTATCTACGTTTTCACACTAATTACGAATGCGTATGGATGTATGTATGCACGTACGTACGTACGTACGTACCTGCATACTATGCCTACTTTTACTACTTACGTGAGACAGACGTCACACCCTAGGATTTTGTCATTTTTTTTGTTTTCAATTTCTCATCGGTTTATATTATTGACAACTTTCTAACGGTAGACGTAAAGAGGCGCGGCAGAGAGGGGGGGGGGGGGGGGGGGGCACCGAAGTAAAGTGAAAAAAATATGAAAATTATTGGAGTCGAATGGAAAGGATCATTCGTTCTTCAAAGGTATAAATTTATATGGATTTAATCCGTCGAAATGTCTCAGTGCTACAACGTGCGAGCTTTAGTTTCACATTGAAATCGTGTCAGATGTAGATTTGACGAAACGGAATGATCGCGAAACAAATTTCTCCACTTCAAGAGATCCTTTCAATTGACATTCTACACAGAAATTTCATCGAGTATTATAGGTATGTACACCTATAGGTATATATATATATTCAATAGGCGTCTGCAGCAATACGTGATGATAATGCGTGTGTCATGCGCTACACGCGTCCTCTGACTCTTTGCGTCTGCAGCATTGAACTCGGAGGGGGGGGGGGGGGGGGGGGGGGAGAGAAGACGCGCCTCTTTTCGAAGCACGTGAATTATTATACAGCTGTAGGTATGCATGTATGTATGTATGTATGCATGTACCTGTACCTAGTACCCAGTGTAAGAAATTATTGCTTGTTTTTGTGTTTTCATATATTCTACAATGTGATGTTCAATTTTTGTCATTAAACCAGAGAACAGTTTTTTTTTAATAACTACTCGAGATTCGTGTGGCAGTCACGTTTTCTTGACGAAATGAAAAGTTATCGTTGAACATAATTCATGCGATACAATTTCCCGCCAAATTGACAACATTGCTGAGGTGTTGAAAATTGATACTGGGGAAAGTTAAGAGTCGCGGTTACATTTGTTGAGAATCAGAATTTGTCGTATAAACTTACTTTTTATGTCGTGCTTCGCGATCTGGTTCTTCTTTCTATCTGCTTCACTGACTCGGCTCGATTTCACTAGGCCGTATATGATAGAATCGTAATAATCGATCTTCTTTTTCTGTTTGACGATATTGTTACGATCGGAACCGAAAGAAAAATCGAAGTGACGAAGAAACGAAAAAAAAAAAGAGAAAAAGGGAGAAAAAGGTGAAAACTAGAATAATCGAGTTTCGTATGATATGTATATACACTTCCAAATATTCGATGCCTTCACAAAATGGGGAAAAATTTCGATTGTTATTTGATGTTTTTTTTTTCTTTTGTTCGTCAAGAAAGAAACTTGCGCGTGGGGAACACTTCACCGGCACTTTATTTTTGGTTTTTCGAATAAAATTTGTATGTATTTTGAAAATCGGTAACTAACGCCCGATATGGAAAATTATTATACGGTTGGTTTTTTTTATACTCGTTTTCTATATCCGGCAAAGAAAAAGTAAAATATATTAAGAAAAAATTTTTTTCCCGTTCTCTCTGCTCTCAACCGATTTATAAACTTTATCTCTCGAAAGTTTCCAATTAAATAGCGATTATTTGGATGCTGGATGGAGATGTGCTTCTTGTGGAAGTGTAGCCAACAATGCCTCGCTGGTGCCCGCTGCTTGGAATATGGCTGAGTCGTCGGCCAATCGGGGCTCGCGACAACCCCCACTCTTTCGAGCGTTGGTTTATTATTGTTGGCGATTGTTACTTCTTTTTCTGCCTTTTTCTCTTTTACCCTATTTCTCTATTTCTGTGGTCCTTCTTCTTTGATTATATTCATTTTTCGCCTCTCATTTTCTTTCGAATCGGTAATTAATAGGCTCGACTAACTTGCCTCCAACACGTTAGGACAACGATACTGTACCATCGGCTTATACTGCTGGATATGTTATCGTTTTATTAGTAGATATATAGGTACAGTAGTATTTTACCACCTAATTTCTCCTCCTATTTCTTCAAACCATCGAAAGGTTCGAATTTCTTCCCCGGGGATTTCCGAATGAAAATTATTTCTCCGTATACCTACACTCCCAAACCTACCAATCATTGATGGTCAAATTGAATTTTTCAATAATTCATTACTCTCGATCCATTTCCATAATTATTTTATAGTTGATTTTTCAGTCGCGATCGCAATTCTATTACTCGCTTGTTTATCTTTCGTGGATTCTGTTTGTGATTCTGATTTCGTGACGTATCTGTCCAAGAATTCGAATCGCTAATTTCCTGAACAATTAATTCCCGAAGATTGATGAAAAATTGTTCGCGAGATACAAAAGTGCAAACTGCACTTCGTGTTGCGTCATCGTTTTCCAGATTCCGTAACACCGTTCACGTTGGTCTCAAGTCGAGATTAACGAACAAGAAGGAAGAAAAAGAAACCCCCCTCTTCCCTCCCTCCACCCTCATCGAAAAATTCCCCCGCACGCTTTTGAATGCAGTTTATCCCTACCCAACAAGTTTTCTTGACTTTCCCCATACCTATACACTGATAATCGATGCCGTTCCAATTCTTCTCTTTTGACTACCTTCAGACTTGCATGACGCAAATCTCTCAGGTAGGATCGTCATTCTCTCGGTTATACTTGAAAGGTGGATTGTTCTTATTTTTATTTGCATTTTTTTTCTCTGGTTTTTTTTTTTTTTTCTTTTTTTTTTGCAAGCGACTGCATACACGTGTTGGCCTGGCCGTTCGTTTACCGGAGAGAAAGTTCAAATTCTTTATAAGTTTACTCGTATGTAACATATATATATATATAGCTAAATAACGTTGTTGGTATAATTCCGTTACTTCCAAGGTGTTCATTAAAAATCGAACGATAAAGATCTCTCGGTGAGAAGTAGAAAAAAGGATGGAGAAAAAAAAACAAAAAACACAAAAAAAAAAACAAAAGAAAAAAGAAAATTGGTCCCGCATCTACGTACATAGTAAACACGATTTTTATTACGTCATTAATATCATTCTATTATAGCATACATATATGATCGATACGAAAAACGAACAACAGAAGAAAAATTCTCGAAAAAATATGTATATACCGCGGCTGCGTTTATATTCGTCTATTTTTGTACAGAATTTCGGACCGACGTGGAACTTTGAAGAGAATAATTTGGCAATCGCATATCACGCACTTCTCCCAATTGAATCGAATACCGAAAATTTTGGGAGGAATTACTCGGAATTATTGACGAACAAGCTAGTTCAGAGCAGTTAGGCGAAGGTGGATCTCTATCGGCTGCGAATCTCGTTACGCGTAAAAACCTAGGAATGAGACTATAAAAGCGTGTTCCATTCGCTACGTGGAACGCCGCCGCGCGCCATCGCTCTGTAAAGAGGTAGAGTAAACGTTTACCCAATCTCAGTTAATATACTACCGTACGTTTCTCGCTAGATTTGCAAAATTTGAATCATAGGTACATACTTCGTTGATAATCTGTAACATTGAGAATTACCGCGTTTCTCGTAATACCTATACTTCATTTGTTTTATACCTACGATAATTGCTCATAGCGCGACGTCGTTCGCTCGTATATCTATTTTTTTGTAACGCACGCACGATTTTTGCGTTTTTTTTAGACCTGTTGAGCGGCCCTAAAGTGACCTTCTTCTCACCGGCTTGAAAAAAGAGGGCAATATTAAATTCATTATTGCCCGTAATTTGTAAAGTTAGCAAAAACGACCGTATATGTATATATATATATATATATATATATTTATTTATTCTTATCATATTTACTTGTTCCTGTTACCTACTCCCTTACTTTTTCCTTTTGAAAAAATACAATCTAATGGTAACCATGAGGTGCCGTGTCAAAATGAGGTCACCTTAGTGCCGCTCATTGGCACAAAAGACGCAGAAATCAGTACATGCGTTACAAAAAATATGGTGTCCACCAAGGGCTAAGATGGGCTTTTTGACCGCGTGTGGTTGCAGTACTCGTCTCTGGCTCGCAGGCGCACTCGCCTCCCGACTCGTACTGCAAACTCCACACTCGGTCTAAAAAAGCCCACTTTATACGCCCTAGGTGCACAATATAGGTACTATTATGACAAACGGTAACATATATCCGTACCTATGTTCCGATCATACAATAAGGCGACTTCGATTCCTTCGTACGATGAGTAAGAAGACTGAACAAACAGAAGAAAGTATACGATATAAGCACAGATATGTAAATTATATGACGGAAAATGTTTCGAGTATACGAAGAATTTTCCTTCCGATTCAAAATTCGCTTTATCCATGACTCAAAGATCTGTGGTACGTTTCATTTCGCATGAGAGGAAAAGAAGTTTGATTTCAATTCAGACCCAACGTATATTCTGCGGAAGTGTGTTTAATCTATCTGGCATAAACGTAAAGTCCCAATTAATGGCCGCGTCACGCTGGAAAACGTGTTTCGTGTTAATCCGATAACGTATGATCTTATTCCAAATACCGTTGAAATTGACGGGTTTCATCTACATTTGTCTTAATGTTGAATATTTTTCGAAAACGTTAGTGTTTCGTTGAAATCTGCCTTCGCTGGCGATAGTGATACCTCTACACGTATACAGTAGGTACGTGTATAACGATATGCCAGTTTGCCTTCACTCGCTCTATTTAATCACTTGCAAACACGAACGTCATAGGTTAGAGCAAAAACTTTATACATATATACGTCGCTCTACCTACTTGTTACAAGAGATGCTGATGCTTGGAAAATGCTACGTGCCATGCCGCAGATAGTTATTTCTCATTTTGTTTTTTGGCTTTACTTTGCTTTTGTTTTTGTTCTTCTTTTTTTTTGTTCCTCTTTTCTCATAAATCTCATGATCGATTTCGAAGGAAACGTTTGACGTCAACGTTCAAACTTTATAACCTAGCTTTAAGCCGCTCGAATCTAGTTCCTCAAATGAAGGGAGCAGGAGGCAGAGATGGAGGAAGAGATGGCCGGAGGAGGAGGAGGATGCGATGGGTTACGCTCAAGTTGTATACGATTCGACGTATGTATATATGTGTATGTATATATAGCTGCGTGAAATTCATCTTTCCCATGCGTCAGAGCCAAACCAGCAGGAACAGCAGCAGCAGCAGCAGCAGCCGGTGGTCCATCCGTTGACTGGAAAGGATGTTAAGCTTGAAGGTCCGCAGGAAAGACATGGGGATGGGTTCTCATCGACTGGTTTTCTGCTACAAGCTCATGCTATGCGGTTGAGATCGCGGCGGGTAGAAACGACGGAGTCACGCGACCTGGAGGTCTCTGGGGGTTTTCTTTTCTGCTTTTTTTTTTTTTCTCTCCCCAGTTTGCTTTCCTCTTTTTTTCCGCGGGATTGATAGTCCCAGGACCAGCCGCTAAGAGCAACGGTAAAAATTTGATCGCGCGCCAACAATCCCGAATTCGGGCACTTTAACAAATCGCTTCCGGTACGAAAGAACTATTATTCGGTCGCAGCTATCTTATCTCATCGCAGTTTTCTTGTCATCGCTCTTTGAACAGACCGTCAGGTTCTGTTTGATTCGATCAAAATAAATGCTGTATTGCTTCTGTTTCTTTCCTTCGTTTTTTACTTTCCGCGGAGTTATGAATAGCCTAATCATTCCTTCGGCAAGATCCGCGAAGATCGCGAACGCAACAACAGATCGAAATTTCTCGACGAATAAGGCGCGCGAACTTGATTTAAAATAAAGAAAATTGATAATAGCTGATTGTGAGAGCCGTGTGTACAGTAGGCGCACACTCGTACGTGTGTAACCGACCACGCAGATACGGTACGGCTCTGTTTGTACTTCAGTTTAAAATTAGAATTAGCTAAAGCGATGCTGCGATAGTCAATGAAATATCATATCAACGTTCCTCCAAGAAGCCCAGCTAAAGTCGAGAAGGAGGCGCCTTTCTATCAGAGATGTATATACATATATATCTTACTAGTATAGGGATATGTCGTAGACGTAGTAGGTATATTATGTCATATTCACATCTTATATGCAGCTTACGTTAGCCTTCTTCTTTTCTCGTGGATTCATTCAGTCCTCTGCCAAGCGTGTAACTTTGCTCATTGATAAGCAGGTGGACAGTGAATGGTCCCGGAATGAATGTCGCGGCTAATCTTCATGCAATCATTCCAAACTTCGCGCTCTTATCTACTCTCGTGCCCGATAAGATGTCGCAATTTCATTCCGTTGGGTCTACACTATCGTCATTCCCGTTCATATTTTTTCCCGGCTCGCCGTTAGTCACCGAATAGTGAGAAATTTGTGATTCGTAAAAATTTCAGTGTTCACCTACATCTTTCTCATGACGCAATTATCGATGATCTCATACGTGCGATGTTATGAAACGCGATCTGATCGAATTGCCAACGTCATATTCCTTCGTTTTGTTATCTTTTCCGTTCCTTTTTCGTTTATTTGAAGGATCGTCATCCATGTACAATCCCCAGATAATGTAATCAGTCGGTTTTACAGAATCGGACGGACTCTCCGCAGTTTTTTCTTTTCGTCAATCACGTAACAGACGAGAAACGATCAATTCCGCCGACATTACCGCAGGTATTTATACGTATTGAGCATTCAAGTAGCTTCGTACGTAATTGTTTAACTAGAACGATGACTCAAATAATTAGTAACAAAGATGTATCTACTGCAACGATTAAGTTCTGATTCTCAATTATCTCCACAGAGTTGTAGATTGGTTCGCGAATCACATTCATTATTAATAATAGCTATTGTTGCATAGCAAAGGTTTGATCAGTTTGTAATTAAACGATCGTCGATTCAGCGATGACCGTTTTGTTTGGAATCGTTAAACGCCGTAATTCATCACTAACTGAAGTCAGCCTTGCAAATTTTCTAGACAATTCTGTTCACCTCAGTTATACACATGCCTACAGTTGAGTACCTGATATTGCAGACTTGAGATTGGAGTTATACAGTCGATCGGATAATTGGAATGTTTTGCTACGATGGAAAATCATCGAAAGAAAAATTGCCATCTGAGCGAAGGAACAAAAATTATACCTATATATAGTATAATAACTACGCACTGTCGATGACGATAACGAAGTTGGAAAGTTGTCGCAGTATTCGTATTCGAAGCAGGGTCGTAAATTTGGTCAATCTGTATTAATAATGAGTTCAAACGGAGTGGAACGAGTTTTGAAATTACAAGTCAAATCGGCTGTATATGAGGACTCTAAAAATAGGAGGATTATCCAATTAGAGAACCTGTTACCTGCCAAATTGCTCAAGAAATTATACTACCAAATATATTTTAAAGTATTATCCGATCGCGTGATTTTTGAGGAACCTTTGAAACTCGCTGCATCACAGCAACACCGCGGTCTTCTGAGGCTGCCTAATCGACTATTTTGCAATTAGTCTGGCTGGCTGTAATGAGTACCGGTATTGCAAGAAACTCCGTGCGAAATTCGGAATCTTCGGGAATAACGAGAGCCGACAATCGAATCCCGATGATCATGCAAAGATGAGAAAATAAAGATACGAATAAATGAAAACGGTGCTACGGTCGTGTACTGTAATTTAAACTACATGTAGTATCGAATCGCGTCCACAGTGCCGAAAACGGGCAAAGTTACCTAAGTCGAATGAGCGACGGTGACAGTGAAACGAGAGAATTCAGCATTTGCGAGTAAATAATATGTATAGACTGAGAAGATCAACGAATTCGTAACGCCGACCGTTTTGAGATTTTCTATAAAACTGGATGCTCGAAAATATTCCGTAAACAGTTTCTTCGATTCATATTACTTCCGTGTTCGTCATTCGATTCTCTATTTTTTACAACGCGACAAAGTCGTCGCTCATTTTTATGAAAACTATATATATTCCGCTCTCATTCCTCTCCGTTGAACCATAATCGGTTATCCTTCTACCGTATCAACCTGCTCTCGCTACAATTAGTAGTTGAATGGAAAACCACTTTGCTGGTTGTGGGTGACGTATGCATGTAATGTACGCTGCAGGATAGAATGAATGAGTACACATGTATTACGCGTGTAACGCGCTCCATATATGCGTATTTTTCCTATCCAGGTACATAATATTCCATGCTGAGTCACGAACGTAATGTGTCCAGTTTGAAATTCTACGATATCAATATATCTGCAGCATATACCTACCTGTGTCCATATATTCGCGGGGGAATACGCTGCGGTGCTTAAATCGTAAAGGAATTCCGTATGAATCGCGGAAGCCCTCTCATTTGTCCGCGTATGCCAAAGATCTCGACTCGCTAATATAACCACAAGTCGAAAAATACAAAGAATTGTGAACACCTCTCTCGGTCAGTCCCTGAGAGTTCTTGGTCTTGGTTATTGTACCTACGTTATTGGCGCATACATGTATATAAATATGTATATAGGTACATACACATTACGTATAAAAGTTTCCGTATACGCGGGAATGCCATCGCGGTTGAAAAGAGATAATCGTTAATTAATAATATCTCCGCTTATTTCTCGGTATAAATTATTCCTATTTAAAAGTGGCGCCTCGTCTCGAAATAGAACCCGCTTACTCACCGCTGACTAGAGCATATATAAGTATACACGTAGGTATCCTCCGCTACCGCCTCTGCAAAGGTGTACGATCATTCGTCATCGTAACAATAATGCGAGTAACTATGCTATTTTCATTATCTCACCGATACCGGATATTCTACCGACGTAGTTCTCTTCAATTCTTGCGGCGCGGTGGTAAGGTCTTTGGGGTGGAAAGAGAAAAAACAAAAAATAGAAAAAAATAGACGCAGAGATACGGATGATTGAAAAATGTGATAAGATCTCGCTGGAAGTTGATCGATTTCCAAATTTCTCTCGCAAATGAATAACCATGTTGTACGGAGTGTCCATTACCGGAAAAAAAGTGTGTCAGGTCCCGCGATAAGATAAGACCACAGAAATAGTTTCACCGAAATTTCAGCTAATGTCGTATTTGAACTGATTCGTGAAAATTCTTTCATTTGTCATTCGGCCTCTATACTGCGACCCGGAATCGAACGATGAATCGTGATTAATAGTTTCGGAATCTCTTTGAGATTTGGTTCCCCGTTGACTTGAGCTTCTCGGAAAGTATCCTTCGGAAGAGGATCGAGGCTCTTATAATCCTTACACATGATGAAATTTTCAATTCGATAATCCTTTTTCGGTCGTTTTTGTGCCGGTTTCATCCTCCTCTGTCATCGGGATTGAGATATTCAAAGTAAAAACAAAAAAAAAAAAAAAAATTCGGAGCGGTTATTCGTTTCGATCTTCAATTCCTAAAATGATTCGGCTCAATATTTGTCTCTCTTTCTCGATCGTGGAAACGGAGATTAGAACAGGCGGTGAATGAATCGAGAAATTCGTAATGACTCGAATCAAGTATATATATAACGCGAACGTACCTACATACCAGGTATATATTCTATAAATACCAATAACGTAAGGGGTGGGGGGATCAAATGAATAAATAAATTATAACGAACGCCGCGAACGGGAAACGTTTTATATCTATAACCAAAAGCTGCTGAAGTTCATCCTGAAATTAGTTTTTCCCTGTTAAAGTCTTCGCCTACCTCGAACGTCCCTAATATGAGTGCAGAGTAGAGGATTACGATTCGTCTATAGCCTAGCAACTAACGACCTTGGCTTCACTCTGACACCGGCCAATTTTTACGCAACATACCTTGTACACGCCGATAGACACATGAGAAACAATTCACGTATCTACAGGGTGTTGCAAAAGTATGAGAAAACGGAAAAATTTCAAATGAGAACATTCATTTATATCGGATCGGATGTTGCAGTGACGCGAATGAATAACCGATTGACAAATTATGCAAAAAAAGAGGAAAATTCGTTCGATTCGTCGTACCAATCGGCGACGGTGGTACCCATATGTACTTGGATACAGGAGAACATGAAGCGCAACAAAAAAAAAAAGAAAAAAGAAAAAAACAGAAAAGGAAGAAAGAAGAAAACTCGCCGAAAATATAAATCGATGAAATCATTGAGGAATTTCGTAAGAGGAAAATCTCAACGAGGAATGATTACGATATTCACGTGCCGGTGAGAGCGTCGTACGAAAATCAGCCCGTAGGTACATACATACATACCTATACTCACGCGTGCGTACGTACGTAGGTACCGGTACCGACGTATGCGTACGTGGATATCGGATGCATCGTGGAACTCGTAGAGATATAATGCGGCTCAAGTCCCAATTAAATTTGATCATTGTATTGGTACGGCGCGTTGCTTAAATGACTCATCAAAGTTCCCACAGGGGTATTTTATTTGACACCAGTGCAGAGCCTTTCGATGTCACAGCTAGGTACACCCCCACATAGTAGTACGATAAGTAGGTACGTTTATAAACTACTCTATGATATCCTCGTATAGGTCGATATATGTACGCAGATATTATACTCGTATACAACCGAGAGAGGAGGATATCATTGGCTTGTGCAGTGTAACGCGTGTATATGTACTGATAGATACATTGCATACACACGCCGCCGTATACATACATACACATATATCGTACCTTCAAACTTATGTAGGTATACCGTGATTATAACTGTGGATTTATATCGGCGTGGTGTTTGTATGAAATGCTTTTACGCCCGCTATCGTTACATTCGTGTTTGTAAACTGCGATCTCGCAGGCACTTGCAGCATTTTTATTATCGTGTGCGGTACGCGTACAAAACCGATTTGGAATCGATTCGATCGCAAATTCCACCGATCGCACAAATATACAGTTATCACGTTTATTCTCTCGGTATCGAAGAAATGTGTACATATATATTTTGGCCAAGTTTTTTTTTAAATTTTTTGTTTACGAAAACTCTCTCACTCGGACTTCCGATTTCTCTGATCGGTTTGAAACGCGTAACGATAATTTGTTCTTTCTGTACTCTTTCTCGTGCAAACTTCAGCAGTAGGTATGAAATAACGCATGATTCTCACCTCGTTGACAAGATGCGGATGAGCTCTTGGCTTCATTTCATTAGAATATGAAAACTATGAATGAACGATTTCTTTCGGCGGGGGGCGGGGGGAGCGAGCGAGATACACGAGAGATTCGAAACACACTATTAACAAAATGCACCGGTAGATATTCCGTGAGACAAAATTATTGATCGATCGCACAGCACTTATTGAGTTTACACTAATTTTGTCGAATATTCACCCTCCTTGGACACCCGTTCAACCGTTTTCACTCTCAAAACTAACGTAGCAAATCATGAATTTTGGTCTGGTTTTCACAATCACCCTGTAGAATCGCTCCATCGTATTTTGTCAATGAGTATTATTCCACCATGTTCACCACCAGCCACTCACACTACTCGCATGATTTTTTACAATACTGCAGTAATATATTCACCGGTAACTTCCAGTTCAAATTTATTACATATATATGTAGGTATACATATATATATATATATATATCTATAACAGTTTATCAAAAATTAGTCTACTGATGAGTCCCGACGAATCTAATGCACTCTTTCTCGTCCAGAATTCGATGATACAATTTTATTATGGGTATTTTTCTTCCGTTTGTAGTTCTCTATTCTTTTTTTGCACCAATCGCTACAGGCATGATACTCTCGTTAGTTCACGGAATGCAATTTTCTCTATTTCGTGCTTTGCCAGAATTGCCTAATTCTATCTTTTCACATCGGATTAAAATCTTATTTGCTTTTTCAATATTTTATCACATAAGAATAGAACTGGATCAATCCCTCCCTGCATATACGTGTATAGTTGGACACAGTATGAAGAACTTTGGTATTAGGGACTGTACACACTGGTAGGTACTCTGATGGTTTAATGTCTGTATCCGTACCAGTCGTCGGCGTTCAATTTACGTAGCCAATTTTCTCACGCCTTTATTTCCGACTGTTCAATACGTATTATTCAATTAAAGTCAATCAAAGTAATTTGAAATTGTTCACGATACGTTTCTGATTGACGAAAAAAAAAAATCGGTATTACCGTTTCCAATAAATTTTTCAGAGCCGTTCAGTTTCCCTTCTTTCCCGAAGGAGAATGTATCCATTACTTTTCGAAATAATCCTCGATTATATACAATTCACGGTATAACTCTCAGTCCACAATACATCCGCTCGTTGAAACAGTTTCCATTTTTCTCCATATCATCCTCGAACTCGAGCCATTATTATGATAATCGGAATCTCGCATAAAGTTTGAAATCAAAAAATAAAATGCCTCAAAGCTTTCTCCACAAAATTCCGGTTTTCATTCAAAATTCCAATGAGATCGGGGTGTCGCCGTTTTCGGGAGGTATAAGATGATGAACATCGATTTGGCAAGCCGCGAGGAACTCGCCTTTCTTCGCTCCGTTTCTTCAAATCAACACAATCGGTCGCACTGAAAATATTCGCCGGGAAGTCATTTGTTTTTGTTTTTTTTTTCTCTTTTTTTTTTTGTTGTTTCAGATACACGGATGTTTTCCGCCAATACAATCCGATCCGTGACTCGCGCGCGATAATCACGTCTCGTTAATTAACTGTGTCTAGAAGTAAACGTGCAATAGTATCCGCCAGCAGCGGCAGCGGTAGTAGCGATAGTATCAGTCGCAGCAATAGTAGTAGTAGTAACAATGAAAATCTCTCTCTCCATATATATATCTATATATATATATATATATATATATATACACACATGTAAAAATGTTGAACAAAAATCAGCTGTCTCTTTTGGATGCGTGAGGCAACCGACGTTGCTGAACTGAAGTGATGCTACCGACAGCCTAGACCCTAACCGCATACATGCGGTACATACGTACATACACACATCAGTATAGGCTACGTATATAATGGGCTAACATAAGAGTGGCCCTAACAGCTATAACTGAAGCCAGCTATATACCTACACCTACACTACATCTCACATCGCGTATTGTACATTCATTCTACATTCTACATACTATACATACGTTGCTGCACATCATTAAACACGACATTTACGAACCTCTTGCATGTACCTAATGTGCGATCGCTGCGAGAATTGCGCGCGCGAGCTGCTGCTAAGTTTCGTGTAGGAGGCTGCAGTTGTTGTCGCGGGTGCGACTTGTTTGTTCAATAATTTTCTGCTCCGTAGTCGATCACAAAAATCGTTCGACGAAGCGAGCGAGAAAAAAAGCGAAAAAAAAACAAAAAAAAAAGGCAAGACGAAACAGTTTCGGAGGGGTTTTTTCACGATCGAAAAACGAAACTAGCATGAGATTTTTCTTGTCTTTTTTTTTCAGTGACGATGCGAACCTTCGGCTCGCGCTGATACGCGATTGTTGAACAAGATGAAACAGATATTCACGGTTCGATTTCGGATTAGATCCGCCCGGTTTTCTTCTCCCCGGCAGTGATCGGAGTATGAATTACGTCGTGAGCTCAGTTGCTCAGCAAAAAGTTAAACTGGTATGAGGGAAACTTTTTGGCGAGATTGCACCAGCACCAGCACCAGCACCCGCACCAGCGAAATGCCAAACAAGGCCGAGCGAAATCGAGCGACAAAAATTGCGATTGAATGTTGGTCAAGCTTGTTTCACGGTTAAGTTTATACCTCCTACCTTCTGCCTACCTACCTACTCGAGGGGCAAAACGGAGTCGTTATTCGCTTTATGTTTATCGATTGTGGTTCTATTAATAGCTAATTCTTACTTGCCAGTTGTTACTTATTCGCTTTGCACAGGTATAAGGTAGGTGGGCAGGTACATACTGTGTAAGAAACGTGACTGTAACGATGACCGTTGTTGCGCCGAGGTCGCATCCCGACGCGTTTTGGCCTTCTTCATCTTTATACCAACTTCTGGGACTCGTGAACAGTGACTACGAACACTTGTTCTTTCAAGAGGTAAAATTTATACTCGCGACCTTGCATCACGTTCTTCCTACCAAATGACAAAGTACACCGGGCATGTGATTTCAGTCGTTGGCAGTTAATTAACGAAAGCCCCAAGACTTCACCGATCAAGCCGTCTTCTTCTCATCCTGATCTGTGATATTTTGCATATACCGGGTGATCCAGATCGAGCGGGACACATTTTGTGGACGGAAAAATTCTGATACGGAAAGTCCTTTACCAGAAATTCCTACGTCCGATGGTTTGCGAGTTACAGAATATTCAAGTCGACCAATCACACTGCTCATATATCCCGAGTGTGCAAAGACTGTGTTCACTCACGCATCCAAACCTGCCGTGTCGCGCTCACGAACAAGCTCTGCGATAGGTCAATCCAGATTTGATGCAGCTTGAAAACCATAGATCACAGGAATTTTCGGCACAGGACTTTTCGTCTCAGAATTTCTCGAAGTCCCGTTCAACCTGAATCAATTTCTACAATCGTTCTGATTGAATTGACCAAATCTCGGGAATCTGGAATTTGCAAAATGAATCCTGAATCATGAATCCGGCAGGGTCAACCCACGAGGCCCGATCCCACGAGACACTGCGCGTAACCTTATGCAGGCTCCGATAATTTTTCATATCGTTTATTATTGGTGGTAGCAGCGTGAGTGAAAAATTGGATTATTAATATCGCTGTATGTATGTACCTCGGTATGTACATACCTCTCTGCGCAGGTTTATATTTAGCTTATTTGCCACGTTTAACCGATTGTAAAAATGGCACTTTATTACCGAGAGAAATATCGGAAGTACTTCCGCCTTGATTCCTCCCGTCGTCCTCTACCTACACGTTTCCTTCAATACAGTTTATACTTCCTTCTTTCTTATTTCTCATATAATTCGTAATTATAGCATTAAAAAGCGGTTTGCCATTGAGGCGGCAATAAAGTCTTGTCTACTCTTTCTCTCTCGGGATCTTTCGATGGAGGTCCCCACGGTTTAGTAATTATTGCACGTTTCAACTTCCGGTTGAGAATTGAATGCGGAGACTGAAAAAATTGGAAAAATTTTACACGGAAGTGAAATAATGTGGAAAATTGTTAAATTTTAATTGCGAGACCGAAGCAGAGATTGCTGAAATAAATTGAACATTATATATTGAAAAATGTATTGCTGTTGTAATACACTTCGCGTTACGATCTTTCAACTTATGCATACGAGTCTTCGGCATTGACGGATCTCATTATACTTCTTACTTATAAATTTACACGGATTATCTCTTTAGCACTATATGTTATAATCAAAGTTTGTAAAAAATGTTCATCAATTGGAAAAATGTGGATGATTTGCATGAATTGATCATTCGCAGTCTGGATTCGATGAAAAAGGTGGTTATCCGAAAACCGATATCTTCCGAAATATTATAAGCGTGAAAGTGAATCAATCGTGTTACATCTGTATAGTCATCGACTTCCCTGATCCGCGAGTTCAAAGGACATTCAGTTTCCAATGGAAAACAAGTTAATTAGTATAAAAGCGTTGAGAAATATCTTTCTCCGACATGGAGAGTTATATTTGTAAAACTGGTTTCTTCCTGAACCTTCGAGGTGAATACCAATGGGGGGCAATGCCACCCACCGCAAAACGATTCTCATCTTTGATACGCATTCGTACCTACACGTGTATAATATTTTTGCAAAGAAAAGAACAGCGCAAAAGAATATTTGCAATAACACAAACACGTATAAACACCTAAATTCTAACCTCAAGACGACTCTCTGCGAAGTATAATAACTACAACAGAGAAAAAGGTATTCAATGAATCCACAAAGTGTTCATATTCCCGCATGAACAGCAATATCGGATGGACTTCATCCTCAATTGCATGACTGGCTATTACCGATTTGGATTACCGATTCCTCGCCGCCGCGTCGAGCTAGGAAATTCACCGATCATTGAGACCACCGCCGCCGCCGCTTCTAAATATAAGAATTCAATCTGATATTCTATCTTGAAATTCGTAGTCGCTCGATCCGCTTTGCAATTTATGTATTGTTCTTATACTTATGACCGTAAATCTATCGACGATATTGGAAGCATGGGTACCTACATATATTCCTATGTACATTTATACATACAAAGATAAGATCTGTTGTATTATAGATATTGGAAAAGATTGATGTAAATCGTAACACTCGGCTTGGTGGGAAGAAATGGATCCCTTGAATAATAACGTGCCTTTAGGTATCAATGTGTGTGTATATATATATATATATATATATATATGACTACGTGAGAGAGTTTACTCTGGGATAATCGAATGTGGGTCAAACGAGCAAAGACAAGACTTACAATGAAATATGTGTTATCTGTGCTATTCTAGTGCAGCCTTTAAGGATCATGTACTCGGAATGAATTGTTTGCTTTATTTTATACTTAATGTTATGGGAAGTCGGGATTCTAATATATTGCACCGACAAGTTTTTCACGATAAGAATACCGATAAATTTGATACAGGTATTATATTCCAGTTCTATATCTGTATTATGATGTTATATTATTACTATTATCATTATTATTCCCATATGAACGCGCGATGCATGATATGTATAGCAGGCATATATATATAGGACATACCAGTATTTCACTAACTCATTGCGAGCTTGCCAGAGAGAGATGGCGAGAGAGCCAGTCAGTAATGCACGTATTCAGTCGCGTGATCCTTGTTTTACTTGCAACTGTGAACAACACGCATGCGTATACCTATACGTGTGAGCGTGGAATCGCTGCTTACAGAAAAGATAAATCTATTTCATTCATATAACGTTCCCGCGTGGTACTTCCAAGAATATGAACGGATGTATTTCGAGAATGTCCTCTTGGCGATAAGGAATCAAAATATTATACGAAGAGTGACGTATGTATGTACATACTGCAGTCCAACGTACATACGTATACGTCGCGCACACGATCATTTTACTCTCACGTATCCGTAGCGTACAGCACTGTGTTGGTGTTGTACGTATATGTGAGAATAAAACGAATGAGCCACGTATGGGACCGGAAGTACCGAAATCGTATGTATACATATTGCATTATTGTATGCAGATACATACGTGATATGGCAATACTTGAGGTAGGTATGCCAGTGATCATGCAACTTGTGCCAATTCATGTCCGTTGTTTGATCGAGCGATTCTGATAGACTCATGTATTCGCGTTCATTTGTCAGATCAAAAACCCCGTCAGCTGTGTGACCTAGGCGAAATAAGATAATAGGAAAAAAAAGGGAACTTGAATATATCTGAGACCTTGCGTGAAGTTACCGGTTCTACAAGTGTCACAATGATCTAGCTCCATGGCGGAGGATATTTGAATTCAATTCAATCTTGAGCACAATCAATACAATTTTATAGAAACGTTCAAGTACGAGAAATTGGGTGAATTTCTTTTGTTTCAAAGATCCGGGAACGACGTCGAATTTGAAAATAATTGCTCGCGTAGTCGACTTGCGCAATTTACGTGCATGGCTTCCAATTTTGAAATTCTATGTTCTTGAAATTTTCTACAAACTGCAACGCGAGTAGAAGATCGTAAATGAGCTCAACGCACTACATACATTCGTATATATATACAGTATACGTGAATGTTACGTGTTAGATTATCATTGTGATGTGCGATAAGGATCGCGTTGCTCATTGCAATCAAAGAATTGGATCTATTCGAAAGTCTTTTTTTCCGGTTCCAAGTCATCCGGATGTTTTCTGTTCTGTTCTAAGTATCGCGTTCCGCATACGTGTTATAATCATCGTTAATTTTGAAGGCCTTGGAATCCGTTGATCTCTGCATACTTAGGTATGTAAAATAAACGTCACGTATTCTCCGTTTGAAGCTCAATATATAACGCCGAGGTATGACTCAATATGTGAATATGACGCACCAATTTACGTTCCGCGAAATTTTTTAAATATTATCTTTGGAACGGGAACAAGCATATTCTTCGGCAAATTTCTTCCCTCTGTCTATCCGAATATCTAGTTTATTTGCATTCGTTTATGTTCATCGAACCGGAGGATATGGAATGGAAACGTTATACTTGACGAAGTCGATGATTTTGAGTTTAGGGTGCCATTCTTTGAGTAGGCATAGTTCTTCGAAGGGAATCGTCACGCATGGAGCAATTTCGGACATTCGACGTGGACGCGATTTTCCATGTACAGAAAGAAGAGTAAATTTGCGCTCTAATGCATGAAACAAAAGTGATGTCTAAACTTCGTGACGGTTGATAGCAGGAGTTCTATTTCTGACTTATGTCCCGCAGAGTGCAAACACCTCGTTGAAAGAGTCACGACACTCGGGTGTTTGGCGGATAAGCCATGCCGTAAGTAAGTGAGAAGGGAGGTCGAGGTGGAGTTATGTGACGTGATGTGATGCGGTGGATGTTTAGTTTATGCCGGTTTATACAAAAGAAGAAGGAAGAGAATTCATAAGAATGCTTAGCGCTGTTGTAAGAATTGAATCGCACACCGGACATATTCGGCATTCTTCTCTCATCGAATGCACGCACACACATGTAAGCCTGAAAATTTCAGTGTGTCGGTATCGCGACGCGGTGTAACGCGTCGCCTTATGTCGTCAGCCTTAAAGTCATAGGGATATTTTTCACTGGATGCCACCTGCGCCGAGAATATATATATATACACGCATATAAACATATATGTATGTATACATACATACAATCTAAAAGCATACGCGTGTAAGAGAGAGGCTCCTTTCTGATTGGCTGTTGGCGGGTGGCGCGAGTTCTACTTTACTCCCATATGAACCACCAAAGGTCTGGTCTCCCCACCGTATAGATACGTGCGGTACGAGCGTGTGTAGGTATATGGCTACCTTCACCATGCATTCACCGATGGATTTTATATGCTCCATGTGTGGCAGCGCGTGGACCCGCGACGCGACGCGACGCAACGCAACGCAACGTTTGGTAACTCACAGGTGCTCAAAATAAATATACCCCCGCTGGTCTTTGTATTTATCCAACTGTCAATGATAACCACCCCCCCTCCCCCATTCGTGCAATTCGTCGTATCACGATGTGTTATCTTCCATCAATACCCTTCTCCGTGCCATAAGCTTCGCTGAACCTGCCATTATCGCGCAATAGATACCAGACAACACCTTCCGGATAGCGGAAAGATAAAAGTAGTCACAAAGACGTCTTACAGATAACCTACCGACGCGACGCGAGGTCCCAGTTCTCGTCAGCTGCAGAAATTCATTGGTCGCGAGGAGGAAGACGTCTTTTGTACATGAATCTGGATTCTGCAGCGAATTGAAACTGCGACATTGCGCGACTGTCTATAAGACCCCGTCTCGCGGGAAACTTTCAGTTGCGTGGTTCTAAAAAAAATTCCAGATAATCCTGATTCGTTGCTCTTTATTCGTGCTAGAGTTGGAAACGAAAGGAGTGACTGAAGTATCTATAGATAGCTACCCTCTTTTTTCTTCCTCTCTCCTTTTTCTTTTCATCTGTGGTTATCACGGTCGTTACTTGAGATCTCGGACTAGTCTTTCTGCGGTTGGGGACTTAAATGCAAGACACGCCAGCTGGAGTCGATCAAAAGCTGTTTACTCCGGTGCACAATCAATCAGATGGAACGAACAATGCACAGCGCGGGTCGCGCCAAGCGCGGAATATAGAATAGTAATAAATAGTTCAACGAATCTATGAATATCGGTGATATGAACATATATCAATGGGTTAACTGCGAGCCAACATTTCGCGGGGTATTGATCACATGCGACATCGATGATAATAGGACATGCGAATACCATATTTGACCGATTAATTGCATATACTGCGCATCTTCTATTCCATGCACGAATTTCCACTTCGGGCCACGAATATCTACGGAAGTGCATCATTTTTGTTCATACCTCATGAATTACGGTATAATCGCAAATCCATCAATTCCCGTATTCTTTTTCGAAAGATCGCGGGGTTTTTTCACCCCCAGGATAACCGTGACCGTGGCATAACCGCCGTACGATGTATACTCTTCCCACGAATTTTCACGAGTGATTCTAACGTTCTTACGACTATCATACGATACATTATACTCGTTCGGCCGTGAATATAATCCGACCCAAATAGAAGGAACGAAATCATATTGACCTGCAGTGTAGATACGTACTTATCAAGCGGCTGACTATATATATATGACGTATTCTTTTCTCCACGCGCAGTTGACAGCAGCTTGCGGTAATTGGCGTGCTTTGAGCAATGTTAATGAACGAAGCGCGCTAGAGAATTGCCACGTGCCTCGAGAGACTCCGGGCGTATGTTTAAACTTTGTTTTTCAAAATTATGCATATACCTATTACGTACCTACAACGATCTTACGTTGACCAGATGTTCGAATCGTTTTTTCGAATCGCTTGACCCCTTATCTCCCATCCCAGAGGTCAAGATCAAAATTCTTGAATCATTTTCACAATTAATAAAAAGCGTTTACTAATTAATTTGATAAATCTGTGTACTTTAACTCGTTATTCCGGCTACTTAAGCGGGAATAAACCAAGTTATCATGTGGTCGCAGTCACGTATGCCAGAAAGTCAGTGTCCAAGCGGGATTTCCACACCGGTGCAACGAGCAAAACGAGAAAAAAAAAAAGAAAATGAAAAAAAATGAAAAAAAGAGAGACCAAAACACAAACGAAAAACGAATCGAAGAATTGGCAATCGAACTAAAATTTTCAATTTTCGATTTTCCTTCTGCAAGTGAATTCTATCCGGTCAAATTCCTTCCACGTCTTCGAGTGAATGCTAATTCTAAGGTTCTGAGATTTCGATTTATGTTTCTCTGAGTATTGCTAATATACAAAATGAAGAAGTAATTCGTTTGTGACGTTCACCGTCGTCTTTCGATATGCTCTAACACCTTTTCACGGTTTACTTCTTCCGCAACATTTCATGCCACCAATCCGATTCTTCGAGAGAGTTTGACGAGCGGCCGAGAGCCACAGAACAAGAACGAATATGTGTGTCGCCTCGCTGAATCCGAGTGAAAGTCATCGCTCGTCAAATATCTGCGGCTCGTTGGTCTAGGGGTATGATTCTCGCTTAGGGTGCGAGAGGTCCCGGGTTCAAATCCCGGACGAGCCCATTTCTTTTGTTATTATTGTTAATATTTTTTTTTTCTCCCAATTGTCTTCAATACGTGATTCATTTTGGCTCTATCAATTATCTGACTCGGCTGGTCTAGTTTTATTCATTTTTATTTCTCTGTCGTTCTTCCTCGTAGTTTGTTCTCAACGTGAACTTCTCGACTTCGCAATGTCTTTAGATTGAATTAGCGAAGTTCGGATCATCCGACTTCTCGTTTCAACGGAATAATCACGTGAGTTGTAATTTGTGACGCGTAAATTCATAAGAACGAGAGAGAGAGAGAGAGAGAGAGAGAGAGAGAGAGAGAGAGAGAGAGAGAGAGAGAGCGGTATGTATAATAATACGCGGAGTATCGTGTATTATTGTTGCTATAGGTCCAACGAACGCGTTCTATGGATATGATATCATCTGTGAAGAAGTAGTGACAAGAAACAATTGAGATAAATTAAAGTAACAATTAACGAACCCGAGCCTGACGAGCCTGAACCGTCGGCGTTCGTCGCAGACTGTTCGACGCTACAGGCTTAAATGCCATATCAATTTTTTCATCGCTCTTCCACGTGTTCGGAGTTGAACTTCGGTGTGAAAAGTATAAAGAGAAGCAAAAAGACCAATGTATGGATGTTTAGGCGTAATATGTTGCTTTTTCCTAATTCTAGACCCACGAATAGGCTGTCCATCCAAAATCGGGGGGAAATGAGATCTATATTTTGTTTATAAACACGTTAGGCTTATCATCTGGGTCAATATTATATGAACTAGACAACTGTATAGGCTGCTCATGGAGTTTTGAGATCCGGTTTTTATCTCAATTGCAGACCGGTGCTGCGTCGTGATGTACTGCCACCAGATATACACGCGCATACTGTACACACACAGAGGTATCATTGTACGAGAGATAAAATTGAAAAGCTCTCGAAAAGTAACATCAAAGAATCGGCAAAGTCACGTGTGTTTGCCTAACGCATGAGTATATATACCTACACACAATATCCAGATCTCCTCAAGTGGTTATGATATTGGCACCAGACGTACAGACGGACATATTACTAATAGCATATTCATCGTTTAACGCAGAAGGTAGATACGCCGAATTTGCCGATTTATTTTTACGCATCCGAAGTTCGAGGGAATCGGTGTCTACCGTAGTGAAATATATATTTAGCCGGGAGATAGGTGTATAGTTTTGTTCCTGTCGTTGATTTATCGTCATCTTTTCTTTTCCTCTTTATCGCCCACTGTAGAACTGAGATTCAAATTGCAATTAGAAGGAAGTATAGGAATTAACAAAAATATATCCACCGCGGGCAATTAATACGAAAGATGACGAGACAGAACTCTCTTTTTGAACAAATATCGGAAATCCCTCGGCCACAAATTACCGGAAGATCATCGGCGATCGGTGATTTATGAGGTAACTTACTTTACAGCTGCAGTTCAATCTTTGGGATAATCCGTGCGAGGCACGTGAGATAGCTGAGAGACGAGAAAAAGGAACAAGGCCCCGCGGTTTGGAATAAATTAATGAAAATTGAAGCGAAAGGATGAATGAAAAAGGATAAAACAAAAATTTAGACCGCCGCGCCGTGCGTCTCACGGAGGGCGTCGTATAATATAAAGACAGAGAAGTGCAGCGCGGCGTAAGAAACGGACAAGTAAACAAGTCCGGTCAACTTCTGGGTGATCCAACTGGATCTGCAGGTTTCTGATTCGATTATAACGCGCTCCGATCTTATTATTATTAGTACGCATGGTCGAGATTCAAATCAATCTATAGTTTGTATGAGAATTATCAATTTCCGTCAAATACTCTTTTACAATCCGCGTTCATTGCGACGAACCTTATATCTCCCTCTTCGATTTTTCCCGTCAACTTTTTGGATCAGGATCAAATTTTCACCTCTCACGCAGGTCCGGAGTTTCTAACTATTGGCAGCCTCACGAGACATATTTCCTCCGTACATATATTTCGTACAATCGTATATTCTGATACCAATTGAATTTCAATTCGGTTTGATAAAACGTGCAGAAGAACGTCGACGTGGTCTGTGGTTAGGTATATAGATATTTTTCGATTTCCTCACCTTGACGTCGAGTCGAAGTTCAAGTTGGAGCTTGGAATCGGAAGTGGTTGATCTTCGGAGTAGAGATAGAAGCTCCGCTGCGATTCAGATAGGAGAACGTATCTTGGCGGATGGTGCACAGGGTTGTGATGAAATTGTGGAGACGTCCCCGGTCTAATATACCACGCGGCGGGTGACTACGTCCTCACGGCAACCACCCCACACGCACGAGTTTCTAATTGTGTTGGTGGCAAAAATGCGAATGTGTGTGTCGACGACTACGCACACGTATCTTCTCTACTTGGATGTCCGTCTCCCGATGAGCACCTCCACGTTTCCTCGACTCCCTACCGCGTATTTCGGCATTCGGCGGAGGCGTATACAAGTCACATGAAATGACTACACATGAAATACACGCGAAACTTCAACTCTCTAATTACGCTTGAATCACTGGACAAAGTTCTATGCAATAATATAGTTGGAAATTTTCACCACGTACATGCATCACGAGATACAAGCGTCTGCTGTTGTAAATTTCTGGTGATCTAGGCTTCTCTTCTTCCTCTTTTTCTTCTTCTTTTTCCTCTTCTTTTCGCTTACGTTCTCCCATAATTCGGCATTTTGATATGTGTCACGTGACAACAATGATAATCAGGTGGTGCTGCGATGTCATGTCAAAGAATTTACAGCGCTTTACAGGGTGAGCCTCTTTTCCACGCGTCGCAATCACCTCGCGCTGCAGCGAGATCGGAGAATTGATAGGTTGCAGATTATCTCTCGCATTGAGTCAGTTGTTAAGTCGAAATGCTTACGAAATAGTGTCTTCATGGATTCATACAGCTATATTGTGAACTGCAGCATGAAACAGTTTCCCGACGGTCTGAAGTAGACTGAATGTGATATTTGACCATGATTTAACGGTCAGTTTCAAAAGATAATTTTTCAATTTACTTCGAAGTATATATACGCTCTTATATAGGTACCCTACTCACGTACGTATATTCTTGCTATCTCAAGACGGTGAAAAATACTCATTTTACATGAACTATATACGACTAAACCAGTGGAATAATCTCGAAAAGCAAAAAGTGTTGGATGATTGATGTCTCGTTATTTTTAATGCGCAAATCTCATACCTACTCTACGTTTCGACGTCGAGTAGAAAATCCTTTTTCCTAAACAAATTCGCGCATAATATCGTAGCGTACGCTAAGTGGTATAATGATTTCCGAGTTACAGGTGTGTGTAAGAAGCATAAAAAATGCAAACGAAAAGAAGGAAAGAAAAGGAACGCAGAAGAAATACGGTCGTTTGTATAATCCTCCATCTTTATTACGCCACATTTCTTTCTTCTCGCACAATTCTCTTCATATCCCCTCTTGGCTCGGGGTTGCAGTTGTCGAAATAAAAAGTGTAATTCCGAAACGACCCGAAGTAATTTTCGTTGTATCGATCCCTTTCGCCCCCTACGCATCTTAACGACGATAACAATTTTCCTGCACACGTGCACCATTTTTTTTTTTCGTTCTCTCTGCTGCCTTCTTCATCCATCGAGCGGATTTCCACGTGGCTGAATACAATGACGATCTTTCGTAGAGGTTAGTCAGGTCGCCGTTGTGCTACCTAAGAACTACTATATAATAGATGGCACGCGTACCAATCGATCTACTGTAACCATGTACATACCTGCTGCTAGTAGTGTAATCAGTTTCATCCTGGAAGTAACAGCTCGCTAATTTCAAAACAGATTCAAACAGACCGAAATAGACTGGACTGCGAGTGTGTAGGTACACGCGGATTTACATCTATTATATTTTTATCCTATGCTAGTTTGTTACGCCGCAAAACAAACAAATTATAGGACCAAAATTTGCAACACGTGTGTGCCTAGCCGAATTAATTTCATATAGCTGCACCCGCCGCTGCGGGACGTGGCTGTGTATTGTATTTTGTACGAAATTTTGAGTCGTGCTTCGTGATAGAATTCGAATTTGACGATGCATTTTTTTTTTTCAAAAATCTTCGAGAATTATTAATTCTACGTTCGGAAGCATCGCTTTGTTCATTTTTCGCGAGATTGTGATTAGATTGATGCAGGAGGAGAAGTACCGCATGACTGTGTTATCTAACCTTGGTTCGTAATTAGTTCGTTGGAAAATCGGTGAGAAATTGTTGATCGCGGTACAGCTTTTCAATCGCCGAGATAATTATTGCGGTTTGTTTAACAGGAAAATAGATGAATCGAAGGCCACCTTAGAGGTGGAGGCTCACGTCATGAATAAATTTGCGTAATTTTTATATACCCAGAAATACGTGTATATATATATATATATATATATATATGTGTAAGCACAGCTCGCATATACTATTGCCGTTGTATCCTTTCGGTTGCTCTGTATTATAGCATAACAGCTCGTACTTTACACGTAGGTATACTGTTCAAGATAACATCTGATTGTTCCGTTTCCGTGCTAAACAATTATGACTAGACGCAAATGCGTCAGACCGCAACTTTTCGTCGATGACACTCACGATCATCAGTCATCTATAATGAAGCATACAATTGAAAAGTCTGCAGTGTCTCATTACGGAGTTCTTCGTTATGAATGAATGAGCCGGATCTATGGCGTATTCGCGGCTCCATATTTCAGGGTTCGGATAATGAAAAATATATGTATGTATAGAAATGAAAAACTACTTTTTCCCGCCCCCGCCGAAGAGGCTGGCCTTTGAACTACATCACAGGGCGAACTATCTTATGAAAAAGAGAGAGAAAAAATAACGAAGAAACAAGAGATAAAGAAGGGATGATGAGACAAAAAATAAAATATCATGAACGCGATGAAGAAGTTGATTTGATCAGAAGCTGTAAAACGATGGCCTGCCGAGTTTCTTGGCTTCTAATCATCAACGCATGAAGAAGTGTCGCCATTTACGTGATTAAAGAGATATAAGCCTGACGTCAGAAGCAATGTAGGACACGATCTATCCCCGTTCTATGAATGGGTTTTAAATAAGAAGTGGGCGATTCCGTTTGATTACAAGATCCTAGTATCTCTTAGCTCTGCAGGGGTGTTCTTTCGCCACTGCAGCACATCTCTCTCTCTTTCTCTCTCTCTCTCTCTCGCAATGCCTTATACCAGGGTAGTTTTTCATCCGTTGCATGTTTCTATCGTTGAAAAAATATTCCCGTTAGCGAAATTGTGACGAAAGTGCGGAAGCTGGAAAAGTTGCCGATTATCATTCTTCGTCTTTTATTTGATATTTTTTTTATCTAAAAGATTGTTCAATTTTCGTTACACTTTGTGGCGGCTCCGTCATGCCCACGTTCCCGAAGATTCTCCGGATCATACGAAAGCAGTGTGCTTGATTACCTACCTTGGATCGAGAAACTTGTCGAATTATCAATGCGGCTATTTCATCTACCCCTTGAAACTGCGGGGTGCGGGATATCATGTTCAAGGAAACGCTTCGGATTTTTGAGAGTAACGAAGGATTTCGTTTTATACATGTTTTATACCATGGCGAACGTGCGCTGGTCGACCGTAACGCATTTGAGCTTGATGGGCGTCGCCGGTACTGCTGAACAAGCAACAGGCAAACGGGCAACAGGTGAACGACTACTATCCGCCTGCGCATCGAATAGCTGATATAGAAACGACGACGTGTCCGCATTTGGCGAGAGCATCAGGTATAACGGTCGTTGGAAGTAAATAGTTAGGTGTATGTATGTACATGATTTTCTCATTCGTCCCACTGCCGTGAACCGACGTCGCAGTCCACAGAAGTCGATCGAGAAATGGATCTGAAAGGCCGATGTATACGCACGATACATATGCTGCGACTTACTAACGCGCGTAAGCATAAGTGCCGTCGTAAATGTAACGATAAAACGAAGAAGAGAAAAAACGAGACGTTGATCTCGACGACGACCCAGGCAGACAGCTAGGAGCCAAACATGCGTTAATAATATCTCCCTGAGGCGAGGATTCAAACCCACGTTTAGGATAGAACAGCACTCGAATCGAGACTAGCTACGAAACAACCGATTCTCTCGAAAGAAAGTAGACTCTGGAAAAATAGTTGAGAGCGGCAAGTTCAGTGCCGTTACAAAATCAGCGATCGGATTCTAAGGGAGTGGCTCTCGAAAGTACTTTTTATTACGCTGATCGTAGTTTGACACTTTTCTGAAATATAATCAGGTAGGAGTGATTACTTTTTATCTCAAGCTTCTCATATAGTTGGAAAAAGTCGGAGTAGCAGGTACCTACAAGCGGTCGTCGTTAGGGCGTAGACATCAATCCGTTCTTGTATCTCGAAATTGATGATCCTCGACGTATGTGAAATGTAGAGAAAAGTGAAATTTTAGATATTAAAACGAACACACGACTTTGCAATTGATGAAAATTTGATCGATTCGTCAATTAGTATGTGTTTTTGTCCTCATACTAATTTTAGAATGCTAGCGAATCGCTCGTAATATTTGACGATTCCCTCGTTCTTTCGAATGGATAAAATACTTGGATGGATCGAAAAGTTAGCATATTTCTTCATATTTTTATAGAGTTTGTCTTCCGAGCATGATGCACGGTCGATGAATATTGAAGTTCAGTTGTTTTTCAGTAAGAATAATTTGTGCTTTGAAATCTCTGCAGTCTACAGCCAGCTAGTCATTCGACTGTAATCCCAGGGAAAATTTCTGACATATTCCCGCGAAGTTTGACGTATTTTCGAAACATATTTTGATGAATTTTGGCACCAATGACATCATTTCGCTTCAATTTCCCTCAGAATGGATTTTCACTTCCATTCTTTTCTACTGATTTTTTCCGTTTCTCTTCACTCTCGAGGGTTGAAGAGCTGTGCTATGTTGGGTCGATTCCAGAGAATCGTGACATAAAAAGGAAATGGAATGATAATCATTGGTAAAATTTGTTTTATCGTGAAACTAATCCTTCTGATATTAGAATTGCTGCTCAATTTTCAATATATATATTCAAGCGGGCGATCCCCTGATTTCTGGCTTCCATTTTTCACGCCGTTCGAACATGTTTAAAGTATCACAATCGGTTCCTCCTTGGATCGGCCCCATTCTGTTTATTTAAGCAAAGAAGCTTTGACACTCGAAGGAGGAACCGACTAACTTCTAGAAAAACGTAACTGACGATGGAAAACGGCGTAGAAGAAGAAATAAGAGAAAAACTAGATGGAATAGAAGATGTGTTGACAGGGGAAGTAGCACGTGTCCTCTGTATTATTTCCCTGAGAGAAACGAGAGATTTTTATAACCTAGGGGACGCGGTCTTAGCTCTCAGTCTTAGGCTTAGTCTTAGTTCAGCAGCTGTAGATTTGTGCTCTCGGAAGTGCTGGCTTCCCCAGCTCCGCTTCAGATCGAACTTATTTATACACCTACTACAGACTACCACTTATTTTTATAATTCGATTTTATTCAGTTCACGGGGTCTTGGTGTCAACTGAGACACCGTCGCAGCGCGGCGTGGCGCGGCGGCACAAACGTACAGCAGCTACCCAACACCCGAGTTTCCCCGCAATCCATAGAAAGAACAATAAATAAAAAAATCACCAGACTAAACTGGTCTTCGATCCCCTAAACTCCGAGTCGATTCTATAAATACGCGATTCTCGAAAACCCGAGGAATATCCAACTCGACTAGGTATAATATAATCCTATAACACCAGGCGAAACCTCGTTTCAACAAAACTTCCTCGCACACTATGCGCGTTTCTGTATCTGCACGATCGCAAAATTTCAAATCCTCATCTTCAGACGAGCTCATTTTCCCTTTTTATTTCACAATCATGCGAATAAAGAACCGCGGCATCAGGAACACGAACACTCGATCGACTCGTGGGATTGGGAAAAAGTCATTGAAGATTTTCGTTTGTACCTAGGTGAAAAATTGGCGCGAATTTTATTTCACCGTGGGATGTATACCTACTGCTATCACTGGTTTCTTCCCCTTCTTCCATTCTCTCTCTCTCTCTCTCTCTCTCTCTCTCTCTCTCTCTCTCTCTCTCTCTCTCTCTCTCCAAACGGTGATACCACTGATCTCTGTGGGTGATACATTCATCTGTAATAAAATAATGGCATTATCGCATAATCGTACGAGATTCGCTGGCGCAGGTGCGAGAGGAGTTCTGCTACAAAGAGGTACACAGGGTTGATCGCAGTGTTGTTGAGAGTGGTGGACGCGGCAGTGGCTTAGGTTATCTTACCGAGAAATCTCGAGCGCGGCATCTTAACGAAGGGAAAACAAAGACAGCGCCAAGGATGGAACATGCTGCTAGCGCTCACTGCAGACAGCGTGGCACCGTCGGCACGGAGATCCTCTCTCCAGCCTCCAGCCAGCTCACCCGACTTCAACCCGACTATATACTCACGATCACGGCTGGTTCGCAGTACCTACAGCATCCCGCCACCGATATGCTATCTTGGTTTCAAGGCGGACAGATTTATCACCGATTTTTTTGCTCCGTCTCTCTCTTTCTCTCTCTCTCTCTCTCTCTCTCTCGCTCCCTCTATTTCTTTCGATCTGTCTCTCTTTGGAGATAATATAACGGTAGAGAATATTCCGAGCCGATATAATTATATTCCTGTTTAGATTAGTTGCTAATTAGAATTGATTCGAATCTGATGAGTAGGTACTTAGATATGAGATCGAAGTCGATGGTCAGCTGGTATACACGTGCTAACCTGAGAAAAGAGAAACAGAAAGAAAAAGGAAGAAATAAGAAGAAAAAGAAGAAGAAGAAGAAGAAGAAGAAAAAGAAAAAGAATATGATAAAATTAAAAGCACCGGATACCTAGTCCAGTTGGAAACTTGTTGGCCGTGATTAAAAGATCAATTTACTATTTGATCTCGTTATGGCATCTTTAGAATATATCGCGGTAGGTGTAGAGGTATATATATCTAGAAGTCTTGCGTAGACGTAGACGAAGGTACCCGCCTGGTCTCAGAACTTGCCATTGCATCACTCCGGTGGTCCAGCCCCGGCTGGGCTTCTTGGTGCACCTACCTTATACATATCTGAAACGACTGGTAGATCGAGACTTGATTTTTATCCTCTTTTCTCTCGTCCAATTATATAGTCGGTAGTAATTATGCCAAGTATATACCAATTAAAGCCTAACTTTAAACGCTAAGTTCCGTTCATCGTGGGGAACCCGACAGCTTTCTAAAATGGTGAGAAAGGTGGTTTTTTTTTTTTTTTTTTTTTTCGTTCGCCTTACCGCGTGGTAGGTATACACGTGACAGTTATACCTCTACTTCTCCATACACACGTCAGTGGCTCCGGTAACTTTCATCGTGATGATTCTCCTCGATCGAGGAAACAGTGCGATGAAAAATGTTCACCGGCATCCAGCCAAGTTCCATTGATAAATTCAGAAGTAACTAATTTTCGATTCAAAAGCCACGGTCAATGGATAGAATTCCAAGAATTGTCGCCTGCGTAGCTTGGTTCACTTCTGCATGCACGAGAAGAAGACGAAGACGACGAAGAAGACGGAGGAGAGGGAGAAAAGTATAAGGCGGTCGCGTCCGAGACGTGGCGATCGAAAAACAAACGGATACGAGCAAGACAAGAATTAAAAAGCGAAAATCAAAAGCTAAAGCCGGAGCAAAGATAAAAAGAAAATGGAAAAGGCGTGAGAGATCGCAACGAGAAAAGTGCAGTGTATAGATCGAGCTCCCGAGCGTGATCCGCTTGTCCACGTATTGGTGTAACCTATGGATCTATAGATCTTACGATCCAACGATCCATAGATCTACGGATCTATAAGGCCGAGTTGTCTGACCGGTTTTTGCAGGGCACAGGTAGACTGCTTGGCACCGGCGGGCGCCATTATGTTTTATCTAGTTTTTCACTCGCCACCGTTCGAACACGCCATCGGCCTTCCAAAGGCGTTATGCGTATGTTTCGACCTCCTGCGCAACGGCTATTTGCAGAAAATCCTCAGGAGTTTCAAACTTGCGGAAAACTATTTCCCTCTGTTCATTACTGGGCTACGAACTGGCACGTCGTAATTCTCAAACGGTTGAAAACCGGGAAAAAATGAGACAAAAATTCAAATTGGTTATTTCCCAAATTTCATTCATTTCCCTGACGCGGAACTTCCTGCTTTTTCAAATCTTCTTTTACGCGAACCAACGTGTGATATTACGCCTGTTGACCCTCGAGGCCAGCTCCCCAGTTCGCCCCTCGTAAAATTCTAGGTAACTTTGTTAGTTGTTTTTCGTGATTCTGTTTTTTTCTTTCGTCTCTGTTTTTTGTCGAATGACGCAAGAGTCTAACCGCATATTGGGACCCAACCGTGAAGTAGTATTGTTACATGATCTCCTTTTTCAATCCCAATTCGAGTTCTATTTATGGAACATGATTTAATGGAGCAGAGAATTATATTGATAACCGCTTTCTTATTTTGACAGGATCTGTCGAACAGACCTCGGTAGAGTGCAGATCTTATGACGATATTTCATACCCGAAGGGTAAACGCTTATTCATTTCTTCTTTTCTTTATCCTCTCAGGAGCAATCTCTCTCATCGGACGTCGTCGTGAACTTTCCTAATTTGTCCTCCACGATTTTAAAGTCGTAATAAACACGGAATACCGTACAATTTATTGTACCAATAAAATTTGTATGTCCCTTGATGGAAGTTCGACAAGGCCAACGGCTACGTCAATTCTCAGTCCTCTTGGCTTGTTACATGCGAGATACACTGAAGGTCTAATCAGACTCTGAAATGAAACCTAACATTTCTTGGGCTACTCTATTCTTTGGTCGTGAGATCGTGATTAGCAGAATAAAATTAAATGTCGTAGGTATATACCGCGGATCACACATTCTTGATCTCGTCAAAGATATAACCTAGCTCATTCGTGCGCTCACCTGCTGATTCGCCTATGAGATAGTTATTCGTCTTGATCTTATTGCTAGGTCGATATTATTGCTTTTATGACTGTTTTCCAGCCGCTAAACACTCAAGACTTATCGTCAGCTATTCTTAGACCCAATAATATCGTATTATTTATTATTGGTCACGAGTGATCAGCCATCCGCAGTATTTCATTTTTCATGAATCGTCCTCCGGTGTAGTTAGTCTCCGAACAGTTTAACGACGATTCGAATTGCTCGTACGGATTAGTTCGACTTCGAGAGAACTGGAACCTCAGAAGAAACTCGGTTGAAATGTTGGCGCGAAATTAGTGTTGGCGGAATTCATCGCTTTCAATTTTCAAGTGAATGGACGTTGTTCCGTCAACCACCAGCTCATGGTTTCCCTTCTAAATATCTAACCAATAATTATCAGCAATACGTTGTTCAGCTGCAAATACTGGTTAAAAGCGGCTTGAAATTACCGGCTGCGTTTCAAACTCCAGTTGTCGCACCTGGAATTAACTGGATTTTCTTTCTGTTGCACCAAAACTGGTTGCTCCACTCGTACCGATTTACTCCACCTGGTCTTGGCGAAGTATCGCCTCCGAGTGTTAAACCTGAACCTAAACTGAGTCCACCGAGACTTGTACTCTAGAAATTGGATTTACTCCTTTTTACTTATTTTAGAACGCGATTGACCAATGTGGAAGGTCCTCTTTGCTGGTGAAGCATAACTTTAAACAAATTTAGAAACGTACGTAGTTTTCCATGACATCCGGGAGCGGAGTATGTCCACGGCAATGCTAGCTAGAACGAATTATACCTATTTTCTACGTCAGTAATTTTGAGCGGAATCGTTAATAACGACGTTGCCGATCCCAACGCTGATATTTATGTAGGTGTATACATTGTTCTGAAAATATAATGACAATCATTGTTTCTAACAATAAGTGAATGACGAAGGAAGTGAATATATTCGTTACCGTATGAGGCAATCTCGGAGATCAGATTCTCAGATTTCATTTTAACAATGCGAAAATATATGGCGAATTCACAGTCGTCCATTCGTGGGATAAAATAACCCCGAGGAGTCGAGGGCCGTGAGTCATATATTGCAAGATCGTATGTTCTCAGATCGAACTTCAAGAACCGGACAATTATGAATGACTTGCAAACGTATGATCAAAATAATCGTGAGTCATGCGATACTTGGTATATCATTAGATTTGTAATTAAAGGTTTAAAATAGGTTAATCACGATCATGCCATATTTCTTTGGAGAAGAGAGTGAGAAAGAGAGAGAGAGAGAGAGAGAAAGAGAAAACGCTGCTTTGTAGCATGCAAACCAGAGAATTATATATTCCCAATGCTGTATTGGTGGGGATATTTTGTCCTTGTTGTACAAGTACTGTAATCTTATGATCTTCCGATTGGTCGTCATGACCATAGTACCTACGCTCTGACGTAAAATGTCCATTCTAACGTAACGTGTCAATACAAGATTATGATTGGGTGGCGGCCATTTCGTACGAACTTGAACGAGTAACATCTGTCAAGCAGCATCTTTACAGCGCGCAGCGTGACGTACGAACGTAATGCCCCTCAGGGCCTCATAAATGTCAGTTCAAGTTCAAAGGTTGAACAGATCCTCGCGAAGTTTGTAAAGAAAGAAGTCTGGAATCTTCTATCATGGACGTTGCGATTCGTCAGCAAGATCTATGGAATTGACCCTGGTTTTTTCTTCCCTTTTTATTCGCTAATAATAAGACAGAGTCAGAAGAATAAGTGACCATCCCATCCTTCCGTTCCAGTCGGGTCAACCGACCGCTTCCGAATAATTATGGAAACGTCTGACTGAACAGCGACGTGCGTTATGTTCGTTATTCTATAGAATCCATGGTGATCTTGACTTCCCATTAATTGTCGCTATTGCCGACACACCGTTACCATTGCCAGTCCAATTGAATGATTGATACAAATCGTGAGTATGGTGCTCAGGGCTCAGTGCTTCGCACTTGGTGCCAGATGACTGATTAATTTTATGTGGATTCTTTCCCTTGTTTGCTACAATTGTTATGACCGTCACCAATTACCCCATCTTGATACGTGTTCATCTTGATACACAATGCCACAGCAGCGTTCATGAAAAGAATGGTTAGGAAGGTCGAGCTAGAGAAAGAGTATCTCCTTCAATCCTCTCGTTGTTTCTCGTTTTCTTTTTTCTTTTTTTGTTCTTCATCTGCACCGGGCGTCGTATGTTTTGAATTATATTCTCATTTCCTAAACTTCAGCCTGTCCGCTAATTCCATGCAAGTTTGCAGTATGTGAATAACACATCTTACAATCTCCATATGCTCACATAATATAATCGACGAATCGAGTTAGCCAAGACTCGGACAAAAACAAATTTGCTTAAAACGATGTTTGGCTGTCTACTGTGCCAAGATGTTTATCAAGTGGAAGTCGAAGTGGGATCATCGCGGAGTCACTGCTAAGTTCGAAATTATTCATGTTCTTCAAGTAGAGGCAATTCATTGGCACACACGTACAAGAATACGGTCAAATATATCCGAATATCCTGTATTAATTTGAAAAAGCAATACGTCTGTAGATCTCGTTAAAAATAGACTCTCAATTTTCTCCAATAATAATCTGCAGTACTTGACTGCTTGAGAACATGTAATGCAATGATATTGAATAGGGATGCATATTGATGTTCCAGATGGAGCCAAGAAGCGTTTTGGTATCTTACACACTGGATTCTTCGAAAAACCCCTTCAGCTGTTCCGGTACTTTAATTTCGGAAAATTGGGTGTTAGCTCATGGAAGTTTGTTGGAGCCATTCGTTTTACAAAGTGACCATTTGGGGACTCTTACAGACAATATAAAGGTAGGTGTCCTGACCAAAAACCATAACGTTGATAAATCTCCGGAGTTCTCTGTGTCTTGGGAAGTGAGAAAGACTGTTATCAGTCCACCGCCATGTTGTGGCGCCAAAGTTCTGCCCAACGTTAACAAGAGTTCGGTCGAAGTATCGCAGACACAACCGAAAACATTCCGAACAAAAAAAGCCCGCTTAGCTGCCGCCTGGAAATGTCCACTTCTCGTTGAAGTATTCGAGGGAATCCTTTCCTCGTGGAGGTTTTCCGAAGCCCCTCAAGATAGTAACGTCGTTCTTGCCGACAAGGAATTGTTTTCGCTGCTTTTGCTTCTAAAAATCGAACACGATGAGTCAGTGGAATTGAGAATCTCAGAGCCGTTGGACACGCTGAAAAATTTCAGAAAAATTCTAACCACACCTCAGCGAGGACAAGAAGTAGAAATTGAATCGACTCCATTCGGAAATCCTGTATTTATGAATTCCGTAACTAATGGTGTCGTCAGCAACGTTCTAGGGCCAGCTAAATCTCTTCTCCTAACCGATGCTAACGCAGTCATCGGCTGCGAAGGAGGACCGATTTTCATCCGATATAAAAGGTGATATTTATGATTTACAAGTTATAGGCGGAAAAACTATTTTTCGAGCGAGCTTCTTCGGATATTTGAAAAAAAATTTCCGTTCTCTCAATGAATTGCAACTAATGAAACATCTCCGGCCATTCATACGCCGTAATTGACACGATTCGCGGACAATTAAATTGATCCTTATTCGATTATAGAGAAGGCAAGCTCTGTACAGTAATATCAAAAACGTTGCAACCGGCTTGTCAATGAAAAGTAGCTTTTGCAACGACGCAGATCAATTACTTGATCAGTTATAAAGTGGTGAAAATATTTTTATACAGCGGGCACAGATCGGTTTGTGGGATTGTTGTGGCCCCGCTGAGTTGGTGTCGGGGTGAATGGGTCGGTTATACTCTGGGGGTGAGTTTACTTCCGTGTTTACATCGGATCTTGAATTCGCCTGATGAAAACAGCAACATTACGCCTTCCGGTCCCGGCATAGTCGGTAAGGAAATTGCACTTAATGATCTGCACGGGCCGTGCAGACGACGCAGCCGTGTATGTGCATGGCAAAAGTATATACACACACACCTTTATTTACTGCTTATGTGTGTATGTAAATAGCGAATCGATTCTCGTTTTTCCGTATGCCGAGAGGCAAGGCTGAGGGATTCGTGCATGTAGTACTCATCTACTCTGCATCGTGCATTACTTTTATTTTCTCTCTGGCTGTGTTGTGGCCTCGTCAAATATGAACAATATGATAATAGTATTCAAAAGTTTCGTCATTATTTTCGGCAGACGAAATCTGTTTTGCCTGCTATTTTTTTGTTTTGTTTTTTCACATCCATAAATTTGGATAGAAAATAAGCCGTGTTTTGTGACTGCGTAGAGATCTTAGCCCGGGGCGAAAAGTTCGCTTAGAATAAAAGCCCCCGTACGTAATAATTTTTTTGCCTGTTTTCTCGTGACTCGCAAAGAACTTCTGGACAAAAGTGTGGTCGTTGTCAAATGTGGATCTGGCTGGGGTTCTGGCGTTTTAGTGGATAAGAGAATGGGAATTTTCTTGACATGTTCACACGTGGTCAAAGAGGTGAATATCAAATAATTGTATTCGTCGTTAATCAATTGCTGGGTTAGATTCCTACCGTCGAGGATTACGATTCGGAGGAATCAATCATCGACGATCAATAACGAGCGACGAAAGATGATATCACGGACTTAGTTGCTTTCTCCTCGCTCTCATCGAAAATAATTTGAACGTGAAAGTGGTGCCGATGTCAGGACAGGTGTAGGTACTAGTCGCAAAATTTTTCCTCAGTAGCAGGACGTTCTCGTTGAATATTCGTTTGTCGGAAGCGTCCTGGTACTACAGGGAAAAATGATGTGTCCTGATACCGGCGCGGCTGCCAGTCTCCTGCCACTGGTACTTTTACGTTGATCATTCTTTCAAGGCGCCAAACAGCAGGATCATAATTCGAAATCCGAATTTTTCCACGCGAGGTGAATTGGTCTATAAAACACCAGCAGACAAATCCTATGATTTGGCCCTCGTGCGTGTAGATCCCCAAGAAATATCATCTCTACAGAATTTGTCTATGGGAAAAGCTACAATTCGGAAAAGTGAGTTTTTTAGATTGCAACTAACATAGTGACTAACATTTTTAGTTACCATCCCAAAACAAAATAAACCCCTCTTTCTCGAAGCCCGATACGAAGATGTCTAGCTGAACTTGAAGCGTATTTACATGATGCAATCATTCTTCCAATGCGTGTGACTTTTTGGTTGACGGGTCACGTGAATCAAATTTTGTATGAAAACGCATTCTTCACATTCAATTTTTCGCACGGTATTTAAAGTTGGTTCAAATTTGATACATTCCAACCGAGAACCCGTGAGAATCGGCATGAAAAAGCCTGGAACTATTTCAACACCTTTACAACTCAGCGTCACCGGAAAATTCAAATTAAATCCCGTTCTTTCATCGACTGTCACGTTACCTCAGTGAATTCTGACCGACGCATACCTACTTCAATACGCACTCTAGACTACTCTCATACCATGATTATCACACGGTCTGCGAATTGCATACAGTGAGGCGCTCTCCAAAGAACAGATTTTCCCGGATCTATCGCGTCGCTTTTTCAATTAGAAAAGAATTAGCCAATTATCCAAATAACTCTCTTCCGAAAATTGGAAAATAGTCAATTTTGTAACGATAATAAAGCGGCAGGGACCCAAGAACATCAAATTTGTGCATCGAATGAAGTTTCGGCAATCCCTTTCGATCCAGATTCCTCAGAATATCGGATAGACAAAATCAACCACAAATAGAAAAAGAAATTAAATAAAAAATAAAAATAAATGAAAAACGAAAATCTATTCTAGGAGACGAAATTGTGTGCGCGGGTTTTCCGTTGATTTCATCTCGAGATCAGCCTCTAATGTACCCGACGATAACTCGTGGGAAAGTATCTCACGTATCGGCTGGAATGTTGCAAACATCATGCTGCATTCAAAGCGGTACCAGCGGTGGTCCGGTCGTCGCTTATCCAGGAGGCGAGCTGGTAGGTATTGTTGTTTGCAACGCGACTTCGGCCGGTAAAAAAGCTCTCTTTCCTCGTGTTAATATGGCAGTACCTTCAACCGTCTTCAAAGACCCGATCGAAGAATATCTTCGAACGCAAGGTAGGCAACACGTCGCCTACTTATCATCTGTTGTTCTCCTTGTCTTGTATCATCGTTCGATTCCTGGAACTTTTCAAACGTTTCAAATTTGAAATTTCATATAATTTAAAATGTGGGTGCATTTTGATAGATCTTCGTGATTCATGGGAGAAAAAAAAAACATCTTTCCTATTATTTCAGGCTTGATATCGTTGAGCAGATTAGAAAACAAAGATGTCAACGTTCAGCGAACGTGGAATTTGAATTTAATGCCTTTCTCTCACTTATGATTTATTATTCGTTATATTTATTGTTAACATATATGGATATATATTATATATGATCGTATAAAATTTGTTAGTATTTTTCTTAGTTGTTTTTTTTAATTTTTTTTATTGTTTTTAAATAAAGAGCCGGTGTCTGGTGGTTGATTTACAATGTGTACTGTCATATTTATGTATCATAGTACATATATAGTGTAGGTACATAGTTAAACAACGATGAGACATATTACATATCATATTATGTATAATTACGTATTGTCAACGTTGAATAAAAAACATTGAAGACACTTACGTCGCCTAATGAGCATAATAGTGAGCTCGGGGATATCAACGATTTCTGTATTACCGACGGAATTCCATATCGTTATTTTTCCCCGACATTCGTCGATGGTTAAAGAAAAATCGTGATTCATTACGATCTCGGGAATGGTCGATTTTTTTGTTTTCTACAATATCACCGAGAAATCGTGAAAAATCACGGGGATAGGGAATTTTGTCGATAATACAGAGATCTTTGATATCTCCGAACCTTCTTGACGGGTACTAATTCCCTTATTGTCAGTATAGGGGGACTATAACCATTCATCTTCAATATTCTTCAGTCCACGCGTATCGAGTCCACACTATTTTATGTATCATTTTTGTTCATTTTTTTTATTATTCTCTTTTCATTAATAAATAATAATTTACGTAGTACGCTCTATGGAACATATTATGTTATGCGATGATGCTTATACCTAATCGAGAATCATAAACGATAAAAAAATTCTTTTATCATCATTCAATAACTATATCCAATAATACTATGTTCCAATCGCTGGTATACATATTTTATGCCTATATGCCTAACTACTGTTATATAGTTACACGTAACATAGGGACGACGATATTCGTTCACTACAACATAAAATTATATTATTATTTATATCTATATATTCATTACTCCTCTATATATTCAAATATATTGTATATAGTCTATATAGGTATATATCATACAGTCTAGTGTCATGTACTCTATACGGTCACTAATTAATTATCTCTTATACTGTAATTAATTCAATTTATTTGCAGAATTTCATTTAATTTCAAATTAGCTAGATATATATACATAACCATAAAGTTTATGTATGATCGCTAACGTTATATTAAGTCCTGAAAGCTAACTCAAAAGCAATTAATTATTATAGCTTTACTAGCTGTACCTATATATTATATATAGGTGATTATTGATTCATTTTAAACCGATTGGTGTGATTCCAGTCCTCGCAGCGCGCAGAGAGAATCCGAGCCAAAATCAAATCTCTTCACTCATACTAATGATTAGGTTTTTTTGTTCGTTTCTCAATATTTCATTATAAAATAATCTCATACAATAATTTTGTTTTTTCATTAATTATTATCGAATTGCGATCGCTCGATCGAGTTCGGCTTGTCTGTAGATTTTTCCTTTCTTCTCACCAGGTATAGTATAATAATATTCTTATATTCAGTAGTCTATGTATACATAACAATATTCACTACCGTGTATCAATTAATATAGATACACACAATAATTACATCATTCATCTATATCAATATAATAACAGATCTATAAGTTTTTGGTTTTCGTTTCAAGTATATTATAGTATCTATGTAGGTATGTCACATGTGTGAGGAAATGGGGAAAAATTATTAATTATCTGCCAAAAAACGAATCTCAGGATCAGTTATATATCTACTTAAGGACAGTCAAAAATATCAAGTAGGGTCTAAATATCGCGTATGATATAACTTGAAACTATAATATAGGTATAGGTATCCTATACCTATAGGTACATATATGACGTGAAAAATTCGAAAAATTTTCGACTAAAGTGTATATTGTCTCTATCACGAATTTACAAATAGTTAATTGGTTAATTGATTCTGTTGGTTCTCTGTTTTCAGTTTCGTTTTGTTTCGTTTTTGTTTTTTTGTTTCTCGTTGTTTCATCTATTGCGTTTGATTACTTGCACGTATATTCTTCAATTCGATCTGTACACGTGTCGCATTTGACGAAACAGCACCAATGGAACTTGCATCTACATTGGAAGACTTTTGTATATTGGTGAGTATTGTAACCTCGACCACAGCACATCAGGTCACAGCCGTCCGTTCCTGCAAAACAGAAAAAAAAAGAAAAAGAAAAAAGAAAAAGAGAGATGAAAATCTGCGACTTTGATCATACAATTAATTATAAATTGGAGAGTTCGGAATAATTTCCGTTATTTAAACGAAAAATGAAAAAAGATATAACGAGCAAGTTTGCCTACGGATATCTCCGTGTGAAATTTGAAAAACAAAAAAATATCAAAGAAACAGAATTTTTAAACGACCGTTTGAAATTTTGAGATCACCGGAAATTTGGCCGCGATAGCGAAAAACTTGACGTGAAATCTGATACATAGCAAAAATTTATGATACTTATAGCATTTTTAATCGCATATCGAACTTTTTGAAATTGTAATTTTTTTTTTTTTCTTCTCGTGCAACATTTCAAAACTTTTGTGGCAGGTATCTCTGTCGCGTTGAAAACAAAAAAGAGGGGGGGGGGGGGGGGGGGGCGAAAAGACACAAATTTTGACAGATTTCTAGAAAATATTTGTTTGTTCAATCGTTGTTCAATTTTTGTTCCGATGTATAAAGAAACGTGTTAGGAAAAGCATGTAGTAAGTTTATAATTTCGCAAAGAGCATCTTTGCTCACCTCTGCTAGTACGATTGCAGGTGCGGCCTTGCGTGCCAAAGCTGCCATGGACCAGGTCCGGCTCGCAGTAATTGGGCGACGGCTCGAGATACACGAGCTCACTTCTTTTCGGTATACGTTTTGGTCCATGTCCAGGTCCTCCGCTTGGTCTCGGCCTCTTGAGCACCAAATGCGGCCTTCTCGGTTTGTGCAACTTTTTCGCAGGCCTTCTCTCGCTCCGTGATCTGCCAGCGTCTTTCACAGGCTTCCCTTGAGTTTTAGCATCGTTTCCTAATATCGGTGTTGTTTCCGATAACGGGGAGTCGGACAGAGTCTGCGAGCTCTGAATAAATTCGGAATAACATGATCAGAAATTTGGATGAAATCCAGACTTCGGCTTCTCTATCTGTGTCTCTCATTCCATTTCTTTTCATCCTCATCCCAGTTTTGTTATGTTACCTGAATTGTTGGTGGCAGGGGCGGTGTGATAGCGATGACTGGACGTGCCCGGTTATATTTTTTCATTAGTGCATCGCCGATTTGTCGAAAGCTCGGCAACTTCCGCCAGCATGTTCTTACCGTGCAGGAACCGGAAATACCGTGGCATTTACATTCCGTTTGAAGAAGGGCCTTCACGATCTCAAATCAAAGTTAAAAATAGTCAATTATCCACCCGTCCGTTAATGTATGCTCAGCTCCATCGGTATCCTCTAGGGCACAAATCCACAGCTCAATGATATTATCCAGCAAAAATTGAGCAAAATTCAATGAATTTTCGGGGCACGCTGGGACGAAACTTTGGAAAAGATGCACGAAGTTGAAGAAGTGGTTTTTTTCGTGACATGCGTATATTGCAACGCCGTCGAAGATATAGGTATAGAGAGAAAGGGAGATACCGGGTGTATTTTAATTGGTATGTATATCGTTGCGTGGTGATAATTGCTCTGAGATACACAAGAAAACGACATTGTCTCTTGCGAACGTGATTGGCTGGTGGTTATTGGGCAATAAATCATTACTGATGGTGTCTCGGCAAGCGATCACTGCAGAGTGAGCTATATCTGTATACATACTCGAGAGCACCAACTCCTATGGACCATGGAGCGTGCACCATCGCTGCATTGAGGTTCTCATTACTCTTTCAATATTCAGGACTCGCGTTTCGCAAATATACACCGTGTGTATACGTGGGGAAAAAGGTTCTCGATGCGAAGCGAAAACCGGGGATCCGGATTCAACGTCGGCGAAAATATTTTCAAATTGTTTACCGCGCCGTAATTTTTTTTTTTTTTTTTTTTTCTGCTTTCTATATCTTCACAAGCGGTATATATACATATGTCGAACGCAATTCCGTATTTCGACACATTGCGATTGTTGAGCGGTGATATTATAAGGTAGATTCTGGATCTTAGATATATATATATACATATATATATATATATACGGTACCTACTTTACCGGATTTACACAAGCTTGTTAAAGCCCGGTTTTATTCCATCCAACATTCCAGTTTAGCTATATAATTCGCCTTTATATACTTCCCCAGCTTTCAATTCACTCGTTTGCCTTCAATCTTATAAGGTAACGCGTCTTCGAACGCCCGCAGATCAAAGCGCATAACTGCACAGACTTTCAATATACGTGGATACTTAGGTACTACTTGTACTATACATGTCCATAGATATATACGTATGCATGTATACGTATACGCACCTCACCGCTATGGAACTTCGCCACCATAAAATTGCAGTGCGGTCACATGTTCTTAAATGGTTGTAAAATCTACTAGACCGTTCCGGAACGATAAAATTTAATCGTTTTGCAGTTACTTACTTACTTGACTGCACAGGTCGCTGCAATTTCGGCTCGCGGGTGTATAAAATCGCGTTACAGCCATAGCTTGGCTACGATGCTAATGTCTAAACCAAAACTGAAACCAATGCTCGCCCACGCGTCCAGGCTATTCATTCTTTGAGACGAAACGATCTTATCTCTCTTTCGTGCTCACTGCTGATCAATGCTCGCGATATCTTCGCCCGACTACCATAACCAATATTAGCACTTCAGTCGTGAAGATTATATACCTACGACTCTGAATATAGAGTCGATTCATCGGAAACCATGAAACAAGTATTCTTATAAATGGTTACTCCGAGGGCATTGATTTCACGAGATGAGTGCGAACAAGCCGATACGCACGGACGGACCGCAGTTGTTTAAACTCAAAATGTATGTATATTTGATTCGAATGACCCAAAGAAAAACGAGGCTCATTTATACTGGAACGCAGTTTTCGCCACGGGAAGAAACTCCCTCATTAACGCGACTCCTGAAATCTAATTCCTCCTTTTCTTTTATTGTTTCGCGTTAATTGAAGAATTTATGCGACTCTGGCGAGATAAGACTCGTACGGTATGGCACAGTGAGTGAGATACTGACGCTATACTAATCTATGGCATTCTGGAAAGGTAGAAAAATCGCGACGCAGCACGAATGTTCATCCATTAAAATTACGACTTTCGAGAATTTAGTGGCTTGAAATTCAGGTCCTAATGGAACTGACAACTTTCCTGTTAATTCCGATTTTCATAATTGCTTATAAAAAGCGGCAAATTCATCTGGGGCGAAGGAGGGTTAAGCTATTCAGAGAATGTCCAATGAGCACCGAAGAAAACGCACAAGAGAATCACGTTTTCTGATATAATATACAGTCGATCGACAGAATGTTGAAAAAAATCATTATAAATTTGAATGAAATCAGTTTTAAAACTTACCTTCCTCCCAGCTTTGTTATTATGAAGATTCATCAAGCTCCTAGCATCACCTTCGATCTCTCTCGCGTCAAGAAACCTACGTGCAAACCTGTCATTGAAAATATTGTTTTTAAACATTGATGAAACAAACAATAACTGATACACCTTGTGCATCCACACACGCCCCTTATAAATTCTCAGCTCGAAGGACCGCGGGTACTTCATGTAAGCTTATTGCGCGTTGATAAATATCGTTGCACCTCCATTCGCAATGAGGAGATCTCGGTTAAGGCGGGATGTGCTGACTTTAGATTTAGTAGAAACGCGCACGCGCGTGATAGCAATACATCTATAATAATCCTCGTCCTATCCATATGTATGTATGTACCTACGGATGCCTGCGTGCAACGCAGCCCGCGGAGTCTGTTCCTTGGTAATATGAGATAGGAATAAGAAGAGATGAGAAGAGAGGAGATAACTCACCTCATGCCGTATGTAACGTCAGCACTACAGCCGCCCCATTGCCAGCCGCTTGGAACTAGTTCTTTGCTGGTTCTACGGAAAATAATGAAGAAACTTTATGAAGTGAATGGGATAGCGCTCGGAGCTCGGAGCAATAATTTCACGAAACAAATTACCATTATCCAATTAACTAATTCCTGCGATTCGTTCAATGATTTTGTCACTGTTACACGCTCACCTTATCGCCGATTCGCAACCGCAAGCTGTAATGTTACCCCGACTGCAAGCTGCGGTTACCGTATACGTAACACCGGCGGAACTTATGGCGTATGTGAACGCGGCTTCTCTACTTCCTGCGAAAAAAAACCAGAGAAACAAAATTTGAACAGAAATGCGAACGAAATGTCTTCATGCGTCTTTTTACGTGTGTAGTGCAGAAAATATAGAATAATTCGCTCGAAATGTTTCTCCTAATTTTTGATTGCATCTAGGCAAGTTATATCAGGTATGGATTGCCTATGGATAGTAGATTTCGTGCGCCAATTTATCCGGGTAGAATTCTTCCGCGAGGAAGCTGAGCTGAGCTAACGATATAAGCTGTCGAGCTGAGCTTCACGACTCCGGGAAGTTGGAATTGCTAATTGGTTTCATGCGAAATTGAGAACGTACGATTAACCGAGCTGGGGAACCTTTCAGACCCACGCAAATTGCAGGGTATATGGAATAAAGATCACCTCTTTATCTCGGCATCCCGTGTGTCCATGACATTTTACGCTATCGCTTTTCACCCGTGCACCTCATCGTGCGGGTTTCATTGTTCCCTTATCTACAGAGGGAGTCAAGTGCACCGATTGTATGCTTTTAAAGCTCAAACACTCGTCATCCGTTGATTATACGTGCATATGGCTATATATGAGGGAATTATCGTAATCGTTTGAAGTTTTCGTCTTTATGTGGAGGCACGGGAACGGATTACGTAACCGACATCCATTATTTTCGAACAATCTTGATCCCTTTATACGTGTCTCTTTCCCTCGTTTGCGTGGGTGGTGCAAATGATCGGTTCTCTTATACTATATCCTGACGTAGATAGAGAACGACAAAATGCCATCTAGGTTGATCGAAAAACCAATCTTAGACACTGTTCCCTCACGCAGTCGAGACTATTCGGTATAATTCACTTCTTTTTCTGATAGTTACCATGATTGGTATCAATCAAGCGGTTTTTCTCCCTCGTCCAAGTGTCTTCAAAATTGTTCAATGAGAATCAGCCTCTGAGAGAAACTTTCCAGATAAAAGCGATAGTTTCTAACACTCGAACGCCGAGTGCGTTCTCACGCGAGTGAACACCGCCTCGATCAAAAATGGAGAAACAAAAAGTACCTCATTAATTCGATCAACTCCAATTGGCGTGGACGAAATTTTTTTGGCTTTACTTCTCCTGGATCCATTGCCTCTCATATAATCGTCATCTCTGCGAGAGTAGAGACGAATATAATATAATATAATATAATATAATATAATATAATATAATGTAATGTGTACTGAGACGTGTGGGCCTACGTGGACGATGTGCTACATGTTATATGTGGCGACTGCAGCATCATCAGGCGAGTCTTTCTATCATATTAATTTACGGTTGGTCAAGATGTAGCAAAGCGTGAGTGCAATTAATTGCTCAGCTCGTTTCTCGTCTTTCATCGTGTTTCGTCGAGCTCTGGGGATGGGGAAGGGGGGAGGGGGATGGGGAGGGAACCTTATAACGTTTGCAATGAGTTACTGTTGGCGTGGATTTTTATTATTTATTATTATGATTTTCCGCCCACGCCAAAGCCTGCGCCTCATTGGTTTGATCCACATCTTTCCACGGCGCCTCGTTTCCCATCGTCGCAACTAACCGGCTAGGTGTATCATACTGACTGCTCGAAAACGGTGTCTATCCACTCGTACGTATACATATACGATTCTCTTGCGTCAAATGACGCATTAACACCTCGTACACGCAACTATAGGCATGTTTGCCGCTCATTTTATTTGTTTGTTAATGCTTTCTGCGTTAATAGCTCGATAAGAAGAAACGCGTCATCGTTGTTTCCCAGGATATAGTGTAACTACGTTTATTAGAAAATTGGTTATTCATCTCTTGAAATAATTGGCTGCAGTAGGTTCAGGTATATAATGATACTGGAAGGTATAAGGTACCCGACGCAAGAAATCGCAAGTGTAGCAGGCATGCTTGTATAAAATAAAACGATACACTGCAGTCGGGATTACATTAGCGCTGGAACGTATACGTTTATGGGATTAGATGATAAAACATCAAGCGGTAAAACCAGAAGCTCAAAACTCGTCGTGGAAGATCTTCGAGACTTCGAGTAGCGTCGCGTCGCGTCGCATCGCGTCGCTTTGCGTCGCTTTGCGTCGCGTGCCGGGTAAATTGACAAGCGTCACAACACACGCAAAGCCAGCTGCTAAGAAACACGGAGATGACGCAAACATGCAGAGACGGAGAGAAGAGATCCTGATACCAATCTTGAAGTCCATTATAAATCAATGATCTCCGATCTCGTGATCAGATATATTCGATCTTGCGCACGTCGAGCCGAGGATTATGTGGTGGCGGCCATCCCGTTGATCTCATGCGAGGATCGAGTGCTAGTTTTACTTTTCTTGCGCGGGTACCGCCGCAGATCGAACAGAATCAAAGTTATTCCATTGTCAGTGTGACCTACAGTACAGTGTAACTTACAGTAAGTATACACAGATTGGAAACAAAAACCGCGAATTCGTAAGCTCTGAAGTCATCTACCCACTTTTTGTTGATCTCTACGTTGTCTCTATTTTCAAGCTTTCCGTTTTTGTTTCATGATCGTACGTGGGCGGCGCGGCGCACGGAACGCTTTTTTATCCGGTTGTCTTCAGCAGTTTGAAAAATAATGATATTATATTCTTCGTAGCGTGAAGATCCGCTCAACGATTGCGTGTATGATTATTATTGAATCTTCGTGAAATTAGTGGGTTGGTATCAACGACTGGATTTTATCAAATAAGATCGAGATAATCACATTGTTGCTTATCTATTTGGATGTCGATTCACGAATATACCTGATATCGTCATCGTTCGCGACGGAAATGTCCAATATATGAAAATTTGAATTCGAATCTTGATTTGAGTTGCAAAAAAATGCATGAATCGGCGAAGAATCAATGTTCGTTTGACGTTTCTTCAGTTTCATGTACGAAACATTACCCGTGTATATATGAACTGACGAATTGCAACCCGATGAAACTGGTTCACGAAGAAAATGTGAATTTGGGTCAATAAAATTACATCTTAGGTATAGATAAGTTAAGTGATATAATTCAGTGGGAAGAGCGACGTATCGTTGATTGATGAAATGGGTACCGAGTACCTATACACTTCCGGCGGCTTTATCCGATATATCAAAATAGCCTGAAGCGATGCACAATAGAGTCACGGTGTGGCATAATCATTAGCAAAACGGAGCTAGATTTATGCGAAACATTTACGTCGCATGATAGGGCGGCGCCCAGGCGTTTGCTGTCGAGGGACAGTAACGGGAAAATTTATCGTTTCGTTGGCGGGCGCCTCTCGTTTTATGAGCAAAGCTTTCTATAAATTCATTTCAGTTGTAAATTGCACCAAGTAACTAGTTGCCCTCAAGGGCCATCGCCATATTTGGACCGGCCAAACTTCTCGTTCATATATAATAATATCCCCATAATACGAGCTATAACACCGGCCGACGATGTTACTCTGCAAAATCTGAAAATCTCACTGCAACGTGATCACAAAAATAGAAAAAAACGAACTTTTCCAAAAAACAAAAATGAGCTTTACCGTCTCTCCTCCCTTCTTCCGGTCTTCAACTCGACCGAAGACGTTCATATTATTGGATCAAACGTTCGAACAACCAGCTCCACTTTCTCGCTCGAACAAATTCATAGTTTTTCGCTCGATCATCATCGTGCTGAAAGATGTACATACCTACATCTCTTCGGGAGGGAAAAAGTGTTTGAATGGCGGTGCTGGGAAAACCGCACGAGATATTCTTTGACAATCGGTAAATCAACGCTTGTCGACACGTTCTCGCTTTTCAGTGCAGTGCACAGGTTCTCGATATCCGCGCGTAGGCAACGATCGAGTACCCGCGTAGTTGGTATATACCTACCTACATACCGTGCATTCAGATAGTGTATTTCTCGATGTTCGAAAACACTCGTCATAATTATACAGAGAGGATACAGTATACGGAGAAAGAGGATACCGGCGCCGCGAGGACCAAAAACTCCCGCGGCAAAGAGGAGCCGAGCAACCAGTCGGCTGCGGTCCAAGCCAAGGGATAGAGTTAGACACCCGATCTTACCATAATAAGCGATACTTGCGGTGGAATAGTACTAACTAATAATAGGTATGTACATACATTGGACACGCGGGTAAAGGCAAGCGAGGTGCAGATGCGGCGCGACGTGTATAGTATTTCAAAGATGCGGTAGGCAAGCGAGCAAGCGATTCCAAGGTTCTGCATCGAGGAACGGCCGGGGTGACTACGATGCTACAGTGTCCATCCGTGGTTCAATACGCTTGCTCAAGCTTCAATTCGATTCAATTCCATTCGATTCCCTTCAATTCCATTATCATCTTCACCGTAGATGGGGCCTACGGGTTACAGTACTCGTCTTTAAGCATGCATCTACAGCTGTATCTTTCCTCCCGGCGATAAGGAACGCTCGAAAATTTCTCAGTTTTGATTTTACAACTTATACCTAGGAATAAAGATGATATAACAACTTCTATTAGCGCGTATAGTACGTACGTAACGTAGAGGTATTGATTTATCATAATCGTGGCCAAAACAAGCCATCCGATTAATGCGAAGAACGATTTTAGAGGTAACTCTTGTACGACCGGAGAAAAAGAAGAAGAAGAAGATGAACGAAAATGAGATAGCCAAAAAAGGGCGAACCGGATTTGGATCGCAATCAATCGGATAACGATTTCCTTCTAATTTATATCGTCGTGTTTTAAGTGACTCTTTTAATGGGGCAGACAAAAAATCTATACGTCAGATACACAAACGCTCGATATTATATATCTATATGATATAAGTGTGGGCGTTTATTTATGGTGATTGGCCAAAGTGCTCAAATTCAATAATCAATTCGATTTCATCATGCACATCGTGTTCGGCGGTCCTGTCCTGTCAATTCCTGCGCTGATCTTACCTATGTGCTCACGATTACCCTGCGATGGACTCTATCGGCATTAATTAACAAATTACTCGCCATTATCAATAAGTATTGAATGATTCGTCGATTCCAATTCCCTCGTAACTATACAGCAAAAAAATGAAAGCACCGTTACCGCCAATGTTCTCTGGATATATTTATGTATACCGTATGGCTCATGCGCCGTACGCGCTTGAAGATAGAAATCTGTATAGGTAACACTGTAAGAAGAGACATATTTTGAACTTATTCCGACTTTCTAGGAGTGTCTGCAGGGGAGAATAATAAATACAGATTGACCTATAAATCAAGGGTTTATTTAACGGTAACTATATCACCGCCGACTTCTAGCTGCGCTTTCCGACAACCCACGCCAAGAGAGTTGGTAGGTATACGTGAGTACGTAAGTTCCGGTGGAATAACAATTCGTCAGACGTTTTGTGACGAATAGTAGTATGAAAGTAACGTCAGCGGTAGGTAGGTACGCGATCGTGACGGGAATCCCCTGGAAGTAGCAGAACATGTCTGTGATATTGAACGTCATTGAATGTCGAATAATGACGTATTGCCTGTGGTGTGAAACTGACACTCGTAGGCACACACGTAGAGTATCGATTTTTTTGTTCGTATAGTTAATACTTTAGGGACACGCGGTATGTCGAGAAGGTGATAGCCGTGATTCAAAGGGAAGAGGATGCGTCACACATATCCACCTACAACCGCGATGTACATAGGTACATACCTACCACGGCTGCCATCTTTCATTCTCCTTTATGTGATCCTCCTCTGTGATTTTAACGCTTTATACGCGACCTTATTAAAAATAATGAGCCTGATCTTATCTCTCGTTGCAATAAAATCTTACACTCCTTACTCTCCGGACTTGGTGCTCACGGGAACATCGGACTCCATATTTTATGGTAGCTTGAGAGATGGGTCTTCAAATTCGAAATACGGGCACAAAATCTCTAACTAACGTGGATATCCGAAAGTTTCAATGATCTTTGGTCAACGAGATACAATGCGACATATATATATATGCCTGCGGCTTGATTCGGTGCAAAGTAAAATGAATAGGTTTCTATACCTTGTGCAAGAGAATCATGTGCTTGAAGATATACTATGAATGGGATTATACGTTTTTGTCCGATTGTGCTGCAGTTGTGCAGCCAGATGTGTAATAACTACATGGCCCCATTACACGTGAGCATCTAGACAAATGAACATTTGTGCGCGGCGTGGCTACCTCTTTCCGTGAAGACGTTACAAAAAAATAGTTGAGAGCGTTATGCCTGGCCAGTGGGTAGAAAATAATTATATTTGCAGAAGAAGTGATGAAACGAAGGTGCACTGCACGCTACAAGGTACCTACAGCCAGCTTTTGCTCGCTCGCTCGTAATCGCAAGACCGCTAGCTTTAATTCGGAATTCGTTGGTGTAGTGAGGTATAAAATCTCGAAATTGTACGCAGTCGGAGTTATGCGGTACGTATTATGGTTCAAATTAACTACCCTTTCCTTCTCTTCCTGTTGTAGAAACTTTTGAAGCTGAATCATGAATCATGTTTCACGATACTCGTGATCATCATCATGACTTTGCTATTTGGCCCAGACGGAAGTGTACAGCCTCTGCAGCGATTGAGGGTAAGATTTAAACATTCGCGACAACGTTTCATGAATTGTTCAATCTTGAATACACATTTGCAAAAGAGAAAGAGAGATTTAACCCTAGAAATATACGTTGGGATCAATTATTGATCCGAAACGTTGTAGTTCAAAAGTTGACTGTTACAAACGGCCGCAAACAAACTCGGGCAGGATCGGAATCGTAAGAAACACGAGTGACTGTATAATAAACTATGACGAAATGTATTTTGAAAGGAGTTAACAGATTCTAATTGCAATATACGAGCCTATATTCAACCGGCTCATGACAGTAGTGACCCAGAGACCGGCGGCAGCTTTCATTAACGTACTCAGCAGGTCCTCCTGGATAAGCGTCATAATCCCTGTTTGTACGTACATCATAAATTCATAAGCGTTGCATTGACTAAGAGGTACGGAGAACTGAGTACCTACGTCGTTTGCATGGCTGGAAGGCATCGACGGCGCGGCGGTTCTCTGTTATGTGTACTCTCAGTTTTGTGGAGTAACATCTGCATATAGGTATAATATACGCTATTACGCGAACACCATCAGCAATGACATCGGGAACGTTATAATGGACGCGAGAAAAGCAGGTGGATGTTGATCAAGGTGGATTTTGTCGCAGTCGCATCGCTGATGCAGTGCTTTCATTTAGAAGAAAAAGCCTTCGTCGGATGCTCATGGATTTGTGACCAGCGCCGAGTCGTTCTTCGGCAGTATAAAGTTGTACAGTAAGAAGCCTAATGCAGATCTGGAAGCTCGAATTCGATGGGTTTTGATGAATCGTGAAGTCTGATTTATATCCGCGTCTGAAGTCCCATGAAATGCAAACATGGAAAGTTTTGAAATCTGTTGAGTGATGTCCAGTGAAATCTCACGAAACCTTATGAAGTCTAGGATAAAACGTAATCCCGCCAAGTATTTACGAAGTTCCGTGAAGTCTTGCGAAGTCCTGTAAAATCTTGTGCAATTCTGTGAAACCTGAATTCATATGTAATCCCACGGGTAGAATCTTGTGGCATCCAGTTAGGCTTCTGCAAGTTTTCCAATCAATGCGCAGTAGGTGCGCTGTCCAATGGAATCTGTGAAGTCTCCGACTGAGTCCGATGTGCACGATTTGGCGCAGTGTTTGCGAGCACCCCTTATACGAATCCGTCCTTCGGAGTTGCCTCGGGGTCTCTTCTTACTCGTGCAGCCTGCACGTAGATGCCACTTCGTTCACGAGTATATAAGAAAGAGTTAATGAATTCGTCGGTGTCGGCTCGCGGGTACGCGCTTGTAACTTTACCACTTTGGTTCTAAAGTTTCCCATCGTTTCTCTTGCTCTCTCTCTTGCCAATATATCCGCACCTACCACCATCGTCACCTTCTTGTTTCTGGAGGGTCATTATTTTTGAATGTTTCTTTTTTGCCTGATCCTCGCGAGCGGTGAGTCCTCCGCATTGCTCCGCGGCGCGACGTGGCGTCCCGTGTGGGTGCGAAACGGACGGACGGATAGACGGCCGAGAGAGGGCGGACATATGTATACATATTATAATACCTATACGGATATATTATACTATATAGACATAGGTATACCTATACATTGTATACCTACAGGTAGTAGGCACGACGTCAGGCGCAAGCACGCGTTGTAACCTGAGGTTATCTCTGGAACAAGCTTTACCCTGCCACCACGCAACATGTTTCCATCTTGTATTCTTGTCCGACAAGATCTTTATTCCGAGGTGCGAAATATTTATTCCTTCACAAAGGCATTACCTTTCACAGAACGATCAAATCTCCCGGTTTGCTCATCGCGTATAGGTACCACCTATATGCTTACTTTTTATGTTCGTGTATTCAACGCGGGGTATACACGCACCGAGATAAAGAAGCGAATTCGAGCATCATTCGACGCAGGAAAAGTGAGATAAAGAAGACCAAAAGATAAATAAATGTATGCAAAGTGGGAAACAAATTATGATAATTGGCACATGTAATCGGCTGTGTAATATTGTAAATTTTCACATTATTGGCCAACGTGCTGCAGGCAGAGAAAAAATATTGTTGCGTGGGAGCGGACACCGAACGGCATAAAGAAGTGGAAAAAAAGAAGAAACAGGAGGAGAAGTAGAGGATGAAGAAGACTACTTGTGAAGAGACAATATAAAAAGGCGCCGGGAGGTAGTTAGGTGAAGGTAGAAGGTACAGGCGAGGCGAGGCGAAGTGAAACGCAATTAAATTCAAATTTCAAATCCACTTTAATTTGATTGAAAAAAGAGCGCCCAATATCTTTTTCCCACGCTATGATTCACATTAAACACGCGATCTGAATTATTGCCTCGGGCAAGAGACGCGGGGGAGGAAACGGGAGAGATAGGAGCCGCGGTCTCATTATTATATAGAGATCTGGCTTCACGAGAGGTCAAAAAAATGCGTTAATGATAAGAAATCTTCGTTTTCTTTCACGACAAAAATTCGTTCCCAGAGGTAACTTTCTTCGTTTTCTTCCAACTGTATCACGAAAATTCCAAATCCAGTCAGGACTTTTCTCCCACCCGTTACAGATACTCCCATCTGCATTTAATCCGAATTTCTCTGTTCTCTGGCCACTTGGAAATTACGTTACGTCTACCGTAGAGTGCCTCAACATTTGTGAAATGTATTCATCTAACTTGACATTGGTATGAGGATAATTGGGAAGCTGTTAATTACATACTTCGTAATTCAATATTTATTAGTCGACTATCGCCGCAGCTGTAGCTTTCACATCGAGTAAGGTACGTTTACGACTCTATGGGAGATGTTTGATCATCAGCTAAAGAAACAACTGTAACATCAAAGATTACTTATTTCTTGCGGAAGTGGGTAGGTATATACCTACCTACTACCGCAGCGAAGATATAATAAATCGACTAGATTTTCTCAACTCATTTTATTTCAGTTATCCTTCTTTCATTTAACCTGAAATAATTCTTTCTCATCCATCTGAGGCTACCGAACTGTCATTTAATTTGATTTACACAGGTTTCCGTGCAATTAATTACTCCGAGCAACAGGTCTCTCGTTAAGGTACAAGTCAAACGCCGCCACGGGGCCCTCGGGCACCTTCTGCACTCTTAACGCTCCGCTGATGAACGCGACTTCTTTCTCATCCTCGTCCTCATCTTTCTTCTGCCTGTTATCTCCGGGCATATAGGTGTGTACACGGCCATACCTACAGCTAAGCTGCGTATCAAAAGCATTTAATTGTTCGTCTTCGTGCATCTGTACGGATGGGAAAAGGAATGAAAACTCATTTCAGTGTTGGTTTATAACTTGAAACGACATTATAATCTCCGAGTTTGTTCAGAGGCTCCGGAGCCTTGCCCCATGTTAATGCTTCGAGGATATAACGATTGGTGAAGTGAATATAGGATTACGCGATTATAGAATGCCTCTTAGATTTTACCGCACAAGTAGCAAAGTGAAGTTTAGAGTGACGTTTAAGTGGGTGTGGTCAAATCGAAGAAGAAGAACATGAGACAAGCCTGTCAAAGACTTATCTTACTCGAAGTGAAAGTAATACGCCTGCAGTCAGTCGGTCGGACCGCCTTCGACTCGTTGCTCGTGGCCTATAGGCTATAACGACGCAACTCACACTTCGAGAAACGTATGTATATACATTATATACATATTTTTTCACCTCGGTTTCAAACTCGTCTCAGTCTCAGCGTGGCATGATGCGTCTCCATTCACCGAAGCTCGCGGTCTCTCACTCGCTCTCTGCGCTTACTTGCAAAAGTTTATTAGCGGGAGGAGGGGGGAATGTGCGAGAGCTGAGGCCTCCGTGGACAGCTCATTTCGCAATGTGCAATGTGCTGCTGCAGGTGTAATAAACAATAATTATTTAATTATCGTAAAATCGTAAAAGTCCACAGGCCGAGGAGGGGATCAAGGCTCGACAGAAGCGGGATTCGAAAAAGAGGCGCGCAAGAAAACTAGCTTCCAATAATTTTTCTCGTTTTACCTCAGAATCGTTATTTCCATAAGTTTACTTCTATATACCGGTATACGATATAATTCCACCTACTCGATCGAAGTCGTACCTGCGTTACCGCGATTCAAGAACGCGGAGAAACCGGAGTAAGGTATTGAACTGCCTTTGCCGTACACTAATCGTAACGATAGTCGATAACCGTAACCGTTTACCACATTAAAACGAATTGAATCGGCAATATATGGATGAAGGGGAACGCATGACTTTAGTACGTACCGTATACTCTACAACGCAGCAATGCGGGGAATAAAATGAACAGCTAGGACCGCCCTCTGCGCGCTTCACCGAATACCGCCCGATTCGATCGAAGATAGGAACAACAATTAGCCAATTAGGAATACGTTGTAATTAAGACTCGATCGGCTACTACTTAATAACCATTCGTATACCATTCTATCCAAACTGGACCGAGTAATTTGCATTTTATGCACACATATTGAGGTTCCAATTTCTCTCCGGTATAATTTCTCTCTCTCTCTCTCTCTCGCTCTTCTGGATCCCGCAGCGCTGATGCAGACCGCAGCAGACCATGTAGCCACTATATAGTCGAGGATCAATTCTAGTTCCTTAAGATCGAGCATATCCCATTTTGTCTCTCTCTCGAGACTCGTTATTCGCTTTACAGACAGCCGAGGGGTGTATACCTGTGCATACGTGTGTTCAGAAGATCCACACACAGATTTTCGTTGTGCTCGGGGGAACGAGAGCGGGACGGTTCTTCTTCTCGAAAACCGGACATTTTCGTTTTCTTTCGCGCATTAAGCTGCCGAGGTGCACGTCTCCGATTTTCAGTTTTCCTGAAATAATAATCGCCCTAGACACGATCATTACCACCAGATCTCATTAAACTTCATTGCGGTTTTTCCCGTCTTACGTTGGGGTACGCGTGTCTTGGCCTGACACACGCAATTCTGCGTAGGTGGTTTTAACGTACAACGTGTGCGAAGGTGGTGACGTGCGATACGCCGCAGTGGAAGAAGACTGAGAAGAAGAAAAAGGAAGAGATGGAAAACGTTGCTGCGAGGGAAGTAAGAGGGGGACAAGAATACGCGTACGCCGTACATAGTGACCCCGCGGCGTGTCTTGTTAAACGCGTGTGCCCATGCCGTGCCCCGCGCCAGCCGCAATGGTACAGTAGAAGGTGTAACGGTGTAACTCATACATCCGCAAGCATAAGTTGAGTTGGTATATCGCGATGTATACCCATGAACATACGACACGGTCCTGATACGTGTGTATGTACGAGCTGATTCATACCCATATAACACGAGATAATGATATTCTGCTTTCTAATTAGAAGGATTTTCAAAGTGATATGTACGTATGTACTACACAGGTATATGCATATCTATTCCGAAGCCGCGAAGTGTAGATACAAGCTTTTCTCCATCGTACCTTAGGTATGTAGGTATATACTATGTATAGCTTCTTATGTTTTCACATATCTATATTTGCAACCTTGATTTTCTGGCTTGATGCTCGTTCGACTCGCGCGGATCTTACGCAGGGATAAAACGGCAGAGAGAAGTAAAAAAGAAGAATGCGAAAAAATGAATAAAAGCAAGCATTCTGAGTCTGGAACCAATTGGCGCGTGTAATTAGCGATTCGCTGGTAATTACGGGACAATTTATACCCGTATGTAAGCAGTTTTAAAACGTTCGCTCTTCAAACCGTATTCGTTTTAATTACAACCGGAATTTAATATACCGCTGGTAGAGTTTGGTGCTGCCCTACACTGCACTGGATTGCGTTGCGTTGCGTTGCACGCACGTGGGCCGACAAGTGCATTTCAATGGGTATAAATTTTCTCCTCCAGGTTACATGCCGAAGCTACATGAACTACTTCATTTTCACGATACGTATCTCTCACGTCATTACGAGAACGAGGCTCGAAAAATGCAATCAAATTTTCCCCCCTATAATAGCTCCCACAATATACCAGTCTCAAGAAATTATCAAAACGAAATTGGAATGAAGATGATCAGTTCGTATCTACAAATCAGGCTGTAACATATTTTCGGAATGCTCTACGGTGGGTAAAGATGCCCGTTCAGATATACACATTATACCCGGTGTATATCAATTTCTTAGATAGAGTTTATTCATATTTATACAGCTTAGAAGCTGTAAGGCGGAGGCTTACAACGGGTTATCGTGTTCTGCATATATGTAGGTACATACCCTCGGGTCATTCGAACGCAGACTATAACTCAATCTATGGATCTTCAAAACCGCCCTTAGCACTTTTCATGCACGTTAATATAGGCATATACCTATAATACGTACGTATCATATCCTATACTAGAAATCTTACAACGTACATCGCGCGCGTATGGGTTACAAATCTGGTATGAGCAGGCATAATGCCGCCCAACAAACTATACGTGTGAGGGATATGTGTGACCATAACCATACGCCTTATCTCTAGATTCGTTATGGAACAGAGATTATATCCTGTAATGACGGTCCCATGTACGCAGAGACATACATACTCTACAAGTTTTGTAGATGAAGATCGTGGCGAAGCCTGGAGAAACGAATTTTATTCCACGTTTCCGTTTTTCTCCTCCTTTTGCTATTTTTCAGATTCTTTTTCTTTACCGACGAATTTTTATCGCATAGGTATAATTCATTCGATTATTACGTTAAACTGGATAAAAAATGATCGTCGATAGTATTGCATGTGTGAAATCGAAATATGAATATGAATGATATGATCTATCGACGAAAACGAATGATTTTACGTATAAAAGGACGTAACATAATGGTGGCAGCTAACGTTCATGCGATATTACAATATTTTGAGTTTTCGATCTGTCCGCAAGAGTCAAGACCTGGACAAGCCTTCGGGCTTGGGGGTTGAGTTATTTTGATCAGAGGACGCGACGTGAGCAATGAATCATGAAGGCTGAACGTTTTTTCTCTCCCTCTTCCCGCAGGTTTGTACGATAGAAGGTAGAAACGATCTTGAAAATCCGATCGATAAATCATAATTTCCCGCGGTGTATACCTCGGGCATTGTAAATTAGATTTGGTCATAGATCTTCGCGCTGCGGGTCAACAGTCTGCTATAGTAGATTCTAGAACCCCGGCCCAGGCATCTCTCGATTTCTACCTCCCGTAGCGTTGACTGTAGATTTAGCTCGAAACATGTGTAACTACAATGTTAGGCGATGTTAAAACCGATTCCACCGTCTCTCACTCTGCTCCGTGTAAATATTGATCTCAACGCTTTTAACACCTGCCAAAAAAATTTCGAGCGAGCGAAATCTTCCACCAAAATTTTGTACAAATACCAAAAAACAAGAACAAAAAAGAAAAAAAGAGAATAAAATAAAATAAGTAAACAAATTAAATCCGTACAGACGGAATATCTGTATGGAGTTATTTATTACGATCAACGAGTGAGATATCCTCCGAGTATCAAGGTTCTTCGGCTGCAAGGACGTATGTACGTATGTACGTACGTACATTTACGATGATGTAACCTTTAAATTACATTGCAGCTAGTAGACACAAGTATATTATATACATTGCATACTATATATATATATATATATATCGTCTATATTCATTCGTGAGCGAAAGATACATAGCCGGAGGTGTATTTTAGCTGTGGAACGGGATGTGCTATCAAACAAATTAGCAGCAAGATAAAATTGACAGAGATAAATTTGCTGGGACATTGCCGATGAGATACAATTATACATACCTACGACTAGTAGTACCTACACCTTGTATATATACATTCGAGAACTGGTATTTCGTCGTCTTAAGACGTCGATGGTACATACCTAGGTAGGTAGTAGCACTGAATATTCATTCATACATTCATCCATTCATTCATTCATTCATCCATTCATTCATTGCTCATAACACGTATCTCTACGAGGTAATATATTTGTTTGAAAAATGTCTCTGGATATAAGTTGTGACTTGATTAAAACAGGTACGTTCGTAGATGCTTTCGCAATTGAGAATAATTCTGGACCACTTGAGGAGGTGACAAATCGTGATAACAAGAAACACGTAATAGAAGATATCGCGATAAATAAAAAATAACGATATAGTCAGGAATTACTGCGATACGAACTGCATGCCACGTTATGGGGAACAATCGTGGCCTAAGAGTTACGGTGGGTTTTGCGATCGATATGTGTATGTATACATACATACGTACATATACATACCGAATAATAATCTTCGAGGTAATTCGAAGATCATTCCAATAAGAAATTCGAATAACCAATCAACGAGTGTGGTGGCAATTGGGTATTCATACGCGATGTGCGTTCGTTATGAAATATACATGTATGAACATGAATATTATCCAAGAAAGTATTCATCCTGGACGGACGGATGTACGGCAAAATTTCAGTGTGGGCTGGTCCAGTTACGTGAGATTGAAAGACGAGCAGTACGACGCGACGGTGAAAACGACGTGTAAGAGAAAAGAGAGAAGGGAAACATAAAAAAAAAGGAAAAGAAGAAGAAAAAAAAAAAGAAAAGAAAAAGGAAAGAATATCAGGTATAACCCGATCCTCGCCGAGGAAACGTGCGCGATGGGAAAAAAAAGGAAAAAGAAAGAGAAAAAGATAAAACGAGAAGGAAAGACAAGAGAAGAACGAAAAGTCTCTAAATACTAAAATTGATAAGAGGACCGACCGCGACCCTACATTATCGTGGGTCGTGGTTGAATGAAGTTATAGCCGTCCTCGCCGAAGGGGTCCTTGATTTCTTTATCGATTATCGATAGGACTTGACGTCCTTTCAATAAGATCATCCTGTCGGCAGTTAAGTGGGAAATTATCGTTTTCGGGATAACGCATCTTTTATTTGGATAGACTCGACGCAATAATGGAATCCTTACCTCGACAATTTTGGAATGGTAAAGGACCGGTAATTTTTTAATCTGTCGAAAAAATTCATCACCTAAGTAGCGATTTACTTCTACTACTACGAGGAAATATATGTTTGTTGTTCTTCTTCTTCTTTTCGACTGGTACTTGAACAAGGAATTCCAATAGTGTTTTAAACGTATTTGAGGAATCTCACGTTGATTGCTGTTTACCGGAACGATCGGTATGTGCGTGTGTGTTTTCCACTTTTCTTTTTGCTTTTTCGTTTAAATTACGAAATAATGTTAAAAATATATATATTATAGTCGAGCTATGTACGGCCTAACAGAGATTCCGGCTACTTAATCAAATTAATATCCATCCCCGAGAAAGATAGTAATCTGCTCTCGACTCGTTTTCATGTTCATAGTAATGGATCGTTTAATCACTCTACGTTAATTAATTTAAACAATTAGAAGTTGCTTCCCCACGCGAAACCTGCACCCACAGAAAAAAGCCAAACGAAGAAACAAGAAGAAGAAGAAGAACAAAAAAATAACAAAAAACAATCCAACTCGACTCGACATAACTTGCCAACAGCCAACTTGTTGCCAAGCTATATACCTATATATATATATATACATATAGTGTGTATAATTTATTAATTTATTCTGTCCAAATTGGTGAATCATCGCAAAGTGGTCCAGGCTTAGTTTATACGGTAACAGTTTCTACACGGGCTAATCTACGGTCAAGACTATCATACGGGGGAACACACACACCTCATATCGTTTCACTTTCCGCTGTCTCAGATCCTCCTCCGTGCTTATCGTTTTGAGATTCGAAAATGAAATCCGCGATGGCTACAGTAATGAATTGGGTTAATCATCTCTCATACATACATCCCGGGAAATACGAAGTAGAGACCAAAATTTAGTTGCGTATATGTAATGTATGTACATACATCCTTCATCTCTTCTGACTAAACACACGTATAGTATTTCTTCTTCCTTTCTTTAGTGAAATGAAAAATTATACAGTGTATACCTTATATCCGCAGTATTACATATATACATGTATACTGCTGCATGAGTTTGAAATTCCCGATGAGTTTATTCTAGCCGTAGAAAGTTTGATTTTCAAATATTTATCAATAATGACATTTTTTACGATGAACCTGTCGATTTCGTAATGAAACTTTAAAGCGCCAGGCGACAAGGTCGCGATCAGCTCTTCGGCGGGTAATAGGATTCAATATATTACAGCATACGCCACTTCGTTATGCACTAGGTAGTAGGTACGCGACGTAGCCCCGGCACGTAGTATAAGTCGTCGTAAAGAGCCTCCCGCAGAGAAGCGGACAGTGACTTTCGATATAAACTGACTTAATAGCAACCTGCCTTTTGAAACAAGATTAGCACGATTGGATTATCGATGTATACGCATGTCTGGTTAACTATGGTATGTACGCAATACACCTACATATGCACCGCATCCTCATCATCTTCTCATGCGATGAATAATAAGAGCATTTGAACCCTAAGGAGTATCTATCATTGTATGTGTGTGCCTATATATCAGCCCATTACGGCACTTAGCTCAGGGATGTGGAGTGGGGCCGTTAATTTCACTAATTAAGTTAGCAGCCCGGATGCCTTCTCTCGCCTCCGCGTATCACCCGCCTTGCATTTTCTGCTCATTCAATATTTTCACATTTTTGACTTCTCCTCGTTCAATCGTTGTTGCAAAATTTCTTCAAACTATTGTGCTGTACGCACATTTTCAATGATCATTTATCGTTCGTCATTAATTTTGAAAAAAAAACATAGAGGAGAAACCCGATTCCGCAGGACTCGTCAGGTGATACGAATTCTTACACTGCACAAATCGCTAGTTCTTTCTTACTAGTTTTTACGTCGGTTGAGGATCATCATTAATGAAGTGAAAAATAGATGGATCGTCAATCTTGTGGCTCTCTGTTTGTCTATCTTCATTATTTTTACCGAAATATTGTTACATTATGCGGATAATAGTTTCTCTGTACTTCAACGGTTATACTATCCGCACGTCCAAGCGTGCAGGAATAGAAGTGTTCGAGTACCATGGAAAAGCTCCTCCGAGCATCTGTTGGCCTAGAAGTTAATATTATACCTATTTTATAGTCAACCGTCACTCTGTCACTGTAACTTGTGAATGTAGGTACTCGCGTACAGGTACAAATTGCGCGAGGGAGAATGAACTTAGGCAACCTCGTCGTCGAATCGGGAGAAAGAAAAAAACAGGAAGAAAATTGTGCGTAACAAATTACTTGGGATTATTCAAGCCGTATTGAATCATTTCAAGTTTGTCCTCTTGTTTATGTATAAAGGTATACATCTCCTCATTTGCTTTCTTTCTTTCTTTATCTTTCTTCTTGTTTTCCTCCTACTTCTCTTTCGTCTTCTCGTCCCCCCGTGCCCGTTTGTTTTCGATTTTTGCCAGACCCACTTAATCCTCTTGATCATGAAAAATCACCTGCAACTTATGCAGGACCTGTTTTTATAAGGATTTAATACAGACCGCGAAGGGTTTAATACTGGGATGACAAATTCGTGTATTTAGTAATATTTATGCAGAAGGGATTACGTCAGATTCCACTCACAACATCAAGATAATCCCTAAATTTAAATCGCTACTCACTATTCACCTTCTCAAATCAACGATCAAGATTTCACACACTATTAAGACGCTCTAACAACATCGATACTCCCTGAGAGTGAGAAGGAATCTTTCATTCTCTGATTTATGTAATACATACAGGGTGTCCCAAAATTAAGTACGAAAAACGATAGGGGTAATAGAGGGGGTCGGGCTGAGTAGATTGACCCAAGGAACATGTGATCTGCGAGGTCGCGTTCGCGAGATATGACCAGTTAAAAAATCTTGCCAAGCGCTCGCATGTGGGCAACCGAGTACACTGCAGCAAGTATCGGTTAGAAGGGATTTTAAATCCAAAAACTCGATAACATAATTGGAGTGAACGGATTGCTGATAACGATGTACTCTGAACGCAGCTTACCGCGAATGAATGTAATTTCCTCGTTTGGCGAAACTTCAATGCCAAGAGCGTTTACGTTTGAGATTCGTAAATTTGGAAGTGTTGATCAGCAGTCGCGCGCTTATCAACAAGACTTCTAGCCGATGCTTGCTGTGCACTCGGTTGCCTACATGCGGGCGCTTGGCAAGGTTTTTTAACCGGTCATATCTCGCGAACGCGAACGCGACTTCGCCGACCACATGTTCGTTTGGGTCGATTTACTCAGCTTAACCCCCTGTATTACCCCTATCATTTTTTGTACTTAATTTTGGGACACCCTGTATATTACATGGTATATACATATTGAGCGGATGTTCCACACGATACTTGAAGAAACAAGTGCTGCACGCTGCACGAAATGATGATTCGAACGAGCTCTCGTTCCCGGCCATCATCGTCAGTGGTCCACCTATTTTTCACTTCATACCTTTACACATTCCAAGGCAATTTCCATCAGAGTCACGATTTCGAAAGGAAGCAGTCTTTCATCGGGTGTCAGATTTCGGCAGAGTTCCCATTGTACGACATCCTATTTTCCGTACCATGGAAAATGTTTGAGAATTCATCTACAATACTTTACCTCCGTTTCATCATCAATCGCGAGTAATTCTCATGAACATTTCAATGAAATCATCAAATCTTCAGTGGAGTGGAATGGATCCTTGAATAATATGAGCGGGTGGCGCGAGTTGAAGACCAAGTTGGTACGCCGCGCGTTCGTTGTAGAGAAGATCGGGGATGAAATATGAAATGATATCGAATTTCTCACGGACATTGTGACACCGTGTCCGACCGCTTGTCAACGCAAGGTAGGTATAGGTATACGAGATAAGGCGTGGGTGGCGGAAGCGGTGGTAGAGTTGCAGTTACGTGCAGGTTGTAGCCGCTCGCTATCTGTGATTCCGCTTGTGCGCGAGTTCTTTTTCTCTTTCTTTCTCACTCTTTTTCAACATCTTCTTCTTCTACTTCTTCTTCTTCGTCTTCTACTTCTACTTCTGCTGCCGCAGTGCGCTCCTCCTTATCTTTTACTCCTTTTTCACGTGTATTCAAATGTTCAAACGTTCCTCGGGAGATTCTTGCGCGTTAAGCATAAGTTACGCACGTATTATGTGGCTGCTGAGGAGGCGACGGCATAAACGGTAACACGAGAACCAAAGACCTGCACCAAGAGATTGGAGGACTTGGTGAACGTCCGGGGGCGAGGTACGGGGTACAGGGTACGGTGCCTCTTACCAAGGCCTATACCAAAAAACTTTTAGTTGATTTCAACCTCGATAAAGAGTCACACAGTGACCAGAGACCAGAGAGGAATCAGGCTCCTTGGATCCTTTACGCTTCGTCTTGTGTACAATGTACGCATGTATCGACTCTATGCCTACCTCTAGAGTTTTAGATTCACGTGAAATTCGTCGTCAGAGATCATGTGATCGGTGTTTACTATTCGATCTCATCGGACTATCGAGAATGTCGGTCAGGAAAGTTGATATTTCCACGTTATAAAAGTTAACTGTCGATTCCGTGAGGCAACGTACAGTATACGGACTACACATACCTACTGCGTGGATCCCTGTAGGTATACCCTATGGGTATGTATGTACGTATTATACATGTATACATACGTTTGCATGTATATATTGAGTTTACGGTAGGTATCATCGCCACGGGACGAAACGCGATCTCTTATAATATCCACACGTATACCCGGCACCTGTGGGTGAAGCGATTTCCTTGGTATCGCGTTACGAGCACAAATCTAACGAATATGTGGTAATCTTCAACGCGTAAAAGTATTGCGGTTCACCTTCTCGATAAATTCAAGCCCCATACTTCTCGCCTATGACGCGTCGTTACGGGATACGTATCTACTTGGATTCTAGAAAGAAAATCATTCATTTTCGAAAATGATTCGATATGGCGTTTCTCCTTAAGCATGTGAAAAGAGCCCCCGAGCCGAATCGGATTTATGATGACTTCGATCGAAAGCTCTCCCTCGACGAACAATTTCCGCCGATACGTAATTCTTCGGCTTCGAAAAACGTTGTTTTCCGTTCTTACTGAATTTCTAGTCTTTTATCGCACGGGAAATTGTGAAAGAAAATCCGGAAGCCTCGTCGACGTCGCGGGACATACCTATATCAGAAATTCTTTCAAATTTTTCGCTGCAAAACCGAAATTAGATAAAAGAATCCAGCTCATACGTAGAATACGTTCTGCCCGTAATTTATTCGAGCGTGAATGACACTTTTATTCCCCACATCATTGCAGCTGAAAATATCGAAATAGGTGACATAAAATGACTATACGATAATTTTTTCTAATTTAACTGCATCCAATATTCGAGGTTCGGAGGATTCGTAGATCCAGACTTGTTACAGTATGTTCTGGGATTAAATTTCAAACGCATTTTATCGTTGGTCTAATGAAACTGTAATAAAACCAAGTTATTAGCTAGAAAAAAGAAGAAATTCTATCCAAAAATATGTACGAGTCCTTTAAAAATGAAGTACTAGCGTTTTTTCTCTTTCTCTTTCGTATTTATTCAAGGCGTATATCATACCGCGTTAAGGACGTAACGAAAACATAATTTCGTCGTTGGACGTATATCATACCTATAGTATACCGGGAAAAGAGCGTTTATACTGATAGATACTTATATCAGAGGGAGAGAGAGAGAGTGAGAAGAAAGTCGTAGCGGGAATCCTGGAGCGCGGCTATAAAATGGACGGAAGGTTGTGCCTCTACATTTCTATAATACAAAGACGATCCATATTTTCAGTTTCAGAGTAGTGGTATCATAATGAAACTGGTTTAAGCACGGCGTAAATAGTTGTACGTTGCGTAGGTTAGTTAACGATTCAATAGAGAGCGATATTTTTTTTTTTCTCTTCTATCCCTTTTCGGCCCTTTTTCTCTGTATCTTTTTCATTTTTCTTCCTTCTCTTCCACGAGAAAGAGAGAGGGAGAGAGGGGGAGAGAGGGAGAAGGAGAAGTTCTTTTTAGTCTCGCCAGCTCCTTTCAAGTCGAAGATAAATTACGAGGGGTGAGCGCCCTGTGGCGACCGTTCGAATTCCACGGTACGAAAGATAACCTGGGATCCAATACCCATCCTTACCTGACTCAACCTAACCCACATTCATATTTTCAGATTCTTTAAAGCGTTACGCGTCGTAACCGGGCGCGGTAATTTCTATAGTAAAACCATAACAGACCGTGCAGGGGTATGTCGTGGACATTTGTCGAGGAATAGCTAACAGGATAGATAGGGATGTAGGTACATACGACAGGTAGTGTGTTTGGTACAGGCGCACCTGTCACGCTGACCCGGTGGCTAAATGGATTCATTACGCTACATCTGTTTTCCACGTTGTTTGCTTTCCATCCTCTCGATAATATTATACCTATACCTCCAGAAGATTGGCCGCCGCAGCTAAAAGTATGGGAAAACCCAGCTACAGCCTCTGTGTGTTTCCCTTTCTTTCCATCTGTACTTCCTTCCTTCCTTCTTTCCTTCTTTCTTTCTTTCTTTCTTTCTTTCTCCAAATTTTTTCCACCCCAATATCCACCGTGCCCGATGGTGAACTGCACTGCGGAGTATAACCGTTAAACGCGATAAGTTACACCGTATTAGAAGGCAGACGGTACTTTAACGCGTGACGAACACCGTTCGAATTCTAAGCCCTGTATCAAGGGAGTTGACTTGTGAAATGGGATTGCGGCACGGCGCTGCAAGTTTAGTGTGCTTAACTTGTGAACACCTTCTTCCCCGGTAGGCATCGTCAGACCAGAAATTTGTCGCTATTGAACTTCTCGCTTCTGATGAGTTCTTCGCTAACATCAGTCCTCGACAGAACACGCGTCACAAGATACATGTTCCGTATAGAGCGTGGTTCAACGTTGTAAGTCCGACAGGTGACCGCTGGCAGCTTTTCTTCGTTGTATACGTATAAATATAAATTTATATACATGTATGTAGATGTAGGCACTGTACCATCCAAAGATACTAATTTTGGCTCGGTGATGTAAACCGTTAAAACCCGTGGGGCAACCTATTCGTTAATTAGTTAATTAGTTATAAATGTCAACCGTATTTAACGAAGTTGCGGAGAACTGCCGTATCGGCACCTAATATCACATCCATCTTTGACACTAACAGATCAGCGCGTAATACGCTACGGTCACTAATTGTACCAATACCACATTCCTGATGGACAGCCTGAATAACCAATTTACAAATCTATCACATGAATATGTATAGCGCCAAAATTTTCCAAGATCAAAATCGTATGATACGAAACTTCATTGATCTCAATTTTGAGTTAGGACAGTAACTTTGTCTTCTTATGCTGATTCAAACCTCCGTCGTTCTGTTATCTCTCGATTTTCTCCAGTTCAGTGTATCATGTATAAAGTAGGTGTTAGATGATCGGTGACAAGCTTACCGACTACTACAACGTGACCGAAAACCTGGTCACTTGCAACGTGAGAACAGTTCCAACGATGGTGCCTGAACTGATGTCTGCATTCGCGCAACCCCAACGCTGCGCCTTCACCGACGGCTGGCATCGCGTGCGGCGCTGCTCGACACTGATCTCGTTGACCCTTGGCTAGGCCGGGTATTCGGCCGCAGACAGCTGCCCCAACGACAACAGCACCAACCACCCTGAGACAGATTCAATTAACATATGTATAAATATAAATTGGTAGACAATTGTCAAATACATGTTTAATTAAATGATTTATGGAATTTTCCGACGAAAATTGTGAAGAGAAATTTTCTTACTGTATGAGCTTGTTTTTCCAGAGGAAACAATTTTATTGGGTAAAGATTAACGGCGGCGTGAATTCTTTTATCGGTTTTCGATCACAATTTTTACGTCCGAAGTATTCGGAGAAAGGAATTAGTGTATTTTGGGGATTTTGTGAAAGAATGCTGGGGAAAAAAAACCGTGCAGGGTTGGTTTTGTGGAGACTGTGAGCCTGGGGTATTGGGTTAAAGGGTTCGAGGTGAAATTTATACCCGCAGGGCAAGATATTGGTGGAATCTTGAGCGTATCGAAAAAAAAACAAGGAAAATAAAAAGGTGAAAGAATTTCCCCCGGGGAGAATGCACCTTGGGATGAAGAAGAAAAGGAAAAAGTGAAAAAAGATAGATACCTTTTTCTATAAATTTGAATCTTTCCTCGTATCTCTTTAGGTATATATACAGATAAACCAGAAGACTTCGATAAATTCGAAGTGGACAGGTGAGGTAACGCGCGCACGTTGGTTAACGAATGAAATGAAAAAGGTCGATACCTATAATCAAATATTCTCTGAGTATCCTGCGCCACACATGCACACATAGAAACGTTACGCTGTTATAGATGGAAACCACGAACTGACTCATGGGACTTGAATCGGTAGTCGTCGTGGATATACTTCAATCGCAAACGTCGAATTAAAGATCGATAAATTGTTCCTTGCCTACACATACAACAGCCGTATACCAATGGTGTAAAAAAAAGCTTTCCGCGTATTGAATCAAAAGTCAATAAACTTTGCGTATCTTCTTCCATCCATCCATTTCCTATCTTTTACTTTCTCTGAAGCTGAGGCTGAGGTATACACTCGGAGGTACATGTTTGTACGAACTAACCATACATATATGCCTATATGCACGCGTATCTATATCCAGAATATTAGAATATCATTTGAATTTCAAATTTCTTCTTAATTCTAGCTACTAAATCCTCGGAGTATCTATTTATTATAATATATTATATATAACAAATACACACGTAAATTCCCGCACACTTCTCTACTTTCTTGCTAAGTTATACTCAACGGTTACGAATAAGCGAGGAATCAGTAAGTAAGCAAGTGAGTGAGTAATTAAATAAATAAATAAATAAATAAATAAATAAACTAGCACTCGAGGATCGAAGGCGACTTCGAGGCATTATACTCGACGATACTAGGTATAACCTGTCCTCTATGGACAATGGTTGGTGTCGTTTTTCGTAGTGGGTGCCGCGGTCCGTAAGAAAATCTTCCACGTTACGTCCGATCGCAGCCTGTTGACGGTGTCGCGCTGCATCGGTGCAGTGACACATTGGCGAGGACGTAGAGCGTCGTTTCAAGCCTCTATTGTGTCTGACTAACGAAGTTGACCAGCGTCGATGCCCGGGACTATTATATACGGGATTATCACTTTAGAAAATTACCATAAAACCACAACTTATAGGATTAAAATTTCAAAGCAAAGTTCTCTCTTCATGAATACCGATGTGCATACATACATGAAAACGTACATAAGTGCATACGTACGTATATGCATACCTGGTATACACATAATGTGGCTAAATTTTTTTAGTTTCTGGAGATTCTGATGCAAATCAAAAGTCAAATCGTATAACTCGCGGTTCAAATCCCCCTTCGGGGGATTATCGTGCGGAGAGACAAATTTACTCCTCTAACGGAAGAATGTAGATTTTCAGGTGATACTATGAGGTGACCACTCGATCCTCCGGAACAGAACTCGCGAAATACTTCAGCATAGATAATCAATGTCTTGTCGCTTGAGGCCGCGTGCAGCAGAGCCTGAGGGCAAAATTCACCGATGCGGAAGTTGCGGACGATCTCGGATGGGCGTTGGTTGACAAGAACGGGAATCCATCTCGTGCGGAGATGCGGTTTGATAAAAGTATAATAATCGGACGTATACGCGGTACACACTGTGCACGTATACCTCCCTACGTTGCGGGTTTGGCCCACCGCGTGTCCGCGTTCGGTTTGCATTCCGATGCAAATAACTCGCCCGAGGGACGTAGTACCCAACGTAATCGTTGCAATTTCAAGCTTCTCAGAAATTCGATTCTCGCTCAACCCCGCGATCTTCGTTCTGATCGTTTTTAATATTTTCAATAAAAATAAGTCCCGCCTGTCAGGAGCAATCATCTCTCCCATACGTCGTCGATTTCTCTCTCATCCGTTATCATTGTATACCTTTTCAACCTGATTTCATTCCCAATACTGATCGGAAAAAAAAACCGAAAATATAATCAAGATCAAGAATATGATTTCCAAAGGAGGATTCTCGCAACTCCGCCAACCATATTTCTACAATTTCCTACTCTCGCCGCGATCTCGGGCGTTTTCTTTCGATTCAAATCCGTGAGATCACTTATCCCGGTAACTAGCTTGTGTAAAGGAGTGTGATAGAAGCGTGGAAGACATGGCGAGTCTCTTTAATTATCGTTCACGTTATACTATACTGTCAGTCGTTAATCTAATTAGACACGCTTAGCTAAAGCCTCTGAGCATTAAACGTCGAGTAGGTAGGTACATCTACCACCTGAAGGTAGGTATAATCGTATAGACACGGGTTTGCACGAGCTGCATCCTTCACTTGTGTACCAATTATTCATTTGTTTTACTTACTTACTCACTTACTTACTTACTTACTTACTTACTCCGTTACTAGCAAGATGGTAATTATTTATAATGTCGCATTGGAGAACTAATTTCAAACTATCTGATCGCGATCAACGCCTATAATCTGCTCTTCACGATATCTTTTCACAGCAATGTATAGGATGTAGGGTAGGTACCTATAAATATTTGTCGACTGTCAAATCCCACGAAGATTTTTGTCAGCGACGAAAGTGTCGATTGATCCAATCGTTCGTCAAATAGTACTCATGCACTCATGAATCCCTAGAGCCCAGGAACTAAAGCTGACGATAAATCCAAGACTATTGAGTAGAAAAATGGGATTTTGAAATATTTGCCAAAATTCTGGACCCCAACATTCATTCGTTCTGCAGTCATCGAGGCTCAAGTTCATAACTCGGATGAAGAAAAATCATTTTTTTTTTCGGCGACTCCGGACATTTCGGTCGTCCGGTGTCAAGGATTCCCAAAATCGCCAAATAATCAAGATTCTTCTTCATCGAAAAATTTCTGCCGATACTATATTTTTCGCAATTTCGTATCCGCCAGCGTTACAGACTCCAGCCGCATCCGTGCTCGAGAACCAGAAAAACTCGACTATAGACAGAAGAATTTTTCGGCACTATCATCCAAGCGTGTGACGAGGAATGGAAAAACTGCCCCCTTCACAATATTTTCACAGTACCTATTAATCTGTACACCAATATATTTGATATTTTCATTATGCATGTGTTCGGATAAAATCGATTGCATTACGCAAGAGTATTTTAGCCTGAACGCTCAAAGTATGTATTCAAGTATTCAGTGTATCAAATATATTCAGTATTCAGAAGCGAAGCATATAACTGCGGCCGCGCCGCGCCGCACTGCAGAAGTTGGCATCACCGTGTAATACATGACATTAAATTCAACTGCTAGGTTATACGCATATACGTAGGTTAATTATGCGTTATTTGCAGCGAGTATCGTCGCCGCTATGACGTATAGATTTTCAGGGGTTGGGGGTACGGGTACATACATGTATAAAAGCGTTGCTCGGACTGCCGGTTTCCTATCTATTGCATAAAGTACTCGGATATCGTGATAAATCTATGGACAAAAGCCTGAACCTGATAATACCTGGGTACCTGGCCTCACGCACGTAACGTGAGTAGCGAAAGTCACGGTGCAGGCACAGGCAATTTGCTAGAATTTTTATCCGTCCCGGGTATACTTTAATACTTACTACTTATAGGTACAGCATATATATAGTTTTATTAATGGGAGTTGGGTAAAATTGAAAATCATACCAATACGATTCGTTTATGGGCTCATTCCATGCCGGGCTGGAAACAAATTTGCATAACGTATCCACCGGGTTCAGAATTCCCGGGTAAATTGTTACTACCTAAAAAATAACAGTAATTATTTCGAGCAGCCGTCCAATATTATCGATTAGATCGCGACTAATTATTCCCCTGTTTCCCATGCATACCCGCCCGTGTACGTACGTATGTATAAATACGTATAAATTATTTGTACATGCGCGTAGGTATATTTCACCTGGTTCAGTAAGAAGCCGCACGAACGAATATACGATGTCATTCGAGATAAACGCGTTTACGATCACAATAAATGCCCGGCGATTCGATCCGCGGTGAAATATTGTTCGCTCAAATTGATAAAAGTGCCTGATGAAAAAGAAGAAAATTCTCATTCCAATTGGTATAGGTACGTATGTAATGTACGTATACGCGTATGGGAGATATTTTACCGCCTCGATTACTTTCATCCACGCGATGGCGGTACCGCGGCGAGTCAACCTTAAGAAAAATTCGATGACCGTAGTTTTCAGTGCTTTTCTTCGTCTTCGTTTTTACGGGAATTTGAACGAAGTTTATATCCGCGTATGTCATACTGGCCCACGGAGCTTCTATCCAGCCTCCAAACGCGTCCATCAACCTTCGACTTATAAAATTGCTTCCGACAACTATAGGTTGAGTCTAGGTTGCCGTCCTCTCAGCTCTTTTGCAGTTCCGGCCAGACAACAATACGAGCGCATCGTTGGAGCAATTCACTTGCAGTCCGCGAATGGAATGAAACAGCTGTATATAGTTTGCTAATTATAATATGATACAAATATACTGTATCCGGTTTTCTATTCATGGTATTATTCGGCGTTTGGTGGCTGTATATCGTTTTTTTCCCATTCAGAGGTTAATCCAAGAAATTCCGAGATCCTTCTCACTGAATACATACATATATATTTACCTAGGTATATATATATATATGTATATATACGTAAAAAAAAGTTGGATTACAATTTTTAATTGGATGGCCATTAGCACTCTGCGTGTCGTCGGTTATAAAAATGAATTCAAAGATACAACCAAGAAACAGGAAAGAACCGGAGAAAAAAACCATATTCAGTGTTTATTCAATTTTTCAAACATACGCATATAGGTGTATATATACAATTTGTATTACACATCGTTGAGATAACGAACCAGCTCTAATCCTCGTTATATTAGTTATGTGTATGACGTATGCTACTATATCATGGGAAATAACGATTGTGCGTGAGAATTTTTTATTCCTTTTTTTTCTTCTTCTCTATTCGAGACAAATTTCGAGACTTTTTTCGAGAATCAGTCGCAGAGATTCGATCTTTGTATCCTTCAGAAGATTTTTCGGACGAATAAAATCATTGCAATGTATGGAAAAATAGAAAATGCCTAACAAATCTGGTAACAAAATGTTTGTTGAATATTATACTCACTATCTACAACCAATAGCTTCGCAGGTGTATATCAGGGTGTCCGTTACGTATTTGCCAAATTGCTTCCCCTAGGATATTGGTTTACTCCCCGAGAAACCAATTTCATACTATTTAGAGTAATTTTTTATTTTATTGAACCTTGCCAATGATGCAGCACTTTTCCCATGTCAAGAAAATGGGATTTCTACATTTTTTGAATTTAGTTTATTCTTCTCCTCAACTTTATCAGTTATTCTCCTGTAAAATTTTCATTCATTTCCCTCTAAAAACGATCCCCTTAGGAAGGCAAAATTTTCTAAATCAACCAAAGATTGCTTAACGATGAACAAAATCAAATTAGAAATTTTAATCATTTTATTAGTCGGATCATCAAACTATGAGTAATTGATTTTTGACATTAATTCTGTATACATACAAGCTCAATTTTGAATATTTATTAGAATTGGCGTGAGCGAAGCTAGAAATAAGAAAAAATGTATTTCAGCTTTATGTAGCAGCTCGACATATTTTTTGTCCGACTCAAATTGGTATCATTTATATTGGAACTCGTTTTTCAGGATATAAACTAATATCCCCGGGGGGGGGGGGGGGGGAGGGGGCTGTTGAAAATAAACAAAATTTGGCAAATAACGGAGATCCCAGTGTATACGCATGAGCAAGGTAAGGAGATAATTTTTGGTTCTCCATTTTGTTCTTCTCATTTTATTTGTGGTTGTCATTCGTTTTTCTCTTCAGTTATCCTTTCATTCTGTACCGCGCGACATGACACAAATCCTTCTGGATAATCCCCCGTCACGGAGGCGGAGGCGGAGGAGGTAGCGTACCGTTGCACCCGAAATCTTCTTCTATTATATGGCTTTATAACATTTGTAGATCGTATAGATGAGCTACGACGACGAGTAGCTGTACCCCGGGACCCGGTCTCACCGCTTCGTGTATTATAATCTTCGTACAGAGCTATACACATATTCTATTTGTATACAACTGCCTATAATGTTACTGCGTGTGTATCACATTGTGTACATTATCACGAATCACATGTGAGCATAGGTAGTAGATGTATACACAACGCACACGCAGTAGATTTATATTCGTATGAGGATTCTATTCACGTTCGTACGATCTAAGGTCTATCTATTATAGCCTGAGAGTCATCATGTACACTTTAGCACTTTATTTCGATGATATCTTGAACGGAGCCCCAGGTCCCCGTGGGGGTCCGCTGTGAGAACCCAACTACGCCTTACAACCAATTCTTACGGTTAACTGTACATGTATAAACAGTAAACTAATTCCGTAAGATCGAGCTGCGTTCGCTCGGGTGAATTAGAAGTGAGAAATCTGGGCAAAAGTTGATTTCAAAAATGGCCAAAAAGCGTGAAAAGTGCGATTGATCTTCGCTACTGATTCATTTTTCTCTCCTCGTGCAGGTCACGGAGAAGAGAAATGGCAAGGAAATCATTCATGGATGGCTGGCCGACAAAAATCGATGCATACACCTAATGCCGCGTATGGAAAGTCTCTGATTATGCATTTCGGAAGTCACGCGATCTCGGACTTCTGACGGAGCTGGTGAGAAGTTTTCAGTTGAAAAATACGCGGATGAAAAATAAAGCGAAAGACGAAAAACGCTGGTGGAAATTTCACGGGCATTTGTCACAACGCGGTATTTTTTTTAGCCGCACGGTAGCAGCCGGTATAAGGCAGGTAGATATTGTATAGGTAACTGATAATCAGAGGCTGCTGCATCTTCCGCGTGTGCACGATGCAACGTGCACGTAGGTACGCACGTACGTACGTGTGCATACACTGCCGGAATCACCGGCTCCTCATCCCGAACGGAATCGCAGTAGTTTCAGGAATCGTAAAGCTAATTACGAACTTTCCGTTACGGTGCCGACGCGGTTAAACCGAAGCACGCCGGTTTTATTTTGTACGATCAAAGTGATTTTATAGTTACTGATCTTCTGCGTGGCACAGGAGTCGGCTGATTCCCGCGGAGTCTGCTATACCTACCCAATGCTTCGTGTAATTAAGGGATGAGCTGGCATTTGCGTAATATACAGTATATATCGTTATCCTAACTAGCTAGTATCAGGCTCTTTAGTGATACTAACTTGCATTCAAAACTCAGCCGCATTTTACGGGGATCGTCGTCCGACCGTTATTTTCGTGGATATGTTAATAAATCTATAGGTAATTTTTACGACGATTACTGGTATTATGTACATGACGGTGGTTTTCTCGTAAGATATTGGAGAGAGAGACGGAAACACTGATAGGAAATGTAGATGTCAACGTGACACACGTATGTAGCATCATATATCTATGTTATATATAATTATGGTCATTCTGTATACGATTGTGATTGCCCATATTCAAAAATTCTCCGAGTAATAAAATGCTGAAACGTTTATTTTATGGACCGCCGTCATAACGAGGCATATAATATATATATATTTTATATGTATATATATTATCAGTATGGTGACAAAACTGTGAAGTGATATTTACCTATAACAAGCTGAGAAAAAATTCTAATCGTATGTACGTACAACTCTCTCAGCTGGATTTCTCGAGATCCTATGTCGACGACAACGTGATCGCTAATGCAAGCTTGATCTGGTGACTACTTTGTTACCATCGAATATTACAAGTTCGTCGATCGTTCCTTACGGACCAGGACGAATAGAAAGGTACACACATGCCTCTACTACACGTGGATAGAGAAGCTCGCCGGTAACTCAACGATTCTGAACACACGCGGTAACTCGAAACCATCTCCAAACGCAATGTGAATTAAGTATATCTATAATAGACAAATGAGATTTGCGACCATTTTCAAAATTTGAATTGAAAGTCCGGTAGAAAGATCTTCCTATATTTCTTTCTTTCTTTCACTCTTTCTTCCTTTCGTTCTTTCGTTCTTTCTTATATCGCGAGTGTCGATATTGAAATTATGGAGTCGGGATTGCCAACAAGATCACATTCTCCCCCATTATAGAAAACGTACAAATTCGAATATTCATTATCGTAATTGTCCTTAGACGGATCCAGTAGACACGTTCACAGGACATGAGGATCTACGTTGAAATTTAAGGTGGCGTGATAGTTCGCACATTTCAGGGTAAAGGGTGTCGGGGAGTGAGGTGAATCGTCATGAAGAATTGTTGAAACACGCCTGTGCGTTCATTCTCGCGCGTACATTTTCCACTTCCGCTGCGACAATTGGAAAAATCTCCTCGAAGATTTGGTCCTCAGATAAAAACTCAGCTATAAAAGACCTCCCTGCAGCGGCAGTTCGTTTCTCTCAACTTGCGCGATAATTCTTTCAGGCAACAGGCTCCGGTAGTAAGTTTATACTGAAAAACGATAAAACGAAACCGAAAAAATCCTGCAAACATGTTTACATCTTCGCACTTAGTTATCGCCAGACTGTGAGGCTCTCTTTGAGGTGGAGAGTAAAGTAAAGTTAAGATAGCTGTCAAACGGTCAATATATTTAAAGGGTTTTATAACCAGTAGTCGGTTTGGTTAAAATTCGCACTGTATGTATAAGGTACTACAGACGACGAATGTGATAGGTATATGATTTAACTGACACCTCCATAATTTCTGACCTCGCTACCTGCTGGAGTATATGATGCAAATTGTAGAGATGGAGGAGGAGGAGGAGGAGGAGGAAGACAGGGATGTATATTTCAAGGCTCAACACAACAGAACCAGAGCATAAACACTGCATTTAAATAGGCATACCGTTTGTCGATAAGTACATACATACGTTAGGTGTGTATCTATAGAATAATCTAACGTTTGCATGTATGCACGACATATGTAGTACGAAGTCTTACAGTTTGTACGGAGCACATAGATACATGCACGAGTACTCAGGGATGTATTAAATTTGCCAGAGTAACTCGCGTCGAGATCCCGAGGCTCACTTAGTACATCTTTAATCCTTATCTACGCGTACCGGGTAACGTATGCGATCCAAAGTGGGCATATCTTTCCGTACCTATACCTATGCCTATGCCTTAGATACCTATACAGCTACTCTGCAACCTTGTGCCCCGGTTATAGCTTGCTTATCCGACTCGCACAGTAATTTTATTCCACATACGTGCATACACTGTGTATGCACGTACATATGCAGCACATAGTTATTTACTTTTCAACCGAGTGTATAACGTACGCAGGTATGTCTCGTATGTCTCCGGTGCTTATCTAGCTACTGTATTCCCGCACCAGAGTATCGCGTATGTATAGGTATTAACCTAAAAACTACGGTATTCGCATTGTCCGATGAAAGCTGGTTCGAATAGCTCGCAAAGTAGACAGATAATCGTTTGCGGTTGATCTCGAGATTATACTTCGTACATAATTGATCCATAAATATCGATTGGAAACTTCTTCTCCAAGTTTCAGTATGTACGCGATCGAGAATGGAATCAATCCGTTATCCATGTGCTCTATTTTCGCAAGAAATTACATTCATATCTTACAATTAGCGAAGGAGGATCAGAGCTTGAAGGGTATATGTCTACAGGGATGTGAGAATAATTAATCGGACCGATGGCCGTCCTGTCTCAAAAGGAATTGTTGAATTTTCGGAAGCTACTCGTCGGGATAGTTATAGCAATATTGAAAAAACGAAAAACTGAAAGGCAAGAAAACTAAAGAAAAGAACTCGTCGATCCCGCACCTCCTGGCGTCAATGGCGATCTTATCTGATCTCTCCAAGTCCGACGAGATCCCAGTTCGACGCGAACCTTCGGTTAGATCCTTTTAATTAGTCTCAGTTAAGTACAAACAGTGGTCGCGCCAGGATCAGTTAACTCAAAGCATCTCTTGTCGCCTTAGTTGCCCGCAGCAGTCTCGAAAAGTCTCTCGAAAGATAGCGAGAAGAAAAATCCTCTCCTCGTAATATCGAGGATTTGTTAGAATCGTCTATACCCGTTGACAACGGCTCGACAAAAACGTTCTTTTGAATCTCGTACCGGATTCTCTTTCGTGCGATCATCAACTCGGCATTTCTGGCCCACCTACTGGGACCATTCTATTCTCGATAGTATAACTATTCTATTTATACTATATGTACATGCCGTATGATGGAGTCAAATCCTTGTTCAAGTTTCATTTCTTCATCTTCTTCTTTTTCCTTTCCGCAATTCGTGAATTGCCGCACCGCAGGCTAGAGAATGAATTAATATACCGTTGTTGTGAAAAATGGTAACGGCCGTATAATTGGAAAGATTACAGCTATTAGACGGGGTTAGCATAGCAGATGTTTAACGACGTTTTCAATATATTTTGACAGATATTATAGGTTCGGAGATAAGTAAACTACATTTAAAATACTTCCCGGGGGATAATTACACGTCCGTCGAGGGCGACGGTGTTAACGCGTTAAACCCGGCAGAGGAAGAAACGGACGATTGATCATTTACACGGTAGGTATATACTTGAGATAGGTAGAACAAAAAAACAAGAAAACAAAAAAAAAAATGAACTACAAATCTTGTTCAATTTTAAACTGGCAGCTGTATCCTGACCTGTGCAATTTATACCGCTCATATACTCACCTATAGCTATATACATAGATAGGTGCAGTATATATGTCTGATATAATAGTAGTACCTATAGTTGTTGTTATACGAGGTGAGGTTAAGTCGAGAGTTAAGTTAAGTTAAGTTAGGCTAAATGTTAACACACAAATTATGTAAATTAGACATTTGTCTTGGAGCGAGCGCAGAGTAGAGTTGATTTTAGGCGCAGCAGCTTGTTCCGAAAGTCAGTCCCCCATGGTCTACGGTTCTACGCACAACTCTGTGTCTACAGAGCGCAGTCTTTCGGAGACCAGGGTCTACGGGTTCAAAGTTATGACAACTGAAGGTGGACGTTCGAAATGAAAACAGCTTTCAAATCTTTTACCTACTAGTGCGCAAGTGGCGGAGGACGCGGGGAGGGGGCTGAAGAGAATTTAAAAGTATAATTTTACGATTTTTGTCTGGATGATGGCGCGCTTTACACATAATTTGTCGGAAAAAACATAATTTACTCATCTTTTTCTTCTTCTTCTTCTTCTTCTTCTTCGTCTTGGCCGTTTCGTCTCATCCCTCCACCCCAAAACACCCCGTGATGTTTATTCGAAAATTCTTTCGCTCCGCTTCTGGTCGGAGATTCCACCCTTTGTTCCTTTTCGATAAAATGGGTTTTAAGACCTCCGAATGGTCTTGGCGAATACATTTCAGTCACCTATTCAACTACCAGAAACGTGCGGTCTCAACTAATTTACGAAAGCCTCTTTTTTTTTTTTTTTTTGTTCGGCTGCAATAAAGCTACAGGGTCAGCGGATCCTTCTCATGTTCCATTCCATTCCGTTCCTTACCAAACTATGTATTCTCAATGTATTATCACGTCGAACTGACGATGAGCTGGAACGATTTTTTACACATTCTTTGTATCCTATATACCTACATATAGTGCATTCGGTACACATTTGTGCATGCGTGTCTCCCACGTAACGTATAATAACAGCGACTATGTCGGGCGGTCATAACTTTGGATTAAGACCACGCAGGTCAGCTTCCAATGTTAAAAAATATTGCAAATTTCACGATTTCAACACACACGCGCCCGCGAATTGAGTGCTGTATCAGGATTCGCGTATTAAGCGTGGGAATTCGCGAGACACTCATCCGACTACAATGCAAATAAGTAATAAAAGAAAGGAGAGAAACTGAAAACAGAAAGATAGCAAACTCGAAAACTTACACACCGCAAAAGAAATCTGAAAAGAATCTGGAAACGGAAGAAAAAAAAGACAAAAAAACCAACTCCGTCAATGCAATGAAACTTTAGGGGTTATTCGAACATTTCATTTTTCATATACTGATAATGATAATTGGAAAGATCAAAATTGAGGTAGGCTGCACATGTACTGAACCTCGTATAATTATACCCCCCATAACGCTCCTGACTGTTGTTTTAAACGAACAATTGAGATACTAAAGTATAATAAAGGGTCTTCTGCATATTTCAAAATTTTTAGTTCTCCTTCTTTTTGTTTGTAATCGTTGAAGAACGCTTAAGCGCCACATTCGTGTAGACGGCTGTGTGTATAGTATAGCAGAGAGTTTCTGAGACGTAGGCGTTTCTCTTGGCGTGTCTCTTATAGACTCTCGTATATATATATACCCTCCTCCTCTCGAAGGAAAGAGGGACCGATTCAATTTATGTCTTGACAATGTGGCTTTGTCTCGCCAAATTATCATACGAGGGAAGAAGCAGAAGAAGAAGCAGAAGAAGAGGAGGAGGAGGAGGAGGAGGAGGAGGAAGGAGAGGAAGAAGTAACATGCATAATTTCAAGCTCGCGTATAGGTACTGTACGAGAGGTAGAGCTCTCGAGCTTTTCCATTATCATATCATAGACTCGCGTGCAAAGCGAAACAAAACAACCTGCTGTACCGAGGTTCGTTCGTCGCTCCCCGTGCAACGATATCGGCTCGGGCTCTCCTGCGCTCCAGAGATACAATTACCAGTTCTCCAATGTGTATCTCGATCGATTTCAACCGGACAAGCGCAAAACTCGCTATGCTGTGCTGTCTCGGTACACCTTGGCTCGTAAGTCTTACTGGCACTCCGCAACGAAGGTTATAAGTATACCGCCGGACGCGCTTTCTCGGCACGAAGGCGTCGAATGAAATATACGTCGCCAGATTTCGCCTCCCCTCCATCTCTTCAGACCGCAACAAATCGAAATCCTTGATCCATGAGACCCCTTCAAGGATCAAATGCGACTCACTCCCCACGTGAATTCAATATCAATCACTTAATTCGTACCTATGATCAAAATGAGCGAGAAATAACACGAATCGATCAACGAATGGGGAGGATATATGGGGCGATTTTTTTGAAATGCGAAATAATCGCGAACACTGAGAAGAATCAAACGTTCACCAAGCTCTCGGCATTCTGAAAAATCGATCAACTTCTTTCCTCGTTTCTCTCAGTCCTTTTCTCCGCTCACAACGTTCTTCCAGATGTTTAAGAGGGCAGCTCGAATTAAAAAAGTGGAAATATGTACGGCCCCTACCCTTCATGCATGTGATTTGGTCATGCCTTATGGTCATTTTCTCTCGTGATTAATAAATGGTATTCGGATCGCATGATGCTCTGACTCATCGACAGGATGATTATACATGCAGGTAGGTGAGGTAGGTATATACGTATAATATAGAGGTGCATGCTTGTTCATTGGTCGGTTGGTTCGATGCTCTGTTCCGTCGGTAGCAAAGAACTACCGTGTTTGGGCCACCCACTTCGCGATACCCGGTTGTCGATGGACGTATCTAATACGGGCATAAAATTCACCAATACGCGTACGTCCGCGGGTACGTGAGCGTACGAACGTGGATGCATAATATACACGAACAAACCCTAAGGATATCTTATATATTTGCGAAATTTGCATAATGGAGCCATACAGGTATTTACGTGTATCGGGTGAGTTGGTTTCAAACGCGAGCGTATCGTATGTGTACTCATACACTTACTATATGCGAGATTACAGCGAAGAATTCTCCATTTACCGCGGTTATATACACGAGTATCATATACTCACTTATCTCATCCGAGACGTAGGTGGAGAGGTGGAATAGGTATATATTTAGGAAGTTACAAATATAATCCTTCTTAGCAACCTTTTACACTTATTATATGTTACCTCCACCTATCAACCGTGCGATGCCATGCCATGCCTACCTGCAGCCACATATATATACCTACGCGTGTTTCCAAGGGAAAATCTCGAGCATATTTTATACACATTTCGCGTAAATGCAGGCTGTGAGCATGTACCCGAAGCTACCATGCAATAATCCTACGTCCACACCGTGCGTGGCAAGGTTAATTATATCGAAACGGAATAACTATATAGTATTTCGAGTTTAGCGTACGCTGTACCGTTTTTACGAACAGTTCCAAGCCGCGAGTATACGGTCGTCGCATATACTGTATACTATACTTCATAAACGGACTCGAAATGTCGTCCTCCGTACGTATGTCTTCCACGACGCGGTGGTCCTCTTCGCGATTTTTGTATAGTGTATAGGTATATCTACCTACTACGCGAGTCTTGTATAAAAATCATTCGCGATCAGTTCCGTACCGCCACGATGCTGTGCTCGAAGCCTGAACCAAAAATCTCTGCACGCTGTGTATGTATATGATATCGCAAGGCCCCGGGACGGGTTGTTCGTGAGTTGTACGAGGAATCGTGAACAACGCTGCCCGGCCCAACCATTAGCTATAAATACGTACTAAATATTCCCATAAATCAGACCAATAGTCACATTACATGCGGGGTCCTTGCTTGCTTGCTGAAAGCAACTCGTATCTACAACTCACTGCCAAACTCCCTTTTTTCATCGTCCAACGATTTAGCTTTCAGGATCCCTCGGCGTTCTTCACCGAATTATACGTGTATCTCCGGTAATATTTCCAGATATTATCACGATTCTTGAATAAAATTTCCCACCATCTTTTCTCTCTTCTCCCTATCATCTTTCTTCTCGCGATCCCGAAATAGCATACGGTCGTAAAATTCTCAACGATCTCATCAGCTCCAAAAGCGCGAACAGAGAAGTCACGTCAGGAGTAAAATTATATAATTATTATGTCAAAACGATATACCTGTTATCTGTCTAACGAGAGTTCACGTTTTTCATACGTTTCGAGCAAACATCGTTACCGAAGAATAATTTGACCACGCATCATAGATTCCAGACTATGGATTCATATGTTCACGCCTATGCACTAAAGTGTTCGAGATTGTTGCTTATGCTTGAAAGTAAATCAAATATATAATCATTTGCAATTAGTATGATGCCCTCGCGAATCGTTGCTATATATAGGCCCGAAACCCAAAGAAGAAGGAGAAGCGAAGAAGAATAAAAAAGAAAATGGACATGAATGAAGGCAGATGATAAAACATTTGGCCCATTCGATCGTATCTATATATTATAACGTCTACGACGATATTACTGAAGTTGTCTGTCTGTCTTTCTCTCTCATCCGTCGTTCTCTGTGCTATATTTTCAACTAAAATTCTTCATTCGTTTTAATAACCTCCGACTCATTCAACCGACCATTTATATGCTTATCAGATTCTAAAGTTTAATCGTTAAAAGTAAACTATTCCGAAGTCCCGCTGAATTCTTACGAGAAAAAGATACAGATGAAATAAGAAAAAGAAACAAGAACGGACGAACAAAAAACGAAACGGTGACTTCAACATCCGCGAAAACCGCTACCTTCTTCTTTTTTTTTTTTTTTTATTTTGTAATTCCTCTATTTCTTTCGTTGTTGACGAATCCTCCTGCCATTGTTGGAAGTTTGCGGGACCTGGGTTTCATTCGGAAATGACTCATGTGAATACGGTGCAGTATCCGATAGTCATCAGCTTGTTAGTTCCGCAGCGTTTTCCACGTAGAGATAGGAATTACACATGACACACATGTGTGGCGGTTGGATAGAGTAAACATATGGGATCCTCCTTCTCGCGCTGCAGCAGGGCAATAAGATATTCGAGAAAAAAAGGAGTTCATGCATCATAGCAAAATGCTGGGCGACTTAGAACCGGGGGTCCACGAAGTTGGTATAGCATAAAATAGAGACGCAGGTCACAGGTCTGACATTTCGGACGTGCGATCCAACGCGATATACCCGAAGTAAAGTCTCGCCGTAGTAAAATCTCCGCGAGGATCATGGGAGGCAGATTTAGATAGCGCGAAGAATCTGCTGTTACAAATTTTCAGCAGACCATGAGAGAACGAGTAGATGCGAAGGAGAAGGGGACGGAGACGGAGAAGATGCTCCAGAGTTTCCGCTTCTTAACCTGAGAAGAAGAGAGGGCTTCTCCTCTTATACTTCCCACAAAAGGTCACGCGCCAGGTTAACCCTGAAATTTACGGCCTGTTCACGAAAATGGTTCAGTACGTCCTAACGCGAGTGGAAACGTTCATGGTAGTAAATATCAGATGAATTTCACGTAGGTATACGTTCATAGGGTACCCTACATCCAATTATAAAGAACTTCTCTGGATATGATCAGGTAAAATGTAACGAGCTAATAAGAGCCAAAGTGTAGGCTATAAAAGTTAGCACACAAAAATTCGGGTGGGTTGTGGTTATTTCGTGAACGGAAGAACCAAATGAGAGAAATGAAATAGTAGCTAATTAACGATTGTGCAATTACGGTGATTATTCATTTCGGTATACCTGAATGACTTCTTTCATCAGTTTCTGCTGCTTTATGCTTATACTAATATCCAGCTGTAACAACCTGTCGTTTTCGGGGCGTGTCGCGTGTTCGAAATGAAGTAAATGCTGCTCGTTCGTGTATTAAATTGTAGGTAAAAAGTTAAGGCGTCTAGAGTCGTGGGCGGAACTCAATCATTTCTGACTCTCAAACATTTCGGACCGAAGCCTTGGGTCTCGGGTTCTCCTGTAGAGGTGTTACTAATTGTACTGATAAAACCTTCACGCCTACCTACGATATTGTACGACGGTCCTCAACCCCGGAGCTCGAAGAGAATGTTTGAGATCTGGCACAGTCCGGTGACTTGTGAATTGTCAAAGTTGAGGATCGTCGTGTGATGCTGGGGCACAGAGTTGAGAGAGTGGAAAAGAAGGATATCATATGATAAAAAGGTGAGAAGAAAAGAGAGAGCGAAAGAAGTTCTGGTTCCGCACATTAAGGTGTCCCAATAAGAGACGGGACGAGAAGGGCAGAGAAGAGAAGAGAAGAGAAGGGAAGGGAAGGCAAGAAGAAGCTCTCTGAAAGGAGCAGCATATGCTTCTTCACCCACGGAAATTTTAATCGATGTAACCACTTTGTCATGAAGATAAGCAGAAGAATAAGAAGGAGAAGAACAACAAGAAAAAAGAACAGAATAAGAACGGGGTCCTTCAAAACTCCTCTGAGAAAGCACCGATGACGTTTTAGAAATCGAAGAAAGAAAAAAAAAAGAAGGAAATTCAAGATCGTCCGTCATGCGATAGTCCAGTTTCTTTTCAAGATCAAACAGAGCCACAGTGGGGGTATACGAAACGTGAATTCGGAAGTGTTTTTTTTTTCCACTTCTCCTCTTCTTTTCAAGTTCGCGATGTCTCTACTTGAGACTGGAGTAGTATATTCTCTTCAAGTACTAAATTTCGGTGTATCGTTTGAGGATCAGAAAATTACGGCGAGAGTTTTCTCGCAGACACGAGTGCAGACTAGTCTGGAATTATTTACTACGATCATCGTTCCTAGCCGGATAGGATCCGGACACGCAGAAGCTTTTAGTGGAGAATTCCGAGATGAAGCTAAAATATAAAACTGCCTAAAAGACGCCAACGCCAGAGGTTTTCGTACCTTAATCTTCAGGATCTAATCTCAGATTATATATAACCTGGCGCTTACGTTTACCCCGTGCTCAGGTAATATTGGGGTTCCTTCCTTTCCTTCTTCCACTTCACTACGCTGCCTCTTTTGGAAACACCTATAACATCAATAAAAAAAGCACACGAAACCAAAAACAAAAAAAAAAAAAAAAAAAGGAAAAGGAAAAGGAAAAAAATAGGTGGCAAAAAATTTAGCCCTGGCGCCGAAAGATCTAAGATATATTCTTAGTATATTCCATAGATCTTCCGTGATCCGAGATCTGGGATTTTTTAGCAATTATATACCGTTTATTGCTGTGCAAACATCGGACTTAGGTTCAAACAGCCCACGTAAGTATCACCTTCGAATTTCCCTTACCTATGCCTACTATTTGGATCCATATTTACTGCAAGCTAGTATCGATATGATTAGGAGGGATTAAAGTTAATTAGATTTGGGTTGTTTCGTAGATATACCTAGGCAGCCGCGTCAGTCTCGGAGGTATAGGGAAGCAAGTAGGTTGGGTCAAACTTGAGCTCTTCCTGTTCTAATCACAGCATAGCCCGATAATTGTAATAAACGGTAATAATATAAGCAATAATTATAGTTATTATCGGGGGGTGAACCGCCATATTTAACAATTCCTAATTGGGGCGAACGATGTCGACCGTTGCAGCGGTGGCCTATTTGAATACATTAAAGCTAAGGTTTTTAACACCTAGTTCCTAGATCTGTGCAAAAATAAACTAAAATTATAGAACTGGTTGGGCTGCGGAAACTGTCAAGCGCGACGTCTCACGTATGTATAATACATCATCTTCGGTTACCTCTATACACGATTATAAATCTGCTATGAATTCATTTTCTAATAAGCTCCCGGGGGAGGCGGAGGAATTTCAAAACGGAGGAATCGAGTTTGCCGCTTTTTTACTCTATTCATGAATTCATTAATTCATTTATTTATTTATTTATTTTTTATTTTTTGAGCTGGAAAAAGGAGAATACGTATATTTTTCAAACGTGACGCACGTACATTACTTTTTTATACGCTTTTATCATACACGCGTGTATAATATTACCCGTTAAGCTGCAGCTGTCTTGTCCTGAGTCGAAAGATTGTAACTAAATACCAGAATATCTTGAAACGCATTCCTCGCTAATAAAGACATATTTCACGATGTTCATGCAGGAGAGAAGTGAAGTGGAGTCGAGTCTCGAGTGGTGGACATCACAGCTCGTATACGTATGTACCTATATGTGCGCGCGAGTACAAGTTTCATTTCGATGACGGTTCTCAGATATCAGATTGTATATATATATATATATATTATAAATTGCTGCAACTTCTTATACGCGATTCAAGGAGATTCCGAGGTGCCAAGCGGGGTGGAATTTTGAGCAAAGTGTACTGCAGATACAAGATGATATGCCGTAGGTATGGTATTGGTATGTCAGCAGTTGGACTGCCCTGCAGATCGGTAAAAATGGTAGTACTTACATATGTAAGTTCGTATACCAATACATGTAATTAGCTTTAAAAGATCTTTACATCGAGAGAAATAACTTGAGATTCTTTTTGGTTTCTTTTAGTTTTTTGTTTTTTTTTGTTTTTATATTTATATTCTTGAATTTTCCATTAAATCTCGATCTATTGAATCCCTGAAGCATTCGAAAGTCGGAACCCCGCAGCTCTATACACAGGTACATATATATGGTTTCTTTGTCAATTCAAAAGCAAAGCGCACGCCGTTTCGTTCTCACAAATTCCATGGAATTTTTCAATCAGCCGAGACGGTAGCATAAGGAACGATCGAATAAACTCTCGGCGATCCAAGTTCCAAGATTCAAGATCCAAGATCCAAGATCGAAGATTCAAGAGTAGCTTGGTAGCCGCGAGAACGCGAGCTGGCACTTAGATATTTTAATGGCGCTTTGTGTCGCGTTCCCTGCAGCAGAGCTAACTCGTTTATTTATTTATATATTATTATATATTTATTTATCTGTTTGTTTATATATTTATTTATTTATTTATTTATATATACTCGCGAGCTGGACATGCCTGCCTTTTGTTTTCGGCTCGTTATCCTTCTTTTGAAGATCGTCAGATCTCCCGACCACCGCGCTGTTATTTTAATTGGATCTTTGCCGAAAGTTTTGCCTCTTGCCGTTTGCCTTTTGCCGTTCGGCATTCGCTGCTAGCCGTTCAACCGCGTCACCAAGGTGACTCTGGAAACTCTGGAGAGAAAACCATCGGCGGCGCGGCGGAGATTCAGATTCCAAAAGCTAAGAAGACTACAATACATACTATATTGGTATACGCTTCTTTGTCTGGTATTTATGGCAACAAAGAAAACAAAAACAATGAAATGAACCAAACCCTTATACCAGCATCCCGAGAGTGTCTCTTGTCATTCTTGTCTACGGAATTCAAAATGGCGGTCAATTACCGACGAATTCCTTGCGGCCGTACCGACTGAGCTAACAGAACCTATGGAGTCGATTACGCGTACGAGCAAGACCTCTTGGAAGAGGACTTTCGGCGTCAGGAAATGAATATATATAGTGATTCCTAGTAAATATTATTGGCGCGGAGATCGCAGAGGATATCCCTTTGTCTCTATCTCGGATTTTTCACATTTTTACGATGCATCCAGGTATAAAGTGTAGAGCTATTGGTACTATACTACCGAAGACCAAAGACGTTTGGATTTAACGTCCTGAAATCTTGGTGCAGCCTCAGCGAAACCGAAGCTGAAGCGGACGTGCGGTAATCGGTACGGTCGAGAGGTGTTAGGGGTAAAATAGCAAAGTCCTTTTGCATTCGCATTCACGTTCGTTCCGGAGAAGTTAATGGAAGGAAACAAATGCCTATGGTGATGGTGATGGCGATGGCGATGGCGACGGCGATGCAGTTATGGTTCGTTACGCCCATCCTCGCGCTCACCGATCCCATGGGAACACGCAATTGCCCTTGGAACCTTGAGTCAATTATCTTTAGACAATCTATTGACCACCGAAACCGACTGCCAGCTATTGTTCAGCTCCCGACAAAACGCTATGAGGAAAATAATTCATTACTTCATTATACCGCAGATCGCGGGTCTATCTCTATTTTCCCAAGGTGTTACGACTCATGTGATTATCGTGGAAGAAGGGAAAGGGAAACAGTATACTGTAATACCCGTATCTACGAAATTGTACAACAAGACGGAATGAAAAATTTCCGTTTTTTATCTGCTATTAAATCAATTAGGTATGATCTTGTATAGCCGTGTCCAATGATTATTTACAGTAGCCTCCTTCCTCCTATGGCCTGTAGCAAGGGTGACTCATTTCTACGGCCATAAGATAAATACGCCTTGGGTTATATACAGCGTACGCGATATGCGATGATCGCCACGACTCCCGATCTCAACGGGGGGTCCGACACCAGTTTATTTCATACAGTTAAGATATTGAATTTAGCACAGAGATAGAAAGAGTGAACGAGCGAGGAACTTCATCCGGGGATCGAGTTGTGCGTCGGAGTAAATGTTTTTCGATTGCCTATGGTATATGGCACGACGATATACGACGATATTGTATAATAAACTAATACATAAAATACACAAATATTCACTTCCTCATTTCACACTTTTGCTATATACAGCTCTTCGTATCTCTATATATAAATTCCCGCCGTATTATAGATGCTCCGGGAAAGCTCATTTTTCTTCTAACTTTTTTCATTCCTCTGTAAGACAAATTGGTATCAACTTCGCGCACCATAAGTTCCGTACTTAGACGAGAAATGTCCTACGGATGTCTACAACCGGAAATTGAGCAATGAGTCTGACAGTCCCCCCTCCCCCCCTTTTTAAAAGTTTTTTCCTGTTTTCAGTTTTCCGATGAAGTAACGCACGGGGACGATGATGGATATATAGCTTCAGGATCGTGCCTCCAAGTTGTCCTTAGGAATAATTTGTAGCGCGTCAGTCAGGACGTCAGTTGTAAATTTTCGGAGCATCTTCCTTTCAGCTATTTGTCGTGTCTAGGTTTCATGCTGCGCATGCATGTCGGGTGACGCGTTTTTCGGTTTTTCGTCGCTTTTTATTCATTTTCTTTACTCTTTTTCTTCACCGGAGCAAAATTCTTCTCCGTGACCGTATATTAGGTATATACGACATGATATACAACCAAATTTTTGTTTTCTTTTTTTTTCCACCACGACGATTTGTAAACGTCGCTCTATACAAGTGTAGGCCAGAGGAGAAGACGGAGGGAGAGAAAGAGATCGCGTGGTAAAGTCCATTCAAGAACCGCGCGACGCGTCTCCGCTCCGTTTCGAAAAGATTCAGTGGACAGAGAAACTCTGACTTGGAGGGAAACGTTTTGAAAGATCGCGTAGTTCTATACACAACGATTCTTGAGACCATGCCGGTGATGGATGAGCCTCGCCGACTCCGGACCGTCTGACTTCTTGTAATCTGACAGTCGTCGACCGCGTACATGCATGTTGCGACGCTTCAGGATCTCCGACAGGGTGAAGGTGAAAATTGTAATTTAGATTAATATGCGTAATTTTTTATGCATTAGCGCATGGGCATACGTGCATGCGCTATTGTTCAGCGATGAAAAGTTTATTAATCGATCCTCTGCCGCTCCTCCGGCTTCGGTCTCGCTGTCACATTCATTTTTCGAACCATCATTATAAAACGATCTATCAAATGCATGAAGTCCTGCAGACAGGTTCGCTTCGAAAATTTGACTCTTCGGACTCGAAATGCAATTCAGTTGATTTTTTATTCTGGAAATACGAGTCCATGTTGAATAATGTATCAAAATTGAAATTGTTCTCTGATTTTTCCTATTCGCCGTATTCGGCGGCCCCTCCGTTTCGACGTGATACGTTTCTCTTGCTTGTCCATGTACAGTGATCTCTGTCGAGCTATAATAAAGTAAATTAAAACGGACATAAGGAAGCGGAGGTCCTATGGTACGCGTTTTTGCCTTGGGCTGTGAAATCAGATCTAGTGTCTTTCGTGTCTGTCTCGTAATGCTGTACCTACCCATAACCGAAGCGACGGATCATGGATCGTGACTTGCGACGCGATGATAACCGATGAGCCTGAATCGAAGATCGATAGAGAGTCTTACCGAGGCGCGAGGGTTTCAACTCGATACCGATATCCATGGGAAGAGAATTTCGATGGACCAACGCTCGGGTGCCTTCGAAGGAGGATGCGTTTAAAATCCCCGGAGATCTTTAAGCGCTGGTAATTGGATCGTCGCATCCATTTCGGTCAAGCTATTTATCCGGATCATTGTCCTTCTTTCATTCTCGGTTTTGACAGGAATCAAGACATACGTTATACTTTTGCTCAACAATGCATCAAGTTATCGACCTATGGATCACGTATCACGATTTTTGTCCGACACTTCGTGAAAATATATATCTATGTAAAGAAAATCGAAGACGTCGATTCCCAAGTTCGAGCTCATGGAGACGGGGAACCACAATCCACGTATCGGGTATCAAAAATCAGAATAACATATACGGTGCCCTTTTATCGATTCATTTGTTAACGGTCGAGGCTACGTTTTATCCACGACGTTCGATATGAGTTGTCACAGCGCATAGAGTCCGGCCCAGAAGTCATGAGATGGAGAAGCATAATTCTGAATGTAGTCGGGCAGGCATTTGTGTCATGGACGATAAATAGGCATTCGATAAATGCAGATTATAAAAGCATTTGGCTACACCAGTACCTACGTTTCATCGAACAATACCGTATCGAATAATCATGAGACCATATTTCGCGGACCGTCTGACTTCACCTCTCGCAGTAAAATTCATTCCTCTCGTCCACTGCTTCGACTAAAAGAACTGTTGAGGCACCAGAATCATCCGATTTCGATTTCACGGGCGGAATAGAATAACGTTCAAACTCGCCAAAACGCATTTGACAAAGAGCGGATTCTAATTCAGTCGCGAGAGGTCAGGTAAAAGAGTCAGCAAAAATCTGTTGAGTGCATTTGATCACAATGCCACAATAATTCCCTTCGTCAACGGGCGAAAAGCTGTACGGTATGATTTATGCCGCCATTCATTTCTTAACCTTCCTCAAAGGGGAAGAAAAAGATGCTCACTCACTCAGACTGAATATTGCGGAAACAATGTCTTCGAACCGTACCTAGAGTAACAAGGTGTAATATGTCTAATGTAGTAATTACTGTATATTTTTGCTGCATGTTGGTAGAGAACGCGGAACGAAGCCATCGGACATTTGGTTTTGAGTTGGTGTGACGGGTTTCGAACACGCGCCTAAATAGTATATATATATACTGGCTGTACATGGGAATGCTGCATAACCCTAAGAGCGTGAAACTTCTTGACCCTCTACATATATACATGTAGACACGAATCTCTCTCCTCCGATAAAAGTCGTTAGAAAATAACTATTAACGCAGCAATCTACTCTTGAGGATTTTCATTTTGTTTTCAATTTTCAAATCTATTCAATTTTGAAAAGTTGAGTAATTCTGACGATTCACCATTATGAACTGCACAGGAACTATAGTAAGTACCATTTCTGGGGTACCACTACGAGCATGTCCAAGGTGGTTCATAAATATACATACACGAGAGATATATTCCGTGGTTAGTTCTGTCATCTCGATGACTCGTCGTTTGGCGGAACAACGCCGATGACAACTAAACATAGCGCGAAAGATTGAGGCGAGGCGCGGTGTAGACGGTAAGGTAAGACCGATCCTGAACGAAGATGGCGGGTCTTGTATATCATATACAGCCTTTTGCAGAAAGAAAAATTGTCGTTTTTCACATCATTTTTGCGTAAACCTACTACTGCGTTGATCACCAAAAGTGAAGAAATAAACTAATGGAGAAGAACCGCTCATGTCTGTATGAAATTGCATGGAGCGAAATTGATATAAACGGTAATTCGAGAAAATTTTGGAATATATTATCAACTGTTTCGATGCGCGAAGAAGGTATTGATCGCTGATATTCATCAACGTCAACGAATTCGCGTTTTAGACGATCCGGGATTCGCGAAAGTTTCGTCAAAAACAAAGGATCGTCAGGAATGCGGATCATAATTGTCTCTGCTAAAAAATATAATTATAATATATCGGAATATAATATAACGGAATAACATTTTTGGCGAAGAACTTTCGGCGTGGAAACAGTTGATAATATTTTTCGTATCTTTCTCACATCAACGTTCTGATTAGTCTTGAGCTCAGACCTAATCACCTCGATCGCGTTAAAAATTTCTTTCGAGAGGCTGCCGGAGGTTTTGAACCGGGCGTTAAATAAATACTCTGAGGATCAAACTTCGCTGTGAATCGATTCAGCATCTTCAGGTATCTAATTATCTCTAATTATCTCCAATTATCTTTCCGGAAGCACAATAACCAGAGGAACGATTCTGTGGGAGAGAGTGTGAGCAATTGAGTAATTAAGTGATCAAAATTAAGGATGGAAACATAGACATCAGGATTTGGAGCTCGGAACTGTACTCAGGTGGACGAATAATTAACCTACGGTTAATTTAATCACATTTATCTTACCTGACTTGACGAGGACCCGGTATTTGCCCGAGAACCAGTAGGGCTATCGCGATTACCGCGACTTGGCCACGACGCATCTCTCACATTATATACAATCACTTTATTAATTGATTATACGGTGACAAATTTTCGTTTTTCACTTTAATAATTTATAATTTTAAATTTATGTATAAGGTATGCCTTATACTATCACGATTATATACTAGGTATACAATTATGAGTGTATATTTATATATTTATTTGCAAATATACGAGTATTTATAGGTAGATTCAATTACACGGTGTATGAGGATACTGAGGTTTTCTCCGATCGTTCTTCATCTTGTTTGTTCGAGAATACAGGTATGCATATGATGCACACGCATGATACCATTCGTAGTGTTTCGAATATATTTCACTTTGAAATTGAATTGTAACGTTGATCCGATCTCCGTGCAAATCGTTTCATCACATAATTACAACGCAGCGTTGAATTCACACACGAAACACGGCAGATTCGTTTTCTTCAAATTTTTTTTGATTTCCTTGTGTCTCTTTTGCCGGTTAAATTATATCCTCTGCAGCGACGCGCACAGATAATAATCGAACTGTTATAGTTTTAATTTCAATCGGATATAAAAACGCATGATAAATTTTCATCGCTTTTCACTTTCCGGTTTCGTCTTGCCTTGATATTCAACGAGTGAGAAAAAAAACAAAAAGACAAATTTTCTATCATTCGATATTATAATTTCGAAGAGTATCCATTCTACCCTGCATACTGCAGCTATATCTCTCGATCGACGAACTTGCATGGGGCCACAGCGTATGGTCAGAGTCGAAGTGCAGTTAAGTTGGGAGTTATACCTGAATTTATACTTGAGGGGAGCGTTGAGAGAAGTCGAGAAGGTATAATATGTACGTGCATACACGTGCACCACGTAGGTATACGCGAGTATAAGTGAGTCAGCTCGTGGCAGACGTCAAAAATACATGTATACGTATATGTATACTATGTATGCATGCATGTGTAGATAAAAAGTACGTATAGGTATATTAAAATGTGGGATAGATCGCGGTAGCTAAAAATCTAGGCCTGATCCTTTTTTCATGACCACAGATATCTGGCTGGTTTCCGTACCATACTTCAATGATGATAATAATACTGTATAATAATGAAACGGAATCATCTCCGGCGTGAGAATAAAAACGTGAGAACGAGAAAGATGAGTAAATGATTCGTCGACTTATTGAGAAAAAAGAGATGATGAAAATCACCGCGTGTGCGTCATTGCGTCCAAGCGGTGACCGGAAGTGCGGTTTTCAAGAATTCAAGTGTTGGAGGTAAAAACAAAAATTAACTATCCAAATTATATTTCTCTTTCTCTATTGAGGCGCCATAGGAATCGCTGTCTCGAGTGTATAGGTAACCGTTTCGGAAACGAGAATCGTAAATTTTCGCAAACGATACGATCGGTTCTGGTGAAACTTCGAGAATTCGTCAAGTGTAATGGCAGAAAGTCGTTAAGTTTTTCACTTTTTCAAGACATCGTTCCGATTTCATGGAAAACGAATATTCCCTATGCTGGCTAGGTTGGATTGCCGGTGGCGCGGTCTCCCAATTCGCCTTAAGTCCTGCGAGTTACAACTATATCCGTGGATCTACTTGAAATAACAAAAAAGTGCGTGAACTGTTCCGAGACGAAACGGAAATCGACAAAAATGTGAAATGGTCGGTGAATTGACTTCGAAAGAGATTTCATACCCGCGCATTCGTATCGACGAAGTGAAAACCGCGTATCGAATAATGAGAGAACCAAAGAAACAGAAAATAAAAGACATTTTTCATAATTGTGCGACCGATGACTTTCTTCGATGTATATGTACCAGTGGTAATGCGTGTTATACGATAAATCCTGCCAATAACGAATGTATCATGTATAATGGAGGTATATATATATCTGTATATATAATCTGTGGTAGAGTTAAGTATGAAAGAAAACGTGATCGCCGGTGTACATACCTACTATAAGTTTTTAATTGAACATTGACCGTTTAATTAGGAGCGATCGGTCGTTGAAATGCCTACGGACTTTATTCAGAGAAAGAAAAATGTTGATTCAGTTAAGGAAAGGCAGAATAAGCCCGACTGATGATGCATGCGTATGTATACGAGGATGAAATCTGATTGGTTGTTCAACAGGATTATACTAACCAATCGGATGAGTTTCAAGATACTATCAAAGGCTTTGAGCTAAGGCGTAGGTGCAAATTCATTCCCCGTGGGAGAGACGGGCGGATGTCAAGTTAACTTGCGATCGCGGATCGTCTTGCCGAACGAGAAACGTTTATAACGATCCTCACTCACGTGCCTCTAGATCATACAATTATCAAGCTTCCAAATTTTCCAATTTTTTCTCTAATCATTTTTCATGTATAAGTTCTACTTTTCACGTAAATTTGAACGCCGGAGATTTCAAACGGTGAAAAAATAGGGAAACAGAAAATGGACAGAAAAAAAAAAAAGAAGAAATGGAAAAAAGGCTGCACCGACGTCGAGAACGTCTTTCACACATTTTACCGTTAGACGCGTCGCGACGACGCGGACGTCGCGTTGCAAGATTCTTGGAATGAACTCGAAAGAATCGATCCGGTAGAGGTGATAATATCAATTCTTGCGGTAAAAGGTATCTGACGGATTTTTTTACACCGCACGCTCCTATCTCTCGCGACTTAATTAGAGAACACGGTTCACCTGTCGACACAAATTTTTTTCAAATCTCTCCGGAACTGGGGATAGAAAGAGAGAAAGGGGGAGCAAGACGGGAAGAGAGATGGCTCTGTGCAATCTAGCTATTATAGACACGAATTAAAGAGGAAAATAGGAAAAACTCAGTGCGACAAGCAGATTTCGATATTTTGTCTGCTGAACAGACATAAGGAGAAGAAAGAAGAGAAGAACGGACATTTTTGGCGATTTGTCCGATCTTACGCAGTACTTAATATATATTCTGCGCAATATATATATAGGTATATCTATCACGCATACTGTCGCGTTTGAGAACTCGTTGCGAGGTACGTATGTGTGTGGAAAGTCTATATATTTAATCTTTTGGTATATTTATCAATCTATACGAAAGAGAGTAAAAATGGTTATAAGGCTAATGGTTAAATACCAATAACTGCAATAGTAGATAGTAGGTCGTTGTATGACAGTGGTCCACTGGTAGAATGAACTAATTAGCGGACCGAGACTAATTAACGAGATAGCCCTAACATACCGATATATAACGTAGCCGCAGGAATAAGTACGCCAAGTGCGTTTTATCAAGAAGACGTAATTTATTGGGGGAGGAGGAAGGTAGGCAAAATTCAATACTGACGAAACGAACGAGATATAAGTGAAATTGGGATTAAATTATACACGAGCTGCCCGCGATCGCATACACACATTTTTATAAGAATCGTGAAAAACGGTTTAAAACGAGCTTGAAAGACGAGATTTTTTCCCTTTCTTTTTCTTCCTCCATTCCTCAATATTTGTGGATACAGAGATGAACAGATTGGGTATAAGAAACAAAGGGAAAAAACTTCAATCGAGTAGATGTATATTGGAATTAGGATTAACTTACAAACGACGGAAAACGAAAACGGATAAAAAGAAGTACGAGGCAACCAACTGTTTAAAATCGTAGTTTTACTCATTCTTCACGCACATATGTTATTATATATAAATGAACTAAAACTTTGCACACAAATCGATGATAATCGCAATATCCGCAATCAACGTAATCTGCAGTTATATGCGATGTATCGCGTATGTATCATAATTTTTACGATTTATCGTTATAGCCGTTACGTTTTTCCACCTGAAGAACTTTTTATTACGTACATCCTATGTACACATAAGAATCACCGGGTTCGATAAAAATCTTGCAGTACACTCCACTTCCCAGTTTTGTGTTTCTTTTGTTTTAGTTTTTTTAGGTTTTTTCGTTTTTTTCGTTTTTTTTTCTATCAGACTTCTTTCCCACGCAAGTTACAAGAGCAGCGAAAACTTACGAACTTTGGACAAAATTGATAAAAACGGAAAAGGCTATATATATATAGGTAGTTAAAAAAATCGAAAGTGTTAATTTTCTCCATACAAAAATTATCCAATTATCTTTGTAGTGGAGACGGACAAATCCTCTACGTAGGTATACGCGGTATACGATTGAACGTTAATGGCATTCGGTGAAAATCTGAAGATATTTGCAATTATATTATTCTTTCGTGATCACGGCGAACGTGATCCTCTGTGAAGAACGGTAGGAACGTTTCTTTTCGCGTCCATTCGAGTACGGAATACCGAAGAGAACAAGAAAAAAAGAAAACGAAAAAAAAGTAAAGAAAACGGCAAGAAAAAAAAACAATAAAATGAACAAACAGAGAAAAAAGAAACGAAAAAAATATATGAGCAAAAAATTGTTTAATTGCCGATATAAAACCGCGATATGGTGTCCCACGGGATGACCCGTGGCAACGATATTACTGCATATACTATGTATATATATATATAAGTGTATGTATGTATATGGAAATGTAAAAAATGTTTCTCGAGTAACGAAACGGATCGCCCGGATCACATGGAGACACGAACGCGCGGACAAGATGTACGGGGCGACGTTCGGTCGTGCACAGGTCCCACGATGGACTGGCTCCTGGCTTTGGGATCAGGTCTCGTCCACGACTTGCTCGTTCGCCTCCTATACACCGATATTGCTTGCTCGCTACAAGCTAACCCAATGCTCACCTGTACCTGCACGCATTTGTATATCTATATCTATAACGAAGCTTGGTTCGTTCTCGCAGCTCAAGACTCCCGACCGCCCATGTCCCGTGCAAGCAAGCCTCTTCCTCACTCTATGGTCACATTACATCGTTCTTATTCTCTTCTCTTTTCTTCTCCTCTTATTCTCTTCTTTTCTTACATAGTTCTCTTTCATCCGCACCTCACCTCTTCTGGGTTTGCTCTACCTGGGGACCACGAGGAGGCAGGAACGCCCGGGCGTCCTACCTACGTAACGGCGCGACGAAATCCTTGATCACTCTGACGACGTGGAACGTCGCGTCGCGGCGGACGTCCGATTGAGCGCAAAATCATACGTTGCGATCCGCTGGCAGGTTTCTCAAATCTCGAAAGGTAAGTAACTCGTGAGAATCGCGATTTTCGGCTGTCAGGGAGTATATCTATACTGCTACCGCGGGGCTATCCGCACGAGGAATCGCCGATAAATTTCCCGAGAAATGACAAAGCAATCGATGAGAAATCGTCGGGAATCATTGAAACCCGAATACACCGGGATCCGGAATTCATTATCTACAGATTTCTTTGGATTCCCACCTCGAACCAGCCGATGTTGTCGAATCTTTCGCAGCGATTCCCACGAGCCGGAAACCCCATGGTTATCGCCTACAGATAGGTGCTAAGGGGGGGAATCGTCAGAAACCGCGATAATGATTTCCTCCAATTGCCGAGTGATGAGCCACGCAATTGCAAACTTGGGGTTCAAGAGAATGGAAGAATTTTCAAATTTCTCTTCTCGAACGTCTGACGAAAATTTTCCCGAGAAGAGTTTACGGAATTGTAACATATGAACCGTCCACATCGCACGTTCGCGAGAAATCAATTTCACCTGGAACTGTGTACACGCGTGCACGCATGCAATGCGTAGTACAATTCTACGAAACAATTGCGTTGCAAAAATCCTTCATACCTACCCGAGCACTCATAGCATGCGAGTAGGTAAGGTACACGTCACACATATACTACACACACGTGGCATTGCGCACTCGCTATGTAGATATATCTCAGAAGTTTTCTTTCCTCCTTTTTTTCACGGAGGGTAAAGCCAAGGGTAGGTTACCCATGCTATTTAATAACACGTAATTACCTTCCATATGTTTCGGCCTGTCGGGGGTAGGATAGCTTGCCATATAAAGAGGGTCGCGTTCTGCCAAGGGTGCTCAGCTACATAGAGCCAGAAGGTCTCTGTACTCTTCGGTACCGTAACTTTTGCTGCAGCAGGAGTACCCGAGGGTTACGGCTGCATCGCGTGGATCCATCACGCATGTACAAAACCGCTTGTACCTAGTGGCACGTATTTAACTGATACGCACACGCACACGCTCGTAACCGGAGCCTATAAATGTGTAAACTTTGGTCTATCACGTAAGTACGTAGGTATTTTTTTCTTCTTATTACATACATATAAAGTTGTTTGTCTTCAGCCGCGTTTTGTTGCAGTACCCAACTCTTCTACCTATAACTGTGAAAATGTGTTCAAACCGACGAGGAGGGTGGCGCATCCGCTGCATCTGCAGTTTGTTGTAATTTACGTATGGATAACGTATACGCGGTGTATATTCTGTACCTGCGAGTGTATTGTACCTGCCAACACGCGAGACGATGGGTGGCGCGTGGGCAATACTTACAAGTGAGGTGAAAAATCTTTTATTTATAATTATGTAGAATCCCGTCGTTTTTTCTTCCCCTTTTTTTTACAATTCTGTTACGTTCCTCTCGTTCCGTTTTAATGACGTTGCGGTTCTCGGCCCCTCTTTGCTTTCCTCTTTCCTCTTTATTTATAGTCGCTTTCGTTGGCTCTTCCGGTACAACGAAACTAACGTTGGAACAACAAAAATGTACTGAAAATTGTTTTTTTTTTTTATGTAGCTATAGGTACACGTTCGCATGTAGTGCGACGTATCACGAATCAAAGCTATGGGAAAGATTTTTATCGAATTAGAAAGCCCGTACGTGATCCGGACTTGTGCGACACCCCGTATGCCTATGAAATATAGGTATATTGTATTACTGTAACGATAAAACCCTATGATTTGATTGCGGCGATGACTTGAACAAACAACAGGAATTGTGTCTCGGTGCGCACAGCATGCCCCATCATCCATGCACCACTCCACTCGCTGTTACCTGTTATATTACGGGTATACCTGTATACACACGATTAACACTCAGTCTGTACAGGTATAGTGGTACCTAATACCTATATAGTCACGGGGAGTTGACGGGGTATACGTATCTACGTACGTCCGCGTTGTGGGTACGCGTTTATACATTTCTCTTTCTTTTTTTTTTCCTTTTTTTCTTTTTATCAAACTTGCGAAAAATTCATCGGCTCTCTGCCAGAGAATCAAATTGGCTGCAAGATCCCGCGATCTTGAAAAGTTTATAAAAAAAAAAAAGCACAAACGTCTCTGAATTTTCTCTGGAAGCGAGGCTGACGAGGAAGCAAATACCAGCCGAAAAAGAACATGCATGGAACACCTCGTTACGGAAATTTTTGTAAATTTTGTTTTTCGCGAGATCGTGAGATCTTTCGAGATTCTGTTTACCTGGACAATTATGCGTAAGATGCGCCAATATGTATGGCATAACGTGACGTAACGTATCACATAACGTCGAGTAGCAGCAGCAATACAATGTATATAATGTACACGCGACACAGCATATAACTATACATAGTTATGGGTTGTAAGCATAATCATCGAGGAATACATGCGTAATATATTTTGAACACTACCTGTGGGAACTGCAACAATGGGTTACAGTATATTGTATTATATACTGGCTACAGAGAAGAGGACCGAGAGGATGTTGCCCAACACAATTACAAACATTATGAATCTATTGTGAACTATATTTTACGACCGCCCGTAGGTTATAGGTACGCGATTGTCTAAAGATTTTTTGTCATTTTTTGTTTTCGTACGTTTTACTTTTTTCTACTCTTTTTGCTGCATTTTTCTACTTTTGTTTTTCCCGCGTGCTCCGTCGCCGCTTGAACATATATAGGTATATGTACCTGTGTACCACCCTTTGGGGAAGATTATAAACTGGATTTTTACGAGCAGCGTTATTTCTGGATTTTTGGGTTATAATTATACGAGGTTTTTTATGTACTACTGTGTTATGTGCATCCATATACGTATATGTACGCAATTTTACGACTGCGGGTGTTATTAGTTTTATGTACCTATATATGCACGCGTACATATACTCCGTGATGTATAGATACGCGAGTAGAGTGTATAATTCGTTGTTCGTTTTATATGCATGACTTTTAACCGATTATACCGTAATTTGTGTACATAGGTATGTATGTACCTTAATTGAAAAAAAAAAAAAAATTTGCCGTTATGCGTGCAGCATATATATTTAACCAGGTTCACCGGATTTCCAATCACCGCGTTTCCGCGTGTCTCCGCAGGCGAAAGAAAGAGCTGATACGAGCGATAACGATATTTTTTCCGTGAGTCACCGGGTATTCGCGTATTTTTTGGATATGTAGGTACAGATATCTCGAGTAGATAGTAATGAATTTGTTATATACTCGTATAAATCTCGCGGAGGAACACATGGCGTTCAGAAAACAAGCTCCAGATTTCTTCACACATAATGTGGAGATAATCATTTATTAGGATTCACTGAACTAGGAAATAGTAAATTGCTTTTAGATAAAATTCGAAAATAAACGACCGCAGAGCCATAGGACCACATTGCATTGCATTAATCCTGCAGTGATTTCAAACAGATCCGTATATCCGGAATCGTAAATATGCAACTAACGTCAAGATATAATATATCTACGCGCGATATAATAAACAGCGCGTATCCGGTTCTCCGCGGAACTTCATTAAATTAAACATCGAATATAAATGTTAAACGTAAGAGATATTGTGTGCGTCGAATGTTGTATCCATCGTCAAAGGGTGGGAGGCGAATTGGAAAACTTATACTATGCTCTACTGTATCGTGGATGAAGGTGGCAAAAAAAAAAAAAAAAAAAAAAAAAAAAAAAAACACACCGATTCTTTTATATTCACGGGGAAACTGCCTTGACCTAGTAACGGATTTCAAATTCAAATACAATCGGACCCTCCGAAAACCTGCAGGCGACCCTCGTCGTCCTTAAATAAGCCGTCTCGGAACCCTCTTTTCACGAACATACGATACGATACGATACCTAATAAACTTTGCTGTCGCCTAAGTTGAGAAACTTACGAACGTAAGTCCGCACATGCAGCTTCGGTGTATTTAATTTCGAGTTCCACTCCGTTTTGTTGGTTTTCTATTCTCCAATTTTGTGTAAAACATACCAACAACCGAGGCATGTATGTGTATGAGAAGAAAAGAATTGCAACCATTAGGTAGGTACACGCATAGTTAGCTAGGTACTGTATACAATTTCTTCTCTCATCAGGCACGCGGTGCGCGAGGAGGGGAGAATAATAGGATTTTTCATTTTGGAAACAGAAAAAAGAGCGAAAGGAATCAGATGAAATCGGTGGGGTGTTTTCAAGACCCCTACGATTCTAAAGGAATTTTTTTCTTTCCCTCCCAAGAGCCCGCAACCTACCCCAATCTTTTATATCGTGATGCAACAATGGCATATGAGCCTGTAACAGGGCAGCTCCCTTGTAAGAGCCATTGTGCGTGACAAACATCTGCTCGAAATACAAGCCGCCAATAAAAACATGTATATGTATATAATCTACAAATACATAGTATAATATGATATAATATAACGTAATATGATATACTACATGGAGCATTCCACGCCGTTTCGACTAACGTTCGACCCTCACCCCTTTCGATTCCGATTCCGATCGATTATGTTGTGTAGTATACTTACCTACTGCTCGGAACAAGCACTCACAAATTTTTGTAAATTTTTCAACGGATTTTTTCACCGAACTACGATTTTTCTCCGTTTTCCCCATTTGCGTCATACCGAAAAGACTCATGTCACAGTAGAGTTGCACCATCGGGGGCGACCCGATTCCGATCATGGATGTGACGCAAAATTTTCTCGAGACCTTTGGGTGCAATGTTTCCGGCAAAAGTCATCGAAAAATACATTTTACCGCCGATACGACCAACTTCGTTCGGTTCACCTCGAAATTCCCGTGAACATTCTACACGCCGTGCCACGACGCAAATTTTATAAGAGCTTTTCGAAAGTGGTATCTTCAAAGACACCGGAGATATGTGGATTTTTATTTATTCTTTTTCAACATTTTCTCCGTTCGTCGTTCTCCGTTATTCGTTCTTCTTTCTTCGTTATTCTCTCTGGGACTCGATCGGAGTTCAATACGATCAGTGGGAAGATCCGTTCGATGAGCAACCTATCTAAACACTTTATCGTCTCATAAACAATTATTTTTCTCGCGGTTAATTTAATTACAAAGCCGAAAACGAGGCGAGCCTCTTGAATGGACTGTATATTAGAATTTTATCAACTTCCCCCTCTATTCCCATCTGTATGGGTATGCATATCCGTATACGGCTGCTGCAGCAGGAAATCTTCACCAACTCATGATTTCTCAATTTCGTCTAACATCATTGTACCTACCGTTCTTCGATCTTCGTACGCACAACTCGGACACGCATTGCCCTCCGCGTCAATTCTTTGACCCCGCAAAAGTTTTCCTGCACCGCAGACCAGACTGCACACGGCACGGAGTCTGATGAAAACGGAGAGACAATGTTGACTAAACATTTCCTGAGCACATGGAAAACGGAAGCTGATCAATCGGCGACGATAATCGTAACGTCGATCTCTGCGCGCTAGTGGAGTTGAGCTACGATACCTTTTTTTCTTTCTTTTCATCGTCAAAAAATGTCGAATGAATTTTCATCGCACGGAGACGGGGAAACGCCCTTCCAAAATTCATAAACCAAATAATAGATCGCGTATTCTCCGAAATGTATCTCTGCTTAGGCGATAGAGAAATTAAACGAACAAATATATGTGTACAGTACAGGTATGAGTACATACACCACGGAGCCCGTTGACAGAAAATTTCCTTCCATTAATACAATTTAAATAGTACCTATACCTGTACACGGGCCTGTTTAACCGCCGTTCGATACACTCTGGTAAACGCGCGGTACTTTTCGAAGGGAAGGGTTACGAAGTCAATATTTAGAAGTATATGTATGCAGAGGGAGACGAGAAGAGGAAGAAAGAGAGAGAGAGAGAGCGAAGGAGAGGGAGAGGAATCGTGTGTGTCGAGAAAATTGAGCATGCTTCTCATCGCGGGTCACGAGTTCAGGACACAATAAAACATGGTGTTCGATAATTATTACGGGATTGTTGAGGTTTGGGGTTCATTTGAAAAATGTGTTTCCTCCGCTGACGTAGGTACAGCGGTAAATGATAATCTTCGAATAATAAAAACCCATTATCCACGCCGCGCCCCGGCAGATTGGAACTCTGAAATCTAACGTGCGAAAGGGGCGTATAAGGTTTTATAATAATATAACCTCGTACAATTCCTGCATGGAATTCCGTCAGGGGCTAGATTTCTTTCCTTTTATATTCCTGTGATATGATGTATATTCTCCAACGACGCGACGGTTCGGTCCGATCGATTATCATCAACATTGTTATCCTTCGAGAATAATTTATTGTTATTATTGCTTCGTTGCTATCGGATCTCGATTATCGTTACTCCGGTACCATGAAATTCCTCTATATATAATAATCGTCATTCCTTATCCCGATCCTGTGATCCTATAAATTTCGGTCCTAATTTCCCAGCTCCAGAATTCGGTGGAATATGACGAGAAAAACAGGACGAGGCTGAAGTCCGAAAAACGGTGTCGGCCGTTTCGTCGCACCAAAACCTTTCGAAAGATTGCATTTTTTAGGAACTTCCGGGCGATCCGCAAAATGACTCGTTAAATAAATTTAGATTGTTCATCGTATTCGGTAAAATTTCACCGAAAAACTCAATTTTTCGCAACGTTTGCAGGGTCTGGCGATTATACACAGCCGCTACCATTTTTCTGCTTTCGTCGCCTCATAACGCCGAAGACTTTCAGCCTCGTGAAAAGTTGAGGTCAAAATCCTGTTTCAAAAGCCAAAGACCCAGGAGACCGCTGAACTTTAAAGCTATATGAAACAGGATGCGGAGAGATATGTGAACAAGCTTTACGTGTAGGTACCTGTACGCGTATGTACACATGCCGATGTCAAATCTGGGCCTTACGCCCATAAGTTTCGATATAGGTATGTACAATATATACTCAATTCCTAACTATACATACATAGCGTATATAGGTATAGTGGGCAGGCGTATATATAGGTACATACTCGTATGTATAGCGAGTTGGTTTTCGTATTCACGTAGCGTGATATCGTTGGGGGTTTAAATCATACAGACCCGCGCAACTAACACTTGAGCTTTCTAGTATCAATCAAATTAATTAACCAAGTTCAAACGTGATATTGTAGTATCTATGTATGCGCATACATATGAAAATGAAAATTACAACACTCATGCACGTATATATAAATGAATACTGCAGGAAATAATACGACTATAACATGATTCCGCACATACACACACATTTGCATACATAGGTATGTACTCACTGCGTCTATATTTAAGATGAACGTGTTGTGTGACTGACTGGGTCTTGCCAGTCGAGTAGTGTACATGCATACCTCTACCTATTACTCGAGTCGGCGAGTTAATTTAATTGGGCGCTTATCTATGTACCAATCGTTTTCCCGTACGAACATTAATCGTTTGAATCATCTCATTTTTACTACAGAAATATAGATATTACTGGCGGTTTGTAAATACAAGCGTATATATATATATATATATAGGTACACGGAAACGATGCGTATATAAGTGAATTACGTACGATTTTTACATATTTTTCTTGAGAATACGAAAAACACGAGAATTAATCCGCGTTGGGTAACGTATACGTATACGTATACTATGTATATACCTATTTAACGATTTTATTATAACGGTCGAAATAATTACATCGATTCATTCCATTTACCTGTGACGTATGTATTATGTACCTATACAGTCCGAAATTGGTAGGCAGTTGAATTTTTTTTTTTTTTGGGGGGTTTTTTTTTGTTTCGTTATATTTTTCGATTCGGATATCAATGCGGTAATCTCGCACAGCGATTGCCACGCGAGGTTACAAGTTCGTCTCGCACGTGAAACTCCTGTGCGGAGCGTCGTCCGTGGCATTTGAAGAGGGACCGTTACTACCGTAAGGTCGCGACATTTCAGTCGGCCAGTCTACTCCATCATGTATATGTATATACCTATGGTCTCTAAATTTCTGTATGATGTATACAGTACATAAAACATATAATTTTCAATAGTTATTAACTCCGATCCATGGTTCAAATTGGCGTTTGCGAAATTGTCACTCTGTAACAATGTATGTATGTATGTAAGTACGTACCTACCTATCTTCCGAAGGAGCAACAGCTGATTGTTTCAGCGAGCGCCGTCTTTGTCGGAAAGAGCAAGAGAAGCGAAGAGGACGAAAAAGAGATGATGAGGCTCTAAAAGTATGAAGTACAAAAAACACGAAAAAATGCAGTGATACCGCATCGGTGCGACGATTTGCGAATCGCAGCGTTCGAGCAAAGAGAAAAGAAAGAAAAGAAAAAACGAAAAAACAAAAAAAAAACCGTAAATGGAAGAAGAAGCCATTTTTCTCCACGACCATATAACTGCATGTTTTGCAGTTACCAAATTGGAAGACCAGGTGAAGATTCGAAGCATAAGGCTTGTGAAGGTTGCGGTAGGTATGTGGCAATGGAGGAAGAGGAAAGGTGTAGGAGAAGGAGGTATACGGATGTGATGAGGCGGTGGTATAAAGCCTCACGGGAGTATTTTAGATGGTCCTAAAGTGGTGCGGTCTCCGTATAATTAGAGGGTACCATTGTTACGCGGGCCAGTTGAAAATTCAAGTTCGTGTTGTAGCTGTGCGGTACCTACAGCCTACAGCCCCCGAAGTGAAATAAATGCAGTCAAATAATGGGAAGAGAGAGCTGAAATCACGTTTGTTTCACGTGCTTATATAGGTATAGGTGTATGTACGTGGTGGTGCAGGCGCGGCGCGGCGCGGCGGCGCGGTAGGCTTGGTGGTGGTCTCCGCTCTACAGGAATTTAGGCAACCGCCGCGCTTCCATATATTCGCCGTTCGGCCGAAATAATGAAGGAAAAGTAAAAAAAAAGGCGAAAAAGTAGAATAAGAAAATTAAGACGACGAGGTAGTCTGCGGTGCTGACTGCATATCCGATCAAAAATACTATTCGTATTCAAATAATGAGTATAGGGTGGAGGGAAGGAAGGACGGGGGCGGAGGGGGGCTACGAATATTGGTAAAAGGGGAAAGTCAAAGACTGACGGAATCCGCGGAGGAAATCTTTGAAAAAACCAATATAAAAAGTCTCTCTAATTTTCAGCGCTGTTACAGTACCCTGAGACGTCATGTGCCCCACCTCGGAGCGCGGGCATTTATAGATAGAAGCTGCAATTCGGGACCGACTGCACGGTTTCGATACCTGTATCATATTCTACGGATATATATATTTATATATATATAGCTTGTAATATATTTTAATAATAATTATCTCGTACACGCGTCGGACATGAAACGTGTTTTCGGTATTCAATTCGACTAAATAATGTTCCACAGAAGAAAAAGAGAGTGAAAATGACGTGGGGGGAAACGGGAAGTATAGTTTAACGCGTCATTAAATTATAAGAGAATAATATACGGCGGACTGTAACTATACGAGTAGGTATATTGTGTGAGCGTAAAATTATTAAGATTTGCAGCACCAGCTGTTGAATGAAATATTGATTATATCATAGTCAAAATATTGTATAAAAAACGCATATAATTCCATGAGAGGCTTGTTTTTGTTTCTTCCTTCTTCCTTTTTCTACATTAAATTTCAACAGATTATGAATTTTTTAGTCATCTCCGTTTGTTGCCCCGCGGGCGATCGATCCCAAGCTCGTTAAGGATTTTTTTACAATAAATATTCCATAAATCATGTGAAATAATGAATATAATGCTAAAAACACGTAAAGGAAAAGAGATAAGAGGGAGAGAGAGAGGGAGAGAGAGAAAAATAAAAGACTCGGCTCGTAATGAGCAGAATCCTATAATTGAGGCGGTTCATAAATTCTCGAATAAATTGGGCGTGGTTATTTTTTGATTAGGATTAGTTAGCTTCAGCTCGAAGACCAGAGCGAGAGGTTTTCGGGGCCGGGAGTAGGTACTGCTGAGAACAAGGCTCAGGTTCAGGTTCAGGTCGAGGTCGAGGTTCGAAGAACGCGTCTATACTTCATATTCCTACTCGTACACACATTCACTCATCTTTCACTCGTACATCTGTCTACCTCTGTGTATATCGAGTACACAGATACGTCAAATTTCTACGTTTAAATACGTTTAAATATATATATATATACACATGAATGTAGATACAGAGACACTGCAGAGATACCTATAATATCACGTGGCGGCACAACTTAAGCGAGGAAAAAGTCGAAAAACTTAGGTTCGGATACCTTTGATAATAATATAAATATACCTATATGAATAAGTTATAACGTAGACGTGGCCGGGCAATGTCTCGGATATTAGTCTCTATTGTCTGCTACTTCGAAGGGTGATTCTAAACTCAACAGAGACTGATTTAAACTTAAGCTACAGTCGAGGCTTAAGTACAACTGACAATGAAACTTAATCCGTTGATTGACTTTCGGTTTTTTGGGCTACAGCTCTTTTCAAAAAATCTCCTCGAGACGCCGCGTAGATCTTATTTCCATATATATCAGGTATAACGTAGTGCATGCACACGTATCTAGACAACTGTGCGCAGGTAGCTATATATATATATATACTTACCGGAAAAGAAGACGCCGTATTTCCATCACCATGCTCCAATATATAGACGCGGCAGCGGTGACGATGAATTTCACATTATTATCCAAATTCCTGAATTTTTTTGTTTCTTTTCACCGAGTCAGTTTCGGTCACAAATCACAGTTTCATTGCGTGTCATCTTAATCAATTGATTTATACAAATCGATCAATGATTAGCAGTCATATATCAATCTTTTAACCATTTACACCGCGATATTGATAGTCTTTTTTTTTGTTCATGGATGCGCATAGGCTCTCTCTCCGTTACTTTGTGAAGAAATAACGAGAAATCAAATCATAAGTTCATGAGATATTACCTGAATCACGACATAAGTTCGATTCTGAGCTCCAAGAAAACGGAAAGAAGTAAGAATCAGTCACAAGCCGGGAAACTGACTGACTGCACTTTGTGGGATATTTGTCAAAATAAATATCAACAGCTTGTACCGTTTGAGATTGATTTGTTATCGGACATACACATATATCGTTGCTCACGGATTTCATTTCTATATCTATCCAAGCGATTCTTCATTTTTATTGATTTATTTCTTTTTTTCGAACTCACGTTGGTCAAGGCTGTTCCGTATGAGTGATGTATCGATAATGATGAGATACCAACACAAGATATTTTACGTTAATAAATCGATACTGTTGGCCCTAATAGGATTTTGATCCCTTTAATAAGCGCGGACACGGATTACTGCTCGAGATTCATGGCATGAGTGACGTAAAAGTGAGGCAAAAATTAAGGAAATGGCAAATCGAATGGATTTTGAAAAAAAAAACACTATTATCATTTCAATTTACAAATTCATTATTCACGTCTGATCTATGATCACCGTCCATTTTCGTCTTCTTCTTTTTCCTCTTTTTTCTATGCTATTTCGACGATCAGGTACTCCAGAATTTCAAAAATCATGTTTTCCTCAGATTACTATTTAAAAGTGAATATATCGAGCTACGTAGGTATACAAGAGCGCAGGTATGTACATTATACACATACGTATATATATTTGTCACGGCTATCTCATCTGTTATAGGTATGTGCACTTGCTCTGTACGGTATCAAGCTGACGTTGGAAAGATGTGGAAAATATGTTATCACGACGAAGCGCGTATAGGTGGGTATGGCATAGAATTATAGATACCTACTTTATTATTATATGAACGTCAATGATAGTCTGCAGCCACAGAAATTTCGTGATTCGAGGTAATAAAGATGATTACGAGTCGAAGAGTTCGTTTGAACTTTCTATATAGTTACTAGAAAAAGCGGAAGACGAAGAGAAGGAAAAAAAAAAAAAAGAAAACGAAATGATTAATCAGAGACACGCGATCGTGGGAAGGACATGAAAAAAGACAAAAACGACACGAAAATTAGGTAGGTTTAATCACTCAAGCGCACTTTTTCGAAGATCATCGCCCCAGAGATTCTGATGGCCACCGCGGTTATCATTCCTCGTATGTGTACTCGTACATACCTATATACAGGACACGAACGTACGCGTAGATGTATTATGAGAAGCCTGTGTGAGCGCGGTATTTGAAAAAAGTTTTGATACTTGATTAAAATATGTGAGAGAAGAGTGAAGCTGCAGAGAAGAGGAGAGTGGAATGGAGAAAATGAATGGATCCGGAATAATAATGTATTATAATTGATGCAGGTAAAGCTACTGAGCTCTGATAAGAACTCCTGCTGTTTCTAACCATATTATAACTATGAAACGCATGCGCGTTCCCCACCAGAACTTTGGGATCATAAAGATAAAAGCCCATATAGGTACACACCGACGAGGGAACCAAGGAATTCGTATACCCATATAGCTCTCCTATACATTGGCGTTACTACTCGCTCATGTTTCAGTAGAGATCTCTAATTGTTCGATTGAAAGATTTTGGAATTTGGTCATATTTATTACCTTCTGCAAGCGGGTCTACTGAAACACCCCAAAAGATTTCATGCTCTGCAGCTGGTCCCCAGCGAAAGTTCCATGGAGAAAAAAGTGTAATCAATTTTACTTCGATTCCCATTTTTTGTTTCCACAGATTTCAGTTTTAGTATGAAATTTCAGTTGGGCGCAGGTACATTTTGACTGCGGTGTATTACAGTAGGATATGAAAATAGAGGCGTAGGTGGATCAAGCACGTTGAAAGGATTTGAAGTTATTATGTTTCTTTATATGGATAATCCGGCGGCGAGTTGTTTATCGATGACGGAGGTGAAACCCAGCTCAAGTAATTAGCTGGTATCTTAATTTACGCGACGTTTGATAATTAGCAAGTTATTAATAACCGTTAATTTATTATTAGTAAAGCCGTACCATGTATATAACACTGCAGTATAGAAGTATCTCTCTACATACATACAACTTCGATGAATCATAAACTGCTCACGGAAATATGAATGGAAACAATTAAAAAAGATAAGTATAAAAAAAGAACTTTCATATTTCGACAAATTAAAATTTACAAATTATTATTTATGTATTTATACATCCATACATACATTAAAAGTTAGTATATGACGTGTGAAGCAAGTCAACATTCGAATCTTATACGGAGAGCCCATTCAGAGAATTTATGGCATTCATCTTGAATTTCTATCTTTCCTTATATTTTATGATTGATCTATAACCTACGGTATGTGTATAAGCGTATAGTTTGATTGATTAAGTGAAATCAAACTTCGCCCGTAAGTGATCGAGAACCGTGTTCGAGAATTCATCGCATATAGTAATTTCGAAAATTTGTATGCCCTTCGCAGCGTCACGATCGTATACCAATTTTATGCCCGACGGTCCAACGAAGAACCGTAAAAGAAAAAAAAAAGTAAACCTTCTATTTTCAAATTCTCAAATTAACTACCAAAAATCACGAAAAGAGATCATTTGTCATGAATATTACTATACACAAAAACGACCGGAATGAACCGATTTTCGATATTTCATTACAATACTATACCTCCGTGTATGTAATAATGTATGTACAATATATCTATGAAAGAATCTCCGCCACAGCGGAAGTTTCTTCCGTATTTGGTAGATGTAGGTGGATATTGGTATATGGGTTTATTTTTTTTTACCGGACGGAAACGATCATAGCTTTGCCCGCCTACGCGAAGTCATACGGGACTTTCAACGATTAATTATCATCAGTTCCCTAATGAGACTAAATAATTGAGGTACCTGTACGCGACGTACGTATGTACATACTGTATATTAATACGTGTACCGGGTCAGACATCTCCTGTGCATCGTACCGATACATCATGTATGTATGTACTTATAGCCTTTTGTCATCATTCCACCAAGGGATAGGTGGAATAACGTATGTATCTATATATTCTGATATATGTATATACGAGTTATACAAACGAGTTTAAAATTCGAAAAAAGAAGAAGAAAAAAATGTAGAGAAAAAGAGAAGAATATAAATATTTTAAAAAGAGGAAGATCGTGTTTGCTGATTAGTAATTATCCAACACTCGCCACTTAGCGTTACACCAACACCTTTTTTTTCCTCGGCTACGGAGGTGGAACAAAAAAAAAACGAAAAAAAAATAAAGAAACAACCAAAAAAACCTTGTAAAAAAGCGCCAATAATTTTAAAGCAATCGTTAAATTACTCGTGTCAATAGACCAAAAGTTATTCAAACTTATTGTAATTTACTTGTCGGTTTATTTTCAAAGAAAACTTAACGTAGGCACCGCACACAGTGAAACATTAATGGCAGTCTGTTTCAAAGTCAAGATCTTAGGATGCTTGATGATCAATAATATGATATCCTTTTGTGCTTTTCACTGTAGGTACATATGTATAAGGTATACCTATACTTAAATAGGAGAAATTGTGCGATCATGGAAATTAGAGAAACGTATGGACAACGTGTTATGCATTGGTTTATATTTGTTATTTAGATCGAGGAACGCGCGTGATCGCGATAAGTTGTGAATAATATGGTATAAGTATACAAGAGAATTGGCAATACATTGGTGCAAACCGAGCGGCACTTTGAAAGAGCAGCATGTAAGTCCGAAGTATAGGCGTAGGCGTAGTGAAACCGCGCGTTCTGTCCCCCAAGACTCACAATCAAGACTCAAGTCTCAAGACTTGAGTCGCAAGAAGCAAGACTTATTAGGTACCGCATCTTTGACTCCGTTTCAACGCAGCCTCTATTAATATGAGAACTCGTTAATCCTCGTCGGTCAGACGTCAGATATTATTAATTAACCGAATGTGAAGAAAATTGATCGTAGAAGAACACAGTATGTTTCACAGAATCTTTTTCCCTACCAACTGTAACCCATCCATCTCGAACGTATATTGGTCTGTACTTTTTGGATGCACATACGTATGGATGCATATATACCGAAATTCAGCGAAATTTTATGAGGCTTACATAGCTCGATCGGAAAACGATAGCGAATTAAATCCCCTGAAAACAATAATTTCCCCAAGAACTTTGTCCTCCATATTCTACGATAATACAAATTTTCAGCCATTTTGAAAACCAATAAAAAAACAAATCGATGATTTTCGCAAACGGAACGAGATCTCTTCTCTTTCTTCCATTTTTGACTTCTTTTTTTCAGATTATCATAAACGATATCTACTCGTCAGACGCCATCACCGTTTATGTACCTGTACCTATACCGCGATTTTCTAGGTGCTCGATCAAGATCGCGTATTATTTTGTCTGTGTTGGGTATAGTAGTAGTGTACACGTACGGGAAATACTCCTATACTGCTTCACACTGTCTGACCTCCTACGTAAAGTGGTCACTTGCAACGCGCGGCGGGTTATCTTCGCGTACACGTGCATGAATATTGATGAAGTTTAAAGCGAGTAATTAAACTCTTAAATCTCGTAAAAGCACTTATGAAAACTAATTTATCGACATTTTTCGGTAACACTTTGATTTTGCAGCCTCTGCGGCCTCATGCACGCTGCACGCCCAGCCCAGGATCCTGTTTTCTTATTACATGTTACAAGTTTATTTAAAAAATAACAAACTGCAAAGTCCGAGGGAAGATCCAGACTATGATCAAGATATTCAACAACGAAACTTATTACTGCACATCATAACACGCGTCCACGACAGAATTGTCATATCTTACATCATGAAATTGTAATTTGAAGATAGGATCAAACAGTTAAGTGCCATAACTACGATCTTCAGTTTGCCGGTCAGAATAGTATCGTTTGAAACGAAGTGAAGTGAAAGATAGCAATTGAATGGATTCGGTTGCAAATCATATGGCTAAATTTCTAGAAATGTTTCGCAAGAACCTAGCGAGTCGATTTTATGGGTGATTTGGCGATACATCACATGCGAGAGAAGTGAAAATTCGAAATTTTACCCGAAGGCAGATTACCTACCTCGAGTATGTACTGTACAGGTATTATAATGACAACCCTGTATGTAATTAGCTCGCGAATTAAGTGTAAATTGAGTTCAATTAAATACCTGACTAAGATTAATCGTTCTGCTTATCAATAATATTATAAACACATCGAAATCATTGAGAGAAATTTCGCCGAAATTACCTAAACGTGACGTCACGATAACCTTGAGGGGCCAAGGAACTCGCCATCTTCAATGTACAAAGACCGTTTCGAGAACGAGAATCTTACATTTTTGCAAACGACCCCATCAACTTTGACAAAACTTTGAGAATTCGTCGAGCATGACGGCAGAAAGTGGCTGAGTATTTCACTTTTTCAAAACATTGAACGAATTTCATGAAAAATGAATATTTCCCATGTTAGCTAGGTTAGATTGCCAGCGGCGTTTGAAGCTTGAAAACTGTGGATGATTTGCAGTGCACAAAGGCCTCTTGCCTTTTCTTGCATACGAATAATCCAATATCAAAAACTTGAAATAAAAATTGAGAAGAGTAGGTTAAAAAAAAGCGTCTCGGTCAATTTAGATTTTTTTAATTCCATATTCGCGCGGCGGGAAAATTCTTGTATGGCCGTATATTTTCTGTATAGAGACGAATATGGAAGCCTTGTTACATATATTTGAATGGCGCATTGTCAAGACTATATAGGATGCATAAAATATTCCTTCGAGGCAAATTACGCACCGTTGAACACAAAGCTTAGGGTCTCCTAGACTCCTGGACTCTGAGACTCGTAGAGCATAAACCACGAACTTTATACTGATTGGCGAAGCCGATTATGGAGAGAATATACGTTACGCGTATAACTGTGCAGAATCAGTTTTAGTTATCACTATTGTGTGAACAAGTCATTATTCATATTATGTTAATGCCATATCTACGATGCTTAACTTTAGCTTGTTAAACATATCGTCACAGGATAAAATAAAGTGAAAAAATGAGTAAGTACGTTCGATACTTTTACTTGCACTCGTATAATATAATATTCATCAACATTATCTGATTTCGCATAGACTTGAAGTTGAATAAAATTTATAGATACGATCCATACTACCAGGAGTAATAACTCTTCGGTTATGGTGACCAAAGATAAAAATGAAAATTTACCGTATAATTTCCACTTCTAATATTTCAAGTTGTAGAAATAGTTGAAATTTATGAGGCGATAAACGGCGAATGAAAACTAACAATTTCGTTTCATTTGATATTTACTTCTAGCTTCTGAAATGTCACCGATTTAAAAATATTGTTATCTCCACCTGTTCCCATCTTTCTTCCATTTTCTCTATCTGGTGTCTCCGTTTCGTTCGCTCTGCTTATAGTACGTACATACGTGAACCTCGGCGAGTTCTCCAGATTTGAATGCAGATGATAAAGTGTGGAGACAAAAATCAAAACGGAGGCAACAAAACAAAAATGACACAAGATTTGTAGCATAGGTAATAGTTTTCAAACTGATTTGCCGCTACAGCAATAACAACCAGGAAGCAAGGTGTAAGGTATACCTAGATACTCGTAGGAGTAATTTTCAGTCGTAAATCAGCCGAAAGAAATTGCCGTTAAAAATATAGCCACAATATTACGTAACCTAAAGTAGTAGGTCTCTAATATACAACATATATAGTTATTTTACCTACGTATATCCCTACGTGAAGCGTGGTGTGATAAAAACCCATTTCGCACGATTATATCTCCTACAAATATAGTATATGTATACCAACGTAGGTATATGCGTCTATAAATAATCGCAGGGATATTATTTTGCAATCGTAAATATAGCGGCCGCGCGATAGACATATTTATGACCGATTCTTAATAATAACGATTCTCATTGTCGATACCGCTAAGGTAGATACATCGGTATACAGATATAAATATTTCGCGATTATTGATTTCATATCAGTTGAATTTACAGTATCGACAGCTCGAGAAAATCATAACCGGCAATTAAGTGATTATGATTAATCAATTTATGTCCTTTTATCCATCATATAACGTATATTTATTTCACATAATAATATCAGAGCCCAGATATTATCTCACCGGAATCCCAGCACAATCAAAGTGTGAGCAATAATCGAATTAGAATTTAGAATCAACCAAATTACTTTTCCCGAAATGGACTATCTCCTTTGTAGGATGAGGCTTGAGTGCATACCGTGAACGCAACAAAAGCAGGAAAAATAATATCGGCGGAAAATTTTCGACGAAGAAAAAGCACCCAAAACAAAGAATTGGGTGTTCGAAGGAGATGAGTACAAAACAAAACGAAACGAAGGCGTAGGAATTATTGGGTATAGAAATACATTCTGTTTAACATTCATTCATTTATTTAAACAAACTTTTTTCACAATTTACAACATAGATTGGAAGTGAATCTAGTTTTTGTCTAACGGAATAATTCCAACGGCTTTTCCAGACCCTTCGTCGTGTAAAGTGATCCCCATTTCATGTAGAACGGCACTATCAGCTACACCGATTTTATTCAACCCTCGAACAACTTTTTGGTTTTCTACGTTATTCTCGCAGACATTTCGCATGGCAAGAATCGTCCATTGCATTATTACTAAATTTCATTCGGTTAAGAAAATACATGGAAACAATGTTTGACATTATTTGTCGGTCCTTGATCGAAATTTTTGTCACTTCGGAATTCATCTAATAAACTAAACAAAATACTCTCAAGGATACGTGGATTCCGCGCGTCCATATTACAACAATCTAATAAAAGGGGTATCCCATCTTCTTCTCGAAGCTGTAATAAATTGATGGATTGTTTTCTGAATGAAAAGTTTTTTTTCAAAATTAATGTTGTAAATAGTCTTGATCTGATATCCTCATAATCTCGTTGAAATTTGAGAAGGAAATTTGTCTCGATTCATCGTAATCTATAACGGTCATTGGATTACTGTCTCGGATATAGAATCGTACATGGTCTCCCATGAGGCGTAAGGTCCAAATAAATTATCGGGGTTGTGACTAATGACCGTGCCGAATAGCTCGACTGAAGCACTCAATTTCCTCTTTGTTCGATAAAAAGTCTAATAAAACTAAGAATGAATCGATTTCTTTTTATCGCCGCGAGTCTACCGCCCGATTTTGATTACCTTTACTCAATACATGTCCCAACCGTAATAGTAATCAAAATTCAATAATATTTCGAGAGCGGCAAATTATTTCAACGAAACTTTCATCAAAGATTTATAATAGATTTCGATGTTTGAATTTTGTTCATATTTTATCACTTTGCGGTGAGTATAATGATCATGCGAATCCTGATTTTCTCTATCGGTAATGAATAGAATCGTCGATCACTTAGAAATTTACTACATATAACAATAGTCGGTAGTAAAGAAAGAACCAGTCGATAACCCGACTTGTGCACTATCGATAAAACTATTCCGCCAATCAAACAGATTTATCCTACCTTATCGATTGTCGATAAGTATAAATGTAACGTTATAGATAGAAACTTTGTTTTATGAAAATATATTAAAAATCAATACATAATGGGCAATTAATCAATTGAATGAAAACTCCGATGTATAAATTAATTGCCCGGAAATTCAGTTAGGGCAAGATAATTCATTTGCAAAACGATTTAATCGATTGAACGATGGAAATTTCAAGAAAAAATGACAGTACAGGAATCGTTTATGAAATGTAAATAGGATAGCGATAAGTCAAATTTACGGCACTCACCAAGTCCTGATTTCCTTCATGTTTGTGGACCATGTTTCCAATAACTCGAACTAATCCAGCTTTGAATCCGAAAGCAGGATGGGACTGGATATCATCAGATTCTTCAAGAGTGTTCACTTTCTTTTGTCCAGCTGGCGCAAGTTCGCTGAGTTTTTGTACAGGGGTGAAAAAATTGTCGGTTTCCTTGCCAACCATATGCAACGATTTCAACAGATCTGAAATATTCATATTATTCACTGGTTCATCTTCTTCAAAGAAAATGAAAGAAGAACAACGATCAAAAATACTCACAAATGCAATTAATGAGCAGACTCTTGTCTGCCTGAAGATTATTCAAAGAATTTTTATTATCCTCCATGGTTCTCGATGTAATAACGCCGAGTATATCCAACAGAATCATTATTTCCATCGGTTCTATACCGTTCAAATATGTGTTGACTGTTTTTAAGACGAGATCACTTTTTCTTTTGAAACATGTAGATAGAAATGAAATAGCTTGTGGTGTCGAGCTTAGCAGATCAGAGCCTGAGCTCGACTCGCGTAAATCCTGAAGGAGAATTTCTAAGAAATAAAGTTTATCCTCGATCGGCACTTTCTCGTAAACGTTCTGCAGCCGCTTAGGATCTCTCAGTAAACATTTCAGGGCATCAATTGCAGACGGAATTCCCAATTTTACTGGCTCCATTAGTAAAACCGTTATTTCAGTCTTCACATCATCGGCAAAATAATCTTCTTCAAAAAGACTTAGGGCGTTGTGAATAAATGCACAAGTTGCTCTTGAGATGGGTAAACGATCATACCAAATAAGTGATCTGTGTTTCCGGAAAACGAAAAACAGAATGATAAGAAGAAATTGAATGAAATTGTAATCGACTTGGGAAACGAAGAAAAACGGAGAATACTAACATGATTACTTTCTTGAACCGTTCCTCATGCACACACGGAAGTGTATGTTTAGATAAATTGCAGAGAAACTGAATGCTCAATCTTAAAAGCTCGGTTTTATCATCCGAGGAATTTTTCTTGTCGAGAGAAAACTCCGTAATATATTCTACAGTCCATTTAGTGACACCGTCGTAAGGAAAATGAGTAAAAATTGGATATCCGAGTTTGTCTGTTGAATTTATTTCGCAAATATTGGAAAAATTTTCACACAGAAATGCATAGAAATTGTCATCATAGACGGAAATCGATCCTTGAGGGTGATATTCTTTCTGAATGTAACCATTGACGCACGAGTTCATCAGACATTTGAGTAGAACTATTTTTACCTCGTCTGGAGCGTTTGAATTCGGGTTTGTCAATGTATTAGCTATTCTAGAAATCAGTAGAGGATTGACTAGTTCCCTGAAAATAATAAATTCGAATATTTTTCAGGTTAGGATTCAGATCTTGGATTGAAAAACGGTAGATATCACAAAGATATCGATTAAACTTGTTCATAAATATCCACAATCAAATTACTCACCCTCTTTCATCTCTGGGAAAGAATTTTGGCTTCAAAATATTCAATAAAGTATTCCAATCCTTACTCTCGATCGCGGTTTCTAACCTAACATTGTTAAAATCCATTTTTACTATTCAAACAGATATAACATGCGGTATTGTGATCTTAAAATATTATGTGGCGCTTCAATATATCCCCATAAACTCACAATTCTCTCATTGGGCTATTGTAAATCGGGTTTTTCAATAATTTGAACAACATTCACAACGTTTGACACTGACAGTTTGAAAACACGTGGGTCTACGCATATGCTATGACCACTCTAATCAATAAACAGACTGATAATGAGCGGTCCAAGCAGTAATAGTGGATTCGAATTTACTTTTCAGTTGATCAATTTCGCACGAAAAATCATTACAAATAGATAACGGATTTTTTTCAGACAAATCATACCCTCACAGCGATAGTATTTGTTTAAATTCAGTCAACAGAATCAGAACCTAGTTTGACTCCGTAGTACATAACACAGTATCCGTAATTCTCAGCCAGTGACTGGCGCGTTTGCTAGACTGATTACCGACTGACAATTTTAGTCGAACTAAAAGTAACCGTATCGTCGGCGTCCTAATTGAAAGTAAAATTCAATTGAAAAATAGCGCAAAGAGCAAGGTAAGATTACAATGTTTACCGTAGAATACCATCGTCTCTTTAAATTTGAGTAATATTCATCCCGTATTGATTTTACGAAAGTCTTTGTTTTGCAATGTCATCTCACATAACCTCTTACGATTCTGCTGTGCATAGTTTCTCCGTTATTTCGCCAGAATATTATTCTCTGATCGAATTTTCAAAAGTCTTTGGCACGTAGCTCCCAATTTTGAACTCAATTTCGCTACGCAATGAACACGAATATACGCTGTCGGCAATATAACCTCAAACTATTTACACATATTCAACTAATCGTCTCTCGCAGTAATCTTGTCGTTGAAGTAAGAAATTAAGAAGTAGCGTTACTCGCTTGTGTTTGCCCAACTTTTGGACAAATCTTTGCAGTTCTTTCTATCGTTTGCTTCATTCCTATTCATCGTACGAAGTTCATTAGCCAATTGAGATATTCCAAACATGCTAGTTTGATGATATGTATTCTATTTGTTCTTAGGTAGACCTGACACTCTTCTCTGATAATCGTTAAATTACCGATATTCACTAATTCCAGATGTTTTTAACACGTTCAGAATACGATCGTGGAGTAAACACGTTTTCCCCAGAAGGTCGTTTGCTTCAATTAGAATATGCTAATCAAGCGATAAAGCTTGGTTGTACAGCAATTGGGATATCGACTTCGGAAGGCGTTGTTCTAGCTGTAGAAAAGCGAGTAACATCGCCATTGATGGAGCCAACGACGATAGAGAAGATTGTCGAAATCGACAAGCACATTGGCTGCGCATCTTCTGGTTTCATGGCTGATTCTCGTACTCTAATCGACCGCGCTAGAGTCGAATGCCAGAACCACTGGTTTATTTATAACGAAAAAATGACTGTAGAATCTACCGCTCAAGCTGTTTCCAATTTAGCTATTCAATTCGGAGATAGTGATGACGACGGTAGCGCTATGTCTAGACCCTTTGGCGTCGCCATTTTATTCGCGGGAATTGATGAACATGGACCGCAGCTATTCCACATGGATCCGTCGGGAACTTTCGTTCAATTCGATGCTATGGCAATAGGCTCTGGTAGCGAAGGTGCTCAACAATCGCTCCAGGAAGTTTATCACAAGGTATTTGTATAACAGAAGCGCAGCGTCAATGTTAATTATTTTCATGGCAGGAGAATAGATTACCTAATAAATTAACATGATATTGATAAATTGATGATAAAATGATCATGGATATTTGTTTATTTTGGTTGTTCAGTGAGAATTTGAATTCTGTTTGTACTAAATTCTGTATACATTCGTTGTGAGTAATTGTTGCCTTATTTATCTTTTCAGTCGATGACTTTGAAAGAAGCCATAACGCAGGTATTAACAATTTTGAAACAAGTGATGGAGGAAAAATTGAACGACACCAACATTGAGGTGATGACAATGACTCCGGATAAACTTTTCCATATGTTCACCAAGGATGAGTTGCAGGAGGTGATCAAAGACATTGCTTAAATTAATCTTTAGATGAGAAAAAATTTAATTTTCGCATAATTTCGATACACAGAATACACACTGAATATGAATTTCGAAATTTATCGGTAAAAAGAAGATAAAGAAAAAATATTAATGAACCAAACATCATGAATAGAAGAATAATGTTTCGTTTTCTACTCGAAAGATTGAATCATTGTTATAAATCTATTTATAATCTTATACATCTAAAAATGAATCATGTTAATGATCTTGATTTTATTTTATTACAATTTTCTGTTTTTTCCACACCTTCGTTGTTTTCAGAGCGAATGAATTTACGAAAGTATGATAGGAAAATATAAAAAAGAAAACTCTACAATCAATAATTAATATGTGATATCTTGAAACCTGAATATCCCGATCGGTAGTTTTTTGCATGATCAATCCATCAATTTCCTCTTGGTACTAACAAAAACCCGAAGATTTATACCCGACCCTCAAAATTCATATACCTAATTTTCACAAACAAAAAAATTCTTCATTCATAGGAATTAGGAAAAAAACAGAAGAAAAATTTAAACCCTCGTGGGAAAGAAGGAGATAAAGTATAGGAGAAAATGTAAAAAACAAAAATTAGTACTTTACAATGTTGTATGATTCAGTTGAATTTCATATTTTTCCGAATTTGCCCACTTTTTGTAGAATTATTGACGATTTATTCAATATTCTAGTTTCTGTTTATTTCCGGATTTCTCTTTTTTCTTTTTCTATGGTCTTTCAGTTGTATTATTACTGTCGGTCTACAGCATTGGTAATAATTTCATGAACAGAGAAACATTTGTCTTTCTTCGATTTCTTTTTTGGTTCCGTTCATTTAATCCCTTTTTCGGAATGATTTTATCCAGATGATAGAAAACCTGCCGGCATTGAAGGAAGAACAATCTAAACCAAAGTCAGATAATAGCGCAGTGCTACCTGGTCATGCATCCGTATCTAGCGCCTGAAGAAATTTTTCTATCTCTATTTTATTTAATTTTATTCATGAATTCTTGTTCCCTATTTTTGTTGTGATAATGTCTCATTCCATGTCCTATTATTACTAACCTTTTATATCATTAATGCGTGAATAAATAAATAAATAAATATGCATAATACACCGACTGAAACTGATTAATTTCTTTATTTTTCGTGCGGCGACAGTAACATCGCGTAGTGACGTCATAAGCGGAAAATTTCATTCGCTATTTATTTGTGTTCAGGTATTGGAAATAGGGAATGTTGATAGTTTCGTGCTTCGTCATCCACAAATATCTAGCTAATGGTCTAATTTTTCGAAATCCGATGCTTCGTCGTAAAAATTTGTGTTCCAAAATCGCGAGCTGGGCTGTAGTAGACTGACCTCTAACAGCGTCCCGCCATGTTACTCCGCTTCCGCCGCTTCTACGGTTTCTGCGGAGCTCCGAAACGTCTCTAGAATTTTTAGGCACGCGTGACTTTGCTTTGAAATTGCATAATTTGTCTCGCATATGGAGTCACGATGCCATGTTTTTTACTTATAATAAAACTGAATACAGAATTTCTAACCGCGTTTATTGGACAAGCAAATGAAATTCGGAGGTATAGATACGTATATAGGGTATTATTCAGGTTGACTCAATACCGGGTTAATTTAAAAGCTCGTGCGCAGGATCCGGAAATCAATGGAACGTATAATAAACGGGGCGGGGGGCGGAAACTCTGAAAGTCGTACAAAATTGAGCGGTAGATATCTCCACGGAACGGGATCGGGATTGGAAACGGGAATGGGGGAACCGAACGTAGCTACGGTTCTACTTTTCAATTAAAACGCTCTGAATGCTCGCGTATCCGAAATCAATAATTAATTTCGCCCGGGATTCTGTAAAACCGAGAGCCGCGGATGCTCTGATCCGTTGGTCGCTGTGCAGGGGATTCGCGATGAGAACGTTCCTGGTTGGCTGACGATCCTGGGGTATCGCGATAAAACCGTCCCTTTTTATCCAACCTCTGCCACCCCCGATGCTCTCTCACTCTCTCTCTCTCTCTCTGACCCCCGAGATTATTGGATATTATTACATTTCAACCGTTCAACCCCGAGGCGCGATTCGCAGGCTTAAATCCTCCGCGTTTCGCTCACCCTACAGTCACCCGCAATACTCTTCTACCCACTCTGCTACCCGCTGATTGTGGAAGACGTTTAAAACCTATTCAAACGGGATTGACGCCAGCGCGACACTCGTCATCCTCGAACCTCGTACTGTATTAAACGCATACATATAGCTGTACTCTGATATCTATGCCGTACTTGTTCCTGCATGAAAATAATTCATGCACACATTATAGTGAAACGTAGATCCTTGCTTCATTGAACTTGTTGATTAGAAAATGCAAGGAATGATTATTAAAGAGGAGCGTATGGACTTGAGTTTTTTTTCATCAAATCAAGAAACTTAAAACTCATCAAGCTAGTGTTCAAGATTTTGAATCAATTATTTTCAATCATGCTTTCCAGTTCCTTTCGAACCCCCTCTCGTTTGCATCGCCGCAATCGCCGCAATTGCAACCTTCCCGCACATATTAGTAATCTGCGAGGTAATCTGTGTACGTATGCACCTGTGTATTTTCATATTCGAGAGGCGCCGCGGAGTAATTTTATTTATTCCTTGTAGATCTGGTTGCGTAACGAACAACTATAACCTGTGTGCAGAAACGTAGTTGGAGTTTAGTATACATAGGGACAGATATGTATGTTCTCTGTTATTTCACTGTACATTTCGAAAGCGGAAACAATTTTATTGCGCTCACTATTACTCACTACTAGGTATGTACTACATACATACACATAGTAAGTGGGAGCGGTTTAACAAATGGCAACTCTCATTACGCAACGTCAGGTATCTATATACTATATATGCTATATAGCATATTTACTGATTACCTATAATTTTACATTTGTTTCAAATCTGGGATAATGTGAACGCAGTAGAAATTAGGTACACACATACATACCTACTGCAAATCTGTACAACATTATCACTAATTATGCTCACTCGTTATAGAGTGAGCCAGAGCTTTTTTTTATTCAATACAAATTACATACTAGGTATATATACCCATGAAATTATCCACGATCTAATTATACCTAATGTAGCGTAATAATCAGAGCGTATATGGAGAATCGGATATGAGGTGGTGCAAAACCACAGCAAACTACTATGATTAACAATTTATCAATTTAGCGTGAATAATTTCCCATAGATCACGCGCGTCACGAATGAAACAACTTGAAACCCTGATATGAAACTGAGTGACGTTGGGATAGAGGAAAATGGCGACTGCTCCACCTCCTTTGAGGTTGTTGGAGGGTGTTGAGGAGTACTACGAGGGGGAGTAGCTCGAGACTCTGGCTTTGTAATTAACTGAGTGTGATGGGAGACGGGATAGTCCCTATAGTCCCTAGTCCCCGGTTTGAGTCCCGGGATTCCCTGGGGACTCGAGTCGTCCTATCAGACGCCAACACTCGCTCCTATACCATCAAAACGTGGTGCCATTCGAAGCATTGCCCGTGTGATAATTGCCTCACAAGTAAAAGCTTCGAGATTCGCCCGAGTTCGAACAAACAGGGATAAATGGAAATTAGGCGATTCGAAATGATGAATTCTCAAATTTCTAATATGCAGCGGTAGCTGTATCTCCTCCGTCCGCCAACTTTCGAACATTTCAATCAGCAGTATAATAATTATAGTCTATTTCGACGGTGAAAAAAAACGAATTAACGGACAGAACTTGAAATACCAGACTAGTTTTTTGCACGCCATAATAAATATACGCAATGCGGTAATAAAATAGAAAGGAAAAGACATAAGAAACGAAAGAGCCGACGTGCAATGATGATATAGTTCTTTCGTTGGTTATTATCGTGACGCATGATCGTAGAAAACCGGAAATGTCATGAGCATGGCAGAGCGGGTTGAGACGGATGGAAGACTCGATAGACTTTTGCGAGCTGTTTGACGGCTCATGATATGTCCTGGTCGTCGTCATCGTCATCGCATAACACATGTGTTACGCGTGACAGATTTCTGCGGCTTCTTTTCACTTTCACAAAACTTGCTGTACATATATTTGCTTTACTTTACAATACATTATATTATATTATACCTATTACCTTGCAATCCGACGGTGAAATTGTAGATTTTCTCATCGGTCGTATAATGCCAACGACCCACGGACCGACGTCGCGACGCTTCATCATCGGAGATATCATTAAATTAATATACCTACCTAAGTATACCTACCACGTTCGGCCGCTCTTTGCTAACTTGAAAACTAGTCGTGCGGTGGAGGCCTACACGTGCTTTCAAGATTCATGTCTACGATAATACCGAAGGCTGATATACTAGAAAACAATGGACCAGTAGGTCGGCGGTAGGAGAGCCCGGCTACTTAATGAAATGATAAAAATCGACGTCGACGTTTCAGCGGGTTCATGTATGCTCGTAAATTGTAAATTTATGAGTACAAACGATATTCTCAACTGCGGCAGACGCAAAAAGCCCGATTGCATCTGCCTAGAAATTGCAGTGAAAGTCAAACTTTCCTACATTATAGGTATGTAGGTACACGTTATATTTACCTATAGTATACGCTCGCATTCGAGCCTCTCTACCTGTAACGTACGTTTCTGCGGGCATAATTAAATTTCGCTTCGGGAAGTGAGCGTGAATCGTTAAATCTCTCGAAGTCGCACTGTGCATGCGGATACTTCTGAACTTGTTATGAGCCGCGGACTACTATTGCTTGTCAATTTCCAACTCACTTGTAGAAAATTAGATCGTTTTCTGTTCAGTCATGATGGATCATAATTCAGACGACGATTCTCCTTGGTTATATCTCTCTTTCTTATAATAGATAGATCAGGCTGACGAGTTTTCCAAGTTTGATGTAGGAAGATTACGATTTCAAAATCAGAGTTAAAAATCTACAAAACTCAATTTTACGTAACGTGCAAACGTTTTTGGACCGATGTATGACGATTTGGACGAAGGAGGAATTTCGACGTGTGAAGATTTACGACTGCATTGTAGGAGTATACGGACTCTAAATGACGTGACCTGAGGCATCAAATTTACTTTTTGCTTCATTCCGAGTGGCGCGTCTTCGGACTGCGCTGCATCAAACTCTAAATTAACTTCATTTCTACGCTGAATTTTTGGCATACCAATTATTGCCACTTAAAGGGAGAGACCACGGTGCGGAAGGAGAACTGTAATTAAATTCGAATTTGTTCTGGTTTTTTAAGCCGAATAATCACACAGGGATTTTCCTCATTAAAACTGTATTAAACGAGAGCAGGTAGAACCGGTTCGGAACCCGCAGTCTACATGCGTCGAAGGAAACAACAAGAACGGTAAATCCATTATAGGTGTACGATCTTTGGAGAAACTTGAATGAAAATATACGTATTTATTAAAATCTTTGATATACAAAACACATGCCTTCCTTTCTCCTCCTCTCACTCTTTTTCTATTCCTCTCTTCATATTTTTCTTTCTCTTAATTATAGCATGTATGATAATACGGTAAGGTACATTGTATCAGTTCATTGATGCTCGAAAATTTGCGTTTACAGCAAACCTCGAATATAACACATCCAGAAAATAGTTAAATTATAGGATCTTGAATGGTTTGAAAATTTGGATCACCTTCACATGATCGGGAAGGTTTCGTTAATGTGAATACGAGGAGCCGTCGTAGCCACCGTGATCATCGCCTCCTTCGAATCCAACACCCCCATCGCCACCGCCACCGCCACCACCTCCATATCCATTTCCTCCTCCATATCCTCCTCCATATCCTCCTCCATATCCTCCTCCGTAATATCCAGATGAATCTCCACCTCCGTAGCCGGACGAGTGATCTTCGTGTTTAACATGGACGGGAACATGTACCGGAACTTTAACTGGCACCGGTACTTCCTTTTCAACAGGATAAGGTACTTCTTTTTCAACAACATACGGCCTGTCGACAGGAACCTTGACAGGAACTGGATAAGGTTTTTCAACATGATAAGGCACTGGTTTTGCAACGTGGTACGGTTGAGGTACGTGAACCTTGACATGAACGGGATAAGGCTTTGCAACGTGAACGTGATACGGTCTGTCAACTGGTACCTTGACCTCATAAGGCACTGGTTTTTCAACCGGTACTGGATACGGCTTTTCAACGGTTACTGGATAAGGTTTTGGCACGTGGACGTGGTAGGGTCTGTCAACGGGTACCTTTACTTCATAAGGCACTGGTTTCACAACCGGATAAGGCTGAGGAACCGGGATTTTCACCTTTACTGGATACGGTACGTGTTTTTCAACCGTATAGGGTTGGGGCACCGGAACTTTTACTGGAACCGGAACGTGCTTCTCAACTGTATAGGGCTGAGGCACGTAGACCTTAACTTCGTAGGGCTTGTCGACTGGCACTTTTACTTCGTAGGGTATTTTCTTCTCCACTGTATAGGGCTGTGGTACATGGACTGGTACTTTGACGAAAACTTTCACGGGGTAAGGTACGTGCTTCTCAACTGTATACGGCTGTGGTACACCAACTTTAACTTCATAAGGTACGTGCTTTTCGACGGTGTAAGGAACGTGCTTCGGTACTTCGTAGGGGACGTGGACTTTCTTCACAACAGTGATGGTCTTCACGTGTTCCTGATGGCCGTAGCTATCCCCGCCGCCGGAATGTCCACCGCCAAAATCACCGTAGCCGCCTCCGCCTCCGCCTCCGCCTCCGCCTGCGCCTCCACCTCCGCCTCCGCCTCCGCCGCCAGAATGCCCGCCGCCAAAATCACCGTAGCTACCATAGCTACCGTGCAATCCACGCTTTTCCGTCTTTTTATCTGATGCCGATGCATCCGTGTCTTTTTCCTCCGCAACTACGCTCTTTTTATCGTCTTCCGCTCCCTTGGATGACTCTTCGGAGCAGTGTGCCAAAACGGCCAGAGCCACGACGGCCGCTATAATCTGAGGATAACAAAGGTTGACAAATGCGAGCAAAGAGCAAAGAGAAATGGTATTTAAACGATTGTTCGAGGTTCGCGGTGACGCGAATTATGGACCTCGGTACCGAAAGGCGGCGCACGCAACTATAAATTCGCAATGAATGGTTCATTATACTTATAATCGCGTAAACTCCAACAATGTATTAGGTCAAAAGTTTCGGGATTTCCATAAAAAAAAAGGAACAGTGCGAAGAAAAGTTAAGGGAAGCCATTAGCACGAGCTGACTACCGACCGGTGACGATATAATATAAGCGGCGATAAGCTGTCTCCAGTTATACGATCTTAATGAACTTGAGAGAAGAAGAGAACCGTCGAGTGAGGGCGAGAAACGAATGAATAGAAAAATCTCACCTAAAAATCTCTTTCTAACATAATAATTTATTCACTTTTAATTTACCATTACGGGGTTCTAATCCTGATGTATGCAGGTAATTATGTCAGATTTATCCTTTGTAACCTCTATCGGATACATATTTAATCCTTTGAATGCGTGTCCCTTGAATTATACGATTTAACGGATTAAAAAAGCGCAGCTAGGGATGCAGTATTCTATACCTGTACTCCTCCCGTGGCTCTCCCAGCCGTTCGCTACTTACATGCAGTCTATCCAACCAACTCGATTTAAATAGAATTATATCATATAAGCCACACCGGATGTGAGAAGTGTCTGTATCAACGTAATTACCATGATTCGTCGTTAGATCGAACTATCGATTGCCATGAATAATGGAAATATTCATCCAGTGTATCGTGAGAGTGAGTTGTGTGATTTGAAAACTATTCCACGCGTCCGTCCGTATACGATATACCTACACCTACACGAAAGTCGAACGTCGCGTCCGCGTGATGCAGGATGCGGTAATTATAAAGTTCGTCGACGCGATCGATAGAAATTCGGGCAGTGCGTTTCACGCGGAGTGAAAGTGTGCGGTGATACATATACGTATACGCATACGTATCTTTTTCTTCTAATAATGCAAGATCTGACAAACTCACCTGGATCTTCATCTCACAAGTTTTGCCTGCTGCTGCAGAGTGGTGCTTAACCACTAACTGAACCACAGGAGCTACCAAGTCACCGTTTATATACCCAAGGAGTAGTAGAACGACGTCACACTTTCCCTGCAGCGACTTATACGCACACGCATACTCCTGTGCATACCTATACGTATGATATCGCATCTGTGTATTCGTACTTAAACTAACTTTTGCAAAAACTCATCTGTATGTGTGGACGGCGTCGAATACGATTCACGCCACGCGCTATAGTAGGATACGCATGCGAGGATACGCGTCCACGTTACAGGTGATGTTAGTTTGACAAGTTTATTATGTACATAGGTACACTTCTTTCGGTATAAAGTTGACCGTAATACAAACATCATACCGACTTCATCGTACAGCTATACACATACCTACTTCTACGCTGGACGGAAGCATCGAAAAACCGTTGCATGGCGTTAAGATTCATAAGGTCACGAATGAGGATTTATTGTTAGCGCCGACTCGTTTTATGACGTACAAATTTTGATTAATTGCTGCCTAATAGCGGACATGCTCCATTCCGATGAGAATTTTTCGGATCGTAAGACGCAACACCGATGTTGAGTGATGTTGAGGAAAGTGGGATGTCTAACTGAGTTACGCATAAGTTTGATCAAATATATGCATCGAGGATCAAATCGACATTCAAGATCCCTGCAGATTCTCGTCCGCGCGTTATACTGTATCAAATCATCGATCTTATCTCAACTGAGATCTCAACGGGAAGTTTTCATTGCTGTTTTGCTATTCAGGAATTCAGACTCGAAGTGGACAAGGTGCTTCATTTTTTTTTGCCGAAAAACGTTGGAAGGCCTTACTTTTGCAAAATGCGTTGTACCTATATAGGCATTCGAAAGAAATATTCCTTCTGTTTGGCATTGAAGCTCCAAGTTCTCATCGATTCATCTTCTTTCCATCGCGGTTCATTGTCTGCACGTTTCCCGCGGGTAAAAGCTTACGAGTGAGAGAAAAGTGTTGTGCCCGATTGAATCCCTTCAGCGAATAGAATTGTTATTGCAATCGAGAAATGTAGCGGCGAAGGCCTGTGTACATGCGATACATTCACACACGGTGAGAACAAAGTTGGAATAAACGTAGGAAATGGATTAAATTTGTTCGTGGCTACGACCGGGCACGCTAGTATCGAGTGGATATCGCACGCGTGCAATTATAACAGAAATCACGATCAAAAGCAATCAAGTTTAAGTTAACCTGACCGCAGCGAAGAACGCACGTATACGTATGTACACGCAATACGTACATGCAGGGTACGGTGCGGTGTTAGGTACATAGGAATACAGCATAAATAAACGCGCGACTCTCTAGAATTCACAGTATACGGTAAAATACAGACAAAACTATAACACGTGTATGCATGTATGTACATACATATATTTGTATATACCTGTCCTATGCACGTATAGGTATAATGTAACCAGCGCGGGCGTTTGCATGCGGAAAAAAGTAACGGCATTGTCGTATGTTAATTCGGTTGCATGCATGCTCCCCATTCCGATTTGAGGGCTAGATTAGAGCCACTTTTTAACGTTTAATCGTTGCTCAAGCATCAATTGGCTCGGTTGGCTATTAGGTGTGTACTGTACCTTAAGCCTTAAGGCAGGTACGCTTTACGCCCCCGTAGATATACGCGCGATGCAGTGAGTAGTAGTAGAGCAATACACACGTACGGCCCTACACTCCATCATACACGGGGTGGGGTGGCCATAGCTGTCTTTGGTCGAGTATAAAGTATATGAAAAGGGCGATTCAAAAATTTACATTTATCGATTAAAAAATATACCTACCAACTCAGAAGCTTGTTCGGAGACTCAGACTCGAGAACATGAAGTTCACGTACATGCCCACCCAGTCTGGAGCCCTCCTTGACCATTAGGACAGCGTGTAATTTCGCCTCAAGAAAGTTTGCCTCTAGCTAGGCTCTCTAGGTGTTTTCCGTCGGCTTATGATCCGCGCCGCGGGAAAGTTTCTGGATCCCAGCCGATGCACGCGCGCTATACAGAGTTACATTTATTCACTTCCTACAATATGCAATACCCTCGCAGCCTTCGCCTTTGACTCATTTTTCTTATTAGAAACCGAACGACGATGGTTTTTCTCCTAAAAAATTGTCAATCAGCTAACTTTTCCGAGTATAATTTCGCGTCTGATACCCGCGCGCGGACATAAGTTGATCCTTGGCAATCGACTCTTCACCCAGGTTATTCGGTTGGAGGGGGACATTTCGTCGAGAGTCGAAAAACTGTTCGGTAAATGCAGAAATGGAAATGGTTTGGCCGCACAGATACATATATATAGCTATCGATTGGAAAATATGAAAATCGAGTGTTCTCCGGATATTTTCCTCATCGAGCAAATATGATCTCGTTAATTATTGGCGATACTATAAAACGACGTACGCAGAATGCCTAACGACTAGCTCGAAGGAATGCAGAATATTATAATTGGAAACTCTTGAAATGAAATGGCGTGTTTGGTTATTATACCACGCAAACTCAGCGGAGCATATCTCTCAAGAATTTTCTACTCTAATCACTTGTCCGTATCGGTTGTATGTATGCACCTATATCCATCCATCTTATATCTACCTACCTGCCCATCTACCTACGTCGCTTCCACTTACGATTGTGAACGTATATTCGGTATACGTACCTATACATAACACGTACTCTACACGTCTACGAGTATATAATGCACCTTGAATTCCCATCGGTCAGATTCACGCAGCTCTAAAACGCTCTCACTGTAATATAATATGGCCATTGCAGCCATATAATATTGGCTCGAGGTTCCATAGAGCGAGATATGTGTGCGTGTCTGCATTACGTACCTATGCCCACCGCCCGTCAGTCCGTTCCTAATCCAAAGAGTGCGATCGGTAGGTAATTTTCATTTCTCAGCTGTGGCCTGCAGCCTCAGATCGAGCATGAATGAATTTTTAGGTAGCCGCAGCACGGAGCAAAAAAAGAATTTCAAATTCCCTAATTTACATTAATTTTTTGTTGTTACGCTTCGTAACGACCCTGCATATACCTTTATTTTATCAAGATGTGAAAAGTTATTCCCGAAATCTTCGTTATTTCTGATTTTTTCTCTCCGCGGCAACCGCCCGTCCGTTTTTTGCTCTCTTTTACCGTTGATCGACGAAAAAAAATCTATCACTTCGCTACATGCGGCACCTACCTGGCCAGGTGTGCATTAATTAATCAACGATTCATTTACCTACAGCATCTCAACGGGCTCTGGTAGGTCTATGTGCGTGCAGTGCGGACAGAGATATTAAGGTATCTACTGAAGTACATATATACGCACATATATATATGTACCATTGAATAGTATAACAGTAGCTCTGCGTATGCATGTAGCTGTCCGTGACTTTGGAACATCTTTATTAATTCTTTGACCAAAAGTGCAGGTTATCTCGTTGGTTAATTAAAAGGTAATCGTTATATCATCTAATGGTCCAAAAGCACGAACGATTTATAAAATATACCACAAATGAACTGAACTAAACTGAACCGAAGTCCTCTTTCAGCTTGCTGCCGCTTGCTCGCCGCAGACCGCGCAGGTCGAAAAGCTATCCGGAGTGAAACTAATCGGGGCTGGTATTAGCTGATGGGAATTTTTAGGACAATGTTAGATTAGATGTCGGTAGCAAAGTCCCATTGCCTCGGGGTTCTTTCTGTGTCTTGCAACGAACTCTGAGATTCAAATCTTATCCGCGGGGATCGGCGTATCGCAGACATCGGAGGTGGTCGGGCTTTGGCTACGGTAGTCGGAAAGCCGGCATGCGTTCGACTGCAGATCGGCACGCTTGTCTTCTGCAGCAGGTCTGAGAACTGAAACTATGTAGCTACCGAAAAACGAATGATGCGATACCTACTGTTCGTTTGTCGCGTGCTACTAAATGGCTTCATCTGCAGGAAGGGAGGGACCTGCGCGGAGGCATAGTTCTGCAGCCTTCAGCGTACGTGTACCTGGGGAGATTTCGGAATGGAGGGGAAAAAAAATAGTCCGAGAGAAAATATAAAAAATGAAGGAGGAACATCTCCTCTTCATCCGACAGCATCGCACAATGGCGACGAGGTATGTAATTATCTTTGGATTTCAATAGAATATTCAAATTTTGCATGAAAAAGAAATCGAAAATCCCCACATAATTTATTTCACTAAACTCCGGAGGTCCCTGATTCTCACATTTCTTCTACACTCTCTCTCTCTCTGAACGGACACAGACGATCAACACACACGCGTTTCATTACATTATACGCGATTCGTGATTTTTCGTGTCTCTGTGGGAGGACATCTCTTTACAATTACATCACCTCAGATTCACGACAAGTTATAGAGTTGACCGAATGGTGAAAATCTGAGGCTGATGTTTGTTTTAGGTGTATAGGTAGTCCATAGGTATATATAGTATACAAGGAGTGTAAATCAATAAATTAGGTGTCATTTCAGTGTAATAATAATCTATCATGCGAGCGAGGAGAAACGGCTATTTGTAAATTATTCGAATAACGTTGAAAGTTAATTTACGCCGATCGTCGATACGCTTCAAGGCGACGCGAACGCGACGCTGTGAGTCCATAACTATCATACTGTCATGTTTTTCTTTTTAAATGTGAGCTTCGTAGTATAACGATATCGCCTTTCGAAATTCCTCCATCCTCGTTATAGAAGAAATCTTCGTTCGATCGTTCTACGGAGACGAGCCCCATGGCACAATATAAGTTTTTCTTTCGCCTCACGTTTTCCGCCATATATATATATATATATATATGTATGTATATATATACAGATATATAGATATCCGTAAGATGGGAAAATTCGGCACCTGCATCTCATAGACAGGCTTCGGCACTCTTCTCCATTGTCAGAGAGAAAAGACAGACGGCAATCTCCACAGGTTTCTGCTTCGTAGGATTTGCTGCACCTGCTTAAGCACGCGAATAGTTTTGCTTCATGGGGACCGTTGATGGTCGCGATGGGCGATGCCTGATGGGCTGACGGCTCTTCAGACCAAAGGAAATAAGGTGCCGAAGTGCGGCAGGAGATCCCGAGGAGAGAATTTTTTTGAAGATTTAACGGCGTTTTAACAGCCGCCGAAAACAAAAAGAAACCGTTAAGTTCGTTTTAGTGAAACGTAAATTCGGCAGGTTAACGTTAAACCCCGCACCGCCACGCGTAACTTCTTCCTCGTTAATACCGTTCTATCAAAGGATTTGATTACGCTCTTGAATTATCAAGCACGAAGCATCGGAATAGGTATATAATTAAGACGTTATCGATATGGTTTGAAAATAACGAAGTAAAAATATTATACCTCGCGCTGCCGATGTTTAATATCGTTTCTGAAGACCCGCGCTGCAGGAGTTATACGAGTATACAGCCACGAGCTGGTCATATTCTTCGCCGTCGCGTCGCCGCGTCGCCGCGTCGCGTCGGTAGCCGAGTACCGATCAGCGACATTAAGTCAGAGCCGAAAGCAAAATTATCGGCAAATTCTCGCCATCAAAGAGCCGGGGCACCGAGGTATACATGTAGAGACACGCAATTTAAAGGTAAACCCAAACCATAAAATGATCCGCTTAATGCCTCCGCACCGACGCCTAATGGGGCCAATCAATATCGTGAGGTAATTGATCCAAAGAGAACCGCTCAGGGCCTATCGGGAGCTCTAGGCCCTGCAGTATTTGCGAAGGATGTTATTATCGGTTTCATCAGATTCATGTAATTTGGTCGGTACATTACTCCCCGCGCACACGGGCCAACTGAACTCGCCGTTCGGTGGGGGGCACATGCACGTCTTCGCGCCCGTGTATGTACATCCATACCGGTATCGGCATACCTTCGGAAACGATGTGTTGTAATTATGTAATGCACAGCTTGTCCGTATACCTCGAACTACCAAATATCTGATCCATTAACCAATTACCCAGGACATGCCATGTAACCAAACTGCTACTCCTCCTGTATCTGGATACAGTGTCGGCATGTGTTCATGTACGCCTCAGTCGATCGTGTCGACGCGTTTGAGCGAGCCACACCTACTTATACTTGTAATTGTTTGTTATGTATCAGCATCACGCAGGTATATACACGGTTATTAATTGGAGGGAATTTTCTTCCAGAATTTGAATATTCCGTGATCTGCAGTCGTGATTCTGGAATCGCCTAATTCATTAGTTGACTCACTTTATATCTACTTCTATGTATACAGATTTTCATTTCGCTCATTTTCGACAGTCTTTCGTACAGTAATTAATGAAGCGCGATGATTGCGGATGGGTCAATTTTTTCGCCTGGTACCTACGCACGAGCCTCCGCAGAATGAATGCACGAATGTTAACAGGTGCCGGATATGGTCGAACGATCCGTGATCATTATCGATATGGATAATTATTAGGTGAAGAATATTCAATATTATCCTGGAAGTAGAGATTTCGTGTTCGGAATCGACGAATTGAGCTGCTTTCGTCTCGATGGCGAATCAACGATTCTGTGTGTTGTGGCATGCGTCTTTTTCGCTGGTTTCTTTTTCTCCGCGTAGGGTAGGGTGGGGTACATGCGAATTGCGAAGTATTAGAAAATGTTGGCCCATCCGGTCCGAGTGCAGTTTTTAGAGTCTATAATTTTCGATTTAATTTATGTCAGCCGATCGCGACTGTATAATTTTTTATCCGATAATTTGGACAGCGTTCGTATAAGAGCTGATACGTCTACGTCTGCATCAGATAATGTTTACGTATAATGTTAAAAATAAAATCACGGTCGCGTGTAAGTCGATGTGAAAATGATATCTGTCGTCCCTTCGCGGCGATTCGAGACGTCGTTATTTCACCAAAAAATTCTACCAACTATATCTACGCGCGGAGTATGCGCAATGACTCAATTCAAACCGTACGAAATTTGATCGGACGTAAAAAAAATGACGGGAATAACAAGTTTTTGCTTTTCGGCACGAGATCGAAGTCCGGTAGGTCTCCGAGGAGAGAAGCTGTTATCGAGATTGAATTTGGAATTACGGGAAGGCAAATGGTGGATATTGATAAAGACGCTGAATTGTGAAAAGTAGTTTCAGTTTCGACGACGCACGTTATAATTCCCGGCTTTCAGAGGATATGATCACAAAATTGTCTATAATTATAACGAGCAAGTTCAGCATTGTGGGCAGTGCCGACATTCGCGAGTAGGTACGTATCAATTAATGATCGTTAACCAACCGATCTCCCATTCTCGAGTTGCTCAATTTGTTCTAATCGTGAACCCCGCACCCTTATAAATTCCTAGGGGGATAATTTTCTGTAATAAGACATCCACGTTACCGCCTCCGGGCAGGGATGAATTATATCACCAAGTCGCCATGTGTGCCAATCTGGGGTTCAATTCTCGAGAGATATTGGCTGCCGCAAACGACGATTTGGAGTCGCGGGTTGTAGGTACTGATCGTTCGCCCCGAAAAAAATTCATACGGTTTGGAAAACGTGGAGAAAAATCAAAGATATACCTACTACGAGATTTCAGACATCCTGCATTGTAGAGGAAATCAATTCTCCTGCATCAATTATGGATCCGCGCTGCAGTGGCAAATGGATACCTATTTTCTTTTATTAGCACTTGCAGCGGTAGCGTCCGCGTCCGCAGGGAGTGGAAAATAAATTGTGAAACCGACCAGCATCAGCGCAATAGCAGCAGCAGCAGCAGCAGCAGCAGCAAAAAAGAAACAAGTTACAAAAAAGGAGTAATTCGCGATGCTCACGGCGAGGTATAAGCTCCCCTCCTCCCCCTCTGCTCCCCCTATCCCGCCCCTCCCATTCCTTGCTCGCATGTTGCTCACGCGCTTCTTTATTTTTTGAATCTTATTTAATTTTGCCTCGTACCTTTTTGGGCCTTCCGTCGAGTCTTCTTGGACATCGGCACGTGCTGCTTTGCCTCGGTCTCGTGCGCGCACGGCGGCTATAAGGTAGACGGATGGACGGATGGGGGCAGGCATATGAGGCGATGGATAAAATATGGCCGGCAATTAGCCCCGGACAAATGATTTAGGATCACCAACCGAAGAGCCTAACGCCTTCAGGGATTTTCTTTACTTTTCGTCATTTCTGCGGCTCAACCTGCATGATCGGCATAACTATTATGAAAGAATTTTCAAATTAATCGGTCTAACGAACGACGATTCGAATTTTGCCCGAGTGGTTGTTTTTTTATGTTCGTGTTTTTCGTTTTTTCTTTTTGTTTTTTGTTCTTTCACTCAAAATCAATTGAAAGAACCAATCATCTGATTGGCCCCGAAAGAATCGGACGGTTTTACTTTCGCACAAGAAATTCTCGTGATCGTTCGTCACGTCGAATAGCGGTGGAATGAAAATTGAGAAAATAAGAGGAGGAAAAAATCGAAAAAGAAGAAAGCGAAGCAAGGACACCCGGGCAAACTAACCAGCGGTTACACAAACACCTTGCTCCAACTGAACTGTGCAGGTCGATTAAATTCCAGCGTTCAAATTCTCGTATTAATGCTTACCTTTGAAAATCAAGGGGTTATACGCGACATCTATCATTTATTTTCGGGTTTCTTTTACAGTGGAAGAGTTATTTTCTGTAACACGCAACGAGCGGCATATTATATATATAGATATATATGTATACGTATGTATGTATATGTAACTGATGCACACGGTCGCAGAGAATGAGACACAATCGAAGAGAAAGGCCTGATATGTTAGAGAGGCCCGAAAGGGTTTCGAATCCGGTAAGCTGCCACCTATACCGTTATTGGAAGGGGTTTTTTCCCCTAATTAATTGCACCTGCACTAAACCCAGTCAAAGTCTAATCGTAAGTTTGTATCCATAAAAAATTTGTGTGCTTGTAATCGAACGGAATACAGAGGAGAACCGTTAGGTATACGTTACTTCAATGGAATAGTGGAAATAGAATTCTGTTTGGGAAACTCGTGTGTATCTCTATGTACCTAGCTGCGATGTGAGTATGTAGCACCTACCTCGTAGGTACATAAAATTTCTCCATTTAGTGATAGAAATTGTTACATACGGAGATAATACCAACCCTTTAATTAACCGCTGTCAATTAATTAGCTAATCTCGCTATTTAAATCTTTGCTGCTGCAGCAGCAAGGAGAGAGGTACACGCGCCTCGAAATACTTGCGTGATAAACGTTTGAAGAGAAAGAAATAAACCCAACGCCTGTATATACCTATGTACCTAAATCTTATGAACGTCAATGCGATTTGCTCATCACGTCGAGCCGCGGGGATACAGATTTTTTGGCGTGTAGCGCGGGCCTCAGCGAAAACAATTGGAAAAAAAAAAGTATGAGAAAGAACGCGAAGTACAGCAGAAAATTAGGCCGAGCATTATCTACACGTAATTGGGCCTTTATCTTCTCCGCATTGCCAGCTCTCAGCTCTCGAACCTTCAATTTTCATGCTCCACCTATTTGCCACGAAGTGAAGTTTGGTATGTGATGATCTGACTCGAACTGCGAGGACGCTTTCTGAGTTTCAGACCCCCTCCCTTTATTTAGAATTTAACAATAGTTAAATTTGTATGTTTTGAGGGAAAATTCAGTCGAGAATGATCGAGTTATTGGGATGAAAATGAAATTAGCGGATGAGCTCCTGCATTGGTGAAATACGTGGGAAAAGGCAGAGCCGCGAATTGATTCGAAGGAGAAGAATCACGAGGATTAAGTTCATTTCATTCACGTGGAGTGTTGATGGTCGGGATAGTTCAAACAGACGAGTTCTACTTACGGATTAAAACATGACAGGTGCCGGACTGAATGGCTTGTGGAATCGTTTTATGAGACCTAGTTAACACGACCGTGGGTCTAGTTTCAAACCGATTGAATATCTTCCACTTAATTCTATCGAGTATAATCAAACAAAAATCAGTTCTAATGACCTGATATATTGGAAACGTTTAATGACTCAATGTTCGAAGAGCTTCTCTTCATTGGGAACTAGCCATGCTACCGCGTTATGCTCTGTTGGGAGAAATAAGAAATGGAGAAAAGGATTGAAAATTGATAATCCTTCGACGGATCATCCGGATCCGGAGTTGTATGGAAATATACTCGTATCGGAAGCCGATGCGTGCGAGTGAACAGGCAGCGCAAAAAAATAAGATATATCTTGGCTTTGGAGGAGAAATGAAAATCGAGGATGTCTCGATCTCGTATCGCATTGCCCGACAACTCACTAAATGGGAAGAATGTGAACCCAATTAATTTTAAATTGGTTTTTGTAGTCAACCGAATAACTGCGAGGTTCAGTTGCGTGGCGTTTCGGCCGCATGCAACAGCTCAACCGGCTGCGGCACTACCGATTTAATCTACGATTTTGGCCCGCTTCTGGGGAGCATAGTAAACCTGAATTTCACACACGAAGCTTCTGCGCACTTTCCTCTATCCAGTAGGTACTGCAGGACTGAAGGAATTCACGGTTATCGGTTGCCGCCTCGAGTCCCTTCAGGACATCGGCTTCCCTGCAGTGATTAATGTAAACACTCAAAATAATTAGAGATATATCTCCTCTCTTTTCCTCGCCTCACCCAGCTGTCTCAAAATTTTTATTTCAGACCAGATTTCATTCCGTTGTATATATATATATATATATGTATGTTTATCAAGTAAATCAGGTGTGTTGACGGAAAGAGTTGAGATAGTTTTTTTTTTTTTTAATAAAAAACAAAAAACGAAAAAAAACGTTAACATACAAACAAAATTTGAAGTGGACCGAAAAATCTCTGAGTTTCCCGTAATCACGAAACTTGATGCAATTGAAAATACTTCAAGTTCGCTGAATTGTCGAACAACCGCAGGCTGGGAAGTTGAATAATTTTTCTTACAAGTATACAGTGAAATTTCATTCGCGAATTCAAGCTTCGCGATTTTTCTTCTTTTTTTTTTCTTACAACAAGTTTTCTTGCTCTTTCTCCTTTCGTGTAATTATTTGGCCAGTGAGTTTGCGGTTGTCCCGCCTAAGGTGGACCCCGCCGCACCGTTTAAGATTAGCGGCATGGCGGTGGTCGCATTGGACAAACCAGGGCGGAGTTGACCGTACACGAGTCGAAGATGACGTTGGAAGCGGTCAATTTTAGTCGCATCTGCCTAAACGCCGGGGGCACGTGATTAGCCGAAGCTAAAGGTATAATACACATATCGGCATAGACGTGCGGCCGCGGTCGCGGCGGTGCAGTCGACTACCTATACTCCATGCGCCTTCATTCAAAATCTTGCGGTGCATCGAACGATTCGAGTTTACTCATACCGCGGGCGTTACACCGTGTAAGTACCTATTACTTCGAAGGTAAGCATCAGCACTTGCGATTTGGTATATGGCGCACGTATGCCCCGCTTGGTACCTCGCATAAAATCATCGTACATCTTAGCAGCTAACGAGATCCCTCCTCAGTTTCAACTGTCACTGAAAAAGAGTGGCTCGCAAGATGAAAACTGGAAAATTTCTAGCATCTTGATCGAAATGGATCTAGGTGGGAAGTATTTCTGGAAATGATGATTCTTCTGTGGAACTATCTCCTCTGCTCTGTTTTTTTTCCCCCTATAATCGTCATAAACCTTGTGATAAAATTGTAGCCTAATGACTATTCGTGATTTTGCGTGCTTAGATCTCGAGAGGCAGGTGATGAAGAGGTTCGTTTGAAAGCAACTGTCCCCTCGGAGGCAGAGTCTACATCCTAAAGGAGAGGATAAAAAAATTCGAAAATAACTGAAAAACGAAAGCGAATGAAGACTCATCGGGCTTGACGAATCCGAAATATAAACCCTCCATTCCTAGAGCCACTATCTTCGTGGACGAGGGGAATAAGATCTCTGGAAAAAGTCTAACTTAAAATCTCTCCGATCATTGGCAGAATTTCGAAAGGGGATGAGGGGAAAAAACTGTTCTGCGTCTTGCGCAATTATGACTTTAATTATTCTCAGCGAACGTGGGTTCACGTACGAACATGAGCATGCATGGGAAAAAGCGTGAAATTGTAACGGCGAGGATAATCGATTCTCTTCCGGTCTTGTACTCCGTGTACTATATCATATTTAATAAAGTAGCCGCTGCGGCGATGCACTGAGGAACGGCAATCTGCGGAGGCATGTGAGGGATGCGAAATAATTATCGGAGTGAATGAAATTTTTCGGAATATTTTTTATCCCGTTGTAAGTTCGACCGAATTGTTTATAGAAATTTGTACGTGTTATACTTGATTTTAACCGGATTTTATCATCGAAGTGCGTCTTCGATCGAGGTTTTTTTACGTCCGCTAAAGACCTGGGAGTTGTTCGATAAATATGGTCAAAAAGTGAACGAAGTTTGGCCACATAGTATACAGCCGAGCGTAGAAGTATGTACTTTTGCTCAGGTAATTAGGCCACTCCGCGCGTGTCGAGTCGTTTGAAAGGCTTAAGACCGCGTGCCGCGTGCCTTGGGGGCCGGATAATTTTTTGGGCCTAAACGATCCGTGCACGAAATATCATTAGAATCGTTGGAAGACGTTGAATTGAAGCGCGCGGGAAAGAATACAGCGGGGAAAAGGAGTGAATGAAGTAAAAACTGCAATGAGGAGAGTCAAATTTTGCACAAACGCTAATCTATGTTAAAAAGCAATATATATATTTCGGAAATTAAAATTTATCCGAAATCTCTCGCGATTACGATTCCCCCGAAATTATTTCGCATAAATGCGAATAAATGCGAGTATTTAGGAACTTTTAGTGATTGAGATAGAGATAGAGATACTTCTATCAGCGCGGCCGCCCTTGTATGAAGTGATAATCGAAAACAAAATTCCAGAAACACAAAAAAAAAAAAAAGACATAAAAAAACTTGACTGATTTGATCCGCAATTTCCAAATCGCACGAAGATCCGCTAAGCTGCAATATGTCCAATGACTTCGAATCAGGAGCGATAAAGTATGCGGATCATTGAACATCGATCGCCACCGGGATGTAGCTGTTTTACAGGTTTTTTTTTTTTGTTTTTTTTTGCTTTTTTTTATAGAAAAAGGAGCGAAAAAGGTGGAGCTTGCAGAGAAAGAGGTCAGGTGTTCGAAAAGGCGTGCTAGAAAACCTTGGCAAAGGGTATACAGGTATATACAGGTATACATAGAAGCGAAAGATGAATCCGTATTATATTTGAAAATATCTCTGCAGGCTTGGTAATTACAGGGTTGATTTTGACCCGGCGTAAAAAGGTCCGTTGCAGCTGTAAAAATTACAGGTAAATTATGGAAATTCAGTGGTAATTTAGGCAAAACAAATACAGGAGAGGAAGGCAGTTTGAAAAAAAGGGAGAGAAAAAGAAATTTAGAACCTGCACACGCTGGGTGTTAGATTATCGAAAATATTGGGAATTAAAAGCCAACCCTTTCGCCCCTTATACTGCATCCTGGAAGATCGGGTTGAACCCATTTCGAACGCAGATCGAATCACGAGATTTAAACAGGTAATATCTATTGTTTTCGTATACAGATCACTCTTCGTGGAATATTGTGAGAAAAAAAGGTAGAAATTTTTCTATAGATATACTCATATGCAGTATATAACAACTCCGAACTAATTTTCTTCAAAACAAACATAGGGACCCCGATCATTTCGAACGAACGAACCGACTCGATTGGATTTTATTTTCTTCGAGACAGACCTACCTGACTGGTCGGTCCCCACCTACCTCGTACCTGACCGCCTACCGGCGCGATAATAATGACATCGATTCCTCAATTGAAAGGAGCAAACCTCACCTAATTTTTGTGTCGATTCTATGTGATTTTCAGCCAAAAAATCACCCGGTACGCGTGAGAAAAGTTTCCTATTTCGTGCTGTATAATGAACTGAGAAATTCGTCTATAGCTGTGAAATTTAGTAAGGCAACGTGTGTGCTCGCGCGTCTGTGCGTGTAAATTGCAGTTTGTACCACACGCGGTCGAAATTTTATCCGAAATCTGGGTCTATATATTGGACGAAAATCAAAAAGTGCATACCTATCATGTATATACATATATATGTGTGTATATATGAGATAATTGTAACGTAAGTGAATCGCTGTTTATCTCTTCATATCCTGAAGAAAAAATTGAACATGAAAACGTGTCGGAATTTTTCTTTCACTGGGTTAAAAAATCGCTGCATGGCTCTGTGCGCGCGTGTGTGTGTGCGTGGATCCTCGTTTGTACAGTTTGATTAGGTATATATGAGAGATTGGCTTCCTACGTATACATGTTGTTCCCGGCGCTGCTGCTGCTCCTGCTGCTGCCGCATAGGAAGAAGCCGCGTATTAACGCGGTAGTAAATTTAATTAATAAGCAATTAAATCGGAGCTACAATAGACCGGTTGACAACTAAAGTGTATTTTAAATATTTCCTACGATTCTTATACTCTCCAATTACGCGTGTCTTAATGACCCCCGCTCTGTAGGTAAAAGTCCTGTTCCGTGTATATAAGTAGCCATGTAGGTAGCTACGGAATTTTTAATTTAATAAGTACTATCGCCATTCATTTAAAGCTACGTAATTGGACAGGGATAAAAAGGTAGCCGGGGTTCAAAGTTCCTTGACCTTTATTCCATTTTTTCTCAACCTGTACCCACGTGAATAATTGTGAAAGAGCAACTGCGTTCGCGAACTATTTCTGCGAGATATCCCATTCTAGATAATTATACATTTCATCTCATTCAAAAATATCCAAAACTGTGATACAAAAAATGCAAAAAAATTATCGAAACAGGATTTTTGCAGCATTTTACTCAGCTTTCCTCCGCAAGAATCGTCGCCCCGGACTGTCTAGTCCTCATATAAGCACCCTAAAAATATTTTCAATCCCCTTAGCACTGACACGCGTCAATTCACTGGCTCTGCGTAACGCAACAGGCCTCCCTCTGACCCTAGGAGGTGGCAACCCCTGTTTGTGACCCTTAACCCAAACTGCGTATAGGCTGTAAAGTCGGGGTTCAACGCGATGCCGTTTCGTGATCATAGTCGTCCCGGCTAGAAATAGCACCGCGCTTCTGTTCAGTTGAAGGAATAGAAATTGCTGTAATGAACGAGAGTTCGCGATTATATTGCGTAGTACCTGTAATAAATGGGACAGAAATTCTCACGCAAAGATTCCTAATCTGCGTCATTTTTTGCTTCCTTATTTTAGCACAAAAAGACATTTTAAAACGATTTTCGTATACCGATCTATTCACAGTTTAGGCGGAAAGTGGAATCTTATCGCGTGATTCGCCAATTCCTGTATTGCATATCAATCGAAAAGGCACGGAGACAAAATTCGTCATTTCGATTATCCTTCACGTAATTTAATATCGATCGAGGAATAATTCGCGCGAGATGATCTCGAGATTCTGCAGTTCAGAGAAAAATTTCCAGTAGAAAAAGACGAGGATAGTCGATTGAAAAACGTTTTTCCATCTCTTGCCTACGTATGATCTATAACAATAAGTTAAGACGAGTGGCAAGACCTGCGGTGTATCGTGTGTCAGGAAGTGACGTGATCCCTGCGCTCAGCAAGCCCAAGCTTACCCCAAGGCTTACAAACGAATTAACAGGGGGACTAGGAAAGGATCAACGATGTACGCTGGTAACACTAGATAACACTGTGTAAGTTGTCAACATTGTGGATCGCAGCTTTTATACTACCCACGCTATCTCTGTTGCGCCCTTAATTCGCGTTGCCCCCTCGACTCGTTCTCGTATTCTCATATCAACCAGTGCTACCTCTATATTCAGTTTGTAAGCTAAAACGATCGTAGATAATATACGATTGGATAATTTTCACGGTTAACCAACGACATGGGAAAATATGCGGCTATATACATTATACGAGACATTATATGAAATTATACAGGGAATTGGATATTTCCGACGAATATTCCTGATTTCGGTTACTCAGAATGAGAAAATTTGCAGAACTTTTTCTAGGGTAAAATTTTGTCGGGTCTTTATAAGAGGATTGCAAAAAGATGATTTTTCGTTCAGATATTGTAGTTAAATACCGTTCGGCGGTTTATTTCGAGGCGGAGTAGACCGTAGGAAATAAGCAGAGAACATCAGACGCGGCGGCCGCACCCTGATAAGTTTGAACAATTTTAATTCCTCAATCGCCGAACCGAGCAGCCTGAGTTGGATCGCGCAAATAATTGGACAAAACTGCAGCTTCTGGCGAATAATTACTCGAATGATTGAAGGCTCGCTGCAGCATCGGTGTCTAGCAAAAGGCCAACCAAATCCGAGAAATAAACGACGATAAAAAATGCAATACACTTACCGTCCTCATCTAGCGATGGCTATAAGGGCTCTCGTTGATCTAATCCAAAAAGTCCAAATTTCGTAGACCGATTTGATATCTGCAGTTTTCATTCTACAGGATCATTCCTGTGCGAACCTTGAACACGAATTTCAATTTTCAAATCTAGCTATAACTGTCGACAAAACGGTAAAAAGAATCTCTCAAATTTTCGAAAAAGTAGAAAAAAAGCAAACACACATGAAACGCGTACAATTTTCAAGAATAATTCAACTTCTGATTCAACCTGCGTTAATTATTGTCAACTGAAAAGGTTTCAGAGTTGAAAAAGAGTATTGGGAATCGTTTAACTGCTCTCAATGTTCGTGAAAAATAAAGGAAGCCTCGGAAAACGAAACGGAAAGAAGTACCGTAGCAAGAAGAACGATCGATTCAATTGATTATGAAAATCTAGTTCAAATAAGGAATTCGTGTTTGGTTCGAACCCGTCGCCAGGTCGGAGCGCACCTCGTTCCCTCCGATCTGACAAGTGGGTAACTTTTTGTACGGGGAGAAAGGTTGTCGTGGCCGTCGTCGAGGAGGAGAACGAGAGGTAGGTGGGTTCGAAGAGGGAGAGGGAATATGGGGGGTAAAGATGCTCCGAAGATGCCCTGAAGAGGTCCTGCTGGCCCCAATGTATTTAATTGATATTGCCGATCGGAGATTTTTAATTCTGTAATAAATTTCGATCTTGCGCTGTATAAGATTTATGAAGTTAACTGGTCCCCAAACAGACAGACGTCCTTCTTCTCAGCCCCACCCCCCACGCCTATGCCTATACATATAGTTTAGAATTGAACTGAGTTTCACTTCTTTCAACTTACGCACTGTCAATTCGATCAAAATTTACGACTCGAATGTATCTATACCTACGACGCGCGGTATTATACTCGTAGTATTAATTTAATGGCTTCCACTGCACGGGCACGCGGAGAAGCTATCTTTGATTAATTGCTTCCACAGTGGCAAACCCGATGCGACAATCGATATTCACCTAATAAATTTGCAAATTATATAAAATACGAACCCCGTTGACGAGGTGGAAATAAAACTATAAAATAACGGAGCCACGTCCAGATCCGTCGATACATCGCGCATTGAATATCCATCGATCTATGCTTCAACGTTCTGAAGTTGAAGTTGAAGTTGAAGTTAAAGTTGAACTGCGGATAGTTTGAGAGGATCGAGTAATCAGCTCTTTGAATTTCGATCCTTTCATCTTAATTGTATATAATTTCTACGGGCACAAGCTGTGCCTTCGAGTAAGTATTTTGTCGAAGTATAAAAAGGTTCAATCATTACAGAGAGCTTCAGGTATAATTTGTATGTATGTATGTACGTATGTACCTACCTACTGGGCTTGAAAATAATTCTTGCGAGTCGCGATCTGCTCGGGACGATAATTTTTTACTACGTACCTACCGTTACAGCTCAAGCGATTTGGAGTACACCTGTATCATATTAAACTGTGGGAGTTTCATTAATAAAAATACAGATGTAGCAAGTACACATACATAGTTATGCCTGTGATGCCGAAAAATCCGAAGCGAAAGAAAAAACGGAAAAAATTCGGCTACCGCGTGCATCCGCGTGTACCTACGCCGGTATTTAATATTTGAATTATAGTTTTACGAGATCCCTATAAAGTTCCGTGTGGGGAATATATTATGAGTGAATCCTATGGAAGAGAATCACAAATTACGGAGGTATAACGGAGCACGAAGCTGCTGCTGCTTCTGTTTCTGCTACAGTGAGGAATTTCAAGAGTTTCAAATGTTTCACATACATTTCTCGATATCTTATGGCTCGTCGGGAATTCTTGGACAAATTATGGAAGCATTTCTTTGCTTCACCTTCATCTCTTACATTTCATTTTTCAATTCTTTCTGATATATGCTTTTTATCCGCAAATGTACGTCACGTACGACATGCTTTTTGGTGCTGCCTGCTATACAAGCCGCGTTTATCTGGAAACAAGATTTTACCCGAAATGGTATACCGATCGGTCATCAAAAGCCAAAACTTTTTACGTCCAGGTAAGTCTATATTATACACGCCCGTGTACATCTCCTGTGACAAAGCTCACACCGCAAATAAATGAAACCCCTGAAACTTCTACGGGGAACCCCCTCATATCCCGTAATCATAACGTATGGCTTACCGCGGGATCCACGAACTGTGACATTGCCGCATCTGGCAATTCTGTATCCTCAACGGTGTGACCATCGGCGTCTGTCGCCGTTACGACTTTCAACGACTCTGCACACGCTCAAACAAACGCACACGGAGTGTCAGCCATAAAATTGATCACGACTTTTTGTAAGACCAACCAATCGTGATCTAGCAAAAAATAGTACGTCCAACAAGTATCGGGGGAGAACAAAATTTCACAATTCTACCATTATAGAATTAGAAAAGAAGAAGAAGTAGAAGAAGAAGAAGAACGGTTTAAAATTTCAGTTGAATATCATCTGATCATCTTCGAGGACATAGACATCTGTACTGCCCCCCCCCCCCCCCCCCCCCCGGTCCCGTCCGCGGCCAAAAAAAAAAAGAAAAATTGATCAGATATAGATACAGAAAGAGTAGATTTTATGGAAAAACGGAAGCGAAGGGTTAGCCAGAACTAAACTTCTACATGAGACTCATGGCCGAGGAACGAGGGAATTAAATCAGCAGGTGGTACACAGGGTTTCGGTCGGGTTCGGTTGAACATTTATGTATGTTGTATCGTATAGACGGGGGGGGGGGGGGGGGGGGGAGGGCAAGATAATTCCTTTGGGGATGACGTTAATTCTTTATTTGTGTTACATGAAAGTATGATACAGCAATGTCCTATAAGTCTGTACATAATCGTCGGCTGGAGAGTTTGGGATGACATCGAGTTGGGCGAGGGGCCCGAAACCCTTTTGCGTCGATAAAAAGTGAAGAAAGACATTCTAGCCGGTGCTAAAGACCGACTTAATTGCTTGTAATTGCATTTTAGTCACTTACTTTGGCTCGCGGAGATCGTGCGGGGAGCGAATAGAGTCATTGAAGCGAAATTTTAACCGGGTGCCGATTTATACTCCGACTCTCAAGATTTACGCACATTTCTTTTCCCCACCGCGTTCTTCCTATGCGGTAACGAATAATGGCAATAATCACAACGTCACGAATCGTACTCCTGTGAACTCTGCTCTATAAAAATCGGCACACGGCTACGTCCTGCTTCGATCATATTTTCGGGACGGACGTGTTCCATCCTAAGGATGAGAATAATTTCAGTCAGTTGATTTTTATACTGCGTTGGAATGAGTGAAATTTGTATACGGGGCGTCAAAGGAATGGACGGAGGAACGGAGGGAGGGAGTAGCCTCCGTGATTCCAAGATGAAAGAGATAAAATTAAATTAAAGTAAATTAAAGGAAAGAGGTATTTACGTGGTAGAAGGTAGTAAAAGTAATTGGTAATCGTTACTTATAAAACGTATACCACCTGTCGATGTGGCCCTGTCCCACCGCTCGATCAGCTATCAATTATTTTTACCTCCATTTACTTCTAGTTTTTGGTTCTTTTTCGTTTTGTTTCTTTTTTTGCTCCTTTTTTTTTTATTTCACTCGTTTCTGTTACTCGAGTCCCATACAGAGAAAAAAAGTCGAAAACTATCGTTTGCTCGAGGATTATAGGTATATATCCGGTTTTATGTAAAATCATTTCCGTTTCATTGCCTGTATGGAGGTTGACCGAAAACTGGAAAACTCTGAGAAATTTGAGCCGTAACCGTATACACGTTTATTAGTGGTCCGTCTGAAAGACTTCGAAGCGGTGGCAGCGCGGGCTGGGGAGGGTCCTTCACCTGAAGCTAGACTTTTGAGTCCAAGTTTAGGTTTAATTGTAAGTTAGGTACCTACTGTGGTAATTCGAACGATCAGAGCAGTTGCACGGCGCTCTGTATATATAGGAACAAATGTACGACTGGTTGAGTTTAAACCTGGTTATGATATTCTAATTAAACCCCGCTCTAGTACTTCCACACTTTCAATTAGCATAACTCACATATCATAACCCCATAACGAAGGTAGGTACATAAGCAAAAAAGATTCTTACTCCGAACGAAGAACCGAGTCGAGGCATTAACTCAAGACCTGCACGCATACTTAGAGCACCTTCTTTCAACCTTAGTGCAAGAAACTAAATGAGACGCGATGCAACCGCGGTGCAGGGGGGTGGGGGAGAGGGAGGGGGCCGTGGAACTTCACCGTCCTGCCCGAAACTACTTGATTGCGGTGCTCTAATGAGCTGCAACTTCGAAAGATCTACAATTTTCGTAGAACAACAAAGGGTCGAAAAATCGTCGTCGTTCGCCGGAGAAAAGCTTCGCGTTGCACCTACGTGAGGATTTTCAAAAAAACTCGAGACACCATGAGGCCGAGGGAGCTGCTACCTGTGCTGAAATCGTCGAGGCGAGGCGAGGCGAGGCGAGGGAATGAATGAGAAGAGGCCAGCCAAAGCCTATGCATGAGTAATGCAATCGAATACCGCTTGGCTTGGCGAAAGATGGAGTGTGAGGACTCGGAGTGAGCCATCTCGTCTTGGTCTCGGTGATGCCGACTATAAAACGAAACTCACTTGACGTATGTAATTACTGCGAAAGTAACTGCTCGCCGCTTACTGCTCACTGCTCACTGCTTACTGCAGCTTACTACTCACCGCTTACTGCTTACTCCTTACTGCATAGCCTGTATGTACACCTATGTACGTATTCACTGGTTAGGGGTTATTTTTGAGAGCCGCTGATTGGCTTACGGTATCTTAGCGCCTCGATCTTCCGAGTGTGAATCGTTTGACGTTACTATATTTTAACGCACCACGGATGCATACATCTACGGTATAGAAAAAGTTCCGCTACTCGTCGTAGCTGAGCATACGCCGGCGATGAATACCCGATTAGTTATCGACATCCGTGCGCTGGGCTGAGCTCATGACGCGGATGTTGTCTCGTCGTTATCGTTGATACGATGGGACTAGTTTCCTAAATTGTCGACGAAGATGAACTATGAGCTATGAGAATTGAGTTGAACAATTTTCTTAAATTGAAACGGTGAAAACTTGGGAAATTTGACTAATTTTATCGAAGGTAGAGAAAAAAGTGTGTTCGAGTATTCTGACTTCTGAAACCGTAAAATTATAGCAGCTACGAAAGTTTTTCAGATTCGAAATTTCCGAAATGAAATTTTGCGTACAGGTGAAAAATTCTTGCATACATACTGCACTACGTCGAAATGAAGCAGGTGAATTTTATGGTCCAAAAAGAGGAGAGAAAAAACAAAGAAAAATTAGGAGAGGGGCTAGGAATTAGCTGAAATTAATGAATCGATTGAATTAGTACTAGTGAAATTGAATTGTGTATGTATATTAGAAACTTAGGAGTGTAAATAATTATCAGCTAACGAGTCTTGATGAGCTTCGCTACTTTAAGGGCTTTGAATGACTAGAAAGTGAATTTATATCACAGCACTTCCTCATCTTTGGTAGAATAAAAAACGTGAGCTAATTGTATGGGAAAGAATTTATTTCAGCAAGAGTTGTCGAAAACTGATTCGAAATCGACGATTATGTTAAAAATCCGAGAATAAATTGTCTGCGATGCCTCGGGGCAGGGAAGATTTGATGTCTTCCTCTTCTTCTTCGTCTGTCTTTCGAATTTTCCTACGTTCACGCCCTTTTGCCGTTACGTGGTTGAATTATATATCCGTGGGTGTGACCTGCTCGCCCAACGGTAAAATTCCCCCCTTTCGCAAAGATCGAGACTCCTACTATTCTAACTCATTAAAAAAAGAAACGCGTAGATTCTTCACCTAACAAGATCGAGATTCGAATTCAGTGATTTACGATTATATTTCAGTTTCAAAAACGATCGACCGATATCTCTTAAGAGGTAGGTGGAATTGCAAATCGGCCACGGCGCGGTATGAGGAAAGAGGAGTGGATGAGCGAGAGGGGACTTTTTATCTGAGTAAGAGATTCTATTCTATCCTATTCTATTCTGACGAGGCGTCGGTAGGCGTGTTGGGTAAAATGAAGACGTATCTAAAATCGCATCTATATGCGGCATATGTTGGTATATGGATACTAAACTGTCCGAAATTCGTTAAGAGAATTGCATTTAATTAATGCACATTGCAGCCTAAATTTACGATCGACAAAGAAGAAGAAGAGGAAGAAAAATAGAAGAGAACAAATATATGAACGCGATGTAGCAAGCGTTTAGCATCTGCCTATAATCATAAAATCAGTAATGATAAAAGCGGCGAGAAACGGGTCTGCGCTGGGCAGAGTAAACTGACTTGGAGCGCCTCGCGCCTCGCAGGATGTTGATCCGTGATTTATCGCTTTATTGGTGAAACATACCTGCACGTGTGATATAATTAACACATGAGAACTAATGGAGCGGTGCTGCATCGCCGCTAAAATTCGCAAATAAATTTCGCCGACATCCGCCATTATGTAACCCGCGGCTAGGCAGAACCGTACGTTGTAGGGTTCGAACTTCAAGAAGTTCGAGGCGCGTTTTGTGATTCGGGTGCGAAAACGAAACGAAAATTGGAATAAACAAATGAAAGAAGAAACAATTAGGAAGCTACTTCATCAATTTCATCTATCGCCCGCAAGGCTTATAGGCGGAGGACTGATAATTTTCAATTATCGTTCTTTCAATTTTTCAATCATCCCTCAACTCTGTCTCACGGAAAGTCATTAAGGGTTACGTCACCTTTAGCGACAGTCTTAATTGATTTTAAATTACCTTTTTTCGCCCCAAGAACGATTATTAGACACAGGTTTCCGAACGAGATCGTCGTTAGGAAAATTTTCTTCGGACTATTGGTGAATACATGTATCGCTTGATTTTATGCATCAAGTATTTCTCATGCGCTCTTCAACGTTCGTTAGCTCCTTCCGTAAGGCTGTATAGAATATTCTAAAAACGAGCTGCATAATTGCATGGTACTTCCTCAGCATACAGGTACACCGAAAATTGAACTAAAAAATAATTGGGCTTCTTAATGCTCAATATATCGTAAGTATAATACGGTTTTTGTTTTTCATCTTTTGGTTTTTTGTCGTGAGTAATTTAGCCGAAACTCTGTGCCTGTAATTTTGACACCTTATAACTCAGTGAAAGGATAACTTGGCGGGTAATAAACGCGAGTATTTCATCGCTCAATTACAATTTTAGAGTTGAAAACTGCCGCGGTTGAAGTTGGCTCGGAGGTACGCTAAGGTTTAACCTAAACTTTGTCGACTTTGGCTTATTGCTAGTCTGGACCGTTATTGTTAGTCCGAAGCGACCAGCCAATTTTTACGATCTTCCGTACTAGGTGCCTATGGACGCGGATTCCAAACCCATGAGTCGAGGAGAATTCTACTTCCACAAATCCACTTCCAAATACAAACGACGGCGAAACCCCGCCGGGTAGGTATAGATCTATATAAGAACGAGTGAAACGAAATGAGTCGAAATAATGTTTGTATAGCAAAAGTGTGCGCTCGCTCATGTTTGGATAGAGCCGTCCAGGCCCGCCTCAGCGGCAACTGCCACAAAGTCGAAGTAAAGCAATTTCACAATTACCGAAATTACGGGCATAGCAAGCTTCGAGCTTCGAACTTCAAGTCTCAAGATCGAAGGAAAACGGCAAAACCGGACAATTGTCTTTGGGGCATCTCGACGACCGGTACGGACTCAACACTATTCCGTCTAATCGCGTGTATACTTAACACCTCGGAATTCCCCGCGGCGTATACACTACCCCTCTATACACATTTGTCCGACAATTTGGCAATTCCGCAAAGTGTATAACCGCTAAAGCCGGAAGCTCGTTCAAACACATTTTTTCTACTCACTTATTACATACTACTCAGCCGCATCGTCCGAGCGTTTGCACAAAAATGCATGAAAAATCGAAGAAAGGGACGGAGGGAAGCGTCGCAGTCCTAATTCTCACCTGAAAAAGCTTATTGACCCTGCAGGACTGGCGTGTCAGAGTGACATATATCATCGGGCAATTAAGGGAGGAAAAAGTGTAGCGTTAGCACTTGAAACGCGTGAAGGGTAGTAGGAGAGGTGCGCCCACGGTCTACGATCGAAAGGAAAAGAATTCATCGTCGCATAGATTGGTGCGGTGACCAATGCGCGGTACATCCTACTATCTCGCGCTGTCTCTCCGCAACAAGTGCAGGCAGCCGCTCGCGTAGGAGGCGACCAGGACCATCAGGATCTTCTCGTCCTATAATTTTGATTCATCCCAATTCACGGACCATGTGTATTATATGCCTGGCAGTAAATGACTGTGTGTGTGTGTATATATATATATATATATATATACTGTACAATCACGCAGATAGGAGATGAAAAAGGACTAATGGTGCAAAATAATTCCACGTCGCCGTGGTGGAACAGGCTGACCTTTCGACCCTATCTATTACGCGCTGTTGGCTATAAGACCGGGTTTCGATTAGCTGATGGGGTAAAAATGACTTTTTTATTCTCGTAGGTATATGGCTACAGAGAGACGAGGCCGTCATACTTTTGCCATTGGGTAGGTAGGTACAGCTGTGTACGTATTCGTCTACGTGTCTGTTCGAATGTATAGATCGTCGACGACCGCTCCGCTGGCCGGATTGTCGCGGTGTTACTTCTCTATACGCATGTGCCCAACAGCTGCGCATCCTTCCTGGGCGTTACGAAGGGAGGAAAAGACCAATGGTAAGCTTCCCTAATATCATCATCACCTCGTCTATAGGCCAGTAAAAAGAGAGTTTGGTATCTGTGCGGAAGTGTTTGGCCAATGAGCAGCCACGATATTATCATCCAAACTCTGTATATATGTAGAGTCGTATATCCATCATTGATCCCGCCTGGGAATTGACACTTGTCGGTCGCCTGGAAAGCTCCGGCCAAACGGGGATGACGGCCGACGGGGTAGCTTCGTTGGTCAGGAGCCTCAAGTCCAAGGTGGTTAACGTCTTTTTCATCCTTTTCTCCATCTCTCCAACTTTTCCGGAGTCCTGTCCTGCTATCCGCCTCGGCGGTCTGTTACATATTTTTCGAAATTCCAGCGGCTCTCGAAATCCCCGGATTCGGGGGGCTGCGGAGTTCGGACGCGCCAATAATCCGCCGGAAATGGCGATCCGTAACCGAAACTACCGCGAAGGGCACGAATACCATACGATTTGTCGATTCTTCGCTTCTTCCTACTACGCCCTGGCATACGGTCGAAGGATTTTTCGAATCGGCATCTTTTTGTCCGTTGAAAAAGTGCCCCCGAAATTAACACGCACACGATTTTCGGGTCCGCAGAACCCTGCGAGAGAGACACGGAGTGCTCCGTAGGACGTATGTAGTACCTGCCTAAATTTTGAAAATAGTAGGGCAAAATTATGCGAGCATATGTACAGATTGGCCGAAGTGCAGGGTCCATATTACGTGAGAATCTATAGGCCGGTGGGGCAGGTGCGTTAGAATAATATTATATGCATACATATATCCTGTAAAAATTGCCAAGAGAAAATTGGCCCGGTATAGGTATAGGTATCGGTGGACGTGATATCGAACGATCGAGAATCGTTTTATTCCCATTCCTCTGTGCTCCTTGATGCTACTATACTAATAACGGTCTATAGTATAATCGTTTTAGGCTCCCGTCCGCATCGACGATATCCTTACTCCTTCACGCCAAGGAAATTAGGAAATCGGCGGCTTCGGACCTGCGTGCGAATTGGCACGTGAGCAATTTTCACTGAAAACTATGGTTCTCACCTTCACACAGCCATTTTCTATCTCCAATCATATAGCCTCTAATCGAACCGATCGCGAGGGAGACAAAACAAAAAAAAAATTTCTAAACCGATCTTGACGTGGGCTTTTTCACGGCTCAAAAATACCCGGAAATTGCCTCGTGGTCGTTATACCTGCTCGTGCCACTTATGCGGAGTTCCCGATTTTGTTTCGGGAAATTTCGACACTCTCTCCTTCTCCAATTCCCGTCTTCTTCTTCTACTTTGTCTTTTTCTTGAATTTTGTTTCAAAATACTTTCAAACTGCTCGTCATCGCGATAATCCAAAGGGGAGACAATCGAGCGAATGAGTGGCGGCTAGCTTTCATATCTTTGTGGAAGATATTTGAAAATGGGGCAATTCACCTGTCGCGACTCGTGTCGTGCCTGTAGGCTCCTTAAAGAACGGGTCGTTATTGTCTCGTGGAGGTTGTGACGGTGATGGAAGCGTAGAATGACCCCTCAGGGCAGAGGGACCGGTAGCTAGAGTTTCGGGGTCGAGTGGAGTCGCCATAAATTAATCTAACTGATCTAATCCACTCGTTAGGGGTTGTAGTACCACGCTGTTATGACCTGTGTATGTCTGTGCGTCGGTGCATCTGATAAGCCAACCGGCGCTCTTTCAAACCACATTAAGGGGGTGGCCTGCCGGAGGTCGATGCACGTCCCATGTGACACCTAGAAAAAGTTTGAATGTAACGTTCGAACGGCCCAATCTTCACTTACACATTTTTATATAGTATGGATAGGCACTACGTGGGAAATGCGATTTAATCGGGATAATTATTAACACAGAGGCTCGTGAATATTAGAACGATTGAAGAATGAGCGCTTTTCGCTTCGTCACGTGCACAGAGATCAGAATTTTTTCGATAGAGTCTTCTTCCCTTTTTTGGGGAAATTTTGAAGACTTGGTATACGAGTGAAATCACTTGGAAACTTTGAATGGAATTGTTTGTCGAAAATTTCACTGAGCAGACTTTTCGACACTCGATTCCGATGGCAACTTTCGGAATTTAATTGCACGGAGTTCTTGTTTTTCTCGTTTTACAAGTGAGAGCAGATTTGTCGAGATTTTGTTCCCCAGGTTTGAGTCGGGCCCAGTTTGCTTCGGTGATACAACCGTTTCGGAATGGAAAAATTACAACACAACCGAAGCCTGATGTATTGTATATGTTTCGAAGGAGAAATAGTTACGACAATAATGAAAATCGTCGCGTCCCGTGAGATGTCGGGCTTGAGAAATATACAAGTATTACTTGTACAAGTTCTCGTGAGCCATATTTCACATTTCTTATGTTACATAATATGAGAAAAAAGGAAAAAATCTGTTAATTTGGGGAAACGAGGCAAACGTGAAATAACCCTAAACTTCAATTATGCCCGAGAGTACACGTGACAATTGTCGTACTAAAAAGTAGATTTATTGGTACCTACGTGTCAACGATGGTCTCGAGCGTCGGTAAACCGTCGTCGGAACTGAATACAGCCCGCTACGTTTTACACAGAACACGAAGAATCTTTCCTACTGCTGCTGCTCTACGAAAAAGTCACTACCAGTAGAGACTCCGAAGCTTTTCAAGCCACGGAAAAAGCTTTGGTCTACGATTCGCAGGAGAGCTGAAACAAGTTCGGAAACTTGAAAAAGCAGATACCGGGAAAAAGGAACCTAATTTCATAAACGAAGATGCATAAAGAAGACCGCGAAAGCGGAACGGACAGAACTGACAATACGAGGAAAAAAAGACTTGTTACCAGCTCGTAACAAATTTACGAGCAAGATCTGAGACCCTCACACTACCGACGCAGTCTCAACCCAACGGCAATAAAATCTCGATAAGAATTTCCTCCGTAAAGAGTGACTAGTAACTAGACTCGAGGTATGAATCTGAGAGGACAGAATCACGGCGAGGAAATGGATCTGTAGAAGTCATCGACGGACTTAACTAGCGCCCCGAATTGATTCGGTTTCGTGAATTCGTATAACGACGAGCACCTTCACCCGCGATGATCCGTAAAACCAAACGGCAACCTGCCGACCAGAAACGTCATCGCCTCGCTCCACAAACCATCAACATACAATTACACCACGGGGGGTAGTTTCTCGAACACAGATACCTCCCCTGGGATTCTATTCAGTCCCGTGGGTCGCCATAGGGTCCCGACATCCAGTCGCTAGTCGAGGTGTCAACCGTGTCTGTTTGTCACGTGATATGGCTAATCGGTATACAAACAGGGAGCAAGGGTATCGCCGACCATAATACCCTCTCGAAAGTCTCGAGCTTTCATTAATTTTCGTTTAGGAGTATAGGTATATTCCGTTCGTGGGACCGCTGCGCCGAATCGTTATTGCTATCTCACCGCAGAGTATAACATTCTACGTGGATAATTCTCTCTTTACGATGCATATGTTTGTTTTATTGCGGTTATCGCCGATGAGAAGAATATCGGCAGTCTCAAGATTACAGAGCTACGCGTACGCGACGGTGGTCGCCGAGCGCCGTGGTCCGAGGTAGCCACACTGGCGATGAAAAAGGGACAAGGAAAAGCGGAGAAAAAATAAAAGGAAGACAAAATCAGGCACGCTTCAGGCCCCCCGACTACCTGACCTAATGCCGATCACGGCGAACCCGCCTCGCATCCAACAGCTTCTTCACGGTCTCGAGATTCATCTCACCCGAGATGAATTAGGACTACCATATCCTTAATCTTGCAAGAAACGGCAGAGAAAGAAGAAGCGTCGTACTGCATTACCGTGCGTCCGTTATAAAAATTTGATGGGCATTAGGACCCGACACCGCGATTAGGAAAGACGATTGTACATTCGAGAGTCCCGATGAACTCCAATGAGAATAGAAAGAGAAAATAATGTAAATTGACTTTGGAGACCAGATTTAAGAGATCAGCTGATCGGCCGGGTGGAAAATCTGTGCAGAGATGCGGTGGTTTTCATTTGCACAAGCGCTCGTGACGTGTGAAAAGATAACTCATCCTACGATCGCACGACGCGTTGTGCGGTACTCGCGTTGGGGGAGTTCGGCGTTGCGGAAGGCGTGTGTATCAAGACCGCCCTCGGAGCAACGCGTCCCCACCCTGTGGACGTCGGGACAGGTCGCTCCGCACGCGAGGACACGCTCCATCGTTCGGGCCTGACTGAGACGGACCGCAAGCAAAACCCGTAACCCTGGCCGTCCACTCAGAGCCACCGTGTCCTTTGGTTGGACCGCATCATCGTTTACCAGTCTCTCTTGTTCGATCCGATTGCTCGACTCGATTCTTAAAATTCTTTGAAGTTCCAATATAGTCGGAGATTTGTTCCGCGGTTAAAACTCCCGGTCAATATTCATTTTCAAATCCGGCAAGATCCTACGCCGATAAGGTCTTGGTCTTTCATTTTCATAAATTCATATATAGATCCTCCGGACAGAGGTCAGATTAGAAGTAGCAGAGGAGGCGGAAATAGAAAAGAGAGAGAGTTCAAAAGTGAGCTGTTCAATTTTTTTTGGTTTGTTATTTTAACAAACATTTTTTCCTTTCCATTGCTTTGGATGTATTTTAACGAAGCGCACAATTTCCTGTGATTCTGTTTATCACGACAACGATTGTGGAAATGAACTTACGGTTATTTTGTAGTGGCAGATACTGAGGAACGACGGTTATTTCGTTTCTGTTTGTTACTTTTTTCGAAAAGCCACTGCCGAGTGTTAATTTGTATTTTCGTCTTTTACTTTCTGTTTTGTGACTATAAAAGACTATTAAAATCCAACGATGCTACCGCTTTGAATCGAGAATCAGGAATAAATTTGTTCCAAGTGCGAGATATACACGCGAGATAGATTGTTTTTCTGTGATTGCGGAAGAACACGACTCGAGGGACGACGCAACAACTCTTTAACAGATCGTGGAAGGCGAGCTTGTTAAATTTGTTAATTAATTACCGATTAACACGTCACGTGCTATCTATCAGCTGGAGAAAAACTCGACTTGAAAATAGAAAGAAAACGGAGAAAAGGGGCGAACGAACAAACGAAAAAGAAAATCGGAAGAGAAGATTTTCGAAAAAAGTATAATATCTAAAATTTGTCATGTGCGCGCGCATTAATAAACTGTAAAAAGTTAAGGAAGAACGGCTAGAAAATAATTGAAATAAACGATTGACAACTTGGTGAAAAAAAGGATTCTCAGTCTCCGATAGAACCACGTGGTTTTGTCATCGTATGCGCGTATATATCCACGTACGTATGCATGTATACATGCGTGCACGACATACGAACACCTATTTGTCAATCGGCCAGAATGGGGAAAAACGAACGTCTATAAAAGATCGCGTCGATCTTACGCTAACCGATGGAAAATAAATGAACAAATAAACAAATAAGAGTAGAAGGACAGAAAAAGAGAACGAGTTTGAAAATCAGCCAGCACAAAGTGTCCAAGAACACTGCAGCATCCGAGGATCAAATCAGCGGAGAGCAAAGAGCCAATAGCCAATAGCCAAAAAAGAAGAAGAAGAAGAAGAAGAAGAAGAAGAAGAAGAAGAAGAAGAAGAAGAGAGGGTCCTGTGCGTCCGGATATCCAGATCTTCTCTCCTCTCCTCTTCTCCCGATCGATCGTCAATACCTATCAGTCCCCCGGACACCTATATATGGTATTAAGTATGATCCAGATGCAACTCACGAAGTGAACCAGCGCGAAAGACACCATTAACAATCGTCAGGTATGTAGTAAGCTGCTCTTTTAAAGTGTATCACGAGCTTATGTTTTGCTCAATGTCTGCTCGCCGCGCAGCGAAGAGGACTGCAGTTTTCACAGTGGGAACTGAAGACTGCCAGTATAGCGGAGCGCCCCGGATGGCCGGCATTTATCGTGGCGACAACAAGTATAATGCCTATACCTTCTCGAGGATGAAAGAACGGCGAAGAGTGAAGAGCAGCGAGCAAAGAGTGAAGAGTAGAGTGGAGTAGGTACAGGCGAGCAGCCAGGCAGGCAGGCGGCAGGCAGGGCATAGCATAGCATGAGTTACATGTATCCAATGGCAGCTGATCCAATTGATTGCCCTTATATTTCTTGTCAACATCTCCTTCCAGTCTACCTCCAATTACCCATATATACTGCGTCCGTTTGCGCCGGCAATTACCAGCAATAATAATATATATAGGTATATAATGTATCGATGGATAAATGAAATAGAGAATTGTGTATTGTTCGCGCGCTCCTCTCAAACGGTCATAGCCGATACGTGAAGTGTAACGCAATGTATGTACCTAATGTAATGTACGAAGCACAGAGTACCTGCGATGAATTCTAAACGTGTCGGGAATGAATTCGAAGTATTTCGATGAAAACTGTAGGTGCATACGCGTTCTTTCGAGCCGGTCACGGGTCACCGTTAAAGAGGTCCGCGGATGAGCACGAAGCTATGCCCCGGACCCAATTACGAAGACGATCAGACGACGAACAGACAAAACCGATCGGTCAAAGTTGTTGGCGGTGATAAACCGGATGTAAGAATTCTTTTTCCACACGCGTTGACTGTTAATTCGTAACGTATATTCTATGCCGATCACTGAGGCCGCGAATTTCGTCGATATAGTATTATACTCATTAATTAGTTGTTAATTGGGACAAGGTCTGGAGTCTGAACGTGCCCGAGGAGGTTGGAGCGAAAGAAATTACGTTGAAACTTATAGAACGAATTCGAAAAAAGAATCATTTTCTTTCTCAATAATTATCTGATGATTATTCAGGCAGACCGATGTCATTAGTCTGATCAATTGCGGTGCAGAGTCTGAGGAAATAGCTATATTATAACGACATGGTAGCTGAGTTGTCTGATAAATATTCAGTATTTTGGATACAACCATTAAATTTTACTACTCCGTATACCGCGCTGCCGTGACATAGCTATCGCGGTTCGATTTTTCTCTACGACCGCGACTGCAGACGGTGACACATAAGTACCGATTATGGCCACTGGCAGGACGATTAATACGGTCGACAATTGTGCGGCGTTATGGTGAAACTGCATATAGAAAATATCGCCGAGGCCGGATAAACGAGGGAGATGAACATTCGGTTTTTTTAATAAATGATAATAATCGGAGGAGGAGCAGGAGGAGCAGGAAAGAAGAAGGAAAAAATAATATCTAATCCGAAACCAGCTACGTCTGCGTGGATCACCACTGGTCAGCGAGTTCCGTGTAAACGGAACGAAGCTGGCAATAGTGTGTGGCCACAATGTGACCAATCTGGCCAATTGCGAGGTGCACACGCCATCGCTTCATTTGAAATGCAAATTTCTTACTTGGGGCTAGATTCACGCGTTCTCCATGGGCAGCCCCGAATTATTCTAATTACCTGTATACCTATACCGAAAAGCTTAGCTGCTCATTTCACGACAAGAAAATCAGTTTGTGAATCAACTCTCAACTCACTGTATACGTATTCGACCGAAGCGTCACGTTATTCGCGATACACGCGTATACTATGCACTCGAGGCGCAGATCTCGGCGCGGCCTGAAGGAACGTCAAATTTCCCTTTTCTTCTTTTGGCGAAAAAAAAAAAATTGACGTCCAACGAAGCCCTGGATGTAAAAATCATCCCGATATGCACCGGACCCCCTGAAGCTACAGGATTTTAAAGGCAACTGCCCAACGCCGTTAAGTGACTTCCGTGACACGAGCCCGCGAGTTTGTAAAACCGTTCGAAAACGATCGAAGATTGTACCTACTCGTAGGTGGTTAATGTTCCCGGCACGATCTCCCCGGAATATCGTGCGACCATCGAGACAAGCATTAATATGTATTCGAATTTTTATAGCCCTCCCGGCGTTTTCGCTTTTTAGCTTTTCTTTCTGCCCCCCTCCCTGAGATCGTAGGGTACTTCGGGTGCCCCGAATCGCTCCCTATCGCTCTGCTTGTAAATATATACCGCCAATTTATACATCTTACCGTTCCTGCAGCCGAGAGCGGTACTAATGAAGCAAAAAATTACTTTTAAGAACTCGATTTCGCTCGGCACTTAAACGTAATACCATGACCTTAATATAACTATTTATAATTATCTTTATGTCTCGCGCTCGGTACATCTCGAGTTCGCGCTATTATCTCGATTGCTCATTTTTTATCCCATCTCCCAATCGATTTTTTTGGCTCTCTTCGCTGATATTTTCTTTTTCTACCGATGTTTCCAAAGAATCTCTTCCGCAAAATCTATGGAACAGACTGATCAGATCTTCGAGCTACCGCAGTTAACCTACGATCTGACCTACAATAACGCGCAGAATTTTGCCGGGCCATTATTTACGAAAATTCTTGTATCTGCTGTATATTATATAACGCATATAGACATCGGTGGGCAAAAATTCAATTCGGAAATCCCTAGTGGAGTAGAAATTGCAGGAGTCTGCAAGATCAGAGGGAAGAGCGGTATACACGGAGCCGTTGTCGGAGGAATTTCGAACGGTTAATGCGGTGGTTAAGGGTACCGCGACGCGAAGGACTTTAGAAAGAGGAAGAGGAAGGGGAAGGGCAAGGGGATAAGACACGTGTTCGCAAGAGTTACACCGGCAAAACCTTGGGAACGCCAGAAATGCGGTACGCAGTGAAGCTATAGTCGTCGTCGTTTGATTTATAATAATCGCTCAATCCTTTTTTTACGAAGACGTTTGTTACCGGTATATATTTCTTCGAGAATTAACCATCGGCGTTCGGAAAGAGGAGATCAAAGAAAAAGGAAAACGAACAAACAAATTTCAAAGTCACGGACTATTTTCATACTTATATACCTCTACCTATACATACATCTATCGTATCGTTTTTACCATTATTATTATTATCATTATCATACAACTGCCTTCTCTCCTCCCTAAAAAAGGTAACAAAAAATATTATAATTATCCCCCCCCCCCCCCCCCCCCCCTCCACCCGTGATCATAAAATCAGTAAAATTTGGAATAATGTTTTGACTCAGCGGAGGCACACGTGATTTTTAATCCGATCAGATTAAATACGCGATCTGAGCGTGTAACTAGCCTAATGCGCGGTTAACCATTGACTTTGGTGCCGTCGGTTGGTCGGTTGGTCTGTTTGTGACCACGATTGTGACGCCAGTGGGTGTAGCTGTTCAGAGTCCGGTATCGTAGCTGGTGGTAGTGAAGTCTCCAACCTCGAAATCACTAAGCCATGAACCGGGCGAAGGGTAGTTCAGTGAGGTACATACACCTACACAGGGTGGAAGGACTGGTAACGGGTAGTTTGATAATCATGCATTAATTTGCATCACAAAGTACACGCCATCCGCTTCGCTACGCACGCGTTCCGACTATACTTCGCTTCTTAAAGTTCTCAAACTGTACCGAAATGAAAAATCTGAACGAGAATCACGTGACAATGGAAATTTGACGAATTTTCAAACGTTTTAACGGATCAAAATCGTCCGAAATGGAGCGAATTTTTTCGCTCTCTTCAATTCCGACTCCCAAACTGGGAGTAGGATTCGTTGAAAATTCTTCCTTGACGGAACAATGGCAGAGTGTACATCCGATGTAGAATAGAGAAATGAGCCCGCCGGTCATTTCGTTTAACAGCTTCCGAAAAAGCGTTGATATCCATTGTTCCTCGGTCTCGTTGTCCATTTTTTTCTACGCGGGTGTACGTCCCGTTTGTAAAATCTGCGTGGGGGCGATCAGAGATTGAGAATCACTGTATTGTCCTAGCGTAATATTTAGCCGTGCTTTGCTTATCGCTTGGGTTGCATATTTAAGGGCTGCCATGTCAACCGTCAAGCGCGCGCTTTGAATACATTTAAATTCATTAGAACAGAAGCCCACGGGCAGGAGCAAGAAACTAAAAACCAGAAGCTAGAAACTAGAGGCGAAGAAAAAAGAACAACATCGCGCGGTCAAAATATTACCACTACCTCAACCCATTCAGATCCGAGTAAATTAGGAAACGTATGCGCGCCAATCCACACCCAAAAATAAAATGTCAAGTATCGAATATTTCACGAAATTCTCATGTTTTTGTTTTTTATGGTTTTTTTTTTCGTTCCTGTTTCAGGAAGGCTGGAAATCGATCCTCCTCCCTGATTCGAGATGCCGCATACCGGTAAGTTCACATCTCTCATTTACATTTTTTCTTTTATTTTCGTTCGGTTTCTCCTTTCTCTGTCCGTCTCTCTTCAGTATAGCACGTAGCATCGATTAGTTTTAGCGGAAGTCAAAAATCACCGATATTCGCATAATTCAGTCGAATTTGCACTTGAATCCAAACGGATTGCAGCAGAAATTGATTCCTCGTTAAAACTAGTCCAGAAAATTGTTCCGCCAACATTCATCTCACGGCGAGTATATTCTTTCATTGCAAAGCTCACGCGATCTTCATTCTGATAATATTCTTGCCAATGTTTCCGGTATTTTTTTGATCTATGAATTTTGGTTTCATTCAAAAGTACCGAGGCTCAGAATTTCCACAACGCTGAGCACGCGCGCGAACGCGATAAAAGACACGATTTTTCTGAGTCCATTATAAACACATGTAAAAATGGAAATGAATAACTCCAGAAGACTCCGATCATGTGCTCCACGATTCTTGACTCCGGTAATTTTTCGCAGAAAACGCATAATTTTCGAGCCAAAATTGCGCCTGTCAATCATTGTTAAACAAATTGCATTCGTCGTTGTTAATCAGATTGTACATATATTTTGCCACATCAGAAGAATTTTAGCAAGTTTGTCGTAATTGTACGTGTCATGGATTTTCCCAATTTGCCGAGCAAAATTTCTCACCGTAACCGAGTTCTTCTCTTCCGCGGAAGAGAACATCGAACAAACGAATTGGATCCCTCGAGAGTTTTGTATGACATCTTAGATCAAGGAAGATGTGAAAATATTGTCGAAAATTTGGTCGGTGGTCGATCCTTGGACAGTACCCAGGTATAATAACATAATGGGATGTAAAATTATGGCAAGTGTGAACGATCAGTGCTTTATGAGTCTAATCTTTAGAATTCTTGTTAAATTTTTTGTTATCAATAAAAATTTACGCGCGATAGTCACACGTTGACCACGAGATCAGCCCTTTAAAAAGATTTATCAGCCGAATGAAACGAAGGATAAATTAGCCAGGCTTAATCATTCCCTGGATCTAAAGGTCGGCCTCAGCTACCGTCGGCAACATCACAAGCAACATTCAGTAGTAAAAATTAAATCTGTCCCCGCTGGGGCCCCCTTCGGATCCTGCGGGGCCTGTTTCAGGCTATACAGAAGTATGGGCTATACTTTTGGGCGCGTTTCGGGGTCCGGTTTCGAGGTCCGGTAGTTGAACAGTAGAACTGGCCGATCGTACCCGCGGTACAACCCGGTGCAGCGTGGTATAAGTACCACCACGAAGTTAAGGTTCAACTAAATCACGATTTAAAAGGCATTTTGATAGTAATTAACGGAGAATCCCATGCGCCGGAGCGAGTTAAGATCTATGGATTCGAATGGAACGGAACCGTTCGAATCCGAGGTATACATGTTGAAAATGTAAACCTGTGTGGCTACATCCTCCTGCAGAGGAAACTCGTCTCATAATCAGCTTCCCGATCCGAGGCGGTCCTTCCCGTTTCTCTACCCCGTTTATTACACTTTTTAATTAATTCTAATAACAGTTCCATTATCCGTGCACCAGGATTTCAAAAATGAAAATCTAGTGCCTCATTGATGTTTCGTTCTCCGCGGCCACCTGGCCACACAGGATGCAGTACAGGTATACGATCTACTAGTGTCGAAACTATGTTTACTTTTCGGCTAGTTTCCATGTTTCTGTTCCTGGGTTTCCTTTTCCTTTCTTTTTTTATTCTACCTTCTATCGTGGGAATAGAAGTAGTAGCGCCGGATTTACATTTTGATTATATTCGAAAATGGTTACAGGTTCATTTATCTCCTCGACTTCTTTTACTCTCTCTCTCTCTCTCTCCCTCACTCTCTCTTTCTCTCTTTCTCTTCTTCTTTTTCTTTTCCTTCTTTGAGAATACGAGCGATGGATGCGATCGAGTCTGAACGGATCGCAGTCATCACGGACGTACCTTAACTTGTGTTTTACCACGGAGTGCAGGGTATATCATACCTATGTATACGCGGGATCAAAAAGACATAAACATCCGACGTATTGTTTTATACGCGATTTATAATCGGAGCCACGCGCCTTCACGTTCGATCGAAGCGAGCAGCAGACCATTTGTAATAATTATCCGTAGCTCGGATAATTATGTAATTAACTCAATTACTCCTGTCGGCAAGGCGGCTCGTCCCGCGTCCGAAATAACAACGGACGAATCACGGATCCTCCACCTTTGTGAAGAAGAAACGAAACCGCGATTTCCAACATTTTTATGTTACAATTATACCGTTCACCACTCGATCCTGGACACTGCAGGGCACTAAATAAAACAGTTTCATATCGAAAGCCCCTATATCTTACTTCACTCTTTCCCTTTTTCGCCAAATTTCTTCATCGACGTGTGTAATTGAGACATCGAGGAATCGTGCGGGAATGGTCATAGTATGATAGTCATACCGTGAGGAGACGATGACCGAGTATAACGATGTTGGCAGAAAATTAGATATGATACGATATGAAGAAATGGGAAAAGAAAAAGTGCGGTATAAAATTGTACGGAAATGTGAAATTACCGTGAGAAAGTTACACTGCTCGCTAAAGAATCCTTGGAGCAAGGAATTTCTCGTCTGTTTTTATTTTCTTTTCATCCTTCGGACTGCAGTTGTATAGTAGCTGCAGAGCAACAACTAAGGAGAAGAGGACTTGAACTTGATGTCGTCGAGTGTATATGATCGCTTGACTATAAAGACGTTAGCTTCACAACTGCAAAAGAGTACGAGGGAGAGGGTTAGGGATTCCAGAGACGGGGAAGATGGAGGGAGGGGGGGGGGGGGGGGGGGGGGGCGAGAAAAAAAGGGCAGCTGTAAAATGATAAATTAGGGAATCCTAATCGTCGCTGTAGTGTGTCATATGATTACGAGAGAATAGCAAGCTCGAGAGACACGACGTTTCTCATTAATTTCAAGGGATGCGATGTGATGCGATGCGATGTTTCGCAGATTCATACATGTAGATAGTGCACCGTGCACACCGCCGCATTCCGTTTTTGTGGTAATAATAATTTACTCCTCCTTCCATTCGGCCCTGCTCACTCTATCTCTATCTTCTTCTCTTTCTCTCGGTATCTTCTTCCCTTTCGCTCTTTCATTCTCCCTGGTAATTCTACGGAGCAAACTTCCCCGCGGGCAAATGCAGGGAGCCCTTTTTATCATAATAACGCCAAAATCATGCACACAAGAGCACCGGTGGCTTTGTGCGTCTCGCAAGTCCCCGTGCTTCGGAGGTATGCGGTATGTATGCCATATATAGGTATGTACCTACCTACATCGTTTAGGTTTTATTGTGAATATATCTCAACAGTTTATTCAGTTTACCTTACACATCACGAAAATTCCCTTTCGATTTTAAATCTTCCTCCGGGGTAAGGAACCTAATTTTTCGTTCAAGTTTCTCCTCGTTTTCATCTTTTTTTTTTTTTTTTTTTCTCGTGTAAGTATAGATCAGATCGAACGTCAAACGTTCGATTAGCTGCAGGTTCTCGCGTGCCGTCCAGGGCTTGATTTTGTTTTTCTATTTACGTGGATGAGTAACGATTTCTCTATGAGTACATATATATACCACATCGATCGCGGGGGATATAGTTATATATATATATATATATATACGCTTTATATTGCAACGTGGATAGATGAATCTTCGCCTGAATAGGAAATAAAAAAAGCAAGGAGAAAAATCGTTTTATTTTCGATATATGAATACATGTGATTTGCCTTGTTTTTCTGTTTTCGAACGTTCGAGTCAATTCATCTACGATCCTATTTTATTTGACAATTAAAATTCGGATATATGTATTCGAGAAGATTAAGTTACCCATATATTAGGTATAACTTTAAATTAGCATCATTAAATTTGAAGATACAATCAATAGTTGCCGAAATTGAATACATATACGAGTATCTCCCAGTCAGAATTGTTAAACGAAGTGATAATTACGCTATAATTTCAGAAATATACCTATACGTGTAGGTATGAAGGATCTCAGCGTGTTATCTCCGGATCTCTGAAAATCACAGGAATTACCCAACATGCATCCAACGTGTGTGTACATATGTTCGTATATAATCGTATACCTTACAGTACACACATAGGTGCATACAAACGTATAAACTATAAAGTTTATAAAGTTAGGTTAACGGGTCTGGATTCGATGAATTATTATCGACGTCAAGCTCGAGCATTAAAAATCTTAACTTTAAACGCAACGCCTGTCGCCCATGAGCCAGGCTCTTGGTACTTCTATTCGGTAACATAATAAGTTTCGGGCATTTCCTAACGGCATCAAAGATGGCAGCCTATCATTCTCAAATGCAGGCGTCGATGCGCTCGAGGTGGCCAATTTTTCCGAATATATTCGCAGGGCGAAACCCTGCCGAAAATTAGTGATAAGTGCAGCCATAGGCCTAGCCTTCGATTGGAGGACTGAAAAGCGTCTTTCGAACTTTTCCACCGAGACGATAACTCCGGAAAAGCAACGAATGCGAAATTTTTGTGAAATTTATTTGCCGCGAGATGACGAGATTTCGATCTCAGTTCGACACACAGGGCTGATGTAGGTTCTCGCAAATTTTTTACAAATTGAAGCCGTAGCCCGTTCGAAAATAGACTTTCGCAGCCAGCCTTTGGATTTTTTCCAAATTTTAGAAAACAAACGATGCGGTTACCTGTGCAATGCTACGGAATGTTGAGCCTCGTGCGTGTATTCGATAATCGTGAAATTCTGAGGTATCGAAATACTGGATCTCGTTGACGAGAAAAAATATAGAGTAGGTAAGGGAAACCAGAAAAGTTCTATCCTCCTCGGAGACTCCTCCTGGTGAATGAACAGCCGCATTATACAAACGCGGGTATGCAAGCACGTTATCCGAATGAATCTAATTTCCATAAGGCTGTAATGATAGCAACGATGGCAATAACAATAAGTTCGCGTTTAGTGGACCTGCAGGGTTGTCGTAGGCACGGGCATGGAAAAAGAGTGAAACCGCAGAGCTAAGAAGAGTACGATATTACGATGGTTAAAATTCATTGTTAGCGTAGATATTATTAGCGAACTATAATACCTGCTCGCAGGTCTCGATCGCTATCGAAATTCTCATTTAAATTCGTAATGACAAACTAGATAGGCATAAATGCGTACGCACGAGGGTAGGTACCTATACATATTTGCACTGCGCAGCTACGTGTGTGCATACTACGTGTGCATGTACGTACGTACAGAAGCGAGGCATCGCGGGCATGCATTTCTAACTAGCGTCTTCGGTAGATTGTATGTTATAGATATGCAGAAGAATTAGCATCCGCCGTATCGTTCTACTTATATGTAGCAAGTATATAATAGCTTCGTGCGGATATCATACCTCCCTCCTACCAGCCAGAGAAGTAACGGTGGAATTGAATACGGTGGTAGTTGGTATGCACCGAGGTTTATCACTTAAAAATTTGATATTTGACGAAAGAAGTAAACGAAAAACAAAAACAAGGGAGGATGAAGAGGAGGAAGAAGAAGACGAAAAACGGTCCAAGTGTCGTCAGCGGGTTTATCCTGAGGATTTAGGAGCAGAATAAAATAAAACGAAACGTGAGACGACGAAACGTGAGTAAATGAGAAGTGAAGAGAAGAGAAGAGAAGAGAAGAGAAGAGAAGAGAAGAGAAGAGAGCAACGCAATCGACGAACGAACCCTTTCGAAACTCTGATCCATGAGATAAGATCGCCAAAGAGTCGGTGAAAGCGCGTGGATTTACCCGGCTAGGAAAATATATAGGGATACCCATTTTATAGTTAATACTATCCCAGATTCTAATTAACTAAAATCTTAGGAATTTCAGCTGTCTACTAATTATAATGCCTCCAATTAATCGCTACTGCAAGCCACTAGACGATGGAATAAAATTAAGAAGCTCCTCCTGTGGTGTAGAATTCCCATCTCTACGGAAATACAGAACGACCGATTCACGTCAACTCTTTCAACTCTCTCATCTCGGATAAATTTATTCACCTACTATTTTTATCCCTTTCCTTCTCTCTCTCACTCTCTCTCTCTCTCTCTCTCTCTCTTTATATCTCTTCTCTTCAACCCGAGACTCGTACTTTTCTCGACTCTTCAACATCCGCTGACAGGGTCAAACTAGTAAAGGCATTCACTATTCAATGGAAAATAATTTGAGAAAAGGGATTTCCGAGTTCAAGGCATGAGAAAAAAACGGCTGAATCATGTTGAAATCTTCCGAAACTCATCCCGATACAAGACACTGTTCTGTAGACTTTCAATATTTTTTTTTCGGGGCGAACGAATCCTGAGATAACGACGCGACTTGAATTCCGGTAGTTGTTTAATTTTCAATTTGCATGCGCGACCGTGGAGCTGGAACGGAGGTTTCAATTTAGTAGAATGGGGACGACTTTTCTGGAAAATCTCTGTTTTGTATAATAATCAGATAACAATACGTTCCAAGGGTTCGTTAAGGACGCAACAAGAACAAGTCATCGACACCTCAACTTCGACGGCTCGGATTGGATTGGAAACAGACCAATCTATTTCCCATAACAATTTAGATTATACCGAGTCGAACTAACGATCTGATCTATAACACTATACTGGGAGACTTTTTTTTCATCGAGGATGAGTGTGAAACGGTACTTCTCGCACTATCTAATCTGAATTTAAGCGGACAGGACCCCATCGTTTTCCTAAACGTTTCTCGATTTCACTTGAATAGCATCAAATACCCTGGGACCTTTTATTTTCTCCTCTCACCTACAACTATTCCGTCCAAATTCCGTCAGTGGTCTTAATTTTTAATTGGGCTGGATAGCTATAACTATTACAATTAGGGTTTCCAATCTGAAAGAGTCCTTCGACTATCTCCGTAAACTTCTTAATTGAAAGTGTTCCACGGATAGTAGTACCTAACTAATTTTGTGAAAAAAATCATTCGTCGAATCGGTGCTTGTGACGATATCGAGCTTGTCGATTCGGCACGAAACGCCCTTTACTATTATGAATAAACCAAATGCCGATCTTCCAATTCGTGTAACAGAAATTTCTGTCCTCGTACGTGATCGAAGAGAGAATCGCGCAGGTGAGAGCAAACGGTGTCAGAGGTGCATACATGCCTATTACTATCCGTTCGCGACAGAGACAAGTGGGATGGCAGTAGATGTAATATAAAGGAACCGGTAAAGATCTGGAAGCGAAGAATTTTGCAGGAAGCAATTTTAGTCTAGGGTTTTCGAGAGCGCTTCTAACATAATTACACGTCCCCCCTGACCGGGGCCCCAAGGTTTCTCCGAGCCCCTACAATCCCAGTAGACACGCGAGCCCTGGGATATCGCTCCCAGGGCTACATTTGCCGGTTGTCATTAGGACGAAGCACGGTGCAAAACCACCTGCCCAAAACTAAACCGAGTCGAGTCGCATCTTCTTCGCGGAACTCTTATTACCGTACTTAGCCAAATTTCACGTTCAATGAAGAATGAAGATATATTGTGTGGAATCGGTATGGCAGCCGATTTTCTGCCATTTTCCACCCCTAGACGATCGCCCCCCGAGCATTGAACTATACGCGCCGATTCCGGTGCAACTAACTTCTGACGTGGACTGACGTGAGTGCAGCGAATGTGACACTCTCGTTTCTGTATAAAACGCGGTCATTTCGCGTGCTCCAAGCTTCGTACGTAATACCAACTGTGAAATCTTGCGTGGTAGTCGATCGTTAATTTTTATCACGAGTTTGCCACAATTATAACGAATTTTGCGAGTCTTTCAAAGGGGCTCGGCTGTCGGCTTTAGAGGGTGATAATAAAGTGTCTGAGCTTTCCTTAAACACGTATGTATACATATCTGTGTACCTACGAATTAGGGGTGATAATGATACCACGGGGGCGTTCAGCACGCTGAAGAATACATTTTCGCAGAAGTATGATTTTTGTACTACACCTACTCGCACTCGCGGAAGTTTCAATTCGTCAAGTTTTCCTAAGTGAGTACAGGTTAGCGAGAAATTGAATTTCTAGAACGAAATTTAACCTTGTTACAGGTCAAGCCGGGGTCAATCAGCTGGGAGGTGTTTTTGTCAATGGAAGACCGTTGCCCGATTGTGTGAGAAGACGTATAGTGGAATTAGCTCTTCTCGGAGTACGACCTTGCGATATTTCGCGGCAGCTTCTAGTTTCTCACGGATGCGTTTCCAAGATTCTCACCAGATTCTACGAGACCGGAAGTATCAGGCCTGGCAGTATTGGCGGAAGTAAAACAAAGGTAAATTGATTTGCCGATAAATTTCAGATTCGGTCATTTCCAAACTCCATTTTTTGGGGGTCCATGAAAGCCTTGAAAAACCGAAAAAAGAATAGAAAAAATGGGAGAGAAGTATATAAAATTATGCAAATGCTTGATGAAAGGTGTTTGGATAATTGTAGATCTATGTAGCTGCGCTCGGTCGAAGAAGCTTTACTTAAAAGCTCATCAGGCGATCCCTCGTTGTGCAAAAACGTGTAACTTTTGTGCATAATTTCCCCAGAATGTAACTAACTTTTGCTAAAGCTTCGTTTCGAAGACGTCTGGCGGTTGATGGGGTTCGAAATCCAAATATTTCCATGTATAAGTCAAGAATATGGAAGAAGCATGTACTGCGGTGTAAAAGCTCTCTCGAGAATGAAACCCGTTGTTTTTAAATCTGCTTATTCGCGAAATGAGAGTAGGTACTTGTGCAAAATACACGTGGTAGGTATAATATACGTGAGAAGTATACGTCTTACGTATCACTAATGGCAAAATAATGCCACGCTGCTACGAACACTTTTTTCATATTACATATATCTCGCGTGAATACATACGCATATGCGTAATTTGTTTGTCCATCAGACAAAGTTTTTCTTTGATAACAAGTCCATTGATTAATTATACGGTACAAAACCACCGAGTGACAATTTTTCGGTTGAATTTATCTACCTCCAATCGGAATGTGGAAAAATGAGTGATCAGCTGTCCGGAAAAAACATTCTTCCAGTTAATCGTGGTCACTGCTCAATTGACTGGATCACTGTGCCCCACTTCATGAAAGATATGAAGGCTTCGTTGACCTGACTTTCGATCTTTTCTCAACTCTGCGAGAAATACGGCTTATAAAACTCTCATGACCGCGGTTCTGAACCAATTATCACCAGTAATTGCTGCAGAGTAACTAATAAATCGCGAAGTGCCCATATTCTCGCCACAAAATACGAAGATGAAACAAAAGAAATTCGGAGCTATCACGAGCTTCGGAACTTGCAGCATCATCAATTTCAGACTCAAAAGTCGAATCGCGCTCGAATGATAATTTTTCCAACCGCGCACGTGTTCTTCTTCCGCTGATTCAGTGTCTAGGCGAACTCTAGAAACCAACAGACACGAAATTTTCAAGAGATCGCGGGGTCTTACAAGACTTCGAATTTTATTCGAAACAGAGGACCGCTGGATTCTTCGCCATTCAATTGATAAAGACACCCAAATTTCCAAACGCAAACGAGAAACAAAAGTAGCTCGACCTCAGTCTTCCTTCTTATTCTTCTATTTCAATCATTACGATCCCTGTATGGGGAACTGATTGAAATCATTCGAAAACGTTGATTCAATATTTCTCATCGAACCGGTTTGTACCCGAGTTGTTGTTATTCTAATTATACCTATGTATACTAGTATTTTGTCTTATACGAGTTATAGTCGTTGCGCAATGGTTTGTCACATGATCAGCGTGAATGAGTCTCTCTGCACATTTACTTCCTGAATCTTTAGAATTGCGAAAGTTGCGGAAACGTAATACCATCAGGCGTATGAAATAACTCTCGCGCCCACAGAACACACTTCCGGTCGTAACATTGTAACGAGAAATCCTTTTACTTACGGAGGCTCCATATACCATACCACGACGACGACAGTACCTACAGTCCAAGTTCCACAAGCTATACCTATAATACTCTTGAATACACCGATGGGTTTCGGTGGATACGTATTTCCCACTTTCTCCGCGCACCTACACCTGTAATACCAAAGCCTACTACAATTTCTGGAAAGATGTAGATGCATACGTGTTGAGCAATTCTTGATTATTTTTCATTCTCGTCTTTCCCTCGTTTCCTGTTTTTCTTTTCAAATGAAAATCAATCAAAGCCGAGAAATTGACGAATGATTTCCAATTCATAACGATCAAACATACATATTATATAATATTTCCGTGTATTCAATAGGAATTGATGGATCATCTGGCGGGCTTCGATATGAAAATTCCTGTTTTCTCCGACCCGCGATATTCGCAATTATTTGATATTGCTATGTCGTGTTTTAGAGCGACGAGTAAAGTCCACTCGATAAATCATTCATTGAAAAATAAATACGTATAACGTATAGACGTTGCTCTAGATTGGTCGGTGGCGTATAGCTGGTCGAACCACCGTTGACCGTTCAAACATTATTCTCTTTGCTATGAAGATCCTAATTACCAGATATAAATGCCACCGACCAATCGGAATATTTTTATCGACCTGATCCACACTGAAAATTAATTACACTTCAACCTCTATCCACTGTGTTACAACGACTATACTGAAAATTATCATAGCCACGACAATACGAGATCTCACTGTAGACTGATAGAAATATAAACGATTTTCTTACAATCCTGTATAATATAAAGTGTGAATCATGAAAGTTCCATTTTCCAATACAAGCAGAAGATAAAAATCAATTCTGTTCAAATTTTTAACCGTTGAAATATATCTTTCTGATGCAACGATTCGACGTACGACTATAAGTCAAAAATACGGTAGCAAAGGCATACGCGATATCTTGTTTCTTCTATCAGCATCACAAACGGAAACCCGGCAAGTTCCGGATCCGCGATGGCAATAAAAAGATAATAAAAATATACTGTACACAAAATTGTGGATATGGCGTTCGGTGTATGCAGGTATATTGTGTAGAAAATTGCTGGTCAACCTGTTGGCTATGGGATATAGCTACGCGGCGGACATCTTATCTATAACGTTTACAATTAGCGCCAGATGCTCAAGCCCGAATTAACCACGCGGTACCGAACTACGTGACAAGGACATACGCCCTTCTGTTAAACCCTAGATTAGAGACGAGGACCGGTACCTACCTACCTACCTCACTATGTATGGATTGACCCCCCCCCCCCCCCCCCCCCCCCCCCACTACCACCACCACCACACACACCACACACTCATTATAGTCTCGGTCTCTGCCCATCACCGCAAACTGCGGTAATTGTTGGCTCAACGGAAGTGTCCACGGGGTTAGAGATAACAATCTGAGATGTTCCCTCCATCCGCACGCAACTTTTAACCCCTATGGCTGCTTCTGTCTAACACTACTCGTGTATACGAGCATTACGGGCACTCAGATCCAGAACAACGTTCCGTCCCTCTCCTTTCATTCAATTTTCGAATTTCGTTTTATATCGGCATAATTCCATAACTTTGGGATCTAGTTGCGGATTCTCAACCGAATTAGCGAATCTATCATCGTACAATATAATTTTCGGCTGCTCGTATCGGAACTGAAAATGAAATTAGTCGAACAAAAAGGAGAAGGATATCGAGGGAAAGGTCTCAATCAATGGAGTCGAGTCAGTTCCAAAGTAAAAAAAAAGGAGATGGGAAATATCAACAAAATAATGACGGGATCGATATAGAGAATAGTTGACTTCTGTAGAGTATATCGCTCGATGAATCGATATACAACTTCAGTTTCCAGATGGGATGAGAGAAATTTATGTACAGCACGTATGACATCCTCCTCGGTGGAATTCCTGAAAAAATCTGAGCAACCCCGGTAGGGAAGGAATTTGATAGGTACCCAATTCAAAAGATCTCCGATCTCGAAATCAGTTCATGTAATATACAGGAATATCATTTGCATACAGTTTACATAAATTTGTTCCTTAGGATATTACCATTAATTAGCAATGCAAATGCAATATATACCCCCGATTGAGAACCGCTGTTCATACGTACCACCGACGAAACAGATGACACCCCTAAAACTCAACTAAACTGAAATAAAGTACTGAACCACATTCATATCTGATTCCCCGGTCCCGGTTCTTCCACCTGTGCCAGCCTTCGCGTTATACCTATCTACCAGCGTTGTGGTTGAGTGTCCCTCGATGGATCTATACATGTATATACAGATAACGAACTCGCGTAGGTATAGGCCGCCCATACACTGGAGCCCACCTCACTATAAGTATGGCATGTGAATTTTGTCGTGCGACACGGAGCGGTGCTCTGTGTTTAGGTCGATATCGCTAAAGAACCGCCGAAACGGTTACTAAAATTAAAAACTCGTTAAAATCCGTATGCAAGCGAGGGATCATTTTCAGTTCTGAAAATACTCGCATTTTTTCGATGATGCTTAACTCTCAATTTCGCAATTATTGTCTAGCATCTCGTTCACCGATCTCTGCAGCGGTGAAGCTTCTACAGCAAATTTCTTTTCTCTCATTTTTTCCATATTCTTGTTCTTGTTTGACTCTTTCCGCCTCATTGGATAAAATTTTAACGTGCGCTGAATCCCCCCCCCCCCCCCCCCACTCCTCCACCTTTTTTGTATTTTAGACTAACAAGAGAGCTTTGCTGTTGCAGCAAGTAGCGACCCCGACAGTGGTTAAGAAAATATTACGCCTGAAGCAGGAACAACCAGGTATGTTCGCCTGGGAAATTAGGGAACAACTTGCTCGTCAAGGAGCATGCGATCCTCAAAGTTTACCTTCCGTATCCTCCGTCAATCGGATACTTCGAGGTGGTGGACTTCACGCTGACCATCCAACTATCGACGGCGGTACTTCGAGCGCCTATCAAACCCAAATGGCGACAAACCAGCTCAGTGCAAGAGGTAAGAAATAAACATTTTTTTGCGACAGCCCGTGCGTAAGATACGATTTTACGCACGCTTATGCCCTTATGTATAATCGCATTTCAGTAATCGACAAACGCGCGCATGGAATCGCTTTTTCACGCATCAAACGTCGATAAATATTGTTCGATACACGTGCGTGAGGCTGGTGCGATTTAATGCGACACTCGGTGCGTAAAATGCTGTTTTACGCGGACGTATCGAAAATGATTATTTGCCGCGAAACGAATGCAAATGAAAAGTCTTAAACGTGACCGGACGTATCCGTTGCATTAGTTTGCTTGAGAATGCACAAAGGGTTTCGTGACGAAGGATTGTTTGAGTAAATCGTGTTCGTTGTTTACTTCATTCGGTTTTTTCTGTTTTTTCTTTCTTTCTTCAATTTAGTCTTTTTTTTCTCTTTCTCTCGAAATGAAAAGCGCAATGCACGCGATCCGCTGTTATAACACAGGGCTCTGATCATTGCGGGGTGATTATTTTTGCACGGCAATTATTAATCTCTGCATATGGTATAGAGAAAAGAGAAAAAGAGAATAGAAAATACCACTCTCGTGCTGCATAGGCACACACGCTTATTTATATACATATACGCGTACCTCCGATGTCTGCTGCTTCGGTGCAACGGGGCTAAATTTGCAATCTTCTTTTAGCAACGATCATCTTAATCCGCGACGGCTAAGTCACGCGGGGCGTGTCAAGGCGTCAAGTTATAAATAACCTAACTAGCCCAACAATCGATATACTCGTGTATGTCGTTCGTGTGTATACCTGTATTCATATACATACACACACGCGCGTGTATGCTATTAAGTAAGAGAGTTAATCATTATTACACTAATTAGCATCGGGATCCGCGCTCGAACACATTAGGTATCCACTAAATAACCCTTTCTATTATTTTTATTACATTCAGCTAACATTTCAGACGCCCTAATGAGGACAGATTATCAACAGAAGCTGTTTTACCCCGGGACACTGGGACCCCTACACATTTCGACAGCTTCCGGCGGCGCCACGCCAACCTCTTGGAATCCAAGTTTCTATTCGTCTCTATATCACGCTACGACCCTTCATTTACATCACGGAATGCAAAATTTCACGTAAGTGCGACGTTTATACATATTAAGCCAGCTCCGGGACGAAGGCTCGTGAGAAAAATTGTCCACACGAGTTTACGCGATGTTCTTGAAGATTTTCTCCTCTCTTCTTCACGAATGAAACGATGAACCGCGAGCCAAATGTGCGCGCGCGATGCCTGAATGACCGAATTTCCTCTTTACAGATCGTTGGAGTCCGAGCGTCTCTCGCGGGAGCAAACGAAGAGTGAAAATAATCAAGTTGAACTTAAATCGAGTTCCAGTTCGATGGCAGGTAGCGACGATTCGTTGGACAAGAGTGATCTCGACGAGAACAACGAGTCGCAGGATAATTACAAGTCCTTTCAAAATTCATCGTTAATACTCGAACTCGGTCATAAAATCGGCAGCGACCGGAGCGCCTTCGTTCGCCACGGCACGCCGGTGTTGAATGCGAAATATAATCAAAATTCGGTTCGGGGTTCTCCGAGTAATCCGACGGAACCGTGTCAAAACGGTGATCAAGAATCTAACGAGGTCTTTGAATCGCATAAAATATTTGTCACTCCGGATGAACCGACAATCGCGAATGAATCGAAGACAGAAAATTATCGGCCGCAACAAGCTCAACCTCAGAAAAAAAGGAATCCATATTCTATAGAGGAACTACTTAAAAAAGATGAAAACAAAAATGAATCAAGAAGACTAAGATTGGCCAATACCGGCGTGGTTCAACCTTGCGGCATTGTTCTTGATAAAGAAATTTAAAAGCAATTTCCATTTTTCATCATTTTCATTCATTTTTACCGGCCCGATACGATTATCAATGGTATACCTGCCCATTATCTTCATCTGCCATTATTCTTCGTTATTTTTCATTGTAGAAAACAAAAGACACATGTATAAATTGCCCGTACGATATTTATAATAATAACACTAACACGAATAATTATGCGTTAGATTGTAACATTGAATTGTAATATCATTATCATTATCATTAATGTTGGATATCATACATATAGAATAATCATGTAAGCTGTAGAATTACGTATCTGCAAAACGTTCACCGTACTCAATAGATTACCTAATTAGCGCTGACATAGGTATTACGTAGATATCGAAATATTTAAAAATTTAATACTACAATATTAGAGCCGATAGGTTTCTTGCAGGATTGATGTACAGTTTCATCTCGTGAAAGTATTAGACGCGAGAGGATATATAATTCGGTACGATCGTAGTAAAATATGATGAGAAGGGTGGAAAAAACGAAAAAAAGTAACAGGACGAGAGGAAAAACGTTGCTTTTTAAACGACAAGAAGTATTCCACGAATATTTGGTACAAACAGATTTCGGCCGTGAAGTATTTCGATTCGTGTCCGATGGATCCTGCGGTGTATGAGAAATTCCGAAGAGAACAATCCTGCTAGAAGAAGAAAGAAAATTGTTGACGAATCGACGAAGAGGAGAAGAGAAAAACAAAGAAGATGTACTACGTGCAAAGCTTGAAGAGATGTTATAAGTTTTAATAATAGTTTAGGTATGTAGTAGTACATCGTGAGATCGGGTAAATCCCCAACTAAATTACAAGGGGATATTCACGTTTCTTTATTTTTATTTTTTTTTTATTTTTGAAGTAAAGAAGCGGAATGTCGGCGTAATAAAATCATAAAACGCTTCCGAGCGTCGCGTTGTGTCGCGTCGCGTCGTCTCTTCGCGGACGTCTATTGGACCGCGAGCGTATTAAACGACCGCGACCGTGCGCAACACAACTTAAAATTATCAAGCTCGAGCTGTACCTCAGTTTCCACATGGGGGAAAATATCATATTAAAAGACTGCGGACGAAAAAGGTATCATACGAAACATCGGAGGCTTAGCTATCGTACGTTTACGTTTACAACGTTGTAAACGCTTTCAACTTTTTATTCAACTCTGGATTAATTAATGCGCCATAAACGACGTGGCTTAATAGTTCGAACGCAGCTTCTTCTCCTTTTCTTCTTCTTCTTCATCTTCTTCTTTTGCCGATTCATACGACCCGCGGTGGTTATATTCCAGCCGTATTTAAACGGAGCCTAGAATCATGTGGTCGAGAGACTACACAGGTGGAAAAATCATTGTACCTTCATGCATGTGTGTATGTGTGGATACTTATACGAGAAACTCGTTTGAACCCCATATCTCGATAAATTTACGTATAACATAGGATTTTTCTATATGTGACCGATCGGTAAGAGATTTAGAAAGAATGCTTGTGCGAAGAAAAAGAGTGATGATCGGGAAATGGAGATTTGTAGTTTGTAGAAAATATACAAATACCTTCGTTACAAATATTTATTGTAGTTGTATATCTTAGAATATGAAATGCCAGTATAATAATTATGGAGTATACAATAGTAACTCAATCGGAACTCTCGATGGCCATAGGCTTTCGGAATTTCTCTCGTCGTTGCCTCGAGAGCGTTTTCAATTCCATGCCTCTAAACTTTTGACACGGTATACAAAAATTGCCGGAACGTATTGATAACCAATCATACCTATTACAGAAAACAATAACGCTCTCGAAGCAACTGGTTCAAGAATAATCTTGAACGATTCTCGTGGCTGACTGTATAATAAGTATGTATGTACATGCATACTCGGCTATAATCAACTTGTAATAAAATCTGATGTATCATATCATTAAATATACTAGTCAAAATGTTGATCATTGATATTTTTCGATCAATACAACCACCGAATATTGCACCGGTGCTACATCGTGATAACATGCTAGCTCAATTTTCTTGTGATTAAAGTTGAAAATTAATCGGGAATGTTGGGGACAAGCTATACTCGATTTTAATTTGTAGATTCGTTTCTGTGAACAATATTTCTATATCACTGTAGACTGAATAACAGAAACCTAACCAGAACTTCATGATTTCGATCAATAACATTTTTTAGTCATCAGCATAAAAGTAAAAGTAATATAGTTTACTTACTCACAATAGCAAGTCGCGGCATCTTGACTCGCAGCAAAGTGAGAAGAATTGCTTACCCTCGGGCGTTGATCTTCCCATAAATTTTCAGAGCTCGAAAAATCTTCAAAAAAATCAGTCCGATGATTCGGGCTTGATAAAACTAACGTTCAGATTATTAGAAACAATATACTACAAACTCAGAATCGGAGTAGCAGTGGATGGTAGGTATATTTCGGTAGTAATTTTATTTGCCGTTTATGTGTAATTCACAAAAATCGTTGTATCCCATTGATAATCAAAGGTATTACAAAATTAGACATTTCCCTCTCCGTCGACACCACATCCCATTCCAAGCTCGATCGACACCATCATATTTCTAACAATCATTTTCATACACCCAAGTTCTATACATTTCTAAAGTTGGCGCAGACGGTAACGATTTGAGCCATTTGAAATAATCACAGGCCGGTTCTTTGGAACCTTTTCGATCAAGTTTCTTTGGTTCAGCACTCTTGATTTCGGTTGCCTTGTCTAACTTGTTCTTCACGATCGGATAATTAGGGGGATAGAAACAACCGTTACTCAACACCCATGTGTAATAATCAACTAGGTTTGGAATGTAGTCTGGATACTTGTTGAGCCATTCAAAATAATTGCAATTCCCTGAGCTTGGTATGGTCATTCCGGTATATCCGACGTCTTTCATGTTATAGGATACAGCTAATTTTTCTTCAATAATCGGATAATTCGCTCGCGGGATACAACCATCGGCTATCAACCATTCGTAATACACAGCTACAACCGGAATGTATTCTGGATAACTTTTAAGCCATTTGAAGTAGTCGCAATTTGATTTTCCTGGCTTTTTCTGTAGTACTGGTTTCGGTTCCGGTTTGAATTCTGGTTCAGATTCAGTTTCGGGATTATAAACAAAACCAGCACCCTGCTCAGGTTGGGATCCGGGCTCTGATCCCGGTTCCGCTCCAGGTTCTGATTCCGGCTGTGATTCAGGTGATTCTGTAGGTCCGGCTGTAAATTCTGGTTTGGACTCCGGTTCAGCGTTTGATCCAGGTTCATTTGGTCTTTCGGTCGCGGGTGCGAGTGTTGTTTGTTCCTCGCGTAGACAGCTAAGAGCGTTGTCGATATGGATGGAGACAATCGCCGTTAAATTAACTTCAGGTTGATAGTATGGTGATATGATAATCATCGCCATGAAGTCGTCACAAGTTAGTGGTTTGCCGGCAAATCTGAAGAAACCTTCGTATTCCATAGGCACTCGGTATTCTGTCTACGGATAGTAGTAGGACAAAAAGGTGCAAAAATTTCGACTGCACAAAGATAAGCCTTTCAGTGTTAAGTGACGTTCTCCGAGCCATTCCAAATCGAATGATTCAGAAACGATTGACAAAATTGGATAGTATTTTTCGTCGTTAACTTCTAACCATATACTTTGAGTTGCCGGAGATCTGAACGAAACTATTCACTTACCGATGTTCCATTGCATTCGTTGACTCCGTCGAATAACATCGAAAGTACCTTGTTCCGTATCCAAGACAAGTTTTTTCCGTGTTTGATCCCCTCGAGGGCATAACACAGAAGGTTAGATTCTGCGTAAAAGAACTGAGGCTCTGGCGACCTGGACGACCAAACTTGAATCTCGTACTAATAACATGAATGATGATGTTAATTAGAATATGGACAAACTATTGGAAATAAAAACATGTCGTCCCTGGTACATACATACTAACAAAACTATGGTACTTCCGTATACTAGCATAATGGCAAGTGAGATCTTATTATATCGCGAGAGAAGACTGCAAGGCTTTGCTCTTTGAGGGGTAACGCCGCTCTAGGATGACCCAAAAATTGAAAAATTGTTGTTGACTCAAATTATGCCTCGGGCTCTCAGAAATGAGGTAAAATAAGTTTCTACGGAGAGCGAAGAAGAGAAAAAAAAAGCTAGCGGGAAGTATAACTTCAACAAATCTTCACCGATTCACTTGAAACTTTTACACTACAGCTCTAAAATTATATTATCTAGAGAAGTGAGTAGGGATTCTGTGATATATTATGAAATTTTCGTTTCATGGACACTTTTGAACGTAATTCTTCGTCGAAAATGGGAAACTTTATTCTCACACCAAACGATTTCTGTTATCATCCCTACGGACTTCCCGAGCTAATCTTATGTAGGACTGAAAATTTGTTAGTTTTTTTTTGTACCGGAACAAAAATTGAAGGAATATTTGTTCCAGCCGTGGGACACTGCGCGCAAATAGAGGTCTCTTTAGCTGAAAACTGGTGCCGCCATTTTTTTGAGGACAACAGTACAAAAAATCGTCGACTATCTTCAAACTATATACAATAGAGACCATTCAACAGAATTCCGATTGCGTGTACTGTATTGTTGTGCAGAATTGTAAGAAAAAGCCTTTTTTCTCATTTCTAGAGCGGCGTTACCCCTTAGTAGAGCTTCATTGCAACGGGTACTCAGGATACAATTCGTATTTGTAGGTATACTTCCGAACTGATCAACAACCCTAACTGCGAATAGGTCCGAAAATGGGACAAGCATGCAAACACCTAGCTGGTGAGTAAGGATCCCTCACCTCTAAGCCACGCCATTAGGTTGATACCCAATAGCTTGGTTTTGTGCATTACGAATTTCGTTTGATTAAATAGTGTAGGACACTATCGAGTAGCGTGAAACAATGAGTCACGGAAAATATCGTGCAGAAAAATATTTTTTCAAATGTTCAAGCTTGAGATCTTCCCCGACCTTGCCATTATCAGCTATTGAACTTTCAAAATAGGAAAAGTCTTTCACGAACACGTATATCTGATGACATTTCGTCGAAGCCATGCGGTAGACTCAATATCGTATCTGGTCCTTCCGTCTTGACCATCATGTATGGATTACCGTTACTCTTCAAATCAGTTATAGTTATTTTTCCGCTCAAGCAAAATTCTTCCGGACATATATTAGCCTGAGGATTCGCTCCAGGTTCTGATTCTGGCTGTGTTCCAGGTGCGGGAGTGATGATTCCTCCTTCAGGATTCGGTTCAATTTGAGAATTCGCTCCAGGTTCTGATTCTGGCTGTGATTCAGGTGGTTCTGTAGCCCCGGCTGTAGATTCTGATTCGGGCTCTGGTTCAGCGTTTGATCCAGGTTCATTTGGTCTTCCGGTCGTGGGTGCGAGTGTTGTTTGTTCCTCGCGTAGACAACTAAGAGCGTTGTCGATATGGATGGAGACAGTCGCCGTTAAATTAACTTCAGGTTGAGCGTTTGGTGTTATGATAAACATTGCCATGAAGTCGTTACAAGTTAGTCGTTTGCCGGCAAATCTGAAGAAACCTTCGTATTCCATAGGCACTCGGTATTCTGTCTACGGATAGTAATAAAACAAAAAGGTTCCTCGAAAATTTCAACTGTACAAAGATGAGCAGTTCAATGTTCAGAGATGCCTTCCTCTGAGCCATCCCTAATCGAATCATTCAGAAATAATTGGAAAAATTGGATAGTATTTTTCGCCATTAATTTCTGACGATGTCCTTTAGTTTGCAGGAGATTGGGGCGAAACTATTCACTTACCGGCGTTTCATCGCAATCGTCGACTCCGTCGAATAACATCGAAACTACTTTATCCCGTATCCTCAACGAGTTTTTTCCTCGTCTGATCCATTCAAGACCAATACATAGAATCTGAGAGTCTCCGTAATAGAACCGAGGCTGTGGGCTCCTGGATGACCAAACTTCAATACTGAGCTAATCACATGAATAATGATGTTAATTAGAATCTGTACAAACTATTGGAAATAAGAACAGATCGTCCATGGTACATACATACTAACAAAACTATGGTAGTTTCGTATACTAGCATAATGGCAAGTGAGATCTTCAGAATTAATCAACAGTGTAAAACTGCAGTATGCGGCTCCTCATTCAATTGTTTTCTGTTTTGTGCTAAGGACAAACGATCTATCACCTGTTTTTAAGATGCAGCCAACTCTCTATTGAATTCACTGGAGAAACTTTGATTACTTATACCGCTACAAACTGTCATTTCGATAAGGGTCCTAAATTTGATAATTTTTGGTACCCCAGGTCATTTTCTTCATTGTTTTCGTACCCCACGTCTCCCGCTCCGTGATTTTTGTCATCCAGGTCTTCCGTTCCGTAGTTTTCGTACTCTAGGCCTTTCCCTCCATAGTTTTCATACTCCAGCTCTTTTCCTCCCCAGTGTCCGTACTCCGGGTACTTCCTCTTCATAGTTCTAATACCTCAGTTCAAAACCCCGGAGAAAAATACCTGTGGTATGGAAACTATGGAGAGAAAGACCTGGAGTACAAAAATTACGAAGAGGAAGACCCGGAGTACGGAAACTATGGAGGGAATGACCTAAAGCACGAAAATCACGATGTGGAAGACGTGAGATACAAAAACCATGGAGGGGAAGACCTGGGGTACAAAAATTATAAAATTCAGGGCTTGTGACCAGTGATATGCGGAGTAAGTCGGATATCTCAATGAGAAATCATTCAATCACTCGCACTGCAGGATTTACGTTCGTCAGACGGCTCTGATTCTCTCGCATGTACCGGCTCTGCGATATGCTTATCTGTAACCTCCGTAGCTCAGACGGCTAGTGTTGGAATCTTGGTAAAGAACTTTTTCTTTCAGATTTTCGTAAGGATTCCACCCTCACAATTTGACTCGGTCGGTCTGAATTACTCTGTATATAGAAATACAGCTTTTTATACCGACAAAACCAGCGAATCTTCATGGCATTTTGGCCGCAGAGAAACCAAAATCAAGCAAAACGGAAATATTCACCGATTCACACTGACAGAGAGATGGTTTAAGTTATGATACAATCTTGCCATTGCGAATAATCCACTGATATCCAGGTGATCCAGGCTTACTGCACTGCCCTGCGAGGGTGGACTCTAGACGGACGAAAAAATGTCAAATTCACATTTTCAGTGGTGAATATATGGATACCACTTGTTGGGAGTAAAATCTACAGCAATTGCGTTAAGATTTACGAAGAAATTGGTCAGAGTTACAACATGTCACGTTGAGTCAACCACAATCGGTGCAGATTTTACTCCAAACAAGTGCTGACCATATATTCACCACTGAAAATGTAAATTTGACATTTTTTTTCTCCGCGTACATGAAATTCTGAATAAAAAAGTCCTTTACCAAAAATGTCCTAGATTAGTACTTTCCAAGATACAGAGGCTTGCAGTCGTCCAACCATGGAGAGCCAATAAGAGGAAAGCGGTGCCGTGAATTAGGTGAAATTAACTGAGCGGCCGCGGCCCAAATTTTGAGTATTCAGAACCGAATTGCGATCGAGGACTCAATGGCATGCTGTCGACGCTACGTCATCCGCTCCATAGCTCTCGCCTTCCAAGTCTTCCTTTCCATATTTTCGGTCTTCTGGGTCATCCTCTCCATATTGTTCCATGTTCAGGTAATGATCGCCATAGTTCTCCATATCCCGGTCATCCTCTCCAAGGTTTTAGTCGTTCGAGTCGTTCTTTTCATAGTTCCCGTCCCCCAGGTCGTTCCTCCGTGGTTTTCGATGTCCAGATCATCCTCCTCATAGTTTTCCATGCCCAGGTCATCCTCTCCATAGTTTCCGCTGTCCAGGTCATGCTCTACAGAGTTGATGACTAGGACTGTGTAGAGGACGACCCGGACACCGGAAACTATGGCGACCATGACATGGACATGGAAAACTATGGAAAGGATGACCCGAAAGACCGAAAGTATGGTGACGATGACTTCGACGACGAGAACTATGGAGCGGATGACGTAGACGTCGACAGCATGCCATTCAGTCCACAACCACGATTCGATTCTAAATACTCAAAATTTAGGTCAGAGGCGCTCGGTTAATTCGACCTAATCCACAGCACTGCTGTTCTCTTGAACTCGCTTTCTGATCGGATGTCTGTAGTCCTCTGTATCTCGGAAAGTACTAATCTAGGACATTTTTGGTAGAGGACTTTCCGGAGACATTGATAATAGGAAAAAACGTATCAAATGTATAGGTAATTAGTAATCATCCGACCGGGTTGGTAGCGGTTGGTCGAACCACCAATCAAGATCTGTGTACAACGGGTTGTGGACCAATGGAATGCGCCCGGTAGCACCGACCGCGCTGCGACCGCTCTGATCAGAAACCACTTTATGGTAGTTTTGAGAAATTGACCTGCTGCCGACTTCGAGTATGGAGCCGTATTTTGCAGTTCAGCCGTTCAAGCAGGCGATCCCGTACTCGATTTTTATCACCCCGAAAACTGATTGCGAAAGGGCGCAACCAAACCAATTTTGCCTTACAGATTAGATCATGAACGGAACAATGGGAACTGATAGGCCCACGAAAATCATCAAAATAGCTGAAAAAATTACTTCTTAGAATCGCAAACAGTGGGCCTGTCACATATTTCGATTTATAACTGAGCCTAGGCATCGAAAACGGAAAGAAAGGGAGCAGAGCGCAATTCTGCATGAAATTCCGAACATATACCGCCAAAAACATTCTCGGCTTATGCTAAAACGAAGCCGCACAACCGAACCGCGAAAAGACATGATGATTAGCGATCGACAATCGCCAGATCAGACTCATTCGGGGTTCTTGGCCGAGTTTGGCCGGCTCAATGGATACTGTTACCATCGAATTTTTGACGCGGTGGTAATGCCGGCGACACAAAATTTGGGGCCGGCTCACCTGCGGAGATCGTGTCCAGTATACAGGGTGGTCTGTACACGACCGTGGTACGAGCGCCGACCAACCACAGACATTAGGCGAGCAATTGTGGCGTCTGTAAGTGAGGCGAATTGTGTACACCGAACAGTTTGGGTCCCCGGCATTGCCAACGCGTCAAAAATTCGCTGGTATCAGTATCCATTGAGCCGGCCAAGCTCGGAGAACCTCGAATAACTCCTATAGCAATGGCTACCTGGCGATTGTCAATCGCTAATGATCGAGTATTTTCGCGGTTCGGTTGTCCGGCTTTGATTCAGCATGAACCGAGGATGTTTCTGGCAATATGTGTTTGGAATTAAATGCGGAATGACGCTCTCTTCTCCTTTTGCTCGATTTCGATGCCTGGGCTGTATACGGATATAAATCAAAATGTGACACGGCCCCCTTTTACGATACAAAAAATCATTTTTTTAATTGATCTTGGAGATTTTCATGGGCCTATCTGTTCCCATTCTTCCGTTCATGCAGATCTGAGGTAAAAGGCAAAATTGGTGAGGTTGCGCTTCGGCGAAAATAGTTTCGGGGGATGAAAATCGAGTACGGGGTCGCTTTAGGAACTACCCGACCTTGCCATTATCAGCTATTGTATTTTCAAAATAGGAAAAGTCTTTCACGAACACGTAGATTTGATGACTTTAAGTCGAAGCCTTGCGGTAGACTCAATATCGTATCTGGTCCTTCCGTCTTCACCACCATGTATGGATTACCGATACTCTTCAAATCAGTTATAGTTATTTTTCCGCTCAAGCACGAATCTTTCGGACAATATTCCTGTAAATGATTAGTTATATTGAATGATGAAAATAATACTCCATTCGTTTTAGGCATGCCTATAAGTTATCTTCATGACGGAACACGTCTACTATAGATTGGGAAATAAAAAATATATAGTGCTCTGAAATGCACTCCATTTCACTTGGTGTAGTTTTTCCTTTGCACTACTCACTACTATTTCATAGATAATCTGGTCGTCGTTCCGGAGTCGCAATACCTTGCCCTCATCGTCGGAAAAATTAAATGTATATATTCGACCGTATTCGTTTTTCATTGAATTGAATGAAATCAAAGAGCATTCAGGAAATATTCTTAGCCTGATACGGCCCCCCGAGAGGAGCTCTTCAATTTCGGTTCTTTTCTCGGCTACTGAAGCGGTGTGACCTCTCAATGAATCTATCTATCAGGATGTTACATACTCACCACGCTATCATCTTGGGCTGCTGTTTTGACGAGGAACACGACGAATAATACATGAAAGAATATTCCTTTCAACCGCATTATGACTCACGTTTGTTCGTCAATAAAGCGATGGATTTTTAGATTGTCGCTTTTGTATAGCTTCATCCTTACGCAATACGGAAATTGCGTACATGCGATAACAAATTATTCGTGTAATAAGGCCGATAAGGTAATAACACGACCGATATATATAGGGGCCGATATATAGCTATCTCGTTATTCCTCCGTGGCGAAATGGTTTTATAGGGTAGACCGAAGTCAGTCGTAACGCTTCGCGTTTTCGCCCTTACTGCGCTCAATCTATAACGATTACAGAAATGTCTGATATACTGTAGTAAAGAGCTGACAATTGCTGATAACAATAGAACTCTCTAGCATATACCTATAGAAAGAAAGTTCGATATTTTTTTCGACAACTGAAGTGGCGTGACTCTTTGATAAATTTTCGTATTCCGTATACTCACGCCCTCATTATTTTCGACTGCCTCTGTCCCAACGTACAGAAGAATACTTTTTCCACCACATTATAACTTCGTTCGCAGTCGATCGCCAATGAAATGACGAATACTCCAACCATTGTTTGCGATAGTGTTCGCTCGATGTAATACGGGATTTTCGTTGAATGAGGCGACCAATTCTTGCCGACCAATTCTCATGAGGTACGAATATCGTTCTTGACGATAAAACAGCTATCTCGGTATTCCTTCGTAACTGAAATATTTTTCTCTGTTAGCCATGAAGCAGACGAGTGTCCGGAAATTGCAAGTTTACTATTTTACGTAAATGATAATAAATATATATGAATTCAGACATCGTGGGCATGAAAAAGCACAATAAAAGCGTTAAAGACTGCAGGAATGTTGACTGTCTGTACCGATCTTTCTTTACTTTTACCGACAATTAATGGTGAATATCCACTTATTTTTCCTCAAAACTGACCTTCATGCGGATTCAGGACGTTCTTCGGTTGCGTAAATAAACGACCCGGTGTGATAAATCGTTGATGGAATCATTAGAACCGCAGAATTGAAATTGTTACTCTCTACTGTAACTTGAAATCTACCTGGAGAAAAACGCAATTTTGTGATAGAAGACAAATCGTTATTTAGACGAATTATCACGAGTAGTAACGTCCCCGGAACTTGCGTGGATGGGTAACAAAATATTGGACAAAAATGTGAATTGTAAATCTTTAATACGATTTTTCATCATTTTGTATAAAACTTAACGGTATTTATATATATATTTATATTCATATTTGTATGGATTGGAGTATGTAATAATTATATTAGTATATATATCTATGCGCAATATAGTATATGATATGATATAATATAGCGGAATATCCGTATCGCGTGGAGGATATAAGTATACACAGCGAGCTATGACGCGGTCAAATTCACAGCAAATTTTTCCACCAAGGTGGAAGTGAAGTTATTGAACGACCAAAAAAACTTCTTAGAGCCCGACTGAAAAAAATGTAATGATAACTGAAACACTAAAAATTTCGAGCGAGTATAACATCGATTCCCCTGTACATATAATATCCCTGAACGAATGTGAAACTGACTTACGTTACACTATGGAAAATAGTTATATGTTGTACATAATCATAAAATACTCATGCACGTAAGTGCGCTACAATAATTATGACTTGCCTCGACCTTCGCCGATGAAATGCTCCGGAATACCTGGGTCTAGGTATATCGTGTGCATTGTGCGAATTCCGAAGCTACTGCACTTGAAAATTATACATATTGGTACAGCAATAGAATTCTAGCTTGTGCGTGAAAAATTATACAGCATAAATTATACGACAATTCGATCGATCATATTTCGAAGCCAACCTTGTTGTAGGCACGAGAAATCATTCCACTATATAGTCGTGGAACAATTATAGATTAGGATTGCATGAATGAATTTTTGAAATGCCACAAACCCGTCGTTCCATTTCATCAATATGTCGATATATACGTACGCGACGTATACATGTGTAGTATATTAACTAATAGCACTTTAGGAAAACCTAATCGAGCCGGTGTCACATAACGTAATAATTTTCCTCATCCGATTCGGAACTACATTTTCGCCACTTCGTTGCTCAAAGAATATCACAATTTCTCATATGACAACAGCTCAACGGTTTTCTTTCCTTCCTACTTTTTCTAATCTCCTGCCCTTTCTTTCTATTTTCTCTCATTCCTATATAATCGTGTTAACCACGACGTAGAACGTGGTCTAATCAGTGACTGGAAATCCCGAATTTGCATTCTGAAAAAGTTCATGTCACATGGAAATCAGAGTTGAAAATTGTGCTGAGAATGGCTGAGAGTATTCGTCGACATTGTGTGGACGGGGTGAGATGGAGCTGGAGAATATAGACTGTGGTGCGAATGAGACTTGGCCCGCGATAGTTCGCTGTAGCGATCTTGTTCCGGCGGTGCGACCAGAAGAACTGGTCGAAGAGACAAAGATTTTCGAGAGCCAGCGACACTCTGTGCTTCGTTCACGTAGCCTGGATTCACTTCGCCTGGAATACAGAATGAGAACGAGCTGAACAATTGAAATTTGCCGATCAAAAATCCTCCCGCGTACCTGAATTATTGAAAAAGAGATTTTTTACGAGCGTTCGAATTCACCCATTTGGCTTTCAGATTTATTCTGACTATACTTAGACCATTGCAGTCGGTACGACTGTATACAGCAAGCATGCAGAATTTAGAGTACTGCACGACTCTCCATTATTTTCCAATTTCCAAAGGCTATACACGTTGAAATGCAAAGACTCTATCAATAAGCATCGTAGAAATTGATTCAACCGATTGAAATGGAATTAGAGAGAAACTCTATAGTCTCACCTTTGTACAAAGATCCGTTGTTGAAAGGCTCCGCTTGAAGTCTTACGTGTCTAGATGCCAGGATGAAGGCCAGGGCAGCTAAAGTCGCGGCATCTAGAGCAGCGATTGTAGCCAGAGGAATAGCCCACCTTACTGCGCAGGCACCAGGATTAAACCTGCATGAAAATTCATAGAAAATGGTTAGAACGATCGAAGATCGATCAAACGTTGTTTCGAACGATCGAAGGTCATAGACAAAATCGTTTGCGTAATCCCAGATAGGCTGACCTGGAAGCTGCAGCTCCGCAGACTGTACGAATCAAAGGGGAATCCCAACCCAGAGGATAAACTGCCACGCCGATGGCCATGCACACGGCTGCGAACAGAAAACATCAAAGTAAAAATGGCTCCTATTCAATTTTTAGGAAGAAATATGCGCGACAAAAATCTCCGCTTCTGAAGTGGCAAGAATTTGTTTCACATTTTGAGCCTGGGAGTTGTTTATGGTAAAACTTTCACGGAGTTGAGGTATGGCGACTTCACTTTCTTTCGTAGAAGAAAAAAATCTATAAATCTGGCTTCTAGCGAGATCGTGAGATCTGAAAAACTAATTGGAGCGATTACCACTCGGAATTTTGATGATTGTGAATCATCCATGTCGTTAATTCTCGAAAGCGATTAATTAAAGAGGTACACCCGTACACTGGTAGCTTAGTCTTGTGTGGGAGACAGCTTATACACAGATGTAATAGTAAAAGGTTGAAGTTGAATGAAAGTTGGAAACTTGTTGGCTGCGTGCGCGGTGAAATAGTAGCAGAGAATAAATAGTATAACTCTCTACCACGTGTCTGATTCTTCAATTGCTTCATTAAATTCGCATTATAGTACGATCCTACTTGTTAGATCGTATTACCAGTGCCAGTAAGGCATCCCGACAGCCAGTCTCTTCTTTTCCACGGTTTCGCTAGCTCCGCGTTGCAGACTCGCTTTCGTTTCAAATGAATTTAATTATCACTATACCACGGGTCCGCTGAAAGTTTCTCCATGAGTACTACATACATACAATACTCCAAAAAGCGAAATCTTGTGCAGAATGCTTTCCCCATACTTTAATCGATGCCCGCGTCAAATGAAACTCCAATGAAACCAATCAATCTCTTTCCCCTGGAAGCCGCTTATTTATGTTCCAAAACGAATGGAACGACAGTGAAAGAGCAAATGAGACAAATTTATAATACACCGCACTGAATGTCATTTTGGGAGAATTTTATATTCATCTCCTGATAACTTCTTCCTGAACATGCGTATTTGATACTAAAAGCAACAGAACACAATTTGATCCCAAATTTAGAAACGCTAAACGGTAGTTTGCATAAGTTTCACGTCGAATACACGTCGGCAAGCGGTTATTTTGATTCACAATCAACGGTTATCGTAGTGGCCGTTGATATACGGCTACGTTCCATGTCCGAGTGTCACCTGATCATGCATGCGGAAGTTCGGTAATATCACGTATTATAGTAGATCGTGTGTAGTGAATGGTGCAACTACAGTTTGGGCGTACTTCAGAAGTAGTTCAGACAAGATTTCCGTTTTTGTTATCTATTTTCTTTTTCAATTTTACGTAGCCTGCAGCTGCGAATGAGATACGAACACAGGCTTTGATCGTGGGAATTCACTACATTCGCCAGGTTTGTAAAATCCGTATGAATTTATACAGAAAGGTGAGACGGCAAGGTCGTTAGTGAAAGGAGCGAGTGGGCCTGACCCGCTGTAGTTTGTGCTTTAGCTATACACGCGGATATACCTATACACCTTTGAGAAGCGAGTGCATTGGCAATGTCACGAGTTCCTTGTATATCCATAATTTTTCAGCGAGACATGTGTGAATAAATTCCGAACCGCCCATAAGCGAAGAAAGAGATTCTCGACTCGAGTGTGCACGCCATTGTCAGCAAATATGCGGAATGACCGATATTCTAAAGTGTAGCTATAGTTATAAAACTACGGTTTAACGCGGATGTCTCAAGTTTCATATACGGCACAACGTCCCGGCGTTGTTTGAATTGCTTTTGAATCGATTGCTCGAATACGAGCTGGTCATAATTTATGAAAACCAGTTTATTTCACATTTCATTTTGGTCTCCTTGTTCAGGGAATACGAGAAGAAGTAGATCGGAAGGACAACACAGGTTCAGGTAAAACACTGTTCACCGCAATGATCATGTTCATCGTGGTGCGACAAACGATGGCAAATCACTCGCTTCAGATTCTGCTATACCGATCATCGGGTTTCCTGAATCGTATCTTCCGGTTCATAAATAACCGCTAACTTTCACTATCCAATTGACAGTGTCGTACGGGTCCAAATCATCGAGTTTAACAACTGATCTATAATTTATTAAATTATGAAACGATCTAACATTGCTTGATAACCGAACAGACGTCCGTCGTTAATCCCGACTGGACATAATCAGCAGCTGTAAACTTTCCACTGATAATGATAAACACAAGTTTCATATTATTTTACAGTCACTCCCACGACTCGCAATGATCATATTTTCTCTGCGCATTGATCGATTGTAAAAATGAGTTCGAAGCGAATTTTTGCACGCCGTTTGTACCGTTTTCCTGTTATCAATATTCATTGTCACAACCGATTCTGCACAGATACCGATGTGAAGTCTACCGAGGAAAACTGCAGTGTCATTACAAATGCAGAGAACGCATCATCCTCGAAAAGACATTCGTTTACACAGCGGCTGACTAACAATAGGAATATTTGTCACGACCCTATCGTCTTGAGGCCACGAATCGTTGAGGCTAATAACAAAGGTGTTGGTCAACAGTAACGGCAGTCTCACACACCGTAACGGTCTAGTCTACATTCTAGCCAGACGCTAAACTCCACGTAGTGGAATACCGGATAACGTTCGAGCTATATACCTTCCACGTGAACGGCTAATCAACCGGCATACTGCACTGTTTAAATATATGAACATGTATGGGACCCCTACGGGTAGAATTGTGAAAATCTTATGTTACACAGAATACTTATAAATTGACACGCGGGGTAAGGAATCGATCAAATCCGAACCGAATTGCCGCATGTTCAAGAGCTGGTTTTGCGATTGTTTTTTTTTTTCTTTTTGCTATCACGATATTTTGATAATTCGCCATTCATCCTTGGACGAGAATTGTAGAAAGACATTGTTCAAGATCCTTGACTCAAAAACTCGCAATACAGACTGTACTCTCTCTATCACGTTCGAGAATGTATCACGAACGAATTGAGACTGATCCATTTTGCAATTACATTTTGGTGGTCTACGACACTTCGCATTCTGCTGTATCAGGCTATTTGTTGGAGGATAAGAACAAGTTAAACGAACTTTCAGTGCCGATATGATCTTTTCGCGTTTCGATAAATCGTGTGCCGTGGCCCTTAATTATATCACTGTATGATTAGACATTGCGATAATATACAACAATGGATGTTCATTAACCAGTACGCGATTATACGCAAGTTGCATCACATCCTGCCCCATAACCAGAGCCGCAGAGCCAAAGCATCGTCACAATTAGCAATTATTTAACTCTATCATCAAGTGTTACAGAGTTCAAGTCGGTAGGTATAATAGCTATGCAACGGATTTGATCACGTGATCAAATTACACTTTCTAAACTGCAGTTCAAACTTATCCAATATACCGAAGGTAGAGGATTCTATTTTTTTACTTTTTGCATCATATTTCAATTGCAGCGATTTCCCAATCAAGTATTTCTACTGATGATAAATGGATAATATCATACTTTTGACGATCGTGCCAATTAAAATAATATATACGTGTAATATAATAATCGACGGCGACCATTAAATCGTGGAAATTATTGATTATATAATGAAGAAAATTTCTCTTTCTATAAAAAGTTATTGATCGGCATAAATATTAATGCAAAACGATGTCCGTGGTCAGTGTACAATTATTCAATCGATTCGAGGCATGGAAAAAGTCATGACTTTCAAAATATTACACCTGAGAGAAGAATATTCAGAAGTTTCTTACCGGAAACCACCTGCATCCAGGCGCATATGTAAAAAACTGTCGTACTCTGGCAGAAGAAGAACAAAAGCATTGCGCATATGGATAAGAGGGCAATTATGACGGCTATACCGACTAGGATGGTGCTCGCTCTGAAAGGCACGCTTATTATTGACGACAAGTCGTCTAAGCTACCGATACACGCTTCCCCAAGTTCACCTGTGGACATGAGATTACAATGGAAATTGAAAAAGAGTCTCGGCGATGTAATTCTGCGTTTGCATATGTATAAACTCGAAATGTAGAAAAACACATGAAGATTTAATTTCAGTTTCTAGTAGCAGAAATCGGTAAATGTCTACAAGTGAAAAAAGTAGTAAGGATTAGACACGCCGAGAGTGACGTCACTGGAATTCCGATTCGTATACACAATGTGTGTTATTTGCGAAAGAGTCAGCGCTGTAGCGGTATATGATTATAATAATAAGGATGTGGCCGCGTTGAATTGATTCTGGTTATTGAAAACCGTCGGATTCGATACGCGCGGAAGAAATGATTCGTTGTATTTTTTTCTACGAGGCGGGTAATCACGAATGTCGTGAAAGCAGTGTGAAATTGTTTCTTGCCATTTCCGCCGTAGCTGCATCTCGTCCAGAGGCCAAATCTCCCCGGATTTTCGTGTTCTAAATCGCCCAACCATTCCGGTGTCACAAAAGCTACGACTCCAATTATTGCGTAGCATATGGTAAATATTCCCCATAGAACACCGATGGCTTTCGAATTACGGATGTAATTCGTAGCGTACATGTGAGAGGATTCAACGTATTCGATTTTTGAACCCATGTTCAAAACCGGATGTATTACACGAGATAGGTTTCTCTAGATATTATTCAACGTTACACGATCTTCCCAAATGTCTGTCTGTCTCCTTTCTTCTTCTTCTCTCCTTTTTTACGTTGTATCGTCCAATATTCGAGAAACTCAATTAGGGAATGAATTGTTATTCCACAAATTATAATCTTCCGGATGTGATGATATAATTTATCGACAATGATATATATCGCGTTGCAGTTCTTTAAATCGGTGCCGCCGTATCCTGTCGATCGAGGTAATTATGAACAGATTGCCTGATTCTTTTCACAGTGAAAATTTCCCTCTTCTTAATACGACTTCGAAAATTGGTTTGTATAATCGAGCAACGGTTTATGATTTTCAACTATGTCACATTGTCTGTTCAATGTTCTTCGTTCTCGGTCGTTTCTTCTTGAATTAGACGATGCGAGGCACTCGGAACAGATGAAAACATTTCAGTAAGAACACACGTAAAAATATTAAAAATATTTTGCTATTTTTTCTGCTACTTTTTTCCCCCACTAATTGGCACTCGGTATAAGACGTCCAGGTGATTATAACAGACTTGATGTCAACGAACGGACTTGAATGAGAAAAATCTTCTCTTCTACAAGCTGCGCTGTAAATTACACCGCATCTATTCTCGGCGAGAGCACCAGTTCAACTGAGAAATCAGTGTTTTTTTTTTCTATATGGCGGAAAACACAATCAGAGTTTCTAAAGAGGGCACGTAAAGAACAGAGAGATCAAGATGGCTGCCCCAGGTAAGGTTGCCAGGTGAGAGAGTCTACTGAATGGGGCCTTGTGTATGGGGCCCAAAGCAGCTTGACAGGGAAAGGCAGGGCCCCGAGGAGTAGGGATCTTATGTTTATTATTATGCCTGTACAATCTGCGCGCAGGCTGAGTTGACTCACAATTGAGCTACGTCCTGCAGCCAGCTCGATATAGGTATAGATATACATATAGCCAGGCATCTAATGCGAGGTATACCTATGTATATACACGTTGCACTCGTCAGTCCGTATAGGCGAGATGGGAAATCAATTTTTATACCGAAAAAGATAATTGTAGAAAATATACTAGGCGAAAAAAATATCTGAAATATTTTCTATAATAAGGATCATCAGCTGCCGATCACCGCGGTGGATCTCTGGGAGCTAGAATGCATTCTAACTTCTAACTTCTAACTTCTGTGTACAGAATGCGATTATCGTATACCAAATCTGCAACTCTATTTGTTTTTTATTTCATTTTTTAGAGGTAGGAACAGACATTGATTATTCGCATCAATCAATGATTCAATCAATTATCGATTGTCGCCGATCCGAATTACCGCATGTACTTTATGTTTTTTTCACAAGTTACGTTAACTCGTACAACAAACTTTGAATGATCGAAAATTGAAAATGAATCGACAATGTTTTATGTAGATTTACAAATTTGAATTATTCCCAGATTACTTGATCAAATTTCGATATCTTCATGGTACAAATTTCTTTGTTTCACTGCGAATCATTTGTTGTATGAAATGATATGAGAATCAAAATGTATTCCTTTGTAATTCGCTGAGCAACAGGTACAACTTAGTAAAGCCTATTCAGTGCGCTAGAATTGGATTCCATTTTTCTTACAATCAGTGCAGCTTTTCTCTGCGACAACTCGCCGAATGTTACTTGTGATTTTGGTGTAACTGTCGTTTGAGGTCCATGCATTGTCGGTGTATTGTCGCTCCCGCAATCAGTAGCATTGTTGAGAACCACTTTGACGGTCATCGTCAAATCAGGAGTTACGCTCTCTTTTTTTTCTGATATTTTCAGAATCATATCGAATCTATCACAAGCTGGTGGCTTCTCAGATAGTGAAAATACTCCATCAAATTCCATAAGCACTGAATAGTTTTTCTGCACACCTCGACGGTTGAACAACCGTTACATAAAAACAAAAAAAAAACAGAAAAATATTCATTAGAATTGCATGTACATACTCGAAAACATCTCTACGTTCAATATTTGCTCACTAACGATAATAGGTTTGCAAAATACATGCATAGCATAGCGCAGGAATCATAGATTTTATTCATTCTTGATGTGAATAAGATTCAATTACCGGCTTTTTATTACAGCCCTTGTATGGATTGAACAAAAACTCCTTCAACAATTTGATCTCTATCAGATATGGATTGAATTTGTGTAATCGTAACAATGTACACAGAGGAGCCGTTGCTCCGGCGTAAAATTGAGGCTCCGGATTATATTCAGTACTCGTTCTCATCTCGGACTGAATTGTATTAATTACATGGATTAATAGCGTATGCTACCGGCTATATATGTATATATATGAGTATTAGGTACAGAAATATATTCTAATGCCAGCAAACCCATTTAAATGATTCATGTGTATCGAATCCGTTGAGCATATTCAACGTTGCGCCATGTCCCTTTCCATTGACCTCACAGAATTCTTTATTGAAGCATTTTAAAAATGTTCTGGTGATCGTTCCGGAGACGCAATAGGGGCCAGGACACTTGTCATTGGAAAAATAACAAATATGTATAAATCGGTGACATAATCTGACCGTATTAGTTCTTTGTCGAAATCGATCAGACTATACGTAAGAAAACTTCTCAATCTAATACCCGGTAAAAAAGAGTTTCAAATTCTGGCCTCTTTCTCGGCTACTGAAGTTGTGTGATCCGTTAATAAATATTTATGCTCTACATACTCACGCCGTCATTCTTTTTGGCGGCTGTTGTTTCAACGATGAAAACGATTGATATACACAAGGATATCTTTTTCCACCGCATATTGTAATTTCGTTCACGTTCGTGGGACAATAGAAAGTGATGAATATTCGAGTTATCGGTTTTACATAGCTTCAACCTCACGTACGCAGAACGAAACTTGGTTACATATGTATATGGAGTGACTAATTATGTGGCTAATAAGGCCGATAAGGTAAAAAATATGGTTAATGCTGATATTTGGCGAAGCAAGCTCGAATTTTATTTGAATTCGAAAATGCACGTTTTCGTGAATATCAATTATCTTTACCTGCGATTCGTATACAGAATGTTCGAATAATAACAAATATATTAGCATTTTTCTACAGTAAACATGGATTTCAAAAAAATCTTAAACTAGGCGTTCTGTTATTATATTTTCACAAATATTCATACGCTTCGATAATTTATTCATATCATCGACCCGTAATCAACGAATTGTGCCCTCAATCTGATCATATGTCTTATCTACAATTTATCAACAAGCTATAATTCCTATGATTCATAATAATATTATGCATCAACAAGGCATCGAATGAAATACAACTTCAGAAGAGCCTGACGAATGCACAGCAAGTAGTGACAATAGAACTGATCAGACGCGTAAACATTCAGATTCGATTCCAATCATTGAGACTTCCCGCGCCGCTATATTTGTCGCCCACTACGACCTACCGCTGCTCATGAGAATTTGGTTTTGAAGGTACAAGTTGTCGTTCCGTGCGAACTACTCAAAGCCGTTTCATTTCGTCTCACTCCGTCATTCGGTGAATTCGGTCATTTTAAACATGGCGAACCGCACAGTGAAAGACGCGAAATCAATTCGCGGTACAAATCCTCAATATTTAGTGGAAAAAATCATCAGATCAAGAATATACGATTCAAAATATTGGAAAGAAGAATGTTTTGCATTAACTGCCGAACTTTTGGTAGACAAAGCGATGGAATTAAGGTAGCAAATGTGTTCATAACCTCAATTCAGTTTCATGTAAATTTCTCCTAAGTTGTTTACACTCTGAAATCTCAAATACTTTGAACTGTGTTATTATTAACAAATTTTTCATTCCCGAAATGGATCATTTTGTAATACAATCGACAAATAGAACAAATTGAGAGCTTGATATAATTTTTCGTAATTCCGTTACGTTGAAACTAAACTTCAGCATCATCTAAAAGTAACAAACTGTAATACTAAAACAAAACTCTATTCATGTCTCCATTTCAGATATGTCGGTGGAGTATTCGGCGGCAATGTAAAGCCGACGCCATTTCTTTGTTTGATATTGAAAATGCTCCAAATCCAGCCGGAGAAAGATATCATAGTAGAGTTTATAAAAAATGAAGAATTTAAGTATGTACGTGCGTTGGGAGCATTGTACATGCGTCTGACCGGCACTTCGGTCGATTGCTATAAATATCTGGAACCCTTATTCAACGATAATAGAAAATTAAGAAGACAGAATAAGCAGGGGCAATTCGAATTGGTCCATATGGATGAATTCATCGACGAATTACTCAGAGAAGAAAGATCGTGCGATGTTATTTTACCTAGAGTACAAAAACGGCACGTTTTAGAAGAAAATAATGAAATTGGTAAATTCTGTTGAGACTTTATCAAGCCTAACTTGTTTTTTACTTGGATGTGTTTTACATATGATTTTTATTTTGGAATATAAATAAATTCCGTTTATTTTAGGATCGACAGATAATTGTTATTGAAGAAACGGTTTTGAATATTTTCAGAAGGAAAAATATCCGCGCTTGAGGATGATATGGACGAGGGAATTGAATCTTCGGAAGAAGAAGATATTCCAGTGGTAAAAGAAGAGAGTCGTAGTAGTAAACGTACGGAAGATTTTGAAAGAGAGCGTCACAGAGATAGAGAAAAGAGACATAATACAAGAACGGAGAAAAAATCAGAGAGAGAAAAACGGAGATCCAGAAGTCGCGACAGAGACAGAGACAGGAGGGATCGAAAACGGAGCAAATCTCCTAAGCCACATTTTTCTTCCTCATCTCATAAAGATAGGGATAAGGATAGACATAGACGAGGTGATGACAGAGAGAAAGAGCGGGATCGAGATCGAAGGAGAGACCGAGACAGAAATAGACATTGAATGTTTGCAACAATTAATGAATAAATCAATTATCAATTACCATTAATCCAAATTACCAAATTACTTCATAATTCTTTGACAAATTGCATAAACTCATACTACAAACTTTGAATGATTGTTTTTTATCTCAATAAATCGAATAAAATTGAAAGAAAATAGAAAACATCTAAGATTTTTATATAGAATAAGAAATCTCAATTGTTAATTAACTTTTGCCACCCTGATTAATTAAATAATTAATAATTAAAAAGCTACAGATACCAGAACAGAGAAGAAGAAAAAGTACATCACGTATTGATAACAAATAATCTAATTTTTCTTGTTTTATTTCTTCAAATTTACATCGAAATCATAACAATAACTTTCATTTTACTATTAAACTTGGAATAATGCTACACAGTAGCTCACCTGTACATAGTATGAGTATAATATGAGTATACGTATATAAGTACACGCGATACTCGGGCAACGAACTCGAGAGAGTAATTCATTGGTCTTAATGAACAGATTATTTGGTAATTTATATTTTCGATATTATTTATTATAATACAATTAATAACGTGGATAACAAAAGAATCACGAAATCATGATTCCTGGCATTTTGCATCCAAGTTTAACATTTATAAAGAATGGTTCAAGGCATTATATAGGATTGCACGACTATGTTATAAGACATTATCAGATTGTTTTTTTTATTTCAGGAATATTCTTGAACCAGTGAGACATAAATATGCACAATTATATAAAAAGATATCAAACGCGGGGTATCATAACGATGTTTTTACACCATTTCACGTACTTACAGAAATTAATGCCGTATTTATACATTTGATATTTCTTTTTTATTCATATTATTTTATAATGATGCTAAATAGCGAGCAAAATATAGGTATATTATGTGTATATGAAGTACAGCATAGTATTCCCTTAGCATGTGTAACTACGTTGGTACAAAGGAATGGGCAATTATTATCAATTAACTTGAACGAGAAATGTTTGTATCTCTTTTTTTTTCATACATTATTTTGAGGAGTTTCGAGAGAAGACAACAATTTTCGTGGTTCAAATAACAGCATTATTATCGCGTGAAAAACATAGTAAGAATAAAAAATAAGAACAGATTTTTTAATGAAATAAGTGTTTTCATTACCAGGAGTAAAAATTTAATATAGGTAGGTACATGATGGTATCTAAATGAATACGTTCGTTTGAAAAAAAATATTTAATACCTATATCTACATGATTTAGTCATGGCCTTTTCAAAATTACGCATATATTAGGTATTTTATTTCCTGCTTCTCTAGTTTTTATCGAAATATTTACCAATTTTTACAGTCCAGATACACCATCCACACCAAAACAGTGTCTAGAGATAATCTTCGATGGAAGCTTCGTTATAATTACAAATACCGCTCAACGGCAGCTGAGATATCTTTGAGACTTCTTTTCTCTCATTAGTTCCAATGATTCTTTTAAAACGTCGGTGAATTCAATATAAATAATCTTTCTTCCTCTTTTTTTATCCATTTTAATAATTTACTCACAGAATTTATCGCATCTGGCTTCGTAACTAGAGGTTCAAACGTTACATACAATTCGAAACCTGATGTCACCTGAAAAGAAATAGCAAAAGTATTAGGAATAATCATTCACTGGTTATAGTCTTCTAACATTTAAATCGAAGAGAGTTTTTTAATATTTTTTAACATCAAATTCAGATTAATCATTCTGCTTCTCACCCATGCTAACATCGTCTCGTTATCCAATTGCTGAAATATTAATTTCAATGGTCGATTTGGAGCATGTAATCTATGGTGAAGGCATTGATAGAGACCCAATAATCTGATTGATAAAGGAGAAACACAAAATCGTTATTACCGGGAATGAGATATTAATTAATTGAACTCACTTATCGATAGATAAGGTAAGATTTCAAACATCATGGAATTTACCGTTCAATTTCCTCGTCCGCTGAGTATGGTGGTTGAAAACCGGGGCTCCAGAATTGTGCTGTACTTCTACATTTATACAAAACATGTCTCATCTCAGGTAAACCAATTTCTGCCGTTGTAATGGAGGCTTTATTCATTGATTCATTGATCGCTTCCAAACAGTTTGTCCTTCTCAACTTCTCGACGATTTTCTAGAAGAGAAAATGATAAATTGACGAGTGATACATAATTTTTATCGTTTTTTGCCTAGTTTTATATTTACACTTACTTGTTTAGCTTCTGAAAGGGTGTAGAATACATCTCTGTCGACGGTCAACAGCAATAAACAAGCCTGGCAGTCTTCTGCGAGGTATGAAACATGCCCGTGCATAAAACCGTTGGAATCAAACTTTGGTAAACATATGGGTGTCCAACTTTCGACTGTTTTGAACGACTCTGAACTATCGACTAAATTCTGGATCAAATGTAAATCGGCCGGATGTATGAAGTACTTTTTCATTCGGACTAGAGTCACAAGCTGATTGTTCGCTAGTAGTATCGCGAATACTAGATTCTGAAAAATTTTTTGAATCCCAATGTAACAATGATTACGCGTAATATGAGTTATGATATAAGAATTAGTGGAGATTTTTTTACCTTTATTTTACCACAAGTTTGAACAATAGTTTGAGTAATAGAATCTCTCATGGAAGGTAAAAGCGGAAGGCATTTAATAGCACCTAAGAAAAAGGCTGGTTCTCGGTCCATAAAGTTGAGCAAATGATCTATCAACCTTTCACTGCCAGTCAGCAATCTTCTCAAATCAAAATTCCTCCTCTGGTCGTAAACCCTCGTCAATTGAGATTGCGTAAGGACAGAAACTATCTGATTATAAACATATCTGCAAACATATTCTCAGTTTACATACTGAACATTTATGTTTAACTAAAAACCATCGAGGAGCTTCATACACCTTGGAAAATCTTTTACTCATTCGGTTCAAACGGAATAATCCTTCTCTTTCCACAGTTTCAGCATTTCTACACATTTTGATACCTCAAGAGTCCGAAAATTTGAATAATTACGTGTTCATGGGAACCATGAAATATTTTCCATGTAGCGATGATAAAGTAATTAGTTTACTTTCAATGGATATACTTTTTGTAGGAGAATCGTTCTCTGATTACCATAAAAAATTCTAAATTTTATAGGTGAGTTCCGAAAGTACGTGGACAATTTAATAAGACATAAATGGAAAATCTTTCTCATTAGAATGACCATAACGACAATTAAAATAACGTTTCCACAGAATTGGGGAATCAATCATAATTGAAAATTTCTGAGAGAACTGTCGTCTGTAAATAAATTATACAACATTTACTAAAATTTCCATAAAACATATTTGCTCCTCCAGTCTCCATTTCTTGCAGAATATTACAATTCTTACAGCTACCAAGATGTATGAACTCTCCAAAATGATCGGGCGACTAATTGTGAACAGGAAGATTTTCATCGAATGAAAACAAAATTTGTTTCCATTTAAATATTCAACGAATGAGTTTTGGAGACGAGAAAATGTTCTTACGTTAATTGCAGGACTAGCTGAGGTACGCTCTCCAGTGTTTTAGAAACGGTAACTAAAATCAGCGGACCTTTGACGACGAAAACAAAGTTAGTATCGCCGGCATGAACCGATCTGATCATATCGTTTCCCGCCTGAACGAAAGATACCAAGGCCTGCATAACTCCCATAAGAGTAACGAGCTTATCCTCGGAGCTGTGTCTCGAATAAATAGGCTTGCCAGCTTGGCTCAATATAAAAATATGCTTCTTCTGAGCGAGCCATGTCTTATTTCTCAATGGATCTATTTCTAAACTATTCAAACTTAACTGCTGAGTACTTTCCGCCTATAATATAAGAAAGAAGAGAGAATAAGAGAAAAGAAAGGGAAAACGATGAAAGTCTTAATTGTCTTTACGACTTGCGTACCAAAGATACATTTGAATACATATTTTATAGGTTAGGAAATTTACCAGCTCCGAATCATCGATAGAAGTAGCTGGTTTTGGATCTGTGGGGGTTGACGGGACTGTTGTCGGTGTTACTGGTGCGTCTCGAACTTCTTCTTGAAGTTCAGATATCGTACTTGTTGTGCTTTCCTTCATTTGTCTATCGTCTATACTGCTGCTCATCTCCTGCTCATATTCTTCGAAACTATCTGTTGTTACTAGCATTGTTTCAGCCGATGCACCAGGTTCGATTCCTGGCTCCGCTATAACGTCATCAACGCTTGATGGGTCCTGCGTCGCCATATTTTATACTATTTCAATCTTTAGACTTTATTCCCTGTTCTTCGAATATCTTTCACTCGATCAACATTTGTCTGTACGATCAGCCGGCCATGACAGCCCACTGACATTTTGATTTTTGCTGATGTTTGTCCACCGTGTGTTTGGCTCCTTCCAATGAGCAGTTTTACCAACAGCCGAGTGTTTTATTTCTAAGAGTCCCCAAGCCGACAGGCTGGGAAACTCGAAACTAGAGATAATTAGTTACTAGCGAAGGGCGGGAAATTATTTGAAGTACTATTTTTTCGATGATTCGAAAATGTCGTCTGCATTGTTAGATTATTTATTCTGTGGTCCTGAAAACTGTTGTTATTCCTTCTACGGAGGAAGTACGTTGAATTTGTCGAGATTTTGAATTCAAAAAGTTGCATAGAAACGGGACAAAATCCGATTCAATTATTTGGATCTCCATGGTCTCCTGTATTTTATTTAAATAATTCAAATTACAAAATAACTTATAAATTAGTTGACACATATTATTCATTCAATTAGAAAGAATAAGACTATCTAGTAACTATAACAATCAGAAATAGATCCACTGAAATAGATTCGATGGCAGAGCTAAAATCTGTGATACTAAAAAGATATGAAAATAGGAATTCGTGAATTGCAATCTTTCAATTACATATTCTTACGTTTCACTCGCCTAGTTGAAATAGAATTGGAATGAAATGAGGGAACAGATATCATCCACCAAAATAATTAAGCTATTCCGTCGTAGTAAGCAGTAGCCAACGATTCATTATTATTAAATTCTATATTCTGTATGTATACCTAAATCATATTTAATGATATAAAATTAATTATACAATTACGAATTACGAATAGTAGTTTATAAAACTCCAGTAGACTTCCTATACTGTCCAAAATGTTCCAAGTACTGTTGTATCGTATCCATAGGTTGATAAATTTCATTCATTCGATTCTGAAAAACAAATTTTCGATCAACGAATGAATATAAATACCTAATTTCGCAGTTGGTATTAATCCCGAATCCCGGCATACTACACACATACCTTTGATCAGCTGATTTGAAAAAACTGAGAAAAACAATTACACGATTTGTTCAAAAATATTGATTTAGATTACTTGTAAGTACTGAGGTGCTTGATTGGGTACAGCCGATCCTAAGAAACCTTGCAAAAATTCTCTCATCAACTCCCACGAACTTCCGGGAATGACACAGGGTCGGTATTCGATCTGGAAAATTTCGTTTACTTGAAAAAAGCAAAGGGTGAAGTATAGACAGATTCACAAAACTGACATTATACCTATAATAATACGCATGGTTTATTTATTTCGACGTGATTTTCTTCACGAATTCCACTCTAGCGGCTGGTATGGGAGGAAAATATCCTGCGAACGGATTTTCAGATTGATGAAAAGTAAAATATGTATATAAACAAGCGGAAAAGGTAAACAATATTCGTATTGCGTCATGAAAGCTGGGCGATTGGTTTCATTTGGAATTGCGAAAGAAAAAACATCGCATTTTCTACAGCTCGGAGTAATCAAAAGCGATGTAATTTACGATTTCGTATATATATATACCTACCCTCATATTTACAGAGAGTTCTGAAGGCCTGTACCGTGAAAAATAATTGGAAATACGAAAGTGTTGATACATGAACAAATGAGACCCACGCTGAGAGGTTTATCTCACGATCCAAAAACTCAACTATAGCATTCATGGTCTAAATATTTATATCAATGCTACTACTTTTTAAACTCTCGCGCTTGCGGTTAACCGCCGGTTAATCAGCTGATTACTACCACAGGGAGTTGACGTATTATTTGTACCCAGATTAACACAGAATTCCGCTTAACAATTCCAGCCGATAGATATATCTGTATTCGTACTTCAGCCGACGAGATATAAACATAACAATTATTATAGTCATCGTCAGACTTTCGAAGAAATCACGATTCCAAAGTTCACATAGCGAGCAAAGATTGCGGCCTTTCTCTCCATTGTTTAATGTAGGTACATTGTTATCTTGTTCACAATCGGAAGAATACACTAGCGTTAACGTTTACGGTCATTATTACTCCGCAAAAATGATATGTATATCATACGTATACGTTTCTAGCTGACAATCACGAAAGTTTATTATACTATGTACATTTACGCTCGTTATATTATTTATAGATCATGATTGTATGGCGGTATATAATAGTACTTAGAAATGCCTCGCTATAGTAACGAAATGTGATCACAATTTCCAAGCATGGAAGACAAGGAGCTTGAGCGCGAATTTGGCATTGAACCAAAAAAAGGAAAAATGAAAGTACGTCGCTGTCAGTATTCCCCGCAATGACCTTATTCGTTTACCCCCCCCCCCCCCCCCCCCCCCCCCGCCCCACGGCCGTTCTATCGCTGTCTCGGCGACTTGTTCCCTCGGAGGGAAAAAATTAAATGAAATACAAGACTGCAGAAAAAATCTCGAAATTTTGTTGAACCTAACTTCAAGCGATTATTCAATTCCACCCAGAAATGGGACCATCATTGTGCTTCTGCGAAAAACCATTTTCACTTTGGTGGTTGAAATCTACGAAGGGTGAAAATCTGGAGCTACAAACTTTACTCCCAGCTTTTCTTCCGTCTTTGCGATGACTATAACTATGTAGATAAACTGTATAAACATATTCTATATCGACCGAACCCCAAGTCTCATACCCCCAGCCAACCATTTAGCACTTCATCCCCTCTAGATTCTGCTGCGGGTAAAAATCACGAGGGTATAGATATACCTATAACACAAAAATATGGAAACAAGGAAGCGCTGAGAGCGGGCAGGGGGCAGCCAGCAGGCGAGAGATAATGAGATTTCTTCATGGAGACTGGAATTATAAATTTTTGCGGCATTGTACCGAGGGGTGCTGTAGGTACGCGTTGCTCTGAGGATTTCGCTGAACAACACGAAGCTATTGTGCCACAGCTTTTTTCCCCCACCAAAGCTCTTCATTTTACACATTTTCATCTCCACCTAATTGTCTACAAAGCGAAAAATGAAATTCACGAGACGTGAAGTCTTCAGTTGTTTCTTCGATCGTGTTAATCTAAAGCTTGATGAGACACTAGTGTTTGAAATTTTTGTAAATGAGAAGAAGAAGACGCAGAAAAGCTCAGGCCGATGTCCCTATACTTGATAGATATAAAAGTTGAACACGCAAGATTAAACTCAGTTGAAACGATTCAGCGTGTATACCATAGGTAGATATATTTGAAGGGTGAAACTTTTCACTGATCCGTCCGAAAGAAAAGAAGGACATTGTAAAATTCCTGCAGTAGTCTGCAGTGACAGAAATTTTGTTTACTGGAAGTTATTAGAAATTCTTTGAGCGTAGTCCAGTGTATCAAATCCTCCTCCCCTGTAGGTAAGCTCGACGGCAGTCAACCGAGAGTAATAATAATAAAAAGCAAAAAGAAGAAAAAAAAGGGCTGCAGAGCTTTCAAAGCTGCGTCGTCGCGGCGTTCCACACGGTTTACCAAAAATCTGCGATGAACGAGGTATGTACTACTACAAACAGATGAAAGAAAGCTACTCATGTTGCAGTGGGATTTTTCAACAATTAGATTTTTTTATATTCTTCGGATGATGATCACATTGGATGTCACTATTGATAACAGAGTGTCCAATTTAGTATCAATACGAAATTCCGTGAGAAGTCAATGTTCCCCAGACTAAAACTTAATTTTTTCAAGACCAACTTCGAGTACACGATAACACAAAGATATAGATTTAGGAATGGACAATAATGTGTTTCGGTGGAGATTTTTCGAAACTTGTCCGAATTTTGATACACGGTGGCTCAAATTTTCAGAAATTCCAGATAGTATACAAAATTCCCTGAGATTTCCATAATTCCAGGTTTTCTTTCACTATTCAGGGACACCCTGAATAATGTCTAACGAATAACATTTGCGCGCCCAAGAAAAAGCACCGCTTATTGAAAAATTTCTAGCTTAAACTGAAAGCATAGGTACCTGTATATAGTATAGAAAATTAAAAAATCTATAACGCGCCGGTATAAGCTTAATCGTTGCGCTTCGCCGAGCGTTGCCAGTGGCGAATCGGGAAACGGATGACAGGTAAATCCGCGAGTAAAAAGAAAAAAACAGAGCGACGAATTTCACCCGGATTGATTAAAAGCGGTACCACGTCTGCGTATAGGCACTATACTTGTCATGAAAAAAATTTTCGGATCAGATGCGCTCAAATCGTTTTTATTTTCTTGGTGTTTTCTACATTTTCCATTTTTCCTTTCTCTGATCTTCTCGTTTTCATTTATGGTCTCGAACTACGCACCACGATTCCCAAAGGATTTATCGTGATAAAAAGAGGAGAAGCATTCTTCGTTTGACTTTGACCCGAGGAAACCGGATACGCCTCGATTCCACCCAAGTCTTAACGCGGATGCGAAAACCAAGCGAAAGAAAATACAAGAAGAAAAGCAAACAAAAATCTGAAATATCATATTTACAGGAAAATGAAAAAACAACACGAAGCGTGAATAAATTTGCTCCAAAAAAGTTGTTCGGATCTACGAATTATTGAAAAATTAAAAAATTGTAAGTCTGAATGCACTCCGATCTGATCTGATCTGATTTGATAAAAAAATATAATCAGTGAAATATAATGAAGATAGTTACATTCCATTGGTATGCACTTTTGTGAAACGACGAGAAAAAAGGAAAAGGAAAAAGAGCTAAGAAACGGTAAGATTCGTCGGGATGGAGGCAGCTTATTCTTTGAATAACAACTCCTCCACAAATAATTCACTTCTCCCCCCAATATTTATCCGAGATCTGGCATAAGGCTTTAGTGCCTGCTGTTACTTCCCCTCAAAGAAAAACAGCTTCCCTAATCCCGCAACCTTCCTTCCTTCCTCTCTTCCTTTCTTCCTTCCTGCCTCCTTCCTCTCTCTTCCTTCCTTCTCTTTCCTTTGACTTAGGTTCAGTTATTTTCAGTTGGGTTAGGTTCAACTTGATCATCTGTTCAATATGAAAAGGCCAGGTTTATCATCCACTACAAGTATTGACACATGTATACTCCCTATGAACGAAAAATGGGACCGTAACTGTGAAAACGTTGAAAGGAAACTGAAACTCCCGTTGATTAAAACTGTTCCTCTAAGGAGGTATTGCGTCCCATGAACACCATCGTTACCTCGATTGTTAGCGATCGTTGATCACCTCGAAAACGCGATTTGTAGTTTCTCCCAAGTCACACAACCGGTCGGAAGGAAGTTTCGAGGATTAACACAGTATTTTGGCAGGAAGTGCGCAAGTATTCAACTTTTTCAAAAGATTGGTGGAATTTTTAGAGAATGAATATTTTGTATGTTAACCAGGTTATGTCACATAACCTAGCTAGTATAACAAATAATTTACCTGGCCTAGTTGACATAGAAAATATCCACCCTCTTCAAATTTCGCCGATCTTTTGAAGAATTAAAATACTTGGGCACTTTCTGCCAAAATACTGCATTGATCTTCAAAACTTCTTTCCGATCGGTTGTGTGGTCTCGGAGAAACTATAAATCGCATTTTCGATATGGTTAAGTCTCGTTTGATTGAGTTAACAGTGGCGTTTGAAAGCTGCAATATCCCCCCGTGAAACTCATTCCAGCTTTAACAAAGTGAGCTCAAAACTCCATGAATACGATGAAAGAAAAGAGAGAGAAAATGATTCGTTGTAGCATAATGAAAATGATCAAACAATCATATTTCTAGCGTTTCTAATATTCGACTGAAACACTCTGTAGCAGTCACCTCTAGGTTCCGCTGCACCAACGAACATGTTTCGTATAACTTATAGAACGTGAACGCCACCGTGCAGTTGGAGGGGGGTGGATTTGGAAGCGACAAATTGTAACGATGTCCCCAGGGCTTATACGTACGTACATGCCTCTGCCTATAGTATGCCCATGCGGCATCTGCACGTGTAGATACAAATACATCCGCGTAGAGGTGTACGTAACGTGCCTAGATACCTGTGTATATTATTACCCACACAAGCCTGTACAGATAGGAAGAGAGAGATAGACAGATATGGAAGTGCTCACATGCATGCGCCACGGTGCCCACTTCCGTGGCCGTACTTTAACACTACAGGAGAAGGAGGTAAGCGGGGATGTAATACCTACCTATACTATTGTATATTTATCTATACAGTATCTATACGGTCATACAGTTCCACGTTCAGGTACGTGTCGAATTATTGCTACTCCCCGCAGGGGTACGCGGAGATGAAAGATCGGGCAAAAGTTACAAAATCATGAAAAATAATAACAGCCGTTTCGCTACCGGAAAAATGCAATTTTTAAACGATTTTTGGCTGAAATTTTATCGATGAAGAAAAATCTCGATTTTCTGTCGATTTCGGGGATCCCGCAAGATTTTCTTGATCGGAAGGATCTCAGCCAATAATCGCTTAAACACTTTAAAACACATTTTTGGGTGACGAAACAGCCGATGTTATTTTTTCCGATTTCATGACGCGGTAGGCTTACAGAACCTCATCCTTACAGAACGATTTCAGTTGATTTCAACTTCTCAATAGTGAAATCTTATTTTCGAACCCATCTTTTTTACTTCCCGATTTTCGAGACGATGAAGATATTCAAATTTGGAATATTTTCAACCCCTCATATCCGCTTGGCCCCTAACCTTGCGCATTTTTAACAATTTCTAGCTACACGCCTGCCTTCTTGTATAAGATACCGTAGTATACGTCCATGACTTGTTAGGTGCAACATACAAGTATATGTAGACGCGCGGATATGTGTGTAGGAGGATTTGTCGTGCGAACTAGGTGATACATACAACACCTATGACATACGGTATATCTACGGCCCCCCCGCAAGTATCCGGTAAAGTTGCCGATCGATCAGTGAGGTATAGTTATTTTGGATACCGAAAATCCCCAGCCAATACAACCCTCTGCATGTACTTACCGCTCACTTATGTATATACACGTAGGTATGATACGTAACGTACTACGTGACCGCAGTACGCTCTGCCTATTCTGAAAAATCTAGGAACTTGTTATGTAGGTTAGACCAATGTATTCCCAGAGATCTTTCTTTCGTCGTGTCTAATAATATGGAAATCTATCTAGACGGGTAGATCGTTTCGCTTTTATTATCGATTAACAAACGAGCAGTCGTCTCGCCTTCTTTTCTAATGATTCCAAAGTTTTGAAACGTGACTTCGGTATGTTGCGGCGAGTCTGTCTTTTCACTTGAACATCAATGAAAGCATTTCGTCGATTGATCAAAGGGGACTAATTAAAATTCAGACATTTACGATCATTATATTTACGATGTACCGATCTGAGGTGTGTCTTCGAAATTTGAGATGGAACATAGGTTACATTAGCTGCCCGTGTCAGGAATTAAAGATCTTTCTTTCTGTATCATCGATTGGGTATTGCGGAATCAGTTATTAATCGGCTAAGTTGAACGACCGAATCTTGTTAGAAGTAGAAAATTTTGTTTGGTAAAAGTTTTTAATGGAAATAATAATTCAAGGGTTAGCGATGGCTAACGATGAGGCTCCAATTAGTTGGATTAAGGTAACTGACTGTTCGGTTAAATTTAAGATCGAAGTTCCAAAAACAATGTAGCACGAGGCGTGCGGCTGCGGATCGAATCCTCGGAGGTAAACTAACTTTACCCGACGCAAAATTCGTTCGGATACGACTATATATATATACACAGACACTCACATGTATCTAGATTTGCGAATGAATGAGGGGATGAGGTACGGAGCTTTCGATTATACGAATGGATATATATATTCTTTGATGAAAAAAGAAGATGAAATGAAAAAAATGATCTCGTTATTGTGTAGACTGTGGATGGAGATAGGTATATTAATTCCACGAAATGATGAAAGCGGTTGGTTATTAAGTTCATAATACTGTTAATTACGTTTTTGTCGTGAATCTGTATTCTTTTATTGTTGGAAATTGTTGCTTTATAACGATACCTAACAAGCTTGGAACAAGATGGAAACGTAATTCCGATTGAATTATTCGATCGTGATACTTATAAGTTTCTCATAAAAACATAAATCCTTCAACAACACAATGTTCAAATTTTTTCCGAGACCAGACATCGTCTTTTTTCTATCTGATATGTATATATTTGTGAGTTAGCGACTTCTCAAATTGAAGGAACAAGACGGGAATCGTGTTAATACCTCCTTCAAGATCACCCTCAAGCGTCACCCTCCAAATTCAAAGACTCTTCTTTTCTCGCGCATAATAAAATGAGTGTACGGAAGTTGAAAAAATGAGTTGAAGGACATGTGATTGCAGTGAATCTTGGGATTACGTGGCATAATTACACATAGCGGACTAGCTTCTTGCAAGTAAAAAATTTCATGAAGAAGGATTTAATCGATATTGGATGTCGCTTCTGGTTCCATGATTATATCCTAATCAGTTGTCGGAAGAGGACTAAAACGACGAGGCGCAAGGTTCGTTACACCTGTTTTTAGAGCCATTTCTGATACTCCGATACTAGGGGAGGTTAGAATCGTCAAAGCAATGGACTTCGAGATTCTCGTTAGACTAGTTGTAATTCGAGGCGAGGCATTCGTTGCCCCAACCTAGTCCTGTTTGCAAAGAACTTGCGGGTCGAATAGGTACCAAGATGGTATTGGAAGGAGAACGTAGTGCGGAACAAGAAAGCAATCAACGCCAACATGGGAGGAGAAAAAAGTACGCAAAAAAGGGGGCTGGAAAGATTCACGGCTACTATGTAAACAAAGTAGCGAAGCTCCGCACGAAATCACTTTACTTTGCAAATCAAGCCTTGCCACCTATTTTCCTCGCCGGAACAGAAAAAAAGGAGAGAGAGAGAGAACAGGCCGAGGAACCGAGTAAGTGTAATAATTGTTGATTGAACTTGGATACGCACCTCGACAAGAACACCCTTGAAGTTTTGGCTCATGGTGACACTTCCAAGTTTGACACAAAAGTCGCCAATTTCAAATCGAGGTCCCTTGACCTCAATTTTTGTCTGTTTCTTGCTAGTGTAGATGCTGGTCATCTTGAGCATTAGAAGGTCAAAGAGACCGTCAGCGATGAGAGGAACCACTTTGGTCCCGGACTCAAGTACAGCAAAGACGGAGGCTGGCTGTTCAGAGTTGTGTAGCACGTGGACCGTCCTTGGGGATCCTGGAAATGGCAATTGGGATCCTTGAGTCTAATTATCTCCTAACATATCTCCGTTAATTGCAAAGTATGTTTTAATTCGGTTCATTGAGTGCTTTTATCGCTCGACATTCTCTACATCTTTGCAAAATTTCTTCTACAAAACTAGAGCGATAAAAGTATGTCGAAAAGTTTCAGCCGAGATACCCAGCCACAGTTCTTTTACTTCTACCTTTTCCGGTTTCAGACTCATAGTATCAGGATCATTATTAATTATATCCAATATGACCGAAACTTCTAAGTATTTAGTATACTACAGCGCGATGGTAGCCAGATCACAGAATCCGCAGCGCGAGGTATAGTAAATATATAAATACAAGTCTAATAAGTAACGAGTGGCATCCCTCGAAGTCAGCTTCGGCTAGTATAGACATCCGAAACTTCGCTACAGATCTCGTTACGAAGTTTAACTACATCGTAAGTTCAGTCAAGTTCGCCGGTTCATACCTGCGGCTCCGCAATACTATACAATTCAACGAACACACAAGTCAGTCTCCTCACCTGCCACACAGTAAATTGTGACATGCAGTATTCTGAATGGGGTGCATGATCTATCATACGAGTGAACAATTCGAGAAAAACTGACGAAATATGCCTTCAGCATAAAACTTATGGATTATCATTCCATTATCTGTTCCCAAGAACTTACTCACAATCAGTTACTATACAATTTTGAACAACGGTTCCGATCGCTTCGGAGTAAATCTATGGAGCAAATGGTTCACCGTTTAGAAATATCGGAGATTTAAAGAAACGAAAGTGAGGTACCTGCAACTGATCTGGTACAAAGTATTATAGAAGCGGTGATTCCGTTTGTTCATACAGGTTTTTAGGGGAAGTAGAGACCACAAATGTGGCACCACATCAAGGGTTCAGATTTTAGGCAATACTCAGTCCAGGAATACGAGAAGAACGTTGTGAAATACCCTGAATATTCATGAGCCCTCCGCCTAATAGCGGGTGGCGATGGGGTGCGAGAGATGGAGTGTATAGGTGGATGTATGTATATAAGACACATGCAAACGCATGAATATGCCTATAGTATAGCAGACGAAAACGTGCGGTGCAGAATCTTAGTATATACGCAGTCAGCTTGTGGTATGAATTATTTATGCGTGAGGAGAGTCACGGCGCAGCGGAGGGCGCGTGAGATTCGCGAGTTGCTATCTAGAGCTAGTATAGAGGATATCCATACATATATCGAGGTGTACGAAGCCTGCATAAGCTCATGCATAGGGGAGGGTGAGCTTACGTCAAATGACAAAATCCTTAATTACAGGTTTTGCGAAGAGGGAGAGCCGCGGACAGTTTTATAACCTCTAATTATAGGTTCCTCGGTTCTTCGGTATAATCCCTTCGCACTGTCTTGTTTTTTCCCTTGGTGTTTTTTTTTTTGTTTCTTCCAATTCTGATAACAACGATTTGAGAAATTGAATTACGGCGTGAAACCCACACATTCGCGCATGCATCTGATGTACACCATGCATAGTAGAGGTGTAACATGAAAATCCGAGATCTCACGTACTACTGTATATATACGGTCCTGCTCATCAATGGTTTTGCTCTGAAGTTGTGTTGAAGTTGTCTACGCCTGCGGTGAGCTGCTCCAAGCGCGAAGCAGAGACCAATCAGCGCGACGCATTTGAACAAATACGAAAATACAACGCGCTGATTGGTCTCTGCCTTACCCTCGGAGCAACTTACCTCAAGCGTAGCTAACTTCAAAGCGAAACGATTAATGATCAGGAGTGTACATACGTATACGCGCCTGGCGAGATTACGTGTTAAAGAGAAGCAATCATTCGGGTCGATTGTCGTAGCGGTAATTGCGGAGATTTGAATTTCGAATCATGATTATCCATTATTCAGACCAGTGGGCACCCATCGTGGCCCGGGAGCACCTGGATCAGAATTCCGATCAATTGCGTGCCGCCCGAATTCTTTTGCAGTGAAAAATTGACGGGATGAAAACGAGTTGTTTAGTGTCTTCAGCCGATTAATTTCTATTTTATACAGAGATCTCAAACGGCGTAGGCGTGGGCGCGACTCCGACGCCCGTGCTATAATAAGCTACTAAAAAAGAACTACCGAAAAATAATTACAATTGAGGCCTTGTAGGAACTTGTCCCAAGCTTTGCCCTGTACAAATATCTCGTTCGGGAATGCTTCCGCCTTCACGAGGGACGATTTTTAGATTCCTAAAGCGAAATATAGAAGTTGGATCGCGCAAGATTTAGGTTGACTTTCCTGGCTGAAACTGACCCCAAGTTTTCCATGCGTAAAACGCGAATAACTTATGCGCCATTACGTCGACCCCCACAGGGCAGAGCGAGGCTTTCATGTCGTTTGGTACTTCACTTGCGTGGCAGACGAAAGCCGAACGTCGAAACAAATGATTTTCACAATTAACAACCCACGAGAGCGTTTCAGAACGGCGAAAAATACCAGCCTATACGTATACGCTTTCTGCTTACAATTGCTCCTCCCGTTTCGCTACTTCCATTTCGAACTTTACGTGCCTCCGGCCTTCGGAAACCATCACGTTTTAGCTAGCCATAAGTAAACATATAGCGAACCCGTAAACCGAACGACATTTGTTTCCATGTGGAACTTGCAGTTTGACTTTACTCCGCCGTTGACTTCGACTTCGGTTCCCGCAGTATTCCTATCCAATCCCTGTGACATGTAGTATATAGATAGGTACATACCTACATTCACCGAAATCTATAACCTGCGTAGAGTTGCATACCTTCGACATTATAAGGTTCGCTGTATGGATTTCTATAGATCCGTATGTATAGTATGCGACGGCGTGGGACAAGTACCTAGCTAAGCAATTACGCGCTAAATCACGAGCTTATATTACGAACCCAGGACGGGATTACAATGCTCGCCTCCGTGCAATCCGGCGCATACATATCTATATAGGTGTATAGAAACTACGGGCGAATGGTCATAGGCATAGAGCTCAGCTTCAGCCGCACGCACTATGTCATACCTAGGTAAAAATCAATCAATGTGGGCGCAGGAGGTACTCAAGCGCGGTGTACAATTGATAATACAATTAAATTGGAATCTGCCGAATGAACCACTGGGGGTCGGGAAAATTGCTTGTATTGAACAGCTGCCATGGAACCCAAAACGAATAGATAGATGCATCTATTCATTGTGTTCTGGAACAGCTAAGTAACCTAAAAATAACATTACATTTAGGAACTTAATGTGCCCGTTCGAGAAATAAAACTAAGCCATTTCGACCGCAGCACTTTAAACCACATCGCATTCAATGATTTATCGAATTCGTGGATAATAGGTATAAAAATAATCAACGACAAGGTTGACGTGCGGTGGTGTAAATTCGCCCCAATGACAACGTTTTTCCCTCTCCTGAACAGTTCACTGTCTGTGAGTCAAACTGTGAAAAAATTGCGGTGTGGACCACTATAAAATATTCTTCGTTGGTCCGTAACCTTTCACACTTTTAGGGATTTTCCGACACTCAATGGTGCCAAAGTCACACAGGATGGGTAGGATGACTACTGTAGAATTTGTGAACCGTGTTCAATCTGTGTCGAATTCAACAGCCAAATTTTTCGCAGCGTAGGTACGGAACTTCGAAATCGATACCATTCCGATTTTGTAAGAGTAAATTGAACTTATTTTACGACGCAGATTGAAAATTGGCACAGATTTTTTGCCAAGCTACATCACGATGTAGCGTTAATATGAGAAAGGGCGATAATAGAGTCGGCTTCAAAGATCACCTAATTTTAATTGTATTGCGGCAAAGGTGACTGACTAACTGCTTTTACAGAAGATTTGTATGACGGTTGTATTTTGGGTCAAACGCATTTCGCAGCTGTGCTCTCCTAGTGGCTTGCGTGACTCGTTGTATTTCATGAAACAGAGGAGACAACACTCTTTGGTTTAGTCTGTCGCCCTAAGTAAGATGAGGTCGTTAAAGTGTCACACAGTCAAGAGATCTCGGTTATAAGAATTTGGAAGCGCCAGGTTCCTGGCGGAGCACAGTAGAAAAGAATGTGAGAATAAATTGGGTACCTGTAAATTGGGAATTTGTAGTGAACTAACCGAAAAGAAGAACATCTCAAGGAGCGAAGGAAGCGATCAGTTTAAAGATCCTGCATTCTAACTAAAAGGGACCAATGGAAACCAGTAGAAGAAATTCAACCTACGCGCAGATAGAGGATCGTGGATTAGGCGAAACTTCTTCTCCAATACGTTCTTCTTGTAACCTCTAAAAGCAAAAATACTCGAATCAGACTGAATTCCATGAAACGAAAGACCAAAGAATTCGCACGGGCCAATAGAGACTCTCAGAGGAATAGATTTATACATATATGTATGTAGGTACATACTTGTGGAGAGCTTTTCCGAAAAGATTCTAACAATTTGAACTTTTTGTTATTTTTCTTCCTTTTCTTCGGTTTTTTATTCCTCTTTCGGCCAGACAGTTTTCATGTGTGGATATACGCGACATGCCATGCAGCGGCGTATATTTTTAGGTCGTATTCCTCGAGTAGAACTCTGTCTCGATATACTTACGTTACCGGCACGTCCACGACCCCCGCTTATTCCTTCCTCGACAACCCTCGGCCACCCGCACCAAACCATGATATAAGATTCCGATAACACGTAGCAAGGTACGAGCCCGTGCTATCGATCGGAGCACCAGAAGGCCCGCTCAAGCGATTTGCCGTCTTAATGAGTTACTGACGATGTACCCTGGTCCCTGGTCCCTGGTCCCTAGTCCGTGGCCCCTTATCCCTACCGTATAGTGTGCTCCTCTGTCCCAGACCGAAACTATTTTCACAATCGCACAACTCTCTGACCAGCCCTCGAATAAATTTAGATAATATAGTCATTTTTCATTGATAGGTACATACCAATCTGTTATATTGTAATTAGAAACGAATGGACAGTCGGGGCAGGAAGAACACACTCTGGGGACATTTAGTTCCCAGTCTAAGAAATTACATGCGTGGGCAATACCGACGGGCGAATTTTCAGATAACACGAGATGATGTGATAACCTGCGAATGGCACAAGTTCAAAACAAGTTCAAGTCAGAAGGTTTTAGACAGCGAGGAACGAAGTTTTGTGAACTATCACTCTGGGCTGAAGATTCAGCGATTGACAACTCGAGAGAAAAGGGTGTGAAAGCGTAAATTGACGTGTGTTGGAAGTTTGTCTTTCTGTTTTCTGATCCCCCCTTAAAGGGTGGAAATAAGAGCCAAAGAAAGCAAGCCTGGCGAGTGGTGAGACGGTGAGAAGGAACACGCTGCATCGGAGACGGTCGGGAGACTCTTTCATTCCGCGTGCTTGAAGGCTTTCACAAAATTATATTTAAACTCCGCAGTTCAAAGAACCGGGCCGCGGATGGGATCTCGTTCATTCGTCGTCGCAATGAGACCCTGGTCTGAACCAAATGTCATAGAAAATACGGCGGAATAGGACACGGGACTTTTATGACGTATCTTTCAACGAAGAGGATTCGAGTAATGCGGTTGACGAATTGAAACACGAATACACATCTTCTTTCTTCCGTTCGGAAAGAGTCCAATTCGATATCAGTCAATGGATGAAACATTGATCGATTTTTTTTTTAAAGAAACATTTCGAAAAAATCTTCCTAATCCATGAAGAATTCCACCGTTCGTATATATATATATAGTGGAAAATGCGGAATAGTAATTTGATTGCGAAGTTTGTTGAACCGTTCACATAATTCTGGATAATATTGTTCCCCGAACAAACAACATACAGTTCGATAACTATTTGCTAGAGTAACTCTTCTCGGGGGTTGTGCTATAATAATATTATGAGAGGGTTCGCCATAGGTATCGTGTTTTGGGGTTCTGAAAGCCGTGGGCTAGTCAAGATCCGGGGAGGCTCCGAACCTCAAGAGGATTGCGGACGCGGGGTTGAAAGGCAAAATTTCCTATCCAAAGAAATTTCCGATCGCTTTATTAAAAGTTCCAGCTGCCACCTGCGCACGCGACTATCCTGTACTCTCTCTGTCTCTCTCTCTCTCTCCTTCTCTCTCTCATTCTCTCTTTTTCACTCCAGGAGTTTATAATACCAAGATAAAATGAAAGAAAAAGTGAATGAAAATTTGATGAAACAAATGAATTGGACTGCGAGAAACATACGTGTACGCGTTAAGGAAACAGAAAAAATACAAGAGGCAACCAGAAAACAACAACTAGCTAGACTTGAATCTGTGCCAATTCCGTTGTGTCAAAACGGCAGACAATCGCAAAATTCAAATCTGCACATCTGCGTATGCCACTTTTCCAAAGCAACGCGATTTCGCCTGTAGATGAGACAATCGGTTTTCATTACATCGTTGGGACACGTATTCCAACACGTTCCCGATAAAATAGAGAGAGATTCAGAAATTGGAGATTAAATTGCTGTTGGAAGTTATCGACGTTTGCATAGCGCGGAAAATCCGTCGCCGTCGATTTTCCTGAAGAAACACCAAAAAACAAAGAAGACATCAACGAACACGCGCCACATTTCTTTTCTTGTATGGCATTTGCAAATGGTGCTACGAGGAATGCGAAGGGCTGAAAAGGCGTATCCATTCAATTGGGGTGTATAAAATAAAATTAGAAAAAAATATGTTAGGTATATGCCTATACCTACAACTGTCGAAAACCGCACCGGGGATGAAAGAAAGACGCTGTATTTATTTTCCACCCTTTTTTTTCTTTTTTCTTCCGCCCCTCGAATTTTCATTCGTTTCGTCTAACACATACATACATACATACATACATACATACATACGTACGTATAAGTGTATATAGTTTTCTAGTAGCCCGACCTTTCATAATGGAGGGGATATCGGAGGTGAGAGCTGAAAGACCGGATAGTGCGTTGTGAACTTTTCGTATGTTTATCGGGCATGTATGCATGTACGTATCTCCAACCGAGGGGAGTTTTGAATTGAAGATAACCCCAATGTGAAACAACCGCAAACACACACAATCACACACACACACACACACACGCACACGATACCTACGCACAGGCGCATAGGGTGGTGGTTTCGAAATGAGATTTTATTGTCGTGTAATTTAATTCGTATTCATGGCCCTCGTCGAAGGCAAGTTATGAAAGAAATAGAAAAAAAGGAGAGAGGGGAAAAAAAGGACAGAGAAAAAAGGAGAAGAAAGAAGAGTGATGACGCCCTCAGGAGGACGGACCGCGTCGCGACGGACGAAGGGACGATTCGCCGTCAGTCACCCCGCGTCAAATTTTAATAAATTCCTGTACGCGAGTATATACCTATTCTCTCTATCGGCTGTCGGGTGTGATAAATAAAAATAAGAAAAAAGAGGACAACCATACACATGTATACATAGCATAGATATTAGACCATCTATAATACAGATAATAGGCATGTGGAAAGAAGAGATGCCGTCGTGGCGCGCTGACAAAATGACACAAGAAAGAAAACAAAGGAAATATTGTCATCTGGACAACCTACGGAGTTGCGTGTATTTATTATACAGTCGAAAGGATCGGACAAAATGTTCGGTTTATTTTTTCCAGCCAATTCTCGCTCAATATTAAATTTCCTTTTTACGTTTACTCTCTAAATCTGAATCAGCGATAAGATACTCGGCGTACAAGTACGCCACTGAAAAATCAGTGGTATAGGTACTCACGGCTGTAAACCAGCGTGTATACGCCGATCCTCAGCGAGCTTCGCTGATTCAGATTTAGAGAGTACATATTTATTTGAGCCGCATAAGTGAAAAAATAAAATACGTAACGAGGGTAACTTTTACACATGTTGTTTGAAGAATTTGAATATAATTTTTATTTCAAAAAAGCCAATCACAACTGAACCTTAATTTGATGAACAAATACATTGAATAATTTGTAGATCCGATATTGAATTGGAGGAATTTCGGCAGAAAAGAAGAGAAAAACGTATCTTTGAAGAAACTGGATTCATATCTCGACATTACCGTTAATATAATTTGAATGAAGTGTCTTTTTGGTTACTGCTTTCCCGAGGGTCGATTTCATTCCTCCGAATACGACCTACATAATTTGCAAATCAATGTTATGAATGTATTCGGTACCTATGTTGGGCCAATTTCATAATGAAATTTCACATTGAACGTTAACGTTTCGTCAAAAACAGAATACGGTATTCGGCGAAGAGAATTTATTCCGAACGATGAATTTCCACAAATTGCACAAATTTTCTTGGCACTTGAATATTTTCAACTAGCGCGGAAAAGAACGGAAGAAAAAGTATGTAAACAGTAAAAACTGAAGTTCAATGCAATACCCGCACGAAGATCAAGAATTGTTCGATAAAACCAGATTTTCGGTATGATAGGAGGATATTTTCTTTCTCCCAGTCCCATCGCACATGTATAGTCGAGCCCAACTGTCTCCAGGAATCATCTTCCCCTCGCCCCTATACCTCCATATTTACGAAAAATATCTGAACTGAACTTTCGGGTCTCCTGAATCTAAGGCTCACAATTTGCGTATAGAGAAGAGAGAATGCTGCAGCCTGTCATGTCGTACGGATACGTAAACACGTGGCAATCTTCAACCCTTATTTTTCGTCACCGCATCGCAGCGCGGAAATCAATTGTTGCGCAAACATGTATGTACAAATGAACCCCATGCACATTATTACGTAAGCATCCGCGTACGTAATACATACATTCATAGAGACTTAAATAAGATTTATTCAAATTTTTGCCTACCTATACGGCGTCGCGTGCAGCGTGCAGTTGTAATCCTCTCTAACTAACCTGAGCTAACGATAAGCTCCTACCTTCAGATCGTACAATCCACCCCGCATGATGCTGCAGCAGCAGCAGCCGCAGCAGCAGCAGCAGTGGCATCAGCGAGCCACCGCACAGCTGTATTTTTGTGCAACGAGGATTTTGTACCCCACTTACCTACGTCGTAAGCCCGCTGGCCTGGGGAATATTACCTTATACCTATCGACCTAACTATACTTACCAGGCGGCAGCATTGCGACCACTGCTGTCACTACGACAAACCCCTATTACAGGTATAAGTGGAGCCAATAGCGGCAGTGCAAGAAGAAGAACAACAACGACGTCGACGACGTCGACGACGACGACGACGACGACGACGCCGCCGTCGCCGTGGACGTTACCGTGGCTCAGCATCGGCGGCACACCACCCCCGATTTCTCTGCCAATGGGGGGGTAGTTTTGCGCAGGCTAGCGCATTGCCTACACCGCGGTGCCGACGCGGACGGAGCGGTCCACCTCCTCGTCGCCGGGGTAGTTCAGTCGGCCGCGAATCTGCGTGGGGGAAACCCGGTCCCCCTCTCAGCTGCTGCTGTTTGTAAAATACCTCGGTCGGTTACTGCCCTACTCTCACTCTGTACTCTACAACCCTGCCCTGGCTCAAATTTGCCCTAGAACTAACCTGACCTAGTCCATTCGGACCCGTTCGATTATAAGAGAGAGAGTCAGTTTGTTTCGCACTAGAAACGGCCTAACCCAACCTCGTGGGGTCAGGTTATAATTTGTAACATTTTCAGTTCAGTTCTCGGGTGAAGTTCGCGGCGAATAGATTCTCTCTCCCGTAGCACCATTTTCATTGAGAATTTTCTCCAAATGGAGAGAAAAATTACAATTGTCGCAAATCAAATTTCACATTCGAATGGGTCATGAAGGTGTTCCTTTCCGTCTGATTTTCAATCTGTCATCTCGGAGTTATCAGCACATAATGTACATATTATTTCGTTTCCTCACGCGGTTATTCTGTTCAATTTTCGTTTCTCCGTATATCGTCAGAGAGGAATGACCGATCGGCGCTCAGAGTAAACGTGTCAAGTTTTGGGTTGACTTTGGTTAGAATACCGGAACCCGGAAGTATGTTCAACGGTTTCGGAGAGATGGGAGCGGGCGAAGCGGGGATATAGGTGTTAATTATCTGGGAGAGTAGAGAGGAACAATGAACCGAGTGAATTGCGTATAATTTCTACCGATTTAAATGTCGTTGGAAACAATGCGCATTCGAAGTTTAAAGTCGGCTGTATAAGTGTCTACCAGTAGTATGCCTACCCATGTAATTTTGTACCCCGTTGTGAATCGTGGGCACGAAGCCAGTGCACTGCGGTCGTGGACTTGATCCATATTTAAAACGAGTTCAAACAATATACATACAATACATAATATATGATATATGCGATGTATTATTTACTCTCATGATTGATTAGAGTTCTTACAAAGTTTGTCAGTGATCAATCAATATAATCGACTACCGAGCGGTTATTCATTATTTATTTATGGGCGCATACATACACAAGTCCACGAAATTTGTGGGTCTCAGAAGTTTGGAAGTTGAATTTAAAAAATATTAAGCCAGTTAAGCCAGTTGCCATTGGTTCGTCTCAATTCAAGTTCTGACCACGAGTGAAACAAATTCATGTCTTTTTTCATCTATTAGTATCAATTGTTCTATATGGGATAGATTTTTCGTAATTTAGTCGTTTGAAGCTCACTTAAGTATTGAAAATTATACGAGGCTGAAGATTACGAGGGTAATGCAAGAAAATGACGGACATCAATATCAGCTTTTTCGCCACCGAAACGGTTGAGCGAAATTAAAACTGCAATTTTGGCAGAGATTATTCGATGAAAGATGTGAATTTGTTTTTATCGAAAAATGTCAGCCAAAATTGCATTTTTTCGTGACATCCTTTCGGTGTCGAAACAGCTGATCATATTTTTCCTGATTTCGTTACATTCATGTTACGAGCTTTGCTCTAATTCGTCTGAAATTTGAATCTACGATGCGAATTATATGGGAATATTTAGAGATTGTGAAAAGGGACAAAGTGATTTTACTCTATGATCGAAACTCTCGACTAGACTAGAGCAACTGTCATGTTTGTGGCTGTTTACCGTGACACGTACGAGTCGATCCGAAGTGTGAGAAATTGATCGGTTGTTTGCGAGAGGCGACGTAAGCAAAAACGAGAAAAGAACAGAAAAAACAAAATTGAGAGTAATGATTACCTCTTATGAATCGCGCGTAATTTATCCCGATTTAAATGTCAACCGAGAACAATGCGAGTTTAATATCCATAGTAATTTCCGCTCCTCGACCCTCGTCAATTGTGGGCGCTAGGCCAGGCGCGCGATGCGGCGCGGCGGCGGCGTGTGCGGTTGTGAAAATTCGATTCGTTTTACAGCTGATGCTGCAGTATGCAGAAAAAGAGAAAGAGAGAGAGAAAAAGAAAATGATAAAACAGGAAAAAGTCGAAAAAATAGAGGAAACGAAAGGGACGTTCAATCACTAATGCAATTCACATAATACTTGCTATACCTGTATATCTCGTGCCGGTTATTTTCGCGAAGAATGGGTACATAACAAACGGTGGAAACTCAAATTTGCTAGACTCTACCTCAGGTATTACTTAGGAAACATAAATATACGTACAGACAATGAGGACTGAAAGTTCAAGAGATGAAGTGTGCATAAAATAGACGAAGAATGGTCCATAACTAACTTTTCTCTTCAGAATTGCGCCTAATTCATTCAGATTTAAATATTAAATGAGAGAATGCGCGAGTCCAGCGTCCAGCACCGTGTATATAATTTATGTTTCTCATAAATCGTATGCAACGAGCTACCAGTAGTGCCGTGTTTCGGCAAAATTAGTGTACGGGTACCGAGGATAGTTGGTGTTAGTCTGCACTCACAGTTAATCATTCACAACTGTAGCTCGAAAAATTAGAATGAATGCATTCAGTAGATTGGTATATATCCGTAGTACGGAATATTCACTACCAAAATCGCAAGATCAGAATCGCGCAGGATCGACAGATTGTCGATTATCTACTGCAAAGTTTTTCACCTGCCAATAACGACCAAGAAACATAGAAATATTTACCAGTTACTGTAGCATTAATAGAAAAAATGGAGCGAATCGACGTCTCACGGATCGTAGACGCATAAATATGAAAGTATGCATACATAACGATGATGATGCATGTGCGAGCGTCATTAATTGAGGGATGGTTGATTTGCAATATCATCTTAGCACGCGATTTTGACCGACAAATTGAGAGCTCGACCGTCTCTTCGGAATTAGAAGAAGATAAGAAAAACAAAAAAAAAGGATTCGAGTCTCGTGATTGAGGCTAAACTTTGCAAAATTGTTTCGAAGTTCAGAGAATCTGCTTTCCTTCTTCCCTCCCCTTCCCTTCCCTTCCCTTTCTTCTCTCGTTTTTTGTTCCGTCTGTTCTCCTTTTGGGAGAAAAAAAGTTGTAGCAGAGAAATAGAGTTTTGTAATCGACAAGTTTTTTATACGCGTTTCAACTTTTACGTACTATACACATCCTGAAAGTAGAGATAGAATATGTAAAACGCGTGCACAGCTGGTCTCGAAAGACATGCACAGGATGACCGGGAATTGACGCCGATATTTTCAACGGGATGATCTCTGTTAAAAAAAGGGATACAAAATTTCCTTATCAATTGTTTCCCAAAATGCATAGACTTCTTCTTGCGTTCCATCGAGGATCAGCTATAATGACGGGCGTTCGACGAACGGGATTAATGTCGGTTTGTCGCGTGCTCGGTTGCGTGCCCTTCGTTTCTTTGCTTGTATTCCGCACACACATCGACAAGCGTCAAGGGACAAGCACGACGGAAAATCTATGCATTTTTGAACGAAAATTCATGAGAAAATTCCGATCCCGTTTCCACCAAAGAATACCCGATGAAAAAAATCACGGCGTCGATTCCGGTTCAACCCGTTTACAGGTACATATGATAACTATGATCAAGTACACGACTGAAAACTCTACGGATTCATGGTAAAGTCCAAATCCGTTGACTAGGAGAAAGTATTGAAAAGATACGCGAGGTGCGCACCTAGGCATTGGTCAGTGTCGAAAATATCATGGGGAAAACACGATGAAGAAGAACCCAGCACCGCGCAATTTAGTTAATTAAATGATTCATAACGAACATGTTCCGCAGACTTGACCGCTCGAGTAGGTATACCTAAAACCCGTCAGATTCAGCCCTCTCAACGCATTGCAACGATCGATCGATGTACCCATACTCTTCGGCCTGAGTATGTATTACACAAGAATTTTGAAAATCGCGTTTAAACAAAAATTGGTGAAAAGTTCAAAGCGGGCGATAGGAGTAAAATATTGTTCGAAGTAGAAAACCGAAGAGGGAATCGACGTTGTAACTCAATCCCCATTTTTCCATTTTTATTATACAATTGACGCATGAAATAGGTGAATTTCTAGACGGAACTAGCCCCGGATTGAATAGACCTCGAGTAGCCGGATAACCGGATAATTAATGTTCAAGAAATGCCCCGTCAGATAATCACCGAACCATTCAGCCGGAATGATATCGACTAGATCGTAGACTTAAACTCCACTGTCCGACGATCGATATGTCTCAATTACCGCAGTGCTGCAGCGGTAACATTCCGAGCGTGTTTAAAAACCGTTTAATGTTTTACCCGCGACTTAGCTCACTCCTATTATACTATAGGCGTGTTATAATCAAATTTTTCCAGTGAAAAGTCCATCCCGCTAATCAACTAACTTGCAATCAATCGTGAGGGCCAGCGCGACAAAACGACGAGAAATTATGTCAGCTCTTCTGACACCTGAACGCTACGAAAAATTTCATTCCGGAGTGACTTTTGGCCGATATTTTTGCAATGAAGAAAGATCACTATTTTTTATTTATTTTTTTCTTTTTAGCCGATTTTCGGATCCGCGATAAATTGTCTTTCGAAACGATGCGATGGTAAAAATAGCTCTGACATATTTTGTCGTCATTTTGTTTCGATTTGAGCCCCACACTATTCGAAAACATTAACGGAGGAGAAACTCCGGCTTCCTGTATCATTGCTAGACGAAAGACGATAACGCACACGTATAAATTCTCACCTACGTATACCTACCTACTCCGTTGAACTTGCAAATGATCTGATTAAAGGTATTATATAGACTGAAATGGGATACGGTGAACAGATATCGGCCTACCAGCCATTATGTTCGACGCGTAGTGTCTCGTAATCAGACAAGACAATTCTATGTGCTCTGTGGGTTTGACCTCTTTATAGTAGAACTGGCGAGTTTGATAATAGCCGTGAGTTTATTATAGGTCTACCTATGTATGTACATACACGACTCGCAGCACAGAGTAAGATAACGATTGGAAATAACAATAAACAACAAAATGACATATGACAAATGACAATTGATCATTGATGGAGGATCACGTGAAAGATAGAGGATAAAATATCGTTTTCCTCGATTCTAAAAATAACCGTGTATTCTTGCATGTGCCATACTATGTACGCATGTACGTGTATACTCAATTCGAAGAGGTGGAAAAAAAGAGAAAAAAAAAAAAAAAAGACTGCCACGTGCTAGCGGTGCTTCTTTATCGCGTTTCTCTTTTATAGAATTGCTTCTGAATCCCCAGCTGTGACCTAATGGCCCATTCGAATTGATTCCGATTTCGTTTCTTGATGCCATCGACAGGGAAGACTTTTTTCGCGTGTGTGTGTGTGTGTTTTTTTTTTGTAACCATTCCGTTTAGCGAAATTAACGCCAAGGACTTTTTCCCAGGGTTTAATTAATCGGTCAGCGTTAACCGGCGGGTGGAGGGACAAGAGGGAAAAACGAAAAACGAAGAACGGAAAGAAATAAAGAAAGCAAAAACAAACGAAAGGAAAGACACCCCCCCCCCCCCCCCCCAAAAAAAAGAAAATAAATAACAGAAAATAAAGAAGAACTGGCGGAGAATCCGCTGAGCTAATTAGTAACGCGGAACGCGAACCGCGGTGGTTTTTCTTTCTAAGTAACACGGTGTGTACAACATAAGTTGCAAAGTTGAAAAGTTTGGAAATTTTATAATTGCGTGTGAGTTTTGATGACTGTCGAGCATTATGAAAATACTAATTAGCTCTGCGGAATTGAAAACGCGTGTTCGGGCAGTTTTCCCACTAAAAACTTTACAAGACATTTAATTAAGATTTACGAATGGCAAGACAGAACTATCTGTCGTGTAATAAGTTACCGCGATGGTCTGAGATAAGTTATTGATCAATACGAAGAAGCTTGTGCAACGCTGGCAGCCATACGGTGTGAGATTGAGGAAAACGGGAGAAAAAAAAAACAGAGATCGAGTTAACAAGCCTAAAATTTATTGACTAATAGAATATATGTGTATATGTAAGGTCTACCGTAAAATTCGAGGTGTCAGACAAATCATATTTAATAATAATTTACAGCTTGAACAAACACGGAGATTAGTTGAATCAGAGGGATGACTATAAATAAGTTAGACTATCTTCTTTTACGTGCTCAGAGACGAAGGAGAGAAGTGAAGGGTGAGTTTGCGAGACTCGTAACCTGTGACGTATATTTCGGTATGATATAATTTGATAAGGAAATAAAAAATCGACGTTCGTGAAAGGGGAACATGAGAAAAGCAATAAAAGTACGAAAGATATAATAGGAAAATAGTAACGAGTAACGATTCCGCGATAGTGCCGGAAGTATGAAAAGTGAATATAATAGACTTTCGGTATTATGAACGACCATCTGAATATTGGATCCTTGCATGCATGAGCTTGGAAGGAGGCAGCAGCAGTATATGTACCAGAGGCAGCAATTATAATGAAACATTTTTAATTCTAATACAGGTCTCGTCGCGGGACAGTGTAACATTAGTGAAATTGCTCTGGCACCGGTAATATCTTTCTCGGGAATGAAATACTAAGGGAAAAGGCATGTCGGAGACATTCGTCTTTCCGCGGGAAAGAAGAGTATCGGTGAATACGTAACGCGGTAGTGAAAAATAAGGAATAAAAAGAAGAAACTAAGAACGAAAATGAGAATAATAATAATACATAATATAATAATTCATACAATTTTATTATTATCCCGTTGAAATGTGTTTCATTCTACAAGTTCGTAACCGGGATAATTTCGACGATTGATCAACGAGCACAGGTGATCAGAGAAGAGAGGAGAATATAATGAATAAATAGATAAGCAAACGAAGATAGAGACTGCAGCTCGTAGCTGTAATGATGACGGAAGACAATTAGTTAATCTGAGTAAGATTGACCCAGAGAATGAAGACGATGAGGAAACTACGTGACAATAAAATAACTCGACAATAATAACCTGGAAGCGTTAAAAAAGAATAATAATAATAAGGAAAGAAAAAAAAGAAACGATGATGTTTTTGTGATATTGGCTTGAAAAAAAGTCCCCGGACGGCGCCTAAACAATTCGAGGTTGAGGCACTGGCGATCAAATGCGGAAGTGGAGTTTTAAAGAAATATGAATGAATGAAACATCGCGGTACGGAGGAGACAGGGAACAGTAAGAATCAGAAAGCAAATGTCATGCGGACGACTGGGAAGGCGCGTAGACGACGTACATAGATGCTACATGTGGAATGGTGTACCGGCGTATACTACCTGGGTGCTAGCAAAGAAAGGGAGACAGAGAGAAAGAGGGATCTGATACATGGATGTAAAGTATGTACACTGTGCAGGGATTCGTGGTACTGAACGTGATACTCACGATCCCGCGAGTGTCCTTTAGAAACGACTTGTAAACAGCCGGAGGGATAAGGAGAGAGGAGAGCAGGAGAGCAGAGAAAATAAGAAACACGACCTCTACACGACGCAGAAGAAGGAAAAGAAGAAGACGAAGAAGGAGGAGAGGGGGAAGACAACAACGACGAGCAGAGAGAGTGAAAGAGGGAAGAACGAGGAAATGTCACTGCACCACCAGTATTACGTGAGTATTTTTGTGACCCTTGTCCCGTGAACAAATCCATTAGATCCAGTGAATCCAGTGGATCCTTTTCGCCACGATAACTCATCGTCGACTTCCAACATCCTCCTGTTACCGTAGCCGCTCGGTATTTCCTCGGCCAATTATACGCGATTAATTAGGAGAAAGTATTGTAGTTACAGGGAAGAAACGGGAGGAAAGGAATGCAAAGTTACGAGAGGGACTTGTTACCGCCTAGACTTCAGACTAGCGCAGGGGGGATCTTTAGAAACTCGTTAAATTAGATTTTGGCCAATGATTCGGCAACGGCGAGTTGGACCCGAGCCCTTCGAGCAGTAGCAGCAGCAGCTCGAAGGTCGGCCAAACTTACTTGGCTAAATCGATCCAAATTTTGCTCACGTGCCTAAATATCTGTAGATACTATGCTTTCTACATATATATTATACGAAGGTGTGTAACGTACCCTACCGATACCCGCGACCGCGTGCACGTGTAATACGCATAAGAAATTGTAGGTATATACAAGAGACATTGGTAATATCTTACTCCTCAAAGAATGCTCAGGCCCCTGCAACCACATATATTTCACATTCGTTTGCGTGCTGCGCAAGCAAAACTTGTCTATATAATATAATGTAGACGTTGGTGTACTGCCTATACGTATATCCGGCGAAAGACCGTCGGCTATACTACTTTTATGACCACTCAGCGCAATATGTTACCCCACTCCAACGACCATATCTACTTGTGGCCAATATTTACCAATATTTATTCCACACACCCAAAATCAAAGTCTCTATTCTGCAGAGCGTTGCTCACCTACAATTTCCCAATACCAAACTGGCAAAGACGGATTTTCAAGAATACATATTTTCCTCAATTTTCTTCACAGATTCAGAATAATTCGGACCTACCTATCCCCGGCACTTTTGTGGAGGAGCCAAAACAAATCGAAATTTTTCCCCTCCGTCAAGTCATCGCATTATTACATTGAATAGGGCAGATGGAAGAGGACGAAACTTGGCGATTCTGAACTCGTAATCCTCTCGTTCTCTGTCTCTTTCTGTATTGGGTAAATTAGCTCTCTTGGTCCTGTCGTTGAAGGCAAGGAGCGAAACACGGGTAACCGATAGACGAGATCCCTCAAGGACTGCGCGTGATTAGTCTGCAGAACAACGTCGCGTCGCGTCGCGTCTCGTCGTTCCAATGCGACGTTGGATCGTGGATGGTGGACGCTCGACGCTCGACGCTCGACGCTCGCGACCCACGGCGTCCTCCTCACGGTTGTACGCGATATCGACCGAAGGCGACCCTGGTTCTAGAGCCCGCGTGGCCTCTGGGTGCCTGTCTGCTGCCACCCTGCCTCTGCTTTCCTTCCTTCCGTCCTTCCTTCCACTGCACGCCCCGCCAAGGAGTTAAAGGGGACGTGACTGAACTCCACCGAAAGTCATCGTTCGAGTATCGCCTATGTCAAGGTCCTCAAGGTCTCCGGGGGACTCTCTGAGCCAGATACCAGACCACACGTCAACTTCAGATAAGAAATTGGTAAATTTCCGTGAAAGATACCCCAATGACCTTCGTAACATGCTTCACCATCTCTGATTATTATTTTTCAACAACAACAAAATTCCCTTGTACGATCCACCCGATTCACGAACGCGATGATAATGGATTTTTGGAAAAATCTCTCTCCTCTAAATTGCGTGAGGGCGTAAGTCCGACCGAAGCTGAATTTCGAAACATGTGTCACAAAAATAGAAAATTTGTTAATTTTTGCAGTTTTTTGTTTCCTGTCCCACCGCTGTCACCGTTTTTAATTTATTCAATTCTTTGGGTTTGTTCGGAAGGCTCCTCCGGAAAATTCGCTCGATTTACGGGACACTGTCTGATTTTTAACTAATCTCTATGATTTCATATTCTATGCAATTTGTGATGACACACCGTTTCATTCGGATGCTGCAGCCACCTCAAGTAGACGCAAACAATAAACTTTAAGATCTTCAGTGGGCTGAGATTGCCGATCAAAGCGTGAATCTCTGAAGCAACGGTGTGAACTTAGACGCTCACGTTTGAGAAACAAACACCTCTTTGTTCTCCTAGACGCCAATTAGATATGCGAGTGAGTGTATCAAAGAACGATCTATTATTCCGTAACAAATTGCTTTCCACGCGGCGGTTGCTCAAAATAAACTTCGATTCACGAGCTACGGAAATGTATATTCAACAAATTGAGAGACAGTTGTCCAGGTCGGGGTTAGTTATACGATGGTGGACCCTGAGGCACAACATTATACGCATGGCTGCAGGCTTTCAAAGTTCAGAGAATTGAAATTTCTCAGTCACGATTCATCTTTTCTATCAAAATTACCCGATTTCATCTTTTGGTTTCTGGTTTATGCGTTTTCTTCTACTTATTTCATCCACTTTCTTATTCGCAGTAACGTACAAAAACCCGATATCGCCGTTGGAGGGTACTGCACATCCTTCCGTTTTACGTCGAGAGGATGATAATAAAATGGTCGCAGTGTTTTTCCCTAGTTTGAAATTTTCTACCCGATGAAATATATACGCGAGCGAAGAGAAGGTGAACTCTTTCTAGCCAGCTACCAGCTCGTCGTAAAATACTAAAAGCCCTAGCGACCATGCGGCAGGTAATACGTTTGTATTTCACGGCATAAAACCAGCGTAAAACGAGCACAAAACGAAAAACGGGATCGTGTGGGTTTTAAATTTGGATGCTCCTGGCACAGCGAGAGTTGGGGGGAAATAAAACATGAAGCTATCCGAACCAGACAGTAGCCAGCGATTCACCCGTTGGTTTTATACGATAATATTACATCGCATGTGATTAACGGGCTTGTGTGAACTTTGAACGTACTACATTCGTGCGAGCGTGCCTGCGTGTTAGATAAAAATTTTGAGACAAATAGCCTTGCGGCAGGCCGGAAATGGCCAATCATTCCATTCCCGTTTACCGTATTCCCTTAATTTACGTATGTATATGTATCAAATGCCCGAAGCACTGTGGTATACATATACCTATGTGTATAGTAACGACTTAATCCACGCGCCACCTGAGTCAACGAGTACCAGCTGGTCAATAAAAAAAATTTAGAAAGTTGGCCCTTACGACAAGCACGAAACGTGTCTCAAAGGAAGGAGATTAAATCTACTCTATACGTGAGGTGGAAGATCGTAAAGTAACATGTTGGGATGACGTTAATGAGCTGTTGAGCTGCAAATCCGGATCATCGGAAAAGTCTCAGAAATTTCAATCCATGGAAGTCATATGAAGGATGACAGAAAATGTTGTAGTTCAGCGCAGAGCTTTTTCATCTGACTGCAATAAGGAAAAGAAAGAATCCTACTGTAGAGGTTTTTCGAAGTCAACGGAGATACATTGAGAATGACAGTTCCGGCCCGTTACTCTTAATCTCTCTTCCTTCGCAAGGAAGAAATACCCGGTTCATTTTCATGTTCCATATTTGACACAAAGATCGAGACCCTGATATACCGAGAACATATTCGAGCGGTAATATAAATCATTTGGTAACAGGGGGCGGCGCGGCGGGGAGAGCCGTTGTATACGTTGGAAGAGAAGTTGAAAGCAATGAATTTTGGTCGAGATCTAAAGATAGAGACTAGAGAAATACGGTTTCTTGGAGTCCGAGGAAGACACAAGACGCTCTAAAAATTTCGTCAGGATAAATTTATACAAACGGCGAGTGGCTAAGAACAAAGGGAGAAGAACACGCGTCACCGCCTACGCCACGCCGAGCACTGGTTCACACAGGCAGTTTGTGACTAAACTACGATTAATAAACGTCAACCACACCAGGCCGCACTATACCATCTGACGAAATCCACTGGATTATAAGAGAAACAGTTATCACGGAAGAAAGCTGGCCAGCGCTTACGACTACTCAGGGATACTCTGCAGACTCTGCAGCTGTGGCTTGTCCAACGTCCTCTTTCTTCTCCTCCTCCTCATCTTCTTCTTTCACTTGCTCTCATCTGCGCCATCTCGTTCCTCCGACTTGGCTCATCCTACTTAACAAAATACAACCCGCAAAAAGTTTGCGGTCGTTGTCGTAGTCAGATTCTAGGGGTATGATGAAAGTTTCAAATTTTTGGCAACATTGTGATATGCATATTCAGTTAGAAGATACGACAGAAGTTGAAGTCCAAACTGCCTGATATAACCGAATGGATCATCCGTGGAGAACGGGGAGAATCGAAAGCATATAGGATCAGAAATTTTGAATACCAGCAAAGACCGGGGAATATAACAAAGTGGAAACAGCGAGAGAGCTGGAGAGAGAGAGATGGGGATTGACGAGGATAGAGAGGGAAAACGGGGCTGTGGGTCTACTGCCAAAACCGGCGACCCAGATACGGATCGACCCACCACGACTGCTACACTACCCCACATCGTCTGGTTCTCCGACCCAGAGGAGGGATCTCGGCTCTCGGAGAACGATAGATGTGTATGTATACGCTTCTCGCTCTGGCTCTGGCCTCTGTGTTACTTGCACCCTACGTTTTCCTACGGTTCGATGCATTGCTATATAACTAAAGTGCACTTAAAATTAGGTATGTGAGCATAATATATAATACGTTCAGGAATACCCTCGTATGAGGGTATGAATCAATATGAAGTGGGAGAATCTCCGAATGATACTCTTCGCTTTCCTTTCTACCCGCGACTATATATGCGTGAAAGTTTATCATGTTTCGTTATACGTATGATTGAAAATAATTAGCTTTTAGCCTGGTATTTTGATTCATTTAAAAAAAGGAAGAAAACAAACCAGTGCCCAACGATCTCTGAGAGATTCTTCCCAAGAATTATGATAAACACTCGACGTCAGGAGTAATTTGATTTTTTGATGAGCACAGGTGCACCGTTTCGTAAAAGAACTTGATTTTTTAGCCTCGGGTTACTAAAGACGCCAGTTAGTCTGGTAGGAGTTGGATTTACTCCGTTAGCGGTGGAATGTGTCGTAGGAATAACCGGACGTGAGAACTTCCGTGTAATTATTCAGCCGGTTGGGCAACCACTGAGTAGGCATAAGGTAAACCCATGGAATTATGGAATCTATCCACTCTCAACGCTTCGCCGCGCTGCGTTACGTTACGTTACGTTACGTTATACTACATTGCGATAGTTGGAAATATATTCAAACCTGGTTCGAAACTAATTTAATCTAAAGTTAACGTAAATCTGATGAATATAAATGAATTTAATGGCTCTAGCCGCTGACGGCAGCTGGTTGTGGATTGGAAGGTCAATCTTTCCCTCCTTCCTACTCATTCAATCCTTCACCCTTGAGAGAGCCAACCCTAAAACATCACCTCCACGGCACGATCAACGTTCGAAACCAGCCGCTCGCTACCGGATCTTTCGAGGGGGTCCTCCATAAATTAGACAACGCTATTTAAACCACTTTTCAGACCTCCAAAAGCCGGGCAAAATAATTATTCCCTTTTTTTTGCTAGCTAGTTAGAATTTCCCTGCTATGCATATTTTCGTAATGCCATTTTTTGGGCTCGTATATTCTTCGTCTCCATCCATGATCAACAGATTTTCCGACAAAATCCATGCTGTTTCCGCTTGTTGTGATGTAAATGGGAATTGCGCAATGCTGGTAATCCGGTGAAATGACCGCGTCATAAATGGATTCGCATAAGGGGTGCAATTTGGACGTGAAATATTACGTAGAGATTTTTGAGCCTGCGGCAATTAACTGCATTGTTAGCATCACCGGCGAGCGAAACAACGGGAAACGTGAAAGCTCGAAATTATTCTACAGCATGCATGGCTACAGTATACACCGAGTGGTAATAGTGGCTGAAATAGTCGCAGCAATGGAAACACCTTTTGTTTTTCATGTACCAATATTCGAAAGAAAGTACCTACACACATAGTTGAAAAACGGAGGAAGAAAATCCGACTCTTTCCGACACGAGTTACTGTGCGTGTAGTATGTACGATATTAAAACCAGCAGCAGGATTTTTCGGAATATTAATATTAAAAAAGTTGCGTGATGTAGGTACTGCACGCCGGAAAAGATTTCTGGGCAATATGCGTGTAACGTGAGGATTCCTCTCTCCGACGGTTAAACAACGGATAGTTTACTATATCAGCCCGATCACAAGCTTCGCGGTAGATAGGTATCGGAGGAAAACAGAAAACTGCAGAATTACGCTAGTCCGCAGAAAGCAAGCCGCGAGTGTGTTCTTAACTTTACGCTCGACAAGCGAAGCTTAAAGTGCTTACTTAACAATCTGACGTACCGCTGCAGGGCGCGGGAAAACTTCAAAGTATTAGCCAGTCAGCGTTCAACCGCTCTCTGAGCACGGTTCCTCCACGACGATGACAACCTTTCCCAACGACCCCCTTTATCATCTAACAGTTACCCTCTCATGTTGTCCCACCTTCGTGGAAACTCCATTCCATCGATGTATCAAGAAACGACGACTTATCGTTAGTAGGTCGATCACCGACGTCTGTGGTTTCATTATACTGTGGGAAATGTTGCTCAAAGGTTGATTCAAGCAGTTCCTTCAAACCCCTCGAACTCCAAATGCTTGATTCCAGCGATTCTATATCAAATTTATTTTCAAAGTATCAGCTTGAAGTGATACTAGGATCATTTTTGAAAGGAACACCCATCGCAGAAGAGCGTGGATGTAACATCGAATGAGAACAAGTAAAATGACGGTATAACAAAGACGATAAACGATAACAAGGGCAGTCGTAAACTTAACCCTTACAAGTTAGTGGGACAATCCATTTATGCATAATGCTGTTCTAGGGGTGTACCACGGAACGTGGGTTACATAAGACTTCATTATCTTTCGTAAAAGGTGTAGGTGTATAGGTTAGTAATAGCGTTAGGACAAAGTTCAAGATTGCGTGTTGACCCCCCGTCCACACAACTGGCCGCTTGTGCCCCCACCAACACCTAACTAAATGCATTAACTTCTCGGAGCGTGCGGTCAGTGGAACAACGTGACGCGGGTAGCTGGCCGGGGGGATGAATGGCGGTAGGACAACAAGAACACCTTAAGCTCCGAGGTAAGGCAACGCTGAGGAAGAAGACGTGAATTGGCTTTGGTGAGGTGAGGTTAGGTTTGGTAGCAACTGAAGTTTACAACGCTGTGAATATAGATATGTACACAACGATGTTTTAGTAACGAAGAAAAATGATTGTCCGCGTGGGGAGATGCGGTTGATCAATTGATCGATCCAATATCAGATGAGCCACGTACGAAGGAAAATTACGGGACTAACTATCATACAAAGTTCGAATAGAGATTATTGAATTCTGGGTTCTAGGAGTTTTAAAAAGCCGAAAGTCCAGCTGGGCCGAAAATTGTGAACCATGATAATACGAGACTACGATTCTGTGTAGTAGAACTACCTCCTTTCCTTTGGTTTCGAATGTACCGCCGATACTCAAAGAACCGGTATGGGATATGAAAATATCTTAAAGATGGAGTTGTGGTTGGAGAATGCCTTCGGGGTACCGAAGACTCGAAGGTACCCACACCAAGCCCATAGCCGTATGAAATTTTGATTTATGGAACAATTTTCTGACTCTATGGGTGACTATGGGTGGGTAGAATTTCTCACTTTAGCTTCCTGCCGCCACTGCATCGGACACATCGTCACAGAGCAGTCAGTGACTCTCAAGCGACAATCAAAAATTTCACCCCTCGTTTCATACTCATTGACGTGATTTACGAACTATTCAATTACCCATAATACCTGAAAAAAGGAAGGACAAATGTTCGCTCTCGCTGGAATCGTAAGAACTCTTCGAGAAGAATCTTTTTCACACAACTTAGACAGGGTTCTTCTAGGCGTTTCACTGGCCCCGAGCGCGTCGCGTGCATACGGAAGTACGAAAAGATAAAAGATCTTTTCTTTTTCTTTCACGTCTGGATACATTTTCGTGTACCATACGAACGTGCAGAGTTGCCGAGTATCTTCTTCCCGTACTCGCCCCTTTTTTTGCCTGGTGCCGGAATTCGGCTGCGGCGTACAGAATGAATCGATCGAACCGAAGAAGGTCGGAAGGACTAGCCACACGAAGTTTCTGGTGTGGTGGTGCAGGAGGAGATATATCCTGGTGGGTTTAGGAACGTGGTACAGTATGGAGGTACAGAGATCGTATCCTATCTACGAGCTGAACTTCAAGCTCATCGACTATCCGAGAACTACTTGTCCCTTTCCTCGCAGATCTAGCCGCATACAGATACCGGTTTAAGTATCCACGTAGCGGGCATTTAGCCCCCACAGCCCAAGTTCTAGATCCCGTTTTACTCGAGTTAAACTTACATCAAAGAAACTTCGTCCAAACTAGATGCGGGCTTTCCTCCTATTTGGCAAAACTTGCGACAAAAGTCCGGGCGGAATTCCTTCACGCTGTTTTAGCAGGCAAACAAATTTCCAACGAAATTTCCGATTCATTTCAATCGGACTGCTGCCTGCAGTAGTCACCTCTCATTAATAGTTGTGGGGAAACCAGGAGTCTTGATTGTTTGTTTCGTCTCCTCCTACTTCTTTTCTGTGTACGTGCGTTCGCGTTAACAACCGAATGACGAGCTCTGCGTCACTCTATCGGTCTCAGGTACCTCGCGATAAATTCCCGCAACTACGACCGAGAAAGGCATATTTGTGCAATGTAGAATGGGTAATCCCAGGTGTATGTACTTAAATATTGCCACAGGTTGAAATTATTGAGACGTCTTACGTGGGTAGTACGAGGCTCCGTTTATCAAATAACAAAGATCGTTGACACAGCGAGAGAAAAAAGAGAATGAGAAATCGCAATGAGGAATGAAGAAATTCTTTCAGAGAAACATGTACCAATACATACTTTACCATATCAACGATAAATATTTGAAAAAATCCCCAAACCTGATTGAGAAACTTTCCTCGACGCATGCATCATCGCGATTGACGAACGACCTTGCCTAATAAGGAATAGCTTAGTAATTGAATAGTATATTGAAGGAAGACCACAAAGGACTCGAAAGGTCAATGAATTTTTACACCCAGAAATCTCTCACTCAGAATTCATGTCCATTCCTTGAATTGAACAGGGAATATGCACAGATTGGCCATCTCGGCGCGGTACCCACCCATACTTGATATTTCTTGTAACCCGACAAATTTTCCTCAATTCAGTATTTCGTAACCGATTGAAGTTGAAGACGAGAAAGATCGGAGTCTAAATTCGGAGGAGCGAATCCTGCAGTTGGTATTCACTCAGGAAATGATGCAAGGCCTAGAAAGCGGGGTGGAGGAGAAAAAGAGGTAGAGGGGTGGAAGCGGTAGCGGAAAGTCACTGATTTGATTGGATGTAACTGCCATGCCATCGCCACGGGTAACCAAACTGGGAGCTATATGCCGATAATGAAATCGATCTTTCAATAGCAATTGATCTATTGATCGATATATACCTCTGCCCACATTTTGTATCCTGAAGCTAGGCCGGGTAACAGCCCCCCCCCCCCCCCCCTCTCTCTCTCTCTCTCTCGTTCTCTCACTTTCTTTCTGGAGCACACTAGTTGAGAACTGACCTAAATAAAACGGTGATCGAGTTCCGTTGTTATTATTTTATTTCGAGGCGCAGGAGACTGAACTGGCACCCACGAGCTACACACGAATAGTTCTCCGACAAGAATGCGGGACATTCGTTGATTTTAATTTCCGCCTCTACAAAATAACCGAATGAATTTCAGGGAGGAAATTGGAGAAGAAAAAGTGAACGGCTGTGCAACACTATATATCATATAATAGAATCTCCTCCCCGATGAGAGTACATGCCTATTTCTATTTCAATTTCAGAAGCATATGAAATTCACTGAAGATTTTAGATTCATCGAAAGTCAGCCAGTCGCATCGATCTGTGCGATTGCTTCCGATACGGATTGCGATGAAGTTCGATTCAGGGTTCAGAAATTCATATTCTCTGGATGAGTAATAGCTAGCTTTGGAACAAATTAATTATAGATTTTTCTTTTCCCGTTTTCGCCGTCTTTTCTCCTTTTTTGGTCTGTTATAACTTTTCATTCGCTTTTTTATCGTACTCCGTGCAATTCCGCAGTTTCGCTATAGTAGTCACGGAGTTGGCAATTCAACCTAGAAAAATGAGTATTTCAGATGAAAGGAATTGTCCTCGCGGTGAAATTAAAACTGGTCGAGTGGGTGAGTTTCAATTTGTACACATTCGTCCGCAGTACCTAACCCACATGCATAGCCGCAGGTATTAGGTACGGAAGAATAGTAAGTCGGGTACGAGGTAACAGCGCGTAATTACGCGATACAAACTCACGCAAATATGTACACCAATATCCATACCTCGCCGTGTACATATCTGTATAATAATGCATTATTTACCTTATTGCGGCGTCCGCCGCTGCAGGGTTTAGTTTCGCGGTTCGTTGACTTCTAATTTGCGAATGTACTATACGTACACCTACGTACATAGTACATGTCCGCATTATATGTATTATGCTATACCTATACGATCGCGGTGAACGCTCGTGAAGATTTGATCAGGAAAGCGGAAAACAGACTCTAATGTGAGCTGAAATTCAACCACAATTCCGCACTGTGATGAAGGAATTTCGTTATGTTTCCGTAAAGCACAGAGAGCACGAGAGGCCGGGGAATAGAGGAAGTTACAACAGCTTTTCGCGTGTAAAGCGTATATATAGGTGTGAAGTTCGCGTATCGATCATACCCGCGAAACTTTCGCATCAGCGGCGAGAGAGAGTAAAGCCACGATGCGTACCGCGAGATTTTTTGAGGACCAGAGAATATTAATTCAAAAAAAATGTTCCTTTTTTTTTTTTTTTTTTACATTACAACCTTTAAATTATTACCTAACTTTGTAGCTGTATACTAAGTCGCGGAATAAATTACCTCGGGATGTAGGCAAAGAGAAGAACGCCCCTCGCTGAAACCGCGTGAAAATATTTTCTGACAACGAAAGGGGGATCTTTGTTCTGTTTCTTTGTTTCTTTGTCATTCGACGAAATTTCAACGTAGAGGAGTAAATTATGCGCGGTAAGCAACAATCCATGCGTCATTATTATTACGTACATTGAGTAGAACGATCGGGTGAGCTCGAGGATCGATCAAATTGGTGAAATTGTTTTTTCGACTATGCTAGTGAAAACATTATTCGCATATAGTAGATATAGTAGCAGCGCAAGATGGAAATTATTATATTTCGGACACGTATATATAGCTGTCAACCGATAAACGAGAAAATGCTCCATCCGGCTTATTACGCATCGTTACGCACACCCTGTGCGTAAATTCATTTGGCAACGTAGGGATGCTTGGACCGTAGAATTTTGTTAGCGATGATATTAGACGTAGTACGACGTACGTGTGAACCTGCGGATGAAAATGGGACTAAAACATGTTCGAGTGGGAAACGGAAGTGAAAAAAGATCATTGAGAACCTAGTTGGCTTGCGAAAATTCATTGGAAATGGAAAATGGAAGGAAACGGAAAAACGAAACCAATGAGACTAAAAAATACAAAATAAAAGGTCAAAGATAAAGCGGAGGAGAAGGAACCGCGAAAAATTCTGAACGGATTTATGAAAGCGGAGTAAAATAAGTGGAACGCGAAGTGGGAGAGGAGAATGGCTCTGTAGCGGGAGAAACTGGGAAGAGTAACGACACCGACAAGTGTAAACTGTGATGCGATATATGTGGTAGCCGAGGTATGTACATACAACGTCGGTATAGTAGGGGGAAGACCGACACGTATAAAAAGTATATTATAATTACGTGAAAATACTTTAGTCACGTTTCATCGCCTTCTATTTTTTTTTTGTTTTTTTCTGTTTCCCGCTGATACTAGGGCAGAAGAAGTGTAACTGAGGGGCGGCGGGGAGGAAAGGGAAGCAAGTAGGGGAATGGAGGGCGCGGGGAGGATCGAACTTCTTGCGAATATTCAAGACGATGAAGTAAAAGCAGAAACGTTTCCGCGAAACTAACATTTTTCACACAGCTCTCGTTCCCCTCCGTCTCCCCGTCTCCCCGTCTCCCATACATCCCGTGTACCCACCGTTTCCCGTCTCCCGTCTGCGTCCTACCACTCGCTTCCTCAAAAACTGCTTCTTCTTCCTTTTTTCCTGTCTCTTGCCTGCGGGACTCGACTCGAGTCCTATACTCCTTGAATAGCAAACGTGGAGGCATACCTCCATCTTCCGACCCTCCACTTCCTCCACCACCTCGCAGTCCTCGCTCTCTGTAGCATATATAGGTATATATTGTTCGTGACTTGGTCCTTTGCCAGTTCTCTATAGTAATCGCGCGAGCTCGCGAGCCCCCCCCCCCCCCCCCCCCCTCACGTCGGCACCCTGCACCCTTCAATGGTAACCAAGAACTAGCAAGCACTTTATTAATGAGGTAGCTATTTTAGTAAGTGATTCACAGTTTCTTTCATAATTTTACGATTATTCTTATTCTATCCTCTGCGGTAGAAACTTTTGTAGGAAGAAAAAGATAAGATTGCAGCCATGAAATTGTAGAGGGTTCTATACCATAGAGTCTAGTATGCAGATACATATATCGCAGGAATATCGGATCTATCCTACGAAGCGTCTATTTCACGACCTGGGTACAGATGTATAGGTAGGCGCAAAAGTACGAACAATAATTTATAGCAAACTTATAGCGGAAGGAATTGACAAATTATTATACATCGATCCGTGCTGCAATGTTATTTGACTGTACCTATTACGGCGCTATGATAGTTGTACGAAAATTTATAGGTCCTTCAAAATATTTCATTGAGACTCAAGTTCATAACGATGACCGACAGCGAGGCAAGAAAATGACGAAAGATGATATCAGCTGTTTCGACGCCGAAACGTTGTCGTTGAGCATCCGCGGATATTGATGTTCATAAATGAAAACAAATTCGCGAGACTTTAGCGGGTTCCGGATCATCGAAAACGAGAATTGCAGGTTTTCTTCGAAGAATATCAGCAAAATTTACATTTTTCGCGAAAACGTTTCGGTGTCGACACACCTGATATTATTCGTCGTCATTATCCTGCGTCAACGTTGTGGACTTCATATTGAACGAAGTGAATTGAAAAAAGACACTGCTATAGAAGGAGACTAAAATTACGGGCATCTTCGATTGTGAATTTGAGATTTCCGACTAGGAACCTGGATCAGAAAGATACGGAGCATTGAAAAACGGAACCTGATCCTTTCCATTTGCGAGTGAATCCTGCCCTCAGTTAGATCCTTTAAAACGTTTTACCTCACGATGGAGGATAAACCTTTTACCTCGAACGACCTTCGATCCTCACTAAATTCCGTTATATAAAGAACTGGAGACAATGCAATTTTATCACTTCTGGTTAAACCGAGGTTTCGGACAATCGTATAACGGAAATTGCATTTCATTTTGCGAATACATCAGCGAATTCGTGAACTTACACCTAACCTATGTCTATACAATTTTTTTTTTTTTTTTATCCACCATGAAGCGAAAGTTTTCATTAACAATAATGTTCGACCGTTGTTTCTTGATAAAAAATCACGAATAAGGCAGAAAAAAATGACGAACAAAACGATGCGATGGACGAAAATTCGCCTAAGAATCTTAGGACGTGATCGAAGGTGTCAGGAGAAGCCGTATAAAATAAATGATCCGCCAAGATAGGCATCTAAGTAAGTACTAGGCACAGATTCTCAAAAGACACGGAATCTTTCTTCGTGTGTACCTACTAGCTGCTCGTGAGCTTAGCAGAGATGAACCAATGGAACGGATGATCGCACGGAATGAAAAGTTTGGAAAATTATCAACGATTTGGAAAGAATTGCGATAGATTATGAATTATGTATTAGGCGAATATGAATGGTTGCCTAGGCAGCGAAGAGCGCTTCCTCAAAACGAAACTTTTGAAATTGTTTTAATTAATAATTCTAACACAAAGACAAAATCACAACTGCGACCCACTTTTACTAACGAGTTCTTGGTCGGCTGAGCTTAAAACGTCTACCGTCTTTACAAATTATATTAAATTCAATCCTCCACAGGCTCCACGGACCCGTCGCGTCGGTCGTCCCGAGTATTTCTCCATGGGCTCAAATTCATTCTCATCCTCCCTAATGCGGCCGAAAATACTATACAGCTTCGACGAAAATGTTTCTACATTTTCCATTCGGAGCAGAGCTGCATAAAAATTCGAAAAAAAAAAAAGAAATGAAAAGTGTTCAAGCAATCAAAAAATTTTGGAAAAATTTGTTCACGGATATCCTTTGATCAGATTATACGAGTAATTGTGCATCTGCGAGAAAAAAGAAAAAGAAAGAGTGTAAGATTGAGGGATCACCTGAATTTTCCCGTCGAAAACACCGATTTTCATAGTGCTTTAACTTTTTCTAAGAGGAACGAATTCAGATCAACAAATTGAATTGGAGCGTTCAAACGGGGATAATTTTGTGGCACGGAATCGCTCGAGAATCCCGGAACAAGCGTTTTGAAGGAAATATTCCAAGCTTTAAATTCCTCGCGATGTGATCTTTCGACGAATTTGAGAGCGCGCGAAGCGGGCAGCTATGATAAATCAATACAGCGATCGATCGATATTTTAATCCTATTCCGAAGATAGCAGTTCGAAGTCGCATAGATTTCCGAAAATATTGCCAATAGCCGAAGTCGACGGAGCCGATCGAACGGAACGATTCCAAGCTCTTGAACGCAACTTCGTTGATTCAAATCCGTTCGTTTGTAACAAAGTTTTGTAACAATTCAAGTAATCTGTACATCCTTTTTTACGAGTACGTTATCTGAATTGGGAATAGAATAGACGATTTTTTTTCTTCCTAACGTCGATCGCAGAGTGTTTAAAAAATGTACTCCGAAACGCGTTTCATTTGAGAGAAACACAAAAGTCCCTAAAGAGACTGTAACGTTATCACATTATCGTTTTAGAATAGGTACACTCGGACGTATGTATAGTCGGAGTGAAATGACGGGTGGAAAAATTATTGACCAAAATTGACCATAAATAGTATTCTAATTCGATAATTACCACGTCGAACCACTGTAATGGGAGGTTTCTAAGCTCTCGTGTGATTGGTCAATTTGTTCAAATAAGCGATCCGATTGGTCGGTTTTTATTCTTATTTCCTACTAAGCTGGCCTAGGGCATTGAAAATTATAGTAATTAGAAGTCGAGAAGGGGGTTGGGGGGTCTGCCTAAAAATCGTGGGTGTCCAGCCTGCGGCGTGACTTTAAATCAGTTTTTGAAGCGATTCTCATAGCTGTCCAGTGTGAAAGTGGCTTGTACCCTCGCCTTGGCGAAATTGAAAAATTCTTTTCAAGACACTACGGAGCGACGACGCGACGGTACGGCCGGGGTATGGAAAAATCGCTGTGAACAAAAATTCCCTTCCAGATTCTTCAATATGGCTGGCATGTACGAGGTGGTATGCGGATGAGATTAGCTTCCGTTCACGAGTCTCCTCCCGTAAATAATGAAATAATGATCATTGTTAAATATGGGATAATCGAAACCACAAGTAAAGTCCTGCAAGGAGAGGACACAGAGCCTTGGTACGCGCGCATGCAAGTATCGAAAAATTTAGTGCTCACGGCTCAACGGTATTAGCGGATAGATATTCATACTTCGGAGAGCGTAGCTAAGAGCCAACGGGAAAGAATACAGACGTGTATAATATGGTCATAATCGTAATCTCAATGGTCGAAGTCGTAAACAACAGCTTGTTTCAGTCTTTTAGATGATCTTCAGTGGAGAGCTTCAATTTAGTGAAATACGGATAAGTATAGATATTCGTCGAGCGATCAATTCGGTATTAATTTACAGATATTTGCATAGAGTCTATAGGAGGGAGGATTAATGAACCCGAGAGTATGTGGAATAAGGAATCGCGTATGAATCATGGATGAAATAAATAGAAGAGAATAGGTTGAGCACGTGTTTGTTACATTGGATAATTCAATATTTACGAGGCAGCGTACGATTATCGGAAATTCATTCGTGACCTGGCCTGAGCATAACTCGAAAAGTACTTCGTGATGGACAGTCTGTCGCAAGAGTTGATCCCTTGATCTGCAATTTATGAATTCCCTGGTATTACTATATTCTGAGGGAACAGAAACCTCTGGTCTAGGATATATGCGCCTATAATTTGGAATAGACTGATCGGAGGCATCTCGATCACCGCATCGATTCAAAATTCCGTCATGAGGCTGAGGCTTACAACGTCGTTGGGCAACGAAATCACGAAAAACGATATTAGTCCAGTGATTTGGTAATTTGGCCTGGAAAGTTCTGCGGGAGCTTTGAGAATTTCTATTTTCATGTATATTGAGGCGCTCTTTTCGAATTTTGACTTCACCACCTCGTATCTCTGCCGCTGTGGCTCCGGCATATTGGAGAAACAACGTCAAAAACCGGTTGTTCGATAATATCTCCTTTACGACTCATTTTACGAAAAATTAAACAAGAAAAAATTTCCTACAATTTATGTATGAAGCATTTTTTCGTGAGACGAATGGTTGTGACGTGCGAGTGCCGCGAAATTGCGCCCAACACGTGCAACGGTGGAAAACATTCCGCAGCGTGATGTAGGAAAACCAATGGCCAACGTTCCAGAATTGCATTCGTATATACGCGGTGAAGAAAAACTTCATTTTTTATTTATTTTTTTTTTTCTTTCTTTCTCCCGACGCGATTCCGTTTCCTCCTGAAGTTACAAACTACAGCCTCGAGAGTGTACATATTGAAAGTCGGACCGAATCGGCACATCGGCATAAAAATTTGGAATGTTCGTGTAAGCGCATTTGAAAAAGGGGTGAAAAAGATGATCTCATTCCCTTTCTGCAGCCGCGTCCCATTGATAATTGATACGTTTAATACATGTAATACGATCGAAAATGATACTGAAAGGACACCGATATCCGATGTAAAAGGATATTGTAATGATGTAATCGACAAACACGACTCGTAAATCTTCCTACCCGCGCAACAGGATAATCATCGTCTCTTGAGATTAGAACGCGACAAACGAACGAAAAGTCAACGAAATGAACATAAGTGCGGTATACCGCAGCCGCAGCAGCACCACGAGAAGAAGAAGAAGAAGAAGAAGAAGAAAGAATAGATTAGAGTAGAGAGTAGAGTAGAGTAAGGCTCCGGATCGTAGGGCCTAGGCAATAAAGCATCATGGCAAACTGTCCGACTTATCTGGGACCTCTAGGAAGCTTATGGTTATAGATTGCACCCAACTAAAGCTCTCCTAGGCACCAGGAGCATACTGCAGTTTGAATTATTTATCTTCGCTGCGGACCAAAGGGCAGACTGAGGCCTGTGATGTATCGTAATTACTGTTAGAGGTAGGTAGGATCGAGGCGGGTACGCTCACAGCAGTTATTCAGGTATCCATAATCCAATCAGGAAGCGATACGCGGATAGAAAGCAGGCTTCGAGCCACGTTTCGCCATAAGAATTGATTTTTTTCTTTCCATTTTCCTTCTTACTCTTTATCCTGCAGTGCGAAGATTTTTCACCTTCTCGGATAGCAGGGATTAAAATACCGGAAGGCTGAGGCGGTATAACGAGGCGAGGGGGATAAGCCTCGAGCTAGTGGTAAAAATATTCGCGCAATACTTATACGCGGTTCATTTGCATTTTTTGTTCGATTTGTATTTCTTTTTGTATTTGATTTCTTTCTTGTATGATACATAGGCGTATATATATATGTGTGTGTGTGTGTGTGCATGTATCTGACTCGGCATCAGAGATCGGATGAGAAAGTTTCTGGTTAGAAGAAAAAGGAAAGAAAAAAGACAAAACGCAGGGAGAAAAAGAGATATAGAAATATCTTTGATATTTATTTACGCCAAGGGTTGAAGGTCTAATAAATTCAACTCTAAGGACCTCTCGTGGAATCTATTTTCAACCCTCGAGATAACGGGTGGAATAATTTAGCCCCAAGGATTGCTTCTATACTGATAGCAATATACGGAAACGATTCGAGGCTCAGAATTTAGATCCTTTCCGTTTAAAACTCACGACCCCTAACTCGATCATATACAATACGTATAAATTATCTGTTTTACTTCGGAGATTAGAGCAAAAGCGGGGAGCCGGAGCCGGAGCCGGAGCCGGAGCCGGAGCCCGTTCGATTTATGCGGAAAGATTAAATTTGAGAACGCTTGCCGCCGCGCCGGGCTACGCCTCCCGAAGGACTTACTCTTCGCCCTCGTTCTTACGCGTCAGGTCAGAGCGTTAGGAATATACACTGCAGTTTCGTGGAAACTAGCTAACCCCGTAGGAACAGATTTTTACGATTTCTTAAACGCCGGGTAGCATAGAAGTGGCATTAAGAAGATAGTAAAAAAGCTCAACGCATTTTCAGTTCGGTCAATAAGATACAGTATAGGTATATACCAGCTACATGTATCACATATTTCGCATTGAGTTTCGAAATTTTACCGACTTCCAGGCGTAGGGACTACGTTGGCCCAATGTTTATTTAGCTCGCCTTGACGCAGACCAGATACTTGTTTTTTTTTTTTCGCGCTAACAAAACTGTAGGTATGTATCTATGTATGTATGCACCTCATACCCGAGAACAAGAAGAAGAAAACACATCGATCCTTCGGAATAATCTTCCGTGGCTGTATACGCGGTCCTGCAAGTGGTTGCCAACTATATTTATTACTCACAAATAAACATTCGGTGATTTATTACTATTTATCTAATAGATAACATTTCGTTTTACTTCTCGAGTGGATACGTAACCGCCTTAAGACCCTGCTTCATTCTTCGAAGACAAAAAACGAGTAAAAATACAAGATATTCGACACGCACTTGGCATATTTCTCTCACCTCTTCGAACCGCATACGCCGTGAATTTTAGTTACAAATCGTTGAACAGTGAAGCGAATCATCTATAAAGAGAAAAGGAATCGGGTCGGTGTGAAAATTTCTTGAATGCAGAAGAAGAAGAAGAAGAATTACGTAATTTGCCTAACTTCAGGGTGGCGCATATTATACTGTACCTACTCTATAGGTGTGAGAAACTATAATACTTGCATATAGGACGATCTTCTATGTACACACACGCGAGAAGTCCAGTGGGCTAACAAAGTTGAGTCAACTCGACTTGACGATAGTCTGGAAGACTTTTAGGCGTGAGAAATACACGTTCGCTTCACGCATTCTTTCCGTGTCAATTACGAAAAGTGGTTCTCATTCTGCAGATTCTCGACATCCGTTCGCCGTATTCATCGGAGCGCGGTGTATGTGATAGCGCGGTTGAAAAGGAGATCATAAATATGTCCTCGAAGATGGAATAATCGATCGTATTCAAACGAGAGTGGAGATTCTCTAGCCGGTAAAAATCTTAGCGATGGAAAGACCTGGAGCGTGAGTTAGTCGGTTGAGAGCCGCTGACTTAATTAAAAGCATTCGGCATAATGAGTGTTGCTCTAACTCTGAATGAAACTTCTTTCCCGTTCTAGTTGTGACCAATTTCCATCAACGATAGGTTCTTTCTGGTACATCTCGTTCCATTAGACAACATCTGACCCATATAATAACCGGGAAACCGATGAAGCTAATTTTGAATGAAGCACCGGTTCGATTCGAATTGAAAGTACTCAAGTCACAGAAAGCAGTGTTCGGGAGAGGGAGAGCGAGAGGGAGAAGAAAATGTTCAAATTTTCGTAAGTTCGCGTCAAACTATGTATTCCTGAAGAAATAGGCTCCGTGGGAAGTGTTGGTTAGATCGTGCAGCCAACAATTGAATCTTCAACAAACGTATCCCGTATTGCGTACCAAGTTTATGAATGAACATTGAAGAAAATGTATAATTGGTGTGCATTGTATGACTCGACACAATCTCGCAAGAATGTTATTTTCAATTGTCAATATTAATGTGCGGCAGAGGCATGTGCGTACATACATACGGACATTTAATATAATTCATTAGGCGCTAGCTACTGTAGCACGTGTCGTTCGGACGTGAAGTTGGGCGATATAGAACTGAACTTAAAAAATGACTCGGCTATTTGTTTGCGTTTCAACTGCGGGCTATTAAAGCGAGGTATTTCAAGACTCGCTCCGCTATCACAACGTGAGTCGACGTTGTTCTATTGGAGTAGAAGAGCAAACAAATCCAAGCAAGCAGCTGTCACCGTCAACACGAGCGAAGAGACATGTCTCCTCTTCTCTTTCGTTTTCGCTTCTCTTTTTCTTTTTCTTTTTCTTTTTCTCTTTTCTTTTTTCTTCCCCTTTTCTTCTCTTGCAGTCACATACGCATATAGAATTATAGATTGAATTCAGAGCTCCGCTTGCGTGCGTACAATGTCAGCTTCCGTGACGCGTGTTCAGTAGACACGCTACACCTTATACGTGTGCGTGTCGAGTGTGGACGCGGTCCACTCAAAAGCGTCGGGAAATGCATTCTTTAATTAATCATTCTCGTAGACGGAGCCCCGCGCTGCTTCCTGGGCGAGGTAACAACGAAATGGACGTATTTTAACTCGGTGAAAGTTCCGTGAGCCGATTGAAATTTCATTAAAATATAACCATACCTAACTTATCCACCGCCTACCAGCCTCTTTCCTTCTTCTTCTTTCTTAAACGCGGCTGGACGCTACGAAAGAAGTGTTAAAATATCAAAAAAATTGTTCTTCCATCTTTTTCTTTCGTATTATCATGTTTCTCCAAGCGGTAAAATCGCGCGGAATTTTTCATCCGTCGGTTAGACCTGCAGCCGCGATGAATCGAGGCCGAGAGAACGAGAAACGCGTACATACATTCTATCTTTAACGTTTCTTCCGGTTTGAAATTTACACGTATATACGTCTTCAGTATCAAAAATTCGATGGGAATGAATTAGGGACGGACGTCCCAAGTAGCCATGACGATAAAACATGAAGTTCTAATGCAGGCTCTCGAAGATATTTGCACTAATAAGACGTAGAAGAAGCGGGAAAAAGGAGAAGAGGACGGAGTAAAAAACGAAAGCAGGCGTATATGAAGGCTCCATGAAGAGAAGAAGAGAACTCATGGATGCTTATATACACGACTTGTTCTCTGGATGTGTTCATTGTAGGTGCGTGTACCCTGTTATATCCTGAGAGAATTCCACACATCGAACACATTATGTACACGTGAAGGGGTAAAAAAGAGACATGGAGGGGGGATAGGAGCCCTGGAGGCTGGACAATTTCAACCGTGCAAAACTGGCTCGCATCTTCAGCTCGGAGCACTGGCAATATATATATTTTGTATAGGTACTATATCCCCATACATGTATTATATAGTATAATAAAACAACAAATGAGCTTGGAAGTCGAACCTTAATGACCGACATACACAGTCGTCTAACCGCGGGTTGTACAACGTCCGCGTGTAAGTGCACACTACGTGTGCGTACGAGTCGACGTATGGTTTACGGTACGTATGTACGTATACTCGGTTATAACCACTAACGTTAATTTATACTACTTTAGTAATTACACGTATCATTGTGTGTTTGTGAGTAAATTTAGACCGTCCATCGCGAGTGAGTGAGTGAGTGAGTGAGGAGTGAGGAGTGAGGGCCTAAAGTGGATTCCGTCCAAGAACTACGCGCGTTTCTATACCTAGAGCCACTCGGAGTGCGTAAATAACTGCAGCTCGCCTTCCAGGCGTGGAGTATAGAAAAAAAGATTGAAATCTCTTTGAATGAATGAAGAAACGAAAAATCAGACTATTCGCAGCCCACCTCCCTCTCTTTCTCCCTCTCTCTCTCTCACTCGTTTTCTCTATCCGGCATTGGTCTCTGCCTCGTCTTGCGACCGACAGTTAAAATATACAGCTAGCTTTTACGAGGATGCTTCTAATAGGATATCTATAGATATAGGTAGCTATAACATGCTGCTCATAGATTTTGGGTCAGCGATCAGTACAGGGCCGATTGAATTTTTAATTCAAATTCCCATCCACGACTAGTTCGGTTTAGTTTAGTTTGCCCGATGTTTTTTTCCCCCCGTAGTCCAATCAGCCGGATACTTTCAGTCCAGTCGAATAGCCTAATGAATTTCCTATCAATTGAATAATCCGTCACGGTGCCTAATACGGAGCAGCGGAGAGCACGAGATGTTCATAGCGACATAAATCAAGACATTATACTAAATTCTTTGACGATCAATATTATCCGCCGGATAGTTGAATGGATGGACAGACAGATAGATAGATAGAGATTTGATCTTGATTGAAAACTGTTATTATATTACTATTGCTATTGAGGCGAGCGGCTAGCTTGATTTTTATTAGCCACGCTATCGGAAAGGTCGTCGTCACAGTGCAAAGCAGTAACTCATCGGTTGGCATAACCGGCGATAAGAGAGACCTTTTAATCAAGGGGAAGGACTCCGTCGTGGGAAATATGTGACATGATTTCACCCCGTTGTCGCGTAGCTGTATAAATTCATGTACATCTATCTAAACAGCCGTATCAAGTGATGTGAATCCATTTCTCGGAACGTGCTGCAGGTCGTACAGCACATAGTAGAAGAATGTATATATACAATAAGAAAACACGTAACCGAATCAGCGGGAAGCCCGTCCAGACATCTTGATCAGTATTTTCTTTGTTAATATCTTAGTCCGGAGAGCGACGCTATAATTTTTGTCGTACAATTTCATAAATATATAAGGGCCGTAATTATTTTCCGAGTAGGTATATACATATAGCAATGCCCTGTGTATAACTTACGTGAAATTATATTACAAGTGCGATTTTTACGTGTGCGGTCGGTTGAATGAGAACACAGTTATACTTTGCAGGAAATGAAACATTTATATATATGCGTATACGTACGAAGAGTTTAGCTGCAGTCGGAGTTTCCGATTCAATATAATAAAGGGCTCAAGTAAGGTTATGTTAGGTTATGATAAGTTAGGTTAGGCCAGCGCCACATATAGTATGGAGATATTCGTCGGAGGACGCGCCCAAATCGTTGCGATAATACAATATAATCAACCGGAAGGGCTATCGTGAGTATCCGGTACAGAGAGATCCTATGGAGCGAAAACAAAGCAAAACATTGACCTTACGTAGGTACCTACTTGCTATAACCGCGTTCGTCATCCACCGAAAACGCGGATATTCCAAAGCGAAAAAAATAAAAGCATACAACTTCCCGAAAATCGATGTGCATGTGAAAGATGTGGAGAAATTTCCAAATTCATGTGCCAGTCGGTTCACATTCTTCATATCCCGGCGAATATTAGGTACATATGATACGTATGAAGAGATTGATTAACACGGGATTAATCAGTATTTAAATCCTAAATCTGATGAGGATTTCAAAATTCGATAATTTTCAGTATACTACGGCTGGGATCAAACTTTCGGGTAACGACTTTTCTGTCATCAAATTAATTCCTCCTGGATACAGTGCGGAAAAGAGCTTGATTAAATGACTATGACTGAACTTACGAGAATACCTGCAGCAATAGCAGCTAAGGTTGGATTTTGAAGGGGATCGTAACTCAATTATACAGGATTGTAAACAGTTTATCGTATGCTAACTATAAACGAGTACCTACTCCGCAAGGCTCAATGATGATGATCGCGATAATAATGAGAATAATGAAAACAATGACAAGAATAATAACATAGAAACTGTGATAGAACGACGCGCTGCTATAGGGAGCACGGTATGATTCGACCCGTTTGACGCGGTTGCCTCATCAAACACGATCTTTATAGAGCTTTCAAATCATAAACTCATTTGTTTTAGAGTCTCAGACGATGGCGAAGGCGTTGAAACGCGGAGGTTATGGTGAACGGTATATCGCGCGGCGTCTTGAGCCCCTCCTATAACATTACCGCACAAACGTTATCCGGGGCAATCTTAGGTGTACGGGCTTGTGCCCACTAATAATTTGAAGTATAAATTTAGCGCGAGCACGTTGCGAACAGCTGTTCGTCATCTTGGCAGCTTGGATATACAATGGCGGTAGTACCCACAGCAGCGGTTGAAAAACAGTCTGAACCAAATTTCGAAGACATTTTCTCATCATTGACCAAACGGAGAGAAAATTGAAATGGGAAACCTGAATGGAAGTTGAAAATGTAATGCTTGGGTTCAGCGCCGTGGGGAGCCGGCAGGCGGCAGATCGAGAGAAGAAGTGGAGGACTCTCGTGAGTTGCGCACCCCTGCTGCAGTCCTAGACGATAATTAATATTCAAGCGCCGTCTGCTGTCCTGAAGGCTAGACAATGTTTATAAATATCAGATATAGGTGCCTCTCTCTATTCTAGAACGTTTACTGCACACCCAGTCGATTCTCCGGTTAGTTTATCTGCGCTCATACTCCTATTACGTTTATTGTTGCATCGTTCTGAGGATAATAATCCAATGAGAGAAATCGGTTGGGTTGAGTTTGCGGAGGAAAAAATTGATCTCGGAGATGCTTTCCTCGCTCACTGATCACGGCGATTGAGTATCTAAAAAAATGTCTAACGAAAATTTGCGTGATTCGTTTTTTCGGAGTAGAACAGCCGCGATGGAGACTTCCCTTGCGACGACGCGCGACGTTTTTTAACGAGACGTGTGTAATTCTTATGATCTCAATCATCGCTGTATGCAACCTGTACCGCGGTCCTTTAAGCAAGGAAACAAACGTCACAACTAGGATGTGGCGACCTGGCGTATAACGCGCATTATATTTCGTACACTATAACCGTATACCACATCCTTGGAAATTCAAGAGGCTATTCAACGTCACATTGTTACACAAGGGGGCCGTGAGGACAGCCGAAATGTTATATTAGGACAAATATTATCTTTGCAAGCCGTTCTTCTTCTTCTTCTTCTTCTTCGTCTTCTGCTGCTTGAACTCTTATGCACAGGCGACTTGGGCGTCTCAGCTCAGGCGACAATTTGGAAGCGGAAGACAGTTTCCCGGCTGCGCTGTACGCCCGAGTTTGTGTGTTTGTGTGTGTGTGTGTGTGTGTGTGTGTGTGGGTGTGTGTGGATCTGTAAACGTCTGCTTGGATGTGAGATGTTATATCACAGGCAAGCATAAGACCATAACTTCTCTTGTATAGGAACCCAATATTCTCGAATGTGGCGGGTCATACGTTGAATGTCTACGAGGCTGAAGTCTATAACGTTAACGTAACAAAATAACGAAAAATAATATCAGCTCTTTCGACACCGAGAGGGTCTCGTGAGAAATGCAATTTTTGCTGATATTTCTCAATGGAGAAAACGAATTCGTATTTTTGACGAACCGGGATTCGTGAAAGTTTCACGGTAATAGGTACGAATCTCTTCAGCCGGAATAGTATTTTTTCGGCAAAACGTTTCTCTGTCGAAGAGGCTGAGATTATTTTTCGTCCTTCTTGAATTAACCTTACACCTAATCCAAGCTTCATTCTAATGAAAATCTGCTGAAGCTCGGAAGGAGGAAAAAGAAGAAGTTTATCGAACGATAATACATGCTACTTCCAGAAACGATAGGAGTCGGCTGTGAATGATCGTGTAGACAAATAAGAAGACGGACGAATGATCTGTAATCGCAAGAATAGTACGTATCAGGGATTCACGGATTTCTATAGATTACCGATAAATAATAGTATATTGAACTGAATTATAACAAGTACATGTGTATGGATACTTGGAATAATTTTCAGGTTTTATAACCATACAGGTCCTGCAGCAAAGAGCGATACGAGTTTCAAGATAGATAGAGAGGGAGAGAGAGGCAAACGACACACAACAAGTTACAGTAAAAGAAAGAAATAACATACATGCATAAATAACTGACAACATTGTACAAACGGATAGCATACAGAAAGAGAGAGAGAGAGAGAAAAAGAAAGAGAAGGTGAGCGAAGATATTGCTGAGAGAAGAAGAGAGAAAGAGGGTGAGAGAGAAATTACTCGCTGTCAATTACATGCTCGGAGGAATTTTAATCATTTGCCAAAATGATGAACATCTCCATGTCAGACACGGTCGCGTGACTACGGTGAAATATGAGGATATGCATACGGACATAAATGTGCGATACACCGCGAGGCGAACGTATCACTACGTAAGACGCATTGTTAGATTAATTTCAGAAAAATATAGTATCTGAGGCTAATTGTTCGGGACTTTTCTCTTCTTCTGAGTACGAAGAAATAACGGTTAACCAAACATGTGTACGTTAGACTTTGGAGTGTTTTCTTCTTTTTTTTTCATGTATTTCCTTCCCTTTCTCTTTCTTTTTCACGTCAAACACTGTAGGATGTTATTGGTAGAGTAGGAGAATAAGTATAACAAGAAACACGGGGTTATGACAGTTCGTAATGTAATTTTTTCTTCGCATAACATATTTTGGTTATTTTCTTCTCTGTTCTCTATCCACAAAAATCATAATATCATAGGTAGTTGACTGCATGAGAAACCGACTTACGAGGTTTTTAGAAATCAACAGAATCCCGTATGAAAGGCAAGTTCAAGAGACTCAACGATCGCGGCATATCATCGTCAAACTAATTCGCTCGTGTAACATTCTTCACATCTTTTCTCACCCAAATTTCATAATAGTAGCTGTATATGGATTGCGAATTTCTAGCGCCTTCCGTAGCGACGTGGGTTCGCGAAGAACAAAAACAAAGAGAAACACAATTTTCGTGTCCCATGACGCGGAGACCACCCGCAGCCGGTTTTGGAAACTTGAAAAAACAGGCACGCGTACGTTTTGGCTATTCCATGCTGAGCATTACGCTTGCACGGTGCGAGGCTATTACGTACGAGATTGTGTATAGGTATACCCGACGCCCTTTTGACCGCCCTCGAATTTTGACTCAAGCTATAACTGACAGACGGCTTGGCATGTGCGATGGGCGGCGGTTCAGTTCAGTTCGGTTCGGTTCGGTTCGGTTCGGTTCGGTTCATACCTGAAAGGATATCGGAGCCTTATATTTTTCTACACGTCGAAATCGAACGAACGTTGAACCGTTTTCACACCCCCGCAGTGATCATCCATCCGAGTGGACCGTGAATAAAGAACAAGTGGATGGAGAAAGAAAAAAAATGAGAAAGAACCAGATTTTGTATTCAAATTCTTGCTATTACCACGCAATATCGAAATCTATCGCCGTTTCTTTGACGAAGAAATGCCGGATCCCTTGCCGTCAACGACAGCAGGACAGAAACAGATTATTCCGCATGGCATTCTCGTCCCGCTTAACAAATTTGTCAGATATTTATTGCCCGCTGACGCGTTCGTTCGGTCGGTTGTCGACAGAACGGTCTACCTACTGATGCACGGCATCACCGGGGCACAAGCTAGGAACAAAAATCTTTCAGAAGAATGTAATCGGTCATCTCTCTGAGGTATACGAGTGTCCTTTTTAATAAGAAATTAGATAGCGATCGATCGACGAAGGATACCACAGGCTACGTGGGGCGTCTCGAAGGATACACACAATAATGTGCTTGTAGACATGAGGTGCTTGCAGAAGTGCGTACGATAACTTACATGCATACGTTATCACCGCGGCACATACGTGGCGTAACTATATCCCTAAAAACGCACAAGTTTATTTCACGATACAGACAATTGTGGAGACGCCTCGTACCCGCGGTCCCTTCTCGACTGCTGTATTAAGAGAATATAGATGCGCGTAGTACGTGTGCATGGCTAAGGAAATGATAATTGGGCGGCTAGGGCTGGCCGTTCGCCCATCATCAGCGACGAGGAGGTCGAAAGCGCTTTGAATTCGTAAAATTCTTTCGTTTTTATTTCAACTCTATGTCATCCTGTTTCTTTTTACTTTTTTCCCGTCTGTTCCTTTCGGAGGACCGAGTTTTTTTTCTCCACTTTTAGGTATATATACATGACAGTCACTAATTTGGATAGATATATTGAGTAGGTTTGTATGTAGGTACGGTGGAATGAATCGCAATTAGCCGAGCTTTTCACAAATCTATCGGTCATAAATTGATTATCATAAATTAGATTACTGTATATAATTATATAGTATACCTCCTACCTCTGTGTCATGTTTATCATTTATCATTTTCTTGGTAAATCTGTAGTTAGAGACAGAAAGTCGTAGGTATATGATACAAGATTAGATGAATTCAGAGATGTGTAGGTATACACGTATATACATGCATATATGAACCTCCTCCTCCTCTGATGATGATGACGATGACGACTGTATATGTATACCCAACCGACTCGTAGGATTTCCATATAACGACTTAGAACTTTATTCAAATTTATTGTTAGATCCACAGTTGTAAGGAACTAGGATGCATCTTGGAGATATGTGCAAGTCAGAGAACCTAACCCCGTACAGCTATCTATTCATGCGTAACTCAAGTGTAAGCTTGCATTGGATACTTTGTAACTCGTAGGTAACGGTTAACTTCTACATGATGTTATGTTTCGGATCTCGAATACCTAACTAACGAGAATTTGCATCTATATTTAATTTATTGCTCGATCACCGTATTCGAAGATCCGGCGCGGCGCGGCGGTGAGACTACATCAGGTTATACGTGATACACGCGCGATACGGGAGTGACGAGATTTTGAGAACTGAAGAGAATAGAAAGAGAAAAGAGAAAAACTTGCAAAAAATTCTGAATTTTTGATTGTTTGACGAATTGCAGACACTTCGTCGTCTGAACGTGTCTGCATCGTCGTGGAACAGGATGAGTTGAAATACAGGGAAAGATGCCACCGGGAGAAGAAAGAGAAAATTGATCAATTGCATAAAATCAGCATGAAAATTGAGAACCAATTAATCTGAAGAAAAAACGCGTTTCTTGATCACGAGAGAAAACTCGTATCATCGAGTTTGCCGGATTTTGGCAGAACTGGCGAAATTTCGGTAAACTAAGTTCTCATGCAGGCAATTTTCACAATCAATCGAATGCCTATCAATCTTATTCTTTGTATGCCAATTCATTGGGCTGGACGGTCGGAAAATCGTCAGATTCATAAAGATTCCATCTCGATTTGGGAATGAGGGTGTTTTCGATGTGATAGGGAGGAGAAAAAGGAGAAGATGAGGAAGAGGAAGAAGAAGAAGAAGAAGAAGAAGAAGAAGAAAATGGAGAAGATGAGGGAGGAAAAGAAGAAGAAGAAGAAGAAGCAGAAGGAGAAGAAGGAGGAGGAGGAGGAATCCTTCACCTTCGTCTCATGATCTTTTTCTCCTCCCTTTCAACTACTCTGGAACCTTGGGTCCCGTGTCGGTGGGTCCATCCCATATTCCTGCTCCGGGGTATTTTAGAATAATCTCCGTACGCCGCGCCGCGAGGAGGTTATATCTATGTATAAACTCGTGTGCGTATGGTGTGCTTGTGTGTAGGCATGTGTGTGCGACATGTGCGTAAGTGTTAAACGTACCGCGCACCAACGAAGCCCTACCAAAGCCTCGCCGAACTAAAACCTCAGTCAGTGCAGCGATGGTCACCCAACTGCAGAGTCATACCAGAGGCTTTCAACGTCCCACAGAGAGGAGCTCTATTACTTGAATATATACCAACCTATCTGTATACTACATAATACTAACGGAAGCGCGCCGCTTATACTTTAACGTAACTTTATTAACGCGAGGTGTTGTTAAACGCGATTATCTTATATACGATTCTTCAGCGGAGCGTTTATCGTCGTACGATGTCCACCTACAATCTCGGTACGATTATCCCCGACCAGTGTTCAATTCCCAAATAATTCATATATTTATCGAATATAAAAGAACTAAAGAACTGTTGTTGTTCTTGTTCCGTGTTTTTTTTTTTCTTCTTCTTCTTCAAATTGTGATCAAAAGTGTAAATACTATAAATCGAACTTCTCCGAAAATTTGACGAACCAAAATCGATCAACTTTTTCTGCTAAAAAAAAAAAAAAAAAAAAACCCAGAGAAGAACAAAATTTCTTCAAGTATTTGTACGAAGGCTGTACATTTTGGTACGAACCGTTCTAACCGCGAGGGAAGATATTTGAAACCGTGCCAAATTACCTCTCTCCGTACAAAATTGCCAACAAAATTCAAATCGAATCTGCATCGTTTCAGTTTTATCATCCAATCTTCACATTGCATACATACATAAATACATATAAACCCAATTACATTGTTATTTTCTCTTTGTTTTTCACAACCGATTGGATATCACCGATCGAACAAAAATTCACGTGTTAAATAATTTACGTTAAACATCTACCTAATCGCGAATCTGATCGTTGTGTAAGAGACAGTGAGCTAGGACGTACTCTGATATTCGTATGGAGCCAGAAACGGTGCATTTCGCACGTGGACAAAGTGAGAGCGAGAGACAAGAAAAAGAAGAAGAAGAACAACGTATTTGCAAACACGTGAGCACGTGGAAACTACGTGCATACTGTATATATATATTTTGACGTGCGGGCAGATGTGCTTTCATGTGAGTATGATATTATATGAATAATGCATAAGCCAGTTATTTAGCTCGATAATAATTATGTCACGGTTCCTGGTTCGTTGATCACGATGTCACACTGAAGCCGAAAAAGTAAAACGAAAAACGAAAAAAAAGAAACAAAAAAACGTGTAACACTTTATTCACATGAGATCCACAGAGCCAATAACAATAAACTACTGCATTTCAATTCGTTAATGAACGGAGATCCACATTCGAACGAGTAGTATAGTGAATTATTCATTAACCCCTGAATGACGATTAAAATCAATCAGAGAGAGAGAGAGAGAGAGAGAGAGAAAGAGAGAGAGAAAGACAGGCAGAAGGGGATTACAAGTTTTTTCAGGATATATATATACCGTGGAAATTTTCTTTTTTGTTTTCTTTCGATTTTCTGTGTTGCGTTGAATCTAATTTCGATGATTGGCGGACACGAATTTCATATTATCGTTGAAAAACTGTATTCTTCTTTTCACTATGATATGTGACGAATCTCTGTGTATACGGAATGAGCGGAGATAGTGCAGTGACATCCGTTACCACATTTGTTACCTCACGAGATAATGACAAATAAATTTCGACATACAGCGGCGGTTGAATATTAGCCAAAAAACAAACAAAAATCCCCCCCCCCCCCCCCCTACACACACACACACACACACACACACACACACAAATAGAAGAAATTGTTATCATTGTGTAAACGAAAAAAGTTGTGACATGTGAATTACACAATGAACGAATTTTCGTGCCTCTGCAGGTCCTAGTCACAGATCATACAGTTTGTTGGAAGCAGTGCACGCGCGTATCAGAACGAAAAACTAATGAGAGAAAGATATAGGTGACGCAACAATAATGGTAACGGGAGTTGACATGATTATATTTATAACAGATTCGTAGGAAAAGGAACGGAAGGAGAATGAAAAGATTCGTATTATAATGATCGCAGCTAGATATATATATATACATGACGTGTCACAAAACCGCATGAACGAACGTCGATGATAAGGGAATCGAGTTCGTGGAAAAGTGGAATAAATCTCATTTCCACAAATGGCTATTTAAACGAAATGAATAAGAATGGGGGAAAAACAAAAAACATTACTAGGTACGTACATACATACGTGTACGCGAAACTACTCTCCTCCTTGTCATCGTATTTCTTTTCTTTGTTTTTCTTTCTTCTTCTTCTTCTTCTGTCTTCACACATCAGTTTGAACAGGGAGAATGAATGAGGAAAAAAAATTGTTTGTATATAGATATTTATCCATCGGGCTAGTAGTAGTGATACCTACGTGTGCCTACGTAGTATGTACCTAACACATGCGTACGCACACTCGCTTTCTACGTCTCGTTTCCGATGTAAAGTATCCCACTAATAAGTATTAAAGTATTACATCCTTTCCCAGAAATCTCATGAACCAATACGTAGATTATCGATAGGTATACCATACTTCGCGTATCTAGGTGCGCGAGTACCTGCCCGCCTACCTGCGCCTACCTATTCTACTACACCTAATCCGCGTTCGTCTAATCCCTTGACCCGAAAAAACCACACGAATTGTGAAAGAAAACACGAAACATTTCGCAAGGTCGCGATCCGTCTCTTGAAAGAGAAAAAAAAAAAAAAAAAAAAACCAACCACCAGAAACGAAGGAAGGAGAAGAAAAATGAGTATTACATGTATAATATTGGCATTCAAGTTATTTCCGGAGTAAAGTCGGGAAGGGAGCATAGATCGTGACGACGCGGACGCATGCACGAGTTACTATTGCCCGCGCGCTTCACGGATGCACGAGAGCCGAATTGTGCCACCTATATATCTATAAAATATAGTAATATACCGTAGCCACGTATGTACATAGTGCCGTACGGCTTAGCCGGCTGAAAATGGTAACTCGGCTAATCAGCCGAAGTTGACAATTCGAGCCGGCTAACATGAATGATTCGGTTAACAGTTCTTACTGTTAGCCGGTTAATTTTGTTCAGCCGGTCAAAAATATATTGGCCAGCGCTTGATTTCTTGGTTAGCCGGTAAAAAACCGTTAGTTGGCTGATTCGTGTTAACCGTCTAAGCTCCGGTCAATTAACCGGAATAGCAAGTTCAGTCGGCTAAGCTCCGGTCTATTAGCCGGAATCACAGATTTTGCCGGTTTACCTTCGGCTAATTTTAGCCGGTTAAGCCAGCTCGGCGGTACAACACTATAGTTACGTATAGTATACGACTATAAACCTTTTTACCGTTGAGACGGGATGGGAATATCCGATGAATATAGTAGCAGAAGATTAACAAAGTAATAGGTATAGGTACGTACGGATTCGCAGACGGTCTCGTACACTCGTAAGTAGTACTTTTAGGTACATACGAGCACGTACGAATATGCGTCGTCCGTATGTATATATATATATATATATATATATATATATATATATACGTACCTATGCAGTACGTACGTACGTAGCTATACGTCAGCGTGAACAATACCGAGTGAACGATTAATAACAAAAGCACACCGAGGAATTGGCGTTACACATTACGACCTGCATCGGTGGTGTGCTTCGCGTTGCGTCGCGATGGTCAATAAACTCGGAGAATTATATCGTACGCATCTATAAGCTACTGAATTCAGGATGAGCGACTATTGCGGGCGAACGAGGTCAGGTTCTCCATTCTTCAGTCTACATGAGCACAAAAATCCTGCCTGAATCCCATTGTTTTTCTCATCTACGGATATCAGATGGGCTGCAAAGGTAGCGTGAAAAATGCCAATTGATGACGATTGAGAAAGCCGTAATTAGGCTGGAGTTTGATACCCACGTAACGATAACGCAACAAGATACGATATAACACAATATCAGCCGTTTTGAGAACCGGAACGTAGCGGATAAAGTGCAATTGAAAATCGCGACTGAATAATATCAGCTGTTGCGTCCACCCGTGTCACGAAAAAATCCCGCTACAATTCGGCGGTCGAAACAGCTGATACTGTATTTCACTCGTGATTTAGTTGCTTGCTATTTTCTTTTTGCTTCATCGAACGAACTCGGTCCTTATGCCCCGTCTCGGAGTATTTCCTATATCGGAAGTTTCATCGGCAAGATACACACTGTTCTATTTTGAGGAATCAGTATCAAGATAGGTGGGTACCTACTGTGTCATCGTATCGTTTACAGTTTATACCCAGAAATACTACGCGGGACAGTCGAATGTCGGGGAGGTATTCGATCTCGGGAGGCATTCAACTCTGAGTGGATATCACAGACTACCAACACCTACCTACCTGCATACTTATAATTCTACGTGCCTAAAAATACCAACTGCAGGTATAGAAAGACTCTAGTCTTCGTACTGTGTCACTATATAATAGCATAGTGTTTCCACGGTCGAAGTCATAGGAATAGGCATAGAGATAGGGATAGAGATGGAGATAGAGATAGAAATAGGAATAGGAATAGGAATGAAACGTCGAGTGATACTTCCGACAAGGTTAGCGACTGAAATAGATCGTCACTCTTTTACGCTCGTTTGTTTTACACTCTTATAGATATAGAGTTCTCAAGCTTCTTCATCCGCATATGCACCGACCTACGTGCGTCTAGGTAAACGTATGACGTAGATAGGTAAGCCGTACAGATCAGTATATTCTACGAATGCTCGGTAATTTTTGCCGCGATAGCTGTGTTACCTAATGAGAGATGAGAGAATTTTGTAAAAAGAAAAAATCGTAGATGAAGAAGAGACTCGATCGAATGAAACCGGGCAAATTGTTACACGGTCTTTCGGTATATCCGGGATTTTAGGTGACCCGTAGAGAATTCCGGAAATTGATATCCTCGCGAGCCCATCTCCGATCAATCTATATTCCGGTAGATGTAATCCTGGTAGGCCGGATACCTTCAGTGGAGGCTCTTTCTCCGCTTCTTTTTCCTTTCATTCTTTCATTCGGTTCTTGCCATAGTCCTCTCCTTTTGCCTCCCAGTCTTTCTCACGTGATGTATATATGTGACTTAGAATAATAGTCATACGGAAGCGAGGAGACAACTTTACACTCAGCAAAAATTGAGGTTTCTCTTTCTTGTGATTTTTATTCCCATTTCGAAAAAATCGCAGGAGCGCCTGCAGTAAAACGGCGATAGGTCAAAACGGTGCGAAACAATATATAATTTGATATGAGAACCACTGATTCGGTCCATTTCTCGGTGGTCGTTGTGAAAACGAAACGTGAATTGCGAAACAATGTGCGGAATTTGCTCCGTCGAAACGTTTGGAAGTGGGGGGGAAAAAAGATCGAGGAAACAAGGCGGGGGAAAAAAATAAAATCCAGGCTGTACTTCGGCCGGGAAAGAGAAGGAGAGAGAGAGTAGTATGGGGGGGGGGGGGATAGACGGAGAGGGAAGGACAAACAGGAGCAACTTTCTGGGACCTTTAATCTTCCGGATAGCAAAGGGTGCGGAATGAATATGCAAAAATGTCCAACCATTGTCGTCGTCGTGCGGCGTTCGGTGTTTGGAAAAAAGAAGGTAAAATATTCAATAAAATTGAAAGAGGAGACGAGAAAACGAAAAAAAGAAAACTGGCACGTGCTCTATTTCCACAATTTGGAGGTTATACGAATGTAGGTATCCGCTACCCGCGCTGCGCACTGCGGGACGATGAAGATCATTGTTCCGGGATATTTTTCCATAGGTAATGGTTTTTCAATTGTAAAAATTGTCCTCGTTCTAATCACGATAGCTATTTATGGAGACCAGCCGCATTCGGTACAGAACCGATTCGTATTTTGGATTGGTAATTCGGGCTGGTACCGGCGACCGTGCATCGGTTCCGGTGGGGAGAAAAGAAGCTCCATCGACAAAGCTCGACGTTACAGCTGTCGCCGATACGTGACCTCGGAACAGGGATCGGTAATAGGAAGATTATCAATCGGCAGCTGGTTCGTGCATAATCATTCGTTTTCACGGAAATTAGAGACTTGACCCGTTACTAATGAGTGATTCCAAGTTAAGTTCATCGGTCAGGTATCGCGTATAATATTATCAACAGAACTTGTCACTTTGGCTAAGTTCGCCCAAGCTGGGCTCGCTGAAGTAACACCAGCGCATAACATCTGATATCCAAATCGGTTGTTTCAAATCACCGATCGACAGCGCATCGGATTACCTCTGCACTCGCTTTCTGTATATCCCCGAAGATGATGATAATCCCAAATCCCAATTATCGAAGGGAGAAAAATGGAGAGAGAATTTCTTACGGGGAGAATGATTGTTGGCGTTATTGTCGGTGTTGGTATGGTGTTGGGTTTCTCCGCGAGGTTTGACATTTTATAACGGGGGAAGAAATCACGCGAAAATGATATCGAGAAGCCGAATAACGACGCTGTCGAAGTATACGACCTAGGAAAGAGGATGAAGATGAAGATGAAGATGGAGATGACGATGAAGAGGGAGAAAAATAAGAGATGGATAAATAAGTACGTGTAATACACATATGTACCGAACCGAGAGGAAACATAACATTCCCCGATGTTTTTTCAAGGGAAAAAACCAATTCGGAGTAAACGGTGAAGAAGCCAAATGAACGGCTCAACGGACAACATAACAAGAGGCTACAAGCGTCGCGAAGTCGTCGTCGTCGTCGTCGTCGTCGTCGTGCAGAGTGGGCGGGCGAGGGTGACGGGCGTGCGTGCGTTTGTCCGTCGTCCTATGTCGTCCGTCGTTTGTTGGTCGCCCGAATAATGGATAGGTAGATACAGACCTATACGCGTCGTAGGTTATAGGTACAGTGATGATAGTTGTGTGAAAGCACGAGGGAAAAAGTCATCGAGCATCGAACTATAAGTTATGGTAGGTATAGCGATAGAGCGAAAGAGTGCGAGGCGCGTAGTTATAGTAGGTATATACATACATACGTACGTACCGAACAAAATATTCGTAAATAACAAACGAGGCTTAATTGAAAGTTGAGCACGTGACTACAATGCAGCGCAGATTGTCTTCCACTCGTGCTCTACAATGGAATTGAACTTTCGTAGTTGAAGGGGTGCCGTGGCACGGCACGAAGTTTTTAGACCGTAGCGTCACGTCGCGTGGCTAACGCGCTAATGAAAGGGCTCGGAGGGTAACGCTCGATGTGGATGTGCTACCTCTTTCAATTGTTGTTCAATGCACAATTAAATTTTCACTATACAACTGAGCTAAGTTATATATACGTTGGTCCGACCGGCAGGCTTGCGAAAGCAAAAAACGAATTTCGTAATTTTATCCCCGCGGCTGAAAATTTCCTAGGCACCTGTCTTCCCTCGGGAGAAATAGGCTTTCGTCTGGCTGCATTGCTGCGCTAATATATACAGACGTGGGGATATCGGGAAGCTAGAAAAATGTAATGTAGTAGGTACCTTTAGGAAGAAATCTGACCGCAAAAAATAATCCCGACCCCCCTATAAAGGTGATCTGAAAAATTGATCCGTAAGTGAAATTTTTGGCAATCCGGGATCGCGTCTGGAGAACTCATTTGACTGCACTCGCATCTGTTATTTTCACGGCGAATCTCGTTCGGAGCTGTTTTCGGTACGATCGCGATCCCGGCGATCGTTCAATTCTCGGATATGCAGGTTGCATGTACAATCGATGAGATTTTCCACACTCGGACTTTTTCCGACGAGATTGTTTTCGGTGAGATTGTTTTTTCGCCGGACACCAGAAAAATGAATCCTAGTGCACAATGAACGGGCAGAGGAGATATACTCTCTGGAGTAACTCGTGGTCGTAGACGATAAATCGTAAAGCGTAAAGTGAAGAAGTTAGGAACGAGTGTCTACGACAGGCAAAAATGGGGTGTCAAACGTCAACGAGTTTTCACCCTGATCCCCGCGCCACGGTGACCCACGACCCTCGGCCCGGTGCCACACGCCGAGAAAAATGTCGAGCAAAGAAGTCAACGTTTGCCCAAAGGATTTTCATCCGGCGTGTGTAACCCGGCCGAGGGATAGGAATATGAGCCAGATAAATATTGACTGAGAAAGAATTTTTACTACGCCAAAACGGGCTCGGATCATATGTGTACGGATATGTGCGCACTACTTGCGGGCACAAGATATTATACCAGTATTTGTACATAACACATATCATGTACACGCTCCTTATAGTGATTTTTTCACTTCATTTCGTGAATTTTGTCCGTTACCGAACTATTGATGGGGATTGATCGAAAGAAGAACAAATTTCTTTGCGGTGGCATCGATTCGCGTTGGTAATCAATGAATGAATCGATCAATCGATCAATTCGGATGAAATTTTACGTTGAGGTAGGGTCGCGCAGTAGTCTCGCGGGTTTAGGAAGGCAGAGAACGCGTTTATCGATATTTTCATTCACGCGTTCATTCGTTATCATATTATAAATAGAAAATAACAAAATTATGATTTATACGGATGATAATCACTCGAGAGAGTGAGGAGGAGGTCGTGAGACTGATAAAAGATAAAATTCGGTCTGTCGGACGGACTGAAACCAACCAATCTTCAAGTGTACCCCGATAAATCAAATAAGAAAATAAAACATCGGTACGGAGTACGGAGTGCCTAGACAACTATATATCTACATATGTGTATACATATATCACTCGACGGCGGTCGTTGTTATATTTTACCGATTGATAAGATTCGCTCCTCTATCGAAGATTCGCTTTTTCATCTCATTCTTCAAGATCAAAGTTTCACGATCCTTCTGTAGGCCGCCGTATAAAAAACGAAAAATTCAACGTCATAGTGCATACATAGACTGACGATGACAAATTTTGTCATCAAATCAAATCAAATTACTGCAATTATATCCACGACTGGACGATCGTCTCACTCGATTTAGTTTTTTTTTTTCTTCTCATTTTTACGACACCGATCATAGGTACAAATCTGATAAAAATGATAAAAATTAGCGAAAAGTTCATCAATTTGCAAAACCCTATAGGTGGATAACCTAGCAACCTACGCGGCGTGATTTTACCTCGAACATATTAATTATTATACAAACGATCGTGAGGTTCACCGCGTTTGCTGACAGATTTTTACAACGAAAATTTTCGATATCCTATACAACATACCGAATAACGCGACGCAGGGTGTATGCGATATATATACGAACTTGAGCTTCGCAGATAAAAGAATAAAGATGAAACATAGTAAGCACGCGCGTACGCGAACTATGCGCGTGCGTACACGTACAGCTTCTAGTATGCATTTACACGCAAACGGAACGAGAAGAACGAAACAAAAAAACAAAAAAAAATGCCAAAAAATTTTACAACCATCATAAATTATTGCGAGAGGACGAGAAACGCTGCAGCGGAAAAGAAACAGACCGCAGCCGAGAGCCGACTCGCTGCTGGTTATAAATCTCGACGTATTATGCAAATAAAAGGCTTCCTCAAACGAGAGTAGATACTAAATATAGCGTATCTCCACCTAGCCTGTATATTAACAATTGTCAATGCATTTTTATCCACCGCAACTATGATAAATTGGAAGAGAAAGTAAAGTGAATTGAATTGAAATGGAAAGAAAGGAGGAGAAAAAGAATTGATACTATTTTCGACTGATTAGGTATAAACGAATGTAGAATTATTACTTAATGCTGCGAATACTGAATACTGAATACCGAATGCATAATGCGTCGCGTACGCGACCGCGTCCACCACCTTCCGTGCATACGCGCAGATTGTCGGCGAAACTCTGAAGATATATTAAACGCGAAGGCGTGACTGATGACTGACTGACCGGCCGCGAAGCAATTAATTTACCAATAAAAAGAGAACGGCTCGGGTATAGTGAGTGGTGACGCATGGAACTTGCGGTAAGTGCAGGATACTGATAATATGTGGATACGAATGGACATGTTTATCCACACTCGAGCATCCACGAAGATGTGGAGTAAAAATATGATGTATATATATATATATACATATAAAATATAATACCTGTGCCAACAGGGAAATTCTATGCCTCGGCGATCAGAAAGCGCTAGTTTTCTGCGAGCAAAACTGTAGAAGCAGCTTTTCAGCCACAGGCAGACATGATAGAACATCTGAGAGAGGACTGAACTCGGGATCAGGATTTAAGTATGTATGCATTAGTAGAACGAGAGTAGGAACGTAGGTACCTACTTCTGATTTACTGACGCCGAGACTCCAGCCACTTAGCTATAACGCGAAACTCAAACGTCAGACGTCTCTTTAAGCGCTATTTACGAGACCACTTCAACTTCATGGATATAAAAATATACCCACCCACTCTCTCAAGCCACGCAAATCGGGTACTATGTATATTATTGACAATAACCAGACCCGCAGTTAGGTGTTGTTGAATCCTAAGCAGGTGCTCAAGAAACGAGATGAGATATTAGAATCAGACTATCTATGCGCGTAGATTCACGAGGAATTAGGGAGAGAAATCACAGGGTAATTCGGTCTTCGAATCCTGATCGATGATTATCTCAGTGATTTGCTCGCTGATTCGCAATCGCCGCCGCAAGCCGGCCATTCGCTCATTGTCAGCTATTCGTTTGTGGAATCACCCGAAACCGCAATGAAATTAGCTCGATCTCTGCATTTTCGTTGTTTCTGAGCACGCATGAAAATTGTGGAAGAAAATTACGCTGGAATGATTTGCGCACACACCATATATATATATTTGGAGAAAAGTCGTTTGCAATCCGTCACATATATCGTACCTGTTATACGAATGAGAGAGGTCTGATCTGCGAATGGCTAATTGCACACTTCGAACATCTCGACTGTCTGTCGCGTTTGAGTCGATGCCAGGTATTCGCTTCGGACATAGAGATGAAGAGAGAGTCGAGATTGATAATCGCGGAGGGTGCAATTAACGAAGATAGATTAACTCATAGGTGAACATGAAAAAATGAAACGTTCTTCTACACTTCGGGTGTTTCTGTTCTGAACGGACAAAAACAATATTTAGTGAACTGGAAGCCCCGCTGCAGTCATTGACACCTTGCTGAACGGCGGGGCGTTAAAAAAGAAGGAGCGATACGCACCGAAATAAACGAGACGGTATGAAATTGAAAAAAAATCTGTAACCAAAAAAATGAAAGGAACAAAATGAAAAAGGAACAGAACTCCAGAAGTACATATACGTATACCTACCCGGTGGGTATAACGAATGTAATAAAAGTAGTAAAAGTAAACGAGGACCTCTCGGAGGGCCTCCTCCTGATCGTGAGCTATACGACGCCGTCGTCGACCGAAGATGTCTGAGTCTTTTACTCTCGGCATACGCCGCGTCGCGGAGTCAAATGAAATGCAGCCTCCGTGACTCGCGCCATGTCGTGGTCATTATACCTTACCTCTCTATCTCTCCTTCTCTCTCGTTCATCCTTTCCCTTTATTCCATCTCGCTCTCCCTTTTCAGACTTTACACGTTCGTTGCACTGTCAAATATCCCCCCTCGGGATTACAACGCGTATATATAGCTGAATCTTAGGAACGGAATATTTCTCATCCTCTCTCCGTTCATTGGAAGAATTTAAACAATTCGTTAAAATAAATTTACATCCCAAGATCGCAAGGAGGGATGCTGCTGGATGCCATTCTATCTTAATTCTACTTTTTTTTCACTTCCTCTCGCGCTATTGCGATCTTGTTTCGTAATGTGCCGTAGATATACGCCTGCGACAGCTGAACAAATTGAGACGGCCGATGACCGACGCGCGACGTGCGGGGTCCCAACTGGATGGATCTTGAAAATGGGATTTCACAATTTTTCAAGAATTTTTCCGCAAGAAATGGTTCACTTTTCCCTTTTCTTTGTTCTCCTTTTCCAATCATTGTATGAGAGAGTGAAAGAAAATCGAAGAATCTGTTCAAATTCGTAGAAATATCAGCATTACTCACTTCACGATCTGATGCAGCGAGCATTTGTTTTTCCTTTTTGTTTATAACAAAAAATTTATCTGCATGATTCGATTCGTACAATCTCTGCAGATTTTCAAAACCTCCAAATTTTTCCCAGTCTTTTTCGCAGTGATTCAAATACTGGCTAACTATTTTCTGACATTCTCCTCATTTCCAGGACAAAAATATCAACCCTGTCACCGGATATTTTCTAATTATATATACCAAATCTCTCTCCCTCTCTATCTCTCTTTTTCTTTCCGTCTTTCATTCTCGCTCCCTCCCTTGCTTGCGTCGTCGTTCTCCATATACGATGGAGAAATACTTGCGCTTAACTATCACCGTAGAGAAGTAACAAACAGTCGTTACAGCAGACTCATAAAATAAAAGGCGAAGGTAACCCGAAGACATTAATAACATAGCCGCACGGGAACTGGAGCCCGTTGCATTGGACAGCCGTCACACGTTACACGAACGGATACTCATAGGCACTTGACCCAAATGCTAGCGAAAAGTAGAGAATATGTTACATGTCGAGGTCGCATATGGGCGGAGGTAAATTTTGCCAGAAATTTAACCATCCCACGTATCCCGGAATCCATCGTTCCCCGTTCGCCATCCGAGTATCGTTTTCTCACTCACTCTCTCACTCTCTCTCTTTCGTTTTTTTCCTAATTTTCGGATAAAATAAGACACGCAGAGACCTTTGGCAGGGTCAAGAAACGAGAAGCAAAGAACGGGGAAAAAAGAGAAAAAAGCTCGAGTTGACGCGCGGCAGTTCGATGAATTCTTTTATCATTATATGTATACCGAGCAACATAAAATATGCGTAAGGTATAAAACGTGTATAATATATGTATAGGGGCAAACAGAATCGCGGGTAAGGTATGAATTTTTTTCCCCCCTTCATTTTACTTTTTTTCTCGTTCTCCTCCGCTTTTATACGGCGAAAATCGATAATTAAATCCGGTTTTTCGTTATACCGCATCGGCGTATAATAACGTAGAAAATATTTACCAAGTATAAAGAAGCGCGAGATAGAGGAGCCGGGGAAGAGAGAACTGAGATCAGCCTGTAACCCAACAACATCTACCTGTCTATTTTATGGAAGCTGGGAAGAAGAGGTGGCTTTGAAAAAGATCAATTTGATAAAAGCTGCGAGGAAAATATACGTATCCATAGTATAGTACCTATATACTGGATATATGATTGAAGGGGTCGTTCCTCTCCGCCATTTATTCCATACGGAAATCGCTAAACTAAACATCGAATAGATGCGCGTGAGATTTACGCATATATATACACACACATGCATGTAGGTATGTATAGGGGTACGACAGGCTCGGGTAATTTGCAAAGGAAACAACGAGCCGTGTGAAAATCAATTACCATGCATGCGAGAAACGGGGTTTAATTAATTTCGCCATATAAATATATTAATAGGTACGCGCATAGATCGGTAGATATATCTGACAGTGGCCCAATTATAATTAAATCTAGAAAACTTTACCGCCGCGTAACGATCTGCATATTATTTCGTAACGATGAGATGCTCGACGCGAAACTAAACTCCTCGTAGGTGCGTCACATACATTACTCATATCGGAGTAACTGCATAGGAAGTATACCTGCCTATCTATCTATCTATTTGTCTATCTGTGCACTCGAACGATCGAAAAGGGATCGTCTAATAAAACGAAGAATCGGAAGAAACTCAATACATGGGCGAATAAGATGATAAGAGAAAGTGTACCGTCGTTAAATCTGGACCACGTGTTTCAGAGTGCGGAAAGAAATATGACAAATATTTTTCAACGTTTCCCTTTCTTCTCTCATTCCAGAGATTGAGGTAAAGGTACGAGTTTACCTCCGTAGCATGCGTATTCCGTGTATCTAGATATCCGTAACAAGTATGTACGTACATACGTACACGTATCGAATATTCCTCAAAGATTCTTCACCCAGTGAAACGCTCTTCTATAAAATTTACTCCGATTTCTGAACCACTGCAGACTTCTATATTACCTATTCTGTGTTTTTTTTCGGGTAGTCTACGAGGTAGTAGTTCGTATGGATCAGGAGCAGAAACAAGCTATAAAAAGATGAAAAGTATCCCTATCGCTACCGGAACGGAATATTTAAACATTTTGAATACGCGCATTACCCAGGAAAATTTCAAGAATTTGTATACTATTTTTCTGTTATCGGGCGTAGGTATATTTTCGATAGACATATACGTATGCCGCGACTAAAAATAATTCGATCCGAGGCTACTGTCATATAAAATTTATACATCAATGCATTAATTGAGATCAATGATCTCCTCTCGTGAACGTACATACGTGTGTACAACTAAAAAAGATAAATACAATTACTCTAACGCGGCCGCATCCCCATGTTGTAATTATTGTTCTTCAACAACATTCCAAACAAACTTATGGGCTGCCTTAATAGCGTAAACGTTCGTCTCAGGAATTCGGATTTAGATATACCAAGCTATGTTTCGTATAATAACACAGGAATGGCATTCATTCCTCCATCGTAAGATAGTTCGAACGAATCTCACGAGCTTCAGCTATTCCCAATTGAATTCAAAGTCATGTCAAATTTCTCGGAAGTTTGCAAAAATCTCGCATATATATCGGTTTCCAAAGTTTGCCCGGATAGCAGATTGAAAAAAAAATAAATGAATGAGAATAAAAAATAACAAGAAGATTAGAAAATATACGGCCCCACGTTCGGCGCCAAAAATTTTTTTGTTTTCTTCTTTTCTGCAGCGAAATCGCGAGATTTTACTAGATTTCGCCTCCGATCCGAAACTACGTATACATACGCATCAATCGCAGCCCGCAGCCGTGGACGAATTGGATTTCGATTGATGATCGAGAGAAAGAGGAGAGAGAAAACTTATCTAACTACATACCTTTATAGGCACATACATAAATTAATCAGAGGACGAGATTTATTTTAAATTGGGTACTGAAATATATACCGGCATCGCGCTTCAATTATTCAAATCGGAGCTCCTATCATCGTTATATCGTATTTTCTACATATCGTGGCTGTATACCTCGGTGTAACTTTTCCTCTGCGGACGTGGGTCGAAGTAGGTGAATATCAAAATTCATTTTCTTTGAGGTAGATTGAATTCAATTTCAGAAGAACATCTTTTCCCTTTATTGATCATGGACGCCAGCGTCGCGACGCGTTGCCTGTAACTCTCTCGCGTCGCGTTGCGTTACGTTACGTTGCGTTGCGTTGCGTTACGTTGCGTCGCGTCGTGCCGGGTGTAACTTATCACGCCGGAGGAAGAGCTCTGCCCGCCCGCCGCCCCTCTTCAAATCCTGTGTCTCTCAGGAATGTTGAATAACATTACGGCGTGAGACACAGAGGCAAAGTCTCTGTAGGGTACAAGTCGTTCCATTCTTGCGGTCAATAGGATTAGGTACCTCAATCAGAGCTAGTAGTTCTTCTCTCTTGAATTTATGTTTTATCTAATGAAATCGAATGAAACGAAAGATAAATAAAAGAAAAAAGAACCCCCATAATCGAATTTTTTTCAAGTCTTATCCGAACGCAAGTTTGATCGAAGTACTCGTACATGAATTCTCGATGGAATATTGGATACGAAGCTGAATTCGTATATAGGTATGGGTATAGGTATAATTTTGTACGAAAAAAATCTTCAAGTTGCAGAAGCATTTGATAGTAGATATTGAATACACATGCGTATTATCTTGTACCAATACCGCGGACTGACCCGTATAGGGAAAGTTTGGAAGATGATACGAAGGAGGAATGTCACCTGCTCCGACGGAAATACATACCTATATTACGCTATAAGAATTTTCTCCAATTTGATTTTCCCTCACCTGCCGAAAAATATATGGAGGAAAAAGAACAGGCATACGCGATACAAGCTTGTAATCCGACATTATGCCTAGGTCAGGAGAAGAAGAAAAGAAAAAAAGAAAAACGAAGAAGAAGAAGAAGAAGAAGAAGAAGATCAAAAAAGAGAAATTCGCTTTATCCAGCCAACGTTACGCGTAATTGCCGGTGGTCCGTGTGAATTATGCCTAAGTTGAAGCACCGCAGGGTGGAAAGAAAGGAAAAGTTTCGAGATGAGGAGAACAGAGGTAACGAAAAGCAGAAAAGAGAAAATAATAAAAAGGAACGACCACTTGAGGAGATATTAATATAGCTTTTAAAGAAATTTAACAAGCCCAGTGTTTCACGTTTTAAGATAACCATACTGGCGACGCATGTCGTTGTATATATGTAGCTCAGGTAGCCAGTAGTAGTGTAGGGAGACTGATGGAATAGGTGCCTACCTATGTCTCTTCTTCGTCGGATCTTTTGACGTCCGCCAAATAGGTAAAGTGAAAGATAAAAATTGTGAGATGACGGATGAGCCACTCAGCAGAACGAAATGGGTGGCTGGCGTGGCTGGCTAATATTCTCTATTCTCTTCTTTTCTTTTCTTCTTACTTTGTGGTCAGTCAGGAGATTGGAAATCTATTTCTAATGTGACAAACGGGTCTTTTAACCGAGCTCAAAATTTGTCAGAGTGGTAGGTGAAGAAGAGGAGGAAGGGGGATGGGGGGGTTGGAGTAGCAAGTCGGGTGAAAAAGATCTCAGAAGTGTATGAAACGATTCAAACTAAACTATCTTATCGTTAGATATATGATAGTTTACGTAAGAAAGCTTTTTTCTCCCCAAGTATCTTCTCTCTCCTAATCTATCCGCGTTATTTTCCCCTGACTTTCTTCTCTTTGTTATTCATCTTTGTCCATTCTTACTCGTATGCGCGCATCTGCATACAACTTTGACAAATTCACGAAGCGAACGAAAAACCTGAATCATATGAAGAAAGAAACGGGGCGAAAAAAAGAAAAAAACCCACCGAAAACCCGAAGAAATGAAATTTTGACAAAGGAATGTAACGAAGAGAAAACACGAACAAACGACGAAAAAAAAAAAAAAAGAAAAACAACGAACAAACTAGCGAGGAATGAATTGCGAGCGAAGTTGGAGAAGAAAAATAACTAAAACCCTCGAACTCTCTAGCTTCTGGAAAAATTTCTCAAGGTTTATACAAAGAACCGTCTGAAAGAATCCAGAACTCTCGTTCTGAAAGTAAGTTACGCTTGCTTCGCGAGGAGTCTAAAAGGAAACCTTTTAACCTTATCGATTTCAGACTGTCTTTCACGAACGTCGATCAGACCTGAGAAAGTCTCGATTGATTTCTCGGATAGGTCATACCAAACATATCTATCGATATGTGTTCCACCCCCAACATCATTTCTCTCATCCCCGTGATGTGACTGTAGATGATCTGTATCTTTCATTTCTTTCTTCTTATCTGATTTTCAGGTTACAACTGTACCTAACCAGGCCAGAAACGGTTACAAAATGCCGAGGGCTTCGGTTGTCCACGTTACATCGTCGGCTACGAGACCGCATCACATGGGACAGGTATAAACAAATTATATATATATATACAGAATTTTAGATATAGGTAAATAAAATGAAATGAAATGAAATTCACAATGCATCTTCGAACTTGATCTTATTCCCTTTTCTATGCCGAAATTCGGACAGATTTCATCTTAGAGACGGGGTTCGGAATTTGAGGTGAGAGAAAAAGAAGGGCGGGGGGGAGGGGGCAAGACAAATCGAACAGAATAATTCAATCTACGGGGCTCGACTCCGTACGACCATAAGATGTACGTAATGCATGGTACATACGTACTTCATTTCTATATACTGCACCGTAGCTTTTATCTGTATCTATAACACACAGATATAGATACTGCAAGGTGCAGGATATAGGCAAAAGCCCTCCCGAAGCTTTCATTGAATTTTCTATACGAAGTGAGGTGGTTTGGCTCGCGGCCACATTGAAATGCAAATACCAAAGATACCAGGTTAATTGAGTGGCCCATACTCTAAAGATTAAACTATACGGAGGAGGCCTCAGGACTCAGACCTCCGTGGTAGTAGTTACCCACCACCCGCCACTCAATGCAACGGCGGACGACGTCTACGCTACGTCTATCCCCGCTCAACGTATTTCCATAATCCGATGAGTTTGACGATCGTCCTATCTTTCGGTTCTTTATTTCTTTCGTCATTTTCTGCCGGTTCCTTTTTCTTGTTCCATGGTTATTTTACAAACTAATAGTTTCGAGCTAATGGCTTTCGTGTATGTATAGGTATACATGCAAGCTGTATTCCCCGCCCACGCGCAAACTTAATTCCTCTCATCCCGCGCCGCATCCTGCATATAGGAGCCGAATAACTTTATTGATTTTCCGAATGAGAACGGGTTGTCCAATCTGTAACGATCCATACTTTGAAATTTGGAATCCCTGTACGTAGCGGAACGAGCAACAATCTATGAATTTCGCAAAGCAGACGAAATTGCGTACGATCGCGTGCCGGAAATTGGTGTTTCTTCGCGGTATGTAAAAAAGTTTGTAGGTATCAACGCAGTCCAAAAGTTATGGAAAGAGGGAAGTAAGCGGGGACATGTTATATCGGAATAATTTCTGGGCTGAAGTTTACGACGTTAACCCAAGAAAATGACGACAAATATATTACCAGCTGTTTCGACACCGAAACGTTTTCCCGAAGAACATGTTTTTTCCTGACATTTTTTTTGCTGATAACGAATTTGCACTTTTGACAATCCGGGGTTCGCGGGAGTCTCACGAATCCCAGATCGTGAAGAATGCGAATCTACTTTGATCAGAAAAAATATCAGCGAAAATGATATTTTCCGCAAAAACCTGTCGGCGTCGAAAAAATCTGCAGATATTATTCTCCGTCATTTTTTACCATTAACGCTGTTAACTTCAGCCTCGCAATAATCAATAATAAAAGGTAAAATCGCGCATCTAGAGTCGAGAATCTAGAGTCTAGACTCTATACCGTCGAGCGCCAAGATGATGAGACTCTGTTTACCAAGTAAACCGTAATCGGCGCAGGAGCTGCCGCTGCCGCCGCTGCTGCTCCAGCTAGAGATATACTTGTATGTAGGAAAGCGAGCTTCGTCAAACCTCAATATGATATTTTCCATTGTATCCTGCAGCAGCAGCAGCAGCAGCAGCAGACGCAACAGCAGAAGCAGCGCAACCGGGTAGTAGAGTAGACTCTTGGCGAAGCTATAGGTTGAACAATAGATTCCAATCGGAGTGGATTGGTCCAGAACCCGATTCTTCGCAAGGCTTGGTAATGCACCGACACCTATAAACCTCGCTTTTCCTCTCGGGGTTCCCTTTCTCTATTTCTCACGAATGCGAATTGCGAACAGCTAGAACTGAGAACCGCGCGGCAATCAACGATTCCTCGGCAATTTTCAACCGAGGCATTTATACGGTCTACGGAATATATTACAGACTGAAAAGAGAGAGAGCGAGGCGAGATATTGATGATCGAACGAAACTCCCGTCGAAAAATTAGTCAAACCTCATATGATTATATTGTTTTCCATTATTTCAGACGAATTTTATATTCCAACAGATTGACATACTATACGTAGGTATATTCTGCAATATGGAATATATTCGGATATTATCTGCTCTGCGGGTGATGAAAATAAAACCCAATTTTCCCCGCCTCGACTCGACTCGTTTCGACTCGACTCAACTCGACTCGAATCTACGGTTTTATTATTTCACAATTCAATTGAAATATACGGAATGGAAAATTGACGAACGTCAATCCGATATAGCCAACTACCATTCGCGCCGCCGCGGCGCGCCAATTCCGATAGCTGCAGGTATTCGTTAATATGTGAAATTGATAAGTACCGAAAAATCCGGCAGCGATCTTCGCCACCGGATAACGAATATCGCAATATTGTTAGGTGCATTCGTTCTTTTTTTACTTTTTCAATCCGCATTCTATCCTTCTGATATCGGTACAGTCATTTTTATTCCGCACTGCAAATATGGAATTCTGCACATGAATATACTATAAAACTGGAGCAACTGGTCCGCTGAGTTTACATGAGAATCGGTGAAAAATATGCATAGAATCTTCGATCGCACGCGCGTTTCGATCGATTGAAATCTGTGAAAATCGCTTGGAATCTTTAGAAATAATTTGCAATCGTAATCGCGCGAGGTCAGGCGAGATCGCCTGAATCGCCAGTGAAATGGCGGATCCACTGAATTCGCGAGTGAACTAAACGCCTACGGATATGATGTGGCAATCAAAGACGGCATGAAAAATAGAAATTACAATAGAAATCGTTACGTCGTACGCGAGATGAACAGGAAGGTAGGAGAATTTCAAGGTGAGGATCCAGACGAGAGTATCCTATTGGAGGATCGTAATTATATCATTGGTATAATGAAAGGGCCTTCAGCATCGTATTTATCGATCGGATTCAATGCCCACCACGGGTCGGAGGTGACGATATTTTATTATTCCTCGTAAGCAGGGTGATATTTCATTCTTATCTAAATTCAGTTCGGGGTGGGGCGTATTATTGAGCATAGGGTTACCCTAAACGTAGAGATCAGTCGTATCCCCGCGGGGTAACTGCGAGTGCGGAGAGAAGTATGAGTATAAGTATATAACTATAATAAGTATAACGATACACATAGATATATAAGTTTATCGATGTTTGAGTAGATACATGATGCGCTATTATATGCTTTTTTACATCATATCGGCACGTACATATGTGGCGATAAAGATTTCGAGTCAATGTCGCACTTTTTCTCCTCTCCTCTTTCTCTTACCGTCTCGTCGCCAAGATTTGTCGTTATGGTTCAAGATTGTAGAGAACTATAAATATTTGTTTTCAAATCTATTTGACGATGTTTGTACATTTTTTATCTCGCTTTCCGTTGTGTATTCCGTTATTATACAGTAATTAATTATCGCTGTAGCTTTTGAAGGCTAGAAAAAGTAGGTACACCATAGTATCAGTACCCACGATGGTGCCCGCGCGATCCAATCGCCCCCCGAAGCGCATTTACAACTCTAAATATACTGCTAGGCTCCGCGGAGCGAGGATTTTTTTATTTTTTTTTTTTTAGTTTCTCGTTTTTTCTCTCAATATCGGTGTTATTCCATCCGAAAATAACACCTTTGAGAATTGGGAATGAATTATTATACCAACCCGTCGACTCACTGCGAACCATTCCGTTCCAAAGCCGAACGTAAATCACAATTTACCATCCACGCGCACGAGCACCAACCAGCCCTGGACCACGGGGAGATCTGAATGCGCCCCGGAAATTCGGGGCCCGAAAAAATTTAAATTAGATCCCCCGAGGTATAAGAAGAAGAAGAAGAAAAAGGAGAAAACGAAGAAGAAGAAGAGAAAAAGGAAGAGGAAAAAACAAAGGAATCGCTCTCTTCTGGCTCCGAATTTCGATTTTTCATTTTAGTTTTCGCTCAAAATTTAACTGCGAATCCAATTTGTTTTCCATTTCCGCGTGAATCATCGATCACGGAATAACGAGTGGAGGGGTAGATATATACTTGAAATTCTTTTCTTCTGTTCCTCGTTTCATGGAGGCGGAGGGACGGCTGGTTTCAACATAAAGAAAAATTCAATCTGCAGTTACGCGTAAAATTGAAGAAACAACATAGCTACTATATTCCTGCCTACCTAAGAAAATAAAATCGGGGGAAAATATTTCAACATTTTCTGTAGATATCGTTGCCGGATATTACTGCCCTTGGTCCGGGGCTGTCGGGGACCAATACCACCACCACTACTACTACTACCGAGGGTCAACGAACAGATGAAAGCATCACGTTTTACGCAGCCATTTTGTAATTATGCCCCATAGCCTTCACCTTCGGAGCACGTGCTGTGCGGAAAATAACTGTGTTTCAGTTCCGAGCCATAGATCCATGTGCTTTTTGTGCAAGGATCCACGATGACCGGGAATGCAAATAATTTGAATTTGCGATCGCGTACGTTGTACAATGCGGTTGTTAAATACGAATTATTTACAAATGACATAACATTACGTTCATAAGTTAGCATCCCCGAAGAATAATGATGAGGTGAAGAGATGCTTGACATTCTTCGGAGCGCACATATACAGTGAAACGCTGAAGTATTTTATAATATATTATAGGTTAGGTATATATAACGTGAATGCGCGCGCGCGCGTGTGTTGGTAGACATTTTTCAATGGGTATGTACCTACGTACGTACGCAAAAGAAGGCACGTGCCAGCGTAAACGTGTGTGAGGAAATGAGCTAGTGCAGGGTGCGTATTATATATCTCGGGTTTTTTTTCTTTTCCTTCTTCGTTTTTTCATCTTTTTTCGAGATTCATCATCACGGAATATTGACAGAATTTATTATAGCATAGGTAGCTAGCTAGATATAGGTAGCTGGGTATATAGTGGAGCAGATGGAATTGACAAGGTCTTATAGATTGCAGGTTCCCACATTTTTATATTTCATATTTTTCTTATTATTATAATATAAATAGACGTCCTGATGCTGGTGCTGCATGTCTTTTCGTATCCCTAGTCTTCAGCTCCTCGAGCCTCCTTCGCGTTCCCGTCCGCGTTTATTCAATATTATAGATGTAACCCCCTGCCCTCCCGCCCTTTTAGCCATCTGCTATACAGATGTCATCGTCAAGATTCGTATTATATATCCCATTACGATCTCACTCAAACTTCTCTACAAATATAACTTCATAATCTAGCTCATGTCCTTCTTCTTCTTTTTCTTCTTCTTATTCTTCTGATTTTCTCTTCAAAACTGTATGAAACAGTTCGCAATAGTTAGTACCTACAGCTTCTTAGCGTTTTCTCATGTCGGTGCGCGTTTAATGAGGCTGAAGAACTTTATACCACGTAGGCGCTATTACAGACCCATTCACAGCCATTGTTACTTATTGTTAGCGGCATCGTTATCACTTCGGAAATGCTATTCGTCGCCACTCCTACACCGCACAACCGATCCGGATGTAACTTTGTGGATTGGATGCAGCATTCTGGCAGAAAATAGCTAAGTATTTCATCCCCACGAATTGTTCGAATTTTCCATCAGAAATTCAAATTCAAATTTGTCCAATCTAACCTACAAGCAAACCTAACCTAACAATTACGAATTACTATAGAAAAAATTGCGAATGTCTTGAGAACGCATCGTATTTTTAAATTGATAACAATGCTTCTAACGATAAGCGACAATGGGTGTAAATGGATCTATAAAAGCACCTGAACGTTACCTGTAAGCTTTAACCTGCACGTCATAAAATCGAATCAGGATTTTGTGACCAGTTGAAATTTACCGCATTTCCGAATCAATCCAATAGATAAGTATCTATGTATATATTTATATCGAACGTCACTCAAATTCGAATTCTGTTTTCCGTGATTTGAAAATGTTGATATCCCTTTTTCTCCATGAAGCATGAATAATTCATTCCGCCACTTGTATATATGAATTAATATTAACAGCAATTAGCCGTAATCCTGTGATATGAATCTTAATCCATTTCGGTCGTCCGTCTGCTGGATGAATGGGTCTGCTCTGACTGGAAGGTATCTGCGGTCGAGAGGATCCTCGTCGTTCACGAGTCTACGGATCGCTTTTCAATTTCAGTATAAAGTCCCTAAGAAAATAGGACCTCAGAAGCAACAAAAGAGAGCTGTCATGTGTCTTGATAGAAAATTACTGACATTATTCAAGCCGTGAAATCCGACCAAAAAGCTTTCTCAACGGGGCTGGACCGTTCATGTGACTGTTATAAATTTTACCCCGTATATGTAGGTGTAATGTCATCAACGCATATCTTCTCACTGAACTTTAACGAAACTATTTCGCTACGAACTACCTTGGTACGCAATCCACGAACAATAAACAAGAAGAATAGAGAAAAGCTAGAGGATTGATTAATGATTTTCATAAAAATTTCAGCAAACTTGAGGGGATCACAAATTTTGTTTCTTGTCTCTTTCGCAATAATATTCAATCCCCGTTGTCGATTGTGATGAAAAACGGAAACAGATAATCGTCAAAACGATTCGGAAGGCTGGTATAACGTACTAAGCATACAGAAAAACGTTTCACAGTGGCTAGAAACGACCACAGCCACCACAAGCGATGGAAGTTGAGGAATGTTTATTTAGTATTCCGGAGGGTCTCTGCGCAAGCACTCGGGTAGTAGGTAGCGTAGGTAGGTATATAGGCTTTCAATTTGTGAAATGCAATTTGTCGAGGGACGCGCGAAAGCCCGATACAATTTCACGAGACACAGCCACCGCCGCGCCGCGCCGCGCCGCGGAGCGAGACGAGGCGCGAAGATACACGAGTCCAGGAGGTCGCAGGCCAGCAACACCACCGTGCCCGCATAACCTGACTCAACTTATACCACAATTCATTTTCGATATCCACATATTTCAATGTTCGATCAAAATTCAATAAACTTTTCGTCACGCCGCGCGGCGCTGCTTCGTTACAACGCATTGAGGACAAAATGAGAAACAAAAGCCAGGAATATTTTTGCACTATAAATGTAGGTACAGCAAATTACGGGAATGAATTTTGTTTCAGGTATGGGCAACTCTGGCCGTTTCGATGGGATCCTTCGCCGCTGGCTTGGCGAAAGGTTACACGTCACCGGCGATAGCTTCTCTCCAAGAAGGACATGCGACAAATTTGCATTTGAAAACCGGCAATCAAACATTGTGAGTTCGATTATACCACCGTTGAGAACCTATTCGTCGCAAGATACGAGCAATGTATCATCCGCGCATTATTAGAACGAGCAAAAGATGCATTACTTATCCCGTTTCAGGTCCGGGTTCACGGTAACAGAACAACAAGCATCATGGGTGGCCTCATTGTCGATGTTGGGCGCTCTTTTCGGCGCTATAATAGGGGGCTGGATTCTTCGTCGTGGAAGGCGTCTCGCTTTACTAGCGACGTCTTTGCCGCTGACAGCTACTTGGATTCTAACCGTAATAGCACCGACGGTTAAATTAATATACACCACCAGCTTGATAGGAGGCTTATGCTGCTCCATCATCATGATGGTGACACAGGTGAGCGTGAGCGGGAAAACAAATCTTCGCATTATTTCCGAATCCCGATTCAATGTTATCTGGTTTTTTCGCTATCCAGTTTCGCCAATGGAATTGCGAATTTGGAACCCATGTTAGCCTCCAAAAAAATGTAGAAACAATTATACTGGAGAATGAAATACGAAGAATAGGAAAGAAAAGCCTCTCAGATCACTGCCTAGTATAGAATATTCCTACTCCACATTACTTTATCTCGGATCTTCTTTTGCTCTTCAAACCACATTTCTCTCGTTATAAGTGACGTTCGTTATTTCAAATCCCTTATTCTTCTTCTTTTTTTTTTTCAACTGGCTTGAATTCGGCAACGATTTATACCGTAATTGGGTGACTTAAGAGGTTGAATATTTGGGAAATAAATTTAGAAATCGATTGCGTGTAATTCAATTCCGTCCACACAGATAAAGTGAATTCGGGGATTTATGTTTGCAGGTTTACATATCGGAAATATCTACACCGTCTATCCGAGGTTGTCTTTCAGCAGTTCTCAAAGTAGTTGGTCACGTTGGCATGTTACTGACTTATATTGCCGGAGCATACCTAAACTGGAGGCAAAGTGCAATGCTGGTCGCTGTCGCACCGCTGATGCTGTTCATATCAGCACTTTTCATACCGGAAACACCTTCGTACTTAGTTTTAAACGGAAGAGACGAGGAGGCGGCTAGAAGCCTGCAATGGCTGCGTGGACCTCACGCAGACATAAGTCACGAATTGCAGGTAAAAGCTTTGTCGAATTGTAAAAAGAGAGGGGAAAAAAATAGTGAATCATTGAGGATTCTACGTGCAGAAGAGCGAAAGTCGATCTGTACAAATCGAATCTCTTCGTATCGTAAAAACATTCGAGTAGGCATAATTTCTTCACATCTTACAGATCATCAAAACCAACGTCTCAGCAGCAAGAGCAACGCAATATGGCCTAACTTTTCGTAAAAGTATACTAACTCCTCGACTTTATAAACCCATCGCTATAACATGCGGTCTTATGTTCTTCCAACGATTTTCTGGCGCTAACGCATTCAACTTCTACGCGGTCTCGACATTCCGTCAAACATTGGCGGGCATGGATCCTCACTGGGCAGCTATCGCCATAGGATTTGTTCAGCTCTTAGCATCGCTACTGTCAGGTAGGAGAAAAAAAATGCATATTCGGTGATAAAATTTAAATTTCCGTGATTTGTAAGATATTTCTTTCGCGCGCTTCTATTCTCGTTTTTACGTCAAAATTGACCGTTTTTTTTTTTTTTCAGGATTCCTGATCGACATTGTGGGCAGGTTACCACTGCTGATAGCGAGCACAGTCTTTATGTCATTGGCTTTGGCCGGATTCGGTAGCTACGCTTACTACGACACAATGTCTAAGTCCAATAGTCTTTCATACGCGGAAGCACCAGCATTAGGACAATACGACTGGATACCATTGCTATGTGTTCTCGTCTTCACCACGGCCCTGGCGTTGGGCATCTCGCCAATCTCTTGGCTATTGATTGGCGAGCTTTTCCCCCTTGAGTATCGAGGCCTGGGCTCTAGCCTCAGTACCAGTTTCAGCTACGCCTGTGCATTCTTCGGGGTTAAACTGTTCGTCGATTTTCAGCAGGTCCGTTCATTGTCGATTCGTTTTACCAAAAATCTATATTTCACACGCATTTCCTATGCTTTTATTCTCCCTGCAGAGAAGACGCTTTCGCGATCTTTTTCGCGCCGATTTTTCTGTGCTTTTCATTTGTTCAACTTTGTTACCATTTTTCATTAACCAATTCCAGGTATTTGGCCTCCACGGGGCATTTTGGTTCTACGCAGCGATGGCAGTTTGCGGTTTATGTTTCGTAGTATGTTGCGTCCCTGAGACAAAAGGTAAACAATTGGACGAGATGAATCCCGACTACGCCGAAGCTCGGTAGTATAAGGCCTCGCTGACGGGGGGTCTTTCGAACCTGGAAAGAACTGGGAAGCCCTTACACGGTGGTGCTTATCCAAATTTGCACCAACCCCAGGTTTTTCACGACACAAATTGCCCTTCGTCCGGCGTTCAGGCAGCTTTCAGTTACTCGACTATATTCCCAGAAAGAAATCGTAGATTTTCCGACTACTGCGGTTTCATTGCTGAGAAAACTGGCAAGTTTACCAAAAATATTGGCAACTACGTGCAAGCTAGAGGGCGGCTTCTTTACCACCAGAACGAAAATTTGGAAACCGTAACCACCGCGGCAGCAACAACAGGAGCAAGAGCAGCATCGGCACCAAAGTATTTCAACGGATGTCTTAGCAGTAAGAATTACTCACAAAATTCAGATACCTGCACGATAGAAAATCTGGAAGGGGCGGATCGATTTTCATCGTCGTCAAAAATCGCCAATGAAAAACCATCCGGATCACGATTACAACCAAAAAGTAATACATCGATTAATCAAATTGATACGAGGCCCGAGCCGCGGATACATCGAAAACGTGAAAGTAACGGTGAATATTTATTCACCGATTTTTACAACGAAAGATCGGTTGATAAATATTTGAATTTGAATAACGGGAGAAGAGAAATGTCGTTGGCGCAGACAATGCCAAGACGAAGTAGAACGATCAATTTTGAAGAATACGTATCGCCAAGTGATCTGAACTGCAGGAAATCGAATAAAAAAAGCGTTGGTAATTTAACCGCCATTGAAATCGACAGGATATTAACACAGGGGACATATCCCCCGAGCATGATGATGACGAGGAGGAATTCATCGAGGAGAAACGGAGTGAAAGAAATCAGAGATAATTTAGAAATCGACAATAACGAAAGAATATCACGTACGTTGACAAGGCTGAATAAAAGTTTGTCAAGAGAAATCGGCAATTACGCACCGGGCAGAGTACATTATGAAAGAGAATATCGTATTTACGGTAAAGACACGGTCGCACTGATATATTACAAGACGTGCTACTTGTGATATGCTGCTATATTTATAATTATTAGCTTTAGGTTTTTACGCACCCACGACAAATAATCTATCTCTCGAATAATTACGATCGAGAAATACGAAAAAAAAAAAAACTCCAAACCAATAAGAAGAAGGTGATAAGAGTGAACGAAACAAAAAATACTATCATGTTCATTTTTCAATAATAGCTGTTACCTACCTAATTTATCGGTAGCTTATACAGCGTATAACAAAAACATGGATACGGACGATGTGTGTTATACGATAATGGAATATATATATATATACATATACACTATATAAAATCACAAGGGAAAGGCAGAAAAAGAACAAAGAGAGAAAGAGAGAGAGAGAGAGAGAGAACGAGAGACAACAAAAAGGAAAGAAAAGGGAAAAACTGTATACATTTTTCGATTTCAGATCTCATCTCGTATAGGTATATACTATATGTATACCCAAGCGACTATTACAGGCAGAACTTCCATACATCGTGCCTTCCTATGAGAAAAAAATAAAAAATAAATGAACCCACGACAATACTACGTATCAACGTATTTGATAATAAACATTTATATAATATATATAAACACGTAAAAAAAAAATATATATATATGTGAAGAAATGAAAAAAGGAATGATTTTTCTGCGGCAAATATTTGTGAGGTTGAAGTTCAGCCGCAAATCCCGGTTCGTCGGAAATTATTGTTATTTTCCGTTATTTCCTTTCATTAACCTAATGAACTTCACTCTCGTAAATATTTCAAATATTCTTGGATCACGTTATTAGAGCTGCCTATACAATAATTATTGGTAGATACATATATGTACAAAACTGTGCGTGTATGCGTGCGTGTGTGTGTGCGTGTGTGTTCGCGCGCGTGAATGGATTTATGCAGTTCGCGAATCCGTTTGTTAGGTATAATAACCCGCGAAGAAGTTTTAGCAGGTTTTTATATGAAAAAAAAAAAAAATCAAGCGAACTGATGACTTCGAACACTTGACAATATCGTACGACGTATTTGATAATGATAATAATAATAATAATAACAACAATAATAATAATGATAATGATAACAACAACAATAATGACAATATACTATAATAGATATATTACAATATACCTGATATATTATTAATAGTATAGGTGTATGTATATAGATATGTGAGTATAAATTTTATCGATATACCATAGATAAATGAATAAATATATACCGATATATATAGCATGTATGTATACCTACGTGTATATTAATTTTAAGAAAAGAAAACAAACAAAATAACAATTGACAATACTGCAGACTATTGCCAAAACTTGTAAATAATAAGTATATACACATACCTATATACCTATATATAATCTATATATGATTCTATGAAACATAGAAGAAGGAGAAAAATAAAAAAAAATAAATAAGATAAAATAATATTATACATGTGAAGCCGATATTCTGTTTCTTTTCATAGTACATATAGTATTATCATGTAATATACATATGCGATAACAAAATTTAGGTATGTATCAACATTATTATTGTAAAAACGATGAAGGAGTGGGAAAAAAAGAAAAATTGAAATATAGTATGTTGCGTTACGAGTGCGGAAAGCAGGCGATTTCCGACGAGGGTGGGATCAGCATCGCGAGCCGACGGCGCGGCGGTTGCTGCGTTCACACGGACGCGAGTGCGATAATTGCACAAGCATTCGCGTGAATGCAGTTTGAGCCGAGGCGAGTGCTGTTTACCTTGTACGAGCCAGAAATCGCCTATTCGCACTCGTCGCGCACCACAACTATTGTAATTCCTGCGAAGGTTAGTTCGATTCGAGAAGCAAAAAACGAACCAAATAGAACTCACGTTATTTTTGACGATCTGCGTGATTTTTCACACTAGCGCAGAAAGACGGTACTCTACGCACCCTGAGCACGCTCCGAAGATCAAACTTTCCCCGAGCATGCGTTACAAAAAATACACGAATGGTTCACTATATTATATGTATATTGTGTTTTATCCATGGTACGGTGTATTATTATCATTATTTTATTTTTACGATATGCGGCGCAGCATCATCGATAATCTTGTGCAATTGAAAATTCCAAGCCTTCGTGTTCGTGTGTGTATGTATACCTACCTATCTAGGAAAGACGAAATCTTTTTTTCGGCGTGAACAAACGAAAGAATGGAGAAAAATTGACATAAATTGAAAAAAGATTTTCCTAATTTATCGATCGAAATTTTGTATTTTTATATAGTTATAGTGAAATGTAAATTTAATCACCGGCTACGCAGTCGTTGAGAATACCCCATTGAAATCACATATACCATGTGTATATGTGTATATATATATATATACATATGCATAAATATTCATATATATTATGTAATAAACACGATATTGAATACTGGTCGTACTCGGTACGTATATTATACGTATAATTGCAACCATTATGATATAGGAGACTGTTCATGTATCGTGATTTGTTAGAGTAATATGTATGAATAATTCGAATATCCGTGAGCCATATCCCTGCCTGCATATCTGATCTTTGATCATAATTTATACATAGTATGTATACATAGCCTTCCGAAACCCGTGTAGATAATATATATATATATATATATATATAGTATATAATATATAGTGAAGATAACAGCAACAAAAGTATGTAATTAAGTACTTAAAAAAAATCGTAGCGTTGGGTAATTCTACCGAACGAATAGTAGAATTTTTGGAAAAAAGTTATATCATATGTTTTACTTTTTTCCCATAAATTCATGCTCAAAAAGATGAGAAATTGAAAAGTTGAGAAGATACGAAGCGAAATGAAAAGAGAGAAAAGAAAAAAAAAGAATAAATAGAACATTGAAAATTACAGAGAGACGATCTTTTCCCACGTAGTTATATATATATATATATATATATATACGCATACATATATATATATATATATATATATATATATATGTGAATGCATTCATATATAATATATAGAATAATGCAGAAGAAAATCTGCACTGTGCACTTCTGTGAATTGAAGGTCTATGATATTATTATTATCATTATTCGCAATCGAAAGATTAGTTAAAGACAAAACAAAAAAAATGAAAAAAAAGGTGAATAATTGATAAAAATCGAAAAATTCTAACTACATACTATATCTCATACCTGCTTTAAACGTTGGTTATACCTGTATATCTATATGCCTATATAATTAAATTTTAGCTACGTATCTATAACGATTCAAATGTCGATGAACATATTTTCGAATAGTGATAAAATTAAAAAAAACTAGACATAATAAACAGATAGTTTGAAAAAGTTGTAAAAAAAAAAGAAAAAAAAACAAACCGTTTATAGAGAATTTTATGAATTTCTAGAAAACCAAAAAATCTTCCGATAAATAAATATATATATATATGTATATACATACATATATACATATATACATATATACATATACATAACTAATATAATCACCATATTATATTCTACAATAATGATATTATATACATATATATATAAATATATAGTATATACCTATATCGATAAAATATTTCACGACAATAATGAGAAGAAGGAATTTTATTCGAAGCTATAAGTACGTAGTACATCATATATTAAAATATATATATACATTATATTATATTCTATGTTATATATACAATATATATACACCCATACATGAAGAATCAATGCTGGCCATGAGTAAAGAGGAAAACGAAACAAAATAAAATGATAATAATAAATGAAAAATATATTCATATATATATATATATAACGAGATATACTATATGTTTCAAAATGTATTTTCCAAAAAAAAAACATAACGACGTTCGAAAAGGAAGAGAGAGAGAAAAAAAAAAATCAGGAAAATTTAAGTCACCTCTAGCTTATTGCTTGCTAGATTTAATATTTTTGTAAAAAACACGCCTAGATTTTAACCCCCTACCTGTTTCTATTTGCGTATTAATAATGAAAAACATAAATCTATAAGAACATAAATAAAAGAAGGCGAACAAACGATTATTGAAGTTAAGAACTTGATGTAAAATAATTATAGGAATTGTACCTAAGTAGGTGTATAATATATATAGTAGTGAGAAGGGGAAGAAAGAAGAAAGAAAGAAAGAAAGAAAGAAAGAAAGAAAGAAAGAAAGAAAGAAAGAAAGAAAGAAAGAAAGAAAGAAAAACCGAAGGAGAAAACAGAACAGAAAGACTCACTTAATTGATTACTTATTAGATATTATATATGTTATACAGCCATATAAAGCTAAATCTATCTATACGTTAATTGATATAAAAGAAAATATATGTCTCACGTCAGATCTCTGTAAAAGTATTGTAAATATTTTCATGAATGGCTTAAAACGAACCGAACGAATTTACATAAGAAGCAGAAGAAGCGGAGAATAAAAACCAACAACTATACTTTCGTTTTATTAAAATAACTGCAATTTCGGAGTTGATTATTATAGCGAGCTATACACAAATGTATGTGCATAAATCATTGCGTAATGTTGGACATTAACTTGTTGAACATCTATAGGTACTATTTACGTAGAGCAAAGTGAATTTTATGTAGTATACCGTAGAAAATCGACGTGGAGATATTAATATATCATATGTAAAGATAATTATAATATTTAGCACAACTAATTGTCCTGCCGATGTGGTAAAATTTGGTTTTGTGCGGTGGGTGAAGTTCATAACGTCGAGGCTAGAAAGTGATCGATAATAACATCGGCAGTCATTTTTCGATAATTTCTGCCGATATTATTTCTCGTAATTCTGATGGCCTTGTCGTTATCAACTTTGGACGCCTCATGCTCCTGCATATACATTGTTTCGATGGAACATTACTCTTGACATTTCGTTCTAGCAGGGAATAAATTTCTGCTCTTTTTTTTTTTAAGATATGCGAACAGCTGATGATTATAAGCTAATGAATTAACCGATTAAATTTGGGAGAATAGCGATCGGTGTTTTATGTTTTTACCTCCGTACTAATATTATGATTAATAATAATAATAGTAAATTGAACGGCAAGGCCTACGTACGTAACAAAAGCTCATACATGATGAATTATTAGAGTATACCTATAATACATAGAAATATATGTAAATATGTTACGTATACTTTATTATAATATGGAAAAACGGAGACGAAGTCGGTGTGTTTGCATAGAGAAATTATTGTATTAACCATATCTATAATGTCGCAGCCAAATAGGAGAAACATACATAATGAATTCGATAGAAAAAAAACGAAATCTTGACTACCGTGTTATTCAATCTCCTCCTTTAAGTTTAAGGAAAAAATAAAGGAAACAATTGAAAAGGATAAAATATGAGAAGCGGAGAAAAACGGAAAATGATTCCACAACGTGTTCACTCTATCAATTCAAATTCGTTCGTCCCGACGTATTGAGAAATGCTTCCCGCACTTCCCACGGCATTGTTTCAATTCCTCACTATGGCGCCATCTCCATAAAATCCTACTAACTACGCCGAATTCGAATCAAGAAAGATTTCCTCTTGACCACAGGTCATACTTTTCAAATTATTATTCAAATATACCCAGATGGAAATTCCAGAGAATAGAGAAAACAATTCAGGGTTGTAAATATCGAGTCTATCACTCACCGAGCTGGGGTACCGACTGGTAAGTTTCACAATCGACTAAAAATTGTCCCGTCTGAATTGCTCCTAGGGCGACGACTCTCTTTGTAAGAAATTCTATAGTTTGAGGACCGGTCCGATTCTCTGTCATGGGAAACTGCTGTAGCCTGGAAGAAAAAATTGCAGAAAAATCTTCAAATGCTCTGTGATTATTCGAATACAAATTTGTCAGTCTCTCGGTATCTAGGAAAATGAAATTTATTACTATTCGTACAAAGCTGGGACAAGAAAATCCATAAAATTGGATACAATCGTTTCAAATTCTCGAAAATTCAAAGTCTCCCAATTCGAATTTCAAATTACTGATCACATTGTTTCTAACAGAATGAGAGAAGAAACAAAGGAAAACGATGAAATAGGAATCGACAATGATTGTCACGAAGTTTGTTTTTCATGCCGGAAAAACGACGTGACTTATAATTCGGTAAAAATATTGAATGAATACGAATTGAAAAAGCCGCATAACCTCTGAAAACGGCGTTGATAGTCTATGAAAAAAGGAACTTGAAATCGTTGTAAAACGAGATTCAGCGAAGAATATCGCCTGCAATTGTACGAACTGTAATTTGACTTCATACTTACACCGTAACACCCATTTTTTCGGTGACAAAACAAGAAATATCACTGAAAAACCGCTCACCGCACTAGAGATATTTCCCGAAATTGACAGAAACTAAAATACTTGTTTACAAGCATGAACGCCTTGAGTATAACCAAGGCGCGAAACCGACGATGGAATCAACCATCTCGTAACAAGTTCATAGTGTATCCGCCGGATGTCGTCACAGCCAATCGTCTCTCTCGGGAATCCCAACCGATAACCGATTCGTGGCGCCACCTGTGATCGAAATTCCAGTTAGTTTTGCGTCTCGCCACCCAAGGCGCGGTGGAAAAAATCGAACGGTGTAGAAGCAGGAATGAGAACGAGTCGACGAGTCTGCTCTGAAAAACTCATCTCCAAAATTCTGACATGCACGCATACATTCATACATGCATCCAAATGCGACAATCGTAATCCATCTATGTGTGAGTCGCAAGGTTTGAGGTTGAGTTTGGGTTCGGGTTTAAGTTTGGGTTAGTGACTAGCAGGGCCTAGGCGTGGGTAGAGGCTGGAAGGCCGCGTATAATATCGGCCTAATTTAAATAAATTAGTGCGGACATCGATAGAGAATAGTAAACGAGAAGACGAGAGGAACGAAAAGACGACAGAGGTGATCGAGGTGAGTAACTCTTCAGCTCCGGTAATTTTCTATCAACATGATATTCATCGTCGATAATATCCAGAGTTGGGACTCTGGCTACTTCTCTTCGTCGTGTTACTTGCCCACTCGGTTCGCAAACCTCTGTCCATATTAGGCGATCAATGCTCAATTATCATCGTCTTGTATTACTTTCTGTTATTATTATCATAACTATAACATGCTGACTTATCTACCTTCTTCTCGATCACATCACATCCTCGAATCTTATCAAACGGACGAGAAAAGACAAGACACTCTCTCGTATTATTCATGAATTTTATAGTGTCTAGTTGTTCTTTCACGTTCGAGAGGACTGCAGTTTCATTCAGTAGCGTCGTATCTGCTGAATTATACTTTTTCTCCGAATCATACCTACGTCTTCTATTTCATCGGAAGTTTCTACATGCCTACTGCGATTATTGGCTACTTTCGAGGTGTGTATTGTAGGGAATATTAACAATGCGAACTTGAACGAATGACATAATAATAATATAATGTGCACGAAGATGCCGACCTGTCCATGTTTAGTAAGCGTATACGTACGGTGTGTCTATATTTTTTTATAAAAACCGGAGTATGCCAGACACTGATAACGTCGAATTGCATAAAACCGAAACCAATTTGACTTAACGGATCAAGTATGCGGTACATGCAAGCATACCTCTGCACACGGTAGTGTTCATCGATTGAATTGTTTTGAGCCTGGACTCGAGAGAGAGAGAGCAGTCGAGATTGATTGTAACGTGGAATTTAGATTCGATCGTTCTTTGAGATAGTTTTAGAAAATATTTCGACATGAGTTCCGGGTGCAATAAAACCCGGAATTTCATGGGTTTACAGAATGGTCTAGGTAGGGTCCGTGTCTCGTATCGTATCGTGTCATGTGTCCTATGACGTTTACGATCGAAAGTGAAAACCCATAATCAGTAGTGCAGGTCATTACTTGCGTCTTCGGGTTCCGAGTTCTGAATACGGAGTTCTGACTCCTGAGATCGAATCCGATGCATACAAAACGTGATTTATGTTAACATCTGCTGTAAAATCGTACCTATATATACCTATCTACTATGTATATACATATCGGCATACATACATATGCATTTATTGTGCAAAGCCGCGCCTTATAAGGCCAGTCAACCGAAAACGCGATAGAAGGTGGCTGTGTACGTATATGCGTGTATGTACTGGCTACTGCCTACTGCATAACAGTCGTATTATACAAAAGTGGTAACCGAACGGAGGAAAATTGCGGAGGCAATTTGCAGTATATGTCTATACTCACACCCGCGCTGCTGCAGACAATGCGGCTGAATACTATATCACATATATATATATATATATATATATATATATATATATATATATATATATCCAAGTACATACATATACACCTACCTGCATATCCATAGAACATAAACTTGCACGCGTCGGCTGCGGTCGATTATTCACCACTTTCGACGTTTGCGTTTATGATACAGTGTAATAAACAATGGTTCAATTTGCTTCTGTTTTATTATAATTATTATTGCTATGATTATTGTAAAACGAATGCCTATTCTGAAATCTGAATCTTGAATAAATTGAAAAGTACCATTCAGGACAAAAAATGAGGATTAGGTGTCGATGATATATATATTTAATCATTTCAATCTTATTCACTGATCGAATTTTATAATCCATGATTGCAGGCGGTTATACCTTATTCATACAGCGATATTTATTTGAATAGTATAGACCGACGTAAGACTCACGAAATGCAGCGATGTTGTGTGAACGGAAGTGCAGTACAATTTTGCCGCACGTAGGTATAGTAATACTCACGTTTCGGTAAAGAACAGTTGCTTACGATCAGTTACAACTCATGCAGATGATATTATATCGTTGTGATTTGAATAACCGATTTCAATACATGATTTATACGTCTCTAATGGCTCGTCGGCCGAGGCCCGTCGGGCTGGGGACGGGGTAACTCTTATGCGTCTGTAAACACGGAATTGATTAAAAAACAGAAGATGATACATCATTAGTATACCCATATACGCCGGTAGACCGGAAGATGATACACCGGATGTGTGCAAGAACGTGAGAGAAATCATTAAAATCTGTCGTCCGCAATTGACGTGCCGCATATGCACGGTGCGAAAGAGAAATATTATGCTCACCTATCTACACTTACTACTACCTCCTACCCGCGCCATAGCTCGCAATTAAAATGCCGTATCTCAACTCGGTATAATCTAATCGCTCATAATTTTCACGTACGCTAAATCTCATCGGCACACTCTCGCTTACGCGTATTATGGAATATGTAAGTGATACTCCGCGGGGTCAATTACTTCTCTCTACAGTTATACGTATTAGATGTGTGAAATATCTGGGTATTTATCCATTGTAATTGTATAGTATCATCGCATCGCACACGCGGGTCATTATCGTTACTGGAGCACATCAGGTATAATTTCATGAATATCGATATTGAATCATTATTGCGTACGCGTAGACTCAAGTGTAATATCATTATCGGTACCCGCTATTTAACGCGTAAGTGATGTACACAGTTGTACTATTGCGCTCATAACGCTCGCGAATGAATGAGAAAATCACTAATTACTCAATCAATTGACATTTTGGACTCGCGTTCCCTTCACCGGCTGCACTTCAGATGTGTGTACAGAAGTTGGAAGATTCACCCTGCGTAACGGAATCGGTAAAATAAAAAAAAATAAAAAAGTCAACGCGTTCAGGATCCAATCGCCTAATCTTAATACTGGCCCGCGCGGTTTCATTCATTTATTCGTTTATCTTGTTATCCTCCCTTCTCCGCCCACCCGGTACATAATGATACGAGAACGATGAATAGATATACCTTATACCGGCGGAAGGAAGGATTTACTTTCAGTCTCCATTTTCACGATAAACAAATGAGGCTGCTGATATGAGTATTCCGCGTACCTATACCATACGTATCGTTCGCAAAGGTTCTCCGCTTTCTCGAAACATAACACCGTTTTGATTCCTCGTTTTCTGCACAATTTCGTCGTCCTTCTTATCGAAATGATGAAAAAATTCACGCGTATATAGGTACACCGCCGCAGTTTTAGGCGACATGCACATTATATACTATATAAACGATCTGTACTATGTCAATCAGGTTCTATACTGGCATGGACGGACTATATGAAGAAACTACAACGGTGTAGGTGAATAGGCTAAATATAGGTAAAAATTGAAGTTTCTTCTATTTCACGTCTCGCGAAGAGGCTTGTGTAGGAGGTAAAACGTCTCTTGAGACAAATTCTTGCTACGCGGAAATAAACTAGGTGTATGTATCGTAGTAGGTACGTCAGACATTGAAATTCTGTTTATTTTCTAGACCTGCGACGATGCAGCAGTACATGAATATGAGCTAGTATGGTCGTCCGCTCGGCCCCATATATCGTGCTTGCGAAATTACACATATATACCTATTTCTATGGTATAGTGTATATAGTATATGACGTAGCGAAATTATGGTATGATATCTGAAAGACTCTAATTAGGTATATAACAATTTCTTCATACGTAATATACACGATCATTCTCTGTACCTATACGTGTGGCGATCACCATTGAACCGAATTGCATAGATTTCTTGAAAGACATTTATATTTTCTGGACTGTATTCCATTTTTCGGCCGAAAGTTTCAACCTCCGTTTCATCCGTTACAAAATTGATCACCTTACCTATAACGTATACAATACCTATAAGCCCAGCCTAGCTTCGCAATACCCGAAGGACAAGGAAAACCTTTCCGATTCCCTTCTTTGAAAAAGTATAAAAGAGAGAAGAAAAAACGAAAAACCGAACGGCTGAGCCCTCGGGGGTTAAAAGTTTCGTCGAGAAAAAACTAAAAGGTGAAAGAACAAAAAACGTACACCCACTTTTCAACCTATGATATGTATGTATGTATGTATTTACTGCATACATACTTATACGTACAGAAAATTCCGTGCAAAGTCTTCGAAGAAAGAAGCTGCTGGCAACGGAGGAGGCGATCTCATGATATTACGCATATGTGTATAATATATACGTATGTGCAGTAATATGGTACCGTTTAAGGTTTTTTCACCGCCTCGATCTTCGAGTTTCTGTGCCTTTCTTGTTTCTTGTTTTTCGTTTTTCGGTTGTACATGCCTTTTTCTATCCACTGTTCCCAAACCCTCGACGAAGAAAGTCGAGGGCTGCGAAGAGAACGAGTTAGTAGATCTAAATCATTTTCTCACCACCGTCTGTTCTGGCTTGAGTACGTAGGTACATAACTTCTTTTTATTCTGTCTTCGGTTTTCTTTCCTTTTCGTCTCTATATTTCTTCTTTTCCTTTTTTCTTCGTATTATACAACATCGACAGATATTATAAGGTCGGTTCTCCGTCTCGGTGTTATAAAATACGGTATTTATATAATATATAATAGCTGGTACATGTATCCTATGTTTGATATATGTATTGGTTCCTTCCCCCGTTTCTTTGCTCAGGGGTGCACATGGCACAAGCTTGCAAGCTTCCTTCTTTATCGAAGTACGAGAGAAAAAAGCTCGGCTACCTTCCACCGGTACAGCCACGTGACAAACGATTCGTTTCGAACGACTACATACATCTGAAATATCGGTTTCCCGTATACTCTATTCTTAGGTAATACGAACGTAATTCATCGAGAGACAGGCGGAAATAACTCTGACGTACCAAATGCGGACAAGGAATCGAACGAGGATAAGATTTGACGTAAATATGATCAGAATAGCACTTCTTTTTTCTTCGTTCCAATCCCTCTATTCCTGTGTATTTTAGCATGGAAATTTTCATTTTTCTAATTATCTTCTTACCTCCGACCTATATATATAACAATTTCATGCGGTTTATCAAACTCAAATAGTATAATAATAATAAGAGTTTCATTCCGTATCGCTTTCCTTCTATACCGCACATTCGTTTATGACTCGAGTCGTCTGCGGCTAGCGAAGGAAATAAGCCAGAGTGTATGTAAAAACAAGGTATATCACGTATTACAATTATCTTTGCTTCTTATATTAAGTATCAAGCGTGGAAGATGAATGTCCGCACTGTAGTCTCTGACCTTACGATAATAATTTCATTCTTGTCTTGCTCTTTCTTCATTGTCTCCTTCTTTTTCTGGTTCTGCGATGATACGTTTTCATATTTCTACGGCCGTCTTGGGTCCAGTCCCTATTACACTGATAAAAACTGATTTACACTTTGAACACCGCGCAGCTGTTATCAATTTCGCTCACCTATGCCTATTCAAAATCATTCCGCGATCGTCTCTCCTAGTGACTTCAGCTTTCGTCCAAACGCACATATGTATGTGTACTTATACATATAATATTCGCACAAAATTCACGTACATCAGAAGGCGCGGAGCTGTTCACTCGGCAATTGGAGAAGGAATCGTTATTGCGATTTCCGATGGTTTTACTTATCTCTAAGCGTTGATTTCTAGTTCGCGGTAACCGCTGGGAATAAATTTGACGACATTTATCGACGATTCGGTGAAACTTCAAGGAAATCACAGGGAATCAATGGTAAATATTCCGAAATGATCTGAATTCTGGGTTTCGGTGTGCGGATTTGGATTCCAACGATTGCCAACATTTTATCGTTGATTTATTTCCGATTTCTAATGGAATATCACGGTAATTCCCTGCGTGAATAGTCCCTCGTCGGAATACCTACCTGACGGAACTCAAAAGTCTCGAAAACCCCGAGGGAAACCAGTTTCAGAAATTCGCGAGGGACTAAACTAAACCCGCTTCCATTGTCCTATATCCACTAGAGTTACGTTTGCGTGCGTGTAAATACAGGTATACCGTGCAGTACATGCCTACGTAGCTATATAATAACCACGAGCCGCAGTCGTCGTCGTCGTCGTCGTCCTCGACGGTGATATTCATTGTTAAATCGATTATTATCGCTCGCGTGAGGAGACGGGACGGGACGAACCAGTTCCTGAATCTAGTTTTCTTCGGGATAAATATGGCGTCGAGTTCCTACCCCGAGATACGAACCCAACCCAACCCTCTCTCTTTCCCTGCTGGATCAATTTCTTGGCTCAGCAGCTCCTCCAATACGATGTGCGCTACCTGTGACGCTTATATATTAAATTCTATCCCCCGAACGCGTATGTACCTACATCGCATCGAAGATCGGCCCTGTTGAGACAAAAGTTGATTAGAAAATTACGTAATTAACACAGATGCGATTTCAAATCATTCTGTTTCCTCTTTATCTTCTATAAATTCGCCAAAATTCTGCGAGGGAAGTGCGCGCGCAATTGAATTCGAACGAAAACGAAAACCGCGCGGTTATTCTTTTGTATCTCTCACGCATATAGTATACGCACAGAAGGGCTTTTCACCCGCGGATTCTGTGACTAGCGATCCCGACGATTTCGAACGATTTTACGGGATTTCATGCGCGGTTACATTTGCAAATTATTACCAACGATTTCTAGTGATTCGGAGCGATTCCAAGTGTTCGCATGCACGTATTCGATTTCAAGATTCATGCGCATATCTTGCAACGATTTTTATGTTATAAATCAACCGGAATTTGCTTAATTTTCGGCGATCTCAGGCGATTTCCATCGATTTTGCAGCCATTTTTCCGAGCGTTTTTCACAAAGCGGTTTGCGTTGGTGTTGGATCTCAAAAATCAGTGAATAGTCCCTCGATACGCACATATTTATCTCAACCGATCTCCAACAGGGTTCCCAGTCGCCGTGGAAAACCTAAAAGCACGGGAATCTCTGAAAATCCTGTATTCCGTCTAGAGATTGCAAAAATTTGAGCCTTCGCGTATTGAAATTTAGTCAAGTTTCGAAAGATCTCTGGCGAAACCGCATTCCTTCCGCATTTTCGAGTCTCTGGTTCGGGGATATCAGTGCTATAGCACTTCCTATGTCCTATAAATTTAGAAGAGCAGAGCTGCAATGGATTTGAAAATGAATGGTCTGCTGTTCCATCGCCCGTTTCTAAATCTATAGTCGTCTTTGTACGTGTTATCGAGTACTCAGCATCGGTCTTGAAAACTCTAAATTTTAGTCTGGAAAACCTGGATTACTCATGGAATTTCGTACCGATATTAAACCGAACACTTTTGTTCAATATGCATTCACCTACCGAGGATAAAAAATCGGCCTATAGAGTGCACAAAGATACAAAGAGGGCACACATAGACGTATTACAAGGTATATATACGCGCGCAGAAATGAATAGGTATAATTCCGTCTGCTGCATAAATTTGATACATCTCGCGGGATGAGAAGATCTTTCACGCCGGATGAATTCGACCTTGGGGATCGGGGGAATGGGCAGAATAAACAGTGAATGGAATTAAAATATCTGGTATTGGTGTAATAGCCTCCGCCTGGGTATTATATAGCCGTACATACTATACCTAGATTCTATTCTAACGGCCATTCATGGAGGGGAAACGCATATTATTCAATGGCCGGCTACAGGCTCCTTCTTAGGATATCATATAGGAACGAGTATATCTTGACAAAAGATGTCTTTCGGTTGGATTAGTTTATTGGTCTAGGACTCGGAGGTCATCCGGTTTCCTCATAGCCGTGGTCCAACCCAGTCATTCGGTACTTCATACAGAAGAATTTTTCATCCCATCATTTTTCAACATGTTTTCGTCTGTTTCGATTCCTTTCTCAAACCCAAACATGCATCTATAAAACACGGAGAGATAACGTGGGCTCTTTCGCCGCAGAGACGTCGTCGCGGGAGTTGGGAATTCCAGGCGATCTTCGGCTGGAAGTATTCGATGAAGACGAATCTCGATCTCTTCGCAGCGATTTCGTCGTCGGACGGGATTGCCGAGAAATCCAAAGTTTTCGGGAATCAATGATTCCCGTTCAATGGAGAATCTCAGCGCTGTGAGATCGCGCGGAGATTGCGTTGTTCCTGAAAGATACCACGTCGCGTGACGACGATATTTCGCGAAATCGCTGAAAAAAAGTCAAGATTTTTCTTCGTCGGAAAATTTCAGACGCAGATCGCTCGACAGTTCCGATCATTTTCCGCGATATTTCGGTGTCGAAACTCGTCAGCTGTAACTTAAACGACATTGTTTTCCTCCTCTATAAACTTGAGCCCGATAAAAACTAATTAAGACTCAAAAAATCAGCTGCTGCGTTGTGCGCCACAGTTTTAAACTCAATTGTTAGTTCGAAACTTGACCTACATACCTATAGTACGCTGGTATATGTATTCGAGAATGCTTTTATACTGTATGTAGGTATTGTTAGAAAGAAACCGACTCCGTACGTTGTACCTATTAGTATTGTAAAATAGGAAGTCTGACACCTGGTGATTGCTATACCTACGCAGCTATGTATCCGTAACTATTTCGAGGAGCGATCCGCGGTATATAATTATACGGCCATATACCTAGATGCGGTGTATAGTCATCGTAATAAAATGTGCGGGGATCGAACTTGGAACAATATGAAAACTTGTTCATCGCGTGAGCACATTAGGTACTAATTTATATAATATACTATATACGCCTATACATTGCCAGAATGAGTGCTGATACGCGCGATACCGTAATGTGGTGATAAAAATACCTGCACAAGAATTATTGATACCCGAATCAAGTTGATTATACAATCATCGATTAACGTTTTTCTATTATTATATTGCTAACCGATCACTCAATGTGAGATACGTATGGTAACGACGAACTCTCGACTTCATCGATTTCCGTCTGTCTCAAGATTGCGAGAAAAATTCTCGGCCTCAATCGATATACAGATGACTGCAGTTTCCCGGGCAAAGTACACCCGCGCCGACGACATAGGATGGGTGAGTACGTATATGCATGCTACGGGAATTGAATCGCGTACATACGTGCGCAGGGTTTCACCAACGATAAGATCGGCGGTGGAGGGTTGTTGTCAGCGCGCGAACAAAGTATGATCTAGATTCTAGGTCATGTAGAAGAGACACAGAAAGGGGCGCATGGTGTTTTAGTAGACGACCGCCACCCACCGGAGGAATGTTATTGCAAGACTTGCCTCGGGTGTGCAAGCACAACGGAATTCCAAACATAATGGAACTAAACTACCAGATACGAAAGCCCACCCAGCTCGCAATATCGCCGACGCGTACACACACGCGCTCAGTCACAGAAATTCTCGCGAATACAGGTGTATATTGAACATGAGTACATGCCTGTATGTATACCTACACACGTTTGAAGAAAAACGGGAAAACGCGGTGCATATACACACGTATGTTACCTTCCGCGACCTCTGCGGGTTCTTGCTCCTCGTGGCGAAGGTGGCCGCAAACCTATATTATGTAGGTATGGTTGTATGAATAGGTATAAAACGTATGCATACATGCAATTCTCGTGTGTGAACATTATTATTAACCTGCACCTATAGCTGTGTTATAACTCGCGCAATTGTTATCTCAAGATGCAGTATAGCCGATATACTTATATAGTTCTCGTATGTTATACCATTTTTTTCGAAGCGAGAACGCGTGCGGACTGCAGAGGAGGACGATGATAATTAGTCAGAATTTATTTTAGGTGTATAGCTATACTATTGAGAGGGTGAATTTTACCAATGATTTACACCGATTTTTGTTGCCTCTCCTTCTTCCTATATATATGTATACATAATATATATTAGGGCGTTCTTTCTTTGGGCTTTAGGTAAAATTAAACTTCCTAAGTAGAAAAACTGTTGAAAATTCATGAAAAAAAGTAATTCCAAAAAAATCCTGGAATTTTTTCAGATTTTTATTTTCACCCCCCACTGCGCTCGAAATTTCCCCGTTTAAAATAAACGGGTTCTTACGATGTTTAGCTGTGGGAACTGTGGGATACGCCGACGAATGCTGCCTCTTTTCAAGGGAAAACAGAAAAAAAACAAAGATAATCGTACAACTCCATCGAACCGACGCGCGACGGAGTTGTACATTTGATGAATTTCGTTTTTTTCGGAGTTGTACGAAGTTGCACATTTTTTTTTTTTTTTCTTTCGCTTCTTAATTTTTTTCCCCTCGAAAAGAGGTTGTATTTGTCAATAGATTCCCATAGTTTGTGATTTTTTCGTGCATACTGTGCATAGGAAAAAATTAAAATGCTTAACATTGTGAAAACCCATGTATTTTAAATGGAAAATTTCGAGTGCCGTGGGGCGCTATCTACCGCCAAAATAAAGATCTGAGAAATTTCAGCGACGTTTTGTGAATTATTGCGTGAAACGGTTTTTTTCCATTTACGGGCTTCGATTTCAACTAAAGCACAAATAACGAACACCCTAACATATATATATATAGAATTGTAAATTTTGAGAAACTTACTTCATTCACGTTACACGCAAATTTTCTTTCTTTTTTTTTTTTTTTGTGCTTTTTTTCCGTGAAATTTCTTGCGCACATACTTCAGTACACTGGGTCATACGACTTATCTCATATGATTTCGTCATTTCCATGCTGAAATGTATAAATATTTACAATAATATGAAATATGAAAACCGCATATATATATGAGCAATAGGTTCCGAATATGGCATCTATCGCAGTACATGTATATATGATTATTTTCACAGAAATAAAGGACTTCCTGCAAGCTTTCAATTAGATAAGCTGCGTTTGTCATTCTTATCCATTTTGCGGTTCTCTGTTTCTTGCGTCTTGATCTATATTTATGTTGAGCAAAAACAAACATGTTTTCAAGGTTTCTTAGATTGAGGCGCGGCAATCCTATACATGTATGTATGTAGAATTAGGTATAAAAATGGATTGGAAAATGAAAGAGAAATGGAAAAGCTCTGGCTACAGTTTTTTTTTAAATATGTAATACGCGTATACGTACAGCATGCGCGTATCAAAAAAGGAATTTCTTTTCACTATTTTGGGATTCGGCTGCAGCGTCAACGTTACAAACTTCAGCCTCGTGGTAATGTTTGCTGCAGAAAAAGCAAGTGGAAAATTCGTCGTTCCCGAGAGTGAAATCTCATTATCTTTCTATTGAGTTTCCACTTTTGTAAGACTGGAGCATAAATTCCACTCTTGGGAATTGAATTTTCGATCCGAAAAATTTAGAGAGTATAATTTCTAGCTTGAACAAAAACTGTGAAAATAACTTGAACTAGTATTATTTCACTATATGGTCGCACATCCGGTATTATCAAGAGGCCAAATCGTACTCCCGCAGTGGTATACGTAGGTATTGGTAGTAATTTGAATAAGTTTATGAAATTGTCAGCGTGTTCGAATAAAACCGCACCATATCCCATGCACTCTATAAGTAATAATGACACGGCATGCGATCGTTTTATCATATTAGTTCAATAAAATTCGATATGATTTTTTTGTCGCTATCGCTAAATTCAAATTCGTAGGCCGTATGCTATATCATATTCACATCAATTTAGGTACGGACTCGGATATATACTGCAGTGTGAAACAATTTGTATCACGAACGTCTAAAAATGTAATGAATGTTTTATTCATCCGCGGACTAGTAAATTAATTACAAAACACATTCACAATCAGTATAGGCTCAATTTACAAATACGTGTAAATTTATTATAAAATTTGATAAAATTACACACAGTTTTGTGTTCATCCTACAAAAGTTAAGTAAAATTACGAATCCAATTATCAATTTGTAGAACATGCTTGTTGTTAGTAATTCACTTCGCTGTACGCCACATTTGATATAATTTTCCAAGACTTTTGCATTTAGTAGGTAAATGTGTCGTAAATCCAAAATCATTTTTAACGGTGTATACCATCTTATCGGTGTTCCCTCGGATTAGAATACATGTAGGTACAATGATACCGATAGAATGGGTATACATGCATAGAAGTGACGAAACTTGACAACTCTCTGTCGGTGGCCGAAAACAAATGTATACTCACACTTTCTTTCCTCCTCTCACGATGACCCCTTCACACGTAGGTAATCATTTATAATAAAATCTCTATATGACGTATAGATCGAGGTTAAAATTGTTGAGCGATGATTCACCGTAAATTATAAGTATTTGACGGAAAAGGAGAGGAAAAAAATTACGACAGTAAAACATCATTCATTTGGGACATGAATCGTGGAGGAATAAAATATTGCGAGAGCATCTGGCGGGGTAATTAAACATTCTTCGAGGGTCAGACTCGGTCTCCGCGTTATACAGCATCGTCGCATCGCTCGTCGCGTATAGCCATATCGAACGGATACTTGACGAAGTCGGTTAGACATTGAAGAATATAAACTGAGAAAGCTGAAAAGAGCAATGCACACGTATACGATGGTGGATATAGGATATACACCATACGGAACGGAATATGCGTGCATTTTCAACGAACTTTATGGCACTTAAACCGTCACGTCGTTCCTGGGGCGGTGACGGCATGGCAGTATCGGTATCCGTGCCGGTATAGCAGTAGCAGCAGCGGCGCCGCTCGGCGTGGCGGCAACGTCTTTGCCATGGACCAATTCTCGCTGGATGACGTAATCGGCTCATCGCTCTCGTGAACCCTGAACTCCCGCTAATGAATCGGCCATTATTTACGTGCAAATAATCATATGCCTGCCTATATACCCGCAAAAATATATATTCCGCAGCCTGACTGCACCATCGCTGATGCGTGCCTAAGTCCTAAGCACTTTTGCAGAATTGGAACAGACGCTCGCGCCACACGCCCGGCATCATAGCAGATACTCACGTATATCCAGAAATTTGATGCAGTCTTTCATTTTCAATATTACATGCCTAGCCGCGGCCGCATCCTTTGACGACAAACATTTTTGCATTACTCTCCGCCTTTGCAGGCAGCGCTACGTTGGTGTGTACGTGGAGGCATAGATAGGTATGCAGCATCCAGGTACGGATATGATGTGTGATGGACCGCGGCAAAAGGAGGATTATCCGTCTCTGTGAGGTGTCAGATGCCTGCGTTTTACCATTAGGGTGAAAAAGGGGGTTGGGATAATGCACGGAGTATAATACACGTAGGTACCCGTGCGATGGCATGGCGTAGACATCAGCTATCTGCTATGGGACCGGAAATGTGACTTGTCAGAGGATCGGAGATCCGGAAGCAAGGCGTTAGTTTTTCTTTCATCTTCTGCCGAGTCCGTCTATAATAATCATGAATCATGGAGATAGATGCGACGAGACAAACGATTTCGAAATTTTTCCCTGTTCAATGAGTATCGCCACAGTATATAGGTATATAATGCGAGGATATTTCGGAATCACACATGATATATGAACAAAATTAAGGAACTACGAGGAGAGGTTCTCAGACTGCGCCAAACGCGGTTTTCAGGCTATAATGAGACAACTAGCTCATAGGACCGTTGCTTGTAGTGGAGAAACACTTTGGTAAATTGTAGGCGTCGACGCGGTGCACGCTTCGCGCAACAATAGAAAAATATTGAGAAAATAAAAAAGGCGCGCCACGGCCATCGAGACTTTTTTGGACAAAGTCTTTCGCGGAATATGTGATTCAAAGTTTTCCCGCCGTCTGTCTCCCCCGCACGTATAACACATGCGACGTACATACATAGGTACCTACTGACAATAAGTAAATATTCATTTTTAGACATGATTCAAGACTCCTGCGGTTTCGAATGCACCAGCTCGATCCGATCTACGAGTATACTGCATATAGACATACATAATATACGCATTCGTATATAATATGCATACTGCATTCGTACCTACGTTCCGATCACGCGGCCCCGTGCTCAAAGCTCCTTAATGGGAAAATTTGTGCCCGTCAAGTGCATGGCTCGGTGTCATCAACGATTTCTGTATTATCGACGAAATTGGCTATCCTTGTGACTTCTCGCTAATATTCTTCGATGAAATTAAAAATCATCTTGTTTTACGATCCCCTGTATGACCGATTTTTTTTTTTCGTTATTGTACGAACAAAATTTTGGTCAAAAACATCGTAAAAATAACGATTTTCCCGTTCCATCGACAAATATCAGCGAAAAATCACGACTGACAAAGAATTTAGTCGATAACACAGAAATCGTCGGTAACACCGCCACCGGCAATCTAACCTAGCTAACATAGGAAATATTCATTTTTCATCAAATTCGATCAATGTTTCGGAGAAATGAAATGCTCGTCCACTTCCTGCCGTCATACTCAATGTATTCTCGAAGTTTCATTAAAATCGATCGAGTCATTCGCCCAAATTCACAATTCTCGTTTTCGAAACGGTTCCTGTACATTCAAGTCATCCGTCTCCAGCGTTCTTCTGTTATTGACATAACCTGCCTAAGTCTATGATAAATTTGATGTACCTACCTCTACGATCTAGATATATACGTAATTCGCAGAATAATGCAGAATTTGCACGAATCGAAACGTTAAATTGGTTATTCGAGACCACCCGATCATCATATTCGAGAACATTTCACTCGTTGCAGTGTCAAGTATACCTACACATGAGCAAATTCGAGTTTTAATCGCCACAATAGGCAATGCCGCACTGGTTTTACACGCGTGGAGTACAAATACGTGTTGTACATTCGAGTTCCTGTATGCGTACGAGTATTTGTTCAATTCTGTGATACGTATACAGTAGGTATATACTCTAGGACGCTGGTGCATAAAAAGAACACAGAGGTCGCTCGATACTTGTTAAATATTTACGAGTCGTTGCGCTCTATGCGATGCATACACAGTGAAATTCCATGCTTGAAAAAAAATCGCAAACCTCACAAGCAAATATCGACTAACATGAATATTCGAAAACAATTGCATTTTACCGCGGGGTCGTTTCCTTACATCGCAATATTCTGGTTTCAAAATTGATAAACTTTCTATACCCATATCGGCTTCGAATAGTTCACGTTATGAGAGTTTCTATTTCCTTTCCATCCCCATGCCTATGTACTTTTTCAACGTACAATCTCCATTGGCCGATTTCAATGATCGTAGGGCAGGGGGCATTGTGAAATTCGAATACCGGATTCTTCGCTCTTCTTCTACCATTTGAGCGATGATCTATACGGGTCTACGATGTGAAAGGGCATAATTGCGATTATGTATTGTGAATCATACTCGTCTGTGTTCTATCATCCGAGTCCGCGAGGAACAACGATGTGGATATCACTGGGCACAGTGTCAATGTCAACAGAAATGGGGGGAACAGTGGGGAAAAACTGTGTAGTAATTTGAACGGTGAAAAAGACGTATTTCTCATCAGTGGTTCACAACATAGGTAGAGGATACTGATGTGATCGCGGCGGTTGAATTATACCTACTCCGCGGAAAGGCAAAGTGAGCAAATAATTCTGCTGTCCGTACGTGTGCGATTACCTACTCAAGATCGTTGAATATGGTTTTTATCCCTGAATTGAACAAGTTTCCCGTATTCGTTTCATACACCCCGAGAAGAAAATTAACGCGGACTTCTCGAATATGACTTAGCGCCTGCTATACGTATAGTGTAATATAAGAGCTGTACAAATATGAATAAACGCAACGCGTATAGGCGGAGTTAAACGCAGAAGACTAACAATAAATGGTGAGTATAGGTGTACAGATCGAGTCGTATACACATCAGAGTGTAGGATGGATTGCGTACGTGTTGATACGCGCGTACAGGGAGGCATACTTTAATGCCTCCCTGTATCCTTATACGTATGCACACGCGTTTGTACATGACTAATGCACGCTTATGTATATGTATACAATAGACACAGTATGAGTACACACGAGTACAGTGTGTACGTCTATACATCATACACGGATAGCGGATTATGCAAAGAAAGGGAAGAGTAACGTTTCACGGTTTCACGGAACTGCGTGCGGATGGCTGGGTTGGCCATAACCACCAGCAATGGCGAGCCGAAGTTCTTCTCGCGACGTGGATGCGACGGATGCAAAGTATCTAACGAGGCGGCGCTCCTCCTCCGCGGTAGGCTGCTTCTGTTGCTGCGAAACCGTAAAAGTCCGATGCCTGCAGTGTCTAAATAGAAGAAGAAGAACCTAAGAAGTGAAGAACTTATCCTTGAGTCAAGTAACCGAGAATCGAGGCTTACCAACCCGACGCCATTAATATTCTCCGCATAAGTGTCTCGCTGAGGCTCCTGCTCATACGCGCGCATTCAAAACACACGCACGCGTCCGTATGGCATAGCCATGCACAATTCTCCAAGATATTGGTATATATGTATGTTTGTAGTTACTGTACCCACTACTGCGGAGACACGGAGGCACATAGGCAGAAAATTGTGCGTTTACATGGATAGTATATATGGGTGTATATATACCTATAGGTAGGTACACGTGTGTATGTTTGTAATAACGAAGGCAACAACGAAGACGAGTGTATATATATACCGCGAGTTCCTCCGCGACGAACAACGCGACTGTTAAAGAAACATGAAAAATGACACACTCAACCTTACGCCGACAGCTTTCTTTTTTTCTTCTACTTTGTTTTCTGTTCGTCTCGTTTTTTTTTTTTCTCTTTTACTCATTTTATGCCTCCTCGATCCCATGTGTCTTTGTTATCTTCTCACATTAGCTGTTTTTGGTTATGAGTGTGCGCCTCATCGGTAAACATGCGATTGCCATTACCATAAACGACGATCCGGTGTGACAAAATCCTCGATTCCAGTTTCAAATGCTGTATTTTATCGCCCACAATTCGTGAGAACAACGAGAAATGAAAACAGGTTTTCAGGAATTTTTACTCTTCTCGAAGACATAGTATAGATGTGTGTCCGCGATCTATAGCCGGCACGATTATACGCAGACGAACCGATTGGGATGAAATTCGTGTATCTGCCCGCCGATGATTTGCCCGCAAGCTTTTCGGACCTGTACTGCCTACCTGTTCCGGTTCCAAAAAGACGGGGAGCCATGCGTTACGAAGCAATTTTTAACAAATTTCGCGGGATCACTCGTCGGAATTGAAGAGACTTCGCGCGGCATGTACTGCAACTGTGAATTATGACTGGTGCGGAAACGGTGTATTTCTGGAGGAAATTTTCAGAATTCGTACACTGATCTCATTTTCAAAAGTGGCGTATGAAATTCTCGGTTCTTTTCTTCCGTTGCTGTTTTTCTTCCGCGGTTATCAACACGCCGTTCGCTTCTTTGCTATACTTAGAATCTCTTCAATTCGGTTGAAACTGAAAAACGGGGAACGGTGCGACGTGTTTATTGATTCGAGCTTTCAAACGTAGGTATAGGCGTACCTCTACCTATACGTGTATATTCGCTGATATCTGGCGAAACTGAAAGTTATTTTCTAGCTTCGTAGGAACAGAAAAATCTACGTGACAGAATAATGTCGAAACGTTTGATCCCTACATAGATACGGGTACATGCGTCCATACATAATCACTATATTTATACTATTGTTTATACACATTTCCCTGTTTATCTGGAATCCAGATATACGTGTACGTATGTATTACGAAACCGAGATAGAGAGCGAATTTCGAGCCGAATGAGTCATATGCATATGACGATCATACGCACGGGCTTCGATGATACATAATATGATGTATGAAGTTGAAAAGTATACACTGCGATCATTCATTGTTTGGATAATATATATAGATACATGCACACTTCATTGTGACTTCCGTTGATAAACAATACCGCGTATCCACGTTGCATTGGAGACTTGCCGTTCGGTTGGGTATAGAGTTTAGATAAGACCGGATCTATTTGCGGTTAGCATTGTAATCATCGCGAGCTGCAGTTGTACGCGTCAGCTTATCCGTTAGTTCATCACATTGGGAAGAAGCGGACAACAATGTAGTTCAACGCTGCTGTACGTGTTCAATAATAATGTACCTATAATAATGCACGGTACTATTATAGGTACTGTAATGCAGTACAAGTGTTACAGCGCCGCTGTTCGTTTGTCCGAATCGAGGATGGTACGCCACGCGTCGCAATTACGCAATTATTATGTATTATACCTATGTGTATGTATGCACACGCGGCTTTCTCTCTCTCTCTCTCTCTCTCTCTCTCTCTCTCTCTCTCTCTCTCTCTCTCTCTCTCTCTCTCTCTCTCTCTCCCTCTCTCCATTTATCTCCACCTCGCCTCCCTCGTCCTTTCCGCTTTTGGTCTTTCTCCATCTCTTTCTTTGGCTCGAGCTGCTGACATCATACACACATAGCTCATATCTACATTGTACTGATATGCGATGAAATCCAAATTACCATATACGACGACGACAACGACGACGACGTGATGCGAGAACTAGGTCATACGTATTTGATATACTTACGTGCGTTTGTCTTTCTCTTGTATATACATGTAGGTATAGGTATAGGCACACCTATATTATATACATTTGTCTGATGTTTTATAATATATACCCATGTGGCGACCGAGCCCCTCGCGTCTTCCACAAATTGACACAATCTTCCCCGATAAATAAATTCTCTCCAATGCTCTATCTCAGCTGTATCTCCTTTTCTGTGTTTCACTTTCTTCCTCCGCGAATGATATCGACTATCAGTCAGCGCCAGATATTCAAATAATGCCCACATATCGTGTGTTTGATTGTACACGCATACAATCGCGCAACGCCTGGAACCGTTCAATATATCTCGAACCCCACACGGGCTATACCCGTGGAATTAACATTCTGAAAACCTGGAATGAAATGTGATGAAACATAGATAGATAGGTACCTGTATTCCGTATTCTTGATTAGGTACCGAAAATGCAAGAATTTGGACAAATTTACTACCAATAAGTAAAGAGGCAATTTTTTTTTCTCGATTGCGCAAAAATGGTCAAAAACGTACGTCCGTACGTTAGTGTTGTGGAATCTTGTCACGCCAATGAAAGTTCCGAAAAATATCTTCCCTTAACGCTTGTTTCTTCATCAATTTCTAGAATTCAGTACGATTCTTGTAGGAAAATAAGTAAATGCTTGAAAGTGTCAAAAAATGTGGAGTTTAGACCGAACACACACAATTGCCGACGATTACCTGAACGAGCAGATAATATATTCATGAATTATAGGTATTTAACAAACACAGGTACTCCATTCCATCACTCAATTATTACTATATATGTATATATATATATATGTATATTTATGAATTTTTTATTTTTTCATAGACTCGATCAATCCGAAGTCTTCGTGGCCCGGTCTTCCCGTTCTCCTGCTCCTGTTCGCGACGCATATACGATAGAATACAGAATCGTGAGAGCGGCAAGTTTGGCGTAAGTAGTACCCACCTCCATAGTCTATAGTTCTATAACAGCGAAAGCTCCGATGCCGCACTGCACCGCATGCTTTGCCTCAGTTTGTCTCGGGTTTTCCTCGCGTTACCCTCACCGTGAGGGGCAAATAGGCAAATAGCAAGCAATACAGGCGGAATAGAACTACGCAGTTATTCTGAGAGCGCCACGATGCCGGGGTGAACGGCCAGTTCTCTCGTGACTGACGAGGTACTGACTTTTCCGTGATCCGAGACATTGGATCGAGGTATACTGTAGCTCTCGTTGTATAGCTTGGGATAGGATGGACGTCTGGATACGTATGCATGTATATACATACATGCCAAACGTCCAGCCGCAGAGTAAAACAGTCGGGATCAACCGTCGGCGCTTCTGTATATCTCTTACTATACCTATCTATATCTCATGCTCTTCGTATGCTAAAACACGTGTAGTGGGTATACGTTGATAATTGGAAGGCCTTAGAATCCCTGTTCACGTTGGCTCACGTCTCGCAACTGCATCCGCGCTATATAGAGGGAAACGAGAATAGGGAAAGTAAATATGGCAATTGGCATTTTCGTGGTGGTCACTCTGGTCAGGAAAAACCGGGAAGTCGGGGGGAAAGTCGGGAGATCCGAAAAAAAATCAGCAGGAAAATCAGGGAATTTTTTAATCGATCGGGCAATTCTAGCGCCAGGGAAGGAGGAAGAATGAAGTCTTCCCAATGACACGGCAAAATTCAGAAAATAATTCTTCTCGGATATTTCGGAATGTTTTTGCAATGAAGAGGAGTAAGCGCCGTAACTGTTATTTGCGGTGTGTCAAAATTACATTCCATGACGATTGAATAGCTCGTAAATGTGTTTTCTAATACCTATAAATTCCGAGCAATTCATCTATTGGGTGCTCGAATTGGCAGTATTAGTTCGAATTCTGGCCAGGGAAAGTCCAGGAATTTTTCAGACCATTTTTAGTGGCCACCGTGCTTCTTCGACCGGTCCTTTAATACGTAATACGAATTCTTCATCAGCTCCAGACTTTTCGTTTTCTGGATCATTTCATTTTCGTGGCGTTCTTTCTTAACCGAAAGTGGAGATATTTGACGAAAGAAAAATGAGAAAAGAAGTGAAAGAAACAAGAAAATATCACTGCGGCTGCGGTTGTTACGTTGAGTTCTACGTTTCCGATCAAATATTCGTCGACCGTGCGTATGTAATTTGAGATAACATTCGCTACCAATGTATTGCAATTTGGCTTCTCGTTTTAGCGGGCGAAGAATGAAGAATGTGAATTTGGCGGAATAACCGTTGAATGGTAGACATTTTTTTCACGCATGTTTAACTTGCGGTTTCGCTGCATCATGCGCAACGTTATACTTTTTTCTTTGTAAATAAAGTGACACAGAAGTGAGACGTTGAACCCCTGCTAGGATTAGTCACATCTCGAATAATTGTCGATAGAAATGAATCCGCAGAAGTCCCCGTACGTAACTCTGGTGCAAACTCCGTTATTATGCGTGCCCGTTTTGTGCATGAGTAATATTTGCAATATCTTTCTCTTGGATGATTATCGGCCAATCCGAGAATAGACACAACGATAACTAATTCATTTATGAAGGAATAAACGACGCGCAGTTTCAACATCCTACTACGCGTATTGTTGCAATTTTTACAATCAGAACAACAATTTCGGCGTGCAGGTCAAATCGCGAATTCGACGCTCGCGCTATCTCGTTCCTAGCGACGAAAATTCAAGAATGTCTAACAAGTGTTGAAGAGCACCTCAAAAAAGTGATATTCAATCCGGAGGTCTGTACACTCCATGGAATCACATTTGCCAATTTTGATCGGAATGCAACTCTTCTTCGCGACTGATTATTGGACTTGAAAAATGAACCCGAATCTCTTATTGAATCCGTATTATATCATTCATCGCTTATATACTATATCGGGATCAATTGCACTCCCCATATCAGTGAATGATTGAGTGCAGAGGGCGGACTTGCGTTCGATCTTGCGAGATTTAGATAACAAAATAGAAAGAAAGTGAATCGGTTTTTCATTTTCTTGACATCATCTGCTGCAGATAGATGCTGGTTACGAACTATGAAATTACGGAATCATGGTTACTTTGGACTTTTCACGTTATACCGCTGTACTTCTCGGTCTTCATGAGTGGGAGGAAGAGAAATCAAGTTTCCCTTTCTTTCCATACATATACGCGTTCTGCATTCATGCGTGCTCACATTACTACACACGACGAATAGGTCCACGACGCGCGTACGTACGTTATATTTTCATTGGCTATGTGTGTGTGTCTGTACCCATCTCAGACACTTCTATGCAGCACGCTTCACTATGTAGGTACGCATGTGCATACGTATATGGGTCTAACTACATGCGAACGAGGCTTAGGTCGCGCGACGCGCAAAGCAGTCGAAAGTCCCGCGGGACCCGTTATGAATTTATGGGTTTGTTAACCTGGTACATTCGCCACCAAACCTCCTCACCTCCTTGAACCAACTCACACATATTTTGTATATATATACATATATACAGTACTCGACTGCAGTACTGCGGCATCTAATCGGCCTCGCTGTGTGTCGTCGGTGCCACTATACATCCATTGTATCTTCTCTGCATATGGAATGGTAGGTATGTATGTACACGCGTACCTACGACATACGACGCACATATATATACCAATCTACCATTAGACTGTTGGAGTATCGGCGGACCATTAAACCATCCTATACGCGCCCGCGTGCGTATACAGGCGTATACAGATGTACATTTTCATGGGAAAACACACGTTCTAGGTATCATAGTTAGAGCACACCCTGCTTGCTGGGTTGCGGGCACTCGAAGTTGCGGCAAATCTTAAATAGAAGACTGCAGAATACAGTTGGCAAACAGGAAAATCTTCGGCGTCGCAGTGTCGCGATTAGCCTCTGCTCGATGAAGATTTCTGTGTTTGCCAACCGCATTCGCCTTTTGTCGGTAATTTGCTGTAACTCCGAGTGCCCGCAATCCTGCAGCACGCGGTACGCGAAAATACGTAACGCGTTGCAGCACAAATTGACGTTGCAAGAGAGAAATTCCAAACGATATGGGGATCTGGGTAAATAAGGTTTTCACCTATCAGGAACATCGCATCGACCTATCATTTATGAATAATCAGAGTATCCATCCTCATGACGCCCTTGAAATTTTCCGACTTTATTCAGTATAGAATTCTAGAAAGAATGAATGAAAGAGAGAAAAATGCACAGATCACTGAAATATAGAATTCCATTCACCAAATGAAAGTATATTGATTGGAAATTCCTCAGTTTCATGTCTTCCTAAATTCGAATAACCCGGTCGCGAAATTCGGTGTTGATTTCATCATTCGTCTGAATTGATGCTACATACACGCCCGAGGATGTATGCGCTGTTTCGAGCAAACCAGATTCGTAGTTTCACTCTTGGGAGAAATTTTGAAGAGGATACAAAAATCTGAGCGTGCGTCTTTCAACAAATTTTTTTTCTAACGAGTGTTCCTCGCCGCTCATCAGTTCGTACCTATATGTATAACATAGAATGACATATAACATGCTGAAATGATGAATACCGCGGTAGGTGTACAGCAGGTAATCCCAGAGAATCTCGGAGGATTTTTTCCCCCTTTCGTACGAAACCCGTATTTTGTCATTTCGTTAATTTTCATGTACAAACGCAAAAGAGAAAATGGAATGAAAAAACCGAGAGAAAAACTTTCTCTGCGGTACCAGCTGATCGCACGGTTCTGCACGACGACTGTGTTTTTCTTCGGAAAATTTATTACTTCATATATAAAACAGAGAAATATGTTCGAACAAAAATGATGAATCGCGTTTTCTGAACAAGAAAACTGAAAAAGAAGGAGGAGAAGTAGAAGAAGTCTTACTGAATGAACGGAAAAATGAAATCGTCAAAACTATCACTTCAAGTATACACATAATATTTCGATGCAGCATAAGTGACCGCTGCGGAATCTGCGAAGCGTACGCGGAATCGGACGTCTTAGCGATTTAAATTGCGCGCGAGTAAGTAGGTATATACCTCCATGGTTTTTATCGCTAATCGTCTGTCTACTCAGCGCTATATGTATAGTATTCGCAGTTATTTGAAAGCTGGTGGATTTCCCTATCCGGCGGCGTAATCTTGGAGTGTGAAATAGCGGTTAGCGCGGACTAGGTACACCTTGAAGCTGCAGCACAAGTAGGTAGGTATCCGGTGAGAGCAGAGCTCGTTTCTGGAGGCTTGTAGACGCATTTATCTCGCGACCTTAGACCGTTAACCCCTCCAAAAGGTTCTCGAGTCTCATTTATTCCCGCATGCAGGTGTATAGGACTTCGCGTGATCCCGCGCTAGCGAGCCTCTCGCGAAATAGATATAAAAATGTTTCCCCCTTTGCGGTTTGTTTCCTTCTCATCGCGCCATCTTGGATTTTCTCGTCTTCTGTTCTTATTTCTCGCGTTCGTTCTTCTCTTTCCTTTTTCCTGTTCCAAGGCCCGTCCACTAATTTTTTGAGAGGGGTGTAACGTACGCGAAGAAACTGTGATTACAAAACATTGAATGGAAAGTTTTAAGAAGTGGACTTGCAATTTGCCGGGGAGATGGAAGAAGAGGAAAAGAAAAGGCAGAAGACGAAGACGGGGCGTCGCAGTGAGTCTGAAACGCGCGTCAACCGTCGCCGTAGCCCAACGAACGAAACTTCCTACTTTGAATCTTTTAACGTTTAGCTTCATAAACTTTGAACGGTAACGAGGGAAACCAACTTTCGGTAGATCGTGACCTCTGCGAGGGTGAAGAGCTGGGAGAAAGAAAAGCAGTAAAGGGGAATAGAGGAACAGAGGAAAGAGGGAATTGGGGTAGAAAATGACAAAGGCGCGGGGTGGACGCATCCCAGGCTTCTCAAAATTATGTACATCTCGGTACTCCGCCTTTTCGAAGTATAACTTTCACATATTTCGCAGTCAACTCATTCCTAGACTACGAACTTTTTCCCGATCGTCCCAACCCGGAGACGTGTATCGCAATTACGTGACTGCAATGATTTCTTCGTGAATTTAGTACCGATCGTATAGAGATATAACATACAAGTACGAACTTCCTCTTTCATTATTGTCGAAACGCGTGATTAAATATAAACCTACCTAAATGTACGTGGACGGTAATAAAACGTGGAATGTCGGGGTCACGTCGTTAAATTATAAGTTAAACCTCGTTATTATTATTTATTTCATTCGGTTTATCATCGCGGTATAATTTTTTCCCTCGACCAGATTAGGTCTATGTCTGCAATTCACTGTTGAATCCTGCTATTTCTCAGGTATTAAGGTTCCCGAGGAAATGGGAGGAATTTTGTTAATGCGGTCTAAAACTTCAGGTTTAAGGACTTCAAGGTATTCGTACTGTTTATTCGTCTAATTGAGAATCTCATGCATAGTCTAAATGTGATACAGTTCTCTGAGTTATCAGGCAGATACCTCGAAGAGCATTCTCTTCAGTCCTATCAGGCTCACATTGGGAAAAGAGGAAGAAAAAGAGAATGAGGTTCGTTGATCGATCAATCGATGTTCGATATCTGTATCGGCTGCTTCTTCCAAAATCTGACCTCATGCTTCTGGTTCTCGTGCATGTCGGCCGATTTTCATACAATTTGTAACTCTAGAATGTGTAAAACGACCCGGGCGATTATTTAAATTCTCGAACGCAATGAATTCATGTAAAATTGAGGGGCCGGAGAGGAAAAAACACCAGAAATTATCTCAGGTACCTGGCACAATCGTTATCGACAATTTTATGAATTTACATTTTGTACAAAATTTTTAAAGAATGAGCGTTGAGGGTATTGAATTGTGACGAGGCGCGAGTTCACAACGTTGACACAACAAAATCACGTGGAGTAATGACATCGGCTGAAATCTTTCGATGACGGAAGAACATGTGACTTTTGGCGATTCAGGAATCCCCGAAAATCGACTTCTGCCCTCCGCAGAATTTCCGAATTTGCGAAAAGAAAATGTAGAGATTTTTCTGTTCGTGTTTCCGTTCCCTTCAAGTCGTAATCTTCAGGCCAATCAATTATGGGATAATGAGTGTGCAGCGGTACGTGATTCTCAATTCGGAAAAGATTCAAATTCGACGTTTGGCGCGTGAGACATTTTTATCACTCTTTCAAAACCATGTACCTCAACTCGATTTCCCACATTGCGGATCCGATGAGGTATCTTTTCAAATTTATGAAACAGTATCTTGTACATAAATTCGATAAATACACAGTAGGTTATAGAGCGAAGTGTACTGAATCCGTTCAATTCGAATCCTCAAAGATTGACTCATCTCTCGTTTCGCGAGAGATAATTATAGAGCAAATAATAAGTGTTTCTCCACTGGCCAGAGAGTTTCAACATCATACGGTACACCCGGCAGAAGTATAATTAGCGATCTTTCCCTCTTCTCCCGATGTCTCTCTCTTTCTCACTTTTTATATCTCGCGCTTCTAATTAGTCGCATATTGCCACTTGACCAACTCACTCGTCACCCTCGTTCTTTTTCATCCGCAGGCTGCACTATGCCTACCAGATAAAAAGTTTCCCCTTTTTCTCACTCTGATCTTCTCCCTCGACTTCTTCTATTTCTATTTCCATGCATCTAGTATCGGCGCTAGTACCTATAAGTATGTACATCGATCGATTCCCTGAGGCCTGAAACGAAAACAGCTCACTCAGATCGGATCGGTACAGTCGGTCATGCTCGGTCGGATTTTCGGCAACCGTTCAACATGTAACGAAATTTCGTTACCTATACTGTGATGGTCGAGAGGTATAGGCGAAAGAAAGGATAATTGTAAGAAAGGCCGGATACCGCCGCCACACTCAATTGATTTCGTGAGCCGCGTGGCGCGGACGCACATACGAAACAAAACGGTTGAACGAACGAAATAGAAAGAAGAAAACGAAGAAGAAGAGGAGGAAAGGCACTGAACTAAACTAACATGAACTAAACGGAACGGAACGTCTGTGATACTGTGAGTCACGCGCGAGACGGCGCGGTGACCGCGGTGCTGCAAGAAATCAGCTAAAACTGGATCGCTGATGCTGATGCTGACGCTGACGCGGACGTTCTTCTATATCTCGTCGATGGTGTATTGCCGGTATACAGATGCGTTATAATTATGACTTTCGTCACCCGCGACCGAGATACGAAGATTGGGAGCGAGCTGATGCAAACTGCTCTCATCTCTGTTATACCTAATCTCTCATCCTGCAATGCTTTCGGGTTTGAGGATCTAATTCAGTGCATACACCAGCCCAATCTCCGATCGCGTTCAATATTATGAGTACATACTCGAAATTCGTAAAATATACACGACGTGATTGTTGAGCGGTTACGTTCGTATCGCAGAGGGAAGTTTCAATAATACGAATCAAGTAAAACGGACGAAGATCTATTTAATCGTATCGGATCGTAATTAAACCCGCGAAATTTGAATTCAATTGTGAGAAATAACGGAATTAGATTACTAATTAATCGATTACTCACTCACGGCATCCCAATTCTTTTTCATTCTCTCATCTTCGTTGGAGCTTTTTGATTTTGGTCTCGAATCTGTTTCAGTCTTCTTTCTCTCTTTCTCTCTCTCTTTCTCTCTGCGCCTCATACGGTCAACTCTGTTGTAATGCACTTTAGATCGCGGGAGGTGGCAAAATGTGGCAAACCTATAGCTATACAGTACATATGTGTCCACCTACGTATGTACCACATTATAGATATACATACATCCATATTGTATACCTACTTATAGTGGACTATAGTATTACGAATCAAACAATTGAAGTAGGCGCAGCTCACGGCTTAATTGCAACCGTTTGCGAGGTGTGCCTTCTGCGCCCTGATAGCTTGAATAATCCTATTGTCCCACGTCTGGGAACAACGCGACTACTACAGTCGTATCTACCGTTAACTATACAGTAGTTATAGTCGCATGCTCTTCCGTTAAGCCGTTCTTTTCTTCCCCGATATCCGACCTACCTTCATGCCTATACTATAACAGTAAAAAAATTACAAAAAAAAAGACGAGCCGCTGTATCTGTTCGTTCTCTGACTTCTCCTTTCATTTTTTTTGTTTTTTCTCAGGATTTTTTCAATTCTTATGTAAAAGGTAGATGGAAAAAATCATTCTGCTTCGTCTAAATTCTGAACGAAATTTCGAAGAAGTAGAAAAAAAAAGAAAAAAAAAAAGTGTTTGAGCAGGTCCCCATTGATGTTGAAATTTTTCCTCGAACCGAAGAAGTATATCCAGATGGATGGCGAGAGTTTTTCCGCATTCGCGTACAGTTGCAGGAATAGCAGGATCAATTGATATATATGAATGGTACGATAATTATCTACGATAGTGTTCATCGGCGTGAATGTAGCGTTCTGCGTTTAAACAAGCAATTCATTTCACAATCCATTATCCGTGGTAGGGAAGGTTACATATATACGTATGTACACACTATATTCCGCGGAGACTCCGGGTAAATAATAGTTTAGTGACCCGCGTAGTGTTTATAGCCGACTTCCGGTTTCCTATAATAAAAGTAACGCCCTTACATGTACAGCTCGGCGTGGATAAATTGTTATTCCTTTATTTATGGACCTCCTTTTTTTGCTCCATCAGTGGAGATCACCGATCGACCAATTCACATAAATTCTCTGTACAATTATTCCGACTCCGTCGAGTCGGTAATTTCCTTTTTTTTTTTTTCTTCAATTGTCACCTCGCGAGAATAGCTACCGAATATGTATTCACATAGGAATGTTGTACTAGCCACGTATAGGTAGTTATAACCTATGTAGGTATAGATACTTATTTATTCCGATTATAGGATTTGACAAGCAATATTGCCCGATCATCAACTGCGGAACGGAAAAGAAAGGAACGTGAATAAAATTGTTACGAAAGTTATCGGAACACCGGTAATGTATAGTAATAACGTGTACTAATAATAACCAACGTTGTTATTATACATATATATATACATGTGTATATATATGTATATATATGTATATCTATAGAACATAGAACGCGTGCCAATGACCTCTGTGTACCTGGTATATTTTGGTACAGCTACATGCACGAACATCGGGCATCGGGGTATAGGTATTATTATTATAGCTGCAGCTGCATGAAAATTTATATTCGTCGACCATATTCATACACATGCCTATACCCCTTGTGTAGAAAAGGTATATGATATCACTGTATTGGACAAAAGCAAAGAAAGTGTCGTGGAAGATCTAATTAGATTTCTAGATCGACACGAACATTCTATATATATATTTTGCATTGATTGAGAAAAGGGAATAAAACGTCCGAACGGACACAGAAGTCCCAGCGGATCTTCGCAAATACATTTTTCATATTTCTTTTTTCTTTTCTTTTCTTCTCGTCATTTCGTGACGAGCTCGGCGAACGAGTAGGTACTTGATATCCGATATGCTATACTCTCCGCGTCACCTCGACGGCTGGTGTTCCCAAACGGCCGCGGTGCGGAGGCTAGAAACGAACAAACGTATTGTGTTGGGCGCCAGACACCACGGACACTGTCGATCAAAGTTGAATAGAGAAAATTAAGATATACCTGCACGAAACAACGGTGTTCAACGGTACTCAAAAATGTTGTTCCCTTTGTTTGAGCACTTTGTCGATCCCATTATTGATTAGAAAAAACGAAAGAAGAAGAAAAATGTTCGAACGGGCAGAAAAATTTGTGCGTGAACAACATCTTGAAGACATTTTTTTCACCGGCTCCATCAAGTGGCACGCGACTTTTCTCTTATTCTCGAGTTGTCGGTATTGTTTTTTTTTTTTTTTTTGTTTTTTCTTTTTCCTCTCGTTACAAAATATTTCACGTTATTGTATCACATGAGACGTGTATATATAGACGGGTACTTTTGAATACCTACATGTAATGCATATACAGTTAGGTATGTATATTCACATACCTAGCTAAAGTTTGTCCGGTATGAGGTATGTTTACGGACAATTCACCTTATCGCGAACGCATCACACTCGGCTAAAGTCTAGAGCATCCCTAATTCCGTCGGGCACGCGTGCCCCCTCATAACAGACCGTAAACTATGGAACGGAGAATTACTAACTAAGTACAGTAGAAGACCACACGGATTATCAATTAGCCACGTGGACCTCAGGTGTATTGTGACTTTTGACTTACGATCAGACGAATACTTACGACAAATTTTGCCTAATATAATATAATAGAATATAATATATAATGTGTGTACCGCTAGCTACCTGTATCTATATAATATAATACCTATATATATCGGACGCGCAGCGGATATATGCAAGTACACATATACGTACATAGATAGATAATTATGTCGCGTGATGACATTAGATTTGATTCGAGCGATAGAATGACGACACAACGACGACATAATATATATAATTGTATGTACTACGTTGTACTACATATATATATAGGTAATATAATATAGGTAGGTACATCATAGCAGTGCAGTAAATAATGTATAATAATGTAGACATTGCGTTATCGTGTATATTGTAAGTCATGACGTAATCCGGTGGCGGCGTAGGTATATATAAATGAATACAAAAATTACATATATATATATATATATATGTGTGTGTGTGTATATCGACGTGATTATTATCCTCTTATTGCATCCTCTTTCTCCTCCCCCTCATCCTGTATGCAGCGGTTTAATGTGTAACCTACATGTTTCACTTTATAATTACATTTATATATTTCTATATTTTGTACACCGAGATTATCGCGTTTGATTCTATCTCTTTCGAACGTACACATAGGTATATACGTGTGTATATATATATATATATATATATGTATCCGCTACCTCGCGGAAGAGGCTGAGGCGATGTATGAAAAAAATGAAAATGAGTGGAAAAATTGAGTCCAATTGGATATTCCTCGTGGAATACGGACCACTTCGTATGCAGTACGCAGCGATTGAGATATAATAATTTGTAATGAATCAAGAGAGTAATTTTAGTCTACATTGAGGAGTTTTTGAGCACGAGGTCGAAGTCACGGGATTTTCAGAGTTTTTCAGAATCTTGGTCTAATTTTCATGGCAAAACTTCGAATCGATTTGAAATCTTTTGTGAAATAATCGTGCAAGTGTCAGGAAGTGCGCGCTCCGGTCAGCCAGGGCAGAATGAATATCGTCGGAATTTTCAATACATTCATTTCGCTGCGAGGCGGGATTTGAGGTTAAATTTGACGAATTATTCGATTATTAATTATCACGATGATTTTTCGGATCTAGTCGACGGCAGCGCGCTCCATGACACCTGTACAATTATATTGTGAAAAAATCCAAACGGATTCGAAGTTTTTGCGGAAAAATGAGACCAAGATTCCGAAAAACTCTGAAATCGTTCACGTGACCCCGTGCTCAAAAACTCCTTGAAACGTATAAGAAATACGAAAGACGATGCTAAATTTTTCTAGTCGCAGGTAATCGTATGTATGTACGAAATACGATTCAAGTACAGCAGCAAAAGTTTGTCGTCCCTATGCGATGTAATGTGTGTGAATACGAGAAATTTGTCTTCACGTAATCATAACCACTGCACGGCTGTACAGGTATATATCTCGTTGCAGAGAAAGAACGAAAACAGCCTCGACAAAAAACTTGAGAATCTGTGAAATGATAATGAACTTCGTTCCTCTTCAGACGCATCAGTTTACAAAAAAAAAAAATACATGAGAAAAAAACCCAAAATGGACGGACGAATTCTTGATATATGGTTGCATGAAAATCGTGGCTATAGCGGTTCGATGCGTCAATAGCATATCTGTTCCGAATTCTAGCGCATATTATATAGGCTGGTAGCTGGCATAGCCACATGCATACGGCATAGGATAAACTCTCTTTCGACTGCAGCCCTGCGCGGCTGCACCAGGCAGAGACTGCAGGCGTTCATACTGGAGGGAGTGTGAAGTCTGTCCATTTCTTCGCGTTCTCGTAAGGAATCTTCTGGCTTGAAGCCAGTGCTGGCCAAAGCCTCGAAGCTCCGAGCTATTTATATCAGAATCCATCCATCCATCCACCGTACCAACGTGTACGTATAACGTATGTACATACGTACGCACGTTACCTACGTCCGCGTCGCGACGGTCGGGTCGGGTCGTCTCTAACGCAGAGAGAACCAACCCGACCTATTCCGCAGCGCAGCGCAGTGCGTTGCATTGCATTCTCTGATGCACCCACCGCACTTACAAATTATTACTGTATTATTATTATTGTTATTATTATTGTTATTATTATTATTATTATTATTATTATCGTTATTCCACTCCGTCGTGAGATTACGACCCGACATCAGAAGACCTGGAGAGAAGGGAAGGAAGGAGATGAGTAATAGAGCTGCGCATCAAACAGATCCTCCATTGATAATAATTTACACATTAATTTCTTCAATTATGAACGCACCACCAACCGGTCAAAGGAGTTGTTATCGAACTTCATACTACAAATTAACCGTCAATTATTATTGTTATTATTATTATCATTATTAGTAATATCGTTATCATGGTCATTATCATTATCATTATTTATGATATAATCAGAAGCATGATCCAATCGATAGTGTCCAACTGTATAAGGATCTGACTGTTGTAGCGATTGTTTGTTTGAAATTGTCAGCCGAATTGAATGAATAATTGAGCGGCTTTTCGCGGAAATTTCGCGATTTTTTTACTTCAAAATTCGTCCCTCGTATAGAGGCAAGATATATATATATGAATTCTTGTATGTATGTACATACGTATGTGGGTATAATTGAACCGCGTTCGCTCGAGTCGGATGTAGGTACTGTACTTTTAAATGACTCAATTTTACCGCCGGTTGAGAATAACCCTATACTGCAAACGTGCATGCTGCATTGTATATTGCGTTAGGTATATGTACGTATGTATATACACACATACATAGATAGATAGATACATACTTTCATTCACAAAGCGGTACTACAGCGTACGCGAGGTCGCATCAGCTCCGATATGTCTCCTGAGTACATTAGTAATTTCAATTTCAATTATATAGATATAATGCCTATCTCTATAGTACCTTTCGTATATGTACGATATACAGTCCGACCTTTCAATGAAAACGCAGAAGCCCCCGTTCACCGACTCCCTCTGTCTCTCTCTTACTTTTGGAGGTTCAGTGGGAGTGGGGGAAAGTGCGCGAGCGGGAAACTGGGGAAGCGTTCTGATTGCGGGCCGTCCTATTGGGGGGTGGCACTGTATTTCCATATTTGGGGAAAAGAATGAACACAATTATAGTCGCAGATGCTTTTCATAGCTGTACGTACGTATATACCAGGTGCACTCAACGCAATTGATTTTGTCGGCCCCAAAATAGGCAACTGGCGATACATTGGGCTTTGAATTGTTTCAAGTTGGCAATTACGAACAAATCGTAGAAAAATGTGATAGAACGATAGTGAAATGAACGATGCAATGGCTAGAGATATGGATGACCAACTTGAAACAATTTTAAACCCCAATTTATGGCCTGCAGTTGCCTATTTTGGGGGCGACAGAATCAATTGCGTCAGGTGTATATACATTCTCTCCGTGGGCCATGTATATGTATACATAACTATATACATGTACTTTGATCATACGAATAATATACATCGTATAGATATATAGATAGATCTATATGTTTTTTATTATAAATCATATGCCTAATATCGACTCGAAGAATATTTTTCGTCTCTGAGACCTTTCAGTGGTTGAAACACGCCCCGCTTCAGATTTAGGTTTATAGGTTCATATCTATATGAACACATTTCCGACAAACTGATGTTTAACGTGTCTACTCGAATGACTTTGCTAAAGATAACGACCTGCGGGTGACATAAACCTCCTCCGTGTTTACCTCGGGTGGGTTATACTCACACCAACAACGCGACGGCTCTGCGGAAAGGGGTTCGTTGTTGAGGTTAAGAGAGCCTATCTCTTATACCAATGAGGGGAGCAGGACTCCGATTATTATACGGATTGGAGATATAACACCCGAATCTGCAGTTCACAAGCCGAGTTTTGACTTCTCGATTTCTTGCCCTCGAAATATTATGTATTCACCCGCGCATTACGTGATTACTTATTTATTTGGTATATAGATATGTATATATAACATTGTTCTACACGAAATGCTTGTTTTCATTTCTCTAATTTTCAAATTTTCTTCCTTCTTTCATTTATTAATTTTTTTGCTGTCTTCCCTTTCGCGGCATCGAAGATATAAATAATCGTAATTAGTTTTGTTCTTTTTGCGAATTTAAGGGACGTTTGGAGTCACCGCTGGCAATCTAACCTGGCTAACATAGGGAATATTCATTTTACACCCAATCCGAGCGATGTCTCGAGAAAGTGATATACTTAGCCACTTTCTGCCATCGTACTCTAGGAATTTTCCAAGTTTCATCGAAATCGATTGAGTCGTTTGCGAAAATTTACGATTCTCGTTTTCGAAACGGTTTCTGTACATCTGAGATAGCGAGTGCGAATGCCCGTTAAGGGGAATTCGGAGTCGGATTCGGATTTAAAAATTTTTCATCGATATATATTTCATGTGAGACTCCAAACAGCTTGAATTATCGCGTGTCTGCAGCAACGGGACGTGCGTCGCGTCGACCTCAGCGGCAAGCGCAATTTCGGATTTGGAATTGAATCCCTGCCACGAGACGGCAGATTAGAGATTAGCTGCCCTAGGGTGTAAAAATCGTGTATCGAATACACGTGTGTATAAATGCAAAATGCGATGTATACGTTCGCATATATCCATATGGATATGTATATGTCTGTACATAACTAACTCACGCGACATTGATCGATTCGATTTCTATACGGTTGCCCGTATAGCTAGGTACTTGTCGTCAACGTTTCCAGGGTTTACCTACTCGCGAGAGGATTTCACCCCTCAGGGCTCTGGTGCTTCCGGTCCTCTTATATGGGGTGAAGGGGAGAAACTCTCGAGTCAACCCTCCTCTGCACTCTTTCCCCTAGCACCAGCACTACCATTACCACTTCAAGATATAGTCGAGGGGGCCCCCGGAGAACAGCTTGTTCGCAAAAGTCAGACGACGTAACGAGATGTGAAAATTTTGTCGAAGAAAGAAAGAAATATCAATAAAAAACTAGATGCAGTTCTTTCACATTTTCTTTCGTTTTCTTCTCATCATTAAATGGAAATTGTCCGTTTCTTTATGATTGTCGGCTTTCTAAGCGCGAATATCGGAACGTGCCCTATAAGCTGCGAACGGAATATACAATTCGGGAATCGTATATCTATAAAAGTTAACTCCAAACCTAATACGGAGGATTCGAGAAGACGCCCCGCGCGTTTTTTTTCAATAAATTGAGAAACTTTGTATTATAGGGAATTTGAACTCGCTGTGTTGAATGTATGTACAGAAGCCGTTTCGGAAACGAGAATCGTGGATTTACGCAAACGACTCGATCGATTTCGATCAAAGTTTGAGAATTCATCAAGTACGATGGCAGAAAGTGGAGAAGTATTTCACTTATCCAAAACATTGATCGGGTTTGATGAAAAATAAATATTTCCCATGTTAGCTAGGTTAGATTGCCAGCGCTGACTCCAAATTCCCTTTAAGTCATATATCTGGTGTCAGATTGGTGGCGCAGCGCTATCCATAGTTATAACTGACAGTTATGTCACTCATGAAAAGGTTCTCAATTTTCAGTTTTTCTTTCTCAATACGGGAGCCCTAAATGGAAGACGTGCGGGGGCGTTCGCTCGCCTCCTCGCGGTTTATGAAATAAATATCGCGTATCTATCGAAAGATATGAGAAAAAAAAGTTGACAAAAGTTGATAAAAGCTAAAAAATCAAACCGATAAACAAAATAAATAGGAACAGGAAACTTCTTTCTTTTTTGGGCCACTCTGAGCCTAGTTTTTGGGAAAGGGTTTCACTCACATAAAATCAGTCGTCGCAGCCGAAGAGTATATGAGTATGTTATTTAGGTTACAAGCTTCACCAACCAACCTACCGCGGTAAACATGTTTCTTTTTCTCCTCGCAATGGTAATCTATAGTAATAGTAGCCTCATGTACTGCACTACGTGTATGAAACCACACATGGCCATGCGCGTCGCGTGTACTATTATAATAGGTATAGCGCATACATATAATACAGCGGCAATAAAGTTGAGAGATTCCACGCGTTCTTTAAAACGCTTCAAGTAATTAGAAACGATAATATATGTCTCAATAAAAATCCTAGATAACGGGCACTGTATATAGAACGTTATAGGCTACCCCGACTATTCGCCGCCGCTGCTGCATCGCGTTTCCTGCACAGAAGCACGAAGTTCTTGAAACGTTGTACGGTTCCTTATTTCCCCCTCCGCGGGATGCAGGGTTACAAAACTTCTATGTATAATATAGCGTCGCAAGACAGTATAGCAAGAGATAGGTACAATTTTTACGTAATGGGGCACAATGAAGAATCCCTGACGTACGGGGTTCAAAATTTACCAGACAACGCGGTGCGGACCGAGTAAATTCATCACCTGACGCTCAAGTTCGTAACGTTAATTACACGATCAATTTACAGAATGACGGAGAACGTTGTCAGCCGCATTTTCGACACCGTGACTGTATTTCGAAAGAAATGCAATTTGGAAATTTCGGAAATATTTTGTCGATCCCGGATCGTCTACAAAATAATGCGAACTCGTTCTCATCGACGAATATCAGGCAAATCTGCATCTCTCGCGATAATTTGTTTCGGTCACGAAACTATACAGCTGATATAATTATTCTCCGCAAGTTTTTGTCATCGACAATGTAAACTTCGGCCTGACCCAATTATGTCATTTCAATGAGATAACATGCTTTATAATATGTATATATATACATATATATATACTATATTTTATATATAATTACATTAAATACCAAAAATTGTCTTATCTTATTACTTTCTCCGTTTTACTTATTTTCCTTCTCTACTTGCTCGCAATGGTTATACAAATATATGTATAAAATATCCCGGTGACGATACGTGAATCGCTTAAATATCAAATTTATAATACGTAGCTTATATATTGTAACTGATATATACGTATATACGTATATCATAATGTATAATAATGATTATCCAAACGAGTTTCATTTCCTCGCGTTAATAGTTATTATCGCATGAAATAATGCTCACGGAGAAATAGAAGGAAAACAAATCTGCCCTGCGTGAACCTATCTTGGTTATTATTACATATTTCTGACATACATGCATACGCTGCACCCCGAGCCTCGCGAGCAGCGCTTATTTCTGAGTCTATTATTTACCGAACGGAGCACGTACCTGCTACCGGTTTATAGTGATTTTCAGTTCTTTCAGTTCTCTTTTTTCCCTTTTGTACTTATATACCTATAAAGACGTACGCATTTTAGATCCGAACGTTACGACATATTATATGGTATTGGACGTATCGTATACTCGCCTATGTATATATGTGAATGAACGGTACCTACTGAAAATTTCAATTTTCTTCTTGTTTGTTCAGGCAAATAATACTACTCTACACTCAATGCCATACCGGTTATTTCACCGATACGGGTTGAAAAATGATTATCCGGTTTTTAGAGCGATCTCGAAACCTGTCATGCAAGGGGCTATTCAATCGCGGATTAGGTGGATGAGCCATTTCAACGATTTCAACCGATTTCTAGTAACCGCACATACGCGATTTCAAAATTTCTATGCGATTTCTATTCTATGTATTTTCCAGCTATTTTCATGTCAATCGAACCGCCAATTTGTCTCACATTCGGCTATTTTGAGCGATTTCGATGCCCAAAATCTCGCATCGATTTAATTGATTTCATGATTTCAAGCGATTCCCACATAGATTTCGGAGTCGGTTTACACGAAGTGGTTTGCTATTTCGGCGGTGCAACGTAAAATTATCATTTATAACGTGAAACGCTACGCGAACCGATCGCCTGCGTATCACCACGGTGTATCTATGTATATACATATTACATACGTACGCGCCTACATATACCACATACTACATACATGCATGTATGCTTGAGTAGGTGCACCGTAAGTGTGACATAATAGTACACATACAAGTTAAAACGTATTCCAGTATATTATATACATAGGTATACATGTAATGCCCAATCGAATAGAAGAATCGATAAACATACGTATGATATAACATCGAGTAGCCGATTGAACAGCAGGAAAAGTCAATAGATAAACATAGCTAGCTCGTGTATGCATACGTATAATTATATACACCCGATATACACGGCAGTAATCAACACGCGACTCTCATTGCGGGTATAAAAACAATCCTCCGATAGTCTATACGATGATTTTTATTGTCAATTAGATTATTTTTATAATACGTACAGGTATATACTCACCTACTTACAGGAAATTCGTTCGATATATGTAGGCCGTGTAGGTATACACGAGGGATCAATCATTCACGATACGATGGAGTAGTTTGAATTGAAAATTTGATTTTTTGTTCCCCAAAGAATTTGTTTCTTTAGGGAGTTTTGTGCAAGGCGTCACGCGACCGATATTACAATTAGAGTCTTTCAAAATCTCGGTCCCATTTTTTCGCAAAACTTCGATTCGATTCGGAATTCTTTGCCAAATATGTATATCATGCAAGGGTGAGGAAGCGCGCGCTCCGGTCAGCCAGGGCAAAATAAATGTCGTACAAATCGATGATTTTTCGAATCTAGTTGACCAGATCGCACTTCCTGACACCCGTACAATCATTTTACGAAAAAATTCAAATCGGCTCGGAATTTTGCGAAAAAGTGCGTGGAGATTTTGAAAAACTCTAGAATCGCTCACGCGACCAGGTGCTCCAAACTCCTTGAGGTGCTATTGAAGACCGATTTGCGTCCATTCTTACTCATTGTCGAGAGCATTGTTGTCATTCGAGAACGCGATTCGTGACCACTCCTACACCAAACGACCAATTTGAATGAAATTTTTTGATTGGATGCAATATTTTAGCAGAAAGTGGCTAACTATTTCATCTCGCTAAAATTTTGAGAAAATTCAAAGTTTCAGGGGGTTTCTAACTGTTAGGTCAGGTTTGTTCGTAAGTGAGATTGGACAAACTTGAATTACTGATAGAACACTCCCACAATTCGTGGAGATGAAATACTTAGCCACTTTCTGCCAAAATACTGCATCCAATGGACAAATTTTCATCCAAATCGGATATGTGGTGTAGGAGTAACGACGAACCGCGTTTCCGAATGATAACAATACATACTTTGAACAATAAGTAACAATCGGTGCAAATTGGTCTTCAATAGCGCCTTAACAATTCTTCTCTTTTTCTTCTTCTCCTTTCATTACGTGTTCATTTATTTTTTCTATGACCGTATACGAGCCTGTCCGCAAAGTCCGTCATGTATTCAACTATACGAGTAGGTATATGATGTACCGTTTAAGAGTCATAAGCGACAGTTTTGGTCGAGGAACGAGTTTCCTAGTATAGAAGTTAAAAGAAGGTAGAATATTTGAAAGCAAGCGGACAAAGAAGTGGATCAGATTCGTGGGCATGAGACCTCGAGAGATAGAAAGAGAGCTGGAAAGAGTGAAGCTTGAGTAAACATGAATATATAGCCTTTTGGGAAAAGCGGTAGGCATAGGCATAGGTATATATTGGTATTGGTGTGGGAATAGTGTGAATGGAGCGGCGAGAAGGAGGTAATATCGACAAACAAATAATGGAGCGAAGGTATATAAACGAAAAAACGTTTGCAGTAGGTATATATACACACGTACGTGCAACATCTGCCTTTGTGTATACAACCACATCCATTCCTGCAGCCCTGTTCTACCATTTGCGAATCGAGAGAGATAAAACGAAAGAAAGATAAATTCGCGATGCATTATGTTATAGTTGTACGATTTCTGCTGCGGAAATCGTCTAGACAAAAAGCCGTTTAGTTCAATGTTTATGCGCCTAGATAGTATGTAAATGGAGACGTGATTAAAGGGTAAAAGTGAAGCGGGAGGTGTAGGAAACCTCTGGAACTGCAAAAAACAAAAACAAAAAAAGACACGCAGAAAAACGAGAAAAACGAAAAATGGAATCGGAATAGGGTATCGCGGGGGTGGATTTAGCAGCGTGAAAGGGGAGCCCCGTGTCGCTACAAACCAGAAGTCGCCGTCGCCAGGGCAACGCGCCGCGATTCTAGCTATCTCTCTCCTCAATCTGTACCTACTATGTTGTGTTACCATTAAAACGTGAAAACGTTATACCCATCCAGCTTCCCGTCTACTAAAAAGCTTCCCCTTGATGAAAAGGTTTCAGGATGGATACACGCCGTGGCTTCCCGGAATATGTACATCATCGGTATACGAGTGTCCGCGTATCGCTCACTTTATCGCGAAATTGACTCAATTCGAATGCCCGAAATTTGAACAAAACGAAGAAGAAATCGACGAGAATGGAGGAAGGGAATGTGATAACAATCAAAAATGAAGAAATCTGGGCGATCGGATCGAATCGTTTTAGCCGTGAATACGGTTCATATACGTCTGTCTCCATAAAGCTCCAATAATTTTCAGCTTGAGTACGAACGAAAATATGAATTATATACTGTCTACCTACGTATAGCGATACGCTCGGTCGATAGCTGAATGGACTCGATTCATACGGAAACCGAATGGTCAGCGTATATGAACCGGGCGGACAGATGTACCCTTGACGCGGTAGAATTGTGAAAAAAGGAGAATGAAAGGGGGAAAATGGAGAGAGAGGAGAAGGGCCTTCAATCAGAACGCATCTAGATACGTGTTTTACGCACACTGTGAGCGGATGTATCGCCTTGGACGTTATTAATGCATTATAGCGACGACGTCGAACGAAATCGGAATACTTACGCACGTATACATACGTGCCTACGAGTCATGGTATCTCGTATTTATACAGGGTGATGCAGGTTGAGCGGTGAACATTTTGTGGATTATAGATTCATCGAGGAATTCTGGAACGAAAAGTCCTTCACCGCAAATTGCTGCGACCGATAGTTCGCGAGTTACAGAATACTCAAGTCTACCAATCACAACGCTCGTGTGCTCAGTGTGCAAAAACTGTGTTCACACACACACACACACACACATTCAAGCTTGCCGTGGCTCGCTGACGTAGAAGCTCTGCGATAGGTGAACCTAGATCTGATGTAGCTTGAAAACCCGAGGTCACAAGCATTTTTGCCAAAGGACCTTTCGGTCCACAATTTCTCGTAGAATCTATCCACAAAATGTATCTTGCTCAGCCTGAATCACCCTGTACATACCATGTTGTACATATTAAATAATGCACAGAATACGAGACAGTAATTGCATCACTCTTCGAGAGCGGGGAAGCCCGGCAGACGAGGGAGGGCAAGGCATCTTTTGAAAACGTGAGAAATTTTCACCACTGAACCAAAGCGAAGATTTGGTATATAGCGTGCAGTTGAATAGCAAATAGTATATGAGCAACGTTATCATAGGTGCGCGTCGCGGTGTTGTGATCGGCTATGTAGCTCGCCGAAAATTTTCCTGCTCGCCAATCGTATGTACCTACTTTCGTTTTCGTAATTCGTTTTTAAACTTTGCCTATCTTCGAGCGGCCATGTATATACAATCCAACACGCTGGATGTTGTATAAGTATAAAATCCGAATAAATTATGTATTATATTTGTGTGCGTATATAGTATACACATGTGTATAGAGAGAGAGAGGGAGAGAGAGACGGAGAGAGGGAAGGATAGATAATTAGGTTCACGAAGGTTTTATCGAATTGAGAACCACCGGCGCCCAGTATCCATCGAGATGAAAGCGACCCGCCCCAGCGCAACGCGGCTGTCTCGCACGTCTCCCAGCTCCTTTGCTCGTTCGCTGTGCTGTCGCTTTATATATCTACCTCTGCTTGCCTCTAGCATATACCCTCCACTTCTCTCCTCTGATCGTCAGGGCTTAACGCTCTAACGAAAAGTCGAGAGAGAACCGCTACGGAGGAAACCCAGCCTGCCCACTGTACATAGTATACCTAAATAGTGACTGCAGCGATGCGCGGAGTAAAAGTTTATCTATCCCTCTCTCTCTCTCTCTCTCTCTCTTCACGCGCGCTCAAAGTTATGCGTCTTTTAGCGCTTGCCTTGAATATATTCGGCCCAACCTACACGCCCTGTCCTACTTAACCTAACCTAACGCTAACCTTCTCGCTCGAAGACAACGCTCGCGCGCGAATATAATAAAATTGCCGGGATAATATGTTGAGGGGAATTTGGAGTCACCGCTGGCAATCTAACCCAGCTAACATAGGGAATATTCACTTTTCATCGCATCCGATCGATGTTTTGAAAAGGTGAAATACTTAACGAAAATCAATCCAGTAAATCTACGGTTCCCGTTTCAGAAAACCAGAATCGCAAATTTACGCGAACGACACGATCGATTTTGATAAAACTTTGAGAATTCGTTGATCGTGATTGCAGAAAGTGGCTTAGTATTTTTTTTCTTCAATATATCGCTCGGATTTGATGAAAAATGAATATTCCCTCTGTTAGCTAGGTTAGATTGCCATCTGTGACTCCATTTTCTCCTCAAGGGAAGCCAGAGATATACGTAGAAGAAGTAATGGAACTGAAGATCAATGCGCGGAGATTTGAATACCCAATGAATTGGTTTTTTCCTTTTCATTTTGACATCTGACTATCGTGGTTAGCTTCATCTTCCACGTATGTGATAATAAGACAAATAGGTACCAACACAAGAATAGGTATGCAGCGTAATAGATGAATATCATATTTAGTTTCGAGCTAAAAAGCTCAGGCGTTGCGTTCTCGGTATGAGATACACACAGGAATACCTAATCCGTAGTCAAGTGTTTAGTTAAACTCAAAGTTCACGGATCGCACGCAACTAAAGAATGAGGAGAAAAAAATTGAACGTAAACAGACGAGTAAGAGCGAACGAAAGCAAGAACGGGAACATCATATGTCCCTTTTTTCTTACGAATAATTTCTTCTTTTTCTTTTTTACTCATCTCTCGTTTTGACGCGGCTCGGAAGTTAGCTGAGTCGCGATAATACAGCTAATAGGTATAATTGCCGCGAATTTCTTCTTAAATTCATACTCGAATAACGAATAACGAATAATAACAATAACAATAAATCATACACATATCCATGTATGCAGACATGAACAAAGGATCTCCGGGGTTTATTCATTGGACAGATAGATAGATAAAGATTACGGACATTCGAAGTAGCCATGACACAAGCGTTTGAAAGAAAAGAGAAAGAAATCGACATACTTACATACTTATAATTTCCGCGAAACGATGTATCGAGTAATATCAACCTGCCGCAACCGCGCGCTATACACTTGCGATCGCGGTACCAAGAGAAATGTATCATACGGACTACAAAATTGAAAGCCCTCCGCCAATCGGAGTAGCCGAGCGAGTATATTTCTATGTAGCATCAAGCCGCGCCGCGCCGCGCATCGCCGCCGCCGCCCGCTATCCTAGAGGATTTCATCCCGCCGCGGCGGCGGAGGGGATAGCAGTCAGAAACTCACAGTTCAGAGCAGAGCCCGGGGGACAAAGGCTTCTAGGGGCAGCAACTCTCGGCGAGGCTCGGGCGGTCGCCATACTGTCATTCGTTGCACTGTTCAGTTCAGTCCGCGACTCCGCACTCCGCGACGCTACCGCTTCACAGTTCACAGTTCCAGAGTTCGACTGGTTCGACAGTACGCCAGCAGCGTTCGCCGTACACGGAGTCGCGTTCCGTCACTTGTTTTTAGCTCTAGTCTTATTGTTGGAACTCACGCGTCTAGTTGCCGGTTTTATTGAAATATTTATGATCACATCGTTCGTTGTTTCTGACTCAGTTTTTTTTTCACTGTGCTCATTCTATGTGATTTTTTGTTTCTCGTACATTCGGGTGTCAAGAATAGGAAATAGACAGTTTTCTTATTCCCCCCCCCCCATTCTTTTTCGCATAATTTTCGTACTTGAGATCAGCAGTGCCCAAAATTACACCTGAGTGCGGCAAAATAATATTGTAGTGACAAATTAAGTGCGAACACAGGATTTTCCGGAAAAAAAACCAAAGGATCTTTAGAGCTGGTGAGAGAATTGTAGACATAATTCATTACTCTTCGCCATGTACCTATACATGTTGTATAATATAGAGGATTAGATTTTGGCATTTTTACACGTATTTTTAGTGAGGCAAACAGAAATTACCATCTTTTACCGGTCTTCCTGCGTTTTACAACGAACATTGTTTCTTTTTCTCACCGAATGAATGAATTCAAATAAATCGCATATCATATTACTCGATGCATGTAATATATATATACCTAAGTTTATCTCGGTGAATAAAATTCGCCCGGTTCGATTACACACATACATACATACATATACAAAAATATATTGTATAGCTATCGTGTCACAGTTTAATTCAATCGGATCCTGCACCTATTCAGGACGCTTTGATTATATTATTTACATATATATTTATATACCTATATATGTTGGTATACATAAGTTCCACGGCGAAAACGTGTGCATCGCTTTAATAAAATGCTAATTATATTAATTTATACACCGGTCTATACAATGAAATTTGTGTTATAATCGTGGTATTATACTATGACTGGATCCGATGACCCAGTTTCTTTTCTTTTCTTTCTTATTCCCTCTTTTTTTTTTTGTCTTTTTTTCTCTGCTATGCATCGCAATACACTTTGGTGCGGGTAGAACTATGATATGAATTTTTGGAGCGGAGACGAAAACTAGCAATCTCATAGGAAATTAGAGAAAGAAAGAAAGAAAGAGAAATTGAACCGATTAGAAAACCGTTTCGATTCAATCAATCAATCTTTATTGTTACTATTATCATTATTATGTATATTATTATACCAATGGCGGCGGTTTTTCATTTTTCATTCTCCGTTTTCTTGACTCTCGAATACGCGACGGTGGACGGGCGCGGTGCATCGACTATGCAGGAGGGAATGTTCTTAAACATATTATGTACGGGTCTGGGAAAATTGAGTATCTTTCCAAGAGCGATGCAGCTCGGGGCCCCGACTCGTGGGCAAAATGTGTCTCACGGTAATTGAAAGAGAACTTTTCAATTAATTTCACTTGTGCCTTGGATCCAGGCAGCTAAAGGTCGTAACCTCCATTAGCAAAGAGCGTTCACGTTGGTCCTCGTTGTTGGGTGCGTGGGCAGCTCATAGGTGAGATCCGATGGATATGTCGAGATAAAAAAGAAAACCGGAATGATGAGAAATAATATCATCTGCAGCCGCAATCTCGTGACACGTTTGTAAACGTTTATAAAAGTTTATAAATGAAAATGCTATTTTCTCGGGAGGTTTAGGTATATACATACTACGTCTCGGAACAGCTGATGATATTATTTCTTCTTCTTCTCGTGCTTGTTTTTTTTTTGTCACTTTTTGTCACGTTATAACGTTACGGACTTGAGCTTCGTAGAAAATGTCACTTGTGCGATATTATTATTTTTCTTCCCCCCTCGTTTAATTTTGAATCGATCCTGTGAGATTAGAGATTCCTTGTTGTATCTCGAATAAACGGAAGGAAAGTTAGGGGAGAGTTTTTTTTTTCTTTTTTTTTTTTCTTCTACTCTTCTTGGGTCAGCTGGGCTGCGTTAAAAGAAAGGAAGGGAGAAAGAAAGAAGTAAAGAAAGGAAGAATGAATGTAAGAAAGAGAGAAGAGAAAGATCCCCGTGCGGAGGATTAAAACTGAATAAGAAAGAAATTTTATCCTCTGTCTATTCTTCTCTCTTTCTTTCCCTTTGTCTCGGAGTGAGTGCGTCCGCATTTCTTTTTTGCATCTTGTCTTTTTCTCCTTTTTCCCTTCTTCCTCTCTCTCACTCTTCGAAGAAAATGTGTACAATATACTATATAAATGTATATCTATAGGTATGTATATATACGGGTGTACGTGTATACACCGAGCTACATTCATATATACCGGGTATAGCGCCGTTCTCGGAAATTTGTGAACAAAAAAGAATGAAAATATCTTGCGCCGTCGCCCAGATGATCGTACAGTCGGGGTCCGCTACCTACCGCTATATATCTATCTGCCATAGGTCGCGACGTCCAGTATATAGTAGTATTATATTATATTAAATATATATGTATGTGTGTGTGTGTATACCTGGGCAGAAGTTCTGTCTACGGGTAGCAAAGGTTGGTACATTGCGGGGGGAAAACATCTGCCGTTTTTTCGAAAATCCGATACCCGACACGAGGAGGTTTAGTTTATATACGTATAGCAACCAGCCGATCCCCCCACCGCGACTGGAAATTAGTATCGGTATTTTAGATTTGTTTTCACCACATACTAGTATATTATTCGATAAATACTCGTTGGATGAATAGCCGCATAATGATAACCGTTTTGTAACAAAAGTATTGATTTATCATATGCATAGGCGGCTATTATGTGTGGGGTTGGCGTCTCATTTTTGAAAAATTGCTTTTTTCTTTTTATTCCGAGAGATTTGTGAAATTCTTTCGAATAGTTCTGCAGTTCCCGACAGGTTTGAAAAGTAGTTCCGGTTTTGTTCGTTTCTCGAAGAAAAAAAAAGAACAACCTATTGTTTTTTTCCTCCATATAACTATCCGAAAGTATGTCAGAACTCATAGAAAAATATCGAATTCTCAAAAATTGGTCGCTAACTTCTGCGCAGATACTTGTTATTATAGCTGTATATTATACCTAATTTTTGTAATGGTCGCGTTATATTGGGTCCGTGGCGTTGGCGTCTTATACATTCTTGAAAATTGCATATTTTTCAGAGAATTCTGGAATACTTTCGAATAGTTCTGTTATCTGAAAGATATCCTCGAAACCTGTCGGGAACTCAATTAGAACTTATTCGAGAGGGTTTCAGAACTCTCAGCAAAATAGAAGAATCGAATTTTCAGAGATGAGGCGCCGACTTCACAGACACGAGAGTAGAAATTCGAGAAATCTATTATACAAGACAAAGTATAGGCAGATGTAGGTTTACGAGGCTAAATTTTATACTGCCAATGTCGGAAGGCGGCGAAACTCACGGAACAACGTGATTCTTGAAAGACATATTTCGACTTTGACAAATTTTTCAGCTTCTTTCTCCAAAATGAAAATTTGTCAAAATGTTATTTTTCGTGATTCTTGTTGCCTTCCGAAGTTACTAGCTTCAGCCCGATATATACGTAGGTATGTAATTCATGTAGTATAGTATTTGCGTAATACTATGAATATAAACCATACGAACGAGGGTGGTGCCCGTGGGCATATAGAAAACTCTTTGGAATGAACCTTATGCTCCATTACATAGTCTGCGTACCGCCGTGATGTAAGGACGGACATTGGTCCAATGGGGGCGTAGCATGGTATGCGCACATGTATGGAACCAAGTACATACCTATAATAGTAAATCGGCTGTACGGCATTTATCTATTATATACCTACTGCGTGAACGCGTAAATTTAAAACGCCTTTGTGTGAAACTACGGAATTGTGTGTAGGCCGAGACACACCGCAGCAATACCCCATCTGGCTGCAGTTTATTTTACAGGGTGTAGGATAGGACGTGCGTGTACGCGCGTAGGTCTGTACGTAGAGGGAGAGATGATATGCATACGTACACGCCGACCTTATCCGCGACGAAACTTTTGTGTCTTATTTTCTCATTTCTATTCCTTTCTGTTTGTATTCCTCGTTTATGGAAATGAACGATTTAGAGAGAGAATAATTATATGTTTAATACCGAGTCGCGTGATAACTTTTTCTCCAATTATTCATTGTTACGACTGACTAATAGTAGTTTCCATCGATGACATCTTTTCTGTAAACATGAGAAACAATACCAATACGATTCCTCAAATTCCGTAAGAGACATATGCTGCTGCTATGCTGTGTATGTATTATATACATATTGTATACTATAGATTTTATATAAGGCGATTTCTGGAAAACTTGATATTGTTTTGGGATATTATTAGGCGCAGGCCCTACGCCTGTGTGCCTTATATATACACATATATATATATATATACCTGAAGTCATATAGCTATACGTGGCCTATATGTATATTCTCCACTTGCATACATATATATATAGGTACAAAATGTGCCCACGCCCTTCTCATTACGTGCGCAACGTTCTAAAAGCCAATTTATCGAGATGCGGGTAGTATAAGGTATAGGTGTAGGTATGGCGTGCATGTATATATTCGCCCTTTTCCGATCTTCCTCTTCCCTTTACTCCCCTTTTTCCTCTCTCCCACATCAACGATAATGTTCGTTTTGCAGGCTGTTGATGCCGCTGCTGTTCGTTCGTTCGTTCAGGATCGGTTATACCTAACTATACCTACACCTACCTCCTACCTCGAATACACACGCGCGGTCAAGTTTGGAAAAGTTCTAACTGCAGTTTAAGTGTCTTTGGTATTTATTACCCCTATGCGGTGCTGCTGCATGGCCGTGGGTACAGTTTCGACGTTCGTATTTCACGCATAGTACGCCAAACTCTTGATTTTTATCATAAAGCATCCCCTCTGCCCACATCTCGTACAGTTTCCGTTTTTCATTACTTTTTCTGCCCCCCCCCCCCCCCCCCCCCCCTCACGGGGAATTAGTAAAGCGGGGGATGCACGAACGTTAAAAAATCACCCAGAACTATCGGCAAAAATAACGGTTTTTGGGTTTCTTCAATGGTTGTCATAATTTAGACGGATTTTATTGCTAGGTAGGTTATATATAGACATTTTTTCAACAACTCATCACGGAGTTGTCGTTCGAGTCATCGCTTTCGAACGGATCTTTTTTGTACATAATCTAGTATATTGTACGTGTATATGTATAACGGTAACGGTATACAAGTAGGCATTGGTATATGTATGAAGCTGGTGTGTAAATATAATTAGCTTTATCGAGGAATTTATCTAACTTGTGTACCTAATATAGAAATATACATGCATGCATGCATACTTACCTACCGCGTTGGTACGTATTTAGGAGCGATAAATCGAGCCCTCAGTTTCACCCTTTCATGTAAATTTTAACGAATTTTCGTCAGGGGGACACATATAAGTGTATAATGTCGCTTCGTATTATGATAGATCATATGAATAACTATATATATATATAATATATCTAATTGTAAATTGAATTATGTGTACATATAGTACCTACGAGTATGTGATAGCAGCACATATATATAGGTGCATCTACTTGTGCGGTATATCTTCATTCACTGATAATATAATCATTTGTACGTTTCTCTCCGTAATATTTTAATCGATTTATTATGTACCTACGTGGGTACATATTATAGGTATATCTATGTATTAGGTATCATTTCAGGGGGTAAACTTTATAAAGTGGCGCCGAGATCATCCTTCTGTTCATATGACATTCGAGTGGCATTTCACTCTTAGCACAATCATTTTCCTCTCTCTCTCTCTCTTTCTCTTTCTCTCTTTCTCTCTCTCTCTTACTCACTTAGAGAGGGAGAGGGAGAGGCGTGCTCCGTCACTTCATATAACATCGTTATGTACCTATGATCAATCTGTAAAGGACTGATGTTTTGTTACAAAAAGAAATCCATGAGTCTCCTGCGTCTCGAATCGAGCTAAAAATCTAGTGATCGAGTAGAAGAAAACAAAGATAACACCACGCCGAGAGGCATAAACTTTGGGAACCTACAAGACACGTGAGATTTTTGCGAGTTTTCTTTCGTTAACGGGGCTGCGGGATTTCCAATGCGATTTAATACATCGACGGTAGGAGGGGCGGACAATGAATTTTTCCGAACCCTGAGAGCGACTGAAAAGAAAGAAAGAGAGAGGAAGAAGAGAAGAAGTCCGTGGAAGTAATTTGTGAAAACGGTCACGTCGACGAGACTCTATCCGTGATATTACGACCGAACATTCAACGTCCGAGCAAGCAAGCGAACAAACGACCGAACGAACGACCCCCGTAAATCATCGGCTAAAACTGAAAATCGCGGCTCCTCAGCCTCAAAGTTTCATGATTGTGGAGGAAAATATTTATAAGGGGTAAGCCCGGGACCACTGCACGTACATGCATACGTACATAAATATAAATATTCTCACTCTTGAAGGAGAATTTCATTATAACCTGCGTGTAAGTATTATTTCGAAAATATATCGGATAATTATAAGTACATGTACAATTAATCCATGATATCTACAGTACATATAACTAAACGTTGTCGGTCATTACATAGGATTGGGTATACTATGATTCGGAAATTTCTGACATTGACTTTTTCTAATTTTTAACCGTGTATGAAAATCCGGAGAACCTTGTACTACCACATGTGATATGTATATCTGAATTTACAAAGAACACATAGAAGAAGCTGGAAAAAGCCCAGCCTGTAGAGATATCCGTACATATGTATGTATACATATAGCGAAGGTCTACAACCGCGCCCTTTGTACATTGTTGTATATTATCTCACAAATTGAAACCAACCTGCGACCTCCTCCTCCTTCTCCATCTCCTTCGGCCCTGCAGCGGTATTACGGTATGGGGCCCATAGGGCGGTGGAAGGAGGAAAAACGAACTGCGGCGAAGGGAAGTTGTTTATTTTCAACTAGCGAGAGATTTCATTTCGGTTAAAACCGGAAACGGAAATAACGAGGAGGTTATGTACCCAGCCGACCTGCAGGTATAATAACAGTTCCCCAAAATTTTACCGAAATTGCGCTATCCCGCTTTTATCAATATTTCCTTCCTATTCTTTTTTCGCGTCTCCTCTGCGTACACGTTATATCCACGGGCGGCATCATATCATTGCAGCAGCGACGGAATCTATAAATATATCGCTATATTTATACGATGTTTGTTAATTATTATGATATGTATGTATATATATGACATAACAATACCTCTCTCCTTCTCTCTCTCTCTCTCTCTCTCTCTCTCTGAGTGGAATTGACTCAACAAAATTATAAGGAAAATAACGGCGACCGCGGTGAAAAGGTCAAGAGATTGACAGACTTAATGAGTATAATGAATAATGGTTAAATAGCTACTAATGACAAGGCTTCATCGTTCACTCTTGACGTGATATATGCTATAATGAAAAACAATTATTTGCACGTACGTACATATAGAGTGTAATTTTCATTTTTCCAATTTCACGTATATCTATATATAGGTAGATATATCTTTATGTATAGTATAACGGCGATCCTTTGTGCCTGATGCGCGCTTCGAAATAACTACGATAATTCGTAAATTAGCATACATTATGAATGTATGTGTGTATGTATGCATACTTATACTGTGGTATAGTAGCGTACCTACGTCACAACATAGAATTGACCGAATTCGGGAAACAAATTTTCACACAAAAGTGGAAATTCTATATTGATGAAACGGATAACTATGATAATTTTTCTAATTTTTTCTCCCTTAGACATATGTACAATATATTTCACATAGTTTTCAGGATTATTTTTATATACAGTATATCAAAACTCTTCATCTATATTCTATATCATCTCCTCAATGTGTTTTTCTCTTTCGGTAATCTGTCTTCTGCCTTTCGTCCTCCATTTCTTTCCCCAAAAACGAATACCATGATGATAAAGTGAGAGAGAGAAGAGAGAGAGAGAGAGATTGTTTGATCGATTTATTCACAAGTTTGTACATAAGTGGCACATAGTAGCAGAAATAAGACAATACAGAAGAGTACATAGAAGAATACAAGAAAATAAATAAATAATAAAGCGAAATAGGTAAATAATACAGCAAGTGCCTACGTTTAGAAGTGCAATACTCAGTCAGACACAAGTAGCGGAAGCTGATCAGACTGCGAGGCATATCGCATAAGGAGTAAACCTATTTCGTTTTATTATTTCTTTCTTTTCTTGTATTCCTCTATGTACTATTCTGTATGGTCTTGTTTCTGCTACTATGTGCCACTTATGTACAAACTTGTATTATTTGCCGCTAGGTATACCAAGGGATAATTATAATAAATAAATCAATCAATCAATTAATCTCTCCATTTTTCATATTTCTCTCCATTTCACAGAATACTTCAGTCATAGATATGCGGATGATAAGAACGAATGTATTACGATACTATAATACGTATGTATGTACCTGTATGGTATTTTCTTTAGAATTGTGATAATGCCATGCTTACTCGTGATACACAGTTTATAAAATGAGTATACGGACAGAGATACGTCACGTGCATACATACTTCATGCGTCCGTTTGCATTTTTACTCCAGTTACGGTACACATGTATCATATACTAATTTCTCAAGGAAAAAAAATGTATATATATGTACATGAAACGAATGTAGAAACAGAGACAGAACGTGGAACAGCGAAGAAGAAAAAAACAGTAGAAACCACAGTAGTTCTTTTCCATATCGTATATGTATGTTGTTATACCTGCAATGAGCCGAGCCGAGGGGCTATTTACTCGCGAATCGAGTGACGGATGATTCTCACGTGATATCATGCGATTACGATTGCTAATTATCTCGAACGATTTCAGGTCACTTGAGGCGATCTCGAGATTTCTATCCCGACATTCGATTGCCAGCGATTTTCATATTAATTCAACGTAAATTTGCTCAACTTTCGGCCATTTCGAGCGACGTATCCGATGCATGATATCTCTCTCATCGATCCTTCCCATCGATTTCAAATATTTATTTCACCGTTTCAAACGATTTCCACATCGATTTCGGAGTCTTTCTCACGCAAAATGATTCGCAATGCAAATCAAGTGATGAACGGTCCCTCGAATATGAGGCTACAAATGGTGCAGGAGAGAATGATAATATATCGTTTCGCTGTGAAAACCGCGTGTCGTATATGTGTACATATACCGTACACCTATATACCTATCGTACACGTTATCTCTATAAGCATACAAACCCCCCGACTACGCGGTAGTAGTTCTGCGGTATACTATACCTCCTATCCGGTGAGATGTAGGTATAATACATACGTATGGTATATATCCATATATACATGCATCGTACGAACTACCGTGTGAATGGAGTCGTCGTCCAGTGTCCCGAGAGCGAAAGCGAGAGGTATATAGGTATACATACATGGTTATAGGTACGAGAGATGGAAAAGAGAAGTTATGAATGGCGGTGGCTCCTCCGGATTTTATATCGGTGTACCTACGTATTCGTGTATATACGTGCACCGCATGTACGTACGCGCACGTGACGTAGGTATAGGTAGGCGGCTAGATACATACGTTGCATCCCATACCTATAAGCCTGTATCGCTTCCCGAGACACCTTCTATTTGCACTTCGTCTACAATTTTCAGATGCGGTTTACGCATCGCGGTCTATATTTTACATGGCGGGAATATAACATATATATGGGCTTTTTTTAATCATATTTTTTTGTTCATTCGTCACGTTTTTCGCACGGTTCTCTACGGATGACCCTACATATACATATAGCTGGCATAGAATTGGTAAAAAAAAATCTGTTTCCCCTATTTTGATATATATATACCTCATACGCGGCTGTACAATTTATTTTTCCTTATCTTCGCCGTTTTCTTCCTTTTCTCTATGATTTTTTATTCCATTTTTTTAGTTCCGATTTATGCAAATTGTGCGTGGAAATTGTGTTTCATCGGTGTTTCAACGTTCAATAGTGTACGGCGGTATATTGGTATACGGAATCATCACTGTGAATATATTACGGGTTTGCGGAGGAGGAGGAGGAGGAGGACCAGGAGGAGGGAGAGAGGATGGTCGCGCATTCGAAATAATGAGAGTCAATAAGAGAGAAGAATGAATGTATCAATAGGAGTTAGATCTCGAGTGAGAAAAAAGCCTCGTGTGTATTTTGAAGTAGGTACGTATACGCATGTGGCATTGACATACAATAAGTCGAAATATCGTTGTAGGGGACTTGACTCGTTTATCCTTCATGGCTTGGAATCAGTCGTCACGATATTTTCGGTCCCGCGTTTGCAATGGTTGTATCGTATATATATATATATATAAACAAATTCGCGGGTTCTGCTGACGGCGGTGCCGTCCCGCGTTCCGCGTTCCGGTCGTCGCGGTTAGAAACTCAGAGTAGGCATACGGGTGCGTGTGAATCATCGATAAAGTCTTGACATTAGACCGCGGGCGTCAAGTAAACGGCGCGCCGATTTATTTTTAGATCGCGTCTATAAAAACTCGCGTGTCCGCATATATATATACATATGTATAATGCATGCATGTATATATATATATATATATATACTTGTACCTTACCTACGCGCGCGGCAAGGGAGAAGTATAGTCCAGCTATAAGTTCTATGTGTGCAGTGACATAGAAATATAGAAATCAGTTTCGCATACATATGTATACGAAACTGTATACATACATATATACACGAATATGTATATATTCATACTGCTCGCTCGCTCGCCGCCGTGAGCGTTCGCGGTTCAAGAATTCGCGAGACTAACGTCGCGCCGCGGCGTGCCGTGTGAAGAACAACCAAAACGCGACGCGAATGAATCATTCCCGCGCGACTTCTTCACTGCACGCTGCTAGGCATAGGTATATATAGGTATATATACATATACCTGAACTGTAGCTCAAACGACAGGAAATGCATAACCAGATACTGCAGCAAGAATGATATGAATTATATATGGTATGTTGAAAGAGTATGGGACCGCAATAAATTGAAAAAAAAAAAAAAAAATAACTCAAGTGTAAGGTAGGGGGCATATCATATAGGTTGCACAAATTTTGAATTTGTGGTGAAACCAACAGACAAAAAAAAAAAATTTGAAACTTCTTTCAATCTATGATATATTGTCCAACGAAACGCCGCTGCTTGGCTGAATTCGGATGGAAAAAGAAGAAGAAACCTCCGTCATAGACCAAATCGTTGTCTTGAGTTGTATACATATATGTAGCATATATTGATATAAAATATAGAATACAGAAAATAGACGTTGTGGGATGACCTAATAATATATATCCGAGAAAAGACTAACGAAGAGGAGCATCGGATGGGCGACCGCGACCACTTCGTCGTGGTTCTGAACTAGGTAAGGTATATTATGCTAGGTCGACCGCTTCAGAAACTCGATCTCTTCACCGCGCGCGGTGTAACATGCATATGTCGTCGTCGTCGTCGTCTAGCCTACCGTCGGGTATAGTTGGGGTTCTCATTTATTACACTCGCGTTGCTGCTAGCTAGCTCCTTTGCTATATATATACACACGCAAATGTATGTAGGTATGTACGCATAGGTGTGTATAGCGCGGTTAGTGATGCTATTACAGTTTCAAAAGCCGCGTGCCTAGCTGCACTGATTATTCTCTCTGCCCCCCCCCCCCCCCTCCCTTACTTTTTTCTTCGTTGTCTCATCCAACGAGTCCGCGCGCGACTGAAAGAGAAAAAAGAAAGAAGAAAATGATCTAATCTAAAAAATGTACGCGCCGATATTTTTCACTATTTTCCTTCATCCGTTCCTCTTTTCCATCTATTCTCATTCAACTACTATAGTTATGTATATATATATATAATGAATGTTACACCGTATCTAATCGGAAACATAATCAATCCTAGACTCGTTGGTATAGTTTCAACGTTGGGATTCTTCTTTGTTTCCGAATAAGAATAGAAAAGTATCTGGATATCCGTCATTGCATGATCATATTTCGTTGAGCTCGCAAACTCGTAACTATAATACAAGAGATTTGATTCTGTCAGGGCGTAAGTAGCTAGTCGTATATATAACTCGTAACTCGGTCGACCCACTTAACACTTAACACCGTAATACCAACGACCCACTGTGTATGCAATACTGTACTATATATATATATATATATTGGACTCGATTCTCATCTCGCGAAGAAAAGTATATCTTCCTATTATCGAAGATGTATGTATAAATGTATATAGGTTCATTATTACGTCTATGCCGGCAATATTTGCAGTTGAATATAAAATCAAAATTAGGTATACAATTTTTTTACGATAAGGGTAAATATATATAGACTCGATTGGTATAATTGGAAAGTAGTACGTAATTATTATTCGAAATTGGATCTAGCCGATCAAAGAATTTGGAAGACCCCCGCCCCTCCAGACAAAAAGGAAAAGTTGCATAAATAACGGAATGCACAATTTTCATTTCGAGTTCGTTACATTTAGAGATCCCTGCGTATATGTATATGCGATGCCAGTTCGGCGTCGAGACGCGATAATGCAGAAGAACGAATGTTTACATTATATACATATATATTCGGTCTTATCTCTCGCTCGTACATTCACTGTACCTATCTACCTACATATTACGTGCATACGATTGCCTGTGAATATTCCCGTGTTCTATAGATAATGATATACTTTGTAACTTGGTATGTGTGCGCGTATTCGGTTTTTTTTTTTACATTTGTAACATGTAGCCACGGTATATAGCTAGTTTCTACACATAGAAATGCATATATATATATATATATATACACACACATATATGTAAGACGTGAAGTGGCGCCTAACGAAGTACGTACTTCTTGATTGTAACTATATATCAGGTTGTCTTATTTTTTATCTCTGTGGCTTGAAGAATCTGGCGAAAGAAAAAATAAATATACAAACTAGGAACGCATGCGAGCCCATTCAATCACTGCTCTGCTCTTCTATACATGCGATACTTACATATGATAATTCAAAACATAAATATCAAAAAATTTGAAGAGAAAAATTATAAACGTTGAAGTGAACGTAACCAAAAAAACGAAAAATAATATCACCTGTTCCGACATCTAGACTTGAGGGCAAAGAAAAAAAAAAAAAAAACTTCATTTTTCAACGATTTCAACGAAAACAAACGTGGACCGGACATGATCTTCGGCGGGATTCCCCCGTCTTCATTGAAATCATTTCGGCCAGAAATCCTTCGAGAATGCAATTTTTCGCGTGAAGTTCAGGTGTGGAAGAACCGCAGCTCATATTATTTTTCATTCTTTCGCCCGCCTCGACGTACATACCTTGTGTTATATACCAACATTTTTATACGTGTAAGTAGTGACGTCATTTGAGGATTGTTCGATCACTTCAGACCGGTATAATATTCAAAACGGATGGAGCGGAGCACACGGGGCTTACGGATGAGCGGAAGTGATGAATGCTAATTAAGATAAGATACGTACGTACGTTCATTCTGATGTCTCTGGTAGTATATACATACATAGATACATACATATCTACGGATACGTATATAAGTAGTTAGGTAAATAATCGTTTCGATCGCTTCGAGAGGCCATTTATCATTATAACCATAATCCGAGAACATCTGTGCTAGGTATATAATTATAATCGATAGGCGTGATCTGCTCTATACGCGTGGGACTAGAGTAGGTAGATATCTACAGTACATATACATACTTAGGCGTAATATGTATGTAATATGTATTACCTATAATTTGTCTCTTACCGATTTTTATTATGCCCATCAGCAACAGTACCTACAACTTAGAGAGAGATGAGACAAAAATTTTGTCTGTAAAAATGTTGAACTATAACTACTGTTATGTAATGTAATACCTTAACCTAGAGATCCTTCAATAGGTTCTCCACCTAAACGGCCCGAATTCCTGTAACGATATCGATTTTTACCTGCAACAGCTTTTCCGTAACCCCGATCAATATAGGTGTAGTACTACGAGTATGTATATGTATGCACAGGTAAAAAAGTGGGAAGCGAAGACGAGTCCCCGAAAAATTCGGTAAACCCTCGTATCTTATCTTGTCTTATCTAATCTAATCTAATCTCGAAGATTACGGGGGGAACATGCCCGCTCAGAAGCCCATTTGACACTCAAATTTTGAATATCATATAATTTGAATAAGAAGCCGAAACAAAAAAAAAAAAAAAAAAAAAAAACAAGCAGATACACCTACTCGTAGGTATGTTTTCGTCTTTCTTATCTATCTGTGACATACGTATGTATATACATATATATACATACCTATATACCTAGTACAGGCGAGACGTATCCCATATTCCTAATCATACGCACTTGGTTATACCTATACAGGGTGATTCAGGTTTAGCGGGACACATTTTATGGATAGATTTTCTTCGGGAAATCCGGAAACGAAATGTCTTTTGCCGAAAATCCTTGTGCAGACCACCTCGGGTCTTCGAGCTACCGAGGAACCAGGTTCACCTATCGCGGAGCTTCTACGTGACCGAGACACTGCGGGCTTGCATGCGTTTGCGGAGAGAGTCTCCGCACTCTCGGATACCTATACCTAATCAGCGTTGTGATTGGTTGACTGAAATATTTTTCAACCCGAAAACTATGGGTGACGGAAAATTTTTGTCGGCAAAGGACTTTTCGTTTCAGAATTTCTCGAATAATCTATCCACAGAATGTGTCCCGCTTAAACTGCATCGCCCTGTATATTATATACGTTGATCAGAAAACTGTCGTAGGAAAATGTTGAATTAGGATGTTCGGTTGTTGATCTCTCGGTCCAATTAGGACCGATCGACGCTCTTCGATATCAATCGTAGCTGAAGCAATAGCCAATAGGCAATAGGCAGACATAGAAATTCTGTGAGACGAAGACGGACCGGCTACCACGATACTTTTTTCACTTCTGCCCACAGCAGTGTGCCGCGAGTCTGATACACATGTACATATCTATAGGTATAATATTATAGCCACAGTAGTGTATATATGTATAATATAATTATCAACGTGGAATTGAGTCGGTATTTGTGGCCCTATTAATAGATGAGCACGCTGGCCTGACTCGGCAAGCTCTCTCTATTACTTTTGATTAACTCTATTGCCAGCAGCGGGCAACGACATTACGTACATGATAACGCCACCACGCAACTAAACTGAGAAATATTTTAATTGGCTTTAATCTCTTGAGCAACTTTATTGCAGCTTATTGCAGTGAGTGAGCGCTGGAAGCTCCCAACTTCCAAATATCAATTATGTATACCTATATACAATTATAATGCTATAAGCGCATGCATGACGATATGCGTATACGCATAGATATTCTCAACATTCATTTTCCGACGTTCTTTCAATAGATTTCTATAGATTTTTTTTCTCTAATTTACTTATTTCTCGGGAGGGTTCCTTGTTGTATTGTATGGAAAATTTCATATCGAGACCTGTGATCACGGCTTTTCGCGCAAATTTTTCGCATTTTTACGTACTACTGCGGAAACGTTGCTATTAGTGAAAACTGAAAACAAAGTGCGGTGACCAAGTGATCTGTGAAAATTCGCAATAGGTATTTTCATAGTTATTGCAAAAACTCATAGTTCCCACGGCGTTTATTCTATACGGGATTGCAGTTCTTGGGCTCATTTTTTTACGTGGGAGAATTTTGAAAAACCGCTTGACTACGATTTTCTTTCTCACCAATAGTCACGTTCTTCCCGATGTATGTAAAAGTCCCAAAAATTTGACCGGATAGCCGCAATCACTTGATGTGCGTTCGACCATACATACCTATATATAATTATATACACGCATGTATACTGAGATATAATTATTCACGCTGCTCGGACCTAACAGAGCAAAAAATGAAAGGAAGGAAAAGTTCCAAACTAAACTAAAAGTAGAAAAACAAAAAAAAATGCGCCTCCTTTACGAGAGTCAACTTCCAACTTTTTGGTTCGCCAATACTTTCTCAAACATTTTCTACTTATTATTTTATTTTTTCTTTTATTTTCGTTCCTTTCTTTTTTCCTCTATGGGTAAGTATATTGGGGGCTTGGTATCAAAAGATCTCGGGATCGGAATCCGGCTCAGACTCGGGGTCGGGCTCGAGCTCGAGCAGCCCCCTCTTCAACTCCGTCCTCAACGGGAAGAAATCGAGCGATGTTATAGATACCCATCGACTTATGGCTCTCTTATTAGAGTCTAGCAGAACTTTTATTTACTCTGCGGTATTATAACAACATATAATATCCAGGTATTAGGGGTGAATTTGCTGAGGGCGAAAGAGGTCGCCTGTGTATAACACTTTCCAAAAGATGATAGTTGATATACCTAGGGTGTGACACTTCAAGTGTCGTGAATGGGAGGGACTCAATCGGCACGAGCCCCCGTCCCTTCAGCTAATCAACAACTAGAAGAATTCGGCCGACCGGAAAATTCTTACGAGAACACGAGATACAATTTCTTGGTGTAGGAAAGAAATATCAACGACCCTCCCATTCTCGACACTTGAAGTGTCACACCCTGTATATCGAAGAAAATCTGCCGCATATTTTATCGCCGCCGAAGTTCATCTTGATATACCTTAATCTTTGCATGTTGAAATTAAAATTTGCAAAAATTGCAAAACAAAAAATCGGCAAAAAACTACTCGATTCTTACTTTTTCAGTTTCATCTTTTCAAATTCACTGCACTATTCCTCTGTTTTCTGTTTGTTTTTTTTTTTTTTTTTTTTTTTTTGTCAAATTTTGCTTTTTCCTCAATTCTTTCTCGCGGCTATGAGTAGGTATTGTTTATCGATAAGAATTCGCTTTGCGGTCGTATTCGTATATACCAAGGATTGATTATTATATATATATATATTATATATATTATTATATACCTATACAGCAACATTTTGAGGATTTGCCGTTCAATTTATTGTGGATTCGTTCGCAATATTCATAAAGAAAAAAAAGATTCTCCCGCAAACGCCGCAACACGAAAGTCAACGATGCAAGTGCAATGATCAATCAGTAGAAAGAAAAGACAAAAAAAAAAAAAAATAACAATACAAAAAAGTGGCGAAATTGAACGCCAATCGAAACTGAAACTGACACTAAAATTGAAATCGAAATTGAAATTGAAATTGAAATTGGAATTAAAACTAAAACTGAAACTGAGACTCGATTTATACGGATGAGTTGACAAATAATATTAAGTGGCACGGATTTCACAATCTGGAATTGTAGGTATTATATAACATTATATCGCGTTACATATTTAGATCGTGATTCACCGCGCGCGGTGCAACAGGGATTGATATTATACAATTGGTATAAATTATTTGAAAATTTTACCACATTCAATTAAATGAGTATCCGAGCGACGGCGTTGCATAATTTTTAGGTATTATACATATTGCTGATATTTTTATGATGAAAGAACAAAATCTTCATTCCACGTTGTGACAAGATTTGGATAAAAATATTCCGCTGTTGTTCCGTAGCAAAATCGATAATATTATATGCAACATACGTATAATTGGTAAAAAGATAATCTCTTCACCATCAGAACGTTAATTTCGGATTCAGAGCAGTATAGCACCAGAATGCGCGTCGGGTGTCTGATTAGAAATTATAAAAATGAAAATTGAAAATGAAAAACAAAAAATAAAACAAAAATACGAAAGGATTCGATGCCATCGAGGGCGGAGGTTGTTTCATATGTACCTTCTAATGTAGGATCTAGATCAATCTAACTGGATACATATATATATATATATATATATATATATATATATATATATCATAGTACTGTGTATATAGATATATGTATGTACATACCGCATTCAAAAAATTCATTTCAATATATATTCAAATCGACTAAAGAACAGAGCTCGTTGTTCCTGTCCGATGAAATAAATCTACACAATTAATTCCCCGTGCCTACTCGCCGCATATTGCAGCCGTCCGGTTATACTATAATATATCATCGCATGGTTGTTAATATAATAACTGGATCCGAAACTACGATCTGAAAGAGTTTTTTTCTCTTTTGCTTTCTTTCTTTCGTTCTTTTTTTCTTTTGAAAGTGAAATTAAACTGACAATGTGCAAGCAGGCGTCTATATATAATATCGATTGTAAGTACTTCGCCTACATGCTTTATGCCATGCCTATTACATAAGAGACACGCAACAGCGGGGACGACGATTCCTGTCCGTCGATTGATCATTAATTATTCTTAATTGTAATTATACTAATTGCTTGATCGCGCGACGGGCGGCTCTGCTGTAATATATTGAGAGTTTATCTCAAATCTTTCGAGCCGTTGTAGGTGTTCTATAGCCACTAATAGCTAGTCCGCCTATAGTGGGCAAGTACTTACTTTCCGTGTTCGACTAGAGTCTAGACGATTTCGTGTTATACCTACGAGTACTTAACTGGGTACGTACTCGTGGCAGTTAAGATTCTACCCGCAATATAGATCCGAGATTAAAGATTCCACTTTTTGATATCTTCCTCTTGTAGTGTACCATAAGCTGATTTGAAGTTCAGCCCTTATATATGCTTCCTTCCTTTCTTTGATATTTTTCCATTTTGTTCTTCGTCTCATCGACTCTTTCTCGCTCGTAACGATCAATGTGGGTACACTCCCGCACAATAATGCCTTCGGTCTGAAATTAGCCACGACCGCGACGCGCCGCGCGGTGAGTTACTCCGGCCCGGCCGCGGCGGTGGTAAAGCAAAGACCCAATCAGCGCGATGCATATGAACAAATTGACAAATATGAACCTCGCGCTGATTGGTCTCAGTAGCGAGTTGTCGCGAGTGCAGTTTACTTCAAAGCAAAACCATATAACGTAAAGCAAATGTTATAATTTATTACCTAGGTATACAGATGGAATGAAACTATTCGTCAGTTCATAATTTCAGCGCGAACGGACCTCTCGCTCGTTTCATCATCTAGGTGTACATTACCAATGAAGCTGGTTGAAGTAATTGAATATGTCTGGAAATTTGTTTCACCTTGAAGAGAAAAGTTAGCCAGCTTCCAAGCTCGCCCCGCGCGACCGCACCCGAAGTTTCAGTCAGTTTTTGTATATCGAATCCGAAACGAAGAGAAAATACTATATATATACCTATCTCTTATGAATACCAAAACATCCCGTTGGCATCTTTCAAACATGTTGAATGATATTTCCTACCCTTCTGTTTCACTGCGCTTCCAGCGTGCATACTGCTGCAGCAGCAGCACTCGGCAACTCTTTCAGGCCAAGGTTGAACTCGTAAAGTTCTTCAGTTGCGATTCTTGCTTTATTTATCTGCTCCTATACGATATTGGCATACGCGTACTGGAATTTGAGGGCAACGAAAATAACAGTAGAGAGAAATTTATCGCCCAATAAAATTGCTGAAAAATTGTTCGAACGTGTTTCACGTCGTGTTATATGCATAGCTCAGAATTTTACACGGTCAATTTACCTGGAGTGAAGTCTGAGGAAACAAGTAATGTATAGCAGGTAGATTGGTAGGCATAGGTGAGGATATGCATGCAATTAGCAAGTGCGTCTAGCCATACATGCACGTATGTGTATATCCACTGCACATACCTACAGTCAAGGTTCTTCCACAAATGGTTAAGACGTATACCATATACCTACTTATACGTGCAGACTGCAGCAGCAGCAGCAGCAGCAGCAGCACAGCGGCAGCAACAGCAGGTCAACGACTTTCACAATAGAACCATTCAAAGTCTCGCGTGACATGATGCCGCCGCTCTGGCTATAACAATAAGTATTATGTACTAGATATACAACTATTATCATAAAAGATGTACCACGTACAAGTCTATAAGTTATACATAATACATACCTCTCTGCCCGCTACAGCACTCGGCGATTCACACGCTCCGACTTTTCTTTTTGCTATATTATACAATTTTTTCATACGCTTCAATATCTATGGGGTTTTTTTTTATCTTAGCTATTCTCAAGTTTTTAAATGTTCGCGCGCAATACCACGAAGGATTTATATTCAAGCGATTTCTACAGTCAAAAAGGTTCTCCTCGGCTATCTTGTTCTAGGGCGGCAGGGGGACGCTTTCGGCAATTCCTCCGAGGCGAAATTTCACAGAAATCCATTTTTCCCTGTGCATTGTCCAACGACGCGTCGGGGGATCCCCTAAATCGGCGAAACAAAATTTCGGTATGGACAAAATTTCCAACAAAAATCGCTAGAGATTGAATTTCTCGTGATTTTGTTGCGTTTACGTTACGCAATTGAGCCACGCGGCAGGTAGTACCTGAGGCGGAGGTAAGCTCGATATCGAGTTCTGCCTTTGGGGTATAAGATTGACTTGACGACAGCGAACGAGAAAATAGCCTCGGGCTGCTCAACGTTGACTCGGAAATCGATACGAGAACAGGAATTCGAATTACGAGTGCATCGGCTCGCCTTGCCTTGACTTGACTTGCGACGCGAGGATCGGAACCGGATACTATTATATATAGGCATAGGTATACACCTAACATATGCCCACGTCCTCACTCTTGTGTACATAGGCATAGGCATAGGCATAGTCTAGAGTCTATAGAATCTGCAGTCTCCTGCATCCCATACATATACCTATGTATATACGTGTGTGGATATATGCATACAGTACCTACACAGGCTATATATTGTAGGATGCGAGGAGGCAAATTGCGTTGCGTGAGTAGGATGACTGCGAGGCGCGTGTACGCGTTGTGCGAGAACGAGCGCGCGCAAAGCCTCAAGCACAATATGTATCTTAAAGGCGTTAATTAGTACCTACGCGTCTCACATCAAGCTTTGCAGCAGACGGCGGGAGATCTCTCGTAGAAATGGAAGGCGAGGACCGAGGTACTCGAGAAGGAGGAAGATTTTCATCCGGTATTTTATACGTATATACGTCGTTTTACCGCCGTTCTCTCTTCTTCTTCTTCTTTCTCCTCTTCTTCGTTCTCTTATTTTTCGCGATGTTTTTTAGAAAAATCTATAAACGAAATGTACAACATTTCTTTGAAATATCCCGTAATTTTCACGCGTCTGACTATACGCAATTGCATGGAAAGTATAAAAATGAATGTGAGGAAAATGAATAGTAATTTTTCTTGCCCAGGTCAACGACCCGCAGAACAAGTTATAGTAGGTAGTATAGTTTTAATGAAATATTAACATTATAGTCTGGGATTAGCTAATCTATCGTTTTATCGGAGGTCGGGTGTGAGCGTCTGGTTTGGGCGGGTATCAAGGATGATGAACGAGGAGGGATTGGGATATGGATGCTGCTAGTCGTCTGGCTACCTTCATCTCACGGTTCGGTTGATTAGACTTTCAGCTAATTAGTTGCGTTTGACGTTTAACGCCTCTGATAACTCCATAATGCTGCATAACAGCTTTAACGGACACTTCGTTACGTTACACGTAACGTGTATACATATATATATATATGCTCGGACATATATGTGGATCGAGAAAACGAAGAAGAAAACGAGAAAAGAAGAATGGCCTAATTGTTTCAAACAGTGGATAAAATTTGCGAGTCCGTTTATCGAACTGAGTGATTCTTCTATTCTGTTACCGACATTTACTGAAAAAATGAGACTTTCAGTTCGGCGTTTGGAAACAATGAGTCAGCCTTTACATGGAATAAATGATTTTCCTCTGCCTTTTTTTTCATAATTTTTACCATCTCTTGTATTCTATTTTGCGCCATTTGAAACCAGCGAATGAAATACGCGTCCTCCAAATTTTTTATACGATCGGTTTTTGCGCCCCAACCACAGCTTGCTATAAGTGTCTATCGACCAGAGAGAAAATAAAAATACCGATGACCAATTCATCTTGACCTCGAATTTGAATATTATATATGTACCTCATACTTCACGGCTTTGGCCTAATTGGCTGAAATCAGTTAATGATAAGCCGCAGTTTGGTGTATCAAATGTAGGTACCTTTTATTCGGCTTTTATCAATTTCTCGTATTTTATTAATTTATCTTTTGCCTCTCGGTGCCTTCCGGTGTAGGGAAATATATGGTTTTTTCTATTTTTTTTATTTTTTGCAAATTTGCATCCGGTACAGATTACAACGCTGTGCATTATCTTGAATCATAATTTGTATTTCCTAATTAGGATTCTAATTAGTAACCTGATTGTTGTTACTCCTAATCTTATGAGTGTAGGTACGTAGGAAATATATGGAGAATAATAAAATAACGTTATTTTTTTACTTGACATTTCAACTGTTCTTTATCTCCTTCTCGCCGTTCCCTCGGCTCTTCAATTTCCTTCACGGAGATGAGAACAAGAGAAGAAAATTAATTGAAATTGTTTCACGATGTTTTCTCTGCCGCTTGTACAACGCTCTTCTCGTTCGAGGGGAAAAAGTTTTGCCAAACGTGTATGAAATACGCGCAAGAATTCCTATATTCTTTTGGCACGAAAAAAAAAACCATCGCTCGAATTATTACAGGTCGGAATGCGATTGAAACTATTTGAATCCCTCATTATTATCTTTCATGCGGACATCGCGAACGCTACATTTTCTGCACTAGGGGCGTTAGTTTTTCCGTGCAGAAATTGTATAGTATCCGCAATGTGCGCATTCACCAACCACGCTCTGTATACAGGCACGGAAAGCCGAGTCTTAATTTCCTCAGAGGTGTGACAAAAAGTATCCTGTGCAGATCGGGCGGATCAACGCGGTTTCTAACTCGTGTGACTGCAGCATTCAAAATTCACACTCGTCAGAAACTGCCTACTTTACGCCATCGCCACACAATACACACCTGTATTATACTTGAGGACGTAGCAGACTGAAAAATTGGTTGAAAATATATCCCGGAATGGTTATTGACGTGAGAGTAAGAGGAGCAGGAGCAGGAGTAGGAGTAGGAGATAGGTTGTGCCACCGAGTATGGGAGTCTCTGCAGACCCAGACGCGCGCCAGTCGTGCTCGTTGAATCGTGCATATATTGTACCTTACACCTACATATATATACGTCATAGTCATAAAGTACCCGTGGTAGCACGTATACCTAATACATACCTACTATATGGGGACGGAGCTGAAAGTCAATTAACGAAGTGTGAAAATAACGATGTATTTTCAGTGCACTCTGCAATTCGTTGTATAAACCGCACTCTGACGTACCTATACCTATACCTATGCCTACGCCTACGGCTACGTCTTCCTATGTCCCATAGAAGTAGTAACTTACAAACTGTGATAAGTTCAAAGGGTATATTTTAGTATTCCAACATGTTGAGAGGCCACGGGGGATGGGAACGTGCTACGGGGAATAAGGGGAACAAACATCTCAGCTCTGACTGCACTTTCTAACGATGGAAGGGGTGTAAGTAAACCGTCAACGAATGCGAACAAATAACAGAAGAAGGAAGAACAAAGAGAAAATAAAGCGTTAGTATAGTATGAGTTCACTCGTTTTTGGTTCTTTTCAACTTTGTCTTTTTTCGTCGTTTACTGTCGGTGAAAATTTGAAATTTTCATCGTATACCAAAGGCGATTCGCTACCGCGAATCTTGATAGCAGAGCACCAACGTGTATAGCAGGCAATTATTTTTGTAACCGACGTATAAACTCCGTTGAAACAAACAAATAAACTGCGAAAATAAAGATACAGTACCCCTAGTACAGTGCAAGTGAAATACGGATGTACGGGTCGTACATCCCTTTATCGATTCCTCAAAATTACCTTCTCCATTTTTATTTAATTTCATTGATTTCTTTCCAATCTCCTTTCATTTTTAGTTCGTTTCATTCTACTCTATGTTCGCATGGTTCACGTAATCCGCGTTCGTATATCAGGTTTGCTTTAATCTGCTTTTGATTGATCGCCCGTGTTTACACTTGTCCCCGTTGGATCTACGATGATACACGGTGAAACATATGTAATGAGCATCAATCTATACATACTCATTGTCGGTATACCTATGTATACTATTTTACTTGCCGGGGTCTCATTCACATGTTTGTACATCTACGTACTCCTATATCTCTGAGGTAGTACCAAATCACAGAGATGTTTTTCATATCTTTGTCATCTTTTTCTCTCTATCTTCTAATTTCTTTCCCCAATATACCTGCTTCGAGAGCAAAAGCATCGGCATGCATATACATATACGTTGATAAAATGAAATATGTCGAGAAAAATCGACTCGAATTCTTACATGGGATTTTCAAATGATACCTATACTCAACCATATGAATCTCATCTATCGAGATACGTACATAGAAATAATTCGAAATATATTCGACTAGCATCTTATATCTTTCTTCACTCGATTAAAAAACTACACTCTTGATTATAATTCGCTAAAGTCCTATATCTAGGTATAATACAGTACCAAATTTTACGAGCCCTCTTAATACAGTATAGGCTCTATAATAAGGTCGAATTAGGTATATATAGGTGAGTATAGATTCATTTCTGATGTATAAGTAATCAAATTTAGGCCGTTGCCGCGTTACGTCCCGCCGTGCCCGAATAAGAACACGCGATTCTTCTATTATAGTTTGTTTCTGTGTATTTATCTCGGTGGAAAATCTATTCTCATTATGACGACGTTTAGGTTATGGGTAGAGGTAGGAGTATAGTATGTAAACTGGGCCAGAAAATGCCAGAAAGAAAACAAGAAAAAAATAAATAAAAAATGAGTTCATCAGCGAATGAACATATACATACTAAAAAAATAGGTATATATATATATGTATAATAATTTCTTTGAAAAAAAAGACAACACTTTCTATTACACATGCGTGAAAAAGCCGATTTTTCGAGCCCGTGTGGCGGGAGGAAAACCGCGCTTTACCGACCGAGAGCGTCAATAGACGCCGCACATGCGCGCAAGCTAACATTTATTTTCCTCCCTTGGGAGCGGGAAGAAATTGGTACATTTTGCAACAAGGGAACGAAGTCGAAGATTATTTCCGAGAGTGTGGTTGCTGCACGAGCCGAGCGTGGGCAGTATTGGACCGAGGGAATATTCGTGAGGGCAGTAGTAATCACTAATCACCCGAAGGAATAATCGGCTTTATTTCTGTGTGCTGCATACAGTAGTACTTTATCCTCGAGGCAACCGTGATGGGCACTTCATGTTCCAAGTATATGATTATCCGTCCAACGACTAGAATTTATTGGAAATTTATAGTGACATACAAAGAAATGGTTCAGAATAAAATGAAAAAGTGAAAAAAATGCTACTATTCTTCCTCATTTGCGGGAAAAAAGTACTTTTTAGCCTCATTTTGCGTGAAAAAAGCAAATTTGCGGAGAAAAAGTGAATTTGCGGGAACGAAAGTATATATCGGGGAATCATGTATATGCCACTTTTGTCCCGCTGTTCAGGTCAATAAAGTGCTCATTGCGATTGAGTCGGGAATAAACGCTATTTCACTGTCTGCGATGAGTGCAAATTTTCAAAAAATTTGGCTTGGAAAATTGGTATGCATTGATGCTTGTGCAATGAAATATATCGTTTGTGACTAGGCAGAATAGGTTTTCTCTACCTCGTGTTAATATATGTTTTGCCCTCGGCTTCGCCCCGTGCAGTACATTCACAATCGTCACGAAACACCTATTTTTCTCCCTAGTGACACAATACACTATTTTACTATGTACGTGGTATATACATATAGTATATAGACTCGGGGAACCGAGTACCTCCCCAAATTCTTTACCTACTCCTAATTTCTTCGTTACAAATTGTGAAACCCGCACACAGAATATACCGGAAGCTTGGAATAGTTTAGAAAACGTGTTTCCTTCGTGGCCTCAATTTGGTTGAGGATTGCACCCGGTTTACTAAACAGCCCGCATATTTTTCCCCACCGGAAGTCGGGTGATGGGTTCTGGAGGAGTTTGGTGAGGCTCTGACGTTGCCATTTCAAGATTATCGTCATCGTCATCGTCATCGTCATCATCATCGTCGTCGTCGGCGTCATAATAGAAAAAAATACAACAGCTCTCTGGCTTGCAATTGACTTCAAAATCTTGAAGAATATCACGATCTCGCGAAAAGCTCGCGTGCGTTAGTCTCCGAAATTTGCTTGGACAGGAAATCGGGAAAAAATCTAGAGCCTCGCATTTTTTTCGCGCTGAACGTAGGGCCATACATTTTTTTTCTAATTTCGTGTGCCGGGAAACTTCAGAGACCAGCACATGTGAGATTTTTCAAGATTTTCAGTCCGATTCGAAACTGCAGAGGGGCCGATGGATCTTCCACTGGTGTGATCCGCGCGCTACGTGCAATAGGTATGCCTACCGCGTTGACAAGATTGTTGTTCCAGTCTATTCTTGTATATTTGTGTGTGTACATATAGGACGACAAAATACGAAGTCAACCCCTTTTGATATATGCATATTATAATATTACCGAGTTAAGGCGATGAATACAGTACAATAAACTTCCTACAGCTTTCGATTCCACATATATATACTCGAAACTTGACGTTATGAAGAAACTTTCGACTACTTCAGATTCTCTTGTGCTCGTGTAGTGTACATTCTATGCGTTCATCCTCCTCCATTCTTCACAGATTTGGTTATTTATTATACATACTTTATATTTACCAAACTCTGCAACTTCTTCTTCTTCTTCTTCTTCTTCCCAATACCTCCTCTGCACAGTTTGCTATCTTATTATTATGTATATTATATGATACCCTAGTTCTACAGTTTCTATTATACCTCTGGTATGTTATATTACATTAATAAATAGTTCATCCTGCATTGTTCAGCAATTTTCAATTCTTTATTGTCTCTTCGTATCTAACCGAGCGTGCGCACGTACAGCTCGAAAAATGCTGCTGAGCCATTCGTTTCTGCAACTTCTCGAATAATCAAGATTCGTCGAATTTATAATTTTTTTTTTTTTTTTTTTTTTTTTTATTTTTTTTTTCACATAAAAACGTGCGATATCACGGTGAATCTTTTGAAAAACCTCGTGGTTTTTCTTCCACTTTTTCTTCTCTGCCTTCTTCTTTCGTTTCTTGCAAGAAATATTTGTCACTAAAATTATTTTTATTCGTATCCAATTCAATAATTGAAAGTAAGAGAGAGCGAGAGAGCGAAATAGAAAAAGAAGTGAGAAAAAGGCAAATTTTCATCTTTACGCCACAGCAGCTCCTTCCCCACGATATGAAGGTTGAATTTTTTCATTTCATCGTGCAATAGGCTTGGGAAAAGTCGAGGATTGTGCCTCGACCTCCCTTGTACGAATGTGTACATAGCATAGGGAGCGTGAATGGGGTTAGAAAAGATTCAATTTCGCGAAAGTTATAGTATATAATGAAGGCAGAGGAAAAAATATTATACTTATAAACCAACATGTACATATCTACATGTACCTACGTAGATTATTCTCAACGGTGAGAATGAAGATAATTGATTTTTTCACGCACGTATGTACATGTACATTGGTTCTTCTTCCATTTTTTGTTTTTCGTTTTGTTTTTGGTTGCCTTGTTCCGAGACTCGTCGATATATGCCCACACGCCTCTTTCTCTCCTCCGCTTATGTATATACCTATATATACAATCGAGAATGAACTCTTCAACGAGTTGACGGAAACCGTTCGAGTCTTTGACTTTCGGTCGTGTATACCTACCTACCTACCTACCTACCTACTACGATCAATAAGTTACGTGGGGAAGAAAGAGAGAAAAAAACATATATCTTCAAACGAAAATAAACATGCTCGACGGTTCTCCCGATACACGCTGTGCCCCCGCTTGCTCGATCGCTCAATGCTTCCTGCGTGGGGGGCATAGTGTATCCTACGAAATGAAAAATCGTGGGAGATAAATTTGTTGCTGTTTTCGAAAATGACGAAAGAAAGAGAGAATGGGAGAGATAAGAAAACCGTGAAGTGGATATTAGGCTGCAGGAGACACGAAGTGGCGACGAACGTGTGAAATGTAAACTATCTACAAACAACTGCATATTTGGTCGGAATTTTTGACGATTCAACTCGAAAAACGGTTTGTAAATACAGCGAAGAGTTTCACCTCGTGGGAATGAAAGATATGAATAGATATATATGAGAATTAATATAGAAAATTACACAATCTCCCGGTAACTAACTCGAATTATTACTATTATTTATCGAAGTACAATCATCACCTATCGGCGATATTATATATATTCACTGATTATGTCATTGAATCTTTATATAGCCGAGATAGCTATGCGTACCTATATATCCATTATATACCCACCTACGTGCCGTGAATATTGGACGATGAATCATGATCGAAGTTATATAACTGTGGTATCTATGATGAATGATTATATATAGGTGAAACAATTGGAGGTGGAAAACCCGCGTAAGAAATAAAATTAAAATATACCTCACGATGACGACGACGATATCGACTTGGCCCTGTTTTATATTCCGATTTATGTAACAACGGCCGACGCCGTCATAGATGTGAATCCGTAACATTTTTACGAGCAATAGAATCTGAATAAGAATGAGACTGAGACTGAGACTGAGAATGAGAATGAGAATGAGAATGAGGATGAGAATTCGAACGGGTGAGTTTGCTTCGACCGAACGCCCGCCTAGGGAATGTGTTGGTTTCTTATTTTATCCTTTTTAAGGGGCATCGGCTGTAAGCCCACCCACAAGTATTACTACAGCTGTACACTCCTAACCTGACTTTGCCGCGAGGGTGTCTAGTTCGAGAATTATAGAAACTTGTGTAAACATAGATAGATATATATAGGTATATAGGTAGGTTATAATATGTACAGAATGTCGCGCGTATATAGGAATCGGGTGAAAATAATCATTTTACGGCAGGTAATATGCGTTGAGAGGTCGCCTTTCAATTTCTAATTTTACGTTACATTTATAAATTTTACCTCCTCTTTCTATTTCTGTTACTCACATAAAAATTTATTATATATAATATACGTACGATATATGAGTACTGGGCGTTTAGCTGTAGGAATATGTGAATTTCCATCTTTGTTGTTGTACATAATATGGAGCGAGTGTGCGGTTTGCAGAATATTGCTTCGGAGTGGGAATTACATTTTTCTATCCTAGTTCTTCTTCTTCTTCTTTTTCCTCTTCATCTTCTTTTATCGAAGAAAATATCTATCTGTACGTAAGGCGACACGTATATGGCTCGAGTTAAACCGACGCGCGCGGTTGAAATTTACGAGCTTCATTTTCAATTCACCATTCATTTATTACTCAAAATAACATAAATTTTATACCAACTCTCTTACATCCCCGTGCCTTAAACTATCGCGCGCGCAATTTTCCGTATACCTACCTACATGTACAGAAGCTCTGCAATAATAAATGGATATTTTATATACCCCATGCATATAAAATTTACGATATTCACAATAGGCGTTATATTTAGTACAAGTACGACTTTTGATTTACGATCATAAACTCTATGATCGAAAGTTTCATTAGTCGGACATATTTCTCGTACATATTCCTATCTAGTTGGATTTATTTTCCTGTCTCAAATTATCCGTCGATTTTCTTTCATCCATCCCTTCGTCCTACTTGAAAAAAAAGATGTCCTCGAGTTTCCATTTTTTCCCATTTCTATGGTGAAATTTACTCATTGTCAGTTCTGCATACAAGATTCTATATATATCGTACCTATGTCACTATTATATCTTCAAAATCAAATTCACTAAATGTTCGTGCGTCAGCGCAGATAAAAAATTTTTGTCAGTGTATATAATTTTAATCACGAACGTTATCTTGAATACCTGCGTCAAATCCATGACAACAATTTCATCTCTCATGTTGATCCGACTGCATCGGTCGTTCCTATACCTATACCTACAATTATTTAATGTTTAGAATTGGCCGAATTTGATTGTTTTTTCAACCGAACTTGTGACCGAAATTTTTCGATGGAAACTACTCTATATTCGTAATCAGCTGGATCAAATGGATTTTTTAGTGATTTTCTTACTGTAATCTGATTGAAACCCTCGCGTGGATCCGATTTCCAAATACGGATATAGAGATTTATTTATCCCGACGATAAATTTCGGTCTTAAATCGTTTGAGAATTCATTCGATTCGTCTGATTCCAGATAAACTAATATATGATATGAATTAAAACGGATTGGTTTTCCTGTTTTTGTTTTCGGTTTTTTCCCCCTCTCTTCGCTCTTCTCTTCCTTTTTCTTCAATCCCTTGCCCCCGTCTCATTCGTTCTCCGCATTCTCCATCACGCATAATGAATGGACCTTTTGTTCCGGGTCAGACTTTTGAAGCTCAACTCTCTTCAAGCTTGGGAAATAGAATAAATTATGATACGACATAGTTTTAATCGTGGACTCTCCAACGCACGTGCATCGCTCGAGAGCACTAGCGAGCATCCCATTCATTTATAAACTCTTCGTTCTTCAGACTATATATATACTGTCGTCCTGATATCCGAATAATTCCCTCCCACCAAACAAAAAATAAAGGAACCCAATGAAATATACGAAATTATCAAATTTCCCCTCAAGATTCTGAACACGTATACAAATTCGATTCTAAAAGACGGATAAAGTTTAGGCACGTTTAAATTATTCGTAACACGTTGATCATGCAATATTCAACGGTAATTTGCGTTTAATCGCAAACGCGTGGGACGGAATACTACTACGAGAGGGATTATGAATTCTAATCGCTAATCAGATCTACAATTTATAGGATTCATTCGGGCAAAAAACTGTGGAAGAAATTTCAAATATACGTCTCGAAGTTCTCAGGCGTTGTTAATCAATCTTTCGATGATAAAGAATGTCAGTGTTTTGCCATTAGCTGATTTCCTGACACGCAAAGCGTTGCTGCATGGAGAAGGAGAAAGAGAGAGAGAAAGATGATGCGAAGTTTCTTTTTTTCTTTCTTTTTTTCTTCCTCCATACTATCATTTCACGATAGAAATTGATCGGAGATCGTCGACGTCTGCAAACCATCAACGTTCTTCAGTTGCTATAATTTTTGTCGTATGCTAGAATTGAATATTTCATTAGAAGGAAAAATGTTTGTTCAAGCCATGTGCGTCCGTTGCGCCACGCCGGTTTAAACGATGATCTGATCGTTGTAACTATGAATCGTTATCTTCATCGCACGCATGTTTAATATTCCAGACACATCATGTACGCATCCTCTCTTTCTGGCCCTGACGCAATTTCATGCGGCTGCAGGGCTTCTGTATCTGGTATGCATATGGCTATTGAAATTCGACCAATTGAAAACAATTAAATAGACTATTCATGATACGGGACTTTCCATTGCCGTATAGGTATGCATATTGTGTGCATGTTGCTATTCTCTATGTGATTTGAAATTTCAACGCACAAGTATACACAGGCATACGTGAGCATGCTGCGTATTAAAATTTAGAAAATAGTAGCCTCCAAAAAGGACAGTGTTTTTTTTTTAGAGAAATGAAATGTCAGACGGAAAATTGAAAATGAAATCTCTGCTGGTATAAGTTGGGTACGCTGTAAGTATAGGTACCACAGAGTATGGAAAGTGTGAAAAATATCGTTTCTATCGAGCTATATGTACCTACTCTCAATGAATTAGAAAATCTGACTTAACAAATTAAGGAAAACAAATTTGAAAAAAATACATACACCGAACATATATTCGTAGCGAAAATGGAAAGGTAAGAGAAGAGGAATGAGAGTGTATAAAAAATGTATAACGAATCGACAAGGTCGTTTTGAAATTATAAAAAATCGCGTGTTTCCGTTGATGGAACGATTATGGATACGTGCATATACATGCATACATATTATTGAATAGCTCTTTGCGTGACCAAAATCTCGTCGTGCGTACTATACTGTACTACATACATGCATACCTGGATATACATAGTGGAAATCTAGAATCTACAAGTTGATTGACCGGCATAATACGCCTGGATGTTACAGTCATGTATACGTTATTCATAAGTAGTCATACACGTTACATGTACGACGCCGAGACACTTAGATTCAATTCATTCATAGGCGGCACACGCTACTAGAATTCCCTGCAGTATATACCTATATTCGATATAACGTTGGAATATACATTATCATCCGCAACACATGCATTTCATTATCATTATTACACTATAATTTAGTATTTATCTATTAATTTCGCAAATTGGTAGGTGTATAGAAGTTTGATACACTTTCAGATTTTACCAGTGCTATGTAGGTAGATCCGATTTGCGCTGCAGGCGCAGGAGCTTTAGTCGAATCGATTTCAAATCGCCTGAGATTTTGAGATGACCAATTTTTTCAAATTTTATTTGCCGTCCGGAATCATTGCCGTGTAACAATAGTCGAAATCCAATTGGAATTCACACGATAATGCAGGAACTCGTGGTATATTTCGTCAAATCATATGGAATTGAAAATCATGAGTGTGCGGAACAGTTTTCAGTAAATGCAGAGTTCTCAACTGAACCCTACGGAGAGAAGAGTTTGTACCCATTCCGTTCGTTCCCACGGGAATAGCGCGGCCTTTATTGAACATGGGAAATTTACAAACAGAAATTGCAGTAGCCTCGAAATATATAATTTTGGCAATCGTACTCACATGTACATTATAATACCCAAACGAAATGAGGGCGACGCTCGAGGAGTCGTGGTCGGTGTTTTTCGCAGCTCTGCTTGCAGGAACATCGATGCATATGTATATTGAACGCTATGTTAAGTTTATTGGCGTCAATAGGGGTTATAAGAAATATCGACGGGCACAGCTGCGCAGTTTTATTATATATTTTTATTCGGCGCCCAAGCGTCTGTCTCGTATCATGTTCCAGCTGCTGCACATTTATACCCACTTCACGTCTACTCGACTCAAAAACATGGGATCGATGGAACGGGCAAGAAAATCTGACGCATTCGTTACAGATATCTAGCCAAGTCTTGATTGTATCCAGGTTGATTGACTTAGGTGAAAATTTGTTGAAATTTACTGCTGTTAGTGAGATTTCTAATGTTCAGACATTCTAACGGTTTATCCGAGGAGCTATATTCACATCCGGCAATTGAAAGAAAGAAATCCCAGACCCCCAGAGTTTTCCAGTTTATGGGAATCGCGGAAAATGGATTTTGGAACATTAGGCTATTCAGTGGAAATCCAGAGAAATCAGAGGAAATCGATTGAAATCGTCAGAAATCATCGAAATTCCGGATCTCGGTGTATTCGGATTGTAATGATTTCTAACGATTTCTTGTTGATGCAGACTTACGTCGAATATTGACGTACGTTCGATGCTTTCAATTTTTGATCAATTTTTCTTTTCTCTGTTTTCGAAAAAGCTTCATCAGAATATTACCGCCTGCACTTCCACGTAATATGTAGCTCCGTACGTGGGTATGCACAAACGTGTGTCAAAGTCATTTTCCCTTTATTTCCGAGAGGCTAATAGAGAATGTAGTTACGATAGATGAATTCGTTTCACCCCAATTGAAACGTTGTAAACGAGGGGCGCGAGTAGGTACGAGAATCGATAGGCTGGTAGTCGTCGTCGTACTTTGGTACAGTAGGAATAGCAAAATAGAAGATTACGTATTCTAATTGTCTCGTCACTGCAGGCTGTGGATATGGATATGCAAGAAAACGACGAAGAATAATATCGGCTGTTTCGATACCGGTACGCTTTTGCGAAAATGGCAATTTCGGTAGATAGCCTGAGATGAAAACAAATTCACGATTCAGAAAATGCGAACTGGTTTTCGTCGAGAAATGTCGGCCAAAGTTACATCTTTCGTGAAAACGTTCCAGTGTCAGTAGTTAAATGTTATTATTTCCCGTGATTTTTTCACCTTGACGTTACATGCCTCAGCCGCATATCGACAATAGTTACGAGCCTTGCACTTTATGCGTTCTTCTGTACTCTCGTCAACTCGCCATGAGCCCTTCACTGAGAGGCACGGCATTTCTTATGGGTATGATTCGCTTTGCATTCCGTTCGCCACTCTAAGTCTGAAACATTATATAGTAAGTATGTAAGCCGCTAAGGTATTTGACGTTGGAAAATTCTTCACGCCCCCAGCTCTCTCTCTCTCTCCTCGTTGATGCAATGAATAATGCATCCCGAATCCTCGCACCCACAATCTTCCGCCGGTTTTTTAAAACTCGTATACCGCAATGTACGTACCTACATACTATATATACTGCGTGTAAGAGTTGCCGTTGTGTATGCACGAAAATTGACACAGTAGGTATGTGCTGTACCGATAGGCGGATACGTGTGCGTATTGTATATTAGATAGGTACTCAATTTCATTGCCGTCCATCTTCCAAGTATATACATAACTTTGATGGCGAGGCTTGTGGCCGCCGCGCCGGGGGCATTCCGATACGTTTAAGAATTCAGGGAAAATGAAGATTTATTCATTTTTGTCATAAAACGCCCGTACATGCGTAGATTCATGAGGATTTTTTCGGAGGAAAATTATTCAAAATTATATTCAATTATTAGTCGACAGGGAGATGGAAGAATCTGAATGAAGTGTACCGTAAATATTGCAAGAAAAGATGAGAGACGCCGATGTATGTACTACATACACTACGGGCTCGAGATCCTCGGCTGCGGAAGGAAAGCTTCTCCTTTTGTAAATTGTTAATTTCACTGAAAGCTCGCTCTCTGTTTTTTTTTTTTTTTTTTCATTCGCTCGGGTTCACTCGGGGTAGTCGCTTGGCTCATTTTGCACTAAGTACGCCGCGTCCACGACCCTCTGTCTAAGTTACAAGCGTAGGAATGTACAGAAGCATCAGGCACAAGCAGAAATTCAAGAAAAGTCGATCGCAAAATAAACTCACATCCTTGCAATATTCTTATAACCCCGCGTCTTATTATTCGGGGAGAGAATACACGTTACTGTTACGTATATATTTTGCCAGCAGCCGAAGAATTTTCGTTTTGTTCAAAACTATATTGCCATGGTTCGAAATTTTGATTGGTCTTCAAAATTTCACGATTATAATGGAACACGTTTTTGTATTTTTGTTACAGATGTTTGGCAGCATGATATGATAAAGTCTTCTGCTTGAAATTAATCCCCAAGATGAAACCTCTCCTCCTAGTAGTGACCCTCATACTGCCATTGGCGTTATCGCTCACCCTGCAAGAAGATGATCTCGTATTTGACGACGTTGGCGAACCGGCCGTAACCGGCTATGGTCCACCGAATTTTGATTACGATGAGCACCGTGAATATGAAAGAAAACACGAAAAATCGAGGGAGAATAAAAAACACAACGTTCAACGGCTATGGGGTATTCCCGACTCGTCTGTCGTCGTTGGACACGTTTTTAAAATGAGAATTCTCAAGCAAGCATTCAGCGGCAACGTCGATCATTTCGAGGTAAATTACGAAAATCTGTTGCGTGATCTTGCCCCATTCGTGAAATAAATTTGGGTTCTTTTTATTCGTTCTCTGACGTTCGTTTGAGCTCGATTATTTTGTTATCGTGAAGACAAATTTTTAATTCTTCAGCTCGCTTGATGAACGAAAAATAGAAAATGAGCTTTTCTTGAAATAATTGCCTTGAAATTGTTTTGAAATATTCATCGATTTCATCAGGCTCGCGGTATGAATGGACAATCATTACCGTATTGGCTTGATTGGGATGATGCCGCATCGACTCTTATCGGTGTTCCGTCGAAAAAGGATACGGGAATTCATCATGTAACTATTAAGGCTTTTGGGAAGCACGGTGACATAGCTAGAGATGTATTTTCTATAAACGTTGTCGGCGAAAAGAAGGACGAAGTCGTTCACAAAGATGGAAAGGTAATCAATTTTAATATTGTTACAAAAGAAAAAGAAAAAACAAAGATTGATATTTAATTTTGGCAAATTATCATTCCTGCAAATTTTCGGATTAAAATAAGAAATCAATTTTCAGCTAACAAACGAAAAACTTATATTGACGACAATTTCTCTCGTCGTCAACAGAGATAAACAATGAACATTTTTTCCAATGTATATTTTTAGTAAAATTTTCTCAATTTTATTAAGAAATTCTTAGATTCCACTACTTCTACTTACATTCGGAATATTTTTGATATTGTAATTTTCGTTTTTCCTGCCGCTAAGATGGACCTGGAATTAGAAGACTGCGTTGTGAGTTTGATCTCTATACATCAAACTAATGAATTCAATAAAATAGAAAAGTAAAGCCGCTGTCGAAAATATATACGCATATTACAGTAAATTGTATTTATAATGAAATCGATATAATTAACGAACTTGAACAATAGAATCTTGGAGCCTCGAGCAGGATAATTGGAATAATTGATCAATCACACGATTTTCCGCATGGGACATATCACTTGTATATAATAGTTTCGAATTGAAATAGTCAAATATCCAAAAATTTCTTACGCTCAAATCATCTTCTTGGTTTCATTTCTTTTCCTGTTTTAGTTCTTTTGATAGACAAAATGAAGCTTTACCGGTCTTACCTAATTACAACAATTACAGTTACAAACAGCTCTGACTTTCGCTTCGAACTGTACCTTCGAGTACAAGCAGCAGTCTCATTTCGATCTTATAAATAAATTAGCCTCTTGAACATCTGTTGATTAACGCCAATTGATATCATTCTGTATACTGCGTCACTGATATCTTACAGCAAGAGTTTCTCTCCTTCTCCAACTTCTGCTGCTGCTGCTGCTGCTGCTCCTTGTTCTATAAGTCGTTGAAATAATTACGAAAGTTTATTCTATACAACTACTATTGTGATTTATATTCGTTCTACTAAAATTAGGCCTTTGAGATCATGAAGATATTTTTATTACACATTTTGCGTGCTGAAGTAACGATTCTGCTTGGTCCGCTCGATTAAACTTATTCTGTATCTGATTTTTAGACACATTGCGACGAATCTGAGGATCAGACACTCCTGACCATTGTCCTCGATTCAAGGTTCGAGAATTTGAAACCTTCCGTGAAAGTAAATGCGATAGAAAATTTGGCTGGATTCTTAGGCTTGCATATGGTAATTTACTCTCCAAGTATCTTGCAGGTGAATCGAAAGAAAAGACTTCTTAATAGTTGTGTTCTTATTTTCCAGAGTGCTTTCTCTATGCATCCATATACAAGCAAAGAAACTTCTCATCCAGATGCGTCAGTAATACTATCAGGTCCTGGAAACGCTAAACATCGTAGAGAAAAACATTCCACCTCAATTCAGTGGCAGGTAATACGATATTCCTTCGCTTATGCTGAACAATCATATCTAGTCCCTTGAGAAAATTGGTTCAAAACTAATTCCTGGATGAAAATTTTCCCCAGCTAATGTTTTCTTGATTTCACTAGGTGGGCTGCGACGGTCGTTTATGGCATCACCAAACTGACTTGGTGAGACAGCTTCGTGACCAAGCTGAAGACGGTACTTTGGCAGAAGTTTTACAACAACCAGTTTTAAATTGGCGTGTAAAGACAGATTCGAGTTCTTTGTTGAGAAATCGTAGAGAGGCTGGTTCCGGTAATTTTGGCGGTGACGAGTACGACGAAGATTATAACTACGATTATGAAGACGAGGATCAAGACCCGGATGTAGATGGAGATGGCGGAGACGACGACGAGCCGGTTACTGAACAGCCACAAATTTCTATCGTTAAATCAAACATCGATGAATTAGAGCGGCCACACCGACATCATCATGGGGACAAAACCATTGATCCTCCGGTAAGGATGGAATATTTCAAGAAAAGACAATTCTGAAATTAAATACTATGCCTTCATTCGTGCTCACGTCGAAATTGTTTTATAATGAATTACAGATAGAAGAAAATATCAATGTCGATGAATTGTTTCCAACTAATCCACGGACATTTGCTGTACCCAACAGTTTACCCATTGTACCACTTGCTCCTACAACAACGACCACGACGACAGAAGCACCAACGGTAAGTTTGATTGATGTCGGGAAAATCGACTCGATAAATCAACAACTAGATACATGACTTCAAAAATTTCATGCAATTCCACGAATTTTCTCATAAATTGTCTTATGTAAATGTTTATTTCATATCTTCCATCTACATGCGATTCTAAATGCTTTAAAACTCGCTGGTTTCTAAGTATACTTTCATAATGTCTGTGCATCGCCTGTAATAAACTGATTTCAGTCTCTAGGATCTAAATCACTTTAATTTCAATCAGCTTCTATGAAAATTCTTCGCATAGAGCTCTGAGAAAAAAAAAACTGTATTTGTTTACAGGAAAACATAGACACTTGTGCATAAAGAGAATAACTCTCCGAATTATTCCAAATATAACGATATCTAATGATTACATGAAATTCGTCACTGGTTCTTTATCTTGTGTTAGGGTGGAAATGTTGCAAAACATTATGAATGTTTCACATCGGAGCTTGCTTATCATAGTAAAATGTCTGAGTCATTATTCAGTGAGAGGTTTTATCCTCGATGATATGTTACACTAACAAATTTTTCATGCTGTACATCGCAAACTACTAACAATTTCACAGACTCCGATAACAACTGTCTCGACGACGACTACAACAACTCAAGCGCCAATAACAGTAATAACAACACCATCAACGACAACATCAACATCAACCTTAGCGCAGACAACACCAACCGAATCTTCAAAACTTGAAACTATGGAAACGCCTAAAGAAAAGATGGATAATATTGTACCGACGATAATTGCTGAAACTACAACTACTCTACTCACTACAACTATTATTCAGAATAGTAGCACCACTAATGAAATGCCAACTAGCGCCACTACTCCAGCTATAAAATCTGTTTATGAACCAACAGTCGGCTATAATCAAACCACTGCACCGCAAGAGGTAATGCTTGATCGCTTCATGCTTTTAATTCTTATTTTCATTTTATGTTCTGTTTTCTTGCAGTAATATTCATTACCTGTACTTTTTGCTTAGCTATACAAAGCCAAAATCTTGCATTTCTAATTTCTATCATTCATTCCGCTTCGATCAAAATCCTTATTTCAGAAATATCATTCCATACTTCTTGTTACCTATCTGAAACATTGGTATTTTCATTTATTAGAGTACGAATTGAAAGTTTTTGGAGTGTCACCAAGAAAAAATCCTATCACTTTTTTTTTGGTGCACCCTAATACTGGGCAGAAACTCAGTTTAAACCGCAGGTAATATTAACGCGTGTTTTTCGTCTTCCCGTATCTAAATATTTCTGATATCTTATTCAGACTACTGAACAGCGTCCGCAACCTACTACAACGCCAGAACCACTGACAATTCCGCCTCCAACAACAACTGAAATGCCTATAACAACTTTACTACTGTCAACAACTACACAGAGATTATCGACGCCGCCGAGAACTACGCCTGTAATAATACCAGAGGTTACAGAGAAAATTGAACATGCACAATATAATTTCCCACCCAGAGAAGACAGAACGTTACAAAAATTATATGTAACGGCGGGAAAACCTTTGAGCTATATTATACCCAGTGATACATTTAGCGATATGGAAGATGGAAATACGAGGCAACTCAGCTTGAATTTATACTGGCAAAATAATTCAATTAAACCTGATCATTGGCTCCAGTTTAATAGAAAAACGCAAGAGGTTTATGGACTGTAAGTATTTAGTTTTCTATTTCTTTCATTTATATTTTGAGATGATTTTGTACCAAAGTCAAATTATCAGTGTCAATTAATATTTTCGTGGAATATTACCTGTAAATTACCACTTTCTCTTATCATTCTAATTGAATATTCATTTCTCTAATCGGGATAGGCCACACGAAAATATGATTTCTAAATGGGATTACAAACTGGTGGCAGAGGATAGCGAAGGTCTGAATGCAACTGCGGATCTAGATGTTCACGTACAGCAACACAAACTAACTCGAGCTGTGAATCATGAATTTAGTATTTATTTGAAGATTGAAAAGCACAGTGCATTCCCCACGAATGTCGACTGGCAGCTCAAGGTATATCAATTTACAATATCTATTTACATCTAATTATATTATATAATATGCTCGTAAAAAAAGTTTATTATTTTTCAAATCTTTCTCACATCACTTTCTTCCAGGTCGTTCGAAGTCTCGTTGAACTGTATGGAGATCGTAATTCAGATCAAATAACTGTACGCAATATACACTTTCCCGGCGATCAAGCTATCTTCACATGGTATAACGACAGTCTTCCAAGGGACAGTGCTTGCCCGAAAGAGCAAATCGACAAATTATTACATGTGCGTAAAAGTAAATTGAAGAATCTATAAAATTCAAAGCTATTTAGTTCTAGTTTGGCATCCAAGACCTAATGAACTTTGAATTATTCATTCGAACTGTACGAAAAATATTATCAGAAATCATTACTTTTTTACAGGTTTTAGTTGCCAATGAAAGAGAAGAGCCGAGTATTGCCTTGCAGGATGCTCTTGCACCTGAAATAAAAGTGAAACGTGTTGTATATCAAGGGAATGGACAATGCGAAAACTTTGGTAAACCCGTAACGCCAAGCGTTGAGACTCAAGAACCGAAAGAAAATCTGCCACCTGTCCCGAGAAACCAAGTAGACCAGATCGATGCTACTGTCGGACAGTTACTGGAATTTACTGTTCCAGAGGTGAGATCTGATAGCAGAATCTATTATAAGATGCCTTAATTGGTCCTTCAAAGTGCGTTTGTATTCACGTATTGAATAATCTTTGATCACAGGACTCATTCTTCGACAAGGAAGATGGCTCAACTCGTAACATGAATTTGACGTTAATGACATCGACCAGATCTTGGATACCAGAAACTAACTGGCTCCAATTTGATAGTAAAAATCAACAATTTTATGGCGTTCCTTCACAAAAGGATATAGGGCGTCGAGAGTACCAACTGATTGTCACAGACAAAGCAGGTGCGTTATATTACTAATAATGAGCTTTGATGTTACACGCAACCCTGAATATTTTTGAAAAACTTGGCTGAAAATAACTGAAATCTTGTCTCTTTTCTAGGCGCGAGTATAACCGACGGTCTAGAAGTAGTCGTACAACCGTCAACCACGTCATCCTCAAAACACAACGTTGAATTTTCAATGACGTTAGACATTCCCTATGATTCATTGGCCAATTCAGCCGCTCAAAAGCGTAAATTTATCGAAAAAATTGGTGAATTATTCCACGAGAGAAATCTCAGTGCTATTTCGTTGGACAATATTACAGAAAATACCGTCGTTACTTGGCACAATAAAACACTCGCGACGGAATATTGTCCACACGATGAGATCACGGAATTGAGAGAAGTTCTTGGAAAGGATGAGAACGAGCTGACCGATCGTGTCCATCAAGTAATGGGTCCTGACTTCCCAGTTACGCAAGTAACTCTTACCCCACGTGGAAACTGCCTCAATGGTGAACAACCCAGCGTGTTATCACCCAGCGTTATGCCACCATCCGAGGATAAAACATCAGTTGGAAAATCTCATGACGATTTGATCATCACGTTTATTGTTCCCGCTATTATTATCGCTGCAATGTTAATTCTCGCTAGTATTATCGCCTGCATTTTATATAGAAGAAAACGCAGTGGCAAGATGAGCGTCAGCGAACAAGATGATGAAAGACAGAGCTTTAGAAATAAGGGAATTCCAGTTATATTCCAAGATGAACTTGATGAAAAACCGGATCCAGGTGAGAAAATAATCTCATTAATGTTTCCGGCCTGATGTTAATGTTGGGGGAAAATTAAATGTGTCTTTTTATTCCCTTTCCTTCAGGAAATAAGTCACCGGTTATCTTGAAAGAAGAGAAACCGCCTCTACCACCGCCAGAATATCAAAAGACTGAAGATGGGGCAGACGTACCAATGCTACAAAGTGAAAATTCTGAAGAACCTTATCAACCGCCGCCACCCTTTGCTACAAATCGTGAGAACAATCGTCAAAATAGACCAAAACCAACACCTACATACAGAAAACCACCACCATATGTACCACCCTAACAAAACACGGTACATTCGCCAACGCGTAAGTATATGTTAGCTATGCTCGGAGACTCCCCAACGCATGTTGAAAAACAATTAACAACACAACAAGTTTATAAACAGGAAAATATTAGTAATTTTGAAAATCATCAAACCGATAATTATGCAGGTAATAATATTTATAGCAATCGATGAAATGAAGTCGAGTCTCTTTGTTAATTTTTTTCTCTGTTTTATAAACAATAAATAAATACGGTATAAAAATTCTTCATTTATACTTACATTATTAGATATTATAAATTAAGTAACTTAGTTTTCATTCATTTTTGATTAGTTATCAAAAAAATCTCTGTAGTTTATATTCACAAATACAATTTACAATTCACGCGTTGCCTTTTGTAACGAAACTCTTTATAGGGTAGATCTCTTCTTTGGATAACGATGACAATGACGATGATGATAAGTTATATTATAGTTTTTTTTTTTTATTCTTTCTCTCGGAAAATAATTCGGTGAATAAAAGACAAATCCGAAGAAACGGTTTTTTACAATCTTTGTTATCATACGATTATAATATGATTATAATATACATATTGTATTATATTATATTATGCTATGCTATACGGTACTATAGTATACACAGACATGGGTTTGATAAATGAGAACAGATTCAACAATACTCAAAGTACACATTCAATATTCAGTGCCATTTTCTTAAGAAGCAATAAAGATATATAAAGTTGGATATTATACACACATATAATGACAATGAAATTGAAATTGAATTTTGAAATAAATATTTGCCACGCGATAGGCAGTCTCTAAGTAAATAACATTTACAGAAGTCTTTGATTGAAATTTCTTAATAACTATTATACATAATACATACTATGGTAATTCTTAACTCCTATGTAAAAACACTGCCAGACGAATAGTAAGAAGAAAATTGTAAGAAGAATTTCCAATTCGATGGAGTTTTTGGATTTTTTTGTTGAAATTTTTTTATGTGTATTCTTATTCTTATTTTTCATTGTGTCGATATATAGACAAGTTTATCAGGACGTGACTCACAAGTGTTGTTAACTCAATGCCGTTTTCGAGTGACAGATCGAAAAATGCTTCCATTGGCAATTATGAGCCATAATAAAGAAATGAAACAAAGAAAACATAAGAATGGTAATGTATAAATGTATTTTCAGATATAAAGCTGCAGATAAAACACAATTGAAACACATTTTCTGTTGTTGTTGTTGTTTATATAATCGGCGAAACTTTACAATTTATAAAGTAAAGTATATTTAAGTAAAGTTTAGTAACGTGGGAATATATAATTATGAGCACAAAAAATAAAATTCTAACTTATGACATGCTGCGTGTTTGAGATTATAAAGATATATCTCAAAATCTTTCGTACATTTATCTACTTTTAATGTTCGATAATATGTAATTGTTTACTTTCTGTGTCTACTGCAGTATTTGAAAAGGGATTGAATTTCAATACGGTACATAGACCAATGCTAGCATGTACAGGGTACGTTTTCTACGGGTCCGAATCAGGAAAGGGCTTATCGCTGCCGATTCATTCGCGCATATCGATGTATCAATGTTAGTGCGATGGTGTATTGATGTTGAAATTAGATTCTGATAACAGTATGTCAGAGTGAAGGGTGGGGCATCGGCAGTGACAAGCCCCTCACTAATTCGGACCTGCAGAAAACTCACCCTGTATAGAATCTTGTTTACGAATAATATTATTATTCAACGGCTTCTTACAATTTATTTTTCTTTTTTCTTTTTCAATCTTGCTATCAATTATATTTTTCCTCTTGCTATCATCTCAGCGCACATTTTTTGTGAGAAGTTTATAATATATACTATATTATATTATATTATATTTTATTGTATAATATATATTTCATTTTTGACCAACACGCTAATTTTTGTATAATTTTTATATCGCTATTATAATAGGACAAAGAAAAATGAAATAAAATAAAATAAAATGAAATTATGAACATTGTGGAGTTTAATTGAATCAGAGTTAGAATAATCAACTCTTGACATTAAACTCAAGATCTTTATATATATTATGAATAAGAATAAAGAAAGAGAAGGAAAGTAAAGTGAAGTAAAGAAGGAAGAGAAAGAAAAAATAACTGAAACTATAACTATTTAATTTAGATTTTACATAGTAACCAAGCCAAAAAATATCTAATATAAAGAAACAAAAATAATAATCATGAAGAAAAAAAAGGGAAAAACGGAATGGATACACGGGAAAAAATTAAATCAAACAGTGAAATGACTGAGAAACGGCGTACATAATAGCGCGGTACCTGTACTTATTGGATAAATTTGTGTTTATAAATACCTTATAACAATTTTTTAACTTTTTTAACTACCGCTGTGTTATATATACTATATCGAACAATAAAAATAATAGTAATAATATTAATATTAATAATTACTAATAATATTGAAAAAGTAAAAACGAGAGAAGAAAAGTGATTTAATCAACAAGTACAGGCTGCGCAAATATGGACGCATGTGAACGAAAACAAAAAAACTGCAGTTTTTTGAAGAAATATTTTTTAAAAGTAACATTGTAAAAAACGAAACACTTTGTTACGTACATGTACCATTGGTCCGACGACGATTGTTGGAGAATTTTTATTTGTGAAAATTAGGAGCGGATGATACCTAAATGTTTTGTGAATTTTTTGTAGTACTACCTGAAATCAATAATGAATTGTAAAACATTGGGGACGAATGATATACATATAATTATACAATTAATGATAAAACTGCTGCTGCGTGCATGTGGAATAATTATTACTACTATATTAACGAATGTTTGATATGTGAGAATGGGAATAAGAATGTGAATGATAATGAAAATGAAAATAAAAATGAGAATTATGATCACTATATGATATAAAATGTGGTAAATTGTATTAATTCATATATATTCATAACTTAGACCGTGTAAGGAATTCTATAAAGTATACTAACTCAGCACTGCTGTTCATCAACGAGCCTTGTTTATCGCCGTCAATTTTAAAGCTATAGAATAATATACCTTGTTCCGCATCATAGGCAACAACAATATTTTCTTTGAACTTATACACCATTTCATTAGCGGTATACTTATTTTCAACTAAAAATGTATTCAAAAGTAGGGAGATTCGACCATTATATCATATCAGGTACACAGAGCAAAAACTTCGTAAATTTGCCTAGTTTTCTTTTTATTTTCTCAATTGATACAAACAAATTTTCGTTGTTCGCATGACAATCGATTAGATTATTATATTCTGTTCAGGATAAAAAGAAAAAGATATAAGAGCAAAAAAACACCGTCAAAGCTTAGTGTCTTAGTTTAATTGCGATAAACAAGCATTGAAATATCATGTCATATGCTTCGTTCATATAATCATCTTTTTATGCATATCTGTCAAACGCTACATCATACTTATATTATTATTATTATTATTATTATCATTATTATTATATCAAATGAAAAATAATATGTATCATGAGCTGTATGATATACATACATATATAATATATATATATATATATATATATAATTATACTTATACATATTATATATTATATCAATATACACATATACCATATAGTATATAGAACTTTGAAAAAGTCCAAACAAACAAACAAAAAATAACAATGAAAACTGAAAAAGAAAAACAAGAAGATAAAAATAAAACAATCATGGAAGGAGATAATTTGCACTTGTAAACAAGTAATGAAAAGGAAGAAAAATATATCCATATATTATATTGTGATTGTGGTATATATTTCTATATTTAATCTGAATCATAATGTATATCAGATCTAAAGGTATTTGATCTATACACCTATGTAAGAAAATGAAAAACATCATTGTAATTATTTTCTGATTTCATAGCTCGTGCTGCACAACAGAGACGAAAGATTCACAAGACAAAATGGGGGCGGGGGGGTCAAAGAAACAAAAACAAAATATCAATAACAAAAATGTAAACTGAAGAAAATAGACACGAGAATTTCCTCGATATATTTTAACATCTTTTCATTTTGCTTCCTCTTTTTGTTTTTTGTTTGTTTTATTACCGATAACTTATCACTACGCGTCATATTGCATATAGGTACATACATACAAAAGTCTTGTGAATTCAAATTTTGGTCGTTGTTTCAGTTTATAGATAGATATACTTTATGTAATAGCCTAATTTCATACAAATCTGAAATTCAACTCATTGTGGTTCATATTGAGATAAATGACAATACAGTATACATGTAATATTGGTTTTTTTTTTTGTTCGTTTTTCAAATTCTCTGCCGAAAGACATTTGTTCTTTTGGTCTCTTATTATACATACTTATGCCTAATATAATACTATACACTGAATAGGTGTATACTGTAGTATATGAAATTATTTGTGTCATATCAAAGCTATGATATGCGTGCGGATATTATACATACATACACACATAGACACACGCCGATATATTCTCATAATATTCAAATATAATGAATAATATTATTGATATTTTCACGTATTATTATATTTGAATCCGCACGTAAACAAAGAAAAAGCACGACAAGACAAAAATTGTGAGTGACAGATTATGTTATATTCCAATGAAATGAATAAATCATAGCATCTCATTAATTATCTTGTTGCCTGGAATTATTGAAAAGTATAACTGAACAACAAAAAAAAGTATAAAACTCACGTTTGTGTGTCGTAAATTACAAAACAATAAAAAACGAACAAGCAAATACGGAAAGAGAAGAAATTCAACGCTTTCACGAGACCTTCTGTGAAATCGTGCCGTATTGAAATTATCGACACTATATCAAGTGAAACTATATTATACTCCTAAAAGTGTAACAAACATTACATACTTACCTATTGTCTATTTTTCTTAAAAAAAATTATTTATAGGGTGTCTAATTGAAATTTTTCTGTTTTCATTTTCAACCAGTAACAATAGCTACGAATTATTACACTATATTATTATGTAAAGGAAAATTTTAAATAGACAATCTATAAGGAAAAGAAATTCATTATTTGCGGCCATATAATACCTATACCTATATTATAATATTTTGTGGGTAACTAATATATTGTGAAATATCGAAATAATATGCATATATATAATGTATATACATTATATATGTTATATAGGTATATTTATTCAATACGTGTAAAGTTAAGAGTTAATAAAGTCATTTTAGGGTAATAAGTTACAGCTATCATGCGTTTTTATTGATCTTTTGTTTTCTTATATTTCTCCATATCCTCTATTTACATGTGGGAAATATAAAATATCATTATAATCATTATTATTATTTACTAATAGAAATATCAGATCGCATTGAACATTACTTTGGTAAACCCATTGTATGCATTATTTCACAAGTTACAATAAAATTACTTTGAATTTCACGACGGAGCGCAATGATAGTTTATTTTATCGCCAACATTGGCTAAGGAGCTTCGTTATCCTAATCTGCATAAATATCTATTGAGAATTATGGAAATATTGGAATAGATGTACAAATTGTTACCACCCTAAGTATGGTATATTGATGTGAATGTATATTATTAATTCCTACTCGCAATCAGTAGGTATATACATAATCATCATTGCGAACTTCAAAAAGAAAAAAAGAAATCCTTAAAACGTATAGAGTTTTTCATTACATCAGATATACTACGATCGGCAAATGAAAATTTTGTTTTCTTGAATCTGATCATTGCAGTTTTGAAATTTTACTCACAATAATGCCTCATAAGTTATACTTTTATGTCTTAAAAATCAATCGTGTAGGTATGATTAGGAACACAGTAACTAGATGGTTTCCTTTTGCGCAGGATTAATGGTTTCTTTTATTTATGTTAACATTTTATTCAGCCAATGATGACTATTGAAAACAATAATGAACATCTGGTATTGTACGATTTACACATCTTCTTGTCCAACCGTGCCATGCGGAGAATCCGCTTCTTCTATAAATCTTTTTAACACACCGAATGTCGTCTGTGATGTCATCATCAATTAAATCTGTAATAATGAATATTGAACCCACCCGCACTTATCAATGAATCGTTTGAAATTATACGCAATTGTAATACGCGAATCGTTTCTACTTCGATCATACGAGAGTGCAGGACAATTCGAAGTATTTTCTAGACCATAGGACAAAATATTGAAAAAATCAATGTAATATAGGTAATATGTATGCAAAATTGCAAAAATATTTTACAGCGCGGTTAAATTCTCGTATAAATTTCACGAATCACGCTCTTTTTTTTCTTTCATTAATTTCCAACATCTCGTACAGTTGAGCAATTTTAAGAATATTTTTTTTTGTGTAACATCATATCTTACCTTCGCATTTCATGTGGCAATCGCCACCTGCTGAACCCAATGAACACCACCACTTTCCGTTTATCTGTGAACAATTGAGGTTGCGTGGAAAAAAAAATGTTGAAGTCAAGTGATAGCAAGAAATGATCAGATCATATAAATGATAAAAAGAGGGGTCTATATTCTTTCAGTATTTATATCTTCACCTGGAAAAGTCCATAGTCATAGCTCCCATTTGAATTAGGTCCACCAATAGCTGATGTGTTCCTTCCACTCTCGTTTTCCACTAAGCAAACCCCTGTAATCGGATGTATATACAACATGGCAATTAATTATTATGTTGTTGAACTGTCAATCTTGAATGATAATAAGTAATTAAGATAATGAAATTTCGTTTTTAAACATCGGTTTTTAGCTTCGTCACAAAAAAAAGTAAGGCAATTCCTGAACAATGAACATTTCTCGAAACTTTCGTCAACTATGCGTTTCGATTTCTTGCAATAGAAGCCAGGGAACACACAAGATGCGCAAATAATTTATATTATAATCATATGTTCGTCTGATTTTACACATTTATATGACTTATATTTCACAATTCTGGCACAAAATTTTACGTACAGTCATTTATCTTTTCTTCGCTCAATCCTTGGCTGACAAGTTCTACGGCTAATTCACATCGTGCAAATTTTTTTCCCATGCTATTTTGAACACCAATGGTAAGCATTAACAGACAAAAGATGAACAGTTTCATTTTCTTTTCTTTTTTATTCGTTTTTTCGTAACAATTGATGTTTATACGTGCGATCGGAACTTGTCTGACGATACGAATGTAAATTTGCGCGTGGACCTGATGGTTCAACAATTTATTTGAATCTAAGTCACTGGTCACAGTGATCGCCTTTTATATGCGGAAAGGATTGAAGATAAAAAAAAAGATGGAAGACAACTGTATAGTAATACCTACATTTATCAGATAACGAAACTGAATTTTCACCAATGAATCTAAACGCGACGCATATTATATTTTACATCATGAATATTTTCAAGAATTCGATTCGCCAGCCAGTTGACCTTGACATTGCTACGCTAAAATCTTCAGCGCGTCTATAAATTAATTTATACACGGTCCCGTGTCGTATAGTAGTATAGTCTAAATATATATACGTATAGAAACAGAACCAACTGATATGAGAAACAGCTCCCAATAGTTTCACACGTTTGTGTTCAAAAATATATACACACCGATCATGGTACACTGGTAAAAGCGTGCGCAAATAGTTTTTGGGAGAGAGCCGAGTGAAAAAGAAGTCAGTGGGGTATCGCAACTTGGTATTTTCTGATTTAAAGTTTTTTCAATTAATTACTAACTCTGTTAATATTGAAGATATGCGGCATCATCCTTTTTTTTTTGTAATTTCCCGTAATAGGCTGAAGTTTTCAATGAGATGGAGAAAATTTTGAAAAAATTATCTTTTAATCATTTATCCACAAATGAAAGTGCCAATAAATTCTTTACTGTGCGTGAAGAAATCGTGAAATTAAGTTGTAGCAATTGTTATCTTATAGAGGATCACATGGCTTTTTGAATATGCCAAATCTTTTTCAGGCATCCGTCAGTTTGTCAATCGCGCGTTCATATATGAGGATACCAGATAATATCTCGGGACTTTTTCCGCATATTAAATCTTGTGATCGCTCGTTGTAATTCCCCGTTTTAAGGATGTTATAGCTACATTCGCCCGTATCTGAAATAGTAGTTGTACGCAGCTGGGAACCTGGGATGATGCATGTACCATACGTATACACCTATGCACACGGTGTTCGATAGTCTGGAGTATGAAATCATACGAAATAATTGATTTGGTCTCGGCCGGACTTATGGACGAGGTGCAAAGTGCTCAGTATTTTTTTGAAATTAAAATTCATATCAGATCTTTAGAGAATTTTGTATATGCGATTCCTAATAATTCTACGTAAACAATATTGAAGAAGTCATTAAATTGTGTGTCGCAAAAGCTTAGCTATACAAAGCTATTTTATTTACACAAATAATTGTTTATCATTTGACGTTTTGGTAAAAAAAACGTTTCAACGGTTTTTTTCATCCAAGATCAATTTATTATGGAATCCTCAATATTATTAGCATGATGATCGAATGCGGATTCTGTTAGTCTTATATTTATATTAAAGGACCTATTAAAGGTCGCAGGTAATGCAAAGGCGAATCTGAGTTCTGTATAAGACACTTTTAAGAAATTTTAACTAAACAGAATTATATAGATTCCTATAACTGGACAGATCTCTATGTTGTATGTTCTTCGGAGCCGATGATCCCTCGGTATGCGTTTAGCTTTCAGGTTTTCTTCCCTGTATAATTCGAAGTGCAACACGCGCATTTCGATGCATTTCATTACATAGAAAGATATGGAGAGCAATAATGAGGACAAGTAAATGATTAAACATGTTGATTGTAACCATTTCTTCTCGTCTCATGATTGAAATAAATAATAACTCGGGGAACGACCTCTGATATGTGTGATACGATTGTCGAGATCGTGATTAAATCCCATGAATTCCAATGAAGCGAATTTTTCTCTACAGCCTAAATTTCAAGGTTCATCAGCTGCAGCATAATTCACACTCGCAATCGTACACAAAATATATAGAGAATTCGTCTGTTCTAAACGAAATACCTCCAATTCATCTTATTTTTGGTGTAGGATAAATTACGAAAAATGAACAGGAAATTACAATTAATTAAGTTCAGTCTTGGACCTGGAAGTGTGGATATCAATTCGAATACGACGTCAGTTCATTATTCGAGTTTGATACATTGTCAGCTGTCCAGCGCTGTATACGAAAATTGATAAAGAAAGTTAAAGAAATGGAAAATTTTAAACAATCAATTAGTCCTCTGCAGCTGAGTCGACTCTCCTGGTCTCATCGGTTTCTTGTAAATCATCTGTTCCCGCGGCAGTAGCTTCTTGATATTACTGATACTCTGAGTACAATTTTCATCATCCTCGTATTATCTGCAAATAGAATTGAATGACCATGCGATTATTACAAATATGAAATACGCAGTGAAGTGGATTTTTACCAACTAATGCAAGAAAGCTCTGCGACGAAACATTGAGATGATTTGTTCGGAAATGCGTTCGAAAATTTTCTGGGTAGCTGTGGTATTGCCTACAAATGTTGCTGACAGTAGTTTTTATGTTATAAGGTATCCATTCGACAAAATAAGGGCTGTTCTTATTCTGTATATTATACCACGAAATATTGTTGCCACTGTGAGATATCTGCCATGGTACAGGTCGCAGGCTGCCATCATATTAAGTATAAAATTCTTTTTAAATGTAGACATCTCTGTTCCTCGTTTATTCTTTTTATAATGTATATGTCATTCACATGTTAATTCCTACTGTAAGAACAGACAATTCATAATCGCTACAGTATTGTTAAGATCATTTCAGTATCTCATAGATGATTTTTTCAGATTTCTTCAGGAGTGATCAGAGAAATAAGCAAAATTGCCGGTCTGCGAGCGACAGCTGGCCTTCGAGTTCAATTGCGCCTGTACTCCGCAACTAGCATTGCTCGTGTCCCATAAATCTACCTTATCGACATGGCATCGTTTCATGTTTTCAGAGGAGACATTTTCTCATTTTTCTACAATAATCACTAGAGATCAGTGACAATAATAAAATCGACGACAAAGGTACTAAGTCGATGGTGCTCTTTGTATCCTCTTGAGTGTCATTTGTACCTCGGTACAGAATTTCTAATTTGACCTTCACAACTCCGGAATAATTTCCGAATTTACCGACGAAGATCTCTACGCCAGTGTGATATATTGGCCGAGGAACAGCTACGCCATGGAAAATAGATCTCGCTTTGTATGGCATGAGATAATCCTATTGAGGAAATTAAAGCACGAAATAATTTTCAAAGTCTAAAAATATCTTCATTATCAAGATAAAAAAATAACCGAATATAAAATCACGTAAATTTTCATGACTAGAAACTAGCATAATATAAAAGCGGATGGAAATATAACTAGCGGTACTAAATAATCCGCGTCACGTTAGGGCTTGGGATTTGGTAATGGGGGAATGGCGATCGGGGAAGCGATAAGTGGGGATGAAAGACGCGTCATCGTGAAGGGTCGGACGGGACTCGGGAGTTGGGAGACAAATCATCGCCGCCATTTTGCTGTAGTCGAGTTACGAGGTTGCTGAGTGTGTTTCGCTAAACGCGAATAATTTTATTAATTATTTGTCTTGGTATTTACGGTTTTCTTCAGCGTTGATGATTGGGATTCCGCGTGACGATCGACACAAAATAACGGTTAAAATCCGAAACAATATGAAACGGAGTTCTAGCCGGGATACACCACCGCCCCGTGTCAAACGATCTAGATCCTCCATGGGAAGGTATGCCGAAAACAACAATTATTATTATTATTCATTGATTTATTCAAACTTTGTGCATGAATGATTCTTTATCTCCCTCTCTCGATACTAATCCATCTCTCACAAGCTACAGTTGTGAATCATAAATTAACACAAAAACTCTGTAAACATCATCCCCACTTCTGTTCCATCAAAAACCGCTACTGGTTGTGATAGTATTCATTTCTAATTTCACTATTAACCTTCATTAAACTGCATTCACAAACATCTAGTCTAATTCTGTTTCACAAATGAATGAAAATATGAAACTTTCACACAATTGTAAATTTCATTTCTTCATTTCTCTGTTTGTGTGTTTTTTTCTCATTTCTGTCTCCTTTGAAAGACAAAAATTACTGTTGAGTAACGTGAATCCTTTCTTGTTGAAGGTACGACGATTCGAGCGACGAGAGAATAACTCCTGAACGAATAAGACGGCGTAGTAGAGGAGCTCGAAGTCCGAGTCCACCACGAGCATCGTCTCATGCACGTTACGTAGAGTCAAGTTCTCACAGAGATGAATATTTGCGTGCGCCTAGAGAGCTGCCGCCTGAGCGTCCATACAGCTATAAAGTGTTATGCGTTAGTTCAATCCAACCGAAAGCAAGTGATGAATTGATAAAGGATACTTTGTACAGGGAGTATAAAAAATTTGGTGATTTTTCCATAAGAATTTCACACGAATTGGATGAAAGAGTCGCATACGTTTGCTTCAGAAGTTCAGAGGACGCCCGAGACGCTAAACATGCTAAGCCGCGCATAATTTTATATGATAAAGTCGCTCTTGTCGAACCTGTTTATGAGAGACCTGAAACCTACAGAAGACCGAGATCTATTACTCCGCCTGATTATGAAAGATATTATGCTAGGTCTCCCGGTCCTGCCGAAAGACATAGACCAGTGGAAAGATACGAACGTGTTTATGGACCTCCGGTCGGCGTTCCGCCTCATAGAGAACTCAGAAGAGAAACAATTCCTCCTCCACATCATGAATTTGTACGTCCACCGCTACACCACGGACCTCCGCATGTTCATCCTGGCCCACCACATCACTACGGACCACCAAGACACATGATGATACGCCATCCTGTCCATGGATTTGAAAGAATTGAAAATAAGAAAGATAAATTTCCTAATTATCTTCATCATGTTTCACCTGAAGACGATCCGTTGGCTACTAGAACGCTGTTTGCCGGTAACTTGGAAATCAATATTACTGAGGAAGAATTAAGACGGATTTTTAGCAAATATGGTATCGTAGATGATATTGACATCAAGAGACCTCCACCGGGAACTGGAAATGCTTATGCATTTGTTAGATTCCAAACTTTGGATATGGCACACAGATGCAAGGTTGAATTGTCCGGACAATATATAGGAAAATTTCAATGCAAAATTGGATATGGTAAAGCGACTCCAACCACTCGTATTTGGGTCGGAGGTCTTGGTCCATGGACTTCGGTCCCTCAGCTTGAAAGAGAGTTTGATCGCTTTGGAGCGATTAAAAAGATCGATTACATCAAGGGAGACAGCAACGCATATATTTTATACGATTCTATCGACGCTGCTCAAGCTGCAGTTAAAGAAATGAGAGGATTTCCTCTCGGGGGTCCAGACAGAAGACTCAGAGTTGATTTTGCCGACGTTACTCCAGGATTCGGCTTCAAACCAAGACCTTATCCCGAAGAGGGAGGGGAATTCAGACCCAGACCTGTGGAGTATGAATCTCCTTACGATGCTTACGCTCCTGAACCTGAATTTTCTTACGCTCCGAGAGGATTCAGAGGCCGTGGAGGCGGCGCCCCATGGCATGATAGACGAGGAGGAGGCAGAGGTGGATATCGAGGAGCGGCATATCCAGAGGGATATGTAAGGGAAGAGGCCGATTGGCCAAGCAGAAGACCCCCTCCAGAAATGGAATATGAATCTCCGAGAGGTTTGAGGAGATCTTTGTCCCGAGAGCCTGGTGTAGATCGATCCAGATCCCGTTCGCCACGAAGACGGCCTGTGGATTCTGATTCTGATTCTGAAACTGCTAGAACTGGGATGTTATCCACATCACGGACGCTTCCAGAAGTAGCAAGAAAGTCTATAGCGGTTTGGCAGGGAGCTTTGATATTAAAAAATTCTTTGTTTCCAGCTAAATTTCACCTTACAGATGGAGATACGGAGATTATTGAAGCTTTAATGAAGGACGAGGATGGTAAACATATGCTGAGAATAACTCAGCGGCTGCGCTTGGATCAGCCTAAATTAGACGACGTTTCTAAACGCATACAAACTTCAAGTTCTCACGCTATATTTTTGGGACTTGCAGGTTCTAGCGCTACTATTACAAATGATGACGCTAATGTACAAACTAGACCTCTGAGAAATTTAGTATCTTATCTTAAACAGAAAGAAGCTGCTGGAGTCATATCGCTTTTGAATAAGGACACAGAAGGTACTGGCGTATTGTACGCCTTCCCACCTTGCGCCTTTTCTACTGAATTGTTAAAAAGAACTTGTCCAAGTCTTAGCGAAGAGGGTTTGAAAGAAGATCATTTAGTTATCGTTGTAGTTAAGGGCGGCAGTGCCTAATTTATCATCATCATTATAATGTTTATCCTAGGTAAACGTGCCCGATATTACAATATTGTAATTAAATGATCAAGAATTTGGCTGATTTTCAGAATTTAGTTTTATAAACTTGTCACAAATTTTTCCCATTGCAATCAATGTATACTTAATCCTCAATTTACAAATCATCAATTAGATTCTAGTTGAAAAATCGCTTTCTTTGCCTTTAGGTACGATATTGTTACAGAAATATTCCATTTCAGAAGCACAATGGATATTAAAAATGTAAAATTTGTATATTCTCATTATTATTTGAAGATGTGCGCGAGGAATTTGGACAGTTAATTTTTAAAATCAGTCAAAATGTTCGTTAATCAACAGAAACACAGTATCCAAGATGGTATAGTATCGAGCAATGAAAATGAAATGAAAATACCGGGACAAATTATATTATATTATATTAATATCAATCAAGTGACTGCTGGGGTCAGAAGAATGAATTGGAATATTCTGACAAAGCTAACAGAGTATGTATGTACATACATGTGTTGTACTAAAAAAACAAAACGAAAAAACAGTAAAAATAATTTACTGCAACTAAAAACATATTAGATATAGTAGTATAACTTTATTGCATAAAATAAGCCAGCTGGCACCTGTTATTGAAATAGTTGAACAGAATCTTGCATAGTTCTGCCTATATGGTGAAGATGTCGATGTTGATGTGAAAGAAGAATTAATTTTGGGAATCGTCTAGATATTATTTTTCATCTTTGTCATAAGATTTATGACTTGCAACGTAAAGTTAATGATCAATCACAAAATCAGTAAGTTTAATCTTAATGAAAAGAAAAGGAAAAAAAATAGACAAACAGGAACAAAACAACTCACATTATGTTTAGTTCAGGATAGGTATACACGAACACAAACAATTGAATTTCATGTACACTCGGTTCTTTAACATTTGTTACTGTAAGGAATTAACATTTTTATTATCTATACACAATTATATACCTATATAATTTATATATATTATATGAATACATACATAAATATAATCTTAGTTAGATATATAAAAGAAAAATGAAAAAAAAATACGTTAAGTATAAAAAGTGTATAGCTAAAATAGTGTCTGCCGCGAGGGAACGAAAAAAAACATTTGGCTAAGATTATTTCTACTGTACACGTGAGGTAACTAAGGTACAATCGTTCTCTTGTTTTGTTTTTCTCATTTATCATTTTTTCGCATTAATGTTTCATACAATGCAAAAGAACTGGTTTTATGTTGTGTGGATTGTAAAACAGAGAAAAAGGAAGCCAGTTACATGTATCACAGATAATGGAAAAAACTTAAATTTCAGTTTTATATGATTTAGATATTTTAGATGCGTACATAACATTTAAGTGCTTGTGCTATAAATTATATGTGAATGATATTGAATTTCTTTAACATTGGGCAGTGCTCTACTCTATAAGTGGCCGTGAAGAAACGAACAGAAAAAATTCTGTTTTTTTTTTTGTGTTTTATATCTAAAACATAAAAACGTTCGTTTAAAGAAAAAAAGAAGAACAACAACAACAAAAATCGAAAAGAAAAGAAGATGAAAAACTTGTGAACTCTTTATTATAAAGGACTGTGTTTTGTGGTATTAAAAATCTCTTAATTGTGTACAGTGATGTAAAACAGTGCTTGTGTTTTCGCCTCCGAGGGTAGATTACAAAAGGTATTGAGAAGGAAAAAATAGGAAAAGAATTACAGAAACAAAAAAAAAAAGAAATCGAAATATAGCATATCTCAAAGGTAAATCGATTTTTCGAAATATCTCAGAGATATAACAGAAAAAAATAAAAGTATAACAAGCCCAAGCCGCGCTCGGAGGCGAACTAAGGTGCGGTGGTAAAGTGTACCTGGTGTTGAAGCGAAATGGAGAAAAAAAAAAAAAAAAAAAAAATAGAGCCGTTTGCAGACAAAACTGTTTGATTGTGTTCAATTTCTTATATCATATATCAACAAACAACAAAAATATTGCCTATTCAAGTTGGTTCGAGTTGGAAAATTCAATTAATAGTTTGGCTCGGTTAGTGGTTCAAGATGTTTGTTTAGAGCCCAAGTTATGCTGCTCTGTGATTATTCATAAATAATTTTTTTATATTAAAGAAAATAATGATGAAAGTTTCCAAGTTTTCTTCTAGGATATGATATGAAAAGTTTTAAAACAGAGTTTGAAGAAAAAAGAAAAAAGTTCAACAAATTATTCGGTTCATAAAAAATTAAGCATGATTGTGCTTAGGAATAATGAAGATAGTTCAGTTTCGATTTTCTTTTCCTTCATATTTCATTGGTTTTTTTTTCTTTTTCTTTTTTTTTTATGCTATCATTTTCAGTTCTTTTTGTAGAATTTCTTCAATTTTAGTTAAGTTAAGTGGTCGTGAAGTTGTTGGTGTTGTGGTTTGTTTTTCGATGATAAAGATGTTTCTATGCATTGAGAAAATGGGAAAATATCAGTTTTACGGAAATGAAAAAGGAAAAACCTACCAATGATCCTATAGTGTCTTCAGAGTGGCTTGTGTGCCAAGTTGGTTCATTTCTTGGAAAAAAAAGTTTGTTTTCTAAACCAGCCATTTATTGCAAGTACAGAAATAATATTTAACGTGTTGTTTAGTGATGATTATGTGGCTTGTGATTTTTATATATTTTTAATACACAAATAACGAAAAAAATTTATTTGAAAGAAAAAAGATGTAAAGTAATTTGATAAATAACATTTTGAAATGGCTGATTTTCAAAGATCTCTATTAATTTGAACAAACGTTTTTAACACTAGGGTGCTCATCTTGCTATCGATATACGTATTCGATTTTATCTATGCACTATAGTGAATTTATATGCTCAACAATTATTGCTCAAAAGTTACGTATGAATACGCCAAGCTTTTATGCGCATACAAACAAAAGAGGAGAGAGAGAAAAATGACTGACATTATTTAGTTCGTCGTAATCAAAGATCAGAACGTTTATTGTTGAGAAGGGAATAAAGTTCAGTGCAGTTTTCGTTTCAAAAAGTTCGAGCAGTAATCCGAATTCGCATGTTTAATATGCTCCTGTTGTTGCTGCTGTTGTTGTACTAGTGAAAGTGAGTTGGTTTAGTGGTTCTCTGTATCGTTCAATGGCGACTTGGTGTGGAGGTGCTCTTTTTTTTTTATCAAATTTCCAAAATTGCAGAGCCGGCTCATTGATTTCTCACTACTCTACACGTATTGGTTCAACCAAATTTATTCTTGATTAACGGTAAGTTTGTTTGGTCGGGAGGAATTCTTTGTGTTTCAGAAATCTACACCTGCTGTTGGTCATCCCTTAGTCAAGGAGAAATTAAATTTCGAGTGGGTTTCACAAGACCGCAGATGGCTGCTGTCTGAACTACAAATTCCGAATCACGTTGTATCGCCTCCGATGTCCAATGAATGGAAATAAAATATATTTCTTTTTTAACAAAGTGTACGGCGTTCATGTATTTTACCCTGTCACCTTAATTGAATATCTTTAGATATAGGTCAATTTCAAGAAACGGAAAAGCGAGATTGAAATTAGAATTTAAGATTTGTTTGTTCGACGATTCTCGTCATAGTTTTCATGAGTTACCCTTTTCTCATTGTAACAAATATTAATTTGGTTTTTCTATTTTCAAATCCATAGAAAATATGACGCTGTTGATGTTCTATTCATTACCCACAGCAATAAAAGATGCAAAAACTATTCTAATTTCGAATTTGCGCTATCGCTTATCTCGTGATGTCATTAGATACAGCGGTTCAGTGTCTTGTATCTCAGTTCGACCAAATGTCTCAATAGATTCGACGGAAAATCTACAACAATCTAGATAACTATTCTAAATATAGAATTATATCCTTCACGAACGTGAGCCTATTGAAAATATTTGTTTACGATTGGTTTCGTAACTTGTTATCGTCCATGATCATTCCTATAGAAGTGTCATATCGGTAGGTTAATGACGTTTGTCAATGTGACATATGGTCCGATGACGTAGGAGATATTCGCGTGGTACCAACCGGAAATACGTTTCGTACATAGACTTATAAGATAGACTGAGCGCTCCTATAAGAGGCACTGAAGCCAACACTTAAAGGACAGAGATATGTCCGGAGTACTGCTCTCTCTTTTCAATCGGCGTCATGGTGGGAGACAACGGAGCAGTGGAAGTGGAACAGTCTTGCGCCTGCGCCTGTCAAATGCGTATTCATGTTCGTCGTTCACGGGTCGTGTTTCTATTTTCTATCGTTTCTATAGTTGTGCCGTGCTATAATTTGTTTGTTATTATAATTAAAACTATGATAATAAGCTGTAAAAATGGTGGCGAACTGCTGTATATGTAAATCGCATCTGGGTCAACAGGAAGATGTGACTTTTCACAAGTAAGTTGAAGTACATTGATGCAAAATTCACATACACGTTGAGTGCGTGGAGGTTATGTTTTCCCCAGCAACGTTATCGCAGAGTCTCACGTACTTCTTAGACATTTTTTGGCTAAAGACGGACTGTTTTCTAATTTTAGGTTACCAAGGAACGAAAATCTTGCTAATGAGTGGGTGAAAATTATAAGTGGAATTGGAATTCACATCAGCAAAACTGCAACTGTATGCAGTAAGCACTTTGATGATAGTCAATTCCAGTACAGAATAGTTGGCAGTGCTATAAAACGATTTTTGACACCGAATGCTATTCCGACGAAATATGTCACAGCTCCTCCATGTCGAAGTCAAAGTTCAAGGTATGTTATATTTGATTAGAAAATATTTCGGAATTATTCCCAACGAATATCATAAAAATTGTTTGTTCCAGCAACTGCGATCAAAAACCTGCGAGAGAGGGAAAATATGACACAGAAGGTGTCATGGTACAAGAATCTGCGAGAGAGGAAAAAGATGACATAGAAGATGTCATGGCACAAGAATCTGCGAGAGAGGAAAAAGATGACATAGAAGATGTCATGGCACAAGAATCTGCTCTTCTTACGTAAGTAAAACAATTCATGCAAGGTTTGATTCAGTCAAATATACGTAATCATAATATCCTCTGTCGAAAAGCTAAAAGGCACATGTCCTTCGTAGAATCAATGCGATATCTCCGATATAATATTTGTGTTCTTTTAGTCAATTATCCGATACTGACGCATACTTTCTTGTTTTTCAGTAAGCTAGTAAGCGATGAAACAGAAGATGAAAATTCAACACTTTCTAAAAGGTACTGCAAAATTATTCATTCATAATAATCATTACTACTTCAGTTATTGATTAAATAATGTATTCTCCCAGAAAAAACGACTCTGCAGATAATACCAACAGAAAACGTACTCGAGTAAACACGGTTCGATATATTGGGGATATAGGCCGTGAAGATTTCGCTTCTGATGAAGCCTACCGCGTAGTTCAGAGTTATGTCAGGGACAGCAAAAAGGAAATAAAAACATTGAAGCAGAAACTGCGACGTATGGATACAAAAATAAATACTGTGAAGGATTTGACAGATAATCTGAGAAATAAGAATATGTTAACGAGTCAAGCTGCAGAGTTTCTACAAGTAAGCACTTCAACCAGTAAATCATGAAATCTGACCAAAAAACCGTTGAGTTAGATGTTAGTACGTCGTCAAATAAATAATCATGTCATTTAATTGAGATTCATGGGAAGCCTTAACGGGTTAGACACATGTTTTTCAAATTACACACACAGATGCGTACGATTTGTAAATTATAATCTTAAATATTGTTGCAATTGTAAATATGTGAAATCGAATTAGCACTAATCTTAATTTAAACCTTTATATAATTATATAATCTCATTCGTTATCATTTAAATTGATATGTTATGTAACTAAAATGAATTCTGGTTTAACAAGTCTACATATCATTTGATTGGCGCCCAACATATTTATTTAGAAATTTATGTTCAAAGACCAATAAAAGAGCAAAATTAGCTTCACATAATATAGTATAAATTACACTAAAAACTGTTTACTATAGATAATATACACAGGTCTCAACGATTGAAAAATTACATGATTGAATATTATTTTAATTGTAAGCATTATGAGTCTCATACTCAACAAAAGTGGAAACAAAATAAAAAATCCAATTCATACCTTGTGTAACTCATTTTCATTTCTTTTTTCATCTTAGAGTTCAATGAGTCCGGCGGTGAATGCAATACTTGAAAACCTACTGTCGGATAAGAATATCAACGTTTATCCTCCTGCATTGCAGGGATTTGCGAGCAGTTTATTATATTATTCAACGCCGGCATACGAGTATGTTAGAAGTACTTTCCTGAAAGCCTTACCTCATCCTCAAACAGTCCGAAAATGGTTTCGAAACGTGGATTTTTCTCCAGGTATAAGCACACTAATTTTAGATAATTTGAAGAAATTAGTTCAAGAAAACCTCTCGAATGGCAAGAAATTACAATTCGGAATGCAAGTGGATGAAATGTCTATAAAAAAACTTACTGAGTGGGATGGAAAAAAATTTCATGGACTAGTCGATCTAGGAACCGCTGGCGATGACTGTGATGACGCTGTAGAAGCGAATTATGCGTTGGTCTTCATGCTGGTCGCTCTCAATGGACATTTCAAAACCCCGATAGCTTACTATTTTATCCATAGTTTAGCAAGTGAAGAGAGAGCAAATATTACCAGAGAAATTTTACTGTCTCTACATGAGTACGGAATCAGTGATATATGCTCTGTCACATTCGATGGAACATCTACCAATATTTCAATGGTCAATCAACTTGGATGTAACATCCGGAATAACGAGGAAGAAACGTTTTTCCAGCATCCTGCAACTGGAAAGCCAATATTTGCTGTACTCGATGCTTGTCATATGGTGAAATTAGTGAGAACGACTTTTTCTGATTTCATTATAATCGATGATGGTGGTGGCCGAGTGGATTGGAATTATATTGTTGAACTTGTGAAATATCAAGAGAAACAAGAATTACATTGTGCAACAAAGATTAGACGGAGGCATATCGATTTCAAAAAAGAAATTATGAAAGTTAAATTGGCCGTCCAAGTTTTGAGTACGAGAGTAGCTGATGCATTAAAGTTCCTTGAAGAAGATTTGAAGATTTCAGAGTTCCAGGGCGCTGATTCGACAGCCAATTTCTGTAGGACAATGAATGATATATTCGACCTTTTAAACTCCAGAAAATATAAATAATTTGGAAAAAAAGGTGGATAAATTTATTAAATACATTTATGGGCTGAAAATAATTTACAAAAGTGGAGAAATTTCTGTTTTGAAAAGTCAGAGAAGAACCGGCTTCTGGGGATTAATTGTAGGAATGAAAAGCGTCTTAAAACTGGCACATTATGTGTTTGACAATCAATTAATGTCATACTTTTTAACATACAAACTGTCGCAAGACCACCTCGAAACATTTTTCTCTTGCTGTAGGAGAATGGGAGGTTTCAATAACAATCCAAGTTGTCGGCAATTCAGATCCGCCTACAAGAAATTGTGCTTGCACGTAAACTGCATTGTTCCTCAAGAGGCAAATTGTTCATTACAAGATGCGACAGACTTGCTAAAAGTAAGTTCAACACAGGACAAAGGTGACGCTACATTATTGGAAGATGCAATTGCCTTTGATCATGATTACGAGGCCTCTAATGGCTGGAGTTGGAATGAGTATTGCAGCGAAGTGGTTACTCACATCGCTGGTGCAATAGTTAAAGCTTTAAAAAGAACAATTAAATGCCCAGTTTGTCTACAAGCCTTAGAATCGGACAATGCATCTTCGCTGTTTCTAAAAAGGAAAAATAGAGGTGGCTTACTTATCCCCAGTGATGACGTCGTGATAATTTGCAAGACTGCTGAAAGGGTAATGAGAAATACGAATAACATTTTCACTCAGAAGAATGTACTACCAAAACTAGTCATTGATGCTAAACGATTACTTCCGCATAGTTTATTTCCTTTACTTGATATGTATCCCGAACAGTCATTAATTATAAACAACCATAGAAATGAGTTGGTGGATAAAATTTTAACTAGATATTACAAAATAAGATTGTATCACAAAAGTCGTTCGCTACAGGAGTCAGTTCAACGTCTAAGAACTTTCCACAATCGACTCGTTATCTTTGCTAACCAGTGATTTTATTGTATTGTATTTTGTTCGTTCAAAATGAACCTATTATGTTATTAGTAATAACATAATAATAACTTATTACCTGTGATTTTATGCAATAGGCAATATATTATATAAATTTAAGTCAATAATAAATTTAATAAACTGAAGTTTCTTGCAATATTCTAAGGTTGTTTGTATTAATTCGTTAATCCTTCTTAGGCCCAGTGCCCCAACTGCGATTTAAGCGTTTAAATTCCGGTTACCCTATGTCGAAACTAGGTGAAAAAAATTTGACCAGATTTTGTGGAACTGGGCCTTAATCATTTAAAAACTATTTCTATATGATATTGTTATCCATGCACACATACATTTTGTTTATAAACATTCGTACTATTTGGAGTTAGGTTAGTTATAGTTTTATTCCGTGGTGGTTATATATATCTATTCACATGCGCAGGCGCGTGATTTCTCCTCGTTCTCCTCACTCAATCCCCACCACAAATATCGTCAGACAGAGAGAGCAGTACTCCGGACATATCTCTGTCCTTTAAATGTTAGCTTCAAGCGGCTCATAAGAGCGCTCAGTCTATCTTATAAGTCTATGGTTTCGTACCGACTTTAATAGTTGCTTTGTTCGAAGTAGAGTCAGAGTCAACATGAACTCGTGATGGCGATGCGACTTGATGCGACTGCCGACTGCGCTGATAGCTGACCGCTAAAGAGAATATACCACTGAATTTACAAAATAGTTTTAGTAGTTCCGTTAATCACAGGTAGACAGCGTTGTAGTTTGTCAGCAGCATTGCACACGTCACCAGCGTATTTGGATTTACGGTTGTTAATATTCCGAACAAATATTTTATTGAAATGTCATACAAATGAGAAAATAAATCCTTCTCCGTATGTGAATCGAGTTGTTTTTGTTTGTTTTTTTCTTTCTTTTACTTCTAATTATAAACCGATGCATATTATAAGGAGTGTTCAACAATCAAAAGTACGAAATGTGGAGATTACTGTAACCTAACTTTCGCCGCATATATTATCATCAATCAGAAGTTTTACAGGTAAATAATATGTTTTAAGATTCATATCGCTGTACATTCAACGCTCATAATTCATAAACACATTTTCAAATACTTCATTTTTGCTTTACATGAAATTCAATATGTTTTACGCGAAATCTAGTTCTTGTAACGTGAACAAATGTTCTGCAATGTTCCAACTAAAATGAACATTTCTTGTCCAACAATAATAATAATAATCATTTCTACAGTACGAAAACCAGAACAAAATAATTGTACATCTATCCATTAATTCATCATTCACGATTTCACGTCCGTTCATTCATGGTTTGTGATAATTCACATTTGAAAACGCGAATCAGTTAACACTAGACACTATCTAAATAATCGAGAAATATTTAGCTACTCGAACTCTCTTAACATTTTTACCAATCATGAAATCACGTGGTAATTGTGATAAACCTTACAAATCCCTGTATTACTCTTCAAAATCACAAGGCTTGAATTTATGACTGTAGCGCAACGAAATCAGTGGAAATATCAGCTGTTTTGTCGTGAACATCAGCTTCATAGAAAAACACATTTTATGTCTGTCACTATCTTCTCCGATTTAATAACTAGCCATTTATTATTAGGATACCAATAAAATGAGCAAAATGTTGAACGGCGTTTCTCATACGGAGAAATCGATGGAATCATCGCCTCCCCCATCGCCCAATGTAAACTGTGTTGGTGCGACATCATCGACGCTGGATTCTCCATTGATGAAACTCTCATCGTATGTTTTGGCACTCAGACCTTGGTCCTTGAGTGCTTCATTAATGCCGACTCTCCTGGGATCGGCGCTAGCCTATAGATTAACAGGCTTAACGAATTTCAGTTGGATTTCTCTAGTACTTACATTATTCACGATAGTATCGGTTCACGGCGCAGGTAATGTCGTCAACACATATTTTGACTACGTCAAAGGAGTGGACAGTAGAAAAAGCGACGATCGAATATTGGTAGATCATATTTTATCTAAAGACGAGCTAGTCTCTTTAGGGGCAATTTTATATGCGGCAGGATGCCTAGGTTTTATATTACTCGCTACTATTTCACCAGCTAAAATGGAGCATCTTGCGCTTGTCTATTTCGGGGGTTTGTCGTCCTCGTTTTTATATACTGGAGGTATCGGACTCAAGTATATAGCCCTCGGGGACGTTTTGATATTAGTTATATTCGGCCCGATATCAGTTTTGTTTGCATTCATGGCGCAAACGGGATATGTAGAATGGGGTACAATGTACTATGCAATACCTCTGGCCCTCAATACGGAGGCCATATTGCACAGTAATAATACAAGGGATTTGGAGAGTGATAGGAGAGTGGGAATTGTTACTTTGGCTATTTTAATCGGCCATACAGCTTCCCATGTGCTTTATGCATTTCTATTATTTTCTCCTTATATCACATTCGTTGTACTCGCACTCAGATACTCTGTATGGTTCTTATTACCACTTGTTACTTTGCCTGCAGCGTTTAGAATAGAGAAAGAATTTAGATCTCCTGACACTATTCAAGGTGTACCTAAACAAACTGCAAGACTTAATATGTTCTTGGGCATTTTATATGTCGCAGCTTGTCTCTTGATCGATCCTCTTCCTTATCTCCGTTGAATTTCGATTCAGATATCAGCTGATAGTTGTTGAGCATATTGCCAGATGCAAAATGTTTAACGAATTATTGTAAATTTGTGAAACAATCGAAGCTTGTGTTGCCTCTGAAAGTGCAACGAGCTATGTGAACGAGATGGCGTTAAAAAAAAAGGAAAAATACAAAATAAAGGAGAATTTACTCGTCTTGTCATGATGTAGATGAAGTGAATTCTTGTTGGACATTGCATACTAATGTCTGTATTGAAAATACGTCGGTGTTACAGTAATTTGAAAATCAATTCGTCAGTAATGTTTTTTATAATGTCAATTGCGCCGTTGTTACAATAGATGTGAACTGCTTATTCAATTATCAAATTACTGTACTGACAGAGAGAGTACTCGATGATTCATAGTTTTCATGAAATGATTATATTTATAGGTTTGTATTTGACAAAAAAATAAATAAATGAGAGCGACTTACTTCAAGCAAATACTTTTACCTTGTTATAGTGACACGTGGTATTAGTTTTACTATATTACAAAATTCGCCTAGAGCATAATGTTATGGTAATAATAATAATAATTATTTGTAGAATTCTGTACATGATTCAAATTCGACGGGATGATTTATCCATATGCAACATTTGCTTCCCATTTGAAAAAGTTAACTTCTTCTAAGCTTGTGGTAAGATTTTATGGTGAAGCTTTGCAGTATATAAAAGTTGCTTATTGTACAAAATCAGAACACAGGTCAGATTAATGAAATTTCAGTTTTACCTATGCATGAACAACTAAAACAAAAAGATATCCTTTCTCCCCCGGAAATTTTGCAACATCAGACGATTCATTACTCACATTTTATACGTAACATTGTTAAGAAGACAATATAAATAATATGTATCGGCATCGAACGCTTTTGCAATGTATATTAACGCAAATTTTTTTTAACGTCAGTAATTATGTATGTGAATACCAAACAAATAATTTGATAAAGATTTATAATTTATATATTATTATTATTATTATTATTATTAAGTGTATATTGGAGTTTAATTATATAATGCAGCCTTACTTAAACTTAATTTTTGTCATTTTCACATAATATCTAATTTCCTTCTAGTGCATTCATATAGCGTAAAGATTTCTATAATAAATTGTATTGTTTAACGGTTATTATTATCGATATATGATATAAAATATATGTAACAATTATGTTTTCTCTTTAAATAATTAGGGCAAGGCTTGTTATTATTTGTTTTTCATAGATATATATCATTATATATATATATATATATTTGAAATTATTATTCATCTCATCTCGTAAAAGGTATATATATATAAATAGAACTATAAAGCTCTAGAGAGTTCGCCTAATATCAATAGGAAAATCAAGCCCTTCACATTGGTCAAGCAAAGTCGTTTTGACCCCTGGTTGTGACAGCTTTAATAAATATTTAATACTAGATACAAACAATCTAAATTATTTATTATTTCATGTCTAGTGACAGCTTGATGTTATTTTAAATGTAATAATACTGGAACAGCCGCAGTATGCCATTTCCTTAAGGTGCTATTAAAGACCTACAGCATTCAAAAATAGTTAACAATACATTCAATATTGGTTAACAATTGGAGTTTCATGCATCTTTAATAGTGCCTTAATCGCAAATTACAGATATTTGCACCTATATTAAGGAGGATGAAAGGAAGAGATAAGTACAGCGGGTGCCAATTTTTGCCGATTCGAAGAGAACTGTTACCTAATGTTTGTTATCGTTTTTATTTCTATATTCAAGGTAGAATTATGATCGGCAATCATAATTTGAAAATTTGTTAAATCGAGTTGGAAAGGTAATAATCTATGACTCGATTTCATGTAATCACAAATTGTGATGCAATTTTTTACTTATCTGATATTTTCCAGAGGATCAACAACTGCATTAAAAATTGATATATCATCGTCGTTGATACCCAAGTGAATGACAATAACGTCAGTTTGGCAGCATTAAATTAAATTAACTTACATTAAACTCGAACTCAAATATCGAATTCTTATATAGGGATTTTTTATATATCTATAAATCTTTGACGATACTGTGATGGTCTCAACTATAACGTATATTTCAAACATCAGATTGGCTGACAATTTCAACTATCCACGATTGATGATTCAATTTTCATAATGTAAATACTTTTTTTATAATTACTCAGCAGTTCACCGTAAAACGTACAGATGTAAAATTAAAAAAAAAAACAACATAAAATTAAATAATGGTCACAAGTGCGAGGATTTGAATTATCAAATAATCAATACTTCTGTTATGAATCATGCGATTGAAGTAATTACTAGAGAAAGAAAATTTCTAGATTATATTAGACAGATGTAGGGGAATCAATTAATATACCTATAGAGGAATAATGGGAGAAAAAAATTGAAAATACTTAAATATTGCTAACAAATTATAGATCTGCAATCTACTCTGTATTCAAGTATAACTTTAGCTACAGACATCACAGATTTAAAAGCGTTCGCATAAATTGTAGTAAAAAGTGTGTTAAAACATTATAAAATTATGTTTTAGCTGTCATATCGAAAGCATATAGGCTGATACAATCATCATAGTAATTATTAATGCTATAGATAACAAACAAAGTAATATGTAAACATGTAAAATACTATGTTGTTATTATTTTTAAATAATGAACTCTCAATTTCTAATTTTTTCTAACTTCATTATTACTACATAATTATTACCTGTCATTGCATAATATTACATGATATAGTGTACTCATTAATTAATATACACCTACATATACAATGTCATCGTATCAAAAAATTAAAATTTCAGCTAGGATATTGATATCATATTTCATATCTATCGACTTGTTTTTATTATTGGATTAATAAAATGAATTTCTTAATATAAAATAACTGCGTATTTATAACAATTATTTGGCGTTCGATATAGTGTTCAAACTTTATTCCTTCTTAATGCTACACACACTACTGGGTAAAATTATTCTTAATTTATTTAAAATAGTGAATCGGAAAGGCTTCGAAAATTAATCTTAAATGGAGAATGGAAAATGGTTTACAAAAAAGCATTTAAAATGGAAAATGGAAAATGCCATTTTCATTTAAAATATATAATTAATATTTATTTATTTATAAATATTAATATTTATTTTGAATATTTAAGTATTTTAACTATATATTTAAAATGGAACCATTTCAAATGTTACCCACCAGTGACTATACATCATTATTTACTCTTCCAATCGTAAATCAATTATCCTAAAAACTGGACATGATATGATTTTTGATCGTGAGATTCAAAACATTTGAGTTTATTTTACGCGCGTTCAAAATTATTAACCAATGAAATCCGCTTGTTCTTTATTCAACGCCACTGTCGACGATCTTGCGAGTTAATAATCTCACTTGAGGCTTCTCTCTGTCACTTGTAGGATTCTAGTGTTGTGTCTGCTGTTGCGGATGTTTTCAAATTAGAATTTATTTGCGTAAGCAATAGGCATTCAAGCAAGTTCTTAATGAGTCTCTCTGATATACTTTGATTTTTCATAATTTTATCAACAGATAAAACAGAATAATGAGTTCGATATCGATATTTAGTGATCCTGTGGTCACCTGTCCATACGACAAATTCCACAGAGTAGCTATATCCAGAATTCAAATGCATATTGTTAAATGTGAGAAGGTTAGTTTCGATCCATTATCAACAAAAACTAATAACAATCGGGACGTTATAAATCATGATCGATTACAGATGACATTTAAATCTTCCATTACAAAGAAGCCTCTATCCTCAAATAATCTGTTAAAATTTGTCCGTTTGTAGAACTATCCTGCAGGATACAAAGAAACGTGTCCCTACAACGCGACGCACAGATTATTCAAACATGAGTTACAAGATCACATTAAAACTTGCCCACAGGCAAGACTGATAGACCCGGAAACTTATCAATGTAAAAATTCGATGAATTATTTACACGGAAGAATATTTGTTACTATAACAAATAATTCATTTTCTTTTTGTTTCGTTTATGATCTAGGTGTGGAAAACCACGGATCTCTGATGTCTGATTTCATTGCACAATCAATTGCAGAAAGTACATTAGATCATGGGGAATCTTGGGACGACGAGTTTGAGCCAGATTATAATGCTATGGCCAATGGGAATCCTAATAATGCTAACCAATTGTCAAATACTGAAGAAATCGATGATCCTCTTATAAGCTTACGTCGTCCTCGCGGTTACTCGGAGGCAATGATGATGGGCGGAGAATCTGATGCACCAATTTCCGATATGGAATCTGTAGTTAGTGTAATGGGTATTGGACGTGGTAGGATCAAACCAAGCAACATTCAATTGTATAAACGATTGAATTTTGGGAGGGACAGGCGTCTGCTTAAAAATGAGTAAAGGAAATGATTGAAAATGATATAGAAATTGGTTGCTCACTTGACATATAACAATTTTACATGAGGCTGAAGCAAGGGATAAATTTCATTGGGGCATCAAAATATTGAAAGATAATATCATTATCAGCTGTTTCACGACCCAAACATCCCAGAAAATTGCGTTTTGCGGCGATTGCTTAGAAACGCAGTTTTTCGACATCTTGTTGCCTTAACATTATAAGCGTTTGCCTCACTGTATTACATTGATTTTCATATGTAATAGAAAGAGACATAGGAAAAAATCGAAGTATATTTCCATCTTTTTCATTTAGTAATCATTTTTGGAATAAAGTAAGACACTTGAAGTCTAGGTGATAATCTTTTAAGTTTGATGATCAATTGAAAGTTCGATGAAAATTGGAGGGCAGAAATCGAAATAAGGGAAATAAACCACTTAGGATAAACAAAACATGTAGAGTAGAATTATTTTTTCAGTTTTTGTTATTTTCAGTTTATTTCTTAAGATGAAAATGTCTTACCAATTATTAGTATGTCTACTAAAATAATACAGTTATATTTTCTTGACGTATGAGTTCATTTCTGTATTGGGCTTAATTATTCTAGTATTATATTTTAGTTACCTATTTTTTTTATATGATATTAAACGCAGATAATATGTATTTACAATAAACTTGTAAGACCGTCAAAATAACCCGAATTTCTGAATGAAATATCTAGCTAAAATTGTTAAGGTATTTTACAAACCTACATCAAGCTTATGTTGACTTATAAATAACAATTATTAATTACAATTATCAGTGGCTTATGCGAAACTTTGGACAAGTGTGAAAATATTTACAATTTTTTTTATGTTCTATTATGCCCAGTATACAATGCTCGCCTCTGATTATTGTTTCCATTTCCAAACTTATGCTATTCAATATCTTGTTAGATTTTCAACTGTTTTCCGTTTTATTATTTCCAATTCGAGCCGAATCCATTTATGTATACCTGCAGATTTTAAATTACGCTTCCGTTCGTCAATGCCAATGCTGTTTTCAATTCTTTATAATAATCGAATGAACTGATTTAGTTTACCAATAAAATTTAATTCGCTGTGTGTGTGTTTGAAGCATCAGATAAACGATATCGAAGTCTTTCAATAGAATAGTGCACTTTCCTCAATGAAATGGTCTGCTAGATCAGTTTAAATGGATTCCAAAGTCCTAATAATATTTGCTGCGCTTTCAGCACCTGAATAAGTTTCTATCCCTTCATCAAAAGACTTGCATATATTTTTTTGACCACATATTGCCTTATTAACAACGTAATGTACTTTGAAAATGACGAATAAGATTCAACAAGTGTGAACATATAATTACCGTTCGAATTACATATTATCTATAATTTTCTTCGTTATAATTACATAGTTGATTAGGTGATTATATAAAATTACTAACATAAGTTGAGTTCAGAATATTACCAGAGGTTGTGATGTGTAGTCTAAGAAACTATACTGTCGTTAATCGAGGTGACCAATGAACAGTGATTGAATTGAGGAAAAAAAGATCACTAAAAATAGTGAGTATTCGAGATTATTATATAATAAATGGAACAGTGGCAGCCTTCCAAATTCATGAATTACTATTCGTAATCTATTTCGAAGAAGCTGCGGTGCTCGTAGATATATAAGCAGTGAGGATTTATATACAGAACTTTAACTTTTTACAAAACCTTGACAGTAGCATTATTCAGATTTTCGAGATTCATTAGCAAATTACATTCACTACAATCTAAGTTCCAGAACTCAGTAAAATCAGTTTTGTATATTCGTGAAATTGCTACACGGATAGCAAATTTTCAGATAGGAAATAATGATCTTGCTTATCATTATAAAAGTAGACCTCGGATATTTTAAACAATTTACTTCATGATACTATTGAATTTGAAGATTAATAAACAGTTCAATTTCATGTAGATTAAAACACTATATCGAAGAACGTATATACATACATAAACACAGATGATCCAACAAATTTGAAGAGCTAAAAACTTTTTCACGGCGTATTAAACTCGCCCAATTAATATCCATACATTCATTTCAATGAAATTTTTGGAAACAGGACCGAATATCATTGCAAAATGCGTAATCAATAAAAGGTAGTGAATTGGCATCATTTTATGATTGGTTAATCCTTTGGGATATCAATGAACAAGTGAACTCTGAATCACTAGAATTCTACATTGTAAATTTCAATAATACAATAATTGATAAAAAAATAAATAAATAACAATAATGACAGTTAGAATAATGAATGAAGTAGATAGAAGTGTTCAGAGATCAAAAAATCCTTTATTCCTAGTAATCTATGATTTGTTGATTAATATTAGTGATACTCCCTAAAATTACAATAACTCTTGACTATATTTATATATTTGCATCTTGACAAATTCGAAGCAAAGACTATAATGATCCCTCAACAAAATTGTTAATTAGCTCTGTCAGTATTTCTTCCGCCTGCCACCTCATATCCCCTTATAATTTATTGTTATATCAATAGGCAGAAAGAAGTACAATGAGAATGTACTGTGATATTTGAATCAAGATATCAATTGGACTTAGAAATTAGTATGTACACACTAAAATGAAATCGAGATCCCTCTGGCCATTCTGAAATAATAGTCGTGCTGAATGATAAACTTTTTCCCTGATTAGTGAAATGTTGTCCAATTTGATTAATGATTGACTTCAGAGATCGAGTGATTCGTTGCCCAGTATCCACTATTCACAACAGAGTAATACCAGAATTTCAACCACAATATGGAATTGAGATAAATTATTTCAACTCTGGTGATAATTCAATGCATTAATTAGAATTTGCAGGTATCTTGAATGCGATTTGAACATACTTAACTTTAAATGATGAGAGAATTAGTTACATTCGCACAAAATGATCAAACCATTTGGTACAGTTTCGTTTAGCGTGAACATATTAGTACATACATACATAGTACAATATTAAAGTGGAAATAATTATGATCAATGGTGATTCGATATTTATTTACCTGTGGTGATTACACAATTATGGTACTTATTTTCCAATTATTAACATTTATAATGAATTCAAAATAAACAAAAAAAGGGGGAAAAACATAAGTAGAAGAAACAATTTTATTAGTGAAAACTTTCCAAAACATTGTGATACATACAATACCTGATGAACGTTGAGAATGAATACACAGAATTTGTATATTCTATAAATTTTCCTATTCATTTTTCGTTTTCTACTTTTCAACAATATTTGTTAGTTCCTTGCTAATGAATTGTATAATAAAAATTCAAATTTAGTACCTAATATTGATAGTAAGATATCCCTGTTTGTCATATAATAATTTTTTTTCAGTTATATCAGTAATGTGACAATCCTGATTGATATAGTTTATTGATCTCCACTTCATTGTATTCTCTAATGAAAGAGGAACATTATCTATGTTGGTGGTCACATGTTTTGAAATAATAAATAGCATACGATAATCTTCCAAACAGCAATACGATTTATAAAGCTGTATTTAATGTGAATAAATACAGTGGGATTCGAACCGACCGAGCCAAATTGTAAGGGTGGATTCCTTATGAAAATCTGAAAGGAAAAGTCCTGCTACATTTTTGTACGTGAGTCCGCTTTGACCTTCTCATGGTACCGGCTCTGTAATAGGTCCATTTGTAACCTCTGTAACTCAGACACTATCAGTGTTGGACATTTTTGGTGAAAGACTTTTCCCTTCAGATTTTTATAACGAATTCACCGTTAGAATTTGGCTCGATCAGTCTGAATCACCCTGTACAGCGGCCTGTAGCAATAACGGCAGCAAAAATTTACTGATCCAACACAAGCGGTTAGTGTGCAATTAAAAGTCCTAATACTTTCGTTTCATCTGTCTTTTTGTACGTCAAATTACCATTACCTATAGTGCTGTATACAAAAATCTGCCACTATTGCCTTTGTATTTTTCCAAATAAGAGTGGTTATTCCGAAACGAATTCATAATACGTATAATTACTACATTATATTGAGAAAATTTGTTATATCACGAAATATTATCTAATTTCGAATCTGTCTACAAGATACAATAATAATGTATAAACATAATAATAAGTATATATCACCCTGTGTCAAGGACTTGTGGTTTTGTTATTTTTTTCAATTTTCTTATTTATTCGTATAGGTTTTTTATCCATCAATTTAATATTTGTAATAATGTACTAAATAGATTATTATATTATGTTAGAGGTATATGTTATTTATTTATTTATTCATTTATAAAGAATTTCATTTTTTACCAATCAAATTACTTATATATCTATGAGCAAAATTGAATTTTGTACACCGACAAATCATCGCCAGTATTAATCTTTTATTATTCACTTCTTTCCTTATTCATTTTTGTTTCATCATTATTTACATGTACTAATCTAAACGCACGCTCGGAATAATATTGGCAGTTTCCTAGCTGCAGTCAGTGTTTCTTTGTTGTATGAAAACTGTTAATTTATTATTATTATTATTATTATTGTTGGTATTATTATTATTATTATTGAGCGCAACAGTTGCACAAATACCGAGATCATTGCACTCTCTCTCTCTCTCTCTTTCGCTCTTTCTTCCTCTTTTGTTCTCTCTGTTTTCACATGCACATACTACTACACACTGTCTGTAATTAAGGGCGGCATTTGATTTACCGATGGAATGCGCAACCTTATTCAGTTACTCGCACAAATACATCATATTGTGATAATAATATAATATTGTTCTTTGTTCTTCAGTTTTTCAGTTTTTCGAAAACCAGTTCGTCGCTTTCTTTTCTTTCTTTTATCACTTAGTAGCACTTATATATTGGCAGACTTTTTCTTCTCTTGTTTCCACGCAGAAATCCGTTCTTTCAAGTCCAAAACTATACACAAATTAACAGGAGAATTTTATTTTCAATGAAACTAAAGTATTCAATTTGACGAAAAGTGTTTTCTCATTTTGAATATCATAACTTTTTCAAAATAGAATTAAAACAACGCAAGATTCGATATTGATAATATTGCAATAACATACCAGGTGTCAACATGTCTTCACTTAGTGGCTGACGACTGAATGGATCTGTTGCGCTGTTCAATAAATGTCTAATGATGACTGCTCTGTCCATAACAATGCCAGATGGGAGTTTGACCGGCTCTTCCATAAGCGTATCCATAAGCGGATCGCGAAACTCTTCTGGCGCATCACCATAGTCTTCGTCGCGGGCTTGATTATCTCTTGCAATTGCTGCGGCCCTTTCTGCTAGAGCTCGAAACCGTTCGATCTCAGTCGTAGTCTTTATAGCAGATCTTTCCATTCTCCCTGCAGCGTCATTGAATAACTCTTTGCAGAAAGAGCGCTGTAAATTCGTAAAAATAATTATAATCCGTTCCATAATGTTATATTTACTATTTTTCTTCATAGTTTCAGGAAGTTGACAACTCTGCCTTACCTCGTCACCGGCTAAAGCAGCAGCGAAATTATCACAGTCTAGGTGTAAATATATATCGACTAATTGACTCAACAGAGTTCTAGGTTCCCATCCATATTTCTCTGGCTTTTTAACTTTAAGGTTTTTACACTTTGGCCCGCAAAGCTGTTGTAAATTAAAATTTAACATGGCACTGAGTCTACCGACTAATTCAGGTCGTAAAAATGGCTCAGTGATATCGACAGTTAAATAATGAAACATGGCAACAGTTTCTTTCGCGAGAGTCAGATAGGATCTAGCCTGACGTTCGTCTGCAGTCAATTGTCTAGATCTTGATTGCTGTTGATCCTGAGGTAGCGCAGCCCAAGCTGTTGTATTAGACATCAATTCTTGAACTTCGTGAATTCTTTTCAAAGACTCTAAACTTTCGTCCAATAAAAAAGTTGTGTCATTCATCAACATGTTTATAAATTTCACAAATTGTTTTCCGCTTCTACTTTCATTGACTATGGAAGCTCGATGTACCGGACTCTCCCACATTGATTTGAGGATCAAACTTATGTGATAACGGATAGAGAATTTATCATAGAACTCTGAACTTGAACCAGTCGTTTCTACATCCGTATAAAATTTCATTAGGTAAGATGCCAAGAAACTTTTCGATATCGGATGTGCCATCACTTGATCATGCAGAGTTTCCGTTCTACCCTGTTTAAACATGGAGAACAAATAAAAACAATTCATAATAAAGTTTCCATAAATTTCTCATAAATTCAAAAACGAAACGCTCACCTGAACACTGGGATTTATCACAAAAAGTACTTCAATAATTTTAGCTATTAAGTAAGGATTGCGGATACAGTGCGGAGTACAAATCACAACCAGTAGCCATGTAATGAGCGAGTTATCCATATTATTAGCTACAACCGCAGGACTGAATCTAAAAAAATATGACAAGATGTTATAAAAGTTATCAGAACTTAACTAAAAACATACAAACATACAATTTACAAAATAGAAAAAAAACACTTGTATGAAAGTAACTTACTGAAGAGCGAAGAGTAAGAACTCGGCGATGTCCTCGACGTACCATTCAGGTAAGGCAGTAAATTGAGGTGGAACATCTTGAGGAAATGGAAGGGTAGGCAAAACGCTGCCCGGAGCTCTCTGGGTGAGAAGACCGAGTAGAATGTCAGCGACGGAAGTGTAAAAGTGAAGAGAGCGCCTTAGAAGGACTGGATCAATCAATCCAGCGTCAGCAGAAGATTTCGATCTACCAAGTCGTTTTAATTGCTGTTTCCAACGTTTCATTAATTCTTTATTATGTGCTGCGAAAGGAGCATCTTTCCACTGAGGTTCTGTTGCCTGCAGTTCATCCAACATTTTTTGTAGTTCTCTCAGCGCTCTCAATCTTCTTTGATATTTTTGTAGTGCCGGTAAAAGCGCTAAGTGATGGCAGTGTAGCGTCAAAAACCAGCATTGAGTTGGGAACTTTGCCTCACTCCATTTGTGCGTTGATTCTAAGCTAGTTAACCACTCGGTAACTTCCTGTGAGCTCAACTTTAATCTTGTATCATTTTTTATTTCAACGTAACTAGAGGGATGAAATGGATACAAGGTATCAATAGTATTGAGTTTAATTTTAACAGCGAGCATCTGCAAAGCCGAAAGTAAGTTAAGCATGAATCCATCTCCAGCCAGAGCAAATTCTTCGGTTTGAATTTGTGCACGTTTTTCATTGTGCCGGAGAAGAGCTGCTAGATAAGCAAGGGTGGCTTCACGGCAACTACTGCTATTGGCAAGAATTGCATGGAACATTTTGTGGAGAGACGATCTTGTGCTTTCTAACTCTTGCTGTAAAGTTAGGTTCATTGATTTATCCGTGGCTGGATTCCCGCTGAAAAATTTCTCTGCTACTTTCGGTTGATCTTCTGCAAATACTGATACAGATAAAAATGGTCCTAAGAATGAAGTTCTGGCCAATTCTCTACCAACAGCGGTTGTCAAAACGTCAGGTAAGAACTGAGTTTGATGAGTAACTAGTCGACAAATAGGACGAACGTTTCCAGTCGGTCCACAACGTATTTCAATTAATTCTTCGAGAGCTTCAATAGGCCTGCGATGAGTGTTTCCAATGAGACTAGCCTGCTGCATGGATAAAAATAATCCCTGAAGTAGCGGAGTGAATATCTTCGTAAAGACATGAGGATTGGAGTAAGTTCTAGCCACCAATTCGTGAAGAAAACCTCTAGGCAAATTTTGCGATAGTACTGGATAGAGAAGAGATGGGGACGGCGATGGCGGAGTTAAGTTTTGGCATGTGCCAATTAATCCTTGTAAAACAAGGCTCGCATGCTGCACGCACTGAGCTCTGAGCGCTGACAGAACTTCAGAGAGTGGTGGTGTGCTGGATCTCTGTAAAATAAAATGAAAATTACAGTTCTCGAGTTAAATTGAGATGAGCACCAAAGTCTTGGACACAGAAATTATACTTTTGGGTGATTCCTTTCCTCCACAGCGACTCTTGAATAGCAATCCAATAAATAAATGAGACTTTTTGGTTGTTGAGATTTTCCTGCAGTGGGTAAAGGTAGCGTTGGTACAGGACAGCACGGTAGCGTTACAACAGGACTCAGCAAAGGACTGGCTTGACTATTTGGACTATCTTCACGGTCCGAAGGAGCATCTGTTGCTATTTCTTTCAGAGGATCTTCCCCTCGAGAAAACATACAAAGGACTTCCATCAGTGCTTGATTTGCAATATCCGTAACGTCGACCAATTCGTGTTCTAAAGCATTAGCTGCTGTTTGTGGAAGAAATATTGCACCCTCTGTTGATTCTTTCCATGATACGCAAAGCACACGGGATACCACCGTGTGAATTTGATCAGTCGTTACTTCCGTACTGGAGCTTGTTGTCTGTAGATATAGAACAAAACCAAAGGAAAAAAATATATATATTTCATAATGATCTAGAGATATAATCCTAAGGTAGCATTCTTTCCAATAGACAAAAGATTTATTGTTAATACATTGGTGAACTACCTTGTAACTTTTTGCCTATTGATATAGAAACAAAACGTACCCTAGATCTTGGAGCTAATTCTTTACGATCAGATTCTTCAACTTCCATATTTTCAATACCAGAATCAACGTCTACACCCGAAGTATTGCATTGTTTTTCGCTACTGTCCTCAACTTCCATCGGAGGGTCTGGGTGTTGTATCTGCTGTATTAGCGGAGACATCATCGGACCAGAAGATGTTCTGGATGGGCCCGGAGTTCCAGGAGAAATAGATCCAGTACCGCTGTTTGAACTATTGGTCGAAATATTTGTTTCAAGGCCAGCGAGTCGAGCTAATCGCCTCCGCCTCATCTATTGAAGAATTATCACAAATTTATGTACAAGAAAAAATGTTTTTTGCGAGAGTATTTTTTTGTCTTCTATTTTTTCTATGTTTAAGGTAAAAGAAGTGAACAATCTCATGATCGAAGAATCTTTAAGTTGAAGCTGTGGAAGCTTTGATATAGCTAAAAAGAAACGAAATGAAAATATGAAAATCAGAGAAAGCATAAATAAAAAATTGAAAGTTCAGTGGGATAAATTGAGTTCGAATTTTCTCTCGGTTTATTTGTTTAACGAAGTAATGAATTGAGTTCTTTTTATAAATTCTGAAAGTCATGATGGTGTTATAGGTGTAGAGGAATTCTATCCTTTGTTCATATTGCAGTGAAGAAATAGAAAAGGTATAACTGAGGGGGGGGGGGAGTTTTTTGTTGTTTTTTCCCCTTTTAATAGAACATCAACATGAGTTGTTTTGCAAGATCTATATTTACTTGGTTGGGAGTTGTTTACTTGGTTTCCAAATACGTCTAAGTTATTTAATTGGAGTTAAAGATTGTGAGAGTGAATTTATCATATGTATTAATTATAAATTGACTCATATTTCTAGTTGATAATCAATACATAATTGATTGTATTTAATATTGTGAAAAATTATGAAAACTTCTACAAGTTAAAGAAAGGAAAATAAATAAATGAATAAATATAAATGCACACAGCTCAAACAAACAAAGAAGCATGTGTTTTCTGAATGACTCCAATATTATCTTTGTGACAATTATAGAATTGTAGAGACCCTACGTACTTAACTATAGAGACTTTGTCTTGAAGATACATAGAGTAATAGAAATTGATAATAGAATGAGGCATTTGATATGGTTTATTTGTTTTCTACATGAAAACAATAAGAGGTTTTTCATTCAGGACTATTTATTTCCTAAAAGAGATATACATGAAACATTCTTATGTATTTCTTATCACATATTAATAAGGTCGATGAAGAACTATTAGCCAATCGACGATACGTAAGGTAAGGTTCTATTGTGTTGTGTCCCCTCCTAACCCCATATGAATTGCAAACTTTCCAGTGAGGATTTTACCGAGATCATTACTACATAGTATATGCCTATATACGACGAAGGGAATGCGCATTGATAACTAAACATTTTCGTACTTACCTCTTCCTGAGTTAATTCGCTCATGGCGATAATTTCCTTCAATAATAAGGAGAACAAATTTTTCACTATCTCTCTCACCTAGGAACCGTGATAATCTAATTACTCTCTACTTATATAAATGTAAAAAAATCTCCGCTCTGGCTGAGCTTGTTCTTGTTTAATACCCCGTATCGTATAGTATAGTATCGTATCCTACTATCCTATCCCTATGCCCGTTGCTTGGATATGTCAGAAATTCGGACAGTCACTCCACATCTGTTTGCGTTTAGACGGTAATATAGCGATTCCTCACAGTTCACGGGCACGACGGCAAATGTTCAAAAACAGCTGAGAATCATTTTTTAATCCAAAGTAAAATATTTATTCCACCATGTAACGACATCTACGGGATCTTATCGAAGAGATTCATCAAAACTGGACAAAACCTAGCCTAACCTAAAATGAGAACGAGTCTCTAATCTATAATGACAGATGTCGTTAGTATAGAATTCCCCTACACAACCTTTCACACTGCAACGGAATAAAAATAAAAATTTCAGTATTCTGCTGTGATTCCAATCAACATGGCCGGCGAGAAGATAGCTCAAAGTTCGCGTAGTAATGTCAAAAATCATGATAGAACCAGTCACAGCAGTGATTCAGCGTTGAATATAGATCTTGAGGATGATTTTATCGAAGCAGTAGATAACATCCCGTGCCCAGAGTTTCAATTCGCTGTAAGTTATATTGTCAAATCTTTTCTATTTTTTGTTTATTTCACGGTACGTCGTCGTTCGGCTGTCATATTTGTTCTTGACAATTTTTCATTCTCGATCTCGTAGTACTGGTAGTATTACAGAAAAACAAGTTTTGTTTACCCCAATTATTACCACAAATCATTTCGACGTATTATTACTCTTTTTTCTCTTCTTGTTTCCTATTTTTCTCATCTTTCGTCTACGTTTTTACAACAGACAACAACTTGTTACATCTGTAATGGTTACTATGGACCGTGTTTCGAAGAACCTGTATGCGCAACATGCCATGCATTTTTATTTCCTGATGATATTGGTTTGTTACAAGTACCGATATTTAGTGAGGTAAGTTGCAGCCTTATTTTCTGGACTTCTACTGTTGTGTAGGACAAAATCTAATCATAAAATGAGAAACTTTGACCGTCCATTTTCCATGAACAGAAAACAGATGACGAAGATTCCGGCAATGACGAACCAACAGATCTTTATTATAATCCTGAAAGACGGACGAGTCAACAGCAACAAAATTCCCCTCAGAATGTTGACCATCCAGTTGTTATAAACCAACAGAATTCTATTGGACATTTGAATTCGAATCAATCTCCATATTCCATTCCATTTGAAAATCAACCTAATTCAAGATGCAATTATCCAAACGCCATAGGCTGCGGTCAATCTTCAAATATCGGTTCACATCAAAGTAATCCTTTACCTCAGAATAATTCAAATTTGAATGTACAAATGAATCATCGTCCAATATTGCAGAATAATGTGAGCAATGATCAAGCTCAATGCCAATTTTCTGGTAATTTGAATCCTCCAAATCTACAAAATGATCATAGCAATCCAACCCCATCTCCTCCTCTACCAAATCCAATTCCAAATCCAAATATTTGTATTGCAAATGATCATGGCAAGGATCCTGCAGTTGAGGATTTTCGTAGTCCAGAAGAATTAGTACCGCCTAACGAAGGGGATAATTTTGGAAACGTTGTACAGAATAGACAATATCGTTGGAATTTTCGAATACATGGAGAAATAGGGGAGCCTTCGCACCCCCCAAATTTATCTGAGAGATTAGAACTTCTTTCAAATCACAAACACATAGAACATGAAAGAATAAATGAACCTGGTCTTGTGGAGAGGCTACCGCCTGAAGTTCTCTTCGCAGTATTTTCCCACCTTGATGAAATGAGCTTGTGGTCAGCTAGCAAAGTTTGCAGAAGATGGCACGGGCTTTTATCCACACATGTTACGCCTCAGCAATGGCAACAATACGTTGAATTACGATGGCCTTTGTATAGGCCCATAGGACATGTCGGTAATTGGTATAGAGTTTACGATTATCTCGCTTCTTCAGCACCATGTAGAGCTTGTTTGGTCCAAACTTCTCTCAGAACAAGACCACCGAGAATGGAAGAAAACTCATGGAGAAGGAATAGACTGAAAAGCGAATTAAAAAGTCTCAGAATCGATCCGCCTGAGGGCATCAAAGCTACCCCGTTAGATCAAATGTGCTGTCATTGGCAAGCGACCATCACTGGACCTGTTGGAAGTCCTTATGAGGGCGGACTGTTCTATTTATATTTACAAGTACCTTATAGGTAAATCTATTTCAGGTTGATCATTGGACATTTGGAGTCTCGTTTATTGGTCAATTTCTATTATCTTGTGTTTAGAGTAAAGTAAAGAGTTGACAAATGGTTTAATTCACAGTGAGATCGAAATTTTGACGGTCTTCTATATTTATGTCAATTCATTTCAGTTATTTTAGCTTCTTAGTGAACTCTGTTTTTTTATAGTTATCCGATGTGTCCTCCGGTCGTCAGATTTCTCACTAAAATTCTTCATCCGAACGTATCGAGGCATGGAGATGTTGGGATTGATTCTATTCATCATAATTGGTCCTTGGCTCTAACGATATCCAAGGTCTTAATCAGTGTCCAGAGCTTACTTACAGATCCTTACTGCGAAGTGAGTAGTTTTCATTTTATTATTAATGATAATTTATGTTCATGATAGTTTGGGCTTATATCTCTGGTTTTGGTTTTATTCGAGTTTATTATTCATCATCCTACTTCTAAGATGTTCATTCATAAGACTTCTTTAAATTTATATATGGGTTAAAATGTGGATTCTATACTATTTTCGGTTTGAAATTACTTCTCGTGTTTTGGAAACCGAGTTTGAACTGTTTTCTGAAATCTGTAATCAGAATATTTGACCGTTTAAACAATTCTGTAACAAGACACAAACTTATTCGCTCACAGGTTTGTATGGAGCCAGAATTGGGCGAAATGTATCTGAACGATCGTGAGAGATTTGAGGATGTGGCCAGAGCTTGGACTTGGAGATATGCGATGCACGACGTATTGACACCTTCGTAATTAGACGATTCAAATATATTCTTATCCCAAATAAATTGCTGAAGATTAACCATGTATGTATAGATTATTTAAGCTACAGATAATCACGTAGCTTGAATTAGATAGACTGGCGTGTGCCAACGACTATATTTGTTTTAATAAGTATTTACAATACTTTTCACAATTTCAAAAAGATAAAGAACGATAACTCTTATTGTCATTTCTATTAAACAGGGAGGTAGTCTATTCATAAAAATGCTTAAGCGATATTTCCTCCTATTTCACATCATTTCATAATTTCCATTTTGCTTTTTCTTCTACCAATTTTGTTGTTCACAGAATAAAATGTTTACATTACGTTCTTTCTTCGTGAATAATGTTCTCTAGAATATAAATATTCTCTTTTTCTCTGACTGCTAGAATTCCTCTATTTTTTATTTTATTCTGCGTTGGTTAGCGTTAGTCTCAAAAATAATAATACCTATTCCTCACGAAGAAACGACTTTCGATCTTCGGGCTTGTTCATAGACTGTTATCTATAGTCTATAAAATTGTTATACCATATGATACGTGATCAAAGATCACGAAAAAACGAACTATAAATATATACATTTACAGGGTTCTTCTTTACAATTTCACTGTGAAATAATTGTCTAGGTAGTTTTTATTATTTTCTCGAATTTTTTCTATCCAACATTCAGGTTCAAGTTGAAATTCTAAGGTGCATGAAAACTTTTTTGAAAATTTCATGATTTATGAAAAAATTCTTCACTACCAACCATTGTAACCCGTGGAAATACCGGATAACATATTCTTGCTTGTTCTGTATCGTTCTCTCACGAATCGTATACTTATAGTACTGCTCTCTGTACATATATATAGTTATTATATTATAACTATATGAAATAATAAATTTAAAGTTCTCCTCCTCTTTACCCCTTCTCTGTTTATGGAACGGCAAACATTGAAGTGTGATAGTATCTTGTAAGTAACTGCGGATCTATTAGTTGCTCATAATAAAACTAATAAATCGTCTCTTTCGAAAATATAAACCATTCAATTATGTATATCATTTTAAGATATAAATCATATTCCAGTATTCATTATTTTCTTCATAATATTTATAAGACTGTAATAAATTAGACCTACATATACGCATTGTCTTTATTGTTTCTTAATATTGTGAATACGAGCATATTACGACCTTAATTTACTTTATACTTCTTTGGTTTCTTATTTATTGTTGTTCGTTATTTTTTGATGTCTCAACTTTCGAAATTATTCTTAGCTTTCCTCCTCTTCAGATTTCAATTACAAAGGATTGAAATTTTGGGAGGAGTTAAGTAAGAAAAATCATACTTCGTAATATATACAAACATAGATCAAAATCAAAACTATTGCGCTGTTATTTGAAAATCGATCTATTATCACTTAGAATTTCGTCAAGCGATTGAAAAACGAAGTATGTAAATGAAAAATGATTTTGAAACGAAAATCTAAGGCTTTTGCACGTTTTTGTGCTTCCTCAGTAGAAACTTGTTTCATCCGAAACCCTGAGAGAAAGTGGCAGTTGAATTTAGAAGTCTAAAAAATGTCTGTGAAATGTTTCAGAATTGGGTCTAACATGGCTCTTTATTTTGTTTTTCAAATTCATCTTCATAAGACGTCTACACATACAATATCATAGAAAAAAATTAGAGCATACCTCAAATCTGATAAGCTTATGAGACGACGTAATGTTCGTGTGGATACTCTGTTCAATTTTCTGATCAAAGCCAAATGTTCACTCTGGCGATGACTAATGATAATGTTGATGATAAAACATATGGATTCTGCTTCTAAAAAGCCGAGAAATCAGGAAAATTCCAAATTTCAATTCTCATGGCCGCATACTATCGCTGAAAAACAAACGCGAGTCTATTGAGGCATCTCTGTTAGAAAATTTTTACGTACGCCGCACTCGAGATTTTAGGAGCTGCCTAGTTTAATGTCGAAGAATGAATCGCAATGGAAAATTTGAAGGGTGTTGTTTTTTTACTAAATTTATAGAAATTTCGGAAAATCTGTATCCGAGTCTCCATGTTGACGTAAAATTATGTTTCATGCATGGTTTGGCGGTGAAAATTCTTCTTAATGTACTCTCAGGACCTAATAGCATTGATCCTATTACATCTCAATCGGATTTAATTTCACGTGCGAGGCTCTAGTCGAAGGCTTTACCAGCCTCAGCAGACGCGCGGTCTTGTGTTCTTGGTCGTGGTCTTGGTACCACGCTTCGCCGAGTGTCCACGCATGGGGGCAAAGCAATCAACATCTCCGCCCTTTACAGCTCTCATAGCACGTTGCTACATAAATACTCTCTTGTAATACTTATGCGTATGACTACGTACATAAAATATAACCGACAACCTCCAAGCTCGGCTATTACTGGAGCAAACAGTGTAAATCATGAACTCAGGCCAAGCCAAGCCCTCGTATTATTTCTTGTCCACATTAATTACACGCCCTATTGAACTTGAGGAACGAACGCGTGTCCGCGCTCACGGTTCATCAGATCCAACTTTACGCCATCCAGCGGTCCTTCGCTTTGCCCATTATCTTGTTCTTTCATAATCCGTATGTTAGTTATTTCGAAAAAGGAATGTTAGGCTGCTCTGCGCGAAGCACGAGAGACCAAGATCCGCTTCCGCCGGATTCGCGTATTTTGGACTTTCGGCTCGTGTTCTTCGCCGCGTTTCCGGGTTCCCGGGTTCCCGGGAGTGAACAATGTGCATTGACAAAGAGAAACCTCCAACGACGTCAACCTGTCCTGAAGCCCGCATAAACATGCACTTAGACCAGTAGAAAATGAGACATAGGGAGGAATTGCAACTCGAGAACATACAAAAGGACTTCTGCTGTGGGTCTGGACCCAGGACCATCCACGATTCATGGGATACGCCCTCATGTAATCGGAGAGCTATAAGGATGAAGATGAGGCTCTAGGATACGCGTATGTATACAAGCATTGAAGCACTGAAGCATTGAAGCACATCTCGGGACAATGACGGTTTTTACAAAATATTCTGTTGGCACACAAACTTCTTCAGATACGTAAGGAGTACGTACAGAAGTAGCTGGTGGTGCGCGGTTTCCACTTTCCACTTTGAGGACAGACGTAAGAACGCTCATTATTTTACCACCTTGCGCTGTCTCGTCACGGTGAATAGCCCCATCAACCTTACAAAAAAGAACATCATCCTTTCTCAAGAAGGATATTGTCAAGGTTACGAACTTAATTTATCGCCCATGCAGGCAAAAGCAATCCACCGAAATCACTGGATTATTGCTCAATTGTTCCTTACTACTTCCATCTTGTATTCGACAAAACAAATCACATCAGTTTCAGATCCCTTCGAAATGAAAGAAGAAAAACCATGGGCCTAACTAGTCAAGCGTTACTTCATCCCCGAGGAGAAGATTGCTTCGAGAACATTGAGGAGAGCAAAAAAGTATCTGTTTTCCATTTGTTCTTTCATTTTTGTGTGTCTGCTTTCTCAGGGTGATTACTGTAAGGACTCTCTGAGATTGGGTTTGCCACTTCGAACCAACAGAGTGAAATTCCATTCCTCTATCGTGGAAATTGTGAAGCGTGCGACCCGAAGCCAAGAGGGTGAAATTGGACTCTTAAAGAGAGGAAAATTCGCCCCTAGAAATCTTGGAAGGAGATGAATGTGGGAAATGGGGAGTTTATAAAACAATACCACGGTTTACATTCAGCGAATTGTATTTTCTCCCAGCAGTAGCAAATACTGCGCCGCGCCGTTGGAGGTTTACCGGGATATAAAATGGTCGTAAAACGGCGGGGATGAAAAATATTTTGCGAAACAGTATGATCTGATAACGGATGGAATAAATTAGGTATATGTGAACCGAGGTCGAAGTAGCTTGGTTTATATTCACACGCAGTACCTACTATCTATACCTATGTATGTACCTGCGCACCTACTATATTGTACTGACTCAATCACCAGTCTGAAGCTATAGGACTGTTCAATTGTTTGCTGCGGACCTGGGAGAAAAGTTGCAATGATTTTAGAGCCTCTAGGAAAGATGCGGAGAAATTGACTCTTTCACGGTGAACGATCTAAAAGGTTATACTGCTGCACCGCAGCTGCTACTACCACCGCGGCTAAACCACCGCATTCGTCCGACATCAAATCAAGATTAACGAAGTTGAATGCGGCGAACTCAGCGGTGCGCGGCGGGCGTAATGATACGTACGACCCAGGCTACTGCGCGGTTACCTTTTGCTCTTCATCCTTCTTCTTCTTCTTCTTCTTGTTCTTGTACTTCTTCTTCTCCTTCGGTTTCTTCTTCTTCTCTTCCGCTTTTTCATTCTCAGTACATGGCTTATATATACCTTCCGCCATTTTTCTTATGCTTATCACTGTACTACAGTCAATTTTAAAATGGTTTCGAATTTCGGGATCATAATTCCAGCAACAGGGTCCTCTCACTCGCCGCAGATGCTCACGACTAATTGGTGACGGAATAGTATTATAACGATACAATTCAAATGCTTCTGCAAAGTCGTAAATTGATTTTGGTACTAGACAGTTCCAATTCTGATAATTATTTTCTCTTGTTCGTGAACCGAATGGACAAAAATGATCACTCCATGTGTCGAAACTGAAATTGGAGTTGAACCCTTGGATTTGGGGGACACCACGTGCTCTGAGTAACACCCGGCACAGGCACATGGACAGGGACAGGAACAGGCCGGAGACACGGAACACGAGACACGAGACACGGTGAGATTCAGCTCGTTTCCCTACTCCTGGCGGGCGAGAGAAGGCCTCGGACGTAGAGTACGAAGGAGTGTGGAAGAGAGATGCTAGTGTCGGCCACACACGTTGTAGGCACGCTGGATAAACGAAGAGCTATACGGGTGCGACGAGGACGAATATAGCGTCGAGGGGTGGCGCGGGGTAGGGCGCCGGAGGCCCTGTGCCTGGACCACCCACCTTGATGTTGGGCTGCTCTCCATCCACCAGAGCTCTTGGGTCTTGACGTTGCTGTTCCTAGGCACTGGATCTCCTCTCTTCTCTTCTCTTCCCTTCACTTCTCTTCTCTTCTCTTCTCTTCTCGGACGAATGGATCCTCGGGGGGCTTCAGACTCCACAATCTCTCTTTGGTACCAGGGTACTACTTGCGGGCTAATTACGCGCCATAGAGACTGCAGAGATCCGGAGCGCCTACTGGTATAGGTACAGAGAAAACTCTGTGTGTACGCGGAAGATGGCGTTTTGTTATTTATCCATGAAGCGATATTGAGTGGATTCTTACGAATGAGGGAAGCTTATCTCCCAAAAACAAAACAAGGAAAAGAGAAGGGGGAAACACAGTGGACCATTCCTCGCCGTTTACATCTCACTGTCATTATATTATTGTCAGCGTGATATTTCGTCGGTTGTTCAACACGCGGTGAAAACATTGTCCAGGACTTTATCCTGTCTTGTTTATACTCTGTATACATATACGCCATAAGCAAGCATCCTTTATCTTTCGATAAATTCTGTATAGATTTGTCGTTAAAAAATCATGATGATATATAATGAAATTCGGAATATCAACGTGATTTTGACTATCGTTGTACGTTGATACTCCGATCCAACTTAATTTACCCTAATCCACCGTTCAAAACTGGAACTATACCTACGTCCTAGTCCGAAGCAATCGCGCCCAGGGCGACGCCGAGATGCGGCAGCCAAACGGTCGAGACCGACGTGTGTGGCCGATTCAAACGCAGGGTGGATCACGGTGTGTAAGGATCTTAGCTCCTGGTTTGAGAATTGAAAAAAGGAGAAGCAGAACAAAAACGACAACAACAACAATAATCACATTGTTAATTGTGCAAAGTTTAGAGTTTGTTTTTTGTTATTGGTATTCATTTTTTATGATAACGGATTACGAAATATCGACAACGAAGTGCAAATGCTGAAGATGAAAAAACAAAATTAAAAAAGAAAACAAAAAAAAAAGGGCAACTCGCATTTTGGCAAGATCGAAGTATTTTTTATTTCAATAATTGAATAATTCAATTTTTCTTAGATTTATTCATAATAGGTATGTTCGTTGCTGGTACAGTTGCCTTGTCCAGTCGCCTATCAAATTATAATTTGAAAGTAATTATGGGTGTACTTTATACTGTTCAATGTTTCAATTGTCCTATTGTTCATCGGAAATTGATTTCATGCAGGAAATTTTTGCGGAATCTGTTTTCACCGCGTGTAAACGTTTGTCGAAAAGAAAGCGAGAGAAAAATCCAAAATTTATAGCAACTGTACGAAATAATTATATTGTTGTTGTTATAATGTAATCAATATCTATAAATTGTAATTTTATCTATTTACATACATCATACGCAAGCGTTGTTATCTCACTCGCTAATCATGCGATATAAATTAAGTTATTATATATAATAATTATGTAAAATTCTATTATACACTTATTAATTTACATTACTATTACTACATGTATTAAAGAGAAAAAAAGAAAAAAAAAATCAAAGAGAAATGAAAATTTTGCCCTAGTTTGAATTTGAAGCTTTGACCTTCATCGGTTTCTTTTTCTGTCATGATCTCAATTTCGTATTCACTGAAAGATCCTTGCTTGGTAGGAGCTATAGATACGTACATACGATCAATTACTTATTGATTTTTTGTTTGGAAATTTCTTTCACTGTTTCTTTGTTTGTGTAACTTTGCCTATGCTTCATTCATCGTATACTATTCGTCTTCTGAACACCATGTCGGCTAGATTGGAGCCGCTCTCCCTGACCATCCAAGCCGCATGTTATCGCCTTGCTAAACGCACTAACTGGTAATCTTTTGAGTCTTTGGTCTTCACTCACGGAATACTGTTTCAGAACTCGTCCTTCTTCCTTGAACTGCATCTCTGTCGTCTGTAAAACGTAAGAAAATACTAAAGTTATTCTAAATCCCAAAGTATAAAGAGACGCTCAACTCGTCCCGTTGACGCGAAGTGATTCCCTCACTTCGGCGCATTTCGCAAACGGAGAAATGAAAATAGCGTGATAGATTTGAAATTAGAAAAAATATTGCAAACCAAAAATAACAAAACTTCGCAAAATGAGGCAGAATTGCGTAAGAATTTTTTCTAACGAACTATACTCTCTACAAAATTCATTCTTTGTTCGTTTTTGGGTTCACGAACTATGGTAAACTTTGGGTGAAAAGTAAAGCTTACGTATTACCACGGTACGTACGTAGAGGTATCGGCTAAACTACGACCTTACAAGTATAGTGAACGTGCCTTGTTCTGGTAAAAATGTTTGGTCGACACCGTCGAAAATTAACAGATTATTCACGGTACGTATATAAGATTTGGCACGGCGCCTTTTGCCGAAGCATGAGGCTGAGGGAACGAAAAGAAAAAAAGGGGCGAAAAAAGTTGAAAGAGAGCTTAAGCGACCGTTGGGAAGTCTCAGAGAATGTTTTCGTACAGCAGCAGCCTGCAGCTACTATGACTTGTTGTATATACTTACTTTACGGTGGTAAGATCTAAATTACATTCGCTGGGAATCATAGCTGTCACCGAAGTATATTTTTTGTTTGTTTGATTTTTGGATACGACGAGAGAAAAAGATGATCCAAATAAATAAAATGAACAATTCGATTCAACGACACACAGTATAAAAGTCTCGTAGAGGGATGTATCGTGGTGTTTCGTACTAAATTCGCCGAATATAATGCTGAGCCTTCTTACGTGTGTAATCCTCGGCTCTGCAAGTGATTAAAGTTGGATCTTAGATATGACACAAGTTCGAATTGATTTTGATCAGTCCAAGTTCTCATCCCCAGCATGGCCGAGAGAAGAAGGATTCGTTGTGAACCGCGATGAAAGAGGTAGGGGAAGGGCAGAGCTGTCAAACTACTCCGCAGGTAAAATGTTGGCTGTTATTCTATTCCTAACGTATAAGAATCAAATTATAGTGCGTATATCCGGGCGAAAGTTTGTATTGGTTCATAATTTTCGATCGATTATGACAATACTTCTCATGTTCAAAAAATACCAAGCGTAAGAATTATAGGTATAGATGGTATAATATCTCGTTAAAAAAAGTCTGCTTCTAATCTCAATGCATCCATATCTTGGTCTGCTATACTCAGAGAGATTATAGCTTCGATCCATGTATAAGGTAGGTGTGTGTGTTCACGGATACTTATACGTATTGTTTTAAAGTCGTCGCGTCCTCGACGCGCGTGGTTGTCTTTTCTTAGAAGAACCCAAGAGGTAGGACAAAAAACAGAAAAATAACAACAACAAAGATAAGAAGGGAAGGGCGGGGGTAAGAAACAAAGGGGAGAGAACTACGCTTCTGGGCACGCGGGAGCAGGTGTCCTACCGGAAAGAGCGAATTAGAGAAAAAGGAGTGCAGAGACGGCGCCGAAATACGAACAGGAAGTTCAACGCGATGCTGCACCGCATGGACGGCGCAGCAGCAGCATCCTCACCATCAGCAGCAGCTATGCAACAACTTTTCGAAAGTTGGTCAAAACCTCTTCAGCTCCGAGTGCGGCGCGATTTGAACGAGAAAACCCAGAAGCTACCTTCGGCTCTGCCCACGTCCTAACGAATATATATATGTATACACGTATATATACCTACGGTGGTACGACTGATGAACGCGACCTCATAACCCACACAAATAACAAACTATACCTATAACTATACCTACTATATGCATTTTTATTCCCGTCAGCGTTCTCTGGTCGTCGACAATTTCCCTCTCACTTTCTCTCTGTCTCTCTCTCTCTCTGTCTCTCTCTTTTCTTTCCCCTTGTAGCCAGCGTTTTTAATCCGTGGATCTGCGCGAGTGATTTATGTCATTCGTCGCGTCATACTACATGCCGCAACTTCGAGTTGTTGCGGAATCCGCCTCGCGTTTACGACTTTCAAAATCTCTTTCCATACGCTGAAGCGTTTTGATCTTTTTTTCTCATTTTTCACTCCTTTTTCATCATTCGTCGTGGGTAACGTCAACTTCAACTCCTCGACCCCCCATGCAAAACTTTTTCCAAACTACTGAAGAAAGACCATTTTTTTTTTTACCTACAACCTGCAAGGGTTGACGGTTGTAGAGCTGGCTAGACGAATCGTCATGGTCTATTCTTGTCGCGAGGAGGTCTAAAATTTGAACCCGCATTTTACTGCTGTGATAAATATTTGAGAACGAGGAATAACACCGCTATACTACAGTATATCGTACTGTCGTTAAAATGAGCCGTAAACATCGTAAGGAAACAAAAAAGAAAACAGAATCAAACAAGGTTTCCGGTTTTTCACTTCTTCAATTCGTGTATCTTATACCTACTCGTATAGTGAATAACTATAGTTGTGGAAACGATCCTCCAAATACTTGGATCACCTTCGAAGAATTTTTATACCTAATTATATAAAAGTATCGAGGATCTATTTAGATCCTCAAAAATCACCTCATCATTATCTGGCGAGCAGAGCTACGAGGAAGCTCAACGTAAAGGTGAGCGCTGTCCGTCCAGCGAGATTGGTAACGCTGGCGCCTCGACTGTTTGCATTACTCCTCAGTATCGCGTTCGATTCATTATTATCTAAGAACTTTTTCGAATCGTGGTAATCATGGTGAATCTTTCCGAAGCAGAGCCAGTTCATGTTACGATGAACACCTTTGCAGTCGTAGTCTTCACCACCGTCGCAAAAGCAGGTATTCAGTTTTGCCGCCTTCTCTTGACGCCTCAGAATATCAATTGAGTTACGGCACCTGGACATGGAGGAAGAAAGGAAGAATGAGAAAACGGGACAGATCCATCACGATTAGATTGTACAATTCTGAGTCTTATGTTGTCCATATTTATCGTTACGGGTATTATAAAAGCGATCGAGTTTCCGCATCAAATATTGTTATTATCATCCATAAATTCATGCGCTGCGCTTACCTGTGAGTGCATTTCTTTCCGTGGAACATACTCTTACAGTAATGATTGTAGTATTCTAAAGCCTTCGAGCATAGAGCATCGGCGTTGCAGATCCATGTTGCCATTCGGCATGACACCCTTGTGTTATTCATCTGTGTCATAACCGACGGTCTGCAGACTTCCACTCCTTGCTGCGATTGCACACAGAGATGATCGTCCGGAGCACAGGCGCACTAAGATTAAGTATTTCATAAATTCATTGCCAGTTCTTCATTGCGGCGAATTGAAAGAAGGAGAACTAATCTGCGGTTTTTCATTTTTTGTTTCGTTTCTGTCTCCGCGCACGTTGATATTGTGCCGATGTCCATTCAGAATAAACATAATATAATAGAATCGAAGAAATCATTGTCTACTCACGGTCATGAATTCTTTTCCCTGCTCGGTACTGGTGAGTGCAACCAAAGCGTGAAGACATATTTCGGGGCATACACCGACGCCGCCCCTTAATACTGAGGAGCATCTAGTCAGGTAATGCTGGAGAGCCCCGCCGCACCCGGATCTGTAAGCGCAACGAAGCCTGGCATCTTCGCAGCTCATTACAGCGAGAGTGCTCGTTGTACAGACCGCCAACAGAACCAGGGAGACCAGGATAGTATCCAGTCTTTTCACGCCACGAAACATATCTTGAAAAATCGAGGAAAGACATTATTTTTTAATTTTCGGTCTGCGGAAACACGGTTCTTGGAAAATTATGTTATTATTTGTATGCAATATGGTTATTTTTTGTATGCAATATCCTCGTGAGTAGCTATCTCAGATTATAATTATATCCGGATATACGCGAAGCACTCGGATATTACCAGCTCACGGTGAAAAAAAGAACTGTATTGTACATTTCTTGAACGTTTGGTTTATGGCCTGGAGAGACGACTGCGGGACGTGTAGGAATAAAAGATACCTCCAGTAATTTTATTTGGAATAATTTCCAATATCAACAGACGGAATAACATGAATAATGAGTAAGGTAGAATCTAAAAGTGCATCTGTACAAATAAGAAGGAATGACGAATACTCAATAAGACATCATGCAGCTGCAGACTTGCAGTACTCCGATGTGTAAATGGGGCCTAATTGTAAGAAATGAAGAGTTAAATGAATCTGTGTATACCTAGATGAAGACGTATCTACTACAAACGATGAACGAAAGAGTTGGAAACCGGTAGTTTCAGTGGTATAATCTCACCTAAAGTCTCGTCCACTTATATATACTACCACTTTCTTTGGACTTTAATCGTTACGGAGCGAGGTGAAGGTGAAGGCTAAACTATAGTAGGCAACTCAACAAGTTTCCTGAAGCAGCGACTACGAGATTCACTCTGTGAGTCTTTGGGAGCAATGTTCTATCTATACTCCCGTTGAATATGTTTCTAATTTACAGTGAACGATACTGTTGGTATATTTAGCGCTGTAATGTATGGATGTTACGTCATGAAGATTGCTGTTCGTAATCGAGACTCCGCGTTAGCTACGTGTTTCGCAGCACGAATCGCACAGCCTCGGCTTGACGTGGCATGATAATGCGATCTCTCAATGGCCCCCGTGCTTCGTTCTTATCGCGTTGCTCAGTCGCTATACAGTGCTTCTTAAATCCCAAGGACGTGACCAAGTCCAAATTTTTCACCAATTTTATATACAGTATAACGCTTTACTGCGATTATGATCCCCGAAAAGTTTGGAAAATACAATTTCGATGTGAATTAATCGATTGGTGATTCGTAGACTGGTTCATTCGTTGCATTCATCACTGAAATAGGTTTGGAGGTTCAAATATATAGCGTTTGGATTGCCGGTATCGACTGACGGTTTCATTTATTTTTTATCATTTCTGTCAGAAATCTTATTGATGAAAGTTTTCTGTTTTTTTATAATGGGAAGATGAGATCTTCCGAGGAGGCAAGTTGATCGAATGGCACTCGGAGATGATAAATCTAACGGTTCATTTCACCAGCTCACAGAAACAGGGAATTGATTTTGATCCCGTATTTCTAATTCATCGACTATTGTGAATTCCCGAATTCGGTCTTCGACGTATTATCAAGTTCATTTCCAAAGTTTCAATAAATGAAAGTGGTTTTTTTTTCGATTATTTGACCCAGTGTTTTCTTCTGTGATCATCAGATCAGTATTCTAGGTCTGACAGCTGCCAGTTAGAAAAAGGTACACGTATCTCTTGCGGTTTATCTCATATACCATACTTGGTAATCATAGCCAACATTTTGCTTGAAACATCGGCGTTTTATGATACGCGATGATCTCAATCTATTGTAAAGATAAATGTCACTATAATATCAAGCCTTTGCACTTCGCGGTTCTTTTACTGTGGCGATATACATGTAAATAAATTAACGAGGTGGTGGACATATGGGTTCGTGCGGTATATAATACGTGTCCACCAAAGCGTGGTGTGTGCGACGTATACGCGCAACGTGCGTGCAGCGTTGGCTTGTCTCACAATCAACGCTCTTGTTTGCTAGTCTGTTGATTGAGGACGTTTTTGCTGGACGAGCAAATTAATCTGGTCATTGTGCCCCCCATAGCCGACACGGATGTGATCTTTTGGCTCTCAGACCGCCGAAGAGTAAAGCGAAGCGAAGTGAAGTGAAGCGAAGTAAAGCGAAGTGAGGTGAAGTGAAGTGAAGCATGCAGTTATAAGCGGTAACGGCAATTTGCTTCGGGCGCGAAACTCGATACGTTCAGCTACAGTGGGGAGACACGTGGATCCATTTGTCCCCCGTCCCCTTGTCTCGTCCTTCATCCTACGCGCATGGGTTCAGAGTTAGGTAGCTTGGAAAACAAATCTTATCATTGCAAGGGTGCTGCTCCTTGACTCGCTTGGCTCAACTTCCGATATGTACAAGATCAACTCCGACAGGCTGAGGTCTCGGAAAGCACCGACACTTGGAAGTTGAACGCTAAAAATACGTCATCCACGAATAGAAGGAAGGTTTGTGAACGGTCGGAGCTGGGCATAGAGAGGGAGGAAGAAAGAGTTGAAGAGAAGTCTTTGTTGTCAGGGTTTTGAATAATGTCAAACATTCAAATAACCCTCGTACGTCTTCAGGCGCAGGGTTCATTTTTCAGTCACGGAGAAAATACATAGGTTGCGTGTTGCATGGAAGAGGTTATGACGGGGTCGGGACCGAGGGTTGTAGATAATTACTTCATATTCTTCAGTTGAATTCGTTAGAGAGGTAATGCGACATGGTTGAATACGTTAAAAAATACGTCGACGTAAGAGATCCCATAAATATAGTCAGCTGACATCCGACGCTTCGCGCGCCGCGCCGTTGAACAAGATTTGTAACGACCTCAACTGCAGGCAACGTAATTTAGAAAACTTATATATAAATTGGAAGGCAACGAGCCGTACGGTGAGATTGGTGACTATAATAATTCATGGAACCTGTCAAGGGGATTATCCTTCTAAATCGTTATTATCGATTCAAAGAAATTTAGGATCAACTTCACCTAAACGTGGTAAAGCAATATGTCTTGTACTGATTCTTCCGCCTGCGGTCATCGCCTTTCCATATTTTCAATTGCCATATTCTATCGTATATGATATATTATATAGGGAGTTGTGTAAGAAGATGAATTTACAAGTGTGCCCCAGTTATAATAACACTGGTCAGAAAACGGCTCTAAATCTACTAGCAAAGTCGTTTGGTAGAAAGTAAATTGCTCATTAGAGTCATCTGAGATGGAGTCGAGTCGACTCATGGGATATAAATTTTCTCGCTCAATTTAGTGTTTTTCTCAGCTTCTCGCGGTTCTATGAGCAGCCCCGAACCAATGCCCTAGTAGAATACGAAATACATAAATCAAGATCAAGTTTATTGGGTAGAACGTCTTTGACAAAGCGAAGTAGGTATCTCCGCACAACAAATGTTTCTGCTTTTTAGTTTTTGTTGACTGTTCCTCTGATCTTTGGTTTATTATACGTGAAAATAGCTGAGACAAAGAAAGATGTTGAAGACGCACTCGTCGCAATTTGGTGAACTTGGAATGTCTAAGAAGAAATAAGGAAATCCCATTTTCTTCTCTAACGTCTTATAAAAACAAATAAACGATGACTAATAATGAGACTATGCCAGCTTCACTGAACACTCCAGACACTCGGATGTCTAAGTACGGAACTCAACGATTTTTACTTTGGTTCGCCACGTGTCCAACGGACCGCATGGTGGGCTAAGGTTTCCTTTCGTCTTCTTCTTCATCTTCTTCAGAACAAGCACCGGTTCCAGTCAAATAAGACTGGCCCACTTTTTGGTCCTGTTGGGGACTTCCAATTCCCATACAGTGACGACTAAACCAAGTAGTCTACATGGAGGTATGGGCTGGGTCCCTTGCATTCACTCGGTCGGGTCTACTAAAAATTTTCAATTATGCTTTCCTCTCGGTCAAATTTTTCGAGCCTCTTGATTCTCCGAAATTTGCGAAAAGTTTGAAGTCGATATAATTGAACGTTCTCAGGAATGAAGAAGATTGATTGCCTCAAAGAGGGAGGTTTCCCAGCCTTAATCACTACACAACAAATGTTCTGGCTGCTGCGGTTAGAACGAAGAGAGGAGGGCGAGTTGGAGATCACTGGGACTTTGGAGCCGACCATCTGTCCCTCGTTGCCACGTCTTTACCGTCCTGGTGGGTCGATTCGAAGGCCTGAACGTCCGGCAGGCCCACACACCCCAGAAAAGTTTTTCAACGTTGCTTATTCCATTGGTCCCTACAAGTTGGGCCGCAAAATGTAAACGGATAACGACAAGTCACGATCAGGAATGACTATTAGATCTCGCTGGTTCATTGGAATGATGTGAATTGGGTAATTTATTGCGAAAAAAAACTACGAGCATACGGATGATTTGTCTGGGAACGATTACGTGATCTGAGGCCGTGATCTAGGCACAACATGTGCGTAAGGTGTTCCGCCACAAGTGAGGCGCGATTTGCGAAGTAGTTATTCAAATATTGTTTCAACTATTTGACAGCGGTAGATGGTCTGTCGTCACCGCTTTCGGTGGCGTCGACCGTCAAGTAGGTAGGTACGTCGAGTGTTTTACAATATTTGAGGTAGTCGTTAGCGGGATGTAAATATTAGCTGTGGGGTCGAGCAAAGCGAGCTGAAGAAGCTAAAGAGGAGTAGGCATCAGTTATACCGTAGTATGGAGTATACGAATAGTGGGATGTGGTGGAAGGAGGAATTAGCTACTCAACTAACTACTCAAGTGGTGATGAATCTCATTGGGACGCAAACAAATCGTTTCGTTCGTCTGTTTGTCTTGCCGACCCCTCAGACGCCGCCGACGACCGTAGCTGAGACTGCGGAGAAGCGGTCTGCACGCGTGACGATGACTCCTGGCACGCGGCCAGCCCCAAATAAGAGGCGATCCTGCTTGTAGTGCACACCTGACAAATTCTTTCACAAATTTCTTACCCGCCTTCTTTCCCTCTTTTCAGAAGCTCTTCTCCAACCAATGTTTGTTTGAAAGTTTCGACGACCCCAAGTCACATTTCTTACAACGATGTGATAAATATTATCTTGAGATACTTGTGTGCAGTATTATATCGACGCGATGTATACTTTTCCGCGATTTTTGGAAGTGAAAAACAACGGCGTGGAGACATGCTTGTGAAATAGTATAGTTGACATTTTGCTCAGGGTAAACGAGTAATTGACTACATGATTAAATCATCTCACGGATTAATGTATGCGTTGATTTATTCTCATTGCAGTTGTAGATGATCCATTCGTTCAGGCTCAGGCATTCACAAAGCCGGCGTTTGTCTTCTCCGCTTTCATTTAATGTTCGTGCACCGGGAATCCGCGGGCACGCGTGAAACATAGATGGAAGTATTAATCATAAGATCTCTGAAAGCCTCTTCAAGGATGTCACCGTCAAAATTCTTCCTCTCTTTGTAAGTACAAAGAAATGTTTGTCGGATTTAGTCAAGGTCATTTAATGCCTCGCTTCCCCTCAACTTGGAGAATCAGTCGTGTCACTTCTTACCGCGGACAACTTGAACTGATTGCAATTATGAAGAGCATATCTTTAGCATAAACTAAGTTATAAGTTTTTATCGAATTGATTATTGTCGATTAATGGGACCGTATCTTTCTTCATCCAGCATCCTCCTACTCCGTGAAGACTTGTTAACCGTCTGTATAACTTTGCGAGTCAACAAGAACCAACATTCTGTGTATATCTTATATTGGACAGTCGCTTGTCCCCAAGAAACATGCGAGGTTCAGTCATCAGAAGTAATAGGTACTGCCCATCAGATGTCAAAGACCAAGAACGATTTCTTGCATTGCGTTTGAGTTGGGATTCAAATTGAAAGAGTGGAAAAGGGCTTTTGTCAGTTCAGTGAAATATACATAATGGAAGAAATTGTTATATCATTTTTTTGTTTGCTTGCTTCTGGAGAGGATTTCATCTCTAGTCACGCCAGGGGCTTAGATAGTCTGGTCTAGTCTAGTCTGCTGCTGCAATGCAGCATCCCACCGGTTGTGCAGCGGTAGAATTGAAAAAGAAAGAGATGCCAACACGGCCACGAAACCGACGAGACTTTAGGCTTCAGGCTTTATTATTAAAAACAGATGGCGCCGTGTCTTAGAGTCACCGTCAAGGATTATCAGCCTCAATCCTCAACCTCCGGAGCAGCTACAGCCATCCGGAGGAAGTGGGCACCAAAAAGAAGGAATCTTTGCCGTTAAAGAACGTTAAACCTTCAAAAGAACAAATGAAGGCGTCATATAATGCCGATCGTGCGAAGAAGGATCGTTCTTAACTGCAGCGTTATTTCCGGGGGGCGCTCGAGAACGTGAGCATTATACATCACGACGTTGCCGATTATGGGTGCATTTGCATGATTTTCCCATGCGGCGAGCCACGATTCTAGATTCCCCTCAAGACTTGGAATCGAAATATATGAAAAATCGAAGACATGTTGAGAACTTATTTCCAGAACGGTATATTCCCGCCCATATTGGGCCTTTCCGGTGACTAACGAGCCATGGATTGTGTATTCATTTATTAATATCTCATTGGCAATTACGAATTCAGCCTACAGATATATAAAAGGGGGTATCTCCTGTGGCAGTGATCCGGCGATTGTGGTCAGACTACTTTTTTCCACCGTCTGGAAGTTTGTACTTTATTGAGGCGGGTAATGGATTCGATGACGTTTGGATCGACGTTTGGATTGGCGGCTTGGCGCGAATAATCAGCCTCTATTTCAGTGACTCTGGAGCTCCGAATAAGAGAACTGTCTCATCATTTTCTTATTATTCAGGAACCGGTTACTCCGCTGCAATGCAGAAGTCTCGAACGAAACGTAAACATACTGCGTGAACAGCGTGGGCGGACATCCGCGTTGAGATTGAATTTAGATGGGAACGACCTCACGTACTCGACTGCAGATCATTTCCTCTCCTTCTTTCTCGCTTCTTCTTCCCTTTCTCTCTTTCTTTTCTTTCTTTCTCAAGAACGTCACTTCGAACTTACGCCCACCCGGTGTTGCACCAGGATTCAAAGCGGAGAATATAACAGGCAGATAGACATAGGTATGAGGTTTATTGCGTTCTCGGACAAAGTACCCATCAAGAAGCGAGTTAAGAGTACCATCATACTTTCAAAGCACAATCGTATACTGCGAAGATAAAAAGAACAAAAGAGTAGGTATAATAATAAAGAAGAGAAGGAGAGATGAGCCGAGAAAGAAGGAACAGCAATGTAAGTTTATCTACATCCGTGTCCATGGCCACTCTAAAAGTCAGTAAACGTAAAAAAGCAGATGAAGAGAAACCGAGTCCAAGACTTAAAGTCCTAGAGCGTACGCGGTCATATCTAGCCTACTATCTTTTATTCATCAATTTGAAAATATCGCGGTGCAATCCTCCGCCAAGTGACATTTAACAACAGATGCCATGTAGAATGAGATGTTAAAGGTAGACCAGATAGAAAAGAAAAGGAAAGAGACAAAAAGAAACGAAAGGTGAACGTTTATGCATTCGAAAGGATGTGAACGTGGGACGAGGGTACCTACGAGGTACATGGCCCAGTACGCGTGTGCCCCAGGAAGTAGCAAGTCAGGGATAAGTTATGTCTGAGGTACCGCGAAGCTGTCACGAGTCACGAGTCACGAGTCCCGAGTCACGAGTCACGAGTTACGGAACCTCTTCTCCTTATACTTAGGCAGTACTCTTTATTTCCAGAGAGTGAGTCTGGACGTTAGTCGGAGATGTGGATCAAGTTCATTAGCACTGGAACACATAAATTTATCTCGATTCTCGCCCGTCGCTCGGCTAACGAGCGCCACGGACACTGCGCCTCTCTTAATTCTGTGCTTCTCAACGTTCAGCGTTCAGCGTTCAGCGTTCACGTTCGTCTCCACTTCTCCTATCTTCTTCCTTCCTCTTGTTTCCCCTGCCGTTCAATCGCATATACTAAGTCGCTCGCCCGGTACTGGCATACTTTTAGCGATGAATGTATGCAAAAATTCAGTAATGTTCACGCCTCGAAACCGGCACATGTCCCTAATCTTATAAACGAGAGAGAAAGTTGCATGCTCACAATATCTGGAAGAGTTACAAGTTTTGTGACTCCATCAGCCCTTGCAGGGGACTTTGGGAAACACGTGTCATGATTGTGGAGTACGAGTTGAAATGATCGGTTACGATCCAAGCTGTCAACGAATACCAATTTTTCATTTACGTAATATTGCACAGTCGACACATTTCAGATTTCGCCAACGACCTATCGTGCAATGTACATACATACACTGTTCCAAGCGAATTCAATCAATTCAATTATTATTCTACGCGAGACACGACTCGTTAATGAATTCAACTCAATGTGTTTGCTTCTTCTTCGAATGACACAACTTATCTCTCGGTTATGTCATATCGCTTATTGTTAATTAACAAATTATGCAAATCAATATACCTTTATGAGCTCGTCGGTACTGATCGTTGATTATATGCTGCGAGTTGTACCGATCGATCGAATCACGCGATATTGACAGACTGGTGTGATTAAATCGCCGAGCTTTTTATGGATGGGTTATCAAAGCGGCGATGATAATTACTGATCAATCTCTTACGTAGGTACTACATATGTGGTGCATTCCTAAATTTTAATCTGTGCTTCCCCTTTCTTGGTGCCATTGATTATCGCGGTTACGGTGAGGGGGAGGGGGGGGGGGGGGGCTACAATAGTTTTCTTTATTGACTCATTGAGTAAACTGTACACTTGAACGTCATAACTGATCCCACAGTTAATTATGTGAAGCGTAGGTTAAACCTACGAGGAGTAAAGACATGTGACATTGAGCCACAGAAGCCGAAAGTGCACTTGACGACTGCTTGGGTAAATATGCCTAATTAAATACAGTGTGCATACCGATTGTTTGTACAATAATTTTAACAGCTTGTATTCCTAAGGTGTTTTTAAGGTGCCGTGTACCTTTTTTGTTTCATTGCTCTACGCCAAAAAAGTGGGTGGTTTAAGAAATAATCATTGTTTGCGGTCACTTCAGGGTTTACCTAATCATTAGCGTCTATGCATCGGTAACAATATGTGCAAACACAGGTGAGTGATAGAATCAATAAAAAGAAAGAAGAGGAAATGGTATAAAAATGAAGTTATGATGTGAGCAAAGGTTAAGGTCCAAAATCAATATTTTTTCTTTTGATATTCTAAAATTTTCGCAGTCTGTTCTTACCTCTAATTATATTCGTCTAGATTCCAATATCACATTGTTTTCTTCATACACTGTCACAAATGTTACACCATCACTACGTGTTGCCAAGTATAATATAGTCTCGTTGAGTTTTTTGATTATTGAATAAAATTGATCCTAACTTTTGAGCGGGAGTAATTTGCCCGCCACGGTTTTTTCGAACTTTATGGAGAAGTGGTATACGAATGTGGAGAAAGGAAAAAACCGTTCGAATGTTCGGATAGAGCGATCGGAAATATTCAAATGTTGATCGTTGTGAAGCGAGAGTTTGCGCGGGAAAATTGAAGCCGTATGTATCTACCTAACTCAACTATCACAAGCTGAGCTTCGCTGAAACACAACTTGCGGAGAAAAATCTTGCGTGCGTACTCCACCGTGGACTCTGACGGACTAGATTGAGTTGTGAGTTGATGTCGGGTCTCGAGTCGAGGCCTCCTCTTACTCTTCGTACTCTTCGTCCCCCGCCATTCCGCCCGCAGGAGTCCATGGGCCCCAACCTGTGGCCCTTGCCTGATTGAGATACCAGCGCTTGGGCCCTGAGCCCACCCGCCTCTCTGCCTTTGGAGTTGGACGAAGCTCTCCTCTCCTTCTTCTTAGCCCCTCGCTTCCCTCCTCTTTTCGAAGGAACGGTGCCCGGGGTGCTCATTTGTATTTTTTAAATCTTCGAATCTTATGAGTTGAGAAGACGGTTTTTGGTCACAGTATCAATTCCGGCAGGCGTGTAGATATCCATTTGTTTCTTTCCTGCAGTTCCAGCGATCTGAAATTTCAGAAGTTACGGACGTGCGTGACATCGAATTCACATATCATACTATAGGTATGTACATACCTACAGTTGTAATACAAGACGAGAGACGTGTGGTGCTGAATATGTATCACCGTAGGTAGTACAATACTGTTAAATTTATCTTTGTGACTCTTTTTAAACTCCGGTACCCACCTAACTCGCGCTTCGTGAAAGTTATTTTGAAACGTCATCTGGACCTCATACGAGACTCGAGTCCGTTGACACTATCTGACTTTGGAGGTATGTATGTACATACATACATACGAAGACGTCTAGTCAACGAAGTATACCCATGGGTTAAACGCTTGAGAGAAAAATTGTGTCCAACTTACTCATCGCCAGGAAAAAAAGCTAATCAAAATACGTACCGAAACAAGTTTTCCAGCTCTGTATCACGAATGACTCTGAGCCGCCTCATTGGATTCCAACTTTCGAGCCATTTTTCATCATCGCTCAAGCCAACAACTTAATCACCTGTTATATCACAGAGGTATTCTTGATTTGGCTAATTGTAAGTTTCAAGCTACAACCGTAGATTCGAAGGGAGCTGAATCCTTCCGCAGATAGTTGGTATGACAAATAATCGTGGAGGAAGATAGATGACTATTCAATAATTTGAAATTAGGTATCACTTTTCATTCTAAAATGAGTTTTCATTCATCGATTCGGTGACTTGTTCAATTATTTGAAATGATTCAACTTTACGAGTTGTCGTTTGAAGTGGAATAGTATACCTCTAGGTTGAGATTTGCGCGGTTGGAAGAAGCGTTGAACTATGAAGTAAACACGGGAAGATTGACACGAAAATCTCGCGTCCCCGAATCTCTTCTTCTTCATCGCATTTCTAACGGTGTCAAGTCAAGTCAAGGCGTCACGTGTTTTATTACGTTCATCTCAAGTTACTCCGCAGAGATACTATAGGATAATACATAGCAGAGGGTAGCTTCTATGCGTATACGAGTGACTGGACCATCCCACATATACCTAGATAAGAAGAAAAACGAACAAACAAAAAACCGGGAAAAGAAACGCTTTCGACACTCCGATAGTTTTTATGCTACGTTAAAATTTGAAAAGACCGTTTCATCGAATGTACCATACTATACCATACACCCATAGAGCATACACAGGTTGGGAACCCCTTGGAAGGGACTGTTCCATCTCTTTTTGGTAGGGCGCTCAAGCCTTCGGCAGGACAATGGTCCCAGGCCCAAGACCCAGACCAAGACCCAGGACCCAACCAGACGGAGCTAAAGCGAAATAAACCTCATCTCACCAGAAGAAGGAGGACCGAGTGGGAGCGTATAGAACAGAGTAGGTGAGGTAGTACAATGGTGGAGGAAGTCGAGAAAGAGTAAAGTGAAAGAGAGAGAGCAGAGAACAGAGAGCGAGACGAGAGATGAGAAACAAAAAAACGAAAAGTGAAACGTGGGGGCAGAGGTGTCCTAAGCAAACCGCGGCACGCGCATCCTAAAGCCAACGATCAAACATTCTCTCAAATATTCTTTCGCTCACTATACCTATACATAGGTGTACTATTCGGCGGTGTGCAGGAGGCAGAACCGCACAGGTTTGCTTCCTCCGTTTTTATTTTGCATGTTCTTCTATCTTGTTCTTCATTTTCTTCTTTTCCGCAAACTTGAACTTCGACTCCCTGTTTTATTCACGGGAGAACTTCCAGCTGCGGTGATTCAGCAAAGTGTATAATAGTTTGGAATATATCACCAGTCGACTAATTAATCGGATTCCGCAGATAAAATTGAACGCATGAAGGAAGAAAGAATAGCGGGGTGAAGCAACGGGCTAAAACAAAGCTGACGTAACTAATTAACGAGGGGTTATCTTCATCCGAGATTCGCTAGTGGAGAGAACCGGTGGAGGACTTCCCCCTGTCGTCCTGTCGTGAACGAATAATCTCTGAATCTACTACCGTATATCGGCGGATGAAACGCTCGCGAAAAGATGAATGGGTGACTAAAAATTGGATGCATTTAGCGATAAACCGGATGAGATTAGATTCCTACATCAAAGACTTCGAGATTTCCTGAAACATTCGATATCAAAGATCTCCACGTCCATCCATCGTCCTGCTTCTGGATATCAGATCACCTGATTTTCTGATTCATTTCATATCCCCGACATAGGTGCTATTTTATCGCTGATAAAAGCTTGATCGTTGATATTCTATGGATGCTGTAGTGAACCCAAATCTGAGCCTCGGTCTTCGCTGGGTATCAAATGTCTGATTAGATTTGATTGGCTCGATGTGATAAATCGAGTATGGAAGAGTATGTGCGGGAATCGCGTTAGTCTAGATGTATTCGAGATTGTTAAACCGATGTTGAGATGAGATAACTATGTACAGCGAAAGTTCACGCACGTGTTAAAGAATCGAGGAAGTACCAAAAACTAAAAACACCAACCTGAGAAACTATTTCGGTTCCATGTCTCTGCTATAGATATCTGTGAATAAAAAATGGAAAATTTGAAAATAGGATGTTGATGTACAAATCTACCAATAGCATATTCCTGCGGGTGGGTACCGCAACGTGATTTATGACTCATTTATGTCAACGTATACACAAAAATTGAGAAATAAAAAAGTCACGCTTCCACGAGAAAACGGATCTCAAGTTGAAAATTATCATTGGGCTATTCTATATCGGACTGAGACAGCAATTGGTGATCATCTTTTGCCTCCTTGAGTCTCTCATATCGTAAGGCATCAGATGTTTACGGGATGGTGACCAGTGTGGTAAAATGAAAGTAATGTTACGACTCTGGCGTTAGACTCATAGTTATACAGTCTCTAGTCTTATTCCTTTTTACGCCCCTAATTTTCTTATGCTCATCAGTTTCTTTCTAGTTTTCTTTGAAGTGGGTAGGGCATATCAGAGGCTAGAAGACAGCTCACAAGCTGTCTCGCCATAACTCATAGCTGCAGGTGACACTAACGTCGACTACTTACGATGCGTGGCTCGCCGTTGTTGTTGCTGTTCCTGTTGCTGCTGCAGTCTCGTGGTAGCCAGCCATGTCAATAAATCACTCTGCTTAAAGTTACGATTGGCGTGTTCCGATTTGCTAAGCGATTCAAATGAGGCAACGAAAGCGCCAGTGTGCATTTTCAATCATTCTCCTCTATATCAACCTTACCTCACCTCTCATTGGAACCCAACGAACTCTGATCACATATATATATATATATATATATATATGTACCTGTATGCAACTTGTTCTGACGTGATGAAGTTCGCTTGATCTATCGTGCGTCCCAAGAACAGCACTTGATTGAAAAAAAGTATAAACGATGCAATGCAGGAGTGCGACGTGAGACCGGTGAAAGAAAATTGTATTATTCATCGTTCGTATGTAGGTATCCAGCCATCGAAGCAAAGGCACGTGTCAAGGAGACGATGACGGACGCCGAGTGGATGACATAAATTTCCGGTTACCGTTCATCGTTTCATAATGAGAAATTTGAAATGGAATAAATAATTCTGTGATATGATTCGGAGAATAATCGGTATGGTAGTGATTCTGCCGATTGGAATGATTAGCAGACGTGAAATGGCCTCGCGTTCATAATATTAAAATATGTCGACAGGAATGGCGCTTTGAGAACTGATAATTAGACAATTAAACTTGAGTACCATGCGACTGTTGCTGTTGGCGTTGGCTCGCCGTCGAGTGTCGACAACGACGACGTCAGTCGGCTATTATTATAGCTGCTGGCAACGCACCGCGGAAAAGGAATACATATATGCAGTCTCATACGCTAACAGGTTGCCATACTTTCGCGTGGACTCATCAAGTAGCGTACCAGTGTAGTGAGTATGAGGTAGGTACAGGTATAATACGCCGACCGCAAGCTCTGTGCCTACTCCGATCGAGTAATTACAGACAATTACTTACCGCATACGTGTCCTCCGACCGAGCTTCATTGTGCGTGTAACATAGAAAGTTACAAGTTGATGGCTAATTGGTCGTTAACTGTAACACAGCTGGTTCAGGCGAGCACCGTTTCGGTAACAGAGTTAACTCGATTTGTTGAACGATTGATGAATTCGCCAAGATCGGTTTTCAGCTCCAATAAAAACGCTGGATAATTCGATCGGATTTAAAATACGGTGGCGAAATATGTATCTTGGATAATTTGGGATATACTCGTCGATTAGCTGAAAAATTTCGTGGAAATTTCGAAAATACCGATCAATCGAGAACCAATTATCGCATTTTTGAACGCACTGTGCATTCAATTATACGGATTGAGTACGTGAAGGAGAACAGCTGGAACGTATATATTGAACAGTTTTTTACTTCAGTCGGGTATACCAATTTATCGTAGTGAAACAAAGATCGACGATTGAACTCTCCGGTTCCGAGAAGGATTCGTGGTCCGAGTCTCCTAGAGCGAATCCCATCTGCCGGGAGCCAACTCCGACCCTAACCCTAGTCTTACTCCTGAGGACCCCTGGGGTGACGCTGTGTTCATGCAGAGGTGTCCAACGGACACGCTTAGTGGCGCTCAACTGACTCCACCTTCCTTAACTTCCTGGAGGACATTCGACGATTTTTACTTTATCCTTCTCGATAGATCGCCGTATTTCTTTGTTTCTTCGTGCTCTCGCGGGACGCCCAAACAAATGTCTTGGGAACCGAAACAGAAATGTTGAACCAGCCTGCTTCGTGTTATCCTTAGCTTTGTATGTTCCTTATTCTCAGTCGATTTTTCATCGACACTGATCGGTACTTTCTTTGTTGTTCTGTTAGAAAACAAGAAATGAAATATGGAGAGACTTGACCTGAGATACAAAATCTCTCCGTATCATCTATAGTTGTTTCAAAAATCGAAATAACTGTAGCGAGTTATTCGGTCATGTTCGATTTCCATTCAACGCGAACAAACCTTCCGAAGGAAGCATTTGTAGGTCCAAGAGATTTGGTACCTCATCTTTCGGAATGAGGTGTAAATTGGTGTGGAATTTCAATCCCCATTATCATTCTGGGTTTCAGTCGCAAATTTGAGTCTCAGAGTCAGTGTCCGAGTCAGAATAATTTTAGAATACATAGTATGTCGAACAAGTATTGCTATAGTATTGTTAGCTATTGTATGGATTTCCTGATGCACAAGCCGAAGTAGGTAGGTACATACCATGTGATTATAGGAAGCTGTAATTTGCATAGCAGAGCTATAATTTTGGGCCATAAATCTTCTATCTAAAATCTCTAACGTAAGTATAATTGAGACATAAAAGCGTGCCGTGGTTTGGCTCCGTCTCACATCGCAGACACGTAGTACATAAAAGGAAAAGGATGATGAATAAAAAGAGGGAGAGAGAAAATTTAAATCACCCATAAAAATCATGATCGAGTCGAACCGACCGCGAGCTTCCCAGTGTCCTATAGTCCGTCCGAGAATCAACTGATCAAAAAATCCCTTTCAGGCATCATAGACCAACGGTCATTGCTATAATAGACATTCTTATTTCAGAGTGATCATTATTCTTTCACGGCATAGAATCATGTTCGAAAAAATAGGTACAGGGCTTTATTCGAAAGCCAAGCTTATCGAGTTCCGACCATCTGGGAGTGCAATGAAAGTCTACGGCGGGAGAACTTTGCGAATAATGCCAAAACGCGGAAAAGTTCAACAGATCATCGGTACGTTCTACCGGGCTCAATTGCATTCATACGAGAATATGCTTACCTCAAGTTGGAATTCTGAATTGTGAACATTCATTGTGAGCTATGGATTATAAATATGGGACTAGACTAATGAAAGCGTGCCATTAGCATGAACTTCAAATCACTGCAATTGTTTTATATTATTCTCGTTCCGCGCCGTCCTATGCGCGTCTCAGAGTCACGTTCTCGAATTGAGAAAATAACGAGATGCAATTATGTCCCGGCGTTGACAAAGTATCTAAAAAACAACGGGAATGCTCCACACAGCAGGTACCATTTTTCCACCTGGTGTCGAATTCTTGTTGTTTCTGTTAACGGAACATCATATATGCCTCACAGATGTATCTTCTTATTAAAAGAAAAATATTCCACGGATATATTTCTACACCAGCTGTGTTATTTCAGGTCCAGAAGTCCACTCGAACGTGTACACCACATAGGCAGGTAACGAAGCTTCTGACTGCGAACTAGAACGAGGAAGCAGTTAAAATTAAAACATCGAGTATATGATGAATATAAGACGTTTAGTCGTAATATCTACCCGCTACATAACTAGTGCTGAACGGCCAAGTGCTAAACGTATTACAGCCGTTAGACCGATACCGTAATGCAGGGTAATCGGTGTTTTTTTTCTTCTCTTTTTTCGGTAAACTGGAGCGCGGGCATATGCGGTGGAAGCGCGAGTCCTTCGCGCTGCACGCACGAGCGTTGCAAATGTAGATATAATGTACGAGCTAGAGCTGAAGGCACGGTAAGATAGTTGGGTAGAATTATCTACCGGTAGGAGAAACTGGCCTCATATTAAAAATAATCGGTTCAGAAAGCTGGAATCGCCACATGCGAGGGTTCCTGGGCACTGGACAGGTTACACATAAGTCTGCGGGTAACGATTAGGCGGCTTGCAATCGGGAAAGTGGTTTTAGTCACGGCACATGAGACTCTAACTTCCATTTATATCAACAAAAATATAGCTAATTAACGACACGCTATACGATGTGTGTATGTATGTATGTATGTATGTATGCGCAAACCAAGAATACTGATAATTGAACGAATTAATACTCAATTTAGTTCAAGTATCCTTATCTACTACGCTCATTTTATTCACCGAGCTTATTCTATGCTTCGCTTTTTGAGCTCGTTAGAGATAATAGCACAGGTGCAGCCTCACTCATCAAGTCCAGATTTGCTGTTATTGCGGTAGATGTGAGTTTCCAGATCAGAAACGAACGGAACAGTTATTGCTGTAGATTGCAGAGAAGTTTCTTTTTCCAAATTTCTAATAGATTCAGTTCACCTGAACCGATAACTTTGTCTCTCAGAGTGACTATAGTCGTATCGGAAAAAACAACTCCAATTATGTGGAAGATTTCAGACCGGTCGCGGTCTAGTTATGAGGCAGAGACACCAAACAGGGTTTCCTCTTTTTGTTTCCGGTTCTTTTTTATCGGTTACTTTTCTTATGCAGTGAAGAGATGAAGACGTCAGAGGCGTCACGTCGGTGGCCGTATAGAGACGGACGGACTCGGCTCTAACTCCAAGCGAGCAAAGTTCCATACAGAGTCCAGATCCCGAGACACGCCCCGATCGACGCCTTTCAATGCCTGCAGGTAGTGCAGCGCGTAGGTACTACCTGGAGAGCGTATACCAATCCATAAAAGAAGGAGCCCTCTATTCGTGTTCGGTTTTTTCAATGTTCAATATGGCTTTCGTATATATCTACCTGCCTACCTGGTAACCTGGTGAAGGAGAACGTTCAGGTCTTGATGATTGCTTCATTAAGACATCAACTGGGATCGAGCGGAGGAAGGTTACCAGATATATTTCGGAGCTGGGCGCCCACTTCGTTCAGTCGCGTCGCGCCGGCTTGTACAAAGCCAAGACTCGACTACTCTCATGCATAGACAAAGAAATCTTCAGCTTCGTTAGTCCAAGATGCTTGTATGTAGTAGTTGAAGAGGAAGCGGAACACCTTGCCGCCAGTCATTATATTATAAAGATAAGAAATAATGGAACGAATGGTCAACGGACGTTCCTAATAATACAATAAAAACTACTTTACCGGCCGATTTTATTACCGGCCTATTAGCTATAGATCCTTATTAAAAATCTGAGTCCTATCGTCCTGGCTCTTGTCTCCGGCATTTTATGAGACCATAAAATCTTTCGTAGAATATGTAAATTGTGTGATGTAATAATAACGGAGCGGTTCCACAGAGGTGCCCGTGAGTTGATGGAAGTTAGAAAGATATGTTCAATCACATATTTGCTTTGGTCTCTGTGAGTATTCTACTCCGAGACGCCGTACGACGTACCGCGGGCCAATATGAGAACCAGTATTTGTGATACAGGAATGAAAAAGAGGAGCGGAAAGAGGACTCGAAGTCTGGAGTTTATACGAGGCGTCCATTAAGTCGTTAGGTTGTAACTTATAACACCTCCAATCAACGGAAATTGTTCGGCAAACATGAAAAGACTTGCGGTAACCACAAGCGCCGCTCTCAACTCAACCGGCGGAACAGAGTCGCTCGCCGAATTCGAAGTCGTTGAAAAGCATCTGAAGTTATTATATTCCAAGAAGTATTACCGCGTGCAACAATAACGTACAAAGTTTAAGGTCCAGTCGTTATGCCAGTCAGTCGGATGAGCCAGCAGCACACGGCATGAGAGATCCGCGACTAATGAAACGAAATTAGTTGCGCTTCTTCGGAAAAGGGATACGCCATTCGCAGTTTTCCACCGAATGAATAGAAGTGGTAATTTCTCAGGGTCATAGAGGAGACTTTAGTCTCTGGAATTATACGTGTTAACCTTGTTTTTTTCTCGGCAGTGGTATACTCGACGCCATTCAACACTCAAAATTTCACTGTCTTCATGACGCCGCGACGCGACGCGACGTCGGGACGCCACAAGCGCGAGACATCGTAATCCCTCCGAGTTCTAGCGCGACTGTGAGGGAGGGAAAACGGGGAACGGAAAGATGAAGGGGGCCAGAAAAAAGATAAACCACTACACACAACGTTGAGTAGGTATTATAACGTACGGATCCGACAACTCTGGTTGGACTGAGGCCTCTGTGATTCTATATTTTCAAGGAGCAGCTAGTCACTCGCTTATATTGGGCCTGCCTTACATCCCGCTTGTTTTTTCTTATTCCAAACTCTCTTTTCTTTCCTTTCTTCTCCTCTGCGTGCTCTCATCCCTATACTACTTCTGCATCTTCCTCTTCTTCTTCACTCCTTTTCTTCGATATTATCTTGAGACCGATCTACGCGATGACAGCTTCGTCCGCTGAGCAAGGTAGAGGTACGAGGGAATTTGTAGGAAGAAAAACCGTTAGTTACACTTGAGTAATTTATTGGGATTTTTTATTTTATTTTTCTCCTGTAAAGGTTTGAGTTGAAAAGTCGTTGACTTACGACAAGTCCCATCGAGCATCGTGACGCTGAGGACTCTCCATTTTGAATTTTAGATAGTTAGGTATTAGACGCTACCTTCGCCCAAGGAAATACGGTACATAAGAACGTCCGCAGCACATCGGAACAGTGACAACTTTTCAACAAGCATATTTTACGCACGTTAACGTCTTCACTCGTGATACTGTAATAATAAACGAGGACGTCTTCGATCCGATGAATTGAATTGTAACGATCCAATTTCTTCTCTGTCCACGCGGAGGACTCCTTCATTGATGGTGCTCGATTAATGATTAATAAAAGATTTCTACGGATTCGATCCCGGCAGTAATGATGATCCTGCTTTCTCCCATTCGTTCTTTACGATTGAAATTTTTCGGAAACTCGAACCGTAATGTTAAAGGTCTATAACATGACCATGCAATGGCGTCCGATCACATCAATGAGGTCGGATGTGAATTCTACGAGCTGTGATCCACACTCTCCCTTATCGTGGGGGTAGAATTCCGCTTAGACCAGTCTAATCGACAATGTCGTTAGCTAATTCTTTCACTCGTATACGCCTAATGAAGTCGACAATCTCGCGTCCGTAGTTAAATATCATGTGTTGGGCGCCAGGCAGGACTACTGGAAGAAAAAAGGGACACCAAACAAAGAGATGGCGATAGTTCAGAACCTAGTGCGAATCAGCACTAAAAAAAAAAAAAAAACGGAAGAGCGTGACACTAAATTCAGAAAATATTCGAACGAACTTTTCCACTTTGAGAAAAGCTAGATCCAATCATATTCAGTGATTCTTCGTAAGGTACCGGGACTAACAATTTCCATTTTGTGGATTCTTGGTAACGCCACGAATTAGTCAGCCCAGTATTTACCCGTTTCGTGAATCAGGGTCGAGTCCGGTTACCTGGAAGTAATATTAATATATTATTGTTCTTTACGGCATACGATTATGAGGTAGAAATGAAGGTATGGTATAGGACTTTATAGGAATTATTCACGATCACGAGAAAGAAAAAATCCATAGAAATATAATTCCGTTATGAGAAAAGGAGGAACGTTCTCCCTAGATGCAACCGAGATTTTTGGTAAAACTTTTCATTCCATAGTCTTGCATGGCTGGTACGAGGCTCCCTAACTGTCGCGGGATCATCTGCATCGGTTGAAGGTGGGTGCATACGCGTTTAGTCGTTAAAAATAATCACGTCTTTCGTCCTGAGGCCACAGCAGGCTGACGACTTTTTATATCGCGTGTCTGTTTTACGACGGTAGACAGACCTTCGTAGAGACGTACGTCCTTTCAGAACCGTCACGTTTCAACGCCAAGGACATTGCAGCCAAAGGCTTAGGAGATCCCTGCTTTGAGATTTTGTGTGTCTAGGTATAACAGTATATGTATGTATATAAAAAGAGATATATGAAACAGGAAACAAAAAGTCGACAGATCTTCGACTATAAAATGTTTCTTCGCTTGAAAAACACAGTTGAATCTACTGAATCGTTCTTTTCCATTTCTTATAGTGTGAGCTGGACCCTCCACCTCATAATCTCACATAATTCTCTCGACAAAAAAATATTCAAGTACAACTGCAACTCAAGCTACGAAAGAGAGATGACATAATTGTGATGATAAGAATTCGAAAATTTGGAAAGCGTTTTTTCGTTCTTCGATCTATCCATTTCCGATGCCGCTGAGATGAAGATTATGGGATCTTCTTGGGCCGCAGCGTATTGCTCTTCTTTCCTCGTGTAGACAACAGAGAAGAAATAAGTTCTGGAGGGTTCGTCTTCTACCACAAGCAATTGCGGGCTTTCAAAGAGGGAGAAGACATCCTTTGTCTATATTACGAGAGACAGCAGCTCTCTATGTCGTCCTCTGTTGGTTTCGTAGTACTCCATCTACTTGTCAGCCATTGAATACGTATACTGTGAAGTCTGTTCATCCGGCTGGACGTCCTGCTGTTTCGAGGACTGCTAAGTGAGCATGAGCAGCGTGCAAAAGACAATCACAAAGAAGTCTTTTAGCCCACTTCGCGTTTGAAATTCAAGATGAATTGGGTTTCGGGTTCAAAGGTATGCCTCATCTATGGGCTTTAGAGAACTGCTCTCAAATAACCGCCCTTAAACGAGTTGGGTTTCGCTGTTTAGCGCCATAAGCTTTGCCAGCTCTGTATATCTGGAATATCCCACAAGGGCAAAGTTTCGTCCCACAATCCTGCCTAGGTACTGCCGTCACAAATAAATTTCTAAATTTTGTGCTTCGCTTCAGACATAGTTGCACCAAAACTGACGGGATACCGGCAAAGGTACCTAATTGAGTGTCGCCAAACCTGTCGGGTATAAATCCTCTTTCTTCTGCTTTACGAGTATAAAATTCAAAAAGTTTATCGGTTAAACGATATGAAAAACGTAATACTGCGGACAAGGAATTCCCACCGTACGCGGATGGTTGTCGACATGGCTAAACGCGTGTTAGACGATGCTGATTCATAAAGCAAAATCCACAATTGATGACAGCGTTTCAATTTCTTTTTGGCCTTTCTGTAGGTCCTTTTCAGCGCTCGTTACGAGCGAAACTCCTCAGTAATCCCCGTGAAAAATGGATCTCCTAACTCGACAATAGGTCTCTTTTGAAATTGCTGCAGGTAATGGCTGCTAAACCTCTATACAAACTAGCTCCGCAGATAATAGTTCAAAGTAACCGTATTTTCGACCGCTATCCTTGGACTTTCACGGAAGGTGATCGTCCATTCTATGATTTTGGGGTTTGACGTCCATGCCTAGTGCTATGTCGTGTTCTTTGTTACGCCATGTCTCACCAGCGACAAGGGTACCGGGCATGTGAAATTCGCACTGATGCGATAGTTGGGTTGTAGTTCCTGAAAAGGTTGCAAGAAAATCAATGGGAAATCTCGCAAACAGTTGAAGTTACAGTTGAATTTGGAAATGCCTGCATTTGTAGCTTGAAAATACATACCGACACACCATGTGTTTCCTGATTTTGTAAAACCTCGACGAACCTATCTTTATTATACTTTTTATTACGTATAAGCGTAGTTCTCATTAGTGCTATCAAATCAGGCAGAACAAAGAAATTGATGGATGAATAATAACGCTTCACTAATTCTACGACGGTTATCATAATATAATTGAAGATTCGAGTTCATCTATCTATCTACTCTCCTTTCATTCGACTCAATGACTCGACAGATGCAGGGGCTTAATCAGCTGAGGACTCACGCGATTGATAAGGTCGTCGTATGTCTTTGATACATTCATGTTAATTATATATACATTCGGCTTTCAATGTATTCAAAATGAATGCGTAAGCTCACTGAGTGAGTTCATTGTGTTAAATGTCTTATCAATTAATATGCCACGCTTGAAATAATCTTTGTAATAACGCATTACATAATATGTATGTTATGGCTGATCGGCGTTTCCATAATTCTGTGTACTGTGACACAAAATAATTGGATTCAGAGAATGTTTGGGCAGTTTTTGGATGATTTATCAAAAAGTATACGTCTCGTGATTTTGGAGCGCACCGAGAATATGTTTTCCTTTTTCGTCTCAAGAGAAATTGTCAAAATGAATTTTGGACAGCGAAGTATCGTGCTGAATTTCTCACAATAGTGCCAAAGCTCGGAAATTAAACGACGAATGCATCATGAATGGATGAAAGAGACCTCTAAAGCCTGTCGACACCCACGGTTGGTCGCACCGTGGCCATTTTGAATTTCTGATGTCCAGGCCACGTGCTGTTCTTGTTCTGCCTTGTCTTCGGTCTTTGCCCAAGGAAGGTACTTTATTTCGTGACAAGTTTCGCGCGAGGTACAAAGGCGTCGCAATGAACCGTAAAGACACCGCTTTAGTTCGCGTGCAATCTCTTCTGATTGAGAACTTTTGGAGACAGTATTTCTGATTCACAGTTACCAACTAAAACTACAATTGTTTTGGAAAAAAACAGTAAAAAAGAAGCTCCATATGAAAAAATTCGCATAGAACGCAGCGTCGTCCGAAATTATGAAATTTCAGTTTAAATCCAACGGAATTAAATGTTCAGGTGTTGACACCGCTGGTTAACACATGCGGCGAGAAAGATCTTCTTTTCTTGGGTTGGTTTTGCATGTTTCTTTCCGTCGCTTCTCGGTTATATATGTATATGCCAATTCTCTGGACCAAAGGCGCTCTCGTGTCTTACGCTCTTGCCTCTCCTCCTCCTTGATCTTTTCGATCCTCTCGTTCTCTCGTTCTCTCGTTCCCTCGTTTTCTCGCGGTGTTTCACTCGAAAGATGCCGAGGGTCCGATAGGGCCGCGTCGCTACCCGTGTATCGGGGTTTGTGGCGTCGCTTGGTATCTGGCGAATCTGCATTTTTCCACACCCACTTTTACTTCTTTGCTGCCAGCAGCTCGCATGCGATCGAGTTGTTCCTGGTAACGGCGTGGCCTCTAGCGGTTTGCTTTTTGTTAGTAGGGTAATTTTTGCTCTCTATTTTTCCCCACTCTTTTTCTTCTGCTTTTCCTTCTTGGCTGTCTTCCCGAAAAGCCCATATTTCGCGAGAGGCTACTTAGCCATTCAAGCATTTTAGGAGGCAGAAGAAAAGGGCAAAAACAATCTACCCATGCTCATGATTTCTTCCCGTTCCAACTGCAAAGGGGAAATCATTCTGTTTCACATTTCACCTGAGTTCAAGTCAATTAATATCTGCGCTCAGCACCAAGAGTATAACGTAATAAATTGAAGACGAAACAAAAAACAAAATGAAGAATTGAAGAGAAATGTGTTTATGACACAAAAGAGTGAATCATCTCCGTTGATCTCGAACTGAGCTCAGCATAAATATCTTCATTAACTCCTGCTTCATCGTTGCAGGGAATAAAATTCCTATTTTCAATTCATTGCCTCGTTAACGTTTTGTACAATATTTTCTACTTGAGAAGCTCATTCCTAGCATGACTGAAACGGAGAGAAATATATGTTGATAATGAGGTGAAAAAGTGTGGCCATCGCTTGTTCGTTTGGTATTGAATATTATAGAAATGTCTGGTCCTTCTTGCATGTCCGTCGGGGACTTCGATTCCTTGACAATTACATACTACAGTCATCCGGGCGCTGCGCGCTGGTCTGGACAGAGGAATTATACGAAAACGTTAACTTATCTCCCGCTTATCTTTCTCCCAGGCTTTTTAGGGATTCAAAGGATGCACCTGCGGCTGGTGGGGTTTGCTGGAACCTGGTTGGATATAAATCAGAGGATTTGTCCCTTTCATTCTTGACTCGTAAACTAAGATGTCAACCAATGACTGCCTGAGTCGTTTCAGCCTTCGCTGAGACTTCCAAACTCATCTCCGACGTGGAATGGAACGTAGGAGAAAACAAGAAGAATAATCGTTAGGAATTTGAAAGTCGTGGATAAAATTTGCGTCTCTTCTCTCTCTCACTGTCGGAACTTTCATATCTTCTACACATTTCTCCCCGCTTCTTCTCGATAAATTCATTCCGCCATTATTCTGACTACAATAATGAGTTTAAAAAATAGAATGAAAGATACTTTATAGCTTCTAGATTATACGTTTACAGCTTTGGTTTACGACGCGAGCGGGTGGGTTGGTATACCGTTAAAATCAACGTGGGTGAGTTAACTTTTCATCTACTGCACAGCAGTAGCACGGTCAGCGCGCGGCAGTAGCTGCAGCATTAACAGCAGCTGTCGACTTTTAAGGGGTGTTTAAAAATGCTAATCAACGGGGCAAACAGAACCAACTTGATCTGACATCAAACCTAACGAAGGCTAAATAGTAAGAACAAATAATGCAGAGCGTCATAAATTCATTAAACGCCCGCATATGAGTGAAAGCTGATTTTGTTTGCTAAAGAGCGGATGGGACTTCTCCCTGCATGGCTTGGGCTCAAGCACTAGCTCTTAACTGACGTCTATTATTTCCTCTTTAAGACTTATTAATTTAAGTGGCTCTTCTGAAGGCCAATCGTAAAACTAAACGTTCAGCTACCGCAAACTTCAATCTGTCCTATACCTACCTCACCCTCTCCTGTATAATCGAGTCATTTGCATGCTGAGCAAAAATTATACCAAATTAATTTATATTCTATTCGCAAGCGGCTTTTGCGTTCTTTTCCATGCTCGATTTCCGAAATTCTGTACGGAGTAAATTCGGAAAAATGGTAATGAAGTCGTATAACTTCGAAATACGTGAATTGGTAAGAAAATTATGGTTCTGCGTGGTTTTCAAAATATACTTGCAGTGAAAATCGGCAGTAATATGCAGAACGAAATTTTCAGATGCGAGGTAGGGAATGAGCAATTGTTCGTAGCTAGTCGTTTTCTTCTATCAGTGTGGTTCTGGCTTTGGAAATGTTTTAGTTGCGTGGATCGGGCTTCTTGCTACAATAAAGATGTATCTGTCAGTGTAGTCTGGTGTAGTCTGGTGCAGCGTGTCCCTCCTTTTCTCTCTTCCTTTATTCCTCTCTTTCTCTCTTTTTCTTGCACTCGGGTTGTATCTCATGAGTTCTTCTCGATTCCCTCCTTGTTTGACCCTGGTATCTTGATTATTTCTCTTTCTCTCGCACCTTCTTCCTTTCCTCTCCATATAACCACCTCGGCTCGACGAAGAGAAGAGTTTCAGAGAGGATGAAGCAGCGCGGTTAATGCCTTCTTGATTCTTCGTAGCTATTGGCTTCATCGCACGTCTTTGAAACTTCTCCACTCCGCTCCGCTCCACTCCTCGGCTTGAAATTTCCTTTAACGATTTATTCCCGACCTGTTTGTAGCATGTATGCTACTAAACAACACGTTGTAAGCCTCGCATGTATGATTATTAAGTGGATAAATAAATTTGAAAATATATATTCGGAAAAATTCACTCTCTGTTCATTACCTGTGTGATGGACATGGAAAATGATGTGGTCTAGTCCATTACTCACAATCAGACTCAATCATGATTCATAGACGAGTTGTGCTGGGTATTAATTCTCACATATTATAGCAGTTGCAGTATCAAGATATAGTGACTACTAGAACTGAGAACCGGCAGAATCTCCTGCCGCTGATAACAGGGATATCATATGCAGATAATGAACAGGACTCAAAAATAAATTTGGGATGAGTTGTACGTGGTAATGGGACGTTACACCTGTTTACATCCCATCAATTTTATTTTCATCATCACGTAATCTCACTCCGTCAGCTCTTCCGCTGTCCATCTTCAACTACAGTCGAGTGTCGAAGAAACGAGAAAAAAGAGTGAAATAAAAAATAACGAAATTCCCTCGCTCTCTATTCTAGGAATAAATTGTCCGACACGCATGTCATAAATTGTTATTAATGATCCCCCTACAGTTACAGTTGGATGGGAAGGACCCTCTCTTTAGTCCACCGATCACGATCGTGCATCCTCTATGCCCCATGACGTAAACTTCCACTTCGAGACCCTACCCGGGTTCGTGGAAGTAAAATTTAAATAAATTTATAAACGTGTTTTCCCCTCGATTTCCGTTATCCTCATTATTCTATGCATCTCTTGTCTCCTTCATGTAGGTAGGTATATCTTGTTGTTGTACCACGTTGCATGAAAATGTGCATCAGTAATCGAACATTCGTGGGCGGATCAATCAATTCAAGATACTAATTATCACCCCGAGTACCGCACGTATGTATGTAACATATAAATGTCCATATATACGTACTATAATATGAAAATTTATAAATCGTAATTATGTATAACTTATATGGAAGGAGAGCTCGTCGTCGAAGGATTATAGAGCGGTACTTTTTCAGAGATTTGATATAATGAACGTTATGGGTGTTTTATATGGGCTCTATATCCGGAGACCGGTACCCCCGTGTAAAGAGCCCGCGCGATATATGAGCGTATTAATATAAGTAATGATTTGCTCTTCTCATATCACAAATATCGATATATCCACTGCGGCCATAGCCGTGTAGGATCTCGGCCTCCGGCACCTGCCACTTGGTAATATTTTACATCTTCAATGCGCCTCGGTCTCTTGTGCTCTTTCACTTTTCACGCCAGTTCGATCCGTCAGCCCCGCCCTCCTGAGGGCCCCATTCTCTCATAATTCGAATTTATGATCTTCTCGGAGTTTTCTCAACTTCGAACCAGCGTACGTAAAATTTCCAGCATCTTGTACCCGCGTCGCGTCGCATGCATGCACATACTTGATATACTACTATACATACTACTATGGGCATTGGCCCTTGTCATTATTTTTATCTTTCAGCTTCACGTCGTGAACGATCTAGACTTCCAATATCAGCTCGGTTCAATGTGTCCGCCATCCATTTTCGTAACTACAAAAATAGGCACACTATCGACATGATTCCCAATCGTCGAGTGTACCGTTTCAATGCAAACACGCACCTACTTAAGTAGATCGACTGACAGTGTTGAATTGTACCCAAGTAACCATTCCCATGCCGCCTACATGCCAAATGGGTGATCTGTGGTACCCAAAGTTCTTCATTTTTAAGAATTTATGGTACATAATTTTTCTCGGTCTGTGGTCACACATATCGATGACGGAGTAGATCTAACCATCCTCTCAAATGTTGTTAATCTTGTTGCTCAAGATCACAAATTTCTTCCCAATCTCTGAGATAATTCCAAGTTTCGTGAAAGTCGGAAGTCAACTCAACACCGAGGAATACCGATGGTAGGTATATCTATGAATGTACACGATATAAAACTTCGTAATCAGGTGGTGTACAACAGGTATGCGTATTATGTTCGGTGAAAAAGTCACCGCGCACAAGGCATGAGACGACCTCATTAAATAACGATTATTACGTAGCATGTAACAATTCGAGTAAACATTTCCTGGAAGAGATGCTCGCGCGGTTTCAGTACAGCAGAATGTTGAGCCTGGAAGTTCGTGGTACAGGCAATTAGGTAGAGGAAGTCTGCAGCAGCAACTGCATCAACTGCATGACTCCCAGGAATCTTGCTTCGCAGGTGTATGAAAGATCGAAGATCTCTTTTTATCATTCACTACCTACCAACTCTCCTTCTCTTCGCCGTACGCGATACACACGAATGCGAAGCCAACAATACTGACAAAGAGTCATCATCAAGTTATCAAGTTGAATGCAAGGTCTGTTTTTGTTGTTAAATAGTTCGCTCTGCAATCCAACGGTTCGTTGAACGCGCGTACGCGCTTGTTAGGTTGTACATACATATTTCCGTTTGATAATATTTCTTGGAATTTTTCGGTCGCAATAGCACTTACTGTAAATAAAGATAACTCGAGTAAAGTAGAGAGATAGAGACGAAGATAGTGAGGACGAGAGAGAGAGTGGGAGCGGGAGTGAGAGTGAGAAATAAAAAGGTGAATGCGTTCTGTTCCCTTCTGTTCTGTTCTTTCCGTTGCTTTTCTTTTCTTAATTCTCATAATTATTATTATACGGTGTACTGGTACGGGTCTACGGCAGATGAAGTTTTTCCCGATGAAGATAAAATGTTAACAAACCTATAACCTACAACAATAATCGCATCTCCGAGAAGAAGTAGAAGCTGAAGTTGGAGGAGAGTAAGAAGTTATCGGAATATCGTAACTATTCTTGAGAACGAAAAGTGCCCCACGCAGTGGACCGCCATTACAAAGCCATTCGCTGAGAAGACGAAGACGCTCTGTTTTCTTTGGGTTCGCTACGCTCAAGGCAGCATCTTAACAACTTAATTTCTGACGATAGAGCGAGCCGCTCGATCTTTTTTTCGTTTTGCTTCTTGCCTCCTTTCTGCTTCCCCTCTGCTCCTCTGCCTCCCATCGGACCCGTGCAGCAGTCTTTTTTCGTCCTTTTCCATCCTTCAGTTCTCTTACTATTACACCTACTTTCCTCTTTTCTGACATCCTCGTCACTCACGGTCATAGCGGTGACGTATTAACTAGACTTTCATTTATGCCTCGGCACGTTGCTCATGTAAAGTATTTCCAACAAGTCACGTGCTTCTTTTCCATTATTGAATTCGAAAGAATTCAACAATTGACTCATGACGTTTACTTACACATGTTTTTCTAACTTCAACTGTTATTTTCCCTCATCCCACTCCAATAGTAGTAGTAAGGATCGATCGACGGCCAACGATCTATTCGATCTCGTATTACATCTTGCGGTGTATATAGTTCGTCTCCTGCAGTATCTTTCCCAAGGTAGAATAGGAGAGTACGTTTTTCGTGGGACAAGACGTTGATCGTGGCAGTTAGGGGGATCAGGGTACTCGACGGAGCAGGTGTTGCCACGGTTTTTGTTTTAAAAATCGGCTCATTTCAACTCGCTGGATGGAGCGTGTGCTGCCGCAGAGCCAAGGTCCGCCGTAGCAGAACACTTTTGAAAAAATCTAACTTTACACCTCGTAGCCACATCTGCCGTGAACGTCCGCCAATTAGATACACGCAAAACGGACTTTTCCCTTGCAGCTTTTATTTTTGCATTCAGGTATTCAAATTTTGTGACAATATAATTGAATGAACAAGTTCTACGTAATGATCACCGCTATAATTATGTGGACCAAGTATAAATTGCCCGAAAACTTTCATACTTTTTTGAAAAGAGGAACCAATACAGCTTCCTCGTTTGAGGGGCAAAAAAAAGTCACAAAAAATAATCGCGAAGTCGAGAAAGATTCTAGGAATAATATCCCGTTCATTGTATGTATACATATGTATGTAGTTTGAGCTTCAAGGCTTTCGTGCAGTACTCCCGTAATGTCGTCGATGAGCTTCCACAGCATCCTCGGAGGTTCTCGAGTCTCGGACATCGCGAGATCTCGCACTGCCGCTTGAACCTCTCGTATCAAAACCAGTTCAGAGATGTTTGGAGAGAGAAAGATATATCCTACAGGGAGTAAAATGAAGGATGCTGCGGAGAGAGAGCATCGACGAAGGTAGAAGAAAGAGAGAACCGAACGTAGAAAAGGAGAGGGAATGACTGGTCCGGCACGTCTTCATTAGACCAGCATCTCGGCCCTAACATTGGCGTCGAGTTTCAGTGTCGTAGGAACAAACTTGTACCTCTATTTATGTTTACACTGCGTTTATCCTCCTCGACGTTGAACAAACAAATATATCCCTACAAGATATCTAGCCCTCAATTTAAGGATAATTGTCTCCTTTCCCAAATTCTTTAGTATCAGCGACTTATTCTACAGTTTCTCATTAATATTTCACGGTAATGATTGATTTACGGAATCGGTTTCTAACTTTAATCATTCAAAATTGTGCTCAACCGATATTTCATATTCAAAATCATTTTTATCATCACCGGATGCGATTTACAGGTGAGATCAGGATGAATGATAATCCAGTCGGGGTTCTTCAGCTGGTTTTATAGGCATTGCGTCACTTTATACAACCGTTCCTTTTTTCGACACTCCTCTTTTATCCCTTTTCTTATGATTGTACGTTGGATGATTAACGGATGTGGAAAAACAGACAAAAATGGCCGCCGAAAGAGATGCCTTCCAAGTTACCGACTTTCCTATTCTCTTCACGCTGATCTTCTGATCTTTGAACGCCCATGGCCCGAGATCAAAGCAGCCGAACACGTCAACAAATCATCGTAACTATACTGTATAAGTAACCTGAACGCACAGCTCTAGAGCTAGATGCTAGTAAGATGATTAAGAAATCTCATAAATATAGATCATAGATCCTTCGCGGGCGCTTTTGAACATTCGTTCATCCTTTTGCGATCGATTTTGAAAAATGACGACCAAAAGAGAAGAAAAAGAATCACAAAAATTTCTAGAATATAATGATCAATGTGACATTCTCTTTTTACCTATTGTTCAAATGAAAAAGCTGTTAGTTTGTTGATGGCGAAGCACCATCGCTGAAGAAGTTATCGACTTTCTTGCGCCCAGGTCTTGATGGGTTGCTCGTTGTTAACCGGAGCGAAGAAATTAGTCAAGCGCCATTGTACACAGGTTTTATACTATACGCATATACAACTCGAAGAGCAGGCATCTTGTGTCACAGAAGTGTAAGTGCAAAGGCAGTGCTACCATACAATGTAGTTTTTGTGTGAATTTCCGGTGCATGTACCTATATAGTACTTTTACGTCGTTTGTACATCGTCTTTGATGATTGCAGCTGTAATCTCGGTTTACTTTTTGCAGTAATTTTATCGTGTTTCGGTCTGGAACGTTCTCAAGAAATTATACCCTATACATATAGGTATAAGCTGTATGTATGTATGTACATAGAAGTCAATTTTGCGTCTCGAAGAGACGAGGTAGTCTTCTGGAAGCATATAGAACGCTAAGCGAGTAGAATACCATTTTCTTCGTTCCTTTTAGCGTAAAGAGCAGATGCGCCTGTTGACGTGTCTACCAGGCTGTTAATGATATTTAAGAATAATCTTGAGAAATTTAGAACTTGGAAAAAGGCGAAGTGCTCGGTCCAATTTTTGAAATCAAAATATTCATATAGATGAATGGTAACATGTCACGCCGAATTTGCAGTATATTACTTTTTTACCCCTTTTGCAAATTTTCATAACGAACGGAATCTTGCAATATTAACTTATTCCGAAACGGGGATCAGCCTACGGAGCTGAAGAAGGACAAGAATGACACTAAAGTTTATCTTCTTCAAGAAACCATGGTGAAATTCTACTCGGGCTGTGTCGTACACCTAAAAAAAAAATAGAAAACTAGTTCTGGAAATAGCCACATATTTCAGAAATCATGTTTTCAAGAATCCAAAATTTATGTATAAGCAAATAAAATATGAAATCTTTGATATTTTTACTTCACTTTGGACTTCAGTTTCTTTTAAGGGTGGAAAAATTAGTTATCATAAATAGTACATGAAATATAATACTTCACGCTGAATTTCTATGGTGTACAGTGTATATTATATATCTTTCATTTTTTACATACATCTATAGCCATTGAATGATCCGAGGAAAATAATATTTATCCAAAGATATGATTTTCTACCCGAGCTTTGAACAATTATTCTTCAACTCTGATGTCCTGGTCAGGGTTGGGATTATAATTATGATATTTGACCTCTTTCATGCCGGTTGAAATTTCCAATAAATAGAAAACAACTTAAACAAAAATAATGAAAAAAAAGACGCAGCAATCAATATGACTTTATTTTCGAAAACGTGATTTTCTTTGAATTTTCTTTTTTTACTAAACGAATAAGTGATGAGAGTGTTTAACAAACATTTTCATGCGAATGAATTTGTCAACGATCTTTGAAAATGAAAAAACTGTTGAATCCAGTAACAGAAGCATGACTTGAAAGAGGTCGGAATGGTCAAAATTTGAATGCGTTATAAGTATGAATAGTTACCTAGTCACAAAAATATACATTGTTCACAGGTACGTCGCAAGGATATATTATAAGTTCGGTTCCATTTCAAAATATATGTGTATATATATATGTATGTATTCATAATTAGTCGACTGGTCGTACTCCGGAAGTGACGAAATTGTAAGAATAGGAATTTTTCCAGCGTCTGTTTTCTATTTCCATCCCCCTAATGATACTGGGCGATGTTTCAGTTTCATGCCTGAGAATTGAGGGTCACGAAAGATGAGGAACTCGTCGGCCTTTGCTACTGATATATTTTTGCTTCAGAGGTTTGAAGAGAGGAGACGATCAGAAAAAATGTATTGTGAAAATCTGTTCATAACTTTCTTTTCGGGAATATTTATAGAGGATTTCAGATGCTTGAAGCCGTCATCTACCTATGTGTTGTCTGCTTGGTAATATTCTGATTCGGAGATATTTTCAGGGTACGATGAATTTGCAGAATAATAAATGTAATGAATAAATCTGATGAAGCGCAGCGTCAGTGGGCTGACAGATTTTTTATTTCTTCAACGCTGGCCGTATTAAGTCGAACTTCCAAACTCTGTTGGGCCCAATTTCTGTGACATAGAGAGCGGTTCCATTTGGACAAACTGCGACGTCATGGGGTTGGTCGAATTTCTGAGAGAAAAAAACGAAAACGATTGTTTGAAGTCTGATTCACGGTGTTTTATCTTCCCAACTATGGGACGTTGAAAAGATATAATGAAAAATGAAAAAACTGAGAATACAGGAAAACGTGAAACTACTTAATGAATTCCTTCGTCGGAAGATGGTGTGAAAAAGAGAAATGAAACTCAGAGTCTCACAAAAGTTTTATAGGCTATTATGTCTCGGTTTACTAGAATCATTGGAAGCAGTTTTTTCGGGTAGCCAGCGACTCTATAATCACGATTAATAATATTCCAGATAGAGTATTTTGAATTCACAAAGAACCATTCATTTCAGCCTCAGGGTGCAATCATTTCCGAGGAAAATAATGGCGTAGGGTCGTTAAATTCTCTTTAATGTCTTCATCACGAGCTTACGCCATATGGGCGGAAGTGAGACCCGGTACCACGGGTATAAGCGGTTCTGCGATTTTTAAGATGGGACCGCCCGCGGTCCTGAACCCGGGGCCCGAGGGGGGCTTGGCAATTTTCTCTTTTCTCTCATCAACTTCGCGAACATACCATAGTCTCAGTGGAAAAAACTACATCCGTTTCATTCTCGAAGAAGTATAAAGAGAATGCGAAAAATGAAACGAAAAGATCTTCGTTTCAATTTCTGATACCGGAAGTTGAATACGATGTTGAAAACTCCATCAGCTTTCCAAATTTTACAAGCATCTGTGTTCCTTTTTCTACTTACGTCAGACAAAGGTGACCAGTGATCAATTACTCGTTCAGTTCGAGGATCCAAAGTAAAACCTCTGACCGGAATCATCGGTGATGTTGGACCGTTGACAGCGTAGACATAGTTGCCTGTATGAGGGTTGAGAATGAAAATTATTTTCTACCATAAAATGAGGGTTTCTATTTAGGCTTGTACCGTAGGCTGCGACTCCGAAAACTCTTCCCAAATCTGGTTGTTGAATAGTCAGCGGAGGACTCCGTGTCCGTAATTGTTTAAGTCCAACGTTGGGACATGTAACTCTCATGTTTTCACGATCGGCGATACAAACTACATCTATTTCAGGTAGGAGGGCTAATCCGTGAGGTACTTGTAGGGATAAAAATTCTGCAGAAACAAAGGATGGAATCGATGGAGTAAAGTCAAAATTCTGCTACCATTGCTGATCGATTTATAATTGAGGGCCTCGTGATAGAAATACATCCGTGGAAATTATAATCCTTACCACCAGGCTGTGGAATTGTTTCCAGTAAACCTCCAGCAGCGTTGAAAACCATTATTCGATTATTACAGTAGCCATCAGCAACTATTATTTCCCCGGTTGGTGCAATGGTGACAGTTGTTGGCTGGCAAAAGTGATTCGAATCACTTCCAGGTTCGAATCTTTGGCCGAGTATGAGACTGGGATTTTTGGCATTCCTCCGAAACTACGGGGATTGTATTATGTACAAGTGGAATTTGAAAGATCGATGGAATGTTGATGATAATTCACTTTTTACCTCTCTCTTTTTCTCTCTTTGTGATTATCTTGGGATAAGAATGTTCTTACCTTGAAAACTTGATGTAGGGCCACATCCGTCAGCCAGACGTTCCCGAAAACATCGATGTGCAGACCATGAGGCATGTAGAAAAGACTTTTACCCCAGCTGCCGATTATGTCCCCGGTTACAGGATCGAGTGTAAGCACTGTGTCCTGTAGGATCGGTCCTTGGGTCACTTCTTGGTAGTGGTAACTCGAGTTAAATGTACTGAGAAAGAAAAATGAAGATTTTAGAAAGCTCTTAAAAGACCCAAATTCAGAAACGATGATTCGTGATGTCATCTTTCATTCGTGTTTTATTATTGGTTGTTTCTTTCCTTTTTTCACTGTTTCTGGAGATATGAGTTCAGTGTACAGTTTTCAAAAATGTCACAATTCACGTTTTCTAGGTACTCAAATATTCGAAGCGTAAAATCCCGGGGCCTCAAAAAACAATGAACCCCTGAGATTCCGAAAAAAGACACAAAAATGAGTGAATCATAAACCGTAAAACAATAACCTTTCGGGTTACTGTAACAAAATGCTGAAAACTGTCGTACTAATTAGTGATTCTCACATCAGACCATCACATCATATACACTTACGAATCTTCCCAGGTATGATGCCCGCGGTGGAAAATTACGGGTCTTCCATTTGGATCCACTGATACCGCAGAGATCTGACCCAAATTTTGAGGCCCACGCCATGAGGGATTTTCTTGCGGACGGGGCGGTAGCTCTTCGTCAAATATTGGTGCTTCATTCTGTGAATCATATACAACAATATTTTGCTCAGTGAACGACAGATCGTATCATGTGCTAGTATGACGTCACGTTGTATGCAATAACAAAACGTGTAATCAGCTGGTACTAAATGCTTATGAAACAGTAGTCGATCGATAAGCGCCGTAGCAATGTCAGAGTGAATTTTTCAGACAGTCCGGTTTCATTTCTGGTTGCTGAATTTTCGCATCGTTTAGGATATCTAGTTCTCGAATCTGGATTTCAATTTATGATTAATTAATCAAGCGCGTAATGATTGATAAATCGATTTTGAAATGATGAGAAAATAAACGATTGAAATTATTACAACAAAATTATAAGTTAATTGTTTTTATTCTTTTCTTTTGTTTTAATTTTTTTTTTGCTTATCGAACTTGAGCTTCGTCGAGCGTCAATTTTTTGGTGCGTTTTTGACTTCGATGAGCGCTTACCTCAATGTCGTGAAGACGTCGTCTCAAAAGTTCGCGTATTTCACCGTAGAATGTTTCTCCAAGATGCGGCCGAACGTTCGAAATGAACCGGCCTTTGCTGCTGATCACCGTGAGCACGAGAACAAAGAGAAAAAGCGTCAGGTAGGACGCTGAAAGTGTCATGGCCTCTTCTGTTCCAGTGACGTTCGCCGAACACTTCGAAACTGGTCGATATAACACGCGCGCGCACTTCTTCACCGCGAACTGCCGCTATCATTTATATCCAGCTTCGCGGTCACTATGTACTATGTATGTCCCGATTTCTGTACAGCTGGTCTATCATTGCTCGTTATCGCCGTCACATCCGCAAAGCTTAACGATTTATCAGTTCACAAGACAAAAAATATGAATAACAATAATTAACTGAAATGCAGAAAATCGAAATGAAGAAGGGATCGATCAAAATTTATGAAAGCTTTTTTGAGAGGAACAGTTATCATAGATTTTCGAGAATTTAATCGGTGCATGAAACTTGCCGAAAAATGAAATATTGTTAAAATGGATTGTACGGTCATTTCCGGGACTCGACTTGGCATAGGCTTTGATTTCTACGTTTGAAAATATTTCCGGAATTCAGGGGAGGGATAATTTGAACGATTGTCATTCCAGTGAGAGAATTCGAGTAGGTATTTCGAATTGAGGTGAAGAATGAATTATGCTAAATTTTTGGGTATTCACACTTCAGAAATCACTGCGGTAAGGCTCTGTCAGGGTTTTTATCGAAACTGTTGAAAATGGGGCTTGATAATGAATAAATAAATTGAATAACATACCTATAGTGTAATAATTATTTAATGAATTGGAATTCTTACGTGACACACGAAACAGCACAATTAAAATTAGAATAACGGATAAAATTAATTGACTCGAAAAATCGAGCGTCAGGTGGAAACCATACGTATACGTGTATATATAATCGTATACCCGCAGCGATCGATCCTTTGGAGGGGTGTATTTTCGTAACACTTGTGAAGGATCGGATCTACGCGGTTCGTCTGACAAATTTATTTCCACCACTTGCTGACACCCCGTCTTTCTCGCTTTTGAGAATTTGAAAAGAGAAAATGAGAGAAATAACATCACCCCGGGGAGTCGGCTTCACCCCAGGTTCTATTCCTTGACACCGGGGTGAGTTTGACGAGGGTCAGCTAGTCACGTTTCTTTCCAACGATAACAAATCGACTCTAGGACTTAGATTCCAAAACTTAAATTATTGCTGGCAACCCTACCTAGAGCGAACAGCCGATCACGCCCTTCAAGGCAAACTTAACAATTGATAGTTAACACTGAAGCGAAAGACTTTTCGATATTGATTGGAAGTGATAAATGCGGTGGTTTTCCTAAGTTCACTCTTCATACGCAGTGATCAAAATTCATTTATCCACTTGTCTGGATACTCTTGAGACAAGACTACATTGAAACAAAAATGAAAAGGTAATAATAAAATTATTTAATTCTCCGTTTTCATTTATTTGTATACAGTATAGGTATATATATATATATAATATTGGCAGAGTAATACAATAATACTAATAATATAATATTAATAATAATCAATAACAATGAACATCAAAATATCCCCTAGTAGGGTATATATTACAGTATATTATATAATATAATATTGTCGCGAAATTCATTTTTTTTCTCCATTTTTTTTCACTCAGCAGCTTCCGCTATTATTACTATGAATCTGATTACGGGCGGTTTTTACCACCTTCTTGTGATATAAACATTACTATGCACAGTAAAACCTCGATTATCTGAACCTTCGTTATTCAAACCCTCCGTTATCCGAACTACAACACGCTTTATCGGAATGCTCTATCATCCGAACTGCGACCTGCTTCATTCAAATTTTCTGTTTCGCCTCCGAACGATAGCACGATATTTTTTATTGCCTACGTACGCAGCTCCTTTCTCTCAAACGGTTGCGTGATTTACCTGCTTAAAAACGCGGGGGTGTCATGCGGCACAAAAAAATTTGAAGTTATATCTTGAAGAAGCCCTTAAGTAGTTGTAAGTCGTTAAAAATGAAAATATGCCTAAATGCTTATGAGCACGTCTATGAGTATGTTTATGAGTAACAATGACGATATATGTATCGTGTTGTCTTCCAAATATTTGTTACTGCGTATATATGATCTCGTTTCACCCGATATTACTGTTCCATCATTCGAACTTGCGCTAATCCGAACTAGACCCGGTCCCAATTGAGTTGGATAATCGAGGTTCTACTGTAATTTATTGTGTAGGCTGTGTATAATACGTCGCTTGGTCTAAGAAGGTTGATAATCCAAACCTGCACCTTCTCTAGTGTTCTCATATTTTCATCATCTAATTTTCATTATTTCTCTACTGATAGTCGTTGCATCACATGATATATCGTTAAGAGTATAATTAATTATTTAATTATTTTTCGACTGTTTTTCAAACTTCAATCTACGTTTGCATTTCTCTTCTCTTGTTTCACACTTTTCATCAAGATTCCTTAATATATAGATATACCTACCATATCATTCCGAATTTAACCCCTTGACCTAATTGTGATTGAAAAAAAGAAAGAAAAATTCAATGACGTTGAATACATCACGTGGTTTTTTTTTCTGCAGTGCTCATTATACATGGTTATTCGCTTTTTTAATTCGCGGATCATTTTGATTTTATACTATCTTATTTTATAGATGAATGTGTTCAATAAATCGGACAAAGATTGTGTATTATATTGTGAAAACCATTGCATAATGATTAATTATATTTGAGTATTTAGAGAAAATTGGAGAAACTGATTGATTTTCAATGAAAATTTTTCGAGGCTGTAATGATATTCCCGATGGACTATTTTTCGATTTCCAGTGCTATGGATGTTTCCGGTTGTGTCCAAATGTACCCGGTTCTCGTCATGCTACAATGAGCATCGTAATAGCGTCCTGGCGCTCTGCAATATGACCATCTTGGACATCGACAACGAAATTTACTATGAAATTCTTCCTTGCAGACTTCGTTCCACCAGCAAGTTCTCTGCAGATAAAATTATACAAAATATACCCACTCTCATTACAAAAATAAAAAATCAACTATTCTTCAACTATACTCCCGCTCGTTTTGTATGTTACCTCTGCCAGATATCCTCTCACACTTTGATCACTATAGTTTCGTTTCGTAATCACATGTTTTGCCTGGGTCGAGTAAACTCTTGTACAAACCGCCAAGATCAAGAGCACGCAAAGTTTGATACCATTCTAAATCCGACAAGAATAAATGATTGATCAGTTTACTGTACGTTCACCATTCCATCAAGAGCATGAGAAAAGTCCGAAATCGAATATATGTTAACAACGCTCGAAAATCATCAAGAATTATAAGTAAAGCCTGAGCATTACAATGAAAAAAAAAATTGAAAAAAGGTCATATCGTCAGATCTGCGCGAAAAGTGACCAAAATCATAGAAATAGAAATTGAGAATCAAATCGTTCAAGGGATATGCAGAGAAATGGACAAAGACCGTGCAACAGCTGCTGGTAGCAACAGTTCTTCGCGATCGATCCGTAACTCGTTATATTGGTGGCTATACTGCATCGCCTTCGGTATACTAAACTTTGAATGGAATAAAACTCTGTGATAAAAATTGATGAGACAGAGATTGTAGGTAGGTATACTCACTTCTTGCCACATCTGGGTCGTTTTAGTGTAGCACATTTTGATATTATATTAGATTTTTTGTTTTCTTTCTTGTTTCTCCGATATGACTATGTACACGTCGAGTATCATAAGCTGGTAAATTATTAGGACAGAGTATGGTAACTAAAGATATGAACTGAACAGCCCCATAAGCATGGCTATGCGATGATAGAAACTCAGGAAAAGCTGTATTCTACCCTTATATACTCGACAATATCCGACTATATCCGAATTGGACAACGAGTTCCTCCGAGCATGCGTCCTACTCAATTGGGTGGCCCCATCGCTAGCCCCTCTCGCCGTTTTTGGGGTAGGTCAGTGTTCGAGATTTGTGAAAATAGATCAAGAAAAAAGAAAAAATATTATTCCGATAAATTTTGTGTAATGATACCTATGAGACGACTGTTGGCCTATGAGGCGGATGCTTTTGCAGTCATTGGCCAATAAAATTTAGCTATACATTTATAGATTAGTTTTATCATGATGGAATTAGGTCAATCTATCAGACATTACTTTTCACAATTTGTTTGGTACAACATACGCTTCTAATAGACAATTGGTTCACCCAATAGACATTACGTATATATGAAAATTGTCGAAGAGCCGAAACTTTTTCGGAGATTCCGGAGTTAATTTTGAAAAAATTCATGGCATTCGCATTTCGGTAACTGATCGCTGCAATATTACTTGAATGTTATACATGTATGAAAGTGTCGAAAGTTTGTTACGTGCAGAGAGAAAAGATTTCTGGAGTCGCGAAGTTGGCTTCTACATAATTTTCAAATTAGTTTTACCGTGCAGTATTGCATATAACGAGCTTGTGCTGTCTTTTCGGATTACAGATAACGTATGAAATCAGAACTTGCATCATACTATACTTCACTACTAGCAGATGACATGTCTGGATTATGAACCTAAAACCGTTATAAATAATTATAGTTGCTCATCATTTCAGAATTACATACAATTTTGTAGCTACAGATTGTATACTATTATCATATTCTAGATATACATATATTAGATAGCCAAGCCATTGAATATAATTCCTATCGTATCTAAGGTTGTGCAGACGGTATGAAAGCGCATCATGAGAAAAAGCTTCATCGGAAAAATATCACAGGAAATATTGGACTTAGAAATATGAAAGATAGTTCTGAATGTCGTTTATCGAGAACCTGGATCTGTGTTTGTGAATATTTCAATAAACTAGACTAAGAAGATGTAAACCATGACCAGCCAATAGATCTTGGATTGATACGATTCTCAGCATATTTATCATATGAAATAACAAAATAAAAATAAAACAAGAATACTTAGGTATACATGTTGTAAGCAACTTGAATCAGATGTATTATTATACAGAGAATATATATCCAATCTTTTGCATTATTTTATCTCCAAACTATTGGCGGTATTGAATTGAAGTTATTATAGGGAACGGCGAAATATTGAAATTCCAAAAGTTATTTAACAGTGTCTGAACAGCATTATAATACGGTGGCAATAGTTCTTTGCAAGAAACAGTAAACTAAAATGGATCACTATCCAATTACATCATTTTCAATAATATTTTCGGATTACAGATCCTTTTGACATGGAAAATAGAATTACAATAATACTCTAACAATAAATAAGATGGAATATGACAATAATATGATTAGAATACCAATCCGATATAGGCAGCGAAGGATTAAGAGAGGAGAAAATGTAGAAGAGAATAAAATAGACACAAGAAAACAAGGCAAATTTGAACTATAAAGTTAGAATGCATAAGTAAAATTCACATCGCACTCAACATTTCTATTTAATTTATTCAAAATTGACCACACGAAAATGACTCTAGGCGATTTCTACCTTACCTTATCTGTCAATACTGCAGTTTACGGTTGAAAAAAATGATGGCGCCACTACACAGAGTGAATTCTCTGATTTTGACACAAGTAGAATCTTGAAAACCTTGGCAGTTGCGCTGCCGACTTCTGCTTTTTCAACATATTTTCATCACATAGTCCTTGATATTTGATTCTTAGAGACAAAATGGCAACGCGTTTGTTGCTAAGAAATTGTTCAAACATTATTAGGAATGGTAATCAACAATGGTAAGCATTCATGAGAAACAAAATAACAACACAATCCACATTTTTTAACTCGACCTTAAAACATAACCTAAAAACTTTATGTAATCGCAATTGAGAACTTTTTTCACACACTTTGTCGAAAATCAATCAGTATGGATGCAAAATAAACTTCGAAGATTCACTTGCCTTATCAAAGGAATGAAAACAAACAGCAAATGCAGGGTATTTTGGAACTCGTATTCCAAATTTCAGTATCAGTCACAAATTTGGTTTCTTAAGTTCGGGATCTATTTCTATTCCGCGATGAACTACAAATCCAATCGAATAGAATTTTGTTTAATTTTTTCCGAAATCAGGACTACCAAAAGTATATCTTCAAGTTGTATTCGATATGGAGACGATTCTGCAGATGCATTGAAGGTCCGTGAGGCTGATGCGAAAGATCCGAAAATCGAGCTTGACCCAGCTGAATATGAAAAGCAGCGAATTCTCCAGGGCTACATAACAATCGAAGGACCAGAAAAAGTTGGAGCGCTATCTGGTGTACCTGAAGAGCACATCAAAAACCGTCTGGTTCGTATTTACGAACCGCCTAAAAACGCCATGCAATCTGGTACCAATAATACAAATTTCTGGCAAATGGATTTCGACACTCGTGAAAGATGGGAAAATCCGTTGATGGGATGGACTTCCAGGTATATAAATCCGCCCCAAGATTTCCAACGTGAATAATATCAATATCAGCCGTTTTGCCACCTAGACGTCCTAAAAAATTGCGTTGTTAAGCAAACGCCTTCGAGGGATTCACAAATGAACAAAAAAATCAAAGTTTTCTCTTATTTTAAAACTTTCAGGTGGGAATCGTCTACCAACGCAATTTTTTGGGACATTCAGGTGGCAAAACGGTTGATAATAATATTATTTTACATCAATTTGTTGTATTACCAGCCTCAAGTATGTGAAGCAAGATATAAATATGAAGAAAAATCCTGAAAATTTAATTCACAAATGGATATTTGTGTTTTTCTTCTTTATTTTATTTAATTTAAATTGAATAATTTCAGTGGAGATCCACATTCGAACCTAAAGGTTGAATTTGCGACAAAAGACGAGGCAATTGCGCTATGTAATAAAATGGGATGGCGTTATTACGTGCAGGAACCTAACAAAAAAACTCCAAAGCCAAGAAGTTACGGCGCAAACTTTTCTTGGGACAAGCGCAGCAGAGTTTCAACTAAATGAGATGATAATTTCTATTACCATGTTATTTATAGTCAGAAATGTTGTTTCTCAACTGTGGTATGTTTATAGTTGCGTGACTTAAAAATGAAACAAAAGCAAAACAAAAGGAATTATGTAAAATATATTCTAGATGTGAATAAATATGCAAAATGATATGAATTTTCATGAATTATGTTGTTCTTTTTTTTTTATTGTTTGCAGTCATTTGATTTTTAATTATTTTAGTCACAAGTTTAAGAAATTGGGATTGGGAATTTTTTTTTAGCAATAAACTCCATTATTTATTATTATTCAGGAATGATTATATATATATATATAAATATATATATATATATATATATATTTATATATATATGTACCTATATGTGATACATATTAATAATTTTTTAATAGTCATAACAATAGTTTCTAATTTTATTAAAACCAGCAAAAAGATACCAGCTTTTTCGTTTGTTTTTCTTCAATTTCTTTTATATGTATCCATGATAAAATCTATAAACGATAATTTCATCACACTATAGTATGTATTTAAATTGATAAATAATTATCCGTATTACCGATAACTTTTGTCAACAATACTATTAATAGTAATAATGATAATAATAACACTAATTTACAATAAAATATCTGACTAAATAACTACTCTGCGTATAATATTGCTGATTTGTTATTTCTGTCATTTCTTTATTATAACTATATAATTATATTTCTATACTAGATACGTATCGTGAAAGTCGTAAGATCCAAATTTCAATGTATATATTATTATGCCTATAATCCTATGTCCTTCGTGAATATAGGAATCTCAATAATTAATCAATCAACACGTATACATACGTGGTATCTACATTATAATTATTTCAAACGTAACTTATATAATTGTATAACAATTATAATGACACTTTGATACTGAAGTATGAATAATTAACCGCAATTTAATTCAAACTATAATCGTAACTTGGTATTATCTTATTTCACGAGATAGGATCCTACGACCATCAAAGATAGTTTCCTTTTCGCTTTTTCATCTCAGAGATGCCCAAAAGGGGATCAAAACTTTTAACGACGATCCACGGATCGATTCTTGATACAATTATCAGTACCTGATAAGTCTTAAAGGTAGCAAATTGCGGCATAATCTCATTTTTGGATTATTAGATTCATATAACATAATCTATAAATTGAATAATATACCTATGTATATTATAGCGTAGTACGAAAGTTGCTTAATGAACGCTTCTCACTAATATCTTCTTTCCGTAAATCGCCGTGAATAAAGATGATTATAATATTGATAATAATAATAATAATTCAAATTTATTATGTATCACAAGCCAACAATAGAATTAATTCAATATCTACTATACATGCTTGAGCCAAATATACGCACGATTATTTCTTTTCTTCTTTTCTTCTTTCAATCGTTTATTTTCTCTTAACATTTCAACTTTTTTTGAAATATTTTGTATGTATATTCACAAGAATAAGAGACGAAAATTGGTATGCTATACACTATATTATATATATGTCTACTATACCTATAGAGAATTACAAATTTGTCTAGTTTTTTTTCTCTACGACTCTTCTGTGGTTTTCCAGCATAATTATAATGAATAATTCAAGTTACTAATGATAATAATAATAATAATAATAATAGTAATAATGGAATTTCAATAATAGGTATACCTATACCTACATATGTATATTTTTTCATAATTATGTGCGTAAGTTTAATTATGCTCTTCTCAAATTTCTCCAAAGCACGTTTATAACAAAACCTGTTATTCAATAACGATGATAATAATAATAATAATAATTCATAAATTTAATAATATACTATAATAAATTTACAACATTATTTATATAGGTACCTATATATATTATATATATATGTATCTATAGTATGTACGATTTTAATATTATCTATAATATAATATTCTATTACGTTATTTATTTATATTTATTATTATATTATTCTTCCTTAGTATGCCTACTTCATTTACGACGGGGTCGACTTGAACTATATGTGACAATAATATAATTCTCAAATATAATTGAAGTTGAAATTTCAAATTTCGGTTTTTTTTCAAGCTCCTCTCGTTGCTATACGTTAAAGATCAACGAATCTGCAATCACGATCAGAATAATTTTTGTTACTTCAACTTCGCTGAAAGTGTCTCTGTAATAATTAGAGTAGAAGGAAAGAACAACACAGAAAAAAACACAAAATTCGATCGAATTACATACGTTCAACCATAGATACCGGATACGCACTATACATACACACAACGAATGGAGCTCGAAGCTATTCTAATATCGCGGTGATTGAATATTGATTATCGATCTCACTGTGTCGTATATCATGGGTATTATTAACAGTAGGGTCTCACCTTTTCTATTAAATCATTTAAATAATCAGGAAAAGACGCGGGAGCGCGGTTTTTTTCTTTTTTTTTCTCTTCTCTTAACGTTATAATATCATATTCAATATTATCGTTCATTTCTCAACTAATATTAATATACCTATATAATAATGTACCGTTCTCGCGTCAATAAATTATGACGAAAGTATAATATGCTATACACATTATGTATCAATGTACATATATATATCAGTTTTTATTGGTCTGATATACGTATAGGTATGTATATAGGTATATAGTATAGTACATTAATAATATTTTCTTAACCACAATTTATTGTTATATGTATTATTACTAATATACCTAGTTGACAAATATGCGCACCGATAATAGTAATGATAATAATAATATTTATGCGTATACGTTTTCTATATTATATTTCATAATTATTTATAATATTATAGTAATGATACGATGAAAATTTGTTGTTTAGTTTTTTTCTTTCATTTTCTTTTCATCTATTATAGGTACATACCTATATAATACCTAATTAAAATTAATTTATGTTTAATTGTATTATTATTATTATTATCATTGTTGTTGTTGGTATTATTATTATTAGTATTAGTATTATTATTGTTATTATTATTACTATTATTATTATTATTATTATCGAGAAATTAACTAACGCCACATCCGCTAACGTTAAATATAATTACAATCATATATTATAGGCCTTCGATTGTAGATTTCATACAATTATTAACTTTATTTAGAATTCTTATGTATTTTATGAATTATTTATTCACTTTTTTTTCTCTATTTCATATATTATATATATTGTGTGGTAAATATTGTCAATGCCATATATATACCTCGCCTAAACACGTAAAAAGTATGAAGCTAAAGTAAATAAGCAATATGTAGTACGATACCTACCTACCTACGTAATATCTACTTGGGGTATGAATTATTTTTTCATTATACAATTTTGCTAGTTCTCCTAGTGTATTCGTACAAACAAAACCAACGAACAAAAAAATAGATATAAAAATTTACCATTCACGTTATTAGCTTTACTCGAAGACTGATTGCGCCGTCTGAACTTGAATGAGCAGCTGGTATTATAATAGAAATATATGAGATGATCAATCAATTAGCCATATCATAAGTCTTGAAAGTGCAGAAATTCATAATCGAGCTGTGATAATCGATAGGTATACGGATCGCGGATGAATTATTATGAACTTGATGCGTAAACATGTCAGTATGTAATCGTATGCCGATAACGAGATCTTATTATAGATTGTTAATTATTTTTGAAAAATCTATCATTATTTAATTCGAGTATTGCCAAGGCGCGAAGATCACGCGATAGTATATGATGAGAATGAATAAACTTATAACAGCAGGGGCGTCCTATAAGCTATATGCCTGCTGAATTATTCTTCAGATCAATGTAGCTATACGCTGTATCTAAATAAAAGAATTAATGTTATATATATATAACATATATATATAATATTTCAAATACTAATTGATACCAGTATTCAGAACTTGTGTATGCATGTATGTAGTACTTTCCATCTCATCAACGGTTCAATATTTTACTATTACTACTTCTTTTTCCTCTTTCCTTTTTCTTTCCTTTGTTTCATGATGTGAACAATAATTCACATAAACATACATAATTCTTGGTTCAACCTTCGGCCTTCAAAAATTCAATATCCAGCAGACATACTGCGTATATAGGTAAGCGCGGCACCGTACGTCGCGTCGCGTCGACTTGAAAATGTGCTTCACTGCATTTTGTGATCGTCACTACCTAACGCTTGTAATGTACACCTATGTATATACATACTCGTACTACGTACTCGTCATAAGTTCATAGCAGGTGTATTTTCAAAGTCTGCAGAGTTGAGGAGAAGAAACGAATATAGGTATAAATTAATATCGGCATTATCAGCCTCTATAAATTTTATACTTCGAGTCGAGTCGATTTTAGATATTCAAACTAGCGATGGTATGGGTATATATATATATATATATATACAATAGGTAAGTTAGGCATGTACTTTATGTATATTGATCGAATTATATCATGATAATACAAAAAAGTAAATATAAATGAGGGAATATTCGATATAATAGGATCATGGGTATATAATATATATATAGTTATATATATAATTATATAATTAATAAGATAGTTTGTGAAGACTGAGGAGTACACAGTCATGTCAACCTGCATTTCGTTTATTCGAATCCTTCGGTTATTTCATTATTTATAATATTATTATCATTTTTTTTCTCTCTGTGTCCTTTTTTTTTGTTTCGTTCTTTTCTTTCATTATAGACGCTATTAGATACCTATTATTGTTAAATTTAAATATTTAATATTGATTTATTTTCACGCGATCAACAAGCATTATACCTACCTATATTATGTATTAAATATATACAGAAATGCTTTATCAAAGGAAGATACTATATATTAGAGTATTAAGTATATATGTAAGTATATATATCACACACTTGTTATTAGTAGTGATGGATGTAGGTAGTGCAATTTTTCGTTTGTTCTATTTTCTTTTCTATCATCTCGAACTGAAAGAATGAAAACGTGACTGAGACAAAAATTAATAAATCAGAGAACAAAAAATAATTATTGTTTCACACCTGTTTGTAAGCGATTTTTTTTTTGTTTTTGTTTGTTTTTGTTTCTTTTTTCGCCTAAAGTTTACAAATATTTGTTCTTATTGATTTAAGAATTGCATTCAAATTATCAATTATTATATCGGTATAATGCAATATGGTAATATGCAAAGGTATAATATATATGTATAGTATAGGTATATAAAGGTTATAATTTAACCGGTAAAAATGCTACGATCAATTGTAATAATACAATAATACAAGATTTTGAATAAAGTTTGGTGTGTTTGTTTTCCCTTTTTTATTATGATTGATTTGTCTCCTTTTTGTTTGTTCTGTTTTGGTTTGTCTTCTTCTTCTGCTTCTAACTCTTAATTTTCTTTTTATTCATTTTAAGGTGGAAATGTAGGTATATATACTATAAGAATTAGGTATTATATTATGTTAAGACACTATAAATTTTATTTTATTTAACTTGTTTTTGTATTTATATAATTTTTATTGATTTTTCTTTCTTTTTTCTTTTTGTTTCTATTTGCTTTGGTACCGTTTTGATCGCGTACTCCTCGTTTGAAAAGATGCATGTTTATACGTCATAGGTGTAACGATAGGTAACTATAGGTATATGTAGGTAGATATAACAGCTAGAATAATTCATTTATCCATTCGTTGATATGCTATTATGTTCATACTAATATGCGTTCAATGCAGGTTCTATGATTTATTTTCACATCAATATTATCTTCAATTTTTATAGTATTGGTATACTATACAGACATTTTTATCTTTTTTCATTCTTGCTTTTCTTTGTTTCTTTTTGTATGCATTTTTATTGTTTCATTTTATATAATCGGGTTTTTAAGCTCATTATTCGTTACCTCCTTCCTCATTCGATATTATTACTTATTTGGATTATACCTAAATTCATTCGATTAGTTCAAATAATAGTAATAATTGAATAATATATTCCTTTCGAAGAGCCGCGAGATGACCGGATAGAATATAATCCTCGATCCCTTGTCCCAAATGAAAGACGCAGAGTTGCGCCGCGCTCGCACCAATTCCTAAGGAACGGAAGACTGAAGAAATATTCTACCGAGGCATCTCTGCATGGGCATTTACGTATGTAGAATGTACAGGTACCAGATATTTCATAAATCTTTTTGTATAATTTACAGTCAAGTACGAAACATACCAAAATCGAATCGATTGTAATTTGAAGTACATGCTATACTGTATTACCTGATTTCAATCCAACATATTTTTGTTCGTTTAATTATCTGCTGCATTATTTTGTTCGCAATCCTTATACTGCGGCGCGTTATGATCTCCCAAAAATTATCACAGCTATGATCCTCAATCAATTGTTTGTTCGTCTCAATTAATTATTTGAAATAAAGCCGAGCTGCGCCGCAGCGGAGATTGTACGCATATTGATTATAATATATATAGGTAGTTATGGGCAAGACCATGAGTTAATAATTCGTATTGATATCGAGTGAAGAATTCATTTTGAGTCATAATTTCTAGGGATTGTGATTTTATCGGAATGATTGTACGATTATGAACATTTATATGGTTCCGCGATCTCGATCAAGGGGAAGAGAGAGAGAGAGAGAGAGAGAGAGAGATAAAGAGAGTGAAAATATAAAAAGACTTTCCAGTGCTGATTTGAGAGCATGAATTCAATATGTATATACTATGTATATTACATTGATAAATCGGATGAATTAAGTCTGTAGGTATACCTAATCGAATGTGAATATTGATCCTGCAGGTTATTAGAAATTAATAGTAATTACAGTTCTACATAGTACATACGTACTCGTAAATATGCTGCGTACACATGTATATTCATAAAACGCGCGAGACCCTATATTAAAATATGATAATCTAAATCAAATCACCGTTATAATAAATTTTTAATTTATTTAAATTTATTATTGATTTCATTATGCCAATGTGATAAACGTACCAGTTTAACATATTTCATGTATATAATATAATATAATATTATATTACGTATATAATAGTCTAAACGGTCTACGGCACTCTAGAAGCACCTGCATGATTGTACAGTTTTGAGACATTTTCATTTATTAGATATATGTATACTTACTGTAGTAAGTATACGACAGTATAGTATCTAGATAGAATTTAGTTATTTCATCCTTTTTCTTTTCTTTACTTTTTCTTTCATTTTTTATCTTTCTATATTTCTTGTCTTCCATTTCTCACACTATGTGTATAGTTTATAATTTCGAGACGAAGATAAAGATAGAACTTTTATTGTGTTGTTCGCGTTTCATTGCTTCTCTCGATCTAAATATCTGAAACATCAACGTGATTTTTTCTAATCTTTTTCTTTTTTTTCTTTTTCTTCTTGTGTTTTTCTTTCACATTGAGTTACCATTAATTGACTTATATTTTATTGTATCTATGTAATAATTTCACTTCTGAATAATACCGCAGGCTAGCCAAAAAATATATACCACGTATATCACGGAATTTATATACTCAATTATACATATATTTTTATCGCATCCTCATACGTAACGAGTAATATTGAATCTCTCGTACGCTCGACTGATAATATAATAATTATGACAATGACAATAATAATAACTATAATAATAGTAACAATCATAATCAATTATACAAAATCTACAACGAATTACTCGACACTTTCAAGGCTCCTCGCGCATTTCTAATTGAACCCCTTTTCGAACACTCCATGCAGTATAAATTCTGACGACCACGCGATGTATTGTACAGACTCGGTGTTAAAAATTCTATAATCAAGGTAGGTTGGTACGTAATTGCGAGAGTGAAGTTTATAACGGTAATGGGACGAAAATACGAAAACCAATATCAGCTATTTCGAGATAAAAACGTTTCAACGAAAGAAATGCAATTTTTACCGATATTTTTTTAAGAAAGCAGATTCAAATTTTCGGGGCTAATCTCTGACGATTCATAAAATTTCGATTTTTAATGATAAAAGTTTCACAAATCCGGGATTATCGTCAGCAATGCGAGTATGTTTTCGTCGAAAAATATCGGTACAAATTGCATTTTTCGTGAAAACGTTTCGGTGTCGAAACAGCTGTTATTATTTTTCGTCATTTCGTTGTCCTTATACGTTGTGAACTTCAAGCTCGCAGTCAACAAACTATCTCTACGCATACTATAAATCAGACGAGACAACGTGTTCATTATACGTACGTGCATGCATACATACATACGTATACGTGTATGTATATATTTCATAATTCAATCATCATACGAAACGGATTTTTTAGAAAATTCTCTATCACTCGAACAGCATATTATACCTAATAGTAGCGAGTATAACTGCATGAATTTACCATAGTAGAATAGTTATGTTATACCATCAGAGAAATTATAAATCAATTCTCTCCTAGGATCTTCGGTTTTTCCTCTTTTCTTTGGGGGGAAGGTTTTTCAATTTTGAAAATTCGTTGTCCCGCGAACCACCGCTGCAGTGCAATATGCACGTAACACACTTTTTCGCTTCTTTATATACTCGTATTTCCGTCATGTTTATTTATTGGCTAGCCTAAGCACATCGCGATTGTATATAACAGTCCTTTATACCTATATATATTATTATTAATTCATGAATTAATTAATCAATCAATTAACTACACCTACTTAACTGCATTATTTTTTCTTCCAATTGTATATCGATCACGTAGTATAACTAGGTCTATAATGTCATGATTTATAATAATATATACATATAGTACATATAATGATATTATATATTAACGCGCGTATAGAATCGCGGCCGCATATATATACTATACATATAATAATTATTCGTTTTAACTGATTCATTTTTCTCCTATTGTATAATAAGTAGTTATAGCGAAATAAAATCGAAGAAATTACGACTGCGACTTAATAATATTATACGTAGGTATAGTTACACACGTTATACGCGTATAACGTATAATATATACATATATTATATATGTATATATAATATGTATGTAACATATATATACATACCTATGTATCAATTTGTTTCCTTTGACCTGCAACGGAAGTAAATTATTGGCAAACCATATAGTAGGTATAGTACATATTTAAAAATTGAAACGATCAGGCTAATATTATAATTATATGCCTATATGTATATTACGTTAATTTATTGCCGCCTGTTATAATTTATTATTTATTAACGCGTTCCAATTATTGTAAATATGTATAGTAATATTTTCCATTTCCTCTCTAAACTATAGATACTATACCTATTATAAGTATTTGTAATACAGAAAACGAAGCGGATGTTTACCTAGACATAAATTTCTTTCCTTCAATTTCATTTTGGTTTTTTTCCACCCTTGTTTTGCTTCTCCATCGTACTTATTGGACCTCGTCGATTAATTTCATAATTGCAACATTTTTCTCGATAAATTATTTACGCTAATAATGATGATAATAATAATCAATAATTAATAATAATTATATATCTAACGCCTTCATATTATATGTATGTGTATACGCTAATTAGTTCAGGCAGTTATATAGTATATATATATAGTATCTAGTATTTATTATATTGATTCAATTATGATCAATAGAGAAGAAAAAGAATGAACGAAAAATATTTTCCAATCCGGGTGCTACGAACTCTGAGCATTCATCCAAGTTTACGCATTCCAACGCTATAGCTATATATTATTACGCAGTTCAAAGAATATTTGTAAAAAATTTGGAATTGATATTTTTCGAAATTCCGATTATTTTCTATTGAACAGTAGAGTTATTTGATTGAATAAAAATCGTCGCTTTGCGAACTTGGATTAGCCCCGGTTGCCTGATGAAACGGTCACTAAGATTGGCTGAATAATGAAATATGAGAGGAATAAAAACGAAAAAACAAAAACGACATGAAAATACTGAAACAGAAAAACTGTTATATTTCTATAATAACGATTCAAGTCTTCTTGCCCGTTCTCCCCGTGGATATTATTCACATCGCCTCGTGGTTGTAATGATTGTGCAGGGATCAGCTATCGTCACCCTCGACATGATATTCCTCGCTTTCTCTGTGTACCAAAACGTGTACGACCGTAGCCTCGGACTGTTGTCTCAAAAGAGGAGGTCTACAAGGTGGTGCAGTATTTTCAGGACTCGGTTCGGTGACGAGAATACTGACGTCACTTCCGTCGGCAATAGGAAGTGGGACGGGTTCTGGAACGGGCCTTCTTCTTAGACTACCGCATCGCCTGTTGAACGCCTCTTTAATATCACGCTGTAGCATGTTTAACGAAAGAACGGTTCCACTGGGACGTAAAGAACCGCGTTTCGACGTCGGAGGACTCAGGACATCTTCGTCGGCGTAGGATTCTACCGCGTCTTGACGTCCTAATGTTGCTCCAGACGATCTGCGCGAGAATTAGGACAATAAAATTAAGGCCGCTGAATTTATACACCCGATTCCAGGCTTAATTCTATAATGCTTTTTCTTACTCGACTACTACGATAATATGTCCAATCAATTGTCAATTGGTAATGTTATATGATCAGTCACTTGCACAAGTCTATATGAAAAATCGATAGATTGTACGGATGTAACTACGGATCGTAGGTGTGGCTGAAGATTGCGCAAAATGGGCCGGGAGGAGGATTTTTAGCAAATTTTTTGACATTTCGTAAAACGTGGAAAACACCGAAACTTATTGCAGTCGGTGAAATTGATTCTCATGAAGAACAGACAGACATTTTCTCACCGAGTTTCGTGAATTGTACAGAATATGGTAGACAAACAACCTGAGGCGCCCATTTCGCCCGACCACCCCTTATACACATAAAAATACGAACGACAGAAGCGTTTCAACTATAAAAGCTTGCTTTCTGATTTTCTCGATTTGATTTTCATTTTTACACACGAACAATGAAATATTGTCGAATTGAAGTTGGTAAGCGCAAAGTATAGAGGGATCAAAATTCGAAATAAAGAAAAGGAGATATCTAGCTTGGGTATAAGCTTTGAGTGTGTGGATCCTCCTGTTGACTGAAGAGTATAATTTATGGTTACTCAACAGTCAACGATCCTTGTAAGTCCAATTGTCTTTATACGAACATAGTGAAAAACCGATTAGCAGCCCTGGTGAAAAAATATGTACCTCTATATAGATCTGATTATTTTTTGAACAATTTTCTGTATAACGCTGAAAAAATATCTAAAAAAGACTCTCATGAATTCCAATTATCTCTGAAAAGGTTCTCGAAATTCGGTACACGCTCTGTATGAGTGTTTAGAGAAATATCGTAGAAACTTTTAACGACATTTTCTAAGTTTCGCCGCAATTGGAGAAAAAAAAACGAACGAAAGACAAAACTTTCATAGATTTTCCATAATTTATGGGAAAATGTTGAGAAATGTTTTTCAAAAATAGTGAAAAATCAATCAAATTATACACGAGCAAAAATTTGTTGCATCGTGAATACGTAAACTCCACAATTTGTTCAGTAAAATTTCTCATCATTTTCTGATAAACTCTAAAAATGAGAGAAAACAAAAAAGATAAAATAATCACCATAGCTTCAATTTTCACAAGTTCCGGTAAAACTTGCTGAAAATTGTCTGCAGAAAATCTCGAATTCCTAAGACTGCAGGTCATATTGTTCAGATTTCGCAAATCGTTTCAGAGATAATTGAAGTTATATTCAAACTTCTTACAGTGTGAATACTTCGAAGCTTTTCCGTACTCAGGATTACATACATATTATATTCTGTAATTTTTAGAAATACCATCGGAAATATTTTTCCACCGGGACACTATCTGGATTCTCGATCAGAAGACTCGATCAGCTTAAAATTAGTTGTGTATGTATATGTGTCTCGAAGATGCGCAGTAGCATAAATAAATTGTATATATAGGTATATGAATAAAATCAAGTGTAACATATAATAATCACATTAACGGGACTATTTTACATGGGAATAAAATAGATTGTATGTACATAATGAATTATTTCATAACAGCATGACTCTCTATTAACGGCTCTAATCTATGTTATATTTTATATGAATACCTTGCTAAATACTATAATATATATGGGTATCACAAAACACGGCGGTTATACTCCGTGACTGTTAATATATTATTATATATACCTATAATATATAATATATAATAATATATTATATTATATTATATTATATATATATATATATATATATATTCGCACCGAGTTATAACCACCAAATGTTAAACCAAATAAATAAACTTTCTTTCTTAATATTATACCGTTTACCTATTTATTGGATTGCCTTCGGCGGTTTGAAACGAAAAAAAAAATCATTAATTCGTAAAGAAATCGCAATCAAAACGAAAAACAAGGATCAGAGAGAAAACGAAGAAACAAAACTCACAAACCACAACAACAGTTAAGCACAAATTATACCGACGACACTTAATAAACATAAATTCAAGGTCCAGTATATAGGTCAGGTCAGACAAATTAGGATTCAATCATTCCCTCTTACAATTAAGGGAGACCCCGCAGATCCTACAGGACAAACAACGTAACTATGACATTATATCGTAATAATTGTATGATTCGAACAAACATCAATGATTTTATCGATTTTTGAATCCAGAGTGACAAAATTTTCACTTCATCCGACTGATTAGTTTGAGAGATTAAAATTGCAGAAGAGAAGAAAAAGAAGAACGTCCGGTTTCAATCTCGATGCAAATTTTTGGTAAATTTTCTTATTTCTGCTCTGAGTAAATCGTAATTTCGGTATAGGAATATTATTTTTTTCCGGGTCTCCCCTACAATACGCGGATTTCATCCGTTTTATGTGAGGAATACCAACCTCACGGCGCCGTGGGAGTCAGATCCCGAGCTGGACGCAGCCGAGGGTTGCTCGGTGGTGGGCGAGGGGCGAGATACGGTGAGGGCAGGGGGCTGCAGGTCATCGTGGGTCCCGGCGGCGCCGGAGAGTAGCAGCAGCGGTAGGTTCGGGAAAAGCCACGCAGACGCGGTCCCGAGCTCACTGAGATCGCTGGCGTCGCTGGCCCGAGAGGACTTGCGGCTGCTGGCCCGGCTGCCTCGGTGCACGTGCAGCAGGGCCGACAGCTTCCCGCCCCATCCACCCCCGCCCCTACCTTCGCTACCTCCACCTCCAGGACTCGATGTCTGTGTCTGGGAATCAACCTCGTGGGCGATTCGTTCTCTTTCCTTTTTCATCCTGGGGATAAGAGTGAAGATGTGAGGCATTCGGTTTTGCGATTGAACATCACCGGAAGTTCGAAACCAATGAGAAAGATCGTGAGCTTGATTCGGTTATGGATTTTTGATCAATAATTTAGGGGACGAGCGACGCTTACCTGACGTATTCACGGAAGGTGTTCTGAATGAGTCTGGCAGCCTTGTCCTGACGCTTCCAAATTCTAGTGGAAGACACAATCTCGAGTTCTTTTCTGGTGGGAAATTGTTTTTTGAATTTCACGTCCATCTGCTCCTGCAATTTTCTAAAGTCTTCGGATTCTTCCACGTGTCCGAGGACGTGCTTGACGAGAGCATGCAGGATGTCCAGACAATGGATCTTGTTACCCTTCGCAATGGGAAGATTAAAGCTGACCAACGCAACTACATTGGGCTTTGATATTCCCAGCGGTGGGTCGAGACTCGCGATAAAATCGCTAAGCTGCGAAAAACGGATGAATTGCGTAGCGTGGGGATCGTACCTGAAAACAATAAAACAATATCAACCGCAAATAGATCGTGATGCGGTAAAGTTGGTGAAAGATGTACGAGGAAATTCGATGAAAAACTATCTACGTTCACTCACTTTGACCATCTGATGTAAAACATCTCCAAGTCGTCTTCTACGATACCGATTTCCTCCTCCTGATGTGCTTGATTGAAGTTTTCGAGTATAATCGCGATGTACATATTGATCACGATCATATAACTGATGATAATGAACGACGTGAAGTAGGTTATCGCAAGCAGAGGATATCCACAATCGCCATTCGATTGACGACTGTTTGGAGTCGGGTCGCAGTCTGGTGGTTGAACCATCAGAGACTCTAGGACGTCATTCCATCCAGCCGACGTCATCAGTCGAAACAGCAGCTGCATGCTTCGCCCAAAAGTCTCAAAGTTCACCTTGAATTTCAATGTGAATTGATCAGAATTTCGGATTATGGGGAGGAGGAAAATTACTGGAAAGAGCAATGCCCGAATTTAGGTGCTCACCATGTCATCCAGAGCACCTTGTTTCCTCACGTGGCCAAAAACGGACATCCCGATGATGGCGTATATGAACGTGATCAAAGCTAGAAGGGCACCGATGTTGAACAGTGCTGGCAGACTGACGACCAACGCGAATAATAATTTTCTTATTCCTTTAGCAGCTTTAATGAGCCTTAAGATCCTTCCGATTCTGAACACCCTCACGACTCGCAGGAGCGTCGGGGACACGGGGAAATCCATCATAATATCTTCCATTAAAATACCAAGAATCGAAGCCAAGACTAATAAAAAATCAAACATATTCCACGGTACTGTGAAATAGTGATACCGCAGTCCGATGATCTTAACGATTGCTTCTAAGCCGAAGACTGTTGTGAAAAATGCGTTTGATACTTCGAGAATAAAGAACACTGCGTGTGGTTGACTGTAATGCTCGATTCCCATGGTCAGCATATTCAGAAATATCAATACGAATATTGCTATTTCAAACCTGGAAATCAATAAACCGGAGGTGATCAACGATCCCCGGAAAAGTTCGCCTAGAAATGATTTTTTACGTTTGGATCAACACTTCGCCGTTGAAAGTCAAAATACAAAAGCTCCTGATTCCGTGGTTGTTTTCTGGTGCATTATCTATTTTTCGAATTGACGATTAACGTGATGAAGAGTATTGATAATTACCTCCTAGAGTTTGAAAGATCGTAGAACATTGCGAGAAATTGATTCATCGGTCGCTTAATCACTTTCTGCGGCTTTTTGCGGCCGAGTTTTTTCATGGCAGTGTAGTAGTGCTTCTGACTCTCGGTCAGAAACATTTCTAGCACTCCACCTTCGTACTGAAATGATAAATGCAAAGACAGAAAAAAAAAAAAAAAAAAAAGAAAAAGAAAGGATATAGTAAATGTTCGTCGTTACGGTACGCTTTGTGCATAATAAAGCGACAGCGTGAGACGCTTAGCTGATGAGAGATTAGTCGTCAGTTTTGCGATCTCTGTGTATAGGTTGGTGTAATCTTTCAAAGTCCGCTTTTGATGAAGGCCCTTATCAAGAATCTACGATTTCATTTCATTACTTCGTGCGGTTTAGATTCATGAGATTTCTTCACGTCCTCTCATCATTGGCGTATAGAAAAGTTAATATGGAATGAAAGAGGAATGAGAGAAAGCTCGTGAATTTAACAGAGATCACAGAGTTATAGAAACAGAGAAAGAATCTTGGTAGGGACTCTCATTAACAAGAGACGGTACACTTTGAGCGAATTGTGAAACGGTGAAATTTAGCAAAGACGAGAAGAAGAAGATGATGAAGAAAAAGTAGAAGAAGAAGAAGAAAGCCGAGTAGTGTGATTGTTGGTCGTTGCGTGTCCTGCGTCGTGGTCTCACCTTCTTTTTGAGCATGTTGAAGTTGTCTATGATAACTCCGATGAAGAGATTGAGCGTGAAGAACGAACCGCATACAATAAATATAACGAAATAAAGATACGCGTACAAATTGGCCTCCCTCTGAGGCTGAAGGTCGACGCCTCGGGCGTCTACCGCGTCTTCCATTACTTCCATCCAACCTTCGAATGTAGCTACTTGAAATAGAGCTAGATAAGCTATTCCAACGTGGTCGAATGTGATCTTACTATTTTCCCACGAATAGTTGAGATTCAGGCAGTCTTGTTTCGTATTCACTAACTGAAAGCATCACAATTTGTCCATGAAGAAAGACAGAAATTTTGATGCTCACTGAAAAAAAAAACTGTATTTCCAATTATCAGGTTATGCGTAATTATTATACTCACCGATAAATTCTGCAGCAGCTCTCCGTTCTCGTCGATGCACTTGAAAAATTTTCCTCCGAAAAATTGAACCCCCATTATAGAGAAAATAAGCCAGAACACGAGACAGACGAGGAGCACGTTGAAAATACTGGGTATCGCGTACATCAGAGCGTTCACTACGATCTGAGGGAACGAGAAAACTGTCAGGTGCTACTTTTGTAAGGGGCGAGTCACGAGGTTGAAGAAAAATCCGATACTTGGTTTATTATCGATATCTCTATACGTATGCGGGGGGGCCGGTGAATAATATGCAGGCGTAACAAACACGTACCCTCATGCCTTGCCATCTTGAGATTGCTCTCAGCGGCCTCAGTGCCCTAAGAGTTCTCAACGAGCGAAGCACTTTCAGATTTTCATTCTCCTCTATCAAAAGACTAAAGATGGATACCTGTCGAAAGGTTAAACTGTAATTATATATGCCCGTGATCACTGACCTACGGTAGGTATGTACCGTGCGAAGCGTGGCGTCACGCGTTATGCACTTTAAAATAATCAGATAATATACATCCCAATTCATTGGGGACGTTAACGGAACTAGATATGAACAAAATATTTCATGGATGTCACTGAGAAAATATTGCGATTTCGTTAATTTTTAGTATCCAGAATTTGAAATTTGAAAAGCATTGCCTTGAGGGTTGAAAAAGATTGTCCTGCACTTTGTGATAAAACTGTACAGCAACGCCAAAAATCATCCCTAATTAGTTAAAGATAATTTCGGTTCAATGCATTCTAATCACAAGTGGCACACCATTTATCTATAACATTGAACACAGATCGTACCAAACTCGAACGACACAAAATTGTACTTTTATGCACTTTACAACGAGAGGACTAGGCAGGAAATATGACTTTCAATCTGAAGGATATATACGAAGAAATTGAAGGTCGTAGGGAATCTGTGAGGGAAAAATGATGCACGAAAATTGAGAATATATCGCTCGTTGCAAGATTTTCCTAGCCAGTTATCCGGACGAAGCTGACTTGCAGCTTGAACGAAAACCCAGTAACGAACGATCATGCGTAACGTAAAATGGGAATCGGATGACAGGGACAACGCCTAAGGATATTTAACGTATATAACGCACGTACCTGGATCCGTGAGGCGACACATAAAACATAGAAAAAAACACGGAAACAACATTCAAAGAATTACCACACTTAACAATGCCATATAAACCGTAAAATCGTCCGCACTTAACCGTGATCGTTAAGCAGTATAATAATATAAATGTACATATAACAATGATAACAACAATCATTATGTGTAACAAGTATAATATAGTATGAGATATGAAAAATATGATTACAATGAAAATCCATGCCACAGCGATATGCGGTCTAGTGGAACAAAGGATTCTCTTACTTACGAAGACGATGATAAAGTCCAAGATTGTCCAGAAACTTGTGAAGTATTTACAAAATCCAAGAGCTAGCCATTTCAGCAGCATCTCGATACTGAACAGTGCGCAGAATCCCAGATTCGTCCAATACAAGATTTTTTTAAGAAACGGATTATCGTCCAGATAAATATCCTCGAAGCAAAGTGTTATGGAAGATGCAAATATCAAAACTAGGACCATCCATTCAAACGCCGGGGTATCGACCACCGACAAAACGGCCGTTCGGACTTTAACCCACTTTCTACCCAGATCGGTAGCGATGCAACGATCGAAACAGGAACATCTGAACATTTCATCAAATGCAAAGTTATGTTCCCACGCTCCAAAAATCACCGAACAAAGCCCCCGCAACTTTTCCGACGACATCTCAAAATGCTCAATAAAACTAAAAATCTATACATTTACTCACTTTTGGTAACAATGCTGTGGAAAACAGTCCTGCGGTGTTTTCGGTTGTTTATTTCTTCCAAAACCGGGAAAAGATCCCATCCCATCGACGTACCTTCCTTTGCTATCCCTCCTTCCCCCAACCGTCAATTCATCTACGTAACTAACGAGCGCATGCCAAGGTCTTTTTTCACCAGGATCGTCAATCCTGACAACCTCCTTTCCGGGGAGCATTGCGACTTCCTCGTCAGGTTTGCTCGAGTCTTTTAAAACTCCGAGTTCTATGGTTTCCTCTTGGTTTGTTTCAGCGCCGTTTCCCTTTTCCTCAACTCTCTTATTCTCCCTCACAGTTTCCTGGCTGCTTTGACTGTAGGTTGTGACAGTGGCTTGCCGATATATCGGATCGTAGGTGCATATCGGTTGATTTAAACTCTCCTGATAAGAGCGATTGTATATATTTTCCTTGGGCAAGCTGAGAACGGTCTCTTGTATGGCGTACTTTTCCTTATCGGACTTGTCCATAACCTCCCGAACGATTTGTTCCAATCTAGTATTCTTCTCGTTCTCTGAATTTTCTCTGCGATATTTTTTCTTTCTAACGATTGATCTTATTCGATCGAACGATCTCGCCAGTTTCGAGTCCTCGCCAACCTCCTCTTTCTTCTGTTTAAGTTCCTCTGAATTAAAACTGTTGAGCAACAACGCCAAGAAGAGATTTAGGACCATGAAATTCCCCATAACTAGAGCCGGTAAAAATATGGCGAAGCATGTTTCAGGACCTTCGTCCTTTTCTGCTCTCATGCAATCCCAGAGGGGCTCAATCCACTCTCCGCACAATATCCTAAATATCATCATGAACGAGTGAAAGAAATCATTGAAATTCCATCTCGGAACTGGATCCGGGTAAAACTTATCCAGAGTATAATCTTTGCTGAATAACTGCATACCGATCACGGCAAATATGTAGATTACAATGACCAAGACGAAGGTTAAGTTACCCAACGCGCCAATCGTCGATATGATGATACTGAGGAGTACCTTCATCGTGGTCCAAGACTGAGCGAGTTTAAGCACTCTTAATAAACGGAGGCCTCTTATAACGGACAATCCGTCGACCAGTTCAAACGTCAAGTCGATCAAAGACGCGGACACAATAATTAGATCGAAGATGTTCCAACCGTTGTTGAAAAAATCTTTACTAAGTGCCAACAGTTTGAGGAAACATTCAAAAGTGAATATACTCGTGAACACTTTATTTCCAATGTTCAAAGCTTGACGAATACTTTCACTCATCCCGTGGTGTTCCATTGCGAGAAATCCAGTGTTTAATACGATGCACAACGTTATCGTCAGCTCGAAAAGTGGATCTCTTACCACCTGGTGACGGGAAATTATTAGGGAATTACTCATTTCGTATTTTGCGCTATTCGAGGTGATTCAAAAATAACGACAAACAATGTACTATTTTCATCCTTCCATCGTGAGATATTATGAAAATGTTATTTTTCGGGCTCTACGGAAATCTTTAACGAAATTTCGTTCAAATTCAATTGAACGAAATCTAATCAAGATTTGAGTGCGGTAGAGTAACCGCTGAACTTCTATAACCTGGTTCAGCGTCAGCCTAATTCTTTTGCTCATTTTTTAGCACCGAGTGAGGTGGTAGAAGTAGAAAAAAATCCAAAGGATCTTTTTTTGAACCATAAAGGGGTGTTTTATATGCACACAGACATGTACGCGTCTGTTGCTCAGTTATACATATAGTATTTGAAGGATGGATGAAGATGTCTATTCAAGATGAAATTCATTACAAACATCAAAATTTATACGACTGATGTGATAAGGGAACGAAAAAGAAAATCGAGATCGAGGGATGCAGGAAGAGTGTATCTGATAAGCAGCAAGTAATAACGCGGAGAAGTAAATATATATACGGCGGAGAGAATGTAAAATGAAGAAAAAATAAAATCATACCTATTGGCTACAATGGTGTATTGCATGTATGGATGCCACCTTAGTACATACACACATGCATACATTATATAGACGGCAAAGGAATCGAACGAGGAAATGAAATAAGAGAAATAAGAGAAATAAGAAAAATGAGAGAAACGAAGAAAACAAACAAGAGACGACGAGACGAGTAACTTTATATCTACCTTATAAAGGCAATTTTGAAACCTGAGCCACCCATCGTAGTCGACACAGCACTGAATACACTTGTCGCAATTTCTATCTGGAAGATCATCTGTAAAGTTTTTTGTCTTTCGTATTTTCGTGTTCAAATTGCGGTTGCGATCAATAGAATTTTCATTCGCCTAGTACCCAATATCCATTTTCTCTTAATCCTCTGAGCTTGGGCAATGATACCTTCCGTAGAGTTAGAAAAATTCGAAACCGATACAAAATACCACGGTACAGTAGGATAACAGGCGGTTGAGCGCGACACTAGGATTATTCAGCTTTCCATTACTTTAGTAGGTACGTATGCACTAGAGTTCGAACTAGACTGAACACATCCCGAAATTCTATAGCCGCGTACACCACTTGACAAGTGACAAGCGCTGGCCAAATTGCCTGATATACCTACACACGAGCTTTCCCAGTAACATCTGGCAAGCTGACAGTGAGCTTTGACGAAATAAATGATAAAGCCACAGTGTATACAGCAATTAACTGCGTAAAGCTTTACCCAACCCGTGCGTTGGACGATTTCCTATTATTTCGAAACTAACAAGTCTGAAAGTTCGGTAAACGGTTCGGCTGAACGTATACCGGATGTATCTATCGACTTAGATTTCTTCCATATTCAACCGACAATTGTACGTACACGTCATTGGACTATATCTGCGAGGTAATAGCTTGGCAAGAAGTAAAAAAAACGCCAGATGAGTAATGAGAATAGTGACTCACCTAAAACAACAATGTGAGACAAGTAGTCAGGCGGCAAGGTGTACATGTTGTGTTTTTTCGTTTTAATACCGTTGCATTTCAACACACGGATTTCTCTCTTCGATGTTCTAACGGCAACGGTGACCGGAGGTGCGGCTGATGGTTGTTGTTCAAGTTTATCAGTATCCAAACAGCGGCGTTGTTCAACGGCAAGACGTTCCTGCCGATCGACCCGGTGTTCCCTTCGCTCGTGTTCTTCGGCCGAAGTTACATCGTCTCCGTCATGGTCTCCCTCGTGATCATCGACTACCCCCGAATCGTCCAACGACGATTGCTGATTACTATTATTACTAGCTTGTCTCGAGTGCAACATTCCTCTATGGGGTGCGAGCCGGTGAACAATTCCCGGGTCGATTGGCCGGGTCGCGGCGACAACCTGCAGCGGGAGATGAGACGGCCGAACACTCGAGTGTCGAGGACTCGGACCCGGGCTCGGTGTCACTGACCTAACGCAAAAACAGAGCCCACGTTCATTTTTTCTCCGTCTCTCTTCTCTCGTGCGAAAATCCAATGTGCAAGAGGGAACGAAGTTTCGTTTTCCCGTATAATATTGTCTAACGCATTGCGGACTAGAGTTGTAACTTGTAACTTGTAAATTGTTTTTTTTTTCTTCTCGCGCGCGGCAAGTCACCTACTACTACTACTACTACTACTGTTATTGTCGAGTAGATAGAAGTAGTATTCGTGGAGTAGGGTAGCATGTTTTGTACTGTTTCGAGAGTTGAACAGCGGAAATTCGAGTAACTGAATAGAACGGACCCGCCAGGTTTGCATTATAATTTATGAGCCACCTTAAATCATATTTGACCCGTAAACTAAAACTTACTAATGAATTCGCAACTAGCTATAGTATAATAAAGTTTCCAAATCTATGAGAACGCCAACTTACTGTATATTAATGGAATCCATTCGAACTAATTATGCAAGATATACTTCTTTTCCAAGCTGTACTATCAACTGGTTTCAACTTTTACGAATAATAATGTAAATTTGAAAAATGTTAAACAAGTCGCATCTAAGGTACCTATATATACGAACGGACGAAGTATGGTGGAGTTTTATCCTACTTAAATAGAATTTTATAACTGAATATAATTGAAATAGTATGGCTCTTCATCAGCTGGGCAGGGAGTTGCATTATTTCAATTATGGTAGGAATGAAAATTGTGGAAATATAACGAACCTGCTACGGGTGCCGCCATTTTTTTCTTGACCCGCTGAACTACGGCCACGTTTTCTTCTCCTTGTTTTCTTACGAGTATAACTACTGAGAAGTACTCCTTTACGAGCGTCAATTTTTTTCTGTTTATCCTTGGTGAGGGTCTTGATGTTGATCTTTGTCGGGTCGAAACTAAACGTCGAGTCCTCACGGTGGTCGGTTAGGTCCTTCCTCCGTTCCTGGCGAATGCAAAAAAAATAAAATGAGACAGGAGAGAAGCGAGATTACACTCGCTGCTCGTGAGCGAAATGACATTACATCGAAATGAAATCCTTCAAGGAACAAACTTTTCTATAACCCCAACGCTGTTTTTATCTCTTCTCCAATTATACGCGAGAGGGAAATTCCTGAATAAAAAATTGGAGGCAAAAGGGAAGAAGAAAAAAGAGTGGAGTCAAGAATATTAGACATAAATTGGGGCGAAAGCCTAAAGCTCGCTGACAGTGATGCTCGACTCGGTAACTGCTGATTCGTCCACAAATTTCTGATCCCTATCGATAAAACACGCGGTCTGCTAGCCTAAACTTGCTCCTCCGTGAGCTATTGCGGAGTAGTTCTGATCGTTAGTCTCAAGTGTCCATGATGGGCGAAGAGATGAAAGGATAGATAGGGTAACTTAGTAACCGCAAGGACCTAAGAGGCCTGCTACCTCTCCGAGGACACTCCCGAACGAAACTTCCAGCGTGGTAAGCAAAGGCGATTAGATTGATAGGCATCGAGTCCGCATACCCCGTCTCCAAGGAGTGGAGATGAAAATTATTCCCACGAGGACCAAAATGGGTTTAAATGATTGAAATTCAAGTTTCGGGTACGTATAGGTACAATTACGATCATGATCGTCGAAAGAAAAGACAATTGAAAAATTGTAGATAATGAAATTCGCCGCGTAAGATGAGATGAATTATGGAGATAATATTATTGAACAATTAGGAGCTTACCTCATTCGTGATCTCAGCCTCTTCTTCGTAGCTCAAGGCCACAACGGCAAGCATCAAATTGATGAGGTAAAACGATCCGAAGAACACGACCACCGTGAAGAACGAGACGCTGATAGGTCCGCACGCCGACAATACCTGTTTTATTTTTATTAAACCCCGTACATTCGGAAAGTTTAATTATTTGGATAAAGGTATACAACAATGGATTAGAAGATAGAATCAACGTGGAGATGTAAGGATAAATAAATATTACGTGCACGTTGGGAACAATCACGCTTCGAAATTTTGACGTTCAATTAAATCGTGTTAGCTGAAATCGTTGGAATCAAACCTTGTTATAGACGTCCTCCCAGTAGTCAAGAGTTATTAGCTGAAACGTAGTGAGCATCGACCACAGAAAGTTGTCAAAGTTTGTATATCCATGATTAGGATTCGGCCCCACACACAAGCACGTATAGCTCTCATTACAGTGTCTAAAATGACAGAATTGAAACGGTTAAATACATCACGCTGTTAAATCTGGATGAAATTTTGATCCGTCGTACACGAAGCAGATACTTTTGATCCAACAACTTCGTAATGCTTGATACCACCACGTTGGGATACATGTATATTATATGTATACACATAGTAGAGTTATGATCATTATACCTATACCAACTCGAAAGTTAGACTGGCATATTAATTAAATTGGATTGAATGAATTCTAACCTGGCACCAGTTACATTCCCACAGATTATAGGCTCTTCGGCTTCATTGAAGGCCCAGTTGGATGAGTTCCAGTTCCACCTGTTGGCGATAGAAGAAGAAGAGGAAGCTCTTTAGTTCTTGCGGACGAGCTATGAGGCCAAGAGGTAGATAGGTGGGTAGGTATAGGTATTATTTGCCACTCAATCTTTCTTTTTCCACCGAATATCTATATCGCTATAGCTCTGAGAAGCTCAACTCAATCGTTTTTCCAGTTGACATCACTTTCCGGTTTTATCATTTCTGAGCCTGCTATCGCAGGTTTTACGTCGGGGCTTTAAAATGTTAATTAAACCAGACCGAAGGATGGAGCGCAAAAGTGAAAAAAGCTCGTCATCTTACACGTGATAATTTGCATACCAAACGCTTTTTCTTTTTCTTTTTTCTATTTCCACTGAGATCTAGATGTCGGAGGATGGAATTTTACGGATTACTCGATTAACGAGTAACAAAAAGCACGCGGCGATAAACTAGTCCATATAGGCATGTAATCTGATTAACGTGGCGAGTTTCATGGGCGAAGCAAATCCGACAAGTTTCTTGCGATTTGAGCGGACATTAGGTGGCAGAAGACCGCATAGATGTTGACACGTTATTTGATTAATTACGACGGACCCGGGGGTTCAGGATAGTTGAGAGCTCTTTTCAACGGTTAATCGCGTGACCGGTGTATAAAGGTCCGAATAGATCAGTCAACGTTATGATATCTCTATACCGGATGATCGTCAAATAAGGAAATGAACATATCAGGCGGTTCCGTTTTTTTCAGTCCGGTTTGACGAAGAGCGCGATATAGCTAGGTGAAAGAGACGTTTAAAACATGCGCTGAAAAATGTCCGTGAATATAAATTCATTCTCAAAAGCGATTTCCGGTTGGCGTAGCTGAAAATCGAAGCGTTGTAGAATGGAAGCCAGCAGGTGAAGAAGCTAGCGCATGTTTCAAATTATGTATTCATAAATGGAACTAGGTTCACTCGCGAAGTTTAGAGAACATAAAACCTAGAGCTTACGCCTAATTCTACACGGTAGAATTAATCCATAGGCTTAATCGTGAGACATGAAAAATCATCAAGTATTACCACCCAAAAGTTTAGGTGCTCTCCAAACGCCGCGTTGCCTGCCAGTTTTTCCCCCAGGGTGTTGGAAGGGTTCTTAAATAATTAGGCTCAGTTAGCCCCACGATTTGTCTCCCCTATGTTTACCAGCGGCGAAACCTTGCCGACGCGGGCGCCGAGGTTCTTTCTATTTTCGCACGCGGTAAGAATACATAATAAAATTCATCTGCAGAGTGAGAGAGTGTGGCTTTTATCATTCACGAAAGAATCGAGCTCGTTAAACAGCGTACTGCACCACGTACACATACCGAACGCGTGGAAATTTGCATAAAGCTGTTTCGGATGAAATAGTGAATTCCTGCTACCGGGTGTATAACACACATAGCTACTTGTGAATCGATTCGGGTAACAGATTTATTCACCAGCTCTCGTTCACAAATCTGTTGTACCATTTCTCCTGCATAATACTTACTCGTACCAGTCCACTTGAGTATCATTAGGATCCTGCTGCCTGACGCACTTGTTTCTCAATTCACCCATATAAACTTGAAGCGCGAAGAGAGCGAAGACCATTAAACAAAATATGGTCAACGTCATAACCTCGGCGAGCTGCTTAAAGCTGTGTAACAACGCGTTGATGATCGTCTTCAAACCTGCATCACAACGAAAATAAACGATTGCAATCAGAATAGAAATAGCTGTAGAAGCTATGAAAATCAAACTGTACGTTAAATATTCAATATCATGAAATTAGTCGCTCCAAATTTTTGCTTAAAAGTTTTTACCTAATGCGTATGAACATATTTGTCTTTTTAACTATTATTACTCATAATATAAACTATCAAGTCAATTTGCGGTAACTGCAACTAAACGCAAAGTTTTTACGACGACTCGGTACACGTGTACCAACGTCACCTCGTATCGAATAATGGGTAAAGTTTGAAATTTAATAGGGTAAAAATTGTCGCAAGTTCTAGACATTTGTAGGAAGCTCCAATTAGGTAGTAAAACGTGAGATAGCGCCGAAAGTTAAAGTTGAACCGTGCCATTGCGATGTCTGCACACAGATAATTAGCGTATGAAATTCGAAGTATATTGTTGGAGCTGCGGTCCGTGCAACGGTGAATTACTAGATCACGCTGAACCATTTTGTTTGAATGAAAAGCAAGAGGCGACGGCATACAAATCCGTTGCAGCATTTGTAAATCGTTGTTTTATGTATTCACACGCCTTTCTCGACTTGAGATAGTCGGATTCTTGGCGTATCTTGAGATAAAATTGACCAACAGAATCCTGAGCGGAATTGAATTGTAAATAAGTAATGAAAGCACCTTGGGAATAGTTCACCGCTTGAAATTAGGCCAAAGCGGTCCAGTTGTTTTTATACAGAAAGATTTGACCGTCAATATTCCAACAGTGCGCATGATAAAATCGGATTTACGTATTTATACCGTTGAATCCGATATCCAATATTGAATAATCCATGTGTTCTATATATTCGAAAAATATGAAAGTCGATAGACGAGGTGGGAATAAGGACGGAGAGGTTTAAGAGGAAGTACTCTTAGGGACAATGGAGAATACAAGCAGAACTCTCGACGTTCGATTTCGCGAGCGTCTTAACCGACGTTGAATGAATGCCCTCTAACGATGCCGTTCAAAGGAGGCGAGGAACAGAGAAGGGGGAAGAGAGGAGAGAGAAGAGATGAAGAGTAGAAGAGTATACGAGAATCGAGTGGAGAAGAGAAGAGTAAGCTTGGCACGACACCGAGCCATCATACGAGTGACTGGGTCAATAGCACATTTCTGTTCAGTGCAATTCCCTCTCTTCTCGCCTCCTTCAGTCAAAACTTTTCGTCGCGCTCCTCATGGTTCTGAATTCATTCGTGGCTTAGTTCACGTTGATAAAACAGAGATATCTGACTCATACATCCAGGTAGGCATGTAACAGAGGAATAACGAAGAAAAAAGGGATAAGGGAAACTTGGATATAAAACTGACAAGAAATGAAATGGAAGCTCAACAAAATGTTCACCCTCTTCGCACCGAAACGCCGAAATCTTTCAGGGTAGTGAATACACGGAACGAAAAGGGAATAGGACAGGAAGAAAAAAAAATGAGGAGAAAAGGTAAGAAAAAAAAAGGAAATCCCCGATGTTACACCCTTCAACTGGGTCGCCGATTTATTTGTTCTCCGGGAGAGCATCTTGCCACCAATACCTATATCGCTTCCCATATTTCTGGAAGTATGTATAACATACGTATACCTATACGCGAATGATATGAAAGTATGGCACACGTTTCGTGAGTGAGACAAGGGATGGAGGTGGAGGTGGAGTTGGAGCTGGAGGCCGATGAGCATCGCCTGTTTCTTCCAGCGGAGATGCAGCCGTGGAAAGGGTCGAGAGAGAAAGAGCGAGAAAGCAAGGTAGAGTGAGAGGCAGGAAGAGGAAGACCGGAGTAAAATTCATTTATTTTTCTATTCGTTTTCCCGCTGCTGAAACTTTGTTTTTCGTTTTCTTCACTTCTCGTTTTTTGCTGCTTATTTTTTTCACTTCGAACGCTACAGCACAGTGATCTGCACGTAGCGCGCGTGGCCGTGCAATAGAAAGGGTCATCGACCCCGACTCTGAGGTCGTGGTAGGTCGACGACTGGTCGTTGTTACTGCTGTGCGAGGTAGTATACCTACGTACTACATAAGCTCACTTTATAGTTACACTTTCCTAGTTACTTCAAACATTCTGTTTCTCTTTTTCAGCAAGGTGATATTTTGTTTACCGCTGCACTGGCGCTTCTGCAGGTACGGCGCGAGAGCTTAACAAATATTTTCTATTCGTGACTTACGTCTCGTACGCTATTGGAAGTATTCTTTCAGGCTCAGAGTTACTCCGGCACGTATATAATACTGTATAGACACGGGTTTATTTCAATTTCATGGTAATGATCGTGTGACGCCATTCTCTCAATGCAGCAATTTAGAAATTTCTTCAGATTCTAGTAGTTCGCTACACTGTGCAGGATGGTCACACCGGATACCATACAGGAAACAAACTACTGTCGCACCATTTGTCAAGTGAATTTTAAATCAACCATGTCGTGGCCTCTTCAGATCGAATAACGAACACAGGTGAAAGCGTAGTACTATATAGGAAAGGTAACTTTAGTTGTGAAGTAACCTCTCACAGTCAAGACCATAGTCAGAGATACGAATAAATAACGAGACAGTGATCAGTAAGTACAAGTTGTAGAAATCAATGATCATGTGCACAGGTATGAGGTAACTTGTGATCAGGGTGTCATATGTTTTTCCCCTGAAGCAGCATAGAAGGAAGTGAAAAATCACCTTGAAAAAGTTGAAATTTCATAGATCGTAGAGGCAAGTAAGGTAGAACGGCGCTCCTTAAAATCGTCGAGAATAGATTTCGCTGAGTAAAGATTTTGTTCTGTTCATGTTTTCATGTTCATCGATTGCGTAACTCATTGTCGAGTTGAGGAGTGGTCGAAATATCAATTTGGGATGATTTCGAATTCTCTATACGGGTCGAAGGACGCCAATTTAGTGCCTTTCTCTGATGCTCTGATTCCAAATTCATGTAATCAGTAGAATCTTAACTGTCCCTAATCGGGCCAAATTTGAGGTCTCGGGATAAATCAAATTCTGGCAATATGATCCCACGTGGACACGCACCAAGTATATTAGAGTTGGAATTAATGCGGCAACGCAAAGATTGCTATACGTGACGAGGAAATTTAAATTTGGCTAAGCGGTATGAGGATGAGGGGGTATTTGCGCTGCTCTGCAGCCTGGTTTTCCGTGAGCAAGAGAACGGACATCGAACAAATGTCAGGCATGTCGCTAAGTCTACATTCACGACCTCAAACTGGCGTTATTTATTCAACATACGCCCATAAACGAAGCTGGTATAGACATAGGGTAGCCGTCTTGCGCTTACACACCACGTACCACGTTGTAATAATCCCTAATTAATTAACAGCTCGTAGGAATATTCGCGCCAGTCTGCTGTGTGTATACGATGTGATATGATAAGATAGAATACGATACGATACGATACGATACGGTACGATACGGTACGATACGGTACGATACGCAACCGTACCTAGAGACCAGTTTTACGAGTAAACTTTTCTCGTAGAGATTAAACTACCCCCCTCGAGTTCGTAGTGCTCTGGGTACAGCAGACTCCCGCTCTCTATCCCTTTCTCTCACGCGTTTCAGCTTAATGCTGTAGGTAAATAACGGTCTGCAGTCTGATAATAATCGGCTCTCATGTTATTCCATACCCGAAGGTATAGGCGGAGCGCCCAAACTCCGAAAAGTTATTTCAGCGCAGATTTCACGCGGGTCAATGCTATCCTCAAACTACGGGGCCTCCAAATTTGTGATCTTTTGTCTCTCAATAAAATATCAGATATATTTGAATAATTTGCGCCCCCGTTTCTCGTTCATCTGTTTAATTAACGAAGAAAACAAAAAGTTCCGTTCTATGAAGACGAATGGCTACTTTACAAAAAAACAAAAAAAGGATAAAAAATTCTGATCACAAAACTGTTTCGAACTCCTTGTAAATTATAATATTGTAGATATCATCAGATGATTTGAGTTACTCAAAACTCGAGCTCCCTGGCCCCCTGAGTTAAAATTGATGCAGATGATGACGTAGAGTACAGACCATAGATAATCGTTGGGAAATTACACAGTATTCACCCTCCTATCTTGTTAATTAGTTGGAGTTTTCCCTAATGATAGTAGCTCGTAATCAGAAATTCTGTAGAACCTCAGTTAGCGCTTGATTTCAATCAAACCGTCGACGGAAGTGATCCGCGCGCTATATTTCAATTTGAGACTCGATTATGTAATCAGGTTAAATAATATTACACATCGAAAATGATAAAACGAGCAAAAACGTTAATGCTACGTGTTCTACTCGTAGAGAAAGGTTTATTTTTACTAAAAATTATCACCAAATTATCTTACACGCAAATCTTCAATTCAACTTTCAGAAACCTAAGATATAAAAATTGACGGGCGTCTGGTCGCAATTCATTTACATTTTATCCAAATTTTCTTGATTAATTTATGCAGGAAGAAGGTAATGATGAGTTGGACATTCGTTCGAGCAGAATATTATACGTTCTAACACAATTTTTTATCAATTTAATACATCATCAATTGATCCCGAAGATCTACTTTATACACCTCAAGAGCATGAGGAACCTGAAAATGTTTTCCTCACCACATAGTTACCTTTATGGAGCGATCAAATTGCCAATCTGCCTTTGAATTAATAGCTTAATAAAAATCACTTGCAAACATCAAGCCGGTCGAGCCGTCTAGGTGTGAGTATAATCGAGGTAGTAGAATTTAACACGATTCAGGTAAAACACTCGAACTTCGGGTACAACCGCATGAATCGCGGACATTTATCGGGGAACTTTAGCCGGACAACCTATATACTCTACAGCTACGTTTTCAATAGCCTAGGATCTATACATACCTAGGTACGTACGTATGTACCTATGAGATACATATTTACGAAAACGTTGAAAACGGCACCGTCGAGGGAGAGGGGGGGAGGGGGGGGGGGGGGTTCAACGGCCATTATGTAATCCATTACAACAGATCGGTTCGGTTTCTCCGTTGGGACGAGCTAACTACTCGATCAATTATATTCGCCAGTAGAGGACGACAGTCTAGCCGGATGAAATTTTGGTCGAGAACAAACAATTTACCGTGCATAGACCACGGATCTCCGTTGCGCGGACACGACGATAAAGCCAGTGCATAGGCGGATGTTATATTATACCATATGCACCTTTACGAGTATGGTTGTAGCACATAGGTATGTATGTATGTACATACATACATACATACAAGAATAGCGGCTCGGGGGGTAGGATTGCCTTTCCTTTTTCCTTATGCATTTTTTTCACTACACCTTTTATAGCTGGACTTGAAACTGTAAGAACCAAAATCTAATATAAGGTGCAGACGTGAGCTCTTAGAGATATAAAATAATGCTTCTGAAATTTTGTATATTTTCTCATAATTTTCGTAACCGGAAATTATAACGAGAGAATATTGTTGATTTGGGAAAGGGTGAGATTCTCAGTGTTTGAAAAATACGTAAGGAATACCTCATAACGCGTTTTTACATACATCTCAGTTGAATAGTCGCATCCTGTAATTGAAATTTTGTTCTATCGTCGACTGAATTTTCAGCATTCTAAATTTCCAACATTTTTCAATTATGTTCGTGGACCGCGGTTTTTTCGGCAGCTTTTCATTGAAACCGGGGAACGTAGGCTGAATAATTATTAGTATCGTAAAGTGAAAAGAGATATTTCGGTTGCCTCTATATTTCGCATTATACATATTTTACTATTCCCGTTCTATAATATTTGAACAACGGGGAATATCGTGGGGAATATTTTTCGATTAGGTTTTTCCTCCGCGGAAGAATATATTATAGCCTATGAAAATCTATAAATTTTCCATGACCCCGTATAAGCATATCACATCGCAAATCTGAGATATATTATACATGACAAAAAATATACTTTATCCGTTGGCTTCAGCGTGCCGTACCATATACAGCACACTTTCTCTATCGCAATCTTAAAGCGCAAGATAAGAGCTGACTTCCATAAATCTGATTCAAATCCACTTAAAATGTAATTAGTATAGTGGTAATGTTCTACAGACGAAAAATTCTTCGCAATAATCTTATACGTATACCAGGGTGCATCGCTGCTGAAGGAACTGGAGAAAAACTTGAGAAACTTGACATTAAAGTTAATAAGAAAACAATCTCTTTGCGGAACTGGACCCCGCTTTTGAAATGGCGGGCTAGAATAATAAGTACTCCGCCTTCAGCTGTTCAGGCAAATTATATATATCTCAAGGTAAGTGCAATAGGAAAAAAGCTTCGCCCGGTAAGCTAGGTATACGCGTTTCCCAACGATTGTATCAAAGTGCATTTTGCGTTCGTACAGTTCGCAGCTCTGAAACAAAATACCTTTGCTACCTGTATTGAGGAAATTTAATCCAGTAAGTCAGAGGTTTTATATAGTATATATCATACTCTCGCATGACTGACCATTGATCATTTTCCACATAACAAGATGTAACCATAACTATACGTGCAACAAAAATTTGTACCGCAGAGCTAGCAATTGACTGAACTTTATAATTTATCTCCCGTATTGAATAGAAGGTAAAATTTCTTCGCTACATTCATAATGTTGCTTACAGACCTTTTTTCAAGGGCTCAAAAGTCTTATATATATATATATATATAAAGCTGAATTCTGAGATCTTTTTTCCCTAATTTTTTCATGTGTTTCTAGCTTTTTTACTTACCAGGCATGATGGAAACTGTTTTTAGGGCCCTGAGCACCCTGAAAGTTCGCAAACCCGCCAAATTTCCCACCTCCATGCCGATGGTAGCGTAACCGCTTGTTATGACTAAAAAATCTAGCCAGTTCCACGGGTTTCTTAGGTACGTATACTTGTTCAATATGAAACCCTTCGCGATCGATTTGATCACCATTTCCGCCGTGTAGATCGCCAAGAAGATGTACCTGTAAAACGAACGATATTGAATTGACATGTGTCTCTCTTAACAGCGGCTAGATGCGAATGAAGCTTCAGTCGTAGTATTTCTTACAACGAGATGTTACATTCACTTCACATTTTTCACGGTTTTCATATATACATAGGTACATTATATATATACGTATTTAACAGGTCTTTTATACATTCCAACGTGAAAACGATTATTTTTGCAAATCATTCGAGCCTGCAGCAGCATAATATTATCGAATGGAAAGAGAAAGAGGGTAGAATATCCAGAGACGTGGAAGAATATTGAGCAGAGGCACGAATGGTTCGATTATCGAACTGAATAGCTCTGAACCAGGCAAAAAATCATAATAACGACGTGCAGCAGCGATCATTCATAGATTGTAACGTGAGTTCAAATCTAGACACGTCGATATGATCAGGTGAATAAAAGCATCCCCGAACGAATGGATCGCGAAGAGAAAACGGAAAGAGAGAAAAACCGGTTCAACTTATCTTGCGAATTTTCACCTCTCAAATTTCCCTGCAAAATGCAGCAGGTATGAAATATACAGATCAAGTTAATTAGCAATTACAAGAGTTACAACGAATTTATTGCCAAGCCCTTTAAACGAGTTGCAAATCAGAGCTCAATTTCTGTATATCTTGCCGATCTTCGAGCTCTTCTTTGCGTCGAATACGGCAGTAGGCAGAATATATTCACGTGCAACGAGGATCATAAATTTGGATTGCGTTTGAAACGCGCGTGGACCGACGTTGATGGGAAGTTGAGCAGAGTCCATTATCGCGATTAGCTATATTACAATACTTCACGGGAAAGCTCTTTCCGTCACAAACCATTTGCGATCTCCAATTGGATGTCTCTTCTGCGAATCTTCTGTTCTCATTCTTGGAGGAAGAGACGAGGAAGTGAAGAAAAACAACTATTCTCACGAATTGTACATCAGTGAAATCTATACGTTCTATTTCTTTTTCTTTTTCCTTTCTCTTCGTTCTTGTCATCTTTCCTCTCGTACAGATATATCTCTGCTCTTTTTCCTATTCTAGTTTTAGTTCTCTAGGATGCAAAGTTATCATGACGGCATAACGGAGATGAGGGATGCTGTACGGTTTTCTTTTTATCTCGCTATCTTGAAACGTGACTAAGAATTTTCTCTCTAATATATATGTCCGGCATCTTTCCCTTCACCTATCACGCCGCACCTTCAACACGATTTGCAAGTTTGATCGGCAAACTAATAAAGCAACGTATACCGCATAATCGAAGAATTTAGCGGTTAAAGACAGCCATGCCACGAATGTCCATAATAAGAAGAGAAAAGAAAAGAAACGAAAGAGGAAATGAATTCATACAATACGATAATGTTGCGCGATGTTTACAGCACAAAACCTGGGAGAAATCAGTGCCGAAAATTGAAAGGAGTGACTGACTGTAATCAGGTGCGGATTTGATCGCTCTGAGTTTTTCAAACCAATAATTTAACTCAAATTATATACCTGACTGGCGATCACGTGTATACTACATACATAACCAACACGCGATGTAAAGTTGCTATTTGCAGAAATACCTAACGATCAATATGAAAATATCTTATGGCCTCGTACAGTCGCAGTCTCTAAATTACTGGTAGGTAAATGTTTCCACCTCTCCGTTACGATAACGGGTGCAGCGATGAACACATGCATACAATACGAACGGCGAAAGTCACTGGACTTTACGCTTTCCTTAAAATCAATGGCACTATAATGGAAAACGGCTGAGTTCTCGTGAAATTTAGTATTTTTTAACAGAAACCAACAACCCCTGACGGATGATTTCATGAGATGACAGTTCGTGATTGGACATACGATTCTTGAGATCCAATCGGTTATCTAGTTCAATAGTATAGTGGTGATGAACTTCTTCACTTGCTTGGTTAATTTCGAGTACTTTTTAATCAAATCAATTCCACCGCGCGAATGAGTTTATCATCTCGAAACGCACTGCTGCAGGCATCACAAAAGTTCGTTCAAACTTGGAATAATTAATGAACCAAAGGAGACTGCAGAGTTTCTGCACCATCAGATCTTTGACGAATTAATCCATTCAATTTTGCTTATTCTTCGGTTTTGGTATAAATGATTTTTCATCATCCGTGATCAAGTTCATGAGGAGTTAGTAAAAATTTGAAAATTATCTCAAGTGGGTATAGAATATAGAGTAAATCAGATTATATATGTGATGATGACTACGTACAATGATCAAACTCGCTCAAACCTTTTTTTTATCATATCTGCACATTTCTGTTTGTACATTTGATAGATTTATATACAACGATCCAATCGAGTTTCGTCATCGATTGAAACCGACCGAAAGTTAGGGCCTAGGTTAGACGAGGTGGAACGCGATGAACCCGATCAGCGCACCTAATCTATGTTCACGGGTGATGAAATTCGGGATACTCCTACGTGACTTCTTCTGTTCTTTTGTCTTCAATCTTTCCCTAAATCACGACTCTCTCGTAGTACTACTCTGCACGTCAACCCACTCAAACTTTTCAAATGAAACAAAAAGAGAAGAATCAAAGAAAAAAAGAAAGAAAAAGAGAAAAGGAAAGAAGAAAAAGAGAAGCGTGAAGAACCCTGTAAGAGATTCGTGTGAAGCAGACAGATCGGAATACGAAGAAGTAATTAATGTTCGATGTAGCCCGTGCAGGGGCGAGGAGAAATCGATTCTTATAAATATCTAACTACCTTGCGAATCCCTCCGGACGTGAGGGAAATTTACCGGGCCACATCCTAACTCCAACCAACACCATTGCAAGGCTACAGCTAAATTCGTGTAGGAGCTTTCGGAACTGAACGAAATGATTTTATTACAATCAGGAAATAATTTGTCGAAGACCGCGTACTATACGCGAATGTATTGAAAAGTCGGTTTTATTTTATTTTTTTCATTTTTTTTTTTTTTGTTTGATTCGATAACGCTGGCGTGAACTTTAACCTGTTATAAATTGAATCGAAAATTTGAAAATCAATCAATATTTCTGTTCGATCAGAACGAAGGTTTTATCAATTTCGCTTGAAAATTGATTCGTCTGCGAAAACGTGATAATTCCTTGAGAAGCGTAGACGAGTAACGTCTATAAGTTGCTGTGGGAGATTTCTAGTGAAAAGCGAGACAAACGGATCTCGCAATTTCCGTTTCCCGTTAAAAACTGAACCGGAAATTATGGCCAACGACGATTGTCGGATTACCAAGAATTTACAGAGTCACCTGATTTTTCGCTAGTAGAAAATTGAGGGCCACGAACGCAGAAGCAGTGAAAATGTCACGCGAATCGACCTCGAACAATATCGCGGGGCAGATTTATAGATTCCAATATTATCCACAAAAAATTTCTTGAGACTATATACTACGATAAGATAATCTTTCAGCTTCCGTTTCTCAGCGGAAAATTTTACAAGAGGTTTCAGCCTACTAAAATTTTCACTGTTATCGGCATCACTAAATCTGCGGAAAAAATCTCTAGCTTCGATATTCAAAAATTGCTATTCGTTTGTTCGGGAAAATAATAATTGCTGCAGTTGGCCACAATGAATATCTAAAAAAAAATCGATCTATTGCAATGAACGTCCAGCACTTGAGAACCATAGAATTATTGAGAAGAAAAAAAGGCAACCGGATTCAGTAACTTCCGTTTCCTGATAAAACGATTTCAACGGAAATAAGAGCCAATAATTTTCAAAGGTTCTTCACCTTCTCATAGACAAACATTGATTTGTTCGATTAGATAATACATTGAATTCTCTATTTCAAGAATATAGTACAACCATTGGTTCAATCAACGAACGGCCGTATTTTCGAAGCATAGAAACGTACACATTTCCACGATTTTCCATTTCTTTCTGGTACAAAACGACGCGAGGAATTGAAGCCAACCATTATTTTCATGCGGCAAAGAAAACCCGCGGAGTATCATGTAAATTTTTGAAGACCAAAATGAAAAAAAGGAAAAAAATTAATAAAATACCCGGTTCACCGCTCCCGCTGCAGTATGAAGTAAATTTGGTTAAAAACTTCGAATTCTCCAAAGTCGAGTATCCCAGACCACATACAATATTTAGCAAGTCAGATTTTACCTAGAGTTCAAATTAACAATCCCGTTTTATGGTATGCCTATCCCAAACGAAAGACTGTGCACTGTGCAGTTGCCAAGAAAAGTGAGAAAGGATATTACACTATACCTATATATATATATATAACTATCGTTATGAAAAGCTCTCTCTCTCTCTCTCTCTCTACTGGAATAAATACTTACTCAGCCTCCTCCACGGTTTCAGTCATGGCTAGGAAGACGCAGTTTAGTAGAATTGTAGCCATGACTACGTAATCGAAGTACTGGTTCGTACTCAGGAAGATACAGCACCTTCTTACACGGTTCCACGGTGAAAATAAGAACCAACTTTTTGTCGCCGTGAACCTATGAATGTAATTTTTGCGAAACCTTTTCGAAACCACGCAGAACGTCTGAAACAGGTTGAAAACAAAAAAATTATCTGTAGATTATTTCACCACCTTCTAGGCGTATCGTTCGAAAATTCGATTGAGCATTGTACGATATTTGCGTTGGAATTTCGATTTGAAGAAAAACAAAAAATTAACCGATTTACGTTTTTGCTGGAACAAATAAACTCGATTTCGTATCGATGACGAACAATTCGGGGTAAATTCGAAATCCATCGCAAATTTCAATACAGAAGTATACAGGAATTCCAAAAATAAAGGAATTGGAGAATAAGAGAATAGGAGTCTGTCAGAATGATTTCTAGTATTTTTGTTCAACGATCATTGAGAAAAGGGTTGAAGATCCAGCCCTTGCAGTTTCCATTCAATATGAAATAAGTATAGCAATGTATATGGAGGAAATATATCTCACGAGTTATATAATTCCGGTATAGAAGCAAGCTGCCGTGCCATTAAATACGTTAGTATATTGCTAATAAATTGGAAAATATCTTTCCCCCTTGAAATAGGTTCACTTAAATACGATTCCGAGGCACCCAATGAGACAGTAAAAGAGACATGGTGGCTTCCGCTCGCGTGCCACAGAAGGAGAAAAATGAAAACTTATGAGGAATATTTTTCGTCGATGTTTTTCCGTACGTATTAAACAGGATTCTCTTGAATATATAGTGCCCGAATATGAGGCGATGGTTTTTTTTTTTAATTAACTCATTGAGCCTCGTCGATCGGAATTCGAAATTAGATTCTGATAAGCTTTCCATTTCGGTGACGTTGGAAAGTTTTAAAGGAATTATATTCTTCTCGAGCTTAACTGAAGGGAATTTTTAAGGAGTATGCGCGATTACCTGGAGATAATTAACGACGCTTACGTTAATGTGAGAAAACGTGGCCCAGACATTCGTTATTTAACGCTGATTCTTTGTTGCTGCTCTTTTCGTTCATACCTATACATTAAATTGTAGTTCAGTTTGGAATTGTAAACGTTTTTCGCTAAATCTTTCGTACAGACACGTTCACAGAAATACGTGAGAAGTATTTGAGAATAAAGTTCCCCAAAAGTGTGTTCATTTAATTTTTAATTTCTTCGTTCGTTGAGAGTCGTTGACATGAGCGTATAATTTCCAAGCAGAGTTGACAAGATTTAATGTGAATTACGCAACTGTTATTGAGAACTAAAAAGTGAACGAATACTCAAGTTACGTATTCCTACAAAGATGAGAATTCATTTTGGCGCTCTCAACGGCTCTGCATATACAATGTTTGAATTTTATTCTACTTCAGAAAACCGCCAGTTTTCGGGAGGACTCAGAATCTTTATTCCACAGGATCAGAGTCTCCGGCCATTAACGAAAATACTCTTCTTTCTTACGATTGTACTCGGCTTACCCTCAAAAAAAAGAAGATAGTAGTTCGCGATTCACGAAGCAAGTCTATTCAGCATAACCGTAAAAATGAATCCCAGTTTCGCGAAACTCCAATCTTGAGATTGTAGTTGACGTTGAAATAGAAAAAGAAACCTCGTATCATGATTTCTGACTCCAAAATATCACATGTCTTATTCTTAGCCCCAGTTCTATTCTGGAATTCATTTTCTCTACTAACGATTTGAATAGAAATAAGATTCTATCTCTCTTTTTAATCTTCGTGTGGAAATAGATTCGCTCAAGAATTGCCAACAAAACAAAACAAACAAATAATGTAATATCGATCTTGTACATGTACATTTTCATGTCAATTATCAATCAATGCAATCTAGTTTGAATGAGAAGTAGAACTTTAATTACGTCTCACCGAAGTATAAAGAACATAACTGAAATCGTTCAATCAACGCTCTCCAGAAGTGGAAATGGATTGAAAACGCGGAAACTGAAAACTATTAACAGTGAAATTGATTTTTCAAAGAGTGTGGAAATAAGAGAAAATGTCATAGAGCGGTAACAATTAACATTCGTTCTACATTTCATTTATCAATTCTTGATCAAACCGAAAGAAAAAAGGTCGTGTATTATAGTTATACATTGTGAAGTGAAAAAATCACGCTCGCGCCAGACGCGTGACCTTGGAGGTAGCCCCGTCACAGTCACACGACCCTAATATCCGATGGTAGGTTTTTGGGGTCGGCCTAGCTCGCAGCCAGGTCGTTTCGACGTCTCGCAGGCTTGCAAGCTTGCAAGCTCGGAAATTCGGCGCTGCGGTGGTTGGTAGTAGTTGGCATTGATCAGACGTCAGGTGTTCTCTGCAGTGAGTTCAAACGATGAAAAACAACCTTACGTCGGGCCGGGACTTACATTAGTGAAGATCCCTGACAATGATGCGGGGAAAATATTCTTCGGAAAATTTTGTCCCGCTTGAAGTATATTCGATATACCTGACCGTCGATTTATCACTTTGCGAAATAAGCTGATGTTGCTCAATGCTTGAAATCGAACGGTCTCGTATGTGTTGTTGAAACGTTCGCATTTCGCCGAATAGGGAAAGCCTTTCAGAGCGATTCGCTATCCCGAAGATTGATAGCGATGGAGGAAGTTGGAAGGTTGGCGAAAAAACATTGTTTCATTTCATCGAATTTTACAATTACCGATTTTTCGAATCGCTGTTAATACCCCTCTGCATGGGAACAGCTGGGCTCGCCGAAAAGAGAGACCGAGATCGATGGTGACAAAAAATGAGGGTAGTATCCCTAAGAGAGGAATAAAAAGATACGACAACGTTTCATTTTAATCAGACACCGTTAATGGGCGAGGGGGAGGGGGGGGGGGGGGGGCACAAATTTTTATTGCTCAAAGCTCTCTCAGTCTGAATTCGCTACTCGCACATATGTATGTTTGTACCACATTTGCAACGTGAAATGGGCTTCTTAACTAACCCAAGTGAACTCAACTACTGGCACAGAAGTCTCTTCCGTGTTGCTGGGGGTCTTAAGAGTGTGTCGAAGAGCGGAGTGCTGCTGAAGGCTCTTTTCTGTTCTCCAGAAATGAATGTATGTAATATAGTATATAACGGATGTGTGGTATCTGTGATACGGATGTATTGGATGGCGCATAGGTATCGGTATACCGAAGACCAACGTCATTTTTCTGGAGTGGTTTGAAATATCTCCGACTTTCATCGAGAACTAGATGTGTAACTGGATGACGTATCTCACAGAGAGCTTCGACACTCGTCGAGAGAAGTAGTTCAGGACGCTGCGCCGTATCGGTATAGAGACGTGACACTACTTTTCTAGATCCCGTGCGTCTGTCGTACGATACATCCTCACATTTATATAGCTAGGCATGTATCTATTCCATGTAGACTTTTCTGTCGTTATACTGGAGTTAATGGAATAGAATTTTTTTGTCAAATGTCACCCCATTCAGTCGCCCACTACGATGCGAATCATACTTACTTTGATAACGCGCTTAGGACAATCGCTGAATCCATTACACAAGCAAAACGATTCTCGTTGTGAACCGACTTTGAGTGAATCGCAATGACAACTCGAAAACCAATTCATTGGTTACAATATTGACGGAGAAATGACCTGTACACACATTCGTGTTCTGATATTGGCTCCAATTCATATAGAGAATTTATTTTCACGGAGAAAAAAATTTGTGTTCGAAGGAATCGAAATTCATCTATAGTAGGTACAGGTGCTGTGTATGGTAATGTTAGAATGAGAAAATAAATTTGTTCTCATCGCGACGGTTAGGGAAATTAATTACTCGGCCACCTATACTTTATTTATCTAGTTTCCCGCCGGTATGAGTAGGGTAGGATGTATTCGCGGACCGCGAGAAAATTTATCTGGCTTCGTTAAGTGCCATTAATTAATTTATTATCGGAAGGCATGGGCAGGTTGGGTACCGCAGGATCCCAGGGCTAATGTATCCCGCGCCTATGTACATTCTACATTCCTCTGCCCCGTTCCCCACTTTTTCATCGCATGTATACGCTGCTCCATCCCCTAGGTGGATGAGAAAACTTGGCGAGATTCGAATTCGTCCCAGGTTTCAGTGAACCAGTGAACCGCCACGCGCATATCCTCGCATTTCACCAACGCATATCCCAATGGACCGTATATAACGAGGTGCAGAGTAAACTGCGTGTGGATAGGTACGAAAAAAGTTTCCCCGCAACGCGAACTAGTAAAAGCAGAAAAAAGCTCGTCCCCTGTAAATGGGTGGTTCTACGAAAGTTGGGTAACTTGATGTCTTCAGGCAATAATTCATCTAAAACGAACATTATCGAACATTTTCCATCACGAAATGAAAGATCATTATCCTCTCTTCTTGTCCATTCAACCCAAGTGACATTTTCATAAGATAATAGTGTCAAAAATCTCCACTTTTTACTCAAAACATCAGTCCCCTGGCGTGTAACCACTGCAAAAATCAGTAAACTAACGTTTGTATTTTTGAAATTATTTGAAATTATGTACTTCTTTCATCATCAAATGAAGTATGAGTATTCGAAATACATTATTAAACAGAATGTTGAGTGAAAATTGCTGAATTACCCCCCTAAATTTGTATATAATATAGTGTACTCAGTTTCGATCGTCAGGCCCTTGTCGTTACTGAATTTGAAAGAATAAGACAATCAAATTTCGCGCCAATCTCAACACCGATTCAGTTCTTAGTGTCAGCTGTTAGGTCAGCTGTAGAAAAGATTTGTTTGCACGCGGACATTCTGGAATCAGTGCCAGCAGCGTGCTTGTGACGAAAACACGTGCGGAGCCAGACACATTTTCAGTCCCCTGGTAGGTAATTTTTCTATTATTTATAACAAAACTGGTTTCAATTTATTATGTCTCAAAAGATGTATAGAAGTGTAATAATATGACAAAACAACCAAGTGAATATTCATGATAGTTTCACAAATATCTCTATTTTTCACAAAGTTCATCAGTCCCTTGTCGTCAGTCCCTTGCCTGTAGAGGCGACAGGGGACTGACGACGATACCGGTGGACTGACGTTTTTCTGTCCACATATCGATGGACTCTCTCTACATAAAAATAAACAATACGCGGCTGACTGAAGTAATAAAATACTATAATTTTAGAGCTATACTGCTAATTACCCATTATCCTTTTAGGCTAGAAATTAAGTGTATTAGCAAATTTTATGCTCATCAACAACCCGCTGCGTTTTTTGTCTTCTTACAGATCTAGTCATTATGGCGCCTAAGAACAAAAAGAAATTAAGCAGAGAAGAAATTTTAAGAAACAAAAGAGAAGCCGAAAAGGCCCGTTTAATCAGAATAAAAAATGATCCAATAAAGTTAGCACAACAGAAAGAAAAAGAAAGATTAAAATACCTGAACAAGAAAGCTAAGGGTCAAAGGCAAAGTATAAAAGAAATGACGGCTCGTGAGCAAAGAATGACGCGAAAGAAATGGAAGGTGTCCTCATCTACCTACCGAAGGAAACAAGCTCTGAAAAACATCACTAACACCTATGCGATTCAGAATACACCCCCTAATTCGGATGATGAGGCTGTTCAAATAGCTCCTGAAGAACATAGACGGAATATTAACGGAAACCTAAGGGCTGAAGAAGCTAGAAGAAGGAGCCAAAAACTTAGAAAAAGGCGACTAAAAGAACTGAAACAAAAGGATAAGAAGATCTCTGAACTTAAGGCAAAACTCAGTGCACAACGTCAAAAATATCGAAGAATGAAGAATAAAATAAAAGTTTCTAAAAAGCGTAGTCCATTAACGCCAAAATCTAATATTGAACAGATGGCTGAAGACATTGAAAAAAAAAAGGAGTTAGTGAAAAAAGCGCTATTCGGTGAAGTAATGAAAACTCAACTAGAGGAAAACTATTCTCAAATGAAAACTTATCAAGACAGGTTGAAGTTTAAGCGTGCTGTTTCTGGAAAAATAGTGGATAAGTACAAAATATGGAGAGTAAAAAATAGAGCTATAACATACAAAAAATGTGGCCATAATCGCACTGAAAAAACAAAAACTAAGAGTACGATAAAATTACAAGAAATGATTGAACTTTTTTTTGAAGACGACAGCAATAGTTGCCAATCAGCCGGGAAAAAGGAATTTGTAACCCGAAACAAAATAAAAAAACAAAAACGTTACCTGCTGGATACATTGAGAAATCTTCATAGAAAATTTTTGAAATCTGAACCTATAAAAATCAGTTATTCGATATTCTGTCGTTCACGACCATTCTGGGTTGTGCCACCTTCACTTTCCGGCCGCGATACATGTTTGTGCATCGTGCACGAAAACATTGATTTGAAACTTTCTGCTCTGAAGAGTGCGAAAATCCTGGCCTTCGACAATCATCAAACAATGCTGCGAATTTTTTGTTGCGACCGTTATTCTGAAAGATGCTTAGGACGAACCTGTACCGAGTGTTGCTCAAAAAAGTTACCATATGAGGAATTTGATAATAATAAAGCAATTTTATACAAACAGTGGGTAAACAAAAAAGAAGCAATCATAGATCATAAAACAAAAAAAGAGCGCTTTGTTACTAAGTATAAGAAAGAAGAAAATGAAATCCTCCCACGAGATCTTATCCTAAAACTACAGAACGATGTCCAGAAGTTTTTTCAACACGAACTGAACATTGTTCACCAATACAACGCATTCAAATCACTTAAAAAATCGCTAACTGAGAAAGATGCTATTATACACATGGACTTTTCGGAAAATTTTGCTACAAAATATAACCAGGAAATTCAAGCTGTTCATTTTGGTGGGTCACGTACACAAATTACTCTGCATACCGTAGTCGTCTATCTCAAAGACTCTACCGATTCTCACTGCACAATTTCAACGAATTTGTCCCACAATGTTGGGGCAATTTGGGCACATTTGAGACCGGTGCTGGCATCTTTACCGCTGAGTGTTGAACATTTACACTTTCTGAGTGACGGCCCTGTCACTCAGTACAGGAATAAGGCAATGTTTTTTATACTGTGCTGCAAATTGAGTGAACTTTATCCGCGATACATGAAGTTCTCCTGGAATTACCATGAAGCCGGGCATGGCAAAGGAGCGCCGGATGGCATAGGTGCGACTTGCAAAAGGACGGCTGATAAAGTAATAGCTACAGGAGGTGACATTACTAACTTGAAAGAACTTGTCGATGTTATTAGTGAGAGATGCCCTGCAATTCGAACTGCTGTTATTGAGGAAAGCGAAATTGAAAGAATGAACAATATGATTAACGAAAACCAATCTAATTTGGTTGCTTTTAAAGGAACTCTTTTGGTTCATCAGGTAACTGGCGATACTTATTGTCCAAACCGACTTGTAATGAGGTCGCTCAGCTGCTTCTGCGATCCTAATGGGTGTGATCATTATAAGCTGGGTATTATAAATTACAAGCAAAATACTCGTCTGGACGTTTCGGCAGTGTTCACCGATTCTGAAGAAGATATGCCTGTTCCGGGAATCAGTGATATTTTAAAGGATAAACAGCAAGACAGCTACAGTAGCGGAGAATATGTTTTAGTTAAGTTTGTTATGAGAAAAACTGAATACCATTATGCTGCGGTGTGTTCTCGTTTTGATGAAGAAGATGGGGAACTGACCGTGACTTTTCTGAAACTATGTAATAGCGATGGTACTCTATTTAAATTAGACAAAAAAGATGTTGCAGACGTGTCTGTTGACCAAGTGATTAAAAAATTGCCAGTTCCCACCCTGCAGATGAAAGGAAAAAGGGTATTTTATAAGTTTGATGAGACTATTAATGTTTTCGAAAAGTAATCCTTACTTTGAACAAGAAATACTGATTTGTGTTCCAATTTCATTGCATAGGTTGAGAAAATGTCTAATCGATAAAATACCTGAAGTTGGCTGTGTCAAAATAATTTTATGTTTACTTAGTATTAGGGCTATTTCAGAACATTCAAGAGCTATATTTATCGTATGAAAATGACCGATTTTTTCAATATCATAGTTATAAGCATTTGAAGATTCCAACATGTGGACATATTTTTGTTACAGCGCATAAAAAAAGTTGATTTACGTTAAAATTTTATCGAGTTGTTTCTTTTAAATTTTGAACAATTTGTATAACAGCACATAAGATACGCTGTTTTCTGTTTCAATTTCATCAAAACATTCTTTTTAATGATTAATATTCATATTGTCCGTCTTATACTGTAACCCTACTGTGCAATTCATAATAAAACGTTGTTATTTTTTAGTGAATTGTATTCTTTCGTCAGTCCCCTGGTCGACCTGTCAGTCCCCTGAAGGAAATTTCCAGAAAAACTCGAATAATGTCGGTAATACTGAATAAAGTGACTGTCCCTTTCTGGTACTATACAATCATCATATTTCCAGCCAAATCTATATTAAAACACAATATTTGACCGTCATAAAGCATTGGTACAATATCCTCCAAAAAGTTACCCAACTTTCGTAGAACCACCCAAATAGGAAATGATGACTCCGTGAATATTCTAGCCCGGCTGTATTCTTTCTGTGTTGAAAGCGCGCACTTCGTACCAAGACTGGGTCATAAGCCACCCATCTTCATCCACGTGTCGGACTACGTGGAATAAACACTCTAATACGTCATTTCATGTCCCCGTAGGCTGAACCTGTGATCGCGCAAAATGCGCGAATACGCATCGGAGTTTAGAACCCGTTGAAACAGAGAATGCATCAAATTATACTAAATTCGGTTTTTGAATTTCTTCTACTGTCTGGAGTGAGAAACCCGAAAATGTTCAAATATCTTCATGATTTTTGTCCGATAACTCAAAAACGAGCGGAGGAGATTGCATGAAATTGGGGTCAAGAATATTTTCGATTATTTTTGGAGATGGTATTGAATTTCACAAAATTTGGTTTCAGGACTCGTAAGGTCTCTTGGGAAATTGGAAACTCGTATTCAACAAAATTCTGTATTAATTGGCAATCGGCATGACGAAATTTTATCGTTTCGTACTCCGGTTCAGAATTTCATTGCGCCACAGCTCGATATAAATTGTTGAACAAACAATGGGTTTCATCAAAATGTACGGTATAATTGCCTTCTTATACCGCTAAATATCGGAAAAACACAATTTTTCATCTTTTACAATTCGAATTACGCGCCAAATTACAGGTAATGTCTTCGGATTCCTCTACCCTGCCATTGTATGTACAACACTCATATTTTTTGAACCCGTGGCCTTTACAATATCCCGAAAAGAATCGAATAAACAACAGCTTTTGTCTGTATGGAATTTGAGCATCACGTCTAACCGGAAGTAACTTTTTTCATTAAAACGCATTTTACCGTCTAAAGCAAGGTTACTATGCAGCAAGAAGAGAATATTCGTCATCTCTGTCTGTCCAATTAAAATTTGCCAAGTCGTGGCGACATTTGCGATGCATGAAAACAAAACTCTGCACCTCACAAAATTCCATAAGAATTGCAGCCTCAAATTGGAATCCCTTACTAAAACGAATGGATGTTTTTGCCGTTTTCCAATATTTCACACCGAAAATTTTTTTAGAGTACCATCATTCAGTATCAAATGAAATCCTCAAAATTCTGTAATGGATTAGGGAGGTTGATGAGATGATGGAAACAATATATTTTGAAATGAAAAAAAAAAACAATATTTGAAAATATGGTTTCGATTATCTCATCAACCTTCCTCATCCATCACAGAGTTTTTAGGGTTTCGTCGATAACGAAAAAATACATTTCTTGATTCTCCGACGTGCAGAAGTGACTGCAAGAGCTGCAACTGTGGTCAAGCTACTTGTTTCCAATGACAACTAAAATGATCTAGGACCGATGCAAAATCCTGACAGGGCATTTTTCATGTGCTTATCCAGCTATCCCTTTCTGTCGATATTCTCAAAGATCACGTTGTGAAACAAGCTACGCGGAAAGAAAAGAAAACGGTCAAATTTACATTTTCAGTGGTAAAAATATGGACAGCATTTGTTGTAGTAAAATCTGCACCGATTGTGGTTAACTCAAAATGACATGATGTAACTCTGACCAAATTCTTTGTAAATCTTAACGCAGTTGCTGTAGATTTTACTCCAAACAAGTGCTGTCCATATTATTCACCACTGATAATGTGAATTTTCCATTTTTTTCCGTGTATCAATATTCGAAAGAGAAATCATCTTCATTCGTTGTTAATCCATGGGAAGTAGGTAAACAAATTTTTCATCAGTAATTCCGAATAGCAGTTCCCTCTGCACAAGCTCGTCTGGGTATCAGCTGCGCATATACGGTAATATATTTTATAGGCACATATTTGGTTCGCCCTCTCGCCTTCTGCCGCGCACTTCCACCCACGTGGGTGAATATACAGGGTAGTTTAAAATTCCAGTTCCATTATAAACGTGGGAGTTAATCCGTTAGGTAGGTATGGGTAGATACATCCACCGGCATAATAAACTCCGCGTTGTGTGGCTCGAGGCTTTTGTTTTATACCATGAATTAATCCAATCATCGTTATTACTTCTAAACAAACGAATGGCGCCCTTGTAGCCCCTGCTCCCCCAATCACGAGGGGAGTAAAAATCATGTGTGTTACTTTGCGCGTGGATCACAGGAGAACGGTGCAGCATACACGCCAAACGCTTCTCCTAATAATTCTCTTCATCAACCTTCGCGTATGTCAGTGCATGATCGCATGAGATAGCATTTTTTCTAATTGCCGACACCCCAAAGCAACTGTTTTCCTGCTCAGCCTGACTATGCGTTATTGGATATCATTGATTCCACCTTAATTGTCTACCGAAGGGTTCGATACGACGAGGTAGGAACAAAAACCAAATTAACTTCCTTCTCTCGGACTCGATTATGCTATGGATGAAACTAATTTGCCAGGATTTCATGATATAAAGGTGGAAGAGAAATTAATTTGAACACTTTGTCTTTGTAATGGTATACCAATTCGCTGGATATCTCCTCCAGTTTTTGCCTCTTCTCTATATCGTAGTAGAACGTTGGTCCGTCAATTCTTCGCGGAGGGATGCAGTTTTGTCATAAAAATTGTCTATCTTCATTCTAAATAATACATGAGTCTTGATTGCCGTGAGACACCCGCTATATCCGTGCACATCACATACCTACCAGTGGTAAGTATATGCATACGCCAACCTGTAATATCCGTACATACCTATACATAGGCGTGGGCATAGACCGAACTCGTACCTAGGCGCAGGTTTATTTACATACCGTGTGGTATACAGATATTGCACCGAGCAGAGAGGCGTTGGTGGCCCAGATAAAACGTGGAGAAAGCAAAAAAGAAAAAGAGTAAGTGAGAGAGAGAGAGAGAGAGATAAAGAGAGAGAGAGAGAGAGAGAGAGAGAGAGAGAGAGAGAGAGAGAGAGAGAGAGAGAGAGAGAGAGAGAGAGAGAGAGAGAGAGAGAGAGAGAGAGAGAGAGAGAGAGAGAGAGAGAGAGAGAGAGAGAGAGAGAGAGAGAGAGAGAGAGAGAGAGAGAGAGAGAGCCTTGGAGCGTTTTAGAAAATTGCTGTTTGCACTGCCACGACTTTAGATTAGACGTGCGCGTACTGAACTTCACGTTTAAGAGGAGCAAAACGATTTTACAAACTCTCCGGCAGTAGCGCAGCTACCTGTATCTATTCCCTCGCCATATGAATCACGAACCCTGCATTGCGATATATTCCGAATCGCAATCTCCGAACACATGGAGCTACAGGGGTTCGAGGGTTGAAAACGAAACAAAAGGTTGGATAACTCGCCAGTTTAACGCTCGAGTTCGCATTTCTTTTGTGCATGTTTTTTCAACCCCCCCCCCCCCCCCCCCCCCCCCCCCCCCTTCGGAACTTTTCCCAGTTTTTCTTTGAATTTTTCCCTCTCTCGATTCTTTGTCCCATTCTTTTGTTTTTGTTTTCCAAAGCTTTATGAAATAACTAATTATTCATGCGCCTTTTTCTTCTTCTCGAGGCATGCCGTATTCCTCTCTTATGTGGTTACGAAAACAGATAATTCTGTAGCCAATATCGTACGAAAAAAAAAGAAGGAAAGAACGATAAGATTAACCTCTGAATCAGAGGCAAAATACTTCTACTGTTCATTAAAAATTTTCCACATTTTCTCTCGACAAATCCTAACAATTTAAGGTAAGAAATAACGGGAATTCCAAGCACCGTATAGTGGCTTAGTTTAACGAGGGTCTAGCTAAGCAGGGTTAATAAAAGGGATAGTCGTTCGGTACTCGTAGCACGATATACCTAACACTATCAAGGCATAAGCTTTGAACATCTTGAAGACGCAATAGCGATAAGGGAGCTAAGGAAACTAAAGCTCGCGTTAGCCGAGAGCGAGTGTTTCTCGCAGGTAAGTAATTTATAAGTTCGTCGACTAGTAGGCAGTACGAGGATTATCCAACAAAGAGGCGTAAAACGTAACACGTTTAATGAAAAACAAAATTTCGTACCGTTTCTAAGCCTTGATTAATTTTACATTCAATAAACGTTCAACGCGCCCCCAGGACAGTGTTTTTCACAATATATTTGTATGAAAAATCAACGGATTCATTCGGTTCTCCGCACCCATTAACTTTTCCTCCTTTACAAAATCCCCCGGACAATGTCAAAGCCGAAGTCTCCGCCGACGTTTCGTGAGCAATGAGAATCCAGATTCTTAGTGTGGGTAGTTATATTAACTTCCCAAAGACCATTGGCATGGCTCCAACTGACCCTCTGATGGCCAAAACGCTTTTTCCATTTTCTCGAAGGGCTAACCGCGAGTCCGAGAATAACGTCTCCAGAGGTTCATGCCTCTTGTTTGTTTTTCCGCTGTAATCGAATTACCGTAGGTACTACAATCCGACTCTGTTCAGTAGCTCGTATCATCGTTCGTTCACGGCTAGTCATAATACACGAGCTGAATTTCTCCCTGTCTATAAATACCGTCGTTTTCACCCCATATGCATTCCCCGAGAAAGGTGATATCCTCTCAGCACAGGGGTCGTGAAAGAGAACAAATTGCCATAACGGTTAGAAGAGATTCAAAATGGCGCCCGGCGTGGCAGTGGGTACGGTAGTATTCTCCGCGTGAAGAAAGAAGTCCCATTTGCTCGTCTCGGCACGGCCGCGGCAGCAGCACGTGAACGTATGAGGGTATCAAAAGTAAGATAACGTACGTTATACCCCTCGCTATACGAACTGCAGGTAGTCGTAGCTACATTTGCCTGCAGAGTTCATCGAAAATGGAAGAAAAAGAAAACTGAGAACCCCGTTGAAAATGAACTCGCGGTACATACATATCTATACATATATAGAATTCCCACTCGATTCAAGATCTCCCTTGCAAGGAATATTCGAATTGCCCGTGACTCAGATTTTTTCAAACTTTGCCGTTATGCTCGAAGAAAAAAATCGAGCAGTACTGGCGAAAAACAACAAGCTCAAGATATCCGAGGGTGCTTAAATTCCCTCTCAATTCCTTATGTATCCACCGCGTGCCTTAACCCTCAAAACTTTGTTCTCTCCTCTATGTTGCGCTACTGTATCGATTAGCCCTCCCTCCCTTCCTCCCACCACCTTAATTACGCGGTGTCGGGCCAAAAGCAGTCGCACTACCCGTTGCTAGTTGCGTGCTGAGCAAATCAGGTCCACGAAAAAGTGTCGTTATAGTTTTAAAGTCGAAGTAGTAGGGAGAGAAACTCTCTTCTGTTTTTTGTTTGTTTTTGTTTTTCGTACCGTAATAAATGTTCCAAATTTCTTTGCCCAATTTTTTTTCTTTTTTATGTCTACATCCCTCGAACGACAAAGGGTATGAAAATAAAATTTTCTTCATATCACGTATTGTAAATATAATACCGTTGAACCGAATGCGAATAGAGTGTGCGATGGGGTTGAAAAATCGGAATAAATTTCAGGAGTTACTGTATGCAGAGACAGGAAATTAGCCGGGATGTCGAAACCCGTTGAATATTGTTAAGTTGGATTCCGAGGCAAGGGTATGAAACTTTTCGCGGGTTGGTTCGTTAAACCCGAGTCTGTTTCCAATGTTTCCGTCCTGTATTACTTTGCAAAACGTAATCCTCTTTCGATGAGCCGAATTGTAACTAACTTGCTCCAACGATATTCAAAACTTTAAATTCGGATTAACGGATAAACTGCGAACATCTCCGGTCTGCATTTTATACGTCTTATCAGAATCGAAACTGTATAGGCCGGAAAATTAAATATCCGTATTGTTCGAACGGCTGCATGTTATGAAGTAGGATATTCTTACAGAACGGTGATTGGCTTGGATCTGAATCTTGTACGGATACTTATAGTTTCATACGGATATAATAAGTGCCCATCCACGTGTTTTTTTGTTTCTAATTGCAAAGTGAAGCAATTTCAATTCGAGCTAGAATGAACAAGAGAATTGGCCCGTTTCCTATGAGCTCTTGAACATTTATCTATACATCGGTACAGGCAGGAGCAGATCGTTGCGGAATGTATACCTACTATACGTATATGAAATTGCAGCGTGTGCAATGTAGCCAGCAATTGAATAAACTTCAAGCGTATCCGCTAGAAGTAGCCTGTGCTGTAGCAGCGGTATAGATATATTTGAAAAAAGGAGAGGAAAAAAAATTGGGAGAAATAAAAAACGAGTAGAGATGCAGACCTAGTTCCTTAGAAATACTTATAATTTAACAGCATATTAAGTGAAATTTGTTCGACATTCGCGTGAACTCGTTTTCACAATTTATATATACAGATGAAAAACTATTAATTAAAACTAATTACAAATCCAGGTAGTTAGGTACGTACTTGAAACACGGAGGCGAGAAACGAACTCTCTTCTACAATATACATATTTATGTATGCACACAAATGTGTGATTCCCGGTTCCCATCAGACCAATGTAACGAGCCTGGCGTTGGTAAGTCTTTCGAGATGAAGGTATTAAAGTGGGAATGTAGGGTGGAAAACGCAAGGTAAAATAGATGAGGGGGGAAAAACGGAAAAATGGGGACGAGAAATTGCTAGCCAACAAGCCTGCCCGTTGTAATGACGTTATTCTCTACCTCGTCAAAGATTTACGTGACGAACGGTTAGCCATTTGTTTTACCCCACGCGCTTCTACACGGCTGCAGAATTGCGGGATTGTAACTCTGCGATTCGGACGTGCGAAGCGATACGAATAACCGCGTCGAGTATTCTCGTTCGCTGAATCTCTCTCGCTTTCTCTCTCTCTCTCTCTGGATCGAATTCAATTAATACTTCACTCAGAATCCAACCAGCTTTATATGACAATTCAATTTTTGCGCTGATATTGTTAACTCGAGAGCTTTTTTACAGGAAATCCTCAAACCTTGAGCGCATTACATTTCATACATAAGCTTCTTTAATAAACGAACAGAATGAAAAAGTAAAGTTACCCTGTCGACAGAAATCTGTTCAGCCTCCACAAACTTCTTGGGTTTTACTAACTGAGCTTTAAAACTGTTAGGTCTACATTTGTCTATTCTATTTTTCATTTCTTTCATGATTTCATTCTCATTTTTTTGGAAGTGGGAAAAGAAATTGAATCCCACAAAGTAACGTGCTTTGTTAAATTTTCGCGAAAAGTGGCGACCTGGTCTGTACTATTCGAGATAAATTTTGTGTTCTGTCGGTTTCTCTTGGTACAGACATATCTTTACCCTGAAGGAAAAAGTGACCGCATCATACCGTCAAGTGATCTCTCTGTCTGTCGATTATGCCGGATATTTTTTCTGCAGATTTTCCTAACCGCAAAATGCCCTTCCCTTTGATACAGACGGCGTAATCTGTTTGGTAAAAGCTCGTTGTATACTACGTCGAAGGCAATATTATTCAGCTCATGCAATACCCGGCGGCTAATGTAACCGTCTATATCACATATCCATATCCCTACTGTATACCTAATGCTTAAGTACATTTCTGTGTATAGGTATAGTGCGTGGAGGTACTCGTATAATATAATACGCTTATGGCAATCATCCGATTTTCAAATTGTGTTCGCGTGGAATCCCCGCTGTTTAAAATCACCAGAATAGCCTTCATATATACTTTTATTCCAATAATATTGCATTTTCGTTTGATATTCATTCGCCGTGTGATGCGTTATTTGAAACCCCTTCGAAATTCCATCAAAAGATGGGAATACCAATCCTGAAAAATTACTCAATAATGGGAAATTAATACAAGGCGATAATAGATTATCGTTTGGAGCCCGACGTTGGGCGCCAAACATGTTACCTGCACATACTCCAACAAATATTCTCAGTTCCACATCGCCGGTATAGTGTTCATAAAAATTAGTAAAATTCATTGAAAATATGTCACGTGCACGTTTAACGTGAGTGATATTCGGTCGGATGTTTCGTCTCGATGTTTAATGGGTTATATGTTTGGGTAGTAGGTAGGTTGATACACTCATGTTGGCGAATAAGATTGTTGGGAACCACGTTTACCTTCTTCTTTCCGTCGGCCTGTCACCAGTCCGTCACGCTATTAAACAACGCCTTTCAAATCTGCACGATATTAACTCAAGAGTTGAACATCTGGTGAACAATATGGCGCTGAAGGGAGGGCACGCGTTGTTCGTAACTGTCGAGTTTGTGCGGGTATACCAGAAACTTTTCTTCCCTCAAGCGAACTGGGAATGCCATCAACGATTCTCATTTGTGTATACATCCTAAGTAAGTTTATGGAAAATGGAGAGTTGACAAGAATCTAGAGAAAGGAATTCCAGTCAAAATGTACGCGCGGCAGGTATAATGCCAAATTATACTTATACTGTGCAGGAATAATTTTTAAACCATAGAGATTCCTGAAAATCGATACATCTGGTGAAGTAGGTATGTGTTTATATTTTCCTTGTTAACAAATAATGAACTTATACTTCTGAAAGCGAAAACTTGAAGTTTGGGAAGATTTGATCTCAAGCCAGTATTGGTATATCCTTTATCCGATCCTATTCGAGTGTCTGCCGACACGAAACGAATGCTGTAATGTTCTCATACTATATGTATACTTTACCAAAACTTTACGTAGATATATCGGATGTATAAGCCTATAGCTAGTCAAACTTCTAGTTTAAGAACTATTGAGGAGTGGAAAGTCTTAATGGACTTTCATACATTGACAGAAGACAGAATTTCTGCATCAACTATAATATCAACACATGAACAATTAATTATAACATACGAGGCCTAATTTTGCAGGCCACATTCGAGCGTCGTTACAAATGATGCAACGGATGAAGTTCATACCGAGTAGTGAACGATATAACTCAAAGAGAGCCCGTGGTGTCATGTGGCGCTAAATTTTGAGGGCCAAAGTAGATGGCTGCTTAGGACTACCAAGAAGTATGTTAATTTGACCTAGCAGTACGGGGTTTGTAGAGAATTAGTAGAGTTACACGCAAATTCAGAGAATAGTCGAGTTGGATACTGTACAGGAAGTTTTCCCTGACTCAGGAGAGAGAGAGAGAGAGAGAGAGAAAGAGAGAGAGAGAGAGATCAGAGAGCGTTGAGAACCTAGAGAGACGGGAACAGGACACTAAGAGTAAAGGGTTTAGAATAACAGCCGGTTTCGCTCTACCCTGCGACGCAGAGGTTAAGCCCCAAGGGTCAAAAGAGCAGACAGGAAGCCGCCTCTTCTCGACTTCCGAATGATCCTGAGGGTAGAATTTATTCCGGCGTTGTATTGTCCAATACGATAATATAACCTGACCTTTTTTCTATTATACGTACTACAATAATAAATAACTGAAGGATAAAAGAGCTGGTCAAAGAGCCCCGAATAGAGGCTTGTGATCAAAGCAAGGAAGACATAAGCGATGGACGTAAAAACGTTAGAAGGCCGAAGCAATGAAGATTCGACATGAAATTGAATGTTAAGGGGCAATGACACAGAAATTTCGACAACCTGATGGATCATGGCCGGAGGACACAGCAACGCGGAACGAAAGATAAAGGATGGCCCATAAATTTGGTGCGAGTAGGATAACTTCACCATGAAATTTCTAACCTGATCAGATATTTTGTCATGTGCATGAGACGCATCCGTCTATTGGCAAAGTTGTGGAAAAATGAGGTAAAATGGATGAATTATACCTTCCTATACTCCACATTTCAGTATAACTGCAGTAATTTTTCAAACTTACTACCTTACACTGCAGTCTAGCGTAGATAGTGCATCTTGCATGTGCATGTGATACTTGCCAAGAAATAGTAGATCCTGAGATTTACGAACGCAGGAGTAGGTATCGTCGTTACACAGAATCAAAGACAAAGTTAAAAAGATAAAGGCAGGGATTCACAGAGTTTGGTCTGAGCTATATATGTTTCACGGAGATGAAATTTCAAAATTACTATTTGGCGGGCATATTTCCATCGCCTACGTAATCAGAACACATCCCTAAATTAAATGAATAAAGGACTCAATGGATTCGTTATCATTGACGCTTGAACCGGCATTTGGGACGATTGGAACGTAGTGAAGATCCATATAATAGCACGAAGTAGTAATCCGCGTTTGTGATCAGGTGAACATGTGGAGGGATCGATCAGAGCTTCAGATCTAACCGTCTTTGTCTCATCTTTACGCGGATTTGTCCGCTAAACAGCCGAGTGGTAAACCCGATCGATAGGCTTTCTGCGCGCAGGTAGAAATGCCAACGGATCACCGGGCTAAGAGCTTTCATGGTTGCGAAACGGAGTGGCCTGCGTCATGCAGATGTCGCTTGGTGTGAACGAGCCCCGAGGGGATTTCTTGAACTGTAACTTCACGGGTCAGGTCAACGAAGTAATTTGAATCACCGTTTTGACTTCGGATTTCCAATTTGTGACAAATGAAACCGGAAACAGAAATCAACTTTCTGTAATCATTGTTTAGTGATTTCAGTTTATATTGACCAATGTATGATCTGCTTTGATGGTAGAAGTTGGCAGACAACGTTTTCGAACAAAACTGATGTATTCTTTTATCGTCAGATTAAATTTTGACACGATAAATAGAAAGAGAGTGACGTTTGAAACGAATGTTGAGTAATGAATGATTACGTAAGTGTTTTCAATTCCCGTGGGAGGTCCGCGAGGAGTTTTCTGAAGACACTAGAAATGCCTCTAAACTTTGAGTATGGATACCGGATCACGTTTAAAATTGTTGATCCCTCGGGAAATGCGGAAAGTGAGAGGGTACGCCTGCACACAGACGTGAAAAGTATACACAGAGGAGGTTTTATATTTTCAATAACTCGTCGAACGTCCATCCGACCGTTAAAAGCGATTTACCACAATAGAAAAAAAATATCTGAGCGTAACCCAGGGATTCTGATAAATTGAACATCTGAACGTGGAACATTTACTTCGATTGTCAAAAGAATATGATGATTTAACGAAATTGGGGGTTTCACACTCTTGCTATAAAAAGAAGACAATTCCCGGCACCTAAAAAATGCGATTCGCTTGAAAAATTCGAGACAACTGATGTAAAGCAGGAACAATATTGAGAATGATATATAAAGCAAGATACTGCTGACCATAATCGACCAAATTTACGGCTAATGTCAATGTGATTAACTTCGATCCCGCGCTATAGCCTTCTCTGATGAAAATTTGTCGACGTTATACTCTGCAGTTATTGGCTGTTGACGATTACCTTTACAAACCAGCCAATTTAACTGAAGCGTGTGTAATGTAGGCACAGCGCGGTTTCCCAATATCAGCCAGAGTTCAAATTGGCAAAATTGGCACGAGCGTTTCTCGATCCTACGCTGCAACAGCTTGACTCGGAATACATTCTATCGATTAGTCAAATCGGAAATGCTCACTCCCTGAGTTTTGTCCCACAGAAGAAAAAGAGAGAAAAAACAAAAGAAGACCAACTATATGAATAGAACTGTCCAAATTTGGGTATCAGAATTCGTGTTTCTTTCTTTAAATATGCGAAACGGTTGCGACACGGAAATCAGAAATTGTGACCTGAGTCCACGGACTACACTTTTTACGTACAACAATTTCATCTATAGGTAGAATATTTCCGTGCATAACAGTTGAATGCCTAACATCACACGTGTTGCCCGGAGCGATTGGAATGTCCTCACAACTGACTGCTTTTGGAGGACGTCGCCCTTAATAGAACGAGATACATGAAGCGCGCTATCGAATCGAGTATGACTCTGATATGCGAGCTCTGAGATAAATTTCTCTCTAGAAGGAGGTATGTATGTACTCGCAGGCATGTACCATCTGGAGGAGGAAGAAATTCGACATAGATTTCGCGACTGCCTGAAGCAAAATTTGAGATACTTATACACCGAGGTATGAGGAAACGGAAAAACAGAGAAAAATCACCATGAGAAATCTTCGAGAAAGACAAATCTCTACACACATATAGCATAGGCATGAGTTAAAGGTTGAAATTGCCTGAACTCAGCAATTCACCTTGAGATTATTTTCATTGCAACGTCCTAATGAAGGAATTTATTTTTATTTTTTATTACAGCACTCTTAAGGTTCCGGAAACTAAGAATACTGCCCTTTTCCAACGTATTCACAAATCTTTTGGGTGAGGAGATTGAGCTGTAGTAGAATATAATACGAGAGGCGAAGAGCTGCGACAGGAAAGATCAATAATTATTTGCTGATAAGAGAAAGCCAGGTGGTAGGTCTTGTGTTAAACGAGTGAATTTGATTGAACAAAGTTGTTGAGGTCCTAATTAAAGCGTGCTTTTTGACATGGGTGGAGTTGAGTTAACAGTATAATCAAAACTGGAGTTTCAACGACAAATTGAGCCACCAAGGTTTACGGTAACTGGTGCCCTGCACCTTTCGAAAATAGAGCTTTCATAATATCGTACGTCTTGAGGGGAGTTAATTAAATTAACCATAGCAGAACATTGTTTTCGATGAATAATAAATCACCCGCTTTTGTCCCTTAACCAAAATTAACATAACCGCCGTATACCCAAACCATCGGGCATTGTTTCCCCCCATTGCCAAAACTCCGGAGGACATCGTTTGAGGATAACACTGCTCAAAGAAGACCCCTAGAATTGTCAACCGCATTTACTAATGATACTAATCATTCTGCTGCTCACCGCAGCTGACCAAATAGAGCTCCGGGATTGTAATTACACATACATACAGGGTGTCGAATATACGTTAATTTCCGATTTACAGAAATGGCAGATATTCTTTATAAGCGAAGAGAATTCTCTTCGAATTACCTACTTGAGGATGGCAAAATATCTAATTGTGCCGTTGTATAACATGGCATAGTCGTATTCATATTAAGCTCAAGAAAATCGCACCGTTTAGATTCAGGATAAGAAATTCGTAGTTTTTTCTCTGCTGCCGTTACTGCTTCTACTACTGTCGCAGCCGTCGCTGCTGCTGCTGTGCTGCAGTTAATTACGTTCTGTACTAATCCGGAATATCAACAATGCCTGCATTTCATTCGGCTCTAAAAACTCCGTGATGCACTACCAACTGCAAGTTTGTACGACGCAACAGAAGAAAAACATAAAAAAGAAGTAAAAAATGGAATTATACTGAATCGAATATGTAGATTGCAACGAATAATACAAGTTTTCGTCGAAGGGATGTTTCCGTAAGCCGATTAAGTTACAAAATGAAGTGAGAATTGATATTTTCTTGAAAGACTCAAATTTGAAAAAAAAATATTTCATCACTGCAATTAACATTACGATTTACGAAAGTGCTGTCAGTCGAGATCAAGGATGTGCACGAGAGTCACTCATTACAAGAAACAACATAGAAAGAGGAAAAAGAACAGACAACGAGAAAATAGAAAATCATTAGAAAAAAACTTGTGACCTGAAAATTTTTAATAAACGATGAATCCAACCGAGAAGATATGTTCCGAGGGATCAGTTATCTCCCAACACCCACGTTGTAGGCTCCCTACTGCACCTATACTCAAGCTTCTACTATATTTTCGCAAGCCAGTCGCGCATCTATTCATGGAAGATACAACTAATGAAGCACAAACCGTATCGTAATTCTCAGAATTGCGTGAATAACGAAGAGAACAGTCTGACATCGAGAGGGTGGGAGTTTGAACCGTGCTCCGAGAAAATGAAAACATTGTTCAACTCAACCGGGCCGTGGGCGATATCGACCCCCCCCCCCCCCCCCCCCCCCCCCCCCCCCGCCTGGCCGGCCAACCGTTCGGCTGGGTAGTTGGCACAAAAAGATCTATTGACATTGCGTGCCTCCGCAGAGATTAGAGATGCAAGCACACGTATATAGTCTGACCAAGCCAAATCCCAGAGAACAATATTCATATACCTAGCCCCGTCCTTTTAAAAAGGAAGATAAAAGAAAGGTGAAGAAGAAACACGAAAGCCTTGCTGCTAAATTGAGATGACGACTGATTTCTATACGTTATAGCGTACGTATATGCGTATACTCACGACATGCCTAGCAGAGCTGTGAGTTGTACGCATTCAAAAGTGCACTAAACACGAATAAATAGGCATCCCAACTGCACCAAGGTATGAAGCTTGGAACCGTGTAATTATGGAAGGAATAACAGAACTGGAGATAGTATAATTCGATAATGTAAAACCGTATTTTTCCTTCGTTCTTCTTGATCAGATAGATAGGAAATGTCGATCGAAATGTCGGGAGGCTCGTAAGCGAGTATGTACTACTACTAACTATAGAGTCCGATTAAACTCTGGCGTTACTACTGCACGACCAACGCCGGCTGACGCATGACGTCAAGTTGCCTTCATTCAAAATGCACACTTTATTGAACGGTGGATATTTCGTCTAAAATTGTCATGATTTATCCGAAGTGTTTGTTATCATGAAGATCTTATTTTCTGCAGCAAAAACTATAAATTTCTTGTCAATATTCATCGTTCGAAGAATTTATTGGTTCTCTGACGGTCTCGGCTACGGAATCGAATATGAAAAATAATTATATAACTTATGCAACTTGAATTATACATACATTGAAAGTTATCACAATAATTTATAAGTATTTGCGAATTTCGATTTGGCCTCGGTTATAACAGAAATCGGAATAATGCGTGATGTGTTTCCCGCTGCCGGATCGAACTCCGAGCTTCACTACTGCTCGAGGAATTCTGCCGGACGTATTAACGCTGCTGCCACTTGGAATAGTTTTGACTAGCGCACACAACGAAAATCTGGAAGATTCTGAGGCCTGATTAGTACAGTATTGTTTGTACATACAAGCAATATGATTTGTGATAAAACCAAGCAGGTAATTCGAACATGATAATAATTCAACGATCAATTCAATGGCGTCGTAGAATCAAGTAAGTATACATTGAGAGGAAATCGTTTGACAACAGTTGTTGAAGGAAATCTCCAGGGGTTTGGTATTCCTGGTATTTTACCGCTAGTTCTGTCAATATTCTAATTGAAAAGCATGTACCCTGCGGCGTTAAGAAATACCATTCGTGTGGTATGTAGCATTCAGTTTGAACTGAGCTTGAACGTAATACTCACTGAAACGTTTTGATCAATTTGAAACTCCACCTCACTGTAGTGGCGGAGCGTTCATTTTATTACATTCACCAGGAGCAATGTTATTGTATTCACCCGATACTGCTACGTATTGGTATAAAATTGTCCGCGTTATTATGCGCAGATGTACACGAGAACCAATACACGTACCTCATTCGCTCTAAATAACACACACCTTGTGCCGGATTCGATATCGATTAACAATATGTAAGTTTTTATTATTGCCCACAATGTATTCGGATATAAATCGTCAGGCGAATGATTAAAATGTGAAAGAACAAAAAATAAATGAAAATTTGTTCCAAATGGTGCAATAATTTGTTAAAGAGAATCACTCGCTGAACTCACTGTATACTTTCGTAATGGACTACGTTTCCACCGTAGAGTCAAGGTAAAATTTGAGCCAATGAGCGACGGGCTTTGACGAGAAATTGTTGTCCTTTTCTTCAATCCTAATTCTCGTTGGCTCAAATTCTACCCTGACCCGGCTCTGACCCTACGGTGGAAACGTAGTCATTAATGTTATTACGCAATAATCGCACATTGAATATTTATAAAAATCATTTATTCGCCGACTATAAGAACTGACCTAGGAATTCTTAAACAAAAACTAAAAAATTCTCAACAAATGCTCAGATATGAATGATTTTTTACAAAGCACTGTGAAAATTTTGAAAATCTATTAGAATCGGTTGATTTCGTTCTGAGTTGGCTTCATTCGTTCAGGAAACTATTCCCCACAATTTCACTGTGACACAATTTTTATTTTCGCATTTATTAGTTGAACATCGGTACTTGTTACTCAAAATTGATAGCAATGGAATATTCAGCGAGAAAATATTCCGAAAGAATTAGGTATGTCACAGTGAAATTATGGGGAAGACTTTTCGTAACGGAAAAAACCAACCGAAAATGGAATCGACCGAATCCAATAAATTTGTCATATTTTCGAAGCACTGTGTAACGAAATATTGAAATCTGAGCATTTGTTTATAATTTTCAAATTTTTCTTTCGTGAATTTCAATACCAATTCTCGTAGTTGCGGCGAGCAAATAATTATTCAAAATATTCAATGTGCGATTATCGCTTCATAACATCAATTACAAAAGTCGTGATTTGAACGACCGAACCTCCGCTGAGCGCCATGGGAAATAATAATTAGCAAATGGCAATGCGGGCTGAAATTTGCGAGCAGTGGCGAGGTTAAACAAGCCGTAAGAATCAGAGCTCTGGAATTCTAGCTCGCACGCGTCCCTGCGGCATAACCGACGTATGCGAGGCTTTGCATATCAGGAATAAATAAAATCGATAAACAATAGTTGAAAAACCTGTCATTTGTGGTGAAAAATGAGAAGACATTAGTTGCGAGTCTCTAATCAAAAGCAAGGGCTTGTTTGTTTCGATTACTATTCGGCGCTGGCTAAAAGTAAGTGCCTCCTGAGGTATTCGAGAGCTAATTGGAGATCGTCCAAAAGCTTACAGGTAGGTACTAGGCACGCACATACATACATACCTACTTACGTATACTGGGTATATCCATACGTAGGTATAGGAGGATGACAAATTGTGTAGAATAAATGTCTACCTATGTATGTACTACACACATATATAAGCTGGAGGTAGATCAATATTCTATAAATATTTGACGTCAGCTTTTCTTAGTGCTATTTATTCATTAGAATGCAGTACGGATTTTGATTCAACGTTTTGGTCAAACGCAAAACGCGTTGACTTGATATACACCTTGCGGTAGACACGTTAAAATATTGAGTGCCTCGAGCTTACCGCCAGCTCTCTCTCTCTCTTCCCCCCTCTCGCTGTTTTTATCTCTCTCTCTGTCTACCATAGCTCGGCTCTAGAGTGTGGGCTATGCCATGGCCGCCATACTTAATGCGGCACGATACTGTGACGTCAAATATACACACGTAAACAGCTACGGCTCTGGCTTACGTATAAAATATCAATATTTTTCCCCTGCGTCCAGGTCCCGTCCAGGTCACCCTGCCTGGCGCCGACAACTGACTTTTCTACTTTTATATGAGATCAACTCGAAAAGAGAATGTTTTTCTTTTTTTTGTTTTACAATTTTGATGAATCATCGTTCCCGCCGGACGCGGATATCTATCATACGTGTGTGAGTATACCTAGTTTGGTTTGAAATACCGTTGAATGAAATACGAGCGTACCTACCTATTGTATGACAGAATTCAACCTCCACATTTATTTTCATCTTGTTTTCTCTCGGTTTCCTTTATCCTCGAACAATAAGCTGTTGGCGAAATGATGAGAAATCTTGCGGTTGACTGAGTATGCGCGTATCCACCTACCTACCTACCTACCTACCTACCCATATTTGAAAAATGCCTTGGTAGGAAAAGAAAATTGGTTGAAAAGGTCCGTGACCGGAGGTTATTCTGTAGAAACGGGGTCCGATCGAGAGAGAGACAGAGGAAAAAAAAAGAGGTAAAACTCACCAAGTATCGCAGGAAACTTTTCTGCCCCGTAAGAGGTGAGAAATATGGCGTCGTAACTTTCCCCGGTTCGTTATGACACTTTTAAGAGGACGGCGGGGGTCACTGTGGCTCGGCGTCACTGTCACGCGGGATAAAAGGGGGAAAAATATGGGGGAATGGGAAGAGACAAGTATCGAGGACACCGAGCGAAAGAAGAAGCACAAGACCCTTGAAATTCGAGAGCTGACGAGGCCTGCCACCGCGTTTCGGAAATCCTCGCCAAGGATTCGTCGCAAAATTCAAAGCCTCGAACTTGTTATTTCGCCAGTCATTCTCCAGCGGAGGATATATTCTCATCTATGTATTAAGATCGGCTAATGAATATGCTGGAGCATTCTTTCTTCGCGTTGTATACTATACTTCCACCGCACAGTTGTGCGAAACCCGCTCTTAATCTATCGAAAATTTATATCCAAAATGCATAGTGTTTTATTGACTGAACTAGAACAGTATGAAGCGAGTCGTGCTTCTCTTCAGCAATATAATATAATCGACATCAGAGTATGATAGATACTAATTTGTATTTTGTAGTCAAAATTTTGTCACATAAAATCGATTTTATCGTCCTGCTTTTCTACCGATATCCAGGCACAGTACCCGGATAGCTTGTTTCGTCGAGGAAATTCTTTCATCCGGATATGCGGCTCACGCAACGTATAGTACTACCCCACGTGGCTAGCACATATAGGATCCATAAAACGACCCTTCTTTTCTATCATTCATTTATTTATTTCTTACGTTCATTTCATGGGCTGGGACTAGAGAGAGCCCTCGTAGAACTTAGGTCTGTGTAGATAGATAGGTGGACAATTTTGGAAACGATCATCCTGCGCTACAGATGGTACAACTGATGATGTATGAAATATCGATGGGATAACAATTCCTCCAAAAATTACAACGAAACATGTAGTCAATATCGAATCTCAATGTTCTAGTAACATAGTTCCCTGATTTCGTTCTTATAGTTGCATGGACAGATTCGGTTTCGTCGATCCTGTTCATCGCCATTTCATTCGATTCCTGGCTGCTTCTAAACACTGTCGTTTTCATAGATTCTCATGGACAAAATATCCGAAAGCATGAGGAAATATCTAAGGAAAGTTTGAAAGATCGTATTAATGATATAATCGTTATCGTCTCCCTACACGTCTGCGGGAATATTCACATATCATCTGAACCCCACTTCAACTCTGTTTTTTTGTATCTACTATTATTGAATGTTACACAGTTCACCATGGATCTGGTGTGAATATAATCCCGCGACGATGTCACCCCTGCAGTAGGTAAAAAATAGTCTCGCGTAAGAGAGAAAAGAGGGCGAAGGTACGCGGGATGCTGTAACGAGGGGGTGAACGCAGTGATGAGATAGGTGAGTGAAAAGGCGAGGAAAAAAAAGATGAGATTTGAATTATGTAGAACCATCTGGAAATCATGTATACCGTAGTATGCACGAATGTCTGTACATCCGTCCGTGTGTATCCATGCGCATGCATTTTCATTTATGTAATAAGAGATAAATAGATAGATCGAAAAAAGGAGAAGGAGGAGGAGACGGAGGAGGCGAGATCGTCTCTCGCCGACGATGGTATATCTCAACTGCGTGTGATTTTGGTGGAACACAGAAGACCAGGAACGTCGAAGATCTATGAATTTCTCATGTAATCCAACCATACCGGTGTTTCCTGAATAAAACAATCATCTCGAATCTGCATGGCGCGGCACGGCGCGGAGTAGAGTGGAGTGGCGTGGAGAACAGAGTCTCTAGGCTGAATTCGGTATTCTGTTATACTGTATACTATATACACATACCCATAGGTATAGCTAAACTTTCAACCCTCGAACCGAATACCTACTCCGGAATCCTCAGAGATCTCCGCAACGGTCAGTTCTTCCCCTTAAGGATCAAGGCACTGGACCACCCTGTGTTTTCAGTGACTAAAAGACACCTGTAGGTATATTACTCAACGACACGCACCAATGCATACCCATTATAGTATGACCTGAGTAGAGAAATTAAGGGCAGCAAGCTCTGCTTTCCACCTGCGTTGCTCGAATTACATGGGCATATTATTGCGCAGTCATAGTTTACATTAAACGAATGACTTTGTGAACCCCGACCGTTTGCTTTACTAACGCGATGACGATTGTCCTTCTACTGATAACTTTGTGAATGCTCCGACTGTCATATGACATTTCGTTACAAGTTCCTTTCTACTTTTAATATAATCGTACGTGACGGTGAAGCCGAGAGAGGGCCTATTACTATTGTCATGACAATTAGAGAGACACAATAATTCATTCACGGGTTAACGAAGAAGGAAGAGTCGTCCGACGCCAACGAGCTGACGCGTATGATCTACTGAAATCATGTGTACTCAGAAATAACGGAGGAAAGTTTGGATTAAGGAACTTAATATTTCTTCGGCTTTCGAATTCTGATGGTTTGGCTTCATATTTTCGGAATGCTGCCTGTCGGCTACACAATTATTAAGTATTTCAATTTAAACTCTTCCAGCTAGTTTCTAGATATCGTGAGAAGATAATTATGACAGTATAGATTATATCTTAACACTTCATAAATCGGACGACGTTTTCTCATGGAACGAATGACCTCGTGATCATCGTCAACGTGAAAAACCTAATCACAACTGTGCTACACTAACTTCGTCAGATCCCAGAATGCGAATTTACGTTTATTCTGAATTCTGAAATGAGTCGGCAAATTTTCTACACTTACGGATAACAAGCGGAAAATTGAAGGCTACAGTGCGGTGTCATTATTTAACCAATCGTTAAAGTCCGTTACTCTCGTGACCTTACAAACTGCGGCTAAAATCGTAAATGCAAGCAATGAAATTCGACGATCAAAGTCTCGGTTTTATCCGGTTTTCACGTAAGATTTCGGTACTGAGTTTAATCACTTTTTGCGGTTTCGTAGAGATCCATTCGTACCGTATATGTACATTCTCAAATCACAAAATGCCCCATGTCATGTGAAATGTTAACGGGACCTGAATCTGCATAAAACAAATTAACGGAGAGCAATGCATGAATGAATCTTGTATCAAATTCACCTCGGTTTATCATCTTACACCAGACACCATTTTTTTACCCACGGTGAAACTCATCTTCGAATTTGAAATCAACCCATATCAAGCACGTAATGTTTGAGCTTATACTCTGCGAGTTGGCGTTAGAAAAAATGGTAAAAATTCAAATTTGCAACTGCACAATCAAAATTGTTATTTTATTAACAAGCGCATGGTGAAGAATCGTGAACAAAATGAGCAGAAGAACATCCAAGAATTTGCAAATATACCTACCCACATACATATTTCCGAAAATTAGAAAAAAAAACTGTTAATACGCCGAAAGCACATTTTATTTGTTATTTTCGAAGGCAATCTGAAACTTGCGAACAATCCCGGACTCGTTTGGTATGAATATTCAAGGACATAGGAGGCTACATCCGAGAATTCAAGTGGATGGTCATTATTTGATTACCTGAAGATTTGTGGGGGCCCATGTTTGACTGAATACCATTTTTTCGGGAAATAAATGAGGTATTCATTCGAACATAGTGAGTTTGATCAACGGATTTGAGCAAAGCTTTGTTAGTCGTAACATTTATTGAGCCGAAGCTTATAAAATCTCTCCAAGGTTTGCTGCATGTTTGACGTTAACGTAGCATTTCAGGCGAGGATTCAGCTACCGGTAAGACAAACGATGCGAAACTTAGCCCCGAGGAACGTAAGTCCCCATATATTAACTGTCACATACAGAAAGGGATAAGAACTTCGAAACCCACGTGAAGGGAATTAGGAGCTGGAAGTGAGTTAGGAACTCTGCTATATAAATTGAATCTTTGTTCGCATATTCGTCATCACTGTAAAATTGTTATTATTTATTTGTTCATCTAGGCACACCCGGAAGGATCTGCAGAACGATAGCAAATTGTTTGCGGATTCTTTTTTTTTTCTATTTCTTTACCAGTTGTTACTTCATCCGTATGATTTTATGGAAGGTGAATAATAATTAGATTTTTCCCTGCCTCATGATTTCACCAGCTTCTGAAAACGTGGTACACACATTTTTTTATTTCTCTATCTTTTTTTCTGGTTTTTTTTTTTAATTCATAATGTGTGTCAGATTTTTGAAAAATTCCTACCCTTCACAGCAGTTAAATTCTTCAAACGGCTGGGGATGCCTCATGTATACAATGTGTACCACTTCATTTTCTGACCACGCAGTTTAAAATTCCTAATATCTCTGGAATTTGGCATTTGGCCTAGACTCTCACTAGCTGGGGCTCATCCTCGATTCGTTTAAACCCCGAGTAACAAGAATTCTGCTTGCTACTATCCACCATGTTACCGTAAGTTTAAAGATACGGCGATAACTCAATTTCGTTTGATTTATTTATACCTAATTCACAATTTTACTATAACCCCGTTTTTTTACGGACTTTAGGCTATGCGACGTTTTTCTGTTTTCATTACCCTTCTTATGATCTATATTCCTGTTGTCTTCGGCCAGAAAAATATCGCGGTAAAACTGTTGCCGGTATAAATAGATAGGTGAGGGTATGCATATTATATCAGTGCGGATTACTGAAAATGAGTAAAGTTCTGAAAGTCTTTTAAAATCCGTATAAAATTCTATTTCAGAGACAAGTTTAAGTTTTACCAGTGAAATTTCACGCACAGAAATTGCTTCAGGGTAAGTATTAGGGCTCCATAACTTTTTGTAATAAATGAAAAGCGCGTTTTCAAGCATCGCCAAACTCTGCAGTTAAACATTTCATTAAATTCTTCTCATCGCGTACGTTATACCAACCTTTTGGTTCGTCACCGCATTGATTTTCATCGATCAAAGCATACTCAATTTAGAAAAAAGGGAACAAAATATTGACACATCTATTTTCAAATTTTCATTTCTTTTTCGTCTCTAAACGGTATTTTGAATTTTGGCGTAGAATTGATTTTCCTACTCTCCGATCGTTGTTCTCGATTCAGTATCATGCCACTCCTCCGAAAGAAAACAGATGGACGAGTAAAGCATTTTCACACATTCCCGGGGAAAACGAAGATCAAGCACAAAGGGTTCGTTCATACTTGTGTGAAAATTATAATAAAACAAACAATAAGGCATGTCGTACGGAGCGGTACAGGACAATTCAACCCCGTAACATAAAATTAAGACCATCGTCGTCTCCTCCCTGGCTTTTCTCGCGCGTAAAAAACCTGGATCAGTAACGCCAACAAACTTTTGCCTCCACGCGTAAGCTATCCTCCTGAACAAACCGAGATCCATTATATGCGAGGGTTAAAACACCCTCGGCAGTACGCGGTTCTGTCAGTTCTCTTGCACAGCTATGATATACGAAAAAGAAGAAAAGAGGCGAGAGGAAAAAATACTCGTAAATTATATCCTTGCCGAGAAACACACACCCCGTGGCCTTTTCTCGTCTGTATGAAGAAAAAAAACCTCAGTTTCCGTTTGAAAACCATCAATTACAACTTGTCAGACTCCGCGTTTACGGTAAATAAAAGCTTCATTCAATTTCCCACCGTTTTTCATTCGCTAATTCCAGTGCTATCTGCTATCCTCCGATTCCAATCAAATATTCAAATAGAGACGAACGGATTGATTTTTTTTCGTTAACAATCCGATCGTACGCAGGTAGGTACCACTGCAAAATGACATTTTTCAAATTTCGATGAAACATCTCACACTGTCTATTTTAGGGTGGACTCGAAAAGGAAGGTAAACACGTGGTGGGAGGTTAGAAAGCGAAAGATAAAAACGAACACTCGTAAGAGAAAAATTGGAGTTTGTTTTTAAATGAGCATGAATATTACCGCTTCAAGGAGCCGTACACAACACAGATTTAAAGTCTAGACGCTATAGTGAATCTTGGCTGTTTTTAGTGAATTTCTTGTTGTTTCCAAACCTGCTGCTCCTCCCCCACCATGCCCATACTTATAGCATCTATCTATCTTTCCACCCGTCTAACCTTGTTTGCCAAGTCTATATTTGCTGGGATAGGAAAGATCTCATATTTGAACAGCGCTCGAGGAGAAGAGAAGCCCCAAACTTGTCTTCGACACCGACACGGAGTTCATGCAAGGCGTAAACACTATCAAATTATTGGAATAAGGGTCGCGACGGTGACGCGGAAATAATAAATGAACAAAATAAGAACTAAAAACGTATGTAGATTAGAGAAATCACCGTATGAAGGATCGAACCATAAATTTGTTGGTCCTGAAAAGAACCTTTTAATTTGTGTGAATATCTATGACAGCGAAATAACGATTGAAAATTTGTTCTTGCCTCCCTAATCTCCAATGAAGAAGAAATATTCGCGTTTGCTCCGAATTCCTTGGGTTATAATAATTATGTACCTGCGCAAAGGTAGGGAGCAGAATTAACGAGATATTGTTAAATAACTGAAACTGGAGATACGGAGACCTCATCCCTATACTACACGCCCTACTCGCTCACTGCGACAGAGTTTGTGAAAGAGAGAAAAAGAAGGGAGAAAAAAAGACTCGTGAGTACGAAACCTACTTTAAAAGGTCGGAGGTCACGTCTGGCGCCTGAAACAGAAACACCTACTTCCACCCCATGCTCTGCCTTCTACAGTCTCTATTCGAGCTCCTCCGGATCTTTCTTCTCTTCTGTTTCACTCCTCCTTGTCTTCGTACGCTAAAATATTCACGGCTACGTTTACAGCCCGGTTTGTCAATGTTTGCTTCACATTATGTGAAAAGTGTAGATGGAATCGGGGAGAAAAATGAAAATGAAAATGGAAATAAAACCGCTACATGGTACTAGCTGGGTCAGAAATATGAGTCACTAGCTCAAAAAATCCGCTGATATTCCATCTACTTCTTTCAATGAATCATTTTGACAAAAAATTTTAGAAAATTTATCGCTTATATATGCATGACACCGCTAAGCGCGAAAGAAACCGACAACGAAATCCAATTTTTCCATACTTTCAATTCATTACATACGTTAATGTTCCAATACTTTTTCAAACTCCAAGTGAACGCGACTGATCCTAATCCAAGCGATAGCTGCAAATGCTCAACAACTACGGGCCGAGTTGAATTTGCATCTTATGTCGGATTTTCTGCAATATGCGAAGGGATGGCCAGGCTTTATCTGCCGTAATACCAAAGGGTCGAATTAATAAGGCATAACTGAGGCACAAGCAATTACCTAGGCCGACAATATTACGCGGTACGCGGGTACGGATATACACACGTACGTGCGTATACGTATATATAACATACATATAGCCGAGTATATAGTTACCCCCAAAAATGGTCACCTTGATTAAAAAGGAATTAAAAATATGCTCGCTTCTGATGATGGTAATATGGATAAAATGAAATTTATACCCCGCATCGCCACGGTACTGCAGCTCTTTCGGGGGAACATAAATTTGCGAAATTATCATCTGCTAAACCGCAAAACGACCAAGAAACTCATCAGTTTGTCGGTTTAGTGTACGCCCCTCCGTGGTTATACCTAATTAATTCCCTTGAACCGAACAATCAGTAAAGCTGAAGGAAAAATTGACGATAAAAAATAGTCGAGTAACTACTCTAATTTCCGCTGTTAATTTGTCATTTTTAAACTATAAACTGTGTGTTTCGAAATTCAACAACTGCAATGATTCAAACCCATCCCAAGGGGTGAAAATGGTTTCGAAAATATTTCGTGGACCTTGGATCCCAAACGATGGGGGTGGGCGTCGGGTCGCAACGCACGGTTAACCAAGCTTGAAAAGTGACGCTGGAGTCATAACGTGGTACTAACTGCGCGTGTACCTCTAGAAAACGTTTATTGATATCCAGCCTGTTACGGCCCTTGAGCTCCCATATACTTCTGCATCAGGGTTGCCCACCACGATTAGAGATTATTCTACGGATAACCGTGACTTGGAATGAAAATTGTTTCAATGTAACTGTAACTCGTGTAATTTAACTGTATACCTCTATTCCAGGTAAATTGTGTCAGTAGGCGCAGTGCGGTAACACGCACATTTCTGCAGCCGCATTTCTATTGCGAGGCCTCGAGCCCTGCCTGGCCAATAGCTAAGCGTTGCTGAATATACGTTTAATACCTCAAAGGTATGAAATATGCATAATAGGAAGGCAACTGAATGTATCAAGTTAATATATATACCTATATCTCTGCTACGCCGTAACATGAGCTGCGGCAACGTATGGTAGGAGGTAGATGAATGCGCGGCGTACGATGCATTATACTTTTGCAACACCCCAAAGACGATTTTTGTCTGTTTTGTTTTCCTTCTCATTTTGTACGACGGGATATAAAGTCGAGCATCGGGGCACACGAGCAAGCACAGCAAGTGTGTCATATTGTACGGTGCCTACATAAATCGTATCCGCAACGTATGTGCGGTAGTACCTATACAGTTATATATAAACACAAGGTTATAGGCAGCTATATTACACGTCATTTTTCCCCTTGAAACACATTATTGCATGCCTTTAGATGCGAGGACGTGTGACCCACTCGGAATCAGATTACAGCTAGAACATGAACCGTGATGGGGGGAATAAGAATCATCCGATATAGAGCGAACGCTATAGTACAGTACCGTACAATACATATCACGAATTTTTAATCCACATAACTGAGTCCCACACGTCCGCCATCCAGAGGATTTCAGCAGAGAAAATGGAATGAGAGAAATGAGCGAGGGTTGTCCGCTGCAGGATTCAATGGGAACAAAGAGGGTGAACTAGAAATTCCTGCAAATTGGTTTCGGCTTTACATCCACTGTACCAATCCTCCGCTTACCGATTGGACTGAAAGATAGAAATCAACACTAACTGCGGATTGGCTGTGCTAATGGGTCCAGGAGATCAGGATTTTGGTAAAATCCCCTATATCATGTGTACATGATATTTACCCACATATTCTCAACGCTTTTCCAACTCTTGAAATGTGACCTATACTATACTCTCCGATACTCGCAGGATAGTTAAGAGAACTAGAGTCTAGAGTCTGGGGAAAAGGAATATATAGGTCAAACAATGCCCTGGATTTTGTAATTTTCTCTCTTTCTCTTATCTTTCTTCCTTTGACTTGAAAATGGAAAAAACCATTGCCTGTAGGTATTTTTTAGAGTGCATTTCGATTCGAACTTATGGCAGACCGTCACAAAAAATCTGCCCATTACCACAATAACTGAAGATAAATTGAGTTACCCTGATGAATGTTCGGGAAGTTCAGCCGGAAGTTGAAATTTGTTTTCTCTGTAGGTAATCTTTCGTTAGAAATTTCGAAATCGATATCGATACATCATTATTATTCCTGCAGTAAGTTTATTATACCCCGGAAGAAATAATTCTGTAATTCATCACAATCTTCTGCATTAAAAATTATGCGCGGTCTTCCATGGCTTCTTAGCCTTGACAGTTTGCAGTTTATCGATGATTGAATGATACGCAGTTTAACAATAAGTATGTAACGGTATCGGAGACGGGGGCTTCGAATTGAGAAGTAAGAAACTTCCATATAAAAACAATAAACGTGGTAATGATACACTCTCAAACGTGAGTATAAAAATCAATCATTCCCCCCGTAAACTTTTCCACGAAGACCAATATGTTTTACGGTTCACGTTCATCTACCTATAACACATTTTAGAGGAAAGCGTGATGAGAAACGAGAACAGAGGATAAAATATGCGGGGGATGACTGATACGGACAACGTAAAGAAAACCTTATGCGCATATCCAACTTTTTTGGGACCCAGCAGCTACGTAAAAAAAAACGAATGAAAGAAAAACGAGAAGGCGTGACATTAATCAGCGACAGGATGCTCCAGGAGGTATGATAACGATAAACACAACGTCATTGTAACGTTTATCGCAAAATCTCGTGAACCAGGGAATGAAAGATAGATAAGTATTATTTTTCTCTTCCTTTTTGGGGGAGAAGGGTCGTTGTTCCTCATTTCGATTTAAGATAAGCAAGTTAACGTACGTTTTCGCATGAATAATACACTCTATAAACGAGTCAATTCCGTGTAAGTATTTGGAAGAAACTTTAAACCAAGCATACGGTAACGTGTGGAAGGTTTTCATAATGATCTAGGAGAAGATATTAATTACGGACTGGTAGTGAGAGACGAGCTTTCCGAGCTAGTCATATGGAGGAAAGAAAGGAAAGGAGAGGGGAAGGGAGGAACGGGACGGGAAGGGAAGGGATTTACATTCAGGCACTTACATTCATGCTGCCTGCAGAGAAAAGATTTTCAAAACATCCTTCGTTTCGGTCGATAACTAGCTCGAGGCGCAGAAAAAGGGGGGAATGAGGGGGACAAAGCGGATCTCGGATCTCCATTATTCCATTGTAAAGAAATTCGAATAAGGCGCACAGTCATCTTTCCGTTCTGAGTTCTTTTGAGGAACACGTGCTGCCGTTAATAGCACGAGAATAGAAACGTTCTCCGACCTTGCCAAAATAGAAAACCTCTCGGCACGGATATTTTACAATTTTCAAACATTGATCATCCCCTAATAATCATCGATGTCTGAATAAAATGTCGTTGTAGCGCAATCTAAAGTCTGAAACAAACAAAAAAGACCCCAAAAATACGCAAATGCTGAGACCCCAGAATCGGAAGTTCAGATTGAATTTTCTTCGGGATAAATCTTCGGCGGAAAAATAAATAACTTTGTAGATATGTGGAATATTTTAGCGAACTTGGGATGCTGCAGAATCGTATTTACACGCCGATTGCCAGGACCGCGATATCCCGTCCTATGTATGCATAGCTCGTATACCTATACATCTGCTTTATATATGTGCTGGCTATATACTCCCACGATAGAAATGTAATCAAAGATTTATAGTAATCTTCTTTTTTAGGCGCCCAAAGGCGTGGCCATCTGATTCGCAGAAAGTTACTCCTCAGGCTGTTAATTCCGAACGCCTTTGAGATGTTTGCTTTCACCCGGCAAAGCAGAATAACCGCATTTCGTTTTCCCTCTTTCAATCTCTGCTTTTTCACTTCGTGGATTATGCATAAATTGGCTTCTTTTATTTTCATTCTTTATTCTGCTAATTAAAACCCATCCGAAAACGCAAACTTGACCTGTTTTCGTATACCGAACGATATCGATAGCCTGCCTATATGTTATCCACCTTTTTCAATAATCCCGTAGATTTCCAAAAGACGTACGGAACGAACATTCGGCAACACAGTATCACTGCTACATATATTATACACATACTAAAGGAATAACGTTGAATTTGAATGGGACAAAGGTTTACCTACTGGGGCATAACGAGGCTATAAACCCGTGTCGTTAAGTTGATCGTGTAGAAAAGAAAGGACAAAATATAAGAGGACGCCGTTTAACGCAAAGTTGAAATCGATTCTTTCCCAAACAATAAAACTAAGTAGTTATGTATGTACATACATTACGTATAGTATGTAAGTATGTATGTAAAAGTCGATTCGGGCGTAGTAACAACGGATGTAGAGAGATGAGTGAGGAATAAACATATGACGTATGACGCATGCTTACCTCGTCGTAAATGAAATTGTCAATTTCCTCCAATGGTCTGCCATATAGATCAGCTGGGAATGGTTCAAACTTATGTGGAAGTACAGCGCCGTCTTCAACCGAAGTTTTTCTCCGTGGTTGAAAGCCGTACTCTCTGACAAGTTGAACAGTTCGATTTTCGAGACGATCAAGACTCTCCTTTGTGAAAGGTTTGACAGTTTGTTTCCCTGAACAACCCTTGTTTCCAATAGCTGGTGATTTTTTATCAACGGCAACATTTTGCGCGCTCGAATTATCAGGGAAAATTGAAGGCTGTGGTGTGCCGACTACAACATCTGCCTGAATTTCAGCGCTTCCAGAATCCCCTGTCCCCGAATCAGCGGACGTACCCGCGATTCCTGACAAAGGTGGTCTCAGTCTTGTTCCATCCTGCGGTTTAGGGGTGGCTTTTTTTCTCGGCGAAACTTCCACAGAGGATGAGCATGGCTCGTGGACTGGGCTCGTCTTCTCTTGAGTGGAAGGAGGGACCGGAGTGTTTGACGTGGTTTCCGGTGGACTTAGAAAATGGTCATCCTGCCTCGTCGATTCAGCGGATCCGGGACGCAGCTCAGCCCTCTCTTCGTAGGAGACAAAGCCGGGTAGAATATCTCCGGAAGTTTTTGCCAAGTCGAAGAACCGCGAACTTGCGTAGGACCCACTACCACACCTTGGAAAAAGGGGTGATAGGGTATCGCCATATTCGTATTCCGGGGGACTTAGCCCCGCGTAAGGCGGCGGTGACTGTTTCACCCCATCATCATGATCCTGACGAAGAATTTGGTGCACCACGCTAGAGGAAGAGCCAAAATCCGTTGGTCTCCTGAACGGAAGTGGGGATCCTTCATCCCTCAGGCGGAAATCTTGCCCTCTAGGATCCTGCGACGTTAAAGAGGTTGAAGAGGTCTTCGAAAAATCCTCGACGTGACGTGGTCCTCCCAACTGACCGCCGGCTGGTGATGATTTGCGTGGTTTTTGTTGACGCCTCCCATGGGCAGATCTTCGCGGGGGTTGGGGAGTCCTCGATATCCTTTGAGGCCGAGGATGACCCCCGGTACCAATGGTTGGGAGATTTAAACTCCGCTGGCTTCCCGAAGCTTCTCTTCTTTCATTCGGGTCACCGTTTGGCCCATATATTCCCTCCTCTGAAACTCGGTCCAGTTCCTCTCTGCTCAGGTTTGCGTAGAGGCCAGCGACCCGCGGCCGATTTACGAATCCGTTTTCCTCGGAGCCGCTGCTCGGAGAACTAGGGGCTCTTTCACCACCTCCGCCACCCCCATGTCCCCCACCTTGCCGCGATGTCATTCGGTTGGTTTTTTCATCTCCCTTGGACCCTCGTCACTCTCATATACGCGTATATTTGAAGCTTTCCCATTTTTCTCACTATCGGTTGTGATAGAAAATTGTGTTTGCTTATCATGACCAGCGTTTAGGAGGGTGTCGTTACAACACATCGCGCATGATGCGCTTTTCACTATTTTCTTAGGCGTCCTAGCTCGTCGTGGAGCACGAAGTTTGCACAATTTAGTGGTCTGTATTCTTTTTTTCTCTATTCTGGATTTTTTTCCACGTCTTTCAATTTGATCGCAAAGTTTTTTCGAAGGAAAGAGCGACCATCTTGATATATTTCATTATCAATATATTATTTACCAATTTGATGAAACCTCACTTCGTAACATATGCATATAATTCACTGTAACTATCGATTTATGCAAATTTTTTTATTCGTTTTTTCTTGTTGTGGTTGTTTTCAATTAATGAAGTCCTGGATACTAAACACTAACGATTCTTCTTTCAATTCTTATTAAGGTTCCACTATAGGTTCTCATTATCGTATGAATGCCTCACTCCTGGTTTAATAATTTTATTTTTCCACTATATTTCACTATTAGAATACATAATTATATAGGACTAAATTTATTAAAGGATATCTTGAGCTATAAGCTACGAGTCACAGTCATGAGATGAGCGTATTAATTACCTACGAAAGATCGTTCGGCCGCAACAGTCAAACGTTTCTTTAAAACCGAGAACATGAACGGCGCATTAATTCAATTATTGCGGTTTCGAAATTGTCATAAGTGCATAACAAATCATATCTTTAATTATTGTGAGCTGCCTCGATCAACGAAGCTCGGAATATATTTCGGACAGAAAAAAAACTGATACTGTTCTCTCGCACTCTGTTTACTGGTGATAATTGTTCAAAAGTTCGTTCCCTTTTTACCCCGTTTCTCTTTTATTTCCTGTTGTTTTGTTTTATTTTCAGCACATTTCGTGTCCAGCCTCACCAGCAAAAAAGACTACTAAGCATTTCATTTATATCGCCTTAATCTTTGACGGGGGAATTACAAAATTTGAATAAGGGTTACAACTCGTTCATCTCCGATTGACAACTGAATTAAGCATTAAAAATCTTCAAGCAGTTACCAGCTTTGTGATTTGTCATTGGCGATGAACTTATAATTGTTGTATGTTTGTTTTATATTATTACAATATGACTTTTTTTGTTGTTTTCGTGTTTTTTTTTTTTTTATTTTTCAATCCTATTTCGTATTCATATATTGCTTCTACAGATAATATATTCCTTTCTCATTTCAGTTGCGTGACTCTCCCATGCCAAACACAATGCGCCAGTATCGTAAATATATTTTCTTTATCCATATTAGGTGAAAAAAATTTGAATACGGGAATACAAATTTGCACAATTTTCACTAAGTTTTCATACGTCTATTTCAATTTTATACTATTAAATACACCCTTCAAAAATTTCAAACAAAAGAAAAATGACAATTTTTACACTCGTTTGTTCTGTTATTTTTTTTTATTATTAATTTTTTCTTTCTTGTTCTCTGATTCTCCTCTTTGCGTTCTTTGTTCTTTTGCTCTTCGTTCTTTTTTATGCTCCTTATTTATGTTATCACCAAGTTTCTTTATGCAGGTATAAGGAACGGCGACGTCATCTCTAGCTCCCCGTAGCTCCGTGCGGTTCGATCATAAACTGCTTCTTATCACGTGAACCTATTTATCAATCATATTCATTCGTACCTACTTCACAGCGCGGATATACCTTCCAGTTGTCAGAATTATTCTAAAAGCTATTGTTATAAGCTAAAAGAGTCGCGTGGGCTCGAGAAACGATCGAATATACAGTATAAATCCCAAAATGGCTTCTGGACATAAATTTCGTCTGGACAAAATCACATAGCCGCCGAATTAAACGCTCAATCATTCATGCAGGCTCAAATTGAACTCAATAAAAAAATTACTTCGATCAAACGACCCACAAAACGTAACGGCTCTTAACTACCACTAAAGATCCATTCTCAGCGGCATGCACATCCAATGAACCAAACCGGATGCATGGAGCGAGCCTGTGTGAATATGAAGCTATAGCCATATGATCGCATTTCTATTTCAGATTACGGTCCGTATACAGAAATTGACGAAAGAGAACAAAGGAAAAACCAAAATTATCAACGAGAGACAAAACCCACCCTCGACGCAAAGGACTTCATCGAGAAAATTTTTGTCGTTCGATGCAATTGAGACCGGAACAAAAAAAGAACAAATCCCAGCAGTGTTTCCTGATTGCCCCCCATGATTTCTTCTGGCTTTCTGGCGGAATTTCAACGCTTGTGATTTAATACTGTATTGATACCTGGATATCGAGCCTATAGTGGTGAATAGAAAAATGATAAAATGTTTGCTATTCTTAATTGTGGAGCGGAGAATCATTAATGATCAATGATAGCGGTCACAGATCGTGACCAATGATGTGAGTAATTATCAAATATCACTACGCGTTGGTGTTGTTTTTCCTGTTTGTTAGCACTGCATCAAGTCACGTTAACCGGTCTCGATATCGGCGGGGTTGAACCGTACGAGCCGCGACCTCCTGCCGGTTCCGGAACCCGGTGAAACCAAAGCAAAAACGCACAAGTGCCTCTACGGAGAGCACTGACGGCACTGGTAGTGGTGGTAGACTTTACAAGGAACGGTACTGTCCGCGTTAAAGCAGGACATCAGGGCGCGCGCGCCTATCGAGCGCGCGGTCGTTGTGACTGGGGAGTCACGTCAACCGCCCGACGACCGAACAGCCGACCACCAACCACCCTGGAGAGACCTAGAGGCACCTGCGCACGTTTTTGGTATAAGTATCTTCGGAGGAACACGACGTCGAGGAACGGTAACCCGGCGCGTTACTCTGCCGTAGTTACAGCACGCGTGTTCCTTTTTCTTTTCTTCGCGTCTCAAAACCATCGTCAGACAAAATTCTGCTGTGAAGACTTTGTTCTCCAAACATTTCGTACGTCACGCTCGGAGAGACGGATTTTCAGTTAAGAAAATTTAGAAAAAAGCCGAAACACTCGTGCTTTTTCCTCATCACGATTTATCAGAGATACCGCGTATGTTGAGAGTGGCGCTTAATATACGGGAGACTTTTTCTTCCTTCCCATTACTCAAACATCTGTCCCATTGAATGGGTGAACGTGAAATGGGAGAATCCGACAGGTTTAACAGTGCGGAGTGCATCGGAGATAATACGTGTTTGGAATGAAAGAAAGTCGTCAATGGGAGGCTACAACCCGCATTATACAAATGTGTGTCCACAGAGGAGACTGGAGATATATATATAACATATTGACTACGAATCGAACCACTTGTAACGTTTTTTTGAATCGATTTTTCTCCTTTCTGACCGACAAAACCCACTCAGGCATACTGTGTCAGAATATCAAATACTCGCGTCGACACGTAAAAGTACTTTGGTTGGGTCCGAGATATGGGCGAAAGAACATGCTCAGCATATCTCCATGCATAGTGCATACATACCTCAATCCACACACATCGAGAATCCGAATATCCCTCTTAAGAATTCCAATTAGATATGAAATTTCAATAACTTTTTTATATCAAATCACAAATTTCCTGCTACTAATCGACAAAGAAAGAAAAAACACGCACAGAGAGTGTTGTTCAGAGTGAACACCCAATAATCGTGGTGCTTGGACCAGCAAATAAATTACAAAAAATGTCTCAAAATTTGTCAGGATTTCAAGCACAAGTATTAGTAATTACGATCATCAATGTGAATACGACCATGGTATACATTTGCAAACGGGGCAAAATGAGGGAAAAAACAAAATCTCGAAATCTTGTAATGCCCAGATTTATTGGCCATAGCTACCCTTTTTGCGTAACGAGTATTTTACATTCAAATATACGCAGTTTATTAACGTTCGTGAAAGCTTTCATTTGTCAGCGGCTCAACGGCAGCTGTATGTTTCCGACAGAATTTTTCCTGAACCACTATAATACAGGGGTATGGTCGTTTGACGAACGTAAAACGGCACTCGTTCTTAATCTTCCCTAATGCCGACTTTCTCTGCACGTTTAATTTTCCACAAATCAGAGGAATGATTGAATCCTTCCAACCGATTCTCACCCCTATATGGGCAGCAGCCCTTTGTATTACACAAAACCTCCATTACGATTTTTATTTTTATTCAAATTTTGTTGTCTTCCAACCATTTTTTCTTTCCTTCGCTTTTTAACTGGTTTTGCCAGACAGACAATAGCGACGCGTGAGTATAACTCACCTAAGAAACGTTGAGAGTTCTCGCCCTCCTCTCGGTCTGGTCCAGACGTTGCAAAAGTTCTCAGAGTTGTTCTCCGAGTATATTCTACCCCCATGTCTATATTCCTAGTTTCTACCTGTTACTGGTAATACCTACTCATCGTCAGACTTTGCAAGGCGTTCTGTTCAACGAATAGCTCCGTAAAGATAAAATAGCTACTTGCAACAAGTGCAGCGAACAGGCTTCAAAATAACAAAGATTTCGAACAAACAAAATTTCAGAAGAACAAATGGGACATATATCGACCAGTATATCTTCTCCTCCTTTTTCGCATTCAAAAATACGTGAATTCATGTATTTGACTCAATCCTGAATTCTCGAACCACTTAACAGTGCGACCGCTTAGTCAGCCGGTTGCAAAGGTGGAAACAATAGGTGTAATCTTTGCTGTTGAAATTGTTCGTCGAACGTTTTTCACCTGTACAAACCGCCTGATAGTCGTCAGCAGAAATATCAAGTACAAAGCAAGAAAGAACGAAAATGAAGAGGGAAAACTGTTATTTTAAAATCCGATTCCAGCGTCAAAATTTCGTCGGAGGCGAAATCTTATCGTAGATATAGAGTAAAGTAGGAGGAAGGAAAAATAACTCTGGATCTTCACCGCCAGAGTTATCAGGCAAACACAGATCCCTATAGATCCGTATTGAATGAATAGATCCAATGGTCTGCGTTCATCGCGCTTACCAAGGCTTTTCTATCTCCATTTTCCTACGCGTGGTCGCAAGACGAGGACTTCGGCAAATACATGGGAGTTCCTCGACAACAACAACCCGATATGAGAGATGATTCGGCACGCGTGCTACTCACGTTTTCAGTACGAGAGCCTCAACCGCGTCATCTCTCTACGTCACATGGTCGCCCCCACCGCTCGTATTGATCGACCCTGGGCTTCTTCTTTCGGTGTACCTACAACGAGTACGAGTGAATTTTCTGCAGCGGGTGGCGGCGCTACCGCCTTTTTCAATGCGACAAATGCCTCAGGCCACATAACAGAGAAACTACTGGTACTGTTCTCGACAACGAACTTCAAACGTTACCAGAGACGCGAAGCATTCAGACTACGGCGCCTCCGACGATTCACTTCTTCCGACAACCGACGAAGACCACATCTCTTCAGTCCATCTGTACTGGAGAAATAAAGAGAATAGGGTTTTTTGGGATGGAGAATAGAAGGCTTGTCCAGGTGACCGTGAGGACATAATATCGCAATCGATGCATGAAGGAAGGAGATTATTCGGTTCGTGAATTTTGAAAAAGATTTTTTCTCACATGATTAAGGACTATGTCAAACGATCGAAAGGAGAGAATAGAATCGGTATTCGCATGATGATGATAGTTTCAGTTCAGCCCCTTGTCCTCATCAAGATTTGATCATCAGTCAATCACATCGAATATGATAGCTCAGAGATTGTTTTTGCAAACACGCAAAATGGTTTTCAATTTAGAAACTCAGAAACTTGTGATCACAGTTTTATAGACTCAGAAGATGGCCAGACGTCTTTATGAGGTGAAAACAGGGAATATTAAAACAAACACAAAAAATGCACAAGCAAAGTTTGGGAAATCTGTAACATCCATAAAAAAGACACAAACTTTTTGTGATGACAACTTCCCAGCCAGACTCGAGTGAATTCAAATTTTTATGCAAATAATTTGCACCCCCGTCTAACGAATTAGGTTGCCGCATAACTGTAGGATATATCGACCGACAAAAGTTTGCAAGCTGCTACCTTTTTACACATTGGACATCACCAACCCCACGGCAAAAAGAATGGATCGCGTGAGAAAAGGTTTATACCTTTTTTAAACCTCCTCAGAGAACTGAAGATGCATGCCTCTTGCATCGCCATCAGGCTGGAATGGAGGGCCTGAGTATGGCGCAATTCACATATTGTACACCTATACTAGAGATAGATATCGATGAATAAATTTTACCTGTATTATAGCTTCAGCTGTCTCATATCAGCTCGCGTTTGTATATATTCGTATATTGGTACCTATATAGGTTTACTCGTATATCTACGTATTTCCACGGGAAAGAAAGAACCAACACGTCTACACGTCCAGCAAAACACGCTCCACTTCAATCTCGAAATATTCTTGATTGCACAGCTAACCGCGGGCACTGAGGGTTGTTGGATAGGCGGTTGGATCCAGTAGGCGGAAGACACTGACAGCCAGACGAAACTCTGGTCTGGGATTACAGGACGCAATCAAGCCTGAAGCAAGTTGCAGACATAAGCAGAGTGCAGTGTGAAAATGCTTAAGCAGTATTACCTCTGACATTGAAAACTGAGGTCCTATGATGATTTCCATAAAAAAATTTGTTCTGTGTGTTTCTTTTCTCTGATTCTGAGGTATCGTGCGCCCCCCCTCTCCCCTCCCTTCCCTTCTGTGATTAAAACCTGCAGGTGAAACGATCCGGCAGCAATTTTAGGTAAATGTATTGTCTCTAGATCGAAGATACGCTGTTGAATATTGCTGACTAGGCGGACCCACGTGATCTGAATTCGTAACAGAGAAGTGGAGAGAACGTCGGAGAGCTCTACGTCTGAGCACACTAAATCAACCGTAATCTGAGAGTCCTGTATGTAAATACTGGCACCAAATGAGTAATCAGTTAGGACTAATTGTAAGTCAGTAAATATCATCAATGTCTCAAATTCGCATCCAACGTGTATATATATAATTAGGCAGGCGATCAATAGAAGTTTAGGAAACACTCGAGATTTAGGAGGCTAGAACAAAATAAAGCATACATACTTTTCCCCTAGGAATAGAATCATAATGTAAACGGAATATCGAAGCCATGGACTAAACGAACAGAAAAAGCCTACTATTTGATAGCTCTAACAGCGAAAACCCGGTGTTGATTTTACTCGGCATCCTTTAATGAAATCTATTCAAATGTTTGCTGGGTAGTAGAGTAATTCCATCTGGGAAATAGGAGGAAATCTTGGTTTTTCGAAAAATAAGAAAGATTCTAACGTGATCTGAAATTGTCTTGGGGTGCCTTGCAATTCAAAAGATGCTCTCAAATTCAAAATGCAGTACAGGTAGCGGTATGACATTCTTTCATACTATCCTTTGGATGAAATAGCATCTGTATAAATATTCCAGAATCATAATACGGTGGAATGGCTGTGAATTTTCTTCCATCTTCCCGCCTTTGCTTCCTATCTGTCTGTCTCGACTAGTGCTTCACACACCTTTACCACACTGCAGGTACTAGTTTGTGGCTTCACGGTACGTTGAGCACTGATTCATTAGCAGGTACCGTGAAGTGGTAACTCTCAACGGGCAAAGCTATGCCGCAGCACCTTCTCCCAGAGACCACCACGCGACGACCGTGACAACAATTTGGTGTCAGTGGTTGGATTGGACTTATTTTCATTTCGTTCCTCACCTCTATCCGTTCACACCTCTCGGGCTCACTGGGAGCCTTAGCTCCTATTAGCCAGGAGAACATTCGGATTGTGTTTTCGTTGTGCTTTTCATCGTGATAAATACTGCAGCCTTAATTTAACCACCACAGTTTTTGGCTGAACATTTTATGCCGTCCATCAATTAGAACAGCAGCCAATGATGGCAAAAGGGCAAGATTTTCTTTGTAGATTGAGTGACCCATTATTGTGACTGTGCGTAGAGATGTATGAAAGTTTGACAATTTAAATTCAGGAAATACGAGCGTAAATTTTTCGGAGTAATTTTGATGATTCTTCGGTAGATTTGAAGCCAAGTGTTTCCGCTTTGGATCGATTCACATAGCGCAGGGTATGCGCATCTAGATTATTTATGGAAAGGAACTTCAACGGCTCACCATTCCAATTGCCGCAATACGGGTACCGTACGGTGGTGGGATTACGATTTGTTCAAAAGACGTTTCACGTCCACGTACTTTCAGTAAGGCTGATAGCTTCAGAGGGAACGAGGCAAAGGAGGGGTGCGCATAACGAGACCGCGTAATCCGAAAACGGTTGAACGCTGTGGCTGGAAATAATGGTGGAATTAGCGAACTCGTGCACGGAAAGACAGTAGAAGTGGTGTAACGAAGAGAGAAACGAAAGACGCACAGCTAAAAAGATAAAATAAGACAAAAACTGACAAAGACGGACACATAAAATAATATTACAGCACAAAACAAAAATATCACACAACGCGATCATTTTAAAGACTTTATTGTTGTCATTGAAAGCTTATTCATTCACACAAAATGTTACCAACCCTTTCAAGCTGAAATTACCTTCGATATCAGTATAGTAAGTACTATGTGAAGTAGCGTATATCGTTACAACGGAAAGCTATTGAACCCCAAATACTATATTTTGCAGTTACCATTTCCTTGTCAAAATTGATAAATAGGTATAGCATTACAATTTGATTTCCTGTCAGTGCAAGTAGTTCACCCTTAACACTGAAATTAAAATACAGGGTTCACTACGTGGCAAATTCAAAATTCGATAGAGACTTGTATCGGTATTTGTTATCCATTGTTTGTTAGTTCTCTTAAAAAGTTTGACTTCACACCGGTCCCGCGTGTTAGTAACAGCTTGAGATCGTTCGTTACCAAGGTCAAAGACTGCACCAACAAGCAAGCCTGATGTAATGTAGTTCATAAGATTCAATGTAACCACCGTTCAGCCTCTATTGTTGGTGAAACTTAACGTGAACTCAAGACGAGGCTTAGAGAGCATATGATGAAACATAAAAAAAGATGCAGAGCTCGATACTTTCCCTACATCTAGCCGAATTCAATCATTCATTAGATTGGGATAATACTTTAGTGATAGATAGCGAATCTGTTTGGTCTAAGAGAATCCCCTCAAAAATGTTGCACAATAGCCTGCAAGCTAGTAGCATTAATAGAGAATAAGACACAAGAAATTGCATTTATCGTATTCTAACATGTTACATCGTCTACGAACAAAAAGTTGTTCATAGCCTCTGTTACAGGTTCCGTTGTAAGGTTGTTGGTGTGCCAAATCTGTATTGTTTGTATGGTTTGAAAGGGACTAGGGAAACTCGCGTTACTATCGGTTAAGAAAGGAACACGGCATTTGAATCATCGCAGTCCAACTCACATATAACGTGAGGTGTCATACCTGATCTCATTAATGGACTATAATCACAATAGGACAGGACTTGTCGATGCTATTAGTTTCACAACGGGTAACCACAAACACCAGGGTTTCATCCACGGTGTCATTAGCCTAGTCCTTCTAAGGCAATCATTTGTTGTATAAATATCAGGCGAATGTTCTGAACTATTGAGTCGATCGACTTAATTGATTGAAAACTTTCCTCAAATTTACGAGTTCAAGTGTTAACCTCAATATGCATAAAAATTTGGAAGTTGAGATACGCGACTTGATTTGAACGCGAGGGTAGTTAGGAACGTCCGTTTGTGCAGTAGGACAATTACAACAATGCCTATTCAATTCCAACAGCCTGCTCTTGAATATTTTATGCACGACGTGTTGCGATTCAATCCCCACACAGCCCCGCCCCTAAAATCGTGACACTATAACCCCCTTGCACGTGAATACACTAGCAATTGCTAGTACGTAGTCAACGAGGGCTCCGTCATCAGGTGGTGAACATGGTCATCCGAAACTACGACCCATGCACAAACATTTTACTATAAGCCACAGCGCTTCCTCGTCATTTTCGTTCTTTTTATCTCTCTCTTTTTCACACGCGGTAACATTATGTGTCGGACGTGACGGTGATGAATTTTCAAATTGTCTCTAATATTAGAGAAAGGTCAACAGCGTGGTGTGACGCGGCAGCAATTTGGTACGGTTATTCAATTAAACGGTCTTCTCTCTTCATTCTATTCGTTACCAAACAAAATAACTGTCCAACAAGAGAATTGAACACCGAGTAGTCAATAAATGAACAGAGATTACATCGGCTTCTCTAAATTGGTCCATAATATAAATTCTCATTCACCCCCAGATTAACTGTCATTATCACCGCCAGAAACCAAAATCAAAAACTCATTTTGTACAGACTATTTCTTTATGTAGGTATCGAAAAATCTGCAAGCTCTAAGTACGTAATTCCTACCAGGTCTATAGGGACTAACAATTCTAGAATCAGGTTTTTTGACCACTGATCATGGAATTCAAATCTCGAATCGATTAACAAATTAAACTTGTTCTTGGGTATGGATTTCAAAAAGCGTATACATACCTTGGAAATGGGGACAAAAACAGCGTATGAGTGATGCCATAATAACGAAGAGATACGATTGTCAGCGCCGAGCCAAGGGGTGAAGTGGCGGGGCCTTGCAAAGCGTCTTTTTTATCTGTGATTCGTTAATCGATGGCTATTTTGTTCCCCATTTCCAGTAACATTATGCAGAGATATTTCAAATCGAGACGCAGAAATTTCGAGATGAAATTTCAGGGTCTCGGTCAGAATCCTCGCGTCTCTCAGAATCTTCTGTGGCCTCTGATCGTCGTTGAACAGTGGTTTTTTCAAAAATATTTCCCCAAATTACGACGGTCGACTACAAACAGACGCCAAACTCCTCCAAACGTTTCTGTTATGGAATAAGAACGGTAGATTTTCTCGTATTACATACCAACTACCTATCCTAAGCATCTAATATTTTGTTAGATCTATAATAACGTTTCTGTGCCGCGAAATTGACCTGTTAGCGCCATAATATAAACTTTTTCAAACAAAGAACCTGGTTACTCTACAAACCAATCCACAAACAGCCATTAGCTTTACGTAGTACGTACAACAACGCACAGGCCCAAAGCTTCTTGCCTCTCTTGAAACAAGGTTGTTTCATGATCACATTGACAAAAAAGACAAGCAGCTTTTGGTCTGTAAACGTGATTGGAAATGGAAAGAATATCCATACTTGCGCTTTTTTCAAGTGGTCATAATTTGAGTATGTCCCCTCAGATACTTCGTATTTGGTATAGAAATGTATCGTAACCTAATTCGTATGATCTAGTTATGAAGATAAAAAATTTACCCGTGCGTTACGTTCAATGTGGGAATAAATCCGAATTTTGTCATGAAGTGAAGACCCTGTGTCTGATAATTCAAGAAAACAAAAAATAAACGAGTTGATGAAGTACTTTTCTTTCATCGATTTCAATTTGGAATTATCCGACCCGAGAAGAATGTTGATTCACAGCTCAAGTTATCTTGGAAAATCAAATGAATCTTGAAATCGGAATCTATAATATGTTTGCACGATCCAATCAACTCGCCGCTTCGGATCAATCGACAAATTTCAATGTGCAAATCTTCTGTAGCTTTATGCGCCGAGTTAATACATGAGTTTGTTAATATTCTGAACTTAATACATGAGAAATGGAACCTACATCTATTATTGTAGCGAAATATCACCGATAACGATTAAACCATATAGATAATCAATTTGTGGATCGACTATTAAATTCACGGGTGCATATGAGCACTGGTTGGAATCGTGGAAGTCCTGGATATTCCTATACACAATAATATAGCAGTAAATAAGAGTGACACAATGCCGTCACAATCCCGATACTGCTGCATTCGACGTTGAAAGGAATTCGAAACGTAGGTAGCTGGTAGACGGTGAATCGAATAAATTCTGTAAAGCTTAGAATGAACTCTACGCAGTAGCGACCAATATGTGCCGCCGGCTTACATGCGCCGTTCTGCAATTGTCAATACACTAGCCAACGGATAGACATCAACCACAAAAACATACTCCATGTGCATCCTGAAATGGGCATTGGTTACTTTCAAACAACAGCGAACTTTCGTTAGCGTTGAAAAAGGAAAAAGCTTACTTGAAGTTCAATGGAACATGCAGCCAAGAATATGAGGCGTCTGAAACGCGACGAAGTACGATATACATGTATACCCACGAATTCCAATTAGTCTGAAGAGATGCGAGTTACGGAATGTGCAGAACCGAGAAATCCTCCGTGAAGGGAGTACCTATGTATACAAAAACCGGAAGACTTTACTGAAAAACTGGGCTAGACTGCATACAGCATACGTGCGGGACTGGAGGAAAATAGGGAAATAATATTCCAGAATCAGTGGTAGGAACGGTGAGGAATGCCCGGGGCTTCATCGCATAATATACCCGAGAGATGATTCCAATCATATCGAGTGGTAAGCGTCGGGAAAAGTTTGAAACGCATTTCCACAAGGGATGATATCAGACGGAGGAAGAACTGAGTTCGACGGAGAAAATAGAAAAGGTGCTTTTGTCTAAAAAGAACGATCTGAACGACTATAAGTCTAACTTCGTTTGCCACCTTTTTTTGTGTCTCTTCTGGCTTTCTTCTAGTCTCACGTTGAATTGACTAAACTGAGTATTTCCAGACCCACGCTGTGCGCTGGTGGGACGCGATAAAGAATTCTGCTGCTTTTTAGGTACGAAGGTTTATTCGAATGAAAATTAGGTAGGTAATGCAAAATTTCATCAAGTTTTCTAAAAATGATGATATTTTGTTTAAATGCAGTTTATCGAACGTCATAATTCATTTTGCCGTTTTTATGAACTCCCCCGCGCTCGCTGCACGCTCATTTTAAAACTAGCGATGAGTACTTTGAACCTAAAGCCGAAAGTTGATGGTGTCAGATATGCAAGTGGAGATGATACTCGTTTCTAGTTTGATTTACACACATATGCTTTGTGAAACGGTGCCATGCAGTATAGTTGGTAACGGTAGTAAAACATGCGAAAGCTTTGTAAATGTACCTACCTACTTGGCACGTACAATTTCACAGTTTCAAATTTCAAACGCTCATGCATGCTGCAGTATGTAGATCCAACGCTTGTCGTATCAGCTACGAATAGTTTTCAGCGAAGGTACGGCAATGGTACTAAGCCGTCGCAATAAGCATCCGCTTAAAAACGGCAAAAGAGGCAGCAAATTCGCTGGTGCAGTAACGTATTATACCTAGTATAGGTATATGACAATCTTGAAACTCCTTGAATGCGGAAGAGAATATGTAGCTCACGGCATATTATATTCTATACATCTATACTACGCATACCTCGTAAAAATTCTCTTCGCCAGAAACATGATCTAAAAAATGTCCGCCATTCGCGTTATTTACATGCAATGCACGTAATTAAATTCGAGAAAATACCTTCCATTCATTACTTTTATAATTGTTCCTATTACTATTGTTATTATTATTATTATTATTAGTAGTAGTAGTAGTAGTACGAAAGCATTGAATTATTGACATTCACATGCGAATTTACTGCGTCGAATGGAAGTTCTAAAAATTCAAAGCCTGGGGCAATTACTTTCCGTGAAAATTCTCAGCTCCCGTAGAATTCCAGTATTTGTGATTATTATACCGAACAGTAGGGATTTTGAGGAATAGGATTTAAATCAGAGAATACTCATTTGAAGTGAAGGATTCGACAATTCAAACGGACAGTTTCATCGTTTGAACTACCCACTTTATGAAGAGTTATTGTATTTTGAATAAACTCTTTGATGCGATCTAGAACTCATTGTCTTCAATTCCGTTGAGAAATGGGATATTAATCCTACAGACCAGACAAAAGGTTGAAAGGTGAAGAGGTTAAGGGGTCGAAAAAGACTGAAAGCTAAAAAGCCAGGGGCGATTATTAATCGAATTATTTTAATCCGAAAGGATGGGGCGAAAAGATGGCGTCAGGTATACACATGTATTATGCATCCCTGTACCAATAATATACGTATATACATGTAATGAAGAATTATAATGCGGAGCAGATGTATATTTTACGTGGAATATCCGTACAAAACAAGAGTTTGGCATGATTATGAATCAAAATGACTTGTACATAGCATTAAATTGAAAAGCGTAGGTGACGCTCAAACCTGTATCTATAACAAAAGTTTCCAACGATACTAGAAAATCCATACAGTAGAACGTGCTTAGCGTCTAATTAGGTCGATTGTAGAACCACGGCTAATTATGTCACTCGCGAACAACTGATCATGGAAATCTTACGCAGCCGTGAAGTGCAGACATTGCGCTGAGTAGTCCTGCAAACTTTTTTCGCTTTTCTAATATAAATTTTAACTGAACTAGAACCGGTACTTATAATTGATTTCAGAAATACCAAATCCCAGGATAATTACACAGGGCACATTCACTCTGTCGTGAGTAGCTTCTAATCGAATGTTCGGCCGTTTCATCTTCTTGAAATCTTACATACTGCAGGACCTACTGAGTAAGTCACAGAATACTCAAGAATTTGAAGAAAAATTGTGATCTTTCGAACATGTGATCTAAATAATCAATAGTATTAGGGCTGAACCCTACATTCTGCTAACTGCACTAACTCGCCAAAAGTTTGTCACCGCTCAAACTGAGGAGATGCCTAGAGAAGTAAGATATTATTAAGTAGGAAGTAAGGCTTGAACTTTCGCGAAAGGATGGGATAGGGGGACCAACGATAAGTGGCTATTACAAGTAACAGTGGGAGAGAGATGTGATGGAATCTTTTCATGAGATCTTTCAATTTCCTATATATATACACCCCCACATGTAAGATGGTATGTATTATTTTCGGTGAAATTTTGTAAAGGGAGGGCTCATGGAATTAAAGAAACCCGAGATATGTATGAGGGAATCTGACTGATTCATTTTTTGTTGCTTTTTATCTGTTTCAAGAATCGATGAATCTACAGAGCTCTTCACGTTGATTAACCGATGACAAAATATATTCCGCACGAGTGATTTCGTTATTTCAAATCTACGAATCGCAATGTTAGGAACTTTTTTAAGCGCGCGATCCGCTGCATGCCCTTTCAGAAGTGAAATTCAATCTTCCTAGCAGGTATATATATATCTACCTAAGTCCTGTGAACTCTTTTTCTTCTACAGGATTGAGAAATCCGTAAATATTTTCATCGCTGAATGGTACTGACATAGTTCGGCATCTCACGTTTATTCCAAGTCATTAAATTTTTTTTTATCCTATGACTCTTGCGGAGCCAGAAGCCGATTATCTCAGAAGGGTGACTGTGAGCATCCTAGCTCGAGGGAAATCGGCTTCATTTCAAATAAATCTTTCCTGCCCTCATTTTAGCTGCAATCTTGGATAATCTTCTGCGATTAATTGACACCAATTTACAATCTGCAAGATACAGCCCCACCCTCCCGTTCTTTCTCCCCCTCTCTCTCTCTCTCTCTCTCTCTCTCTCACGCGATTCTCTCCCGCAGAACTAAGGCAACCCCCCTGACAACAAATCACTGCAATATCATATCGTCCAATTTTCAAGCCATATTAGTACACGTGACAAGTGGCAATAGACGGTAGCCGTAAGACTGTTGAAACGAAAATACACATATGTAATGTATGCTACGTTTACCCTGATTGTCAGAGGGCAAAAGCTGATAACGTTATACTCACCTCTCAGAAGATAGCCGAGGATAATGAGCACGACATAATGTTTAATTAAACGCATTACTTGCTTCCTCGCTTTCTCCTTAACCACCCGAACTAACTACCCTCGTTTCATCACTAATTATCAGTAATTAATATCAGTATATTACAAACTAGAATATTCGTTGGGACTTGGAAAAATTTCAGTCTCACGAGTTTCACACCGTTTTAGTTTATCGGTAAAATCTAGATATTCCATTTGTCTTGCCCCTCGATTCTGAGTATAATAAAGGAACTCTTTTTCTTATACTTTAGTAACTGATCAATGACTCTTTCCCGGCGAGGCTGTGGATGTTAGCGGATTTAAAGCTATAAAATATTCGATGCCAGAAGGTAGATAATTTTCATTGATTTAAATGAGAGAGTGTGTATACTTCAATGTATTTGTTTGAGAGTTTAATCCTGATTTTCTATCCTATAATACAATACGGCGCAGGTAAAAGGGAACGAGAAAAAGGTGCTGATAACCTGCCGGAAGTGTATCGAGCAAGTCACTATTCAATAATAGAATTCATAGTAATTGATCCTATAACACGATATCTAAATTTCCTGCTTGACACCTTTATCCACTACGATCACAGCCCGACTGAATTATCCTTAGGGACTGATCTAGACCCGAGATATACTATAGGATTGGAATTCTGTTAATTAGGGACTAGCGCTCGCTGCTGCCATATCCATAGCTCATCTTCATCCAACAATTTTCGTTAGGCACCTTGCCCACGGCTCCCCAAATCATGAATTACAGTACATATACAATATTTATGTGAACACATTCGTAATGTTTGTATACGCGTCTAGAACAGGAATTTGTCTGTACAATACGCGTCCAAAAAAAGAAACAGAAAACTATGCAGGTATAGGAGCAAAATGCGGCTGCAGAATTATGCGGAATTGTTGTAACGCAGTGCATCAATTTTAATGAATAATGATCATTTCGTGGTCGAACTACTATTTCTCTCATGAATTATTGCCACATAATCATAGAGCGCGGTGTGTTCAAAGCGTTGAATTAAATATTACATCGTATATTTACAGGTTCGTGGTGCTTTCCGTAATGAGTTTCCGATTAATATAGACACCTAGTAGATACTGGGTCGCGTACCTACTGAACTACATATGACACTAGTTTAGCAGACCTTATTATTCATTCGAATTTGTACATTTCTAATCTACGAATACTTGGGGCATAGGTACCGCTGATGTAGGTATCAATATATACCTGTGCATTTGGAAATAGAGTCTTGCTGCCAACAAACATCGTTCATAAGCTCAATTTTGTTCTGATTTTTATTTCTGCGGTATTAGAGTAAGATTCGGTTCACGGGATTCGTTAGTTAAAATGATTTTATCTCAAGTAGTTTTAGATCTGTATTCTCAACATTTATGTATATGTATAGGAAACCAAGTATCTGTTGATACTATGTCCCGTAATGCCCCGTAATGAATAACATGTCAATATTTTATTGCGTGAAAGGTTCGAATTGAAAAACAATAGTTCTTAAATCGAACGAAATCTCACGTCAACGATATATTGGTATATCTCAGATGCAATATGAGGGCGTACAGAAACTCCTGGTTGGAAAGAATTATAGTACAATGAGATGTCCTGCGGGAAATAATTTCACGAATTTCTACGAACTTTTAGGCAGATTGAAACTTCTCGTAACTTTTGATATCAAATTGTAGTTTTTTCCATTTCGATAAACCAGAACAACCGATTTTCCTGAATAACTAAACATACTTACAATTTTCTAGGAAAACTATACGAATTTGTACTATTTTTCATTGATAACCACAATATGAAAATTCACAATTTCTCTTAAAATTCGTGAACGTTCGTAGAAATCGAAGATTCCAACAAGGATATCACAATTTTTGTAAGAGAAAAAGCCTTGAAAAATGAATAGGAAATGTGATTCTTTTTACCTTTCCGCTCTCTCAATTGGACAAGAGAAGGAACACATTGCCACCGGAATATATAACAGCCGCTGCAAGCTTCAACACACAAGTTTGCTCACCGATTATGTTTCTTCTACACTTTTATTTTCGGCGTATTTATTCATCCCTTTTTATCCTCCTCCAACCACTCTTTCAATACTTTATATTATTGCATTTCGATATTTCATATTTATCATCATGCGGTTACTCCTCACGGGCACACTTGACCTAATGTGAAATCGAACGCGGTAGCAAAATGAATTTATGGTTTTATTGAATAAATGAATAAATAAATGAAATATCCTTGTTGATTAGTACGGGGATCTTAGCCTCTTACCATATTTAAGTATCGCGAAATGAGATAATAATGCATTTTTATGATAATCCAAAATCAATCGCGTGTAGTAACCGATCGAAATCTCACGGATAACCGGAAGTGTTTTGTTTTTAGTGAAAGTAGAACACTTTCTGAACCAACAAGTATGAGCTGAAGTTGGTAATTTACCGGCAGTTGTTTTCACGAATTTCAAATCACAAACTTGGAGTAGTAACAGCATCTGCCGGAAAAGTGTTGAACTAATAATCCTTATTAGCGCCAAAATTCAAACGGTAGAATATTATGAGGGAGAATTTTATAACGTTGACGTTGACAAAGTATGGAACAACAAAAAAATTTACAAATAATAGCATTAATTCGAGCAATTTGATTTTTAAAAGCGTCGAATCGTAATTCATCATAAAGAATCATTGAAGAGAGGTGGATATTAATGTTTTATATCTTTTCATAATCAACTTCGATTTTAGTTAAGGAATTGAACGATATTGGTTGGTTTAAGGAAAATAAAATCTTCGAATCTGAGAAACAGACTGCAGGTGTATGGAAAGGATAGAAATCGAACTTTTTATTTATTTTTTTTCTTATAACTTCAATTTTATTGTCAAATAACATTTTCTAACGAAGAATAATGTGTTGATAATACATGTGCCTGAAAAAAAGAAAAAAAAAACTCAAGTATTATACATGATATAATATAAACATTATTAACAGCAATGGATTTCGTAACGAAGTGAATAATTTGACATAGTATTATTATGGTGTGTATACATTATTCAAATAAACACGTAGTACGTACATATATTCGTTCTGTTTATAACAATATTTGAAGTTTTTAAGTTTTTTCAACTTTCAACTCAGGCAAAAAAATGGAGAAAAAAACATAACACAACTTTTAATCTATTCATAATTATTAAAGAAACTCAAAAACTTGATAATATAATTTTCAGATATGAATTATCGCCTAATTAATATATGCTTAAAAAAGATACTTTTATTATTGGTGTTGTAGTTACACATAATACAATATTATATGTAACAGATAAAGATTATGTATACTTTTAATTATATTTTTGCTTTTTTTTCATGTATTTATATATAACTTGTGTGTGCATGTGTGTGGGGAATGTTCACGAGACAGCACGAGCCTCTGGCAGAAAACTTTCCCAATGTTTAATAAGCTGATTTTGATGCTGTAGCATCGTTTCAAGATATTCAATTAATTGTTTCTTGAAATCGTCCACTCTGACCAATTCAAATCTCTCCACTTCCTTCTTTATCATTCTTGAAATATTATCAAACTCTTCTTGGCCCCTTTCCACCTTTGATTCCCATTCTATTACCTCCGTCGCGGCTTGACTGGATTTATCCGTACGTCCAGACTGCTCCAGTTTTGCTTTTTGTTCACGCTTTTTATTCAGCATCAACTGAGCGTGCTGCCAATTTTGAAATACTTTAACACGCTCGTGAAAAACGTCCTGGAAATTAATCAAAATTTATTAATTACTGAATTATAGTTAAAACAATGCAAAATCGGCTGAAAAATATGAAAACAAAAATTAAAGGTTTAATAATTTAACCTATTCTTTATTCATTTTCTTTTTCATGTAAACTCACTTTAATGGCACCGATTAATGCCACGTAATCTCTGAGCATTTCTCCAAATTGATATAAATCGCTGTTACTCTGAGCCCTCCTGACCATTTCAACCTTCTCTAAAGTTTCAGCTAACTGCGCCAAAGCTCGACCGAGGGAAGCTCCAGGTTCACCGTGACCAAGTACAGCGACAGATCTTGCTGTAGCGCCTGTACAATTTGCCAATTCTCTTCGTTGATTTGTCAGACTTTCAACGGCTGAATGTAAAGCGCGTAATTGCGTATCTAGAGAATCTATTTGAGTTGTCTTTTCCTCAAACCACTGAAATTGATCAGAATATATCCATTACTGTATCAAACCCCAAATGTTATTTTGCTTCTTTTCTAAGAGATTTGAAAATGGCAAAAACAAGACTGAAGATTAAATTATTCAAGTTGAACAAACGCTTTTTTGTTTTGATTTAAAATCATTTTATTCTCAACATATACGAGTGTATCACTTAAAGCGTTCAAGGAAAGTAAAGGAAGTGAATTTGTATAAATGTGAATTCAGAATAAAATTATATAAAAATCATAGTATGGCACGTTTAAGGCGTTTAGACAACATTGATGATGCGTAATGGACATACCTTACCCTCCTAAATATGCAAGCAACAGAAAATTATTTCACAGCGTGTTTTTTTCGTTTGTTCCTTTTCTTTTGCATTTTTACGATAATAAAGGATGAAAGATTACAAAGTAGCCCGAAGCATGAGCAAATCTCTTATAATATTCTTACCGAATCAGTTTCATCCATTTTGTAAGTAATTTTATTGACAGTTTCTCCAACTTTATTGAAAAGCCTCATAACTCCAGCGCCGCTGAGAGCAGACGTATTCGTAGCTTTGGGTAGTTCTGTGTCTGTTAAAAAATTGCAATAAGATAAAGGAAAATAAATCAATTATTATAACAGATTAACTAAACTTCAAAGAATGCTGAAGGTTTTCATCTTCATCCTAGATTTTCAAAACTCACCAGCTTCCAAAAATTCTCTAAAATCTGGATCGACACTAAGAACTGGATGCGCCGCTGTTCTATTCACATATCGCTGTAACGCTGCTCTACGCCTTTCGATAAATTCAGTCGAACTCGAATTATATTCCTGACTTTTATCCCCGGACATCTTGATCTTCGTCATGCCTGAAAATAAAATATAAGTCACAGAAATTAACGCTGAAGAATCCTATTTATGTTCAATTATAAGAATAGTACTGATAGTTTATTGCAAAATAAAATGACAAGTCGTTATTCATACCAATAACGCTTTTTTCTGGCGCTGGTGGTATAATTCTACCATTTCTCAAGTACTTTTCAGTGAGCTTATCATGAAGACCGAGAAAATCGCTGAAACGGCGAATGACGCTGAAACTTCTCTTTCTAAATATTGGCATATTGGTTTTAGTCTCGACTCTATAAGCGACATAAGCGCCCATACCTTCGCCAATTTTTTGAGGCGATGTTATTGTTATTTTTAAAAATACGTCCGACGATTCTGTTGGCACCTGTGAAAACATTTTTTATTTTTCAACCAAACAACAGAAAATTCTGAAAAAAAGAATTGATAGCGTTGAAATTGGAGAGAATTTATGAGAAAATAAATTCAAATCACCTCCTCAAGGGATTGGGATTGGAAGACACTTTTTGGCGGCGGCATATCATTGTTATCGTTAATAGGCACTTCGTCCAACTCTCCAATGCGGCTGCCCATGGGATCTAAAGATGGACTTAAAGGTCCTGGAGGAGGACTGGATATAGAGGAAATTGAATTTTCCTCCGCTGCATTTCTCAATGTTAATTTTGGCAGATGTGCTTGTACTGAGCTAACACCGTTGTAAGGAGAATCGTCATCTAGCTGATTTTGATCCTAAAATTGAATAACAAGAACAAATTCATATTAAGTGTAAAGAAAGAATATAAAATTTGACAAATAATTGCGTCGGTAAAAACTTTTCTAAATTTTCATCGAGTGAAAAAAAGAAACGGAAAATCTCAAATGAGTCTCTGCGTTTGGAATTCGAAATGCAAGATTAAAAATTTGAATTGATGAAACAAAAAAAAATAAATCAAATAAAACTTCAGTTCAAAATTCGAAATTCGAACCGATGGAACAGAAAAAGAAAAAAACAGATAGTCCAGTAAAGATTATGCGGAGCAAAAGGCAATTAAAATACATTGTAATCGCCTTCAATAATATTTGTGAACAAAAGCCAATGCTGTATTGTGTTATTTCCTGATAGCAGTAGTAATATGAGTGTAAATACGTTATCACAACAACGATATCTTTGAATTTTAACGAATGTGATTGCCGCTTGGGCTGCGAATTGACCTGAGCGAGCGGATCCGAATGTGACGGACGAGGAAAGAATTGATGTTTTACCGAATATGAAATATAAAATTCTGTGTCTAAAAATCACAGGCTAATTGAGTACATGGATGATTATATGTTAGATAATATTAATTATAAAATTAGTTAGCAGTTGAATGAGAAATGACGATCGTTCTTTGGAGAACCCGAATGATAAATTCTTTCGAGGATAAACGGGCTTTCTAATCGATAAACACATTTCTGAATTTACTAAATGATTGATAAACACTCTACCTGAACCGCAGATGCGAAAAGATCGTCATCGTCGTCCTCCAAGTCATCATCCTTCGTAATAATGTCTTCGATATCAAATATTGGAGGAGGCTCCTTTTCATCATCCATCTTTGCTGTACTGTCAATTCACTGGGACCGGCCCCCCGGAAAAAACATATACCTATACGTAATGGAACTGACGTCGCGACAAGATTGAGTACCAACTAAAAAGATGAAAATATTATACACTTGTGCATATTCTCGAATAAATTGCGTCGTGGAACCCACAACACGAATTTATACAACGTAAAAGGATAATTTATAATTATTTGTTAAAGGCACTGGATTTTATCGCGCAGTTACTATGATTCTATCCACTATTCGCTCTCAAATGACTGCAAATCATGCCAACATTTTGAAATGAAAATTACCAGACAAAAAACCCACGTAATGGCTCTGCGCATGCGCTAATAAGAGGCGCGAAGAGTTTGACTTGAATTATATGCATGACAGAATATCTATCCATCTATTCAAATTACCGAGAGGACAAAATTAACTATGACCAAATGAAATTAACAGTGATCGATATGATGATTCCTTTTCGATAATATTTATGTCAAGAATACAATATAATATAATATATCACAATAAATATATATAATAGTATGTACAGAAATTTATTTCAGGCTCAGGGAACTGACAATGTCGTTGGATTTTTATGGGTTTTTATTTTATGAATAGGTGGAACGTAGGCTAATTTATGTTTGTATATATCAGGTACTAATGCTCTCATGATAACGTGTGTTATAGCGGCGGTTAATCCCCAGACACGATATTTTCCTGCCAAATATGTTGGCATAGTAAAACTATCGCGAAATTGTGTAAAACGGCATTTTGACGGATCGCAGAGATGCCGTAAAGTGAGAACGAAGGCTTCTTCAACTTCGTCAGCATTAAGCTGTATTTCATTCGGTTCAATATCCCCGATGTATCCGAGAACCGGTACCACACTAATATTGTTTCTTCCCATCGGGTTCCCGCTTGTCCATAAATCAATTTTTTCTCTTGGAATACGCAGCTCTTCCCAAGTTTCTCTCATCGCAGTTTCCTCCAAACTTTTATCAGTCGCATCGTGCATTCCACCGGGAAATGATACCTGGCCTCTGCTGGTATTTAATTTTGTAGATCTCAGAGTGTACAGCAATCCAAGTTCGCCTTTGTACATGCATAAAGGTACCAGCACAGCAGCTTTGTTCGGATTTTCACTTGACCATCTCTTCGCTGGTCGATATGATTTGAAATTTTTTATACAAGCTTTCCTGTTATGTGCACTCAAGACTATCTCGGGTCTTAATTCGTTCACGTTTATTCCGCTCAGTTTTCGTTGTGGTTCTACAGGCTTTGTGGCAAAAAAAAAATACTTCTTTAGTGCCATATAACGATACAATGAAAGAAAATTCGAACTCCATTCCTTATGGCCGATAAAATTACGGCAGCAATTTACGAACATGACAAACTAATTTTTCATTTGATTGGTATCGTAATATTCGATACATTGTGTAGATCCAAAGTGAAGTCCGCGCTCAAGTGACACGCTCTTCGTTTGTTTTTTTCCCGCCAAATTTTAATGGTTGCTCAAGCCGACTGTACTGCCCTCTTGGTTAGAGGGTATGTAAACTTGAACCTTCGTTTCGTAAGCTTACCGTAATCCGAAGAAACAATCTCCTGGACGCTGACCTACAAATCGAAATATCCTTAACTATATTCATTTCTAGTGAACACTTTTTTAGCTCTGATTGTAAGTTGAAAATACTCTCCTCTGATATGTTATTTTAAGTTTGGGTTAAAAGCAATGCAAAAAGACAAGAACCACTGAGTAAGGTTACGATGATAACCGGCCGACAGCGCTGACGTCGTTCCGTTCGTTTAGCCTTGATTCAGAATCAGAACTGACTGCCGTGCGGTTATAATTCTACGAATAATAGCCAACCACGAACCAAATTGGGGAAAAATATTAATCTTTCATAGATAGATGACACAATCGTGATCTAGTCGTGATTTGAATATGGGAACACATTGTATGCAACTTCGTTAATAATAATTTATGCTTCATGAAAGATCAAATTACAATTTGTCAATAACTTACTCCCGTTATGGAGCGTGTTACGGTAATAACTGACCTACGAATAACGACCTAGTTAAAGAAAATGGATGAGTGCTACAGTATGTTAAATTCCATTGCTGAAATTTGTGGTTTAGAAGGGATTGAAAAGAATTGAAGTTGACGTCCAATTGAATTCTCTTGATACATCGTTTCAATCTGAAATACTGGAAAATCGAAAGTAGGAACTAATATACATAAAGGAAATTAAGTAGAGGTGCACGTGGCGTGAGCGAATTAGGTATTTTTTATATTATTCAGCAATTGATGGTATAAATAATAATATCGGACATACAATTTTCTTGATTGCCTAACATTGTTTGTATTTTGGATTTATCGCTTTGTACGATGTAGTGTAACTCTGTAAGGTCGTGTATACCGAATTTCGAAACATGAAATTCTTCGCTCCAACAATAAGTTCACATGATATCGCAAATACACACAGGTATACGAATCTCAGTGAACTTGAACCGTGGTTGCGCAAACTATGCATAATTTCTTATTTGAGTTCTAAGTTGAGTTCAGGGATCTCTGGGCCATTGCAATCTCCACCTCTCAAGATTTTTAATTCTGTAAAAATAAAAACAGCGATTTAAAACATGCGCTATGCTACAAATTATATACGTATATGTATGTAGAAATAAAAAAATGAATTTAATATATTGCAGCAATTGCAGCGATTATATTTATACTAACGAGCACATACACAAGCATCTGGTAAATGCACATCTCGTATATGCAATGTATTCCTAAAAACTCGAACGATCACACATTCATGATTTATCTTCATTGGGCCTTCTGATTATATTATATGTATATAATATACGTGTATATCATACAATCGATTAAGGAATTCCGTCGCAGCGTCTCTCAATGTTTACAAAATCTGTATAACGATATCGCGTATTTATCGTTATGAAACTACGCGGCGTATAGTCTTACTTTACATTCCCAGAAAATCCAAAAGCAACGGCGCCTCATAGACGGATGTGATATATATAATAAATTGTGACAGAAAGAGACGCGAGTGCAGAGTCGCGACATATGCAGCATAGAATTACGGAGTCCATATCACAAGAAGACGAAACAATTCAGATATAGAATAAAGTATAGTTCATGTAACTTATATGTAATTACCCTCGGCTGCTCGGCCTTGGAGCTGACCCTTTGCGCATTTGAATTCGCAAGGATTGGGATAAGTTCTTCCATTTGAAGCGCAAACTGGAGCCGATTCCCTTGTGCAAAGGCAGGCAGGCAGATCCTCATCCGCGGCGTCAACTGTCGTTGCAAGCACGACAGTCACCGAGAATAACGCAACGAAGATGAAGAATTTCATTTTCCTATGAACCGAAATGAGAAATAAGAAATAATTTCGATTGCAAATTAACTCTTTGGCTCAAATTTATTATACCTATGTACGCAGGATATATTTACGCACGAATCAGTTTCCTATTGCAAATTGCAACTGCGACAAATCCGAACTCACCTTTGAGTATATAGTACAGTATTCTCTCGTTTATATCTAATCACCTTTTGTTTGACTTGTAAAACAAGATTGAATTTACCGACGAGACTGATGCCCTCTTTAATACTCGGTTTACACTTACGTGGCCTAACAATCTAAGATATAATTTATCGATTTGATTGGCACAGTTCACTAAATTTTTAGATAACGAAATATGTATCTTGCATCTTTTGAATCACGCTTCCAACTGTTATCCATTCTTCATCCGTTCTTTCTCTCTTTCTCCGTTTTTCTTGTGCTTTCTTTAAAACGAACTCCTATGTTGCAATTAACTCGCTATACTAACAAATGGATGATTTATTGGAGATTTTGGAGACGTTCAAAACTACCACAATTCGCATATGTTAGTAAAATTTGTCGTTACCTTTTACTCGAATTTATACTTCGATGTATAACTGAGAATTTCAATCAAAAGCCCGAGTGATTTCAATAATCCAAAGAAATCAAACTGATTGATATTGTCAAAAAGCTCGTATAACGTTCGAAGAGTACAGAGCAAAAAAATAAAAATAAACTAAATCATTGATGTATGTACTTGATTGAAAATCGATCGCGTATCAGTTGGATGTAGTGTGTTATCTTATCACAATTTATCACGTAGCTACGCAGAAAAATCAATCAATTCACAATGACAGCTAATGCCACTCATGACTCATTGGAATTCGTTATTTTTTTCGGTTTCTTATTTCTCCGCACAAATCTACATCAATATGCAGGCGAACATAAATCTGTATTCGATTGGTGAACAAATCAATTCCTAAAATATCTGTGCTTGCCTATCGAAGTATACCTACTCCATTCCATATGCGCGTCCAAAATTGCAGTTTCGAACATATCTTTCCCTCCTGAACAAATTCCTGTTCTGAAGACCCCCCGCACGAAGATACAGCTCATTTTGCATCACGTTTCCGAAAAAAATAAGTCACGTCTAGCAATGGAGCATCAATTAGCATAGATACGTTGAATGTGAGTCGCACAGGTAGAACGATAATTAATCATAAAATTATTTCCTAAACCTCTCCCAGGTAATTATTCTGATTCCATGAGTTACGCTATAGACATCGACTTCTGTTACGTATGAGGCGGGACGGATGCCTCGCAAGTGCTGAGTTTTACTTTTGCTTTGAAAATTAATGCCTACGTATCCAATTGTAGTACCTACACGTGCTCACTGTGAGCATACAGTACCGCACGAGACCTCATCGATTTTGTACAACCATTTGAACATTTTCATTCCATAAGAATTTAAAATTTGATCGTTCATAAGAGCAATTCTTAGGTATAATTATGTACCTCGCTCGGGTTGTTCGATGGCATCAATTAGTTCTCCTTTTGCCTCTGCCAAAGCAGTTTTGTTTCTTCCTTTTTCGTCGAGGACGAAGAAGAAACACATACCTCCTAGAATTACACATTTCCGTCAGCCCTCAGGTAATAAAATGTGTATTATAGTGTACCTATGCCAAAGCTTGAAACTCGAAGTGGGAAACCCCTGTGTAGCTGATTCCTGGATAATAATTGGATTGAACAAGGGTCGTTCGCCAATAATAGGTCTGTATATAGTAATACATGTATATACCTATGAAGACTATTCGAAGGTGAACTTCGGACTGTTAAACGAAGCGGAGAGAGGTGTCTAGCCGTTGTGATACGACCTCTGGAGCAAAGAACATTCACTTTCCATTTTATACGTCACTACTTGTGTCGGTTATCATAGACTTTAAGCGAAATGGATAGGATTCCGGTTTTGTTTTTAGTTTTTTTATCTCTCTGTCTTTCAGAAAGCTCTGATTACAAGATATAAAAACACAAGTAAACGCATACAAGACTTTATGTGTTGGTCGAAGGTCTTGTGTTTTTGGGTCTCAAAAAAAAAACACGATATTGAACTTATGTATAATCATCCATCCCGGCCGCTTCGAAGATAAGATAAACCAGCTTGTTTCATATACATATATACTGTGCTATTGTTCCATTGCTTTTACACGTAGTCTAGATCTTGCGTTTTACCGAATTGCGCACTTGCGATTCGATTCCGCATAAAAAACATCGCCGATAAGCGTATATGAGAGAAATTGCGGTATAACATTCAAAAATATAGCATAATTGACCGGGAATAAATAATGAGCAATACGTGAATTTCTTTTCCGGTTACAGATATTCACCATTTACGAAATAGTTCTGAAAGGAAATGTGGATTTATGGAAAACATGATCGCGGTCACGAAAGCAATTACATGTAATTAATGGTCAAAATTTGTTTTCGAAATTACCATCCACAGCGTGGCGTATACATATAGTGTGGTTCAAAATTATACCTTCGGACCGGACATACCTATACCATTATCGCTGCTGATTGATATTCAGGGATTTTCTTCAGAATTTCAATAACTGCAATGGCTAATGGCAATGAGGAAAAATAAGTCTCCAACGATTATTAATATCGTGGTGAAAAAATACCAATTAAACATTCTGCTACTGAGATGAAACAGAAAAAATACCGCACAGAGCATCTTTTATGATACGATAAGCACAAACTTCAATCAGTAGCATAACGTGATCAATTGATGACACAGATATGTATATGGGAATTATAAAATTAATATAATTCATATTGCCCGCCCAGTAGAATTCACCAAATTATCGAGGGATAGAGAAACCCCTGTCAGGGTGAAACCAAATCTAGAGACATAACTGTGAGTATGCTTGCGGAATGAAAAGCTCCTGTCTGCACAAGCATGAATGCTTAGCATACTCATATTAGCCAATCTTTAAATCTGAGCCCACCAGCTGAGGGATGCAAGAAGCATCCAGTATGCCTGCATTCACACCGATATGTCTCTCTTTCTTTGCAATTTACGCAATTGTCGACTCACGCAATGGAGAATAGTTCAATAATTTCTACTAGGAGTATACAGTCAACGTGCCCGTAGTCTATTTCACACTATTGTCTCTGCGCGTAGAATTGTTTGAGCCAATAGAAACGTTATAAAATTTTGTGGGACTATATATGGGGGTGATATTTGCCGAACGTGACCTGGAGAATCATCGCGTAAAACGACGAAACATCATTCTTTTCCACCCTGTACACTTATTTGAACAAACGCGCTAACGGCTAACGCGTTAAAAGGAAAGTTGGAGCGTGTCTGGCAATCTATTAGTGTCTGTAAAGGTGTATAGTATAGGTATAGGGATTCTTGCCCGTCTATCACAAGATCTACATTGCGTGATCCGGGGTGCTGTGGAGAAAAAATGCCAATTCAATATTCTGCTATTACCCGAAACCTGGGAACCTGGGTTCCCGGGTTTGTTCTGTTCAAAATTTGAGATGATCCCGATCTTCGGCCGTTCACACTTCGGTAATCGCTTCGGAATTGATCGCTTCCGTTTGCTGCAGCCAATTATATTGCTGTGTGACTGAGTGTGTCGATTTTTGGCTGTAGGTGGAAAGCTCATAGTTTCCTCATTCTCATTTTATGTGTCGGCAAGTTTCCTTGGATCATGTGTATGTATGTACATACATACATTGATGTTGAAAAATGTAAGGATTGCGGAGAGCTGCATCTGCGGTACCATGGTACATGTATGTCTATCCGTATTTTTATAATATAATGTGTATGTACCGAGAGATATGCAATTCCGCATAAAGGTATTCATTCGTGGCGACATAACATAAGCAATGTGATACGAATTATTCAAGTTACTGAACTTAACAGTCATTAGTTTGAGAAGAAACAACATGATTCGGAATATGCAATATTTTCCACCGTGTATATGTATGGATATTGATAATGTGATGCTGAACATTCATCCACAAATGAGTGCAACTTTGCAGCACAATCACGTTGCAAACAACTGATTTTGTACTGTACTATATCCGTGATACGGCATACATCATGTAGATATGACATACCATTGCATATGGGAGTAAATGCGTCATGTAATTCTATATAGAAGGGATGCACATTATAATATACCTATACAAATACTCTGCGTTGAAAAATGTCAAAAATTTGCCAGACTCTACGATCGATGACCTAACAAGGGAATAGTAAAATTTGCACCACTTCGCTGAGAAGTTCAACCAACTGCAGAAATTTTGATAAATATTCAGCATTTCTAGCACGAGGGAAGTCGCCATCTGATGAATAACACGTGGAGTCTACCGTAGAGGCACTCGGTGAAATGTAGAGATATTCAGAAATTCTTCTCAGTGAAACTCCGCAAAATTTCTCTTGAATTTTCATATTTATGGAACACATGTGCAGTCTTGAAGATACCATGATTCTTGTGAACGACGGACTAACAACGGTGGTGAAGGATGTCGGCACTCAAGACAGCTGTGGACGTTCATTCCTCCTACTGTTACACCAGCTACTTCACTGTTCAGCATTTAGAGTGTGTTACTCTTGCCTGTCTGTGGTGCAACTGTTTGTAGAGGGCTTATTCAGAATTATTCTAAAATTATATCACTGATGCAGAAAGACAGTGATAAACGTCGTCGTGACCAATCGGAGAGCTGCTCCAAATGGAAAATCTTCCTCATCACCTGCGGAAGGTTTTCAAAATAATACAGATCTGGTTTTCCAGGAAAATGGAGTAAATGAGTGCAAGAAAGTACTAATATTCTAGGCAGGGTTGGGCACGTCTAATTACTATCCAAAACCATTATGTGATTATTCTCTCAATATTTTCGTCGAGAATTATTATTTTGATGTCACAATTCAAAAAATCTGCAGCCTAATGTCTTACCTTTGATTACCAAACTAAAATAGACTGATTTTGGTGCGTGAAAATATGAAAAGAGTGAAAATAATCAAAGTAATTATCAAAAGTAATAAGCTAATTACATTCTAACTACTTTCCCTAATTACTTTAAATTTTGTGACATTTTTCATATTTTCGCGCACCAAAATCAGTCTATTTTAGTTTGGTAATAAAAGGTAAGACATTAGGCTACAGATTTTTTGAATTGTGACATCAAAATAGTAATTCTTGACGGAAATATTGAGAGAATAATCACATAATGATTTTGGATAGTAATTAGTCGTGCCCAACCCTGATTCTAGGTAGTACGGTAGACAATGTGTTCATGCTTCTCCATTACCACTGCAGCAGCACGCCACATCCCACGAGCTGCGTCTGAAATGTTTTAAAACCAGATCAATCTAGTTTCACAACACATTACGCTCATGGTCATTATCCCTTTCTCTACTGAAGCGCTTAATACATACTCATTACTCATGCACATGCTTAATTGTAAGTATTAATTTCCGGAGCAGCAGTCCATATGCGGACATGAACATGCAAAACGTGTTACGACGGAGCTGGGTTTTTATCAGTTCAAAACGCTGATGAGAGAATCCTAGAGTGTTCAAAGTCTACATATCGTTTAAACATGGCTATATATTTGACGATTCTTGCGTTATTTCCTCACGATTGGACTCACACCACCCAAGAATTGTTCAACATTTTTTTACATGATATGCATAGCCCAGGCGATCGAGCGAACGTACATACGAATACGAGGTCGATCTCGGATTAGCTATATTGACATATCAATATCCTATACCATTATACGTAGACATGCGTATGCAGTAAGTAGATTATGTGGCCCATTAGGCTGACTTGGCCAAGGACAGAGAATCGAATCTGCTAGATTCACTTCAGACTCCGCTCATCGCACGTAGGACACGATGGGCTTGAGCGTCACATATACATATACAGGGATGTATATTATTATATTGATAAGATGTGACGAACCTTGCATGTTGGGCGTGGTTGAACACGAACGTGTATCTCTGAACATATGACGTTGCAAGACAATCCACAATAGTCTGGAGGCGTTATACTTTTGTCAATTCACTAGCATTTGTACGAGGTAATACACATATCGTAATATAGGCCATTGCGGATTCTCTCGCCACATCCATATGTTTAGAGGTATATACATGTTCAAGTTCAACCATGCCCAACATGCGAGATCCACGACATTTTATCAATACACGTACCCATGCATATCTGACACCTGAGTCTATCGTGTCAATCCGGTGAACAGATTTTAGATTGAATCCTACAAATTTAATATCCCGTTCTTGGCCTCGCCAGACTAATGGCCGACCAGAGGTACTTATTGCGTACGCATATCTACGTATGATAGTATAGAACATTGTTAATATGTGGATACACATTATACATATCACATTATAATGCTTTGTGATACATACCTCATCCAGGCCACATTACCCAGCACATCACACAAACAGTATGACGATCATACATGTACGTCAATTTGCTCAACAAACTTGTCAAGTTTTTTTTCTGTATAGAGAGGGAGAATTAGGATGAAGAGAGAAAAGAAGAATCCCAGATCATACACGTATCATGTTTTCACTCGTGCTCTTCACAGGAATAACACGGAAATGATGGCCTATAAGTAGCCGAAATAAATTACAAACTGATTGCTTCAATTTGACGTTTTCTCTGTCTCCTTTCACTCAGCTATTTGTTTCACCCTAATCACGCGAAATATATAGGTATAGGCAGCTGGTGTCATGCCGAAGGTTATATGTATGCTGTAATGCGTATAGGCATGCACAATAGCGTTTGTTCAGCTTCGCATTCGGTTAGACCTAAATTATTCACCATTCACTCCACACGTGACCATAATAATACGGCCGATATACCTATAGCTACGACACAACTCTGTCGTTCTATGTCTACCTACAGTCAGCAAGATGCTGCTCCCATTTTTTGCGAATTCGCGATGACACCGCACTGCGACGTGACAATGAACAGGGTTGTCGCAGTTGAGTTAGGAATGCTGAATTTTGAATTATGCTGAAAAAAAAGTTGGATTTGTAGTGTGTGGGCATCATTATCATATTTTGGCGGAGTCGGAACGTCGTCATTAGCGCATAACAATTGATAGGCAGAGAAACAAAGAATCTATGATCTAAACTATTTGAATTTGTGATAAGAAGGCACTGGCTATGGTTCGGTAAATTATTCAGCTATTCAGACGATCATAATGCCGGCCGAATTCCCATCCTCCGTTTGTTGTTCGGACCAGTCCAAAAAAAACCATCAGCCGAAATTCCATACCCACGAATTTGGAAGTTCAGATCGCTGCTACGTTAGGTATACTTACGTCAGGTAACTGCTGCCTTCCGTGTCGTGTGCGGGCAATGTTTCCGGGGCATCGCAAGATCCTTCGACCGCGATTCGTAATGCTGTGAGGAAAACATGCCGACTCAACAATCTGCTTGTAGCGATATAAAATCAACTTTCACGAAGTTTTTCGGGCGAAGTCGTTCCACCTGCACTCAGGATACTATAAACTACGATTTTTAATTCCCAGCTGTTTACGAGATAATGTACATCGTTTCCAAGTATAACTAGTTCGTAGGCGTAAAGATACGCTGCTGGCGCCCGCCGCGCCGGCCTATGATATATACCTACTCGGCAGCGATTCGCTGATTCGCTGCCGCGAATCTTGATAAAAGGAAAAAGGCACAATAAGCATCCTTCATCATGCAAGCACATGAGCTATTCTAATAATAAGCTAATAAGGCATCTCGAATATATAATTCATTGGTATAGTAAATTCATGGTGGGAGTATCAAAAAATCTGTCTTGGCTAGCACTGTCAAAATCCTGAATCACGAAAAACGGGAAACCTGCGATAATTAAAACGCCTTACATATGTATATGAAATGTTTCATTTTTTTCGCTCCTTACATTCATGTATTATGCGGAAACTTTTCATTCGAACGATGATTTTTTTCACACGGCTGACAGTAGTCAACAAATTCTGAAACAAATTCAGACGTTCTTTCTCTGACCTCCTTTACGAAATACTATTATATATCATATATTAAACAATCAAACTATATAGTTCACCTGCAGTTGTAATGTTCTATCGCAATTATATATTCGAGCCTAGTTGTCATGATAACTGCAATGTAATCGATGTTCAGCGAATACTCATAATGCAAATTAATTGTCCACGGTGCTTTTTATTACATTTGAATGCACGGTGGGGCTTTCCACACCCTGTACTTGGTCCGATATAATTTTTCCTATAACTCGCCGTATCGATAAGAATGATGCGGGATCGCATGAAAATTTTGTTCACTCTAATCAGGATACCAAGAGAAATGACATTAGCACGTCCTATTTATATACTCCGTGTTACGAATGAATTCATTTACAATCAACCCCAATTATTAACAATTATATCAAAAGCTCCGTTCGCCAACTCCCGCTCTGTTGCGTCTACATTTCTATAATACATGAACCTTCTTTTGACGTAATGTAAGGCGATCATTGAAGCTGTACCACTAATGATCTTCTCGTCACGTTCCACTCCCAAGTTCACGTAAAATTTGATTCAATTTCGTATGCTGATTTTCACCCGTGTTATTATTATTATCATATTATTACTATTCCCCTTTTTGTAAGAGATATAGTCGTTGGCTGATCGTTAGATTAGTATTATCTGGACTTCTACAGTCGCAGTAAACTTATCTGTCCAGTATAAATGTTTTCAGATCAATATGTCATACTTATGAAGGTACTCGATAGAGAATTGAACACTCTGTTTCGATCTGAGAAAAAATTACGTTACGTATGTGCCTGGCTGTGCAAGTATAGAATAATCGCTTGCCGTGATTACGGATAATAGATATTTTCTGCAGATATGTATACAATGATTCACCATATAACCGTACAGACGTATGCATACGTCCTTGAAACTCGCGTTTTAGTTGCGCAGCTACAATTATAGATATATCGCTGTAGCTTGGGAAACCTATTTTGAGAGGGAGACCTAAATCTACAAAGAAACAATCTCTTCATTTTGTTGTTTGTATGCCGTCGAAGAATCCCAATGACCTACGGTATAGTATAATAAACTATGAGTTTATAATTCATAAATAATTCTACCGAATTGCATTATGCCCTTGAAACATGATTATAGACGAGAGCAATTCGTGTGATCACAACATCAAGTAACGAGCTTTATAATTCCCACTGTCATACCATCGGGACAAAAATAAACTGCAACCAGCTTCCTATATAGGATCGCAATTTTCCATTATTTTTGTTAAATTTTCGGAATCTACTTTATATCAAACAATTTATGTTCACTGCTGATATTTTTCAGTTAACCGGAGAATATGTAGATAGAGTATTGAAAATACGATCAAACGGGTATGCAGGGTCCATATAAACTTAAGGCACATAGAAAATCGAAAGAGATGCTTGCAGCGGACACATATCTACCAAAAAATACCCGTAACTTATTCGGCAGAATGATAAAACTACGAATTCGAACAAATGAACGTTATCGCGAGATGATTACGCAGGTTATATTGGTTCTCGAATTTCTTTACGAATTATAAAAAAATACCAAGAACTGTGAATAACATATTAATCGAGCTCGAGTCATGTGTTGGATGTTCATTCATCTGAGAAAGAGGGAGTCCCCAATCCTTTTACGATTGTGGCGATAACGACGGAAGGACATGTTCTGCCCAGGTCATTGCAAGGTCCATTTCCCATGATTTCTGTGTCAGTGGCGGAAAACGAGTCAATCAAACATTCTGCTAAATTACACGAATTTATCTGTGATACCGTTTACACTAACCCAGTGGAAGCCCGAAGGTACAGAGTTTTAATGAAATAATTCATACTTGGGTATAGTATGTATAAGATTGGGTATATTTATTTACGTTGAACGTGATAGGCACCGTGACAGGAGTTCAAGTCACCGATGCTAATTAGTTGAGAAAATCAGAGATACTCTTTGATTCGAACGAAAAGATCAATGTAGCGGTCGAACTTCGCGTTGATTTTCCCTCGAAATTCGCAAGAAGAAATATTCTTGTTTTCACTTGATGCGAAAACGGAGACGGAATTGTATGAAATTGAAAAAATTTCTTGAGAATACAATAATTCAATCGCGCATGCAAAGGATTATCATATAGCGGCCAAATTTGATGCTATTCTCTCCTTCGAGTTTAGCAAGAGAAACTATTTCCGTTTTCGCATTCGACACATCGAAAAATTGGGATAATTTACAACATATACCCATATCCTAGTTCATTTATATATCTACCTGAGTGCATTATACGTTATCAAGTCGTGAAGAAATATACCTGCATTATCTAGAATATACATTACATATAAATTTCTGTAATAAATTCAATGGAGGCGATGCGTGCTATTGCATGCACTTCAATCCTTTTCTTTGAAAATCAAATAATGGCTTGCAGTTCTTACTATCTGGTCGAGAAGCAATCAAATTCCAGTTATACGTATGAATACAAAAAACTTTCTGACGTGTGACGATCGCATGCGGTTATATTATACAGAAAAATGTTTTCGGTATCAAGCGAGCCATTTATATGCATATAGATATACACATGTATGTATACATAGTATGATCGCTCACTTCGTAGTAGGAGAATGAATTGTGCGTACTGCTCTGGGATGGAGTTATTGCAATACTATCAGTCGTGATTGGTTTTCCATATATTCAAATTTTTGAAAATTCGCTACGGTAGGATAATAAAGAATTAACATTATAAGTTCAATCTCAAAAAGCAAGCTAGAGTGCAATGCCTTTAATATATAATGAGATTTTGTGCACGTATAATTGATATTCGCACGATATGATCGATAACCAGCCGTTGTTCATTTTTGAGAAAAAATAAATAATCACACACAGAAAGTATACCGTACACTTGAGTATCGCGTTGTTGCTCCATGTAGGTATAGGCAAAGTATGAATAAACAAATAGCGAAAACGAGATAAAGAGTGCAGAATAAAACTTGAGTATCATTATTACGCATCCATTGTATTCTGTTCCTGTAGTAACGAGTTTTATCTCGTCGCCTGTAGTGTATGCATACTATAATAGGTATGCGGTACGTATAGGTACATTTTGTATAACCAGGTGTACAGATCGATATAATATTATCCATTAAAAGTGACTCACTGTGAATCAATGAAAATATGTACCTGTAATAAATGTACTCTTGTGTTCATTAATGTACTTTATTTACTGTAGATACTTTATAATTGCGGAGGACGCTTTTGACATGCGTTCGGACCCGCAGCCATCTTTTGTGTCACTGCTTTCAGGCGTGACCGCTAGGTGGTGTATAAGCTCGATCGTGACATCTTCTCTTTTTTAAAACAATATAATATTTGAAGTATAAAAATACGGATACAATGTTTAAGTAATATAATCCTTAAGATAACCGGGTCGGGTAATTGTACGTCCACTACGAGTAGTTGCTCGAGGCAGTGGAGCGTGTTTTCCCGGTGCTTCGGGATTTGCTGCAATCTCAGTAGGAAGCTGTTGTTCTACTTCACGAGTTTCACCGAAGGTGTTCTTGTTTTCGCGATTCGTCTCCTCATTGTGGGGGAGTTCGTCGAAATAGTCTGGAGGGTGTTTAACTCTAAAGTTTCCGTTTTGATCTCGATTGAGGTACTTTCTGTTTCGCGTTAGGATTGTTCCAGACTCTTTCATGACTTCGTACGCGCGCGGTTTGTCGCTTTTATTAATGACTAATCCAGGTTCCCAGGTCTTGTCTTTGTTCTGTATTCTTACAGTTTCACCTGTCGATAGTTCTGGGAGATTTCGTGATCGTTTATCGTGGAAGTATTTCTGTGATGTTTGTTTTTCGACCAGCTTGCCTCTGATCGGTTCGTTTTCGGGGCGGCGATACTCTAAGAAATCAGGTAGCACTCCGCGTACATTTCTGTTAAACATTAATCTGCTCGGAGACTCGATACAATTAGAGATCGGTGTGTTACGAAGCTCCAGCAACGCTAAATACGGATCTTTCTTGTCCTCTTTCGCTTTTTTCAACATTTTTTTCACCGTTTGTACAAAACGTTCGACTAGCCCGTTACTTCTCGGATAGGTAGGGCTCGACGTTGTGTGTTCAAAACCCCAAGCTTTAGCAAATTCCTTGAATTTTTGGCTACTAAACTGCGGTCCGTTGTCGGATCTGACTATCTTTGGTATTCCGTGTCTCGCGAACAGAGATTTCATCATTACTATCGTCGTTTCGCTCGATTCATTTGTTAGTAATCCTATCTCTACATACTTAGAGTAGTAATCGACCATTATTAGATACGGCTGTCCTTGCAAATAGAATAAGTCGACGGCTATTTTCTCCCAAACATTACTCGGTACTTCGCTCGAAATTAATGTTTCGTTCTGGTGACTTTTTTGGAATTTTTTGCAAACTGCACAATCCATGATTGTGTCTTGAATTTGTTTGTTCATTCCCGGCCAGAAAACGATATCGCGAGCTCTGCTCTTTGTCTTTTCGATGCCCATATGATTGTAGTGTAGCTTGCTGAGGACTTCTTTACGCATTCTGCCAGGTACTACTACGCAGTTATTCTTAAAAAGTAATCCATCTGACTCGAAAAGTTCTGCATGGTAAGTGTGGTACGGCTTGGCAATTTCAGGTACGTCTTTGATTTCTGTCGGCCAAGTCGTTCGGATCAGTTTAATTACTGTTTGTAACTCGTTATCACTTTCGGTTTCAGCTACGAACTCTAGCTTTTTCTTGTCGCTCATGCTTTCGGACAACACAATATTCAAGATGTGCGTGTTTATATCATCGTCGTCGTTCATCTTTGTCAAATGCGCTCGCGAAAGGCTGTCTGCAATTAACAAATCTTTGCCGGGTTTGTAAGTGATCTCGGCATCGTACGGTTGTAACCGCAAGCGCATTTTTTGGAGCCTTACAGGAATGTCAGCTATCGGTTTTTTCGAGATGGGTACCAGAGGCTTATGATCGCTCTCTACAAATATAGGCTTTCCTATTATATATTGGCGAAATCGCTCGCACCCATACACAATCGCGTACATTTCTTTTTCGATTTGTGCCCAGGCTTTTTGGCACGTTGTGAACGCTTTTGAGGCATAAGCTATCGGTAGGTTATTTTGCAAGAGGACTGCTCCTACTCCTGTTCCACTGGCGTCTACGCTCAGCTTGCAATCGGCGTTTGTGTCATAATACTGTAGCACGGGATTGCTAGTTAGTCTCTCTTTGATCTTTTTAAACGCGACTTCATGTTCTTCTACCCAATGAAATTCCACTCCTTTTTTTATCAGTTCTCTGAGTGGGGCTGTTACGTCGGATAAATTCTGGATGAATTTGGCTACGTATGTTATCATGCCTAACAATCTTTCGACCCCTTTTGTGTCCGTTGGTTTTTTCATTTCCGTGACAGCTTGAATTCTATCAGCATCTATTCTGATACCTTCGTTTGTGAAAACGTGACCCAAAAATTTTACGTTATTTTTACCGATTTTACATTTCCCGAGATTGAACTTGACACCGTTTTCCCGAGCTTTTGTGAAAACTTGCTGCAAAATTTTGTTATGCTCTTCTTCGTTTTGTGCCCAGATTATAATGTCATCGATATAAACTTCGACATTCGGAACGTCACTAAAAATCTGTTTGTATAGTCTGTGGAAGATCTCGGGAGCCGTTTTAATACCGTAAGGCATACGCAGGAAGCAATATCTACCAAAAGGTGTTTGGAAAGTGGTAAGTTTTGAACTCGCTTTCGATAACTCAACCTGCCAAAAAGCCTTGGACGCGTCTAGAACTGTGAAAATCTTCGCGTTTGTCATCTTTGAAGCTATTTCTTCGAAAGTCGGTAATTTGTAGTGTTCTCTGAGCAGGCACGAGTTCAGGTACTGAGGATCTAAGCAAACGCGAAGCGAATTATCCGGTTTTTTCACAAGTACAACCGGATTCTCGAACTCTGTTGGCTCGTCTATTCGCCTGATAATTTTGTCCCGTTCCATACTCTCAAGTTCTGATCGATAAGCCTCTAATATTTTGAAAGGTACCTTCCTGCAAGGCTCGATGTTCCCTACATATCCTGGTTTCATTTTGAAATCGTAAACGTACCTGAGTTTGCCGATGCCTTCGAACAGGTCTTTATTTTCCTGGATTAAACCCTTTGTTCCCTGAGTCTTATTTAAGCTTATATTCGCTACTCGAGTTAACAGTTTCAACTTTACAATGCTCGGTAAACCCATGAGCGGTGTCGTTTTTTCGCAATCAACTACGTAGAATGCAAGATTTTCTGTTTTACCTTTAACTTCGCACGCCAATTCTACTTTACCTACGACCGTGAGTTTAGATCCGTCGAAGTTTGACAATTTTTGGCCGGTAGCTTCGAACTGTTTTTTCGGACCAACTTTCTGATACTCGTTTAATCCGATCACATTTGCTCCGGCACCCGTGTCTAATTTGAACGATATTGCTTTCCCGGTTTCAGCAAATATTATTTTCTCGTACCAATCCGAGGTTGCGCGATCATTACCGGTTACATTTCCTAAGAAAATTGTATCTGAATCTTCGGTTATCGCGTCTATCTTTTGCCGGCTACGACATACCTGCGCGAAGTGATTGTACCCGTTGCACGCTTTGCATTGTTTATTGAAAGCTGGACATCTCTTCGCTTGATGTCGATACCCGCATCGTTTACAGGACGATTGATTCTGCTGCTGCTGATTTGACTGTCCGTTGTTCTGCTGCTGCGTATAGTTTTGTTGTCGGCTGGGTGGCTGGCCTTCGCTGCTACTCTGCTGTTGGTACTGCTGCTGTTGTCTCAGCTGCCCTCTGCCTCTGTTGCCACGCGGCTGGTTACGTCCTCTACTGGACGGTTGCTGTTTTTCTTTTTGTTTTGTTTGGACGACATCTATTTTCTCGGTCGTTTTTAATGTTTCAATTCGCTGATTGGCTAGCTCGGCTGCTCTACACAACTGCGCACACCTGTCGAAACTCAGGTTCTCTTCTCGGAGGAGCCGGTCCTTTAGCTGTGTGTTTCTTATGCCACTGATGATGCGATCTTTGATCAGGCTATCTTTCAGGGCCCCAAACGAACAATCTTGACTTAATTTTTTCAGGTCTGTCAAGAAATCCTCGAACGATTCATCCGGTTTTTGGTTTCGCTGGAAAAACACATGTCGGCACACACTTTCATTCTTCTTTGGCACACAAAAGTTTTCGAATGCTTCCACAACTTTGTCGTAGATCTTCGCGTCCGCTGCACTGAGCTCGAACGTGTCGTATTTTTCTTGTGCCTCTTCTCCGATGGCATGAAGCAAAATGGCTATTTTCACTTCAGCGGCTTTGCCATTCGATTCCGTGGCTTGCAAGTATATACCGAACTTTTTGAACCACTTCTTCCAGTTTTCTGAAATATTCCCACTAAATGAGAGAGGTTCTGGCGGCTTCAGGTTGAGCGAGTGCTGCGCCATGTTTTCTTCGTCGTTTTCTCCTCCAGCAAGTGCTTCGTCGACCGAGCGATTCTCGCCGTTCGTCGATTCGTCTAGGGTTACCGTGACGTCTAAGTCGTCTCCGAAATTACTCGTAGTGTCGAGTCCAGACTGCGCCATGTAATAAATGTACTCTTGTGTTCATTAATGTACTTTATTTACTGTAGATACTTTATAATTGCGGAGGACGCTTTTGACATGCGTTCGGACCCGCAGCCATCTTTTGTGTCACTGCTTTCAGGCGTGACCGCTAGGTGGTGTATAAGCTCGATCGTGACAGTACCCATACTATACCACGCACAGTAAGTCATTGGTCCCGATGAATATATAAAAAGAATGTTTTTGTAGATAGCAGTGGAAGAAATTCTTGAAAGCTGACGACATAATTATGTATGTATGGGTTGCGGATATGCGTATATGTTTACAGTTCAGGTAGCCGAAAATAATTCAAGTCATCAGAGGAGTAGGCATGTATGTATGCACCTTCATATATATAATATAGTATAATCTGATGATCCGTGATTCTGTAAGGGACAATAAATTGTTTGTTCTTCTTCCTACGTAAGATTCCATTACGCTGGAGATAATATCAATGAATTCCAAGAATGTGAGTATACCCACCGCGCTGACGCGTGGATACGAGACGATGCAATGCTGTACTATGCCATGGTTCATTCTTTCTTTTCTTCCGTTCGAGTCAAGGTCGCGTGTATCGTACATACGTATACATATATACAAACATACGTACAAACATTAAACATTACGTTGCGTAACATGTAGCAAGGCATCGTTAAAATAATTATTATACCAGTAGATCGTTGTTATCACAAATCCAAAAGAAGCAGTGCAAAGTACATGAATATTGATTAGACACATAATGGGAGATATGTGTATACCTACAGGTATACAGCCATTGGTATGCTTAGAGCTCGTTAGTATAAGAATTGAGAAATTGGCCAACTGGCTGGAAGCCCACGTTAAAAAGGAAATAAAAGAATTGCTAAGAATATGAGAAGAATAAAACTATGGGGTGCGCCTCCTCGCTCCAACGGATCAATATATGAAAGGCTTTTCCATGAAACGATCACGCCAGTGACTCATCGCTCGAAATAAGCATCCTATGTTGACGTCACGTGGGTTTTAGCATGAATGCAACCTTGCAGTGTAATATTGCGAGCGCCGCCGTCATTCTATGTGACTTGTAATATATTGAGAATGATACGATACGCATCTCTGTAGCATAGATCTCCCATGTATGCACGTATAACACAATTATACAAAATTACGACCATATACATCTAGTTTCTGAGATATAACTCGATAAAGAATATTACACCAAGCATCGGCGATATAAATATAATGAGTACAGTAATTTTCTTTGTGATTAAAATTGGAGAGCGAAGTCTGGAGTTCTAATCTTTCGAGAATTACTCGTGCACAAAACAAAATGATAATAATAAGTCTGCCGTAAGTGAGTACTTGGAAATCAACTTCCGTCGTGTGTAATGATCTCATTCGATTGACCGCACTAACAAAACTGTTTAGATATCGCAATTTCTTATACTATACTATTCCCGCGGATGTTTTCCTGTATGCCTGTATCCAACAATGTCGAAAAAATGCTCGGAAGATTTTTTACATATTATAAATTCTAATTGTATAGCATCATTTAGTTAGTCGATGAATCTATCGAGAGAAAAAATTTTTTTGTAATACAAACAGGTTGAAATATGTTCATAAAAAATCTACAAATGTAATTTCATAATGCGAATACCTCTGAACACGAAACAAACGTAAATAGTTACGCTATCTACAATTACGTCCTATTGTGCGTATAATACGCGCATCGCGAGAGGCACATGTCTGCAGGTCAGTCGCGTTTCACGTGGTTGCGATTATATTATAGTGTATAAAAGGGCGTTTCAACGTCCTCGAGTCGTAGTAGTGGGAGTATTATATCGATTGTGACGTCACACGCGTCGCGGCGCGTTGGGCGTAGATATACAATAAAAAGGAGAACAAGAAGAGAAGTAAAGCGTGCGCGAGTGAGAGAGAAAGAGAGAGAGAGAGAGAGAGAGAGAGAGAGAGAGAGAGAGAGAGCGAGAGAGAGAGAGAGGGATGGAGAAACAAGGGTAGAACATCGGCGCCGCGACGCGACGCGACGCCCTGCAGTGTCTGGTCCTGCAGCAGTTCTATCCGTTGCTAGAGCACATCGAACCCAAAATTGTCTAGACCCACAAAAATATCTAGCTAACAAAAGACGTTTCCTCAGTTTTTCCATATACTTTCGAAACTTTTTTAATATTATTATTGTTCATTATATTTTTTTTATCCGTAGTGCGTTAGGTATAATAAAAAATTAAGTAACAAATAAAATAAAATAAAATAAAATAAAAATGCGACACAGATTGAACAACGGGACTTTAAAAATGAGCAAACAAGCAGTGACGTACTGCATGCGTATTTTCACTCGCTAACTTAGATTGCTCACAGTGTCGGAAAGACCGGTTTTTCAGCGGGTCAGGGGGCGGGGGGGGGGGGGGGGGGCAGCGAAGTGTCCCACTGAGCGGCGTAGAGTGGGACAGGGATTGGCCAAGGAGAAGGGGAAGGTACGATCCTATATAATCTTCTGCGCAAGTTCCTTCACATCAGTTCTGCTTGGACTTCGGACGCGTGGACTTTGCTAAGCCTTTAGGGAGCGAAAGTTTTTATTTGTTTGGTGCGCTCATTGTATGGGTGAGTTGTATTCCATAATGATTACTGTAGTTTGCTTCTTGTTATCCTTTCCCCCTCCCGCCATCTATTTGTCGAGACTTCCGGGAATATTTATAAATATATATTTCTGTTGCTTATTAACATCAATAAAATACGCATTGACCTTGAGTTGAAAATTCAATTAGATAATTCAGCTCGTAAGATGTGGTTGATATATTATATCATAGCGGTTTTTAACGATCACCACACCATGTGCAACGTCAAAGTAGCTTTCTCTTTGTTTAGAAATCTCGAGATAGTTAACGTATGTTACCAAATATCTTCGACTTATCATACATTTCCTAATTCGTTGCTAATTTACTACAAATATCCGTGACAACTAATGATTATATCACAATTTGAGTCGTAATTTTGACCATACCTAACACCACATTCAAAAATTGTTGTGTTATGCATGTACTATGGAGTAGAATTCTGAATTCGTTTTGTTTTGTTTGTTACCACGGGTACTAGGTAGCTTTTGTTTTATCTTCCATGAAATAAACGAGACATTTCGATATTTTTACGTCGATAAACTACTACGCCTCATATTTCTGAGGAGTTAGCCAAATATTGAGAAATATTTATAGCAAGATCATAATATCTATCTTACAATCGTATTACAAATAACGAACCTGTCTAAACACAAAACAGTTATAGAAACGCAGTCTTTTGCCATATTCGTACAATGTGATGGCCTGATTTCGCTGTTTCACGGTTCCCGTACACAAAGTTCTGGATAAATATGGATACAAACCCGGTCTGGGATATGTTAAACGTTGGAATTTTTTTAATTTATTTTCCTTTTTTTTTTTTTACCGTGCCCTCGATCCGTTTATTTGGTTCGTATATCCGTCGTAGCGTATGTGTGTAGCCGTGTAAGTAACCCTCCACGGCACACGTGGCATAAAACATCCCGATTCTTCGTATTGATTCACCACGCGCGTCAAAGAAGACGCCATATTAAACTAAACACGAGGGTTCGAGATGGCGGCTAGCGTGTCCCGTCACTCCATTTAACATATAAATATAATTGTATCAAATAATGTAAGAACTACCCTAAATCCTGAACATTACCAACGATTTTTTTTTTTTTTTTTTTTTTCTTTCCTACTTCAACTTTGCCGTAATAATGTTTCCTAAGAAAAAAAAAAACAGAAAATACCTAAAGACAAAGAAATGATCTAATGTTTTATTTATCATTGTAGAGCGAGAGAAGATCGTAAAGCACGGAGAGCGCCCTGTGGAGCCGGCAAGCAGCTACAGGGATGATGGTGGCTACGTGCCGACCGTTGGCCGATGGGGTAGCGAATGGCCAAGTTGACTCGAGACGGCAGAAATATGGCGCCAGCCGCAAGGTCAGGCACGTGGTCCCTGGATCAGGGGCCTACCGCTACCCTTGCCGATATGGGCCTTCGACAAGTCATCAGCCCTGACCTTTCCTACGGTCGAACAATATGAGGAATTAGCAAGCAGCGTTGAACTCGAAACGCAACGTTTGCTGCGCGAGCATCGCTATGACACCGTCAGCAACTTCCTTAGGTAAGGATCCTAAAAATAATTTTGATAGTTCTTTAGTTTTATTAATTTTTTTATTTTTCGTTTTGCCATAATTTAGAGCGATATAATTGATGATTTTTGTTAATTTTGTTTTCCAGGCTACATGAACAGTTCAAAGCGAGTGGAGAAACTTCATTGGAACGATTCTTTCGCAAGTATCAGCCAGTTATTACTCACGAACACCATACATGCGTGGGTCTTGGCTTGGAATTACTGCGACGTTTGTCTAGTCTTGATAAAAAATTCCCTGGTATAGCAAGTCATCTGTATTTGGTATCCTGTGAAGAGGTGAGAATCAATTATATTCAGAAATCTGACAATAATAATGATAAAAATTTTAGTCATATCAACTGATAAACTAATAAAAATGTTCATTTGCTGTTATAGACAATTGGTGACATCGCTGGTTATGTTGGTGGTGCGCCAGCAGCGGACAGTGGAGAAAAAGAGCACGTTTTAGTATGCATGAAGATAGAGATCAACGATCGTCGTGGAGTCTTGCTTTTAGATCCTGGTTATCATGTTGCGCGTGTTGTAACAGTCATGGCGGATAAATCCTATCCCCATACAGGTTGGTTCACCCAATCTGAAGAACCAAACTGTAAAAAGGAGTACAATTACACACTTTGCGCAAAAGATTCCGATTATGTCGAATGGCATGAGAGAGAAAATCGTCCAGGTGCAACTGAAACAACACAAGTCGCTCTTATCTATGTTGCAAGACCTTATTTAACTGCAGTCGATGTTACCGAAAGACGAAACTTGGTCTATAATTTCAGGAGTCTTCTTGCTAGGGATAGCAAAGGTCATGTTATAGCTGGTATTTATTTCCCAGTTGTTATTGACCTCAACAAAACGCAAACGTTCACCATCTTTTATCAGACAAGCAATGGAAAGAAACGCCTAAAAATGCCATTCAACAAATTTGATGGCTCGCCTAAGGTGAGATTGATCAATCAATTCCTGAATGACTAGTTATAATTCTCATTATTCTAACAAAAAAAAATTAAATCAAACCAAATAACTAATTGCAAACGTTTTAATTTGATTTATTTAGACCGCTCTGAATGCCGAGGAAACTACAATACTTGTAGAATGTGCTCGTCAGCTGGGATTGAAGCATGAGAAATTTGAAGCTCTTTTAGCTAATCTTGCAACAGTTATGTGCGATACGCAGTATATTGCACAGATTTTAACCATCAATGCAAAAATCAACACCTTAGCTGAAGACAATTAACAAAAACCTTTACACCAGATTCGGTCTGGTTTTGAAAACTTCAAAGATTATAATTTTTTCTGTCAGCTTTCCTCTTTTGTTCTTTTTGCATTATTTACTATATTTTCATTATACAAATTTTTTTAACAACGAATTTTACTGACTTTCAGTCCTTTATTCCTTTATGTTGGACTGAGTAAAGTTTATTATTTGTCTACTAGTCTTTCTTATTACATCTTTTTTCATTTATTTTTATTAGTTTTATTGTATTATGTATTTGGGTATAATTATGGGTTGGTTTTTTCTGGTGGCGTTTTCGTTCGATTGCCCTCAGTGCGCACTAAGTGCAGTTTTTCTCGATTCCCAGTTTGTTTATTGGTCAGAAACTAGGGAAACTGCACCCGGCTTGCACTGAAGGCGGCCAAACGAAAATGCTATATATTTCATTTATTTCTATTTTAAAACTCAATGAAAATGTTTTTTCTTCAATTATTTATGTTGACTTTTAAATTTCATTGACACAAATAAATAAAGGCTTGTAATTGAAGTTGTTCCTTTTTTAATGAAAACAACTCTGCAAAAGAAAAATATGAAAAAAAATCCAATTCCGGATCAGCATGAAATTAAAAATCAAACATTTTCATTGAATATTTATTATTTTAATCACGTATTTGAAATTTATCTGTAAAATATACTTCCGTGCGTAATATGTTTATTGATAGAGGAAAATTGATATTGTAATTTGAACAACACTCCGATTATTGTTTCTTTCCTCTTTTATTATGGGATACAATATAGTTTGTTTACTCTATATTACCACACTTTACAATTAATTTCGCTTTTTGTCAGTAACACTAATTTGTAATAACAGATTATTATTACTAATCATCTGCTTGGTTCAGTTTCGAAATAAATCAAGAAAATAAGCACTACGACTTCGTTTTTCCTCCTCTTTCGTACCTTCGATGATTTTCTCTGTCATGATAGATCCTGTCCCAAAAATATATAAAAAGAAAAATAATAGAACAAAAATATTCTTATTCACTAGAATTATGAATTATCGAGTGTCCTCTGATCGTCCCTACAATTTTTATCTATAAGGTAATTCATTATTTAATTATAGTTATATTACAATCTATGATGATACATAATTATAGAATCCTTCCAAACTACAGTCCCTTTATATTCAAGCAGAATTTTCTTAGATACGGTGTACTAATCTATATTATAGACGAGTGTTGGCATTCAATTCTAATACAAACACAGCATTTAATTTAATTTTCTCAATAATTTAACGATATCGCACTATTTTCCAAATATCATCGAATTATCCTCTCAGGTAGGTAAATTTTTAATATAGCATGAAAATCTACACCTAGTTGGTATGTAGCATACTATACATAAAATATCTATTCAAGAGAGAAATGAGGAAGAAATTAAAGAATTGAATGAAATTTCTAATTTTACTGAATAGTAAAATTTTGCACATTTCGTTGGAACTGTGAAACAGAGAAAAAAAAACTCAAAATGCAATCAGTATTATGACGATTTTGTCTAAATCATGCATATATCGCTAACCCAACATCCCTTCAATAAAAACAAGAAGACAACATTCCTCTTATCTTATTCTATAAGACGATTAAACTATCTTGTACTTTATAAAGATTCATTTTCTACAACTTTGAGTCTCTATGAGTTTGAGATTTGCTCTAAATTCTGAATAATGAATATAGAAAGAAAAAAAAACAATCAGAAAATAGAATTGCGGCTTGATGAATGATATTACGACATTACACACCGCAACATATTCTTGCGATTGGTATAGTTTCAGTAACCTTGATCTTTTTCGAATATAAATACTAAACCGGTTTTCTTAAGCCTTAAATTGTAATTATTTTAAATATAACATCTAGATTGTTGCAATAAATGGGACAGTCTCGTATAGCCTATGATAGTACAGTAAAATCTCGGTAATCAATAATTATAATACGATACATATATTATTCTGCTCAGGAAATGTATACCGCTGAATTATTAAACATATCATGATTCATGCTTCAAGTATGTAACAAGAAATTGGGAGTAATTTATTCTATCCAAAACTTTTCATAAACATTGAGAGATAACGGCACAGAATATTACCCCATTGGATATTATCAATGTTTATCACAATTCACAAAAGTCAAAGAAGAAAAGTACTTTTTTAGAAGCACAAACTGAAAAACAATTTCATTGCTCACCTGATTTGTGCTCTGATAAAAAATCAATTTTCTGAGTGAAATCGAAGCAACTCTCAAAAACCGATAAAATCTCTTTAGGGACCCATTTTCCCCCGAACTTACTTAAAAAAAACTAGAATATCTGTGATAAAACAAAAATAATAATAATAATAGAAACAAATGTGAGATTTAATTAATCACAAGAACTAAATGGGTTCAAATTTTGAAATGAATGAAATAATAATCGATATAAATCTTGAAATGTAATGAGCAACAAACATGACATAATGCTGATAGTTAAAACGAAGATCATACTCAAAATCTAACATCTATCTTTTGTTATCAGGAATAATAAATAAATCATACTGAGATTTTACTGTGGAAATAAAATGAACTATGGGCATTAAGCCTGTCGGATTATTTAATTCTTCAAACATTTGTATCTGGTTTAGAGTGTCGTTTGTTGTTACTGCTTTCATTTTCTGGGCTATGATCGCGTTTACGACTTCCTGAACCAGCAGGTGAAGTTGTCGGTGGCTGTGTAACACTGTCATCTGTAGTTACTGTTTCTGATGTACTGGTGCTGAAATGAGAAAGCGAATCAAGATTTTCAAACATTGATTTCACTATAGATGGTCGTAGTTTTCAGGAATATATGTATCCTCTTTACTAAATCCATTTTTAATGACACAGTATACTAATTACAATATTTAATTCTCCAACTAATTCATGAATATACTGGATGACTGCAGCCGTTAAAACTAGTTCACAACTAGGGCAAGTTCCAATGTAAATATGAGATATAACTGTTCCATTGACTCCGGTGTATTTCTTATTCTGTAGGTATATTAAGTGATTCACAAAAATCAAACGTTTATATCCAGAACTTTGGACTGACAACAAATTTTTATATTCGCATTAGTGAATACTGCTCAAAATACAAAAATATATAAAATATATAAAATGATGTTCACAAGATGCTGAAAAAGGCAATTTTATCTGGAGCTTTAACATTGGAGTGGTGTAAAATTTTAGAAGATCGATATTTTATTTCATTTTGGCGTAGAAAACTGCTATATTGAATAGCACCGAACATATAAATCGCTTATAATAATGCAGATAGTATATATAGAACGTATTTATACGCTTAGAAATGATACAATGCGTGAATATATATATTATTCCGAGATCCCCTGGAAGGATACCAGACATACTTGCATGAGAGGAAATATGAAGAAATTACCCAAATGGCCCATTAGTAATTCAGAAAACTACTATCTGAACAGTCTACTCAACAGTATAAAGTACAGGAAAGGAAGATGAGTGGCTCGATTCAAAGTAGAGAACAGGAAATTTCTATTTCCTAGAGGCCACAGGCATGAACGCTTTCCAGATTTTGTACAAGAAAAGTAGAACTATCTAAAGATAAGATGAAATGCCGTTGATTATTGTATAAATTACATCTACTGAATAATTTTATTACATATAAGTGACAGTAACACATAATTACAGTAAGTTTGAATCAAAATCCATGGAAATTTGCAAATCATCCTTATATGAGGAAAAAAAAACACAGCACAGCATTCATTTGACGTTATTTTTCACGTGCTAAAACAGGTAAGGAGCACACACATGGGTAACAGGTAATTAAATATTTAGATGCAATTTCCTAAATGGAAACTACGTTTATGAATTTGTATTCGCAAATGACAGAAACCTATAACAGAAATCTTTCTCAATAATGACTGCGCCATGACTGTTTACATCGGACAACAATTTAGCAATTCAATATTTTGATAATTTGATCCATTTTTAATCATATCCCATCAAGGTGGACAGCAACTACAATGAAATTTTTTATTCATACCAAAAATTTACCAAATGCTATTATTTATATTTTTTAACATCATTTCATCAATATTTCGAGAGGAATTGTGATAAAACTAATTTGATTTTGTAATAAAATTTATTTCAACATAAATTTTTTTCATAATTGAGACATTATTTTACTAATAAAATCAACCATTCATGAAAGATCCTGCTATATTTATCAATATATACATGGGAATGAATTTGGGTAACTAAAAAGATACTATAGTAGTGGATAAGTGGTAACTGATTTGATCCTCATTTTTAATTAGACAAAAATTAAATAAAACGAGTGAACATAACTGTAATTAGTATAAAAGTGAAGGTTTCGCGCCGTACTTACGTCGTACTAGCGTCACCACTGTGTGCAATGCTTTTTAACTATTAATATTTGCGGCTGTACCTGCAATACACAATAGACGATATTCGACACTAGTTTAGTAATAGTTTTCGTCTTCTTATGTTTTTATGTTAATATGTTAAAGGGATGAATTATGCTTTTTATGTTTTTTTTTTGTTGATATGTTGAAGGAATGGAGCACGTTTCTGTGTTCTGTGTCCTGCTCATTATTCATGATAATAATTTGCGTTTGAATTATTATACATTGGTCGTCAGGAGAATCATGTAAGAGACACTCGAAATAGGATCAGAAAGCACCAGATCTACCTGTCTGATTTGTCTACTTCAATGAGAGGGAAAAAAGAACTTTTTCTCTACTCAAACAATTCAACAATGATTTAAAATATAAGTTTCATTCAAGAAAAAAAGAGAAGTAAAAATACTCTTGCCGCAAACTGTTAAAAAAAAGGAACGTTGAAATTCTTGGAGGAAGATTGGAAAAACTTTCATGAGTTATTATTGAAATACAATGAACTAGTAAAAAAGAAAAACATTCCAACAAAACATGTAATACATAAAATCAGATTTTAGAAACAAAGATCATGATATCTGGTGGATGTTGTTGGAATAATATGCTCTGGTTTGAATTCTAACATAACATAAGTCAAAACTTGGATTGAAATTTTTGCAGGAATGGAGAGAACATGTGCTGATAAACGCTTACCGTGAAGTAGATAATAAACTGCTGGATTTTGGAGAATATGAAGTTCTCAAACCTCGTCTTGGAGTAGGTGCCCATCTGGAACGACTAGATAGTCGGCTACAAAAGCATACCAACCACAACCAGACCAGAAACATAAAATAAAATAAAAATAATAAAGTAGGAACAAAAAATGAGAACAATAATCTAACATAAAAGTACATTCAGCCAAGATGCAATCTATTTTTTTATTAAATAAATGAATAAATAGATAGGTACGATAGAATACACTCAACGTGCGAATGTGTCTCATAAAAAGAAAAACGTAAATTGGGATTTACGAACATAATGAAAATAAAAATGTAAAATTATTCAATTTATCTCTTTCGTTTACCACGATTCAAATATTGAATAAGGGTATATCAATGGGGAGGTAACTAGAATTTTAATTTCAATATTCCACTTTGTGAGTAAAAAATATTTAAATATACTGTGTGATGAAATATGATGCATTTCATCCATGCAGAGTGATACTTATCGTGAATGTATGTATTTATTGCATTGCATTATAATTATTACAAGATATAATTTTACATGTAGGAGATCGAAGCGAATAATTATCGTTTGTGTGTCGGACTGTCTTGTTTTCGTACGTGTTATCACTTTTTTGAGTAAGCGTTTTTACCACATCGCCTGCTGCGCTTCTTGTATCTGCTAATTAAATGGATACTGTTGCTATAGTATATATTTTATACAGAAGTGTATAATACGGTATATACTTAATATACATAGGGAAGGAAGCGAAAAGAACTGGAGGTTACATATGCAACCAAAAATGCAAATATCAAGAAAGTTAATCATCATAGAACAGAAAGACCTCGCCAGCAATATTTGAAAAATTCTATTCATGCATTATGATCGGTATCATACTTTTCCATGACTATTAGACTAGCTCATAAGTGTGAATCAAAAAAAGTAAGCACATTGACCATCAACATCTTCGGGAAACCATAAAAAAGAATAATTACTGAAAAAATAACGAAGTAAATCTGGGTTTATTATAGTTCTCAGTTTTTGAACTTGAAGTCAATGAATAAACTTGTGAGACATTCGAAATGAATACAATCGACTAACTATGATTGATCTTGGAGAAATCTTACTCCACACATTTCGTATATTTTTTTTATCATTAAATGGAAAAGGAGTTGCCACTTTGGTTTATTTGACTAAAATCTTTGGAATATTGTTTTTTATATTCGATTGCCAATATGATAGAAATTTGTAGAGGAATATAGTGTAAGTATCGTTAACTTGCGAGCGAGTAATATATTTTCTAATAAACTGACCTTGCTGTAGGTGCCGGCAAAGCCAGAGGACTATGTTCACGGCGGCTCCTGTGCCGAGAAGAAACATGACCAGATCCATGGGTATTGTAATCAACAGCGCCAACTGAATGCTTTGTGCGAGTTTCCCATTCCTTGTTAAAGTCATCGGCCTCCTCTGAGGAAAAATTGAAAAATCAGTCGGGCAATAATAGATTTTCCATTCGAGGGATAATTTCTTTTGTTAAGAATTGAGTCTACCATATTAGCAACTTAAAAACCTTGAGAAAAAAATATATACAAACGGTGAAAAATCGTTATACCTTCTTCAAGATTGATAAATTCCTGACGCTCTTCTTGATCTCCGTTATGAACATTATGTTCTCTTTCATAGATATGAGCTCTTTCACCAATGTGATGACCAATCGCCATCTTTTTTGTACCGGTACGGGAATCACAGACAGTTTTTTTCGTCTCCTTTACACCGCCAGGTGCAGTTCTTGTCGAAGACGATGTCTGGTACACCTGCGGTCTTCCATCCGGACCACTGGTCATTGTCATTACTGAGCTACTCATGAAAGAGTGACAATTTCCGTTGTTTGGAGCCATATTACCCTGAAGAACAAATTTAGAAAATCAATTGAGCAATCAAGCTAAATTACTCTCGTGGAAAAATCTCGGACAATTTCTAATAGTTATCTCTTGTTTTGGATTATTGTTACGACAAATTTGTGAATCATTATAAAAAAGCATGGCAAAATTAGAAACATTCTGAGAATTGATAAGAAATTGTGAATAAACAAAATTATTTTTTCTGTGATCAGAAGACCAAAATATCGAAATATCCTCTGCCTCGGAGGAAAAATGAACATGTTATTACAAAATATTATCAAATAGGAACCCTATGAGGATAGAAGAAAACGAAATTGTCATATATATGGAATTTTTGTTTTCCGTTCGATATTTTTCAAAACTTTTTCAGTTTTATTACCCAAATACCAATCTTTGTGAGTATCTATAAATCCTATGACCTAATACTCACATAGTCTGCAAAAAGTCTGTTCATATTGAAAGCAGGCATTGGTGGAAACCCAAAGGGCATCATCTGCATTTCATTATGATGACGAGAGTTGCCTCGATGATTTGGAGCAGTAAGTGCTGCAGGTCCGCCCATCATACCGAACGGATCGCTGAATAGCGAGTTCATCATGTTGTTCATGTGCCTCATTGATCGCATATGATTTCTACATACAGAGATTAAGAATAATTCTTTCAAAGTTTTTATTCCAAAACTCTCGGGTTCTAATTCTAAATTTGGCTTGGTAGATCTCTGTATCGTTTGCCATTCAATTTAATTAGCTATTTCATCTTGGTAATAAAATTATTCATATTTGTATAGTAAACTTCAAGCTTTTGATCAAAATTGTACAAATTGAATACGCTGTATATTATGTAAATAAAACTGAAAGCATGTTTTATAAACCAATGAAAATGAAAGTTTCGTTGCCGTAGATACGATAATTGATAAAGATCATTACGTTGCGTTCACAAAGTTAGAGTTAACTAGAGTTAACTCTATTACCGTTCAGAATCTCAACGAGTACCGGAAGTGAGTTAACTCTAGTTAACTCTGAGTTGAAGAGTAAACTTTGTGAACGCAACCTTAGCGACTAGTTAAAACACATTTTCATCCGATGGTGGAAAATCATCAACAATTAAACTAATTACTACTATGTATGTTGTGTTTATGTGATTTATTTAAGGATTCGAGTAAAGTATATCATTTGATTTCGATAAATGATTACAAATCATCGATGTATGATATTGAATGGTGAGAATGAATAAATTACAATAAGAAAAATAAGAAAAATAATAATAATAATACTAGTATACAAAATAGTTTAGTCAAGATAAAATCAATAGAAAGTGAATTTACGTTGTTGCGCTGGGGGATGAATCTTTTTATATGAACGTCGTTGTAGAATGTCGGTCTTTCTTATACGGCCCCGTCAAATTTGACACGAATACTCGGGTGTTACAAAACCGTATGAATATTATATTCGTGTACGAATGGAGATAGTAGATGGATGGATGTAGCGATGGATGATAAACTATTGTACAATGAATTCAAATTAAAATGATAAACTTACCCAATAATAGGATCATCTTCAAAATCGCCCATCAACGAACCGAAGAGAGACATCGCGGGTTACTTTTATCTGCGCGTGTAATAAAGTATAGATACCAAGATAGTATTGAGCTGAAATTCTCTCTCGCAGATTGTATCTTCAAACTTGATATTATTTCTCACTTTGCTGTTTTAACACACTCCTCACTCGGGGTTTGACTTTGACGGAAACAGAGATAAATTCAACGACGTAGATTAAAATCTTGACGGATCGATTGACGTATTTCACGCTATTGGAAAAAAAAGTTTGGAATGCAAAATAGAACAGTAAAACTCTCTTTTGCAACACGCGAGATGAGCAGAAAATGATACCTACCTTGTGATGTGACAATGGGAATGGCAAGTTCACAACTTGACCGGAAATGCTAATTAACACATGAATTTTTGTATAAAAAGAAGTGTGGCTATTCCATAGCCTGTAGACCTGGACCGCGCAATCCCTATCTTACGAGGCTCAGAAAGTGGTCATGAAAAATATGAGAGAGACAGAGCTTGTGAGTGCCGAAGAGTCTAATACTCTTTGGCCCGTACAAGCTCCATCTCTCTCACTTTTGACGACCATCTTAAAGTACGGATTGCGCATGGATTGCGCGGTCCAGGTCTACAGGTCTATGGAATTTTCAACATAAACAATTTTGCGACATACTTATTACAACTTTCCATTGACTCATATTTCGATGACAGTTACAGACATCCGCCAATCAAAACTGACATCTCTAACGTACGAATTATCATCATCTAACTTGATGTACTACCTACATCTAACTATAAATTCAATACGATGTGTCCAATCCAAATGTTCACACTATTCACAGCCGATGTATAGTAGCAGAAACTTTACTCGGAATTAATTGTTTTATATCAATATTCACAATTGAATGAAATTTATTAAGAAGCGAGATTTTAAATTTACTGAGACATTCGACGTGAACTTCTATCTCCTAAATACAATACAATTTTTTTTATGTTATAGGTTATAGTAGAGTATAATATGTCCAGTGTGAAGAGAGCGCAGGTTAGTTTATTAAATTCTTATCATCAATTTTCAACAATTCATAAAACTTTATTAGAAATTCGATGAAACTATTAAATAATCAAATTGCTTGATATTAGCAATGGGCCACATTCGCGAGAACCTGGCATCTTTTCGATGCCACTTGGCAAGATCCATTCCAGAGTGCGCAAGTTATAAAAAAGCATCTCATGGGTCTTCACAAGCCAATATATCATCCCATGAGTAAGTTTTTCTGAAATAAAGATATTTATTTATAAACACTCATGTTATTGAATATTCGATTCATTATTTGTTTTGACATACGCAAATTGCACTTTTTTGAAAATCATATTCCAGATGACTGTGGAGATCATGTTGTCGTCATAAATAGCAGAGATATAGCTTTAAGAGGTGATGAATGGAGAAAACGAGTATATTTTCATCATACCGGCTATCCGGGTGGCGCTTCTTGGACACTCGCTTGGGAATTACACAACAAGAATCCGGTTCTGGTGAGATTCTTTAGTTTAGTTCTAATAATTTGGTATTCACTAAGGATGAAAAAATCAACAGTTTAGTGAAAATAGTCGAACTATCCCTTCAGCTATATCGTGGAGTTTTTTCATGTCAAAAACACTACCATTATTTGCATCATGTAAATCTACTCAGGTATCAATTTTCGATATAATCGTTAAAACCTTTTTCTAGAAATCGAAAATTTTCCCAGATTAAAACTACTAGATTCACTAAACAGCTACGACTTCTTTGGAGAATTTGAAATTTCTTAAAACGAGGCATCAGAAAACTGTCCTCAAAGTACCAAAATTGGATTACAATAATAATGTAGGATCTGTAGATGAAAAATTTCATAACGTTTCGTTTTTGGATAAAAAATCATTCCAGTAACTAATATTCTGCTATTTCTTTTTCGTACTTTATCTGTATGTTCATTTTGTTCAGGTCTTGAAAAAGGCAGTGTATAATTCGATGGACGGTAACTTGCAGCGAAGACACACTATGCAACGCTTACATATTTACCCAGATAACAACGTTCCTGAAGATATTTTAGGCAATATTAGCAATCAGATTAAATATTTAAGACCTGTTCCAACTCGTTTGGATCATATTCCGGCAGAAAAGGTCGAACAGTTTCCTAAAATTATTGATTATCCTAAAGATTACATTCTTCGATAAGTCATTCAAATATGTTCGTATATCTTTTAATTAGATTATGTAGTGACACACAAGAAGAATTCGTAGCTCTGTTTTTTCAATAGTGAAATAAATCACTTCGAATAAAAAATTGGAAAAAAATTCTTTTAAAGAAAGTACAAGCTGTGCAAAATCTTGATCTATCATTTTCGAGGTACTAGCTTGATCCCTAACCTTTGTCCTTTTGTATTATATTCTGTACATAGCAAAATCATGGAATTAAATTGATATAAAAAAATGGATCTGTGGGTTTTAGGTTTTGTTACCACTGCTGGATGTTAGTTGTAGATTTCATAAAGTAACTTTACGAAATATAAAGTGGCGCTGATTTATTTACTCTTAGAAACGGCATACGAATGAAATAATACATATGTGTATATAATCAATATCAATAAAGTATTAAAGCAAGTGTACCAAAATATCATATAAAGTTCATCCAATTGTTGGTTAGCAAGTAGACATTATAGAATTATATTCTGAATATATATTGATTTTTTGTAAACTTCAACCATCAATATCCAAGTGCAAATCTTTCGCTACCGTGTGGGCACAGACATACATCATTTTGTCTTTGTTTGCTAAGAATCTATCGATAGCTTGTTGCCTCACTTCTTCCCAGTCATATAAATCTCTGTATATCGGGCGAACATATTTCATGCGTCCTTGTTCTGTTACGAAAGATAATGCATGCGTCACCTTTTCTCTCAATCGGCCTTTAATAGAGAGACGTAACCATCTGAATCTGTTGAATCAATTAAACCATTATTAATTACGTTATATTGAGAATCGTATCAATGAATAACTGCTCAAAGATATTTATCTCTACCTAATCTCTGCATTCTTAATTTGATCTATGTCATACACTTCGTTCATTTTCTCCAATTTTTTATGCGACAAAATTTCATTTGCCGACAATAATTCAGCCAAAAATTCAATTCTCTGATTGGAACTGAGATCTGTAAAGTCCGATTTGATGAATGGACTTGTAGTGTTTTCGTCCCACTCCAACCACCGGTTTTTCAATTCTATACAAGCCTGAGCTAAGGTCGTGTCATATGCTGGAATGACAGGCGGCATTCCTGGTTTATTGAGCCACGTATCCCAATCGATAGAATTCAGTACCTGCAATGACGTTTTTAAATGTTTTTCAACAATGCTACAAAGTTCTGTGTTTTGCTAACACCTTACCTCAATTTTGTCTTGGAAGTATTCGTACAGGTAATCCTTCCATGTCGATGTTATGATGCTTTTGTACTTGAATTTATCCAGATAAGATTTTAGAAATGGTTCAAACACTTGTGGACCGCCAAGAAGATGTTCAATGTAGTACAAGAACGTGTGGCCTTTTTCATAAGGTACTATTGAGAAGGCATCATCTGGATCAATGCCTTTCAAGATTGGTACCAGATTCGTCAGTTGATCATTCTCCCCAATTCTGCCAATCTAATGAATGAAAATTTGGATAATTAATGCATCAATTAATTGTGTCAAACATACGTGATACAGATACTGAAACTAATCAACATACACCTTCCCGTAGTTCTTTGACCCCTCCAATTGCTGAAAAGTCTCTGAACTTATCTCCAAACATTCTCCCATCTATTTTACGCTCGACGAACATAGTGAATCCTTCATTCAACCAGAAATGTTCGAAGTTTGCATTTGTTACCAAGTTTCCGGTCCAGCTATGGGATATTTCATGCGCTACTACATCAGCCAGAGAACGATCACCAGCCAAAAGAGTAGGTGTAACAAAAGTTAGACATGGATTTTCCATTCCTCCAAACGGAAAGCTAGGTGGTAGAATCAGCAAGTCATATATTCCTAAAATAGGTACGAAAATAAATTATTGAATGATCTGCCTTTCAAAATTCTCGTGTACGGATATAGCAGGTATTTAGATTAGAATTGGAGGAAGTGAGGTACCCCAAACATAAGGACCGCAAATCTCTTCCGCAGTTTTCAACATAGTTTCAGTCTCACTGAATTCAAAAGCACTCTGCTCAATGAATTCTTGTTCCGCCCAGACATGAGTTCTAGGGCCAACTTTTTGCGAAACTATTTTTCCAACAGCCAATGCAATCAAATAAGAAGGGATCGGAACCGGCTGATGAAATCTATGCGTCCTGCTATCACCTCCGCTAGGTTCAATCGACTCATCACGCAAAGCCGACATTAAAACAGTCAAATTCGTTGGAGCTCTTATCTGTATCAAATATGAAGGAAAAATGAAATGTTATGAACTTTTGGCTCAAAGGATCTTTCTGTTGCACAGCAGGTAACATTTGAATATTTTATTTTCAATTCTTAGCATTACCTCAGCGCTGTATGTCGACTTTACAGATGGAGTATCTTGGCATGGCAGCATAGAACGCGCATGAATAGCCTGCAGGTAATAAAGATTAAATTTTCAATAAAAAATACTATCTAAAATAGATATAGATATATAGATGAAGGTCTTCATGAACTCTGACTGCCACTTTCATATGATTTAAATAATGTTTATTCACATTATGCAACAAAAAATGTTATCCTAACGAAAAGTAATGGATAATTGTACGTGAATATATAATATAAACATGAACGTGAATGAGTCTATCAACAAGCTGCGAGTGTTGGAAACACTCTTTTGTTCGTAGTTGGGGCATTATTTGAAAATATGTCTCCACTATGTTGAATAAAAGTTGTTAATTTTCAATTATATTTGTAAGCTGAATTTTCCCAACAGCCTGAAATCTTCTGACTTCTTCTGATTTTCCAGATTTTCAACTAACATAGATAAATATTTGTATTTCATAGTTGTATTACCTGACATTGTGAAAACAGATAAGGATATTCTCCACCTGCGGTTTGTGCTGGCTCTAGCCATTGCAGAGCACTAGCTTTTGTGGGAGTCGCATATTCTATTTTAATTTTGTATCTATAAAAAAAAATAAAATATCCAAGTTACAAAATATAAATACATAAAATGAGTGGATTATCATTTGCTTCTTATCAAATCAATGTCCATCATAACTTGGAGTTTGACACCGGGAATTAATATGTTAGAATAGACGAATTCATACAGCTTCAAGATAATAAATCATTCTTTAGTACAATCGAGTGTCGTTTCAAATATTCTGATAGTATAAGTAGCAGATAAGAGATCAAATTATTGAATATTTTCATTACGTATTATTTGAATTTTGTGGAGGTAGTTTGATGCTTAATTTCGATCCATATTCAACTGATTCTCCTTTCACATATTCTAGAGCTGAATCATCAGCTACATTTGAAACAGCAGAAATGTTCAAACCTCGGTTATCCAAAATCTGTGAAAATTTGGACCAATTCAATAAATATGACTCACAAAATATTAGGAAATAGGTGGGTTCTTTACTTTTTGCGCCCAATAACATTCTCACGTATGAACAAGCATAGGAATATCGTACGGTAATATACCTAAGAAAAAAGAAAACAAAAAATACCTACTACTTCGTCGGTAACGCCGGTCTTATTGACATCCAAGATAACATTTCCCAATAATATCTTTTTCTCAAAATCTACGGTTAGATTCAGATGAGTATGCGTGACAATTGCCAAATCTGTATTTCAATTGAAAAATATGAAATAATGAATCAACGGGACCGTATTGTTGAGAATATCATAGTAGACGATACATAGGTTAGAACTTTTCCAGCTGGTGTTAATACTCGAGGGTCAAATATGCACAAGAGCGTGTTGAAAATTTGGTGTTTTATTAACGCAAGTTTTTCCAACCATATTTACCGTTGAGAATGTAATCTATAAATTAATTATTATAAACATCTGGTACAATACCCGGTCTGGAATAAGAGTTCGGATCTCCTGGACTGAGAGCCATTCTTTCAACAATGGTATTATCTGATGATGACGCGTCTCGTTCTGCAGCCGACAGTAATGACGGTTCAACTAACACTACTGACACTACCAAAAGCAAACACCTCTCAAACGCTTGATAACGCATTTTATGACTGGTCTGATTGTGAGGTAACAGCTAACTCCAACCACCTCGCGATCACACGCGGGAAATTGCGAACTGTTCGTATTCACAGATTTAGAGTTATTGTTGTAATTATCCAATAAATATTGATACCACTGATGTATGTATGTACACCTATTAATGCACTTACGGGTAACATACAACTCGATCGGATTTAGAGTTACTGAATATTCTCCCAGACTCCGTATGAATTTGGTCCCAACAGCCAGGCTATCAAGTTACAAAAAAAAATAGCCGATCCGCTTTTGTTTCCTCAGATCCTACGTATAACTCTTTTTTTAATTTACGATTGCGGTTCGGAGTCCATCGAGTTTCTACTTTTATCAGGCTTTTTAATTTAATTTTTTTTTTTTGCACATTGCACTCTTTCCATAAAACTCTGATAAATGTTTTGAATACCGTTATTCAACGAAAACATGTTTTTCTTGTTGATAATATATCAAGTATTAATTAATGGGACAGATTTAAACAGAATTACAAAAAAAGAAAAGATTTCGAATTGTGTATTAAAAATCTCAGAGCGGTGTTCTTCCGATTTTCGAAAATACATTAATTTAAAAGTCGACCTCAAAAAAGATTCTATACCTATACATGGAGCCGGACGATGATATTTCGTTTTTGTTTTCCTTTAGGTGGAGATATTTCAATAAATTATAATGTCGAAATGTGTATGTGGGTATAATTTTAGAATAAAAAGAGGTACACTTTATAACTAAATACTTGTATTTTTTTAGAATCTTCGATTTTAAGTAATATCATACTCTTCATCAAAATCAACTTTATTTTTTTATATCAACGGACATGCACGGCATATGGAAGCAATAATTGATTATACAAAATTCTCTCAACATTGCTAATTAGGTATATCATTTGTTGCATAGCACTGCATCAAAAGAACAATGAGAAAACAATTCACTAGAAATAAAGCATGCGCAACTGAATAATTCGATATCAATAACGTTTACATAATTTCACGATATTAATCATCAAATCACTCAATTTAGCACTCCAAATTTTTAATTCTCCTATTAATAATGTCCTCCCCAATTATGAACAATGTAATCCAATTTCAATATCTTAAGTTTCCTGAATGATTTCATTCCATTATGTGTAAATAAATTTATTTTCGAAAATAATTGTTTATTTATTTTTGTCATTCATTTCTATGTGCAATGTGTGGACACCTGCAATCTTCAAAGAAACAGGTGCATAGAAAGGATGTAAAACATTAATTAAAATCGAGGAACCAAACTCTGTCTTTAATATGGTTTAATAATAATATTTAATATGTATAATAACGGTTTTTCAATCTAACTGCCTTACTAATGTATTATTGAGATAGTACATTAATCTTGGCTTTGTGATTCTTGTTCTTATGACTGATATTATTACCTACTTGTTGTTTCACTGTTATTTTATTACTTTTCATATAATAAATCTATTTGTCGTATTTGTTAATTCTCAATTAATTGTTTTAATCATTTTTCTTTATTTATTTGTTTATAATTATTTGACTTATTCGAGGTTGTTGTTTTTCAGTATAGTTAGTGACCGACAATGAAATAGATTTATCTAAATCTTCGCACTACATGAAATCATTATATTCATCCTCAAAACCATAATCTCCATACTCGTCTAGAACTGTATTTTCTCCTTCAACTCTTAGTTTTGCTTTTCCTTTCCCCTTGTTCTTTTTACCTTTGTCACCTTTTTCTATCTTCGATTTTTCAATTGCTAAATTTTCAATCGTGGTCTTGATCTTCTTCAAACTCATCGATGATACTGAAACGATTATTAAAATTGAAATTATAAGATTACAACAAAATGATGTCATTAATTATTCGTTCTGACTTTAGAATGATGAGAATATATTTTCATTTACTAACAATTAACAGCAATATTTTTAATTAGATCTTCGGCGAACACAGTGAACTCGGCGTGCTTGTTGAATTGATTAATTTTTTTTAAAAGTGCATCGCTGAATTGGTCAAATTCTTCTTTTGTGTCAGGCGTCATAGCGTCGATTCCTACAGCAGACTCTGGTGTCACACCTTGAGGGAACATAGTTTCATTAGGAACAGTTTTTTTTCTTTCAATTTTCTTTGAGAATTAAACTTCTTGTTTCTGACGAATGAATATAAAATTGTTTGTTTTTTGTTTCTCATATATTACATCGGATACATTTCAAGAAAGAAGTAATGAATGTATTCTGCAAATTGTCCGATAATGATACCTAGGTAAATATTCACGATCTAAAAACTTGTGATTAAGGGAGGAATATATTATTGAAAAATTCGTAAATAGCTTATCAGGAACGATACAGGAGATTGACAACAGTATTTGTTTGTTTGTGCAAAATAGCAATTTTATTAAAATACATAACATTATTAAAATTCATTGTATTTTTAAAATTGTTAATCAATAAAATCATATGGATTTTTTTTCTATCTCTCGTACAGTTCCTGACAATCATAGACAGCAATAGAGTTCATTAATTATTTCATCATTTATATAAACTTAATATGGTTAAATAAAAAATCATTGTTAATATTAGTTCTACTTTCACTTATTAAAAATTCGTTAGTAATTATATAGTCTTAGTCTTATTTTTCCGTGTTAATAAATTATTATTCCATTTGTAATACTGCAACTTTTCATGTATTTTTATATATTTTTTTTTGTTCGTTTCTTTTTGGCCAAAAATACAAAATGAATGAATGAATGAATGATAAATAAACGCACACGTTACCACTAATTCATTAATTTAATCCTTACAATTTTTACGTTTATATTTTTTAGATTTAAATTGAAAATTTCTTCAGAATATCAACTCGGTGAATTGGACAAAGATTCTAAGATTTATCTCATACATTTTTATCAAATTTTATTCACTCGGAATATACTACATCTACATTTTTGCATTAAATCTATCTCTGACCTTTATTATTATTATTATTACTATTATTATTATTATTATTATTATTATTGTTGTTGTTGTTATAATTATTAAGCTTAGTAAAATAGAATATCACAAAAGAAATGGACTGGCGCGAACAGAAATTAAAAGTATTTTTTGTTCAATGAATCTGTGCGTGTTACTATAATTTTGAATAATTTCTGAGTGACCAAGAGTTTGAATTATTTCCCACAATCCATCCCAGTATTAATGTTATAAACAAGAATAACAACGATGGGGAAAATTCATTTTAATACATTAGAAGGCAGAGAGCAGAATTATAAAATTTTTAGCAGAGAAGAAAGAATGAAAATCAGTGCGAGAAATAGAAATACAGAAAAGAATAGCTGAACCGTATTGATGATAATAATAATAATTATTAATAATAATGAAATTTATAATTCAGAAGAATAAGTTTGGATACAGCAGAGAAATTCGATGAAAAATAAAACAAAAAACAAAAAAATGACAAATCTTGAGAAGAAATATTAATAGAATATAAAAACGTAGCAGTTAGATGATATAAATGGATTATCAATAATAACATTGTTTATTATTTTGATTGTTATTATTAATATTAATATTCTGCAAATATTTATATATTGAGAGCGTGATGAGAAAAAGTGTTATTTTTTTTCACTTTTTTGTGGTTTACGGGGACTAAAGTCAACAAGGTTGGACAAACCAAATGTTTCCATTGCTAGCCGAAGATCTGCTTCTTCCTGAAGCCTTTGACGCCTTAAGATCTCGGCTCTCCTTTCCTCAGGTGTTAACGCCTCTTCCTTTTCCTTAGCTTTCCTCTCAGCTTCTTCTCGTGTCTTTTTCTAAATAATTTGAAAACATTAAGTGAATGACTTTTCTCCAAACTTGAACAGTCATCAATGATGATTAAGGGCTAAAAAATTCATGAAACGAAAGAATGTTTCTATATAATATTATTGAATTTCGATGAAGTTTTCTTCAAAGATAAAGCCAATTAATGGAATTATATGGGATTAATAGTTAATTCGTGAATTATTACTTCAATGAAACAAAAATATTCTAGTTTTTAGATAAAGGCGCTGACCTCACGCTCTTCAATTTTATCGGCTAATGTTTTTTTGGGTTTTGGTTTAGCCTTTGGAGCCTCAGCTGCTTTTTCTACATCTTTTTTTTCCTCTTCTACATCTTCCCAACTATCCTGATAACATATAGAAATACGTAATTATTGCATGTAAAAATCGATGAAAAACAATCTACGATTTGAATTTCAAAATTTTTGTCAATATTTTTTTCGTGTTTTACATTCGTTATATTAGCGAAACTAAAAAATGAAAAAGTTACACACAAAAATTTATAGATTTTGAACGGAAAAAAAAGTAAAAATCTCTCACTTTTCAAAGTCACACGTGTTCAAGGGATTGTTAAGACAATTGATTAAACAATCATGTATTGATAATTAGGGCAAGGTTATGAATGATCACGAGAGATGGGTGAAACATATGGATAACTCGAAAAGTGATTTGTGAAAGTTTTTTGAATAAGTATCTAAGTGACGTAAATTGAAAGTTAAAATACCTTAACTTCTTCTTCTTCATCTTCGCCTTCCCATTTATTGGACCTCATTGCAAGGTCGAATTTAGCCTCAACATTATCCGCGTCTAGAATATAATATGATTGTAACTACTACACACACGACCAGTTGTCAAAAAACTCTCAAATAATTCTAATTACATTTTATTTAAGCCTGATCTACTCTGAATTAAAAGGTAATTGCTTTGATCGGCAATATACATACCCCACTCGTCTTCCATGTTGATAATTTTAATGTAATATCACTGAAAATTGTTCGGAAAAACGTGCACGTAATAAAAAATCAACGAGCTGGCTATAAGCAATACAGCCGTTGAGTGTAGAACAGCTCTCTCACGATCCACGGGGCAAATGATTAAACTTCAACTGTTTGCCACAATGCGGCTCTAGCTGACACTCAACAATTTCGTGAAAATCGTAATTCTTCCAATTTTCATTTTCCAGATAACGCGATCACGAGCGTTAATATTAAAAAATTTTCGTTATATACCCGAACATTGATTTCTATGAAAATATCACTTCGATCTTTCTATTATAGCTATGATGACGAATCACTCAACTCCGTGAAAACGTTGGGCTGCACGTGTGCAAAAGTAGCCGGTGTCGTCAAATCTAGGGAATGTTTTATTTTCCCATAATTTCTAGGAACTTTCTATTTATGATGTCAAGAACAATTGTCACGATAGCTGCAGCGACGCCATTATCGTGAGATGAGAAACGCGGGTGTATGTATCTGTATGTATGCACGCGTACTTCATAGTTTATTTATTTATTATCTATGAAACTCTTATGACGTCGAGAAGTGAGGAGGAGAATAGAAAACACAACATAACAATACGTTGTGACTGTCTTTCAAGCTAATATAATAATTGAATCATATAGAAACAGAATCGTGTTAATTGTGTATAGTTGTATAGAATTTATTTCACAAGTGACAGCTCTGTTGATAAAAAAATAAAATATCTGACTCTCATATTTCCGATTTTGTCTAGTAGTATAGTCATAGTATACCGAGCAATAGTACTACATAACACTATTTGTCAGGTTTGTTTTCGCCCTTTTCATAAGAATCAACTATGGATATCTCATCATCTTCGAACATAAATGTTGGAGGACTTCCTCATGATAACGACGGTTTTTTAACCCTTCCTGTCGAATCCCCAAATTCAGATGCTCTCGGAATAAAACGTAGAAGGTAAAAAATGTTTTAAGAAATCCTAACCTATAAAATGTCAGTTTTCTGCGTTTATAACCATCGCCACATACTCTGAATACATGCTGTACTAATTTTTTGTAATCATTTATCGAAAATCTCATGAGGATATTTGCCTTTCTCTATCATATTTATTTGTTTACTCATTTCATTACAGTTCATCACGCACAATAAAACGTCGTAAATTTGATGACGAATTGGTAGAAACAACCTTCAACCTCCAGCCTCCAACTGCAGCAGCGAAATCGAGCTCAAGATCACGAACAGTTTCTATATCTGGTGGACCCATCGATCTTTTGCCAGCTCCAACGTTACCAAGTCCAATTCAGATACCAGCTACTATAACTCAATCAGATCGATGCAATCGAAGACCGAGTAGACCAAGTGGATCTGCAGGTCCTGGTAGAAAGAACAAAAAGAACAAAAACCACCCACATTCGGTCAATGCAACCAAAGATCTTGGTAGATGGAAACCAACGGACGATTTGGCACTCATTACCGGTGTACAACAAACAAATGACTTGAGAATGGTCCTTAAGTTGATTAAAATTAAATCTATTAAAATGTGCAGAAGTACAGATTTTTGATAAAGCAATAGGAAGAGCAACAAACACACTTTTCAGTGATATTTTTTGAAATTTATTTACACAGGTATATCGAGGTACAAAGTTTTCTTGTAGATTTACATTACAAGAAATACAACAGCGATGGTATGCGCTTTTATATGACAGTGCAGTGTCTAGAGTAGCTGTTCAAGCGATGCGTAATTTACATCCAGAAATTATAGCCACCGTTCAAGCTAGAACGCTTTATAGTAAAGCAGAAGAAGATTTACTGGGGACGGTGAAATCGGTAAAATTGAGAACAGATTTTCCAATACTCATATTTGCTTTTATGGGTTTGATAGTAAATGTTTTGCTTTAGAGTACTCCGCCGACTGTTGAAACCTTTCAAGAACTTCTTGAAGTAAATGCGCAGACATTTTATCCGGCTAGAACAGCTAAGGCATTAATGGCGCACTGGCAATTGATGAAACAGTATCATTTATTACCAGATCAAACAGTTCAAGGCTTGCCTCGCGGTGAACATGTCTCAAGTTTCTCAGATGCTGAGGATATGATAAATGACGCCGAACTTGTTGAACAAAAAGATGAAATGATTGACTCAGAATTAGCCATGGCTGATAGAAAGAATAAAAAAGAAATACGCATGTTAGAGAATGAACTTGGGCGATGGCAAGTTCTCGTCGATAGCGTGACAGGCATTAATCCTCCGGATTTTGATAATCAAACTCTAGCAATACTCAGAGGAAGACTAGTTAGATATCTCATGAGATCTCGCGAGGTAAGGAAATGTGACAAGCAAAAATGAAATCCGTCCACTGCGGTGGCTAGTAATTTAGATTGATAAAATCAATCGTCATGTCTTTAATTATCATTTTCTGCCAAAATTTCATTTTTTAGATCACTGTTGGTCGTTCGACAAAAGATCACAGCGTAGATGTGGATTTAACTTTGGAAGGACCAGCGTGGAAAGTATCTAGACGTCAGGGTACTATACGTTTGAGAAATAACGGTGATTTTTTTCTATCTTCTGAAGGGAAAAGACCTATTTTTGTGGACAGTAGACCTATACTAGCCGGAAATAAAATGAAGCTCAATAATAATAGCGTCGTGGAGGTAAGCTTACGTTATTTATCTTTCAATTAAAATTATTTCTTTACTCAGATAATGATTCAATCATAACATTCGACAATTTGGATTCAAATTAATGAATAAATGAAATTAATTACATTTTCAAAAGTAAATTCTAGTTCAAATTCAGCAGTCTAGCTCAGGGATGCACAGATCCGATAGTGTTGCAGTGCCAGAGTATCGGCCCGTGTTAGCAGGTCCCATGTACAGGTATATCCTATTAGCTGGGTCAAAGGATTATTTTTTGATTGTAAATTATCTTTTTTTGTAAATCTTTGAATTTTTAATGCTTCAATCTTTGCAGGCTCGTTCTATTTCAAATCCCCCAGGCAGATAGGAGAAAAATTCAAATCACTTGCTTATAAAACATACTATTATTTACTTGATCTGAGAAAACCTGTATCTATCTGTCTCTTTTTTTCAATAATTTCTCTTTTTCTATTTCAAAAGGTTTCATCAATTTCTTCTTTCAAACAGCTATATTTTCGGAACGGATTACCCAATTTGGAAAATATGTCTCTGATAATGTGTTTCTACAGTTGAAAAATTTACAGCTAGTTCGAATCAACAGAAAATAGTAAGGATGATGTAGTATAATGTTGGAACAGATAAAGAAATCCGAGCTCGATTTTGGCTACATTATATTCCTATTATTTTCTAATAGTCTCTAAAAAGTTTTAGATATTCCCGCAAATTTTTGAATATCACGTATTTTTTCTATCACTGACGTTAGCTTACTTTCTACTATAAACAGCTTTCTTCCTCCAGATGATACAGGTTCGCGCATGCAAGCGAAAAAAGTACGGACACTATAAGAAGTGTCAGAAATTTTAAGGTTTCATATGAACCGACATGGTTGAATGTTGGAACAGCTCCATTGCAATGATTTTGTAAGATGTGTGGAATAAATATTCTGTTGATACAACCTTATATAATCTGGTAATAGTAGGATTATTGGCGTTTAAACTACCTGCTGCGGTCGGTGCGACGCGCCTTGCCGATTTGTGCATGTCTGGTCTAACTGTCTATTCATATTTCATTCTTATTTAGTGGTTAGTCAAAGTTTCTCATCGATAAATTAATACTGAACAAAATAATCTTGACCTCAAAAATTCTTATGTACCTGGGGAAATCTTGGAAATGAAGGTCAATAACCGTTGTTACAATGCTTACGTCAACGTTTCGGCCCGGGTGTGGGCCCTCTTCAGGGCACTATTTTACCCCACACCCAGGGCCGAAACATTGACGTAAGAATTGTAGTAACAGTGATTGAGCTTCATTTCCAAGATTTCCTCTGGTACATAAATTAATATTGATCTATGGTATCGATCATTGAAAACTCATTCATTGTTCGTCACTTCTATTTCTTCTAAAGATGTAGGTATGTTTTTTTTATTCATTGATGGTTTGTTAAATGTCTTAAAAATAATTTGTTACAGATCGCAGGTTTGCGTTTTATATTTCTGATAAACCAGGAATTGATATCAGTGATACGTCAAGAAGCTGCTAAATTAAATTTAAATCCATGAGTGATTTGAACTGATAATAATGAGGAGAAAAAAAATGAATTAAAAAAAAGTAGCACTGATCGGAGATTATTCGGAACGCTAAAGAATTTCGAGAATTGAAAAGTCTTGACCAATATTTATACCAAAGGGATGATTAAAACTCTTTTCATCCATCATCGTCTCCTCTCGTTTAACTGATTAGGATTAAATGGTGAATAAATTGAACGACTCAAGTTCTGTAGAATCCTAGAGAATAATTTCGTTAGTAATAATAGTAAATAGAACCATAAAAGGATTGTTTATAATAGATAATAAATTTACATTTGAACCGAATGATCTTATGTTTTGTAATGAATGAATTCCACTGTACCTTTACTTCATAAATGTATTATTAGCATCATACAATCAAATTCTGTCTTTGAGTAATAAAGCTGTGCGTTAAATTCCGAATTTTTCTGTATATTTTTCGTGTATTGGTCTTTTTCTTCATCCTAAAGAATTAAATTCTTTCTTTTTTCCAAGTCACAAAAACAGATTTTGAATTTCGCGGTGTTTAATAACTCGATGCGAAATAAGGATCGAAGAGAAATAAATACGTAATTTCTCTCTGGTATCGTAATCAATAGTTACAGATGTTTTCACCAGATGGGGCTAGTAGACGTATTTGTGTTCAACATGGCTCCGTGTGTTGTCGCAAGTGATTTTGATAGCCAGGTGAGCTCGCGTTTTTTTTATCTATAATTTAATAGTTGAAGGGGGTAATAGTAGTTGAAAAAATGTATAGAATCAGTGAATAAAAGTGTTATTGTATTACAAATATAAATGTTTGAGAAATGATTTTCACCGTGAGTATTGTTTATTATGTTAAATATGTCAACGAAATCTAATGGGACAGACGGCCTACCTGGCAAGGTGCATCCATTCTCAGGTATAATACAAGTGTTTAAACGTTAACACACTATACATAGGTGATATACCTACCCAGGGTTACTACACGCGACGTAAAATTTAAGACTTTTTTTTACCCACTCTATGATCAACTATCTGCTATGTAGTCGGATTCGATTGCGTGTCACATTACTAATGAAATCGAACAATTAATCTTAACTGCGATTCAATGTTTACTACGCGTATTACTTTTCATTATTCTCATGTTATTTATTTGTTTATCATAATAAGTGTTATTCTCGCTTACGCATCAGTCAGTGTGCAATAAATTCATTATATTATATTATGAAGCTAGGAGCTATCGTACTATTTCACATGATTCTTACGTATTTAATTTATATATATATGCATATACATCATTTCATTACCATATCCATATTATATGTATAGATATATTCGAGTCCAATGCCTTATTCGCGGATTATAATATCTTCTTGAAATTTTCCACTCTCTCACTTCACACGTTATCTCAACAATAATTAACAATTTATTCTGAACGAATATAGATCTGGCCATATTACTCATTACCAATAATAATTTTTGATTGTATGTAATCAGCAGTTCCACTGCAGTCCGATCATTCATTCAATCAATAAATGTTCCACAATAAAATAGGTTTTTAATTTTTATAATACTCCGTCGTTACTCCATTATTATTTTCATTATGAACATGTTCCAATATTTTCCCGTATCATTCAAATACTTTTTCATGTGATACTGATTTCTAAGAAAAAATAATACGTATCACATAATCCTCTGTATATGCATGATTTTTATCTACCCTTGCTGTTTATTATTAGAATATAACTAAGAGTGGCTGAAAAACAAAAATTCAGCACATTTAATTCACTCAACAATTTATAAGCGATGATTGAAATACAATTATGAAATGTGTGCATATATACTGCATTCAAAGCACTTAAATCATTACTCATACTAAATCACGTTATACGCACCTATATCTAACTGCCCATACTTTAACATTATAGTTACCCATTCACAATGTACAAAGCAAATTATCAAAACTAATTTAGCACAATCTTTGTATTACTACAGTCAAGGAACTTGATTCAATATGCTTACTTAGCAAATAGATTAAGGCGGATTTCTCAAACATTTTGAGCAAACATTGCTCAAACATCATCTGGATCAAAAGTTTTTGCAAGCTTTATTTTTGCCAATTATTCCATAGTTTCATACATATTTCTTTTTTCATTTAAAACAAAATTTCACGCTGTTAACGTATTATGCTTGGAAGTAAATTCATATCACGTACCTTTTCGTTGTTATATTCCAGACACGACATCGAGCTTTACCTCGTGTTTACCTCTAATCGCTAATCGGCTTGTACGGTTTTCTTTAGACTGTTCTGTAATGTTGTAAGACTGACACGGGAATTCTTCTTAATTCGAATCGTTATTTGTGTCGTTAAGTTTTCTTATCTTGAAACTTAGCATGATACACAACACATTCCTTATCAGTATAATAACTTCTCTGGACTTATATTATATTTATTGCTACAAAACATACGCTACTGTTGACCAGCAAATCGAATTTAATTTACTTTAGTCATCAATACTTTATACACATAGTATATTTCTTTGCTATTTGATTTTACATTTTGTCTTTGCTTTAGAATACAATATGCAGTGAAGTTTTATGACTGTCATATTTTATCAGGGATTTTTATTACGGTTTTTCCTTATCTGTATAGGCTTAGATGTTTGTTCTTCCATGCGTTATTCTTAGACCTATGACCTCCTACACTGTCTCCTTTTTGGACCTTGCCATGATAATAATAATACCATATGCCATGTAGCAAAAAATTTCAAATTCTAAGTATAAGAATCTACATTTGATTATGTGCTTGAAACTGTTCGGTATTCACTAGATAGAAACATAGCTTTCTGATTCGGTGTCGGTAAAGTCAAGATTACATTTTTGTATTCTCGACTTGTTATTGTTATTACTATAAATTAGTATTCACATTGCATAACTTAGGTCGACAAACGATATCAGTTATCACCATTTCTCTGCATTTTGTTAAACCTTATTTCAATTTTATCTTTCTGTCCAAGTTGACCAGCTGCAAAGAAATATAATGCACTTCTGCCAACTCATACCACGTTCAACTCAATTTAACTGGCGTATCTGTATATTGCACCAGATCTGTCCTATCTTTATTTTGAATACCATTGACTATCAATCTATGCCCATGAAATATTGTGCTTACACTGAAACCCTTGCAATTTTCTTTTAGATCTTTACAATTTTTGATTCATAGGTTTCACGACGCAAATTATACATAATTATGAGAATTAATTGGTACTGACATTATTCATGATTGAACGACTACCGAGCTCATGCATATTATTAGAATATATTTATGGAGAGTTAATTATAGATTAAATTATTCAAAATGGGGAAGAACCCCTTTGTTAACAACCCTAATGATATCGTTTTGAGTATTTCACACATCGTTGGTTGCTCGAGAATATTAATAAATTTTCAATACATTTGCATAAATAAACAAATAGCGCTAAACCTTGTATGAAAACATTCCCTGAAATCTGGGATAATGGATGCCCCTTGCCGATACGTTTTATTAGATTATCATCCAATAAAAAAAAATTCGTTTTTATATTCTTTCAACATTATATTTTATGGTAAAATCTTGCACTTTGATTATATCAACTGCTGATTCTGATTTTTGAAATTTTGTTATCACTTAATTCAATTATACATGAACAATTTAAAAATGTATGTTAGGTAGGCCGAAATGTTATGTATTTTTTGTAGGCCTACGCTACAGTTGAATTCATCAATGGCAGCTTGCAAAATGCACGATTAAATATATAAGAATATTGAAGCAAGACAATGTACAATGAACTACAGTGGAAACATGCCGGACTGGCATCAATATAATTCTACGCAACCAATTGGCTCCGAAGTACCACCCGTCGGTCAAAATGCAAATCATAGTCCGATTTTTGGGTCCAATATTAGCCCCGGGAGATTGAACGGTCCTACTTATAGCCCCGAGGGACTAAACAAGTCTCAGAATGAGGCAAATTTCAACCATAGAAATTTTCAACAATCTCCAAACACATTAAACAGACCTAATGTCCCGCCTGAAAACTCCCTAATGGAGTCTGCAGCTCAAATGTCTGCATGTCACAGCTCCTATGGGGCACCCAGTTCTAGGAATACCATGATCGAAGGTAACGTTGCTTTGGAATCCAGGAATGTACCTAGCAGCTCTTTGAATGAAGCAATAGGCCAACGAAATCATCAAATATCAATGAACCGACCAGTGGCTCCGCATTTAAATGGCGCCACCGTGAATGGATCTATGGGACCGATGGGCCAGAGAAACACTCCTCCCAGCATCCAAGGACCCGTTCCACCTAGTAGCAGGCAGGGAACAGGATCCTATATGCCGTGCAAACTTCCGTGTTGTAATCCAGATGCAAATATCAGCTACGATAGCTGGGAAAAGTTCGGTTCCTATCCGTCAAATATTCCATATCGTGACTCTGGCTATCCAGTCGACAGTCGCAGATTTGGTAACGAATTCGAAAACAGAGAGCAGTTGGGTAATGGAGCGTATAACATGGATCCAAGAAGAAATTATCCTGACTACAAATATAGAAAAGATCCTATAATCCCAAGAACTTACACTCACCCTCAAGGTTTAATACAAAATTATCCTGCCATTCAGAACTACAATTTTCCAGTGGACTATCAGAAGTATCCTGCATATCCTATCAAAGAATATTCCAGAGAGAGTTCCATCTCAAATCCTCAGAACCCGGGCATACTAAAGTATCAGGAGCAAAGCGTTATTGTACAACAAAAATACTTTACCAAACAAATACAGTATCAAAACACAGTTATACCAAAAAACATTGTGCCTACTACCATAGGGAGTAATATTACACCGAGGGGACAAAGTCCGTACTTTAATCCACAATTGCCTAGGGATTTTCCCCGAAATTATTCAGAAGGTGGTCCATTGGCTAACCGGGGGATACAGGCTCCGAATCCGATACATGCAGCTTATCCAAAATATCAAATGTATCAGCAGAAAATAGCAGTACAAAGGTTTTCAATGGAGAACCATTTGCGAGAGCTAACTCAAATTCCAGGATATCAATCACACCCGAAGTATCAAGAAGCCGTCTTGAGGTACAGAGAATTATTGAGGCTACAGCAAACTGTTGATTACCAAAGTACCGTACAAGATCAACCCAAGGTTGTTACTTCACAGATCAATGAGGAAATACAACCAATCAATCTACAATTTGATCAAAACGGTGTTTTGATTAATTCAAGTTTTGTGTCTGCTGGATTTTCGAACTTACCGAGCCCTATCAATTTACAAAATTCTAAATCTGTACAAAATTCAACTCATACCGAACATGTACCATTAAATTTGCAACATTCTGAACAACTAAAGACTCAATCTAGTATTGGCGATCATACACAGAACCAGGATTCACCTTCAGTATCTCAAATTGAGCTGAATGTGAATAAAAACGAACAGCACTATTGCGTCGAAAAAAATCAGTTGCGATTGCCAAAGTACGAAAATGAAAGTCTCAATATGCCAAATTCTGATGATAGTAAGACTTCATCCATTAATCAGAGAAATTCAAAAGATTTTGCTGATAAACCAGAACTTGATGTACGACAATTTTTGGCTAACTGGGATGAATCAGAAGATGAAGATGTAGCAAATGCTAACTTGCCTGATGTTGTCTTGAGCAGTTCGGCAACCGGTGTTGTTGAATATGAAAATACAAAAGCAGTTACAGAAAATCCTGAGGAATCAAAAAATTACCTTGAATCAGGAGATTGTCGTGGTAGAGATGATTGTGGAATGTTTGAAAATACTCAGAATGAAATAAAATCTGCTAGTTCTACAGATAATCAAATGTATCAGTGTGGTTTACAGCCAAGTGGCGAAAGTACCAAGTCCGTAGAACAGGACGTGGATATTTCTGAATCCGGGAGAAAACCTGTAAGAACTGGAACTGTTATACAACCTACAAGCGCCAAGTGTGGAAATGAAATGACATTAGAGATCATAGAAAATTTGGCAACTTCACAGGCTGTGCATGACGATGTCGAACTATTATGTCAAGAAACGGAATCTTCGAATAATAACGCAAGTCGAAAATCAACAGATGAAGTAAAAAACGATATTATTACAACGAAAGAATCATCACTGATCCAAGAACATACAATGACATCTATGAAAGAGCATAACGGAGCTCATAACCATGAGGCTAATACAGAAATGTGTTCCTCCATCAAGGAAATAATTAAAAATGACGATGACAGCAAATCTAGTTCAGAGAGTGATTCTTCTGATGATACAAAACATGAATCTGACAGCAATGACAATTCATCTGAATCGGATGACAGTAATAGCATGGATACTCATTCGCATTCAAGTTTTAGAAAATCACCAAAAACAATCAAAGGCACTGAGATACACGTTGATGCCCAAGAATTATCTGCAATTCGTTTACCGCCTAGGAATAACTCCGAGATGTTAGACACTATGAATTTACAGAAACAGACTAGCTTCGCTAGTGAAGAATCACATAATCCAGATGATATAAGTCTACCAGATTTGCCAACATCTGAGTATACACCAATCTCTACCGCTCTGAATACGCCGATTCATTCGGATAGTGAAGAATCTTCAGAGCCTGTTATTGACTTGACAACACCAGCTAATCCAATCGAAATAATTCAAAATAGTCCCATGTTAAGTTTTACCCATTCTCCAATCAAGATGGAACCTTATGAACATTTAGATGAAAATGATTTAACAGACAAGATGTCACACGACACATTAGACTTCGAATTTCAAGCAAGTAATAGTTGTGACAATGATTATGAGAAATTGACCGATGCAAGTAGTCATACAACCGAACAACATAATATTACGCAAAATGACGATAATACCTTCGATTCTGATAGCATTGAGAAATTATCTGAAAAGGCAGAAGACGTTGAACGCAATACATGCAACTTAAAGACGCAAAATGATTTCACCGACAATATTGCCGATCAAAGTCAATGTGCCTTTAATGAACCAACTGTTATGACAACAGCTGAAGGAAACACCTCAGTCATCGCAGACCATCAACCTTGGACATCAGTTACTGTCTCCGAAGACAACCATCAGATATCAGAAAATAATACGAAACATCAAGATGCAAAAAGTGTTGTAGGCAAATTAGAATCTCTATCAGAAGCAAAAGATAGATTAACAATAATGTCAGAAGTTACCCGAGATCATCTTCGGGATGACGTGGCGCATATATCTAGCGTTAAAAATGATCACAGCACAAATGAATGGCAAACTAAATATGAAATAGAAAATAGAAAATTTGAATCAACTGACAATATGACTGCGTTGAATTTAGTAAAAGATGAAAATAAAATGGAGTTAGACTCTGTAAAAATGTCTGCCAGAACAACAAATTCAGAAGATGTTCTAGAGACGAGTAGAAATTGTCTGCCCAATTCTATTGAAGGAGAAAATTTCAAACAGTTGACTCAGAGTGAGTGTAATTCCTCAATGAAAAACGAAGCAATATTCAGATCAACGAACCATAGTGACGGATACATGTCATCTTCAGAGGAAGATGAAATTTACACGGAAACTATAGATAACCAAACCAGTTTCACAGGTTCCTTGAATATCCCATTGATTCCAGGTGAAGATTTTGAAGAACCAAAAATGCCCGTCTTACCAATGGAAGGCAATTGTTTGACAAAGATAATAAAAAATACATCACCTATCACTGATTTAGATGTTCTTGGATCAGATGAAGAAAAACTAGATAAAATGGATGAGATTTGGATGGAAGTAGGCGACGTGGAGACAGTTAATAAGGTAATGGATGTAAATATAGATGCGTATGCAGAATGTCGTGAAGGCTCCAGTAGGGAGAAGATTTTATCTTCAGGAAAAAAGGTACGTACGCTGCAAAAGAAAGAATGGAAGTGTCTGAAAAATTCAGTGAAACCTAAAAATTTTAGCAAATTATTTGCAAAAGTATCTAATGACAGTCGAGAGAGAAATTTGAAGAATACAGGTGAGCATAATTCGCAACATCATGAGTCGATTAGATCGGAAACAGCAAAAATGAAACAACAGCCTATCGATAGAGACCTTCAAAGTGCAACAATCAGTGAAAATGACAATACAACAGCAATATTACAAGACAAACATCATCCTGATAAAGTAGCAACTATTCCAAGATCAACGAATGATATTTCGTGCTGCGAAGATGGTAAGCAAAATCAAATCATGAGTTCAGATAATAATGCTACAGTGATGTTGAAATGTCAAGAGAAAGCCAATCACATAAACGACATTGCCACAAAGCTTTTAGAAAATGCTCGTCTTTTTGAGCCAGAGCTAAAAAAAACCGAACTACAAAGAAACGGATCAAGTTGTAGTGACAATGCTAGTGAAAAACGTATGAAATTATTGAAAGAATTTAGAAGAGCCAAAAATGAAACAATTTTAGACACACTTGGATTGCAGTCTATAGCGTCTGAGGATAGAGCAGAATTTAATGCACTTTCATCGAGCAAAATTACAGAACAATGCAAGAATATAGAAGTAGACGATAAAATTATAATAAATCAAAAAGCTACTGCAGGTGTAAGCGACAATGTTCTACAAGAGCCTGATTCCGAGATGACAAATTCTAGAAATATTCTCGATTATCAGATAATACAAAGAGAAGATGTCAATGTACAAGAGAATGCTTCACACACAATATTTGTAAATACTACAATGCCTGTCGAGAAAATAGAACCAATATTGTGCGACGGTAGAGCAAGTTTAGAGATAGAAAATCCATCAAAAGGAAGTAATAGTTCTCTAAATATAAATGACAACATCACAGTCAAAGACAGCAATAATGTCAATGAATATAATAATTTTGATATAAAAGTTGTTAGTCCTTTCAGGGAAGATATTAACGAATGTGCAATAAATTTATCAAAATCGTCAAATGATCTTGATTTACTGAATACATTATCTGAAAAAGATTGTGCAATAAATAATAGTTATAATTTCCATACATCAGAACATATGAAAAATGAAGAGCTCACAGAGATCGAGAGCAGAATCTGTGAAAGTACAACTTGCACAGAAATTAAAAACGGCAGTCCTATTTTAACAAAATGTTCATGTCCAGAAGATAATGGATTATACACTGAGATAGTCGCACAGGACGATAAAACGTTGGAACTCAATTATGCCGAACATCAAAATACGACGGACAGTGTTCCCAAACGTATTTCAACCTCAACACGTGGAAACGTAGCTGAAGAATGCATCTTGAAAAAAGATACTGAACTGCAAACATTTCAAGAATCTACAAGACCTGCCGATTATGAAGAACTTGACAAATTTCAAACTAGTTCAGCAAATGTTGAAGATTCCACCAGTTCTTGTAGCCATCCAGAAAAAAAGGTTGAGGGTATTTATGAAAACTGTAAAAAATCTACTGATCTTTTTGAGAATAATGACGTCGAAATGAATACTTTTAAATGGAAGTCGACTGAGCCTGCAAAATCGAATGGATTGGGCGATGTTAATGAGAAAGAAGATCAGAAGCCTACCAACAAAATTACAGATTTGGACATAACACGTGATTCAAAAAATCTACAAAACTATGCAGGTAATACGTTAACAGTAAACAACAAAACATCAATAGAATTGATTACCAGTTTTGCTGATTGTAAAAAAGACGTATTGTTGAGTAATACTCCGCAAGAGAAGACATCCAATGAGAGTATTGAGAATCTGTCTGATGATGTGAGCAATATTTCTGAAGAAAAAATGTCTGTGTCTGTCGAAAACTGCATTGAACCTAAATCTGCATCTGAACAAGAGAAAAGCAGAGGTCAATTATCAGTTACACAGCAATCACTTGAATCTGAGCCACAGGATGATATTGATTGCTCTACAAATATGCAAAACACTCTTCAAAAATCTGAAATGGTGACGAATATTCATGCAGAATCAAATCCAATCCACATCAATCGCGAAATTATTGGGAAGCTTACGATTGTGAATGATTCTCTTGCACACATGGGATCAGATAAAGGTACGAAAACTGATAGCCTGCAGATTACCAATTTGGAAGTGTTTTCAGAAATTGATAACAATTTGAATACTGTTGATGCGACTTTTGAAGCTTTTGGATTGGAGAATTCTTTCAATGATTTTAATAATTTTGATGTGGCTCCAAATCTAAGTGATACTGCAGATACTGATCAAAGTAATGATTGGAAATATTCGAAAGCATATGCTCGTTTTAAAGATTGTGAGCGGTACAAAAACCCTGACAATTTTACAAACCCAATTCTAACGAGCTTGGAAACGCTAGATAATTTGAATACAGTTCCTGTTTATACAACTAAGGATGGCAAAATCACATACAGTCCAAATCCGAAATTCACGTATAGAACTCTGATTATGGAAGCAAGAGAAAGGGAAGGGTACCCCACCCTACGAGATCCATATTGTGGAAATTCAAGAGCTCCTGAATGCTCAAATTTTTCTAGAAATCAGCCTTCGTTTCGCAAAAGGAAAAACAGTAATACGTATAGCTGCTCTAGAAATTATGGTAAAAAAAATTATTCCGAATTCTGTGAACCAAGAGAATATGGCGAATCTTCAATAAAAAATTTACCAGAGCCTTGGGACAGGAGTCGTTCAACTCACAACAAATACAATCATCAATCAAGAGACAGAAATTTGCATCATTTTACACCGTATAATAATGATCCAGGGAAAAAGCTTACTAGTGAACAAACGACACAAGAAAAAATGCCCGGTAGATACAAAGTTCGTGAAGAATCTGTTGTCTTTGATAAACATAACAAAAAAAAGAATCGTACTTCAGATAGTATGAAATGTAACACTAAAAAACAGTATAAACAATCAAGAGAACATTCCACCTCTAATTCTACATGTTCTGGAAGTAAGCGACACTTGGAGAATGCTTCAGATGCTACTCTACTAGGGTCAGAAAAAATTCAAACAACTGATATGAACAGTAAAAGCCTGGAGAAAACTATTATCATTCAGAAACATGTGAACATTACGAAAAATGGCGATAGAATCAATGATTTCCATGGTTCAGGAGGATTTACCTCTGCATCTAATGAAAATGAGTATGTAACTGAATTTACCATAAATATGTCACCAACTAAAGCAGAACTGAGTATATCCAGTGACACATTATTAGTGGAAAAAAAATATTTTGATTCAAAAGTTCAACAATCTGAAGCATCATCTGCAAAAACAGAAGATAAACCTTCAAATAACCAGACTCCATTAGAAATCTCAAAACATGAGGGAAGTCGAGGATTAACACTAAGGCCAGGATTATTCCCCTCAGAATGGGATGATATTTGTGAGAATTCATCTGTACAACGACCGAGCTCTTGTGAGATGAGAATACCAGCTGAATGTTTGCCCAATAAAATTAAAGAAGTTCACAATGAAAAAACCAAAATGAATAACCTATATGACGGCATTGATAATGTCTGTTCAAGCAAGACGGTAAGAGAGACTGAAAAGACATCAGATCGAACAGATCTCCCAGAATATCAGTGTATGACACCTTCGAACTCATTAGAATCTCCAATTGGATTCACGAAATTTGCGGGCTCCGATGAGATTGCGGAAAAATTGAATATCGTGAACGGCGAACCAACTATTAATAATGTAGAAACTCAAAACATATCTTGTCCAGTATCAATTCAAAGCATTGAAACTGAAGAATATGCTGGTGAACAGAAAATATCGGAATTACTAGAAGCATCAGATGATTATAGGTTCACAGCAGGTTTAAATAAAGAAACGGAAAACACCCGAGAAGAAGGTAAATTTGACAAATCCGTTGATCGCACAGATGATCAGATGAAGTTGAAAAGTGCAGACAACTGTACTTCAAATGTCAAAGATGTTGACTGTGAGAACTTATTAAAAGGTGAAATTCATGTGGAAGTACAAAATGAAATTATAAACTTGAATCAGATTAGTGAAGTGGATAATAATGTTGCAGTCCTGGAGTCAAATGATCAAATAATGCATAGTCCAGGTGATATGTGTGATCTGCAGAAGAGCACAGCACTAGAAAGAAGAGACTCGAAAGTTAAATCTCACAAAATTAAACCAGAAAATAGAAATGGTACTTCGGTGAAAAGTCTACAAGCAAATAACAATAGCTTATCTATCACAATGATATCAGAAGTTGAGAGTATATCAAAATATCAAGCTCAATGTGAAAACTACGTTGCGTATTCACCAACTAACAAGAGTCCTGTGGATATGAGAGCAATTCCTAAACTTGTAATAAAAAAAGCAGACAGCGTGAATTGTAAAAATGTATGTCTAAGTTCATCATCAACAACATCGTATGATATATTTGCTGACAAAATATTAGACAAAGAAGAACAGGCCTCTAAAGTTTCTATGCATCCTAAGATACCAAAAATATTGATAAGGAATGCAAAGTCGCATCCCAGTACGCCATCGATAGAAGAAGTTACAGAGGAAAACATTTTTTCTGTAACTACCAAAGAGGAGACAAAAGTTCCTAAAGTAAAAATACGATTTGAGGAAAAGAGACCGAAAAGTCCTTCAGTATCATGTAATGAGAATATTCCAAGGACTGATGCAACGGAAAATAAGATACCTAAGATGAAAATCAAGCTGGAAGACAGGCTTTCTAAAGTCATCATCCAAAATATTAACACAGAGCCCTGTGAATCAAACGAAGCAGTTCAAAAAACCATTCCAAAAATGAAAATAAAAAAATTTAAAGGAGCTCTGGGACAGATAGTGGACACACAAATCTTACCTGTTTCTATTCCCAAAATGTTGATTTACACCGAGTTGAAAAGTGAAGAAGGAACAATTCCACAAACTTTTCCTAGAAAAGAAATTAGTTCGTCTGATAAAAGTACCAAGTCTGTCACACCTAATTTCATCCAAGAGGACCAAAAACCAGTGACAGATTCTGACATCAAAAAAATTCCAAAACTCAAAATAAAGAGGCAAAACTCAGGGTGTTCCATAGAATTGAATCCGGATACTCATAGCATAAGTGCTGTTCAACCAGAACTGAAGAAAGTCAGAAAATCTTCAAAACTGTCCGAGTCTAGTGATAAAAGACAGTCTAACAAATTATCTGGGGGCTCTGAGCATCAGGAGGGTTCTGGAAGTGTTCAATGTCCGAATGCAGTTCAGTCTGGGGAATCTATTAATGGGAAACTCACAGAATCGTTGGGAGGGAACATTCGTCTAACACCGGAGGAAATTCCTAAAGTTATTATAAAAAGAGCATCACCCAGTGCAGAATTCAAATGTGAATTAAGCAAAGTGAAAAGAGATGCGATAATAAAGAATAAGAGATGGCAGCCAGAGGTAAAACTTCAGCGTTCCTGGGTGTTGGATTGTATGGCCAAAGATCTAAATCTCGATAAGCTCAGACTCAAGCTTGCAACTCCTGGTAGTATGTTGAAAAAATCTTTGCCACAAAAGGAACCAGAACTTGTAGGAAACTATGGAAAAAATAAAAATGTGAATACCAATCAAAGTGAAAAGAAGCTATTCAGATCTAAATCAACATCTGAATTGCTACCCACACATGAAAGCTGTGGCATACTCACCAGAGATGATAATAATCAGATGAATGAGACAGATGCTACAGATTTATCGAGAGAGTTGATTTTCCCCCGGAGATGCAAGAGTGATTTAGGCATCAGGTTTTCAAAATATTCAAAGAATTCGGAATGTAAGAAAAAACTGAAACATAAGAAGAGTAACTCATGTACAATACAACTGATGTCGAAGTCTACGCTTAACTATTCAAATGACTCTGGAAATTCTTCAAGCATTCAGTCTATAGAAGAGGCCAATGCGGTGGTTGCGAAAAATCAGGCACTTGAAGAGTCACAGACTAATTTCAAATTTAATGAGATACAGAGTAACGATGAAGCAGAATATTTTATAAAAACATCTGAGAGGACTCAAAACGTGACTCAAGGTGAAATTGAACTTTGTGTACCAAAAATTGATAGCTCATCACGGTACAATGAAACGGTGGATTTGGATTTGAATTTGAAAATGGTATACAGCTCCAGGAATACAAGAAATAATTCAGAATATGGATGTGAACGCTTTGGAAATGATAATGAAATAAAAAACAGCTTGACGAATGACGTGGAGATGGATAGAATGTGCGAAGTGAATGATAGTCATTCACATTATTCAGTAACTAAGTGCAAGGACAAAATTGAAGTTTCAAAAGATATATTCATGGTGAAGAATTGCAATACTGATTCTGTGGAGAAGCACACAAAATCTGTGAGATACCATGCAATGGAAATCAAAAATCAAATGACCGAAAGAGATAAAATTGTGGATTACAAAGATATTCATACAGCATCAACTGAAAATTTACCTACCAATTATACCGACAAAGAAAAAACTCGACAAACTTCTTCCACATCAATTTCATCTTATGATACAAGCGATCATGCTAAAACTGTTACTGATAGTAATACTGAAGTATCTACTGAACCTTTATTTCTAGAAACACCAATGTTACTTGAACCGAATATTAATATTGCAGAGAACTCAGACATCTGTTCTTCTGACGCAATAAATACAGCGAATAATCTCAAGACGGCTATTAATGATAAAAATAATATACAAAAATTGGAAATCAATGATAATTCGCATAATAATTTAAGAAGAGCAGAGGAGAATAACGCTATCAGCCAAAGTTTAATATCACACAATGATATGGTAGAACAAAAGAATGTTTCTATGTTTGATAGAAAAGTACTTATTACATCTACGAGTGGTAACGGTGAATTGATTGATCCAGCTGCTAAGAATGTCCAGGATCTAAAGATTGATATTAATCTGAATAACAGCTTAGCTAATGTAAACGAAGGGGATGGTCATTTTTTGAAAAAATATGAACGTTGTAAAGACAGTCAAACAATAATAGATATATTGTCGGATTCTCCGAGCCATAGTCAAGGTGAATTGGAAATCCAATTGTGTCCGGATTTAATTCAGGAAACCGACATGTGCTTGTATCATGAAGATGCGATCCCAACGCAATTTGAATTAGAACTGGAGATTATAGATAACGTAGTACCCGATCCTCTGGAAGTACCTATGCCTCAAAATCAGCTTTCAAAGGAATTCCCACTTTATTTTGACCATGATATGAATGAGAGCAGCCAACAATCAAGTCGAATTTTAAGTAATTCAGTAGATAGTGTAAATTTTGATAATCCAAAATCTGAAAGAACATTGCCTGATGAACATGACTCTCAAATTTGCTCCATAAGTACATATTCTAACAAACAGGATTCAACGCTAGCTGTATGTAGTGATGAACAGAACTCAACTAGCAACGTGTATGGGAAAACTACTACTGGAATTCATTCAAATGTTCCAAAGTCTTCTGGTTGTTCAGATTCATTGATCAAGGAAGTTTTGGCTGCTAAAGAAACGTTGAGAAAATATCTTGGAAAAAATAAATACGAGAGTAGATTTAAAGTGAAAGCCAGACCAAAAACTGCTGCTGAAAAAAAACAGGGCTCAAGTTTCGATCTTAATACATTATCGACTTCTGAAAGCGATTTTAGTAAGCTAAGGAATCATTCCTCAAGTAATTTTATTCCTGAAGCAAACAGTTCGAAACAAATAGATCAAGATTTCAGTAGTAGGAATAACAATGATATAATTTGTCCAACTCCCACAAAGACTGATTTTAAAATAAACAGAAATACATCAGAGAGAAAACATTCCAAAGGTAGCAAGAATAATTTATCACAAAAAAAATATTCCAGCTCATCATCGAGTATACAAAAATATTCGAACCTTATGCAAGCTGATGGATATTTAATTCCTAATCATAGTTCTATAGATATTAAAGACAGAGTTGAATTTACTAAAGGAGAGACGACTATTTCTCTTAAAAATTCAAAACACCTGATTAAAAATCATTCTCATTCCGATTCACGGAAGAAGATGACAGAACTTATGAATTCCAAAGATACCAAATGTAGATCTGAGTCATCCAGGCATGACGTCAATTCAAAATATATTGGAAAGTCCAAAAATGTACTCCCAAATACTGCGGTACAAGAATCCAGCTTGCAAGCTTTTGGCCAGTCTGAAGGAAAGTCTGTATCTGATGCAGCTAAACATAAGTACAAGTCATTGAGAACTTCGTTGGACCAGAATATTAACTCGAAGACTGATAAAGTGAAATTCAAGTCATATAAAATACCGAAGATAACAAAAGCCAATAATTGTGAACGTGAAATATCAACTGAAGAACTTCATGAATTGCAAAAAAGAGAATCTAGAATGCCAATTTTGGAGCGTCAAGTTGATTTGCGTGGGGGCATGGAACTCTTAGACTTGAATTCCGATCGGGAGACGTCAAGGTCTCCACCTCTAATAACAAGCCAAGAGAATGCACTTGATTATGAAGCTACAACTCAGAGTTCAGAACGTCAACTATTATCAAACAAGGAGAAAGAAGTCATGTCTAGACAGAGGACAACGTTTCTGGAAAGAGAGTTGGCAGAAACCGTACCATCGTATGGCAAGGAAACTACAGTTGCTGACATTGTCAACGACATGGCTTATCACGAAAAAGTAAGTGAATGGAATTATGTCAGAATTATTGCATCTATAAATGATTTGTTCCTGAATATATGTGCTTCGAGATTAAAGTTGGATACAGTTCTAATTTACGATTTTCTTTATTGCTTCAATTCTACAATTTATTTCATCATTGTTCTAATAAATTCAAATGAATAACATACGTAAATTATTTTCTCAAACTAATCATGCTCATAATCGAGTCTCAACCTTGGTTCAAGTATACGCGTAGCATTCTTTCTATCTTAAATTGCTTTGCAATCAGATTGACGATCAGTATTCATTTCATAATAATAAAGCATTTTTCACACCATGGAAATGAAAGTAATGAGCCGGTGAGCGATCACAAAGTATTTTTTCTCCTCTCTTATTCAACTGTTGTTTTTGTTGTCAGCTAATTATGTTCCGTTTTTAATGTTTCAGGCGACAATCAGGCATAGACGATATTGTACATTATGTGAAAAGTGGTTCCCTACTGTTACAAGATACAGAAGACATTTAAGTGGCTATCAACATCGGCACACTGAATTAACGCAGAGAAGAACAATACACGCATTGTTTACACTCTTTACTGGAAGACCATGTCCAAGATTACAACCACCTGGTGTGGTCAGGATAGACTGTGAACCAGGAGAACTAACGCCACTGCAAATAGCTGTACAGGTGAGTTTGGATGAAAATTACCCAAATTGTAGTGAAATTTAACATTCTGATTCCATATTACAAAAGTAACCGACGCCTTCATCGATTCATTTACCCAATTCGGAGCATAGTCGTTCAAAAGTATATTAAAAAATAGCTGTTAAATCTACTTTCGAAATCTATGCCCAAATTCGGAAAGTGATTAGTAGATCAATTTGAGAATATAAATACAATGGAGAATATAAAGCATATCGAACTTTATCTGGTCCTAAAACTTTGGTATGAAACAAATTCTTGCTGTACGATAAACGAAAAAATACATATCGGAGCTCTAACATATTGATTTGTGGATGCATATAAAATTCATGAATACTACATCGTGTGCCAGTATTTGTGTCAGTATTCCGCACTTTATTGATCATTTTCCCCCTGTATGTGGTATATATTGCTTGACGATTCATACAAATAAATGATAATCAATCCTATGAATTTGATTATTTTACATTATGAAAACGAATATTTCATTTCTAATATAATTGTTTTCAAAAAATTAGCAAGAAATTTCATTCAAATGAATTTTGTTGTTTGTTTTGAAGCTTAATGAGACGAATAAAATTGATTTTTTTTCAGGGAGTCACAAAAGAGTCGAATAAAATGGATGGTAATGTTAAAGAGCCAAGTATAGAAGATAAGTGAATCATATAAAATAAGTTTAACTACCAGGGCATTAGTAAAAGTTATCATTAATATTTATTGCATATAACAGATGAATATAATTTCTCTCTGATATATCGGTACTACTTTTGTATGAGAGAAATAATCCGAGTTCCGAAGACAGATAGATAAACCTTATATGACTGGTTTGAGTTGAATTCCTTAGAATATTAGTCATCATTACATATTTAGTTTATTTAGCCAAAGATATTAGCAAAGCAAACATTTATATATTTTAAATCGTGGCAAAATAGTCTTTAGATGTACAAATCATGTTATATCTTATATACCTATATCCATACTATATACCCAAACGATCCTACAAATTTTTATTTAATTAACTGAAATATTATTTAGATTTCTATTTATGTATATTATGTAATTATATACCGATACATATACATAGTACATACAATAGGTCTATAGCTTTTGTTCTAATTTTTATCATCCAAAAACAGAAAAATGTTTCCCACACAATATGCGAACACGTATGGAAATCTTAACGTGTCAGAAAGTGAAGATAAAGCTACCTATCCGTACATCTACGTACGTCCTGACTCACAAATTCAAATTAGTTCGGTGGGAATCGTTTTTCTTTTTTTCGAGTCATTTGATAAATAGTTTGAGGATAAATTTTATATAAAACATAAATAATATATGATAATACGCTCAATTTTTGGCGTCGGGGAGTTTGTATTTGATACAATATCCTTAGCTATGAATAACATGTAATACTACAGGAATTAGTACCATAAATGGCCTGTTTTTGCTTCATTTCAAATTATAAAGCCAATGAATTTACGATTGACATAATTGTAGAGGTAAAGGAAAAAAGACAAACGCAAAATGAAATATTTCTGAGTTGCATGTGATCTAATCTATGAATATAGGTATATTTTAAAATCATTATCTCTATCTATAACACATTGACAGAAAATTAAAAGAATACATAGTTTTATTTATTAAGTAAATCTAAGTAATATCAAATAAGACATTAGTTCCTGGTATAAAATATAGAATATTAATGTTACTATAAACTATGGTGTTGAGGTCTTACAGGGTTTATATTTGTTCTGTTTATTATTCAATATATTCATAATTTATACATACTTTTATTTTCCCGTTTTCTTTTTATTATACTTCAATGAATTGGATAATTTCTGAAATATCAACTGGTCCTCTAGTTTTATTCTTATTATTAGGTAGTATTTTGACACAATATGCGAATATAAATCGATCAGGAGGGTCAAAAATTGTATTTCGTATTCATATTTGTATTTACTTTAATTTTTCCGTTTTCTGTTTATAATACTATGATGAATTGGATAATTTCCGAAATTTCAACTGGTCCTCTATTTTTATTATTAGGTAGTATTTTGACACAATATGCGAATATAAGTCGGTCAGAAGATTCAAAAATTGTATTTCAAATTCATAAACAATGAGGAAATATTGAGCCAGTAATTCAAATTGGTAATAAGAATGACCAGCATAATAATTAGTTCAACAATTCCATTCAGTCCCATTTAAATATCTTTTGAATTACATTCTACAGAGATTTTGATCTTGGTGTATTACTTGCACTTTAATTCTGTCAATGATCTGTCTTAATTTACACCGTTTGACTCGCACGAGTGCCTTAAATACTATATACACCCAACAGTATTCGTCATCGTGTTACAATATATATATACATTATAATATCTGTGTTTGACGAAAATATTCGCACATGTATTGGATGTATCTATCTATTGTATACGTAAATACAATTGCGTTCTGTGTTCTATGTGCCTGGAAATTCAAATAAAATTATAATATATACCCACATTTGAATATAGGTATATATTCATTGATATAAAAGATTATATATACACACTATATTTCATATAGTAAATAGGAATCATATATGATTAATTAGCTTGTATATTTCTGAACAATTTCTGACGCGTTTTACCGTACAGCATGTGTCTTAACAATGGTAATGGATCAGTAAATGTAATATTGCCTGATATAAAAGAAAAAAAAACGGAAACCGAAAAACTTTATTCAAAAACATAATATATTATACATAAAATATATGTCAAAAGTTATGAAATTAGAAAATGTACTATTATATACATGTACTATATATTATGTTATTTAAGAAACAAAGAAAAAATATATTTATAAATAATGTTACAATATATTATGTATGTTATTTTACTTTATTTTTTTTAAGTTTTTTTCCTAGGCTTGAATTGTATATAGTTATTATAGAACAATTAGACACTATACATACAGCGTACTTTGAATATCGTTATAACTGTTTTGAGTGTTAATTAGCAGAATTATGGATGAATTTACAGATTGAAAGTACTTCAAAACAAAGAAAATACGGAGAAAAATTTTAATCTAGTATAATAAAAGGTAGACGTTTTTGAGGTTTCATCTTACTATTGTATATTATAGGTATATTACATGAAATTTATTCAGATTGGGTAATTATCATTATAAGTGCCTAAGAATATATTATATACAAACATGTAGTATACATAGTATACTTATTTAAATACCTGCTGGTCAATGTACTTTTGTACGTTAAGATTTTCGTGGGAACCATTTATTATTGTTGTTTTATTTTTATTTCTAATTCCCAACGTTTGTTAAATACAACTGTCGATATATATAATACTTAAAGATACATAATGCGCTATACAAATAGCAAGAAAGATTATAGTAGCACTAACTACTTTCATGTGCAAATTCTAACAAACTGTATAGTATGCTCTGGGAATACAACATATTACACTATACTATACATACATACGAATGTCATCATAAGCAACAAATTTCATAAGATCCAATACTATGTATTGTGTTATAACATCGACAATAATAAAGAAAATTTTCTAATTGTATAATATAATATGTATGCGACGGCCATCTACATGTTGTCATATAATATATTTGAATCAAATATCTAATATCTGATATTCTGTAATTATCTTAATTATTTTGTATTGCAACAAAGAAAAAGAAGAAAATATTTCCGCTGCCGACAATTTATAGTATACAGCTATATATTTATACCCATGTTTTTGGGGGGCAGCTATCATGTGTGCTCAAATTCTTAAATGTTTCTACTCTATTTTTATTTTACTGTTCACTGTAGAAAAAATCAGTTTAAAGTAACTTAACTTATCAAATTGTCTTTGTGATCTTTAATTGCAATTTATATTCCTCAGCTATGAAACACAGACCTTTACATGCAATTGCTATATCTCACATAATTGAATAAATATTTTCAAATATGAAACATGAAAAGAAGGTGAAATATGAAACATGAAAATAAAGTGAAATATGAAACATATATAACATATACCTATACATATATTGATAATAGAAAACAATATAACTTATAGTAATATTCACTCCTAAGTCAAGAAATATCATGTTACCTTTAAGCGTGTTAAGTTTTTTGTTATTATATGAGTATAACTATTATACCGATATACCCAAAACTGATATAATCTATTATTCTATCATCATCATTATCAACGTCATTATTATTAATATATTAAGTATTTGATTATAATTCACCTATGTATGCAAATTTTTACAAAGTATAATAATAGTCTCAATTTTTATCATTATAATTTATACTATACTATATACTGTTGATGATGATTCGCATTCCTATATATTATCAATATTATCTATGAATTTATTAGAAAATTATATGTTTATTAATTATTTACATAAAATATAAAATACATGAAAAGAATAATATACCTAGAATATGTAGCTAATTTGATGATTTTTTTAAAGTATATCAAATGACAGAAAGATTGTTTTATTCATCTAAGCGTACAGTTTTTATTATGGGATGCGTATACATGCTGTAAAATTAATTATTCAAAGAATTTAGATTTTAGAAAAAACTAGCAAACCTGAAAAAAGAGTCATTGATTCAACGTTCATAATAATACTTTGAAGTATCCCATGTTCCGTTTTCTTTTTTTTTTCCTCTTATTCTTTCTAGGATAATAGTGTAAATACCTATACTATTTAGATGGAGAGTTCTCCTTTTTAGATTCTAATACACATACACAATATAATATAATTCAATATAGGTACAATAATTCTAAGTTTTGGTTTATATTACGTTTATATAAATATATCTTTTATGATTGAGGAGTTTCCATAAATAGATATTTGTTAAAAAAAAAGGGAGAGAAAATGATACGAAAGCAAATCAAAACTATTAGTATAGATAGATAATAAACGCCTGTATGGGTTTTTCGATATTTATCAGTTACTTTTATTGTTTTTCTTTTCTTTTTTTTTTTTTTGTTGTTTGCTGACGATAGAAAAATGTTTTATCTACCTATTTAGGTATAATTAAAAAAATCGTGCGTGTGATAATGTCAAGACGTTGTGTTTATTTTTTTTCTCCACTTTTGTTAATATTGGCCTTGTCGCACTGTTGAAATAAAAAGAAAAAAAACATAATATAGAAATTTGTATTGTGTTTCTTGCATTTGCAACAAAAGAATAAAAGGGATAAAACCTGTTATACCTCTTATCGCTCCATACACTTTCCATAAACAAAAATTTATAACTTACATATTTTTGAGTATATTATTGATTTTTATGATATGTGTTGCTAAATTATTGAGGACTTGTTAAATTATTAGTGCAGGATTAAAAGAATGATCAGAATACGTATAGATATACTATGCCTATATATATACACCTATATTTGTTTTCAACTATAAATAAGTGGGCAAATTAAGGATTATTTGAATTATTTTATAGTTATGAAAGAAAAGAGGTGAATATTTCAAAAGACTACATGGATTCTCGTATACAATTATACCCAATTTTCAATTCGAGAGAAAATAACAGTAATAATGACCATGATAATAGGTGAAAATAAGAAAAAAAAAATCCATACACCGAATGAGACACGGTGGCAAAAAGAAGATCAGTGTATCTATGGATATGTGACAGCTGAATTTTTGTGCTCAATATCGTTATTAAAAAAGAATGATGAAAGTGGGTTAAAATTGAAGTCGATAGAAGACAGCGTGACAATTTAAGTATCAATTGAATTATTAAAATATATTCACGTGGGTATACCATATCTGTCATTAGCTTATTCAATTCGGAAGGAAAAAAAATGATATCATTTGAGGTTATGTAAACAACACTTGTTCAAACGTTTCAAACAACGCAGATGTTTAGATAGATTTTCTACGTGATATTTATGATCTCTAGAAAATTAATAAAACATATAGGTCAAATTATCAATTTATTGGTCAAATTATTTTTATACATTTTGTAGTTTCATTACGATTTTCAGCCAAAACATTTTTTTTCAAATCAATTTGTATACTAATTATATCTGAACATATTTTATTCATACCATACAGTTTCAACATGAAATGGCCATCTCTAAGTTTGCTCCTCTCAGGAATATTTCTCGCATATATAACATATTCCATATATACTTTATCGCTCTTATTTGTACCACCGCCGTGCATCGAAGGCCGAGTATGTCTTACTTCCTTCTTGAACACCAAACCGCAACTCGGACTTCATATGTATGTTTCGACTATGAGTCGTCCCATTCAAAAAGAACTTATCCGTGTATATTCAGAAAGAATATTCAATTACAGAGAGGCTTATGATATGTGAGTACATGCGAAGAACAAATTCTTTCATAAGATTTCCTCCTTTTACTATATAGTTTTCACTCTATTTTCGAGATTCATGCAACAGACTAAAGTCTGAAAGAATATTTTCATGAGTAGGGATTTACTTTGCTTATTTTAATTAACGTTCGAATATTTCATGATTTTTGAACACTCAGTACTGTTTGTGTCTTCAGTTTTTGCTCATTCTACTTCTAGCGTATTCTGATAATAGCCGTTTACTTTTTTCATCTGTATTTCTATTCTCCATAGTTTCAAGCTCATCTAAACCCCGCTAGTTCCACTGCATTCAAGTAATGTATAAAGGAATTGGTTTTAAGTAAATTTCATCTTCCGGTAGATTGTGTCATTCTAAATTATTCACATCCGGTGTAATAAATAATATTATACCAGAATCAAATTCCTTTCATTTAATTAACAAATCTTTGAATTTTAATTAATTTCTTCAGACTTCATTCAGATTCACAATTATTCTTCATATTTTATTGAAGACATTTTTACGGAGTTGCTCCTTTCTCTTATACTATCATATTTTCATTTAGGTAATTTACATAAAAAAAAAATACGTGTTACAGACAAGTCACACTACCAATACCCCGTAAAACTCGGGAGAATGGAACTCTGTTTTTACATCTACTGGTTACGCAGCATACTGAAAAGCATGGAGATACATACACCGAAGTTATCAAAGCAAGTAACAAAGCAGTTTAGTCTAGTAAAATTTGTTCGAATTCAAAAGAGCGCAACAATCAGAGCCGATTGTTCCACCTTTGGATATAAATCCTCTTGGTAAATGTTCTACCGAGCACGCCGATTGGCTGGTAAGGCGCTTACCAAAAGATGGAACAATCGGCTTTTAGAGGTTGTAGAGATTTCCAATGATTGAACAGCCTCAACGATAACTGAATGAAATAATTTGGAGCAAAGAAAAAGAATTTGTCAGCTATTATAGCTGACATATTATAAATAAATAGGTGTAAATTGTTGTATAATTTTTTAGTGAATAATTCAGCTTTCTTCGATTTTCAGGATCCAACTACTGTTTATACTAGGATAAAATTGACTCAGTATATAGTTCCAGAAATTGCAGCGTTCAATTTACTAGGCGATGACAAAGCTAGTAAAAATGAAGAGCACTTAGTCAAGTCTGTTTCTCATTTGAAAAGTCAAGTTACTTTTACCATGATAACGGACGATATCAATTTACCTGCGCATAATCTCCCTTTAGAACTCGCACGGGATATAAGGTATGTACATACAGATTAATATTTGATATCGTGTGAAAAATGAACAAAAAGTGTAGTCATCATATAATTTCCATACAAAATCAATGAAACAATGAAGTAAATACTAATTTCTACAAATTCGCAGTATAACACGAGACGGGATGTTTCTGCCAATAGTAAACTACGATTTTCTCCAGACACGGCATAGAGATTTGGTGAAAATATTACCAAAAATTGAGACGATGAATGTAACAGTTCATTACACACCAATTTCAATTGGGAAATTGAGATTAATATTGCACGTTGAAGCAGCAATGCAAGGATTGAAAGGTCTGGGTTTCTCCGACAAAGATGTAGATGAAGTTAAAGGAATTTTTGCTGATACTAATGTCTACCTCCTAGGAGGAACGATTTTTATCGCTGCGATACATGTGAGTTCATTTATTTCATCCATGTTCACGCTTTTTTGAGCTTTCTCAACACTTTTTTCCGCATCTTACAGCTTTTATTCGACTTTCTCGCCTTCAAAAGCGACGTTAACTTCTGGCGTGGAAAAAACAATCTTGCTGGATTGAGTGTCCGCACGGTAGTTTGGCGTGCCTTTAGCCAGGCTGTTATATTCTTGTATCTCCTTGAAGAACACTCATCGATGCTTGTTCTAATCCCTGCAGGCATTGGTACAATCATCGAGGTAATATGATATTCATGTTATACAATGTGAAATACAATGCTTATACAATCTCATGGTAAGATTGATGCAACTTTTGTTAATTATTTCTATACAAATTCATTCAGACTCTCCGAAAAGTTTACATAATCATCTACGGATCTGTTTTCTAACATACTTTACAGTTTTGGAAATCGAAGAAAATTTTGAGGGCCGAATTCGTTACTGATCAAGGCTGGTTACCTCGCATTAAGTTCGAAAAGATTGTGTCTAGCTCTGCCGAAGAAAAAACACGTAAATTTGATGCTGAAAGTATGAAGTATCTCTCCTATTTGTTATATCCCCTGGTTGCCGGAGGTGCAGTGTATTCTTTATTATATCAGCCTCATAAAAGGTGAGAACTCATCGTTTGCTGTTAATTTCGAATAAAAGCCTAATTAGAAATGTTAATTTTTTAATTGTTCCAACGTGAGAGTTACTAATGAATAATTACATACAGCTAAATGATAATTAATTACAGCTGGTATTCCTGGAGCATAAATTCTTTGGTGAACGGAGTTTATGCATTTGGTTTCTTATTCATGCTTCCACAACTATTTGTCAATTACAAACTCAAGTCAGTCGCTCATTTACCGTGGCGAGCATTTATGTACAAAGCATTCAATACGTTCATCGATGATATATTTGCATTCATTATAACGATGCCAACTGCGCACAGGGTAGCTTGTTTCCGGGATGATGCTGTATTCCTAGTTTATCTTTACCAAAGATGGTAAGTTTGTATATAGATTTAATGATTATGGAGTTAGATCTATGAAAGAACTTGTAATATCTTCTGATTTTTGAACTGATGTAATTTCTTTTAATTTCCAGGCTTTATCCAGTAGACAAATCTCGCAGAGACGATACAGTCTCTATGGACGAAACTCCAACAGAGTATAAAATGTATGACAAGAAGAAAAATTAGTTCATTATTAGAAATTATTTGATGGCTGATTCACGAATATTATTAGTTTATAATTTCTGAATAATAATTAGAATTGATAACTTATTCTCTTTTTCTCGTTCCAAAGAGATTTACTTTCGATATTGTTGATTAACTAATTATATTATAGGCATATTAGAAATGTCAGAAACATGTTTTTTTGATTGACAATATATAATATAATACATGGTATTAATTCAAGTATGTATGTGGTACTATGATGAATTCCTAGTTAGTTACATTCCACAATCATCACTTGAAAAGTAGAATTCTTTATAATTCAGAAGTCACTTGACTTTGCCAGTGATACAGCAATAATTGTATTGCATAGATAGCTCTCAAACCCAAATCCATTGGTGAATAAAACATCTTTAGTTCAAGTTTCTTTAGTAACTATTATTCATATGTTATGTTTATAGCAGAGGTGATATAATACGAGTTATGTATGTAAAATGAAAAGGTTGGCGAGGTTGGGTCTACTGTATGTACACAAATATACGAAAATAGATGTAAATATCGTAATAATTCTCACTTCAAGAGTCAATGCTCAAGCTTATTGGTGCCTGAGTATGAATATAATTCTATAAGATATCAACAATCTCCTGTAACACTGTCGTATTTTTGCCAATGTGTAAATAGAAAAATATACTTGGTGCAAACTGTGAATTTTCAATACAGAATATTAATAATCATGTAAAACAAGGAGTAAAATACTTGGGACATATTTGTTATTTAATAATTATTGACTACATTTGGTGAATGGTACCTTCATATACCAGTTTCTAGTACATACCTTCCAATTTTAACGTATCTATATCACTCTTTTTTTATTTGTAGTAAAGTTTCTCATATATTCAGAGCGCCTTGAATTCTATGAATCTGATTATAACAGTGAGCAAAACGATTACAAACTTCCAGTAAATCGATTACCAATCCCTTTTATTCGTAGTCAATATTTTGTCGATTCTGAATTCTATGGACAAGTTATAAGATAAAAAGAAACATAAGAATAAATTAACTAAGTCCTATAGGAGTGGTTTGAAGTTATAATTACTTGCAGTACCTGTTATCACAACTCTGAGCAAATATGCTTGAACGAACATCTCAATTGCAAATCAGAAATAATGACGTGTATATACCCGATATGTCTCCGATCAGAAGATAAACAGGTGTACATTATAATTGAGAATAATCAGCAATTGAATAGAAGAGATACTATTACGCATTTCTTCATCGCTCCTAATACTTCATATCTCAAGATATTGAGCTTCTCGAGACCCGTGATATGATAACGACACTCAATACGTATTTCTACATGTTGATGCCTCAGATAGCTGACTGGCTATGCAACTGGTGGTGCGAAATAACTAACTAACTTCGTTGTGAGTAAATTATTTAATTGTTTTATGTGAATAATGAATTATTATTATGTTTCAATTAGAGTTGGTCTGATGCGGATCATAGCTTTTCATATATTTCTAGTCTTATCACCAGAGAAGAATGAAACTGGTTATCTATCTTCAGGCGACTTCAGAAGAACATTTCAAAGAAAAATTAAATGACCTTGGAAATTTCCTGTTATAATGTATCTATTTAGATTTTAGAAAGCAAATATGACACTGACATTGTCGGACTTTTTCTATTAACAATCGTGGAATTGGACAAATTTTCTATTTACTCCATTTTTCAATGATAGATAAAAAGAATTCGAAAGTTTCTGAACTGTAGAGCAAGTATCTAGAATTATATTTCCTTCACTGTCATTTATTTTTCATCGGTTTTTATCTTATTATTATAAAATTAGAAAACTATGTAATTTCATGCTAGTCATCCTAGATGACAATGATATTGTTTGAAATATTCTTCTCACATAAATGGTGATGTTCAATGTGGAAACTTCTACATTATTACACGAGTAAATCATGGTATCTAAGATATGGTAGGAAGAAATTTAGTCGCAAAAGTCATGGTGATAATGATTTCTGTATGATATCTTGCGAGGCTCATGCTTCATACACACACAATATAGCATACATACATAACACCTAGCTATATACACACATTGCATGAGCATGGAAATTATCTATTCTAAACACTGTTCATCATTAATATGCGTGTTATCTCAATATTCATATGATATTTATTATTTTAACCACGTATCCTCTATATTACGCAGTGTAAGGAAAGCTTTTAGAAAATGGAGTTAATCACAGCAGTGATTCAAATAATAACAGCGATAGCATGTCCAATTTGGCTTTATTTATGGTTGACTAAGCCCATATCGAAGAAACGGGATGTAAATCCGATCGCAGGTCACTATACTGTTCCAGGTACGAGAAGCCAGAATCATTCTCTTCTTATTTTACTCTTTTTCAATATTGTGATTTAAATCAAATCTTCATTTCATCATAGAGTGGAATTTTGCATTGAAACGATGGTGGGCTGCGCATTGCTTGAAAAATATCAGAAAGAAAGAGGCCGAAAGATCAAAAACTGTGTTCAATCAATCTCAAGCAGAAAATTACCACATAAAAAAATTATCCAATGAACTTGAAGCACTGAGGACATTGAAAGATGAAGATGTAATCTATTTTATTATTGAATCTTCGCAAGATTTCTAGCCAAAAAAATTTCACAACAGTAGTATTCTGATCGGAATCATATACTTTTTCAATTTCAGAGCTCAGATAGTACTCTATTCTACGCAGCTGATCAAAAGGGCAATTTTATATTCATAAATCTAACGCGAAGAAGACATCGGACTGTTGAACTAATACTTCAACTTAATTTAGCTGATGGCCGTGTGTATCAACTTCCGAGTAAGTTTTCATTGAGTGATCCGCTGGTAGAATGACTCCTGCAGTTTTCTACTCTGCAAATTCCCATGCTATGTCGTATTTCTTATTTATTCATGAAAATAAAGAAATAGGCACGTCATTCTCAATCACTTCATTCCAGATCATCCTGATAGCGTGTTTGTGAACAATGTGAGCCGAGGATGGGCAGCGGCAGGGTTAAAAATCACACCTCTGGAGTCATGGAGACGCTGGAGAATTACTTTCAATGGTTTATTACGAAATGGAATTCGACGCCATGAGTATGAGGCTGATGGAACAATAGAACACATTCGATTTAACTTCATGTAAGTTGAAAGACACTCAATTTACGTGTTCCTAGTAACTTTTAATTCTATTTCTAACATATCAAATAGTAGTGTATGAAAATTGGAAATATTACAGATACATTGCAACTGATATGCCATTATTATGGATAAAAGATTTGAGTTCCGGATTACAGGCGGATGCTCTTGCCAGAGAGCCATGGAAAACTCCTGAATGGATTAACACGTAGTAAGAGGAAGATAAAATAGTTTACATGTTTCTTTAACTCTTACATTACACTCATTTCAATGGAATTCACAGTAAAAAAGATAAAACCGGTGGATTTGATCAATGGGGATCTCTAATCGGTCAAATAACTTTCCAAGATTCTTTGATCGATGAATTTTATTTACGTGGTTTACGACAAAGGCGTTGGGGACCGCACAAACCTGCGCATTTACATAGAACTGTGGATATTGTTGGAGTTACACATGATGGAGCTATGTTTTGCTTGGGAGCGAACAGTTCAAAAGAAGGCTTAACTCAGTGAGTACATCAAAATATTTTATACGTTGAAGCTTATTCTTCTGTTACACATGTTGCACATATTCCAGCTGACTCTGTTATGTTTCAGTATGCAATTTGGCCACATTAGACAAGCTAATGAATCACTATATTCTATTGATTGGACGGATTTTGATTTAGCATCGTACGCTGAACAGAGAGAAAATATACCCACTAAATATGTGGTCAATTTCAGAGGTGATTAACTAATTCGTATCATAAAAGCAATCATAATATCAAAGTGCTTATATTTACATACCGCATTCAAGATTTTTATTCATTTTATATCATCCTAGCCTTCGTTTCATTGTTAAGTTTACTCAAATAGTCGGTACATGATTTTCGTTCGGAATTTGTCATTGCAACCGATCTGTGAGAATGAATCCAAGAAAGATTAGCGAACTAAATATTAAGGAATTTGTCTTTAGCTGGTGGAAAGAAATATAAAACGGTGATCAATCGTGTAATGGATTCTGGTGCTACATTGTATGGCGGGCGTCCATGGGATTGGGAAGCGAGAGTCTTTAACATAGAAACAAAATTAAATAACGATGCAGGTAAATCAGTGTTTCTTAGAAAATGAATGGAAACTTTAAAATCACTGGTAAATACTCCCTGTCATAGGATTTGGTATCGCTTACTTATGGTACAATTATAATGGTCCGAGTCCCCTGCGACCAGTTCCTAGAATATTTCATTTAGTACCGACGAACATAAAACCGGAAGCTAACTTGTACACAGTTTCATTTGAGGAGAAAATGTGCCAAAGTGAAGCAGCCGTTGGTGGTAAAGGATCTTCGTTAGCTTTACTAATGACTATTCCAAATAAAGAGGTAACTTTCCTCCATGAGACTCTGTTCCAACAAGTAGTATGAATATTTGTTCGTCACAAATATATTTTCTATTATTCACCCAGTTTGTTGTACCTCATGGATTTTGTATCACGGTAGCCGCCCTCAACTTCCAAATAGAACAAAATAAAACGTTGTCAGATGTTGTGAGCCACGTTGACGATATTAGCGCAGGAAAATTAGAGGGGGATCTTCAACTGGCTTGCAAAAAGTAAGTTCAAGGCAAGCAAGATGGAAAGAAGAAATATCTCCACCACCATTTATCTATAGCCAATATTCATGGGATTTGGAACTCTTTCTCACTCACATATTTATTTTCTCAGAGCTGTTGGACTATTTGAAAAAACTCCAATACTTGAACCCATTCAAGCTGCAATAAGACAATCTCTATTTGATCTTGATCTTCACTCTCAAACAAATCCAATGACACAAGAAAATCCTGATAGATTTGCAGTGAGATCAAGCGCCATTGGAGAAGACAGCGAAGATACTTCTGCTGCTGGTCAAAATGCGACTTTTCTTGGAATTAGAGGCGTCAATAATATCATTGAAGCTGTCACGAAATGCTGGGGTAGCTTGTACGCGTATCAGAGCGTAGAATACAGGTAACCGCGTCGAAAGACTTTAACGGAAATCTACAACAAATAATAATATTTATAATTTCTCAGGAGACAACATGGTCAACCGGTAATAGCTGAAATGGGTGTTTGCGTTCAAAAAATGGTGAACGCAGAAGCAGCCGGTGTTATGTTCACTAGACATCCAACATCCGGTGATCCCAGACAAATTGTCATAACAGCTAACTATGGACTAGGAGAGGTCTGTACTCGAGGGAGTTAAATTTTCATATGTCACAATAAAGAGAAAATGTAAATAATCACTAAATATGAAATAATTTTCAATATAGAGCGTAGTTTCAGCGATGATTGAACCGGACACTGTAATTATTGGAAGAAATTGGAACAACGCTTTATTTATCAAAGATATCAAGTTAGGAAAGAAAACCCATAAAATTGCAATGACTTCGACTGACGGAACGATAACCAAGGAACTTGGAGATTCGGATAATAACAAACTCTGTATATCAGAAGAAGTTGCTTTAGAATTGAGTAAACTGGGTGTATATTTGGAAGTGTTATTCGGCGCAGCTCGTGATATAGAATGGGCTGTTGTTCAAGACGAAATATTCTTATTACAAGCTCGTCCAGTTACTGCCTTGGATACTTGGACTGATTTTGAAATAATTCATGAATTAGATTCCCCTGTACCTAGCGATATTGACACTATCGTTTTTTCAAATGTCGGTGAAGTTTATCCTGGCGCTACGTCTCCCTTAACATTAAGTACCATCGTTCGTGCAATCAATAGTGCTGTTCAAGTTAGTGCAATGCGAACACTTGCCAATCCTTATTATGAGAGTTGTGTTTGTTCCACCGGATTCAGATGCTGTATAAATTATATCAATGTAAGTATGCGTGGTGAAAGATAACTTGAAGATTTGTTTCCAGAATATTTTAGTGTACAATTTTTTTTTCTACCATTTTCGTATTCGTTTTTATGTAGACAATGATGCGGCATGTAAACAAAGAAGTATCTCTAGATAACAAGGTAGTAGACATCGCAGTTTGCGGTCGTATCATAACAACGCCAGAGCTTCATGCTACCTTCTTAAGAAGAAATGGAGTAATGACGCTCAGAACTAAATTAGGAATGTTCATAAGGATGTTAAATGATACTTGGATCAATGAAAAGGTAGTAGAACAAGCAACGGAATTACGAAAGAACTTCAAACTTGACGCTACACGTTTTGTGAGGGCTGAGCATCTCTACAGAAGTATAGATGAATGTTTATATCCATTATTGCAGGTAGATTTTTCATCTTTTTTCGACATTTATCAAAGTAATACTTGTACTCGCAGATTCTTTATTTTTAATAATGCTTCATCATATTTCAATCTAGATTTCGATATATCACTCTCACACATCCCGTGTGAGTGTATTTTGCCAAGTATTTGCAATGTCTGTCCTATCAGAAGGCAGCAAAGAATTCACCGCTGAACATTATTCAGATATAGCTTTGCTCTTGAGCTCCTGTAGCGATGTAGTGAGTGCTCAAGTTCCTACTGCATTGCGTGAACTCGCAAGGATGATAAGAGATAGCGGAAAAGTAGAAGAATTCACGAAACTAGATCCAGCAGAAGCCAGAGATTGGCTCAAAGTGAATTGCACCTCAGCTGCTTTCATGTTCGATAATTTTTTGAAACAACACGGAAACAGATGTATTAGAGAACTAGATTTAATAACGGAAACGTGGGAAATGAAACCTGAAAGTCTGCTAGCAACGCTTCAGGTATGCTGTGAATATACTATCCATGTACTTATAGTATTATACTATATTTATTTATTTATAGTATGTATTATCATTGAAAAAGGAACTATTTGTTTGTCGTGGAAATTAATATTTTCTAAATTTACAATTCTTTGTCCATAGGTGACTGTAGGATCGTCAGAGAATTTTCCAATGGCTGAGGAATTGTCTGCGACTGAAACCGTTGATCGATTACGGACGCCAAAAAAAGCAGCAACCAGATGGATTCTGAAGAAGCTAGTTCCCCTCAGTAGAGGCGCAGTAAATCGTAGAGAATTGACCAAGGCTATACTTGTGTCTATTGTGAATTCGTTGAGATTAGGATATCGGAAGCTTGGTAAACTGATGGTCGAAGAAGGCAAACTACCCGATATGAATTTGATATTCTTTTTAACTCATCAGGAGATTGGTCTTCTGCTTGATAAGCAAGATTCTGTCTTGATACAAAAGTTAGTGTTCTTCCCGTTTATATTCACTAAATGATTACAATTGATCATTTCAATCCAATAATATCTATTCAGGGCGATGAGAAGATGCAGACTTTATCCTACGTGCAATGAAGTTCAATATCCAGAGGTGAACATTGGCGTATTAAAACCATTAGTGGTGAGTTATTTAATATCAGAGATGGTCTGAATCTTTTATTTTTGTATCCAGAAACTCCAATAAGTAATGTTTTTTATTTTTTAGATTAAACGTGAGACAAAAATTCGAGAAGGAGGGGGCCGGTTATCAGGAACTCCAGTTTGCGGAGGAGCAGTGCTAGGCCGTGCATGTGTAATCACTAATTTAAGTGACGCGGTGGATCTAAAACCTGGAGATATTTTGATAACGCATTGCACAGATATAGGATGGAGTCCATATTTCCCAATGCTAGGTGGTGTAGTAACTGAACTTGGAGGTCTCATCAGTCATGGTGCTGTTGTAGCCCGAGAATATGGACTACCTTGTATAGTTGGTGCCGAAGGAGCTACGCAAATATTCTCTACAGGTATCCAAACAACTAATTGAGTACATATGACAAAAGTGAACTGATTTTATGAAATTAGATGTGTTTCATTTCCGATCTACAATACTTTGCCTTGAAAGAAACATAAAAAGTTACAGTAAGAATGAAATGGTGAACGTGATTGTTTTTCATTAAACATTATTCTCAATCTTTATTTGTGATTCTTCAGTACGTAATACTTGTTTTAGTCATTATGATACATATTTACAATATGTATGTAGTACTGGGCGTCTTAATTACTATGATTCAATGTAAATCTAAAAATTATTGAACATGTTGAAAAGAACAAAGAAAAATCGAACAAAACAAGGAGTTTCACATTTACGAAACAACTGTTTTTGGTCTTTAACTGTGTTGAAAACTTCTAACTGTATCATTATTATTCGCAGGGGACACAGTTTCACTAGATGCAATCACTGGAATTGTCCAAGCTATAGAAGAAACTAAATAGATATTTAGTTTTACTTAATGTCTATTATAGAAAAAGCGAACACAAAATGTGACTCGATCAAATATATGTAAACTTCAAACTCCATTGCCTCAGTATATTACTTATTAATTAATAATACTACTCATTCAATTTCGATTAATGATTCATGAAATATTACTGCATATTGAAAAACCACAATTTATATGATTTTACGAAAGATTCTACTAAATAGTATATACAATTCCCTTTCCAATATGATACATCGACTCTTTTGCAGTCATGTAATTTGGTAAGACAAACTTACGATCTCTGTAATTAGGTGAATTGGAAGAAAAGTGCTGGCCGAATTACAGAAAATGATTTCAAACTGTCGTTGCACGGTCAGGATCTGAACCCTTCAACGTAATATTATCTATCGATTGATCAGCAAGGCATGAGAGTTGTAGGCGCATAGAGGAAGCAACCTTAGTTAAAAGTGCATCAACTTTCTGCGAATCTTCTTTACGTATTGGCTGCGATATCACATCTAAGGCTTCTTCAAAGAAACTCCTGTTAGGATAATTTTTGTTAACATTCATTTATCCTTATTTATCCAAATAAGAATAAATATAAACATAAATAGCAATTTTCATCTGTGAAAGTTACAGGAATAAAAGAAATCTACAATAGTTACCCGGCTCTTGGCGTTGTGTACGCGCGTACAGCACTTCTCAGCAATGTAATATCTGCATTAGCTTGAATAGCGCCTGAAGTACTGAATCGAGTCACACAAGACATGAGACGAGCTAATTCCTCAGCAACTGTTTCTATGATGTGCGATAAAACCCTCTTTAACAAGCCTGGAGACACTCGTCTAACCTGTTTCAAATAAGAGAACAATCAATTCTTGCATTGACCATCCTAAAACCATTCATTCCACCGATAAAATGAATGAATTACCTCTGCATGAACAGCAATCAGATTGGTCAAAGCCTCTTGTACATAGGGCCTGACATGGGTAGGCTCGATGTCCAGGTGCCATTCGAGGCCTCCGAGATACATACTTGGTTCTATCGTACCTACGAGCGGATCGCAGCGGCGTTCTAAGTATGCGTCTAACACTGCGCTATCTAATGTTTCTAATTGAGTCCAGTCTGTGTTAGAACTCATGGTCAAAGATAAAGGTGGATAACCATGCAGTTTCAGAGCCTCGTTAACACGTGGTATTATGGTGTTTAAAGTGTAACGAATGTTACTCAATGATATTAGTAGACACTGCTCCCAAGTCTGTGAATTATAATAAAGAATAGATTGTCATTTGCCACTCGGAGTGGATTTGTCTCAAAGAAGAGAAAAATTGTTACGATTTCATGAAGATAATTGATCCTGAATACTAACTGGGCCCTGTTGTTTATCTCGAGTTCTGTAGCCAGCCGGAGAGCCGATCAATTGTGATACCGAAGATTCATCTTCCTCCATAGCTTCTTCACTACCGCTAAAAGCCAGTTGTTGTAAACATTTAGCAAAAGCTGTAAACAGCGTTTTTACTGCGTTATGGAAGAGAGTTTGATGATTTGTACTTGCTAATAACGGAACTTCTCTTGGACCACAAGCAACTACTGTTTCTCGGGCTAGTTTCGATACTTCCATTATCATGTCTTCAAAGAGTGCTGGCTGTTTAAGGTGCGAAAAAAGTATATATAACAATAAGCGATGAATTCTAGGATTTCTGATGATTTTATATTACTTACCAATCGTGTTACTCCTCCGTGTTCATTCAAATATTCAATCTGCCAAGTTTCTGTACGATGTAAGGCAGTTATTTTGTCGGCAGTTTGTTTAAACAATGCCACCAAACATTGGAGCCTGAATAAAATGTGAAGTTTGTTAATTAATTGTTACTTTAGATATTTTATCAGGAATCATTAAATATTCGTTTTAGTGCCTACCTACCTGAGGTCGAATAAGTATTTGCCAAATACATCTAAAGCTTCACTAGGTAAATCTAAGTGAATCAAAGAAGCATATGTTTGTCTGATGCATCTTAAATTGTGGAGAAGCCATGAAGCATCTAAATTTGTTCCGCAAGCAGTTTTCATTGCATCGACCGCATGCTGCATACTCGATAAAACGAGATTCTAGAACAGGAAATCAATTTTCTTACAATGATGAAATTCTTTGAAGTTTATGAACTTCTTTCATTAACAAGATACTTACTTTAAAGGGAATCTGCTTTTCTGTATCTACGGTTACATGTAACTGTCCAGTGAAATAACTTTGTCCTAATCGCCATAAGTCTGGCAATTGTTCCGTAACAATATCACAAATAGCTTCGACGCACAGAACACGGGATGGAATACTGTTCTCTTCATTTTGAAGCATGCGGAATTGTTTAACTGGCATCGATGTAGGCGTCAAGCCATTAGACTTCGACGTTTTGTTAGAATCGTCACCGCCGCCATTCTCAGATTCTAGATACTCGTTTATACAAGCCGTTACACTTTTCTCTAAGTAACGAGCATGTGAAGCTGAAAAATGTAAAACAGATAGTCAAATAACGAATTTCTAGCAAATGGTGATACGTAACGTTGAAATGATGATATTTTATTTCAAACTCAATTTGAAATTCACGAGTATTATTATTCTAACATTTTTAATTTCCATTCAAATTCTCGATGCATCCAGTCAAGCATACCTATTGCGTCCCACGCAGGGTCACCCTCTGCTTCAAGATTCACTAGATTCCTGATAATTTTTTTTTGTTCATCTAAAGTGACTGGCATTTCTTCGAGCTTTTTCCTGAGTACGATACGTAGTTTCCCAATCCTGGCCTCAATCTCGTTTAAGACTTTTTTAAAGACTTCAAGTTCGGTATTACCAAATAGATTTTTAACTCTGGCGTAATCATTAATAACTAAATCATAATTCCCCCTGTTTATATTTTTTTCAATATTGACAGGCATGCAAAATAAAAAACGATAACGTTGCATTAAAGCCAAGGCATTCCTTGTCGCATCCGCTTTATCTCTTCTGGCCAATACATCGTGGAAAAGTTGATCCGCTTCGGACATAGATTCTTTTATCGCTTGCTCAAGTTTAGCCGTTGGATCTTTACCGGTTTTCTGTACATCAGATTCAAACTGTTCCTTCAGTAACATTATTGTGTCCAATTGCTCCATCACCGATCCAACATTTGCCTGTAAATGATGATACTCAAATAAAATAGCCTTGTATTTATTTTTCATTCAAACTCCATTAATCTTACCTTTAGAAATGACAATTGTCCTTCTTTCTGGGAGTGAACTTTGCGTCTAAGATAAGCTAATCCAGCTTTGAGATCATCTAAAGTGGTTGCATGATGATGTTGGAGTAAAAACCATCCAGGATGAAATTTTTCACTAGCTAACTCGCCACTACCGTCACCAAATAACTCAATTAATTCATCTTCAGGAAATTTCTTACTAAAGAGAAAAGAGGAGGGAAAATTATCAATTAATATTTTGGTGCTTCAATAATAAATCAAATAGAACAGAACAGAAGATTCAACTACTGACTCATTTCCTTCAACGCTAAGACCCAGTGGATCTTCTTGTTGATAATTTGTTGGCGATAAGGCACGTCTTCCCCAGACTAAACTCTGCATCGGCGCTTCTTCCACCCATACAGCAGATTCTTTCATAGGACCAATAGTTTCATGATAACTACGGAATTGGACCGTTGATGTTCCCTGGCCTCCGTTTCTCGTCGTAACTATTATATCGCCTCGACCTTTGCCAGGTCCAGAACGAGCAATTATTTTGTTTGGAGACTTCCATTCGGCTGATAGGAGGCAGTCGCATCCGCAAATTGTTAAACCTGGGACAAAAAATATTGCTTCATGAAGTAGAGAATTTCTTATTATTTTTATTTAGATAATATATTGATAGTAATTTGCTTTCATACATTTCTCCTTTTAGATCAAGTGATAACACTTATTTACTATCTACAGTGACAGTTGAAGCTAACCTATAAGATCCTGAGCTTTGGCCCCTAAAAATTCCCCTCGTAATGTTACTCGCGTTCCTGGCGGTCCCTCCTTTGGTGATATTCCTGTAACTACGGGCGGAGGAGCCATGGTTGTATATCAAATAATAAAAAACTTTGATTACGGTTTAGACTAAATTTCGAACATTCGTGATCGAGCTGTCAAACGGAGATTCTATTTGTGTTAGGTTAGAACTTAGAATCATTTAATGGGCGGTAACACATATCTGTATAGAAATCTCGCTTATCGACTGTACCCTCTCTGACTGTATAACTTGCATAGCGATGCGACTCACAGGTTACGTTACGCCAGTGTTAAAGTATATGGAATGTGTAGATTGAACGTAAAATATCAGCGGTATTTCCCTACTGCCAAGAGTTTCAAATTCAATGATTTCAAGTCACTTGTGCTGTCGACTTTTTTCATTCGTGATCTCGATTTCAGTTCCTTCAAGTTGCTTTGAATTACGTTTTTACGCCGTTACGTTGAAACGGTATCATCGTTGTGTCGTTGTGTATCTTTCACCTTTTGAGGGAGCTTCAAGTGTAGCGTGTATATCAATGTGTTTAAATCACTGATTATAGTATACGTTCGAAAAACACAATAGGATACAAGATAGTAGCCAACGCGATGCGTAGTAAATACATAACATAATAAATGTGGCATTTCGCCCGCGGATCTACATACATACACGGCAGTACATGCATTGGCAAAAAAAAGTGCTTCAGAAACGTCTAAAATGTGAAATACCGTCGAATACGTTGGAGTAGGTACGCTAAGTACACCATTCATGAGTCAACAACCTTTTTTAACGTAAGTGTGTGTCTTGTTGTTATTATCATTATTATTATTATTACATCAAGAATACAACAACTCTATAGCTCATCAAACAATGAAATATATGGAAGCCCGGTTCGGCCATGCAGATACAGACTGTGTCGCGGTCCTGAATGGGTCCCATGTAGCATACACTGTCGGTAAGATTCTAAATTTTAAATGAATTCAATTCGATCCAATTTCCAATTCTAGAGAAGAAGAAGCAGAGGATGATGAAGTTTTCCTATAGAGAAAACTTCTGAATCTTTGATACAGAACACCTTGAATTATATTTTGATTTTATTTTGATTTAATTGGTGTAAATAATTCAATTTGTTCTGATTTGATTTTAAATTCTAAAGAAGAAGGAGGAGAAGATGATGAAGGTTTTAAAATTCTAAATTTCGAGTTATTTAATTCACTTTATTTCCAAATTCTAGAGAAGAATTCAAAATCTGATTGTATGATACAGAACGCTTTGAATCATATTTCACTGATTCATTCTTCTATCTACTAATCTGATCAATTCAATTGATTTATTTTTATTTATATTAAATTCTGGAAGAAAAAAAGATGATGAAGTTTTTCTAGAGAAATCTTCCGAATCTTTGATACGGAACGCTTTGAATTATATTTAACTGATTTCTTGCCTTTATCTTAGTGGATGATTTTGAATTTCACTGATAGTGTATGTCGTTGACTTAGGATTCTTCCGACAGTGTATGTCGTTAATTTATGATTTTACGGACAGTGTATGTCGCTAAATTCGGATTTTTCTCGGCAGTGTATGTCGTTAAAGCCTGATTCTCACGACAGTGTGTCGCACTCGTTTGGCCGGACCGGGCTTCCGTAGAAATACCATCGTCTCATCTCTAGACTACTGATGTACTACATAAAATAAAATTCATTGTTGAATAATCCTCCCCGTAATCAGCAGCGCTATTCACTGTGCATGGTCAGAATACGGAGCGAAATGGAACATGGTACTAGATCGTTGTGAAGTGAGTTGAGGGCAGTTAATTGATGTTTTGTTTCATGTGTTATCGGTATTCTTATTCTTACCTTTACTTTTTTCATAACAATAGGCAGTCTATAATGATAATAGTAATCACGTGATTATTAATTATACCTATACTGCAGCGCTATCCGTATTTTGATTGTTCGAAATAGTTTGTATGATAATAAAGTTATGAATAGTGATTGTTGAAAATTTAATATTTAAAAACTTTAACCTAAAAATAAAATATTTCTATTATCGCAGTACTAGGAATACTTCATAGAAATTTACCTATATGGATGGATATATCCCTGTATGAAAGAATTGCTTTAGGTTGAATGAGATTTTCTTCAAAATTGTAATTCTTGATGGAAAAAATAAAAAGTTATCCATTTTAGTCAACATTTTTTTGAGAATGTAATATTTTACCATACAAATTTTGGGGATTATCGAGGGGATTATCAAGAAAATGACAAAGTTGAACGGAATTTTATTCACTATCAATAATCATCAATATTACAGGTGTTATCCGTTCGTTCAGCTTTGGTTTTCAAAATTTATTTACCCTGAGGATTTTGAGGAGATGTATTGCATTTATGGAGTGTTGAATGCTCGATGATTTATTTTAACATGCATGCTACAGCATTAGAACAAGTAATGGGAGATAGCGATAATCAAACTCCCTGCAACGGTACTTCAGTTCTAGAAGATGACCTTGCATTGAGTTCGTCAACTTTAGGTAAGGCCAAGAAGTCAATAATCAAAAACTAAATGGACACACTTTATCAATCCATCTAACTCTGTGTTAAGGTCAAGCCTTCTGGGCCGTATCATTATACAGCAAAGGATGACCATGACAGACAAAAAACAAGTAATTCCAGTATTCCTCAGTGGTTTAATTCAGCCCTCTAACTATGTTGAATCATAATCTCATTCAATATTAATTCCGGACTAATTACGCTGTTCAGTTTATTCAGAATATGAAATTTAAGATGTTTTTGTCTTCATCCTTGTGTTTTGTATATATTTTGGATTTTCTTTCATAAACTGAAGTCACTGAATCTTTATTAGATAATATTCACTTTCAGGAATGTCTAATAAAAGTTCAAGCGATTTATTATTGACTAACAATATCTTTGAGACGGTAACTAAACTAGTTTACATGAGCGAAGACGCAATGGATTGTGTCTATACAGAATCCAATGATACTTTCAAAGATTCCGAAGCTATTGATGAGGCTCCTAGTCCTGATATGTTTGGAAGTGATACAGAAGATGCTCCAAGAAACAATTCAGGTACTATATGACATGATTATTGTGGAGTAATGACGTCTACAGGTTTCTAATGATTAGAAAATCAAGAGTTTCAATAATTGTAATAATTAAGTTTTGTTGGTTACAGACAATCACGAGTTAAATATAAAAGAGGAAGACATCGAGATATCACAATCAGAATTGGTTTTGAAATCAGACAATCAATTATTGAGCAGAATTCACGAATTATTAAGTGGCGTTCCGCCGCCACCTTCGGTTACTATTTCTCAAATGGATTGCAGCGATTTTCTAAACTGTATTAAAAAGAACGGTCATTTATATTGGCCAAGTGATTTTTGTCAAGACAAAACCACCACTGAGGTTGAAATAAAAGTTGAAGGCAGTCTTGACACTAGCCAGAAATTATTTCAATCTGTATCAACCAATTTAGGAGAAACTGAAAGTGGTAGTGAAAGTAGCAATACATTTTATCAGCAAATAAAAAGTGGTTCTAGAAATTTGATGAATGCTTTCGATGCTTGTGATTCTTCTAGCCTAGAGAGAAGCGAACAGCAGTGCTGTGAGATAAATAATATTAATAGTGATAACAATAGTGAGAAGAATTTGTTAATAATAAATAATAAACAATTCAGTGATTATCCATCCATGGAAATTGGTGATAGCAGTACTTTGAGCAATTTTGTATATTCTAACTCAACTTTAAGTCTACTCAACGATAGCAGGGAGAGCAAGACGACTGTATCGGTCAACGAAACAACATTGTTCGAGGATAAGTCATCGTTATTGAATTATAGAACAATTAGCCAATTTAATGCAGCGACGATTGAATGGCCTGAAATTTATGCACATAAATCTCATGGGATACAGTAAGATTGTCTTTTGCAGAAGAATTTAATTCCAAACAATTATTATTGGTTCATATCAAATCATTCCTCTCATATTTTAGTTACAACCGCAGCACAGCAGTTGAAGATTTTGAATATTTAACTATGAAATTATGCAATCGATATATTGGAGCCGAAACACAATCGACATGTAATATTTTCTTCACTAAACAAGCTCCTGGAAGCGTAACTAAACGTAAGATGCTAGGAAAAAGAAACGTCGGCCAAAGTCCAGGCAGAAGACTTAGCCACTTGGCTAGACGGAGAAGAGCTTTTTCAAGCGCAAATTTACAAGGCTTAGGAATTTCTGAAAAAAGACAATTAATCCTCGATGTTAAGTGTGTATTTTTATGTATCAAAATAGTAACTTACTTTTTTGGTATTTGGGATAAGAGAATAATTCGATGTGCATTTGCTTATTACAATTTCAGAAAGCCGTTAATAAGAAAAGGAAAAAGTCCACGGGGAAAAGGAATAAGAGGAAAAAGCCCTCGCGGCAAGAGTCCTCGTAGTTCAGCAAAAAAACGTGCAGCAAGAAGATTGTTGATGGAAGGACCAAGTCCGAGGAAATCTAAATTAGAAACATCAAAAAGAGCGTTATTTCAAAGTCCACCTGGAGATCGTGCTGGTCCTAGCAGAATAAATACGGCAGCAGTCAATCCATCTTTGAATCCACAGAAAATAAAACGTGATCTTTTCCGAACGCCGAATAAAAAAGATGAGGTGGAAAAGAGGGTCAGTTTTGAAGATAGTAAGAAGCGAAAATGCGAAGATGACCTCGAAGGCCCGAGACTCAAATGGGCAAAAAGTTTGTCGTTCGACTGCCCCAGAGATTTGGAGAAAAAACCAATACTAGATTCTGGTAAAATTGAAAGACATTCTACTGGTAGTGTTCTTTCCAGAAGCGATTCTGCTATGAGACATGGAAAAGGAGAACTGACTGAAACGCATAAGAAGGTAAACGAAATAAGTAAATGATCAAAATTCACAATGAATTTTATAGAAACAAATCTGAGACAATTGTTACAGTGATAAAACTCTGTCTTACAGTGTTTCATCTATTACAGAAATTACTGTGGGCCGTTGCAGAAGCATTGAGAGGAAAAGGAATTGGTATAAATCATCCGCAGTTCAAACAATATGGTTCTCTCCTAGCTCGTACTGTGAAGAAATTTATGCCTGACTTAGAGAATAGAAATATCCCTCGAAAGCCTGGAAGTACTAGCGATCGAATGTTGAAATTTGCTAAACAGTATGTGCTCACAATTATTGATGCAAAGTCTACAAATTGTTAGTTCAATATACCTATATATAGGTATAGAGCAACGATTTGTGGAAAGTTCATGGCCGAAATGCGCATGTGCGAAATGATAAATAGTTCTACGCAGGCAGCCAACCGTTTTGTATGACAAACAATAGACGACGCTGTGCAATTAACGGAGCCGTGAGCCTAGAGTCTACCGTCAAATAAGATCCAAGCAGTTCAGTTTCTGTTCATGTACTTTCCACAGATCCTTACAGTATCAAACAGTATCGAGTATTTATGTTTATTACAAAATAAAATCAAACAAAAACAAATTCAGAATCCAGTTTTGGAAAACTCAATTGATTTTAGGCAGATAATACAAAATTACAATTGTATCGGTAGTATCATATCAAACGTTGATCTAAGTTAAACACAGAAGCTATTTTTCCAAATTATAAGAAGAGTTACATATTTATATTATCTGGAAACATTGCAACTTTTGCAAAAGCCATGAAAACTCATTCATTGTTAGGAAATTGAAAATGAACACTCGATTTATTGAAGTGACTGTTATTTTTATAAATTATTTAAATAAAACACCTAATTATTTAGTTTGTAATAGATTAACGAATTAAATTGAGGTATTTGTTAAACAAAAAAAAAAGATTTGTTCTTATATTATTATAATACTGCGCTGTGCATTGACTGAATTAATTCTTTGTCTATTACTTAATTTAATATTGATAATGGTAATCATTGACTGTATTACAGTAAATACTTACTAAGGCATGATGAGAATCCGATCATTAATGGATGCTATCTGAACTACTATACATATTTATAAATACAAATGATTATGCTTGAATTAAGACATTCAGAATATATTTTTACAATATCAAGCACACAGAAGTTTAACATCCCGAATCAAAATAGGAGTAATAAATAGGTGATAACGAAGATAGGGATAGTCATTAAGGAATTTTGAGCACGGGGTCACGTGACCGATTTTAGAGTTTTTCAGAATCTTGGTCTCATTTTTTCGCAAACCGTCGAATCGAATTGGAATTTCTTGTAAAATAAATATGAAAGGATTAGCAAGTGCGCTTTGGGCAGCGAGGGCAAAATAAATATTGCACGAATTTTTAATATATTTGCTGTGAGACGGGATTTGAGGTTATATTTTACAAATTAGTTGATTAATAATTATTGCGATGATTTTCTGAATCTAGTGAACCAGAGCACACTTCCTGTAACTGTAACCTGTACAATTATTTTGCAAAAAGACAGAGAGACAGAGATTTTGAAGAACTCCAAAATCGGTCACATGCCCCTTCATTCAAAACTCCTTAAAACCCGGATTTCAAACAGTTGAATTTTTTTATCAACATGAATAATAGATTCTATTTCATTTCAATGCTTCTCATAATTTCTGTGGGCAATTGCTGAGCATTCTATCTTTAGAAAACCAGTCAATCTGTCGAAACTAGGCATAAGATTCTTCCAAGTGGATAATAAAAACTGGATGAAATTTAGTCTATTCAAAGGAAGAATCCCAAAATTCAGTGTATTGTTTTATCTGGGGCTGACAGCGATTTGATCATGTTGAGGTTTCTGGATAATCTGTGAGCCTACTTTTATTAGCATTGAAATATAATTTACAGTCTATAAATAGAATTCAATAATAAAAAGATACTATTCATAAAAACACAACGAAAAATAATTATCAATTAACATTAATTAAAGATAATAATATATTATTATTATGTTATTATTTTTCACCTATAATTATTATCATATTTAAGTAAAAAAATAATGACTGATATTCGTGATACATCATTACTCAGGATTTCTACCAACCCTGGCGATTACTTCATCAAGTATCTCAGCAAGCTCTTTATTCTCCTTTGACTTTTGTTCGACCATTTCAGCTAAAGAATTACTCTTCAACTCAGCTTTTCGTATCATTGCTTGTAATCTGACCGTTTCTGTTTCATGCTGTTTCCTTATTGCTTCTAGTTCCAAATTCGCTCTGAATAAAAAAAGATATTCATTATGATTAATCACATAGCTAAGGAAAAGCTACTTGAATTTTATAAATTTTAGAAGCCATTCAATACTAATAATAATAATTACTTTTCAAGCTGCGTCATCGCATGGCTTTTAAGTTGTTCGTATCTCGCCTCAAGTGTTTTAATTGTTTCAACATTTTCGTGGACACTTTCTTTGAGAACATCCTCATTGCTTTTATAAGCGGAAACTACGTTTTTCAATCTTTCGTATTTGGAGTGAACGTCATTGAAAGCTGCTTCCGTATTACCCAGATGATGATTAGCCGCCTGCAGTTCTTCCTGTAGTCGGGCTTTTTCTTGTTCAAAACTGGCTCTTTCTCTTTCACGATCTGTCATGTGCCGACTTAACGATTTCTCATATTCATCCATTACCATCCTGTTGAAATGAAAACAGATATTATAATTTTGACGGAAATTAATACACATATTCTATTACCAAATCTATGCCTATGCAACTACAAATCTTACGTCATTTCATTTTTCTTTTGCACCTCCCGCGCAAGTTCCAGTTCAAGCTCTTTATATTTCAGTCGCTGTTTTTCCAGGTCTTTCTCATGTTCTAGTTTTTGCTTCTCCAGTTGCGAGTCGAGCTGTAAAACTGTTGATCTGACCAATTCCAATTCTTTTGCCATTGTTTCATCAACAACCGGTACAGCCTCTGGATTCTCATCCTTCACTATTTTCTGTAACAAAAAAAAAACAGACAATATTCGTGAAATGAAAGTGTATCGGATCGGAAAATTTTCTGAAACAACAGGAGAGAAAAGATGATTATACGATAATATCGTGAATAAAAGAACCTCTTCAATTTTTGGTGGCACTTCGACTTTATTTGGTGTTCCGGTCGCTGGGCTGTAGAACAGAAGTCTGTCAATCGCCGCCAAAGCTGGATTCCGCTTTGGTGTGTCAAGTGTTGGCTGTGGGATACTGTTTTTGGCATTTTCTTCGCCGTCAACTACCTGTGGAGGTCCTTGTGGCAGCATACTGACGTTACTGACCAACGGATCAAATTTTACATAAAGCGATTCTGCCCTTAAGTCACGAACTGAATTTTTACTGTTGTTTCTCGTTAAAAAGAAATCTAGTGATGCTGTGTCGAGGAATACTGTAAACAGAAAATATTCATTGATTTTTGTGATACGTACCAAAGATTATCTTATAAATAACCGAAATTGTTGCTATAAACTCTCAGAACACAATAATACAAAGTTTATTTTATTTATGTATATGAAATTTCGACTCACAGTCAGGATCTGCACTGAAAAATTGGTCTGAATCTTCACCAAACTCGAGAGATTTGTTACGAATTTCTTCAGCGATACCTTGAGCAGCTAATTCTAATTTTTTGAAATTACAATCACTGTTCAAACTGGTACTTTGTTTCACAGGGTGAAAAGCGTTGTAAGTTTCACTAGCACCTTCAGAACTAATACTGTGGAAAGACTCTTCTTTAAGTATAATTGTTTCGTTTGAATCTTGTTCAACAGAACTCCCAGAACCGTTTTGAAACGTTCCGTCTTCTAGATTGGAATTAGAGTTTTGTTCAGTTTCAGAACTATATCCTGGAAATGGTGTAACGTTTATTATTACTTGAGGTAATTCCTCTGACTTAGATTCTCCAAATTCCTGAAAGCTATTCAACAAATTCCCATGTGGATTGCATGGCACAATATTCTCTGAAACTGGTAGGTCTGGTCTGAGACTCTCTGGTCTCTCAGGTGTCTTTGCTGGCTGATCAACTAGAGTTTCACTGGGTAATTCTTCCCGTGTTTCGAATTCTAACTGTGGTTTTGGCAAATTTAAAACTTCAGGTGCAACCTCTTTTGGAGCTTCTGGTATTTGTTGAAGCTGGACTAGCTCTGGTTCACTGGGCAATTCGTTTGACTTTTCAAATTGTGATTCAGATTTTGATGAGACCAGAACTTCAGGTGCAACCTCCTTTGGAGCTTCTGGTATTTGTTGAAGCTGGACTAGCTCTGGTTCACTGGGCAATTCGTTTGACTTTTCAAATTGTGATTCTGATTTTGATGAGTTCAGAACTTCAGACTCAACCGCTTTTGGAGCTTCAGGTATTTGTTGAAGCTGGACTGGCTCTGGTTCACTAGGTAATTCTTTCGACTTTTCAAATTGTGATTCTGGTCTCGACGAATTCAGAACTCCGGGTTCAACAGATTTCAGAGCGTCTGGTATTTCTTGAAACTGCACTAGCTCTAGTTCATTGAAATTCTGTTTGCTTTCAAATTTCTCTTCAGTGATAATTCCCGACGTTGAAACGTTGTGATAATCTGATATTTGTTGAGCTTCTTCTGGAGCTAGACTCTCCTTTAAGAATTCTGTGCTGTGACTTTGATATATTTCTGGAGCACAGCTTGACAAAGAAGTTGCTATTTCAACCAGAGTGCCGAGTTCTAGTATTACTCCAGGTAAATGATCTGTTGAAGAATCAGGTATACATTGATCTGATGCTATTAATGACTTTTGTAAACTTCTTCCCTCTTCAAAATTCGTCACACTATCTACTTCAACAGATCTAGTAATCGACAAATCAGACTCTTTGCTCAATGACCTATTGATTATCGAAGCTTCAGTTATCACAACTTCTGGCGTATTGGAAACTTGTGTGATTGATGTTGAAATATTTGCATCTGATTCTGGAGGTAAATTTAGAGGATTATTTAACGGAGAAACATTTCCATCTGCTTCATTAGTCGAAAATTCATTCAACGACTGATCGGGTCTGATATCAGTAGTATTTTGTGAATTGCAATCTAGCGATAAATTTCTGTTATCATCTGATATATCATGAGTGAAATTTAGCACATCTGATTTGCTAGAATTGAGATTATTAAAAGTCGAGTTACAGTTAGGAACAATTTCGTTCGTTTGATTCAACCAATGCGGATCAGACGCATTTAAGCATGGTGACTGATTCTGTATTTCAGGAAAATCGTTTTCCTGTTGTTCAGTGGTAGGTGCCAAGCCTAAAGTTTTGTTGGAACAAAATCCATTCGTGATATCAAACTTCAATGACAGATCTCTCGTTTCATTGATCAGAGAATTATTAGCAGATGATTGCGGAATGTCTGGCGAATCCTGAATGTGATTTATAATTGATTTCTCCTCAGTTTTCTTGGGCGAAAAATCTTTCGCTGATTCGGAGTTCGAATGTTGAAGCTTGTCTTCGAGCCCAGTTGCTACTTCTCTGGTATCATTTGAATTGACACTATTTTCAAAAGCTTCTTCATAATCTGATGTTGAATCATGCGTTGTTCCATTGAGACAAGTAGTTTCTTTGATTGCTGCAGAGGATGCTTCTTCTTGGCTTAAATTTTCTACAATATTTGGTAATTGTAACGAATCATCGAAGGCAGTTATCGTCAATGTACTGTCGGCGATACTGTGATATGTCTCTGTTGGTTCTTCTGCATCAAGTTTATCGTTAAGTTGTATATTTCCACAGGCTGCTATCAAATCATCCAATCCAGGAATATCTGTATCTGTATAGGAAGTATTTGCCGCTCTTTGAGGCGTTATTGGCGCTGAATTATACTGTATTCCACTTGTAGTACTCAATGTACTAGCTAGACTCTGAAAACTGCTGGCTGAAGACAGGCTCTCTGGCCTGGAATTAGGAGCTGCCGCATCCACGAATTCACGTGTGAACTGTACCTTTACTTCGTGTTCTGTTTTTCCTGGTGGAGTATTGCTCACTACCTGTAAAAGCAACACAGAAATTATTGTTCATAGCGAATTTTGATAATTTTTTCTATCATCTTGAGGTGCTCAATCAAACCTCTTAGAATCTGAATTACAATTTGAACATTTTGGGTAAAATAATGCCAGCTCCAAGAGTTAAAGGCTGATATTATCGTGCAATCCTACTTCTAAATCTACTGGTTAAAAGTCATCCCCTCGTTATAATTATCTCCTGTTGATTAATGAATCTGTGATCCGGCTAAAAAAAAGACTAGACAACCAACAGTATGATCTAAATGTTCTATAAATCGCAGAAGGGATATAGATTGCCAACAATTGGATTGGAAAAAAAACAAAAAAAAATTGAATTAGACCAGACGCAGTTTTCCTGAAATATGACGTGAAAATTAACGAGAAAATTATCCAAATAAAGTGGTTTTCCAGAGCGATGAAAAATCTCTACCAAAATAATAACAAATGAAATTTAAGCTAGCTGAGACATTGATTTTACGGAGGATTTGCAATGCGCAAAATGATTCGTCACCGTGTTTATTAATAAATAAAATTTAAAAAACAAGAGCATTAGAAAGAAACTTTCGAAGATCGGTATAAAACGTAAAGCGTAGAAATCAAAAGCACACGATTTCGGGAAAACAATACGAAAAAAAACACAGCTGCGTCTATCTCTACCTCGCCTGTAACAGGAGAGGCCGATCCGCGATGAAGGAGTTTGTTGATGAAATCCATGCTAGTGTTGACACGAATTTCAGGAGAGATACTTTCCCGACCTTTGTCAGACGAATTACTGAATCGCATTTCAATTTTGTGGACCCAGCTGATGGTGATTGGGGATGGTTTCATTCGTATTGCGCAACAACATACAGAGCGAGAGAGAGAGAGATAGGAGCGTGGAGCTTTGGCTATTATAAGAACAGCAAAACACTAGCAAAAGACTACAAGAGCACAAGTCTACCGAAAGCGTTGATGAAAGTCCTCGAAAAACTGGCACGTAATCGTTTCGGCCTAGTTTCGTTTTCCTATCCCTCGCAGTCTAGCCTAGAACTCCTAAGTGAAATAAACTCCTCAATAACATCGCATCGCATCGTATCACATTGAATCGGTTTCCGCCCCGATCGCAATGTCATTGTTAATTTAGAACCGATAATTGCCTGATCCGATCATGAACTATTTCTATTTTTACGGTCAACGATGCTGAATCTACGTGCTAGACTACTATGTGTATCAATTTATTTTTTGTAGTTTATAAGAAGGCCGAGACATTGTACGTTGGTTCTGATTCTTTTTGGTTCTCTTCAACCGACTCACGTTATATATACTGTTACGAAAAATTTCCAAAGTCTGTTTTATAGTGTGATAATTGTGTGGTACGGATTCTAACATATCAGATTACGTTTTCTGCTGTACATTAAACGCGAGTCATTTCAATTCAGTGGAGCAGCCACGTACGCATGAATATTTTATATTTTCTCCACGTTTTGTATGTTATTCATAGAACAATGACGATCAGATTTGACCACTGCATTTTCGATTCTTAAACATAGCGGTCTTATTATTTCGAGCGAGTTTCAAAGTGGCCTTATGAACATACACATACATACATACACAGCTACATCGTAAAAAATTTCCGTTGGCTCGCGATCAGTAAATAACGAAATTCAAAAATACATTTCAGTATTATCGTATGCTATACGAAAAAACGGGGGTATGAATTCAAACTTATCTACGGATGTATGTACAATCGACCTAAGCGTACGCGTTTTTTGAATAAAATTGTATAGGTACACAAATTGTAAAGAAAAAAAACCATTATATCCTTAACTGTTCAAATATGTTCCGTTTCAACGTGTCAAAATTATTCATAAAAAATATAACACAATAATCGAGTATAGGATATGCAGCGTCGAGAAAATTTCAAACGCGCCGGAAGTGAGCACTGGAACACGCGTCTTATGGTTTGCCTGCCGAGTGCTGGGCGTTTTTCCCGTTTATAACATGAGCTATAAGTAAGTTTATCCTTCACTATAGAGATACCTACGAACAAATTTAACATCGCGTGAAAACTAGTTCAATAAAGTGTAATGGAAAAAAATGATAACGAAGAGGGAGCTGATTGAATTTACCTTGTTGGGCTTATGAAACCGATTACCCATGATTTTTGTGCGTTCAGCACCCGCGTATTCGAGATTGTAGAAAGTTACGGCTGTCACTAGCACGTGCTAAGCTGGGTCCATATTTATCGTGTTTATATGTGGAACCCCACGGAGTGAGCGAGAAGACAGACACTACCCGAGAGAAGTTAGTTTTTTTCTCCTTTTTTCTCTTATCGCTTCCTTCACCCTACCGTTGATGGACAAGTATATCACATTACTGTCTCTCATACTACAGTCCGCAAAGAATTATACCGTTTGATTACTGACCGGCATACCTAAACTTAACGAACAACGGTTCATCGATTCGAAACACCGTACGGTGTTAGGTATACTGCATTTATTTTTTTTAAATGCCTAAGTCATTTCTCGAACATTTATTCCACAACAATAGTATTCATCATCATTATAGGTATAATGTAAAAAGTAATAGTGATTGTTAGAACAAAAAAAGAAAAAAAAACAGGTAATTTACGTCTACGGCTTTTGTTAGAAAAAGGTTTCCTTCTTTCATCCGATATCTTTCACACAAATTGCCAGCCTCGTTGGGCAAGATTGTATAACATTTTCGCCAAGGTTTTGATACAATAGAAACTTCTGTTTGAAGTAAGATATTCTGCATTTGTTTCTAAATAACAACAATAACGAAGACAAGTTTTTTTGTTTCGACGGTGCAATGGCCTTATACTATATCAAATAGAAGAACCGTCCAGGTGCTGGGTTAAATTGTTCGTTAATAAGATACGGATTTTCTTCTTTAGTAATTACTATGATGCAACCGCATAATATGTACGTATATGTATGTCCAATATTCCATAAATGGTAAAGAGAGTTGAGCGTTCGATGAAACGGATGAAAATGTGTGAGTGTACGTTGAATACGGATAGAATATGTGGTACAATGTGGCTGTGTGAGTGACTCATTCATTCACATCTGTTTAAATTTCGTTTAAAAATCTTGTACTCCGTTTATAAGAGTGGCATTTTGGGTGTGACTCTTGATCTATTAGAAGACAAAATAACATCGCTAACATCACCGAGCTTAATGTGCTCTGATTAAACTCTCGAGAGCTTGAGAAACTCTAATATTAGATCCGTTAAGTCTTATTCTAGTCAATAAATTGCGAGTTTGTGGGTTGGCCACAGAGACTAGTATGTTGTACGAATACGAGACTCTTTTAAGGTTCGTGTTCTCACCTTCAATTCACAATTATCCAACTTCGATCGATGCTATGTTATGAGAATTCTTAAATATCGTCAGTTATATGAGGTTAAATAGGAGCTGAAGATGAATGTATATCGTTTAATATTATTAAAGGTACAATGGGTTTTAGAGCCATTGCCGCACCGTGTCACGGTAGACGATACAGTACTAACACACCATATAAGTTACTGGGCACTGGGCATTGGGCATACAAGTGGTAGAGTTAGAAAATCAGCTCGGTGGCGCTATCTATGGTAATTTTCGCTAAGAAATCTTACAAATTACAATCGATGTTTTATGTCTCAGCCGATACGTGACCTTATAAAGTATAGTTTCAACCTGCGGATACTGGAAATACCAGAATCGCGATCGGCGATATACTACAATAGTTGGTCTTTCGGCACAACTTAAGAAAATATATCGCACGAATTCTTTTCTCTTGCTGTTGTTGTTCTAAAAACCGAAGAACAAGCCATGCACATCATAATTATCCAAATTATTCCTATAGGCGATTCGAACAAAGGAAAGGAAGAGTACTGGCTATAATGAAAATTTACCGTCACGATAAATTAAACAACACGAGAGCCGTAAATGGTGCGTAAAGATGTAATTAGAATGCATTGAAGTTTGCCGTTTGCTTAATTTGACTATGAGACAAGAATAAAACGGCAGTATCCGGATGAATGGTTTCCGAACATGCATTCCTCGCGTGGTAGAATGGGTATAAGCATATACTATAGACATACATAGGTATAAACAAAATGCATAAAGTCAAGTGTTTATTTTTATTTAGTTAAAACTCCGGCAGATACGAAGGGCTATTTATAGAGCCCATATGCTCAAACGAAACTGTCAGACATACCTATAGACATACCCGCGTATGTATACTCGTTGCAACAAGAATATGTTGAAAGCCTTCGTTCGATCCATAATACAGGGAAAAAATTGATAGTCAATTATTATACATATATTTACGCCTACGATTTCATTTTATCTACCATTGTCTAATTGTGAACTTCGATATCGTTTCTTTGATTTTTAATAAACGTCAAAGATACTTCGTGAGGTTTTTTTTTTCATTGTTAACCTTTAAAATCTGTCCTATCCATATTAGATTTCATGGAGAAGTTTGAAAAAAAGTTGTTTGTTATTTAGAATAATTATCCAGTATTGTCAGATGGAAATGATGTGGGTGAGGAATGATTGAATTTCAAATTCGACGGTTATTTTTCGTCGATAAGAATTATACATATACCACATTGCGATGTGTGTTATTACCTTACGATGACCAGATTGCATAGGCGGTGAATTTTGTAAAGTAGCTGTAATCTCCCTGAGAACAACACGTGTACCATCACGTACAGCAAGATTATTAGAATTGTTCATAATCCCGTTTGTATTCAGAGGATTTGACATTTTGTAAAAAAATTTCAAATAAAATTCAAGTATAGCTGTCAGCAACGGACGTTCACCACCACACAATCGAAAGACAAAGGTCTCTCGTATGAAGAACAAAGAAAAATTAATGAGAACAATGATATTACATAATATTGCCAAACACGAAACACATATATCACTTTCCAGTTATTGCGAATTCATAAAAACTTGATCGTATCAATAAATATCTTCGAAAATATTTCCACCAACACAATCTTTCCAAGGAACGCTTGTAACGGCTTCACGCTATTTTGACAACTTGAATATAAACGCAAGAACCAATCAGAGAAGAGGACATCTCGTTTCCGTTTTAACAGATGGCGCTAGGTTCCGATTACTAACTCAATTGGTAAGACACATTCGTGTAAAATGTTCATTTTCCAATACGTTAGTTATTCTATACTGTAAAATTGATATTTTTTTTTATAATCACGGGTGACAATTATTTATATAAAAAATACAGGATATAACAAAATTGCAAGATAAAAGTTATCTGTTAATCAAACTCAGTCGGTACAACAGATCGCAATAGTATACTCGTATAAAACGTAGTTTCATGTATAATAATAAAAGAACCAATCATACATCGCGTAGTTCAAAATGCTAGTTTTCCATTGGTGTATTAAAGCGCATTCGTTGGTAAATTTCTAATCACAATTTGAAAACCATGATATTGAAAAAAAATGTCGTCAACTGTCATCGTTGATTGGTTAAATTCTTTTCAATTAGGAGTAGTATAGTAGATATTTTTCGCATGATCAGCTGACGTCGCCATGTTTTTGTTGATGCTAAAAGTTGAAAAATTAGCAAGTTAAACGAAATTGATAAATAAAATTTAAACAACTTATTCTGTCCAATGGATATTGAAGGGATGAATACACGAAAATAAGTGACCACATCTTTCGTCAATCTTTAGTAAAGTAAGTCTTTATTTTTATTCAATATTGTACCTTTCATACAAAGCGTGACACAACGCGCGTGAAATTGTATTATGTTTACTCTTGTGTTGGCTCACTGGAGTCTCCGGGATAGGCTGGGAAAAGGGATAAAAACGGGAGAAAACGGAAAGGAAGGTGGGGAGGGAAGACACATATAGACCACATTTGTTATGTACACAATAATAATGTTCATTCTGTCTAATGATAACGAGTAATAATAATAATAATGATGATTTAATAATATAAGCATACAGGTATAAAAGAATACTAATATTCACATGCTTTTTTCCATATTCTAGAGATAAAATCGCCAGTATGGGTATAGGTAGATATAGTAAATCGAGAAGGCACTTCAGTTTCTTACATTTTACAGATAATATTAAGAACATCAACGTGTTTTTAATAGTAAACGACATATTTCGTCCAGCTTATTCTCCTCTTTTTTCACCGTGAACAGTTACGCAATTCTTACACTAAATTGCCAAACATTTGCTGCAAACTGAATTGTCGAATCTTTTTTGTGTTTCTTTTATATTATTTCCTGTCAGCCTGCAGTGAAATCAAAATGGGAAATAAAGAAATACAAACGATAAGCGTTAAATTTCATGCATTCACATATTAGCTACGTATCAAATGATCATGCTTCCAAAGATAGAACCAAAGATTAAAAATTTGGTGTTCTTATTTTTGCAATTTTTGTAATTTTTGTATGGGTACTTTTTCTCCTAATACATGTATAACGATGTTATCTGAACAAACTCGAAACGTGAAGAGAATGACAAAAAAATTATATTCAGGGTGAGTCAACTGAAACTCCGAGAATGGGGGAGCTTAGTTGATGAATTAGACCTTACCGTTCAGCCAATCTGGTAAATGTTTAGTATTATACAACAAGGCGTAAATCACAATCTTCAATAGCTCGGATACAATCAATTTCTCTGATCATACTGACTAGCCTATTCATTACTACAAACGATGCTAGGCCTATGAGTAAACATGCCTCCCATGCACCAAGGACAAACCTAATTGTATACATTTCGTGATATCGTCTTTCTTTTGTTGTCATACCCTCATTATTGTTTCTCATTAACAGTGGTTTCCTACACGTAGATTCGAATCTGACTTTAATATCAACACTCATGACTCTTCGAATTATGTACTGAACATTCACCAGATTGGCTGAGGGGTAGGGCGTAATTCAACAACTAAGCCCCTCCCATCCTCAATTTCAGTTGACTCACCCTGTATATGCGTATATTCATTATAATTTGATGTGAAACAAATTTCCTAAATTCGATAGCTTGTAGCTTCATCAAACAGTCCAACTCTTGTATGTCAATATTATAATTAATTTTCTTTCAATTTTTCTGTGAGCTATATTAATTCAGATATCAGAATCAAGATTATTTTTATGGTACTGTATGTAAGACAAATTATATAATTCTTTTCTTTTTTATTTAACGATAAGTATAGAAAATTGGACGTTGGCAGTTTTCAATTGGACATATACCCAAACATAAGTTATTCTCTAACATTCTGTTTTTTCATCTCTAATAATTAGTTAATATCCTATTCTATCTATTTATTGACGCCGTTTTTTAAACGACAAGGACATAAAATTTCAATTCATAATTTTCTTAATTTCGAACAAATTTTATCATATCAAATCATTTAGGAGATGACTGGTCAGTCACGTAGCCTGGATAGTCAGTTGATATGATAAAATTCTCTTAACATTAAGAAAATTATTGATAACATGTGAAAGAAATTTAATTTACGCATAAAAATTATTTTTCATGTCCTCGTAGTTATTACTTAAAAATTAGTACAGCCATAAGTATAAAGGAAACGAAACAAACAAAAAATAGATAATAATAGTAATAATAATCAAATCGAGTCTATCATGTAGAATAAATTGTCAACGGATCTTAAAACTTGAATTGTTGTTTAATCTGTATGTAGATGTAATATCAAATTCAAGAAAAATTCAGGTCTCAAGTCATGTGGCACCACACCCCATCAGGTTGATATTAATAATGTAAATAGTAATATAACTATATTTTACGAAAGGCGAACAAATTTCTCACATAATAGACGCAATGAACAATATCATATATATAGGTATATACAAAACGCTCGTACGAACCAAAAATTATTCCCATGTTTTTTTTCAATTTTCTATTTTTTTCTTGTTTAGTGTTAAATATATTAATTAAAGATAGGATAGATTGTTGAGTAATTCACTATTCTCCAAGTGTTCATTACAGCCAGTAGTTTAAACGATCCAGTAAGAATTACTTAGATGACTGGTTCGGTTCAGTCTTATCCGAGAATAACAGATGTTAATTAGGTAGTTTTTTTTTAATTTTCTCATGAAGCTATACTTTTAATCGAATTAAAAACGAAAAAGAACAAGAATTCTTTGAAGATTGTTATAGTTAAAAAAAAAAGTCCTAGGCGATGTTCAATCGTCAATGTAAATTCATCTTTTTATAAATCTGCGTCCATATTGAACATAGACCATATTTTGTATTGTTGATTTCTGTTTTTCACAAATTAAGGATAATCGCAAACTTCTGATAACTATTACAAAGCCTTGCGCCCTTAAAAGTACCCCAAATATGTCAACATACAATAAGAACTAAGAAGTGCTACTAGATAATAAAATGATGACTTATAATCAACAATGCTAAAGATAAAGAATCATTACATATTATTAACTGTGTTTGTGAATATTATATATCAAACTAATGTTTGATCAATCCAACGAGTAGACAAAATGAATACTAAGAATGGTTCACGTGCAGAAAGAAGTCCTTGAAAAATTAATTTTAAGAATTCAACTAATATTGTCTGATTATGATGTTATTTGCTGAGATATTTTTTCTAGGTGTTTGTCATCCGATTTTTCGAAGAGGCACACACGTTATATTGCAAGTTATTTCAGTAAATTTGTAAAGCTGATATGAAAAAAAGGAACCTAATGTCGTTGACCTCATTTAGCAGACGTTTAATCGAACTCTTTAAAACAAAAAATAAAATAATCACTCATTATATAGAACCAAAAAGTGCAGAGGCTGTCTTCCAAGTTATCAATATTTGATTTATGAATCATGATTTTTTTTTTTTTCTGCAAAAGACAACAATAGAGAATATCATGCTAAATGAACACAAGCGCACTCAATTTCTTTCTCTTTTGTTTCCAAGTTGCGTACTGTTTAATTTTAAGACTCTGGATGTGTGTGCCTCCTCAATTCTGTAAAAAATTCGTAGAATTTGAACAACAAAAAAAGAAAAAAGATCTTAGCGAATGTTGAACAGGAGATGTATCACGATGCTTTAAATATGATGGGTGTTCCCAATGATTACTTAACTATAACAATATGTTTTCTCTTCATTTAACTTGTGGCGATAACGAAATGAATGATTTGAGACCTAAGTATAAGGGTGAAGTGGCGGGGGGAGGCGAGGCGGAGAGGGTGAATTCTTTTGACTACTCGAAGGTGGAGTTAAAATCTCGCTTCGATTAAGGCTACTATTAGAATCAAACTCCGTTGGAGGATTAATAGACTCTATTAGAGGTAGTTCAGTTGCCAATCGCTGCTGGGCACGCTCTAACATACTTAAATCAACTACGTGAGTTTGGATACGATGGGATTCATCCATAACTATATTCGGTACTGCGGCTCTGAGTCCAGACCCAGCATGCGATTCTAAAGGCGGTATTGCTGTCTTCAATAAATGTTGTGGAACTTCCTCAGCCACAGTAGTAGCAAATGCGCTCAACCATCTTGCGCAGGATGCTAATTGTTCCCACGTTAACCCAGAGACCCTTAAGGCGCACTCTCTTCCTTGTGTGTGATAAACAGCTGCCGCAGCAATATGACTGTAGGGAAATTTCAAGCAACTTTCGTCCAGAGTTGCTAAGTCAAGGAGCTGAGCAGCTTGCGAATATTGAAGCCCCCCATATTGAGGATAAACGAATGCGTTTGGACGAGACCAATCTCCGCATTCTACTTGCATGTAGATATTCAACCAACCAGGTGCAGTCACTGGAGAGAGATTCCACCCGAGCCCTTTGAGAACTATTAATTCTTTCCCAAGTATTTCGTTCTCAGTACATGCCCCGTCTGTTACGTATGCGAATTCTGCGATTTTAGGAGGGTAGATCTCTTCAACCTATAAGAAAAAAAGTTTCATTCAATATTTCAGCTACCTCATTGTTTTTTCATATTAAATATAACTAAATAATTGAGATCCCTTCTTTGCTCTCGCACAATTCTGGCACGGTAGAAGACGAAAATATCCAAAAATGAAAATTTCATCCTCAGGAATTGAGTCTCACAAAATCTGGATAAAGTTATTGTATCAATTGTCGAAAGAAAAGAATTCATGTGATGAATAATTAACGATGTATAAAACTCACCTTAGCAGCAATAAATAGGCAGGTAATGCCGATAAGTTGAAGTTGATTTTTGGGTACATTTTGATGAGTGGATAAATATCTGTCGATGTAATCCATGGCGAGATAGTAAGTCTCCCTGTGTAATTTGTAAACTTCGCACACCTCGATTAGCCAATCCAAGAGAATAGCTCTCATTCGAGGTTGAAGCGTAGGATGTCTTTGAAACATTTGGGGATCTCTTTGAGTTAAAGTCTTCTGATCTCCTAGGCACATTAATGACCACACTTGTGATCCATCTGCCCATGGAAATGAAGGAAGTGGACTTGGTCGGTTAGATCCTCCGTTCGAGGCTGACGGAGTAAGGAAACAAGTTGCGCTTCTAAATTCTGACCAGCTTCCTGGCTCTTGCTGATCCTTCAAAGGTGAGGTTTGCTGTTGTTGCTGTTGCTGTTGCAGCTGTTGTTGCTGTGGAGTGCGAAGACCTTCTGCAGCTAATGTCGAATGACAAGTTGTTTCACTCGACGGTGTATGAGCAGAAGATAAAGACGAGACTTTTTTGGGGGGGTAGATATTTTCAGCATCCTCAGATATTTCTGTATTGCGTCGTTTACGTTTCAATGTTATTGGCTTTGTCGTTGGTAAATGTATCTGTGACGGCTGCTTTTCCTGCAAGCTGAAATTGCAATTGGTTGACAAAATTTCTCGGCAAATACTTTGCCAATAATGAACAAAACAATTTGGCGATTTCCAATTACTAAGTCTTTGTGTGGTTCCATCTTTCGTTATCGTCGGTAATTATACCACTGCTACAAACATAAATACAGGCAATATAAGAATCGTGAACTAAATTTCAAGTCCTTGAAAACCAGATGCGGGGAGCTCAATTGATCACAGTTAAAAAAAATAGAGCGATAATGTAATGTTTTGAAACGAAACGAGCCCACGAACTCCGAGATACAAAGACGAGAATTTCCTACATCATATTATGGGCGCAATTGGACTGCGAGGTACCAAATTTTTGGGTTCAACTTGCTCCTTGATAAATCACAGCACGAAAATTGATGCTACATATTATAATTTTGATTGGAATCTCTAAGATATTGTTGAAAAGTGAGTTGTGGCAAGGGACGTCAAAGACTCGGTTAGGATAGTCTGAAAGTATTGAAAAATGATCAGATATTTCTCAAATCAGGATTAATATTAGACGAGATGTGGGAGTATCGAACAAATAATTTTGAAGTTTGGTTTGAAGACCTGAAACCTTTTTTCGACCCTAAAACCCTATAACACTTAATGGCAGCCATTTGCAAAGGAGTGGAAGAAATCTGGTGGGATAATTTTCCGTCACTTCCACGTAGTATAATATGAGTATAATATAGCAGAAAGATTTCCAAATTTAACGTAAATCACCGGGGAGAAGTTGATATATTTTTCTAAAAATTGATATCGAAAGAATCGATGGGTTATGAAGCTCTTCGGAAAAGTCAAGCTGTTTCACGTTATTGGGCACAATAATTTTTTACGAGTGAACGAATGGATATATTTTGTTTAATCTCTCGAGTTTATTAAACGGGAATTGAATTTGAGTTGAGATAAAATTAATTTGTAAAATAAAAATAAAAATTTCAGGCGGTAAATGTGGCGGTCGTTCCACCTACCTGGTTTGTGGCATCTTGTTGATCGTTTGATGAGGTATTTTGAAAAATCGGAAAGTCCTATTCAGTTTTTGATTTTCTCAATGGGTCCGGCGAATATTAACAGATATTTCGAGATCGGTTATATTACATTCACTATCGAATTTCCAGAGTAAAACCGAAATTTATTAGGAGATCCGTGTATCCAGATATCATTACACACTCGCCATAATGTACAGTCTCTACGTTGACTCCGGTAAATAAATGAGAAAAGATTACATACCAAAATTCATAATGGTTCAGAATTTAATTTAAGCTTTATAGAATTTGTTAGAGCGTCTAATACACGGTTGAAAAATTTATTTTCACTAAAAATTGCAGAAATTTTCTTCTCGAAGCGCGGGAGAGTAGCGCGCGAAACAGTGGCCAACCCCTAGTTGCGGCCCGGTACTGTCACGCCCTCTGTACACATAACATAACCTCAAATATGAGGTTGAAAATTTTATGTTTGTTAAACTAACACGTAAAAAAGATCAACATTGATCTAATATCGAAAAAATATCACCGGTAAGGGTTGAATATTGCGTAAAATCCAACCGGATAAACACGATGACGAGTGCATTCATCGTCCACGAAACGCACAATATTTCTTCATTATTTTACCACAATACACTTAACACAATTCACTTAACTTTCGTTTAATAAACTGATGGAAGTTTCAGCAGTTGACAAATAATAGTCTAATTGCAATTTATTCGTCGAATTGCAACGGTTACAACATCGCACGTTAGCGGGATAATGACCGGTTGTGTGACGCGCTTACCCGCGAGTGCATCGTACGGAGCAACCCGATTGGCCGATATATGGCAGACAGCTGGCGCTCAGCTGATTCCTAGCCGCACACATGCACGACCTCATACTACGGATACGCGAACACATAGAAAACGGCGCGGGAAATATCGCGCGTAAACTTGGCTTGCAATGCCTCAAGCCCGCCAACGAGCTATGTCAAAGGATACATTGCCACGTACCCCAATTCGCTAGGTGGGGTCTTTACGAGTACTTCTTACAATAATTATACTAGTCAAGAATACTAGTATTTGGACAATACATCAATAATCATCAAATTATAAATAACAATGAAATTCACGTCTAATTTCATACATATGAGTTTGTAAATAAATCACCCGCCAATTTTGTACAATTCTGTGTTATTGTTTCTGCGGTATGCGATTGAAATTTTTTTTTTTGCTTTTTGAACATGATCTTCCTTTTTCTTTATTCAGTTAGTGGATAGGAGAAGAATTGAAAGCTGCATTCCAATTTCAGCATTTCATGGACACAAGATAAGATTATTGCATGACAAAGTTTTACAAATTGACAAAGTTTATTTTTCATATTTTATTGCGTTCTGTATACAATTACATATTATTATCGTACTCAAATGGTGATTACTGTCGGGGGTACAGTCCTCAAGACAACGTACCGATTATTCTGACCGTTTCTCCGCTCACAAGAGGCTCTTGAGAGCCCTGAGTCGGTCCAGCTGCTCAAATTGAAAGATCAAATGCAGTAAAAATTCCGAAGGCCTTCTGCTCATAAGAAGCATGGTACGGAGAAGGCCTCTGACCTGATGCAGGTGATACGTACAGTTTGTCGGGCTGAAATGTTTGAAAAATGAGGAAGAAAAAAATGGAAATAGTAGACGTAGTAGGATGTTAAATAGTCAAATATGTTTCCTAAAAAATATTTTATTTTCCATTGTTTGTTTTTTCGATTTCCTTCCGTACCCATAAATACGTCTGATACCGTTATTTAAAAATTATCTGCATCGATCTTCGTCCGCGACCGGAGTTGATCCCCCCACGTGTAGATTTATATTCAATAGTTGTGTCATTATCCGCTGAGTGGCGCTGCATTATGAAACCCAAACTCGAGTATCGTGACGGCGTGGGCAATATGGAGGGGAAAAAGGTAAGGACGACGAATGAGGGAACGATTCTCCATCTGTGATGTGAAAGTCAATGGGGGCACCGTCTGAGGCGCTTACCCACTCGTTCATGTCACCTCTTCTTGTGGTTTGGTCCTCAGTGGTCCTCTGTCTTACATACTACAAATGGCTTCCCATAATTGTATGTAAACTGCAGTTATAAGAACGGTAGGTGAAGGTATATAAGATAAACAAGAAAACAAAAAGGAATTCTCGGAGCTTATACCTGTAGTGTGTAATCTCGAATAGAGAGGAGAACCACTGGCTTTCTGGAAATCATCAGAAGCTAGTGGTCCAGGGGGCCATTATATTATACGCGTTATACCTACGTATGTATGTACATGTCCTCGCAATTTAATCCTGCATTGCATTCTCGGTGTCAAAAGTAGAAATAATTGACGTAAATTTTTGCACTATACCTATTCAAGAAGTCTCGGGCATTATAGAGTTCATGAAAGACTATCATTTACAATGTTCCGAAGGATACTTCGATAGTTTAGTGTGAGACCTTTTGTATACCTCGAGGTAAAGAACGAGTAGTCTTTTCACATTATTATTCGTGCACTTTAGTGTTATGGCATCGGCTAAACCGAGTAGTAATGTATAAAGTCTTCGAATAGAAGTCCGCATTGTCCAGTAGACTTCAGCTAGTCGAAGACCTCTCCATTTTTATGGAGATACAATTTACAGTATTACGTGTGTCCTTTTCTTTCGATTGTTTCTCTTACATCTTCGTGTAGTTTATTGACCTCTACGCGATTTTTGCCGTGAGATATGACAGCAAACTAATTTTATAAAAAGCCATTTTTAATTCATTCTTTTTCTGAGATATCTGGAATTCACTATTTGGCTATTATTTTTCACTTTGCAACAATATTTATCGCCCTCTGACGATTATTGACGTTGTTTAGAAAACAAGTGATCCTTTTTTCCAATTCTTCACACTTATCGTGATTTAATTTGAAGGTATGAATTTAACAAAGAGAATAATAGAAAATCCAGCAATTGATAAATAAAACATTTCTACCTAGTTTAAAAATTTATGGAGCATGGACCATTAATAAGAGCAAAACAGCATCCTGACTCTTTTTTGCCACGCAATTTACTTGAAAATATGAAAAACTAATTTGAACAGAATTTTATAATGTTGATATTGTTATAGGAAGTTGATTGCTAAAAATATTTCGGATATACATGAAAATTTAGAATCTTACTTGACTTTCTTCTTACTTTGAATCGATGTTAGCATAGAATAATATTATAAAATATTATCATTACAGAGTAAATGATTGGGGTCTGTTGAGTATTTAATGCAAGGCGTAATGCCGGCCAAGACAAAGCCTCGTGTTCCAGAAAGTATGGGAGTCGGAAGCGGTCTAGTTGACGCCAGAGCTAAGCAAGTTTTACGAGAAGCTGTCGACGCTGTAGTCAACAGCTTTGCCAAGCACACGCAGGGATATGGGAGAGGTATTATCGATTTTCCTATTTTTATTCATAATACATTACAATTCGTTCAATTTCCGTTGTTGAAAAGATTGTAGAAACACATTTCTCACCTTTTGTCCTCTTTTGATTGTTTGCCAACCTCAAAAATCAATTTAGTTCGTTCCTAAAAAATGTTTTTCAAAGTTTTGCTCCCTAAAAAACAAAAAACCAAAGGAAAAAGAGAAAATTATTATTGCCATAACAAAATACAAATTCTCATATAATTTTCACATTTCCAGTCAATGTCGTCGAAGCGCTGCAAGAATTTTGGCAAATGAAACAGAGTAGAGGAACAGAATTACGAAATGGAGCCCTAGTGATTTATGAATCAGTTCCTGGTGCTAGCCCTCCGTATGTTTGCTACGTCACTCTCCCAGGTGGGTCATGCTTTGGCAGCTTTCAAAACTGTCCGACCAAAGCCGAAGCTCGTCGTTCTGCGGCTAAAATTGCCCTTATGAATTCTGTCTTCAATGAACATCCATCAAGACGTATCACTGATGACTTTATTGAAAAAGCTGTCGCAGAAGCTAGAGCTAGCTTTGCAAAGCCATCATCCACACCGAATGGGGTTGGCAGTCAATCACAGGTAATTTTTTACTACCTTAATGTATTCAATAATATTCAGTAATACTTCTGTTGCTTAGGAAAATTTTCGTATCTATTTCTATGTCCACATAATTCCGATTGTTAATTGATTTTAGTACTCTCGACTTATAAATATTCTATGCCCGATCGTATCTTTGCAATTTCGGTAATATAATTGAATGATAAAATTACCCCCACTTACCAGTACACAATTATTTACATATTTACAGGTATGTGGGTTGGGAAATAGGTGGGATAAAGGTGTGCCAAAATAAAAAATTGTATCACCTCATCGAATTTGTGACTTATATTTTAAATAGAAATAGTTAAATAAATTATTTCAGGTGATTGGAGATGAGAAAGAAGACCCGAACACAGGAATCGGAGCATTTAGATTCATGTTGGAATGTAATCGCGGTCGTACCATGTTAGAATTCCAAGAACTGATGACAGTCTTTCAGCTTTTGCACTGGAACGGATCATTAAAAGCTATGCGTGAAAGACAGTGCAGCAGACAGGAAGTAGTTGCGCATTATAGCCACCGGGCACTCGACGATGATATGCGTAGCCAAATGGCTCTCGATTGGGTTGCTAGAGAACATGAAAGCGGCGGAGGTATGGTTACCATGGAATTAGCTTTGGCTGAGAGAGAATTGGAAACAGCTCGATTAGCTGGACGTGAATTAAGATTCCCTAAAGAGAAAAAGGACATTCTAATGCTCGCGCATGCCCAGGTTTGTCCTCAGTAATAAATATACTCACTATCATCACAACTGAAATGCAAGCTACTGAAAAATTGATCGATTATTGAAACATGAAAAACAGAAAAGGAGAAAGAACTTGTCTCATTTTATGTAATATTTGATTAATATGTTATAGCATTGTTGCCAGTAGTTTGTTTCCTCTGATATTATTGCTCCATGTGATTGTACACTTGCCTTCCATTTTTATTTTCTTTGAGGATATATCGATGATAATTGTCTTTCTACATTTAGAATATGAATCTCTTGAATAGTTATACTGCAAACGGTTTATTTGAATAATAGTATCGAGTACTAGGTATGGCAAAAAATAATTCGTTGGTGATTCGAAAATTTCATTACGTTAATGATTAGTTACCTACGTTTCAGTTTGTTTTACTCGCCTAATTGACAGATGACATAACACCATATCGTTAGATTTTAAATGTGTAAATTCTTCGAAGGCTGAAAGATAATTATGAGGATTTATGTATTTTTCTATTGATAGGGAGAGAAGCTAAACGAAATCAAAATAAACTCAGCCTGCATTATTTAGTAGTGTTGCGAACGAATCTCTATTTTTTGCTATGTTTTCTATAAATTTATGATACCAGACTGCCAGTGATGTAATCGATTAATTTAATCTGAGACCGATATACCTATTATATAAAAATTTAATTATGTATATAAATATTATCTATATATCTTATCTTTTTGCTACTAATTTTTTACAGCGTCGAGCATTGTTTCACTCTACTAAAAATAGCGTTACGTGATAATATTTTATACTTTATTCCTTTTAAATAAAGAAAGATAAAAATTGTCCTTTTTAATATTAGGATAAGAAAAATATTACGTGCTAAGTCGCTTAGCGTCAGTCTATGGATTATGTTACATTATGATTTTCTCTCTAATGATTAGAAGAATGGAGAGAGTAAATAACTAGAGTATCAGAGCTCAAGCTATCAAAAAAGATCAACGGAAAGAAGAGAAAATGTAAATGTAACTACAATAAATGTAGGCACAGCCTTACCATACTCCGATTAGCTACAATAAACAGACACAGTTTTATAATTATGTTTATTAATTGAATATTATATAATTATTAATAAAAACTTTTTTATAATAGACTCTGCTATTTACAACCTCATACATTTCTGAATGAAAAATTTAAGGCACCGGAGCATTAGTTACAGTTTTATCTAACAATTGAGACGAAGAATTGTTATTATCCTTTTCTTGTAGGGGATGCTCTAACACTTTGTCTATTATTCCAAACTCCTTCGCGTCCATTGGTGACATAAACTTGTCTCTTTCCATGCTGTTTTCTATGATTTTTAATACAACTAATTGTAATCAAACTACTATTTACCATTTTTTTCATATTTGCATTGATATTGAATTCAGAATAGCGCCAAATCATTTTTTAACTCACTAGATTCTTCCATTTTGTCAACCAAATTTCAAAATTAAAGGGAAGAAAATTGTAAAATATTATCTAAATAACTTCTCAAATCTTTGAGAATTAGTCATTAAAATTTGGAATTTCGTAGTCAACCATACTGCCTTCTTTTACCTGCTAAAAAAAATCAATGAATGAAGACTTACCTATTCGGAGGAGTTCAAGCCCAGTATGTTTAACATAAAGTTTATTGATCTGTTTTTTGAGTTTAAGAATCTCCTCGGCTTGAATTTGTATGTCAGTTGCTTGTCCCTGAACGCCTCCAGAAGGTTGATGAATCATAATCCGAGCATTTGGTAAGGAATGTCTCATCCCATGTGCTCCGGCAGCTAAAAGCAAACTTGCCATCGAGCAAGCTTGACCGACGCACCAAGTTGCTACTGGTGGAAGTACGTATTGCATTGTATCATAAATTCCTAGACCTGCTGTAACGCTTCCACCAGGTGAATTTATATACATATGTATCGGTTTTTTACTACTTTCTGATTGTAGGAACAACAACTGTGCCACTACCAGCGACGATATATCATCTGTTATCTATAATAATTCATTTAAACAATTAAAACGTCAGAATATTATAAAATGTAATATAAAAACGAAGGGAAGTCGAGAAAGCTTTTAAATTCTAGTAAACAAACAAAGCAGTATTGTGATAAATAATTGAAATTAATTGATACTCAAGAATTGGTGAAATTAACAAAATGCAAATTGCAAAAACAAACAGATAATTAAGAATTTTATGTACCGGTCCCATAAGACAAATAATTCTCTCTTTCAAAAGTCGTGAATAAATATCGTAGGCTCGTTCGCCTCGTCCAGTTTGTTCAACGACAATAGGAACTAGATTCAACGATCGTTTGACTACTGCCTGAGTTCCGTTCTGTAGTTCGAAAGAAGAAAAGAAAGAAAAAGGAAAAAAAACCAATGTATTAGAAGTGAGGTTAAATCTTCTTGAAATAAACTACGGAGATTCATAAAGTATAGAATACGTACCGTTGCTCGTAGCAGGTTATACGCATTTCGTAACATCTTTGTTGAGTCTTCTCGCACTTGAATTATTTATTAGATTGCAGTCATTTAAAAGAAATAAAATAGGAGAACGAAACTGATGAGAGATCAAGAACTGCAACGAACGTATACGTATAAGATTACGAGAATGTAAAGCTTTTTCCGATTTATCTTTAGAATTTAATCACGATAAATAGATATATATTGGAATTGTTGAAAAGTATCATGTATGTAAGGGAGATTCTAATTATGTATCTTGCACGGCACGAGTATTTTGATAGTTGGGCGTTTATCACCGAGACACTGACCGTTATGGGTTTCAACTTTTAAATGACTTGATGGAGTTGATAATTCACGAGTTCGTGTTGACAATATCACAGCTATTTGTATATTGTCATGGAATATACAAACTAAGATTTAAGATTCTAGAGGCGGCAGTCGACGGCGAAAAACGAATCTGAAATCTGGTTTCTGAACAACCAATCGTTGCGCTGCATATGACAAAACCACGGATTGAAACGAGTATATAAAATATAGCAATTTTTTACGTCGTGCCATGATCGATGATAACGAAAAATAATAACCATGGTGTGCTCAATTATATTTACTCATCGCACGAAAAAATAAGTCGAATAACCTTCATTCACAGGAGCCTTATTCTGCGGTTTTGTATCACGAGTGATAGAGTGGACTATTAACCTCTGGTGGAAGCGTAGTTACCATATCGGTTTTGTATCCATATAGGATAGTTAACCCTTTGAGTTAACCTATGTCATAGAGTGAAGAAAACCCATAGAGCTTATACCTATACATAGCGTAGGTAAGCGAGCCGGATTCCTGTTTGTAGAAAAGAAAGAGAGAAAACATGGCGAGGCCACTGCTATCTCTGTTTAATACCGCATGCGCAGTAAATTTAGAAGCGAAGTGGGGCCCAAAGAGCGTGTAGGGGAAATGAGGAGAAAGCCTCTAGCAATAAGGGAGTAAGCTCTTTGAGAAAACCACACTGATGCCATAACCTCAACGCCATGACAGGTCGAGGGGGGAGATTGCTCACGGGATTGTTGTAAATACGTAGGTTTTTTGCCAGCGCCACCTGACAATGTGGAAAGCGTTGCGTTACAATTGTCGCGGCACGGGCCTAGGTGTATTATAAGCTCTTGGATTGGCCGACCTTAAACAGCTCTCCCGGTCAAATGGTTCTACCCTGACAATTTTCGCTAAGGAGATTTCAGCCTGAAATTTCACGAGGAATCCGCTGTTATGCGACCGCGCTTTTGATACCGAACACCCTGTAGTTTGGGGGTCATAACTATTCCAGGCTTCTCTCTGACTATTCCTGACTATTCAATGCATAGTTCACGAAACAGCCATTATCTCCTGGAGTCGCGTCATATGTTGGGGCCTATCTCCACGGTCTTGGCATAGGAGTTTAGCAGTCCATACTCCATAGGTATCAATAGGTATAATGAACCATAATGAACATACTAATCTCTATCTCTGAGTTTTTATCGAAAATGACAAAGCCTTTGTGTTCATGTACTTAAATTTCATTTATTGTAACTATAGTACACTCAATCTGACTCAATCGGCTAAAATAAAAAGGCGATCGTGCATTTTGGGTAGGCAGCAATTTTTTTTCTGGGTTGCGTAAAACAGCCGCTCGTGAGCGTGAATTTGAGTTTCCGGGATCGTAGTTGTTGTCGTTTAGCCGCCATCTTAAAAATAAGGGTGCATTCGTTTTTCTATTTATCTTAATAAGCGTGAGATGTAGTCTGAGATGAATCTTGTAAATAGTATTTCAGTAGATAATGTAATTGTCTACAACTTTGATCTGCAACTATCCCAGGGAACATTTATAACAAAGAAGTTACGGAGCATTAAACTTGAAAACTGGGTAGCATTTTTATTGTTGGATTGGAACTCGAGAGTGATCTCGCTTTGAAGCTTTTCATCCTCTCAGTTGTCATCTTTTTCCGTTCATAACTTTTTTGTTATTAATGTTACCCGAAAAAGTTATGGATCTAATTGATAGATAATTGTATTATCGACACGAATGTGTGTACAAAATTTGTGTCAGACCCACGGTTACGGACATGAATAAAAAAAAATCAATTGCACCCTTAGTTTTGAAATTGCGGCCGAATGACACCACCCACGGTCACGGAAACTCGAACTTCAGCTTACGGCCGACTCCCCTACGAAGCCCCCGAAAAAAATCGCTGCCTATCCAAAATGCACAGGCTTAAACCAGATTGACTGTACTAAAGTGGACATACCGAAAAGCAGTTGAAATTCAAAAATCTTAACTTTACACCTAGAATATAGTACATTGTATATGTTACACAGGACAGTTTATCGATATTTAAATATCGTGTATACTTAAAAAGAAGTCACTTTGATACTAATATTTCATCTGACTCTACGTAGATCATTATATAACTATCATACCTTAATTGTCACGTTTATTCGTTATCTCGTCTGATCGAGCCACATCGATGTTCAGATAGTATGTAATCACTTCATTACGAGCAATTGATAAGTTGAGACACATGTACAGAGAACAATCTGGAATTGTAATCTAATACCGTTTTCCACTGGTTGCACCGAGTGTGCTCTAGCTCCACAAGACCCTTATTTTAATTTTGTTTTCACTTGTGACAACGGTGATAAACGTCGTTTAGACCATTCAGGTATGATAGCAAACAAAACGCACCCTCTGTTTTTTGGCGGCGGGATCACCGGCGGTACCCAAGCGCACTACGCGCGTTGCAAGATAAATAAATAGATGACTAAATAAATAAATGCGTTTGGTTACCGCCATCAGCAATTTCCTACCATCGGTGGTAGGCTATTGCCATCACCGTAATTTATTCCATTAAAACCATCATGAGTAAAATTACCCCCCATGAGATGACTGATCTTAAATTCAGCGTCAATGGCAAAAAAAAAAACAACATTATAATTGTGTAAAACTGTCACATCGGCGTTTTTATTCCAATCATCTCACGAGCGTTGGTCATATTTGCACTGCTATGACACCGACTCTTCATTATTAATTATTATTGTTAATTTATTGACTTATTCTTTGCTGTTTGACTAAGCCTTCAGATCCCATCTATTTTCCTACAAATTTTCGAAAACTTAAAAACTGACGCCACCGGACGTGTTTCATAATAGATTGTTGATGATTCATATAATGTATATTCTGTCCAACAAGAAAATGGACTCGATTTTAAAACAAAAATCGTCCGCTCTTGTCGGGTCTTGACTTAATACAAAAATAATTTCTGGAATCATTATAACGATTATGATTATTATTATTTAGAAACGAAATTAAAAAAAAGTCTGACATGAGCGGACGATTTTCATCTTGAAATCCAGTCCATTCTCTCGTCGGACAGAGTATAGCCACTACATTGAATAAATGTACATGTGTTTTATGCATGCAGCGCTTAGACTTGGTATTTATTGTAATCTTCAGGAGATTCGAATCCCTTGCAATGGGCTTCGTGTGTTTGAATACAAAGCACAGACGTAGTGTATAGCGCAAGTGATAAACTCTTCTGATATGTTGGAAAATGCGCTGTGATACATTTACATGTATTTCTTAACAATTCGTAATGGACAATTAAAAATATGTGCAACTGGCACATAAGAACTTTTCCACTATGATTATTTGGCATATACTGAATTCTAGTATTGCTGTACTCGCTCTGAGTTAGTTATGTTCACAATTTAGGGGTACCGTTGCTGCAGTTAAAATGCTTGGACTACCCTTTTCAATTGATATTACTTATTCACAATATACCGGATATCTATAAACTTGTATTCATGAACAGATACAATGGCAACTCGTTGGGGTATAGCGACCGCAGGGAAAATATCCCACGACTTTGCAGTGGGTCTAGCTACCTTACCTGCGGAAGACCATGTTCTTGTTGCAGTAGCCGCGCGTGATCTTTCACGGGCCCAAAATTTCGCCAAGCTTCATAAAGCTTCCAAAGCTTATGGAAACTATGAAGATCTTGCCAAAGATACTGAGATTGGTGAGTTTGTTTGGCGCTTTCGCTAACATAGGTAATCTTATGTATGATAAAGACCAATAATTGTGGTGGACGAAACATAGTTATTATGTCTAACGATATTTTATTATTATTCTATGTAGCAAACTCTATATAGTACAAACATGTGTATAATCACAATAACGGAAGGTTCATAAGAAAATTATAAATTGCGGGGAGGTCTATTCGTGTTACTATTTCCATTTTTCATCCGCTAAAGGGCCGTAATACAATTGTGAAATTCATTTCATAGAGGTCGTGTATGTCGGGGGCTTAAATCCTCAGCACTTGGAGATTGCTAAGCTGATGTTGAACAATGGTAAGCACGTTCTTTGTGAAAAACCATTGACTCTGAACTTGAAGCAATCTACCGAGCTTATCAATTTGGCGAAAGAAAAAGATCTGTTTTTGATGGAAGCTATCTGGAGCCGATGTTTTCCAAGTTATGAATGGATTAGAGAGGAAATCAAATCTGGAAGTCTGGGTGACATTAAGCAAGTTATGGTATCTTTCGGATTTTCAATATCTACAGTTGACAGACTCAGGTATGATATAATACACTGATTCTACTTCAGCAATAATCTGCAGTGAATCTGCTCGAAATAATGTCATAGTCATTGTTTTCTGATAGTATAATCATTATTTCAGAAAGAAAGAATTGGGTGGCGGTACCATATTAGATTTAGGAGTTTACGTGATACAATTTGCGTCACTCGTGTTTAATGGTGAAAAACCCACATCAATAAAAGCTTCTGGACATCTCAACGAGGAGGGCATAGATACTTCTATGTCTGCAACATTTTTATATAAAAATGGCCGTACCGCAACAGTTTTGACACACAGCGAAGCATTATTACCTAACGAAGCATACATAATTGGCACAAAGGGTACCATCAAAGTTCCAATGTTCTGGTGCCCAACTGAAATTTTTGCCCCATTGGGCCACCGATCTTTCACCTTGCCCGAAGGTCCTGTTCCAACCAACTTTGGTAACTCCACAGGTCTCAGATTTGAAGCTGAGGAAGTTCGAAAATGCCTTAAAGCTGGTAATATATTCATAAACATACATTTTTACTTGTACAAAATGTTCAATTTATTCTGTCGACAGTGAGTAATGAATTACGTAATCAAATAGTATATTAATCGGATTTTTGAGTTTTCTCTTGTTTTCACAGGTCTAAAAGAAAGTCCTCTTGTCACTCATCAAGACTCATTACTCTTTGCCGAAATGGAAGATGAGATTCGGAGACAGTTAGGAGTTTCCTTTCCACAAGATTGATCAGTTATCTTCACAATCTGCCAAGGTGTCCTTTATCCAAGGATATGGGATATTCTTGATTGAATGAGCTCTGTCCATCTGCATTATGCCAATATATGATGTAGTATATACATTATACGTTATACATACAATACATGTGGTTAACTGGTAAACAGCACAGATCTTATCTTTAAAGGAAGGTAGAGGCGAGGGTTAGCAAAATCTCTGCAACCAATATTTCAAACATATTGCTCTGCCGCAGCTGTTTTTAAGTAATATCGTGCACTTCCTTTCTCGAACTCTGCAACTCGCGCGATTCTATGTAACAGTATTGAAATACGCTCATAGTTTTTCATTATATCGCTGCAACTACATTCAACAATTACATACTTACGCTACGATCTACATGCGATTGCTCACAATCTGGCGTAAACAAATGTAATCCTACCAGAATTTTGAATTTCTTTAGCAAATAGTCAATAGTGATGCTAGAATCTGGGCATTCCAGTTTCCGAATGTTACGATGTGCTATCAACACTTACGAGTCTAATTTTGTGTATCAAACGTTCATGGATAGATTTCTAATACCTTCTGTGTATTTCATTGAGGCAGACGAACACAACTGCCTTTCTACGTTATTAAAATTTGGATGATTTCTCGCCAAGATGAATCTGCACGGTACCTATCGTCTGTTTCACAAAAACTATAGAACATTGTATGAAATTTCATTTGTACAACACTTCATTAAGTCCAAGTAGTCTTCATATCTCTCCCTAGATTCTGAATTCGGTTTCATGAGATTCAAATCAGAATCAATCAGTGTCTACAATTTTTTTCAGCTCATATTACATTTAGTTGGTAAAATATAATCTCATATCATATCCCTTCAGTATTGTAGCCTGTAAGAGTGAAACATGACAGATAAAGCTTCATGTACGCATACATACACAGTACAGTGGAAGCACAACTTTAATATTATCTTTGAGAAATATTAAGCATTTGTGGTACACATAATTAATCTTTATCATATCTTTCATGTGTACCGCAATCATTGAAATGTACTACATGGTATTATTTAATTAATTTCTTCATTCAGCTATAAAAGCTGCATACCTTCTTACACATTGGTTTATAGTACATCGTGGGATACATGCGCAATCCATAGTGTCGATGACCCTTGGATCACACCAGCAACCGAAATTATATTGGATAGAGACCGATCGAAGGTTTGAAATGCAATTTTGGGATGAATATACCATTTTTCGATAATCTGATTTGGTTACTTTTTACTCGACTCACACACCTGATTGTGATTTCAGTTAATTCTGAACCTAAAACTTAAATGTCAGAATGAATATATGTGAAATACGATTCTGGATGATCATCTACAAAAGCAGGATAGTCTATAACTCATACAACTCTAGCTCAATATACATGCATCGGCATATTATGTGGCAATCCTTCTATATAAGAAGAGACCGACGATCCTTCAGTTCAGTCAGAGCTTGCCACTGTACGAACTGGATCAGCACACGTATCTTGCCTATTTCTAGGTGCGTATAATGAAAGTAATGATTACTAATACACTAGCAGCAGATAATACGCCAGCAGGGTGTAATATACACGAGTGTTGCCTATACCTATATGCTACACTAGTCTAGGAAGTGTAGTTTATTGTTAGTGCAGGACCAACGAACAAACCTGGTGTATTATCAGTGTAGTGCATTACTGATACACTACTTATTCGGAAATTTTTACATCTTATACTTTTAAATATTGCAAATTATACCAAAATAGGATCAAAGATTCAATAAACATTCCCATTATTTGATGGTGACAAATGTTATTTGTAAAACTCATTATTCGTAATAACTCGATCACTAGCTCATATAGCCTAAATAATGGATTCCGTGCGTAATTCAGATAGAAATTATATATACATAAATATAAGACCGGATCAGAAAAAAAAATTAATTTTTTATTCAATCACGACCTCAGAAGCCCGTCATTTGTGGTAGAAAAAATTCTCGTTCAAGTTGAGCTGAATCGAACAATATTTAGAGGTCTCGTTTTTCAATTTCGGAATTACATTTGAATAACATGTAAAAATGCGAACTTAGATTTTTTTTTGCATTCCACTTAAGCTAGGCGTAATAGGGAATAATGCTGAGAGAACTTTTTGCGGGAAATCTATTTTTTGTCGAAAAAAGTCTCGTGACATTTTCTCCAACTCTCTTAGTTTTTCCAGATTTTTGGGTGAAATCGAATTGAGATTGAAGAAAATTTTAAGAGACTTTTTTTGACGAAAATCCCCTAAAAAAAAGTTTTGTTAGTATTTTTCCGTATTACGCTTAGCTTGAGTAGAATTCAATACAAAATTTAAGTTCGCATTGTAAATTAATTGTGGTTTGTCTGATAGCCAAAAAATAATATATTGAAATTTCAGCTTTGCTAAAATTGCTTAAAAATTATTCTTTATTTATTCATAGAACAGACTGTAGCACGGTCTTAACAATGGTGAAACAGTCTGGCATAATGATGAATTATTATCACGAATGGGTAATAAACAAAAATGAAACAAACAAACCGAAACAAATTAAAAATAATTCGTCACATCATCTTCTAATACCGTTTTGCCTCGGACGCGGATTAAATATATATAATTGTACATCGAATATTTTTATTTACTTTTCGTTTGAATACTATTCACCGAATGCATTATCATAATAGTCATCCATTCGAACGAATCCGTTTATCCGCTTCAATTCACAATTCGGAATCGAATGCAAGACCTAATTGTCTATTCTCATAGAATATCCGTGGTTACGTTAGGTGGTGAATTCAGATGGATTCCAGTGCGAGAATTCATCATCGAGAATTGTTGATTCGAATGACTGCTAGAAAGTAATAAGTATAGTATCTGTTCCATTTGAATTCTTCACCAGAGATCTTATGAAAGACAATTTGGATTTGCCCGAATCAGTACACGTGATGTGAGTTCGCCATAATTCCAATCAAAAAATACACTTCTTGTAACTTGTATCTGAACAAATTTGACTGTACAAATATAAGACATTGATTTGTTTCAATTCGGAACTAAGAAGGTTTGCTCGCAGAAAACGAAAATTTTGAATTTCCGAGTCATTTTGGTATTCAGGGCCTTCCTACGTATGGGACGTTCAGTTGCGAAAGTCTCCCGCGATTGAAAGTGCTCGACGTCGGCATAAGAAGTGCGTGCGATTCCCAGAATTTATCATTATCGGATCACTCACTAGGTCCAAACGTAAACCGAGTAAATATTTGTGTATGAATTTTATACATGGTCATTGACCACATGACACCCAAAGTGGAAAAAAATCAGAATTGATAAGATTCGAAACCTATACCGAATGAATCATCCGGTATTATTATCTCATCCCATGTCATAAAAACGCGAAGACGTGCCGCGGAAACTTACCATATGGAATTTCGGATAAGAGCATAAGTTGTGGGTCTGACAATATTCGAGATATGACCGGGTGCAAGCCTACTAAAAACATTACGGACGAGACGAAATTATCCCGTATACGTCCGGATCTAAAAGCGGAATCAAAATCCACTCCGGATAAGACGGTTTACATTCCGCAAGCTATCCGGTTCCTGTCTGACATTATGAGCAGGGTTCTAACGCAAAAATACACTGGAATTGAATTGCTCAATTCTGTTCAATTCGTGCCGATCCACATTTGCTAGACATTGTTTTGTTTTTGGACAATTCGCAGAAATCGGATACATCCAGATTCCTTACTCCGAATTCGGTCGAATAGACTCTGACGATGCTTTATTCCTGATGATTCCAATACTGGGATCAAGAAACGGAATTATTCGGAATAGCAAATTTTCCATTTTTCCCAATTCTTTTTGTTTTACCGGGAGACCATTCAGACCCCATCTATTCATCTACAGACCTTTAATGACTTACTATTCGAGAGTAACACAGATGCATTTTATAACAGATTGCTGATTATTGGTGATGGACTCTGGGTCAATGTAGACAATATATTGAATACTGGTATATGCGTTTCATGCTTGCAGTGCTTAGACTTGGTGATGTAGTGTAATATTCAGAATACTCAAATTCCTTGCAGTGGACCTTGAGTGTTCAAATATAATGAACCGACACGCTATCCAGCGCTATTCTGAAACTATTCTGATAGGTTGAAAAATGCCCTGTGATACATTTACAGGTATTTGTTAACAATTTGTCATAGACAATTAAAAATATGTTTTACTGACACATAAGCATTGTCCACAGCGATTATTTGTCATATACTGAATTCTAGCATTGCTTATACTCGCTCTTAGTTACGTGTACAATTGGGGTGTACGGTTACGGGAGTTCAAATGCTTGGACTACCCTTTTCAAGTGATACTACTTATTCACAGTATACCTGATATCTATAAACTTGTATACATGAACAGATACAATGGCAACTCGTTGGGGTATAGCGACCGCAGGGAAAATATCCCACGACTTTGCAGTGGGTCTAGCTACCTTACCTGCGGAAGACCATGTTCTTGTTGCAGTAGCCGCGCGTGATCTTTCACGGGCCCAAAATTTCGCCAAGCTTCATAAAGCTTCCAAAGCTTATGGAAACTATGAAGATCTTGCCAAAGATACTGAGATTGGTGAGTTTGTTTGGCGCTTTCGCTAACATAGGTAATCCTATGTATGATAAAGACCAATAATTGTGGTGGACGAAACATAGTTATTATGTCTAACGATATTTTATTATTATTCTATGTAGCAAACTCTATATAGTACAAACATGTGTATAATCACAATAACGGAAGGTTTATAAGAAAATTATAAATTGCGGGAAGGTCTATTCGTGTTGCTATTTCCATTTTTCATCCGCTAAAGGGCCGTAATTCAATCGTGAAATTCATTTCATAGAGGTCGTGTATGTCGGGGGTTTGAATCCTCAGCACTTGGAGATTGCTAAGCTGATGTTGAACAATGGTAAGCACGTTCTTTGCGAAAAACCATTGACTCTGAACTTGAAGCAATCTACCGAGCTTATCAATTTGGCAAAAGAAAAAGATCTGTTTTTGATGGAAGCTATCTGGAGCCGATGTTTTCCAAGTTATGAATGGATTAGAGAGGAAATCAAATCTGGAAGTCTGGGAGACATTGAACAAGTTATTGCATCTTTCGGACTTTCAATATCTGCACTTGACAGACTGAGGTATTATATAATAATTTAATTTTGATCTAGCTATAATAGGCAGTAAATCTGCTCAAAGTAATGTCACAGCCATTGTTTTCTAATACTATAATCATTATTTCAGAAAGAAAGAATTGGGCGGCGGTACCATATTAGATTTAGGAGTTTACGTGATACAATTTGCGTCACTTGCGTTCAATGGCGAGAAACCAACGTCAATAAAAGCTTCTGGACATCTCAACGAAGAGAGAGTAGATACTTCTATGTCTGCAACATTTTTATATGAAAATGGCCGTACTGCAACAGTTTTGACACACAGCGAAGCATTATTACCTAACGAAGCATACATAATTGGCACAAAGGGTACCATCAAGGTTCCAATGTTCTGGTGCCCAACTGAAATTTGTGCACCATCGGGCCACCGATCTTTTACCTTGCCCGAGGGTCCTGTTCCAACCAACTTTTATCGTGCCACAGGTCTAAGATTTGAAGCTGAGGAAGTTCGAAAATGCCTGAAGTCTGGTAATATATATACTCATTGATTTACATTTAGAACAGTTATAATCCATGTTCTTGGCAGTAAATGATAAATAATGTAGGCGATTAGTATAAAAATCCGATTCTTGAGTTTCTGCTTTTCATCTCAGGTCTAAAGGAGAGTCCCCTAGTAACTCATCAAGACTCCTTACTATTCGCCGAGATAGAGGATGAGATTCGAAGACAGTTAGGATTGTCCTTTCCACAAGATTGATCAGTTATTCTGCATATTCTGCCAAGGTATATTAAAGGATATGGAATATTCTTGATTGATTGAGCTTTATATCAGTCTGTTTTATGCCAATACATTGTAACAGTGGGGGAGGTTGTTACTTATAAATAATAAAGAATTCGTAAGTGAATGTGGGTGAACAAGCGAATAAATAATATGCAAACGTCAAATAAAGAATAATAATAGGGATTCACGAATCAAAGTTGCAATAGAATAAAGAACAATATTAATCGTTGAGATTCGACGGATTAATACACTCGGAGGAGTAAATAAAGCGCAAATAAATGGAAAAAGACAGGGGTATATTCATCATACGTCCTTGTAATCATTAGGGTGACGTTTCATGGGCAGTGAGCAGCAGCAGCAGTTTAGTAATTTTCTAGTTTTGACTAGCATCAATTTGGTGATTTGCCGCAGCAGTAGCGTTGCTCATGAAATCTGTTGTCATGAGCAGTAATTGTCGTTTACTTACTGTTGTTAGTAATTCTGTTAGTAATTTGAAGTTATTAATAATTCTGGGGGAATTCTTGAATTGCTGCTGCTGCTCACTGCCCATGAAATGTCACCTTAAGGCTAGCTCATGACTGTATTTCACAATAGTTGGCTGCGCTTTGAAATTAGCTGTCAGCGCTGAAATTTTTGCAGAAGAGACAGCGCTCATTGAAAATCTGATAGAGCGAGAAAGATACAATCACTACTGACTGTACTGCTAGCTAATTTCAGAACGTAGCTAATGTTCGTTTACTTAGTAATGTAATTCAATTGGAACAAATGATAAAGGAATTAGTACATCATAGTATTCATTTTTTTATCCACAATCGATTCAATACTGTCAAATCTTTCAACAAACTGTCGTAAAGAAACCCTAATTTTGGCTCCACTCTTAGCAAAATTTGAACAGTTACCACTTTCTCTTTCTCATTTTCGGCTTCTTGAGTATATCAATCTCCAAAATCAGTTATCAGAATGTGTAACAAAAATCAAACCCGCAAAAATTCATGCTGGAATGAAATGGAAGAACTTAAGCATTTGATTTGTGCAATCGACTGTTGGTACGGCGTCGTTTCCATGAAATAATTCAATAATATTGGATTCATTAGTTAATATTCATGAATTTTGGCGAAGTTTCTCATAATCATGAAATTTTTGTGTCCACTCCACAAAAATGATAAGTATATTTAACTATAGTGTTGAATTCTTAGCAAATGTGAGCATGTACCACCACCGCCATCCCGCTCAATTATGTTACCTCCCAGAATTGAGGAAGTACCCTGCATAATACCACCCCAGAGACCAGTTTGTCGTCCACCTAAGCCGTGCGTGCCCCCCATTTTCGCAGGTCCTTGTTGTCCTTGTCCATTACCACGACAGCCGCACCAGCATTGTCTCCCACCTCCGCCAATGGAACCTCCTTGTTGCTCACCTTGCTCACCTCTTCCATGCTATCCAAGTAAGTTTATCAACACTTAATTCTCAATTGCGGAATTGTTAAGTATTCTCAAAAATGACGCTACTAGATGCACCAAGGACTCAGAAGTGCATCTGCATATCGGTCATGTCAATAGCTACAACAGCCTGAAATCTGAGGGTGTACTTAATCTTTGATATTATCATAATCAAAATTTAATTCTTCTTCTACAGAACCATATTGCTGAAGGAATGAAGTAACCCCATAGTAATGAACAGCGTAGTTTTTCAACGTATATTATTACAATAAAGCTTATTGTGTGATATATAATGTAGATCCAGCATGATTTGTATGCAATTAGAGTTTTAAACTAGTAAACACCTATTGGATAGACTAATAATATAAATCATTGATGAAGTTTGGACTGATAACTACTTTAAATTGTGAATAATTTTACACCTGTGATATGAATTCTTACTGTAGAAAGATAATAGTACAGGAGGTATGTACTGGTTTTTGATTCAAAGGCTTGGGGTATGGATACAATAGTGTTCATTCTTTGAAAGTTTACTAATTACAAATATTTACAATTTCTAATGTAGATGGTAGTTAATTTAAATGGGGTGGTGCTTATTGGTCAAGTAATTGGTTACAGAAACTCAGTCTTGATGATAATAGTATCAATTTCTTGTAGTAAGAAAATACAAATATGAATAAATTGAGAAAGAGGAATTGCTGATGAAATTGAACAATCTTCATGATTTATTGAACTTGCAGACATGCTCGTAAGGCAATTTTTTAATTACTACTTCTTTATCATTCTCAATTAATTCTACATCCACGCTAAATTCTTCTAGTCGAACTTTTTTAAGCGCAGCAATAATTCCTTCATATTTTCCCCGTAATATTAAAACGTATTTTCCAATGGCTGGAATAACAGTTTCTAGATGATCTTGATCCAACCGCAAAACATGGTCTGCTATGTCGCTAGGAGTTGTAATTTTAACTTTTGCGATACAAGAGGGGCTTCTTTCTCCTTTCAATTGCACAACGCCTTTAGCTCGATGATATTTTTCCCCTAATGATCTGGTGACAACTTTTACAACTAATCCATCCCTCAACCATCCCTCTTCCTCCTCAATTTTAACCACACATTCTTTGCCTTTTCTTTTTTCTTCTCGATGTTCTTTCTTTATCTTTTTATCCACAGAGTATTCAAACTCTGATAGCGATTCATCGCCTCCACAACTTCCTCGCTTCTTTTTAGCTTTATTTTCCATAGAAAAACTAACACTGGGACCAACTACTGGCACAGGTTTAGGTTTCAGCTTCAATTCAATTACGAGGGGTTTATCTTGCTCCGGTCTTTCTAAAGGCTTTTTGAATTCACCAGAATCTTCATCTCCTTCTGGACGACCGCGTTCTACTTGTTTATCTATGAAATCCATCATCCGTTCCTGATCGTCTTTGTCCATTTTTTCTTTTTTTGCTTTTTTCTCTTGCGCAGCAAGCGTCTCTGGGTCTCTGTCAATGTAGGTTACAAACCATCCCTTTTCTGTCTCATCTACAACACATTGACCAGATCTTCCTAGCCATTTGACAAAACCAGTGAGACTCAACCATTTTGTTGCATTCATGTGTATGTGGTCTCTGTCCGCAATGTAATCTTGGTAAACTCTGTTAGCTGGTACACGTTTGGTTCCAAATTGTCGTTTAAGTAAATGTAGATATCCCTGAGAAAATTCACGGGAAAATTCATCCATGTATTTTCCAGCGTTGTCTGCAAATAGCAATAACTGACGTTGATGCGACTCTGACATTGTGTGACATTTGAAACCATTCTCATCACGGCATTGTTTCTGACACATTTGGCAATACCATCGTAGCTTTTGTAAACCTTTAGCTTTTATTTTATTTGCGATGTATTTTGGCGTCCCTACTTCGTGCTTTCCCATTTTGATGAAGCCTTTTTTTTTACTACGATTTTTAGGTTATGTTCAGTAGCTTCAGTCTTTTAGATTCTTAAATACGCTGTGGCTATTCCATCGTTCTACACTCAACGATTCCATAAACCTGTAGACCTGAACCGCGAAATCCCTGGCAATACCTATCTTACGAGGCTCAGAGAGTGGTCATGAAAAATATGAGAGAGACAAAGCTTGTGAGTGCCAGCTTCTTCTACACTCAACGCTTCGGTCTCCTTCTAAGTTCGTGATTGGTTCTAGCTTGATAGTGCAGGGCTGTATTCTCAGAACCAGGGACCCTTACCCGTCGCCGCCATGTTGGCGTCTACCCGTAGTACTACCACGATTTCCACAATTGGAGTTTAACCATGGACTTAGTTTAACCGTGGTTTAAGACATGGTAAAGCCGTTGAGTTCTACACTCAACGGTAAAGCTTAAGTTCCGCAATGGCAAGCAATCCTTAAGCGGTTTAACCGAGGTTTAAATTTTAACCTCGGATTGTGGAACTGGCGCTTAATCGTGACCCGTACCCACCCCGTACCTTGTTCGGCAAATCTATTGTGAGTGTGGTGCGAGCGTTCTACAAATTTAAATATTTTAAAGAAATGTATTTTTAGATAGTTTTTTTTTCCATCGTCAATCACTATGGTACATACATGTTGTACCTGTAAGTGGCGATCTGATAAAAAACCACCCAGATCATTTCACAAGTAAGTATAAAGAAGTTAGGTTAAGTTTTAGAAATATATAGTGATACTTTAGATACAAGCATAATAATTTTGAAACAATACATTTGATAGAATAATTTAATAATTAGATTGTGTATTTTATTACGTTTGAAAATTTTTGCTGTGATAATATTATTATAATTTAATGTTTGCTAAAAAAGTGAAAAAAGCAACTACAACATCAAAGTTTATTGTATTACTAATATATTCTTTTTTATAACTAATATAGATTTCCTACTAATGAAAGTGAAAAAATAAAATGGTTGGAAATTTTGGGCAAAAATAATGAACGTTTGGGGTCTCAATCAGTTGTTTGCTCACTACATTTCAACAAAGACTGTTTTCGCTATGGTGCAGTAAAGGGAAGAGCATTTCTGAAACAGGGCAGTCTTCCGACGTTACATTTGCCTTCAGAATCAGCAGTTACAAGTGATAATTCATTTGATCCATGCTCTTCAACAGAAAGTAAGAGCGTATCACCAGCTGATGTAATCAATTTTTGTGATTCCACATCCAGCTCTTCTACTCCAACCATTAAAAAATGCCTTAATAATGACACAATTGTGGAAAGGTAACTATTTATTAAATTACGTTGGTATTGATAGAAATATTTGAAGAATTTTTAAAATTGTTAATATTGATGCATAATCTTAATTTTGTAGAACAGATGACGTAATTGAAGAACCTCCGGCTAAGAAATTTTGTTTGGATAAGGCAATGGGATGGAGTTCAATTGAACGCAACCAAAAACTTTATATGGAGACGAAATTGAAAGAGAAGACAAATAAAATATTATCTTTGAAACGGCAAAATCAACGATTACGAAAATACAAATCTATTATGAAAAGGAGAATGCAAGAATTACAAAAGGAGCACAAAGCAGAGAAAAAATTAATGCATGTGAGTATTTTAATCGCTAAAGAAATATCAAAATCAAATTTTTTATAAAAACAAATTTTGTGTACTTAATTTATACAAAAAAAATTGTATATATTTGATTAATGTGTACATCAAAAATTGTATGAATTTAATTAATGTGTACCATAGAAATTGTATGTATTTAATTAATTGATTTTGATAAAAATGTGATATTTATCTATTTACGATAATAATTTCATCAAAATAAATATTGTTCAAGTAGAATATAGTAATAAATGATATGATGAAAATTAATGCATAGTTAAAATTTACACATATTTATTATACGTTAATTACTCGTATTTCAGTCAAATATGGGGCCAGTATCCAAAGCAATATTTTCTCGGCTGAAATCAACTAAGAAAAAAATTGCATTTTATCCACTTCCATTGAGAGTTTGTGCATCGACCGTTTCCTTCCTGTCCGCAAAAGCTTATAAATATCTCAGAACTGTTTTCCCCAATGCTACCACATACAGCAATTCTCAGACGTTGGTTTAGTGACATTGATGTTAAACCAGAAACATGCCAAGCAGCATTAGATGTAATAACAGAGAAACATGATCAAGCAAAGAAATTGGAGAAAACATTGTTATGTAGTGTTACTGTAGATGACATGGCTATAAGAAAAAATGTAAGGTGGAATGGGAAAAAATATACTGGTTTTGTTACTTATAGTAAACATAGCTAAAATAGATCAAGACTTAGGGCAAAAGAAGCAATGGTGATAATGGTAGTATGTTTAAATGAAAAGTGGAAAATTCCAGTAGCCTACCATTTCATTCATGGATTGAGTGGCAAACAAAGATCAGAGATTATTTTGGAACGTTTAAATATGCTACATCCTACTGGAATAAATGTCGTGTCGTTAACTTTTGATGGTAGCTCATCCAATATAACAATGATTCATAGCTTAGGGGTAGACTTTTCTTATACTGACAACTTTGAGCTATCCATCTCACATCCGATAATAAAAGAACCGATTTTTGTGGTTTTCGATGCCAGCCATGCTATGAAATTAGTTCGGAATGTGTTAGGTGATAAAACGATACTGTTTGATGGTAACAAATTGATTGTAAAATGGAGTCATATCTCAAAGTTGGTTTATTATCAATATCAATATGGTTTACATGCTGGTACTAAAATCAGAAAACGACATATTAATTATCAGACTGAGAAAATGAAAGTCAAGTTAGCTACCCGATTATTGAGTACTGGCGTCAGCAATGCACTAAATTATTTAGGAACTGTAATTAAAATGCCCGACTTTTCTGATTCACAAGATACAGAAAAGTTCTGGGTGATCATGAACAACATTTCTGATATTTTAAATTCGAGGTAGGCGTTTGTAAAAGATCCCAACAAAAATCCAATTAATAAAAATAATATTGCAGAAATAAAATTAAAAGTAACAGAATATGAAAAATATGTAAAGAGTCTCAGTTATGATGATAAACCAATTTTACAACGCAAAAGAAAATTAGGTTTTTGTGGACTCATAGTTTCAATGAGGAGTTGCATTTCAATTTTTGAAAAATATGCTTCAACCCCTAACTCGCCAATTCAATATTTATTAACATACAAATTATCGCAAGATCACTTAGAACTTTTTTTTCGAGTATCAGGTCTCGTGGTGGTTTTAACAGTAATCCAACAACAAAACAGTTTGAAAGTGCATTCAAATGGCTTCTAGTATACGCTCAAGTTGGAGGTTCATCATATAGTAATTGTCTTCAACAAGATGACACCTGTCTTTTACAAACAAAAAAAACCACAAACAAAAAATTCAATTAAAAATAAACGAACTAATAATGTTAGGGACAATATAAATTAAAGCGAGAATTTCAGCAACAGTATGAGTGATAATTTATGTTATTGTATATCACAGGAACATAATTATAACACTCCGGCAGTATACAAGGATGTGAACGTAGCATATGCCAAAGATGTAGTAGGGTATATAGCGGGCTTCGTAGTAAAGAAAATTTATAATTCAATTAAATGTAAAAAGTGTCAGCAATTTTTATCAAACACCGAAGAATTATCACGTTTGCAAGAAATAAAAAATAGAGGCAAATTATGTTCACCGTCTTCAAATGTTATTGAAATTTGTTTGTCTGCTCTGCTCAATTCACTTGAAGAGAATTTTATGTTTTTGAATTGGAAAACGTTTTGGAAGCACTAACGGAAAAAGCAGTTAGAAGAATTCCAAGTCGTATTGTCAATGATATCTCTAATGACCATAAAATTTGATTAATCATGAAAATTTTATCAAAATTTGTTAAAGTAAGATTACATCATGAAAGTACGACAAAATTCGAACACGAAATTAGAGTACGCGCAAAGAATACCAAGCTAATATTATTTAAAAATCAATAACATTTGATTCAAAAAATTTATAGCCTTAGATTTAAGACTGTTATAGAAAATGATTATTTTCATAATATATATTTTAGAATTTGTGATATGCCACATTTTATATTTTTTAAACTATATAATATATTTTATAATAACTATTTTAATACTCTTATGCGTGATAAGACATTGTTCGATTAAATTAAATCAAAAGAAAAATTGTCAACAATTGTTTTTTAAGATTAACCCTTACGTTTGTTAAATACTTTATTTATTGATATTTTCAATACCAATACTTGAAAATCAATAAAAATTCAAAGATAATGTTTTTAAAATAAACTAGAGAAGATAGTAATTGGTTGTATCTGTTGCTTTCTTCATTTCTCTAACAAACTTCCGGTTAAAAATATTAACCTTTTGATTTGCAAAGAAAAAATGTTCTTACTCGGGGCCCAAGATAAAAATATGACGGCAATGTGTAGAGAGAGATACGACTTGGCCCGTACAAGCTCCATCTCTCTCACTTTTGACGATCATCTTTAAGTGCGGATTGCGCGGTCCAGGTCTACAGGTCTATGATTGCCGCAAAGGGCGTAAAGTAATTTGGGGTGGTTTTTGAGTGCTAAAATAAAAAATTTTGGATTAGAAATAAAAAATTCCAAGGTTCTTGATACCTGAAATTTAGTATGAGCAATTTTCACTCTTCTATGCGATGCATATCGCCCAATGCTAGGTGAGTTTGAAGTAATTACAAATATTTTTGAGGTTAAGAAAAAGGTGAGAGACGCTGAGCTCTCATACGCCGGTTCTCAATTTGAAAAAAAAAAAAAACACTTGTACAAAACGCAGGGATATACAGTAATGGAAAGTCAATCACATGTTTATTGCTATTGATAAAATGCATCATTCCACTACCTCCAACACAATCTGTATTTTATTAATTCTGTTACAACAATGAGTTTTCTAAATGTTCGTTTTATACATAATTGTGAGGAAAAACTCCAATATCAAACATGATTTTATTATTTTTAGAGTTCTAACCCCTAAACCGCAGGTCCAACAAACTTTAGACCTAAGGCAGACGCAGACGAAAGCAAAAAACAGTATCACATGGTTTTTCATAAATACTACTTTGCTTGCCGTTGTAGTTTACGATATGTAAGAAATTGAAATTCTCTTTGAGTAATAATATGCATTTATATATTCGATTCTTGAAATCACTTTAACAATTCTGTGTTAAAATTTTTCTTGCAGATTATATGGCGGAGTAGCTTATAAACCGTTTTGTTGGATCGAATGGTGTTTAGCAGCGATATTAGCTTTGAATGCTCTCTATCACATCATAAGTTATATGGTAGCTACGTTAAGTATCCAGCCAGTGATCTTGAGCCCAAGACAAAGGAAGTTACTTGGAGTAACAGACAGTGATCCATTATTTAAAAATGAACCACCACCGGCACAGAAATTGTCTGAACCAAGCTCCCCGCAACATTTTTCTACCATGAATCTTAGTTGGAGATCAAATACCTTGAGTTCTCCAGGCTTAAACGAAAGCAGTGCGTGAGAAAATTTGCTAGTCAGAAGAATATGTATAATTTTCTTCACAATTGAGAAACTAATTTTTTTCATATTCTCCACAGAGGATTACACATTGTCTAGCCCATATTATAAGTACAACAGTCCTTCGTCGCCTCATAAGTTAGCTTTGAGCCCAAATAGTTCTCTAAATGAATCTCTGAATAATTCTTTAAATGGGAGTTTAACTGGAGAAGGCCTTATTTACGACGAATCACAATTACAAAGCTATTTCAAAGAGCTTGAACACAGAGATCGTAAATCAGCTTCTGTAACGAACATAGATCAACCATCAAATTTGCTAAGTTCATTCTGGTCACATCCAGCAACTCGAAGTCCTGGAGAAGTTTCTCCCATGTTAAGACGATGCGTTTATCAACTGGCACCAACTATCGGTAACGCTACATTTGTGTTTTTCAATTTTGTCTTTGTACACTGGTAATGAATTATCTTCATAAGATTCATCCGGACGTGATGTTCATATCTTGTAGATAAATCAAAATCCACGAGTCCAGGAGCTGAGGAAGGAAGTTCCCCCAGAGGAATCTTTGGAGTGCCAGATATTTGGAGAAAATATAGAATAGATTCTAATAAAGTTAATCAATGGACCGCCAATCTTCGAATGGTAAGGATTTCTATATTTGCTTAGAGATTTCCATTCAATATTCAAATTTTTCAAAGTTGATGACTTTCGAATTCTTCCAGTGGATCAGTCAAACCGTTGTGGAACGTGTTGCCGTGGAAATAGAGAATGTTCGTGTAGCCTTAGTGAGACATGGTTTGAGCGATTCACAACCAGGTCTCGTAGGACTAGACAGGCTTAGAAAATTGGCTCAATCCCCAACCCTAGTGGCAGGGGTTCCGACTTTACCAACATTAGTGCCATTCTTGGAGCTTTCAAACAACCAGGACTATTTAGTAAAAAGAATAAAGGTCTTGGCTAGGGGTGGATCAATGAGCGACTTCAAATGGAACGGCGGTAGTTCTTATAATGGAAAAGAATGGGATAATTCCTTGCCTACGGATACAGCTGTGAGGAATTTGTTTATTTCATTCTTTATTTTGAATGAAATACGAACTGGCATACAAAATATTACTTGATTTTAATTCTGAAGTTGGAATTAGAATTTGTGTCTATTATTGCAGATAGTTATGCACTTGGTTTCGTCATACATGGACACTCAATTGGAAGCACCTCTGGATCAACCAGATGCTAGAGCTTTTTCTTCTAGGTATACGGCTAGAGCTGGTAAAGACTTGCCTCGTAATAAAGGACCTATTATAGTTTGCCAGTCAGTTAATCCACCTCATTATAGCTTGGCATTATCTGGAGACAGTTCACCCAATGATTATGAAGAAATACCGAGGGTACGTATTCCCAAGGAGTTTGTTATATGTAATTCGAATCGAGATGAAGATCTTTGAATTCCATTCCATTTTAGTGGTTTGGGTTTTTCCTTTTTGCATTATTATCAAATCACGTCAGCTGAATAAAATGAATTATGAAATGTATAGAAAGATTTTATCATCCAGAAAGTCTCATTGAATAGAACTGTGCAAAGATAAACAAATAATAGCATTTTACTGGATGTAATCTACGCAATTGTATAATCATTCGTGAGGAAAAGCCCAGATGAGCCGGATCAAACGTATGAAAATGTGTATTCCTGTTGGTTTCAGAAGTGGTAAACCACGGAAATTCCAAGACAATGAATTCTTCGAATTTTTGTGAATATGTATTTGCGATTTTGAAGCATTATTATTGTTGAAATTCGATAGATCTGCACGTATGCAGTGGAAAAAAAAAACGGAATGAAGGTGAAAGTTGTATTGAAACTTATTTGTTCCAGGGACGCAACAATATGTTCCATACTCTCCTGTTGTTTTTGTACATAGTGAAGACACGGGATCATGGAATGTTGGGTAGAGTCAATCTAGGAATGTCCGGTGTTAACGTGCTATGGGTAATAGATGGATCATTCAAATAAGTTATAAGACTAACTGAGGAGACCGTGAGTGTGTGTGATTTCCTAATTCAAGACTGACAATGTGTAATAAATTATCCAATGTGATTGAGTCGTGCTTTATTCTCATACAGCAGGAAAAGAAAAAACTATTAACTAAGGTCACGATAATTTATACGATTTAATAGTGAAGTTTTGTGGACTCTATATAATAATAAGGATAATATAATATATTTTTCGTAATAAACTTTATCGAAATTATTTTTCAAACCCTGCATATGCTTTGATTTCTGTCTTGATTAATTGTGCATAGCCTCAACCACGTGTAGTCTGTTCACGTAACAGTAAATTGGTATGTATCACTGATCTCTACAGATCAGTGGTATGTATAGATATAGATATAGGATATTCTGATGATTCATTTTAGCCAATAATATTCTTTGTACATACTTGACTGTCATATGCAGATTACATTAAATATATACGATCAACAAAATTATAGTGAGAAAAAAGAACAATGAAAATACGTAACACAAATCGTGAATGGCAAAGCAAATAATTCTGATTAAATCATCAATGGTTTCTAAAAATTTATTTTCGTTGTTTTCCACTGGAGAGTCAACGCCGATTACATAATCTAGAGATACAATTTTTTGATAATTCTGTACTGTAAAAAATTATAAATTTCGCTCGAATAAATATTCGTATTTGCCGTATGTTTTTTCTTTTTAAACGACAAGTAATTCAAAGCAGTCAATCAAATCGTTCTGTCAACGCATGCATACATACGTTACCGCACGTTACACAAGATTTTTGAAAGTCGTATTCGCTCTGTGCGCGACTTCAGCGCCATGGTATGGTTGAACTACAGGGGGCTATTGTAATATATTTTACTAAGTATTGAATGGCTGTCAGTAATAATAATATCGAATGATAAATAAAAAAATGCTTTTTTAATTAAAGGGAATATTTATAATAAATATTTGTTAATGTAAAGTGTTCTTGTGCATTAAAAAATAAAATGTAAGTATAGTTAATACTGAAAAAGTAGCATAGAAGTTAGCACACATAAAGATAGGTTAACTGAAATCAAATAAAAAGAAAATAGAGAAAAATTTTTTTTAAAATTAAAATTATAAGAAAACTTGAATAAACATTTAATTATTTTTTTTTTTATAAGTAAATTTAGATTGAACGAAATTACCAAAATATTTTATTGTTTCAAAATTCTACAAATTAAAAGTGCTGATTGTTTTTGAGTACAAAAAAATAGAAAAAATATATATATATATATATATATATATATTAAAAAATCTTATTTTTTAATATATAATTATGCTAAATTTAAAAATGTTAAAAAAAATTTTTTTTTTTAATTAATAATAATATTTCCTAGCATTTTCTAAACTTACTATTTTTTTAAGTTTCACTCCTTTCAAGATTTTTATTATTACGGATAGTAAGGTTATGATTCTACTTACTTTTGTCTCCTAACAGCAGCTATCCATTTTTTCCTTTGATTTATTTTCCAACTTGCTGTTGGAAATTTATAAAAATGACAAGCACTTTTTCTACCTGTATTCTTACAACTTACAACACAACAACTTTTGTGACTCATTTTACGTTATTTTATTTAAATAAATTTTAAATAACAATTCACTTGTATATTTAGCTAACTCGAAACATAAAAACAGCCCCCCGTAGTATCGGATATAGCCACGGGTAGCGCTGACGGTAAATCAGTTTCTCCCCACCATGGCTTCGCACTGAGCGAATACGTCAATCCTTGGTCAATCCGATGTTCACACATTCCGATATTTGTACGCGCCCACATGAATAATTTTGCCACATGTTTGCCTGGATATGGCGCTTTCCGGCCGATTGGCATCAACGGTAGTGTACGTTATACATACATACATCATACATACATCATACATCATACATACATACATGCATACATACATACTAACAATTCTCCTTTGGTATACTTATGTATAGGTATATTTTGCAGCGGCAAAACACTACCCATGAAAATGCGCGAAGTGCTGCTTGCCGTTGATCACCACGTGGGGTTTGTAAGAGCTAATGACGTTGCGGCAGATTTGCCGCTGAGCAATTTTCTACCATGAAAATTCAGTCGAATCTTGCTGTGACGTGCAGTGACGTGTCGCGTCGTCGAACTGTAGCTGCTGCGCAACATATTTTTATACCTATATACCTATATTCACTGCTATGCTGTCTCCAGTGAAGTAGGGTCATTCTGTTACGCAGGAGGTAGCGCATGCGCAACCGTTGATTGGATATTTCTACTCAACCCTGCAATATGATTGGCTTATGAAGCAGGCCTGCGCTGGCTGCCTGAGGCCCGGTTCCACAATTCGAGTTTAACCGTTGTCTACACTCAACGGTTTAACCAAGATTTAATTAAGACCTAAACTGGATTTAAAGTCAAATTCCGCCAATGGCAGGCAATTTTTAGCGGTTTGACCGAGGTTTAAATTTCAACCGTGGATTGTGGAACTGGCGCCGGGTGATCGGAACGAGCGAATGAGGGAAATGATGCAACCCCACTCAATGTCGAACGGATGTAATGCATGTGTATAGGGAGATACACTATAGAATGGTGTGCCCAGGTGTACCCCCCAGATGCAACGCATTCAAACGTGGGAATATGCGATTTAAGCAAGGAAGTAATGGAGAAAGTTCTGGGAAGCCCACGCAAAGAGCTTATATACATAGAACGAGAACGAGAGAAAACATGGCGATGCTACTGCCGTTGAGTGTAAAAGGGTACTCAACCCTATGTATATAAGCTCTTTGAGCCTACGTCATGTCAATGGTATGTATATACGGCGGTTATAAAGAATAAAAACGACGATAAAAAACTTCAGCGACCATTTCATCAAATAATGACGCTTCCGCGACGCGCCCCGAAACGTTGTTAGCATGTAGTTCTTTGTCCAGATGTAGTTTATAATTTTTAATAAGTCACGGGATAGTTTTCGAAAATTACCTACAGTATTCGTCCACTGCAATAATGTGAATATTAATATATTTACCGTTAAGACTTTTATACCGATAAACATGTGCCACATTTTTGTACTATCAACTTTAATCCTCCGTATGGCGTATATGTAGCTATATACAGGTGTAAACCCGCTGTTGAAACATCTCATGATCATTGCAGTTGTCATTGTATTTTTAAATTCTCTGTATCAATCATTGAACAATCGTACGAATGCGGTATGATTAAGAGTATGTGCTTCGAAATGTTTCGAAACGAAATTGAAAAACTCTCGTAAAAAGAGGTATGTTAGGTGTCACAAAGAATAAGTAACTCAGAACGAACTTTCAATGTGTTCAAAAACTATTCCTATAATAAATTCAGTCTTTATTTATTTAACTAAGTTCTATTTACTGTTTTCTAATTTATCTTTCAATTCTGAGTATTTAGCGTCAAGCCTATTGTTTTATGCTAGTTAACACTTGGCCTACTTTTCTTCCTACGAGTTTGTCATTCTTTCAAACTTCTGTGTCACGAGTATTAATAATCAAAAGTTTGATTCCTATTATTCAGATATTTGACATGAAAAATTGAAGAGGGAGAATCGAAAAGTGGTTGCAGAGAGAGAAAAATACTACAAGATGTGTGGGAAATTGAGAACTTTATGTTTACTTTTGTACAAAAACTATATAGTTCGCAAACGGCATTGGTTCGGCAGCCTCATTGAGTTTTTTTCACCAATAATTATCATTGCCGGTATTCTCGCACTGAGATCTACCTACAACATTGAGCCTATACATGTCAAAGATGACACTTACTTTCCGATCTTAACTAAAATGGAACTAATCAATGATCACGTTCCTAAATCTTTACTTCATCTTTACTATAAACCAAACAACGATTTCACCAAAGAATTAATGGAAAGCGTTACTCGGTGTATGGAATTACCACATAATCGTAAGCATCTTTATTCATTTAAATGACTGAGATTTTCATTTTGTCGGAAAACGAAGTAGAAATAAATCAACAAAAGAATACAAAGACTTTTTTTGGAGGACTAATTACAGATCATTATGTAAAAGATCCAATTTTGCAGGAACGGATGAGAAAAATGGTTAATTCAAATTGGTTATCAGAAAAAAGTTGAGAAATTTACAAATCTTGGCTACAAACATGTGAATTTTTTGTCCATAGATATTTAAGTTGTGTCATCTAGTGGGAAAATGTTGTTTTGAATCATCAATTCAAAAAGATATTTTCCGTTTTCACACATAAACATGAATGCATAATTATTGAATAATAAATATAAATTCCGAGAGCGAAACTGATGATTAATTAACTTATCTATGATGAGAAATGATCGGCTACAACTCATAGAATGAAATATATATGCTTTGCTAATGATAAGTTACAATCTTGTTTGAAGGAAGCCTACCCACAACTCACAATATGAGAATCACTGTTGATATCAACAAGTCCAGCGATTAATGGCTAATTTTAGACGTAATGTTTTTTCAATATTTTTACAGAGTTATTCGGATTTAAAAATGAAGATGATTTGCTGCAAAGTTATGAGATACAACAAGGAAAGGATGACTTGATTTCTGTGTTGGCAGTAGATTTTGATGACATACAATTTCGTGGTGCAAATGTGCCAAAGAAATTCATTTACACTATAAGATCTTCGCAACCAATTCCAGACAATATATTTGACTTTGAAGGTTCAAGTTCAGCATCTGATAAATTAATTGCCGAAATTCCAATTGTTGCATTACAAATGTGCTTGAACGATGTCTTTATCGATAATGCTGCTCCTGATGGTGTGATTAAACCAACGGTAGGGCAGTTTGACTATATCTATTGATAGAGTCTGATACCTTTGTGTTTTTAGTTTTACCCACACAAATCTATATGCCTTTGAGAATTGTTCATTAAAGAAATGCACACAATTTTCAAATCACAGAATTTAAAAAAATTATTCGAAATATTTGTCTAAAATACATTTTCTACAGGTTGTTATACAAAAGATGCCTTATCCACCTTATGACGAAATTAGTTCTTCTGAAATCACGATTCAGTCTACTATTTGTATCTTTGGAGGAGTGATATTTTTTGCCACAATATATCTCATTCCAATGTATGTTAGTGCAGAAAAAAAGACTGGTGTAAATGTGAGTATAGTGCAATGTATTCATTGTTTTTGTGTATTCAGAATCACATAGTACCCACAATAATTACATTTTTTGATGAATTTTCGATAGAATGATAAATTGATTGAATGAAATGAAAGCCTGTTATAACTGTTGTCAAATTGCCGTATAAAACCAATATTTACGGTAACGTTTATGGTTTCCAGACTCTACTGAAAATGAACGGAGTTAGATCATACGAGAATTTTCTCAGCTGGCTAGTTAGCGGGATGTTCTTCAGCATCATACCCATTTTTTTGCTAACCATGTTTCTTAACTGTAATTTGTTTGGTCAAAAACCAATTTACTATCACAGCAATTGCATTATAATTTGGTTGGCGCTTTTCATGAATGTAACACACATTTATGCCTTTTGTCTTCATGTCGCTTCATACTTTTCCAAAGGTAAGTTAATTGAATTATAATCTATTGATTCTAAGAGATGCAAATTATCTCTGTTTTCTCTGAAAATTTAGCATGGCTTGCGCAAATGGTGGCAACAACACTTGTTATACTCTTGAATATGCTCGTCACACAGCTTGAAAATACTGAATATTTTACTTATATTCCATGGCTGGGGATATTTTGCCCAACCGTGGCTACAACACTAATATTTGACGAGCTTAACAAGCGTGAAAATGAACGTGAGTGTCACAGATTTTTGCATACCAATCAGGATAAAACACCTGTAATTTGATCCTGGATGAGACTAATCACTATGCTATATTTTCTCTGTTTCGATTCTCATTTTTACAGTTACTGGAGTGCATTGGAGCAATATATTCGAAACAGTAAATCCCGCATTATCAAAACTAGGCAGCGTTGGTTTCATCATGTTATTCACTATTCTGAGTGTAATCGGCCACTTTATTCTTGCGATATATCTTGACGCTGTTTTACCGTGTAAATATAGTGTCCAGAAGTCGCCATTATTCTTTTTAGATTTTTTTTCTCATGTGAGTCGTAATTCATGTTATCAAGGTTTTAATACCTGAAATTGCGTTAAGAAAATGTGCAGACTTATTGAGAATCTGTGCCTCTCTTCATCTCATTTACAAAATCAATTTTGTTTCAATCTTGTACTAGGTCTGGAAAGGAAACAGAGTATGCCATGATAACGAAGCTGCACATTCACAGAGTTTAGATGGTCAACCAAAGATATTGGAACCTGTACCTGAAGGTGCTTTAACTCCATGCATTGTGATGAAAAACTTGGTGAAATCTTTTATGTGCGGACTATTTTTTGGACAATATGGAAAAACACGCGTAAGATTATATTTTCGAGTGCATTATAACATTCTTGCTAAAACTAATGATATGATTCGGAATTTGAAATTTTCATCGCCTCACTTTTCGTTTTGTTCTGTAAATGCAATTCCAAATATCTGTATTAACTTTTTGGATTTAGGAAACTATATTCATCTGAATTCTAATATTTTTCAGAAGGTTGACGCAATTCGTGGGATCAGTATGGAATTCTATAAAGGAGTGATTACAGCTTTACTGGGACACAATGGCGCTGGGAAAACTACAACGTTTTCAATCCTGACGGGTAATTTTTTTAGACTACTCAATCTCTAATACATCTTGTAGTGTCAAATCGAAACCCACGAAAGTGAAAATGTTTTGATGTTTTCATATAATGTTCTGCCACCGTCCCGACTCTTGGCATGAAAAAAAGCTACGCATGTACACTGTCGAATGATGCCAAGAGCACGGACAATGGTTCGATGTATGCTAAGCGGTAAACGGTTGAACTTTGGAAAGTGTCGGAAAGCAATATAGGTACTCAACGTGCACAAAATGGTGTTTTTTTTCCAGATATTCTTTATTTCTATTTTTCTCCCATTTTAAACTCCAAGCAAGCATGTCAACACTCCAAATTATGTAAAAAATGGTTCCAGGTATGTTTTTCACCTGGTTTCACCCATATAACTTTGATTTTCGTTGTTCTGTCATTTTTCAATGAATTCTCCCAAATTATTCTGTTCGTTATGATGTGAGATTAAATTATTGTGCAGAATGAGTTAAGCAATGCGGAACGAGCCTTCTGCGCAGCAAGATTTGGGTGGCGGGGATTCCAATGATGATGTGGATATGTGAGGTTTTGCAAGTGTTGGGCATTGGATTCTCAATCAGGATTCATTAGAAGATAAAGCTTCATCCCCCGACGATAATGGTTCTAATTTCGTTGCTGGTAATTCCAAAGAAAGCGATAGCCAAACAAAATGGCAGCAATGGTCGATCATGAGGAAGACCGAGCAGATTACGATTTTGATGATGTATGGAAGCAGCCTGCTTGCAGATGGTCTCTCTCAAAAACTGCTGCGCGTGAGGATGGTAGACAAGCCGGACCAAGAACTATAGTGGCAGGAAGAAGAAGAAGATATGCGAGGCAGTGGAAGAGGACTAAGTGCCAGATCCCTGGGTAAAGAGGACCTTATCTCACATTAGATTATATTTACCTAGTGCCAGCAATGAACCGTGAACAATTTCAAATCTAGTGGAGGTTTGGAATTTGTTAATGAAGGGAGAAATGATTGAAAAAAATTATGAAGCATACGAACAAATGAATTGAGCATGAGTAACAGAGTATTAATCTCCAGTAAACTCATCACACTGTAACAAATGTACAGGAAATGAATGCATACGTTGCTGTCATACTAATATTGGGGTTTTATAAACAAAATAACGTTGATGCGTCCGAATTATGGGTGTCACATTTGGGAAATCCAATATACAACTGTAGGATATCATTCAACTTATTCAAATTTTTGAATTCATGTAAGCGATTTGACGATAAAGAAACACAGAGAGACGGAGGCAAGAATTGAGGTATTTTGGTATCGAACTGCACATTATGTTATTCTCCCTTTCAAAATAGAACTAATAACGAGGAAATGGTTTGGTTTCACGGATTATGTTCAGAATATGCATAAAAAATTAATCGAATAAATCACGATGATGATAGACTCGAAAACATGCTATATGATTACTGCGGTTCCTTATGTACATAAAATCCAGAAACAAAATGATGGAGATGTCACCGCATATTGTGTTGGAAAATTGATGAGATCTATTTCCCGTTCCGGGAGAACCGTTACCATGCACAATTGTATTACATTCGTTCTTCTTCTTGAGAAATTGAAGAAATAGCATAATGTAACTGCAGTACCCACACTTTGAAAGAACAAGAGAAAAATTCCGAGCACTTTCAAGACTCCTGCAGGCTGATTCCCTAACGTGAAATGGCAAAATAACTGTGAAACAATAGCGTCACTGTTGGAATTCTATCATATGATTTGTTCTTGTCAATAACAACAGCAGCTATTCTTTCGGTCACGATAACCACAAAGTTAGCAAATATGCACCCTGGTCAGGCAGGATCTGCACGATTTGCTTTCAGTGAAGAACAACGTATGACACTTGTTTTATATGCTTCAAACGAAAATAAATTGGATTTTTCATTGTCCACTTTGATTGATCATGTTGACTCCAAAATTGATCTAAATACCAGAAACTATCACACTGTGGAATACGACAAAAGGAGGACTAGTTTGACCGAATGTGCCATAGGTACTCATAGGGCGATGAGCGAACAGGTGGCCATTTAAATTTTTCTTCAAGATGTTGAACCACTGCGAGATCAATGCTTGTGTTCTGTACAATTTGAACGGTATTAACCAAGAGCAACGTTCAGGCAAATTTATGAAAAATCTAGCTCTATCCTTATTAGAGCCTCAATCGTGCCCGAGATTTCAGAACGTGACTCTAAGACGCAATACAAGAGCAACTATTGTAGAAATCCGGAACATTCCTGATTGTCATCTCTCTGAATATCCTGATGGTGCGATAATTGATGACACAAGAAGTAGATGCACCTTCTGTTCAGAAGACACCAGAAACAGGCGTGGTCAACTCTGCCCTGAGTGCTTGAAAGAAATATGTAGTCTGCATTGCTCACCTCCATGGTTCAAGTGCAACATTGACCTAGGATCACAAAAATAACTGTAAAATTCTGTCAAGTTAAACCTTTCTTACTATATATGTATGCGCTATAATATATTGTTGTATTGAAAGTTGACAAATAGAATTTGTCATGGAATTTAAGATAGAATTAGTGGTTTGTTATATTTAAATGTGATAAGAATTCCTGTTTGAGTATACCAAATATGCTCGTTATAATCGATATAGTTGTATTTGTAAATACAGCATTTTTGATTTTCAAAATAAGTATACCTTTTGAAGAATTGCCAGGAACCAATATTTTTTCCGCAAAGCACAAGTATAGACATCTAAAACTACGGTGGTTGTTCTCGATTTACTCAACTATTGAATATCCAGCAATTTTCGGAAGATAACCCGCTTCTCTTCTGACTTTTTTTTCTGTTGAAAAAAGGCATTTTCACCAGTTTAATGTAATCATTGACCATTTTGACCTATTTCATTGGATTCCTTGAAAAATTTGGCTCCTCATTACAGTACTGTCATGTTCAATTATGCTAGGAAATATAGACAAAATAGTGTTTTCGTTTGGGTGTTGATTTGACCGGCTCTGATGGGGGCAGCGATTATACCAGGCACTTTACAAAAAAAAAAAAACGGAGAGATGAATATCTATTGAAAATGTTAAACATTTACGAATCAAAAGCTGAAGACAGAGAAGAATTTATCATTCTATCGGTCCAGTCAGACCCTGGATACGATTAAATGTGATAAAATGTTATAGATGAGAATGAAATCTATAATATAATTTGTGGTAATTATCTCCAGGTACAACGTCACCATCGGCAGGAACAGTCTATATCAATGGCATAGACCTGAATGAGGATCTTGATACGATCAGAAGCGATTTGGGTGTATGTCCGCAAGAAAATATAGTATTCTCAGATCTTACTGTTGCAGAGCAGCTCCGACTGATCAGTTCAGTGAGTCAATACTTTTATTTTTTCATCTTCCATTATGCCGCGCCACTTCATTAGTCCTGGAAAGTATGAGAAGCGAATTTTGTTATAATGATCACTGACTGAGTTTGGTATATGAATTGCGTCAGAAAGTTGATCAGTTTCTTGATTTGAAAATAACTATTTTAGTTAAAACAAAAGAATAAAACCAGAAAGCAGTTATTACACGAAGTTGATGAAATGCTGGACAAGCTGAACATAAGTGAAAAACGAGACGCCATGCCAGATAAACTTTCTGGTGGTCAGAAAAGAAGACTGTGCCTAGGGATGGCGCTCATCGGTGATGCTTCTGTAAGTTCAAACTCATTTAACTATCAAATTTGTATGATTCTGGGAATTCCTCCACAGCACTGATATACCAAAAGAAGTGCAGCTAATGTTGTAAAGAGTCAGAGTTAGTTTTTGGAATTTTTATCTTTAGGTTATATTCTTAGACGAGCCAACTTCAGGAATGGATCCAGAGACTCGACGGGGAACGTGGGATCTTTTATTGGTAATAATTGAATAATTATTCTCATTGAAATCAATCTGGTTGATTATTTAATTCACTTCTGCCTTTTGTTTTGTGGTACTTGATAACTTGAGGTGGGTATTAATATCAGTTAGCCAGAGTTTGTTTTGCTAATAGATAGTCGGAATAATTATCAGATACTCTCATGCTTTCATCTTTCCTGTATTTATGATTTTCCCATGTATGTAGAAATACCGTGGTAAGAAGACAATTGTAATCACGACTCATAGCATGGAAGAAGCAGATGTTCTTGGGGATAGGATTGCAATTATGCACTCAGGTCAAATGAAATGTTATGGCACGCCGATGTATCTGAAGAAACTGTATGGTGACTAAATTTCTTCAACTTGAATCCTTTTAAATACGATTGAATAGAAGAATTCAGCTTGCTCATTCCTAAGCTTTCATGAGCTAGTCGTCAAACTTCAGCTTTGGAAAATAATTCGTTATCATGGCAATAATATAGGTCACAACTACCATGAAGTGGCATTATCAACCACTCCATGGTGCGATGAGAGGCAGATTCGTGACATGGTCGGCTTCGATGCAAAAATGAAAGTAACTCATCACGGCAGAATAGTTATGAGCATTCCACTTACAACTTCCTTACCAGAAATTTTGGATAATATAGAAAACCGGAAAACAGAGCTCGGAATTACTGGCATGAGCGTATCAACGATTACGCTGGAGCAAGTATTTTTGAAGTATGTAAAACCACCTTGCATTTTTTTTTACTATTATTCGGATATATATGTTTCTATAAATTGTGGACCACGTTCTAAAATTATTGCATTGATGAGGAAAATTAGATTCTATTACATAATAGAATGTCTCATTTTACTATACCAAGTAATATTTTTGTTTCTAATAAAGGGCTGCTGAAGACGACGAGAATAACGACAAATCCCTTGACTATGTTGATGGAACAGAAAAATCCGATAGAAATGGCTATAAAAATCTGACTGTATCCAATCTGACCAAAGAAAGGATCAATGCCTTGTTAAGAAAAAAAATCACCTACTTCAAACGAGATACACATCTGTTTACTGCAATTGTAGGTTTTTTTCTAATTCATTTAATAGATATGATGAACACAACTCGTGTTTCCTTTATCATTTTTCAAATCGTAAGAGGTATCATAGTTGTATAACTATTCCTTCACAGATACTCGGTGCCCTGTTGGCCGTACTACTTCCAGCATTATTCTACAGCAATGATTCTAACAAAACAAGTAGTACATCGCTTGATCTTGACTTATATCAAACTCCAGAGGCGCTAATTTACTCTAAAAATCAAATGCTTGGAGACACTTATGGAAAGATCATCGAAAGCCAGGGCGGTATAGCAACCCGCACGCAAGCTAAAGTGTCTCATGGTGCGTAACGAGAAATGAAACTGTCTTCAGTGCTGATCAATTAAAATCTTAATGAGACTGAAAGAAATGACATAACGAACAGTGAATTGATTGATGATATTTTTTTTCAGAGCTACTATCAAGGGCTTCAATTGACTTGACGTACTATAAAGCTCGATTTCTCATTGCTGCAGAATTTAATTCGAGTTTATCAGCAAATGGACTCTATTCAGGCAGCGCCACATTCAGCGCTCCAATAAGCGTCAACGTTATGTCGAATTTAGTACTAAAGACAGTAGCAGGGGACCAGTATTCAATTGATGCAAGTATCGGTGACTTACCTCGGTCATTGAAACAAGACGCAAAACAAGAAATGATGATTAGCATTCGAATTATAAGAACGGCTATTTTGTTTATGACATTATTCTTTCACATTGTCGCTCTATTTGTCAAGCATCCCCTATTAGAGAATAGTACTAGAATCAAACAACTGCAAAAGATGGCTGGAGCTTCGGCTCTCTTGTATTGGGGAACAACGTTTCTTATTGATTATGCATTGTACATTATAATTACGCTATTGACAGTATCTGGAATATTTCTGATGGATATTTTCTACGTATCAAATACTATCTGCCAGACAGAAATAGGTGAGTTGAACAACCTTCAGCATTGAATGCAGATTCTGTAGCTGTTTTATGTGTAATGTCTCTTATTTATCTTGGGACGGATCCGAAATTGCCATTACATTTCATTTGAGATTGGATGAAATGTTCAATTTCGATGTTAAAATGAAGTACATGTATCACTTGACTTACCCTTCCAGGTATTCTTCTTCTGCTATTTCTACTCTTTGGTATCAATGCTCTATTGATTGTCTACATACATAGTTTCATTAAAAAACGATTCCATCTGGTATATTCAATTCTAAGTGGCGTGCCTCTGCTTTTAAGTAAGTTTGTAATACTTTTGAATAATTAACAAATTTGGATGGTTTGAGATCACACAAATTATCTTTTTATTTTGTGACTGCCCAGTCTTTTATAAATCAGACCCACTGACCATCAATTTTCATAAATTGAAAACTTTCAGATGGTAACTTTTTTACCATATTAAGAACTAGTCCTTAACACAGATATTCTCATTGATATTGTGCCGATTGAAACATGTCATCATATTATTTTCCACAGCATTTGTTGTCATTACTCTAAGCAAGGTGTTGCTGAATGTGGAAAATGCTAAAAGTGCTAGTATTGCACTACGAAGGATGTTTTCCGTGGTACCTCATGTTAGTTTTGTCTCTGGATATATGAAATTTGCAGAAATAGCTTCGGATAATGCCAGATGTCGAGGGCTATCCAATCGTTTGAATGAAGCTGCCTGTTTTATCAATGATTTGTGTTGCGGTATGCAATGATTTGTCAACAAAACTTATTCATATTGGTCTTTGTTTCAATAATTATGTAAACATTCTCTGATCTTAGGTATGAAATGTTTTGATGGATACTGTAAAAATCCACTGCCATATTTTGGTAACTTCAATAGTGAAGGGGGATTGGAAGAATTTGTTTTATATTTATTCCTCACACCAATCATTTTCGTGGGTATCCTATGGTTGCTGGAGCAGCAGACATTTGCAAAATTGCTTTTGAAATCACGAGTAAATAAACTGAAGCCTACAGGTCAAAATAATGTAGTGGACAGCGAGGTTGAGAAAGAAAAGAGTATCGTACACCAAGCAATCAATCAATGTGAGTCTTACTTTTTCAAATAATAGAGCCGGTAACGTTTCCGTATTTGCACTTATGGCGAGTTCGACCCACTACACTGAGTGCGATTTCCCTAGTATTCTAGTCTCCCCATTGATTGAAATCCTGGTGAATATACACTCAGTGCACACCACGGCAGTGAGTCGAATTCGCCATTAGTTGGTGTATTACAAATTCAATAGCGTATTGGTAGTATGGAGCAAATTTTCTTTTACTGGGAATTCTTTGATTGTATACTTTGAGAAGAATGTGCATTATGCTTGTTGTAGACTTGATATTACATTGTAAATGAGCAGAGCATTTAGTGGTGGACTACTGAGAGATTAGACGTTGAATTAGGCTACTGTAACACACTTGGATTTAAACAAGAAATGGTTTCAGATGTATGCGATACAGATTACAATGATGAAAATGTCTTTTTGGTTCATGAACTAAGTAAATCTTATGGAAAACTTGACGCAGTAAAGGAAGTAAATTTTAGAGTGAAGAAAAAGGAATGTTTTGGTTTATTGGGGGTGAATGGTGCAGGCAAAAGTACCACTTTCAGAATGTTGGTGGGGGAAGAAATTCCAACTAGTGGAATTCTTCGTCGTGGACCTTATGGCATTGAGGCTGATCGAACAGAGGTAAGTTTGAGAGGTTTGTTCATCTTCGTACACCATTAAAATAAATTTTGCAGCTACATCAATTTGGTACAACTTTTTCAATTCTTCCATCTTTCTTGGAAATTTTTGAGGAAGAAAAATAGATATAATGATGTCACACGTTCTGTTTTTTGTGTCAGAATCATTAACTAATATCCACTGAGTAATATCCATTTTTTCATTGCTATTTTATCATTCTAGTATTTGAATGGAATGGGGTACTGTCCCCAAAATGATGCGTTGATTCCATATTTTAACTCCTTGGAACATTTGTCTTTATTTGCATCCCTTAGAGGCATACCAAAGTATAGAGTTGCATCAGAGGTTCATTCCTGGATTGACAAGCTTCGTAAGTTCATACATTTGATAATCTATTCTAATAAACCGAAAAGTAATTTAGTAAGAATCCAGATTTTAAGATTCTGTAACAACTTTGTGCAATTTGCTTGAAGTATGAACTAATTTTGATTGCTTAGTTTTAAGTGAACACGCGAGAAATCCTTGTGGCAGTTACAGTGGTGGTAATAAAAGACGTTTAAATATTGCAATGGCATTGATTGCCAGTCCCGAACTGGTTTTGTTAGATGAACCAACGACCGGAGTCGATCCAGCGGCGAGAAGACTCGTGTGGACAATTCTCCAGAGTTGCCAAGCAGCTGGACAAGCTATTGTACTAACTTCGCATAGGTATATTCAATAAAGTTCCTACATAATGTTCAAGATATGGGAAAAAAATTTAGATAAGTATTGCAAACGACCGATTTGCTCTACTACAGAACAGATTAGTCCATTCTTTGAGAGGTATTACAGGCTTCTCTAACCCCAATGATGAATAATGATTTCGAATACGGTTTTCCCTGTTATAATTCATTCAAAAAATATCTTCTATTGGTTAAAAACCTTTGCAATATAATTTTAGTATGGCAGAATGCGAGGCGCTCTGTAATAGGCTAGTAATCATGGCACGAGGTCGTCTTTTGTGCATCGGAGCTAGTCAGGGGTTGAAAGAACGTTTCGGAGCAGGTTTCAATATCACAATTAAACTGAATCCTGCGAGATGCAAAGAAGATTTCATTGAAATTAAGAAGAAAATGCAAACTACTTTCGTTTGTAAGCTGAAAGATGAGCATCCGGTAAGCTAGATTTCAGTCAAAAATTTCTAATCTCCTTTTCATCCTGAAATAACGTTCAAACCAACGTTCTATTTACAGGGATGTTTATTTTATCATATAACCGACTCTTCAGCAACTTGGGTGAAGATGTTTGGGACAATGAACACTCTAAAATCTGAGTATGAATGTATCGAAGATTTCATTGTGTCCACATCGACACTGGAACAACTGTTTATGCAGTTTGCTAGATCTTCTACAAATCCTGTACCAAAATCTTGTGACTCAGATCATGAGCCAACTTGTGTATAAAATAACTCTACGTACTATACTGCTAGTCGCAGATCCACACATATCTTATATGTAATGTATTTTGATGTAACATCGATTTGAATGTTTCATTGTCAGACAATTGCGAAATATTGATATTATCATTAAGGGAAGTGATATTAGGTAATAATAATAATAATAATAATAATCAAACTGTAGGCCATGATGGACGTCCAAACTCAAAATAGATATTTGTATGGCATGTGCGCATGAAGACCGCAAGCCAGATATCCTATTTTATACGCTACCATCGTCATTAACAAGACTACAATGTAGTTGATTACACACAAGTGCTTGAAGACTTGTTTTTTGAGCACAAGTGCTCAAAAAAACGACATAGTAGTCGAGTGATCGACGGAGATCGTATATGCAACCATTTTCATTTTCCCAATTTTGCTAATATCAATGTAAAAAGAAATACCAAATTCTATGTGTAAATATTTTTGGTGGCCTTGAGCAAATCGGATACGCGCAATGGATGTTTTTTACTAGTTTTCTATAATGCGATGATAAAATAAGAATCTGTTGAAATAATAAGTGCAGTATTCAAATTGTATAAAAATTCTGGTGAAAACTTCCTGTGGGTGTAGGATCAAGAACTGTGAATGCATATTCATGCAAAGTTGTCTTCGTAACTATTAAATTCCTGGGAAACGGTTCTAGATAATTTTTTTATTTTAGACTTCTGTAATCATGGAAAAAATGATTTGAAACTAACGGGGTCGACGATAATTAACTGAAAATTTTCCTCATGAAATTTGCAATCTATATTGTTTCGTTTTTATGCAAAACTTGATAACACTTGGCAATATTGATATACTATGTAATGGTAAGAATATTGTCCACTCAAAATAAATCAGAGCTATATAGTAAGGATCTTACCTGTATTTATCATTACCGACAATTATAAACATTCATCATTATTATAGTATAGCTCATTAACTGCTTTGAACATTTTTATTTTCTGTGTTTTATTGTATAATCTGACAATTGTATCACATGTTCGTGAGTATTTTTTTACTGGCAATAATAAACAGTCTGTCATGTAGAAGATATTTTTGTTGAATCCGTTGTCCTCCGTATGTGAGAATTATGGAGATTTTTGGATCTTTGACTGCCAGTAAGAACTACTCTCGAATATACTTGATCTCGAAGATTCGAATATATTATACCGTCTCTATATAGGTATAACATTTCATGTACGAAATATTGACGAGCAAAATAATAAAAAGATTTTGCGATTATTCTAATTATTTGTAAAGTTATTTTTACTGGCGTAGGGTTTTACGATTTTTAATAATTATATACCCATATACCTATATTATTAATATAATAGTAAGTAACGTCTATATTTTTTCAGAGTACCGAGGGCAGAGCACATTATACTTAAATTGAAGGAATCTCAAGGGTTGGTTGGATATTCACAGAAAAGAAACATTTCGTTCATGAAATTCCATGTCTCATTTTATTACATTTTCTACAAGTATATTGAATCGCTTATAAAATCATGAGCACAAGGTACAGGTTCAAGACCCTGTCTTGCATTCTGGACAAAATTGTATTTTGTGCAGTGACTCCTTTTCCTAAATCTTAAACTTGACATTATGAATGAAATTTCTTGCGTGTTCATCACCCCATAACATTTGATGAGGACAAAAAATGAGGACCAGTGACTTCTTATTTAGGATCTTCTGATATCAAATTGAAGAGCAAAATCATCCTATAATATGAATAAAAAGCAGCTCTTTCTTATTTCCTGTCTTCATCTTATATTAGGGGATGATCAGTGCCATCTGCCGCCATCTGTCAATTCAACATTGCGGTAAAAATGCTATCATCAGACTATCATATGAGGGATTTCGGGCATATTTTCGAATTTCGAAAGCCTCTTACGTAAGTGTGCCATTTATTTGCCATCATTTCCAAACGAAAGCTTGGAAAACGTCGTGTGATTAGTCATTTTTGATATATTGACCAATCGAACGTTATTCTGGTCTCTTTCACTTTCAGCAGGTGGCAAATAAAACGCACTCTAAGTTCCAAAGGGCATTTTTAGCGAGCCTCTGGTTTGGTACCAAAGTGTACGAGAACAATAGTGTATGGTCACGCAAACTATATTCTAGGAAACTTTGGTACCTATACCAAAAGCTCGTTAAAGTTGCCCGAAGTTAGTTGCGTGACGCACTTTTGATTGCATAATAAGGTGGCGGGATATTGATTACCTGTGTCGGCTCGCAACTCGACTATTCGCGCTCGCGGCGGCGAGGTGGAGTAGAGTTAATAAATAGTGCACATGTGGAAATTAAAAATTCAACTGCTTATAGTGTTGGGGTACTTCGGTCATTGCAATATTTCCAATAAATGAAAATGTTTAATAATTTTGTCACTAAGAATTCCAAGTACAAAATGTGCAAGGGACTGAGAACTTTGTATTTACTTTTGCACAAAAATTTCATAGTTCGTAAACGGCACTGGATCAGCAGTATAATCGAGCTAATATTTCCTGCTTGTATAATGGCCTTGCTTCTAGCCGTCAGATCTGTTATTGACGATGGTGAACCAATTCGACTTCGAGTTAATGAAACTACATATTTTCCTATTAAAAATCAAACGGATGTTATCGACAGTTTGCCCGCAACTAATACTCTTCATTTTTATTATAAACCGCAGAATAAATTTACTGATAATATTATGAAGACTGTTAGTCAATGTACGAAAGTACCTCATGATCGTAAGCATTTTTACTTTTATGCCTTTGGGATGAATATAAAAAATTCGTACTATTCCCTAATTTATTATCCGAACCTTTTTTTCTGTGGTTTTCTTTTCTTTCACAGAAATATTCGGGTTCAAGACGGAAGATGATATGCTGCATAGTTATGAGATACAGCAAATGAAAGATCAGCTGATATCCGTGATCGCAATTGATTTTGATGAGACTGGTGCTGAATCTGCAATAACACCTGAAAAATTGATATACACAATCAAAGCGCCTAGGCTAATTCCAGAGAACTTATTCGACAATGATGGTCAAAGTTGTAGTACAAAAGCCGATGAATTAATCATATGGCGTCCAATAGTCGCTTTACAAATCTGTGTAGAAAATGCGTTTATCGATGAGACTGCTCTTGATGGTGCGGAGAAACCAACGGTGGGGTTTTTCAATTGAAGTCATGTACAGAATTTGATGTTTTTCTATTTCTAGTTTCACCTAAACTGAGCGATTTATAGGTATAGCTTTTCACTTGCTACTTCAGACTGTAATGGATAGAATTTTCACAACACATGATTTGAGAAATCATAATATACATTAATACCGATGGTATATCTGAATTGAAGATATACTACAGCTAAGCTACTCAAAATCATTGTTATTCTTTATTTTCTATATATTCGAAGAGAAGGAAAGATAGATTATTTGTGTAATGTAATTCTGAGGACTGGAGTAATGAAATTTTCCTACAATTGCAATTCTTTATTATGATCACAAGCATATTCTACATGTAATAATGTCTAAAGTATGTTTTTGACAGGTTGTTATACAAATGATGCCTTGTCCTCTTCATGAGAACGTTAATCCTGTTGAATTATCGATTCAGGGTGTTATAGCTGTGATTGGAGGGGGGATATTTTTTGTTACTATGTATCTCATACCAACGTATATTACTGCAGAAAAAACAACCGGTGTAAATGTGAGTATAATGTAATGTATTTCTTTTTTTCACGCGCAGAATATATCAAAATAACAGACACTTTCTCAACCGCTTGTGATTTATGCATACCAATATATCTCGTCACTTCAATTCATGTGGTAAGCTAATTGCACTATGAATTCAATATTTACACTAAATTTTATGTTTTCCAGACTCTACTGAAAATGAATGGAGTTAAATCGTATGAAAATTTTCTCAGCTGGCTAGTTGGCGGTATACTGTTCAGCATCATGCCCGTTCTTATACTCACGATGTTACTAAAATTGAATATATACAGTCAGAAACCATTCTACTATAACAGCAATTATGTTATAGTTTGGATTTCGCTTCTCATCAATATTACTCATATTTATGCCTTCTGTCTTCATATCGCTTCATACTTTTCCAGAGGTAGGTAGAATTATTGTTGGTTTGAATTAATTTCTGTCTTTAATTTCTAAATCTTATTTCATTCTACATTTCAGCATGGCTAGTTCAAATAGTTGCAACTGTAGTACCTTTGCTCGTAAACGCCGGTGCAACACAGCTTGAGCAAACTGATAGATTTCTCTTTGTGCCATATATAGGTATAATTTTTCCAACCGTTGCTGGAATGAGAATTTTTGATGAGCTCAATGAGCATAGAACTAGACGTGGGTATCTTCATTCTTACCAATTATAGTTGTACATACATTTACACAGCTAAAAATTCTTCATCTTACTGTTTCTGTACGTTTGTTTCACTCATTTTTATAGCTAACGGAGCAGAGTGGAGCAATTTATTTGAAACAGGGAATCACGCCTTGAATATTACAGGCAGTCTTGGTTTTATAATGTGTTCCAGTATTCTGGGTATAATTGGCCACTTTATTTTAGCTGTTTACCTTGACGCTGTTTTACCCAGTAAATACGGTGTTCCAAAGTCACCGTTATTTTTCCTAGAGGTTTGTATTTCTAATCAATGCAGAATTTTTATCACGAATTCAATGAGATTTGTTATTGTAAAACAAGTGATCAAATATCAAAGTATACAGTGATTTGATTCAGAAGTTCTTCAGTTTGCATTCTCGCTCTTCAAACATGATAAAAAAATTTTTTTACTGTTGATTAGAATTTCAAGCACAAGGAAGTCGGCAGCGATTATGAAGCCATAGATGAGCAGAGCTCACATGGACAACCAAAGATACTAGAACCTGTAGGTGATGGTACATTGATTCCCGGAATACAGTTGAGAAACTTGGCTAAAACTTTCCCCGCTGGATATTTCAAATCACAAGTAACACATGATTATGCAATTTGGAATTTATTTTGCTAATTTTAGACCGAAAAATTCACTCTATTATTCCCAGAACCAAATGAAGTCAAATTATTAAATTTTGTCCAGGCCGTTGATGCAGTTCGAGGGATTACACTGGATTTCTACAAAGGGCAGATTACAGCTTTATTAGGACATAATGGTGCTGGAAAAACTACAACGTTTTCAATTCTAACAGGTAATTTCATGTTGAACTTAGAATTGCGGAGGGAGGAATGATAAGTATCTTATTCTTACTCCAATCGTAGAAGAATTTGAACATTTCTGTTAGGATTAACGGCACCATCGGCAGGAACAGTTTACATAAATGGGAAAAATATAAAAAAAGATCTCGACACAATCAGAAACGATTTAGGTGTATGTCCACAAGAAAATTTAATGTTCCCAGAGCTTACTGTGCTGGAGCAACTTCAAATCATCGGTTTAGTGAGTTGATACATTTCTTTTTTCATTTCATTGTGCTCATTGTGACTTATTGGTCCTAGAGAGTGTGAAAATTCTGTTTTATTTCAACAATAGTTGTCCAGATTAGAAAATGAATTTCGTTAGGTATTTGATTGGTTCATGAATGTCGTGAAATAACTATTTTAGTTAAAACGAAAGGACAAATCACAAAGGCAGGTGACACAAGAAGTTGATAATATGCTAAACAAGTTGAACATGAGTGAAAAACGAGGCGTGATGCCAGACAAACTTTCCGGTGGTCACAAACGAAGACTGTGCCTAGGGATGGCGCTTATCGGTGATGCTTCTGTAAGTTCAAACTCATTTAACTATCAAATTTGTATGATTCTGGGAATTCCTCCACAGCACTGATATACCAAAAGAAGTGCAGCTAATGTTGTAAAGAGTCAGAGTTAGTTTTTGGAATTTTCGTTTCTAGACTATATTCTTAGATGAGCCAACTTCAGGGATGGATCCAGAGACAAGCAGGGGGACATGGGATATTATATTGGTAATAATCGAATAGTTATTCTTATTGGAATCAGTCTGCTTTCGTTCTTTATTCATCTCTACAGTTTCTGTTTTTATAATTGATAATTTGACGTCTTTATTGATATCAGTTGGCAAGAGACTCTTGCACTGAACGATAGCCAAAATAATTATTGCATACTTCTGTATATTTGTCTTAATTATTTTTATAAATAATTTTTGTAGAAATACCGTACACAGAAGACTATTATAATCACAACCCACAGTATGGAGGAGGCGGATGTTTTAGGCGATAGAATTGCAATTATGCATTCAGGGAAAATGATGTGTTATGGCACATCCATGTTTCTGAAAAAATTCTATGGTAAAAATCCGAAAATCTTCCTCTTATCTTATCTATCGGCATCTTAGCTGTGCCTGGCGCCCAACACATTCCATTTTTTTTTCTACCTTTTTCTCTTTTGTCTTGGATTGTGAGTGCCTGGTTTTGTGCGTGGGTTTGAGCCTCTCAGTAATTTCGAGGCTGCTCAAGTTTAACGTTACAAATCCACTTCTGGAAATGGAATCCTCCAGAAATGAACTTCCAAATTATCTCTGCTACTAATATATTGTTATTGCCGTAATAATCTAGGACACAATTATCACGAAGTTACATTATCGACGACGTCTTCGTGTGATGAAGGAAAAGTTCAAGATATTGTCGGACCTGGGTCGAAAATGACCAAAACGCATCATGGCAGAATAGTTATAAGCATTCCGTTTACAAATACCTTGCCAGAAATTTTGGATAATATGGAAAAGTGGAAAGTCGAGCTTGGAATTACCGGCATCAGCGTATCAATGATTACACTAGAACAAGTTTTTCTGAAGTATGTGAATACCGCTTAGGTTATTTCTCCTATTATTCAGATATCCATTGCTTGATAAACTGCATCTCATTTTCTAAAGTTTACACGTTAATGAGGGAAATCATATCCCATTGTGTAATGCTCCTTTGTACTATACCAAGTGATATTTTTATATCTAATAAAGGGCTGCTGAAGAAGAGCATTCCGAACGCGTAGACGACGTCGATGGAACGGGACAACCAGTTACTGAAGGGTATAAATATCTGACAGGATCGGAGCTTACTTGGCAGAAGATCAATGCATTATTAACAAAAAAGATGACCTACTTCAAAACTGACCACAATTTGTTCTTGGCAATGGTAAAGCGCTGCTCTCTCATTTATTTTTCAAAGAAGGCATATATACATATAGGAGAAAAATGAACCCTGAATCGCATTCATAAATATTATTTTACAGATATTTGGCGCTACTTTAGCTATACTCCTCCGAGTGAACTTCGGATCTAATTCTGAAGAGAAGAGCCGTATGCTTCACCTCGGCGTATATGCAAGTCCAGAAGTGCTATTTTACTCTGAAAATCAAACGCTTGGAAACACTTATAGAATGAATATTGAAAGCCAGGGTGGTATAGCCACCCCAACGCAAGCTAATGTCAGCCTGACTCATGGTGCATAAATTCATTGATTGTAATAGTGATAACTCTTTACGATTCAACTGTTCGGCTGACAAAAAGTAGAACCAACGATATGCTTGTTTTCTTGATAAGCCAAATAGTTTCTAGCATTAATCAATTTTTATGAGACTGGAAAATATGGCGTAAGTAACAGCAAATTAATTGATGGTATTTTCTTTCAGAGTTACTATCAAGAGCTTCGATCGACTTGACATACTATAAAACTCGAATGATCATCGCTGCTGAATTTAACTCGAGTTTATTGGCAAATGGTCTTTATTCAGGTGGTGCTACATTGAGTGCTCCAATAACGGTCAATGCCATGTCGAATTTAGTACTGAAGACAGTAGCAGGAAACCAGTACTCAATTGTTGCGAGTATCGGTAATCTACCTCCACCATTGAAAACACCAGGAGCGAATACAGTATTGAATAGAAATGAAATTATAACAGGCATTATTTTATTCATTGCAATATTCTTTTATATTGTCGCTCTGTTTGTCAAGCATCCGCTGTTGGAGAGTAGTACTAAAGTCAAAGAACTTCAACTAATGGCTGGAGCTTCGCCCTTCTTATACTGGGGAACAATGTTTTTTGTCGATTATGCTTGTTATATCCTAGTTACGATTTTGATTGTACCCGGAATCTTCTTAACGGATTTTTTCGACAAATCAAACAGTGACGGGCTGAAAGACATTGGTGAGTTGAATAATTTCAATCATTGAATGCAGATTCTGTAAGTGGTTGATGTCTAATGTGTTCTTTATCTGTTCACCCATCTGAATTAGGTATTCAGTTTTGGTATTGAAATAAAATGTGGCTATCACTTGGAATATTCTTTCAGGTGTTCTTCTACTGCTCTTTCTAATTTTTGGTATCAATGCACTACTGCTGGCCTACATACATAGTTTTATGAGGAAACGTTTTTACACGGTATATTCAATTTTGTGTGGTATACCTCTATTTTTGGGTGAGTTCATAATGTCATAAGATAATTCATACAGTTTAATATTGATCATTGATAGTTTCTGTTCTGTAGTTGCAGAGTATTTTTACCAACATTTGAATAGAATTTTCCAATTTCTAGATAAATCTTTCTAGGTAGCAATGTGAGCAAATTTTATGAGCAGAGTAATTGATATTTTTATCAAACGAGTTTGATTTCATTTTATTTTACAGTATTGCTCGTGATCCTTCTGACTGAAGTAATGCCATATTTGATTGATAATAAAAATATTATCATAATTCTGCGAAGGATATTTTCCTTGGAACCACATGTTAGCTTTGTCTTTGGATACGTTAAATTTGCAGAAATAGCTCTGAATAATGCTAGATGTCAAGGGCTGTCTAATCGTCTGGATGAGGCTGTTTGTGCTGTCAGTGATTTGTGTTGTTGTACGTCATGAATTTTTCACAGAACATATCTGTTTATTTGGTTCTGCAAAATGAAATTAATCATGGAACCCATTTCTGATCTCAGGGATGCAATGCTCTGATGGACGGTGTAAAAATCCACTGCCATATTTAGGTAACTTTAATAGTGAAGGGGGATTAGAAGAGTTCGTTTTGTATTTGTTTGTAACACCAATCATTCTCGTGGGCATCCTATGGTTGCTGGAACGGCAGGCATTTGCAAAATTGCTATTGAAATTACCAGTGAATAAACCAAAGCCCGCTGTTCGAGTTCAGGTAGTGGATAGTGAAGTCGAAAAAGAAAAGAGTAACGTACGTCAAGCAATTAATCAACGTAAGTTCTACTTATTCATTTAATAGAGTCGGTAACGTTCTCGTATTTACATTTAGTTGCGGTGTCTACAATTTCACTAGCGTAATGGTATGTGTGAATTACTTGATTGAATATTGTTAGAACAAAATGACCATTTTGTTTTTCGAAAGACTCAACATGACATTGTAAATGAGCAGAGCATTCATTCATTGGTGGACTACTCAGGAATCAGCCGTTGAATTAGGATACTATAAAACACTTGGATTAAAACCAGAAATTGTTTCAGGTATGAGTGATATAACTTGTGATGATGGAAATGTCTTTTTGGCATATGAGTTAAGTAAATCTTATGGAAAACTCAATGCAGTTGAAGAAGTGAATTTCAGAGTAAAGAAAAATGAATGTTTTGGTTTGTTGGGGGTGAACGGTGCCGGTAAAAGTACTACGTTCAGAATGCTTGTGGGGGAAGAAGTTCCAACTCGCGGAATCCTTCATCGTGGGCCTTATAACATGAAGACCAATCGAACAGAGGTTAGTTCAAAAGGTTTGCTCAGCTTTGTGCACTGTGGAACGTAATCATACAGCAATATTAAAACCAGATACAATTTTTGGCATCTACGAATCCTCTCATTTTTGTATCCTAAAAATTGTTGAAAAAGAGATAGTATATGTTATGGTTTCATGAGTAATATCTTTCATTTCAGCATCATATACTAACCTGAATTCGGTAATCCAATTTCGAGCACTTGGAGCTCTTCTCTCTTTGTTTCCCCTATAGCCTTTAAACAAAGTGCGTAAAGCTCTGAGTCTTCAGAGTGGTCAGATATCATAATACCGAGGTCACATATTTTATTATTTCAGTACCTGTCGGGAATGGGCTATTGTCCTCAGAATGATGCTTTGATTCCATATTTCAATGCTATGGAACATTTGTCGCTCTTTGCATCTCTCAGAGGTATACCAGCCATTGAAGTTGCGGCAGAGGTTCATTCATGGATTGACAAACTCAGTGAGTACCATCATATTTCTTAAGCATGAAGAATGATATTTTCTACGTAAATATAATTACTTACTTTTTGCTAGTGAGATTCAGGATTTGTAATCTTTAAACAACCTTGCATCAATAATGATTCAAGGCTCATCGAACAAATTTCTGTGCCACAGAATTGAAGAAACATGCAAAGAATCCAAGCGGAAAATACAGTGGTGGTAATAAAAGACGTCTGAATATTGCAATGGCATTAATTGCCAGTCCAAAACTGGTTCTATTGGATGAACCGACAACCGGAGTCGATCCAGCAGCAAGAAGATCAGTGTGGACCGTTCTCCAAAGTTGTCAAACATTTGGTCAAGCTATTATACTGACTTCTCACAGGTATTTTCACCAGAATAACGTTCCTCGACATATCTTTGTGAACCCAAACAAAGTTCAGAGTTCAACAGGATTCAACATTTTGCTTTATCATGTAAAGTTACAATTGCCTTAGGATATGTTGCTCATCTAACTAGGAAAATGATTCCAATCTTTCAACTGTTTATACATATCTGAGACTTTCAAGCGGATTAAACTCTACTTTAATGATTAATGTCGGATTCTAGTATGGAAGAATGTGAAGCGCTGTGTAACAGACTAGTAATAATGGTCAAAGGTCGTCTTTTGTGTGTCGGAGCTAGTCAGGAGTTAAAAGAACGTTTTGGAGCAGGTTTTAATATCACAATTAAACTAAATCCTGCAAGATCTGACGAAGATTCGAAGAATATCAAGAATAGAATACAAACAGCTTTCGTTTGTGAGCTGAAAGACGAGCATTCAGTAAGCTGGACTATTTCGTGTACTTTTAAACACCTTTTCATCGTAAAATAACATTCAATAGCGATATTTGATATACAGGGATATTTATTCTATCATATAACCGACGCTAACGCGACTTGGGTGAAGATGTTCGGAACAATGAACGAACTGAAATCTGAGTATGAATGTATTGAAGATTTCACTGTGTCTACATCGACATTGGAACAACTATTCATGCAGTTTGCTAGATCTTCTCCAGATTCTGCAACGGATCTTCAAGTCCTGGATCAAACTACCGCTCACGCCAATGGTGCATGAAGGTAAAAGTGAAATTCAATTTAATGATAATATCGCACGCTATGGCTAGTTGCAAGCCAGATGTGGATGTATTTGTATGTATATTCCTAATTCCTAACAGTATTAATAATTAATGTCAACATATATCATTATAATGGTGATCCTAAAGTCATGTTGATATAAATTTTGAACTGATTGCTCAAACTTCGGTCCTTCAGCTTTTTATAAATTTATTGATTATCGTATTCCCTAATTAGATTTTTCATAGACAACTGTAACAAACACTAGTCACAAGCCACAGTGCTATAGACATATATTTTCATGTAATTTATGTAACAACGCAAGGGTTCGATAAGAGTATCCTATACAAATGTTCAATATATATTTTTGCTACCGCAGACAAGAACTTGAAATTAGCTCTATACCTATAATGTGTATGTTTCAAATCTTTATAACTATTTTTATAACATACATTTCTTGCAAAATGGAGTTTTTTTTTCATTAAGGTAAATATAGCAAAGCCTTCATACTCTGTTACAAATGATTTGGTATACAATGATCCATTTAATGAAGAAAATGGATATTTGGAATCATTCGTCATATTGAGTGTTACGGGTTATTATAATATTGGCAGCTTGTACCGTCATTGTTTCTCCTCAATGTGTGTGGTATAAAATCTAGTAATGAAATTATTCCGTATACTGTATGTACAACAAACGATTGGCATATTTGGCCGATAATAAATTATTTATGTGTATTACATTTCTGATAAATAAACACCATTTCGATTTGCGTTGCAATTTGAGTTATGTGATGTCTTAATCTTTTTTCTAGTGGCATTCTAAATTCTTGAATGTATAATCTGCAGTTGCAGGTGTATTATGTATTGCAATTTTTCTACGTAGGTATAGTAGATGTGTAGAGCTGCATCATATAATTGAATAGCGATGCAACGCTATTACTTGAGATCAGACAAATAATGGTTTTTATTCTTCAATAATTTTCACATGATATACATCAACTTTTGAGATAAGACTATACCATGATTAACAAAGTTCCGTGCAAGAGTGTTTCCTGATAATGTGTACAATACATACATCACACAGTATTGCAGGTACCTATAAGTTTACCGAACCTGAAGTGAAGTTAAATTGTCTAATAAACCGAAATTTGAACCAATTCCTAATTTATGTAGCCGAAACTGCAAGGTCATCTACCAATCGAGGGCGATAGGAAAACATAGTTCCACGATCTTTTCTCAAGAAAAATAGGTTGCTAGTTTTGCTCAATTTGAAGTTAAGACTATAGTTATTATACGTGTTACATTAGACCTTGAAAACTCAATATAAACAGTAAAAAGTGAGTTGTCATACATTTTCGGTAAAATAGTATGCAAGTAATATATCTCTTATCTATAAACGTTTGAAGTGGACGGTCAATCACTAACTCACTCATCATCCGTCATTTCTTAATTATTATAAGTTAACCTTGACCTTGACCCTAACCACAGAATAACAGCTTGGCCTTGCCCTACGGCACTGGGGAAAGTTCTCGCCCTTACCGCATGAATGCAGTTAATCGGAGACCATTTCCATGGAGGGTAGCCCGCATACGCCCCCCTAAACATAATTTAAAGCGGTTATTTCACTGGCTGCACTATAGTGCGCACCGAGTGTACTGCGGCCATCCTCCATTCAGGTAGGATATAGAAAACGATAAAACTGCAGTCAGTGCGTACTAGTGCAGCCAGTGAAAAACGCTATTAGGCGTCAGGTATTCCTGTGAAATTGTTAGGAGCTGCTATTCCCCCCTTAAAAATCCGACATGGGGGTTATGTGCAGCGAGTATTGGGGCTGATATATCGCAGTCACCCTCGTTGAATAATTGAGTCTTACAGGATGAATATATTTTATAATGAATTGATTATATAGTGATATGTTTCAACGAGCCGAAACATTGATTTCGGAGGATGAGAAACGACGATATTGTGGAAAAATATTCGTGTAATACTATACCTTACTTGAACTTGAAGTATTATTTACGTTACGTCATGGGAGCAGTCGCCAGATCGATTAGGTATAAATAATCCATCAAATTTCATAAAATGGAAATAAGATCTTTTTTCAAGTCTTGTTTTAACAAACTTTTTTCATATTACAAAATTATAACCGATACAGAAGTTTGAATAGTCTGGTGTAATTTAGAATTGCTACCAAAAATGTATTATTATTGTGTATTGTTGTAGAATTATCATTAGTAGTGTTATAAATAATTGTTATCGTGAGTATTATCAGTATTAATGAGTAAGGTTTTATTTATTTGAATGTAGTAAATTCATTCATTCGTTTATAATCACATAATTACGTGATATTTTTTGACAGTATATTGAATGTCATTTTACGGTAAATACTTATGATTATACGGGTACAATAAGAGATGCGAAGTATTTTAGTTACATATTTTTTGTTATCGGCTATTATATCTTATCACTAAATCAATATTATACTCATCAATCTTGTGCCGTTCGAAAATGTTAACACTTGACTATTGCACTTCAATATTTTAACATTCTTAAATCGGATCCAACGCTTGACGGTATCCTCGCGAAATTATAAGTGGTGACAGAATAGGAACGACGCTATTAATTATTGTGAAATAGATACGATAATTACTCGGTTCAAAATTTTGTATTTATATGCATTTAACTATTCACTAATCATATTAATTATATTAACTCATAATTACGCACCCAGCTCGTAGACTTGTGTCTAGAGTTCATATTGGTCAATATCTGTGAATTATTAATAACATGTGAATGATGGCTTACGCATGAAAACTGAGTCACTGGAACGTATTCATACGTATGTACTGCACATACATTTGCATCGAAATCATGCTGTCATATTTCATATTCCGTTGGCGATAAAAAGTTCTTATCTCAAAGTTGGAATAGTTTGTTTTCTTTCATTTCCAGTATTAAAAAATTTCGATATACGATTTAAGTCAGGATGGGTGAAGCGTGGAGAATTTTGTTTCTTCTCTTACATAAGAATTACATTATACGTAAGAGACATTGGATTGGAACTATCGCTGAAATAGCTGTGCCAGCTTGTATTTTTTCGATTATTATGGGGCTCAGAACTCTATTACCAAGCGGAACTACAGTCGTTAATACAACCACGACTTACGATGTACTTAACAGTACTTATTGGCAAGAAAATGTCACTGCAAATTTACTTCTTGTATTATACGTACCTCAAAATGATTTTACTGATAGAATTATGGAGAATGCCACTGACTGTATGGGACTAGATAGTCGTCGTGAGTATATTTCTACTCCCATTGTTATTCTACATCATTAATTTGTTTTCTTTTTTTTACTTCCTAAGCTCTACTGCTCACGAGTTACGGAAATCCCATAAATCCTGAATAGTTGGTTGAAACTTTTCCTATTCAAAGATAATTTGAGTATTTCATTATATTGTTACAGAACTTTATGGCTATGATACAGAGGCTGCCATGTTGGAGAATTATGAAGAACTCCAAGCGCACAATCTGTTCATCGCAGTTTTAGCAGTCTTGTTTGATGATACTGCCAGAGGATCGGTGCCTACTAATTTGGTATATAAAATGAAATCTTCGTATAGAATTGGGAGCAGATTACTTGATCGTGATTATGGGGGACCTAGCGTACTATCGGATCATCTTGTACAACGAATTCCATTCGTAGCTTTACAAATGTGTGTAGATGATTCATTCATTGCTGAAGTAGCTCCCGAATACTCTGGTGAGCAGGCACCGATGGTATGTGAATCATTATAACCATATCAATTAACATTGGATTTTTAGCTCTATGATTCTATGTGCATTTGTTACATCGTTAACGAACACAAATCCTCATTCTACGCATCTTTTTATATGTTTCATGTTCGTATATCACAGTTCATTCAACTTTCGAGGCCCAATTCATCAAATTTATGATAAAAAATAACATAATTCCACGTGTAAGTAGTAAGGTTATAGATTCAACAGACTTGACTTACAATTAAAATAGTATATTATATACCTACGAAAAAAAGCAAGCGTTTTTAGTCGAGCCTTCGATATTTGGAAACGAGTCGTAGGTCGAGGGTGCCAAAGGCAGACGAGATTGAAGACTGGTTCTGCAAATAACGCGCAGGACGAAAACCGCTTGCCTTCTCATAGTGCATACGATATTTTCTACCCCACGCTTAAAAAACGAGAGCACTATGCAAACATCGTACTGAATATAGTTCTCCCGTAAAGGCAGCAATCCACAAGCTCATTTCACTGTTGGAAAGTTTTTTTTCCCCTGTTCTGGAAGTTTTTTCCCCTGAGGTTTTTTCTCGCCCTGAATTTTTATCCCTGTCTTTCTGCCTCGGTCGGAGAATTGTAACTTTTATCCTGCTTTAGACGCTCAAAAACTTGAGTTTTTCATCCAGGTGTGGTAGAAAATATATGAATCAGACTTGTTTAATTGTAGATGTGACTTTGTCCAGACAATTAGTCATTCTTACAAAACTAATTGATAACAGGATACAGTCGAGATATTATCCGGGTTTTTATCTGATCTGGAAAGGCAGTCATGGTTAAAAAACTCATCAGTTTTCAATGAACTGTATTATAGTCCGACCCCCTAATAAGACTAACCGCAATAAGAATGCTTCCCCAGTTTCTCACTTGCGCACTTTCTCCCACTTAGACTTAACTTCAAGCTCGAGTTAATCACGTGCGAACCTCTCAACAAAAAGGCCCAGCCTAGAAGTGCTAGAGAAAGAGAGAGAGACAGAGCGAGTCAGTGAGTGAGGAACGCACGCTGTGGGGGTACTTGAATTCACGGAAAAATTTTTCCCCGCGGGGGCTTTTGCATGCTCATTGAGAGGTCGGACTGTAGTGAATAATTGCACCAGATTCAAAAATACTATGGGCAAGATGCCAACTTGCTTGTGCACTCCGATGAATCAACAACAGATCAAATCAATCATCAGAATTTTTTCTTCAATTTGAATTAGGCCGAATTAGATTCCATTTTTCTTACAACACGTCCAGCTACGTCACATTCTGTTTTCAAACTGACCGTAACACAAAGTTTAGCAGCCTCAAATTAAACTTCACAATTATCACACTATCTAGGACATGAAAGATCAGGTGAACGTATTCTAATATTAGCTTCTTTGAATATTCACTGAGTTGAATTGAGTCACTTATCATGCTCAATTCTGAATCTCCAGGGAATAGATTAATCAATATTCAGAGCGATATTGTAATCACACTTATATCTTAGATTGGAAAGAGTTTGAAGATTGATTCTTTTACAGAGAGTAATACAAAAGATGCCATATCCACCATATGAGACAACTGATTTTAGCGAATTATTTTTCCGAGAAACCATTGGCAACTGGGCGACAGTTATGTTTATCGTGACATTGTATATGGTACCGTCGTATATCACGATAGAGAAAGAAACAGGAGTTAATGTAAGTATAAACGGAAGCCTACAACTTTAGTGAACCATTTAGCATCAATAATCACACTTATTGTTTGCTTCAAAAGTATAATACCAGATTTGTTATTCAGCAAGTATTATTCATCAGTTTAATGTAATAGTCTATCGAAATTATGAGTTGCAACTATCCAGCGCTGATCAACACATACAAATTAGTAAAGTACACAAGGTCAAAGTCAAAGAGAAACACTAGTAGCATTAATTGTCTAGTTATGCAACGTAGATTTGCTCCGCTTATATTAAATAGCATGTAAGACTAAGGTGATTCAAAGCGTGAGACAAAACGATCGCAGCAATTTAGCCATCGTGATTATTGAATGTTAATCATTATTGGTGTTGGAAATAATTATATAATTCAGTTTACCTATGGCTCTAAGTATATTATTTTTTCAGGCTCTAGTCAAGATGAATGGAGTGAAAGCATATCAAAATTTTTTAAGCTGGTTAATAAGCGGCATGATATTGGGCATCGTAGCTAATGCGTTAATTGTTATTGTTCTAAAAGTCTATTTCACATCTGATCAACTACCGTTTTATTATTATAGTAATGGCTTCATACTTTGGCTAGCATTATATATCAACTCAATTCACACTTATGCTTTCTGTCTGCACATAGCGTCTTACTTCAATCAGCGTAAGTACGCTGGATCATAATTCATACCGTAAATAACGGATTTATACTTCATTCAGGATTCGAAAGGATAATAAAGTGTATCTACTCATCATTTTCCAATATTTCATAGCTCGGCTTGCTCAAGGCGCAACAATTGTGATCGTCTATGCCGTAACGCAAATAGTGAATCAACTAGAAAAAAATGAATTTTACAATTTCCTACCATATCTGGGTTTATTATTCCCGAATGCAGCTGCTATTAGAATATTCGAAGAATTCAATGAACATGATAATTCATGTGAGTATCATTGATCTTTGATTCATCGATCAATAGTTATGAGGACACATCATGTAATTGGGAAATACTCATTTCATCTTCTCATTATCACAGTTATTGGAGTACAGTGGTCGAATATCTTCACAACCGAACATGAAGTATTAAAATTTGATGGGACTCTTGGTTTTATAATGATGTCTAGTCTTGTGGCTACGATTTTTCACTTCTTGGTGGCTTTGTATCTCGAAGCTGTTTTACCTGGCAGATTTGGTGTTGGGGAATCACCGTTATTTTTTTTAAAGGTAAAATTTTGATTGAATTGTTGCTTCGTTTGCACCAACATTTACATGTACTTGATCTTTTCAGGTAATATAGATTATTATTCAATAGTTTTTCAGAAAGAACAAAGTAAGTAACAGCAACGATGAAGTGGTAGCTACAGACTCAGACGGCAGACCTCAAATATTAGAATCTGTAGCCGACGGTGCCTTGACTCCTGGGATACAGATACAAAACTTGGTAAAATCTTTCACCATTGGATGGTATAAGCCAAGAGTGAGTAGTCCTTCATAATTTTGTGATTTAAAAAGATTAATTCCAAAAATGCTAATATTGTAGAGACCATGAACTCAATTTCATGAAACTTTTTCATACCCGGAAACGTTACATCGTATATTCTTTAGACAGTCAAAGCGGTTCGAGGAATCAGTCTTGATTTTTACAAAGGAGAGATTACAGCTTTACTGGGGCACAATGGCGCTGGAAAAACTACAACAATGTCAATCTTAACTGGTATGAAAAATTATTCTATATTAATTTATTTTGCTGTCCAGTGTATGATTATGTTTCACTGAACAAAATCCATTCAACTTTGATTGAGTAAATAAACTTTCAAATTGTCATTTGGGCTTCTTCTTGTGAAGGTTTATCGGCAGCTACATCGGGAACAGTCTACATTAATGGCAAAGACATGAACAATAATATGCAAGAGATTAGAGATGACCTAGGTACGTGTCCCCAAGAAAATACACTATTTCCAGACCTTACCGTACTAGAGCACCTTCAATTATTCGGATTGGTAAGTTGCATTGTTTCGCCTATTCAATTCTACAGCAAGACGATAAGTATTTTTCACTTTTTCAGTTGAAACAGAAGAATAAAACCAGGGACCAGGTGATACATGATGTCGATGCATTATTAGTCAAGTTGAAAATAGCGGAAAAGAAAAATGTATTGCCAAAGAATCTATCCGGTGGTCAGAAGAGAAGAGTATGCCTAGGAATCGCGCTTATTGGCGACGCATCTGTAGGTCTTATTTTACTGAGAAACTCATGCTGCAAAAGCCATCAGCGAATGAAATTTATACGGAAGTTTGATATTTTCATTTTGACCTATCCAATATTTTCAGATTTTGATCTTGGATGAACCAACGTCAGGTATGGATCCGGAGACTAGCAGGGTAACATGGGATATTATATTGGTAAGTAACGATGGACATGGATTTCATAATTTAAAATAATTGCGCTATATTTAAATTGAGAATATTTTCATTGTTGCTTGGAAAAGAAATACCGAAAGCAAAAGACAATAATAATTACAACGCATAGTATGGAGGAAGCAGATGTTCTCGGAGATCGAATTGCGATTATGCAAAATGGAACAATGAAATGCTTTGGTACATCGATGTTCCTGAAAAAATTCTATGGTAATTACTCTAGAAATGGTGTTGCTGCATGCAGGATTGATTTAGAAGAAACGCATCGAAGTTGAAAAGTGCAATGACGAATCTTAATAATTTAGGTGGTAATTGTCAAGAGGTGACTCTATCAATAGAGCCACGATGTGACGAAGGAAAAATTCAAGCAATAGTTGGATCTCAAGCTCAATTGAATGTGGCCACTCATGGGAGGATAGTTATAACAATTCCGATCACGGATAGTTTACCAGAAATTCTGGATAAAATTGAATTGATGAAGGCGGAGTTGGGAATAACAGGAGTCAGTGTATCAACGATTACATTAGAAGAAGTTTTTCTTAAGTATGTAATAATAGTTGATATTATTGTTAATTTTATAAATGCTCACTAATTTAAATTATTGTTTATGAATATTTACAATAATTGGTGAATTTCGCAACTGTAGTTCACTGCTTCATGATACGATAATATAATTATATTTATCATAGAGCTGCTGAAAATGAAGAAGAAAAAGAAGAAAAAAGTACAGCACCTGGCAGTGAGATGGATAAAAAAGAACCTGGTTCTCAACGGTATAATAAATTGGAAGGATCACGACTTACAAAACAGGTCATCTCAGCTCTGTTGATGAAGAAACTTTCCTACGCTAGAAATCATTGGGGTATCTCGATGGCAATGGTAATTTTTACTTATTTCAGTGTTTTAGATCACGCTTCTCTATTGAATAGTGCTTCGAAAAAAGTGAGAGATATGTATTTTATTGGTTACCATTGAACTAGCAAAATCTGCAATAGACACTTTTATCATCTTCAGATTATGCTTCATGAATAATTTGCTATAATTGATAACAAAAAGATTGCAGGTTTATAATTCTAGTTAAAAATAACCAACTATCATTTGTTTTTCTACAGATTTTTGGAACTTTGATAGCAGTGATACTTATGCCTATTTTCAATATTGATGCTGCTGATGTAATCAACAATCGACCGTTGAATCTAAGCTTGTACTCAAATTCAGAAGCACTGATTTATGGGGAAGATGAAACTCTTCCAAATATATATAAACAGGTCCTTGAAAGTCAAGGGGCTACAGGAAATCTGATAGGAACTGGAGTCAATATACTTAGTGGTTGGTTTATATTGGTGCATTACAAAAAGCCATCTATTTTTCTGCTCATACTCTGCTAAGTAACATATGGAATTTATTTTCAGCATTATTAGAGAAAGGAGAAGAGGGAATTGTGTATTATAGAAATAACATCATAATATCTGCGGAATTTAATACAAGCGGCGAATCTATTGTAGCGAACAGTCTGTACTCTGGCAGTGCAAGTTTGAGTGCTCCGATAACTGTAAACACAATGTCCAATTCATTGTTAAAGACATTTGCCGGCGATGAGTATTCAATTGTTGCAAGTATTGAAAATCTGCCTTTATCATTGGTAGATTACATTTATGACAAATATTCAATAAAGTCTGATATTTTATTGGAGATGATGTTGTATATAAGTATTTTTTTTGTCGTCGCTGGATTGTTTGTCATTCATCCGCTACTTGAAGCCTCGACTACAGTTAAACAATTACAAAGAATGACAGGCGTATCATCTCTCATGTATTGGGGAACGATGTTTGTTTTTGATTACATGGTTTATATCATAGCCACAGTTGTTACAGCAATTGGATTCGTCATAATGGATCTCATTTTTCAAGAGAAAACATACTATAGTACAGAAATTGGTGAGTCTCAATATTCCCGTTGTGATTTTCAATACTGTAGAATGAAACAACATAAATATCACGTACGCTATTAAACGATTTTTTTTCTTTACCGTACTTTGTGCCTCGAATACCTCCAATGTTGTTTTGGTGAGGAAAAGTTGAGGAGTTTTCAATGATTTACAGGAAAATATGATTCACTTTTCAGGAATTGTCATATTACTATTACTGCTTTTTGGCGTAAATCTCTTAGTCGAAGCTTACATACTTAGTTTCTGGAAGAAGCCACTTTATATAGTGCTTTTAGTCTTTTGCCTCGGAAATATTGTAATATGTGAGTTTATTACAGCTTATCGCATTAATTAATTCACAAAAATTTGAATATTTATTTCATTGTTTCATTTTAATTTCTAAATTGGGATCATTTTTACAGCTCAACTTCAGGTCTTTGTAGATTTGGCCTTGGAGTACATGATGGTGGATAAGGTGATTTTTCTGACTCAGAGAAGAATATTTTCATTTCTGCCTCATGTAAGCTTCACCTTTGCATTTTCAAGATTGTTGGAAGTAGCGAGTAATAATTCAAGATGCCGAAAATTGCCGAATAGCTATATACGAATAAGTTGTCTCCTTGAAGATCCATGCTGCGGTGAGTCCTACTCTTCCAAGAACAATAATTACAGGATGCAGTGTTTCGTGTACAGCATTTTCTTCGAATTTTCACATGTTGTTTTCGTACCATTCAGGCTTAGGCTGTGTCAATGGGCACTGCAAGAGTTATCTTCCATATTTCGAAGGATTCAGTACAGATGCTAGGTTGGATGAATTTGTGTTATATCTTGGTTTAACGCCAATTATTTTACTGGTGATTTTATTTTCACTGGAACATCAGGTGTTTGGGAAGCTGATGTCGAACGTGAGATCTAAGAAACCAAAGCTTCCAGGTCAACATAATGCAGTAGATAGCGATGTCACTAAGGAGAAAAACATCACACGCGAAGGGATTAACCTTCGTGAGTAAAATTAAATCATTAATTCTCCCGATATGATTCCCTATGCTTTTTATTGTTAAAGAGATATTTATTTGCACAGGTGAAGATGGTTCGAATATCGAAGACGAGAATGTATTTCTGGCTTACGAACTAAGCAAACGTTATGGGAATATTCAAGCAGTGAAAGAAGTTAATTTTAGAGTGAGAAATAACGAATGCTTCGGTTTATTGGGTGTCAACGGAGCTGGAAAAAGTACTACCTTTAGAATGTTAGTCGGTGAAGATTTTCCTACAAGCGGAATACTTATTCGTGATGTTTATAATATCAAATTCAATCGCAAAGAGGTAAAGTAAAAAATTATTATTATCCATTTCGTAGAGATCGAAGAAACTTGCACTCAAACGATCAGAGTAAACATATCAAATCTATAAAAGTAATCAATTTAACAAATACTCATATCGATATCATTATCACAGTACTTGGCAGGAATCGGTTATTGCTCACAAATAAATGCCTTGATTCCTTCGTTCAACGCCTTTGAACATTTATCACTTTTCGCTCGCCTACGAGGCGTACCAGACTCTGAAGTGATACCAGAAATTCAATTATGGATCGACAGAATGCGTAAGTCGCAGTTCTACCTGTTATGAATTTTTGAATGCTGTTTCAGATGCCATAATTTCTTATTTTTTAAGATATTGAATATTCGATGATTTTCAGGCCTGAACAAATGTGCTAAGAATCCAAGCCGGAGTTACAGCGGAGGAAATAAAAGACGACTAAATATTGCCATGGCATTGATTGCGAGTCCACAAATGGTCCTACTGGATGAACCAACGGCAGGAGTCGATCCAAAAATCCGGAGATTATTGTGGAACGTTCTCCAGCAATGCCAAACATCTGGACAAGCAATTATTTTAACTTCACACAGGTATAATGATCGAAACAATGCGTTTTCTAATTTTATGATGGTTTTTATTATTCTTTGTAAACCATTCTGGCGAATGAAAATATTTTCACAGCATGGAAGAATGCGAAGCTCTCTGTAATAGATTATTAATAATGGTGAGAGGTGAACTTGTATGCGTCGGTGCTAGTCAGCAACTTAAGCAACGTTTTGGAGCTGGTTATGATATAACTGTGAAATTGAACCCAGAGAGAACAGAAGAAGAAAATATGGAAATTAAAGATAAAATTCAAGTAGCCTTTGATTGTGAATTACGGGACGAACATCCGGTGAGCTTCATAACATGACTTTACCGATCACCAATATAATTTCTTTGTAAAATTGAGTGTTAAAATGATGTAATCTTCAACAGGGGTACTTATTGTATCATATAACTGATTCTCGGACATCATGGGTCAAGATGTTCGGTACAATGAACAATTTGAAGTCCGAGTATAGCTGCATTGATGATTTGACTGTATCTTCAGCTACATTAGAGCAATTATTCATCAAATTTGCAAGGTCTAGTCCAGGATCAGTACTTGCAGCTGTAACACCACAAAGTAACGGAGCAGCAAATGAACTGGGTAGAGTGTAACAGATTTTCAATAATTAAGAAAAACCAAAAAAAACGGCCAGTATTATACCCGACTCTAAAGTCTGCCGATGTAGTTAGTATACTCAAAGTGCAGTTATACATGTAAATACTTAAATTATAATTTAATAATACCAAGTATAACTATTGCCCATGGAAAACAATACATGCGTGAAGTTATGTTACAGAAATAAACAATATTTATTATGTTACGGTTTACTTCATTTATGTCGCTACATGCTAGGTAATGTTATCAAGAGTTTATGTTCAGTATGAATGTAATTGTTACTGCTACTACTCCTATTACTTTCAGTGGTGAGCTGGTAGCGTCCTGGAAGATTATGTCAATGAAATATATCGCCATTCATTACAATTGCTTCTTTCTTAATTCGGATTACGAGTAGTTCTTTATTTCCCGACGATTTACAAGAATGTGTAAAATCGTAGAGAATGATTGGTGGGATCTGTACATGTATATCTCTGATCACTCATTCCAGGTAGGATTCCAGGTAGTTATGTATAGGGTAACATGGAACAAAATAGGCCCGTTGGGGTTTAGTAGGCCCCCAAAACAAGTTTATTGATCTTTCATAATTCTTGGAATTCGGTCGAGTTGATATTCCATTCACAAGAAATATATTTTCAATGTACAAAATCAGCACAGATAAGACCATAGAGATTGACTCGAAGACTCAATTGTAACTCGATCAAGGTCTAGTTTGGTTGATTTTCAATTGATCCATCAGTCCATATATCTATTGATATCTCGTGATGCAGGCTTTGAAATATTGAAATAAATATTTTCATAAAATTGATTATTCTTCTGCGATTTCCAATAATTCTCATTTATATTCTGCCAATTCAAAATTTCTAAAAATTAAGATTCGACAATCCTCATTTATTTTAATTAGGATTGACAGGTTTTGAAGTTTTAATTCGAATGATTTTACAACTTCACCTAGTTGTGAGCAGTTTCTGTTCAGATTTATAGCTGCATAGAGTCCTCTAGATCTTTATTGTAACACGTGAATATACTAACCTGACGCTTGGTTTGTCGTAATTATTTTGATCGTTGTGCAATTCTGATGATTATATGTTATCAATAGTCACGAATACAACTGGAAAAATTATTATACATCATGCTGTTATTATAGTTGTACAACATTTTTTGATAATGCATGCAATGTCATTTTCCACCTGAAACTCATGATTATGAATAGCTAGAAACAGTTGTAGAGTAACAACAGGTAAATTTGGTCTGTGGGGCACAGCAGGCTACCAAAATAAGATTACTGATCTTTTATGATTGTGAAATTAGGTGAAATTGATATTTGACTGCAAGAAAAATACACTTTTATTGATGAGAATCATCACGGATGAGACCAAATTGAAAAGTGAACCGTGTAAACACTTGTGTGTGACTTTTATATGTGGTCATCGGCCACCCGAACACCAAGTGGGAAAAAAAGTTTTTTCCGGATTGATGATACGTGCTTTGCTAATGATAACTCATCCCATATCATAATAGCCCGAACACGTACCGCGGAATATTACCGTATAAAATTCCGGATACCACGTACCGTACTTAGGAAATACGTTGGATGTAGGATACTTTACCGATGAAACCGGATAGGAGGCGTATCAATAAATCCAGAAATTGATGATTAATTGCGCATGGCAGAATTCTATCGTACATTTCAGGCAGGGAAGATCACGAACACCGGAATTATTCGAAAATTGGAAATATTCGAAACCGGATAAGGCCAGACAGAGTCGCTAGTGGGACTTGGAATATTATCGGTAAACGATTTCAGTTCGAATTTCCGAATTTGAAACCGGATAGGGTCGGATAGAGTCGCGTTTAAGACTTTGCATATTATCGGTAAACATTTTCAGTTTGAATGTCCGGATTCGAAACCGGACAGGGCCGGGGACGAAGTCTCGTGTGGGATTTTGAATATTGTCGGTGAAAATTTGCAGTTACTGATAGGGACGAACAAAATAGACAAGCCTTCAGACCCTATCCAGAAACCTTTCCAGTACTCTACCCGATCCTGTAAAATCTTATCCGTTATTTGAAGCTGGGTGCCGTGGGTAGGTTCGCTCGAATTCTCAGCGTGAGAGAAATCCGTTAAATAATTCAGATTTTGATTACATCTAGTTAATTCTTTTCGTTAATAATGCTCCATAGTACAACTTTGAAATGATCGTTGTAAATATTACAGCGAAATAACATTTTTGACCCTATACAATGTGAAGGAAATTCGAGCGTATAGAAATGGATGGAATTGTACGTACATAATTGATTAATAGCATGTAACGAGTATAGGAAAAGTGATTAAAACGTAGCACCAAATCGTATTTGGTTATAGTTGAACGCCGTTTTATGATCAGATGCAAATAAATCAATGTCCCGCACAGCTGGGACACACTGCACCGATGGTTGAAAAACTCTTGAATGCATACCACGCGCAAAAGTCCAATAAGATAACCGCATACATCGATCAATCAGCAATGAGTTCGACTTATAAAGTAGGATTTGATTCCTTCGGTCAGTTCTTTTCGGAATCAAGTTTCTGCATAACATAATGCATAACAGAAATATGTTACTGTCATTCTTTCTCGTCTTGAATAGCCTTGGAGTTTTGGCCGAAGATCCGGAGTTAAGAATTGTCGGTGGTTATCCTGTGTCAATAATCGATCGTCCGTTTCAAGTAAGTGTATACCAGATGGACGATTCTGCCAAAAAACCAAAGTCTCTATTTTTTTCTATAACTTAGAAAGAATTCTGTTCAAAATTTTCCGCTCTTTCGAACGAAAATATTACTGCTTGTCTATCTAATCTACCCCCGCGCCGGTCGCAGCGAGAGCTCTAAAATGCACTTTTTCATTTATACTCGATTTCGCATGCACTTCCCCAACATGAATTTTTAATTTTTTTTCTCTTCCCGCAGATTTCAATATACCGCGGAACACAATCGTGGCTTCAAGTTAATTGTGGAGGAACGATTATCGGTCGTCGATGGATTTTGACAGCAGCTCATTGTGTTATTAATCTGGAAACTGAATTTATGGTGATCCGTGCTGGGTCGGACCTTCTTCACGGCGACAAAAAGGCTGTGTGGTACAAAGTGGAAAGGGTGATTCCTCACGAACTGTAAGTAAAATTCTTCCAATCCCACAACAAATAAACCTTCCAATATTTTTTATACTAAATTTAACGCTTCTGCAGCGATCCGTGACAAAGCCATTTCACCGTTTCATCATATAAGATCTAGATTTTCAGAATAACTGCCCAAAACCCAAGTGAATGGAATACGAATGAAATTTCGATAAATTATAGAAGTGATCTTTACCGAGGGTAAAGTAAATGAAACAAAAAAATTAACGCAATCCAACGCGAAAATCGTACTTCTACAGATTCAATCCGGATGCTTCGGTAATATCCCACGATATCGCGCTTATCATCACAACGAAGACGATTGAATTCGATCCGAAGATAAAGCCCATTACGGTGAGGAAGCAATCGCCTGCGCCATCGACGAAAGCAATTGTTTCAGGTTTTGGTGTAACGGAAGAAGGAAGTACCGAGATGTCTGACATTTTGAGACAGGTACCTGTCAAGGTGCTCGGTCGTGATGAGTGTGTAAAACTTGTTGCACAACTGTCCCAGAAGATGAAAGTTAGCACAACACACTTTTGTGCCGCCAACTTGGAAGGAGGTCGAGATGCCTGTCAGGGAGATAGCGGTGGTCCAATAACAATAGGTGAGTTATCGTTTACTATAGTCTGATAGTTCATAGCTGGTATTCTTGTAAAGTGCAGACCTTAGATCGCGAATCCCGGCTCACGATTAAGAGGAAGCAAGTTCTAGGTAGGCATCTTACTTTCACTTTGTTTTAGTTCACTTGGTAGGTATATCAGATGCCCGGGGGAGTACGCAAGAAAATCAAGTTTTTTTCGTTTTTTTCATTCCATTTTCGTTTCCAGGATTGATCGTTAGTTGTTTCGTTTCTCTTGGGATATTTTGGGTAGATGAAGCTGGAGATTTGCTTGAGCGGGGATTTGGCATGTTTAATTACAGATGGTTCTTTAGCCGGTATCGTATCCTGGGGATTTGGATGTGCTACAAAAATGTCACCAGCTTTTTACACTGATGTTTCATTGTTCATTCCATGGATTGAGAAAACTATAAAAGAATATTCCCGAACGAAAGGCAACAAAATGTGAATCCGGTGTACCCAATAAAGAGAAAAAATAATGGCATCCAGAGCATTATTATAGTGTATATTTAATTATAGTACTTTACGATATAATTACTAGCTTCGAATAGCTACATGAAAACAATTCTTGTTTCACCTTTTGCGCCCCTCATGTGGACGAAAAATTTCATTCGGATTGAAAATGATATCCAAATATGAATGACAGTCTTAATATTTTCATTGGCTGTCTAAATCTTACGGCCTGCACGCGCATGGATGGAGATGGAAATTATGTACATACTTTATTTAATAACTTTTGAATCAGCAGTAATAATATACAGCTCATTGCCGTTGACAGCAGTATCCAGTAGAGCTCTAATTGTTTCGTTTCTGCTTGAAAGTTTCGTTATTATAGTTTCAAATCGGAGATTCAATCAACTCGGCGCATTGAAACCGAACTCATACGTTTCTTTGAGATCGTCCACGCGCGTCATAAATCCTACTGAAATAACTATTATTGTTATTTACTTACAACCATACATTTTTGTCTGTTTTTGGTTGTACGCATGTACTCTGTAACGCACGTACATTACATGCGACTATAAAATCACTAACGCCAGTGAAGCGATATCACATATGAGTCATCAATAAAGTTGATGAAGCTATTTGGTTAATAAAAAGGAATGGATAACTATTTTTCATACAAAAATCATGGTGTCAGGTAAAATATTATAATTGCAGAATTAGTATTTCTGCATTGAAATTTTATTCATTTCATTTCAATCCCATCCCTGGTCTGCGATAGTATACAATTTTTAATTCTGTCTAATGTTATAAAGAGTCTGTATCGAATTGTTTGCTCACTAAAGTTCACCGAGAAATAAAAGTTGTAATATCAATTTGTATTTCAATCTTAAATGGAATGAATCACTCACGATAAAATTGATTATTCGGATCAGTTCAATGTCATATCAATAGTTTCATGCTCTCACTGCAGTCTCACAGAGCGCATTATCGTGAGGTTGAAATTAGAAAACTTTGCGTTGGTGTAACGGTCTACATTTATTTATAGCCGTACGCGTTCGTTGATTGCTGAATATTTGTTCCATTTGATATTTTAAACGTATAAGGAGTTAGTAAATTTGAACATTCTTTTATTCAATTATTATACTACTGTTATCAGACTTCCACAAGAGTTTCAATAGGTCACCAAGTTCCCACGATATTAATAGAAACGCAAACAAATTATAACTGAAACTTCTACAAAATTCATGTAAGCCGTATGGCCATTTGGTCTCGTGTCTTGATTTACTGTAAAAACTCGTCTACGAATCTGGAGCTACGATGAATGAATTTTATTCATGTAAATTCCGAGTCTACAGTGAAGTATAACCACCAGAATGATCGAAGCTGTGTAATTGAAATTGAAATCTCAATTTCCAACGTTTCGACCAGAGAAATGATCACCGAAACCACAGATTCTTACGTCGCAGTTCTGAGCATACCTAAGTCTAGAGTAACTTTGATGATAAACGAAAGCTTTCCTGAATCTAACTTTTCCGAATAGCCGGCAGAACAAGACTTCTTTGGTGTTTTAGCAAAGTTAGTCCAAAGAACGAGAAATCTCGTAGATTCACAACAGTTGAAAAAACAAGAATTGACGAAGAAATGAATCAAGAGAAGGATCTGTGGGAGAAAACATAATGAGGGTGGTGGGTGAATAAAAAGTGCGACTGATAATTTTGTGTATAAATAAACAATGTAGCAAATACGTTATATTATCATTATGTACATAAGTCTGCCGTTGAGTATAAGATTAGAGTAAAGTAGAGTCATGGTGAGCACTGGGCGCGTTGTCTCATTATACGTATTGTAAATGGGTATTAGCTGAATGTCACATGCGTGGATCCTAATATTTATAACCACCGGTCGGGCTCGTCTGGTAAGAGTTAGGTCCTTGATACAAAGAGTTGGGACCACGTCCTCCACCTCCGCCTGTGCCTCCGCCGCCTCCTGCGCCGCCTCCAGATCCACCACCGCGACCTCCGCCGCCACCTAGAAATGGGAGTTTCAAAAATTGTGTTTATCGTTGTTCGCTGCTGGCTAAACTGTGCAATGGGTTAGAGTTAATCATTCCACAAATATATAGAAGAATTTAGCAGACTATTCGAACCAATATTTTACAATCAATGCAACTGACTTTTTATTCCAAGGAACGATTATTCCTCCATTTGAGTGTACAGACCTTGGACCTTGAATGGAGGAAGAATCGTTCATTGGAATAAAAATTCAGTTGCATTAATTGCAACATATTGCTTCGAATAGTCTGCTAAATTCTTTCATATGTAAAACTATACGAACGATACAGTCAACACACGTATTATTTCACAAATAATTCTAAAATATCATTCAGCAAACGTTCGGCCTTTTTTTCTCATGAAGACTGTTAATTAGAGAATTTTTTACCACTGCCGCCACCGCTACCTCCACCTCCGCCTCCACCGTTCCCATTTCCGTTCCCGTTCCCGTTCCCGTTTCCCCCGCCGCCGTCCTGATTCTCGCCTCGAGCCTCTGCGGCTAAGGACAACTCGATACCACGTTGAATTTCAGGGGGAATTGGTGGTGCTGTTGGGATATGCGCGCCCTCGGGATGAAAACCGTCGGCATCAGCAGTATATTTGACAGTATACTGAGCCCCATCATCTCCAGTGAACGAGAACGAGCCACTTACTGCCTCAGAATCACCTGAAACCACGGTTTCCCTTATTTGCATCAATTCTGCGAGATGTGAGTATCCCTATTATCAATTATTACGTAGGTATTCTTCAGATCTCGATCACCGATTCGAAATTCTCACGATTCGTAATGAATTGATGATAATTATTGACTAACCTTGCGGTTGACCTGACTCTTGAACGGTGATGCCATTCGCTGTTTCGTAACTGTACTGATAGCTTCCGTCCCCGTTATTTTCATTCTGGTATGAAGAAATCCCAATTTCTTGTCCATTTCCGCCTCCGCCTCCGCCTCCACCTCCTGATCCACCCCCTCGGCCTCCGCCGCCACCGCCACCACCTCCGCTCCCACTTCCACTTCCTGTCGAAAATAAACAACGAAACTATCATTATGATTGCTCGGTTTTTTTTCTCTTTGGCATAAATTATTCAGGTAAATTGTGTTAGTCTTTTTGGAAAATTTCGGGCCGTCATTTTCGATGATGATATTTAATTGTTATGTTTTTACTAACCGCCGCCATATCCACCGCCAGTTCCGCCACCGTTACCACCCGGACGTCCTCCTCCGCCGTTGTTACCAAATTGATTCCCCCCTCCGCCTCCTCCGCTGCCACCACCAGGACCACCAGAACCTCCTTGATTCGGTGTTTGGATAAATCCCGCGCCACCAGAATTTCCGGCACCGCCAGGTGGGAGGTAAGTGTTTTCAAGACGTGCCGCGTAGCAGGTACCGATTACCGCCAACAGCGCAATTGTGATCTAGGAAAAGATCAACCACAATTTATCAATTTTGAAGAACTATGAATAACTAACTGGTGAGGTGTCGATTGAATCGATGGATGTAATTGAAAACCAAATGTATGAATCGATTTTTTGGACTCGTTTTAAATGATGCACTTGAGAAATATTCAACTACGACGTACGGTTTTCATGATTGATTCGTGTGGCGGGTAATGATCGCCAACACTCAAATTGCACTTGATGATACTGCTTCTGTCAGCTCTAAGATAGTTGGTTTCACTTTCTGCGAGATGCACCAGGAGAGGAGTGATCTCAACGGTGTCTGATGCTTTGGTAGTGATCCTAGTCGAACTTATATACCTATGAGCAACCTAAGTACATAACGTTCCCATCCCAGTATCTCAGCATCCTAACGATACGAGGAGGGCAAAGATGCGCTTGTCTTATTGCGTAATTGGCCTGATACAGATCGTGGTGGGTACCTTACAGCCAAGAAAGCATACCTTACATACTGAAGGTCATTCAATCGGGTCACTTGAAAGTGTACCAGAAAGTTCGCGCGATATAAGAGATGCGTCTTTAATTACTATTATGCGAAATTAACCGCATTGGTCCATTCCGTTTTCCTAACGATGGACGATGGATGATGGTCTGCTGCTGCTGCTGCAGTAGACGTACGTCACATTGATCTATACGATGCAGTTCATTTCAAAGTTATGCAAGATCGTATCTTGCAGATGACACCGTGAATCGCCGATCAAATTGCAGTCGGTACGCTTTGACGCACTTCGTCATACTTTGCTATTCAATTATGCCTCATAGGAATTAGATACACATACATAGTTTCCTCGGTATGCTTTCACGATTTTTTGAAGCCGCTGTAACGGATCTGTGAAGCGAAAGATTGGCATCTGCTGATATCAGATGATTTTTGAAAAGGGATATGGGTCAGACGTGGACAGGGATACGAATTATACTGCTCGAAAGGTTGATTCGAAATTAAAAAATGTACACTATTCTATTCTCAGAGAAATTTGCGCGCCGATAGATTCGATGTTTTCAGTTCCAGGAGCATTTCGATAAGCATCGTATGATATGCTTTCAGCGTGATGAATAAGTATAACGCTGAGCTTCTCAGCAGTCGCTGATTCGAATACCTTTAAATTTACTCCAATATACGATATTCGCGCTCCTGGCAAATTGAATCGGCATTATCGGGATAGTTTTCGTTTTCTGTATTTCTCGCAAAGAAACATGCGGATCTGGCGCACCCTGAGAGACGGTCGGCATCGCGCCTATTTACTTTGTTCTTTCAAGAATTCAGTGTAGTAACTACTCGTGATTACTTTCCCTTCATTGTCAATTATTATGCAACTCGATCGAGCATGTCCAGAAGGAAGTTTTCAATTGATCGGTCCCAGCAACCGCATTCATCGGTGATTTCTTCCCCATTTCAGTATCTCGATTCATCCATTGCAAGTTCATTCAGTTCAATTTAGATTATAAAGTCAGACGCATCATGGAGTCTTCTGTTCGGTCCAAACTCAGTATTATTAGTGAAATCCGTAAATCTTGTTACGGATCATTGATCTGCCCAATGCGAGAATACTGTACGTGAAAATTTTCCTCTTCTATAATCAATTCACAATTTTGACTTCATTGGGGAAATTTAGGCAATATAGTAAATGGATTTGGCATTAGGCTAAACTATGTACGACTATGTCGTGTCCTCCTTGGTACTTTTGGTATTTTTATCCCTAGATCTGCTCGTGTTATGCCAGAAAGGCGAGGCATCGTGAGGCGACGAAGGCACGCGGATATGGTAACGAATAGTCATGCTGCTAGTGTCAAATGTTATCGATTGGCTATCGCGATGAACAAGAGTTAATGTCTAACGTTTCGCAATCCCCGCAACAAACGTAGAAATCACTCGGCAATATATTAATCATGAAACGGATGTGGATAAAGATAGAATAATGCAGAGTAAAATCTGCAATCCTACCAATCCCGCAAGATTTCGACAAATTTTCCCAGCGGGGAAACCTCCGCAGACGGCAATTTCAGAGTGTGACTCATTTACAGTTTCGAAATCCTCCTTCACTCATTCGATCGGTGGTTCGGTGTTCGATTCTATCTCATTTCATACCGAGTCACAATGGAAATGATCTCAGTAGTACGATAACGGGAAGATAAGAAAGATTTGGACCATTCGCGCAGTTCTAACGGTCCGAGGGATCACTTTGAAGGCAGTTTTTTTGCCTGTATAGTGTAACTATACAAACCTGTCAATTAGCCGTTACCTGAATGGTGCCATCCCTTTTTTTCAAGCGATTAGTACAGGTATAGTTGAGACTGAAGACTACGGCACGTAGCTCTCGAAACGTACCTAATCTCACCTGGGGCTTAACCTGTAGAGCCGTTCGATGTGATGTGACCTTTATTCGACCTGGTTGATCGGTAGCGTTCGTATATCACGTTAGATTGCCGATTGATGTTCGACGTAGTACATACGTACATACGTAGTCTCTATCTTTGGAACGGGAGCGTTACGTGTCAATCGCGGATCCTTCGCTCATCGTCAATAGGTAAATAAGTTAGATAGCTAGTCGATTAATGTGTATCTCTATATTGGTAGCCGGAGGGTTTCACCCGGTTGAGGAGTCCGCTGATCCCGCTCACGATTAGAATTAGTGGGCATACATGATCATCGGAGCGACAATGTTATACTACTTGCGGAATAGTCTGCTTATTCTTAGTCATGAACGTGACGCGTTCCATTGACCCGCAGGCTCCTGCTCTAAGCGATTAGAGATGTTGTGAAAAGAATAAGCATGTAGGTATAATTCATTTTTGAGGGGAACAGCGTTTGAGCTGTGTATATTCTCCGAGATGAGTAGATATATTTTACGTTCAAATATGGTAGCGCGTTTGAAAAAAAATGAATCTTTACTATGTTCATACGCTGCGGAATCGGTAAACGGGTTGGGCTCTGTTAAAGGTTGGAAGTAACAGGACAAGAAGTGCAGGAATCACTACAGGGGAAAAAGTAGCCAGCCATTTGATTTAGTGTGTTCGAAGTATAGAGTATAAGATGAGGTTCATCGTGGGTCATGGGAACGCGCGAAATGCATTTGGATTGTTTCGAAAATCGTGTAATTCTGTTTCAGGATGAAAAAAAGAAAATAGTAAAATAGGATTTTGCGTAACGATACAGTGATTTGTAATGAGATCATGTATCTGCACATATTGTTATATTACAATTGCATATAGAATTTGTTTATTTCTTCATTAACGACGTGCCTGTGTCTTCATTTCTACTGGATTCATACGCCTATACCATTCGCTCATCAACTTCTTCCATCGTAGTAATACTATCATTTTCTAAGAAAATTATTCACACGATCTAATGTATTCGCCTGTGGCAGAGCCATTATCTGCATGGTCCGCATACCGATGCTGCCTACTACTTACTCTCTTACGCAGAGATGTACTCAGGTATATAGGTATTGCATCGCTGCGAATCTCTGCGAAACTTCGTCCATATTCGCTCTTGGGTCAAAAGTCTACTGAAAAAATCTTTCTGAACCGAAGTTGAAAAACGAAATGGCAGACTTTCGCTCGGTAGTATTTTTCCCGAAGAACCGTACTATTAAAATCGGATCATACTCTACGTCGATCGCAATTATTTTGTCATATAGCTCTGCGATCATTGTACTCTTCTATGCGTGAATCAGAAATGAATGCGTGGGCATGTGCAGCCAGCGATTGCCCCCGGGAGAGATGATCCGCGAATACGTAAGAGTAAATCTCGCGTACCTAAGATTCTAGGTGAACTTTCACCGTGGCTACTCTAAAACAATATGCAGGAGTTCCGTAGTTGGTTTTCGGGAGTATGTAATATACAAGCGCGGAATGACTTCCAGAGGTGTACGTAAGTCAGCTCCTGAACACATATTTTTGAAATTTTTTGCTTGCACTCGGAGAAAGATGAGCGGGAAACTTGGGCAGGTATAGTACATATCTATATCTTGTCCAAAGACTCGCTCCAAGTCGTTAATATTTAATTTACAAGAACTTGGTGTTGAACTATACCGATCGCGTTATATAATATGACAGAAGGAGGACTTAACGTGTTGCGAAACGATGCAATAGTAGGTATATACCTATACATTGCTATCGTCGCAGTAGTTCGTCCGACTTGTATACTATAATATATTTTCCCCTTTTCTTTTTATATCATGCTCAGTACTGAACCGATACTGCTATAGCTATATGTATACCGATACCTATGTTATGTATGGAGTACCTGCGATCGTTTGTCCATTCGGCTCGATTCGAATCCCCGATGAAGTGAAGATTCTCGAAATTCCCTTATATATATAATTTATGGCACCCCAAGGCAAACTACTTTGACATATAAATACATTAACTGGATTTGAAATTGGATCATCATCATCATCGTTATCATCATTATGGGCAATAGTGACACAAAACTTCTTATTTTCTCTGAGCTATTTCATAGGAACGTTCTAAGGTCACCAGATGAATGAAAAAGTATGGTCAAACTTTTTCTCCTGTTGTACGAGGAGTCCAGAATTAATTCTATGGCACATATGAAATAAACTCAGTGTTACATTAGAGCAGTTCGAATTGGATCGCAGCCTCCGCAATAGCTACCACAGGACTCTTCTCCGCATATCCACGTGAGAGCACTGTTTAAAGGTCATGATATGCAGAGAGATATACTCAACCTCTTCCGCACGTTGTTCGGGAATTCAGATTCTGAATTTTTTCTTTTTTTTCTCCTTTCTTTCCTATGTACATCAAGATAATCGGAATTTATATACTTACGGAAACTGCCACAGAGTATTTCGCAATATCTGAAAGTTAATCTATACAGTCTACAAAGTGTTATTCGGAAATTTTTTAGAAAATTATCACAGGCGAAACATTTTCTCCAGAGATTGAAGAATGAGTGGGGAAAAAAACTAGAGTTCTTTCGAGATCCGGTTTTTTCATTTCTACGTGGAATATGGTAAGAGAAAATGAATTCCGAACGGCAGAAAATGTCATTCTACGTAACTGATTAGACATGTTTCTAGTTCCGTAATCATCTTTTCTTCCATGTACCGCAGCTTGACGTTTCTCCTCATTTCTACGCCCGCGTTCGAAGCAATAAAGTCGTAAAGATATCGGGAATAGATGAGTAAAAAGCAACAGTACCTCCATTCATTAAATGAGAAATGCAATGGGGTAATAGTTCTGGGGAAATGATTGCTCAATAGTCTTGATTGATACAATCTAGAAACATTTTGTGATACTATATACATATATACTTATGTGAGAAGAGATGCGCGAAGTTTCCTCATGAAACAAGATAACGAACGCTGGACGACCGAGGTGAGAGAAAATATGAGAAAAAAATCACATTATTTATGTTTTCGAACTCCAAGTGTAGGCAATAAGTGTACTAAATTATATCTCGCACAGCTATCAGGTCTTCGAACTTTGACTCGAGATCGCGATGCGCGGCTCGTTAGTGCAGAGAAATCGCGGCGTTGTTGAGGCTGATTAATCTCTCAATTATTACAAATTCATGTTTTCTCGCCTCGTATAATTTACTTATATGCATCCATATGTACTATTTTCCTTCGCGTTCTACCGTTTGACAGGTATAATTTCTCAACGTATTTAATTTCGCTGGAGTATGATAAAGGTATTCGGCGAGCCCATGATTTCAAATATTACACTACACGTGCCTACAAAGCACTGTCCTGACAAATGAACGTATAATCTCGCTCTCGAACGTTCTCGCTGTAATGTAGATCCTTCAACGGTAGGTTGGTATATAAATTCGCCAAGGTATACGCGTTACGTTCTCTTATATGTACTATATCACACTCAAGCATAGGTATAAGTATACGAATTTCGACAGTATAATATACATAAGGTCGGTCGTATAGGTTCGTGTAAGAAAATAAGCAGGGATCATAATAATACATCGTGTGGGTATAACAAATTCCATCGATTTTTAACGAAGTCGATGCATCATCGACCGATTTCGAAAATCGTCCGAATAAGAGAAGTAACGTTATTATAGTGGCGATGCTCAGTTATCCATATTAGCATAGGACTATCCCGTTTCACTATATTTCTACCTTTTGAACTCAAATTTCTTGTGTAAATCGCAACAGTTATACCTTACTATTGTTAGATGAAAAATATCTACCTTAGTTTCCGAATGATTTAAAACAACTCCCGCTTCTCTATTTGCGGCCAAAATAGTTCACCGGTTTCTCACAATAGCGGCACTACTTGCTAGATCAATTGCTGGCGCCATCCTCCATAATTTTTATCAACTATCATGGAATATTGTGCGCTTAAAAGTATTGTTTCGTGCTAGAGAAGTTGCATGCAATTAGGCGCGCCCTGCTGCATTATATACATAGGTATACATACGTAATCTTTGATATTGATCTAATTAATATTTTCATAGATCTCCGACCGCAATACTACACGTATGCAATTTCAGCTTCAGGCGTATACGTTTCGAAATATTGTCTTGAACATGACGATAATGCAATAATTTTGCAATTGATCGATAACTAATTATAATTCTAGGATGTAATATGGAGAATATCGTATCCTCATCGCTATTAAACCTCTTGCAAAAATTGCTGTATAAGGCTCGTTTCATTAGGAGTTAACATCTCGAGTGGAGATGGAAGCGCTCGTAAAACCATGCTGATCGTGATAATGGTTGTTCTCCGATCTTTACACCAACTACCTATACTTTCTTGATTATTTCATCGAATGAGCATGAACAAACGATTGAACGATGATTATTTGCAGTTGATTTACGAGCTCGGTAATTAATCGAATGATACATCAAATATTGAATTGAAAAATGAGGGAATAAAGGAATTGCCTTTGGGGATGAACCATTTTTCACATCATTCGTCTATAGAGTATTGCAATTCGAGATTCTCGAGTTTGCGTACTGGTATTTCTTCGAGTGTACGTAATTGCAGGAGGCCGCGTGCGGGTACTAATTGTTGTAATTGGAAAACCAGAGGCTGATTTATGTCCACAACTAGAAACTAATAGTTTTTCAACTATAACTTATCGAGATGATAAATTGTGACTTGGATATTGGTTATTATATGATTTACGGGAATGGCTATTTCTCCTTGTCGGACCTTCGTTTATAATAATTACGAAGCCAATGAGGCCTCAGAGATTGATCCGAGTAAAGAAATTCTGTTTTTCCTCATTCAGAGGACATCTCGACGTCATTATAAATAATTAGAGGCCGAAGAATTCCGGCTGCCATGGAATTCGTTTAGTAATTGAAGAGCTTAAGAATGAAAGGAGCCAGTTAATAAGCTTTAAAATAATAATCTAACTTCTGTTGATGTTTCACAGCCAATTATGCAAAATGACTGAGAAGACATCCCGCGTGATGGGATGGTGATTATTCTTCTTTCCCTAATTGCTCTGAACTCTCTCTCACTCAAAAGTTGCCAAATTCTGACGCACCCACCGCGCGTTAAAATCTGCTAACAATTCGTGACTTAGAATGCGAGAAATGCTTTAATTGAAAGCGGATTCCAGTAGCTTCAGCAATTACGTATTTAGCCTGCTGCCTTGCTCCTATGAGTTATCCCATCCGCTACGCCTACTGTAGCTACGCGACGATTAAGCCGTAAATGCTATTCGAATCGGTGTACCTTAATCGAGTAATTACCCGTTACCTACATGCATCTCTCTATGAGCATCTACAGTACGCGCGTCTACGCGTCTACACGTAGACGCATAGTAGGTAAGCGTGGCGTGGATTGAAATCGGTTTCGTAACTTCTACAAACTCTTACGGACGTCTTGATGGGTCATTTTCGACGCGCTCGTAGATTGAATATCGGTTTCTTCGATCTATAGGCATGTAATCATCATACTTTCTTCATTAATTGAACGTTGAAAAGTACCTACCGTCTTTTCTTTGCTGTAATGTTAACATCCAGCGTTTCCTATTTCGTATAGATTTCGGTAGGATCGAGGTGCGCAGTATATGAAGCATTCCACGTCAAAACAAAGACGTTTGAATTCACTGGTCTCCAATCGTCTTCGTAATTATTTTCAAATGCATTTTTTCCGATCCGGAATTCACCCCCGAAAGCGTTTTTCAATCAGATCTCTCATCTTTGAATCATGCATTTTTCGCAACTCGCGATTTTCACAAAAGGGAAAACTTTCGTGTATTTTTTCTCAATGTCAGTTCATTCGAGGGAAAAAATAATGTGACATAAAATGTTCATTTTCTAATAAACTTTCCAGAAAACATATTATTGAAATTTTAGCGTCTACGAATTCGACGCTACATCGATAATGAAGACAAGAAATCTATTGAAAAAACCACAACTTCGAATTTTTTGGTTTCAAAAAAATGATTGGAATCGAGGAAGATTTCAAGACCTGATTTGAACTGGGCTCCAATTCTACGAGCGCCTATCGATGATATGATTCTTTCATCCCATTTATATATCATGAGCTATGAATTTATTTTCGTCTTATAGTTCGGATCATAGGGTGAAATAAATATTTCAAAACTCAAACTATATTTCTATTTTTGTTCATGTTCGTAAGATTTTTAATTTGTTTGATCTCGTGACAGATATTCGGTATCTTTGTATACCGGAGCCAATGCCTCTAAGATAATGTGAGCCAGTGAAACAATATTGCCGTACAGATGAGCTGCAATGCAAAATATTCATAGATATGAGAATTCGATTATTACCACAAAGGGGTAATTCCTCTACCGCTGGTAAGGTAGCAAATATTCTAGCAGAGTTTCGTTATACTTCAGAGATGAGATACCGTGGATTACTGGGTCATCAATAATGTACCGTATGAAGGAAAGAGAGAGAACTATTATACATTGAAATTGGAACATTGATTTCCCCCCAAAATATAGGTGACTACGAAAAGGATAATTCTAAGCCTATTTGGGATGGTGAGATTAGAGGAAACGCCAGATTGGTTCGCATCGGAAGGACGAAACTGAAGAATCTGCAACTTGAGCAAATTTTTGTCGACGAAGGAACAAATCAACCGATCAATCGAGCAAGTCTATTCGATCGGAATCAATCTCCCGGCTGAATATAATGGAAGCTGTATAAGAGAATGTCATTGACGGCTTGATTATTATCCTCGAGCGTGGACTGATAATGTTGAACGTAAAACTGGAAACGTTAATTACGGCAAATTAATTAGTTGATTGAAGGTAGTTAACAATTTGATCTTGACGAACTTATACCCGTGTCTATACACACATCGAGTTCCGTCCCGGAGAAACTATCTCTCCGATACCGTCGCAGTGTTGGATATAAAGTCGTGACAATGAACTTTCAACGATGTACCAGACAACGAATCGCATGGCGAATTGGTTTCTCTATACAGAGAATACACCAGATAATTAAAGATAGGGAATTAATTATTCGAGTTCTGCGCACGGTGCAGTTCAGGCGCGGCAGAAGTCGAAACGAAGCTGGGTTTTCTGTCGAGACGAAACTGCAAGACGCGTATCGTACTATAATATTATCTACGAAGCATTCGTATGATTATCAAGGAAAGTTCCAAGGCTGCGGTCTCCGCAGTGATTTTGTTATCAGTCGACGAAAACAGGAGCTTTAAATCGCACGTTTCAGTTCCGAAGATAACCGGCAGGAGATAATAAGAAGAAGGAACCAGAATCGTGGAACGTAAAAGGAGAAGCTCCGGGCTTTGCATTCAGCAGCTTCAGTGGTAAATCGTCGACCTGTCTTCTCGATTCTATCTGATCAATTAGAAAATCATGAGGATACGCTCCGCGAGTTTGCGTCGCTGAGAAATTCCCAAGTATATACATACATACATGCATACGTATATACATACACGATACGGAAGACAAGAGACCACCGAGCTTGGTCCTGACGACTGTCTGGTTAACATATATCTGCCTACTGCGCTCTTTTATTCCCAGACTTCGATGCGGGCCATGTCCTCAACCCTCGAGCCTCAGGTCTCCAGTATTCAGACAAACGTTTGAGACTTTCCTGACACTAATAAGATTGCACGATGTGATTGACTACTGAAATCGTCTCTTTACAGCAGGCATCACCGCGATATATATCGCGACTGATGTCTTTCAATGTCAAGTTTGTCGAATCCATTCGTCAAACGACGACGCACGGACGGAGATTGCGGCGTTGCATAATCGTTCGCAATTACTATCTGACGTATGGCATTCGTTTTTTTTATGCACGTAGTACTACATCGGGCCAACGTACCCACGCGTATACGCTCGCGTCTATCAAACTCAAGCAACTCGTCAATCACATTGAAGAAACAAACAAAAATGAAGAAAAATACGCACATGCCCCTTCTAAAACGCGATGGGCAACTGCAGAAAGCAGCTCGTCGCGTCTTTCTCGATGCATGATCCAATTATAGCTTGAAATTAGTTCATACCAATCGAAATCGGACTTGAAGTCCATCTCTATACGTTTTTGGTAACAATGTATACGTTTCAAATTGTTTTGTAAAAAGAATGTCGCCTCTTCTCCACGAGGTGACCATAGATGTATGGACCTTGCAGTGCGAATAATTTCAAATGAAATGCATGTATGTAATACGTACTACCGTGATCACTTGCTAAAAATTGCACGAATCATTAAGCTTTGCGATGGAACTCAGCGCGCTTCTTTATCCCGTTTATACGGGAATCGATCTTCTCGAAAACCCTCGTTTCGTCGTGATACATACAAGATTTATTCGGACAGGTGATCGGGTCGACTAGAGCGTTGAAAATGTCGGGAGTGTGACCACGCGCCGGCTGGACAACCGCATGGTCGGATGGTCAACGGGGAATGGTAAACCGCAGGGTTTCACCCTCGGAATCATTGATTTGCAGGCGGCTTACCACGGTTATGAATCATGCTTGGTCGTTGACAGATGGAAACTCACTTGCTCGGACAAATTTCAACGCGGTAAGAGCCCTTTGACACGAGTTGTGGTCGACATGCGGACACTCGGACAGCGCGGAAACTCCAACGGGGAGGTTTCAGCCGGAGAGAACATAGCCGGGGCTTTTCCTCCCCCTTTTTTCATTTTCGTATTCAGAGTGCGGATGATTTTGATAAATTGTACTCGTCGCGGTGGTTGCAGCTGAGTGCAGGTCGCGGAGGCACGGATATCTTCAAATTTTGTCAAAAATGAATAATAGACCGGTGCGAAACACCGGCTCCCTTGAATTTTGGATTATCCTGCATCAGCCGAAATGCGGTAATACGAGTCGAACCGTGAAGCAACAGACTCGACAGTCACGAACTACTCCGCGAATTGTCTTGCAATTCGTAATTCAACGATCACTTTACTTCCTTAATCGCCTGAAGGACTATCCCGACTTTACATAGAGTTCATCGTCATTTCTCCGCTTTGCTCCATATACACAGTGGACGAATAATTTCATCGGTGAAGAAAGTTCAGAAGGACACCGTCATATATCGCGTAGAATTGGACAAATGAATTATAAATCCATGCAAAAAGGGAGAATCATACGGAAAATCAGATATCTACTCAATTGTCCTTTCACAATGCATTTCCCTTCGACATATATACCTTCCGTGGTATTGATCAGGTATATTCCATATGACGATACAGTAGGGAATAAATTGGACTAAATACTCATCGGGCGGGAGTTTGTCCGCATGAACTAGCCGACGCGAAGGGACGGTTGTATGACGTAGGAAAATTGAAGTTAAACATGGAGAGGACATACAATAACCAGCTCCGTCCTCCGAGATACGTGTATTCCACTTCCATGGGCACATATCTAAAAGGGTCTATTCCGTCCGAGTGATATAATATTTGCGACTAGCATGTGAGTGATCATAGCTGTAGCAATGTCGAGTGGATTTGAAATACCGAAGGTCCAATCAAAAGTTATGACATTGTAACTGCAGGGAACAGTACTGAACTAATGAATGTACCTATAGCTACATTTGATTACGTGCGTACAGTAGCTTTTCTTCCCACCTCTGAGCGACAGGATTTGAAATTTTTCGGAACACAGAACAGTATAAAAAGTAGGCACCGCACCACATAAAGTGGGAAGAAGAAAGACTTCCGCGTCCGTGAAGGGAGGGAAGAGCGAGAATTTTAGATCTAACCCTTAATTGAAAATCATTCTGGGGGTTTCACTCTTGTCCGGCATCCCTTTGAAGTTTTCATCCCTCACCTCAACCGCGCATAGGAATCGAGGCGGTTTTCTTTTCATATAAGGCAGGCGATCGTTCGGACCCTGACATGACGAACGTTCCTGCAATTAATCAACCCGTCGTGTTGTAATTATTAGTCGAGCTGTTACACCGGGTTCCAATGCCTTTCGTTTACGTTTAGACACGTTCATGTTCATAGAACAATTTTGACGATGGACGTGAGTGCGGCTACGGAACAAACAGGTTGTCCACCATTGTATGCGTGTATAAATGCGTTTACCATCTACATCCATGTATGTAAAAGGTATGTAGGTAGAATAATCCTCGCATATATGTGTATACCTGTATGTCAGGTCTATGCATTTATGCCTATATAGCCGCTCGACAACGGCATCCATTAATTCAAACGGGGGACGGATCAAAGCGAATAGAGAACTGTTATCTCTTTTCCTCAACCGTTGTGTTCGGCCCCCGGATGATCCACGTATAGTTTTCTATGGCCCTCGACTCCGGGAGGGGTTCCATCCCTACCTGCAGCATCTCGCAGCGGGTAAATAATTACCTGAGCAAAGCGGGGTGCCATTAATACTCGTTAACCTGACTTTGTGTGGCCCGGGATGACCCGGTGCAAAGAGATATCTCGAATCGGTTCGTAGCCCGGGCGTTTTTCAGTATCGCAGGTATACAGGTATAATAGGGTACTGAACCTGAGTGAATTCGTATTTTAATTCGCAAAGTCTACTACGTACGTCTTCCCAACTTTGTTTCTCATCAATTTTTTTACCTCCCACGTCTTTTTCCTCTTTTTTTCCTTCTTCCTTCCCCTTTGCCGTTTCTTTTTCCAACGATTTTTGTTGACGCAGGATGCCATCCTGGGATCGAACGATACGCGATAACTTTCAAACTTCAAAATTACTTTTCTGATTCGATTTCACGACATATATCTAATCATATGCTAAATATAATATCCTGATATCTCTGCAGTTGGCGTTCGCGGTGTGAAATTCATTTTTCTACAAAATCGGTTCATCGGCCACCTGTTTTTTGAATGTACTCAATATTTTCATTACGTATGAGGGCAATGTCTAGTAATTAATGAAACAGGCAATGAGATGTACCGATTTCAGAAAAATAAAACAGCCACTCTCCGCCCCTCGTTCCTTCGGTTTTGCCGATCTATCTAGTTTCCCCGGCAGACGAATTGCGCCGCCGCGCCGCGCCGGTAAAAAGTTTCCCAAGCTATACACTCAACCGCTGATGAGGTAAATCCAGACAAATAGAGTCCTGGGCCACCGACATACGTCCAAACAGACAGGCGGGTATTCGACTATAGGGATACTCCGCCCGACATTCGTTTGGTCGAGGAACTGGAGATAGCCTTTCGACTAATCCACCGCCTAGCTTTCAAGATAGGAATGAATTATGTCGCGGACTTTTGGACGCGGTCGACGGGCTTCTTTCTTCCCGAGGAGGAAATTGAGACAGTATAATTCCAGATACAGTATACAAAGCAATTCGTATATAATCGCGCGAGGATAACGTGAAGACGAATTGAATTTGCTAAAGGCACAGAATTTCCTTTTCGCTTCCAATCACACAATCGCATTCGATCACTGCTTATAATCAATTTTGGCACTTTACGCAATCAGCGTCGAATTGTATTCACATTATTCGGTATCTAAATCCACGTTGGACAATGCGTATGCGTAGGGAATAGGGAAACATATCATTGCAGCCCGGTTATAGAGGCACGATGGATTACGATTGTAATTACGAGATGCAAATGCTGGAATTTCGAGGTTTTATCAATTACCACGAATGAGTCATTACGCAATTAACGGATAAATTTTAATGAGGTTTTACTTTGAAATTACTCTTACAATTGTGTAACGATTCGTGTCAGGATGATGGGACCGTGCGGCGTTCTGGTTCATCAATAAATTTCAAAATCCCTATGCGTTAACGCTACCCAAAACGTTTTCATGTTTCCCCCCTCTGCATGTACTCGGCTATGTGATTATGTGATTACTTTAATCAATTATCAAAGAGGGCCTCATACCGGTAATTTTGAATGTCTCAAACTGCCCGAAGTTTCGCGAAGGTTGAGGTCGCCTGAGAATCAGAGCTCCACGATTTCAGGGATGAATGAATGAACAGAGAATTACGTTGTACAGTGTCGCTCCTTGAGTTTCGCTACTAGGAGGATTTCATTTCAATTTCTTTTCTCTTATTTCCGCTAATTATAACACTGAACTGCGTTCAACAAATGAGAAAACGCGCCGTGCCACTCACGGCAGAGTTACGGATTTCGTTAAAAGCATGCAGCTGAAACACTTTTCCAGTCACTCTGGTTGAAAAAATAAATAATTAGCACAAGCGAGCCGGGAGTTTTTAACGCGTTGACTCCGCTTCGCCGAGAGAGAGAGAGAGAAAGAGAAAGAATAGAGAGGGAGAATGAAAAAGGAGAAAAAGGTGTAACTCTTTAATTCGTGCTTATTGTTTTAAGGATCTTTTGTGCCCACTCTGAAAACTTTCAACGAAATTTGCGGCAATTTTCATTATATAGTTTGCATTGTTACACGCGGTCGCGTACGTTTGTTCAGATGCAAAATAAAAATCAATGTAAAGGCGTTTGGAAAGGACGCATAAATTAATCGGAGAAAGTGAATTTGTGAAAAGCGAAGATGATCCAGCCGGTGGATTGTATATGCCATGATATGTAATGCCGCGGTAAATAGGTGTATGTGCGTATGCACATCGTATACATTCATATCTCTATACGGCCGCGTTTCGTAATATAAGAAAGTATAAAAGCTTGTAAATTGTCAAAATAGTAATTGACGCGTTGATTAAAAACGTCATGTTATTCGCCGATTGAATTCAACTCACGATCAGTATATCTTCGCGGGCCTCTTATCATAACACATAGCCTCGTGAAATAATATTTCCTAGAGCGTTTAATCGAACACCGTGAAAACGATATTTAACGCGCAACAGGAGGGAGAGAGAGAGAGAGAGAGAGAAAGAGAGAGAGAATCTTTTGATAAAATTTCCAATGGCAATAAAATTAATCAAAGCGTAGGACTTGGCGTTGCCGTTCGTGCGGGAAGAGGAGGACGCGCAAAATATGGTTCGACGAAGAGTAATAAAGAGTTCGTCGAGGTGCCTCGGTTAGGTTACAAGGTGAAGGGTCCCGGTCGGCGGGTTGAGATGGTTATGAACAAAAGTAATTAGCAAGTTGCCGGCTAAGAGAAGAAGGCTTGGAAAATTAGCCCGCTAAGGCGAAGGCTGTCATCGTCACGGCACCCTTGTCGCGCGTTTCACCCCGAGAAACGTATATATCCGTAGCTAAGCTGCTTCGCCTTGTGAGGACAAAACTTTCAATTTACGTTCTAAATACTAGATTCTTTGTTCCTAAGTGCCCGTGAAATCTTTGAGGCACCTCGCGATGTACAACCCCTATTTAATTTTTGATTAATTTCACCGAAAGTCGAAAACTAAAGCGAATGATTGATCTTCTGAAGTTGAAGCGTACGTCCACTAGATGGAATCACAGATATTATAGGTATACATATACCTATAGGACCTAATTGTAGTTCGGTGGAGAATTTCGTGGAGACAGTTACCTAATATATTTGTCGGTGATCCAGAGTTCGAGTTCCCCCCCTGAAGGATGCTATAGATTTCAATTAAGGGTGCGAACAAAGTGGTTGATAATAAAAAAGAGAGGGGAGAAAGAAAGTAAAAGATAATTAGGTCTTGATTATACGCCCGGTAGTAAATCAAGTTTCACTTCGGTCAGTTGCTCGTGATATTCTCTTTTTGGGTCGGGCGTCGCGAAGGTAGGTGTAATATATATGTTGTTCAAGGGTGGAGAGAGAGAGAGTGAGAGAGAGAGAGAGATTTAATCGCTGGTATATCAAAGAAATATTATTTCATCCCCTGTATAACTGTGGAGATTCCTCGCCCTCGACGTCGTTCGCCCCGTCGCGGCGCGGCGGAAGCGTCGACCCTTTCGGACAGCGTATGTAGGTATATGTACACGCACGTACACCTATATACGTACACATAGTATATCTATATTTCGCGAGAAAATTCAGACGCGAGCTGAAGAGACGAGGGTGAAGAAGTGAAGAGTCCCACAGTCAAAAGAGTCAAGAGAGAAATTAATCAAAGTCGTAGTCAGTTCGGGAGAGTCCCCGGGGTAGTTCGTTGAAGCGAACGAACGAGCCAACCAACGGGTAAAGTAGAAAGAAATAATATAATAAATAAAGTTGTGTGGTCGTGAGGGAAACTTCTGCATGACATTCGTCCAAGTGGCGCCAGTCCGTCTTGGTCAGCCGAACTCGGACTCGAAGCTATTCGTTCCAAGGTTCGTTGTTTACAGCTGAAGGAGCGAAGATCAACGCGATTCTAGAAGCTGGTTAGCAAAATCCGCGCAAAACATCTTTTTGCGATCGCTTAAGTATTTTGCGCGGCGATTTATCAACCGCGTTCTATTATACCAGCCGGTTTTCACCGCTTGAGCATCACTGTAACCCCGTCTCCCTCCCGTATTCTAGGTGGTTTCATTGCGGTCAGATAAATGCGACGTAATTGAGTATATATAGCTATATTATACCTATAATGCTACCGGAAAATTAATGTCCTCCTTTGTATACTTTCGACAAAAGCCTTTTGTAGACTGCGGCAATCGAATTCTGTAACCACTTTGGATTCATCGGATTTCAAGCAGTGTCACTGATCCTCGAGGATTCTTGACCAAGGAAGTAGGCAGGGGAGGCACCGCCGGCCGTTGGAAGGAGGTCAAGATTTAACGGTCAACCTGAAGCATTCTGCTCCTCGATCCCGGGTCCATTTTTCATTTTGCTTTACGGACAAAAAATAAATGTCGAATTTTCAAAAATCGAGGAAAATTCGTACTGATAAATAATCAAAGAGTCTATTCGTCATTTTTCTGTCACTGCAGATACCTGAGAGTACTGAAGTGATTTCCTCTTCCGGTGGTCAAGGTGGGTAGTCTTTCGTGGTCAGACGTGCGTAGAGAACGGTAGGTAGGCACGTGTGAAAAATTTCCGTGTTCCGCGTCCTTGATATTCAATTTTCGTTCGATAAATCACGATATCGACGTTTCTTTAGAGAAATTGCTTTCCTGTTTTCAATACGAATTTCCTAAGTGTGTGTGAGTGTGTTTTTTCTTATTCTTTCCAGTTTTTATTTGATATTTTTCTTCCGTTTGCAACGTGGATAGATCTTATCGCCTTGAATTCTTGAAATGAATGGGACGCGAGAAGCGTCTCGCTTTCTCCCAGTCTCACGTGTAGAGGTAACTTATATATGGTACAGCTTGTAGAAAAACCGTGATTCTGTCGGACGTAGATTGACGACCGGCCGTGACGTCACTTTTGCCGAAGGATTTCAAATATGTAAAAAGGAACCAATTTGGTTATCATATACCTACCTATGTAAGTATGTATAACCTACTTACCCGCCTCCCTATATCTACCTACTACGTCAGAAGGGATGACGAACGATTTGAGAAATAGATGGATACGTTACTATACGTCAGCGTTTGCCTCTCGATTATATTATTGCCAGAGAATGCGGTAGCCGTACATCTACCTATACATACCTACGTGGTATGCGTAAGTATATCTTGAAAACTTCTATATCGCTTTCAGCTATGTTGCGAATGAGTGTTTTCTAACATACGCCAAAGGGAGGGGAAAGGGGGATGAATAAAAAATGAAAACTTATGCTGTAGAGAAGTTTTCTTCTTTTGATCGACGATAACTGCAGTTTGGAAAATAATCCTCGTATACAAAATGAACCATGTAAAAAATTCAAGTGACATGAAAAAATCATACTTCTGTACGCCGTACATGCTATGAAGTTTATGAAATTGAAAATCAAAAAGTCATCGAAGGAGGGTCTTTGGATTATGAAACTACCGCAGATATATGAAAGCTAACGAATGCTCACATGAGGTTTAAATTACCTATCGAATACTCAATTAATGTCCAGGGCGACAAAGATCCGCCACACTAATTACTTTTCTCACGAATCACGCTCATGAATTATAACTCTCACGTCGAAATCCTACCGGAGGGCATATTTCTATCGATCTATAGATCCAGCGCTATTACGGAAGTCGTTATTCTGACCAGAATCACGAAGAACACCTGTTCTTGTGTCCACGGGGGCGTCGACTCCGGCCACAGTCCGAACCTTTCCATTTCATGAATGCTCAGCGTCTTTCGAAGGATCTGAGAACAGAAACCCTGCGAATGTTACGATTGTGACACTTTTTCCTTTATGAAATACATCGGCATCGCGAGATGCTCCCTTTTTCCACGATTGTAATAGTCGTTCTATTTTTGCGTGGCAGGGTAGCCACGGGCAGGTACTCAAAGTGTATTCAATTTTCTTCGTAATTTTCAAATTTAAAGAAATTGTAAATAAAAATACGGATGGGTCGAAGTTCGTACGACTATAGGTATAGCGAGATATAATACGTACTTCGCGAAAGCGGACAAGAGTGATGCAAACGGCGTTCGAAATTTGAACGAGCGAGTTGAGAGGGCGGAGCTCGGGCTCCTCGGGTTCCTAATGGAAATACTTGACCACGCTTACACTCAGGAGTCCAAGAGGGTGTACGAACGTAGGAGAGTGTAGGCTAATGCTCTCTACTCTACTGACTACGGGCCACTTGTCCCGCAACTGGGCTAAGTTATATATTATCGTTGTGGGATAGGTACTTGCCAACTACGTGGAGGAGTCACTGACTCCTGCACTAGCGAGAAAAAAGTTCAAAATGTACTTTGAAAGTTGAAAAACCTCGTATTACTCACAGTTTCGTTACTTCGGTAACAATAGACGCACATCTCACATTTCTATGCCGCAAAAATTACTCGTGTACTGAAAAAGGGAACGGAAATTATGCGATTGAAATCGAGAGATCAATTCCGTCCTCGAGTGCGCTCGGGTTTTGGTTTTAGCATTATATCACTGCAGCCTGCGGAGACGAGACTAGACGAGCGGCAATGTACCGTATGCGATGCTACGATACCGGTAGCGAGCACCACTTCAGGTTACTCAACAACTCCCGAAGTACTTGAACGCGTTAACCACTCGTATAGTTGGTTCGTATTAGGTAAAGGGGCGAAGTAGGTATAGGTATAGGTATAGGTAGAAACGTAGCTATCTTCTACCCGTCGAACAACTCTTAGAAATGATGGAACACCGTCTAATTGAGACGCTAACGACGTACTACCAACGAAGTTTCGGTGTGTTTAACCGACCAGTTCCCTCTCCGCGTTTCCCATGCTCCATCTCTTCGGTTTTCCATTTTCTACCCGCCGATTTCCTCCCGCGTATCCACGTGTTCGTACGTGCTTCGATTATTCCCATGTATAGATAATAATGACTATCGAACGTTTCCTGTTCGGTTGGCTTCTCCACCAATGAGAATAGCGAGGCGGAAGATAAGGAATAATTGAGGCGAACGTGATACACGGTCTTTATTCCTTTTTTACACGTTTTTCCCCACCTCTCAGACTCTTATAATTCCGTTTCGGTTCCGGCGATATAGAATCGGTAATATAGAATGAGAGACCCGGTGTTTGCTAGGTCAACACGATCGCGTTGCGTTCTTCGCTTCTTTCGCAAGGCATTCTTTGTTCGATTCATTGTTCGAATAAAACTTGAAGCGTTCTAACCAGGGCTCTAGCCGAGCCTCTACTTCCGGTTGCAGAGTAGTTTGAATCAGTTTAGCGTGTCCAACGTTTATTTTCTTTTGTCTCAAAACTCTATTTGTTCGATTATACATATACATATCCATATACATATGCATATGTACTCAGGCAAGTATACCGATCGGTTGATCTTTGCCTTCTTATTTCCGGGACGCTAGACCCCGAAGGTCTCCAGAACTACAAAGACTTGGATTAGAGCACAGTTCGAAAATTCGAACAAATTGTTCTAACCGTTGCTAACGAATTATCGGATAAATGAGCTTGAATTCGGATTCGTCGGTTGTCGTAAAAGATCGTATCTTATCATTTTCATGGTTTCGTCAACGATAATTGAGGAGGTTGATTGAAAATGATGAAATTTAGAAGCAGAGAATATTGGTGATTTATGATTTTCATAAAAAATCGTTAATCGGAGACTCGTGGGCAGGTTTCAGGTAATAATTTTATTAAATGAGTAATAAACTATGAGAGTTGCGCAGCTTCAATTTAAGGTGGGTGGATAGGTACCTACGAGAAACTAACGGTGAGCCATGATAATGCAATATGCAACGGCAAATCAACGGTTAACGAGATTAAAACGGAGAACTTCAGCTTCACGAACCACTTATCACTTAGAGTCCGTGCTTCGCGAACCGTTCGTCCTTCTTTCCAGGTTTTTCCCGTTCTCTTTTTCATCGGAAGGTGAAGGAGTGGAGGCAAGATCCGCGGAGAACCGAGAGAACCAAGAGGCTAAAGTCTCGGCCCGTAGGAAATGGGACGCGGAACTGGTGTACCGCGAGCTAAATTTGCTAGAGGTTATACGTATCCTGGAACAAGTATACTCGAGTCCAGGGCAATGAGAAAAAAAGAGAAAAGTAATTTTGTTTTATCTTAATTACCGAAAAACATTTTCCACTATTACAGTATATAGGTATAGTCGGTTGAACAAATTCTTCGCGAAATAAAATACGACCCCGTGAGAAACGGAGCTCGGTAGGTATAACCGGTGTGGCGAATTTTTTCGCGAATTACAAAATTGGCGGGGGTTTTCCTTTTGCGGTTATTTTCAGTTTTTTGTAATTATCTTTTTTTTTCAATATCGCGGAAATTGATTCATGTCGAAGTTCATTGATGCCCGATTTTATTTTCCGAGAGTGCGTGTGGAGGATTTGTTGCTCGTACGTAATCTTGAGCGGTTTTTTCCAGTTTCAGGGAAAGATGACGATGATTGCTTTAGAAATAATTCCATAATGTTGAATTGGACGAGGGTTCGATACTCATCGACCGCGGGCGTCAGGCAAAGAAGAATATAAATTGTTTGGTAATCTGTCCTCCGGAGACACATAGAGGCTTTAGGGGTTGCTGCTTATGGTTCGTTTAATTTGACTAATGGCCAAAACCCTCGCGGGTATTCCCCGCTGCTCGCACTTCCTAGGTTGGAATATATATAGTTTACAATTAATAACCCAAATTGCCCGCTTAACACGCTTAAGCGAGGGTCGAGCTGACCTTCCTTATATGTATACGGGAATTTACCTGCGTACTTATAGCAAAAAGTCATTTCTTTCAATGTGAACGTACTGTACATACATACGTTATTATGTCACGACACGAATAATGGCGTTGAGGCGGTGTACTACGCGGGTGTGAATCGGGATCGTAGTTTTCCGAATTGATTTTCACGTTTCTAGCAGTGGAAGCCATCAGCACCTGACGCAATGATACGTCGTACTCCGACTTCAAAATCGTGCAAATCGTGAGATAATTGAGATAATTCGGAAAACTGCAATCCCGATTCGCACCCGCGCGCTATGCATCGGGTTGAGAATGTGACAAATGGACCAGAGTAATCCATTTTTCTTATCAGAAACGGAGAAAGTCAACTCGGCGACTAGCAGCATAAACAAGAAAGATATCAATATCAATCGATGTGAAATTCGATAATTTTTCTTGAGTTAGGTTTCTACACTGCGATAGCAACTAAAGTGTAAGACGTTTATCAACCCCCCCAGCGATTTTGGGTGAGTAGGTAGCAGGGGGTTTCCTAGCTGCTATTTCAGTCGCCGGTAGTAGAGCTGCTGCTGCTACTCAGTGCATCATACATAGTAGCAAAAGCCAAAGCTCCCATGGCGCGGGCGGAGACATCCCGTTTGCGGAAAAGACGACGTCGACGTGGTGTCTGCCAGAATGGGCCACGGGCGCTCCGCTCCGCGAGGCAAGCTTACGAGTCTCGTGATAGCGGTTACAAACGACCCAACCCAGATCGGTTATCCTTGGTGCCAAGCCACAGCTACATCCATAGCTATAGCCGTAGCCACAGCCGGACGTTCGGACGGACAGACTCCTGTGGGCCGCCAGACCACGACTCACGATCGTTGAGAAGCAAACGAGGGAAAGTGGAGGGATGGGCCGGGAGGGCCCGGGATGGGAAGACAAAGGATTCGATACCCCGGTATTTCGAAACCGTAAATACATTTTATCTAGCTGTTTAAGATATGCAAACTGTTGGCCCGCACTCACCCCTCGCCATAGAGATCTATGTGGGTATATTCCTGGGCGCGAGATCCTGATGGAAACCGGGATAACAAAATGATCATGAAAAACGAAAGAGAAGCAGAGAAATATTTTCTCGAAACAAACAATTTTACAGTCGAAGAAATTTTTTGTGAAAATCGAAAAATAATTTCCCAGGATCGAACAAATTTTTCGTTTAATCGACGAGTCGTTTTCAAATTGAACACATTTTTCATTGGATTCAACAACAATTTGTTCGACTGTGAGACAAACAAATTTTTGTTCCATTGGGCGAAGTTTTTCTCTGCGTGTAGTACGACACGATTTGAAATAACAGATTTTCAAAAATCTCCGTCGTCCGCGATTCCAATCGCTCTGGATTCTGAATTGTTCTAGAATTAGGTACGTATTCGCTGATTTCATTCTAGAGAATGAGGAAATAACGGAATTGTATCTATGATGGCATCGGAATGATGTCTTTTATCGTAATATCGTATAGTACTGCTTGCAGACATGTTTTGGTCATTGTATAGAATGGATTTATAACTGTTCATTTTATAATGATAATTTTCGTGGATAGAAATCATCGGTGGAATAGAAAGTTCATTGAAGAATATATCAAGGGTTATCAAGGGTTATAGGTTCGTTGGAAATGTTTGTGTTCCACTTTTCTTGCCCAAGCCATATTGGAAGATATTCGAGAGTGAAATTTTCCATATTTCTGAAATGTCAATCGCAAAAATTCTCTCTAATATTTGTTCGACTTCCAGAGACTTAGCACCGTTGAAATTCAATTGCCCATAAAGCAATTTCGTATCATCGACTGCCACATATCTATTATACAACAAACCTGATATAGGTCGATCGTGTATTTTTTCTTCTTTTTCTTTCCACGACGTACACGCTTTCTTTAATGGTCATTCCAGTCTCCGTGTGGTCTGAATCCGGGCGAATCCGAGTATAATCGACTCTCTTGGACAAGTTCGGAACGTGATCGATAAACGACTGCGGTCGTGAATGAATAGGATAACGTTTGAAATCTTGAAGTAAGTAATCGGTATATTTAACACGTAGGCATAGATTTGTAGCAGGTTTGAGATTGGTGGTGATTTGGGAAGAAAAGATTCAGAGATATAATCGAAGCTTCGGTGATGGAAAGGGGTTGATTGGAGAATTCGAGACGAGGTTCAGGTAGATGGACAGAGGATCCCAAACAGAGGATCAGAGATTTGAACAATTTGTCTGAATGTCTGTATTAATTACACTTTTCAATGCATATTAAACGGATATTCAAATGCCTGATTTATGGGCAGTTATAACCGGTAATTCAGTTAGTTAACTTGATGCGATGCATTATTCATATTATTATACCTTCGATAAAGACAAATAGCTCGAGCTAAATTACTAGTCGTGCGCGGGTTCTGCTGCAGACGCGAGTTCGAGGTAAAAATCGGGAACGGCGTGGCGTAGGAGACGAAGAAGGGAAAGAGTGTGGAGCGAAGGAGAAGAAAGATCGAGTGAAATATAAAGTCGGAAAGAACTGACTTCCAGAGTCCAATCAAACGACGCAAAGCTACGCAAGGCTTCACTCATTGATTGAGCTTATTGCCCCCCCCTGCCCAGTTCCTGGTCCCGGTCTGCTCCCTCGTTTTATTTTATTTTCTTGTTTCCTCTCTTCTTACTCTTTTTTCCTCTTTATCTAACTCCACGATGACGTCCCTTTTTCGAATTATATTTTTCTTTCAACCTTTTGCGGTTTCCCGTCCATAACGAGGGAGCCTGACGCCTGGACGATCTATCCTTCTATATACGTATATGTATGTGCATGTCCTCATGTTCACTGTGGAAAGTCTCTTCCGAATGCCTGACGACGCGAGCGCTTCTGTTTGCTGTAGGTACCAAGCCGGGATCTTCGTTTATACAGCCGTACTTCTATCCCATGGTTTTCCGTACACGTACTAGCTACTTGCGAGTTAAAAAGAGATGGGATGGCGCGTAATGAGAGCAAAAGTTTCTCTGCAAAGTTTTACCTACTCAAATAATTATTCGCGCGATTTCAAGAGCTTTTTTACACTTGTATGTTGCGGTAAAAGAGGAAAAGAGGAACAGAGGGAATACATGGAAGCGGAGCTAGCTGTAATTGATTGTTTCTTTTTCTGTTTTCTTGTTTTTTTCACAGGTGAAAAAGTTTTCGCTAACTCTGCGGGTCGCATTTCCACCGTTGTTCGCCAATGGCAAACTAGTTTGCAACACCATTCCCGTGTTCTGCATCGCTTTTCCAATTTTTGATTAGGTCAAAAACCTGCATTTTTTCCGTCACCATCTAATTAAACATAGTCGAAAGATCACGAAGTTCGAAAAAGTAATTTAATACGACATGCTCATATCTGTATGTTCTTTTCGTGGATATGTTGAGTAATTCAGAGAAATGAACAGGGGAATCCAAAAAGTAACCATTTTCAAAACTGTGAGTTACATATAGAGACCAAGAAGGAAAAAATCGTTAATTAATTTGAATCGAACGCGAACGCGACGGCGAAGCTTGTTTTTTATCATCAAAAAGCCTTTCTACCCTTTTCACGATTTGTATCCGCTCTAATATCGCAGCAGTTTTTTTGTCCTCATACGCAGAGACACGTGGCGTAGCCGACGCTGATCATACTGGCACGGAATGTTGAATTCAAAATTTTCATTTACTAAAGAATTCTGTACAAAGTGGAAAGAAATGAGTCTGGACCGGGGTGAAATTGACAAGGGATTCCCCGAATACTTGCAATTTGGAGTTTTGTCAGATCAAAAGGAAACCGCGGAGAGCCGGGGATGATTTTCATTATCGTAAAAGCAAAAAAAAAAACAAAAAAACAAAAAATCGAAACTCTAAAATTACAAACAATTAAACGATTTCCACTTCGTTTTTACTTGATTTCATTTTTTCTGCAATCTTTTATTTAGTTTTTGAGTAACTGATTTTTCATGTGAAATTACTGCATTTTGTATTCAGTAAGCGGATGCTCTCAGTGGAAAGACAAGTCGATCTTGACTCGTACTAGTCAGCCACTTATGGCTGCGGTTATGAGGAGTATGAATAACTTGACCGCATTACCATTCTCTAAAACAGTGAAAAAAAATAAAATAAATTGAAGACGCAATAAAATTTCTATTTCTAATTTCCTAAATCGGATTCCCACTTATGAAGATCTCTCGTGAGTCTAATAATGAGTCCGCGATGCGGACCATAGTGAGCAGCTCTAGCTCTGGCTCTAGCTCCAGCTCTGCTTGTCATTGTAACAATTGCGTCTTCTTTCTAAAGGCCAGAGGCGGTTTGGAGTGTTGCAGCTTCATTCTGTAGATCTGTAGAAGGGAGGCAACCGCATATTACGTAATTTGTGGCCTAGTCAAGTTGGTCTCGGCGTAGGTAGGTCACACAATGAATCATTGCGCCATTTGAGGAATCATCCAAATCATGATGCAGCTCGTTTTTATCGTTTTCTCCCTTTCTCTGAAGAAGAAGAACAAATTCTTTCCTTGGAAAAAACCAAATCGAAATGATTTCAAATCTTTCCTCCTCGAAGTTCGTATTTCTTTCGCTCTATACCGGCGATAAAAAATCGACCAAAAATATCTACCCGTACAATTTTTCCGGCGTAATATTAATAGGATACGAATTTCCAGGCACCTTCATACCTCAATACTAGATGCCTCGCAACTCTCTGCAGGCTACATCCAGCTAATTGAACTATTAGCTACAAGGCGGTAACAGCTAGTCGGGGCGTAGGCATATACGTACGTATGTACGTATGTACCTACATACCTTCCCAAGTATATGAGGGATAGAACGAATTGAAGAAACTTTCTCCGCGTAGCCGCGAGAGCGCGACCTTATGTACTAACGCAAGTTAAAATAAATAAGTTTCTGCGTTCTTCTTCGCGTGAGTAGATGATCGCGATGAATGCCGTAATTGTTCGTGGGTAGGTATTTTGTACGGGTGTGTGCGCGCGTGTGTGTACGATTCCACCACGACTATGGACACACTCGCTCTGCTCTTCTTTGTTTGATGAAATAAGAAGTGAAAATAAAAAATCTCTGTTGCGTGCCAGGTCCGATTTGTCCTTCGAATCCAAGGGAACATTTACCTATGGCTTTCAGCCACAGCCAAAGCCGAAGCCACAGCCACCGCCGCAGCCGTCTTCATCCGCGTTCGCACTTGAGACACATTTTCTGTGAAGAGTCTTTATGGTTCTTTGGCTATGAATTCTATGTATTCCAGGACTCAATGACGTTTGGTATCTTTCAGCTGGTTTCTCCGCACAAAACATTGCGCGCGCCAGTGCAGCCCTCTCTATACCTCTACCCTGCGCTGGTATATGTAGATGTATGTGTTATAGTATACGCGGCTACAAGACAATGTCGAGAAAGAGAGAGAGAGAGGAGAGAGCGAGCGAGAGGAAGAAGAAAAAGGACTCATGTTTTATCTTAACGGGTGTGTTCTATTCAGAGCCTATAGGGCACATGTGAAGGTTGAAAAAAAGGACGCCTTTTTTCACCACTGACAAGTATTTTGGTCTATAATGAAAACCACTCGCGTTGACAATGAGCCGCATGGAGCGGGGAATTCTTCTGGTTGAACAATGAATTAAAAACTGCCGGATGAACGAGCTGATAAACTGAAAAAAGAAAAAAGAAATAAAATGAGTTTTAGTACCTTCGGGTACTTGGAAGATTTTAATGATCCGGATCCTCGCCGGAGTCCATAGAAATGCGAATATGAATAGATTCACGAATTGCTTGTGGAGCTCAATTGATCGTTAATCATCCGAAAGCTAATCAAAAATGTTCGCCAAATTTTCTGACGAGGAGCTGGAAGCTGTCATGTAATTACAGATTTTGTTATATCATTAAAATAAATGACGATCGAGGTTCTATACCTCGGAGGTTATGGGGATACAATAATACAAAGAATCCGAACTAATATGAATAATCTACGGCTGGAAAGATCGCGGTCATCTTCGTCTAAATTCAACGAGCTCCGATGCCGTAACTATACTAATCGACACAAAGAAGATCCAGGCCTCGTGCGATCCGTGACCTTTAGAAGGTGCTCCAATAATAAAAGTCTCGCGGAGAGTTGAACTGAGGCTCTGCATTTTGCAATAGATGGATTATACTCTTCTACGTGGATTAAACAATTAATTTCAGAGCATTTTTCATCGTTTAAAGCTCGGAAATTTGATCAGCTTGATTATCATACAATATTATTCAATTGGTGAACGTGGTGTAGCTGCACCGTCCGCGTCGCAACGTCCGATTGAATTTGCTCCTCTGTTTCAAAACACCGAAACACTGCGGCATGCGTTGCTCGCGTCAGTTTATACCGTGCGGAAACGATATGAATATTCAGTTGCGAAGTTGACACATTTTTTCGGTTCGTTTCTCTTCTGTATGTTTCGCAAATAATTTAGCCGCAGCTAATTTTCCGAAATTTTCGGTACCTGTACCGCTTCGAAAATTCCTCTACAGCTACCCGAATGCGATCTGAGTTATGTCGAATTATGTCCTCGTCGTGCGGTCTCTGACATCAATCGGATAATTAACCCTGCCTGAATTTCGGCGTAAGCTGATTGCGGCTCTAATAAGCTCGGCTAAGGGCGGCCTTCGAGAGCGTCCGTGAAGCGACATTGACGCCACAGTGATTTCTCGCTAATTACCGATCGCGGCGTTGCTGCTCAGGCCTGAAACATCATCTTTGAGTCACACCACGATCTAGAACGAGCTTTTCTCCGCGCACAGAGAGCCGAAAAGAAGAAAAACAACGGTATCACGTGTTCCGAACGCATCGAAATTCAGCGGCGGGATCGGATCTCGACATAATTAGGCGCGTCCTCAGTGCGTAGTGACACAGGTGCCTACTCAACAGGCTCGTCGTCGACGCACCTATACCTACCCACTTCGGCACGCTTGTAGTTCATGCTGAATTCCAGAACGCGAGTTGCGTCAAGCGATTAGTTCCCGCTCTATAATTACCCGAGAGTTCGACGAGTCCTTTGATCGGCCTGTACCTACTATGCTAGTACCTACGGAGAGCTGCTCTGCTCATAGTCTATATATTCTATAGTCTATACTCTATATTCACGAGCAATATCTACCAGCAAGCCTTGAATAATCTTCGTGACAGATTACCACCGTGGAGATTATGTTTTAGAATTTAGGACGTGAACTAGCAACTTTATACCAAAGGGTAGGCTCTTCGTGGTATGAATGTGTCCATACATGCAATATCTGTAGCTCCGAGTAGGTACGTGTATATCTTGCACAGCCTCGAGACATGTTCGTTCTCGTTTTATCGCACACTATTCGCTTATATCCACTTGCACTATTTTCACACCTATTTATCATATACCGATCCACAACGCCTTTCGAAATTTCCATCAAATCGTCAAGTCATTCTTGATATTCAACGTTTTGACGATATGCATCTAGTATGCAGCATAGTCAGAGTTTTTGCATTGCCTAACGGAATTCATTGTCCCTGCCCGTACTATAATTCAGGGGGGAGAGTTTTCTGGATGTATAAATGCTTCGCCCCTAAAGATTCGACATCATTCGGTCCTCTCGTTGTCGGCATTGTTCGTTCTACGTCAAGCTTCATCCTAGTTGCTGGCATTCAGTTTGCCCAAGAAAATGAAGGTAGCTCGTGAATTTATTTTGAATACAATTTTTTTTTCTCACCCAGCTTTCAATCCAAGTCCAAAAAGCGCTCTTATTTCGTCGTGAACCTCCAACGATCTATACAGGTTTTCACGGGTAAACCGTGTTCAATTATTAATACCATTGAGGTCGTTTTAATTAGCTCGAGCTTTTTCCCAGCTGGTTTTATGCCCGTTTCACGTAACTCATGTTAATTTTGAAACCCAGTCGAAACCCCGCTCATCGATGTGCACGGCGTCGAAGCGGCGAAAATGTAATCTTGAAACGTTAAGAGTTTTTCTGATCCCTTCGGAGAATTATTACAGCCAAAATCTCCTCGTTATTTAGCCACATCCCATCAGAAACTCACCTTTTTCTGCTCGTTCTTGAAAGAGGGTCGTAAATTTCCACCGCTAACGATCATTAAACACAAGATTCTTGCCTCTAAAATACCAAATTCAACGGTCTAGGTATTATAGTTTTCTCTTAAGTCTCACAACCGAGGTTCGTGACTCGAAACCCTTTGTCAAAGACAATCGAGAATAGGTAACCGACAATCGGCAATCGGCAATCAGGAATCGAAGGAAACGACAAACGTTGGTGTTACTTAGTTAGACTTAGAGAGACTGCGATTGCCTCTGTTCACAGATCGTAGCCCTTTTGTTCATCGTTGGAATGGGGAGCGCTGCCCGTTTGGAGAAGACCTACCTTCCTCCAGTTTCGGCAGCTACAGCCGGTGGCGCGGGATTCGTTCAAGCTCCCGGATTATTCAACGGTGCTTACAATGCCGGTGCCGGAGCAGGATCTTATCACGACTATGGTGGCCGGAGTGGACAAGCGATTGCCATTACTCGGTACGGGAATCAGAATATCGGGGATGGGTCTTACCGTTACAACTACGAAACGGCGAACGGGATTTCCGTCGAAGAAGCTGGAGCTGCACGCGGTGAGTGGAGATTTGATCAAAACGTTTATCATTTTTGTCAGTTTCCGAATGTCCAATTATGTTCTTTTTCGTCTTCTTCCTTTCCATCTCACGATGCGGTTCTATTCCGCCAAAGTGAAGAAACAGGTATGGAGTAGGTACAAAATTTATTGCAAATCATTCCAGGGACGGTCTTAGACGGAAAAGCCTTGATTTTCCGACATCTTTCAGGATCATGTAGATCATAGTTTTGGGGATTGATGAGTGAATTTGTCATCCATGGGAAGAAAGACATGTTCATTCATCATCCGTAAAATTTCTCGTCCTCCACTCTCCGGTTTGACAGAATTGCCGAAGACCTCGATGTTCAAGACCGCGTGTGGTATGATCCAAAGACTAAAAGAGAAAAACAAAGAAAGGCGAAAAAAAACTGCCTGCACCAGTCTGTAGATACTTGACGGACTACATACCAGTAGCCGAAGTCAGTACTTAATAATATTTCGATGGACTTCCTCCGAAAGATGTTGCCCCAACGATATAAGCTTCCTGTCCTTGACGCAGTAACCACGCGCACAGTCGCTATGACTATGTACGGGCGAATGTCGTTTCGTTTGACTGCCTACAAATGAGAAAGGTGGATCTCGGAATGCCCCAAACTAAAATCACTTCAAGAGTCAAGAGTCTACTGCATCATGGATAATCCCATTCGAGAATCACTCGACTGAACATCAACGCTCTGAGGATATTTCAGTTTCGCTTATTGGCGATCTTCAGGCTTCGCTGTAGAGACCAAAAAATGAGAAACGCAAGAATTTCGTTTATTTTCCCGGGAAAATTATGTACTCGTTTTTTTCTTCATCGGATTCTTCCGTAATTTTCAGGAAACGGGAAGAACGTAGCTGGCTTCTATTCCTACACCGGACCCGATGGCCTTAAGTACACAGTCCACTACACAGCAGATGAGAATGGTTTCCATGCCGAAGGTGCACATCTGCCAACGCCGCCGCCAATCCCGGAAGATATTCGACGCGGAGTTGAATTGTCCTTGGCTGCAGAAGCCCGTGGTGAGAATCAAGGAGGATTCTCTCAGGTGTACAAAAAGTACCAGGATGTCAGTGAATTCCGTCATGCCGGTACTGCCGGCGGTGGTTATAGCTATTAGACATCCAACGACTGATATTCACGTAATGTAGGTACTCTCTATTGGGCAGAAGAGAAACAACAAACAGCGAAAAGGTGGAAAGAAAAAATCAAAGAACACATGATTCTCTGATCAGATATGATCTTACGTGAGATATATATGACATACATTACCACGCAAAAGAATACTCACTCATATCACCGTGAAATTACGCCAGTTTTTAATTCCATCTATCACCGAACTTCGATCCTGCATGGATCAAGGTTTTGTACAAGTTTGTTCATTGTCAGCTTTACTCGTGCATATTATGTATTTAAAATCCTTCTCAGCATTTCCATTGCGAGTTGAACACCGAATTATTCGCGGACTTTTAGAATAGCAGAGCTTTACCTCGATAACTCGAATAATATAATATATAAATTTGTAGAATATTTTGAATAAAGATGATCATCGAGTAGTTTCGTAAATTTGCCGTATGAGATAATTTCCTTGGGAATCCACAATTTCCCTGAATTCCTTCATTCCATACGTTGATGAATTATGCAAACAGCTATCCACTATAAAGGGTAGTTTTCTGTTAACTTAGCCTTTGAATTAGCCCTGGTAATTAGGGTCGTGCCAGCGTACGCGACGAACAATGCATGGTTGCACCTAACGTCGTTCACTACAATGTCTATTCGGCCACCCGCCAGCAAGGAAGCAGAAGCAGAACCAGGAGCAGCACTTTGTTGGGTGTAATTCGGTTACCTGCCTGTTAGGCGAACAAAGGTGAAACGTCGAGAATATCAAGGTCCCTTACTTAGACGGAGTCAAGAACTGGCGCAGAGAAAATGTAGACGAAATGAAATGAAGATGGGGACATCGGTACTCCTACCTATGTATGTACATACCTTCTGCAGAACTGAGACGATGGAAGAAAGAGTAGGTACGAGAGCGAGGAGGAGTAGAATATACTAAATTAATATATACAGGCTCGAAAAGTCCAAAGACCATTGAGATTACTTCTCCCAAGGAAGTAATTTATGTGCTGATTCGAAACGGCGGAAGAAAAAAATCGAGAGGAAGATGCGTCTTTTCAAAGTAGGCATGGAATCGGTATATTCTCCGAGCGGTGGACTTCTTCATACTTACATATCTATATGTTTATATAACCACGAAAATTGCGGCTTTATTCTTCATCAAAAGTCTTCCCGGCCGGGAGCCTCCTGCTGCCTTCATCATATTCTATCTCCGTGTATTCTTTGGAATATTATAACGCCTCACGGATTTGTTTGAACTTTATTGTAAATTAGAGCAATCCACGGACGATGGGATGGGGCTGCCGCGAACTCACGTTCCTCGACATTTTTTCCCCAATCTTCAACGGTCGATTCTATTCCTCAGAGTTTCTCAACACATATATATGTATCTCGCATCGTTTCGCCGGGACGAAACGACCCCCAAAAATTAGTTACTCGACGTGTCGGCTGCTCGGCTTTCAAGATTGTTCTCGTGTCCGTTCTATTATAACAGAAGTTGAAAAAGTTCTTCGGATTCACAGCGGATTATTGAGGATTTCATTCCTTAATTTTTTACTTCAAACTTTCACGGCATCGATGCGCAGATTTATCAATTCTCTAATAATCTATATAAGTAAATGGACAAAAGAACTGAAGAAAAAAGAGATGGAATATGTATATACACGCTACATCGAGGAATGAGAGCAAGTTGAATATGACGTAAGAGTAATTTGCGAGACCGCGCGGTTACACCTTGATAACTTAAGTATCTTAAAGGAAGGTATGTATGTAATTACACAATATATACTAGAAGATATGCCTACATAGTATATAACTGGGAATAAACGAGCACGTAACGAATGACGGACCTTGCGGCTGACGCGACGTGGCCTTTAAGATGCTCCAGTATCGCGCCGTGAGTGAGAGTCCATCGCAACGGTGGCCAGAAGGCACTTGGAATCAATTTTTTTGTGTTCACATACTCATGTATATACATACATATGTACTGATTACATACTCACGCAACGACAGTGAAAGAGAGAGAAAGAGAGAGTCCAGTTCAACGGCGGCTAGGCGGCGCTTGATATGGAATGATTAAGTTTTTCTTTTTTCTCTCTTTCTACATGCGGTACCTAGGTATGTATGCTATCGTCAAAAAATCAAAAATCAGGAGATGTGGATTCGGATGGAATGCGGTAATAATGTGTCCAATGATTGATGCGGAAAATCACATGCGGACGGGTATAGATATTGTACCTCCATACTCCTATCCAGCACATAATACATACGTGCAGGACATGAGTATGTCTCGTTGATGTTCAATCGGTTGTTTGTGTTTACATCATCTACCGACCGCGACGATGAGTAGCGATGAGAACACAATTCTTCAAGACGTACAGGTTTAACTGTGGGGCACGTCACATACATTCACTCCGGACGTGCCGCAGAGCTTCTCCTACGAGTATAACCTACACGCGCGTCGTTGTAGGTATAGACCCGGGTATAACGCCGTGCCGTCCCGGGTGATTCAATTTGGTCATAGAAATTACCGGTTAAACTTTCGATTTTCGACCATGCCTGTGTACTGGTTACGTTATTACATAATCCGGAGATAGAATGGCACCCGATCGCACACTCGGGGTGAATTTCGTCTTCTAAATATGAATCCTGTGTCAGGCGGACGCTAGAAACGGAGTCCAAGACGTCGAGCCACGTGCATTTTCGTTCCACGATGAACATCCATCTGCGGAAGGAAATCTTTCCAAAGATTTCATATCGATGTTTTAGAAAATCACACCGAAACCTCGATAATTTCCTTCGTAGATCATGGATCTACAACGATTGAAACATAATTTGGAATCGGGGTGTATCTGTTCGGTTTAACATTATTTTATCAAGAGATTGGCCCATATCGAACGGATCGGTACATCTATGGGACGCGTTTCGATCCGTGTAAGATAACGAGCCTGTTTGAATAACCTACGAGTTGTGGGCGTAGAGAGAAAAGATTATATACCTACTCGTGTGAAACGGGGTGAAAGGTCGGCACTGCATGTATTATGCTATCGAGTATTACTTCAGATACATGAGTATAATACTCATGGAAGTAACGCGTTACAGTTGGTACCTATTATGTATTCGCGATGGTATGAAGAGCTCGGATTTGAATCTACTTCACGCGTTTTAGTCGCCGACGGAAGACGTCTTTTCGTTGAGAAAACTTTTCATCCAAGTTGAAAGATACAAAAATCGATTTGCAACTATTTTTGCAGCAACGAAGCATGCGATATTGAATCTAGTACCGGAGTATCTTTTTTTCAGTGTTCTGAACGCTATACTGTGAAACACGGATGTCATGCGGGGATTACTGCCGCCCAAGTGGCGCTTGAAATTTTCTATCCTTCATCTTTCTCCGCATGTAAAATCGTGTACTACAACTCTTGCAATTCTCATTCCATTTTAAATCGCATACGGTGAGATTTTGTCCGTTCTAAAATAAAGGACTATCGAGATCGAGACTAGCAGATACGAATCCGAGGACAAAAAAAATACTGACTTTCGTCGAAGCACCTCATCATTTTGAAAATTCGATGACAAGTTATTGGGCGAAGATCCTTTTCTCAAAATTGGCAAGAAAAAAAGGGATTTTTTAGAAGTTGAAAATAATTCGACTTGAGGATAGAAATTGACGATCTAATTTGGCCAGCAGGAGAGACTCCGTTTCCCGTAATATTTTTTCCCCTCTTTAGCGTAAAAGGAAGGAAGAATAAAAGAGGGAAACCGTTACGTTTCGTGATAATGCTTATTCGTAGGTACAATCATGAGGAATTTATGCAACAAACGAATTGTTTGAAAACTTTTCAGACAGTAAGTTTCTGGGTAATAAATTCCTATCGCGTTCAGAGTCTCGACCACTGCGCTGCCACTGCACCGCATTGCACTGCGCAGCGCGTCGTACTCTACAAAGTATATCGCAGGTAGGGTACCTCATACAGACCTACTGTGGTTTAATTTATTAACGTCATAATATACCTATTACACCTGTTTTAATGACCGGTGCTTTTGCTTCATAATTATCAAAAATAACGATGATAGTAATTGTGAAACTAATCCACATAAAGGTGAGTAATAATATGAATCCGCTCATGAATTCGAAGAGCCCAGCGACTGATCATGATTGGATGGAAGTTTGTCATGTAGGCGTATTAGGAGAAGCGATCAGCGTATGATCCATACCGAACAATAATATCTATGTGTATAATCTATGAAATACATAGGTATATATACATAATAGCGATGGCGATCAAGGTGTGTCGAAGTTGGCTGCCGGGCAATTGAAATTCCTAGCGAAATGACCTCGCGTTTAATATTTCGGCGATCTGTATCAAGGGATTGCTTAACAATTGAATCTTCTTCTCATCTGCAGGTAGGGGAGAAGCGACTATATAAGCGGTTCACTCGCACCGTTCATCACTCGACTCATCTGGTTCGCACACTCCGGAATAACGTAACAACTCTCATAGCAGTCAATATGAAGGCAAGTGATGTAATTATGGTATAGTTATAAAATCCTGCACTCATCGTAATACCGCGTCCACCTTACTCGCAACTATAATACTCGACACCGTTGGAAAACAGTACCATACCGTTTTCTCACAAGCAAACTATCATCATCGCGTCATTGTGTCAACCCGCCAAAGTGTTACCAGCCTGGATCCCTTGCGCGAAAACAATTGTGCAATTGAGTATTGTGCAGAAAAGACAAATTACATATTTTCACTCGTAGCAGCGTTCCGAAATTGATATCATTTCACTCCGAATCACTCGCGTCTTTTCACATTTTTAACTACTCAAATTTCCCGGTGCTTCATTTTCTTTGTAACAATCCATTCCCTGTTTTTGTTTGCCACAGTTCGCCACAGCATTGTTGATGACCATTGGTGTCGCGGCCGCGGGTCGTTTAGAGAACGTATATCTGCCACCAGGATCTGCAGGATCCGCGGGAGGCGCGGCCTTCGTCCGAGCCCCAGGATCCGGCGGAAGTTTCAATAACGGCGCTGGTGCAGGCTCCGGATTCTCGAGTTACCATGCCAGTGCAGGATCGGTGAACGGTGCATATCAAGGACAGGCCAGTGCTTATCAAGGTCAGAATTCTGGCGTCTATCAAGGTCAGACTTCCGGATCCTATCAAGGCCAAAGCGGTTCTTACCAAGGTCAAAGCGGTTCTTACCAAGGTCAGAGTGGCTCGTACCAAAGCCAGAACGGATACCGTGGACAACAGTACGCCATCACTCAATACAACAATCAAAATAATGGGGACGGATCTTACCAGTACAACTACGAGACCGAGAACGGAATCAATGCCCAAGAAGCTGGCAGTCTGCAAGGTAAAAATTGCACCATTGAAACAATCGAGAGGGGCCTCTCAGTCTCGATTAATTCCAAATTGCCATATGAACGCCATTTTTTTCTTCTTCTCCTTTTCCTGCAGGTGATGCTCAAGCCGTTTCCGGTTCCTATTCTTACACCGGACCCGATGGCGTCCAATACACGATCCGCTACACCGCTGGACCGGACGGCTTCCACGCCGAAGGTGCCCATATCCCAACGCCGCCCCCAATATCCGAAGAAATTCGTCGCGGAGTCGAACTTTCGCTGGCAGCTGAGGCACGTGGTGAAAATCAGGATGGTCAATACCGTGGAGAGCACCAACAGGCTTACAACAAATACCAAGGCGGATCAGGCGTCGGAATTGGTTCCGGAAGTCTGAACAAACCCGGATACTCATACTAATTATTATCCCGATCATCGTCGTAATGCGGCCAGTCTGGTGTCATAATACTCGGTGTTTTTCTTTTTAAACACCGGATGTATTTATGTATCAATTTTTCACCATATTATACGTATGCATATACCTATATCTCTTTGTGTAAATAAAGTCTAAGTAATTTTTGTCTACAAAGTATATAATATCAACTTGTGTTCACTCATTATGGATTCATTAATCACTTTTTTTCTTCCGAGTATGCGCGGGGATAAAATCTGTGCCGTAATTAGTCAATCGACTCCTGTGATTAATTGACGAAATAATTAAACAAGAAATTGAATAAACAGAATTGAAGTGTTACTCATCAGAGAATACACTGTCTTCGTTATATTTCGTGGGAGCAATAAACTATACCGACGTATGCATCGAGAATCATCAATATTACCGTGGGAAGTTTAATGTGGGTACGAATATCGGGGTGCAGTGCAGCGGGTTTTCCGGAATCGCATTTCTTTCTAACAACCGTGTCAGCAGAGCTTTTTCAATTCTCACGTGAAGCAGGTGGAAAATCGGTAGGTCTCTAGAGAGATTTGTTTCACTAGCTGAGAATCAAAAAAGGGAGGAACGAGCTAAAAAATAACAAAAAAACAGAATCTAGAGCTAATTATTCCGAGTATACACATTCGTATAACTAATTTGTTTGTTTTTTTTTTTCGTTTTACTACACTTGAAGTTGATGGCTGGCAGGTTTGTTAAAATTTTATATTATTCAGACCACGCTGTGAAAGGGGGTCGGCAGAAATTTACTTTTGAGCCAAAGTCAGAGAGTTTTGCGGCGTGCGTTGGCTTGTGAAGTCCTTCAGGTAGAGGAATGTATGTATGTACATACGTAGGTACGTATGCATGCATACGTGAGCGAACAACGTGCTCGTCTAAATAAACCTCGAGACTTGTATTTAATTTGAATCCTCTTCATTTAATTTAAATCCACTGCAGCCGGAGCATGGCACACTCGTTGAAGAGTTCTAGTTGTGAACAAAGCGGACGGGGATGAATTGCTCGAAATATTTGCGTGTGGTTTTAAAATCGTGCGCGTGAAGATTTGACTGCTAAAATAGCGGCGGGAAGAATATTCGAACGGTGGAACAAAGAACCTCGGGAAAAAAAAGGTCCGCAAAAAGTACCGTACCGAGTGGTAATTGGAGGGAAAAACGTTCGGAGAGGGAGAGAGAGAGAGAGAGAGAGAGAGAGAGAGAGAGAGAGAGAGAGAGAGAGAGAGAGAGAGAGAGAGAGAGAAGAAGAGAAAGGGGAGAGAAAAAGAGAAATAATTCTTATTTCGTATGGTAGTTCTTTAGTTTTTATGACTCCGGAAGGATTTTTTTCCGATAGATATTGCCGCGAGGAGGTTGAAGGGGAAAGAAAAAGGGGGAAGAAAGGAATAGCTCGCACGTTTTTTTTATATTTCTATGGTACATTATATACGCGCCATCTTTACTCCAAGGCCGATATAGTATCGGTATGGCACGGAAGTAGTTGGCCGGGGAAAGGATTTATACGGATTATGCATAGAAAGCATAAATCCACGGAGGAAAAGTTGTTGTTTTTCACAGAGGTTATTAGAACCTTTATGCAGGCGATAAAAAGGGTCGGAATTTCATCCCTACCCTGCAAACTCCCCCGACCCACGACTCCCGCCCCGTACTTCTAACTCGGCTAGATTCACGGGGCGACTTCTCTTTTCCAACTAGGATGGGATGTTTGCCGCCCGGCCCGGCGCTCGGGGATGTTCGCTCGGCGCAGCTGTCTCCGTCATAAATCAAACGCAGAACCTATAAAAAAAAATCTCGGTTTTACGCGCGCGTGGCGTCCACGCTTTTACCCACTTCGATTCCCGTTTCAACATTTATTACCTTTTTACGAACTGCTTCATATCAGGGAGATAAAATGTAGAGAACATCCCATGAACTGACGTGACGAGCATCCGGGTCACCCGATCAAAACTGTACACTCTGACCAAGCTCCCGAAAGAATTCCAAAGTCGTAAATCCACAGTTCGCACATTTTCCTTGCTAAACATGGAGCTTTCCTACTTTCTCTTTTCTTTTTCCTTTCCAGTCCAGGTTCGCGCCCATTTCTCCGCCCCGTCTGCTCCATTCTACTCCTTTCGTCGCGTCTTTGGACATGAATTATGATTCAGGTGTACAAAATACTTTTCCTTTTTGTCTCATCAGTTTTTATTTGCCGATCGATTGGGAAAATGAATTGAAGACACTATACTTTACAGGAATATTTGTTTCCCCTCGTCAGAGAATATCTTGTTTTCGTGCTTATAACGTTTCTTTCGAGTATCAATGTACGCCTAACTTCGAACAAAACGCGCCGTTCAATTGTTCGACCGAATAAGAGTCAAAATCGGAATACGGATTCAAGTAGTCGACTGAATTTGGAGCTTTTTGAATTTTCGTTCGCGTGATACAATAGTTCTCGTGAGATTCAGAGCGGGTGAAATATCGCCTGATAAGAAAGAAACAATAATCGATTAGGGTCGGTAGCCGGACAACAAGTCGAGGGTGAATAATAGCCACGATAAATAACATGACGCGGAGAACCTCGCGACTACGAGTGTGACAACATTCGGCATTTTTCAACGACCGAAAAAGCTCCCTTTGTAATATATCTTCGTATTTTGTTTAACTTTTCACAAATATACGTAGGATAAAAGATACAAGGTTCATTAGTTTTCATCTGTTATCGAAATTCGAAATTTTCCGTCTTTCTAGACTTTTTTAATGCCGATTAATTAATACAAAACTGCAGTTTTCACAACCTCTGTTGAAACATCTCGCTTGACGAAAGGTACACATCGCTTGGCAATTGAAGATGTTCTCCGAACCGATATCGAGCTAATTCACTTTGCTCATAATTTTTACGTAGCGAAATAGTTACTCCGCGTACGTCCTGAGAAAATTGTTCTTCGAGTTTGTTCAGAATAGCAGATCTCTTACGTTCGTAAAGTTCTCCTTGTCGTTCATTTTTATTTCGATGTTTCTTCGCAGTCTGATCATAGACTGGTTGATCCCGACTCTTATAAGATTCAAAGGATCGGGGATGGACGCGGAGTGTAACGGTTGCCTCAAAGATTCCTCCTCCCAAGACCAATTGAATCTGCAAACGATATACAAAGTGCGCGTAACGGGAACGTCCCAACCATTCGCGACGTTCGGGAACCAGTCACCGTAATGGATCTCCGTCGAAAACTTTTGGATCTCCCCGCAAGGAGCTACGAACTCGCAGATTGTGTTTTGCAGATACGCTTGCCGATAATGTTTCAAAGGGATCGACTAACGAGGTGAGCAAATAAAAACGAATAAAAAACCAAGTTACGGAGGACGGCAATAGGGAGCGATCTTCCTCGATCGGGGTAAACGACTTTCGCCACTCTGCACAATCAGTGTGAATTAGTTTACGTTCAAGATCAATTTGACGATTGTTCCTTTTCAAATATCCGTATATACTCGTCCGAACCCACATGACATTTTTCTCTCGGATCCAATTATTTCATTTGAACTTTGAGGCTTACATCGGGGTAATGTGAATAAATTTAACCTCTTCAGAATCCGTCTAGGGTTGAATTTTTTCGCGTCGCATATTCTGTTTTTTTCCCGCAGTGAAATTAAATTTTAATTCATTAGCTTGCGGAGACGAAGAGCTTTTTTCACCGCCGTGGCACCTCAGCGTCGTTGAGTTTTCGAACCGAAATTCGACGTGCAGACGCCATATTGCGAATGAAATTTTTATCGCTAAATTTCGTTGAAACTCAATCCTCCTCGACCCTAAGATCATATCTTCGGACTTTTTTTTCCACCAGGTCTCCACTGTATCTCGTCGTTATTCGATTTCGAATGGTCGTTACAAAGTCGTGACGTATTTTCGTGAATCCAGTTTCTAAATCACTTTTACAAGATATTTACTCGCCCCCCTGTCTCCTGAAGCATATTATTTTCATCTCGTATTTCATGGGGAAAGGAGGACATTTTATTGTTTCTATATCAGAAATCCCAGCGCAGGCTTTATATCTTCGATCTATTCCACTGAAATAAAATGAATACAAGAAAGAAAAAAAAAAAAAACCAAAACTGCCGTCGTCGTGTTCAATTGCACGTCATCATTTGTCAAAATTCGCAAGGTTTCATTACAATTTTGATTCTCCGCTGGATTTCATCACGAATTTGAAAAAACATCCCCTGGACTAGGTATATGATACATAGCTGAATCGACGCACCCGTTCCACGCGCGCCGCGGTAATTGGCATCGTAATTTCGTATCTAGACGAGGGCGAAACGTAGCGTTGCGGTCGCGACGCTTCGGGTCGGGTCTGGTGTGGTGTTGTTGAAAGGGAAGAATTTCTCCCCAGTGAAGTGCAGCAGACAAATTGTCCACAATATAGAGCGCACAAAGAGCGCACCGTAGAGCATAACGTCGAGCGCGAGGTTCGGTCCTTCGGATGAACAATAGATGGTGGGGCTAGTAAGTGAGCTTGTAAGTCTCTTGCGATAACAGTTACAAACGACCCTCTCGAACCGCGGCGCCATGGCCAGGCCAGGCGTCGCAAGCCCCCAGGCGTCGAGCGTCGAGCGTCGAGCATCGAGCGCCGAGCGTCGAGAGCGCGGGTCTAGCTAGCAAATCCGCAACTACAAGCTGCCAGACACTTACCGCTTGCACTGCCATGCCACGTCCGTTGCTAGTGTTGCTACCTCCTTTCGCCGCGTATGTATGCATGTACCTACGAAGCTGACCAATACTGGTGGTCGGGGGGCTGCTTTGACTAGCAGAGTGCGTCCATGTATGTATGTACGTGTAAACCACCCGGGATTTCATTTCATACTTCAATGCTCGAATGCGCGAGGGTTTCGAGGGTGGAGGTTGAGGTTCGGCTACTTCCCACCGGATATCTGCCTGAGGACCAGCGGAAGAAGACGAAGAAGACGGAGTGACGAAGAAGGAGAAGAGGTCGCGGCTCGATCAGGCGCATTTAACGATATCGGATCGGTTTCCAAAATACCCTGCACCCGCCGCTGCGTATTATACTAGGTGAGAAATTCGGGGACCTGCTTATTCAGCTCGTGAAAATTTTTCCACCGAGGATAATGATCGATCTGCGCCTATACGTTGATTCAAATACGCAGCACTGCGAAGAGCACTCTTTGGAATATATGAATGGAAATAAAACCCGTAAAATCGGGGACAAAAATCGGAAATCGCGAGATCCCCGGGCTTTTCTCCTCTCCTCTCTTCTTCTCGGCACTCCTCTTCCTCCCCTCTGCATCCCACCGCAATTCTGAACGACGCGGGTAGATAAGGTTTTTGCATGATTTTTTTTTTTCATCCCACGATTTCGTCCCTATCTTCACAGCATTTTTACCTGTTTTATTTTTATTTTTCTGCCCTTCTCTCGCTCTTATCGCGGCAGAATCGTTCGAAATCTGGTATTCGGTATACTTTGATGTTAAAAACTGAAAGTATTATTAATACCTATTTTACGTTAATGATAATGAAATCCTCGCAAGCTCATCACCGTTCAATGTATAGGAATAATTTTTCGAAAACGTTTCGAAAAATATATCTATAAAACCGTCAAACCGAATATACTCACTATACGAAAGAGTGATTCCGTTCACGCGGAATTTCAATCCGTAAAGTTTCTGCTCTAACTTTTGAAATATTTTTCCACCGTTTCTTGTTCCTCTTTTTATCCGTATTTTTTACAAATTTTATTTTGTTCTTTTTCCACGGCGTAGCGCAGCGTCGAAATTGATGGGGCGGTTTTGCAAACGAATCACAATGCGAAATATCGAATGCGAAATATATCTCCCCGTGACATGCATATCAATACGGATACCGTAATACGATTTCGCATCGCGCGACAGAATTTTCTCTGCTTGAAACCGTTCGCTTCTGTATATAATATATGAGAGGAGCCTTTACTATCTCCGCATCCATGTATTTCCATGTATGTACCGATACTCGTAGATATACAGGCATACAGGTACATTTAAATGTTGGATATGGTTCATTTGATTGACCGATACGATTTCTACGTGATCGCGTAGACACGTAGACGGTGGCGCCACCTATTTGGAAAACCGATTCGGGTTGGCAAAATTCGTCTATTAATATAGAATAAATTCGAATTTCCTTTCAATCCCCCTTCTCTTTTCTACTCAAAGATAATTCAATGTTAATTTTCTTAGGCATGCAGTTCCTTTTTATCTTTCGTGAAAATCTAATACTGGTTCTCAGATTAAAATTCATCATTTTACATACATATCTTCGTGAGTTACGTATTCCGCTCTACGATATTCATACCCACCTACCTACGTAATACTCATATTTCAAAAATCCTAATCGCTAAATTTCTGGACTCGAATGGAATCGGGAACGCCGGCTTATTTACGCCCGTTATTAAAGGAAAGGGCAAAAAAGAAGAAAAAAACGTTCAGTTGGAGGGATATTGCCACATTGCCATTTCGCCAGGTGAGTATAGTACTAATTACTTCTGAAGAGTAACTTGGTCTGATTACTAATTAGTCTAACATTTACGAAGGTAAATCTGACGAAATTATGTTATAATTAAATTTTGGTGAGCGGTGATTTTTCATTTTCCAAATCTTACAAAATGAAATTTTGATTACAGTACCAGTTATCACCGGGATTCCAAATAGTCTGGAGAATGACTGGTTCAGCAGGTGGCCAGACGTCGGCTCATTTATATGTTCTCCTCCTTCGTCTCGATGGCCACGGTGCCGCTTCGAAGAGAATTCCGAAACTAGTCGATTCGTTATCTTTCAAAACATCTCCGTTATAACCAAATATATCTCGCTTTCCTTCTTTCTTTTTTTCGAAATTTCTTCCGTCATTTTTCAACGCGACAGAGCTGCAAAGTTACCAAATCTTTAGTCTCCGTTATTTTTCCGTACGATTTGCTTTTCACTGCTTTATTCGCGTTCTGTATTATTCGACTTGAAAGAAATGCCAAAGAGCAATCAGATTTTCCCGTCAGTTACGGCTGCGCTGACTCGGTGAAGCCAAGACGCCTGAATCGCAGAGTCACTGTAAAGGCGAGAAAGAGAAATACCCGTTTTGATAAAAACGTGTGTGAAAAAAAAATCTGAAAAGCCTTCTTTTTTCTCGATCGATTGCCAATATTACAAGCCTTTCAATTTGCGTCTGGGTCCCGATATCAACCTAACATAGATTACTCGGAGGATGATTTCGTTCATGCACCCTACTCCCTTTTGCTTTTCATCACACCGAACTTCCAAATCCCAGAGTCATCCTCCGGTACCTAATTTCAGCCATTCCCACGTCCTAATTCGGCGCAATCCAATTTCGCCTGGTTCTAGAATTTGGTCGTCCAGGTCCTCGCTCCTCGCTGCAAGCCACGTGCTTTGCCAAGCTCTACAGGATTTGTTCTCTTTCACCGCGTTCGGGTACCCGTTCTATTTCCACTGTTAATCTTCGTACGCGTATAATTTTACCTCTCGTGTTTCGTCTCCGGGCATGATGTAACGGAATCGCTCGACTCCTTCTGCTCCCACGTGTACGATATGCTGCTCTTCTCAATTTTTCCTAATTCTGACCTTGCCTCTTCCGTCATACTTCATGCCATGAAATCCGGATAGAAAGAAGGAGCCAAACGGAGTGCGAGTGAAGAATGAGCGAGTAATGTTAATAACGACGAAGCTCGATCTTCCGTCGTATAGTACAAGGTATACACGCTCGAAATCGACGTTAAAAATTGAAATAAACGGTATATATATCGCTTTATCGCGGCAATTGCGCTCCGTTATTTCGTGGCTAACCGCGACCGATACCGTTTCTGGGCAGGTAATCAGCTGCAGTTGATAAGCTAATACTGGATTGAAAAACGGTAAAGAGCGCGCGCCAGTCCCGCGTTGAATTGCTAATCATTTCCCACCCCAATTCTCGACATCTACGCTTATTCAGCCCCTCTACCTGTATTGTTCTTTTCTTTACGTTTCTCGTATTGACTTTTCTCCGGTGAGGTATTCCTCCGGGAAATTTTCTCCCCGTTAAATTTTCATTCCAAAAATATCCCCGACGTGATTCATTTACTCCGCGCAGCTGTATTTAGCAAAGCTGCAGGAAATACCGAGCGGATAAAAAGCAATTTGCAATCGATGGTCCAAACACTTGATTAGCGGCAGTTGATTCTATTGGATACAGCAGGTACAGGTATACGGGCTGGGTAGCGTGCGGGATAGTGGATTTGCGAAATTAAAAGCTGTGAATAAAGCGGGACTTTAGTTCGTTTTCAACAATTGGTCAAAAATCAGGTCAGCGGGTACCTAGGTAGATCCCGTGTGCACAGGTCTGTATCGGTATGGCTGTTTTATTTGTTAGCTGGTTGCGATTTTGCGAGAGAATAAAGGCGATTCGTTTTCTTCTTCCTCGTTTTCATTTTTCATTTTTCTGGACGAAAAACTGTGTCGGGATCATTATCTCATATTGTAAGTCGTTTGGCCTCGTTTTTCCTCCTGGTGAGGTGGAACAGAAATTCGGCAACGGGATTCTTGACGCTTAATACGTGTGCTTAAGGCGCGCTTAATCCGAAGAATACCAGCCCCCGTTTCACGCGTTAGTTTCCTTTGCTTCCATCCTCATTTTTATGTCTAGCAACAAATCAACTTGGTAATGGAATTGCTACTCTCCACTCTAATAAAAGTTGCAGAGATTTTCTCGAGTTTTTCAACCCACCACCTTTATTACTTATTTCGTATTTCCTCAACCACACCGGGTTCAGCTTTTCGCAAAGAGATGAATGGCCGGGTCTTGGGATAAGTGGCATGGCCTTGTTTACAAAAAATCGTCTTCTTTTTTTTTCCATCTCTTTTTCCTTTTCGTTTCCTTAGCCTTTTCGGCAGACCAGCAATATTGCTTTTTTAGAGCAGCTCGACGGGATAACGAGAAGAAAAATAAAGTAAAGGCAAATGAAAGTATGAAAATTTAATGAAAATCTCTCGCCTTTAAAATTCTCGCTTTTTTTTCTGATCCTTCATTGGTAAGTTTACTCGTACATTTTTAAAATTAGATCGCTGACTCTTATCTTCTATCTGTTAGTGAGTACTTTCTTTTTTTTCCAAGATTTGACTTTTATTAAACTTTGTGTCTCCCGCTCGAGGAACACAGCTCGTTCGCAGGTGAAGAAACAAAACAAAGCATAGACGAAAAAAGAAGAGAGAAATAAAGTGGAATGTAGAAAGAGGTGGAAGGGAAAAAGTAATTTCATTCCCCTGGTCAGAAGTGAATTGCAATTTAAGATTCGTCTTGGGCCAAAAGAAGAAGAACAAAAAACCAGCTGGTATTACAACTTTTAAATTTATTGGCTCGTAAGCCATTTTCCTTGCTCCCTCACTTAATCCGGGACCTCAAACTTCAGCGACAAATCCTTATGTCTACGTGTGCAATCGTCATAGTAATAGTATCAGCAGCAGTGGTCGTCGGAGTGAAGTTTTGGCGCAATATCTAACTAGCCAAAAATTTGAATTCCGCTATATAGAACCTAGTACATGTACATACATGCATGCAAACCAGAACTTGGATCGTTCTGAACAGTTTGCGTCGATTTAACTTGTACGCAGTTTAATCTTTTGCATTTTATAGATCCAGCTTATTTCGCATAATGAATCTATTTGTAATATACATATATTCCAGCGGACATTGCCGTGCATTAACCTTATTCTTCGAGGTTTTCCATATCTCTGGCTCTGCGGGGACACGCGACAATTAACATATTCATGTCCAGGATACGGTCGTTTCTATTAGCCGTCGTTGTTCCTTTCATAGTCGGTATATTTTACGATTAAAAAAGAGAAAATAATCGGTACGATGTTATTTTATGTCGCCACAATGTATAAAGCAGACTTGATAAAGCAGTGCCGGTGCTTTGAATGCAAGATCAAACTTTACCATGATTCGGTCTCTCGGAATTTGAAAACGGGATCCATGGATGAAGAATTGAGAAACGAAAAGACGAAGAGACCCTAAATTTTGTCGTGAATAAAACTAAGGGCTACTTTCTTGAAATAGGTTAAAATTTAACGTTCGACTAAATCGAAAATTGGACAACATTACTGGCGCATTCACGGTTTGCCTGAACATTAAATTTTAACTGTCGTTCCTGCAAGTGACCCTACCTCCACCGGGAGCTATAGCGATCGCAGAATAAAGCTCGCTGGTCCCCAGCCCCATTAACCTCTCATTCGAGTCCAACAAGAAACGCTAAGAATCCCGGTAGGGGATGTAGAAACTGATGATAAATGTAATTTACTAACAATTGGTCCATCGGTGGTAAAATTTAACAAGTGTAGGTAGATCTGATTTACGAGCTCCATGTTCAAAAACCCACCTTTTGAGATCCGAATCCAAAAATTTCTTATCTTAACACCAGAACTTCGATTGTGCGACAGTCTATTTAAAAAGAGAGAAAATTGGCTCAAAGTTTTTGGAAGATTTCCAGGGTGAATAGTGTCACCCGATCGAAGCTCTTCTTAAGGGAGAAAAATGGAAAGCAATAATGAATAGTAGATAGGAAAGGATGTTTCTCACAACAATGACTCTTCATCGAAGTGTAGATAAAAGAAAAGATGAGCGGGTGGTGACGATGAATTCAGCCAATTTCATTACCTTGCACTCCAATGAATCCAGAGTGATTAAGAATCGAATTTCGAATCAGGTTGAGAGTTGAACTGATGATAATTAATTCTCCTGAATACCGTTCAATTGATTGATGCACGGTTTGTTTGTGCATTGATCTGAATTGCTTCAAAAATTTCATTGACAAGTTAATTCTATGATTTATTTCCCTCTTCGAGTGGAAGCCGCCTTTGGCGGGATCCTCGAATCGCTGGCGCTCCGTGCGATCGCACAGGTTTCACGCCCCTAAAGCCGGCGCTGATACAAAGGCGGACTTGGCAGACGAACTGTAAATTTTTATAGGCTTTGAAACGGTGTATAGTAGTCCGGAATTGCGTGCTAACCCTGCAATACCGCACACCAATGTATATGCGTACGTTTGCACGTTAGTTTTTTCGCGCTTGAAGCAATATATCTTGATCAAAGGTTACGAGCAGCATTCTCCGGGACGTTGTTACAAATCAAAGTAGCTAGCGACCATTCGATGGAACACGGCGGGTATTGCAGTTGGAAACATCCCCGTCCACCTCTAGCTCGTTCGCGTAGTATGCATCCTGTATTTTCTGCTCTTTCACACGGAGAATAATAGCTACCGAAATAAAATATTCAACGAGATAGGTAGGTTCGGTGAGAGAAATGAAACGAGCGCAATAAGCTGAGGGGATGCAATACGAAAGAACAATTAATCAACGGTAATGAAAATTTTTGATCGTTTCCTTACCTCTCCTCTTCTTTCAATTTGAAAATCAGCGAAAAAAGAAAATCGATGATTTCAACGCGGTTTATTGAAGCGGCCGCAGGGTGTTCGGCCGTTTAGGTTAATTGCCGTAACCAAAATGGCCGTTAATAACTGTGGAGGTAGCGAAATAATATCGAGGGATTGGGTAATTTAACCTCCCAGCCCCATTTCTCTTCACCCAATTTCCTCCCTCCTCCATCCCCCCGCAGCCCCCTTTTCGCCCCTTTCAAGCATAACTGAACCCTCTAGCGTTCGGGATGGCGACGCGCGTTCCAGATTCAAATCATTGTGGTTGGGAAAGGAACGTGACCTACACACCTTGCTGCTATAGGTACGAAGCTCTTTGAGATACTGGATACTCTTCGGATGCCTATACCAGACATCACGGCTTCTATTTCCAAGGGTGTATTGTAGTCACTCAGGTATATCATACTGTATTATGTGATTATGGTGTTCAAGTGAGTTGAAATGCGAATTGAGAGCTGAGGGGAAGATTTTCTTCTCCATTTTGAGGACGAGAACGTTTGATTCGGTAAAGAGTGGCGTGAAAGAGGCCCACGAATTGGAAATGCAATTTTTTCTTCATACGTAGGCGGACCGCACCGAGTTTGGTTTCCGTAAGTTTGGTGAGCAAGCAGACCCGCCCCTCACGTTTACGCGATTCGAATAAAAGCTACTGAAGTGCTTGGTGCCTGGTCCCCGGTGCCTCGATTATAGTTTTCAGCTTGCCGCAGAGTTTGTCGGACAAAATTTTGGACGTAACGAAAGTTTGAATTCTCGGTTGAGCTGTTCAAGAACGACTTTCTGAACAGTTGAAAAATCGTTGGTAGAACTTTTTACAACCGTTTTATAGCGCGACCGTCAGAAGCGTTGTCCATACTTTTCACGCGTTCACCTCTGCACATAGATGCATATAATCGTTGAGAATGATCCAGCGTGTTCGGAAGTAAGTAGGTGTTGCAAAAATACCGAAACATCGACCGCCGAAGAGAAAATTTTCGGATGAAAATTCAAACGCGATGTAATCAGTGAAAAAGTACGAACAAGTACAGGCATAACGTTAAAACGGTGAAAGAGCCTAGTAGGCCTGAGGTCGTGAAGCTGAAGTTCACTTTCTCCTCTCATCCTTTTCTCCATTTTTCTTTCTTCATGTTCAAAACCACTTCACCCCTCTAAGGATGAAAGTACATTAACCATTTGAGGAATAGGATATTTCGCTGGTTTAACCGAGACGAACAAAGGGGTTGGGAGCTTGGAGAGCACCGACGTTTTTCGAGAGTATAGAGAGAGAAGAAAAAAGAACGGAAGAAAATAATGAATAGATGAAAATTTTCTCCGCCGAGAACCGTCCCACTGCTCTGCCGTGGTACGTGGGTAGAATCTATTGTGTTCCAATGTGACGGATATAATGACGGAATTGTAAATGGGCAGCAGTTATTACTACATACCCACTATTCGTGCAGTACCTACATCATACACTCTTACGTCCCGGGCTAGGATTCACCTCGTATTCTCTCCCGTGAAGGGCTTCAACGCATTAGAGTAAAAACATCCCCTATTCAACGGTAAAACGGGGCCGATTTAACGACACGGAGAGAAGCTACTGTGCGCCATTTCTCCTCTTTGTATCAACTCGCGTTTTGAAAGCCATCGTGTAGACAGTCGACTTCCGTTATCCGAAATATCTACGTGGGTGTGCCTGCTACCTGCTCGTAGGCGTCACGTGTGTGACGAGCGGTCTATGTCATATCGATACGACGGAGAAAAAGTACCCATCTCGTAGAAGATTTTTGACAAAGAAAAAAAAAAAACAAGACAAAAAAAAAGAGCCCTGCAGCGGGTACGCATGCTGGTACGTAACGTGATTTCATGAAGGGGCCCCCGTTCCACCCCGTTTCGACCCCCCTGGATTTTTTCTCTCTTTTATTTGCAGTGCAGCAGGTACTCAATTTCGATGCACCGCGGTTCGTATTCATTGGAATAATTTTAAACCAATTTAAACTCAACTGCAGTGGAGATATCTACCTATAGACGCGGTCAGAATAGTGAGAATTTATTCACGGGGTGGGGGGGTACCCATTGATTGTTGTTACGTGTATATTGGAATTGAATCGATGTCATACGTTTATCAGTTTTCACTGGCGGGCGGGGAGCGGGGGCTGAAATGTAATTGAAAACCTACTTCTCAATCACAATTCACGAGCTGGACGTACGTACATACATACGCGTGCCGATACGTGGGCGTATGAAATAGAGCTGAATAATAACTACGTGGATGACGAATATTATCGGAGAAGACCGTAAATGTATTATTCAAAATACATGACTACCTACTCTGTATACTTTCCATGAATTGTTTACCGCGGGTATTGCCTCTATACGTATTGGTACGTATTTGGCTGGAACCTCAAGAGAGTCGTTATGCTAAACGGAGTTAGTATTGTTCCGGTGAGGTAATGGGCCAAGCAATTCTAGCTATCCGCGTGAGTAGTCGTTCTTTTTATTTTTGTCTTCTAGTCTTTTTGTCGTGCATGAAGATACTACTTACCTCGGGTAGCGTTTCTTTTATCCAGTATCCGTACGAAAAGATATTCCAGATTACCTACCCGGATTGCGAAAAAAAAATTGTCGAAATTGTTTTTACCTTGGAAAACTCTATGCGAGTGTACTTAATACTACTCAACGGCCAGTGAGCGTTACCCCCGCATCGCAAGTATTGATTTTCATTGGACTTTGACCACGCGACGGGGCGTCGCGGGGTCATTTTGTACGCGCCAATACATAAAAACGGCGAAAATGTACCGAGTGGTCTGCCGGCCTGGTGGAATAAATGAGGCACGATGCATCAATGCAGTTTGTACCAATTCCAAGTATTTGGCTTCTTTTTGTATCTCGGTTGATCGCAAATTGTCCGCACGATTGAAGGCGCAACAGCGAGACTTCGACCGAACGAAACTTCCGGTCGGATATAACGAAAACTTACAAGAGTGCGTCTAGCTTCCGGAGTTTTGCGCTTTCAATTAATTGCAAGTTGCGGTTGCACCAGGTATCGGTAGATATGACTTCAGCAAATCAGAACACGAATTCGATAAATTTTCTCCTAGCCTTTTCATTCGCAAATATATGAAAACGGAAGCCTAGTTCGACAGGTTCACATTTTTCAGGGGGAATGGGGAAAAAATCCCAAAACGAAAAAGGGGGAAAAAAAATTTCCCCAAGGGTGTGTAAGTATAACTATAACTTTAACGAGGCAATACAGTTTTTGGAGTACAATTATTTCCGGTCAAATGTTATTTGCAATTGTCTCTCTTATTACCAAGCAGCGGTAACGAATTGACTTTTCCAATTACGCGGGACAGTTGGCACCGGGCTACGCAGCAGCTAGATGTATATACATGTAGATTGGTATATATAGGTCGTATGTGTGTGCCTGGGAAATTTATGATACTATAGCGTACACTGAGCGCTGGGATGAAATTTCGGAATCGTATCGTTTCATCCTGAGTTTCCTCAGTTATAATATTAATATTAATCAGTTATAATATACGCGCCCGCTGCTCGGTCATCGTCCCACAATATTTTCATAATTTTGTCAATAATGCGTGAATTGTGCGGAATAGGTGAAAACAAGGAGAACGAACTGATCTGCAGAATGTGAAAATAGCCCGAAGCAAACGATCAAATTTTTCCACCTCCGTTGCGGTTCGCGTTTTTACTGAATCTGTAATAAGCCGTTACAATTTTATGACTATCCATACCTTCGCGGATATGGCGTAGATGAAGCCGGCGTTATAATAACTTTCGCAATATCTGCACATGCATGGAAATACGGGAATGAGGAGATGATTAATAATTAAAAATAATATGATGAATATTTGTCATATTCTGATACAGTGGCAGTTCATTTTCAGCCATTTTGCTTCGTTTTTATGTCAAACTGATTTATCGAGGCCCGCAGAATGCAGCGAAATTTAGTTACAACTGACATACACGCTTGATATCAAACATTTGCACGAGAAATGATCGGACCGGAATCACAAATTTGACCATTTAATGAAGTTCGGTGAATTTGAATCGTTTTTATGAAGAGAAAAAGGAATGCTCTACTGCCGCGAAGCTATTATATTTCTACCGTACCTAAAGTTGGGTCACCATAAAGTATAATAATACCGAACAATGGAAGAGCTGGGTTTCAAAATGAAACAATCCACTTAAAGATTGTTTCTACTCGTCAGTTATAGTACACTCTCGCAATAAACTTTCCAACAATACACAATACCTAGTCTAAGAGTTGGACACTTAAGTGTTAGAATTCTTGCGTGCTGCAGTCTAGAAAGTTTTTCTCGCAAGATGTTTCGCCCGGGGAAGCGTGACGAAGGTTATTTTCTCGTTTAGACAAATTAGTGAAGGGGGCGTCGAGCTCTCGCTAGTTTATAGTGTACCTTCGTATTGCAGTGAGCCTATACTACACCTGTGCTCGTTTCCCTTGATCATTGGTCAGGGAGAACAGTTTCAATCAAGAAATTCAGCTGATTAATTAGATTCTTACAATTATTCCTTTGCCCCGTACGTTGATTGATCTTCTGCCCACGCCTAGTGCCTATGGTTCTCTTTTTTACCGCAAACGAAGGATATACTATGTATGTACATGGTAGCGAGGAGATCCGCCGCGTGGTTTCTCACCCTATAAGTTTACCTACTTGAACTCATTTTGCACGCGGGCGGGCCAACCTCCGACTGTACGAGATATGTGCTAAAAGAGTGCGTTTCGAGACTCAAGTACCACGCGGGCTTCGAGGAGGTGCTTTACGAGAGTGGCAACCGACAGAGTCTCCTCGAAAAGGAACTAGGTACTTGGTTGCCAGCAAGGAAATCTTTCCGGACGCGTCAACAGATCTTGACGTATGTTCGCTGAAGTTGGTTGTGTCGCGGTATATGTTAGACATTGCCTCCTATATCTGTCAACACATACATAAATACATGGATAACCCCACGTCGTATTCCCGCTACCTATCTACAAAATCGTGCCGAATAAAAGAGGAAAAATAACGGAGAAAGGGGAGAGAAACGTGCATGTTGCAGAAACGTTGAAGAAAACCCCGAAGAATTGTCGATCAAGTGTGTATTACGCAGTACATGTAATATACATCGAGTCGAGTAGGTATAGGACGCGGATGTGGGATGTGTAACCCTGGTGTAGCGTGTTTTCACAGAAGCGTCAAACGTGCTCGTTCCACCGCGTCGATGGGCTAGCCCCAGGAGTCCTGAGGTGAGAAGATGCTCTGAATAAGTCAGGAGGAGGAGGAGGAGGAGGAGGAGGAGGAGGATGAGAGGCAGAAGCAGGAAGAGGAGGGCATCAAGAATATCCGAAGGCTAGGCCATCAGGGACATCATGGTCACCTCAGGGGTTATTTTTATATATTTTTCATTCCGCCGCAGTATCATCGCTTTCTAAATACGTGATATCACTTCGTTGTGAACGTTCGATACGGGTCGAAGTTTCCCATAATTGCGTGTACCACTTTTATTCAAAAATTACAGATTCCACTGATTTTTTTGTGTCATTTGGTTGAACAGATGTTTCGAATACATTCCGGTAGGTAAATATTGAATTGTTATCCACGATGCGGTACAAATCTTACTCTCGATCCGCGTCTCTTTCAACACGGGCGAGAAAACAGGCAAGATGGAAGAAAGAAGAGAGAATAGGAAAGAGGGAAGCGGGAGGATCGAGTCGAGTCCATTTTCCCTCTATAGTATTGTTTTTTTATTACTAAATCCGACGGATAGACAAAGGGTAGACATCGCTCAGTGACTTGGAATCCCTCCGAGACAAATTGGTCACGTGACTTATCTCAGTCACGTGGGATAAAGGGATGATTCACTGGTCGTATTATGATCGCTCGGTGATCTAATCTTTGAGCTTTATTTGTTGGGATTATTTCACAGATATAGTCAAGTACTTCGCCTACTGTCTTCCGAGTTCAACTATACGAGACACAAATTCATTTGCCGCCTTATTCTATTTGGCAATTCTAATTGTCGTGATTTCTCACGCCCTCTGTATCTAATAACTCGCTCATTGTCAGTCTATCGCCTTTAAAGCAGGCATTCTCACAGCTTCGTGGCACTCGAATCCCTGCTGGGATCTAGTACCTACTGTCTAAAAACGGGCACCGTCGATAAAAAAGAAGCGGATCACTAACCGAGCTTCTTGACTTTCGTAAGGTCAGTCTTCGTGCGATCTGAAACTTGTGGGAGCAGCAGTGTATTAGGAATTATAGGAGTCTCCATGCGGTGATCGGTTTCTGAATTTAGTGTCTAAGTTTGAGCTCCAGTTTTCAAAAAACCTGGCTTTTTCATCTTTTCGACGATCGGAGGATCACTGGCTGCATTGTTCCTGGCTCGAACTAATATAGTAGTGCAGTTTGACCACTCGACTGCCTCTGGAACAGGCCACTGGTGAGAGAAAGAGAGATAGAGAGGGAGAGAGGAATTCGGTTAAAAGATTTTAGCAGGGATCACTAGTTTTAACGTGGCACCAAAGAGAATCCGTGGAGGTCAAAACCTCGAAACTCCGAGCTTCCGACCTCCCGTTGGCTGGCCGCTTTTCGCGAGATCGACTTTTTATCTCTACCCGACTCGCTCGACCGGTGGCCACCCGCTAATTCCAGGATTTGGGAAATCCTGCAAGCGAGGGACGCACAACCCCGAACCCCGAACCCAAGCCCAAGCCCAAGCTCGATTCCGACGTTGAGGGTGAGGAGTGAGGTTAGCGACGGGGCAGGATCGAACCACTGTATAGGAAAGCTCGTTACTAAATTCTATCAGAGGGCGTCGATAGTTCAGCCCCCGTACAGTTTCACCAAATTAATGATTATAGTCGTTCGGCAGAGACGCCGCGGCCGTGCCGCGGTACTACTCTCCACCGTCCCCCGCCTTCTCTACATTGACACAGATTATTGCCTTCTACTATCCACCGAACGGAAATGATCATTATTCCCTTCTGTACAGTTCAATTGAAAAGAAAAACGACAAAAGCTCGAACCACAAAGTCAATTGTGCCAAGCATGCTGAGGATTCTAAATGGAAATACAGCCCGGGCAGCGCGGAAACTATCAATTGGCTGAAAGACGTCTACTATGGACAACTTTCTGTTCTGTGCACCTTCATCACATATGCAAGAGCAATCTTATATTGGTCGAATCAATTGCGACCTCAGGCTCTGAATGCCGTGTGGAATGTTCTTCATTTTCCTGATCGCACAATGCTGGTCTAAAATCTTTGTATTCGATAGATATATATAGCGAACAGTCCAGGCCATGGTGTAGCGATTCCTTAAATTCGATAGTACTCCGTTGTTTTCCAATTATGCAAACTACAGCTTGATGCCGTGGAAAACTGAGTAGGTGTACGGTTTTGGGTAACGCGCGTGAAAGCCATGATCATGCAGCGGTTGAAGGGTTTTATGCGTGTTTCTGTCGGGAGACCCTTTCAAGCCTCGCGTAGTCCCAAACTAAGACCTTGCGGAATGGAAGGAATAACTCCACTTCATGAAACAAGTAGCTGAAATGGTATTTATAGAACTGGACAAGTTGAACAAGTTGTACATCCGGGTGGCTTAACTGTCGCATTTAGCATTGCGTGGGCTTAATATACGCCCGGCTTCAACTCTTCTTCTTCTCCACCTCGTATTTCCACATTCCCGAGAACAAGTGAGAAGTGTAATCCCTGTGGGAGTGTAAGATGTCTTCTGTCTCTCGCCCCCTCCCCCCCCCCCCCCTTTCCATTCCCACTTCCGTTTCCACTTTCGCTTCCTTCCGCAAACCTCCTCTATGCTCACTCTCTCCTCCCCCTCTCTCGTGCCTGCTCTCTTTCTCTCTTTCCATCTTGCTGCTCCACCCTCCGAGAAACCTTGAGCAACACCTTAAGTCACGTCGTGTGATTTATTCAGTGCCCTATCTGTTGGCGACACTGCTTGTTCTACAACTATAGCCACACAGTGTGCGCATGAGTATATATATACACGTGCACACGACAACCTGGAGTGTCCTTGCCTGAGGAGAATCCAGCTGGAGTTGTGCATAATAATGAGCTCCAAGAATTTCATGTGCATTTTTAGGGGTATTCTTGTTCTTCATTAGGCAACTCCTATGAACGAATTCCTTTGGAGACCAATATTTCCTCGGACTGTGACACCGGCGCCCTCGGTTTCTAATGTTTATGAATTGGTTGAGGTTGGTGAAGAACTGTGACGCATAATTGTCGAGAAATTGAACATTCATATTTCTCCAGACGTCTGTGAAGAAAATAAAACGGGTCAAAAAAAGAACCGAAACTGGTGGAAAATATTGGAAGTTTGAAGTACACGAGCATAGAAAAATCGTCGACGTCCACCATGATATTCCTTCGACAGGTTTCCAGGACGCAAGCATCTGATTTCCGGGTGGATACGCATAAACTTACACATAATTTACGAAGATTTACGTGTTACCGTACGTCCAGTGAGATCTGAAAATCAATACCAGAGCCATATACTCGGCGGGCACATTGTATTCTCGTACTCTTTGTATTCCCTTCGGGAATAAAGATAAAGTATGAACAAGTTCTGTCTGAACTGGGGTGTTCATGTACTGACAACATACGAGTTACACTTTTCGAGAAAAACTCAAGTGGTAATCCACCTGGGATCCTAGTTGAGCTTGTACAGGCTTCGCATTGGATTCCAGGTGCAGCTCTCCAGGGACCAATAAGCGAGCTGCACGCAACCAAACTATTGGAAGCACGAGAATCGCATTAGCAATTGTTTGGTGTTAATAATTATCATCAATTGTGGTTTGGCGGGAGAACTATATTACAGGGAAGCGTAATCGATTAGTTTCCAGTATTATACATCCAGATTCTGTACTTGATTTCAGTACTTATGCATTTCGGTTCGTATCCCAAATTTCGAACTTCAAGTCATCAACTTTTCCCGGGATTGGCTGTGAACGAAAACCCGCGGAAGAATGCAACTCAGCACGCGAGTTCAATATCTGGATTTTCCTGAACCGAGACATCAGATATCTCCTCAAATTCTCAAAGACAAATGACTCGAAAAACTCGACGCACGCAAGCAAGATACCAGCATGCTTCTAGAGTGTGTGGACCCGTACACGTTCACGCCCATCAGCGCCGCCCGACGAGAGTTCGAGGTAACTTTGAAGGGAAATTTGTATGCGTGTGTACAAAAAGACAAGTTCGCCCATGCGCACTTGCCGGTTCCACATCAAGACGCTCTCATAGCGAACCTACAGGGATACCAGCTGCCGTTAGACTCATCACAGGTGACAACCACTGCTTGGAACACAGCGGCAGTGTCAATTTATTTAACTGAAGCAACGTAATAATAGCGGGCCAGCGCAAAGCGCGTTCGTTATTACTCTGTACGTAATACCGGCAACTAGTACATACCTCCCTACTTTGTGGCTCGTATAGGGAAAATCCCCTGGAGCGGTGGCGGAGAACATCAGTGCAGAGCATACACGTTGTTGCAAAGTCCTCACGGACTGAGTGTATGCTCGGTAACCGAGTAACAGAAACAGGGGAACACTGGACACAAACAGACCAGAGTTAAACGCACGTACCGCTCTCTGCATACTGCTACTCCTATACTTTACCTGTGTAGGTGCCAGGAGCTGCACGGCGTGAGTTGACGCTGGCCAACTGCAGCGTCTAGGATTGTGTGCGGTTGACCACTAGGCGATATTGCTACTGGTCCATCTACCCTGCCGCTTAGAGTCTCTTTGACCTCGGTCGATCCGGTGGATGGGGGGTAGGCACCGAAGGCAAGTTTCGGTTGCGCAGTATAATTTAGTGGCTCCAGAAGTCCTGCTGCACGTTTTTCCTCGTGTCTTTGGTATATTTACTCGCGCTTTTGTTTCTCACGCCACATGTTTCACGAAGCCGCGCCGAGCTGTGGCGGGAGCGTATTTTTGGTCTACGATGTAGACGGATTCGCTGGTGAGCTGCTGGGCTACTTCAAGGTAAACCGAAACGTTCAACTGGGGTAAATATGACCCTAGATAGCACCGGCTAGGATCCGACCTGGAGAGTCCCGTCCGCACTGCGGGGTCCGTGTTTACCGTAATTGTTGGCGCGGGCGCGAAATTAGAGCGTCACTGGTCACCCGGAGACCTGCAGAGCGAGTAAATTTCCACCTAAAACTGCCTCGATTTCGAAGGGAAATACCAACCGTCCAGGAATTTACTCTAAATTCATGATGAAATGCGCAGCTATAACGTACGTGGAGGCGGCATGTGGCTTTATACCGGTGAAGTGAACCGCCGCACCACGTCATCCTCTGACGTATTTTTAATAAGATATTCTCATTTTCATTTTCATTTTCATTTTTATTCCCTCATCTAGGCATACAAGTTTCCTGATTCCCCAGTATTAGCCAGTAGTTCGATCTTTGCTTTTCTATCCCAACAATTCATGTATGAATTGTACAATTGAAATTAAGAAGTTTGCTCTTTTTTTTCCTCATCCAGTCGCTCCGAGTTTTTCAATTTTCAAACTCCGCGACTGTTGCCGCGGGTGTTTTGAAACAACTGCGGGTTCGAGTCGGAGTCCGATATGCTTCCGGAGCTTCTATTCGAGTTTTTAGTTTTCGGAGTCGCGACACATACCTCGGCAAATATAACAGCCGTTGCTCGTCAGGTTATGTATACCAATACCTTCATAAAAAAAAAAAAATATATATATATATATATGTTTGTGTTTCTGAGAAGGAAGGTGATGTTCCTGCAAGCTTGGATTTCATAGTTCTATATCTGCCATGGAGCATCTAGGAGAAATCTGAAGACAAAAGGTGAAACAAAATAGAGCAACAAAACAGTAGGTCTGCGTTATATTGTCTCCTCTCTGAATTGTATACCAGTCCTCCGGCTAGAAATGCTAGTTGCTGAAACGCTACGAGTGGAGTTTGCGTATCTGCGAGTCCGCGACCCTGTGCCCCACCCAACGCTTGAGCGACTGCAGCACATTGTCTTAATTTAATCTCTTGGCGAACAAAAAGATCCGACGTTTTCTGGGAAATTTACCACCTGACAGATATCATGTCAAAACTCCGTTGTGCTTCGAAGTGTCGAAAAAAAAAAAAAAAACACCCTTCCGTTCTTCTTTCGATATCCAAGGGAGGGAGAAAGGAGGTAGGAGAAAAGTAATCTCACGTCATGGTATATAATATACTCTATTTCTGGGAGGAGTGCTTGAAACTTAACTTTCGCAAAAAAACGAAAGGAACAGAGAAACAGAAAGAAAGTCGAGTATAACTAGCAGGAAGAAGATACAGACTACGATCAATCGATAATAAAGTTGAAATCAAACGTTTATAAAAGGTACACCTTACCCATATACATACGTATAGCTATCAACTGACTTATAAAAAAGAATGGAGAAACGGACAAGAGAGAAAAACACGGTGCGCGCTGAATAAATATTAATTAAGAAATTTGAATATAAATGGAAGTTCCCGAGGGAGGGAGGCAGCGCGAGGGAAAGATTGAAGAGAGAAAGAAAAATATTTATCTACGGTGTACGAAGACGATGAATTTAACTTCTTAAATTTATCGTCAGGATCGCCTGATACTGGCCGCGAGGCTGGTAGATAGGTTCGCTGGCTGGCATACCCGATCGATTTACACACCGGGGTGCATTTTTGATGAGAAATGACGGTTCATTTGATCGGGAAATTTAATAACTCAATTATCAGGTGAAACCGAGGAATAATGAATTTATGAGTGAGAATTTCTCCTCGATTATACATACATAGCCTGTACATCATCGATCAGGTAGTAGCCGCAGGTATATAATATCGTTGCACATAGGTATAACAATCGATCGTATAATTATTGCGCTGTGTAGATAGATGCGAAAATCTATCGCATATCTGTTGTACCTTTGTCAGGGCGAGATGTTCTCATCCCCTTACTCAGGTATAAGGCTAGGTTCTACCCACCGAGCTACCGTCCTACCTTGTGAGAGGTCTAGGCGGTATTAGTTTGTTTCGCGGTTAGCTTAGGCTCCTCGCTCCACGAGCTCCTCCTTCTCCAAAGAGGGATTAATTCCAGTTTGTATACATGTATGTACGAAGCTTTGCCCCGCGTTCCATCCCCCGCGTCTGCGTCTCTATCATTCTCACGTCTGTCTGCGGTCCTTTGTTACGGATCGACGTCACTACAGAAATGTTAAGAGTTCGTCCCTGTACCGCCTTGAGAGCTTACGATTCTACTGATATAGTTCGGGATTTCCGCTTCCCCTTCCCATTTCCCTTCCTCTTCCCATACGCGTGATCTGATCTTGGTTCCAAGAAAATATCATTAGCTCTTCGAAGTGTAAGCTTCTCCTTTCGAAAGCTTCGGCCCATATCATACAAGTTATCGTAACTGTTTTTCCGACTAGAAATCGCCCCTGCAGGCATCGTGGTCGCCTGATCTTGGAGACAGAAGTTTTGTTTTTTCTCTTAATAAGGTTAATGATTGTTAGTCTAGAGGGCAATTTCATGGGTCAAGATAAAGTCCCGGCAAACAATTACTCGAAGATAGCCAGGTGCGTGGGGTGCACCCTGCCTTCTTTTTCCCTCTTTTGCTCTTCTTGTTCTTCTTGTTCTTCTTTTTCGTTTTTATTTGAAGAGGGGTTACGTAGTCTACCTTGAAGAAACTTCAAGGTTGAACGTCAAGACTGAAACTCAATGCTACAAAGTTTTCCAGACTTCTCGTACAATTCACATACTTATATGTTAGATTTGCGGATTCCAAAATTTGAGTATTATGAACATATATTTCTTTCAATTCGGTCGAATGTACACGTAACGTGAACCAAACAGATTCTACAGAATCGTCGTTAATCCCCAAACGACGGAAAAGGCGAGAAAGACGGAAATTTTCATTCCGAAAAAATATAATTTCACCGCAAACTTTACTAAATTCTCAAGATTATCACCGATTTCCTCTTTCGAATTCACTTCCGTCCGTCACTAGTTTTCGAATCGGTAGGCAAATCACTAGATCGAACCGGCATCACTATTATTTTCCAAACGAAAGCTCAAAAAAGGGGCAAAAATAACTCCACAGGTTCTCAAAATACATATTTCAAATCCTGATGGATCGGAATGTACAAAATTTTGTATAAAAATGCTGGAAATGGGAACAACAAAAAAGCAAGTCCGATATCCGGATTAAATTCTGGAAAACTGCATAGTTCTGGACAGTTTCTCTGTCCCTCTCACTCTCCGGTTCTCCACGTCGATAAAACAATGACAAGAGGGATGAATATAGGAAAAAACGATGAACAGAAGTATATAATAGCTGCTCGACCAGCTCTCTTCGGGCTTCGTTTTGCGCTGTTGGGCTGGTTGGAACGAAGAAGAGAGAAAGTAGAACGATATCGGAAAGAATAGAGATGACTTCTGAACTTTGTTGATTACTTTACGAGATGAGATTAAATTCGATATACAGTGAACCATTTATCGGCTATAGGTAATGGAGCCTCGGCAATTCTAGGATGAAAGTTTTCAAATCGGAGAAAGAAAAGGTCCCTGCATAGGCTTGAAAAACAACAATACGATAATCATTGTACGGTTGGAGCTCCCATTCACGATTCGAACCTTCATCCACGCGGTTTGTACATTGATTGGAACGAAGAAATGTGGACAGTGGGTGTGGCAATTGCAGTGAAAAGCTAGAGGGAATAATGTCGAATTTTCCTACGTTAAACGAGGTTCTATTAATCGCAAGCAATGATCTTTTAGGCACTGTACTGCGGCTCTATGCAGCACCCTCTTCGGATTAAGATTAACGATAAAGCTGTTAACTCCGATGCTACGAGGGGCAGTTAACTTTAGTAGCAATAAATAAATAGCTTAATTGGTAGTCTGTTGGCACCGGGTGGTATGTGTGTCTGCACTTCACCATTATCTACCTGTTAACTAGATTGATATGAATATTAATGATGGTCCTGGAGGCTTTCAACGTCACACAATGCGGGGTCGTTATAGATGTCCGCAATTTCTCGAAGCTCGTTTCATTTTATGACTTTTCATACCGTTCCGTGGATGCTCCCGCTCCCGCTCCCGCTCCCGCTCCCGTTCCCGCTTCTGCTTTCGCGGGTGCAAAATTTTGCTCATCAATTGGAAAAAAAATTCTCAAATAGATTACATTCATTTTTTAATACCTATATATCTGCTTCACATACCTCCACCTCACTGGTTACAGGTATATCCTCGAGTGAACTTCCAGAATGATTATCATATAATTCAATGGTGATCCCGGATCTCGTCTTTTGTTGAAGTGAAGAGTAGCGACGTTGGTTTCAGACGTCGCGTAGTAGAGTTTCACGAATTAGCTCGTTTCATCCGATATTATGAAGTTTCATCGCAAGTCGTGCGGGTGACGCCCGAGTTATTAATTACACGATAAAACATGAAGTTTATTAAGCGTTCTCCTCCCGATTCTATTCCGTTTCTTGACGAGCCTGTGCGAATGAATTTCCAACCTAGGGGAAACTCTAGTGGAAAAGCGGAATTCCTCAAATTCTGTATTTTTCATTCCACTTTGAAACGAACAGTGCTACCAAGATCCAGACCTAATCCCGAGCTCGTACAAAAAGAAACGAATCTCAAGGATTCCAATCTTTCAACGGCGTCTTCCCTCGGAACAATATTCTACATAATATTACATCACGAGTATGTTACAGGAAACTGGGAAACTGGGAATGGGGAAAATGTGCATACAGTAGGCATGTACATACGTGCGCCTGGCTGAATTCAGTTCTGAAGAGCTGGTCAGCCGCAGTTGCGTTTAATTGAGTTTAGCAACGCTCGAAAAGTCTCAAACCATGGTTGACTACAACCAGGTGTTAATGAAGTGGTATCGAGCACCGTGTCACCAGTAATTAAACGTTATTATTGATTCGCATTTGCCGTAAGTACATGGGCTCCATCGGACAGCACATTCGCCTAGGTATACCCGGACAAAGCACCCGTATACTGCATTCATGGGTAAATTATCCGGGCGCAGGTATAAGGGTATAGTATGAAATTAAAGCTTGTGGCTTTTCGAAAATTTCATTCGACGATCGCTGTGGATTATTTTGCCAATCAATTTTCGGACTTGGATTTTCTTTTAAACTTTGGTCCTTCGGTACAATAATTCTACAATTTGTAGCGCGGTGATATCAATTTCCAAACCCCAAAATCCGGCCAAAAAAGGAAAAAACAAGAAACGAGAGATAAGAACCGAAGAGTTTCACCCGGATTCAAAATACCGCGATTCGTTTTCAGCTCGATCTCTCGGCTAACATTCTTTTTCGGATTCTATTCCCCGATCCTCGAATCACTCGGAAAATAATAAATTAAAACAAAAGCATCTGATTTCTGCAGCTGTGCGATACAGTCATGAAATTTCCGAATCATTCGAAGTGTGGATTGAAATATTTTCAATAATACCGTAAGCCACTTTCATTTCGAAAAATGGTTCGACATCGCATATTCCGGTGGAACGGGTAGTATTAGTATGACTGAATTTCAAGCATTCATATTTCAATGCGATCGAGAATGGCGGGTTCGTTTCGATGATGATTGGTCTCCTCGTTTCGTTAATGAGGTACAGAAAATCATCACATAGATGTCCTCGCTTATTCGAAGGTTGATTAATTTACGTTCGATGCAATCATCGCCGAGTTCAGACGCGGGTACTCTGAATTGAGTTGTGACTGTTGCACGGGTCATTTTATTACACCAATATACTACAGGATGCCTTATTGCGCTGCTTACGATCTTGTAGGTTAACAGCTCCATAAACTTCCTAGCATGTATAGATGGGTATTATAATTCTGCATTTCATTATAATCTACTCTTTAATAGTCGGATGCACTTTGCGAAAGCTCGCACGTAACCGTGAAATATTGTGAAACGTATTCGGACTTGGAATAATGCGATGGGTTCGTGATTCGTACCAGTCTGTAGACGCTCTTTTGCAATTTATAGCTAGTTGCGATTCGAATAGCGGTAGATGCAGAGATTGCGAAACAATATTGCCGCGCTCGAGGAAATAAACGAAAGGCCGAATGAGTTATTGGGCAATTTTCATCATCCGAGGTTCAACAGTATTAAAATTACCTCAACAATGATCAACAACTCAAATTTTTTTTAAAGCGTCTAATCAGATATAGGGGAAAGAAAAAAAACCAATGAGTGAGCGTGGAAAAAACGAAAAAAAATCGTATTTTCATATTCTCTTGGTCCAAGATTTTTTTTTCTCCTCGAGCGTATAGATGGATTCTGGAAGCACGGGAGCTGGGAGGGTGGAGCAGAACCGCAGATGGTCGAGACTTAACTTTATAGCCTAAGTCGTTGCATTTGAATATGTAGAAAGATGAATAGCTACTGTCTTTAACTTAGAAATGTGTCTCAGGTTGTGATGATAAAGTCGGAAAATGGTTTCGGTATTCCGAACACATTCGTTCCGATCGCTCCGTCATTGACGAAGAAAAAAGAATATGAAAATGCAAGTGAAAAAATTCCCCTCAATTTTTCGCCTGCATCGGCTGCAAGCGTGAGTCATCGTCATGCGAGAAACGGTACGAAAAATTTCCCCTTGTGAAATTCGCCCTCGAGCCTCTCCGTCGAGTAGGTATATACGGGGGTGCCGAGAGATTTCAACAGCCCCGGCTCATTTGAATCACGCCAAACGCTGAAGTACTCCCCTGGCGAAATAAGGCCGGAGAGGCTTGTACCTCGTTGCGTTGTTACCTCTCCGCAGTGCTTTCGGGATTCCCATCAACCCCTCGCGAGAGGATTCACACTGGATATCGCCGATGCGCCAGCATTAATGACTTTTCTATTTTTCCAAATTGGCTCGAGGCGCTGTTTTCAGATTCATATTTTCATCTTCTCAGGAAATTATCCGAAGGAATTCGAATTTCGATGATTCTGCGCGATTGCGTACATTGAGAAAAAGTACCTACTACAAATAGATATAGTCAAGACGAGATTCGATTGCGAGGTACTCTCGAAAACGTTGATCGGATCTCGTTTAGCGAACGGAGTAATAATTTTCGGAATTCTTAATTTTTGCATTTTATCTATATTTGACGGTGTTGATCTGTCTTTCGAAATAATGAGAAAGGAGAGAAGATATTCGACAGAGTTCGTTGGATTTCGATCGGATAGATTCGACCCGGGAATATTTCGAAGTAGGTATTCGAGGTGGAGTGAAGTAAAATATGACGAAAAGGTACCGGCGAAAATATTGAAGGAATTTTTGTTTTCCTTCTAAAACAGATTTTGGATCCGAATGCGACGGCGATGGAAATGGAGTCCTCGGTCCAATTTCAAAGTCTCGAATTCCATTAGTCGCTTCAGTCAACCTCGTATAATTTGTTATCAAAAGTTCGGTCCCGAGGAATCGGACTTCCCGTTTCGTATTCAGTCCCGGTTGAAGATGCACCGCGCGTGTTTTCGGTCGAAAAAACACATGTTCGAGTAGGATGAACATTCCTGCAACCACTGCACTGATTGAGAGAAAATATATTTTTGAATTCAGCTCGTAGGACTAGTAGCGCGAAACGTATCTTTAGCTGGCTCCTAGTTTTCCTACGATTCCGTTTGCCTATGCCGACCACCTAAAAAGTTTACGTTTATACCCGAGTTAACAGGTTCGATAGTACACACCGCTAAGCTAGGTAGACTAACATTTGTATTTAGTATTAATGAGAAGGGTTTCGAGTTTGGAACTAAACATCTACGCGTAACTTGTCCAACGAAGGCAACGAATATTTACCCATTCGGTGTTATTTCTGGTCCCTAAGAGTAAACAGAAGAGGCATAAACTATAGACTCACGCTCGGAAATCAGCTTTACTCAAAATTATATCAAAGCTATAGGCCTCTATACATCCATCTTACTTTCTTATCTGGAATGCAAATTCACGATCCAGAGATTATGACGAATCTCTGCAGTGTTTAATGAGTCTCGGAGAACTCGAAAAACAGCGAAACCGTAGTGAACAGCGAAGACACCGTTTTCTCTGCTTGGCTGTACCTACTCGAGACTAGATCAGAAATTGCTTGTGAGGTAGACAGTGGAGATTAGCCTACTTGACGGAAAACCAATCCCCATAACGTTGGTGCAAAGTCTTTTATCGGATTACTCGTTTCGAAAAAAAACCCGATCTGAAGTGTATAGTGTCTCGAGGACGATGAGACCTGAAATGCGGAAGTACACGTGAACACGATTTCATGCGACCCTCTGAAATAGACCGTTTATCCATTATCTGGAGAGATCGGGACATGCAATGGTATAAAAATTAAATTCTTCGTATCAGCGTCATAAATCCAGGTTTGTCCTATTACGTACTACAATCTACAGGAGATTTTATACGCGAGAAAATGACGTAAATAAGGAAAAAAAAGAGGTACGGGATGAACGAGGGGGTGGGGGGTTGAAAATCGAGGTGATCGAGAATCTAGATCCACGGGAGCGTGGGCGATAAAGAAGGGGGGTACATAATAATATATAACTTTACGACGGGGGATAATCTAGCCTAATCGCCCTCCGGTGTCGTTTGTCTCGAAAGGAGATGTACCTAGCTGCGTACCTACGTGCCTATACATAAGCTAGCGCCTGGTAGAGGTATAGGAAGGTATAGGTACGGAAAGATCGGATCGAAGTTCTCTCTTCTTGAGTGGGAAGAAAATAAGTGGCGTGGAACTCGTGAGAGATGCGAAGAAACTTTAAACTGCTGTGGTTATCCGAAACTTATAGACAAGGCGGCTCAATAAATAAGAAAACAAATGAAAAACCGATCAGCTTGAAATACGCGGACGAACAACGGGAAGGCGGGGGGCGCGGGACATCTGTTTCTTTTAACTTTGAAAACGCGTTTCACAACGCGAAAAATATGCCACAGGAAGTACGCTCTGATTTTTTTCCACTTTTCAATGCTTCTTCCCTCCTTCCTCTTTATTTACTACATCGGAGAAGGTATAATAGGAGAGAACGAATACATCAAACCGCGAAGAGAAACTGACTGCATGAAATTGTCGAGCATTTAAAGTATCTCTTATGATTGCGAAAAGGGTTTGACCCTTCTCAAGTTCGCGCCAGTATAACAGGTATAGCCTTCAGTTTAGAAATTGATGTTTTCTTCGGATGGACCTAACTTGCCCAAAACTTCGATTCTTCGAACTTTGTTAGCGCCTTCGATTCTCTTCTTTTCTCGGCCGCCATACTATAGTTTTGTTTATTCGCCGGTTGGCGTTGGTAGTAGTTTTCGGCAAAAAACACGGTTTGTCATTTTTTGTTTACTCAGAGGTACCCTAACTTGTTTCAAACTTTATTTACGGTATAGTACTCGGGCTACTTCCTTCACTTGAGTATACTTCACTCGTGCTTTAGTTTTAGCAAACATTTTCACGAGTGGATGAAAACTGGGGAGGGGGAGGCCGCGAATTAATATTTATGAAGTTTCATAAACTTATTTCATAACAAATTAAAATCTCCGCTGTTAACTCCCAACTGTTTATATGCCTAGGTATATACCTATAATCGTATAATAAAATGAGGCACGAAATCAAATTTTACAGCGTATCGGGAAAAAAGGAGATTTTATTTTCAGTATGAAACTGATTGTGAGAAAATATAGTTGGATCGAGCCGAAAACGATAATGAATTCGGGGCACGAGTTCGGCGTTGTATGTACTTATGGGCGATACATAAAGTGTCCCATCGGTTAAATTAGGTCGTAACGTTTCGAATTCTATAGCGTCTGAGTACCCACGTTAAAATTGATGGTCAATCGAAAGGCGCAACGAATCAAGTCTTCGCGCTGAACCGAACCAAGTTCTGGTAAGACTACAACAAGAACTTGGGAGTGGGTGAAGTGGAGTGAAGTGGAGTCGGGTCGAGATGCACCTTAAGAGTTTTCTCCTGCAAGGAGCATCTAGTTCGCGCTGCTACGCTAGATTAAACCCATCAAACGTGTCGAACTTATTGTACGTATAGAATATACCCTATCGCGCATCGCTGTACAGGGTGGCTCGTATAATTCTATTTCGAAAAGCAAATAAATCCAAATCTTCGTAAACTTGTTTTTCTCAAATTTTCCCTTTTGAAACCCGGCTGCTGGCAATCAAGACAATCCTCACCGGATGCTTATTCGCTCAAAAATTACCCCAATCATTATCCCCTTCGCACGAAACCAATGAACTCGTCACCTGTCAGAATTTCCCCAACGCTCGACTAGTAGTAACGTCGTGTACTGGTCAGACCTTGTCCTCTGTCAATGAGCGAACTTTAAAACGAAGTTTCTCATAATTGCGGTCTTGATGCCGGACCAATTGATGATTAGATATTGTTTTGCTCCCATTAAAATTAAGGGTATAGTATTTTCGATGAAGGAGTCAAATTGGGTTGAAAAAATTGCGTTACCAATCCAAATAATTCAAACTTCCAATTCAGCGATATATGCAGAAAAATTCAATGTTTCTTTTGTGCTACAATTTTAACACCTAGTATGTCGCTAGGATATATAAGACGACGGCTATCTATTGCTTTCCGATACTTCACGTACTTGAATATGTTTGGCACGCAACTAGTTTTCTACCAAAAACAAAATAACCGAATTAAAAACGAAAAATTTCTGAAAAAAAGATAGAAAGATAGAAGAATAGTGGCAAGAATTGAAGCTTGACCTTCCGAACCATCTGGCGCAGGTGTAAAGTATTTTTCTGAAGTTATTTTATCGGCGTGTCTCTGCAGTTGCGGCCAAAAAAGTGCAAAAGACGCATAAAAAAAAAAAAAAAAAGAAAAGAAAACAGAAAAACGCAATCTAAAATCGAAGCTATGTGTGCGAGGCAGACGGAAGATGAATTTTTCGGAGTTTAACTTTTTTGGAAAAGCGCGGCCCTCTGCAGTGATTCCCAACGTGGGGTCGGTTCAAGTCGTAACATTTGGTTAATGACTTTCGTCACGTCGCGCGTCGTTTCACGTGCCCAGAAACGGCGAATGGATTTATACGTCGTGTTCTCGCATTCGGAGCATTACATTAGCATTTGATACTTTATCACTAGGTGTTCTTTCTCACGGGAGTTCTTAGTGTTTTTTTTTATCCCTTTTTTCCTATTTTATTCTTTTTTGTTTTTATGTGTTAAGACTCAAGTTGACTTCTTCCCCGATCCCCGTGGTTTCACATGACGTTCATAAATTATTATCACCCGTTCTAAACGAGCCACCAAATGTCGGGTTTCGCGGTGATATTATTATCTGAAAACCCGTTCGGAACGCCTCCGCACGGTCGAACAAACAACCCGATAAACAAATTTTACGTCCGGCCAAAAAGTTACGCAATTTTTAAAGCACGGTTTCGATAACGGCACCGCGAAACGGATTTTCGAGGTGAGATTTATATGAAAGAAGAGGGACGAGAATTTTCAACGATCCTATTCACTGGATAAAGAAATTCTCCTGTTTATACCGATATTTCTATTTCTTGCGCGTGTTTATGGAAATGGCCCAAACGGCGACAATTGGCAGTATAAACATTTTTTCAAATTATTACGTGCGATGGGCGGGCTTCACTACATACATCATACGTAACTACCGTTGACATGAAAATTCCACCGAAGCGTTATCCTCGGTTCATCTCGTTTCTAATTCTCAATCCGTTTGTGAACACGGTGAAATCATTTCCGGCCCTGAATTTTCATTTTCACGTAGCTAGACCACGCATAATATATTACCGGTGTGGCACGGCAGTAGGTACCACATTCACGTACATGCGCACCCACCTACATTCGCGTCACGAGACGAAGTTATAAATTACTGATTAAATCTGGCAGGACGACGCCTCTTGCTAGCTAAGGGGTTACAAGAGCGTTTTCTTACCGTGTTACTCGATCGATAACATCGTTTCAGTTACTGTGGCAAAATTCGCAACCAAATGGCCAATTAACGATGAAATTTTCACCTCACCGAAATATTGCTCACGGAAACAATTTGGACCATAACTCACAATTACAGTAGGCACACTTTGAACGGAATTGAACACTCGATTTTTCCGGTTCGTCCATCTATCATCCCGATGGTAAGGACGAACAATTGAGAAATGAAAATGAACGCTGCGATAATGAGATTGTTTTTTGATAAAAACGAACTAATCAAGATGCACCGACAAGACTTGAAGCAGTTCAATGGACGGGGGGCGGAAATATTGCAAATTTCTTACATTTACTCCTTACCATGGAACAAGTTCTCGATTTATTCATTCTCCGCAAATAAATAGGTACGAGGTTACTTGTATTCTCGGAGGTTATCGGGCGGGTGTACTTGAAACGTTGTTAAATTTGCATGTTAAATATCAATTTGCATTATAATGAGAAATGGGTTAATACCTACCGACTGCGGAGGCGGAGGCGGCGGCGAAGGTGGAGGCGGCGGTACGTGAGATGGGGCACGGAAAAATGTGTGAAATAGCTGTATGCATGCATACTGTATATATATTCAAATTGAACTTACTTCTACTGCCTTTTTTCACCAGTAAATTTCGAACGTTCAACTATTGCGCGTCGATATATTTCTTTCATGAAAACTGAAGGTGAATCCTTCCGCGGTATACCGTAGGATAATACTCGTATAACCCGAGCTATATTAAAATTTTCACTATAGCATCATAAAGGTTTAATAATATACAAGCACGCCTCTTCTACGTTCGCCCTTCTCCTTCCCTCTCGGGGGCTAAGAGCTTCCTGCTACATTATCCCTGCCTTGAGAGGATAATAAAAGATGTAAGGTCTGGTAACATTGTTTTAAATTATAATTTTTCAAACTTAAGTAAGACTCATCCGTTTTACTCGTAAGTAACTTCTATTATACGTTTCACCTCGCGGAGAGTCACAGATGGAAAGAAATTCAAGGAGAACGTGAAAAAGGGGTAGTCCTTGACGGATTTTCTGTTTTCTCTTTTCATGCGATTTTTTCTTTATTTCTTTCTTACCAAAATCAATCGAAAACGAGTCCTGAAAGAAAGTTCCACGCGCCGCGCCCGTGTCTCAAGGCTGTGACCGAAGAATAGAATATTTTTTGACGAACAAAAGAACCTCGTCGTAACTCGCCGAGAATCTCACAGAGAAGTCAACAAACGCCGCCATGAATCGAGCGAAGGGAAAAACAGAATACAAAAACAAAAAAAAATAAAACAAAAAAATAAAATAACATACAGAAAAAACAAAAACCTCAAAAAGGTTCTTCAATTTCGTCGACAAAAAGTAATTCGGCTGTTCTATATATTTTCTTGTAAGCGTATTTCTTCATCCGTGAAACAACATAGAGGATCTATCGGAATATTGAGAGCCGAGGGGCCAATGGTAAAGCAAAATGTCAAAAATAAGTGAATTGAAAAGCGAAAGAAATTCAACTTGAATCGGAATTAGGATTGTCATCAGACGTTATTCTTCTCGTGGCGAGCTTTGACAATCAGTAGCAAAACTGCTGTCCCATTATGGTCTGACTTGTTTTCCCCGATCAATTACTGAACAAATTTTTGAAAATTGAATACGGTTTTCCGTGATTTTCTAATTTTTTAATGCAAGCTCGAAAATAATATCCAGCTCTATTCCCAGGTGTGTTTCTTCAATCTTGGGAATAATTTTAACCGACTAACTCGAAAAGTTTTACGTGAGGAGAAATTTGTTTTTGTTTCAGTTTCCGTGTTTCTCTTAACTTTAAAAGTTAAAACTACGTTCTCTGATGCGAAACTTTTGAGTCTGAGGGAGGCTTGTGAGTTATGTTGAAATTTTTGCTTCCCACGGGAAAGTGGAGGAGCAGCGTACGTACGTGCACGTACGCGTTACACAGCTATCAAGCGAGTTAATTGCTTTCCTAAAGCTACCGTTACGGAATTTGAAAATTTGTATAATTTTTGTTTGCTTGTTGGTTTTTTTCAATTCCTCTATTTTTTCATCATCTATTTCGTTCGCTCGTTAGATCCGCCTCGTTATCATGTTCCTCATCCTCTGAGCTCTCAGCTCTCAACTCTCAATTTTCGTTTGTTTTGTTATACTTTAGGTTCCAGGAGATCTACTACTTCAACACTTATTTACATGCCCTCAATTTTGGAAAGAAAAAAGCCGCGGATTCATCACTCTCATTTGTATGACTAGTACCTTTATCCGTAATAAACAAATTGTACTCGCAGTATTGCAATTTTAGGCTCATCGATCGATTCCCAGGTTCCTATAATCGGTCAAACCATGAACCATCGGAACACAAGTTTGTATTACATTATTATAAAAATCTAGAACAACATGACGAAGACTGCACAGTGCAGGGGCGCTTCTTTCTTGTCCGGCCCCATTCTATTTGAGCACCGATTAATTGTCCCTCGTCACGTGGAATAGGTTAAGTAGATTAAAATTCCATTAAGGAAGCTTTCCCTCTTATTCTTATTTTCATTTCTGTTTGAGGCAACAAGCAATTTCTTATACCAAGATACTTTCGTGTCCCACGGGGTCGAGGTACAGCAAACAAGAATAATTTTTTTTCTTCCTTACTCGTGCTCGTTTTTTCTCCTTTCTTTTTTTCTTCTTTCAATCAATTTTTTCTCCGACGCTCTTCCTAACGTTTTGTGTATTCCCGTTGAATTTGCATCGAAGCGACGCGTCCCGCAAGATCCTGGGTATTTTGGACTCGGGTCGGAACGGGTAAAGGGGGTTCTGTATGATGTATAAAGCAAAGAGATGGAGAGTGAGAACGAGAGAGAGAGAGAGAGAAAGTGAGAGAGAGAGGGAGAAGGAGAGGGAGAGTCCAACACTTTTCAGGCTATCCGGAGGTCCGTCGGAGAACTCGCGGACACACGAAGTTACGAAATGCTTGTGAAGTTTTCATTTCACTTCGAACGACGGCACTCACGGTTCACCGCTCGTTGAAATATCTCAAAAGACTCGCGGTCGCGTTTCCGTTTCACTCTTTACCGTAAACATGGTTATACTGTGAAATCCAACGGCTCCAACGAACTCGTGTAAAGGTCCGTCCCACAGGAAGTATACATAGGTAGAGAGATAGCTACGTATACGTACACCTACTACGCAAAAAGGAAAAACATTTTACCCAAATTGCCGGCAATCTCGCGCGTCCCTTTACTTTACCTCTTCCTTTCTTTCTTCCTTTCTTTCTTTCCTGCTTTCTTTCATTCTTACCTCATCTGTTTCTCCCTTTCATCCCTTTGTCCATAACCCCAATTCCCCACTCCCTTAAAGTCCACAAAAATTATGAGGAAAATCTTCCCTTAATCTCCTCTCCGAGCGAAGTTGTCGCTTCAAAAACCAACCCCGAAATTCTTTTTACCCTTTCGCTCATTTCCTGATATTAAAACTGCTGGGGGCGTGGAGACAGAGGGATTATGAAAATATCTTTTCTCTTCAGTGTTATTGCCCATCGCCCCTCGCCCCCCCCCCCCCTCCCCCTGAAAGAACAAGAAGAAAAAAAGAAGAATTTCTCTCCGTCATCGTTAATTGCCAATTTCGTACCGGATTCTGCCAACCCTGAGTATTTATAGTCTCGAAACGTTTGAACATTACCGACGAATTTCCATTGAGAGTGTACTCTACCCCTTAGGTCGAATTAACCGTGAACCTTCGAAAATTCCTTCTCTTTTTCCCCCCCTTCTTTACGAAAATTGGACCAAAACGCTACATATTTCACGATTCTACCGAAATCCGAGTTCATCATACCTACGGAAATGATATTTTCAATTCCCAAAGCAGTGCGGTGCAGCCCCCCCCCCCCCCCCCCCCCCCCCCTCCGACTTGATCACGCGTTGCCTGAGCTGGAGCGAAGATTAGGTGATACACCGTCACAAACAGCTTCGGGAGATTCTCTCGAAGATCGAATTTGCTTGGAACTAAGACGTGAAGTTTGTCGCCCGTGTTGCTTCCCTTAATACACACATACATCCATACATGACATAATAGCTTTGCATATTTGTCGTTTGCTTTACGTATACGTTTACGCGTATAACGCGAACGGGAGGAGTAGACGCAAGGGTAGAATGCCGAGATACGGAAGAAGGTACGAGGCGAGGGGATGTCTGGGTTCGCAGGGGTTGAGCTTAGGGGCGTTTCGGACGTTCCATTAAAGTTTAGATTAGCTACTGTGTGCCTGCAGCTTGTAAAATACGCTTTGATCTAACTAATCTGAGTCACGTGGCGGGCGGCGGCATTGCGCTGGTTCAGTCGGCTCGCGGATCTGACTATACCCGGTTCTTAAGTATATCTTTAACTTGTCAAAGCCAACGGTGACGAGATTCGGTTTCGTCGTTCCAATCTCCCACCTCCTTATTCCTATTATTTGCGAAAGCCGAAGATTCATCCCGAGGTGGAAGGAGAAAAAGGAAGGAACAAGAAACTAAGAAACGCGACAAATCTCCTTCAAATTTCTTTCCCAACCCCTAGAGTAGAGTTCCGATTGTCTTTTTCAATATTCATTCCCAAAGCTCGCGTTTGCGTTACAACCAAACCCCGTGACGATCTCCCTCATCGAAATTTTATAGCCAATGGTAAAGTGTAGGTACCAAAAATTCTCCACAGTCAGTATAGGTATACATATATGTATATATACATACATCTATGTACATGGCAAAGATTCCCTTTTTTCTTATTATCTATCCCCTTGATGTGCCCCCTCGTTGAGGATGTGTATATTTTTTCAATTTCTTTTCCCTGGCCCCCCTTCTCCCCTCCCTCCCCCTTTCCTAATGAACTCTCGTTTCATACGCGCAGGTACACGCATACACCGATGTATACATATTCATAGCTCTACTGTGTACAATGTATATGAATATTTTATTGCCATTCGTTGCCAACTCGAATGACAATAAATGGAATTGGGAGTAGATATACATACTTCATTCTCTCAGCCGTGTAATTATGGATACTTACAATTTCGGCTGTTTTGGATCGAGGTATTCTGGCTAATAAAATTTGAGTGAACAAATAAAGAGCCGTAGAGAGTCGGAAAGTGTTGCCTGTACTTTTGGCACCGTTTTTTCTCGATTGTTCATCTAGCATACACATGCGAGTTCATGTATGCGCTGATATCCCCGAACGGTTATTCCTTTTCAGTATTCATTAAATAATTTACATAGTTTCTCTTTTTCTCTGATTTCAATTCCCAATTTTTCCTTTTTCTTTTTGTGTTTCTTATTTTTTCTTCATTCTCATCCTCATTTGGCACCGCTCCACGAACCGGCACTCTCCCTTGTTACAGTATATCTGCACTGCATTGCGGAGAGCAATTTACATTAATACTAATGCCGCGCGGGCATCCCGCGAGTCCTGGCATCCAGTAACGGTACGGAAAAGCTGACCTAGCCCAACCTACACTATCACCTCACCTTATAATTCAACCCCCGGACTTAGCTCCTCGTCTATTTGCGTATTTTCCTCTAGCATATAATACTATAGCTGGGTGCACGAAAGTTTTCGCGTTACGCGATGTTCCAGCCAAACGGGGAGCTTACTTACCTTTCTCAAGAAACTTTATAGCCCCCCTCCCACTCATACCGTTTAAGCTCCGAGTGACAATGCTCTCTCTTGGTTCGAAATCGCTGATGAAATTTGGTCAAACTGCGTCACTCGGGAATTTGACAAAGATTTTAATTGACAGGAAATAGAAATTGAATTTTCCTCTGAAATTTGCAAATTGCGAATCTGCATTTTGTTTACGAAAAACTGTTGGGATTTCTGAAAACTATTGAGCTATAGAACGCAACGCAGCGCATCGTAACGCATCGCACGGTAACGCAAGCGAAAGGTATAGGAAGGGGGCCATCAGTCTTCGAAATCCGGCCGGAAAATTCAATAGCGTTGGACAATGGGCTATTGTCAATGAATGATACAGGGCTTTTAGTCTGGCTGCACAATGAAAAGCTGGGAAAAATGGCTCACTTTGAGAGCCCTCGCGTGGTCCGAGCTGTTCTATATTAATGATAATATAACAGCTAGTCTATTAATAATTTTATCACATCCTCCGGAGCAGTCGATCCATCTTCGCAAGATTACAAGATATATGCCCACAGCCACTCCTCAATAATATTCAGCGTTAACCTTCTTACTTTCAAATTTCATACTTTTCGAGTCTTGTGAGTGAAGGAGGAGAAAAAAAATCGAAGAAAAAGGAAAATACATCGTTTCATCTATTCTGTTATAAGAGTAATATGACAGAAGTCCATCTTTGAAGTATACTGACAGACTCTCTGCAAATTTGTTCACAAGATACAAAATTGCATTTTGTATCACATTGCATTTGGTCTCCAAACTCTCGACATGGATGTTATGCATCAAGAAAGCGCATGGAGTGTGTTGACATGAAAAACAGGAAAATAAAATAAAATGTGTCAGAATTGTTAGATAGAATGAAATGGGAAACGAGAACCGGAAAAACTACATACGGTGGATTACAAGGGACGGAGTCAGGTGATCGAGTATTTGATATCGGAGCCGTTTACCTGCAGGACAAGTGACCACCGGCGGGATGAGCAAAAGCGTTATGCTCATCATTCTAAACTGATACATAACGGCAATATGGTGACGAGAAATGGAGAAAGGAATATTTTTAGCCGCGTGTTTCGCGTATAAAGACTTGTGCGTACAGTAATAGACTGCGGTACAAAGCGTATCGAGTAATGAAATCGACGAAGAGGAAAAATGAAGAAAAAACAGTGAAAAGTCTCGTTTGCAAACGAGCGATTCATTTCACAAAAACAATCTGAACAGAATTAAATTACGGTAGCACAAATCCACCGTTGAAATATTTTTTAAAATATGAGAAGATTTTCACTTTCCGGGTTTTCTGATTTTTTCGTTGTCATTAACTGTAGTAGCAGCTTGAATTGCCTCCCAATTTGAAATAATGCACAACCATCCCTGCCCCGCGGAATTGCAAGAGAAAAAACAAAAGAACGAGAGGAAAGGAGAAAAAAACAAAAAACAAAAAACAACACAAAAATACAAGAGAAGAACGCGGAGAGACAAGAAGCTGAAAGCATTCGATGATGAATCTGTAGATATTCTAGAGAGCCAGGAGAGTGAGGCTGGGTTCTGCAGAGAGATCTGGAAAGGAGCTTTTCTCTAGCTTCACCTCATCCCACCCATCCCATCCGATGCCAACCCGACCCAATACTCGGGGTCGTTTCCGTCGATGAACAGGAAGCAACTGGAGCCAGGAATCCCCCCTTGTTTTCTTCACCCCGATACGACTTAGCGCGAAAGAGTGCAGCAATCACTGCAATCATTGCCATCAAGCTAACGCTACCCCTAATACTTGTTTCTCTTCCCACAATCCTGCCCTATTCTTCGGCAAACGTGATCCCTTCGGATTCCTTGTTTCTACCAGTTAACTCGTCTTCAGACCGAGATAATTCACAGGTATATGTATCTTGGTGTCCCGCTCTCAACTCGTTTCCGGTCTGACCATTGGATTACCACCGATTTCCCCTAAATCTTCACTCGCCTCGTTGATAACTTATTCGAACATTCATTGTTACTACAGTTACTCGTTTCCACGGGTCCTGCCGTCCTATTCCAAACGGTTTTCATCGATTCTTTTTTCTTCTGTTAGAAAAATGACCATTACGACGAGTCCAGCGTTAACGGTACTGCGACGAAATTTTCGTGAATATGTTTCTACAAAACATACCGTGTCAATTATTTTCATTTTCGGCAGACAGATTCGTCGAGCTTTCCGACAGCTGCTACAGGAATTGCTTTTGACGAAAATCAGGAAGGCAATGAGCAAAGAGAATTTCTTCATGAATGGTGAACCGTTTTCATTTGCTTTTTGTCCTTTGCAATTTGATGTCCCGAACTTTGAGCCCCGTTCCATTGGCAGTTGGTGCAGCTGCGAGCAGTGCAGTGTAGCTGCGGATATCGTGTTATTTCCGTTGAATAATTGAGCTTTCTGGAGACATGAAAAGTGGCTTGGTTATAGTCGGTGATTAACTCCGGGCAAAAACCACTACGATATTTAGAGGTATAAAGTGCCGCTGTAGGTTGAAAGGTGCAGTAGAGTTCGCAGTTGGTGGTAGTTCGCTGTTTCGGGCGATAATTCACTTGGCGGTGCACCAAGTCCTTCTGGTCCTGATCCCGATCCTGGTAGCTCGATGCAACGCCGTGGCGTACCGCCGGGCAGTGTCCTTGTAGTATCAGCGAATGTAGCTCGGCCGTGGATAACCGAGATTACAAGGGAGAACGCGGGTATGTATGTACGAGGAGAGGCGGAGATCCGGGGCGGCCATGGGAGAATGTATAACGGTGGGTGGGAGTTGTGAGGGAAACTTGTGCAAACTTCAAAAGAAGGTGAAATAACGAGGAGTTAGATTACTATGGGCGTCATTAAATACTCATTAGGTTTCGAGTTTGTGTTCGAATATTTCTTATGGAATAGTTAAACGGCAATTTCGTTTGAAAAGTAATTTTAGCTTTAATAATATATAATATATACCCACGAACAGACGGGCTAGACTTTGAGGCTTTGAATGTGTTGGACGCGAGATCACCGAGGCACGAAGCTATGGTTAACCAGAGATTGGAGAGTAAGGTGAAATAATTCCGCGCCCAGAGATTCGCTCAGGAAAAGTAATTATGTTGGTTAATCAATGAAATTACGCAATTCAACAAACACACTTTGGCCTACCGCTTTCGCTCGTTCGCTGGCTCACTCGCTTACGTAATACTTGCACGAATGTCCTTAACTTTGGCTCCACAGATTGGATCACCTATGGATTAAAATCAGTTCCAATAATCATAAACAATAGTCATTTGTGCCTAAGGCTTTACTAAAAACACGAACATCAAGATACTCGGATTTTGGAATCCTCGAATGAGAATTCGCTCGAGTTGAGTTCGTACGTAGGTTACTGCTACGTTCGAATGAAAATATGATTCAGAATAAGCATCGTACTCCCAAATCGATGTCCAATTTTCATATTATCATATCGTCGAAAAAATGTATGATTAGGTAGATGAGAAAACTCAACGCTTTGTAGATGAGAAAGTCATTCCATAGAATATGAATGGTTTCGTGATTATCGTTTCGTTGCCTGCATGGCACGTTCCAATGAACTGCACAATTCAATGAAATTTGAACAAATTTCTTCTCATTTATTCGAACCAAATTTTGAGAAGCAATTATTTCTTTACTCAAGATTTTACAAAATTGTACTTCCATTTTTTTTTCTCCAGGAGGAAGAATGATGTTTTTTTTCATCTTTTTTGGGTCTCTGCACTTGTAGAAGGACGTATGACCCTTGTTAAGAGTCAAAGTAAGAAGTATGGTAAAAGAAGAGTCGTTGGCCACCATCTTCAAAGAGTATACGACATCGGGAATGCTCACTGGGTCGTAGCAGGGCACTCAGGGCGCATTGATAATTCATCCGGATCCATTGGCTCGGTTTTTGTTTCATTTCCGTGTTATTTTTTATCTATTTTTTCCTCTCTCTTGGAGATCGGTGAGGTTCACTTGGGTTAATAGTACCTACATCGGCAGAAGAAGAAGAAGAAAAAGCAGAAGAAGAAGAAGAAGAGGAGGAGGGAGAAGAGCTCGAGGAGAAGGAAATGGAGGAAGATTCGTGCGCCCCGACATTCTGGTGCGGCAGCATCGCCTTGTCCCGACTTTCGAGAGGCTCCAGTTGGGAAAAGCGTAAGTATCGATCATTGATCGGCGTTAAATCGTGAGAGCGAAATAAAGTTCCGAACGGTGAATATCGTGGTAGCAAAGAAAGGGAGGGGGAAGATTTTTCTTCTCTCTTTTTCATTCGTTTTTTTCACGTCGGAGCGTCGGACCGAAGCGGCTTTCGATTTTTACCTCAGTATAATTTGATTAATTGGGACCGTAAAGAAACTGAATTAATTGAACTTGGAAAGCCTCTAAAAGTATCCCACCAAGATTTTGCAAAGTCCACCGAGCGAGACCTGACAGTTTTAAGTTCGTTGGTTTAGACTTTAAACTCAAGCTTTCTTGAGCGTATCGGGGAAATTGGGAGAAAAATTGTGCCTTCAACCGGATCGGAGACAAAGTTTACTATATCTGAATATAATCCGTGATCGCGTGATGATTTTTCTTTCTTCCTATCTTCTTCCCTTTTCTATCTTTCACCGAATCTTAACTACTCCTTAAATTCCTCCGAACTTTTATCTCGGAGTTTTATTTTTGGGTAATCTGAAAAGAAACGAAATTTCAACGCCATCTAAGTCCCTGCACGGATAACGCCGAGTCAAAGTCAGAATTCACGGACGGTTAACTTCCTTCCTGATTCGGCTACATACCTTCAAGCAAAATCATTTCATAGTGGATTAGATTAGGGGGCGGCCTTTCGACCCCTACGGTACGTCCTGGACCGGTGACAGGTTCCGGAAAGGGATCAGTGGACAGCGGAAGCTGCCGAAACTTAGTGGTGCCTTTGCAGAGGATTCTTGAAAGGAAATGGGTCTCGGAGTTGCGTACAGGGGCAAGTTGGCGGTTTTTATTCCACATATATTAAATATCACTTCGATTTCGGTTTTCTTTTTCGGTCAGGCCACCGAGTCTTCGTGTTCGAGTCACAGCGCTTGCGGCATCGCTCGCCGGGTTTAATTTCAAGTGAGGAAGTATAGACCATCATAAGTGTCTGTAGTATAGTACATACAATACCTATAGTGTCCAGCTTCTGACGGAGTGGAATTGCTGCCCCATAAATTAACCCCAGATTATCCCTAATTGGACGGAACGAATGGAGCGAATGGAAACAATACGTGCAGTTCGCAAGTTAATCACACAAGTTTGTATGTATGTCTGTGCATCTACCTACGTACCTACTCACTCGCATGTGTATGTGTCCGAGACACGGAGCGAAGAAGTTTAAGACTTTCTCCGGAGGCTGCAGAGAATATCGCAACGAACGAATAAATCAAGGGGAAAATTTTCGGACCCTCGGAAGATAAACTTTTTCTTTCTTACGACAACGTAGCGTCGCGGCGCGTCGAGGGGGTGAGATACAGTCGACAAGCCACCGTGCATATCAATTTTATAAAGGTATACCCAGGTCCGTGGAAACCGCGTGAATCTCCGCTCACTCGTACTCCAACGTCTACTGTGAGGTGTATACCTGCATTCGGTGAAAATGGACACCCAGTGTATATATATAATACATGAGTGTATGTGGATGCAGGGCCATTTCAGCGCGGAGCTAGATGTCCGGGGATGAGTTTTCCCTTTTATTACTTCTTTTGCACGTTAGATTATCATTTCTTTCTATCTCGCTGCAAGCACGGCTCTGGGCTTCATACGTATGTATAGTATATGTACTCGCCGACTAGTATAACTCGAGAAATTTGAATTCAACTAGCGCATAGCGCCCCGAAGACGGCGCAAACTTATTGTCTGCGATATGACGTATGCTGCCATCCACATTTGTTCTAGGGTCCCAACTTTCGGCAGCCGGTGGTAAACTTTTTATATTGAACTTAAGCTCGCGTGGATATCTACCTATATTCATCCGGTTTCATGCCGTGATCCATATTGCTGCACTTATAAATCCGACGGTATATCTATCCCATGTCCCGTAGAAAATTATTCGTACCTACGAATCTGTCCGTTATGCTATACCTATTATATCCACGGAATTGTCCATTCACATTAGAGAATCAGAAAATCGCACATAACTGTCATAGGTATGAGCAAGAATAGCTGAAAAGCGTCTCATCGATGAAGCATAGAGTTGTTGCGGAAAATTATGCGTATAATGGGAATGTACCCCGCTGACTGGCATAATTTACCTATCATAGTTGGTGGAACAGTCGATTATGCCGAGGTATTGGTTCGTGGATATGATTAATAATTAAACGGGAATCGTGCGTCTATTAATTCAATGCATGATTGGAAAACGGAAGTTTGCTAGTGAGTTTGAGGGGTTTGGAGGTAGTTATTGCATACGAACGCGCCTACCCCCCATCTACATGAATGTAACCACGAGCTGAGGGTTGCACAGTGTATGGTAATATTCCTACCGATAGGTATGTATGTAGTACCTACGCGTGTACCGTGCGCGAAGTGAATTTGTGAATTTGTGTACATCCTGATATCCACGGCGCAGGAGGGACCTGACACATTGAAGGATAGCTCGAATGATTCGGTGTTGTTCAATATCCTACATCGCTCAGCATCCGTGTACGCGGATATCGGCGTTCTAATAAAACGTTGTCTTTTTTTCTCTCCGATTTCTCACATATCTGCTCCCGCAGTCTTGAGCTTGAAAAATATCGCAATATATTCTACTGTTAAATGTACCCTGAAGATTCTTCCGACTCGTCTATAGGGTCGCTTATCTAAACCAATAATCTCACCTCTCTTCCTAATGTATGGGCTCGCCCGAGAATGCCAGGCTTTGACAGGTCGGGGTGATATATTTTGTAAGGAAAATTCAGAGTTTGTTGCTCTTTCCGTATATTCCGTATTATGAACACCACCCCGCACCTATGTGCCGCTGTTCACTGTAGAAAGAACGTAAAAAGATGTACATGCGGCTGAGTACCCTATCTACCGATTATTTCTATACTACAATATATTATGTACATAGGTATATGTAAATAAGTGGGCGAAATAGTTATACATGGCTATGGTTAATGTACTTCGCTACGGCATGGCAGGCGGGCTTTTTCAATGGAGCAACTATTTATGTACAACGTCGGATATACTGTCCGGGGGCGACGTCGAATAGTATAGAAAAATGGGAAAGACATCACTCGAGAGATAGAAACTGATGTATTCTTAAGTAAAAAACGTCGGGGAGGGAAGCAGACGGAAGGAGAAGGTATCCGAGGGATCTTCGCCAAGGAAATAAAACGGAACCACACCGATAAATAATCGCGGGTTGCAGTAGGTATAACGCTTTTGTTCGAAATTCCTACACCGGCTGTGACCTAGAAGTATCTGTAACGTCACGCTTTCGGCATCTTCTTCGGATACTTCAGTCTACTCATTGCTTCCTTCGTCTTCCAATTTATTAATTTCTTGATTTCGTAGAGTCGAGAGATTCGGGTACTCGTCACGTTCCCTTATATAGGTAGATAATTTTCCTACAGTTCTCTCTCTCTCTCTCTCTCTCTCTCTCTCTCTCTCTCTCCCTCTCTCTCTCTTTCGCTCTACAAATTGGTAACGAATAAGGTAATGTCCGATACGTGTTCATGAACCGAAGTGATGGAACAGTCTGTTTCCAGAACCATTCAATCACGGAAATTGATATGGTTTGATTTTTTGAATTCACGTTCGAGTGACCACTTCTGTAATGAATTACGTGAAATTTCGTACATCGGGTGCCAATTTGCCGGGAAATTCTTTTACGGCTACGAATACCGTTTCCGAATGGAGAGAGTTCGTTAGGTATTTATTGATAACAATTTTTGTTCCTCGATGAACATCGGAGCTTTTGTTGATCGGTGTGTATCGGGTTCGTTATCCGAGTGCTGAGATATTCACATTACAGTTTTCGATAACTATGCAGTACTACAATTCCAGAGTTTGAAAAGCGGTATTATGTCGTAAACGAATATTGTGTCGTTTTGGGTTGGAAGAAACTTTCATACTTTCTGAAGCGAGGAGGAAAAAAATTCCGGAAATCACTGAGATTAAGCTCAACGAAATGCCGTCCAAATCAGTCGGCCGTGAGTTAGTGCCATTCGCAAGTGTTTCTCAAGTGAAACTCACAAAAACGATATCTCTATCCTCTCCATCGAGCATCGTCGAATTGACATGGCAGTGGAAAGCGGTTTACAGCGTCTAATAAAAATTTTATTCGAGTTGCCAGAGCCCGGAGAGATTTCGGGCATGAGAATCCTGTGCTTTTAATTCAAAAAAATTCGTTTCCATCAAATTTCGGCGAACGAAATAGAAAACCGGAAACCGGTTTCCTTGACAAAATTCTCAGTCAAATTGCTAGAATTTATGTTATCAAAGGATGTAGGTGCCCCGTGTAAGTATATATAGGCAGGAAATTAGGTAGACTTACGAGTTCCATTTTCCATCCCTTTGAACCCGAGTCCTAAATTCATTACAGGATCGGTGCGGGAGCCTAGTCGACGATTGGACGCAGAACTCGAAAATCCTGTACCTACGAAGCTAAATTTAGGACAAGTTTGAATTATAGTTTTTCTCGCGTTAAAATTTGCTAATATTTTTTAATTATCGCACATGAAGTACTCGAACGAAATTGCGTAGGTTCACGGTAGGTGTTCACGATCCAGAGAATTGCTCATCCATAGCCATGTAGTGTAGTATATACGTTGGACCTGACCGTGGACAAAAAGCTTTCGACTACTATTCATCTGCTGATGAGCTTAATCCAGATAAATAGAGTTTCGCTCTACAAACGGAGTGGAGGCGAGTGGTGGACGGACGAAGGGTCACTTGACTAATCTCCCGGTGTCGACCAACGCCAAGAAGTAAATTACCTTCGCGCTTTAGATTACAGTTCTAGGTTTCAGGGTCCTGCGCGGATACGTTAACGCTACGGGCTTCAGGGGTCACCCGGGTTTCCTCCGAATCTGACTAATTTAATTGGCCCAGATATCGGACGGTTTATGCGCGCATGTTTTATTGCTCTACGTAATTAGCATTTAATCAAATCGCAAATTAAACCCGACTTACAAGCTTGACCCTCCCGTTGTTTTTTGCCCCCAAAATAATACTTTGCCCGAAGAAGATGAACCGGGGGAAAAAACGTGTCTCGGAATCACTTTGGCCAAACTTTATCGGACAGTAGATGAGACTAGTTGGGGGCGAATGTACCTAACGGCTAATGCAATCTGTAGAACAAGATAACAGCCCAGCGAGCAAACGAATCTCGAACGCGTTGGGCTCAATCGTCTTGAATTGCTGCTTAGCGGCTAACCGCTCATTTCGCTTGGCACTTTACCCGCGCCACTAGCAATGTCATGTCGTATCGCGTGTGGATCCTAAATCCCACCGTAGGTATAGTAAAGTCCTTCAATAAACGATCTGCTTGTAGAATCGCAATCTTTCATCATCTATCTACCACCTACCGGGGCTCTTTTTACATTTATTCTTAACCAGAATCGACTCTCTTCTAACTCATGAGAGAGGGATATCAATTTTGAAAAATTTATCCACCGAATTAGGTCAACGTTCGAACAATTTTGAATTACATGCAGTCGACGTAAAGAACGTATTGATATTTTCTCACGAAAGATTCTTGTGGTGAAATATTGTATAAAACATTGAGGGAAAAAGTCGCCCGGTCGTAGTTATATCGTTATCTTCTGACACGTATAACGTCGAGTGGCGCGGTAGAAAATCAGATTATGGAAGCTGAATTATCGGCAAATTTATTTGTATACTCACTTTCGATAATTTCATGCGACAGGATTTTTCTGCAGGATAATCCTCGGTTATATTCCCGTAGGAAATTTCTCAGAGACGAAGGATCGAACGTTTCTCTCCGGTAGACAGGTTGGAATTAAATTTGAAACAGCGTAGATCAGCTCTTATTTTTCGTTATATAGGCGCATACCTATACCTGTATTATTTTTTCATCAGCTACCAGTCAGATACAAATTTCTGTCTTATAGATTTTTGATTTTCGGCTTATTATTTCCTTCCTCTGATCAAAAATTCCTCAATTTTTTCCAGTAGCAGTACGAGGCGCTATAATGCCGTGTAAATTATCGAACCTATAATTACCGCTCTCGAAGGACCACGGAAATCAATTTGCCGCAATGTTTCCTCCTAGTCCAGTTCACCCTTTTCCGTGATTTATGATTCTTCTTTGATTCGGATTCCATCATTTTTTGTAGTACAATTCATACAATATTTCGGTAGGCAGTCATTGGAACATGCTAATCGGCGGTTCAGTAGAAAGCCCCTGTTGGAGGGGTTTCGAAGATTGTATGTCTTGTGAAAAACGAACAAAAAAATCATTGCTAGAGCTTCCCAAACAATCCATTTTCTTTTCTTTTCTACTCCTTCGGAATCGTTTTTCCGGAAAGTCGAGAAGGACGTTTTCCTCTAGAGCATGTTTTTCGGAGAGAATTTCAACGAACCGAATCAAATGTCCGAAATTCTATGGCGTTCTGTTTAGTGAAAACGTAATTTCCCATTCAGAGTTGCGCTATAAATGCACAATGTAAATTTTACCGCCTCGATTTTCTGAATTTTGGGAAACTAGCCTAATTAATCACGTGGTAGAAGGTAGAATTGGGATGGAGACGTGTGCACCCCATACAAGAAAGTGGATACAGAAATCTTTTTTTTTACCTTTATTATCGAGTTTTCGAGCAGTAAACACACTTTGAGTGAACGATACCTTTTGAGGCCATGGTGGTTTCAGCTGGTTTTCCACCACCCTGACGTATACTTTGTCATAAACGCAGCGAGTGTAGAGCTTACTCATAATAAGAACAAAAGGTATATACTATGTGCCGTTTATGTTTCTGTGAGACATATTACGTATCACAACTGTGCGACTCATCCAGCATCCAAGCATTGGAGATTTTTGTTCTGTGTGTGTGTGTGTGTGTATGTGTGTGCTTTTTTCCTCCTATTCTCTCCAGTTTACGTAGAGCCTACTACGCGACGCACAACGTTCTGTACCTAGGTTCTGAATCTATGTGAAAGGAGAATGTGTTTATAAGAGAGACGTTTCAGCGACGAGGGCTGGGAGGGGGAGGAACCGGTATGGCAAAACAGTTGAATATGTCTCTCCATATACGTCTTGTTGAGCTAAATTGAGGGCGAGCGAGGGTGAATTCAGTCGGGAAACATTGTTCTTTACCGAAGACAAAACTCGAGTAGGGAGGCAGCGGCGCGACGCACGAGCCGAAGGATAATAAATTGCATTGAACAGTTAAACTTTCTGCCACCACGGATCGTCTTCAGTGTGGTTCGTGTGAAACGGCAAGGATACGAGAAAGATAGGGAGAGAGGATAAGTGGCCTGGATGAGAAAAAAAAAAAAAAAAAAGAAAACTAGAATAAAAATTCATTCAACCCCCGAAGGAGCTCTGAATGTGTAATGACTCTCACGTGTCTGTATCAAGCAGTTACGTGACTGTGAAATTAATTCACGTAGGTATATCATATACGAGAAATAGGGGCTCGTTTTAATCCAAACCTGCGATTCGTTTGAGAGAGAATAAGAGGGAATAAGAGGGAAAGAGAATCCCTGATTCGGGAGGGAAAAAAGAGCCCCCGGGAAAACGACGTTTCCGCCAAATTCGACCGCTGACAAGGGGCTTAACTATCTTTCCGAACCCGCGCGGTCGGCCAAAAGTCACGTACGCGGTCGTTGGGGCCGAACACTATTTTCTCTTTGCTAATCACTGTAATGCACTTTCGCTTCGTTCGTTTACCACGGGCGCTTGTACGTTAATCGAAGGCAACCAGCTTCATTTCATTACAATATTTCCACTGGCAGCTGCCCGATAAGTTAGCTCGCTGAAGCTAACGGTGTTTCGATATTTGATCCGTTTGGGAAAAGTTGAGAAGAAAAAGAAAGAGCAGTAAGAGAAAAAAAAAAAAAAAAGAAGAAAGAAGAACAAAAAATACTCAATGACTATAGTATAGTCTTTTTGTTCATCGAAATTTTGGTGATAAATAAGAATCGGAAGCTTAACCATTTTTTGAATGATCGAGTTTTCTCTTCTCGGTTCTTTCAATTTGTCTCCTTCAATTCGTGTGTCTCGAGAAAAATTTTAACGCATAGTTTTTTGAGTACATATTAACTAAGTTCAAAGAATGTAGGTACTGTAATGGCCTTTCATGGGTGTTATGTTTAACGCGGTTATAAACGCGATATAATGCGAATTGTCTTACAGTATAACACCGTGACAACGAAATAATGAGCTCAGCATTGACTGTATAACTTTAGTATACGAGAAACTGAAGTTTAACTAACCCGGTAAAACTGGACCATAATTAGAAAACTTCATTATTGCCGCGGTTAATCTCACTCCCTTTTTCTCTACGCCCTATTTAACTTCTATACTTGCGTTTATATACCTTCTTCACAACTTGAAAAAGTTCTAATTTCCCAAACGCGGACTCGCGGCTATGTTAAGCTTATACAAAGGTAATGTGGAGCCGTATACATATAGTTGCGGTGCACTATTCAAAAATCTTCTTTCTCTTTTTCGAGGTTTTCTATTTTATTATTTTTTTTTAATTTTTTGTTTTTGTCATCAGCGAAGCACGGAATGGAAAACCAAACCGCAATTGAAGACCGAGTTCTTCGTTAAACCAGCGCTAAAAAATGTTGGTTATACTTTTGAAAGATAAGGTAAAAAAAGTTTTTTTAAATTGTACCATTTCGCTTATTATCTCGGTCCTTATTTCTCCAAATTTCTGTGCAAATCGTACGTTAAAATTACCGGCTCTCGTTTCCCAAGCATATAGTTTAGGTGGAGTTCAATTCTACCCATTTCCACACCGGACACGTACGGAGCTCCGACTGCCAAGGAAATTTAGATAGCTTAAGTTGTTTCAGCTTCACGTTTTCCGAGAGAGTTTTTCCTGATTGTTGATGAAGCGTTCACTATACTTCTTACTGGACTTGACGAATTCGGTGTCAGCTTGAAAGCATTCACGTGAATTCCCTTGTGAATCGAGAAAAAGAGAGGAAAGGAAAAAACACAAAGAAATGAGCCAAAGTCTTCTCACTCAAAGGATTTTCGGACTATTTTATAGTCAGGAGATGCGTTCCATACATGTTTCCGGTCCACCAAACCTCGGGATGGTAGAGGTTGTGTGTTCTGTCACACGTTGAGACAATGCCGAGTTCAAATGGCACGGAAAGATCCATGATTCCTTTACATCAACGTGCTATACGCCACGAGTACAGTGCACCATCGATCAGCCGACCGAAGAGAAGCGAGGGGCACAGGGTTTGATGAACTGCTCTGTCGGCCCTATTTCCTTCTACGATCAAGAGGAAATTGCTACTTCATCAGCTGGATAGTGTGAAGATTAATGCCGGCCGAGAATTGCTGTTGGTACGATGCGCTAGGCTCGACAGGTTATAGGTGCTATTACACTAGGTATGTACACTGTCATGTGTGATCTTCGAACGAGAGAGGAAGAGAGAAAAAGGTTTCTCTTCCGTTTCGCTGTTGGCCGCACACAAAGAGGAAAAATTTAATTGGAACCTGTGACCGGGTATCATTTTCCTTCTTTACGTCCAGCTAGTAAAACAATCTGACCGTAAATGCGTTCACTTCAAACTGCAGGGCTCATCTTCCGACTGACGTCACCACCAGCATACGTGGCAATTACGCACATGAGGTAACGCTGCAGTATATCCAATCTTGCGTGCTCGTCCAATATTGATGCGCTCGATGATAACGTTGTTTCACTACTGTCTGCGGCATTATGGTACAGGTAAGCGAGCATCAGTGTCTCTAACACATTTGGTGTCAGCGGTGGGATGACATCGCCGTCTCAGTTGAAATTTTGTTATTTCTCTTGTTCTCGCTTCGAATTATCGAAGCACCAAGCGCTATTTTGGTGAGACATGAGCAGACCGTCACATCACTCTTTCTTTCCTGAGTTGCATGATAATACTTTTGACCCAGACAAGCGATGGCTGCGGCAGAGTGATGGTAGGGGAATGTCGGCGTCGTACTTAGCTTGACTTTTAGCCTGGGGAATATTTATTTTCTACGGTTCCATGGACTTTCTTAGTGCTCTGCAGGCCGTGTCGAAAAAAAGTGACGCATAAAATTTTGTCCTATAAAAAATTGTTATACTGAACCGAACTGAAATGGGCTACGTGCTACACATACTCGCAGATAACCGCATAATCGTCGAGTAAGAATTTACTCAGGATCCACCGTATTTATATTTATTACCTTTCGTCCCTTATCTTTTCCCCTTTGAAATGCCGATCAATTTACTTGTATCAATATCTAGTCGATCTCCAGTTTGTTTGACCTTGAATTGTTGATCAGAGATGAACAAGCACGCTTGTGCGTGCACCCCGTCTATCACGAATTCTCGTTTGGTGCTATAAATATATATGAGGCCCCGTGGGATGAAAACGATAAATTCGTGTAGCTGAAAGGTACGAGACCAGCCGCGAGATGGCGAAAAAATATACTCCACAAAAAAGGAGAAAAATATAAAAGGAATACGTACTCGAGACTATCCGCCCAGGTACGATCATCGAACGTTCGTTATTCCAAAAAGGTTCTTTTTTAGGGCACAGAAATAATTAGACAACGTTTCTCTACTACTATTCGGGGAAAAATCCTCAACACCGTTGAAGAGAGAATTGATGGGTTCCAAGGGCATCGTAGACTGGATAAGAAGCAAACGGTAGGGAGATATCAAGCCCAGAAATCGTTGGCCGCTTTCAAATCACCCGAATCGCGAAGTAGCTCCGCGTTATCTTGGTAGGAAAAACTCGTTGTTATTCCACTCGCGGTGTATATCTCAGATTTGAAAATACACGTTCTATCAAGCGTGGATTCCATGCCGGTAGAGTTGCATTGGTTTAGTTCTCTAATTTCACATTCCATGTTGTAGGAGGATTCACGAAATATCAACTGCATCGAATATTTTCTCACGATCCTCAATTCACCCACCATCGACTTCGTATACCCCTGAAGATCCGAAAGCTACGTCAATACTCTCGTTGCAAATTGTCCTCGTCGTACGTACTACATGCGCACATGTAGCAGAATACAGCAAGAGCGCGGTAAGCTACGACCGTGAACAACGATCGGTGAGTGGAAAGAACATTTTTGGATCCGACGAAAGCTTGCTTCGCTAACGAGTCTCAACTATGATAGCTGTCACCAAAGGTTATGAGGTGGCAGGACGTTGAGGGAACGATAAACGTTACCCAAATGAAGGACACGCGATGCTGGGTCCATTTGCAAATTTTTTACCCCATCTTTGATGACCGTTATGCGGTTTACTCAAGTCATCAATTTTCCTCAGATTCTTTATCCGACCTGTAGGTCAGGTGAAAGAGGCTTAGAATTTCGTAGGAATATGGGGTTTCAGTTCACCGTGACGTCTTAAAGTTTCTTCATCATTTTCGTGAAATATCATCGAGCTCCGAACGGGGGGACCGAGAGTACAACGAAAAACGGATAATTTTTGAACTCCGTACATACTCTATCGCTGCAGACATTCATTACGGTTCGGGATTACACGTTCTACCATTTTATGCACCGTTCTATTCCCTTGTTGCGGTCAGACAAGAGGTTTAACTCTGCGGCAGTATGGACCTCCACGCTCGTCAAGTGCGCTTAGTCTCTACCACAGGATCTTCTGCATTGGGGAACTACACGGCGGTGGACAAACCCGAACAACATTTCTGATCAGTGTCAGTTTCCACTGAATTTTCTACGTTTTTTCACCCGCAAGTTCTTCTCCTTGATCTATACTCCGGTCCAAACAAACCGCAAGAGTGATTTGATCCAGTTCAAATCTCACGTTCTATTGCTAATGATTCCCTTTACAATTTTCTTCCCCACAAGACAGACTACTCTGCACGACGGTTTCCCTCCAGTGAAATGTATGTACTCCTGCATTGAATGATCGAGTGACAAATTGCGGAGAATTTCTCCGAGCTGGAAGACCAGGATGTGAAACTTGTTTATAAATTGACGCTGGGCGTATATATATTTCTTTCTCTTCCATTTATCTTCGTCGTCTTACACGGATCAAAGTCCTTCATGGATTTTATGCTCTGTCACTTGAGTATGCTCACGACTCGTATATTTGACGATGTTTTTTCTTGTTCCTTCCATCGAGGATACGCATCACGTGAGACATTCCCGATCACAATTGAAGTTGGTAAAACCTCTTCGCCATCAATTTTGGAGATGAGGTAACGTGCGCTTCCTTATGGTATTGGAGTTTCGCCGATTGACATGAACTCTGGATTTGAAGTCAATTCGTTATTGTCCGATTGGTCCTTCTCCGCGATACCAGCTCCCTTTTAACCGCATCGCACACCGCGCGGATTTCAATGATCACGTGTGAATCTGACTACCCCTCGTTCGGTATTGCGGTTCGTTTTGTAACCTCCCCTCACCATCATCGAACGCAAAGCATTCCGGAACACTTTGAAATCCTTGAATGGTTCGGATCTACAGCACACAGGCACAGCTCTGCGAGCAGGGATTTTGCTTATCGATTGAGATTCTCCGATGAAATTGACTATTCGAGAGATTTAGGGGGAGAAAACGCGGAGGGGCGGTGTGAAACTGGTAAAAGCTACGCCAAAGACTACAGCCGTTACCGTAGACAGATAGACTGGCAGACAGACCGGCTCGACCCTTCGTCATTCTGAGCAAACAACTCATGGCTTCAATCTAGCTTTTCCGAGGCGATAGCGTGAACGGATCGCTTCCCGTAATTCCCCTCATTCGGTGCTAGATGTTTACTCGAGGTGGCTATATATCCGAAAGGAATGTCACAGGTGTCACGACTTTTATACAGAGCTACGGCAGTAAACGTCAAACTGTACATAAATCCACGTGAGCAATGAAACTTGACGTTCTGATTGCAAACATTTCGACATCGTCGTTCGTCGTCTCTCAGCTTTGTCCTACGCACGTAGTCGCATCGTTTGACCCTGTCCATATAACTTGAGGTAGTTAAAGGGCACTTAGTTTTACTTTCGTCGTACATGACATGGCTGGGTAGCAAAAATCCAATTTCCGAAAAAGTCCACGAAAGAAACTCCACGTAGTAATACCGATACTCACCTCCTCACACCCCGATGGCGATAATTTTGTTTATCTTTGTTTGCGAATTAGTGATGTACGGTTCGTGTATAGCAGAGCTCGTTAATTCCGTACGTGAAGCTAGAATTACACAGTGGTGGAGAACGAGAAAGGGAGCGAGAGGGAGAATTGCCAAAGATATTCATTGAAGATGGTATTTCATAGGAGCGGCAGTGAGCCAACAGCAGGGAAAGACAAACGCAAAATGGTTCATGCATATGCATCGGGAACTGGTTGGGCTTTCTATTTATGCATAGGAACCCATATCTTCTGGAAACACGCGAAACTTCGCGGTTGATACAGCGGAGTAATCTACTTGCCATTTTGTATAATGGTATAAGCGTCTCATACAGTTTCATTTTCTTTCACCTCAATGTGTAATTCCTTAACATCTTAATCCTTATCTTTCGTCTTTTGCGGTGATAACCTCGCCCACTTCCTCAGTGCTGCAGTCTTCAACGGCGATAATATTACCATGCTCGTTCAATGCAACATTTTTGAAATCCAATTCCCAATAACGTCTCCGCATGATCGAAAAGAAGCATCATCAGACCGAGATGTACCAATATTACTTTCTACGCAGACTGGAAGTATTTGTATGATATTTCATCACTCCCGTGGGTATTCAATTGCAGATTCATTCTACTTAGAAAATTTTCTGACAGCTTCCCGTCACGGCATTTCATCCCGCGCGAACGAATTCTGGAACTCACTTTTTCACCCTGGGATTGATCATTGACAAACGAAATAGGTCATACAAATGGTCTGGATAAATATTTGGCAAGGTATTATTCACGTTTGGTGTATTTGACAAATAACTTTCGACGCTTATGATTCGATTTTTTGACATATTTTAAAACGAAATTAGCTATCACTGCGATTCCAGATTTATCATGTCAGAACGAAAAGATTCTGTGAACGAAAAGTTGTGCAGGTTTGGTCATGGACTTGCTGCAAATGTATGACATTGCTAGCGTTTTCCGTTTCTTCTCTTGTCCTACAATTCGGGGTTTTGCAGTCTCAGAATTCTCCCGAATCATGAGACCTGCTATTTTTCAAATAAATTAGAAAAAGTTTATCGTTAGCGCATCCTCTCGAAGCGCAATGTGACCTTTCTTGAGCGTGAAAAAATAATGATCGTATTATATAACGTAACATACGGATACGGATACCTACGCGATTGTTTAAATTCGTAATTGGATTTTAAAAGAGCGGCTTTCCTGTAACGTGGAGGATAGTCTGGCATTGGTAGGTATATAATACAGTCTATACCGTCGGAGAGAACGGAGGTAACTTTAAATTGGTAAAGTTGGTGGATTTTTGGAGACAACTTGGATATAAGATTTTTCCATGCAACCTCGAAACTCGTAGCAAATCAAAGTATTTCAATTCATACGTAAGATATAGGCGATGCCTATACATACCAGTATGTCGGTTTAAATTTCGTTCTTTAATTCAGTTCCGCAAATGGAAAACAAAAATCCAGGGAAAATGAGAAACAAAATTTGTAAATCTGAGGTCCGAGAGATTTCTCATCAACAATTTTTCCGGCTAATCATTAACTTGGGAATCTATAATCCCATTCCGGTTTCTATAATATTGAGAAGCCAACCGATCTGCAAGTGCAAGGAAAATATTTGTTGTTCCAGTAGAATAACCGGATTTCTTCGTTATTCCCTCCCAAAGAAATTTTTCCACCTTCATTCTATAACCAGGAAAGAAGAAAGGAGAAGAAATATTTTTCATTCTATTCTCTTGAAGGGGATGACGTGAAACTAGCCTCTAAAAATACTATAACTTTCCCCATTCGAAGTTCTCCGGAATACGTTTCGATGATAAACTTTCGCCTACAGTAGGCGAAGAACTGACTCGGGCTCTTAGAATAGAATATAGATCCCTACATACAGTAGATACACACGCAGGTATACCGCTATGTATGTAACATATTACCCGCTTTCCAGCTCTCACCTACTTCTCAAATCCAGTTGAAATTTTGTCTTCCAAACTTGAAATCCACGCGGTTTCTCAGTAATCCTTGTACTTCTATCACGACAATTTCAACCTGGAAAACACGAGCTTGGAAGTGGAAAAAAACGGTGTAAAATGGATTGAAAAATCAAGAAACGTCAATTGTCCAATTTTTGAATGAAACTTTCCGTTGTTCAAGATTCAATTCATATCTGTTAACTTTTTCTTAACCTGGATAGCATTCGGCAAAGTTTTCACATTTTCTGGAGTCCTGATGTATCGGTTAGTTACGTATAATAATGTAACGTTGATATAATTTCCTGCGGGGTTTGTGCTCTGTATCTCATTCCTTGCCTCGGACTTCATCTCCCAGTATCCCCATCCCTTATTCTATCTTTTGAACAACGAGGCGGTAGTCGGAGAAAACGTAGAAATGCATCCTCGGGAGATTTCGTTCTTCCGTCACTGAGAAGAGATGTTTTAATTCTTCGCTACCTTCTATATCGAGTCCGCTCCGAAGACAGGTAAGACAGACTACATCCGCGTTCAGGATTCCGTCTAATTGGCGTATTATAGCTCGGGAGAATGTACAATGGCATAAATACTGAGGAACGAGATAAAACTGCGAAGCACGGCGCGCCCCCGGGCGTTCGCGTAACGAATTTCGGTACCAAGGGGTTAAAAATTGGGTCAAGCTAAGTCTTTCGTCCAATTTACAAAATAGTTTAGTCGCCAATGAATATCCCCCATCGAATCACACCGCGTGCGCGTGCTGCACGGTTTAACGTCAGACGGGCTTCAACAAAATCGTCTTTCCAGGGTGCGGGATATGTCTGATCGAATAGTATCGTCAGTACCACTCGAAGTACGAGTTTGGAATACAGGCTGTCCTTGCCCCGCGAATTTAGTCAGTCAGAACGTGAGCCTCGAGCAATAGGAATAAGTAGTTCAATTCAACCGCGAAGCTAGCTACTGCGAGATGAAAAAGCGACATGTCCCATTAATTCTCTGCCGATATCCTCCGCGCGCAACCGCCTAACGAAAACGCTAAATTAGGAGGGTAGATTTGAGATAAGGTTTAATAGAACCCTATCTCACTAGTGACTCCCTCTCTCCTTTCTAGCCTCCCCCCCCCCCCCCCCCCCCGCCGCCTCCTCCTCCTTCGTTTACTCTAGATTTGGCTTCTTCCCCAGATCGTGCAATATATGTAAAATATCCGTGTAGATATATAGTACATGGAACATGGTATATGTCTGTACATGCGTGTAATACATAGCTAGGATTGTATGCCCGTATTCGCCTGCAGGATGTAGCGGTAATGGTAATCCTGACGTTAAGTATAATCCATGCAGGGTGAGTATGGAGTAGACGCGCTAGTCTATAGGAGCAAATTTAATTACCTAGCCAAGGGGCTAGGGGCTGGGGGCTAGGGGCTAGAGGCTAGGGGTCGGGGGTCGTGGGTCGGGGGCGCGGAGAAGCAGCGAGCATCTTAACCATTCAACCATCCGGCCGTTTCATGCGATCGCCTCTATTCCCAGGACAAGGATTGCGAGGTTATCAACGAAATTGCAACTGCTGTATAGTGCCTAGCTGTACATAGGATCCCCCAGCGCACCCCGGGGGTATAATTTCTTGCGGTTAAGTTTAAACGGAATTAACACGCGGCTAGAACGAGCGTCCAATTGATTTTTCTTATTCTGTTGGGGTTTCAATTACACCGTTTTTTGTCTTTTTCTTCTTTTCGTTCGATCGTTCTGGGTCTGAAGGGGAGAATTTTTGCGATGGGAAAACGAGCTTGTGAATCGGATAGTTTGAATTGAAACGAACTATTCCGATACGAGACGAGATGAGCGTTAATGCTTATAGGTACTCACTGGGCGGAAAGTTGAGAACGAGGATGTCTGTATCTATGAGGAATTTGATTTTGGTTTAAAGGGAACTTAATTAAAGCTGCCGAAAGTAGGAGAGGGAGGCGAAAACAGGGCTTTTGAGGTATAAAATCGTGAGAATATATGTACATTGTGTGCCTAGAATTGTCCAGAATTGTCCGTGAAATCCAACGGAATTCAGCAACGCGTTATTGTAAAAGTTTCGTAGAAAGCGTTATCCACGAATCCAATTACTGGCAGTGTCAGGAGAGGCGACCGAATTGAGGCGAGGATAACGACATTGCGAGTAAGGCGATAAATTCCCCCCTTTGCTCCCTCGCCCTCTCTCTTTCACTCTTTATCTCTCTCTCTCTCTCTCTTTCCCTCTCTTCCTCTCTCTACCTGCCAAATGCCTATTATTTCTAACCAATATGGCCCCCGGATCCTATTATTTCCTCTACTCTTGCCCTTATCTCTGCCCGATACAGAAGTCGAGCTAGGTATTCGACTAGGAATAATTTCACGATTTAGCAGACGTCGCGTCGTCTTACGCAGTTGTGCATTCCTATCCCTTAATGCAAGGCGATTCTCTTTATTGGCGAAGAACAAATTTTCTTTTTCTTCACTTTCTCCTTATTCTTTTCTGCCCGGTTCTCTTTCTTTCCAGTGTGATGACAGTATATTGTGCGGCGAGGGCGGAAAATAAGCAGCTTCCGAGGGAATTGCCTACCCGACCGGACCACACACGATATTTTTTGTCGCGCCTGCGAGGAAAGATTCGGCTCTTAGTGCCCGTAGAGCGCGGCGCGCGTCTCGAAAATCTAGAGAATATAGACCACAAGTCAAAGAGGTTGGCGCATGCGCACATCGCAAATAATATATTTTCCGTACGGAAAAACTAACGCCCCAGTGCGGTATGCGTAGTATTCACGATGCGCGCATGCGCCAACATCTTCCCACACGCCAGTCGGAAATCGGCCGCCTTAGGCCCGAAAAGTCGAACTTTCCGAACAGGTGTGAAAAAACAATATTTTGATTCATTATTCTCGCCGCGTGCGTCTCATCGCCTGCTAATTCACTATCCATAACGGAAATGATTGTACCGGCATCACTCTTCCTCGTAGCTGTAGGTACAGGTATATTGTACACATGCCTGTCGTTTAGATTTAACATATTCAATTTTCATGGCTCGTTATTTCGCGCACCTTTAGATCGAGGGAACTTTCACGCCTATACTACTACTACAAACGCGTTTAATGGTGCGTAAGATTTCCCTTCCAGCTTATATGCTATACCAGCTATACATCTGATATAGGATGAGGCCCCACTGAAATGCCGCACAAACTGCAAAACCGAGAAAAATCAAGAAATTTCAAATCTACGCGATAACATTTTTTCCTCATTTTCAGTATAATCATTTTTCATCCCTCTTTTGGCGAGGGTGGCGGGTCTCTTTAGTTCTTTGTTATAAACGTCTGTCCGAACTCGTGGTGAATTCGGCGCAGTGAAAATTGATCAGGAACATATTTAGAGAACAGCTGAACGACCACGGGACAGATTTTACCGGTTATTGAAAAACGGTTTCGAAACGAGGCGATGCGAAGCGACGCGACTCGACGTGAACGGGGCATCGACTGAGTTCTATTGTCGCCGTTGAAAATAAATTTTCAAACGAAGGTCGGATGAAAAGGGGATGTTCTCGTGATTGGAGGGCTGCCACTTTGTTTGTCAAATTGAGAGGTGAATAAAGTATTCGCGTCAATTGTGATACTATCCGACCATCCGACCAATCAACGTCGATACTATATCGCCAATTACCCTACACAGCTTTCTATAGGTTCCCCCAATCGACTTGTCGTTTTCAATACGTCACTATACCTCGACGATTCATCATGCTATGCTGTTTATTGAAGACTCACCACGCAGGTAGCTAGAGCTTGTAGTACATACTACGGCTCTCCTTTTATCCCTCCCTCATTTCATTTTCTCCACACGGTACGCGTCGGAGTATAGTATAGTGTAACATAGATAATGAATGGCTTCGTTTGATACCTTAATTATTATCCACGAGTAATTAAAATCCGTTGATTGGCCGACGTGGTTGGTACCCCTTGTACCTCGTTTAATCAATAAATTCACGAGGCTGCCACTGCCTCTATAATTACCTCGCTTGATGTCGATTGGGTTTAAATCCAATAATTACACCCTTTTGCTTATAGAATCGTGCTTATCGTCTGCTGCTGCTGCTGCAGTTTCTCCCTCCTCCGATTGACACTCGGCGGTCCGAAGCCGCATCCCCCAACGAGGTCGAGATATGGATAGATATGGATACCTGGATATCGGCTGCGTCCACATCAGCTACCGATATTGTTTTATATACCTAGACCTGTAAGTATTTGAAGATATATATATGAACGATAAAACAGAAAAGTAGATACTCTGCTGGAAGGAAAAGGAGATTAGAAAAGTATGATGTCGAGTATAAAAGTCTCAAGATTATACGTGATGGGCAAAGAAATATGAAAATAAAATGATATAGTCCACCTGAACGTGGGAGTTGAAAATTTGTTGTTTCTTGTTTTCCCCGATCAGGTTTCGTCGAGCGGAAACTTGATCGGAAGAGAAAAATTTTTGGGATACAAATGAAACATCGAGATGGAACATTAGGGAAAAGAATGGGAGAGAATACCCGCGGATACAAATTTTTGGGATTCAATAAACCGGTGAAGACAAAACTGATTTCCGCTTCTTTTTTTCCCGCTGGAAACGCGGGTCCTCACCGTATATCTATGTCTATAATATTGTATCACATTGCAGTACCTGCGTTGACCTCGTACGACAGGTAAGGCTAGATTTCTGAAGTATAAAATTGGAGTTTTTCGCGCTCGAACAGTCGAACCTTTACTCTCGAGCTTCACTAATAATAAAATGAAAGTTCATCCGACAGGCGCTGTTCTCTGGCGATAAAGAGCTCCGCCATTAAGCCGGACGAGTTGTATTTGCTAACGCGTGGTTAATAAATCATACGACGAACGGGGAGGATAGCTGTGCTAGGTTTCAGTGCGTCGCGTCGTCTACGATGCAAATATCGCGAAATAAGGAGTGGATACGTAGTTCTCAACATTTTTGTTAAACTCTCTGATTCTCACGATTGAGGAGGCTTGGGAGTTGGATTCGGAAAGTTTATAATCAATGGTACCTATTAAGCACTAATCATACATTGAATGTTTACAACGATCGTGTACTCGCCAATTGCGAGAACAGGCCTAGAAATTTCAGCAAAGAAAATTTGAAAATTATCAACAAATGCCGAGATATGAATGTTTCACGACAAAGCGCTTCAAAACGTAGAAAAATCTGTTGGAATCGGTCGAATTCGTTCTAAGTTGGCTTTTTATGTTCAACAAATTATTCCCGACGTCTTCACCGTCGCATAATTTTTCAATCATAATTTATTATTGAATATTTGATTTTCTGAGACCATTTCCATTGATATCGATTTCGAGTAACTAATAGCAATATTCAACTATCAGACGAGAATATCAAAATTATGTAACGGTGAAATTGTCGGGAATAGTTTCTTGAACATAAAAAGCCATTTTAGAAGGAATCCGACCGATTCCATATAGATTTTTCTGCGTTTCAAAGCGTTTTGTTGCGAAACATTCATATCTCGGCATTTGTTTACAATTTTCAAATTTTCTTTGCAGGATTTTCTACGCCTGTTCTCGTACTTGACGAGTAAACGATTGTTATAAATGTTCAAAGTACGATTATTGTTTAATACCACTGATCATATATACGTTGTGATTTCAATTCCCCAACCTCCTTGAAAATTGCAGACAAATTTCTTCTTCACTTTTGCTCGCCTGCGCGAATCATTTTTTCGTACCCCAGAAGCGAATTTGCATTTTTTTGCGCGTGTATGGGGGGGGGGGGGGGGGAGTTTTTTTTATTATTTTCTCATTCTTCTTTTTTAGTTGCGGAATATAAACGACCGACAACTGTAAGCGTGGAGGTATAAGGAATTTGGAAATTTTCGATTACAAGACTCAAAGGAGAATTTCGGGTGCGAGTCTGCAGCGACAACTCTGCGGAGAACGAATTAACTTCGGGAAGAGGAATATATTGGGGCTATAGGTGGAGGGCAGAGGGTTTATCGAGGGCGAGACGTGGAGGGATAGAAAAAGGCAAGAAAGGGGTTTCAACCAGTTCGGGGAATCCCAAAGGAAAGTCAGGGGGAGCCTGAAGGGAACGGATGAGATGGGCGTTGCCCAGGACTCAGGAGTGATGTATGACTTTTGGAGAGTCGAAAATCCGGCGTTAAAGAATAAGAGGGATTTGTGCGTGGGTTCGATGCTGACTTTGTCAAGTTCCCTTTCGAGAATAAAGGGTGTGAAAACTATGGAATATCTGTATATAGTAAGATATCGCGGGAGACGATGCGCAGAGAAATGTAAGACCGCTGAATTTCGCACCGCGGTATTTTGTTTTTTCTCGTCGGGATGAGTTATATCATTTGCCTCTTTTTTCTTTCTCCTTCTTCTCTCTTCCTTCCTTCCTGTTTTCTGTTACGATGAAAACATTTCGTAAGGGCGGACTCCAGCGCAGATGAGATGCCCTGGTTTATTTAAAGATCCTTGCGCAATACTGAACTCTAATATTTAAGACTTTCTTGATAAACCACGCGACGCAATAAGCAACGCAATATAAACTTCGTTCCGTGTCTCGATTACTCAACTTTCGCCTCATCCCACTATGTACATCCTTTTACCTAACCTACCTGCACAAAGGATAAAACATACCTTAATCTTTAGCTCCATCTGCGGGCGCACCCGGTATGGCGTAAACCGTTCTAAGCTAAGTTTCTTCGCATTAATTTGACAGGTTATCCCTAAAACATGCAAATTTTCACTCAAAACACGCAATCTCAGGCCCATACGTTCCGCAAAGTTGTATCCAGAGAGGTATATTGTTTTGTAAAAAAAAGTACGCGAGGATGGACCGGAAAAATATCCCCAAGGATTTATCATATCCCCGCGAAAATGGAGATCGGGAGTAATTAGCTGCATAATCCAAACCCGAATTCGTTGGGCTCAACTTTGACTTGGACACTAGCTATCGCTATGCGATTGGAAAAAACGAGAAGAGAATGGATTTTCATGCATAAATTGAGGAACTGTTGAATTCCTTTTCTCCCGAACCGATGCCCTCCTCATAAAAATTTGTGGCATTGGGGAGGGTCGAGAGTCTGTTGGATGGAGCCAGGACTTGCATATCGCTTCAGAAAAATAGATCCCCGATCCTGCAAATGGTCACTGGATTAGGAGACAAATTTCGATCACATTTAACAAAAAGAGTTTGATCTGTGAAAGTTTTGGTATATTTCTTGTGCGCTGATCGGTGAAACTAGGGGACGGAATTTGAATAGTCATTTCGCGAACGACGATGAAGATCGATGAAAATTTACCGTGCGAACAATACCTGGAGCTCGTGATCTACGAATTTGGTTTGAAAAATTGAAAGAAAATTCAGAGAGCCGCATATCGGCAGGTTTTAGCCAGGCGGCGAGCGACGCGACGAATTTCATTAGCTCGGAACTCGAAGCGGGTACGAACGCTAAATGCTTACGGATATACCAAGGAAGCCCGGCGGAGCGTAGCGTCGAGTTTCAATGGGTCCTAAGCACTAATCGGAATTTACCAGCTACCAGGGAAATAACTGGATGCTAATCACTTTCCCAGATTTCCCGTGATTCACTGTCTTCTGGAACTGGTATATGGCGCCTAGTGCTAGCGCTAGGCTCTGGGCAATCTGAGGGGCCAATTAATTAACCCGTAATTAGTATGCAAATGTGACATCACGTACCCCCTCCGCGAGTCCTCCAACCCCCGACATCCCCTGCGCGGCTTTTCCGCGGCGGTAATACATCGGTATAGCGACGTTACGCAATCTCAGAGAGCGTCGGAAATCGGTGACGGCAGCCTACCGAACGGGACGGGAGACGGGCTGGAGCGGCGCGCGCGGAGGGAAGTTGGACCGGGTAGCAGGGTAGCACTTTGATCAACGGAAGTGATTAACTTGATGAAGCTCAAATGTGTTTCTGTTTGAGTATATGAGCTACACGTCGAAACGCTTACGCTTACGGAGTTCAGTCTGATCGTTGTTCACCCGTGTCGCACCTCTCGGTACAGGATATCGGGGTACCTGATGCTGTTGTCCTTCGAGCTTTTTAACATTTTCTTGGGGCCTATTTTCCTCCTTCAGCTTCTCTTTTCTTCATTCATTTCTGGGTGGGTGGATCGTTTTTCCTCCAAAAGATGAGATTCCGCCGCGGTTAGATTCGTATACTGGCTCGCGTTATAATCGTATATAATTCAAACTCCGGAGATGGGATCGTATGCTATTGACGTCTTGGAAAAGCGGATTTACCGAGTTGACTAACTTATATTTGACTTGACACTCGCGTATTCCCATTTGATTATAAGGTTTAACTGAATCACATGCCAGCGAAACGTCTCATTTGATTATAACATGGGTAGCTGGGTAGCTAGGTAGTTTATGTAGCGTGTACACACACATACGCGAGGTGTACGTATACCTGCCTACATTGCTCCCGGAGAGTTTCGCTAGGAATTAATTAAGCAAATATTAACTTTCAAATACTTCGACTGCGGCCCGCAAGATAGATCCTTGCGCGCATTGCAATTGCACGAAATTTTATACCGCGCTAGTATGCGACGATGCGTTCGAAATTGAAAATTTATAGGCGTCAATTAAATTTGACATCCATTCAATTCGCTTTTCCACATTTCTATAACTAGCTCCGGAACTGATTTTGGAAATATTTTTTTTTCCTGATAGAAATTTTCGTTCCTCTTTTTTCCTCATATCGTTTGGCAGGTGGATGCAAATTTTTGATTGATTGTGGTCGAGGTCGAGCGTGGCGGGTATTACGACGAGAGCATCCTTGTATGTAGCAGCTAAATAAACGGGACGCGTCCTGAATTTATATACGACGGAGTAAATTCTTCCTGTCACTTTAATCTCTGATGTGATTCACCACAAATTTGTGAACAAAATCCCATCTCGACATTCAGGCATCTCCCCATTCAGGCAATCCCTCTTCCTCCCGGTGTATACCTACGGATTTGATAGGAAAAAGAAACAAAAAAAAAAAGCAAAGAAAGTAGCAGAGGAAAAAAAAAGAGACAAATTTGCAAGAATTTAATCAGACGTCGAGCTACCCGAATTTTATGAAGCCAGAGAAATATCGTGCCTCGCATTATTCAATCGAATCAACAAACTCCCTTCCTACTTCCTCCTCCGGAAGCCAGCCACAAAAATTAATACACCAATATCTTAATTCTTATAAATTTGATGCATCGAAGGATCTCTAGAGTTTTCCATTTTCAAAATAATCGGATAACTCAAAAACTACATATCTGCATGTGCAAGAGAGAGATAGAAAACGTGATTATTTTGGAAAGGAAGAAAACCATGTAATTATGTATTGCGATTCACAGTCAAAAAGAAGATACGCGCTGGTTTCAGGGTCTCTACCGATGTATACGAGGGAATAACCAATTACAGTGCAGATTCGTTATGCTTACGTGAATCGCAAATTCAAATTAGCAATCCTGGACTTAATTGGAACGATTAAATTTTGCCAAATGATGTACGTAGGTGTGTATACCTACGTACCAGCCCTGCGCATATACCGCCAGCTTGCGAGACGATTTATCATTATAAGCGGAATGAAGCGTAATAAAACTTTAGGGTGGTACACTACCAACTGCGTGAGCGAATATATCGCATTCCTCAATCAGGACCAGTAGGTTGAATATTAAAAACAGTTTGGTCTTGTCTCTAGTGTCATTTTCTATTTCCTTTTCTGTTTCCAGTTCGTTTCGTGCCTGAAAGACGATCACCGCAGGTGAATAAACGTTCGCCCATCCATGGGCAGACCGCGTTGTGGTAGAACTTTCTGTAGGAACATTTTTTTCTCAAATAGGTAGTTCACGTTTACGATTTGGAGCAGCGCCAAATTTTGAATGAAAATATGGCGAATGTAAACGATAGAGTGAGTCTCGTCGTATTCGTATAAACTATACCTACGTATAATTTCGTTTGTCTTGTTGTTGATTTCTATAAAATTCTCGTGTAATAAAAATCCAGTTTCACGAGGCAATTCTTTTTCCACTCGAAGCCCAAGTGCACATAGACGGAATATATTCCGCGCTTCACGACGACTCGACGTCATATCGAGGCGAGGTCCGTGTGCGAGTACGTATTGTGTGCAGACTGTGAGGGGTAATATTTGAATAGTGTTTAACCGCAGGTTTCGAGTCTGAGGCCTGAAGTCTGAGGCCTGAAGCCTGGAACTGGAACCATCCCTCGGAGTAAATTGAACTCGGTTTGCATTTTTTTGCCGTAAATCGTGATAAAAAATGTTGGATTTATCAGAAAGTATCTCGCGCCGCGCCGCGCCGCGGCGGTATCATACCGAGAGCCACAATGAAACAGCGTTTTCCCTCGGCCGCATATTCATGTTATGGAAAACGGCGTGTATTCCGATTTCGTTGCTCGCGGGTCACCCTGGCGCCACGTCCTAGTTAAACCTTACGAGTCACCACTAGTCGTCGCTCTCGTTCGTCCTCGGTCGTCCCAGTACAAAGCAAAGGTCGCAGACCTCTGGAGTAGAGTCCGGGGGCGCGTGAGGGTTGCGTGAAATACGATCGAAACTAGGTAGCTGTAACTATGCGCGTCACTTCGAAGCCCAGCACGCGAGATACGCATTAGGGCAGATAATCGACACGTATATCAGTTCCCGGTGCGTTTTTTCACCTGAATTCGGTAATTTTGTTGGTTCAACCGCGGAACACAAGAAGGAGAGAGAGAGAGAAACGGACGAAGAAAGAAATGAAGGGAACGAAAATGAGAAAGTTCTGGAATTTCTCTTTCTCTTTTTTTCAGGCAAAAATTTTCGCTCAGCGAGGACCTCCGGCCAGCGGCAAAAATTATGAAGAAATATAGTAACCTACCTACGTTTGCGAACGTGGAAATCGAACGATCAGGTATCGACTCGAAATTATCAGCTATCTCCTCGGTTTTCAATTAACATCGTAGGTAGGTATATATATTATTCCCTGCTTCATTTCATTTCCCAAGGATTTTCATCGCCCTGTGGGATATACTCGGTGAAATCCGAGGCTATTAAAGCTGAGAAATTTATCGTCTGATTAGGATTAGCGTTCAGAATCCGTAAATGAAAACTTGGGGTGGATTATACGGGGATAATTAAAGCATAACACTTGCCGATGACCACTCGGAGGGGGAACTTGACACACTTCTGTATCGCGATTTTATACGCTCGAAGAATCCCGAGCTCGCATTTTTTGTTATGTTGAACCATCGACTCTGCACAGATTTTTCAACTGATGATACCTGTACCCTCGCCAGTACGAGGCCGTTCGCTCAATCACGGCGAACCAGTACAAGTATTTTCTTCCAACAAGAACTCTCGACTGACCCCGTATCATACGGCTTCACTCGATTGAACAGAAATATTTAACACCCTCATTTGAAGATGAAAATTGAACGGATGAACGAACTTGATTCTCATTTATCGGAAGCGGAAGAATGTGTGTAGCTGCGGCGCAAATTGATGTGCGGGAAATTCCAAAATTGTGAAGAGTGAACGTCAATTGATCTCCACCTTTCCATCTTTGGAAAAAATTAGTTGATCGAATAGTTGATTAATTTTTTCAACATTTGTTCCTCAATCGGAGATTCATGTATACCACGGCAAATTTCTACTAGCAAACGCAATTTTTGGCGAAATTTGATAATAAAATAGAAACCCTACGTCGATTTTCGGATAGATCAATTAGTTCTCTGAATATCAAATCAGGTGAACGCATATGACGAAAAGCTGCGATAACTGAAGGATCCATCGACGATTCCAGAGAAGCATAAGACGGGAGAGGAAGGAGAGAGAGAGAGAGAGAGAGAGAGAGAGAGAGAGAGAGAGAGAGAAAAAACCAAGAAGAAATAATGAAATTGGTAGAGTTGCCGAGGAAAATCTATTTGGAATTGGGGTACATGTGTATAGGGAGAAAAATGGAGCGGAGTGGAGTGGAGTGGCGCGGCGCAGCGCGGTGGTGGGCCAGAGTCTATTAACTTATTGCCTATACCACGAGGACAGAGGATTCGGTGCGTCTAGTCTGTCCGTTTGATAATACATTGCCAGTAGCCCAGCGAAGGAGAGAAAAAGCAACGCAATGCCGAGATATACGGGGAAAGTTGGTCGACTATTGTATTTTTATAGTAGCTTTACCTCAGCCTTCTCCGATCCTGCAGGGAAACAGAACGAAGAAGAGGAAGCGGACGGAAAAGGAGACGGCGAAGAGGATGGGAAGGGAGAGACGCTCAGGATGCCTGAGGGCGGTATAGTCGAGGAAAAGCACCGGCAGAAGCTGAAGCTGAGGAAAAGGGAAAGAGCGAGAGAGAGCGGGAGAGGGAGTGAGAAGCAAGGGGAAAGGAGCAGAGCTCTATTTCTGAAACATTGAGCAGCCAACTGCTGCCAGATTGCAGAACGATCGAACCGTGTGCGCGCGGGAGGTGAAACTTATATCGTTAAATTATCGGTGTCGCCCGTATGGCTTATTTTATAACAACCATAACGTTGAGGAGGAGGAGGAGGATGAAGGAAGAAGGAGGAAAAGAGTAGAAAAAAAGAGATTTCCTGCGGCCTACGGAGATTATATTTATCACGCTTATTAACTCGAAATATGAGACGATGGCTTACGCACGTGCGTAATCGCCCGGGAATTTTCTCATTAATGGCTATATCGTTATTATTCCGCGGGAGCAAAAGTAAAAGGGATTTGTACTTCTCTCTTCTCCTTTTTTCGAAATTAGTGCCTCCCGAATTTCGGCAATTGTCTGTACATTCGCCGAACGAATATCGTTGTCCTGAAAATATCAGAATCATCCAATCCGAATCGCCATTAGAAGTTTTGGATTTGTAACAACACACGAATCTCCGTAGGGTCTGATCCCCGAGATTGTGTATTCTTTGAGTGGAAAATTTACACGCTAATTTTCAAATTCTACGGTCGAAGGTCACGAATTCGGCGTCGCTGGTGTCCTGCCTAAAATGTTCCTTGAAACGGTACATTTAACATTTTCCCAAAGATTATACTATACATATATACTGTCTAATTTTAATGAAAGAATTTCATTTACCGCCAATGAAGTCACGGAATGTCGTAATGAGTCTCGGAGAGAGAATCTCTTGAGAAATATTTATGCCATTAAGCTCGTTTCTTTGTTCTTATAACGTCACCGTTCATTGGTTTTCGGAAGCTCAGGTCTCAACAAAGACTACGGTTATATTGAATTATACTGCCCACCAAGAAATTAATTAACGAGTAGGTATATATACTAACGAAGACTGATGATAAACTCTCTCGTCGAACATTGATTATTATACTCTCTTCCGAACAGTCAAAGCACAATCAAATTTCCTCTTATCATTATGCCTGTGCCTGCACTCATCGTCGGACCTTTCATCAATTAGTTCCGAAGCCTTCGGCTGAAGGTCCTCACAACAATCCCAGCTTCGAACTCTTTGAAGTTTGATCAAAAATTTGAAATTTACTTCTAGATGAGAAGAGAAGATGAAGAGAATAAAACGAACGCACAAATTGCCGGAGAGGTTATCCAAATTGATGAAATGTCTCTCGATCTATCGGTCTGTTCAATAATTTCTGACGATACGGTACATGGTACAAGGTAGTAAGTGTCGCGTTGAAATTTTGTTCACGTATCTTTGCAGATAACCGCGAAAGAACGGCTCGGTTATTGCTTGAAGAGAACCGGTGAACCGGAAACGAAGATGGGAATACTTAAGCGAAAGCTGTGAGAAAGGCAGTGGTATACAGGAAATCCTGATCGTCTCAAGGTTTCCTTTAATCTTATTCTCTTTCATCTTTGGCGGCACAGAAGGATCTCCGAGGGTCCTGGAGAAGCAGGGAAGATCAAAATATTAATCATCCAAATCTTTATCACTTCAATCCTCCCGTATATATATGCCAACTAATTCCACAAACGTTTCATCTTCAAAATGAGGTCTGAACAGAACCCCATGGGGAAAAAAATCCACACGAAATGCTCTCTCTTCATGAAATTATCCTATGGTACACCTCTTTCGAGTTATGACGATCGCATTGAGGAAACGATTTACAACTTCAAAATTAGTTCCAATATTTACTATAACAGATCATGTGATATTTCTTCTCAAATACACACGTATATATTCCCGTATATAGTTTACTTTTTCTCTCCCTGCAGTATCATTTTACCGGCGATTTTCTCGAGCTTGCGCGAACAGATTGATTTCCTTTTTTTTCCGAATTCTAATGTGGATTTCACAACAGCTCAAAGGCCTAGCCAGGAACGTAGGGCGTCGCTGGCTCCACGTTTTTTGCAGATATACTGCTGTGTTCGTACTGGTTGAAGCCAACGGCAGGCAAAAGCACAGAAACATAGATGGATAGAGAGAGCGAGAGAGGCGGTGGGGGGGTGATTGATTAATTAATAAATCAAGCGAAGAAAATTAGTTGGCTCATCGCCCCTAGAGCATCCCTTAACTAAGGTAAACACCAAATAATCCATGCAAATTATGCTTCAAGAGTAATCGCATTTAACACTGTAAGAGGAGGCAGCTGACAGAGAGAAATTATCTTTTCGTCACCTCGCCGTATTTGAAGCACGGGTACACACTTACCCATGTCACTTCCGGTTCCTCCGTGCCTCCAGTTCATCTTATTGTAGGTATTCGCGGATAATGTGGATCCCCTCATGCATGATTCTGATTCGATGTCGTCTCTTCTCTCATAATAATACAGAAGATACCGAAAGAACAGAAAAATTGAATTTGAAGGTGACAATTTTTTCGCCGGAGTATAATTCATCTTTCGTTATTTCGGCAGGCTAATTCACCGGCCAAGTAGTACGGTCTGTACCTACTTCTCGCTTAGCGTCCCGGGAGACAAACCTCGCCACGATCCGCGGGCCGCTATGATCATTCGGAAATCTTCAAGTTATGATATGTACAATGTAACCCGGAGGGCATCGTGGGGCGTTGAATTGATGAAAGATTGTTTCAGAGGTGACCAGAGACGAGAGAAGAAAACAGAGAAATGAAATAAAAAAAGGGAAGAGAAGAGATGGAAAATTACGAAAAGAGAAATGTATCTCCGGCCGGAGATCCGATCATTGAAATTATGGAAAAAGGACTGATTTTTCTGTTTAATAATACGTGGGGTAGGTAAAGTACATATACGTTTGGTTTTATATTTACGCCTCGATCCGACCGATAAGCGAGCGCACGAGTTCTCCTCTTTGAAAATCTGTTAATCCGAGCGAGTGAAAAAACGGGGCTTTTCATACCGTTGGAGAGAATCCAGAGTGGCTCCTGCAATATTGTAATATAACTTTTGGGAAGTTTTTTCATCCTCTCCGCATCAGTATAGAGGTATGCGGAGCGAGATAGAGCAAACATTTTTTATTGTTTGAATTTTCGTTTTTCATTTCGTCCGACTTCTTTAGTCTTGTTCGGAAGGAAATAAGCGCGTTTCTTGTTTCCCGTTATGAAACTCGCTCTGAAAGATAAACAATACGACCGTCGTCGTCGCGGCATTTCGTATGAATTTTTTTTCTTCATATAGGTACTACAACACGGTAGTTCGGTATCTACGGATCATCCTCCGCGCAAGGGAAACTCGAAATTAAACGGGAAAAATTCCATAATTTTGGCGTGTAATTCGATCGACGGACGGATCATGCTCAAAGGCCACAGCCGGGCAAGCATGTGAAAAGTGCCCCCAAGCCGAAGTGGACCTATGATGACGTCAACCGGAAGCTCTCCCTCAAAGAACATTTTCCGCCAATCAGTAATCCTTCAGCTCTACTATCAGCTCGGTAACACACGAGGAACGTTGTTTTCACTTTTTGTTTAATTTCTAGTCTTCTATCGGATGAAAAATTATGAAAAAAGCTACGCGACGATCACGCGTCGCCGTGGTGAAGGAAATTGGAATCGATCATTCCGACCGTTTTCCGTGCACGATCCGGTTCCCATACTACGTTCCCTTCAAGTTCAAAAGCTGCTCTGAAAAAAGCCGGACACACAGTGGGGAACGTGGAGGTAGAGAAATGTAATTTCTTCAACAGCGGAGCGAAAACGCTCGTATTCGCTCGGCACGGGAGGATCGAAAACGAGCGACTCTCCGCTATGTGAAAACTCGCGTTTTCGCTACGCTCTCGAAGAAAATAGCATGCGAACCTCCGGAAGAAACGGGCGTTTGCGCCTTGCATAAATTTATACGTGGCGCGCAAATGCCCGTTTACGATCTCCGTGCACAAATTACTATTCTATTAGATGAAAAAAACATTATTTCGTTAACAGCTGGGAACCTTCGTTAAATGATATTACAAACAGGAAAATTGAACTTTCTTTAAAGAAAAAAATATTCTTCTACAGGTATGAACATCGGTCTTCTTCGAACTAATTGATCCTCGTCGCTATCATCATCGATTGGAGCGGTGCTTCCTTCCTAGAGAAATATTCGGCTCAACGTTTCGGCAGGTCTAAAGATTCTTGCAGACAAAATCGACCTACATTAACTTAGCACGCCGATTTTCGAAAATCGGCATTCGAACTATTGCCTACTTTGCCGTTAATCGCCCGTGAATTAGTCGTGAAACAATTTTTCTCTACCGCGCTGCATTTTTTTTCTTCCAATTTTGCCAACTTCAGAAGAAGCTAAAGGAAAGGCGTATAGGTGGAATAATCGTAAGTAATCCTCATTTGGCTTCCGATTCGCCGGTTTTTTGCCGTGAGGTGACGCTGACTTCGAGAGTTGAGCAGAGAATAGTTTATGTTGTTTGTCGCGGAAATATCACCGTATTATCAAGTGAGTAGCGAAATTGATGTACGGGGTATGTATGGGGTATTCCACGGAGATCCGACACACTTTTGTACCTCGCGCTGAGCGATTCAACTACAACTACAACTTGGTCAGCTTTTGGTCTATCTCACCATCGGCGTTGCCACAAATCACAATCCCCCCGTGAACCTTTCGGGCTCTTCGTTTTCAATATTTCAGTGGGATTCTCGGATACAAAGAAAAAACGTTGCGCCTATTCTTACGCGAACAACTTTCGTGATATCGAAAAATCTACGCACTTTTATCTGTGACATGGAGAAACTCATTAACGACGGCCACAGAGCCAAAAAATCGAACTTTTCCCATGTACGCAATATGTTTTGTTCGATAAAAAAATTTGTGCGGAATCCCGGGAGTTTTTTTACTCAAGAATGGGGATTTCTCGAACTCAGTACTTCGTGGGTTTGAGCGAAATAACGCTGCGTCATCTCGAGAATGAATACCTATTCGTGTCGAACTTCACTGCGACTATATGCTCAAAACGTTTATAGAGATAAACGGCGGGACAAGAAATGAGTGATCGGAAATTGCGAAATTTCTCAAGTCATCGATGTAGAATAATTTGTTGACGGCCAAACTTCGGGTATATCTACCAGTGAAAAATGGAAGCGATGTGAACTTTGCTAAGATATATATTTCCAGATTTCGTACGGTATAATCATACCTCAATATAACTATGGACAAGGAAAAAGAATCCTCAAGCTATTCTAGATCACGATCCACACTGCTTTTGGAGTTCTTTCATGTAAAAAAAAAAAAAACACTGAGGCCACTTAAAAGTAATCGAAAAACTTCGGAAAATGGTCGAAATGATCGATTTCAATTCTTTTCACCAAGCCGCAGGATTGCCGCGTAGCCAATCAAAATATCATGGAAGAGGACGTTGGAAGACAGTGTTCTGGAATTTTGTTGAAGGCTGTAGCTCGGAAGATTCGTGTCATACTAACAATCTATGAGTCGAATTTTTCTTTTTAAATTCGATTTTGCAGCCGAAGAATCTGAAAAACTTCCCGATATGTCCCACGATGACGACAAGGCTTTCTGAATTTTTTTCATCATTTTTCGTCCGATAGAGGACGAGGAATAGAATAAGATCAGAAAATAGAATTTCTCGTGTATAACTAGGCTAATATCGAGGCTGAAGGATTACGGATTGGCAGAAATTGTTCTTTGAGGGAGAGCTTTCGATTGACGTCATCATGAGTCCAATTCGACAAGGAGGCACTTCTCACATGCTTGCCCGGCTGCGGCCTTTCAGATTTTCTCAGTTCCTCCTTATTACTTTACCGAGAATTTCTTTCAAGGATCCTGAAAATCTTACTGTTCATAGCGAATTTCCACCTTTTCCACTGGATTGCGCCTCGTTCCATTAACCAAAAGGTCGTGAGAGTTCACCCGCTACCGATTCCTTCTGCAGGATCCTGAACGAAGAGAAAGTTGAGAGGATAACCAGGATACGCGTCACAAAGTCCGAAGGTGGGCCACCCGAATCTTTCGAGTCCCAGGAGTCAGGACTCCGGAGTCAGGAGTCAGGAGACCCGCAGGATATCCAGAGAAGCTCAATAAGCTGGACTCATGCTGGTCCTGGCTTAAGATCGTACTTTTTCTGTTTTCCTTCTTCGTCTTCTTCATTTTTTTCTCTCATCTCCTCATTTTTTATGGACTATAGAGGTGCTAGGCACAACCGCCATCACTTACTGTTACTCGCGTAGCTATGTACTGTGGGTTTGTATATATACATATACATATAATGTAGAAATCCAACCGGACGAAAAAAGACGCGCTCAAATCCCATGACGGAGGGAAAATTTCCTCAGAGATTTACGCGATACAGGAACATCAATTAAATCTCCCTCGGAAGAGATTCCTCGGGCGTTTGACCGAAACCACCGGCCACAACATCGGTCACGTTTCTCAGTTTATAGACATCCTTTCCGCTGCAATATAGGTTCGAGACTTCGCGGTGAGACTGACAGAAAAATGGGAAAAGACGCTGAACGCTGCCTCGGTGAAAATCGAAAAAAAAATGGGACGTAAATTGGATTTCGGAATTTCAACCGTAAAACAATCGAATCAAATAGAATGAACAACAAGGCGGAAAAAAAAGAACAATCAACTTCCAAAGCAAAATATTGAATCTTATGACGATGACCAAAATTTTGTTCGCAATATCGCCGTAGCATTGGCCGGCTTTTCTTCTTGCGGTTATAACAGAAATAATTAAGGTGTGGTATTACAGTCATTCGTTGGCGTGACTCGATGAGGAATCAATAATTGGCGGTTCTTTAGATGGAAAATCCGGCTGGCACCTTTCGCGAGACTTGAAAATTCGCGAGTTGGCGAAAGGAGGGGCGAGAAAGGGGGCAGGGGGTATCAGTGGCTGGATAATGCTGAGATGTGATTGGAATTTTAAAGCTTTTTACCGAAGAAAGTTTCTTACATTGTTATTGGGTGGCAAGCACCGAGTGATTGCGATTCGCGAATAGGGCGATCGGCGAGAGACTGAGGCGGGATAAAGATTTTTCTAAGGGGATGAGAATTAACCGGAAATAAACTGGAAGACTTGCGAATTGCGAAAACTTGCCGCGGCCCGGCAATCTGGTTCTATATATCGTATCAAATATGTAAGATCACAAACGCTTGTTCTACCTCGGAAATTGAAAGCTCGCTATTCATCGAGTGCCCGATACAGATTCACTTTTTCAAATTGACGGAGCCTGCATTCGAGCAATTTTTATATTCTTCTTCTCTTTCTCCGTCTTTGAATTGCAAATTTCTCGTTGGCGCTTTATTTCAGGTATTTCAGGTTGGTCGAAAAAATGAAATAGAAACGAAAAAATGGCGGACAAATTCGTGGCCTACGATTTATGGTATATAGCCTGAAGTTCTTCGATTACCGTATACCATACCTATCGTTTCAGATTTTTGATTTATGGCGTATAATATTCCATGTGAATAGAAAACAGACGTGAAGGGAAAAATCACCCATATATTTACTGCAGACGTACGCAGGTATATACGTAGATATAGGAAACGAAGGGAGATTGTATTTCACGTAGGTATAATATTCAATTGCCACGCTGACAGGAGTGTTTTACTTCTTCATACGCTGTGTAGGTATCTTTACACGATTATTGTACGTATGTAGGTTGGAAAAAAGGCGTTGACCACTGGTTCCATGGCTTGAACGATGTATGGAGGGAGGCGCAGCCCCGGTATAACGTAATTAAAGATGCGAGATATCGTTCGCATTGTTTTAGCTCGTAAAACTACCAAAGCAGCTTCGTAGCCGCCTATACCTACGGCCAGAGGCTCGTTAATTTGTCAGCCATGTCAGCCACGATAATGTCTGCGTGCAGACCAAACTCGAGCTTTACTCGATTACAGTATATATACTAGCTGTGTTTAGAAACACAAATATACAGTATGTCACATTCCCCGTTTAGACTTCGGCCACGATTTTTATATATAACTCCTTTTTTATATCCTAGTTGACAAGAAGCAATCCTCTCCTCACCCTCCTCCTCCTCCTCCTCCTCCTCCTCCTCCTCCCGTCAATGGTGATCAGTTATTTGGCCGACAAAAAAGATCACAAACTATAAAATGCACGTCATGTATCTATGAACAATACGAACATGGATACTTACTTGTGTCGCTTTGTAGCGTCACAAAATGCAATGGGAAATTCTGATGGATCAATTTTTCGTCAATGACTGAAGGGACCTGCACTCAGAGGAAATATTTGTCGAATCGAACAAAAATTTGTTTGTCTCACAGTCGAACAAATTTCTGGTGAAATCAACCGAAAAGTTGGTTCAATTTGAGAATGACGTGTTGATTCGACGGAAAATTCGTTCGATTACAAGAGATTTTTCTTCGATTTTCACAAAAAACTTGCTCGAATGTGAATATGCTTGATTCAAGAAAATATATTTTTCTGCGCGTGGTATCTAACTTAAATGAGCGGGGCAGTGCCGTCTTCGGCGACCGCGGGGCCCCGCGCCAGAAGTTCTTCGGGGGGCCCGCGTAGTAGTATTTTTTTTCGCTTATAGTTAAAAAAACACAAATTTGCAGCCGGAACAGCTTGATTCTGCTCACCAATTCTGAAAATGGTTCAAAAATTAACTTTTCGGTCGGAGAAAATTCATTTTGGCGCTCAATGCTGAGGCCCTCCGAGAGCTGTGGTCTCGTGCCTAAAGACGCCCCTGGTCAGCGGGTGGTGGAGTCTAGCTTCGAGCAACTTTTCGAAAAAATCCCCCTCTTGTCGTTTATGAAACAGTACCTGCATCCCGGCAAGCATGTCCTTATAACTTCGGGTCGGTCCAGTCTATAAAATCCACACTGTATGCGGAAACGTGGAGACTTTGGTAATAACAAAGATCCGCGTTCCCTTTAATCAACATTCTCGCGGGCTAGGAGACTGTATTTTCAATTCGCGGGGAACACCCGCGTGACAATTGAAACCTTTGATCCATCGCCATTGTTATTTTTAATCAAAATGTTAATTGTCGTCCGCTGCTCTCCATGGTTGCTGCTAAAAGTGAAAAACTATAGCAGTGTGAGCACGAAACTCTGCACATGCCAAATACTACGTACGAGATGTGTTTTGAAGTTGAAGAAGAGGAGCCATGAGTGCAGATCAAGCACATCTGGAAAGTACCGCCCACGTCGCATCGCGTTATACAATCGCGGTCGCGTCGACGCGTACATGTACATGTACGTATATGTACGTATACAGTACCCACGTATAGCTGGATTGCCGTACGTTGGACGTCTCTGTATTTTGTGGTTGGAAAGCCTTAGGTTTAATGCTGATGAAGACACACAGTCACAGGCAAGCAGCCAGGCAGCCATGGTTAGCCGAGGATTTGAATACCAGATTGGGAATTACACGTGTAAACCCATGAACACCCTTCGCATAATAATTTACGTGAGATCATGAATTAATTTGAGTACATTGTGTCGCTGGCAACAGCGGAATAGTTCGTTTGCAAAAATGGCAAATTAGAAACAGAGATAAGTAGAAGGAGAAGAAGGCGAAGGACGAGAAAAGAAAGAATTGTGTACAGCCACCTAGGAAGGAGCATTTCATGCGTTCGTCCTGGAGATGAGTACAGAATCTTTATTCCCAGGTAACAGTTGATCCTTTCGACGTTTCACGTAGGAGATTAGGGATTCGAACATCGAGCTCGTCGCGAACTATGTAGGTAAGTATAGTCGTTTCGTCGAAGTAACCGATCAAATTTACAGATAGAGGGAGGCTTAGCGTGACTACTGCGGGCTTGAACGAACCATCCCTAAACTCATCGCCCCAGTTTCACGGAGACTTTATGAGTCCTTCTATTCTTTCCCTGCGGTTATACATATACACAGGCAAGAGATTGAGATCCCAGGTAAAGGAGAATGCTCCGGTATTTCATATTTGCAGGATGTGGGATACCCATACATTGATTCTATCATATAAAATTGTACCCCTCATATGTTTCTGATTTACGTGATTATCCACGATTATTATACCTACCCTTATTTGCTGATTGAAAAATCGGCAAAAGGCAAACATCGTGGCTGCTGACTTTCTGTTCTCGTTCTCGTTCTCGTTTTCGTTTTCGTTTGCTTTATACATGATATATAATACAGTATATTGCGAGTGAAGCTAATACATACATCCGGTGAATAATGTGCGCGGGGAGATTGACTTTGCGCTCATCTTAAATTTTGTCTCCTGTGTAAAAATATGTGAACGAATCTCGGTGGGAACGCGATGCCAGGTAGGTAGGTATAGCTGGTACAAGGAAAAGTGAAGAACAAACAAACAAGCGGAACGGCGAAGAAACACGCGCCAGAGTTTACTCGAGGTTTCTTTTCATTTTTTTCTCCATTTTATTTTCTCTTCCTTATCGTTTTCGTTTCTCTTTCTTCCCTTACACTTTTCTTCCCTTCTTTCTCAGTTTATATCGACGCGCAGTCCCCGAAAGTTTGTGATAACAAATTCAGGATCGTAATGTATATACCTACTTTTTGTCTTTCTCGTACCTAGCACTTCAATGCTTTATCGTATCCAGCACATGCCGTCGACTTCGTGCATCGCGACTTCTGTTTTCAAACCATTTTCCCTCCTCAGCTACACCGCGTACACATCTGTACAATGCATGTACGCATCTAGTACATACATACATACAGATGCACGTACGTACCTTGGCGCTATTCCCATGTATAACAACGCCTGACACGTAGCTGCAGCAAACTTTTAATAAAATTTGACAAAGCTGTTGTTTTCTCTCGTGTAGGTGGAATTCCAGCGCCCTGAGCTGCATCCACGCTTCCTCTATCTATCACTTCTAATAGAAACTATCAGAATTGATGACAATATCGTTCATTCTTGATTCTTTCGTATAAGTTTACTCGAGGAGGTTCAGTCGTTGGAATCGCTACTCTTGTAATTAATGTTATTAAGCGACAATCGCACATTGAATGTTTACATAACAGTCCCCTATACTCGCGTCAACTGGGAAACCTGTTTTTCAAATTCTTGAATACAAAATTTGAAAATCATGTACAGATGCTCGGACATCAATGTTTCGTTACAAAATGCTACAAAAGTATTAAAAATCCATTGGAATCGGCTGATTCCGCTTCAAGTTTCCTTTTCTCTTCCGGCAAATTGTGTTTCCTACAATTTCACTGCGACATCATTTCTGCACAATGTTTTCTTATTGAATACCTAATTTTATAATTCGCCATTGGTTTCTCAATTTCGAGTAACTTAGGTAGCCATAAACAACTACAACAATGTCACAATGAATGAGAAAACGAAAATTATGTCACGGTGAAATTGTAGGGAATAGTTTTCCGGATCGAAAGAAGCCGGCTCAGACTGAAATCGACCGATATGAATAGATTTTCAGTATGTTTGTTCTAATGAAACATTTCTATCCGAGCATCTGTTTAAAATTTTTGAGTTTTGTCTTGAAAACCTTATAGTCTTATAGTTGACGATTGATTGTCGAAATATTCAACGTGCGATTATCGGCTAATGACATTATTCACAAAGGTAGTGATTTTAACGACCGAATCTCCTTGATTCCGCATTTTTGTGATCTTCTCTCTTTCCGGTCCCAACGTCCTTTTCTTACCAATTATTTTGGAAATCAAGTATTTATAGCATTTATTACACGTCAAGTGAGAAATTCGCGGAGTCACATAAATATTTCAGAATACATACCGCGAAAGAAGAAGAGATCGAGAGAGAGGGAGGACGGGGGAAGGGGGAAGGGTCTGAAAGAAAAAGTGAGAGAACGAGAAAAAGCGAGGAAAAAAGTAAAAATAAAATACGGAAAAAGAAAGAGAGAGAAAAACTGAGAAAGCTTGCGTTCGGGGTGGCCCCTGGGTTGGCCAGGGTGAGTAACGAGCTGAGATTCGCACCCTCTTGTCGAACAACCACTTCGCCATTGAAACCATTAACCCTCGACTCAGCCCCGCTGATTCCCACTTGATGGAAGCGTCCATAAGAAATGAACAAGCTCGAAGTGCGACTCTCTTCCGTTTCCTCGTCCCCCGTTCACCATCCCCCCCGACCCCTAACTCCTTGTCGACAGTACTAGGAGGTTTTCCTTCGTTCAGTCACCATCAGGAGAATGCTGCAGGACTGGATGCCTGCAGTTGTGGAACTCTTTGATTTACTATATTACTGCAGATGGAGAAACCCGCCTGAAGTGAAATTTCAACTTCGTATAACGCGTATATATGTATACCTACACCACCCCCAGGCTCTATGTATGTCAACCTTTGCACAGGAATGAAACTGCAGATAAAAGCACAAAGAGATATTGAACGGCTGGCTTGGTAAGTACGTAGCACGTGCAACCGTTGTCTACAACTCGCAAAGAGAGATAAAGCGATCTTTGGTATCACGTGATTTCAGATGATTCACTACAGAGGTATTTAGAATCTTCCCTTACAGCCGGTAAGAGAAGTGAATCACGCTATGGCAGTGGCAGAGGAAAAGAAGTGGGCAGCAAAGAAATTAATGAAAAGTAGTAGCAGTAGGCAAAGAAAGAAAACGAGGGCAAGAAACGTCGGTCCTAATTAGCAGCTTCTTAGCTCACAATCAGTGTTATACCTGTGCATGGAGCTCTGAAGAGAATAGGTACAAAGTCGTCCAGCTCGGTCTGCTAGCAAGATCGACTCATTGTGTATTTCATTGTACAGTCGATAATCTACATCGGACATAAATTTGTACGGGCGAATTTGTACGGAATGCGTACGCAGTGTGACGTAAAGGTGTTGAGCCCGAGCGGAGGGTTGGTGAAGCTAAAATTCCGTGATACCACGTCACAACTGAATAATTGAATGAGTAAATGGGATCTTTCTCGTCTGGTTGTTCTTGTTCATCCACGCGCTGCGCGATTTCACGGATGAAACACAATGTTTTAGGTAGGAGAGACTCCGATTAACCCGGGCAATCTCAGCTGCTGCATTATTGCGCGTGATTAATCAGCAAACGAGGTGTCCCCGGGTCCGCTCGGCGTCTTACTCCGCGGACTCTTACCTCCGCGGACGCTGCATCCGAGCCGGAGAATCTTCGGCCCTACGTTTCTTCACGTCTCGCGTTAGGCCGTGGCTCATAGAGAGGGTGATTTTTGCATGAGGAGAGAGAACTTTGCAGCGCGAAAAATGATATTCAACGGCCAAATGTATGGGTGAGATTATCGCTGTTGGTTATAGAATATTCTTTGGTTGTCTCGAAAATATCCGGGTCCAGACCTTCACCAGCCAGACGTGACGGTACGATTCCAAGGTGGGAGTACAGGTTTGATGTTAAAATGTTCATCACAGGAACAAACCGGAATGAAAAGCGTCAGTCCGGATGTAACGATGGATAAACTTCAATCGAAGGTTATGGAGCCGAGGGATTTCATCCCTTTCCGTGAGCCCCGTGAGGTCCTAGTCTTGAATCGATCATTTGCGCCGAATTGTCACTTATGGCGAGATAGCGGTGGGACATAGTATGAGTGATGCGAATTCGTACGAAGACGCTCGTGGCCCGGATACAATATGACAATTAGACTACTCCAGAAGTTGCAAAATAGCATGAGCATAAGTTATAAGGCTCGGAAGTACAAGGCGGGTAAATTAATTGGCGGTACAACGCGTGTGTTCCCAGCCGGAAATTGTCCTCCGACTATACCTGGCATACGTGCATGTACCCGAAAATAATTGCTCCTGGGCGCGTAGAAAACGGACCTCGTTCAGTTTCTGGTGGCGGTATGAATGCCGAGCCCACATACGCGTAGGGGTGGGCATGGCATTGAGGGAACGTACATACATACACAGGCATATTCCACCGTGTAATTTATAATACATGGGCATATATCACGAGAAGAATGTGTCTGACGATAGCAAATTTGAATGAGGGTCAGATCGTTTTCTTCTTCCTTCTCGCCTTTTGGCTTCTGTCTTGCGCTTCTCTTGCACTTCGGCGATGATCAATCCGTGTCCATTTGTCTGGATCGTAAATATTGGAGTCTGTTTACCTGAAGGTTAGACTGGAATCATTCATCGTCAAAAACTACGAGCCCTTCTCATGCCACCGAGTCCTAACCTACAGCTCGTAGCAACGTAACAGCCTTGGCGGGGCCAAGTTATTTGCATAGACGAGATAAGGCGCCTTTATTTGCTTCGAACATACAAGAAGATTGCCAGCTGTAAGCTGTAGCCCTGGCCATGATCCTCTCGGGAGTAGTCGACACAAAGCAGCCTAAACTCTACCTATACCGTTCATTCAACCTGATATCAAGATAAGCTAAGTCGAACTAGCTTCGGTCAAAGTTGTGAAATGGCAAATAGCACATTTCCTCAAATGGAATCAGTTCTCTCTCTCTCTCTCTCTCTCTCTCTTTCTCCTCTATTCCCGATAATTGATCATTTCCTGTTCGATAAGTAACTCGAAAATTATAATATACTATCGTGAAAGCAGGTTTCCGTACTGTTCAATCCCATATCACAGGCACAACAAGGAAGGAGAAAGAAGACAACGGAGAAGGAAATTCGCTGCCCCAATATAGCAGATCTCGCGGAAGGTGGAGAAAGATTCTTGACCAGATAACACCTAATGGGAATTGAATTTCACAAAGTAGCATGAAGATATATAAAAGAAAAAGAGTATTAATATCGAAAGTTGGAATAGCTTCGAGGACTGAGCCGCAACCTGGCGAAAGTGGATCCACCGCGAAAGAACAAAAAAAAACGAAAGACAAAAAAATAATATCGAAATAGAATTACTCCAGGAGAAGAGGAAATTAATTTGTTACGTTGGCGGTAGCGGCCGCGACGTCGACAGGGGACTGAAGCTCGTCAAAGTTATATCATACACAGGAAGGATATGCGAAAGCTCAATGCTCGTGTTTCGTTCACGAGTCATGCATTTCAAGAAAAATTGAAAACCATTTTTCAACTGACATGCTCAACGCTGTTTCTAAACGGGTCGCATTGAGTTCTACGCGAAGACAACGTAAATCAGACATGGGCTCTCAATTGTTATTTAGAATGTGCGATCGCGCCTCCACCTACCCTTCGTGTATGTATTCACGAAGTTTTCGGCAGTTGAGTTGAGGTTGGTATATACATACAATGTATGTATGTACATGCTCGTACATACACTCATGCTTGAACCGACGCGACAGTATGCTTTGTACAGAGTCAAATTAAGACGTGCATAGTTTTACCTTAGTTGCTTACCTCGCCTGATGCTGTTCCTGGCAGTTAGAGTCGCACCGAAAGCCGGAAGAGCTTCCGCGCTCTGCAGGCTGCTGAGAGAATATAATTATTGTTGCTTCAACTATTATACGTAGATAGTGGGTACGCAGGGTGAACCGAAGAGAAACTTGTCGTATCTTCACTTTAGCATAGTAGTCTTCGCGAGTGCTATGCACTTGCTGTTATCTCATTCGGCCATATTTTACGGATTTCATGTCATTAGCGAAAATTTAAGCGTCGTAGGTATATACAATCTGTGCTCATTGTTTCGAGGGACAATGTAGTATATGTTTGCACGTACGTACGTACGCGACACCTACATACATACATACATATATACATACAGGGAAATTGTTAGACATCGAGAAGAAGATGTGGCATTTTTGTCGATTCTCTTATACTTTGGTAGTCGGGATTGCGAAGAGAAATGAGAAATGAATGATCATGAGATGTGAGTTTTTAGAAACTAAGGAACTTTGCAGACGCCCGATTGTGCGGGATCGTGATTTTCGCGACTGGATGCATTTCACTGCATTTTAAACTGATCGTCACCGTCTTACTAACATCTGGTGGAAACGACAATTTTATATCTCGTCGTGGGTGGAAAACGAGCAGGAGAACAAAGTGGTAGGAGGAGAAGAAGAAGAAGAAGGCAATGGAGGCGAGGGAGGAAGGGGGATCGTTGTGAAGTCAGAAGTGAAACACAAGGACGGAACAAATCGGGGATATAAGTTTACTGCCTGACGAATGGTCATCGTGAAATACTGATCCCCCTCTGCAAATGGCACGGCATGATGGTAAAACTTTTACGGAATTATCTTTTCCCCGTTTTATCGTCATCGATACAGTTCTATCTTTTATACAGAGAAACGACAGTAATCACGTTGATGTTAACCCCATTGATCACCGCATATAACTGAAATCCAAGCTACTGATCCATGGCTAAAGTCATGGCGAAGAATGGGTGAATAATCAAATAAAAGCACCGTGAACATTTTCCAAATTACACTCAATTCTCTGCCTCTTCTAACGACAGGCCTTCGCTTCTTGGATGTAGTTTTAGGCAGCGAACCCGCACGCGGTTATTCGTTCACATGATGGTTTATTTAGTTTGCATAGGTATAATTACGTATACGCGTGGGGATGGCGGACGTTTGCAGAGTACTAGCATACACTGGTTTTCCATTACATTTGAAAAGATGTTACTCCGACGGCCATCTAAATGGAAATTTCAGGTTTTGTGATTCGCGACGGTAAATTCTGCTCAGCGTATCCTTCGCGATGGCGTGCGTTGTGTCGTCGGTGATGGTCTAATTGAAATCTTGCAAAGCCCGCACATGCGGCAAGCCGGTGTGTGCGACGATGGATCTGCCGAACAGAATAAATGCCCGTCTATGAAATGTGGAGGATTTCCCTCTACCAGAGACAGAAATATACCGCGCTAGATGCATTGGTATTGGTATACCTATGTAAACCTTTCAAATGGATGAAGGAATCAAATATCAAATGTGTCCGGTTACCTTGGGCGTTAGGAGAACGTGAGGCAGCATGGGGAACGATCCTCCGATTGTACTATAGAAAGAATTCTAGAGGCGTGCAGTTTCCTTCTTCCTTTGTGGACTTATCTCCTTTTTCTCGAATAGGTCAGGCGGTTGAATTTCACTCGAAGCTAGGCTCTTGGCTTTCGCGTGTCGTATATAACTCGACGGTTTCTGAAACTCCAAGACCCTGAGACTCCGAGACTCCGATCGGTGCCGGTGGTGCATTCTTTCCATGGTATTCTTCTGTACTCTTGTACCCACTATCATTGGTATGCCGAGAAGGATAGCGATATAGCTCCGCTATCAAAGCCGGAATCCCGTTACAGTGAAATAAAACTCGGCAATAGTACCTATAGTAAGGTACGTATAGTGTCATCCGCAACCCCCTCTTCCCTCGGAACCTTCCCTCGTGGTTTTTCTCCATTATTCATTTTTGTGGTCGCAACGTGCTCCGTGCTCTGCGCACTTTGGCTGGCTCAGTCGCTTTACCTTCCACAGCACTGAGCAAATGGTCAATCCCAGGTACCAACTAGGGGGATGGATTTTCATCACGTCACGGTCCACGAAATGACCGCCAATGAAAATCCCAGAAACCTTCAGGGCGGGGGAACGACTCTGCGTGCAGTCCTTCCGCCCTCAGCAGTTAGAACGCAATTGAAAGTCTCACCTCCCCGCGGCGACATCAGGATCCAACTCTCTTCATTGATCTCTCATTTTCTTGTTTGTTGTAACATTCAGCCGACGAAGATAACGATATATTTCTTTCCAACCTGGACACGTGGTAAATATCTTCTATATTGCGCTGAACTAGGTGATTCTTGGGGGATGAAATTCTACTCGAGCATATTGTACAGCGTAGAAGTATTTCCGCTGGGTCCGATAAAAATGTCTCGTATCCTGTTGGAACGGTGCCTCGTGCAGAGACAGAGGTGGGCCGAAGGTGTTGAAGCTGCTGCATGCAAACCAGCTTTCCTCCTCTCATCGACTAGAAGATTAATTTTCCACTCACGAGACGGAACTTTTTGCCACTCTCTCCGGCCTCCCCTCGACCTCCACCACTCGACCTGTAGGTCGGTGTTGGATAAAATTTACCGTAACACCACCCACACCCGCAGTCGAACACCCTCTCCGGTTCCTCGTTCTCCAGAACTAACACGCGAGAAATGTTGGCGAAAGTGAGGTATGTACCCGAAACCGGATTGCGGGTAAATACACAGACGGACGCGTTACACAGAGGCGACATATGATCCGCGTGCTAGAGCAATTCATACGGCAATAAGAACGAAGCGTGTAGGTATTCGATGTGGTAGTGATGCCGGGTCGCCTACACCTGCGCGTCCCAGTACGTAAGATATTGGTTCCGCCAGGGTAGTCACCAGGCCGCGATATATGTGGATATGTGTTTCTGGGGTTGATGTTGAACAGCTGCACTTGAGAAATTGCGATTGCCAATATTCGACCGAAGGTGTGTGTTCTCATGGAAGGACTGGGCTACCACCAGACGTTGCGTTCGCTTCGAGACGTCGAGTGAGGATACGAGTATGACGTCGTTCTTCGTCGCCGTTCTAATCGCTGACCCAGGGAATCGCGGGGTGAAAAAATGTTATGAAAATAACGATGCTGAGCATTTGTGATAATCGAGACTATCCAACGCACGAATTCTACGTTCCGTGATCAAATTCCTAAAACCCCGCACTGCAATTTTCTCCTATTTGTCTTCTTTCGTCTTTTCTGCACACGACAAGTGACTATTCGAATAGTCGAATGCCGTTCCATTGGCAATTCGTGAATAAACGCAGCAGGTACACTTGGCGCAATAATATCCGACAGATCCAAGGCCGCGCAGATTTTATTCAGCTGTTCGTATGGTTTCTAATAGGTCGTCAAGGAAACACAAGTCTGGACTTCGTTTGATATCGTGATCCTGGTTGTTGGACGATGTCCATTCCGAGTTATCACGATATTGGAATGAATTCGTGGTCCAGTAGTTTTTCCTTTGTTTTATCGGCTATGCATTTCCTTTGAGCGGTATTTCACTCGATTTGTAACATCGTTTGTACGTGACTCGCAATACTCGTTATTATCTGTCTGTCAACAGTCGTGAAGTAGCCTGCGGGTTGATGTAATAATTGATTTTCGTCATGCTCCTCGAAAGGATGAGAAGAAAAGCCGAAATGGACTCGTTCGTCGCCCGGCTCTCCGCGGTCGAAGCCCATTTTCTGTTGTATATTATTATACGTACCTACTGCTGCTGCCATTACGCCACACTGCATCCCCTCGTCGACCATTACCCAAGAACCGTTGTATTTCCATTGCGGACGGTCCTCGCTGTGCGGAAGGTTGTACAGTACCGAAAATTATCCGTAACCGCACACTATGAGCGCCAGAATTTGTTGTAGCAAACTTATAAAGAGCACGTTACAGGAAAGCCTGTCGACTTTGCCACTACTAGTACCTTCGGTGACTTCCCTAGGGTCACCCGCGTGCCCCAGTGGTCTAGTGCACGATATTCCCCACCCCGCCCCCCCCGCCGCTCCGCCTTTTTAGCCACCCTCGAACCTACTCCCGGCCCTCGGCGCTTTATGGCTGCTTTTATCGCACCATCACGTTGCGTTTTGTACCTCAGATTAATTAATTAGTCCTTTATACGGGCAATTAGCCGGAGCGCTCAACTTCTTTCCCTACCCCGCGGGCTGTTTCTAACAACGAATCATAAAATGAGACCCGATTTAATTAGCGATCTACCAAAAATATCCTCCCCCCCCCCCCCCCCCCCCCGGGCCACACTTTCCCATATTGACATCACCTATTCTCAAAATTACAATTTTACGAGGTTCGATTGTTATTTTAAATCCAAGCCACTCAAGCCGCAGGTTTTTGATTTTTCTACAAGTTTTGAACCTACTATGCAACTCGCATTGAATTAATGTTGGTTCTTTTTTCTCAATCACTCGAAAAATGAAAAGTTCTGTTCACATCTAGCTCTGCACGCTTATCTCAAATTCTCGCGTTCTCAAGGAAGGAGAGGGAGGGATAGGTACATGTATACGATGTGGCAATTAGTCCACGGTCGGATTCCGCTCAATATTTCAGATTTTTTTTTTCCATATCCTTTTTCTTTCCGGTATTGAGATTCTTTCTCACCGAACGAAGGATATCTAGCTACCATCGTCGGGCCCTAATTGGTCTCTCGGTACCAATTAAAGAACTTTTGCATTTTGCATGATCACTCAAACGCGATTCTTCACGCGTGGATATAATTATATTTTGATGAGACTGAATTATTAGCATGGTTTCGAAAATTGTCTCCATGTATTCATAATTTTAATATCTTGATAGAGGTATACATAGCACAGCAATTAGCTCGCAATTTCGAATCTACCCACATTCTCAACACGCTGTAGTCCCGTAGCTAATTGGCACTCGAATAAAAATATGATAAAAAGGGGTAATTTTTACCCCCGCCCACCCTCAAGGAATTCCTCGCTCAGATTAAACCACAGACTTTATGATAAGCCGAATATTTGATGTTTCATAATATCCAAAGCTCACTGCACAGAGAATCGCTCTCGCAATGAGATTCCTCGTTATCCAACATCGCCGTGGTCAAAGTTCTAGCTTCTGTTTCCAATTTATTTTTTTTCTTTTCTCGTTTTTCTCTCATTCTTCACATTCGCGAGGTCACGGCGGCGCGGCGTTGACCTTGATGCGGCTGCTCAGCCATGTCGTTCAGATTATGCGGAGTTAGTCGGGCTCACTAGCGTAGGAATGGATACGGGATTGACAAGCCTGGCATAACAAGATTTGCCCGGAATTAGGGTACCTTGTGGTCAACTATACGTCGCGCGTCGCGGCCGCTCCTGGGCGATCCTCGCCTCGGTTGCGGCTAAAATGTCTGGAACCTACTGATAACAACGGGGTAAGTCTGGGAGCCTCCGGTGAACAGTATTGCGCAAATCTCCGGTGAATCGATCGAGCGCGAATTTCGTGTATGAACAATGACGATAACGATGATAATCAGATGCCAAAGAATTCTATATGCGGTCTCGAAAGCCTTCCGTTCGTGCACGGGGAAATAATTTCGCTGTAGGTAGGTACGGAGGGAAACGGGCTTTACCAGTAGATTTTGAAAATTCATTATTTTCCTTGCAAAGTCCGTTAAACTCTGTGAAATTCATCTGTCCGCCCGCCAGAATCGAGTTGCCTTCAAGTTTCGAGAATTCCTTGTAAATTATCTAAATTTACGGGACTCGACATAACATATTCCGGTTGAATTTTCTTTGTAAACCCATAATTATGATAAAATGAAATGAAACTGTAGCAGTGGCAGCGGCGGCAGCGGGATAAGCAGTTGATGTAATTGCTCGAAAGTTTAATTGCGTGTTGAGAATATAAAAGTCGAATAAAATAACTTCAGCTGTATAGGTAGGTACTTAACAACTCTGGTTGGTGCACCTACCTTGATAGAGGTAACCTTGCGTACCGCGCGGCAGTGTTGAAAAACGTTTAATAACCACATCGTGCAGCGATAAAGTCGATGTAGAAGCTTGAGCCCGATTATAATTACAGCTGGATTGTTGAGTGCACTGCATGAAGGAAAATATACTTCAGGTAATAACAGCGTGCCATTTGAAACGTGAGTTTCTTGTTAGGTACACGAGTCTGTACTGCTCTGCACTCTGCTGACTTCCGAAACCGATTGCCCGTTCATAATTTATCTGCAATTCTTCATTTCATTTTTTTGCAATTCAACTGATCCCCACAATTTGGTCAGGGTGAGCGTGAGCTCGTTGGAACCGATCTTACTCTACGATTTTCACGTTGCTATATGTCTATTTTTTTATCGAAAGAATGATGTACGTACGCACCCATATAACGGAAGAGTTCGTGTTTTTATCATGGCGGAAATTTTGAACAGAGAAAATTAATAGATAGAAACCTGTCTCACAGCGGTGGAAGAAGAAAAAGAATCACCCCCATGGGATGTAGAAACGATGAGACCGCGGTGGTGCGCAAGCAGAGAGAAACAAAGAGTGAGAAAAGATGTGAAGGAAAGAAAGGAAATGACGAGATGAATATAAAAAAAGAAATATTGGAAAAGGAAAAAATGTTCATCGCAACAACGAAGCACACGCGCGGCCGGTACAGGTCTATGTTTTTCTAGTTTATCGATAACACGAGTAGTATCTCACTGTCGTGACTGTGAAAAATAGAAGAGAGAAAGCATGAAACAAAAAGAAAAAGCAAAACAAAAAATGGAACTAATAAACAGAAAATAAACTACATCGAAGCGATAATTGATCTGTTGGGAATTCGTGATTGAATCCTTAGCCAGGCTGAATATTTTATTGGTCGGATATATCGTGTATGCCCATAGGACACCACTCATGCACATTGACACGATATTGCAGAGCACCGATTTTCAACTGATCGATTAAACGTGAATTGGTTAGAAGGGATAGTCTAGTTCGGCACGGCGTAGCGTGGAGTGTTCAGAAAAAAAAAAAAAAAAAAACAGGTAAAACGTAGGCATACCTACACATGAAACAAAGATCGTTTGACTCTGTCAATAAATGGAAGAATTTTGAGCAGCCTCTGTAAGAACATTGAAATTGGGCTACGGAGTTTTCGAAAGCTTGCTCCCTTCGACGTCGTACAGTAAACTATGTGAGTATAACATATTAATATATATATTATATAGGTATGTATTTGGTATGTACTTAGCCGGTTTTGTTTTTTCAACTTTTTGTTTCCCACGCTGGCCATTGGAAAAGTGAATTTTCGATGGTAAGCGAAGCCTCGTGGACCGAGAGCTCGGTAGCTCGATTCCAAAAGGTGCCGCACGAGGTTTGTATTTTCCCATTGGACCCACAGGATCATTGCTATACAACCACGAATGAAGATATGTGGAGAACGATGTAAACTAGGAAGCTTTTTTGGTCTCTCTTCGTAGGTAATCGAATTCTCTGTGAAGAAGGTTGGGACTGTGTTACGCGTAAGAATTCATCTTGTACTAGTTACGAGCTTTCGAACCTGAATTCGATTTTGTCTAACAATTGATCTTACTCGTGTTCCGAGATTGCGGAACTCGAGACACATATCAACAATACCGTGGAAGATTCGATCATCCACGCGATGGGTCTCTTGATTTTTTTCGCCTCCATTTGTGCTGACTAGGTATCAGATAAATGAAATGAGAAATTTCAAACCGAGATTATATTTCAAAATTGCTTCAAGTGATCATTGAAATTCGTTTTATTACAATTCGAGCAATTTTTTCGGAATGTTATATCGCTAGTAACGAGCGCAGGATGAATTTTCTCGTGGAACGTCGTCTCAACCTTTTTATAGAAAATTTAATTACCTACAAAATGAGACCAAGAACAGCGATCTAACTGACATCGGTCTCAAAATATTTTGATCAGAGTGATTGTATAGCAATAGTCCCGTGTTGATCGAATGGAACAAATTCAAACTGCGTGTGTCACCTTTTAGACTTGGTCGTGAGCTACTGAGCTCGGAATCCACGAGGTTTTGCCCAGCATCGGAAGCTCACTTTTCCGATGGTGAACGACGTGAAAAAGCAGTTGAAATAAAAACCGGCCTAGTATATCAACCCATAGATCTAGGTGTGCGGCAATAGCGCGAAAAGGATTTTGGGTAGCCCATTAAATTTGTGCGAATCCACCCTAGTAGGTTTGCAAAAGTTATGATCCCGTTGCCGCAAGCGAATATTGTTCTCTCAGCAAGCCAGGGTTGAACGGGGCCAGGGCTTCTGTAGTTTGGTTGAAAATACCGTCTTCTTGACGACTCTCCTTCGCGAGAAACGATCGTCCCACAATTCCCGATCCTTTTCAACACCATCGGCCTCTTCTCGTAAAGATTACAACAAGAAATGAGAAAGAGAAAAAGGAGCGATGCGAAAGTGGAGGAGCTTTTTTTTTGGCTCGAAGATATCTAAACGAGGGCAGCGTATAATTTCTGTTCAGGTATCGTGAATTACCGCGGTGAGAAATAACCCGTTTTTCGAGGACCTGCGGATCCTTCTGCCTTAGAAAATTCTCTTCATTCACCAATATCTGTGTGTTTATGCACGTAAATCCTCCGTAGCGACGTAGGATCGTAAACTATAGTATAATACTCTGGAATTTCAGCTCTCGTTTTGCGAGTTCATCGAATATAATAATAATGTCAAAGCAGATAGTAGGTCATATAGTTGAAAGAGAAGAAGATAAATTTCTTCAGTGTCTGCTCAGTCCTTTACTGTCCTCACTCAGTGCTACCACGGCATAGCGACTCTCGGTCATTTACCTGTCTTCGCGTATAAAATGCTGCAGATGTGAGCCGTGTAACTGATCTCCGTAGAAAATTTCTCTGTCTTTCGAAGCTCTGTTATGTGCTTTGTGTGCTGCATGCTCGCCATCCTCGTGGTCCACGACGAGGCGCATCGTTTTCCCAATGAACCGATTGTGATCCCTCGTATTATTGACAATAATTACAATGACGATGATTCATATTCCAATAATTTTCCATCCGCTAATTACCGCCGGTAATTATTTCATAATGACATTTTTTTTTGTCAGACGATATATTTCGTCGGCAAAAATTGGCTCGCAATCGTATAATTCATGATCAAACAACGGTTCCGTCCATCATTCTTCGTGGGTGTTCGATAATTTGAGTAGAATTTAGAGAACGCGGTGAAAAATGGTGGAGGAGGGAGTGAAAATCAAAGATGGAATATGAAATATAGATATAAAAAGCCAACTACGTACCCGCCCCGTTGCAGACAGCTGGAAAGTGGTTGTCAAACTCGGGTAGTTGGCTAACTGGGCATATTTGTCCGCTGTGGGAATAGGTACGGTGAATCTCCCCGGGGATTCCCCGCAGTGGATTCCGGCGCGGCGATGAAAAATGGTTTATCCAATAAAAGTAGGGTGGCAATGGCAAACTGAACCGGGCTGGAACTTAACAGTTGTGTACGACGCCGACCTTAGCACGCGAGGCCAACTGGCTCAGACGCCTAACAATAAGACGCCTTAGACGTCTCAGACGCTCTACGACTCTACTCCACGCTACGCTACGCTACGGTACGGTACGCGGTGTGGTAGGGACATTTTTATGCACGGACGTAAATCTTACTAGTATATATATTATGTAAGACAAAGAGAAGAAGGAATATTTAAGGGTGAAAGTTTAGGCGACCCTGTGTCTACCGGGGTGAGCCCTGTTCTCGTCTTAGAAAATTTTTATTTATGGTTTAACCGAAATATATATTCACCTATGCCTACTCCGCGCGAGCTCGTCCCCATATCTCTTCTCCGTCTCCTCATGGGAGATAGGCTAAATAGCCCGCAAATATAGCGAATGAATTTGATTCATAGTATCTTGTAGCTGGAAAACCAGTTCTTCGCGATCGCGGATTTCCATTAGAAAGCTTTTCGGGTACCCTGGTTGTATCCATTTCTCCAGTTATTAGCAAGTTACGTCGTCCGGGTAAGAAAATTTGGAGAATATGAAACGAGTACCCGAAATCGAGTGGAGCGACGATTGAAAACGGAAGTGAGCAGAAGCCTACACAATAAAGTTGCTCAGCTTACTGGATCCAAAAGCTTGCACGGGGGGGCTTGGGGATTAATTTACTAGATGGTGATGCGATACGAGGGATGGATGGAGTCGCGGGGATCGTTATTCTGTCATGGTCATAACCTGCAGCGTTGGACAGAAGCTATGTACGTACATACATACCTACCCGCCTGCCTCGGAATGGTCTCGGTATATCGTTTCTACAGGGAGCTGTGTATGGCTAAGGCAAAGAAAACACATATAATGGTGCAGCAATAGTAGTAACGAAACTGCTGGGGCAACCCTTGCACGAAGAAATAAGCTTCTGCACCTATACATAGCCGGGGGTTGAATGAGGGCGATAAAAACTAGAGGAAACAGGACGAGTAAACAAATCAATGGGAAGATGAAGAATACCTGTATAAAAGACGAAATAGGTATAGTATGATCACTCGTAAAGCCATCAGCGTCGAGTTATATGATGAACGTCCGGTAAGTAAACAGCTCTGTCGTCACTCTGAAGTTACAGGCGAGGCGTAACTTTCCACGTTCGTTTCCCCATTGTTCTTCCTCGTTCTTTCAAGATCGCTCATATTCTTCACACGTTGTTAAAAATACACCCTCGAGGTGGCCGTTGCTGATACGTTTGTGTGTTATCCACGTATGCGATTACATAGGTGGTATTGCTCACTCCGATGATGGGTTTCGATGTAGATTCCAGTGCCGTTTTTCGGGGACCGTGCGGCCCCGGGCCAGAAGTTCTTTGGGGGTGTCCCGAGGTAGTATTTTTTCCACTTATGGTTAACAAAAACACAAATTTGCGGTTCGAATAGCTTCATTATGTTAAAAAAACGTTCGAAGCAGTTCAAAAATTTAATTTTCGGTCAAAGAAAATTAATTTTTCCGCTCAATGCTGGGGGCCCCCGAAAACCGAGGCCCCGTGAGCCAGTGCCTGAGAACGGCACTGGTAAATTCATTGCTACCTGCATGCCGCCAACGACTGGTGTTGACGGAATATATTTTTAATGCTTCGATGAAAATGGCATCGACCACATCCGCACATTCCTTCATATGCATGTGTCTGTGTATGTATACTAGGTATCTATCTGAAAATAAAGTTGTCGAGCAATTTTTCGGTCGATCCGAATTATTGTGTGGTGTGGCCTTCCATCTCTGGTAATGTTCGTATCATACGTATACGATACGTACACTAATGATACACTCGGAACCGAGCAAATACGAACAGCCAAATACACTTTCGGCCATTTACAGCCCGCAGTCTTGAAACAACATTTTCGTTTTCTCCCTTTCCAATCTCTTCTGCAAATAACGTAAATGAAACAGCGGATGATTTTTCGGAGCGAAACATGGACGGATTTACTCATTTCGCAGCGAGATTATTGCCGGCAAATTTCACCCGAAAATGATTAACCGATCGTATAGTAACCGCGCGGTTGGCGTGAGCAACTACGGAACTGGAGATCGAAGGTGCGATCACGAGCTTCGTCGTAAGTCATGCCACGCTGATTTTTTCGTGGTTATACCGATAAAATCGGCAGCACACGCGGTGTCACGAGATTTCGATACCTACGGCCAGCACACCTGGGAAAGGTTCTCTCTCTGATTTTCCGTGTCCCTTGTGCGAACGCGAGTGTTTTCATCGAACGTCCTGAAGTGCCACAGGAAACCGTTTCGAAAACGAGAATCGTGAATTTCCGCAACCGTCTAGATCGATCTCAATGATACTTTGAGAATTCTTTGAGTATGACGGCAGCAAGGGGCTGAGTATTTCACTTTTCCAAAATGTCGATCAGATTTGATGAAAGATAAATATTTTCCATGTTAACTAGGTTAGATTGCCACTGACTCCGATTGCCCCTTGAGTTGGCTGTAGACGTACGTGACAACGATTACCGACCGTTCTCTCCAAGCAGTTTCCTCCTCAAGCTGAAAAGAATCATTATTATTACTATTATGGTCAGAGACAGACTAAACACATTATTCAGCTCCTCGAATTATCAATTTTTTACCTTCTTTTTTATAATTTTTCCATTCCGATGATCGAGGAGATGAGTAGGTCCTATATGTACGTCGGAGGTTGAAATAGCAGTAGCTTTTTGCTGGTCAATTGGCAATTGAAATGTTCGGTGGAAATGGCAGAACTATAACGATCGTAAAAGCGGTTACATTGTCATTTGGCAATTCGATCTTCGCTCACGTACGAGTGTAACAGATATTTTACGACGATACGATAGCCCAAACGATGAGTAATAATTGAGTCGTTCATTCTCAAAAAGCTATAAAAGCTTCGGAAAATTTGATCTCACAGCTCTGTCTCTGTAACTATATAAATATTCGCGAAAGTATGATCGACGGACTTCGATGTCCTCATTCGAAAAGAAAATTTGCCGAATTGGAAAATCGTGAAACTCTGCAGACACTTCTATTCTCTGTAACGAACGCAGACCAATGTTTTTTTTCGATCCTCGGCCGTCTCCCACACATGATGGCCGGCGTGATCTGGATTTTGGAATATTAATGCGCAAGAAATCCTGACAGACACTTTCCCCGTCGCGACAATAACGGACCATCAAAAATTTGTTCAATCATTAATTAGGCTCCGACTTGTGAAATTTTCCGAAAGAATTAATATGACACTTCGGTTGACATTTATCGGATTCTACACAGAAATATCATCACGATAGATTAATCGATGGATTATTGATGATATGGAAGTGATAGGAATGGATTTCGTCGAATCAGGAGACGCCGATCAAAATAAAGATTACGTCACAAGAATTGGTAATATCGGAGATCCGGTTGCTTCGTCAGACATTCATGCATTAACTTTTCAAATAACTGGTCTTCGCGATCAATTTTGCTCCGACAGATTCAATTTACTATTTACACTATGTGTATGCAGGTATATGTATAATGTATACATGCATATACGCGTATAAACGAAGCTACCGCGTAGCAAACGTATAATTTTCGCTGATTGGTTCGCGGAAAACGCGATTCATGTACCTCTATACAGAATATCTTCTCTCCTGTTGCAACGGGTATAGATATAACGCGTGTATATGGCCGGAAAATAATTTCAACAATGCAATTTATAGATTGAATTCTCTTTCAGATTCGTTGTAGAGGAAAACCTTTTTCATTTTCACTTCGGTATCGACGTACTACGCCTTTTAGTTAGCTCGCCAGAATAATATCGAAGTGGGATGAATGCGATGTAGATGAAAACTTTCGGTGTATGTATAAAGTGTACAGTATATTATGGTGGCTGGTGGTCTGGTTAAAACTTTGAATTCCAATCAGCTCGAATCGGAAATTTTAACTTCCCCTTTGCATTCGTCGGCCCGAGAAGAAAATGGAAAAGTTAGATGAAAAAAATATCTACCCGTCAATCCATTAACCGGCCGACAGTCGATCGCAGTGCCACTTTGAAATACCTTCGTAATCAAATACTGCACTTGCTACCGGGTCCAGTGGTCGTTTCCTCTTCTGTTTTCATTCTGGGGGCAGGTGAGTATGTTTTTTCTCTCGTATGTCACGGAGAGTGCGACACTGAAAATGTCTTTTTTCGAAACTCTAAGCCACACCATCCCCCAAGAAAGAAAAATGAAAATCAACTTCGAAAACCATCAGGGGATTTCAATATTCATCGGAGGATTTTATTATCAACTGGCTTTTTTCTTTCATTTACTTTTGGATTTAATAGTACGCATTCACATACACGCGATAAAGTTGATCGTGTCAAAGTGTGCTCTCGGGATATGCAAATTTACTCGTAACACGATCAAGGGGTGTATAATCTGACCATGGTTTCGCGACGCGAAACGTGTAAAGGAAATAAAACGGTGTGTCGGAGGAGGACGCGACGAGGAGGAGCTTCGGTGACCGAGAGGACATGAAATTTTAATATAAAACGATACGGCGACGATCATGGCCGAGGGATATACGGAGCATGAATTGTTCGAGTGGAATTCAAAGCCTTTTTCTTATTTTTTTCATTGTGTATTCATGCGGATTCGAGTGTACGGGAATAGACAGATAACCGATTTTCAATTGACAAACACGATCTTTGGATAATCTAACGAGCGATTCAGCACCTTGCTAGATTGAACGCGCGATGAATGCCGCAGCGGATAAAAGAGCTTTTCAATTCTCCAAAGGCTGATATTTTCGCGAGTGTTTACTTACGGGGATATTAATATGCATAGACGACGGCAAGCAATGATTAAAAACCTGGAATTAAAAAGCTGTGTAGCTAGCAGCTGGTTATTTTTCATTTTTCCTATTCCTCAACGGCGGAAATATCATACGGAAATCTGGAAAAATGAAGCCATTCTTTCAACGAGGTCATACAAATTTCAAAGCAAACAAAACGTAAGGAATTACACAAAAATGTAAAACAGAACGGACAAATTTTGTAGATTTTTTGCACGCTGAAACTCGTGACGTTAGGGCATCGCGGAACATTCATTTCTCTTTCCGGATGCACGAACTATAGTGAATTCAACTTCTAGAGACTAATTTATAAATTTCAGTCGAGCTGACAAAGTACAGCCATAGTTCGATTACTTTTATTTTCTATTCCGTGTAGAATAACATTTTTCGTTTCGCACATTTTTTCACAGCTTTTCTCTTCTTGCAGTTAGAATTTGGCGATACTAGGTAACGATCAATTTTTACCCAAGTTCCGACTTCTAAGGTTTCGCGAATACGTATACCATACTATACTTGCGAAGTGTTAACGATCGTTGATAATTTGTGTTATCCTCCCGCTGAGGCGTGTATAACATCGATTTCGTTATATGCGGTTTGCGGTTGGTGTGAGACGACGCTTGCAGCATGCGAAAGTTCGTTAATTGGAAGTAGTTGTGAAGTTTCTAGGACTTATCAAGATTTTTCAATTAAAATTAAGTAAAATAAGATTTTGCATCCTATTACGAATTACGGCGAGCTACGTAGGCAAACTTCCAGCGTACCTGGCATTATAACAAACTGCGGATCGCGTGCTAATGCAATTATCCTATACGTGATTCATATTCAACTGAGATTCTTTTTTCCTCCTCGTTTCCCACACCAACTTACATTTCATCTTTGCTTTTCGGTTTCGTCTCACCGAAATATCATGCTGCTGCATAAATGCGCAGCGATGAGAATTTCCAGATTTTCAAAAAGCGTCGAAGCACCGCCAATCAATAATGAAAATGAAATTTGGGGGATGATCGCCTCCATAACACTGTTCACGAAAATCAGAAAATCGTGTAATTTATTAGGGAAGAAATAAGATCATCCGATCTCGAAACGAGAGCGTAAAGATCGAGGCACTCCAGCTCGCTTATTGCTTGGTTTGAAACCAGGAATTCATCATCCGGAAGTCTCGTACACGAAAGTTTACCCAAATTTCGCTTGTTCCTCGATTGAAGTCAACTTTCCAAATATAATTTTGGATATATTATATCTGAGCCCGTGTTACACACAGGCGTCGTTGAACGAGCTTCCCCGATTATCGTAGTCGGGGGATGATTTTCCCTGGATGATGGAAACACGGCGTAGTCATGTCCGGAAAGATTGAGTTTCGATGCTCGCACGCATCGCGGCCCACCTCGTATGTTCCGCACTCCACATCGACGCCTACTTTTCTACTTCCTACTTCCTTCGGGAGAAGTTCCTTCCCCCACCCCCTCGGCAAGCGAGCAAGCGAGTGAGTAGGCGCGATGTGGGGCATCGTGTAGGGTGATTTATGTAGTTCTTATGCCCAGAAAACTTAGCTACATAAAACGTCGATATTTCAAGGGCTCGGGCACGAGATATGATTTATCCTACACCGCCAGACAGGAGAAGAGGCGGCGCCAGGCGTCACTCGGCGTCACGATGCCTCTGTCTCGTGAATCTACACACACTATATACTTCCGCGTTTTTACCTCACTGTTTTTCTCAGTGCCTTCGCGTGTAAACTGTGTATATATGTATCCACGTGCCTGATATCTTCCATTCTTTCTGCGTCTCTGATAGTCGGAAAGAACGAAGAGAAAATGAAAAATATTGAGTTTTCTTCCACGAATTTGACATTCAGGTTTCAGGAACATCTATTTTCCTGTATTCCGGTTTTTTGATATTTTTTCAATGGTGTTGTCATTTTGAGCCAAGCAGAGGTACCGAGACATGCCGGTCGGATCGGTCAATGATTTCTCATTCAGGTTTAACTATAGTTAAACTGCGAGCTTGTACACACTAGAATTAGTGTACATACATATACTCAAGTTGAAACAAAACCAAAAGCAATTTGCGGCAAAGTACCCTTCTCGAAAGAATCACCAATCAAATACCGATCGTCCATCCTCCATCAGTTGAAAACCGACGCTCCTGACCTCGGCGCTGCAGGCACCTGACAAGTTGATACATAAATCAATGCCGGAACGTGTTTCTGATAAAAGGGTTCAAAAGGGATCAAACGGGTTTCTTGATTAAACCTGCAGGATAAATTCTATAAGCTTTGCTATGGACGTTATGCTTTATGGGATACCGAAGAGGATTGGAGAACGAATTCTATCATTTCATAGCCGAAAATTGGACCAACAGCTAAACGGGGTGGAACTCGATTATCAGCTAGGATTCACAGAGAATACTGCTCCACGATATCCTTTCTAAGAACAAAGAGAAAATCTCGGCCAGACTGCTCATTGCTCGATAGCTGACACGTCAAAAAGTCCGGTAACAGGTTCGCACGACGTATTGATTAATGTATAAAAATACCTCTATATAGGTAAATGCACGGTGGAAGATATTGGCATTTGGCACATGAGTTTGCAGCAAGCACATAGATACCTATACTGTACCTACCTATATATCGTGGAACTGCTTCTTCTTTCTCTGGTTAAAAAGTCGGAGTTCGGAAAGCTGAATTCATCTTACTTGCACAGTACTAATCACGGTGATTGAATTCATTGGCGATCTACGCCGAAAGAAAGCGAGAAAAGGGAAGAGCGAGAAGAGGAATTGGCATTTTCATTATAGAAGTGAACTCGGAGTTTCGATGAACTCGTTGAAACGACGCGGCGAGACGTACCACGCGACGTCGCGACGTCCTCTTGAAATCTGGCTCGAAAACTTAAGCCCCTGCAAAACGTCAAACAAGTAGGTATCATACTACGGTGCCATTGATAACGAATAAATATTAAAGTCACGTAGAGGTTCTATGCTTCGCTCAAGTTTCCAGCAGTTAGCCCAAAGTTTTCTCTCTCTCTCCCTCCCTCCCTCTCTCTCTCCTTCTCTCTCTTTCTCTTTCTTTCTCTCCATGAAGGTGCTGCACAGAGCTCGTTCTATCCATCAAACACCGCGTTCAAAATAACTACAAACTCCAACCCACCGTCTGATACGACATTACGATAGTTTTGCGTAACGGAGTGGGCAAGGTAAGGTATACAGACTAGCGGTGCGAAATTCATTCCGCTGAATAGACATCGGGATTTCAATGAGACAAAATGAAAGGGCCTTGCAATTAGGGAGGAAAATTTTCGCCGTAATTTACGGTAGAGTTGTGGAAACCGAACTTGAATGCTCGACCATCGTTATGTAGTTGGCGAATAGTTACCGAAAACTTCGTTTCCCGTCACAAAATTTCAGTCTATCTATGCGTCATCTTGTTCCTCGGTTTTGTTCGCGAAAATGAGACACCGACTCAGCCGCCGAACCTTCAACAGCATCCATAACATCCGGGACATCGGAATTCATCTATCCGTCTAATACCACGCTGAGTATCGCGCCGGGTCTTCCGCTTCCTGGCTGGGTCTCCACGGGATATTCTGTGGACCATCGTACAACTACCTCGAGCTTAGAGTAGGTACAAGATCTACCACCTTGGAGACTACATCGCGGTCATAGATTCGCGTTGTTCTTTTCACGGTTCGTGGTTTCGAAGCTATACAGGTAGTACTATCAAAAAGTCTGTGCATTGTCCCGCAGTGCAGCAGCAGCGGGAGCGGCAGTTCCGAATATGTGCACTGGCGGATGAAGGCTTTCCGTAACAGCTTTATTATCATCATTTTCAGTTTTACTTATTTTGCGCACAATTTACGGCTACACAACTGCAGCCGGCCCTCCTTCTCTCTACTTCTCTCTTCTTCTCTTTCCGTTCACTGTACCAGCTCGGTTATTTTACCATTGAGACTAAGAATTGATACCATCCTCGGAGAATTACGGTGTGAACATTTTTCAACATCAGCCGCACCGCCCGCGGCCGCGGCGGATATACCCTGAGAATTGATTTCTTTTATACGAAGATCCATTTGGATCTACAGGCAACTTTCTTCCTTATCAATCCACTTCGCGAATTACATGAGAATTCTTTCTCCCTATGAGGCTGGAGCACGTTCGATTTGACCGCAGTACGGAGCACGAGAATTAAGTTCAATTTCTTAATTGCCGGTCGGTCACATTGAAACGTGGGATGTGGACGTCGGCCGGGAGACGTTGATGGGGAATAAACGGAAGAAGGACATTCGTCGAGTTAATCAATGAAATTATAAGGATCGGAATATCAGGAGCGCGGAGGTGTCGCCTCGGTGCCAGTTATCCGGAGTCTGGTTAGTATCCTCCATCCGGAGAGGTCTTTCATCCCTGCCTAATCCTATGTCTACGCACGAGTGAGAAACTAGACATTACGTCGTTGCATACTAATTGTAGGGTAATTAATTGCCTACGTCAGGTTGCCCGGGGATATAGACTGGAGAGATATAGCGCGGAATTGCAGAAGAGGAGGAACCCCGACAATAACATGGATTTGTCGTGGAAACAGATCATCATCAGACAACGACGACTGGTATGGAAATTTCTAAATTACTCCGGAAGGTGGCAATTCCCTCATTTCTCGAGGATCTTGTACCAACCTGCCTACCTACCTACCGCCCGCCGTAGGTGTTCCGTGGCTATAGAGGAGCCGTAACACGTATTTTGTATTTGTTTTTTTTTTCCTTTTTGGGATTTGCCATAGAATCGGCTGATCGGTAAAAAAGAAGAAGGGAAGGAAAAGAAACAACAGGAAAGTAATTGGAAGAAGATTCTTATAACGAATTAGAAATCTGTTTTCGCGCTCAAATTCCCGCAGAGAGATAAACGACGAACGTGATTCTCTTTTCCTTTTTCTTTCCCTGGTCAATTGATTTTTCGTTCTTTTCTCAAACCAAAGATCAACGAGATTTGGGGAGAATTTTAACTTTCTTTTCTTCCACCTCTCTTCATCTCTCCTTTTTCAATTGAAAAATAATCAAATTTCGTACCGAACGATTTACAGAGGTGCGGTCGCAGGTATAAGCGGGCACGGTAACAAGGGATGTAAAATACAATTTGGACACAGCGACGGATGATGAAAGAATAGAAAAAGAAAGGCAAGCAGAGAAAGAACAAATAAGGAAAATTATTCACAGCCTGAAAATATTATTGAAAATTTGTATTCACGGAATTCCCGCCCGTTCCCATTCCCATTCCCATTCCCATTTCCATTACCATTCTCATCCCCTTTCCCTCTCTCTCTTGTTTTTCTTTATCTTCTTCGTACATCGTAAGCACCTTTTCTCAACTTGCGGAAGGGATGGGGGTACAACAGCAACGCAACGCAACGCAACGCAACGCATCGCAGCCCTCCCTCTTTCCTCAGGACGAACTGAAGAATAGCCAAGAGACAAGGCCGAGGGGGTTGTTTGCGACCCCAAACATGATAAATTCATCAAAGAAACTTCGCGGAAGATTCGTGGCGATTCGCGACACCTAATTCCGGTTCCATGCCTATATTCTCAGTCATTTTTTCGTCTTCATCTATTTTTTTGTTCACTCGTCTTCGCCCCTCCAGCATATTCGTGGATTATGTACGTTTGTACAGTAGGAACCCACCACGCGGTGGATGAAAAAAATAAACTTTTCCAATTAGACTCGCAGTCTCGAACCGGGATGAAGAAAAGCTCCTCGTGCATAACACACGCTTGAATCGTAACATCAAAATACAATAATTGGAAACGAATGGAAAGAATGAAAGAAGAGAAAACCAGAAACCTTGAAATATCAAAATCGAACTGAATCATTCGAGAGCATAGAATAAATGGAATTCACGTCATTCTCAAATTCACGGGTCACAGGTGGCAGATGAATTCGGCAACTTCATCTTACCGTATGCACGTACGTATGTATCTACGAATCGCGGAGACGTGGATCGGCGAACACGGGACGCGATCACATAAGCCATGTAGATGTTGTCCTCGGGTAAGAAGTGGGCTCCACATCAATTCTGACGTGTATCACGTGCATGGATGCATAACAGCGATGCGGTTGCTGGTACTGGATTGGGGTTAGGGGGTTGGGGGTTGGATAAAATAAGACAGATGAAATCGTAGGGTGCGGAGAGCTAATCCTAGCGATCAATTACTTACGAATGTTCGGAACTTGAAGTGGTCCGGCATGGCGGGGAGAGCATGATATATCGAGCTCTTAACCGCAGAACGGAGCCTGCTAAAGTTCACGTAACTTACTCAGGCATTTCCGTAATTAATTGGGTTGATTAATGTATCCACGAACGGATACATTCTGTACCCACCTACCTAACAGCTACACACATATGCACAGTACGATCCTTCGGAAATCGCCGAAAAGTCAACATGTCATTATACAGGTATCCCACCTCCTTAACTCCGCGCGACAATTAGTCGCAGACTCAGATTCACATTTATTTTCCAAAACGCGCCTCTCATAGGTATGTCGACAAGTGGACAAATTTTATTTCACAGTCCGACTATCGTCGATGTGACGAACCTTTTCATATTTTCTGGTAAATTTGATCAAATTTCTGCTTCCCAAATCGTACGAGATTAATCAGTTCTTCGGTTTCATCAAAACACTAGAATCGGCTGATCGAAATGAGACGACGAATTCTCATTCGGCACGGGAAACAGACACCATATAGTATATACTGTAAAGCTACAGAAAAATGCGTACATTCAAGCTTTTCCGATTTTCCCTACCTCCGAATAGTTTTCGGCTCCGGTTATCCCGACCGATTGAAACCCCAATTTGACACGAATTTCAGAAGCGACGATTCCTGTCTCCCGTAAGAGAATCATCCTTTCATCTACTGATTAGAATCGATTTAATGTGATCTCGGGTCCGCAATAATCATGTCGTTAGCCGAGATACGCGCTCCGAAGATTGCGGTCTCCGACGATGCGAGGGTGAGAGCGCGAAGTCGGGGGATGGAAATGGCAGCGCTACTGCCCGGGGCGACAGGGGCAGTGGGGGGAGCATATAGACGTGCATATAGGTATAGTATTCCATGGCAGAGAGCTTCAGCCTTGCTTTGTACGAAACAATGAAGCAATAATCGTTTGGCTCTGGTGCCGCGAGGGATCGTCGCATTAAATTGTTGGTTCACGTTATTCAATTTTATCGCTTACACATGTGTAACGCTCTAACGCAGCCACGCACAAATCGGCAACACATCAGCGTTCATTTTCGCAACGCGCCGAATCGTAATAGAATTTTACAATTTTGTAATTCGGCATTGCTTTGGAACAAACGAGAAACAAAATCGGATCTACAAACAGTTGTGTAGATTATATTTAATGGCATCGAATCGTGCGGTTGATTGAGATTTTCGTCAATCATACAGTACGTATATAGGTATATAACGAATGATCGAAACTGGCATTCAAGGACTTTGCATTTATCCTGAGATTCGGTTTCCCTAGAGTTTAGACTTTAGAGCGACGTTACACCAGCCCATCCATCCACCCAGCCATCTACCCACCTTCCATAGCTATAAGTAAATTGGCGTTGTTGAAGTTTACTGAAGGCCGAAGACACGGTGTTTGCTTTGAGAGCTGAATTTAAATTGCTAATAGACGGTGGAAAGCATACCACGTCGTCTCAGATCTTAGCTCTTCTCAAGAAATGAATGCGCATTGAAATAAGGGGGATCCATTTCTAAAATGTGGCCGATGTTCTGCAGTAGGTGTGTATCTGACAACGTTGACGGAGAAAGATGAAAAACAGTGAGGAAAAATAATGTGCGGCAAGAATTCTTTCGGTTAAAGTGAAAATCCTGTTTTCCGTTGTGCGCGCTTAAGGGAATCCCCACGCGGAGTCCACGCGAGGATTCCCCTCAAAAAACTCGAAAAACAGAAATCGAGATTTTTGCCTCATCGAGAAGATGTCAGCCGATATTAATTCTCGTCATTTTTTTCCTCCGTCTCAACGTCACGAGCTTCAGCTTTCCTCTCGAGAAATTAGGAGAGGGACAACTTTTCGTTCGTTTGGTGCCAGGGGTGCAGTAATCGATGAAATGAAATGATGAAGTATCATCATTGCAGAAATAACTGATGAAAGAACGAGGAACGCGAAAGAAAAACAGGAATGAATATATATATGTGTGAAAGGAAATGAGTAGTATATAATATATATGTATAATATACGGAAAATGTAGGTGTGATATATATCGGCGATCGGCTACAGCTAGACGTAGGCATATATATATATATATATATATATACCTGTGCACGCTGCTGAAGACAGTAGATTAAGAGCAAGATTAAGCTTACAACTTTAACCACTTACCTACCGCCACTCGCTGCAGAACTTGACGTTTTAAAAAACTTTATCCTTTGGTGGCCTGGTTACAAGTAAAGAAACTGTCCGCCCAAGAAGAACGAGAAGAAAAAGAAGGAGAAGGAGAAGGGCGCCCTCGGAAAAGTGCGAAGACGAGTAGGTGAGATGGAAAGTTTGAATGCATAACAGTAGGTATGTACATACCTATGAGACGCGCGCGCGCGCCCTGCAGCGTGTAGTCGAGGTTGGTCGGCATAAAGGAATAACTCCACGAAGCGGGACGCGGGGGGCGGTATTTCCGTTCTGGAATGAAAAACGCAGCGTTTTTCTCCCTCCGGTGGAGTGAAAGAGGGAGAAGAAAATGAATAAACAGAAAATCACCGAGAAGAAACAAATTTTAGGGAGAGAGAAAAAAAAAAAAAAAAAATCAGGGAGCAAATCTTTTTCGCCGCGCGACCATCGCCAAGGAGACACAATTTTTTCGAATTTTAATATGTGTATGAACACGTGATACATGAATACATGTGTAGTATAGGTATGTATGTAAGTATATATGAGTATATAGATGTAACGCCGGCGTATGCAAACATGGCCGCCATTAGCATAGATAGTGTTTTGTTTTTCATCCCAAGAAAATGGCAGGCGTATTTCAAAGTGAAGTAGCTTTTAGGGAAATTGCCCGCATCGCCAGTTACGTCAACCTAAGCGAACATTATGAAAATATTGTAGCCGCCCTCCTCATCCTCCTCCTCCTCCGCCGCCGCCCTCTTTCTATCCCTCCGCTCTCTTCTACTACTTCTTACGGCACGGAGTGAGGACCGAAGACAGTACCGCGTGACAGACGTAAAATTGTGTCGTGTACGTACACGGATACATACATACATACATCCATGTTTGTATGCACATACTGTGAATATACTATACGTGTATACGAATCGGTGGGCGTCGGGACAGCTCTTCGTCCTCCACCCTTTTTTCCGCCCCCGACAACCGGCAAGTGCCAAGGAACCAGCGACACGTATGCATGTCATCGGTATAGGTATAGGTGTTCGTATGTATGTACTGTACAATATGTATACATGACCGGAGCAAAAGGAAGAATATTTTTTTGAACATTTTTCGCAAGACAAAGTTCTTTCTCGTATATATGGAATTTCTCAATCGTCCTCGTAGTTTTCAGAGGGAAGCGAGCGATAAATTTGAATAAAAGAAGATTTCGGATAATTTGAGGATAAAGAATCACAGAGCTATCCATCACTGTATGTGTTTCGGGAACGAAGTCCGGTCTGTAGGTCTGCATAACCCGGTGCGAATCTTTCGAAAAAATTACAGAGTGTGCGAAAAGTATATTATTATTCGATTGATAGATTTTTCGCAGTTTTTGCTAATTTTCCACAAATTTTCTCTCACACCCCTCTACTTCAGTTTCTATTCCCATTTTCATTCCTATCTCTTTTTCCAACCGGCGCGGCGCGGCGCATAGACTACTTCGGCTGATTGCGTGTCGAGAGCTGTTTTTTTTTCTCTTTCAAAATACGTCGACGGTATCACTCGGACAAAAATCGCTGACCAATTCGGTACGACAAAAGAGATTACCGGTTTCGTAGGTATCACCTGATCATTGCGGTCGACTCGATACCTATACCACTGAATTTATACAGAAGGGTGTTGGTAGCTATATGCCCTACGTACGTACTATGGGAGAAATTTGAAAGAAAAGATTCTTCACGGGCAACAGTATACCGACCTACAAGAGACGCAGGCGAGCCCCATACCCCTCTTAACGATATTTCAAACCTTATCTTAACCCAAAATCTTGGAAAGGACTCGAACAAGTGTCAAGCGGCATGGGAGACAGTGTTCAATAACCTAAAACCGCACTTTTAAGAGACGGCTCCCAAGCCTCAGCGATAAATCTGGGGGTGAAATATTACTCGATGTAGGAGGCGGCTGTAGGTATATATATATATTAGGCATTATACAACCGATGGTCGATATCTCTCGCTCTCTATACATCCAGATTTGAAATGAGAAGTGAATTAATTTTCCAATCCACTTTCCAGCTATTCTTTACTCACTCCGCAGACTTATTTCCACAAATAATTTCATCCTAGCGGTTCCACAGTCCGTCCGTTCGCGCTGCTGTCTGTCGCATGCCGCACCGACCAACCAGCTCCGCGTCTGTAACACCGCGAAATCATACAGATACTTTATTCTCCTAGGTATGTACGTATACATATTTTCATACGTATAACTAATACATAGGAAATTTGAGATACGGGATTCCAGAGACGTATCAGATCTACGTAGCCGTAGTAGTACAGTCTCTAGGTCGCTCGGAAGATAACTCATTTCGCGGGGAAATTTATTCCTCTTTTCTAGAATTTAAATGAAGCCACGATTTGATGAATGCCCCCGTTGCTTTTGCTTTTCCTAACAATTTTGCACCAGTAACGTACGTATGTAGATTGGTACCTACGCGGCAGAGACGCGGTTCCGCGATGCTCGAGTCGGTTCCTGTCCGAAGCTCTTTATGATTCTATTTCACGTTATCCATCGTGAGTGACAGACTGTCTTCACATTTTTTGCTCGAAACCAAAGATGAGAGAAAAATCGCGTCACAGATTTACCTTCTCATATATGAGGCGCGTTTTGGAGGCGCGTTTCAGGGAAACATATTGTACACACCTTGCTCCGACTTCTACCGCCATTACACGATCCCTCGAAGCTGGAACGGCGACACACGGAATAGAGCAAACTTCGTCCAAGTTCTGCGAGAGATGAAATGCCAGAGAGAATCAGAGATACTAGTGAATTTGGGTGTGAACTCCGAAATCAGAGAGTCGAAGGGAACCAAGGACTAATCAAATTCCAGTTGACGAACGGGTTCCGGGCCGCAAACCCGAGCTGTGAACTCAGACGCGACTTGAATCGAGTCAAATTTATATAGACTGTCCGCTACACGCGCATAGTCAACGGAATGGAAAACCAACGAGAGATATCACCCGAGCTAAACGGTTCGGTGAGAAATTTACCCCACAAATACACCCGGATTAGGCCATATTTCTACGCATATCGGTAAGGCTGGGTGTGCTATATATTTCGTATTGAATCCGCCTATATTCAGGGCACGACTTAGGTGGACTGATAACGAGTAACCGTTTCAAATCCTCCCGATTATCAAGATCAGCCGAGGAATGGGGCGAGGCGAGGCGCGGGTCTACAGGGGCGACGGGGTAACCCGCAGGGTAAGTGTTCTCGACGAGGCCTCCCGCGACGCGACGGCGCGGCGTAGACCCGGTGTACATGTTATATGTGAATACATTCACGAGCGCTTTCCCAGCTGACTAATCCCACGTACATAAATGTTACCGAATTTACCTAATTGCTCTGGAAACTTTGGCGCGTTGTACACGGCCAGGACTTCGCTCCGGAGAACCCGATAAACACGCGAAGGTTTAGGGCGTTAGGAAAACTGTTGGGTTAGGCGAGGCAGAGCGGTATGAACAAGGACTCCCTCAGCGAAGAAATTGGAAAGAATGTCTAGGAGTTTGTCTGCTCTAGATCAGGTGGTTCGCCAGAAACCACACATAGGATGTACCTTCGATATCTATTTCACAGTTTCTTCAAATCTCCTGAATCCGCGCGCAGTCTTATCGTTCGAAGATGGAGAGATTTTGCGGTCGCACAAGATTTGGCACCGACGCCATTCTCGGGGGATAAAAATACACGAGAGATCCTTCGAACGATTGGAATCCACGCTCGATGGATATAAATGTGTACACACCTAGTACCTACATACATTATACATGTATAAACCGCTCGTGACTGACTCCAAATTGCGTACTAATGTCAGGATTGAGAAGGGTTCTTTCCAGCTCTCTCAGGAATCATAAAATTTTTTTGTTAACGGCTCTGAAAACTCGAATAACCGCAGGATTACGGGTCGAATTCATTACGAAACCTTGGCAATCCATTTTCTAACCACTCCTCCAAATATTTAACTGAATAAGGAAAGAGGCTCGAGGGAGTTGAGGAAAGAAGCCGCGATTTCTCATCCGGCGAAAAAATCTGCAATGAAATAGAAATTTACAGTGAACTTATTGTTAGCTGGAATCGGATCCACTTTTAACTCGACTCATTGATCAGAATTCCAAACCGCCGCCTCAGTCACACTCAATTTTCAAATTGAGCAATATTCGGTGAAAAAAGCTCATAGGGCCTCCGGGATTACGACGCAAACAAATTCCATGAAAATTATACGCACGGTCGCTCAAGTGTTATAACTACGGAAACGTGTATTTCCACCGCTTCCAAAATCGTTCAAACTCGAGACGAACCGATCGGCTTGGCCGAAAGATCTATTGAGGATCTTGAACATCTGTTCCGCGGCTCTTTTTCAGACTCTGGAACGATCGTATCACTCGCATTATCGCGATGTGCAGAATCAATCTTCCATCGCATAATCAAATTCATGTCGCAATGCAAAACCTTAGAAATCCCGAAACCACGAAGATATTAAATGTTTTTCTCAAAAAAAAACGAAAATGCCGTTGGAAAGATGAGTAAATTGTGGTCAAAGTCGACGGAGCATTCTTCAGAGTGAAGCACCGAAAACGTTTCATTTACGTACAAACGAATGGACTTCCGTTTCTACGCCACAAGGCACTTTTGCTCCGACGTGTCTATAGACACTGAAAGTAAAGGGAAAACAAAATAGCGGCAGGGGCAGCGGGGGCTTGAAGTAGATTAGTTCATCAAGCTGGTTTGAGTTGGCTGACATCGTGTATTAATGAGGTTTCAAGCGAGCATCCAAAGACTTCACGGCCGATGTTATACCTACGATAAATGCGCGAAAGCATCAGTGCAGATCTGTAACTAACTCAAATAACTTCTTCAACTGATGAACTATATCCCACCCGGATGTAGGCTGGTATCTAGATGCAAGCTCCATTCGTTCCCTCTACTCTACTCCCTCCTTTCTCCTCCCCTCTGCCCTCTGCCTTCTCCCTTTTCCCCTTTCCGTTTTTCCCTTGCCCCCTTTTTCCCGCTACTTTTCACCACTCAGTTTCATACTTCGAGGGTGCTTTTCACTCGACGTACCTACTACTGGTACGCGAGAAAGCAGGAGGATAGATTTTTGCTGACGTGTCGGCAGCTCTTTTACATGCAGCTTATACCTTCCTATCCTACGGGCGCACTGCGACACTTTGATATTAGTGAGGGATTTTTGAACACGGTTGTAAGTTCACGAAATTTCTATATCTTCCTACCGCACACCTAACCGTACCCATGTGGAACTCATTCTGCAAACTGCACGGGTGCGTATAGCTATACAAAAATTCCGTCGCGATGGAGAGAATTTACGAGAATCCTACTGGCTGTGGATACCTAGACCGGCCACAGGAAGTGGATCGGAACAGACGCGTTTGATTATGGTCCCAGCAGTTTACTTCTCCGGATATATTATATTGAGCGGAAGTCTGATTTGGTACTCGACTTATACAGAGGGAGAAACGGCCCTGCTACAGTAGCGTATACCTACGTATCTGTCTGACTCCGGTTCTCCTTTTTACTTCTTTCACTCTGCTTCTTCCTTCATTCCTCTTTTTCCACAGAAGTGGAATCCGGCATTTCGTCGATGCTCGATTGACCTCCGAGGGGAAGGAATTCGAGAGGGAATGACTGATCCGTGGTCCGCTGGCTCCTGCCACTGCGAACCATCACGAGCCAGAACAACCAGAACGAACGAGATCCAAAAAACCAATGCAACGTCACGCGGGTATCCGTGCGCAAAGAAATGAAAGCTCAAAGCTTAGCATCGTTATTCATATCCGATGCTACTATGTGCTCGGATACTACGGATATGTTATTGATATTCGATTTTACCCAATTTGTCGATTCTCTTTTCCTCTCTCTTTCTCTTCTCTCTTCTATTTTCTCTTTTCGCCACAATTCCGCCATCGGACTGATTTTTACAAATCGCCTATGCAGAATTTAGAATACGTCATGCACCAATCAACTTTTTCGTTTCTTTATGCTCATGCACGGTTGAATTTTTTCAATCGAATTTCGGATCCACACATACGTAGCCATTTTTGATAAAAAAAATAATTGAATTTAAGTCGCGTTCGACAATTTCAAAGATTTTATCCACCAGCCGCTAAGGTAGATACAAAAATTCGTTACGTGCCCATTCTCAAATGATTTGAATTTAAAACGAAAAACAGATAACACACATCGTGTTTTCCAACTTTTTAGGGCAACAAGAGAAGGGGAATTGAATGCCGGGGGCGGAGGGGAGGGGGGGGGGGGGGGGCAGGATTCGGAGGTGAAAAAGGAGGGGCACCGTGTCCTAGCTCGTAGAGGGATTTCACGCGGTCTGATTTTAAATTGCAGCAATAAAGCAAAATAGTTGAATGTAGGTATGGCCACGGTACAGTGCAGCAGGAATTCGCTACTAACGCGTATAGCTGTAGTAGCTCCAGCTGTGGAGTCAGGTACGTACCTATCTGGCTCAAACCGGTGGACAGCTCCATCCGACTGAATAATTATTGTCGTTTGTACATATACATATACATACCTACCTACCTGCACCCTGTACCTATCCGCCTATTTGCGGAAATGAACAAAACAAAAGGGAAGAGATAACTAGAGCGAGAAATTTCGCGTTCGATAGGTAATTGAGGTTTTTGTTTTACTCGATTCGATTTTTTGGTAATTTGAAAAAGTAATTCCCCTCTCGAAAAGTTTCACGATCGTCGTACCTAATATTTATAATTTTCAGACGATCCTATACTCTTGCGCCCAGTTTCACCTGAAATAAGGAAAAAAATGAACGAATCGATAAGCAACAAGAAACGGAAAAGAAAATTGAGAAAATTTGTACGAGTAGGTATCTCGCTGTAACCCGAGAGATAGAACAATATGGTACAAAATAGAAAAAGGGAGAATCAGGGAAAATCAATGAAAATGGAAAAATTAACGATAAAAAGACTCCGTAACGTTCATACATAAACTACATACGTGGCAGTTTCTGCAGTACACCTGCGTTGTTCAGTCTCGATAAACTGGCTGCAGTTTGTAAGGAAGTGAACCGGAAGCGGATCTGAAGATAGTTTGGTCCCGTTGGCTTCAGCCGATTAGCCTGTCTTCCTGCGGACCGAAATCCACTAAACTTAGCATAATGTCACCACCTCCGAGCTCAACTCGGTCGCTATCGCATCGTCTCCATCGCTGCATCGCGATCATCCTGCTTGCATGTATATATATTCATATAGTATAGGTACGTACGAACTACCTAGGAAATGTGTAGCTACATGGCTAGTTCCTACCTACCTACTTCGTTCATATCGATTAACACGTGCCGCACGCGGTATGTGAGTACGATGCAGTGCTGCAGGCTGCTGGACGATCAAACTCTGGCGTAGAAGCACACGAATGTGAGTATACTGGTACAGGTATACACATGGTTCGCGCTAGTCGATGTGCGATATGAGAAGGAGGGATATGCTCTGCACACAGGTATACCTATAGATCATAGATATCTGTATAGGTATGATAAATATGCGTATTACATGCATAGAGATTTATATGGCGTGACGAAAAACGAAGAAAAATATGAAAGAAAAAGAACACACGCGACAGAAATGACGAAGAAGGTGGAAAGTGAGTGTGTGTAGAAAAAGAAGAAGAATTCTGGGATCCAAGTGTCCCTGGTATATGCGTTCTTCTTCCGATGGGAGGCATGAGAAACAGAAAAAGAAGAAGAAGGAGAAGGAAAAGAAGAAGAAACTTTCCGTTCCCTCCTTTCTTTTTTCTATATCATTCTGATTCTTGGTGTCCAACAGCCACCGCAGGTTCGTTTCTATGAATAACAACAAGTTCGGAATGTATAAAGTACGTAAGGGCTGGTGGCGGTGGTCCAGGCTGCAGGGGAACATAGGCTAGCGGCTGGCCGGAGGGGGTGTTTCTTACTGATAGAAAGACCCCTGCAATGCAAATGAGATCCAGTCTGCACCGTGAGAAAATAGAGAAAACAATTTTCTACGGCCGGAAACTATGCGAGCGGACAAAGAGGAGAAGAAGGAAATTGTTTTTCGTTGGCCGACAGAGAGAGAGAGAGAGAGCTTTAACCTAAGGGTGGCTTTTTGGGCGTGGGGTGGGTATACGTCGGTAGTATGTTTTTATTCCTCGGCTCGGGACTCTCGACTTCGCCGGGTCGTTGAAGTCACGTTATGTGTTTGATTGGAGTTGTGAATCGCGATTGGAGGAGAATTTACTCTTTTTCCTTACGATTTTCGCGACGGAATGTGAGTGGGTATAAGGTTGAGCTCTGATTTCGCGACGATTTCATGCCTTTTTTCTGTACTTTGTTCTCCGTTTTTTTGTTCCTTTTCTATTTGACTGAAAAACGGCCCCCCGCCCCTCCCCCCGACCCCAGGAATCAATCACGGAATATACTCTCGTGAATCCTCGTAAGATGTACAAGCAAATTGCTTTTTCCCGATGGAGAATTTCAGTAGGTAATTCACAGGTTTGTGGTATGCCTAGATATCATCGCGTTATCAATATAATTGGCATTGAATTACTCAAACCTGTAAAGAGAAGATCTCGTTTTTTGAATTCTGTTTCATTCGCGGAATAACTTTTTACTTTGGATCACCGCCGAATTAGCGCGATGAACGGAATCGAATTCTCTGACATCGATCGAAGCAGAGTTGATAGTGAAATACGTAACATAGGCGGATCCAACGTCACGATAGATATGGAAAAGTTTGTTCATCTTTCTCTTTCTTTCTCTTCTAATTTCCCTGCGCGATACTTGATCGGAATAGACAAGCTGCATGTATGTACATACGTAGCTGGTATGTAGGTACGTGACGCAATTTCCCGTACCGTCACCAAGCCTGGATGTTAACGTCGAGATTGTAGCACCCCTGAGTGCACCTTGCCATGCAAAGTCGATCTTCTCATGATCGTGCAACAGCAGCAGGTAAATTGTACAGCGATACCTGCGCGGCATGGATGGCCCGGCGATAGTGTAGTATCTACCTATTTGGAAAATATTACCTCGTGAGCTCTTCGCGAATATGTACCACGCTATATGGTACAGTACAGAATATTCCCATCCGCAGAATGATCGAGTTGCACCGGAACGAGATATCGAGAACAGAAGAGGGAAAAATTCTCTACCCCGAAAGCAAAAATCCATAATGAAAACTGTAAAAGACGTTTACGAAATTCATTTTTCTTCTTTTTTTCTCGGCCGAATCCTGACCTCGCGTTTGCCCGTCAACCTCAATTTGTAGTTACACCTATATGAATCGAAAAAGTGAAACTACCGTACTCTTCGCCAGGTGAAAAAGTTCGTTTTGTTGTACAATCGGAGACCGAACAGAAGTTGTATGAAAAAATGCGAAATGAAAGCGTACAAGTTGTTGATTTCAGTACTCGTGACGTACGCTCGCGCCCTCGCTTTCACTACGAATGGTGCAGGGTGAAAAATCCCGGGTTTCGCCTCATTATGCAGACGTCAAACGGAAAGTGAGCTGCTTCGATGAAAATGGGGCGATTACAAAAATTCTTTCGCAAAATCGGGAGATCCTGTATAATTATGAAAATACGCCACTCGAAGGGGTGCCTAATGCATTTCATTGATGCATACGAAACCCCTGATAATTATACCGTATACGTATTTCGGTACTACGAACATGCACGGCCCGCCCTCCGCGAGCTGAGCAAACGTGAAAATTCGTAATTCAATTTCATACTTATATAGTATGTTCGAGGGTGATTGTTCTTCGAGAGAACACTCATAGCCACGGGCGAGCTGCAGTAATCGGCTCCGAACAGAACAATAGCCCCGGCTTCTCGATCATCGAAATTTCGAAGCAGCCTTCATGACCTTATAATGCGGATAGCGTACGTCAGATAATTTCGACACTCCTGGAGGGAAAATTAATATTATAAACGATCTGAGAACTGGCTCGATTTACCGAGACGAGAGTACCGAGGTAAACTTCAAACCTCGCCCCATCGGACCCGACTTTATTCCTGAAATGACACTATACATTCGTGAAAACGCGATAAACTGGTTTGAAAAATGAGAACCCCTTGAAGCAAGTTCATGTGATGATCCGACCTAAAAACGGTTGAAGGGGATGACGGGGATGGTTTCCTCTCGAGAAAAAATCCCTGGCAGATACTCATTATGTATGTTTATCCGAACAGTGTCGTCCTTGGGGACCGCGGGGCCCCGGGCCAGAAGTTCTTCGGGAGGCCCCCGTAGTAGTATTTTTTTCACTTACAGTTAACAAAAAGACAAGTTCGCAGTTGGAATAGCTTCGGTCTACTTACCAATTTTCAAAATAGTTCAGAAATTCAATTTTCGGTGAGAGAAAATTCGTTTTTCCGCTCACTGCTGAGGCCCTCCGAGAGTTGGGGCCCCGAGGGCCTGTGCCTGGAGAAGGCAATGCATCCGGAGAAATGTGGGTTGTTATATCTGTTCAAGTATGTACACGGAGCGAGGGAAGTTCTCGTACAAATAGGCAAAACATTCTACCGTAGGTAGGCAATTGTTTCCATTTCCATTAAACGCTTATCTCAAACGGCACCGCGATAGCTGTGAATTTTCGTCGTTTGCATAGTATAGCCGCCACCGTGCGACTGGGACCTAACTAAGTGCCACACCACCGACGCGAACGACGCTCGAGAGCGGTCCATGTCACGTTTAGCGTTGAAGATCTCTTTAGTGTTTATTGACGGTTGTGGCTTCGGATAGGGAGAGGGAAAGACAGTTTAAAGGAGTTTAGAGGAACGAGAACTGCGAGCCTCGGAGACGGGGAAGAGGAAGAGGGTTCATCTAGGAAAGACACGGAGGAGGACACAGGGGCTCCGAGGATGGTCCCAGTTCTTCGTTGGATAACGAAATTAACGCACCCGTGGGAGCGTGTAGTCAACGTTTTATTACGCAATCATCTAGTTTACGAGGTAGGTCCCTACCTCCGACAGCCCACCTCTTACCTCTTCATAAACTGGACGCAATTCAGCCAAAATTTTGCGCCGTAACTTTGCCTTCTGCTTCTCGTGGGTCGTGTACTGGTCTACGAATGCTGCATACAAACATTTAGTTACGAGCGATCTTGACCCGTTTAGATTGAACTAGAGATCGATCCATTTTTCGCCCGGTGTAGCATCGGTGAATCGTCGAATTGAGCACGAGTCCCAATTCTGTCGATCGGCGAGTTTGTCCGTCGGGAAAAATGAGGTAGAACTTCGCGGGCCCATTGGGGTGTATATTTTTCGCGGGATGAAATCCAGCGGAGTGAATAATCGAGCTAGTCTGAGATTATTTTCTACGTCAAAAACCGATTATCGATTTCGGATATGGGATATTATGTAGCCGAGAAGAAGAGGAGAACGTACTCTTCGCCGTTTTCCGATAATCAAAAGCAAACATGGGCTATACAGATCGCTCAGACCCCTTCATTCGCCGATACTCTATATATTACGTTCTATGCTAGACGCGCAAAGCAAAGAATACCATTTTTACCGTGTAATATATCAATTACGTAATGCGATACTGAAAGGACGAGATAGAAAGGAGAAATTTCGATCCTGTTCTCTAAAGGTTATCTTATGTCTCAGCTCTTATTGGAGATTAGAGTGCGGTAAGTGGTACATTTCAATCGAGTGGTTCGAAATGCTCTCCCCGACACGATGCAGCGCCGTGCGAGCCCGCACTCGCCCCCAGTTTCGTCTGCATCATTTCTTTCTCCACATCTCTGTGTGTATACATTATACATTGAATTATTATGTTTAGAGCGACGATGATACATCACGATGCGTACCACGCGTGTACAAAGAAAAAGACTTTCGTGGGCGCTGCGGTGAGTGTGGTAGAGAGAAGGCCAGGAGAACAGATACACGTGACGACATCGAGAGGCAGGAGGCGTAGGCCGCACAAAGTGTGAATGGTATAGCAGCCGTGGAATAATTAGGGGTGGTGAGTCCAGTATGAATTCAAGTTTTATAGAAAATATCCTGAATTCTCCTATAACGGGTACAGGAGAGAATGAGGCGAGGTGAAACCGGATAGTTACCCGGAGAAAAGAATGATCAGGAAAATTGTAAGATTTGTAGATTTTCTTCTCTTGAGAGAATTGTTCAGGCGCCCGATTCAAACCGGGACGCTCTCCCGCGCGTGTATGGGAGACCAACGTACGGGTTTCGAGATACTTTTTTTCGAAGGCAATTTGTCAAATCTGTAGAACAATAATTATCGTCCGGTGATAATTGAGGCGCCTGCACAGGCCCGAGGAGATAGATAAATAATGAAAATCTGCGGTATACCTAAGTTATGTGAACGTAGGAACGTGTATATTGTGTGTCGCCGGCGCGAGCCCCCAGCCCGGCAGATACTACACGCGTAATCGAAACATGATAATATTTGTACATACATGCTCCGTTATTCCTGTCAATGACTCTCATCCGTACAAAGACCATGTGTTCCAGGATGTCGTTGCCCTTCTGTGCATACACAGATAGACAGATCGCTGGATACATGGATACCATCTACATTACGTGTATATCATATCGTCTGTGTATATAGAACGCAATATACATAAACCGGTCACTGGGAGCAGAGCACAGAGAGAGACAGAGAGCGAGAGAGAGAGAAGGTGGTGGAGCAGCAACGGCGAGGTTGCACGGGGGTTGTGGGTGGTATAGGTTGTTCGTATACGCTCTCGGCAAAGTACTTTAACCAAAGTTTACCGAGGTTCTGTGTATGCGACACGGTAGGTATGTACGCGAGGGGTATACAACGTGGCACCGTTTATTACATCTGCGAATCAATTACCGCACCCAGACGGGATCTAACGACAGTGTAAACACCCGACATCCGGTTGCTTCTTCGTGTCATCCTCATGCGGAATTGCGTTTAATGTCCCTGCAGCTCCGTACATAGGTTTATAGGGATAGAGGGGATACGCTGTCTTTACGTGATCGTTAAAAATCGTCTCCGAATTGAGCCCTCTCCGGGGAATGAGTGGATTATTGCCTAATAATTCGGAACCACGGATGTGTACGCGAGGGTTTGCGATTCAAAATTCCCCTCCCAAGTTGGACCGTGTGATCGGACTTTTGTCAAAATTTATAATCGAGTAAATTCCCTACGCAGTATACGTATTCGGCAGCACAATTTTTATCCAGTTTTCTCTTTTCCAACAGATTTTCTAATAAATTAGGACAGTCGAGGTGATCGTTTTATTATGTCTTCTCGAATTATACTCTACACGTACGCGAGAAAGTATACATACCTATTCTTGAAAATTTCTATCTCCGTGCACACGCCGGTATATTATTCACGTGATTCACATCCCACGGAATATCAAAAAATTTGTGGATTGAACAAATAGGGAAAAAAACCGGCGAAAAACCAAAAATTTGTCAAACTGTTCATCACCTACGATTCATCAGTATTTCCATATGAAATCATACGATGGCTGTACACCTCCGTTACGAATGCCCGACTATTTGCAGTCAGAGGAATATATGCATATACTGTACATATTTATGAACATATACGTGAACACGCGAAACGACGAGAATGAATGTAATGCAATTATTAAATCAGAGTGAAAATTTGTTTAAACTGTTATAATTACACCGCTTGTTAGCCGGCTCATATCGTTCGTGTGTAAACTTTGCTAACCTGTACACAAACGTAGCGGGGGATTTTTTTTAGCCAATATTTATGGCAGCCAGCGGCAGTGGAAATGGTGTGTGCCGTATCTGCCCGTGCCTGCACGTACATACATACTCGTACATGCGTCGGAAGGGAGATACACGTCACCAACTATGAACGTTTGACCGAATTTTCGTGCAAAATTCAAGCCTGGTATTTTTACTGGAATTTTATTCACGTATTATGAGCTATCCCATCCACAACCCGGACAGATATATCAGCGTGGGAATCACGGATTATACCCAGTTCATGCTACGGTGTCTCCGAATCAACGTTGGCAAACTAATATCTCGCATTGATTGATTTTTGTCACGGTTTTTTTTTTTCGGAGGAGTTTCGTCAGTCTTTCGCGGACGGTTGTGAATTCTGAAAATTCGATGAATTTCGTTGCGAGAGAAGATACCTCCTATACTTCGCCGCACTCAAATGAGAATTTGCATTCACCTAATGCGAGAAACAAATGGGATACGTGTACAGCTCTACGTATGTATGTACCTACAGTGTACGAGTATACTACATATACTGTACGTGATTTCAGTGAATTATAAAGCAATCTTGTTGCGGAATGTTATTACATAATTACTATAGTTGCTGCAGCAGACCTTGCTTGCATTGTAGGATGGTAGGTGGGTACATACTCGGCTGCTTCTGCGTGTACAGCGACCGTATAGTTTTGCGAAAATTCGTCATATGCACACGATGATATCTGCGGCGAGAAAGGTACAACCTGCGGGGATACAGTATAGGTACCTATATATGCTGATACACGCGGCAGAAGAATATCGTGTTTCGATGCAAAATTCATCGTATAAATATTTCACAGCTCACTTGCGTACAAGATACTGTTGTTATTCAATATTCAAATATAGAGGGACACTTCTGGTTCGTTGATTTCAAATAAATTCAACCCCCGCCCCGCTGCTTGTCGCGTGGTACAAATTCACAAGGTGGAGGGATAGGGAGAGAGACGAAGAGGAAAATGAAAGAGAGAAAAACGTGGGAAACTGAAAGGAAAATCTACGTCGCTAAATCTTCGTATAGGATATCACGCGTCAAGAAAAATTACTTTTTACCTCTATCATCCACGTATGATATTATACGTGTTTTCGATTCAACGCGACCTATGCCTAGCCCCGAAAGTTTTCCTTCCCTACAGGCACATCTCGCCGTTTATACTCTATCGCGGAGACTGCAACGCGGTTCGACGTCTTATAGCACCTTTTTCGACGAATTTCGGCGTTTCGGAAAAACGATCATTAGGTATATAACAAGGACAACCGAGTTTTGGCTCTCGTCTTGATTATCGGATTCGAAAGGAACCGAAATTCGGAGACTTCGTTCATACGATGGTACGTACGGAGAAAAAAATTTCTGTTGAACGGTGTGGGGTAGGTTTTTGTTTCGCTGTTAGTCTGCTGCTCACGACGCGGCGCGGCCCGGCGGCGCAACGTAGGTGGGAAACGTTGTTGAGCTGGAGCCCAGAGAGCTCAGAAGCAAATAGTTAGCACAAAGGATGGCGTAAATGCGATTTATAAACTTGGGCGTTTGACGTGCTCAACGTACCAGACTGATTTAAATTCCGTCAGCTATGCTGATGTATAGAGAACTCGGAACCGGGCGTCGTCACATCGCGACGCTCGGAACGTGGAACTCGGGGTGCTCCTATAAATTTGTCTTCTCTTCAATAGTTCGACACAAGTTACCCATCGATAAGTTAAGGGATCTGACGAGCTCACGTTCACCTCGGTTCAGCCGTTCTTGTATTATTGAACCATCTCCGAAGCATGTATAATACAGGCACCTATGTGAATGTGCCCAAGCTTTCCCTTTCCCTTTCCCTTTTCCTCTTCATTTCCCCTCGCCGAACCGACTTTTTCGGGGTGGACTTTGTACTCTTCAATTTTTCTCCTGCTTTCTTGATCATTCAATTTCTTTGGGAACGATGAACCGAATGTTGCGTTACACGTACCTACGTATATACATATATACGATATATGAGAGATAAACTTATTTTCTTGTGAAATATGTGTATAATATACCTACGTAGGAACGTGAACCTAGGGTAGGTTCTAAATAATCTACACACAGCGCACGGTTCATGGTTTGACAGAATTCCAATATATTGTCCGCATCTGTATGCAGATATATAACGATAAAATAGCCGCTGTGGGAACAGATTTCAATTTATCGCTTCCCCTTTTCATACACCCTTCCTTTATCCATTTACTTCAATTTGCATCCACGCCACATTGTGAATTGTGATGGCGAACGCTTCTTTCCACTTATACTACACCCCTACGTGTCTATGTATACTAGTGGGAACATGCATACACATCGACATACGCATACTTATACATATATACACGAGTACATGTACGCTATGGAGAATATACGGTTCGAGCTGATAACAAATTTTGTCATCTCACCTACATCGGTGCAGATAATTCGTTTTTCATCTTTCTTTCTTTTCTCTTTATATATCATCCCTTGCGCAGTATCTCAATGTTCTGTAACGGTGTACGAAGGTAGATGAAATTACCGACGCGGATGTGTTGAGGGGAATTTGTGGCTTGCTATCTTGAATGTACGGAAACCGTTTCGAAAACGAGAGTAGTCATTTTTCGCGAAAGACTCGATCGATTTCGATGAAACTTCAATAATTCGTTGAGTGCGATGGCAGAAGGTGGCTAAGTATTTCACTTCTTCAAAATATCGATCGGAATCGATGAAAAATCGACATTCCCTATGTTACCTAGGTTAGATTGCCAGCGGGGTCACTGGATTTCCCTCAAAGGTATAATATCTTCGAACCCGAACGGAAGACGATTCGAGCCTTGCAGATTGACGAAGGCTGATGGGCCTGAACAAAATTACGGAAAATGATATCATCTGGAGCAGTGAGCTCGGATCGTTGTGAACTTCCGCAGCCTTACGAAACCCGAAAATTCACCATTTCCTTGTTTCCGGTTTTTTCTTCTTCTAATTCTCAACGGAGAACAGAATTGGTATAAGATGAAGAAAGAAAGAAACAAACAAGGGCGAAGAAAAAATTGCAGCGGAGTCTCAAGTAGCAGAACGTGTCTAATCGCGGGTAAGAAGTATTTCATTAAAGTCGCCTATCCTGTAGGTAACAAGAGGTAAGTAGTTCGTGTCACGTAAAGTCTTCTGTCGCTTAGCGAGCAAATTTCAAGTTGCAGAGGTTGGAACGCGGATTTCTTTTTCTTTCGTTCTACTTTTTACTTTGTTTATGCTGAATATATATATATTTTACGAGAACATACACCTATACTACCTATATACTATAAGTTTTCCAGTCTTTTCACCTCAAAAGTGATTGTATTTAGGTAATCGACATATCCAAAGCATACATGTAAGTAGGTCAGGTATATATTCCTATCCGTTCATTTATATATTTATTCATTCCTCTGAGTTTTTGTTATCCCCAACTTTCAATACCAGGCTAATGTACGGGCTATACTTAATGCCCGCACTATATTGTAGCTTACGGCTGACTGTCGTATAGTGGAATACGAACTTTTAAATACTTCCTTATATTCGACTATTTTATATCGTGGTAGTTAACCTAAGTTGGAAAGTTCAAGAGTTGAAAAGTTAACTAGTTAACGTCATAGTTAAAGCCGCGGTATACACCTATCTATAACTTGACGAGCGACACCGAGACACGATGCACAAACCAGCTACATAAACCTTCGCGAAATAATCTCATTGTCAGTTTTTAGGATCTAGCTCGAGTGCCAAACTAACTATAATAATGTGTATATACAAGGTTCCAAGGTAACCCGGCAGAAGGTAAGATCGGTCTTTGAATTTGAGCTTTTGAACTTTCATTCTTCTCATTCTTTTCAGTCCTAACGCTGCCGTTTCTCATTAAATGACAATTGCCAAATATTATGCCCGTAATTACTCCGACGGCGTTATTATAGGCGCCCACCTACACGTATATAATGAGAGACGGCTATGCGAAAAGAATGATTTATGAACAAAAATATATATGTATATATATTACATGAAATAATATCAACTTTTGCAAGTCGAGCTTTTTCTCAGATAGTTAATCCCGCACCTTAACCGGCAGGGTTCGTTAGGTTCGTAAACTTCGTGCCTATTAATGACGCCGAGGACTCGCCGGGCGGGGTTTTCTTTCTTCTCTTCTTTTTTTCTTACGTCAAATTGCGTCATACCCGCTCAAGTACAAAAGTATATCCATCAAAGAATTATATGAAAATATTATACACTACTTTTCTCTCTCAAAAAAACAACTCTCCTGTGTCGGTATATAGTGGTATCATGTACAGGTATATCATTAAAATATCTCGCGCTGTATGCGGACAAAACAAGAAGAGAAGAAAACATCGTAATTTTGCAAATTTGCTATATTTCGCAATAAAACGAAGGAAAAAACAAACGGAAAAAAGAAAAACATACACATTTTCGAGCCCGTTCTAACGTTTTCTTCGAATCGTTAACCTCGTTCACCGTTTTTTCTTTCGCACACGACGTAAAATAATTTTCGTTCAAGTCAAGGAGTGTGATTGGAACATCGAAGAAAATATCCATTGAATTGGCGAGCGGTGCTTCAGAGTTCGGCAGTTTTCTTATCGAATATTCAAGATTTTTTGTTCATTAGATAAGACAAGATTAGTTTCCATTTGGAATGGATTTGGTCAAACTATACCTGTAGTGGTTAAGAAATTGTTTGCGTTATCGCGATTGGATATACATATACATATATATACACAACGATGCTGAGAAAGAATAAAGGAAGAAAGAAAGAAAAAAGGAAGGAGAGAAGAAAAAAAGAAGACCAACTATAGAATCCCGAAAAGACAAATATTATCTTACCATTTACAGATATTGTACATTGTAGGGGGTTTGCCTTACACTGTATGGCGTGAATGTTACCCTCAAAGAAAGATACCACCGCGCGCCGCTGTATGTAATACGTATATGTATACCTATACCAACGCAAAACGGCGATAGTATAAAAGAAGACGGTAAAAGATTCCCTTCATTTATCACACGGTGAAAATATTAAGTCTCATAAATTAGATGACAGAATCAAATTTCATTTGCCAGGTACCTACTCTGATTCCATTTGTACCTCCTACCCTTGCTTGCTACAATTTTCTTTCACTTTCTCTTCCTCTTCCCCTCTCTCTCTCTGCAGGGGTTCGTCACGGCGTTGTCGTTTCAAACTTTCAGATCGTTGTCGTTCGTAGCTAGGTAGGTACCTACTTCGTAAACGACACAAGCTCGCAAAGGAGGAGCCGGTATCACTGAATATAGACGCCCCATTGCGTTAGCACGAAAGGAGTGAAAATCTTTTCTTGAGAGAAAAAAAAAAAAAGAAAAAAAAAAAGAAGTTTTTCCGAAAATCGTCGCAACCTAGTAAAGAGTGTAATCTGACGAAAGGCTAAGGCGAGGAAGGGGGAGGGGAAGGGGGTGCTTTTCCTGGTGCCTTTACACCCCGACCATCATCCATATATCTATGTAGCTGGTACATGTGGGTCTTTTATACATATCTACACTAGATATATAAGCCCGGAGCTAGTAGTCCTCGTCGTCGGAAGTCTGCCCCTGACCCGGTGCGCGGTCTAGACGGGGTGCGGTGGTCACCCTCGGTGTGTATATGAAGAATAGAGGTTATATTATGACAGGCAGTGAAATCCGTTGGAATCTTAAATAATTCTTCAACTACTCAATTCACTTAGGACTCGTCGGCGACGCAGAGCTGTCGAGTGGGCGCCGTAAAGAAACGCGAGACGAAAGAACTCTCGAGGATATTTCAGATTGTAAAGTGAGCTTGGGAAATTGGGTCAGGAAAGTGTGGAAAAATTTAATCATTCTTTAGCCTCTCACTTCTTTCTTTCTTTTCTTCTTCGTTCTATCTCCCGGGGAAGGACGAGGAGGGGAGGGTGGGAGCGGGGGGGGGGGGGGGGGGGGGAGGGCAGTTTGTGGGTGAAAGAAAAATATATACCTATACATTTGCATCAAAAAAATCGTCTTCATCCGCGGAGACGAGGTAAAAAATTAGCCGCTCGTCGTGGCGACACCGCAACAAAAAGACAGAGAGAGAGAGAGAACGAGAGAGGGAGAGAGGGGAGGAGAGATAGAAAAACATAAAAAAGAAACGGCACGGAAAAATGCCACCCCCTGCTCTGCGGCCCCGAGAATGCGGTCTACGAGGAATTGAAACCAGAAGAAGAAAAAAGAAAAAAGAAAACTAACTTGCGTATAATTATATTATAGGTATCCGGTATAAGATACGCAGCTTCTTTTTGAATACTCCCTTCGATTTTATTTACCCCATTTTAATTTCCCTCGTCCCGGTATTATCGCACGATGGCTCGTCGGATGTAAATAAAAAGAAGTGGTATGTATAGGTCCGGGTGTACTTATGCCTATAGCTATGGATTCTTCATCTTAAGTATAGAGGAAATAGGGAGGGGATGAAAAGAAAAGAAGGAGAAGAGGAAGAAGGAGATTCTTACAAGCAAATTCCAAGCCTCCATCAACCGGAAGCTGATACCCGGCCACTCTTCGCTTTATTAAAGTCTGTTTTTATTCGACTTGCGCCTTGGTGTAATAATTTTCTACAGCTTGCAAGAGCGAAAGCGCCTCCGTTCCACTTTACATCGCATCACGCGCGAGGTGTAGGAGTTAGGTATGTATTATATGTATAGTATACTCACTTAGGTATGCAAGTAATATATATTCAGTATCGCTTTTGCTCTTCGCGTTAAAGTTAAAGGAAATAGCACATATACATCGTACGAAAAGTTTTTTCTCCCTCCCTCCCTCCCTCCCCCTCCCTCCTTCCCTCCCTCCGTTTGTACCGTTTCATTTCCCAAATTTTCTATCCCGTCAGGCGATAAGAATGTTTTGCAGAATTCCAGGCGATTAAACAGTGAGAATTTTTGAACGGTAAATAAAAGCAATGGGAACTTCCATTTTCTTTCCTGTCCTTTCCTTCTTCTCTATTCTTCTCTGTTCATTACTTCTTCGTTTCCTTTTTTCTTCTCCCTACTTTCTGTTCTCTGATTTTTATTCCTTTCCATAATTTCAGCGTGTCTTTATCCTCGGCAGATGTCGTGCTTCGGCCAGATTAAACATACTATACATACATGTATACCGCAAGCCTAAATATTTCCATCCATATTCATACCACGGGCTTTCAGACGCAGAATCCTAACCTAACTTATTTATTATTTTTTATATATTCACCGTATTTCTCGCCCCGAATGGCGCGCACATCTCTTTCTCTCTTTCTTTCTTTCTTTCTTTCCTGCTTCCTTCCTCCGCAAGAAGTGCCGAGGCATGCGATTCATCTGCACGCAACCTCGATAAAGACCGCGGTCCTCCGACCTCCATTCCCATCGTACCCTCCATATTGTTCTAGCACGGAAACTATCAGGCTCATTACGAAGACGATAATATCGGGCGTCCTTTTTTTCTATAATAAATAAAGCTCGGATTCGTCGTTATAAGGGTGTATAAGGGTATATTCGATATGAATAAAAAGATATCAGGGCCTCCGAATATCGTGTTCGTATTTCGGTGCCATAGGAATCGCTGTCTTGAATGCACAGAAACCGTTTCGAAAAAGAGAATCGTGAATCTTCGCCAACGACTCGATCGATGTTGATGAAACTTCGAAGATTCGCTGATTACAATGGCAGAAAGGGGCCAAGTATTTCACTTTTTCAAAACATTGATCGGATTCGATGAAAAATAGATATTTCCTACGTTAGCTAGGTTAGATTGCCGGCGGCGACTCCGATGTCCGCTTGAGAGGGGTAAAATTTCTCACGATCGCAAAGAGAAGAAAACAGCCGAGGAAACGAAATTACGTTAAATTATGAAAAGTGCATCAGTTTATATTCATAGGTTTCAGGTAAACCTACGCCGAAAAAAAATGATAGTCTTCTCGGCCGGTTCTTCTGCAAGCAGCGACCATTTTTTTTCTCCCAATTTCAGGAGGACGTCTATATCCTCACGCTTTCAACCCGGTTGAAAAGAGTTGGGAGCTTGCGGGCAGAATAACCGCACGACTGAATTTTTATCGGCTACTTTATACTTTCTCGGGATTTTCTTTCCAGATAAATATTGTGACTACACTGAAACGACTTGGTGAAAACGGCAGGGCGAGTGCCTGATTCGTTATTCCATTTAGCTTGGTCGACGCGATTCGTTGAGATGAGACAAGCGATAACAGGGAAGATCGTGGTCTCAATTTTATTTTTTTCTATCCCGTAGTTCTTTCGTTGAAGAACACTCCGGTTTAAACGGCTTTTTTGTTCTTCTACTTTTTCTCTCTCTTGGTTTACTGTGTAAACCTCCTCAAGATAAAATCTACGCCCGCAAAAAAATTCGATACAAACTGAACAAAACACCTAAAAAATTTTAAAGCATGGCTGCAGCTTTTTGTTTTCCGCCACTTCCAATTTTCCAAGTCTGTCCGGAATCAATAGATTGGACAATTTTTCCACACGGGTAGTCGCCGCGTACATGTATGCGGCAGATGTATGCCGTAGTATAGGTGCGGTACAGCGTTGAAACACGGAGAGGAATTTCGTAATCCGAAATACCTGCAGTAGCGCGGAAATGCATGTATATACTAGTGACCAGTCAATTACATTGGCAAATCAATGGCAGGCCTAGTATACAATATACACACTAGATCTGAGGGGAAGGTAAATTACTTCACCTGCGTTGTCTCTCGTATTTACATATATCTACCTACACGTAGGTGTAAATACGCACTACGTACGCACGTAGAACGGAAATGAATGTCGCTGGTGCACTCGCTCTCCCGAAATGGGTGTAATAGGTGAATAAAATGGGATGTATGTACAGGTAGGCCTTGCCAATGAGGTGTATATATATATATATACATATCTGTTCTACATGCGGAACTATGTGTAAAATTAATCGTTTATATGTATGTGAAAGATCGTGAGCAGCACGCGATTCTTCTTCTCATTACAGGTATACGCATGTATAGGTACAGTATATCATCTGGAATGTGCGAATATCGCATCCTCGAAGAATCTAAAAATATTTGGGGCGAGAGGTAAAATGTGAGGTATGTACGAATTGCTAGAGAACTTCGTCAGGAATGTCGGTGTTTTTCATTTTTTCGCGTGTTTTCATTTTTCTCGCTTTTCGCGTTCGTACTTCAACAAGCAAGGGTATCGACGACTTTTTATTTTATCCTATGGGCGTGCAACGCCATTCGGGTGGATCCATTTTCGACTAATTGTAAGCCTGAAAGCAATACTAAGGTACACAAAAATGGAGAATATGAAAGAAAAGCACATCTCTTTCCTGTTTTTCGTTTCGACTCTGTTCTATACCTCCGCCCTCTTCATCTCCGTCTCTCTATCTCTCTTCCGACCGAAGTTTAGCAATAACTCATTTTTACACCACGCGCTTAACGGACTGTTAATCGAGTCGGGATCAAACTTCGTAACCCGGTGATACAATTTGAATAAATTCTTCATCGCCCAGCGCGCGCGTTCAACACGTGCCCGCGGGTACAAAAATACACCGAGTTTGGGTCACGGAAATTTCGTAGATCTTCTCACTCTTTTTGTCTTCTCGTATTTCCACTTTTCCCCCTTCTTTATATCATCGGACTGTACAGACCAGCTTCTCGATCGCGGATCCTCACGCGAAAGTAGAAAGAAAAAGAAGAAGATAAAACAGAGATCCGAAATCAGTCAGGATACGATGATTTTGAATATAGGTATAGGGTATGACACGCAGTTACATAACTTACTTCGTCGGCGTATAAATAATATTTTGGATTTTCGGAATCCGAACAGCGCGTAATAGGTATAACCTGTTCCATGTCAAATATCGCATTTTCGATTATTCACCAACCGGGAGAACAAACATTCCTCGATCAATAAATTTCAACCATAGGTACAGACCATGAATTGGCGCAGGTATTAATACCTGTTCCAAGAGTCCCGCAGCCATCAATTCAGGGTCTGATAATATTGTACGAGGATAATGTATATACCTGTACAATGATAAATGAATCATTCAATTTATCGTTATTTACTTATTGTTAGATCGCTGGAATGGGAGTTAAAGGGCATTTTCATTATACCTAGATTCCTCGCGTTTGCAATTATACGCGCGATGAATTTCTCGTCTACAGCGAAAAAAACAAGAATAGGAAAAAGTACAATAGAATGAAGAATCGAATGAAAGACAGGTAAAAAAGTAGAGAGAAAAAAACTGAAAAAAGGTGTAAAAAATAAAAAGAAAGCAATGTCTGCTGTACGGAGCCGCGGCGGAGGATCACCTTGGCATGCTAATTATTCAAAAAAGAGAAGAGAAAATATAAGAAGGAAAAATAAGAGGAGAGAAGATGCTAGAGCTTGAAACTACGACCTCGGGGGGACTGGGAGGTTCGTGTTCCCACCTGTAAATTACTATTTACCATCCTCGAAACCCTCTGGGCATTGTTTTCGTCTCAACTGCTGCAAGTCAGTTGTGCTACAAGCAACAAAACGTCAGTTGAATGTTTTTAATTCATGGTCACTAAATCGTTAACCCTTCGTTTGCCCAGTCTAACTTGAAAGCGAAGGAACGTGGTCCAGTGCCAACAAGCTTATGAAGAAATACATGCATGTATACAGAAAGAAGAGGGAAAGAAGTCTTTGGCTGCCGATGTTGCCGCCGCTGCTGCTGCACCTGCTTGTAAATTAGTCTAAATTCTTTCCGAGTCCTAAATTATACGTTTGAAGTGATAAACCTGTACCTTCTTAACGTCGGATATTCCTCTGAACCAATAGAATTGAGGAAAAGGTGGTAAGTGGAGACGTTGCGCCCGTATAGTTGTTTGTAAGAGGGCCTTGGAGTTGCCGCTGGCAATCTAACCTAGCTAACATAGGGAATATTGAATTCTCGGAAGATGTGATCAGTGTTTTGAAGGAGCGGAATACTCGGCCGCGTTCTGCCATCGTACTCAACGAATTCTAATAGTTTCATCACGATCGACCGAGTCGTTTGCGAAAATTGACGATTTTCGTTTTCGAGACGGCTTCAATTGTCTGTACACCCAAGATACTGACGACACGAGTCCTATGGCACCTTGGAGAAGAATAATAACGACGAAGTAATATGGATGCGGAATGGAGTAAATTTGTTGTTTATCAATTATCTGAATCGACTCATCCGGATCGTCGCTGCAGCAGGCTTGAGTCTTGAATGAATTGTAAATCGAGAAAATAGGTATACCTAACGCAAGATTTGAATTGCCTCATCAGATCTATGGGTATGACTCGACCGGTGCTCACAGAGACTCGAATAGTTGAATAACTTCAACTTTCATCGTGATATTTTCAGGGTCCTAATTCACGCTGGAAAAATCTCGAATATGAGCCGCTGCGTTCTACGTCGCGTCATGTTCGTAGGAATGATAATGATTTTTCACTTTTCACGAAAAAAATTCGATCCCACTCCGTGCATTCGATGGATTGATAACCCGGGGTGAATTGAACGCGAGATTTCATCCCTCCCTGCGGATGAAATACACCGATTTTTTCTCTTCTCCCTCAAATCTGGACTGTCGGGGTAGTTTCCGAGGGCCAACAGCTAATAGAAGAACGATTGAATATCGTATTAGATAAGAGGGTTTCTGAGAAAACAGAATCCATCAAATCTCAAGTGAGTATGAAAACAATAGACGAGGTATTTCCAGGCCAGAATGGCGAGAGGGAAAGATTCTGCGATTCTTTATTCTCTTCTGACAGAAGATTGATAGTGTCTGACTCTTAATATATCCAGACGGAATCCACAAAAACCGTATGATTTTTTTTATCCACAAACACGTTATGCGTATGTATACTCGAGCATAATATAGGTACTCCCCGCCGAATTCGAATCAGAGGACGCATCTTCGTCATTATACATTTTTGACAATTTTTCCATGTTTTTTCGTTCTGTTTTCTTTTTTTCCCCTCCACCGCGTTATTTTATCTATAATTGCGTGAAATATTTATTCCCACGAAGTGCAAACTCAGATTAGTTTCACAGATTTTTTTTTTCTTTTTTCTTTTTCAATTTTTATTTCCCCTTCCTTTTTTTCCCCCATCCTAGCTGTAACACCCTAAAACAATTAAAAATGTACCTCGCCCCCATTATTTCCAGAGTTTTGTAGTGAACTTTACAAAAATGCAAATTCCGCGAGAAAGGAAGAGAAAACAGGAGGAAAAAAAAGAAATAGAACAAAAACCGTATATATATATACCTACAGTTTAATGGTCACACTAAAACTTTCAACTATATTTATTAACTCCTACGCTCCGTGCGGTCTTGATGTATAAATCTCGTAATATTTATGCGAAGAAGGTCTGAGCGAACTTATGTAGTATATTATATTATAATATTTATTATACATAAAAAATACTAAACTCTCTATGGTTTAATATCATAGGTAGGATTTATTACCTAGCCTAGCATTTACTCAGTTTTATTATATACCTACGTATAGTTTATGAAAAACACATATCCGATGTTTGAACGAAACTCTCAACTATAAATTTCTATCGGGAACCTTCTATACGAATATTGTATTCGGTATATGTGCGCAGTGAAATTTGCCCGCTGAAAATTTCAGTAAAATTGATTTCAGACTATTTACCCAATATCGTACAATATCGGCGCCGAATACTGCAGACTCGTCGCTTTCTGTGGTGTCGATTATTATGTATATATGTATATTCGTTTTGAGAATGAATGATTTTCGAGAATCGTGATATAAACTGTTAATCATACGTATACAGTCGCTCGTTTATCACACGTGACATTTGCAATTGCGATTTCGTACCTATATTCACCCGTGGAAGTAGTTTTGCCATTTTTCTTTTCTCCTCTTTTCTTTCTTCCAAAATGTGAATACTTAATATTCTTCCGCGGGAGTTGTGGGAAATGTCATTTGCGATTTCGAGTTCGAGCTCGGAGTCTGGAGTCTTGAGTATGAAGGATGGATCTCTCCGTTGAAATTCCGACAAAACTATGAAACGATGTTATTTACTAATTATATTTGAACCGCTGACAATTGTCTCAATGGTTGCAAGTGTCGTTGATATATACTTTATGTAGCTACCGCGAGACGACGTTGAATGTAACGCGTTCAAGTTTAGATTATCAACGCACACACACACGTACTCTTATACTTGCAGCATATTTGTGGCAATACAATCCCCCCGGGAATCCTCAAGTTGAACTTTGGAATAACTGAATTCTATGTTGAATGGATTTGTTTCATGTTCGTTGGTACGGCGGCTGTTTGCCACCGCAGAAACAATTAATTAACAAATTCTGTTTTAAACTTCTCCAAGAAACATCTAGAATTCTAGATTCTACACGTATAACGACGACTCAACCTTCTCCCTATGTATGTATGGTACGCGCGAACATACACTCGCAACGAATTTATAAGCGTCTCCCGATCCTCTACACTGCACTGAAACTGCCGAAAAAGTACGGATCAAGCAGAATGAAAATTTACACAGGATTCAAAAATCTCACGCTGTGATTACCTATGTATATGGGAAACTATTTTCACGACGTCGAACACAGGAAAATTTATGCGAATTATATACCTATAACAGTTGAAGGTGTTTCGTGAGTTGGTTCGGATTCGTGTAAATGAAGGAACAGGATCCAAAGAATTCAGTGATTTATGGCGGGAAAAGGGAAGCTAGCATCATTGCGCTGAAATAAAGAAAATGCGGTGTTTCAGTACAGCTGCAAGCTAGCATTCGTTTCACGCTGTCGCGCCGAGTGTTGCTCGACCGAATGAGCTTTTCTTGTTTATCTTGTTGTTCAACGAACGTTGTGGAACGGCCGGGCTAGATTTCTGGTCTGACCACAACGACTTTTGAGTTTGGAAACGAGTAATTTCCAAGAGTTAGGAAAAAGAGGAAAGAAAAAAATAAGACGGAGAAAACGGAAACGAAAACGAAGGGCGAACCAAAAGAACACTGTGAACACGCCTCGTAGGATAAGCGATGAACTTTCCAACTCCCGTATATCGTTATCGAGGAATATCCGAAGTAATCGTATTTCGCGAATGGTAGATATCGGCGGCGGGTCACGGTGAAGCGGGCTCGAGTCGCGGTATAACGGCATGTAGTAGATTCGTCGCCGCCGCCGCCGTCGTGACGCCGACCTGTCAAATGGCGTTACGAAAAGTGGAAAACTGCAATAATCCAATTTTCGTCACCTTCTTCTTCTTCTTCTTCTACTACTTTCCACCTTTTTCTTTTTCTATCCTTCAATTCTCCGACTGGTTTCGCCCCCATTCTTCCGGGACCTATAATCTTTTCACAAATGTTTCACCTCCGCCAACTATACTGCGTTGACAAAAAAGCAAAGAGAAAGGAAAAACTTTCGGCACTTTCTCCCAAACTACGTATACATGTAGGTGCCGTACCGTACGTTATAGGGTAAATGTAGGCGGTAGCTATACTAGTGCGACGTGCTCGGTGCTTCTGAAAAGCACCCTCCGAGGCCTTACTTCTTCGCCTATACTCGTAGTATCTATATCCATGTAGGCAGTATAACTATACTACGTATCCTCCACATAAATTTATCCACATAGCGTATACCCCGCCGCCTGTAGTAGCACCACCTACACTATATGCAATGTGTACAAATGTACACGTACGCATGGGATGTATCCCCGTAGGAAATAGACCTGGGATTGATATTGGGGGTATACCTACGGGAGGGTCAATACCCTCAGGGACAAACGTCTTTGTTGTCCAGGCTGGCCGACGTCAGGCAGTATATGACGTAACTTTCGACGGTGTCCTCATCAGCAGGAATACCCGATAATGAAAAGACAAAAGAAAACAAACAAACAAAAACAAATTCGAGAAAGGCAAACTCAAGTGTTTGAACTTCGTCCATGTTCGAGCGACCATTCGCCGTAGGTCGAGAGGCTGTATTCACTTGCGGATTAAGTGCGCGACGAAGGATTTCACGCGATCTCGAGATCTCTCCGCATACCTATTTTCCAGCGATTTTCATTGAAATCAACCACGGAATTTGCATCATTCCTGGCAATTCCGAGCTATATACTACGATGCACAGAATTCGATCTGGCATCGATTTCCGCGAATTTCCACATCGATTTTCCAGTCAATTTTTCACAAGGCGTTTCACGATTTCCGCTGGTGATTAGCCGCTCGACGTAGGAACACCGCGGATCCGTTTGCAATGGGAAAAAGAAAAGAAAGAAGAAACTGCTAGAAAATAGGCGGAGGTATCGTCGACAACGTACTCTCGCAACGTGGACAATTCTGACCGGCATGCAGTCCGCTCGACCGATACATCCTACTTTTGATGGAGTTGATTAAAAATTACCACGCAGGGCTTACCATAACTGTTTAGCGTTGGCCGAAGGTCCGAAGCGAATTAGTTGGTACCGCATGATAACAACCTGTTGAATAATTCGACTGAATTTGAATGCTAACTCGTCCGTTGGCGACGACGCGACGCGCCGCGCCGGTTCGAAAGGCAACACACAACAACGTGGTAGCTGGGTATGCGCCGCGCCGGGTCGGATGATGGGAAGGTTGGGTCCGGTGGGGAAGCACTCGCCGCTGACCATTTTCATTACCATTTTTAACAAACCAACGAATGCTGCTGGTGCGGGCGTTTCGGATCCCGTCGCGTCGCCGCGTCGTGGAAAAAATACAAAAGAAAATAAACTGAAAACAAAAGCTTGTTAAATGGTGGCGGCGAGATGCGATGCGACGCGAGCGACGGTGGGAATTTCTGCAATTCTCATACCTCGCAGGCAATTACCGCGCGGGCCGGCTATCAACAAAGTCCCACCAAACTCCTAATTCTACAACGTAAATATTTGTGGATTTTGGAATTCCAAAAAAACACGACCCCTCATCCCTACCGTATCAATTGTCTCTCTCTCGATCCGCAAAAGAGTAGAGGTATGTAGTAGGAAGATGAAATGAAGTGACAAGCTGCTAAATCATCAAACTCGTTTCCTCGTTCGTTTATAGCTATGGTCACGAGCACGCGTCGCGAAGACACATAATTGTCCATCGTTCGTCACACAAGCATATACGCAATCATTGCGTTTCGTGTGCAAAATCAAAGTTGTAGCGATGGCGGAAATGTACCTGCGGTTCAGCAAGATCGAGGTGGCAAATAGCTGTGCACGTCCTCGTATGTGTAGGTACGGGATATGCAGTATGCGTACCTATACCTACGTACGTACCTATACATACGTAGATGTTTTACAACGCAGCATAAACTCGCGAGTGTTGGTATTCGCAATCCCGGAGCAAAAGTTTTCAAAGTGTGATTAGAGCTACGGTTATTATTTATAATCACAGTTTCCTGGAGGAACGAGCCTCGCACATGCATTGCGCATACATACACACGCGTCCGAATGTGTTTCTACTCCGCCTTCCGACACCTCTCTCAACGATTCACAACCCCCTCGGCTTTACCCCCGGTGCCTCCATTAGGTCTGAGGAAAGTGATTAGAGCCTGCTTCCATCAGCCTCCTCGCCTCCGCCCCCACCTCCCCATTTTCTCCTAGATTCGCAGCCTCGCCACTATGATCCGGCGGCATGTGCAGCTCAGCTTGCAGTTCCGACCGTTTAACTCCGCATGCAGCCGCGATTGATAATCCATTGTAGAAGAAATACACGGAAATATGGTATTTCGAAATTACTGCAGGTACGTGAACATCCGCACACAGATTATACGTGTCCATCGTACGTAAGTATACTACTTAGGGCCGTGATTTATGATCCTAAGCATCGATCCATTTGGTATTTTAAGTACCCAGATACCTACCGCCGAGCGCTGTACAGTATATGGTAGGTGTATATGGTATATATATATATAACGATGTGTAACAAGCCCCGAGTTGGCATGAGCCTTGGGGCAACGTGAGGTTCCCTTCGACCCGTCGACGTTGTTGATAATTGGAATTCCGGGATTATAACGTTTTGGAGTAAATATCCGATGGCAGATCGATATCAATATTTGTTCAAGATAAAATTGAGCCACGGGGTCAAAGATCGCGAAGAACGGCACGAGGAGGCCCCCGGTGAAGGTATATTATAGGTATATACATATTCACCTCAAAATTTCTCTCTTTTCGTTACTATCCGAATAAATAACAGTTCTATTATAGTTCGATATTTACCATCCTCGCGTCGTATACTCTTGCGCCTACGTAGATATATGAAACTGTATACGAGTGTCGAGGGAAAGCTCGTATTATAAAACCGAGTACGTGCGCGTAGATAGAATATAGATAAGTTTGAAAGCTGTAGAGTGAGTTGACTGAAAATAACGGGCGAAAATAAATGCCCAATAGTTCCGTGATCCTAATTCGTGACTCGCTGTCAGTCAGCCGTAGTTAAAGCGTGGCGAAGCACTCCTCTGCAGTTGCATGAGTTTTCTGCATTTTTCTACAGATCTATCCAACGTAATATTATTTCTTCTTCATTTCTCTCTCACTCTTTCTTCCGTCGTGCAGAAACAACTACTAAAATATATAGAAAGTAACGAATTACTTAACGAATGCCAATCGGGTTTACTAGGGCCAAACATTCATGTGAAACGGCATCGCAATGGGTAATATCGGAATGGAAACAGACTACAGGGGATGCAAAAATGATAGGGGTGATATTCTTAGACTTAAAAAGAGTGAAATTTAATGGGGTGCCACCGAAACCCATTAATGTAGATTTGGGTGTGCCACAGAGGTCAGTACTAGGACAACTTTTGTTCCTATTCTATGTAAACGATATTGGTGAAGTATGATAAATAGAAAATGTGCAGTTAGGTTATTTGCCGACGATGCTCTAATATTTACAAAGGGGCTTTCAAGTACAGAAGATAGTGATAACCTGAACGAACAAATGGGGGAGATAGAAGAGTGGATAGATACAAATAGATTAACAGTAAATGTAGATAAAACCAAAGTTATGCTGATACGAGGTTTTAGAAAGAAAACATCAAATAGCAATATAATAATGAGGATAGGAACAAAATATTGGAGGTGGTAAAATTGGGAAAGTAGAATTGCGGAAAACCAGACAGGCGGGAAACTTGTACATCGAAAAATGTAAAACGAGCGAAGAACAAAAAATTTTGTTACATGATGGTCTGAAAATGTATAATAACCTACCTAGGCAGTTAAGAGATGAAAGTGACATAATAAATTATCGTAAAGAATTAGTGCAATACATTAAAAGTAAGGAGCGAGGGGCAATGTAGTGCATATGATCAGAAAGAGGCTAGTAAATAGTAATTAAGAATTTAGTAAGGATATTACATTAGATATAATGAATGAGGTATGTAATCTTTGTAAATGTAGCAATCAGCTAATAAATATCTATAATCATTGCACTTCGTTTTTCGGCATTTCATACTCTTCCACGTTCTTCGTTCGTACGCGCTCGTTTTGCTTCTTCGGCGTGTATCTATGCCTACATGTTTCCGTAGCTCGTCTGCAAAAATCGGTGACGCAGCTTTTTTCGCAGCGGAAAAATTTGCTCCGGCGATAACGAAACGGAAGCGAATGCTTTTTTTTCTTTAAACCCGGATTCAGAAATTATCATTTCATTCCGATTACCGTCCAATATCGTCATCGCGTCGCGTCACCGTGTTTCACATACCTATACACTTTCGTTCTTGCGAATTCAATTAGCCATCCAGAGACAGCTAATCCGCGCGTCCATCAAATCCAATTATTATTATTAATATTAGCTGTGTTATGAAACGAAGAATGAAAATTCAACGTTATATACCTACCGACGCATGTGATGAAATATCGAGAGAGAACATTGTATTGGAAATTATGTATACTATAATTATTATATCGCTTCGAACGTCATCAATTATTATCAATTTCTATCAAATTATTATATTTCTTTGATCCACGTTGCTATACGCTCGCGTACGGTGTAACTAAATATAACGGTATACTATACCTATGTATAGTATCGTTCGGCAGATTCGCACTTCTCTCGCCCGAGGCAGAGAGGCGTTTTTCATTTTCTTCATTTTTTGGTTTCCATTTTTGTTTTCTTCTTTTTTCTCTCGTAAAAGTTTTGCGCAGCCCGTCCATCAAACCGGTTATACTACTCAACGTTGAGTTGTTACGTGAGCAATTATATACCTACCTAGGGATAATAATTACGCGCGGGTATATAATATTACGTCATAATACTGAATAAATAAATTTTATTCACCTCATCAAAACAATTTATATTATATATATTATCTACGGCTTTACTCTCCCTCCGGGGATTCGTTACATTTCGTCCTTTGCATACATATTTTATTATCCAAAGTTTTTCATTTTTCTTGTTTGCTTTTATATAATTTTAATTGAGGAACGGTGAAATTGTTAACAGAAATTTTTTGAGGGGTAGGCCCGGGTACTCGACTCCTTTTCACGTCGAAGCTTTCCCGCAATTTATAATCTCATGGATCGAGTAGTTGGGAAGGTTGGTAGGCTTGCGTACGTGTGCGTCAGCCTGCCTTCTCAGTGAATGCGCAGTCGATCTGCGTATACGATGAACATTTCATAAAAATTCGTCAAGCCTGTGACCCCGATCATCGACCCGTTGATTGGTAGGGACGTCGATTTATTTCTGCGATAGTCCTGTCCCCGAAGCACTTGCACGATTTTTTTCAAATTCTTTTATCGCACCGCAGTCGAGTTATGCATTGATGAGAACAAGTATCAAAATACTGATTATTGGTGACAAAAGACATGGAATACGGTACGATAGTAAATCTTGAATGATCTCTGTAACGTCGGAGTCTCGACCGGAGAAGCGTTATTTATTTGTTTGCCAACTTGTTTACTAGCTTGTTTGCTCGGCAGTCGATTGATCCGCGCGGAGCTGGGCGGGGTATTTATTCCTACACTTAACAAACTTCGTCGGAAATTTTGTCTCTCCGTAGCCGAGTACAGCTATAGCAGCCGATTTCCGATTCCGATAATTGGAATCATCGAAGAATATTCCGCAACAAACTTCGAGAATCCTTGAGCGATGCTGGCAGGGCGTAGAAGTCACCCGAAATCGACGTAAATCGGAAAATATTTCGATCAGATTTTCGTGTTGGTTGAATGTGACGCGGACGATCGTCCATATCATACCGATCCCTCACTCGTTGGCTAAACACAAAATGGGAAAAGTGTGAGACACGCACAACTCGATTTTTTTCATCTCACAAGTTTTATTAACTTGATATACCAGCAGAGATCAATAGATATAAGCTACATTTGATCAGAGTGAGGTAAATCGGCGAAAATCGGAGGTAAAGGTTGCTCTCCCTCCCTGCCTCAAAAAGTAGCCTTCTTCAAGATTCTTTTCGGTGATTTCCGTCAGGAATCACAGACACGCGAAATTGAACAAAATTAGGTGAAACACAAGCGACGCCGATTTTCAAGATTCGATCGCTATACATAAGGGCGAGAGAAAGAATGGTGAAAATAATTCCACTTTCAATGTTTACTACGATTTCAGACCCGCCGAAATATCCAACTTTTCATCTTCGTAGTACACACAATTCTCGAAGCGAGCTAAAAATTTGCCGAACTTATTCTACGTTCGATAAAATCAATCGAAAGATCGATACTACGAACAGTGAGCTCGGTTTGAGTCTTCTGCGGCTCGAGATACGCCGTCAGATCATTTTTCTCATTCGAATTTCCGAATCTCCCTTCCCTGCATCTTCGACAGCAGGTTCACGTATGTAGGATATACACACCCGCAGATATAGCGAAGTTCAATTATTTCGAAGAGCGAAACTGTTACTTGTTACATAGGTACACCCACCCCCCGCCGCGGCGCCGCTCCTATGGATGCTACGTCTATTATAGAAGTTTAAATTGTCGTTTCCAAAGTGCAAACGACAGCGAGTGTTCAGTGACAGTAGATAATACACCATTATTGTACTTCCATGGACTCCCGGTACTTATATACGTCCGAATACATGGCCAAAACGCGGTGTGATAACACGTACGTGTGTCGTCGTTACACTCAATTATTAACCTTGCGTGTCTCATGTATTGGCGCACATGAATTACATACGTACGTTGTATAGCAGGCACCGACTACTACATGGATTCATCGAAACGGCTGAAGAAGTCAACGAGGTATACGCGTGCGGAGGAAAATGTACGAGGATCGAAAGGAGGCGAAGAAATCCTTTGAACCTCGTAGAGCCAATTTTGAAAGGTTAAAAGTACACACGTACGCATTTGAATCCGTACATTCACTGTATATACCTACATCCATAGACGGAAGAAGTTGTCTTCTGTTGCGAAGACGATGAACTGCAACATTTGCAAACCTAGGTAGATCCACTGCAGTCGAAAGACTCAAGCAAGTAAGCCAATCGAGAACCGTGTTTTCAATTATTTGTTCCTGGTCTTTCGCATACGGTGGTACACGTATTGCACAGTTTCTTATCGAGAGCAGGAGACAGCCAATGGAGCGCGTTCGGTTGATCTCTTTTCCAGTAGGTACCTAATACCAACCTATCCTCAATCAGGTTCTCTTCTCTTACTTCTCTTTTCCAGAACTGGAGGAATGACGTCCTGCCTTTGGCCTCGAAGAAAACCTGCCAACTTTGTTATAGATGAAAACCTACCAAACTGAGCTCTCGAGCAGACTGGAGATCCTCATTGGAACAAAATAACAAAATTAATTCAAGCGAGCTATAGGAGAAGCAGGCTAGTTCTCAAGTTCTTTGCTTACCTTTGACGGTGAGCTGAAAGAAAGTCTAAGATAAGATCCGGCTGGGTAGCTTCGAAGACAAAATCTTCTTCCACGATAGTAGATCTTTTGGTAGACAACAATTCGAATTTTTTTCCCATGATTAGTCACGAACAATTCCCTCCTCCCAAGTTATTCGTTTGTCAATCTCGTTCACTCGCTTCATTTTTTCGTCGTCTCGTCTGTTCTTACGCAAGGCGAGAGGTGTCAGGGAACCGAAGAAGTCAAAGCGTGCATAAATGAGTCGGTGGATATCCTCGTGATGTATACATACCCGCCCGCGAGTCGGAGGACGCCGCGCCGGTTCGAAAGAAGGACGTTTATTATTTACCTTGCCGCCCTGAAAATTTGCGAAAGGATAGGCGAGGACGAGGATGAGGACGAGGACGAGGACGTGGACAGCTGGTATTTATAAATTCGTTTTCATAAATTTATTAAACGCTGCTGCCTGCGCTCTGGGTTTTGCCCTCTTTTCTCCTTTTCCCTCGACGAAACCCTCTTCCATATCTATCTACCTACCTACCCTTGTTTCTGGCTGAGCTTGGTGCCGCGGGCGGTGCGGTTCCACCGGGAAGAGTTACGGCCCGCTTCTGTTTTCGCGTGTTTTCATGAATATTCCGGTGATTAACAGACTAATCCGAGACCGGGCAATATTTGGTGGTAAATCCTCGAGCAAAAGGTGTAGTCGACCAACCAACCGAAACCGTCCGCGTCGCGTCGCCCGGAGGCCGGAGACCGGAGACCGGAGACCAGAGACCAGAGACCAGAGACCGAGGACTCCCGTTCAACAGAAATTCGTGTTGACCACCCTTGTACATATATGTATATACGCTCGTGCTTTGTCAAACACGGCCCACCTCATCTAACCTTGTTAATTGTTGAGGGAGTTATCTCGCGAGGAAAGTATTCAACTGAATCGCGTGTATTAACGCAATTTGTGAAACCTAGAATCGAGTTGGAACAAGAAAAGCGCAGTTCCATCAACAAAATTGATTTCAATAAAATTCCACTATACGCCAGGTGTAGAAATATCGAAAAATTTCAAAGACAGATTTACTAGATCGATTAATACGCTATTTCCAGAGTGTTCGACTCCGCATTTCCGTGGTACCGTCAAAGACCTTTTTTCATTTTTATCTTGTCTTCTCCTACCTCAAATCGAGATAATATCATTTGAAATTCCTTTCGTTTCTACCGTTCGTTTTCGACGAAGCTGATGAAATTTTGTTTTCAGTTCATCTCCACTCCCTCTACTGATCGTTCGGGGTTTGTCGGGCGGAGCCTGCGAATCGACAGGTTGAAAACAGAAAACACGAGAGAAAACAAAAACAAAACAAAAAAATACGCCGGAATACGTCAAAACAAAATGAAAGGGGAGACAAAAAAATTCAATCTTTGCGTTCATCCAGCGGATTAGCGTGACGTGCAAAGGCCACGAAGACAGGGGTTCGGGCCTCGCCAAGATCTTATAGGAAAGCGGAGGCCCCGTTACTACAGAGTACATGTCTATAGTGGAGAATGATAATTTAATCCAACGGACAGGATCCGAGGAGATGGGGAAGCTTGGAGCTAGAACCTAGAAGATAGAAAATTGAAGCGGAAAAAGAAATCTCGCCTAAAAACGGTGACTAGTGAATTACGTCCACGGGATACTGCAGCTAATGCCGTTGGCCAAACGGTTTCGCAGTTCCTATACATAATATACATGATCCTGTCTATGGACATTAGATACACTCGGTAAATTCATCGACGCGAATTCACACGTGATGTACGGAATAAAATGACGATTAAAAATTCTGCATCGATCAACGACTATACGCCGATGAAGTGACAATATGAATCCGTTGAAATCCGTATTGGGTACGCGCAATTCACGCGACTACGTTTCGTCTCTGTATCTGAAAAGGAAGTATGTACCGGAAATTTTTGAAAATTATATGAAATGTCTCCGTCTAGAATGTGGAGATCTATTCTGCGCGTAATCGCGGTTTCTGATAGACGCGTGTGCGTGTTTTGGACGTGCGGAGAAACGGATCCTGGCCGCGCAGGGACGGCCTCCGCAAGACCTACCCCTATTCATACAGGAGCGGCGAATTACATTCTCTGCTATGCCCGGTGACTGGAGCTTCAAAAGTTATGAAGGAATATGTTTCGCTCGTAACTTAAAATTTGCCTCGAATTTTGGCCTCGTTTACATATACATACATCCGCCACGGCTACGCCCGCCCGCGCGTCGCTGTACTCTCACTATACTACCTTATACATGCACACGTATAGTGCGAGAGTAGAGCAGGTACGTAAGGGACGGGGCTGAAATATGATGCAATTTTTTATTCGCGGTTCGTTATAAAGTATGTGGGGTTTTAGGTAAATGCGCGCGTGTGTCTGTGCAGCCGCGACACGTTATGCGCCGAGGATTGCGGGGCATGCCTCTCTCGGTAGGAAAACAATTTGAAAATAATTGAATCTCCTGACCTAGGTATGTGCAGCGGGGTATCGTTTTCTCCCATTTTTTCATGCGCATGTTTAGACGTAATTTGGGCGGCGCCCCTCGTCGCGTTTTACACTGATTTTATTCGTTTAGTCAACTCGCCGCGACTTCTTCCTCCCTGTTTTTCACCAACTCTTTCTCTCCTCGCTTTCGTCTTCTTTTGCAGAAAACGGCGCTGATCGCTCGTAAATCAAGAAGATACGTGACGTGCTTGCGTTATCCGGCACAGTTATATCCGGGAGAAAGAGCCTCCTCGTTGTCGAACTGTGAATTTTTCAAAAACTATCCTCATTGCACGTTCGCCAACGAAATTGCAGAGTCAAAGTTTTCCGCCCCTACGCCCCCTCCAACCCCATTTCACGCCGTACCATACTTTCATGAGATATGGTCAAACGTTTGAACTATACCTCGTGAGACCCTCTCACATCTCATACTCGACTCTCTCTCATACGAGCGCTGCATCGCATTACAGCTATGTGTAACATCGATTGCTGAACCAGCGCCGTCTCCTATTTTCATTCTGTTCTCATTTTCACCACCGGATTATATAACCAGAGTGAAATTTGGAAAAATTTCCATTATAGGATGTACCTATCGTTAGAAATTATACATACAACAGCTGATATTTTCCAAAATCATTGCGTGAACTCTGGATAGGTGTGGGATCAGAGAAATGTATGGAAATTTGTAATTGCTGGGGTATCGAATCTTACGCCGAAATATCTGGATACGTACATATGTAGAGCGATATTGACAGGAAAAATTATCTCCGTTGATAAAATCATCAGCTTGATTAGTTCCCCGCGGGGTTCGATCTGTTGATTGTGTTGAAAATCGTCGTTCCCACGAGGCGGTGGATAGGAAAAGTTGAAAAAGAAGACAAAACGAAGAAACAAGAACAAAAAATCGACCGGATCCCAAGCCAACGGGAGTTGAGAACGATTTATTATCGGGCTGACTAATTCAGGTGCCTTCAACGCCCCCTGAGGCATTTTGGAGGCGATCCTGTTTGTTAATAGCTGCACTTGTATACCAGCCCGAAAATGGAACTCATTTGTCAAGTTGCCATTGATAGATAATACATCATTAAACGGCTCCGCGTGAGTCGATTGCTAGACAAAGGTTTCAACTGCAGATATCGGTACGAACGTACGCTCACACACGCGCCTCGAAATCGGTTAAATAAATAACAACAAGAGAATGGAAAATGGCTTCCCGCCATTCGCCATTATCCTCTTCCTTTCCCTTTTTTTCTTTCTCTCTTTCTCTCTTATTATTCATTTATTTATTTTTCCTCCATGATCAGGTAAACTCAACGTAGAATTAAGGTGTATACATATTTGCTCAAGTTATTCTAAACTCGAGCTCCCTGTTTAAAACGTGCCTACACACGTCGTGACTTTCGCAATGCTGCTTTGGAGCCTGAAGTAGCGTGAATTCTGGTCCAGAACGGTCCGTCACGTAAATAATCTTCGCTTAATCTGATCCTCTGTTTCGTGTGTAAATAAAGCTTCGTACGTGCGCCGTAAATACAATCCGGCACTTTTTAATTCTATGGTCGTATGGCGGGAAGAGAGAAAGCGAGAAGCCTCCACACGTGACCACGAAGAGGGGAAAGCATAGAAGCTAGATGGAATTCGTACGGAATCTGGAAAGTCCAGAGATAGGAAGTAAGAAATGAAGAGTGCTCGACATCCATTCTCTTCTTCCTAGCCACATACATCTCGGTTTTGAACATTCTCTGACCAGCGAACATCGCCATTCCCCTATAATTTGACTCCTTCTATTATTTATCTGTACGTTTACCTATCTCTCGTGTTTTGCGGTGAAATCGTTACGCAATCGGTCGGAGCCGGTTTTGTGCAAACCAACGAGTTCCCGGTCGTTAAACTTAAGATTGGTACGATCAGAACTAAGGTACGGAGAAGAAGCATTCGGCTACGATTCGCATACATCAGAGTAGAGGATAACATTTGTCAAAGAGAATTTAGCGCCTAAGGGAATCGCAGAGTTCATGGGGGTTGGTAAGGTTGTTTACTAGGTCGCATCCGGGTGATATCTACCTTCCGGTCGACCGCCTACCCGCACGCCCACCTCGGCTACCTCCAACATAGTTAAGATCAATTTGACCCTCCGGGTGAGTCGCCAAGGTCAGCATCACTCACGGACCTTCATTACTCACGGGGTTTTCACATTAGCTTAAACATCGACCGTTATAAACTTCCCAACTCGCTAGCTAACAATTAGCTCGAGGCACCGACCCAGGCGCATACGTCATATTCAAATTTGTGAAATTTGATTTCTGTTCGCTATCGCTGCTCGCACTTATAGCTACGAATGATATCGAGCTGACGTTTGCCACAGATGATGAAAGAGCCGGAACCAAAAGGAGTTTGCGTCCGTACGGATTTCAGAAATTCCGTTCGTGCTGCGACTTTACGCGCTCTTCCACAAGCCTGCCGACTTTCCCGCGCTTCTCTTGCGCTCCTGTTACTTTCGGATAATCTCGATCTGAGTCGGGTTCCGCGGCTTCGGGTCCCTTCGGGCACGACTGTCTTCGACGTGACCCCAAGAGAATCTGCGGTGGAGCGAAATTCTACTTGGTTTTTGCCTTTGACCTATAGTGCAGCGGGAACTGAACAACAGAGAGATATTAGATTAGGTGGTGGAAAAACCGTCTCGAAAAACTCTTGAAATCTTGAAACGTACCGCGTATGCCGGGACGGCCGTGGAGAAATGGAGGCCGAAATTGTCGCGCTGTGTAATCAGAAATTTCATTGCGACAGAGGCGATGGGAAGAACTGAAATTTCAAATTGAAACCCGAGATTCTGTACATCCCTAATATTTTCGCCAGATTTCGGCTCATTGTCAGTTCTCTGATACGTGAACCCTGCATTCGCGAATCACCAGATGTTGGTGAGTTGCCATATTATCCTTGTTCGTACTCGAAATTCAAGAAATTCACAGTCGTTCAAAAATGTACGCGATATCTTGATATTCTAACTTGAGCATGGTGCTATTTATATTACCCAGAAAGCGTATGAAATCCGCTAGTCTAGACCCACTTCTTAAGCAGTATGTAAATCTAGCACCCCAGTCTTGCCAAGCAGACTTTTTCATGGTATAGGTAGGTATATATACTTGGCCTGGCAGTAAATTTCAAACGTTGGAATATGCGTGCCTTCGGAATTTATGGCACAGTAAACAATTGGACTTATATTTCTTGCCCAAGATTTGACCTTTTTTGTTTCTCGAATAGAGCACTATTGTATGAGGTATGCGTTATTCTCTGGAGGAACAGCCACTGAGGGCTGATAACTTTGAGGATGTTTCCCGGCTCATGAAATTCGAGTGTTATGGCTGCGATGCTGTAATTCCTCTACTATGCAGAGAGCTCGAATGCGATATCGGAGACAGTAGCAATTCACGAATCCATCATTCACATAGTAAAAGTTCTATCGGCCGACTCTGTATGGAATCGGAAGAAAAATTTCGCAATCTCACCGAGCAGTTGCGGAAACCTCGAGAGGTAAACTTCGGAGAGCAGCAGACGCGAGATTTGAGCTGATTTTTCACGAAATTGCGAAAAGTATTTTATCGAATTCGACATGATGATACTATTCCGGGTAATCGTGCGACTGTCGGGGTTTTTCGGCTCCGATACCGAGGCTGGATCAATGGATAATCATATAATTGGAGGTAATGAACGGGGTAAAATTTGAGCGCGTGATCAGTCGAGCCACGCGTGCAGAGTGATGCGACGAAACGGATGAAAGGTGAAATGAAGTGGATAAATTTTTCACCGTTAATAACGGCACTCAAATTAATTAAAACTCACCATCGCCGATCCGATGACATTGCGCAAGGAGACGAGCGGAACGAGGGATACAGAAAATGTTTGTTGGATGGGGTAGAGTAATACCGGAGTACGTGAGGGAGGTAGACTGAGGCGTAGATCGGAGATTGAAAGAGGAGGAGAATGAGGTAGAGGTAGGAGGCAGAATAAAAATCACCGCATTGCGATTGGAAAAATTATTCATGCGTCAATTCTGACGCGAATGGGAAAGAAAAAATATGGGAGAAAGACGTAAAGGTGAGGGGAGAACGGTGAAAAAAATCGAAAAAATTGGTAAGCGATTTGTTCTCCATATCTTTAATTGAACTTTCCCCCGGCGTGCAGTTTACTGCATCTATGTACTACCACAGCGAAATCCAAACCCATCCCCGATCGGGTGTTTGCCATTATAATAGAACTCCACGACACAATCGATGCCGTACACATATTCATGCGAATGCATATACACAGGGCACACATCGGCGATATTGCGCTTGCGATATTGCAGCCCGAGTTTCCTCGTATATCGTGAGGATTGCAGATCGAGTGCCGTGGCACACAGCTGGGTCGGGGAGGGAGAGCCTGCAGCATCCCTCCGGAAAGAGGAAAGGGGAACCGTCACCCCGCAAATTCTGTCTCCGCGACCCCGCTACTGTACATCCGATCGCATGTGTATCCATGTTTGTACATTACACATAAACGAACCCCGTGCGAAAGAGGCGGAGGTTGTTCTCCTTGGGGATCGCGTTTTAATTGAAGATAAACGTGATTATTACCAGGGAAATGTTCATGGATACGACATTGCTCCGCTCTCCAGCTCCGTTCCACCTCGACGTAACACTGCACTTGATGTCATAATCTTGTTGTTATCGATGAATCCACTCGGTCGAGAAATTCTCTAGAGATTATCGGTGGAGATGATGTACGCTGTCGCGAAACAGACAATTTTTCACCGCTAATTTCTTCGATCGCGGGAAACTGTTTCCTCATGTACGTACGTACATACATCAATCGTTTGAATTTTTCGACCTTTCCGTGATATGCTTCGCGGCATTAGCGAATATGTATTTCTAGTGTACGTCAGAAATACGTATCACCTAGACTCTCCCTTCACTGATTATTCAATCAATTAATTGATAAGGTGATTAGGAAATGCGCCCGATATTCATTAGAATAAGTGACGCCAGTATTATAGTTGATTAGGAAATACTAAAATTGAATCGAAATCAGAGCCCTTAGAAGTGAAAAGTAACTTGGATGTATATCTGATCGAGAAAGATGATGAAGGGCTGATTGTGAGAACGAAACTTTGCGAAATGGTGGAAGAAAATTGTATCATTTTGCGAGACTGGAGCGAAGACTCCCCGTATATGAAATTTGCCAGTGTTGAACCCTTTTCACGAATGATAAATGCTAGTTTCATAATAAACCGGTGGAAAGTGCCACTCTCACGATGGAGTCACGTTTTACGTTATATTATACAGCGACGGGACGGGACGCGACGCCCCATGACGCTTCTCGACGCCCCTCGACGCGACGCCCAGTGACGCTTGAAGAAACATACCTATACCGCACATTTTCTCTCCATTCAAATTTCGGATGAGATGGAGAAGTCCGTTTCAGCCGTCTCTAGTAAACGGGAATCGAACGCAACGATCAATGTCACGAGCATTTCTCGAATGATCCAAAATTAGTCTGCACCTCAGAGTCAGTTAGAGATTCCTCCGCGAAGTAATGACAATATCGCACCTACGTGATCTCGGGAAATGAACGTGAAGCTAATACATTCGATGAACCGATGAAGTATGGAAAATTGAATCGAAAAGTTTTCCACAGAGAAGAACCAGAGAATTTGCCAAAACTTCGGCTGGAAAAGGTTCTTTGATTTTGACCTCGACCCGCCCTCGACTTATTTCGAAAAGCTGTTTGCTCAGCCGTGACGTAATGTACATTGGTACAGCATTAGGCGGAAGAGGCGAAGTAATGAAACACCTGCCCGTGTTTACACTCGATTCAATTTATACCAAAATCCACAGGAAGCCAGATATTGCTCGAGGCGTTTCCAGTCGCTCAGATATACACGAATTTCGATTTTTCATCATGAATCCACATTATAGATCCTTACCTACGTAGAAACTTGTATAAATACTCGAGGGTATCGTATCATTCAGAGTACGCAGATAAGTACTGCCGCGAATCCGTGTATTCATGATGAGGAACGTAGCTCTATATTATTCATGTACTGGTAGTTAACTTCGAAGAATCTTATCATCCCTCGGGGCAAGACGAGGAAACTTGTCCTTCAGTTTATGGTTTCTTAATAATTGTGGATGAATTGAAAGGTGGGAAGGTAGGTAGGTAGGTAGGTACAGAACGTACCGGAGGTTCAATTCCAACGAGCGAGGTAAGGAGATCCCCGTCCCGGGGATACGGCGCGCTTATATACCTGTCTATACATATAATGTTTCGAATACACACTTTCGAAAACTTGTCTTATTTATTTTTCATCATTTGAATAGAAGGGAATCCGATCCGACTTTGTTGTAATATGGAACCAGGGTTTGTTACTACTTTATTTTCTTGTTTCTATGTAAACTCGGCGCAACTTTTCAATCGCACGAAAGTTCTACGATCGTACGGAAACAGAAGATACCGTAAATAGGTCAAGATTACACCACCGCGCACAATACTTAGTACGGAATGGATAACTACGCGAAACGGAATCTAACTACGAGTACACCGCCGTACATTAATGCGTCCGCTCTACGAAGTTAGCTTCACTCGTGGCAAGTCGTTCGAAGTGTGAAGCGGAGACCAATCAGTATTTTGATATTCTTTCGAATGCCTCGCGCTCATTGTTTTGCACCTCACCATCGCAGCAGCTCGCCACATTCGCGATCGTGGCTAACTTCAGAGAGAAACCATTCATGTGCAGGAGGGTGCATACATGCCTCATGCCTACGTTCACGAAAATTTCTACCTTGTATCATATTCATGAATTCTTCCATGAAGTTAGTCTCAACAGTGAACTTTGATGCCGCGACTATACGAACTACGAGAGGAGGGGATTATTCCCAGGCTGAGGGCATAGATAGTCATCGCGCAGCACAAGTTTGAGGTGCTACGTAATCATACCATCATACCTACCATGATCTCGGCGACTCTAGGTAGGGTCTTCGAGTAATTCATCAGACGTGAATTTCCGCGTCAGCGAACACTTGAAATAGTGAAACGCATTGTTGTACGTAATTCGAATGAGCATTTAGTTATATCCTCCCCGGGTAGGTTTCAACTCACGGGCCGGCGCTGGCCAGGGCCGGCCCAGAGCTGGAAACCTACTGGGGTTGTATATTCCTTGGAGGAAGATGCGGGATCGTTTTTCCGTTCGGCATGACTGCAGAGCAATTGCGCACGACCTCGAGATACTGATTGCTTAGTTTCATCGGATACTTGGAAATATGAGCTTCGAGGCACCCCGCGCAATGGAAACTAGCCTTGTCACAAATAATATCGCACGGTTTTACGTCAATCCACAAAGGACCTACGTACTACGTACCGGGGGTATAGATCCCTCGACAGAGTACCTGGAGCACGGGAATGGGGATGATCCTCGGGAAGCTTGATCCTTTCGAAGAAAAGTTTCCCCGCAGGGCTGAGTGTAGCTCCTACTTTTAGTAGATCGGAGTATCGCTCCCCGTTGTGGCTTCGCGCACTCGCTCAACGTAGTTTCTGCTTAAGCCAGCCAGAAACTCGAGAGGGAATTATTGAATACCAAGGATGCCCTGCAGTTGCCCATTCCTCTTCCTACGGGCTGCGAGCCACTAAATGTTCCCGTCAGCTCCTCTACCGGGCCGAATACAATCCTCGGAATTTGGCATACAGTCTGTCCGAGGCGCGAAGTCCGATACATTGCTCACACGTCAAGTCCCACAAGAATTTCCTGACGAAGCATTATTCGTCCCTCTGAAAGAAAAACAACCCCGGAACAAGAATTTGACAAAATATTGCCAGTGCGCAAACTTATCCTGCTGCGCGACGAGGGACTCGTCACTTCATGAGCTCGAAATGGTCTAATCAATCGACAAATTTTGTGAATATACATAGATACGTGAGTGCCACGTAATTGTGATTACTTCTGTTTCTTAAGGGATAAACGACACGATTGATTTTCAAACTTTGAAGAAACAGCGTGAACGGAGTGCAAACTTCTGGGACGAGGTATATATCCGCGTCTATTAGAAAGCTGGAAAGGGGGGGGGGGGGGGGGGGGGGGGGGGTGAAGATACCGATTGAAACTAGTCCAGCAAGCAGAATCTCACACGTAGTTTCCAGCGTTGTCTTGTCAGACAAGAACTGTTAGCTGTTCCACAATTCCACAACCGAAGCAGTTCCAGCTGTGCTGCTCATCATGATTACTCCCGTCTTTTCAGTTTGTTCCGTCCAGATTGGAAACCCTCGAGAAGAACCTGTAACGGAGATGAAGTCCCTCCGTGATAAAAAGCAATAAAACGAGAACAACAAACGAAACCAAAAACCAAGAACAGAAACTGAAATTGAAAATTTACTGTTGGCTTCGCTCAAGGAGAAGCCTTGTTCCGTTTCAACCCTCCTACGTTCTGTTTAGCGCTGTCTGTTCGTTTCCGGCAATTATACAAGACTCGATTTTATTAAGCCTTGAACGTGCTTGTAGTGAGTTTACCTGACCAAAGAGTGGAAGACTGCAGAAGGGCGGGAAGATAATATGAGAAAACTTTTGAGAAGTATGTACAATAGCAGAAATACCTAACTATATACCCAACATCCAACCGGTATGTAATACCTGCAAGGAGTTCTACGCGCCATGTTTCAGGGCGGCGAATTTTCTGTATGTGAGATAAGTTGTTATGTTTCCTTAACCCTTATCCCTCATCTCTTCGCGTACTTGCACCGAAATTCTACAAATTCTCATATAACTTTTGAGAAATGTGAAGGCAGAGGTGAAGGTCTTGTCCCATGGAGCGCCCTAATTGACGGGCAAGAAATTTGGCAAACGAGGTTCTGTAACAACACAGATTGCAGATATATGATCTTCGTTGTTCATAATATTGTAGGGCCTGAAATTCGGAGCCTGAAATCTACGGCGCGCGTAGCTAGCATCGGTGTATAGGTACTACCTGCGGTGTAAGTGGAGTTTGAGATAAGTGCGGAACGTACGGGGAAACACTTCTGATTACAGAACCGTATAACACCGGCTTTCCGCAGACGTTGCCCATCCTGCCGAAGAGGCTAACCGGATCGCAGTATGCCGAAAGACGAGAGACGAAAGACGAGGGAAGAAAGAAAGTGGTTGCAGTAAATCTTTGTTAACGACGGCTAAATGAACATATTATGTAAATATATTTTTGCGCCAGAAAACGGGAACGAAAACTCAAAAAATTGTGGATCTTATCGCGAAGAGGAAAAAGGAGAAGAATCAGACAAACAATGGATCCGGCACGGATCACGGATGCTCAATCTCTGCGGGCAAAAACGTGATTACGAATTTGGACGACCTACCTCATCATTCCGCGTTCGCATTGTATTAAAAGAAGGCCTGTGGGTACGTATGCGCCTACCTACAGGGTTGGTTTAGGTTAGGCACATACTTCGAACAAACTTGCCACCCTTTTGTTTATCGCATGTTTATAAGTATGATAATGACGATGATAATTAATACGGGTTCATTATATTAGGGTAGGTATTTACATCCCTGATTCATGAGGGCGAAGCTTTGTAAACATACCTGTACCCCTGCCCCCGCTTCGTTAGGCTTTCTCAGACGTAGCTGTCGCCCCTGCAGTGTTGTTTTAGTCCTGCGTTAACTGTATACGTGGGCGTGCCTCCTTGGCGCGCGGAACCTTTACACAACTTTTGCCCTTGCGTAGGCTACGAGTCTCGCTTATACCTACGGCAAGCGGGTCGGGTGTAGGTACAAGTGAGAGGTAAAATTACAACAGCGCATTCCGCGCAAGGTGTACGAGTAGTATTCCACGCAGGATGAATAACCGCAGTTAGAGAAGGGTGAACGCTGCGCGATTCAACCCTAACTTCCTGCCTACTGCTTACGCGTTTCCTTTTACCCTCCGCATCGCACCTTGTAGACATTATCTTCGCCCTGCGTTCTCACCATTCGATAATCCGTTTTGGTCAGATGGATATGTACAATCATTGAACGTCAAGAATATGGGAAGGTGAAAGGAGTGGGGAGAAGTTTGAACCTAGAAATACACGCCGTATTTGAGCTTTTGCATTCTTTGAGCGCCGTATCTGTGTCGTTGATTCGATCCATTACTAATTATACCACGGAACGCTCTGTGGCTTATTCAAATCCGCAAGACGACTGCCAGACAACGAGAGGTCGTCCGATATCCTTTACCGAGTGAAGACTGAAAAGCGGGCATTCGTTGACTTCTAGACTTCTCCTTCAGTCGTCGTACGGATTTGAATAAGTCGAAAGGCGTTCTTATGTTACCTGGGTACAATATTGAATTTTCGAGCCCATGGTCCCCACAACCACTATTCATAATCCGTAACTATGACTCCCGAGTTGCAGATGTTCTTATCTGTAATTGCGATATTCCCGCGATTGCACATTTCTTTTGAACTGGAATTTCACGTGTAAGTGGGTGGAGAACAATATTTTTCTGCACGACGCGATATGACATTTACGTCTGTGATTTATTTCGTGAGAATCGCTCCAATATATTCGGAGCAAAACATTGAAAACAAAAAACCACAATTTTCGATATTCCGGTATAAATAAAGTAGTCATAGGGTTGAAACTTAGTGACGATATTTTTTTTTTTTTTCTCCGTGGATGACAATATTTTCACCTCCATTTCCGATTCTTAGACTAGACCCTGTCTTCAAAACCGACCGGCACCGACGGCACTCCAATTAATATTCGCTCGCAGATCGGCAACTTAATAGGTACTGCATTAGGGAAAGGAAACCGCAACTTCATTGCGTTCGGGTATTAAACGGAAATGGTTTGTTGAGGTGTGGACGGACGCAGATATTCAAGATCAATGATTCCTTTATTTCAATGTCGAAGAATATAATAGATCACATTTACATTCGATAGAAATGAAGACATGTCCGTGAGAATCCCTAATCTTGAACAGAGTACTTATTTGTAAACAAAATCAAGTTTCCATTGTAGATCAGCAGTCGGTTATCATAGGTACGCTTTGGGAGAAACTGCTCCGGCATTTAATCGACACAGACGCATGTCTTGCCCTTGCACGCGCCGCCAGCATGACCACGAGAAATGCATTTCCCGAAGCATATGGGGTTACCAATTCGTGATCCAAGTTTACAACTTGGGATACCAAACAGATTAGTCAAATAGTTCATATTAGTCATATCGAAAGAAGTCGGCATCATCGACGATGGTTCGTGAAGCTCAGCTGCAACAGAACAAAATAACGATCAGCGCGCAATCCCCTGCAGTGAAACCAGAATAACTATTACCGACGATAATGTTTCGTCAGATGGAGGACAAAATGTCAATCATTATAATTGATTATTATACGCGGTTTGATCAGATGCGGACTGGAGAACGTTTTCGTAACGGTAATACTCACTCATCTCATGACCACTGAAGAATGCATCCAGTTCTTCCCCGGATTCAGGGAATCGCTGGAGGTTATCGGCGATCATTGCATAATGCTCATCCGTAAGTTCGGATTTGAATTCTTCTGCTGATGCGCAGGCGACGAAAGCCGCGAAAGCGAAGATTGCGAATAGTTTCATGACGTCCTCGGGTTTTCTCGGCTGTGTATGTCGTAGAATAGCTGGGCTTCGACTGATGAAGTCCCGATGCAGTCTTCGGCTATTTATACCAAATTCGAAGCGAGGCCGTTATCTTCGACCAAAATAGCATTATCTCAATTCGTGGAAACGTACTTTTCCACCCAATGCACGATATTCTCTCTAATGACTGTCGAGTGCAGCATAATCTACACTGGCTGGCCGAATGCAAACTTGAATTCTGCCTTATATTTTACCGTTCATTCCACACGTTGAATAACAATCCACAGCTGATATTTTTGTTCACACTTTTTTCTTTTTTTCATATATCTCGTGGTATGAGTTTTGGATTTATAATATATATTACCACACTATAAAAGACGAATACGTATTTTTCAATTTCTAGGTTTAACAATTTCTTTTCATTTCGCAGCTGGTTCAGGTTTGTTGACGTGTCAACGGTTTGCTTTTTCAACTGAGTTTATCTCAACATTCTGCAGCACTTGCTCAGCAGGAAGTTATCTGTACGGAATTCATTGAGTTGTGACTGAATGTGACGATGAGTAGAGGTATATTTTAAAATTTTGTCGGGTCCTCAATGCAAGCCGTTCTGTTTTACGCTATGCAAGTCGTAGTACGGAAAGTATAAACCGTTTATGAGTTTTTTGTTTCAATTCAAATTTTTCAATTCCGTAAAAAATTACTGAAACTCGAAGCAACGGCCGAAAGTGGCGGAACTTTCTTTGCAGAAACGGTTCTCAATGGAATGTTGATTTGAAGATTATCAGTGGATAGATTTTTCATTGAAGATATCTGAAACGGAAAACTTGACAGGCATCATCACCAGGTGAAATTTTTGGTTTTCACTCGAACAATGAGACTGTTCATTGAACATCTTCCTTTCATTGACAAAAGGAATACATAAATGATAATTCACGTGTCCATGATCGGACTAGACTTCAAAATCTCATGATTGGTAATAGATTTTTTCAGAGATTCCTAGAGAATATTCTCAGGCTAACAAAGCGGTATATTCTTGAAAAAAGACGCTATTTGTAACTTTGGAGCTTGCATAAATACAGAAGTAGATTGCCGGTGATTCTACAATATTTGTGTCTGAAATTACGATTCAAGTCGGAGTCAAATGCTGTACTCATTTGCGTCGATTTAATATTTTTGCTCCGGCTCCGCCAAGCGCTTGAAGTTCTGGCGGATGGAATTTGTCGAAAGAGCTTGAAAAAATTCGCAAAGAAATCAGAAAATAATCACAAATGTGTGTCTCTGACTAAATACTGCGGAACGCAACAAAATTAAGCCCTATTTAGAGCGTATTCCCAAATTGAACCATGCATGGTTACGGCTGCATCGTTTTATCCGCTGATTGTTGAACGCGATGGAAAAAGACACAACGACGAAACCGTAACCACGGTTTCATTTTGGAATTCACCCTTAATCATGGTGAAGTAATCATTAATTCTATTCGTTTTCCATTCAATGCTACATGTGCGAAATTTTGGGAGTGGGGGAAAATTCCATCGAGAGTTCAATGAAATGGATACTCAATGGGGCCCTGAAAAGGCCAGTCGGTGTCATTCTGGTCTCTCAATTACGGACCAAGAGTAGCTGAGCAAAAACTGTCCTTGCTTTCGGTGCGTTTCAGTCTATTGCTACAAGTTCTTCTTCAAGAACTTATCTTTTAGTGGAGAAACTCGAATATTCTTGGATAAACAAATTTCCCTGCCAAAGCAATACTCCGCCTCTTCTTTTTTTATCTGATAGAATACACATGTACTTACTAATTAGTTATGACAGCGTATACGACCAAGGTCGAGTTACTGATTAGGGATGACCATACCGTGAGATAATTCGAACGGGTCTATTCCCAAATAGCTACTATCTATAGACGAACGTCTACAGGTCTCAGATGAGTGGAGCGGTAAATATTTTCCAGAGACCATTTTGTGGAACGAAGGTTGCTTCTTAAACTAATACCTTGATGATCAGACATGAACTTGGTTTCCGAGTGAGCGTTATACTCTCCGACCAGCGATGTACACGGAAGATAAGACGCCAAGCCGGAAGAGTACTCAGAAAGTAAAATTTTAATTATTAAATCGTTGATTTGTTTGAAACTTGATTACTCTTGAACCGATTAGACGATCCGAATAGATATATTTATGCTGGATTCGACCTCTACGTCGACAACGAGGTTTTCACGAAGCGAAACAGAAGTTCAGAAGGCCATGTCAACTGTAGTTCAGGTGAACAAGTCCCAGTGTTGAGTACGAATTTATCAATTCAGGCGCCATATATTCCGTACGTGATTAGAAAATGAACAAATACACTGAGAAATACTTTTCTGTGGATCAGTAAAATGCAATTCATAGGATTTTGATTTCGTTAGTCGATCATATTGACTTCAGAGTTAGGGATAACTCTACAACGAAGAATAAATATGTATTGGATTCGATGAATCATTCAATTGAATCCTGTAGCGTAGAATAAAAAAATATTTGTATCTCAGCAGAGGTTACGAATCCTCGCTGTTCATCACATCATTCAATTTACGCGAAGATTTCAATATTTCTTCGACCCAACTCGGTATTCCATGAATGATTTTCAAGTATAATAACCATAATGTTTGGACTAGAAATCAAAGGAAATTGTTTGAAATATCGCGATATACTGAGAACAATATGTTCGAAATATTGATCTTATATCGGGGAAAAATATGACGCCCATTTCCAGAAAACTCCGCCGATTGATAATGGAATATACAGGATGAAATAGACATTAATTTTTTCCACCTGGAATAACTCCGCTATTTTACCGAATATCAAATATTATCTTCGTCAGGAGTTGTTGGGTCTCGAGGGGGGAACGCGGTGACTATCGGAATACTCGGTACTTCTCCAAGGAAAATAATTTCTACGAATTTCTACGAATTGACCTGAAAAACAGAAATTCGTACTGAACTGGAATTTCGCGTGTAAGTGGATGGAGACAAATATTTGTCTGCACGATATGCTATGACATTCACGTCTGTGATTTATTTTGTTAGGGTCGCTCCAATATATTCGAAGCAAAACATTGACAACAAAAAAGCACAATTTTCGATATCCCGGTCTAAATGGAGGAGTCGTAGGGTTGAAACTTAGTGATGATTATCTTATTTTGCGGATGACGATATTATCGCCTCCATTTTTGGATTTTCGACTAGAGCCTTTTTCCAAACCGACCGTCTGCACCGACGGCACTCCAATTATTGTTCGCTCGCAGGTCAGCAACTTAATAGGTACTGCATTAGGGAAAGGAAACCGCAACTTCATTGCGTTCGGGTATTAAACGGAAATGGTTTGTTGAGGTGTGGACGGACGCAGATATTCAAGATCAATGATTCCTTTATTTCAATGTCGAAGAATATAATAGATCACATTTACATTCGATAGAAACGAGGACATGTCGGTGAGAATCCCTAATCTTGAACGGAGTACTTATTTGTAAACAAAATCAAGTTTCCATTGTAGATCAGCAGTCGGTTAACATGGGTACGCCTTGGGGAAAACTGCTCCGGCATTTAATCGACACAGACGCATGTCTTGCCTTTGCACGCGCCGCCAGCATGACCACGAGAAATGCATTTCCCGAAGCATATGGGGTTACCAATTCGTGATCCAAGTTTACAACTTGGGATACCAAACAGATTAGTCAAATAGTTCATATTAGTCATATCGAAAGAAGTCGGCATCATCGACGTTGGTTCGTGAAGTTCAGCTGCAACAGAACAAAATAACGATCAGGGCGTAATCCCCCGCGGTGCATGCAAACCAGAATAACTATTACCGACGATAATGTTTCGTCAGATGGAGGACAAAATGTCGATCATTATAATTGATTATTATACGCGGTTTGATCAGATACTCACTCATCTCATGACCACTGAAGAATGCATCCAGTTCTTCCCCGGATTCAGGGAATCGATGCAGGTTATCGGCGATCATTGCATAATGCTCATCCGTAAGTTCGGATTTGAATTCTTCTGCTGATGCGCAGGCGACGAAAGCCGCGAAAGCGAAAATTGCGAACAGTTTCATGGTGTCCTCGGGTTTATTCTGCTGTGTATGTCGTAGAATAGCTGGGCTTCGACTGATGTAGTCCCGATGCAATCTTCGGCTATTTATACCAAATTCGAAGCGAGGCCGTTATCTTCGACCAAAATAGCATTATCTCAATTCGTGGAAACGTACTTTTCCACCCAATGCACGATATTCCCTAATGACTGTCGAGTGCAGCATAATCTACACTGGCTCGCCGAATGCAAACTTGAATCCTGCTTTATGTATTACCGTTCATTCCACATGTTGAATAACAATCCACAGCTGATATTTTGTTCACACTTTTTTCTTTTTTTCATATATCTCGTGGTATGAGTTTTGGATTTATAATATATATTACCACACTATAAAAGACGAATACGTATTTTTCAATTTCTACATTCGACAATTTCTTTTTATTTCACAGCTGGTTCAAGTTCGTTGGTGTGTCAACGGTTTGACGTTTGACGAATAGATTTGTTCATGCTGGATTCGACCTCTACGTCGACAGCGAGGTTTTCACGAAACGAAACAGAAGTTCAGAAGACCATCTCGTGCGTGAATTAAAGTCCGCTCGGAGCCTTCACACGATACCCTTTCCTGCTATAGAATGGCTAATTGTGAAATCCAGTCTATAATGGGCTTCTGTCAACTGTAGTTCAGGTTAACAAGTCCCAGTGTTGAGTACGAATTTATCAATTCAGGCGCCATTCCGTACGTGATTAGAAAATGAACAAATACACTGAGAAATACTTTTTTGTGGATCAATAAAATGCAATTCATAGGATTTTGATTTCGTTAGTTGATCATATTGTCTTCAGAGTTAGGCATAACTCTACAGCGAGAAAGAAATATGTGTTGGATTCGTTGAATCATTCGATTGAATCCAGCTGCGTAGAATAAAAAAGATATATGTATCTCAGCAGAAGTTACGAATCCTCGCTGTTCATCACATCGTTCAATTCACGTGAAGTTTTCAGTTTTTCTTCAATCTTACTCGGTAATCCATGAATGATTTTTACAGTACAATAGACATAATGTTTGGTCTGAAAATCGAAGAAAATTGTTTGAAATATCGCGATATACTTTGAAAAATATGTTCGAAATATTGAGCTTTGATCGTGTAAAAATAGGAAGCCCACTTCGAGAAAATTCCGCCGATTGATAGGAGAATATACAGGGCGAAATAGACATTAATTTTTTCCACCTGTAATAACTCCGCTATCTTAGCGAATATCAAATACTATCTCCGTCAAAAGTTGCTGGGTCTCGAGAGTGGAAGTCTATCAAAATTTTTGGTACTGCTCCGAGGAAAATAGTTTCTTCGATTCTCTACGAAATGACCTGAAAAACCGGAATTCGTAGAAAATCATGAATAACCGTAGTAATTTCTTTTAGAGAAAACTATGCATGCAAAATTACGATGATCCCCGATCATTCACAAATGTTTGCTGATTGTTGACTTATAGTTCGTGGAATATTGTTAATTTCAACATTACATAAATTCCGACCACGCAGAATTATGAAAAAAATAGTTTTTCGTAGATAAAAGAAGAAAACTACATTCTTCTGTGGAATATTACGAGAATCTGCTGTCCCAAAAACCGGAATAGAATTTCGTGAAAGTTCGTGAGATATCATAGCATAACAAGTTTCATCTGAAACTATGCATGTTCATAATTACGTACAACGATCTACCAGAAGCTACAACCCAAAAATCATACACAGGATACCTGTACTGAGAAAAAAATGTTATTCGATTTACGAAATATTCGCTCGTGTATACCTATATCATCGAGCTTCGTACCTACATACGATGTCGTGGGGCTATTCATTCCAACTTCAGGCGTACAAGTGACATCAAAGTCTTTCAAAGGCTTTCAAAGGATTCCAGAGAATTTCGTGGATTTCCACGAGGCATTCTTTGACTTCCAACTGACAATGAGTTCCAGAGATTTTCAGTGGTCCCCAAGGCTTCGAAGACTTTGAAGACTTCCTTGGAATTCTGAAGAATTCCAAGGAATTCCAAATTTCTTCGAAGAATTCCAGAGAATTTCAAAGACTTCCGAAGACTTGCGTCAAGCGTTTTTTGGCCTCCAAATATTTTCGGTGGCTCTCCAAAACTTTCAAGACTTCCAAAAACTGCCGACGAATTCCAGAGAATTCTGAAGAATTCCAGAGAATTTCAAAGGCTTTCATAGACTTCTATGAGGCATTCTTTGACCGCCAACTGTTTTCCGTAAATTTTCAATGACTCCCGAGACTTCAAAGGCTTCCAAAGACTTCCGAGACCTGCAGCGTGCATAAGACTTCCCGAGTGAATGACTAGCCCATCTCGTAGGTACTATGTTTTCGAAGATCGTCTACCCCTATCAAATAATGGCAATCAAGGACTGATCATCCACCTACTCGTCCGTTTATTAATCTCTCCGCCATTCATCGCAAATTATATGCTCAAGCGCGATATTATTGGTTCTGGAAAGTTGCACTAATGATGTCTGTATGCCGTGGCTGGAGCTGGAACTAGGGCCGGGGCTGAGGTGCCAGCACGAATGCATATATATTGCACACAGATAAAACGAGTACACACGTATGTACGCGTGTGTTTTTGCAATTGGTGCTGCTCTGCAGGGTGTGATATATCCTGTAATAAATGCACGTATGGGGGCGTTCACGATGGTCACGAGTAGCTGCATGCTCGCATGCACATAACATGGGCAACATACACGGGCGTGATAACGTACACGCGTATGCATATACATACAAGCGTATAAATATCCGGATAGAAGTTTGCACACGTACATATGCGGATGATCATTAGAGTATATGATGAAATACACGTATGACGCGTAGGTGGTATGTACTCGCGTGCACATACACACGCCTGCAGTACCGTACTTTGGCCTGTGCCACGTATGGATATGGAGACACGGAGAGCGCGTCGTCAGACTGGGCCGTGGTAACTAACCAGGATATTGGATACTACGTTATCATAGTAAACCTTCATCCCCAAGCTGGTGACGACGTAATTATCTCTGGTAATTAATGCACATATATATACGTAGATGTGCATGTATGCATTATACGTGTATCCATACATAAATACACACGTGCCGTACCTATCTACGAGCGCATAGAGATACGTGTATACTTTGCTACCGTGGGATCACCTCGGTTTAAAGGACAGTAATTGCGTTGAGTTATGATAATTTTATCGTTATTGAGCGGATTTGAAGGCACCGCACCGAACCGAACCGAACTGCGGATCAACTGGTATTATATGATTAGTGTTTAGTAGATCAAATATACACGTCAGTCGGCGGTGGTATATGGAGTATTAAGTACAGGCATGTACATCATGTGGCAGCTCAGTCATGAATGTAGTATCGGGTGTTCCAGATTCGCTATGAATCAATTATGTAGGTGTGCCCCCCATAAGACACTCTTTGGTGAAGTATTATCGGTCTCGTGCTTCCCTCCAGTTCCAATTTTCGAAAAGTCATACGATCGTAAGTTCACGAGCTTTATTGCCCACCGATCCATCCCCGGCGCCCTCAATACCGCGACCAGTCTCTTTATTCATCTATACTCGTGATTATCCGAGCTATCTCCTTCTTCGCTAATCATTACTCGTTCGTCAACATCATCGACGAATGTTGCCTCCGGGGGAACCGATGAAGCTTTTACTCTACTCCTTTAGTTTATTTGTCTTTATTGTCCAATTCCCTCCAGCATGATATCACGCGCATGAAAAATCAGCTAATTATTTCATTATCAATTCACAAATTAATTACTGAGCGGCGATTTCGTACCCCTCTTATAAATCCTTCGTCAAGATGAATATCGGAGGAACGAAACTTCGGAGACCCGCCCATCCGGAGGCTGGTAAGTGAGCGCCGCGAGACAATTTTCATTTTTATTTGTATCAATTAAACGGCGAGGAAAAGTAGGAGGAGTTTCGGCGGCGAGACGATAATAGGTATACCTCGATCCCAGGTATTTGGGGCGTTCGCGTTGTGTATACCTCCGGGGGAATCAGTGGAAACCAGTCCGACTAGCGACGAAGAAAAAAAGGACTACAAGGAAATAAAAGAGAGGTTAAACAAGGACGGGGAGCGTGGTGGTTGCGACCGAGGATGTGTAACTCAATCTCTCAGGGGACTAGTAGCGGAGAAAATCGCAAGAGTCTCGTAGCCGGGATCCAGTTGAGGTCAGTTTTTCATCTTTCGAGGGAATTGCGGTGCAACAAAGTCAATTGCATTGTCCCGTTCAAGTTTATTCTTCTTTCGGGGTCGTGTGGCTAATCTTTGTAATTCTCAGTTCCAGATAGCTTATGCAGCAACAGATCTTAAAATTTGCACCCGTGCGCTGGTACGGCCGTTGATGATACCCGCCCGTGGGAGAAATAAAAGAAAATTGGGAAAAATCGCGGATTATTAATAGCCGCCAATTCTCCGATGAAATATGTTTTTATGAAACCACAACACGTTTTGTTCTCTCGTTAAAACAATGCGGGGATCGACTCCATCTCTTCATTTTATTCCATTGTTGTGCTGTAGACGTGGCACTAGGTACGTGTATACATACTACCAACTGAACTCGGTAGATCATTGCCTCGTTCATATACAGTAGCAGCGTTACGATTCAGCCGTGAATTAGAATGGCAATACACTATATGCCATGCCGCGCGCCGCGCCGTCAACAACTATATATTCCGTAAATTTATACACCTACCTCGCGGACGAACACACACGTATGTACGTGCACACGCGCTACGATATACGTATCCAGGTATACAATTTTATTCTCATTTGATAGAGACAATCGCGTTGCATCACGGGATAGAACAAAAAGTGAAAAAAAATTCATCATATATTAGTGCCGCTGAATTTGTTTTCACGCTCGTTCATCCGCAAATAATTTACTGAGCGAGAGAGGGACAGAGATACAATGTGAAATGACGCGATAGAAATTTTGGGTTGTGGATTTCAGGATTTCGGCAGAGCTTTCGGCTTTGAAATACAAAATTAGAATTGTCCAAATTCCAAATTCACGTTCCATGTTTAAGTCGAAGTGCGTGATGCCATTTGGTGTTTTACTTTCTTCCTTCTTTCAAAGCATCGAATAACGCCGAAACTACCCTGCGCAGACATATTGGTTGTATTAAATTAAGTTCGTCTCGGAGATCCTTCAGATTCCTTTCACGCTTAGCCGCCACTCGTTCGCACCCACCGAGAGCAAACTTCATTATCTTCTTCGCTGTAATGCTTTCGGTGTTTCTTGTTTTGGTAGCTGAAATGTATACCTGGTCGTCGTCGGAATAGTTTGGAAACGGCGAAAAACAAAAAGTTTTGTCGAAATATACGACGGTGGATTGTTTGTCTCTTCGGAAGCCTGCAGCCTGAAATGATGGGAGGAGATAGTGCGAAACCGAGCATGTAATTCATTCATCGAATTCATCCGTAAGAATGAAAATATGCTCGTTTTATATCATCTTTTTATTCGATTGATATATAGTGGTATAGTATTATTTCGACGCCGCTCGTCCGTGGTGCGGCGCGTTCCGAAATATACGTTGTTTCCGGTCGAATCAGAAGTTTCCTCATCCTTGCTTCCTGAAGGATTCAAGAGTTTTGGGCAACTCTATCGGCCCGCGAAGCCTTCGGAATGGAAAAACTTGGTGAGAATAATTCATAAATGGAATATGCTTGCTTTTCAACTCAAATCCATCCTATTGCTTGGTATATTCCCGTTCCTCGGGATATACACGCGACTTCAATTATCGGTAGACTTGATATGCCGCGTGGGGTGAGATCAGGTACATCCAAAACCGGTGTAACAATGGCCCTGGCATTAATTCCCGGGGAATAAAACCCGGACTCATCTCTGACGGTGGTCGAAGAAGAAAACCAAAAGTATGAGAAAGGGATCGGGATCGGGATCTGGATCTGGCGACGGTCTATTTACGAAAAACCCCGCAAGATGGTCAGAGACCCACGTTATGGTCATTCACAGCGAACCCCTGTCCGTCTTGAACCATTCCTCGCGACGACTACCTACCTAGCTTAAATCGGGAGAATATCAAAAATGCGGGTGGAGAATAGACCCAGATCGGCTTAGGCTTTGACAACCCATTGAAACCTGGTTTTATCATACATCAGAAACCTGCCGGCATAAAGAATCCCCGTTATCTTACTCTTGTCCATTGAACAAATCAGAAATCAGAAAAGTAAAAAAGCCCGGATTACCTCGACTAAAAGAGAAGAGAAAAAACAAGTGTGACAGATATGGACGTTTTCACTCTGGCTCTGATCGCAAATCGCTGAACTTCTGTAGCAGACATTTTTCTGATGGCAATTCATGCTCATGATGCAATTCTCCGATACAGTGATCGGGGTTGATCGGTATTGGAATCCGGTGTACGGCGCTCCATATATTTCGTGGAGTAGCTCCAAGCCTCGTGGAAAATGACTTGGAATTTTTCAAAATTGTTCAAAAGTCACGTGCAGAAGACTGCACTGAACGTTGATCGTTGAAGTTATCAACCTCGGAGCTAAAATCGTTTCGCTATCTTTTCAAAAACTGTAAAATCTCTACGAAATCGTTTGCATTATTTTTTTTTTGCTCTCAGATGCAGCGGCAAAGTACTTCGCAGAGTCTGACGCACGCGAGATTCCTCGATGTAAATTCGTTACAGCGCAGATGTATCATACGAAGCAAGATACTGCGGTGGGATGATCGTGAGTCAAGAAAACACTCAGCGTTCACAGACCGTTGCCAATTTATTCCGCCGACTCATTCATTCAACACGTTCAAATTCGTTGGCAGACAATTGCGCGCGGCGCCCGCCCCCCGCGGGTAGGTATTCCTTTGGCTTGCTGTTAGGGGACTTATCCTGCTTTACATTAAACGGATCCGATTTTAATAAATCCAGATGGGATTCCCGTGTCCTCTCCACTCTGAGTAACCTCAATGGATCTCCAAAGCTTTTCCAGATTCGGTAGAAGTATACACGTTTACATATATACCTATACTACGGATGCTAACGTGTACAGTTTCGTGCGAGGTATTGATTCTTCGTCGCCAATCGTTTCAGACAATTGAAGGAACGACAGAGAGGAAAACTTTGCGACAACAGGAACGAGTAGCCGCTGGTTTGCGCTACTGCTCGCCAAAACTGAAAACTTTCAGCTTATCTTTCACGAGATTGATTTGGCGCGGTGAAAAATCCTCATATCACTGTATTTTCCACATTTTACTAGATAGGCAAACCGCGACGCTCCGTTCCGTGGACTGTGGAGGTTTAGCCGGGTCACTTCCACCGAATCCTATAAATTCTCGTACCCTTGACCATACCTCGACCTCGCTACTCGACCCCTGGCTATCGCCGTATCTGCGTTATTTACTCCGTCTTCGTTTCGGAGCTGCATAGAATGAAATTTGTTCTGAAGAAACCGTGCCATCCGGTGAAAAATGGGTGTTATATGCCACCGAGCAATCTGCAGTCCATCCGCAGGGCGTTGGTTCACCAACGATAGACCCAAATCAGAATTCCATCCCTATAGTGGAATAGGACGGCAATTAATAGTTGAAAAATTGTTTGGTATTTTCATAGAAACGACTCTGCCCCATCCTCTCGAAGTTCGTTTTTTGATATTGTGCAATGTGAAACTGGACGTGAAGTTCACGCGTGATGGTACCCAGAAGGATATAGGTACCCTGAGCTAGGCAAACAGGGCTCCCCGGGACCGTCGGATCGTTGGAATAGAAGGGCTTTGTTTGTCTTGGGGAGTGCCTCGATTACGACGTCCGTGCTGAGAGGAAGATCGCGGTTGACTTCGTAGGGTCTGCAACTACGAGGCGACTGTGACTGTCACCGGGACGTCTGGAAAAACCGGAAGATCCAATATACGCCCACTCTGAGTCACTAGGACACTCTTCCCGGGTTATTTGCTGAAAATACTGCAAACGGAGACACGTTATTCCCGGCGGCTGACGCGTCTTTCTCACTTGATCGATACCACAAACTATGACGACGGACGCGAAAATTGAGACGATGTACGTAGGGTACGATGGAAAGGAATCTATCCCTATAGGATCAAGCTTTGCGAAAATGGATGAAAGATTGTTTGCTGTTTTATTCGGGGATCAATCGATGGTGTGTACATACACTTTAACGTATAATGGATACCAGCGGTAAATCTGTAACAAATTCTACGGCGTTTGATTAATTTGATGAGAAATATGATCACCAGAGTGTCGACCGGTAGCCGGTATGGCTCAGAGAGGGACCCGGTGCCCTCGAATCGGCGATCAATTAAACGTAGTCAATGGCGCGTAGGACGCGACGCGACCGTCCCCCAGCTTTTTCAGACACGGAGAATAATTGTAATTGTAATTGCGATTGTAAAATGGAACTACATCAACGGCGAATCACTTTTCCTGCAGAACTCTGCAGGCACGGATTAGCGATTGGATTAATTTAATCTCTTTCGGCAAATTGGTCTCTTTCGTAAAACAATTTGTAACGCCCGCACCCGCCGTTTCATTCCGGACCGAATCACCGATCAGTCCGACCACGCGTCAATGCGCTTCTTGTATAAAATTGGTTACCTATATATAGCGCTAGAAATTAATACGAACGATTACTCCCGTGATTATGTTCACACGGTTTACTTCGAAACTCGTAGATTTTCACACACCTTTGTTTCCAAGGCTTGACACATTTCCACGCGCTATTCGTACAGATTTTAGAAATTTCCTTCCGAATTTTCATGTATCATCATATCCGATAGAATCAGACGAGAGGTTCCTTTCCCGTTTCTCATTCTATGAAGTTTCATATCCTAGACAGTGATCGATCGAAGGGTCATCGGAATATTTGTCCTTCCTCTTTCTTTTCTTCGCGATTTTTTCACTTTTCATCACGATCCATTTTCATTGAGACATCGCTGTGAGATTTGGACGAGTCAATTACGCGCTCCTTGACAACCGCGTCAACATAATATTCCCGAAGAGGGATCACAATGCGGCGAGGCAAAGCGGTGGCGGAGAATTACCACGAGAAGGAAGAGAAGGAAACAAAAATCGGAGTACATGTAGGAGGAGAGTTCTGTTTATGGCTACTAACATAGCTCCTAACATAGCCACTAATATTTTATGGCCAACTGCTGCGGCGCGCCTATGAAGAGATGAAAGGTTTTTCGGGAAAGCAAAGGAAAGCTGTTTATACTGTGCGCTGTGATCTTTTGTCGCAAAAGACGGAGAAGGAAAGAGAGAAATAACAAAAAAAGTAGAATGGAAAAGGAAAGAAAAGAAAAGAAAAGTCGTCTCGTCGGCTCAAAGGGTCTTCCGAGTCCGGCTACCCGGCTAACGCGTTCTACCCATTCAATTCCATTCTTCTTTATAACATGCCAAGACCAAATGTAACATTCTACAACTGCTACGTATGTATACCTATGCTTCTACTTTTTATGTCGAACGTGCACTTTCGTGCACAAATACCTCGCACCTTAAAAAATAATTCTTCAACCACGCTCGGAGAAATCTTTTCTCATATAGATTCCCAAATTGACATACATGCTTATGTAGATAGCATCGAAGAATAGTAGGTATATTGTGTGGCAAGGGCGGAAATTAGGCAGTTTCGGACGAGTGCGAAGTTTGAAGCACGAGGCGAACTTTTCGCCCTTGCCACATAATATAGGTACTATATACCGAGAACTGCCGGTTTCGCAACCGAAATTGAAAAACTTCGACCAGCTCTTTTCACTTTTCAGATTATGGCTGTTCAAATTATGCCATAAGTCAAATCTTCACAGCTGCCGGCCTGACAATGAGTACAATCGCATTCCGGATTACAGTCTAGCTCTAGACTAGCTAGGAATAGTTGATTCACAGTTGAATAGCTGGATGAACTCTCGATTGCGATTGTGGTTTGTGTCCGAGCTGCATTACGGTACAAAGGTCGGGAGAGTCGGGTATTGGACAAATTATACATACATGCATACGTAGGTACCCTGCGATTCAGACGCTGCACGTATACGCTGCAGCTGGGAGTTGGCAGGTACACATATGCAACACACGTGCAGAAATGTAGGAGTGGGTTGCAGATAGCTAGGTTTCGAGAACAGAGGAAGACGAGGACCGCCGCGCCGCTGAATGTTGGGGCCACTGGGGGCTCCGACACCCTGGCAAGTTGTACGACAAGGGAATAGCGAGTGTCTGGTCATGCGTGTGGTATGTCTCTGTTGAGGCTGAAACCGAGAATTCAATAGGGAGCAAATTCAGATATTGCCATGTGCCGGATGAAAGGTTTTCAATGAGCGTGAGAAAGACGATATCACCGGAGCGTAGGCGGAACGCATAAGTCGGTTGGCAACTGTACAATCTGATCCACGTTCCGATACGAGCGAGGAGGACCTATGAGTTAAGGTTAAATTGGTTCCACTTCATGCACAAGCCAAATTCACCGATTGACGCCCATATATCAACCGCAGTAACGATTTGCGAAACATTTTTCAGGAATAGCTTGAAATTTGTCCTCCCCCCCCCCCCCCCCCCCCCCGACAGAAGTTTTCCCCGTTATAGAATTGGATCTGGTAAGCACTAATCGATATTCCAATTTTCCGTTGCGGTTCCGTTCCACTATTGGCAAAGAGCTAAAATTTCAAACATTTCACCAGTATGTAATATCAAGTGAACCGCAGAGTCGGATTCAAACCGCGTGACCACCCGCCATTATACTTGCGCAAGTTTTACAATCAGGCAGCACCTCATACCACCTCTATATCAATATCCACCGCATTACTACTTCTACCGGACAAAAATGCAATTATCCACGTTATACGATATTCCCACCGGCCACGTTGTCCCAAGCTTCGAATTGCCGGCTCTCAACGCGAGACCTCGTTCTCACGGGGAAACTGCCGGACACTTTGGTCTGCAATAGTACGAAAATGGACAATAATCTTTTTCCCAAGATATCGGCGGGGGGGGGGGGGGGGGGGGGGGGCACGATTCAGGTAATTCAAGATCCTGTGTTTCTTCCTGGTGCCGTAAGAATTGTGGTTACGTTTTGTCGTTGATTTTAATTAGGTTTCTTTTACTTCGATGAGGATTCATTCCATCGAGATTATAGTGTCAAGCTCAGTACCGTCCAGATTATTTTTCGCTTTCAAGTTATTTCCCGTAAATTGAAATTTACAACCGGCAATTTTTTGTTCATTCGTCACAACCGACTGACGAATATTTTTTCGCGTAGACATGTTTGTCAGAGAAATGTGTAGCGTGTAACTATCAGGAGGATTCCGATTCGGGGATAATTTGAGCGCGTGATAACTGAAATTTCATTTATTTCTCGCCAAAAACTCGCACAGTTAGTTTGGAGAGTTTACAGAAACGGAAATGACTCAAAATTAGGAAATTAATACCCATCCGAGACGCAATTGGCGTGGAAAAAGATTTTACGTTCAATCTTGAAGAAATTTAAGAAGATTTTCTGTGTCATTAGAATAGGCGTAGGTGTATACGTATGTACGTATGTACTACGTAAGAGTACATGCGTGGATTCGTGCGCAAACAAAAAAAAGAAGATTCAAGATCAAGTCAGAGGAGATAAATATACGGCCTTCATTTGTTATTTATTTATTTTATGTCTACGCAGCGATTTTTGGTTTGATTTTATACAGCTCTGTATGCCGACTATACGGTATGTATATCGTTCCACGGGAAATGTTAAACCACGGAACGGGACGGAACGGGTCGGGCCGGGCCGGGGGCAGAGGGCCGGGGGGTGGAAACGCGATACAAATATCAAAGTTCTGTCTTTATGCGTGGAAATAAATCCTACCGGTATATAGAAAGACAAATAATACTATTTAAGGGTGAAAGTTTAGGCGACCCCTTGTCTGGGGGCTAGGGACTCTGTTGGCCCTGGAGTTATTTCCTATGTTTTACATAAATAGTTTCCCTCCATTGCTTGGCGCAATGCCTCGCCGCCACTTTGAAAACAAATGTCTTATTTATGCCGAGATACCTCTCCGATAGTTTTCATCCCTCGGTTCGTCATTCTGTGCCAGTTACCTCGCAAGAATGAAAAAGGAAAGTAGAAAAAACCTTCACAAGTTCTCGCACCCCGTATAAAAATCATTGGAAGCAAAGCGAAAGGGAAGATACAAAATTTTCGAAATCTATGAACATTTTGTTCGCTACATCGGAATTCTTCGTCCGCAGTATAATAATGCGATTTATCTCATACCTCGATTCTCGCATTTAGAGAGCTACTCATGCAAGTCCTCCTATACTCCGTACTTTATACGTGTTCCTCTTCTTCTTCTTTCTCCTCCTTCTCCCCCTTCAATGGCAACCTCTCGTTCAGTACTCGAGCCGAGCCGAATTGCCCTCCAAGATGAGATTGGCGGGAGGACTACCCCTTGCCCACTCCTCTTCGAGTTGGGTAGCGAGTGAAAAAAGAGAGGAAACAACGTATAAAAATCGAAGAGAAAAGGTGAAGTGAAAAAGGTAGAAGAAAATCAAGTTCACAATTCCCTCAGAGCCAGATGCACTCGGTGCAACTCGGCGCTTGATCATCCCTGTTGGATAATGATCATACTGCGACGGACGGCTTCGATAGTCTATAACGAAGAATCAACCCCGTATAGTTACTTTCAATTCGATAATCGTGATTCGTCCACCTAAATTACGGCTCGTACCGGCTATTCTTTAGCTAGGCGAACTAGTATTGGCGAATGGAAGATTTCGATTCCAATTAACCCCTCGGCTGCGTCATCCGTTGGAGAAAACTGTAGTGAATGTGCGAGTGCGGTGAACGAATGGGAAATTCCTGCGAGTTTCTTGACCTATAGATAGGTAAGCGTGGTAGAGTATGTCGCCGACGCCGACATCTCATCGTTCGAAGCCGAAAATGTTGAAGCGGTGCTCGGCGAATCACTCAAAATTGAATTTTCCTGAAGAAGAAGAAGAAGAAGAAAAGGTTTTCAGCCCGACTTAGCACAGCGGAATATCATACTCGGAACCGCGGACTGGATGCCAGAATTATATAATAAGAAACGAAATGGATAAGGCGATACAGGAATCTCACGGAGTCTTATCGGCAGCACATCCAACTAGTCGTTGGCTCTAAGATAAACGAATTCCGACACGTTTATTAACGAATGAAGCGGCGAAAGAGGGACTGGAAGAAATTGAACCAACCGAGTACCGGTAGACATCGAGAAACAGATCCTGAGAAAAGGACAGAGAGAGAGAGGCTTGAAAAAATATAGAGAACAAAGAGAAAAGAACGAAAAGAGAAAGGAAAAGCTGGGGAGGGTTGAAAAAGATTTTCTATACCATTCCCAGGAACCCTACGCGCGTGATCTCAGAGTGGAAAACGACACGAAAACCCGAGCCATGGCAGCAGCAGCTACGTAACGTTCGAACAATAAAAAGACCGTGTGCAAGCACTCGTATGTACCCTGCCGTAAAATTTCGTACATTGGGGAGGATACCTGTGAGGTCTTGGTGAGGTGAAAACGGACGAGGGGTGTGGCGGGGGCGCAGGGAACGTGGGCAACCCTAACTGGATGATACGGGCTGGATTACGTGAGCCACCGGCGTTGACCTATGCTACGCTAATAGGAAGATCCCTTGTGTAGCTCACGGAGGAGACGGGGGTTAAAAAGGGGTTAAAAGAGAGATGAAACCCCAACGAGGAGAAATCGGCGGAGGAAGAAGAGGACGAGAGATACTTGGCGCGGTGATATCGTTTGATTATGCAGCCAAGCAAAGCAGCAGCCGGTTGCCGCTACACTTTGGGGACTTTTTGGTCACGACCTTAATTTGACTACTAAATACACTCTGGGTAAGGCAAAACGAGGGAGAAAGGCTTAAAAGTATATTTACGTGCGTTATATACCGACCTTACCGGCAATTCGTTTATCTCGGTTTTAAAGTTTGCGTGAGGGCACCTGAAGTAGGCATTAGCTAATAGAAATCGAATCAATGTGCAGAAAATTGTTAAGCGAGCTCAAGCGAGCCTCCAAATTTTCATCCCCTTACTCATCCATCCTCGGCTTCTCCTGACTGGAATTAATTTTCACTATTTCCATATCTATATCTAGCTACCTATGGAAAATCTCTACACGCGAATTCGAATCGGACCGCGATAATTCGTTTGAACCAAAAATTTATCATTCGTCGGTTTATAGGTAGTCTCAACGCCCCGGATTCGGTCGCCCCCAAAATAGACGACTGCTGACCTTACACATATTTTTGAATTCTGTCCAATTCGCCATCATTGTTTTCTTCGCTATCTATTATTTGCTTGCAATTGCCGACTTGAGAGAATTTGAACTATTTGTAAGCTCAGCTGCCTATTTTGAGGGCGACAGAATCCGTCGCGTCGGGTTATTGTTCGAGCGAAATCAGTCGGTCGGTAATTGTGCCTTATTGTTAGCTCGAAAGAACGAAGCATGGAAATAAAAGAGCCGGGAGGTGAACAAATGTTGGAATAATGATGAACGATACCATTCTGTAAGTTGAAATTGTAAAAAGCAAACTCAAACAGCTGTCCAGCTCGCACAAAAATCGTTTTCCTTCGGTGAGCTTATGAATGTGGAACGTGCCTCGGTCCGCTGATCGGTTGCCCTTATAACGATTGAATTCGTGAGTTTCCTCCAACTCGACCATACAGTGTTGAAAAATAATTGATAGCGATTTTTCAATTTTATCGAAACATGGCGAGATGGGCGGTGAATCGTGAGTTGCCGAAATAATCTCATTTATCAGCGATGATTACACATGAACTTGTGCCTGCCAACATTAGGAGTTGAAAAATTTGTGTAATATCCACGGCGAAAAGTTTTCTCGGCACCATTAACCCTTCGCTCGGTACAATTTTTTTCTTCATAATACAATTATTATTTCACTCGACATTTTCCACTCGGCGAAAAGTAACTTTGGTCATGGAACGTAAGATCTTGATGCCCTGACGCTCGTATGTAGCCACGTCGACGCTATTCAAAAGCTAAAGTAGGTATTAAGTAAACTTTTGAGAAGTTAAATTCTTCGCACAGAAGTAGTAAAGTATATAAGTTACGAGAAATGCAAGAGTTAGCTTGTTATTGCGCAGTCGCCGTTACTCCGAGCAGCTGTCATCTTTTACGGCACCAATTTATACCAGCCTTTCTGTACTGTTCCTTCGTTCCTGGCTCCCTCCGTTTCCCGGTTCTTCGTGTACCCCACGCGTCATCCTGTACAGCATAACTCGTCGTCGTCCCGTTATTATCGCAAGGTGAAAATGAATGGGGCAGTACACCGGAAAGGAAAGAGAAACTGATTTCCCGCCAGCCATCTTCATTTAATGAGGTAAACGGGAAAAAGAAAGAGGGAAAAAGGAAAAACGAGGGTGAACGGCGTACGGTGTATTTTCATACTTCCGTAGAAAAAGTTCGTTGAAGAATCTACCGCATAAAGGCTTCTTTCTGGTTTCGTTCGAGGGTATACCACACATATTTGTGAAAATTTGTCTGCAGCGGTATTTGTGAATCCCGTGAAAATTTGAACAGCGTGCTTTTCTCATCTCGTGATACCCGCCCGTCCGCCCGTCCGCCCGACCTCCAATCCCCTCTTCTTTTTTCTCCTTTATTCTGAAAAAAATTTCTGTCCGTAAGGGAATCGTGTTTGGGAATATAATCTAACCGCCTTTTTTCGAGCATCATTTAGCTTCTCGCACGACATGATTTTATGCTCCACAACTCCGCCAAACTGCTGTCGTATCCGCTAAGCCGAGGTAAATATTTAATATAGGCCAGGGCCAGGCCGGGAGAAACCTCGCGAAAAGCTTTCTTTCACTGCCTTTTGCGCTTATGTAGCCAAAAGATGAAAAGGGACTGGTAGGTACACTTTCCTCCCAGCCTGCATACGTATACTTACCCAACTCCGCCTAACATCTATATGCATATACCTAAAGCGCCATCTATATACCGTGACGGAAAATTTTATGGCGGTTTCCCAACTGGCTGGCAGAAGGCACAACTTATATATGGGAAATGCAAATTAGATAACGTTTGCTCGGCGGTTCGATTGAGTCTTCCTTCTTCCTTCTTCCCCATTCCTTATTCTATTTCATTTTTTCTTATTCGTTTCATTCTCACCTGCACCTGGTGACGCGACGGAATATTTCGCAAGCCCCGCGATAGTTTGAAAAATTAGAGACAAAAAATATGGGAACAAGAATGATGGGATAGAAGGTTATGGGAATGAAGGACGTTTGGATTACTGTTCATCACTGTACAGGTATCTGACGTGGTAGAACAGAAATGTTTCCAGAGAGAGAGAGAGAGAGAGAGAGAGATAGAGAGTGGTGAAACAAAGAAGAGTAGAGATGGGAGAGCCCCATCTGAAAAATAAATAAGGGGATTTTCCCTCCCTGCACTCCTACGTCCTCTCCCATCCTTGAGTAAACGTCAACAAGGCACCGTCCTAAGGGCGACACTTATAAATAAGGTCATTGCTGTCCATAGCCCAGGTGGTGGTCCAGCTTTTTCATCAGGAAAAAGTGGGGATTTTTGTCTACGCGGTGAAAAGTGGAGATAAATTCGGATCCCGGTGTGCGGGGATAGAACTAAACCTGCGAGAAAAGAAGTGGAGAAAAATAGTCGTTCGACGTACGTAGCGCGTAGCGTATGTGTGCACGAACTCCAAAATTTTCGCAGTGAAAGCTCACTCCGAGCGACAGTGACAATTAATCGAGCAAATCTGAGTAGAGTGAAATTTTACGACGATCGGTTTACCGCTAATGCGCGTTCGTAATTGGCGGTTTCACTCTTCCCCAGAGTGACGGTTGGAGTGAAAAACAAACCACTCCCCGCGTGAGACTGGAAATATACACTCACTGCTTAAAAGTGTCTAGTTCGACTCTAAAAGAGTGAATAAACACTCTGCGTAGAGCGAATCACTAGCTCACTCGATGCTCAGGGAGAATGTTTCGCTCCGAGAAATTTAGAGAGTAGGTACGTTCGTTTCAAGAGATCCGCATCTCGAATGTGAAGAAAAGCCTCGAAGCTCAGCTGTTTATTGGCACTGCGAGAGAGCACAGTGACTACTTTTACTCGGGGAAAAATCTGCCGCCTCTCCTGCAGAGCTTTTCGTATCGCAACTGGCTCTTTGAAGTAGCTGGTAGCTGATGCCGGGTATGTATACCAAGTGTAAAATGCGAACTGGAAAGTGCGAATTGCGGAGCTGTTGAAAGCACGTCGCGTCGCATCCTACCCACTGAAGTTTCTAGCTGTATAAGTAGGCATAGTTTATTCATAGTTTTCACTCGCTTTTTACTGCTACCTGCACCGCTTCTTCTTCGACTGTCATCTTTCCTTTGAGAAGAAAAAAAAAAACAGCTATACTGCACAGCTTTTACGCGGTAGCTCCTCGCAACTCCGTTCTTTCTAACACACACTCTTCCTATGTATATGGGGGAGCCTTTTGTTTTTGACTTTTTTGTTTCCAAATTGATCATCGTCCGACCCTCAGCATCACCGATTCACTCTAAACTTCGTGTCACCGGTTCACCGCTGCGCCGGTTTCTTTTCTTTCACCGCAGCTGATCGAGTTGGCATTCGATGCCCCATATATTATGCATAGAGTGTAATACTGCGTCAACGTTGCGCAGTTCTGTTCACGTATATGTATACGTGTTGGGCAGGTATGCGCGGTACTGCAATGCTGCAATCCGCTGCAGGTGAACATAGCCTACGAAGGTGTGGATAGCCACCCCCATTTCAAATATGAATATGGATGAACCGGATATAATAGCCGGATTGAACGAACCTTCGGGGAATATTTCGGTCCCGTTGGAGGCGTACCGCAGAAATGAAACGTGTTTAATACTTTCGCAGTGGTCCGAAGGTGCGAAAAATTTCTGCAACCGCTGTGAAGGATTACCTAAAAGGGAACCATCCGCGATCTTCGTATCGGAAGGCCTTCCTCAACGTAGCGATGAGAGATGAGTTCAGATATCTCGCTAATAAATATAATACGAGGGAAAGCATTTTTTCCGTTCCTTCCTGTTTTTTCGCTTCTTTCTGAGTCAACCTGCGTAGAGACGATGAAAAATGTAAATAGAATTTATGTGGATACAGTATAATACACACGGAGAGGAAATCGGGAGGTTCGTTGACTCGAGGAGAATGTATAACAAACAAGGGAAAATGAAAAACCAAGAAGAAAAAGAAAAACCCCAAAATGGAATAAACTCGAACAATGTGCGTCGTTCGATCAAGTTGACTTCGGTTCCGCAGAGGGCGAAACTACTTCGGAAACGGGGCTGAATTATACTAGTTATTGGAACCGAAATGATAACACTTCCTGAGTTGGGTAGCATGGCTTATAGGTATATATCTGGGTACAGTATAACGGACTAAATCTCGATTGGATTAAACCAAGCTAATTCCTTTAATTGGCAATTAGTAGACGTCTTGGACTTCTTAATACGGACGGTTGACTGCGGTTCCAGATCGATCGCGTTAATATGATTTCCGTTGAGAGAGGGTTCGAACCCCATTTCAGTGATTCCCTGCACATCTCCATATCGCCGAAACGATGTAAATGTCAAAGAGATTTTTACCAGACCTCAGAGAGAGCCAATTAATCCGACAACTTTGCTCCCTTTCTTTTAACTTCGATTCTGATTGGCTGAAGTTACAGATAACGCGCCTTCGCGGAGTAGGTAGATATACGCAGCATGAACCTCCACACCGGATTCAATCGATTATTTCTTAGATCCGAGGATCTCATTAGAGCATCGAAGGGTACGTCAGGCGTGACGTTAATCTAATTCCGCGGCTTAAGCCCAAAGTGGACGTTATGTTAGCCTGCAGCAGCTAGGAATTTCAGGTGCTTGGAACTTTGAAGGAATTTCGAATTCCTCACGTGTCTCATGTATATACCAACCGTCGACTGCGAATTCGCAGGCGTTGGAAACCGTGTTTTGCCGAGAAAGCAGCTTCCCATCCCTCTCCCTTCCCGTTCCTCCCTCCTAACCGCCAGAGTAACGATACAGATCGGAAATAGAAATTTCGATAAGTCTTGATACGTTCGAATCGACTTATCGGCAACATTTTCCCGGCTTATAAATCACTGCTGGGAAATTTCTCGACGCTATTCACCAGCCGCAGGTTCAAATTGAAAGTTGTAAGGTGTTGCTCGAGCAAAACGAATAACGTACAGTACAAAATAATTCGACACACTTCTTGTATACATTTCAGGTAAATGCTGGAGACTGGAACACGGATGTTCTTCGAGAAAAGAATACATTAAGTGGCGATGAAATTATTCTCCGTCTTAAATCTCTGTAGGTGCAGGTATAATATCACCTTGTAGATATCTCAGCGATTCCCAAAGTCTGCAGACGGTTGAATGTTTGCTCGGCGGCCAGAGCCAATTCGTTGAATGGTCGGTTTAAGCCAACTTTAGAAGTTATGGAGAAATTATTCTGCGAGGTTTGAATATTAAGAAACTCACCGGAAATTGTTTGCGTCGTTCACCAATTTCTATATGTACCTATACTGCCGTTACTAATTCCTTCATCGCGTACATACAAGCAGTACATGCCTATGCAATAAATCGATCCCTATTCACAGGCATCCAGGTAATAATTGACGATCCTGGCAAAACGACCCTCAATTTCCTTGGTTCAGAACAGCTAGAAAATACGAACAAATTTTACACGAACAGGGATACATATATATGTATGTATGTACACGAACTCCGTCAATATTCGCACGGTACAAGTTACACCCAGTGATGTGGGGGATGATATTTAATCAGCGGTCAGTAGCTTCAAACGTTCGCTTGATTATTATTAAAGAGAACCGCTTTGACGCGGCCGGCAGGAATCAACTTTCACGCTTTTGGACTACAACCGCGAAGCGGGAGGGGAATTCCCAATCATCTATGCCCTCGACCCCTTCAACGGGGAGTCCCGGTGTAGATAGATATAACTGCGCATCGGTGGCGCGGTTTGTTCGTCTCATCGACTCGCTGCCAGCAACAGCAGTAGCAGTAGCGGTAGCGGTAGCAGTAACTTGCAAATTGGCATTCAGTGATATCTCGCTCGATAACATTCGCGTGAAATTAGGTACAGATGCATACTGTAGCATCTGTATACGTGTAACTCAAGGTAGCGGTAGTAGTTGCTGGTAATAGTGGTAAAGAAGTCTTTTTAGCGGTTATCAATGACGATAATTATCATTCGCTCCTTATGTCACGGATAAAGTTCCAATGCCGATAAACTGCAGGGCTAGCCATTGAAGTAGTATAGTTACACTCTCGCAAGTTGCTCTGGCAATTTATTGAAAATGTCGGTATTCGCGGGACCGGAAAACGCCCGGATGTGGCGAGACTCGGGTCTTGGAAAAATTTGCCAATATCCGGCTCTTGGCAAGATCAGGACTTAGATATATAGATATATAGTGTGTATAAAATACCACCTAAAATCGACAATCGCATCTTGGCCAATGAACGTCCCAAGCAACTAAGGAGCCGGATACAAAGGCACTCTCTCTTTCTATATCGAACCACTGCACGTAACGAATTTTTCCATTTCCGCCTCAGTTTGTCCCTTCAACGGAGACAAGGGAATCTCATACTTGTCCGATACACTCAATTCTTGATGGCAACTCCACAATAATTTCCCCTACCGTTAGGAAAAACCCGGATATCTTTACCATGCCGGGTGATTGACTTGAATTCTTCGACAAAAAATTGTTATGCCATGTGATACGATGGCAGCACAAAGTGGGGCGCTGGAAGAACACCGTGATTTGAGCCAGTCACCGAACTGGCTTCGGCGAACGAAAAGGTTGAAAAGCGATTTACAAAGCTCACGATCGAAAAGATGCAATTATTTGAACTTGTACTCTGAATGTTCTATACCATACGATGGGGAATAAAAGTATTTCCAATTGCTGGAATCGCCTCCAGAAAGTGGAAAACTGGGGACTAAACGTTTCGAAATGGATACTTGCTACCAAATGGCGGCCCCAGTTGACCAGTGCTCCATTCTTTCGGGGTAATACCAAACAGCTCAGAATGGCGACCCTCCAGTCTCCAGTCTCCACCTTTTTACCACCCCTCAGCCACTCTCGAGCTCTCAGCTACTGCTCCCTCGATTTCGAGCACGGCCCCCCTCTTAGGAACCCCTTTTTGCCCCTTTTAGGTACCCCTCGCCCACGATCAGCGAGATGGTCTCTTATTTACGGTAAATGACGCTAATAATCTGCCCCACTAAACCCGCCGCTTAAGCTGACCGATGGTAATGTCGTTCTGTGACTTGTGCTGGACCGAAGCGAAGCGGAGCGACGCGACGCGACGCGACGCCCGTCGCCCCGACGCCTCGACGCCCCACGCCCCACGTCCATCGGCAAGGCGCATCGCATCCAATTCTGCACACATACCAGGTAGGCAGGACACAGATACTCGCAAACTGGGCAGCTGACTTGACAGTATTACGCGCCATTGATCTATCGGTGGGCAAACTCATGATTGGTTTCAAACTGTTTCCGAACTGCTGTTTGTCGCCGCGTCAAAGCGGAGGTGATTGCGGCGACACCACGAACGTCAAAAGCTTTGCTAATCACAGTTTTGCCATCAATTTTCAACGGTGGCAATGCGGACTACGGTAGCAATGTGACAATAGGAAGTCACAGGATGTTCGTTACATGATTATTTGCACAACGAACATTGCTGTGCATACGTATCGACGATGAGGTTTTGCCACGGCCATTCGTTCAGCTTTCGTGACTTGTTATTTTTTGCTTCTATTCGCTTAGGAAACCGATGAGACCACTAGTTTATCCAACGCGCCTCATTGCCGTTTGGTAATTCAACGATACATTCCACCCAGTCGAATATATCTCCCATTTAATAATGCCAGTCGGAATATTTAGAACAGTGCGAATATGGCGCCAGAGATTCAACCATGCCAACCGACCAATTCCCAATTGCGAATTCGCAATCTAGCAAATTGTTACTCTCGCGGATGCTTCGTATACCTCGCTAGCTCACCACGCGCCTAGTGCGGATCCAATTTTGGCAAATCATCGGAGAGAAATTTTGCGAATAATTTTCCATTTCATGGAGCTGCAAGTGAAATCGTATAACAGAACAAAGTGCGGCCCGTCTTATCCAGCAGCCGCGAGTCCGCCGGATTGAGGAATCCCAAATTGCTGATCAGAGTGCTGTAATTTTGGAAAGGCGACAAAAGTAGGGGATCAAAATAAAGGTGGCTGGCTGTTGTCGGGAGTCCGTGACGTTGTAAGTACACTTAACAGAGGGTTAAACGAGGTTGAAGTCATTGTGCTTAGCCCAAGCGAATGGGTGTGACACCCAACGGCACTATTATGTATTTACCACAAGCTAAGCGACGGACCAGAAGGTTGTCCCTTAATTAAGGCGCCACGGTACCAATTATACTACCTTGGTAAATATTCCAGCACAGTTTTCTCTCTCTTGACAAGCGTCTACTATTTACGTTCGCCAACTTGCCCCTTTTCCCAGCCGCATTCAAACCTCCTTGACCCAAGCTCTCGCGGCATGGCAGCCTTTGTTTTCATGTTTTCAATACATCCTTGGCCAACGGTTAGCCGACGTTGACGACAGTTGGCCACCAACAAGGTGTAGGTCCCTGTGGGGACGTTCTTTTCTTCCAATTTTCCGTTTACATTATTAGTTTTCTTTCTCCGTCAGTCCTCTTTCATTGCTCGCATAAACCGAAAGAAAGACAAAGGGGCACTTCCGACCTACGACTAATCCCAGCTAGATTTTTCCCTCAAACGTTTTTCCCATACAGTATACCGGATGGAAGACCTCTCTCTTTTCTTCGTCATGAACACAAACTCAACGAGGTTTGATGCTCGAGCTGAAATAAATTCATGGTCCGGTGTACGTCGGGGCTAGGTATCTTAGAACGTTCGATGAAGCACTCGGCTAATCGGACAGCTGGGATTTCTTCGTTGAGCGTATTATTATACAGGCAATGAGAGTCACCGCGGTTTCGTAACGTCATTGACCGTTCACGTTATTTGTGATCGAAGAATCGAACCTCGAGATTATACATATACACGGGTAATGATATTGACGAAAAAAATTCAATTCCAAACGGCAGGTGATATCTGTCGATCTTTGACGCGAGTCAAACGATCAGTACGCGCGTACTCGCATATGTACATACTGAAATATAATCTATCGATAATTTTCCCTGGTTCAGTCGACGAAACCGCGGATGCTGAGCGAGCCGCGTCGTGATTTTAATAAAAGCTGCCCTGTATACAGCACCTAACCAATATCCCTGAAAGCTCGTGTCGAATCATTATTGCAAGTGGAAATGAAAGAGAAAAACCGAAAGAAAGAAAGAAAGAGAACACAAAAAAAGAAAAAACAAGAAAAAAGAAACTGAAAATTATAACGAAAAAAAAAACCAAAAGATTTGAACGTTGGCGGAAACGCTGATGAGAAAAAAAATTTATGCTCATAGATATATATATAGATATAAGTATATGAAGATATCCGTGTGGTGGTTATTCGACGAGGTGCGGAGCTATTCCGAGTGGCTGAATTAACGAGGAGAGAGAAAGAGAGAGATGTATCTCTCGAGAGAACGATGGACGGTATTTTATGCTCCTCATAGAGTGTCGAAGATAATTCCCATCTATGTATGTTATAGGTGTGATGTATGCACATAGAATACATGTAGGTACATAGAATATTAAATTATAGATATGGTACCCGGAAGTTGATAGATCATTTTTGCAAACGACTCACTCACGAGCCAACATTTATAGAGAGTTCACATTTGTTCAAAATGTTATGTTATTACGGTTCTACAAAACTTCTCCACCCCCTCCTATCCCTCTTTTTCGCTCAAATTGAAATATCGCTGGGTTACCTCCCTCCCTCGCCATTAGCATCGCAGTTTCCAACCGTTGGACTAAGTGCTAAAAACTTTTTCACCTTTCACCGAAAGAGAGAGAGAGAGAGAGAGAGAGAGAGAGAAAAAAAGATCGAAGGAAAAAGAAAATAGAAACGGAGCTGTATACTTATCGCGCACGTAGATCTATACGTACTATACTTTACCTATATATACCAAACGTTCTTTCACGAGCGACAGTCAGCTTTCAGCTACAAACTCGAATGTCACCCAAGAAACCTTCTTGATTAGGGTTTCCCGAAGTGCGAAACATGCAAAGCTCTATTCGCGATGTGAGGCGCGCTTCGCCCGAGTGGTAATCGCTGAGTAAGAACTATGAATACGGGTGAGGGATCTTTGGTTCGAAACTGTCCGAGGGTGAGATAACTAATCGTTTATCCACTCTGTACGAAAACCTTAAACACCTCAAGAAGACCAAAGAAACTCTGAGACCGCGCTAGAATTTGTGATCAAGAGCAAAAGGGCGGTTTAAGATCTTATTTCAGGGAAAAGCAAGCGAGATCTTCAGCCCCGGGGATGGCGTAGAGTATATGTTAACTATACCAGGACCCCGGCCACCGTGAAGCTCAGATACCGGCGTCGTGACGTAGTTTTCACCCGGTGAATAGCCCGACCAACCCCTTGCTCGGTTAGAACCACCCGAGTCTCTCCGCGTAGACAGGTCATTCCATTAATCATTGTCCTCCATGATTACGTGAGCCACATACATTATTACATCATACGACGCGATTGTCATTCATATTGTCATGCATAAGCTCCTGAAGGCACGCATCCAAGGGACTCGTTCATTGTCGTGAGCGTCGAAATTCAAACACCTCTTTTTCACATAATGTTCGGGTTATTTATCGTCTTTGTGTCCACTCGGTGAACCGAGTCTGTCATTCGGTATTAAAATGTACAAGATTTGAATGGAGTAGAGAACATTTTCACTGAAGTAGGGAAGAGAGGAGATGACGCATCGTCTTTCGGTTTCAAGTTCACCGTATGGATCTGCGTACGGTAGTGGATAATCTAGTTTCACAGTCAAGCGACAGATGTGGAAGCCAGTATTTCTTGGCTTTGCGTTTTGCGCACGTGAGGCTGACACCTCAAGACAGTTTCCCTGCAGTGGATAATGCCAATTAATTTTCTACGCGTTCCCGAGTAGGGGTGATTGAGTTTCCGACAGACAGCGAGCGCGAACGGGAGGGAGAGGAAGTAGACGGACCACGAAAAAGCTCATAGTAACAATCACAACTCGGGTCCAATTTTAGGTGTACAAGTGACTTTCAAAGAATTCCACCAAATTTTAAATAGTTCCATGAGACATTCTTCGACTTACAACTGACGTCTGCAGATTTTCACTGGCCCCCGAGACTTCCGAGACTTTGAAAAACTTCCAAAGACTTCCAAGGACTCCCATGAGGCCTTCTTTGTTTCTAGATATCTTTAGTGGCTCCCAAGACTTCCGAGACTTCGAAAAACTTCCAAAGACTTCCAAGGACTCCCATGCTTCTTTGTTTCTAGATATCCTTAGTGGCTCCCAAGACTTCCAAGACTTCGAAAGACTTTCGAAGAATTCCAGAGAATTCCAAAGACTTCCAACGACTTCGAATGAGTTGCATGAAGCATTTTGTGTCTTCCAGAGATTTTCAGTGGCTTCCAAGACTTCCAAGACTTCCGAAGAATTCCAGAGAATTCCATAGACTTTTAAAGACTTCCGTGAAGCATTCTTCGTTTCCAAGATTTTTGGTGGCTCCCAAGAATTCAAAGAATTCCAAAGAATTCCAGGGAAATCCAAAGACTTCCAAAGACTTTCATGAGGTATTCTTAGATTTCAAACTGACTTCCAAAGATTTTCAGTGAATCCAAGACTTCCGAGAACAGTGTAGATAAGACTTCCCGAGTGAATAGCCCCTTGTCACAATGAGTCGATGTCCCTCTGACAGAAGAATTCACGAAGCATGCTATTGTTGAATTGTATCCATGTAATAATGGATTTCCATTCCCATCTGAATTTCCATTCAGAGATTGGATTGCAAAGCAATATTATACATTCCATCCGCAGCTTGCATCGATTTGATTTTAAAATTGTCTAGACCCAGCTGTTCTCCACCCCCGTAACAACAATTTTTCTCCACCTGTCTAAACTGTGTGCATAAATGTTGAAGCTAGTCGAGTACTAGGGCAGGTAGCGAAACTGTGTACCAGCCCCGTTCTTTTCATTACTACTTTATTTCACTTCATTCCCTTTTCCTTTTTTTCAATTATATCAACGTACGTGGTCAAGCAATTACCAGTATTCCCTCAGGTGACTACCTCCTGGCGTTTCCAGACCAAATAGAACTTCTCTGCAGGTTTCACAACGTAGAAGATTATAGTAGCTCCGGTGTATAGTGTAATGTCATTCCCGCAATATCGTTGGGTCGACCCCGTAAGTTAACATGCACAACTTTTGTACCATTCCCACAAGTCCCTGAAGTCGAGAGGCGATATGCTGCACAACATTGTTCTATTTATTGTTATCCTATTTACGATTATGCATTATCTGCGCGGCGCACATCGAGCTTCGAAGCGGGGCAGAATGTTCTTTTCTCTATCGATTAGGAATAGTGAGAGTCAAGTTGAGATATGAAAAGTGTAATGAAACGGAAAAAAAATTGTGGCAACGAAAAAATCGGAATGGCGCAATCCCTCGGTCGTGAGTTGTGCCCTGAACGTGGAACGTAAATTTCGTCTGCGTCGATGCGACAGGCGCGCAAAAGTTCCATGTAGGAAGGGCTGCAAGGTGAATAAGATAAGATAAAGTTGGAACGGAGCAACTTGGATCTTGGACATCGTGGATGCTGCTGCGAACACTCGGCCTAGTAATCCTGCAGGCACTCTCTCGGCCGTTGGCTACGATTAAGAAGCTCCGGAAGACAGGATTGCTAGCCAGATCGTTCGATAAGCTCGGGACATTTCTGATCCGCAACGGATCTTCCCTTAGCTTTGAATCGACTCTAGGCACTGGTTCCCTTGGTTCTTCATGTTCCGAATCTCGGCGTTGCCAATAAGCCAGGTCAAATAATAGATTTTTGTCAATTTTCATTCACACATTTTGGAATTTTTTGAAACCCTTCCTCCGTTAAGTCCTTCGGGACAACTTCGCCGTGTGAGATTTGGAGCGGATATAATGATTTTTAATGCTTTCTTCGAAATAGAATGAGAAATCAGTGGGGGGCATCGGGAGTTGGAGACGTAATGAGAAGGTGCGGGCTTGCCCAGAACGAAAAATGTTGCATGAGCGTGTATCAGTTCTGAAAGTTGGATGTCGGCAGTCTTCAGCGGTTGTAAATTTGGAGAAACATTCCTCCGAGCCTCTCAACATTCGTCGCGATGGTAGTTTCCTCTATCGTCACCTTCGTTGTAGTTCTTTTTCTTCTCTCCACGCACGAATATGATTCACTGTTAATTGCAGAATAAAAATCCCATCGCAGTCACAACATATACCGGAGCCTGGAGTCAGTATCGAAAAAGTTTTGGGTAAATTTGTGATCGCAATAACAGTTACTTTTTCTTTACGAGAGAACGAATGGCTTGTATTACCAGCGAAGGTTTCCTTAGGTCACTGAAATTCGGTGAAACAAGAAACCACACATGTTTTTACGTTTGCATAGAATGAACGACTCACGTGAAAATCCCGTCGATCAATTCACGTATGTGTATGATAAATGTTTAACAATCGCTGGAGACCAAATAAACGTAGTTCTCCCAAGGCACATGAGATTCCTTGTAATCTCGGATTGACTCCACGTTCCCAAGTACTCAATCTCTGCTTAGTGGATCCCGGGAAAACCATCTCGCGATTCGTTTCACCCGAAATAACCTTCCGATGGAGAAACTCGCCTATACAGGGTTCAGGCTTTTCGGGAAGCCCGCCGGACCTCGGTTCACTCATGCCCAACTATGAGGACAGAGAATAAGAATAAGAAGTTGCCCCCTACCAGGAGGTGATTAGGATCAACTCACGATACCTAAATACTAGATACGATCTCCACTTTTATTCATGTGCTCCTTTATGTGTACTAAAGAAATAAAGAAATTCATAAATTATCCTGATAATGACTCGAATGCATCTCGCTTCAAGATTTTACTAACGATATTAATACATTTGGGACATAACTCTTGAGCGGATGACTGATCTATCTGCGTGTGTCTTCCCTCTTTCTTCCAATCGTGAGACTGAGAATGGTTGCCCTTGATATCTTCGGCAGACCTGTTCATAGCGTTCGGTACGTCAATCTATCAATTCAAAAATAAAACGAAAGATTGAAGACGACTGGTACAAGCAACGTCGAAGTCTTTCAAATACCTCGGAGATAATTTCAAGGTTCCCTTTCACGCTAGAAGAAAGCTTCAGACCAAAGTCGTTTCTTTTCATCGTGAAAAATTGCGGCTGGAACGTGGTATCGCAGGTCATGCTCAAAGGTCACGGTCACGGTTTTCCCTCGAACCATGTGCGGATGCGGCTGAACGCGTTGGGCCGACTTCACAGGCGAGAGAAATTTCCCAGTCTAGTTTTCCCGACAATGACCTACGCGTCGGCTCACCACCCCTCTAGTCAAGGTTTGCTATGGGCTTGGTATTACGATCGACTAGCAAAGCCTGCAGGGAATTGTTGGGGACGTATACGGTCGTTAAGATCTGGGCCATTGTTATTACCTCTACGAGATCATTAGCCACGCCTGTAACGTGGTGGAGGATTCATCGAGGACGGGGTGGATGGTGGGGGGTAGATTATGGTCTTGATTTGATTTGTCCGACCGATCGTCGCGTGACTTCAAAGTCTATCGTTGCATATGATTAATTGAAGTTCTCGATACCTCGGATCGATCGGTACGACCATGTCCCGATCTGCGATCGACTCGATAGCCACGCGCTTCATTTTCCGACGGTTTTCATCACTGCAAAATTTCTCTTTCTAAAAAGATGAAATCCAAAAAAACCGGGAATCCAGATTCTCGCGATGGGATGTACCCATCCACTGCGAATTCCGATTCCGATTTACAATTACGTCGTGAAAATTACCCAAGCCTCAGATTTTTTTGGACAAATATTATCCCACCTCCCGCAGCGCGTATCGTTTCACGCGGATAACAAATTTGTTTGGCCTATTTTTCCTCTCTCTCTTATTTCCATATAATCTATCCCCTGTCATCTTCGAACGTTTAGATAAAACTATACAGAACCTGTCCTCCTAAAGTATACCTCGGTGTACAGGGGAGAATGGGGTGCGTTGGGATCGGGTTAAAGTCTTTATTTCCAGAGGCTCAGGATCTTTTTTGCATATACTAAAAGCTTTGTGGATCCCCGTGTTCATCCAGGTGTACAAACCCGAGCCGAAGGAAAGCCGCGATACTTTTATTATTCCTTCCTCTTTCTTTTCTCCTACCTAGGTTTACCGTTGCGAGCGTAGGAACGAAACAAAAATGAAAATGAAACAGAATGTGAAGAAGAAAACAAAACACAAAAAACCAAGAATAATAGGAGAAGGAATTCGTTCGAGCCCGTGCGGCGCAGTATTGAAATATTCAATTGCGCGGAATAATCAGTGGAGATAAAGGTAGAACTTGAATGTATGCCATGGATTGCACGTCGTATGTCACCCCGATTATGGGCTGAAGCACGAACTAGTTACTAGACAAAGACGGAAACAAGCCACACTATAAACCTAGTGTAATAAGTTCCGTTCTGGCGAATTGCCACTCGAAACAAAGGAGCAAATGCAGTTCACAAATTCACCCTCTGAAAAGAATCTCAGTTAAATTTTGGTTTTTTCTTTCTTCCTTTTTATTTTTTGTTTGTTTTGTTTTCTGTTTTCTTTTTTCACAAAACTAGGGTGATAGTCGCGGGTCACGAATTCGACGAAATGCAGGATTCGTTTTATAAAGAAAATGCCTGAATCCACGAATGAGAGAAGCGAGTTTCCTTTTTCTTTTTTTTACGACTTTTCGCAAATTTTTTCTCTTGTTTTTTTTTCTCTTTTTTTTTTTTTTTTGTTTTTGCTCGCCTGAAAGTGCGCTCCAGCCATGCGAAACCGGCCGTCGTTCAGCCGGTGAAATATCCAGCAGCCGAGACTGATCCCGGTTAGTATATCTGATAAATTTACAGCCAGTTTTCCTTCGTTTTTCGTTTTTTTTCCGTTGTTTTTTTTTTCTTCCTACCTATTCAAGATCTGGCCAACAATTTCTCCAAACATATTCGGGCGTCTAGTCTGTAGCTATTATAGATATGGGTATAGCCGAAGAAAAAACGTCGGTTTGTCACTTGCTCGAACGATCCGCTTAAGGTGGCTATTGTTCTGACAAACCACCGCTCTCATTCTTACGTCAGAAACTGAGAATCTAGCCTCCCACCAACCTTCGACTAGCCTCTGACTAATATCGCGGAAAAAACGTTCACCAAAATGCGTCCATCCGCCTGAAGTAACAGAACAGCGGCGGCGGAAAGCTCCGCGATGATGAGAAGAGAAGAAAAAAAAGGAAGAAAAGGGACAAAGAACAAAATGGATTAGCTACTTTTATAGTTCATTGAGAGATAAACTGAGACTCGTCTATTTTGCTTTTGTCCTGGAAGCTGGAACTTTGAAAATGTTTACTTTGTCGGATGAAACTGACAATTTCCATGATGATTTCACTCGGGAAATTACTTAGCAATTATTATTGTCTAAATATTATTACTGCAGTCTCGATGAGAATGTTTGCGATAACTTTAGCAACTCGTTGCTAGGTTCAATGAGTCTTAGAGACTCTGGGTTGAGCTCTATGCAAAGTCCCTGAACAAGTCGCTAATCTCGTAGAGAATCTCCCAGTAAGTACCTCGAGAGTTAGCTCGGAAAGTGCTTGCAGACTTGCACAGGTCAGGTTTTTCAATTTTCTTTTTTTTCCCTTTTTTTCCTCGTGTGAAATTTCATATTTTCTAGTTAGAAGTACGTTTTCTCGTGTCTCTTTTTCCCAAACTCTTGAACACTGTACTCGCGGCTAGAAACTCATGTTCGGTAAATTATGACGTTGAATTATTTTGCGGGCGGAAAACTAGAAGTCGGAACGAAATTCGCCGACAAATTTTTACGGTTGAAAAAACAAACGTGGCGTTTCTTATAACGGCGATTGGTAATTTGAGGGAAACCAACTCTCCGGTAAATCGTCTACCTAGCTATTGCGAGCTTCTCTTCGTTTTTTTGCGTTTCATCTTGACCGCAAATGTTTTCCAAGATTAGACACGACGCTGGCAAAAGCTCGCGTACCTGGCAACCCTAGGTTTTTCATCGCCTTTTTCACCGTATGTAGTAGGTAGGTACTGTGGTACGTACATACATAGATCCACGCATACGTACAGACGTACATACACGCTACATTAATTCAAATTATATAAACTTATACTCAAATCCCGGTCTCACTTTTGTGAGCTTTCATAAAATTTTGTGAAGCTCTAGCTACCTCACATCTTCGTAATTAACTGCGATTTCAAATAATCGAGATGCGAGTAAATTCCATTCTGCGCTTCACTTCGGCCCCCCCCCCCCCCCCCCCCCGCCCCTCCCACCACCAGCCCTCTACGTATGTACGATTCTGCTTTAGCCCTTGACGTACGTGCATTAATGTGCGCCTGCGCGTGCGCGCAATAAACGGATTGTCTTCAACTCCCCTCATAATATGAAGGAAGAGCCAAAATACTTGAGACGGAATTCCCATCTGTGCAACGAGCAGGAAATATTAATCGATTCAGCCCAGAATCTGTTAACTTCGGAGTAGATATTGTTTGCAAGTTTTGTACCCAAGCTCAACCCCCGCCAGCTGAACAAGACATACATGCATTGTATAATATGCGCATACGCATGTGTGCACTTGAACACATGCATACAACTCACTACACAGTATACGCTCTACCCGTGCATCTAGTTTACTGTTTATTTGCCTCGCTCAAATACGATGCTGGAGGATACATACGCGGTCCTCGCTACTTCCGTAGTGCCGGTAAAGTGGTCGTTACTTCCGGTCGTTGCGTGGCAGAAATACGAAAAACTCCCATGCTCCATCCACTCTCTGCGAGCGCAACGTCAAGGAGTCTTTTTACAGTTTCTTTTAATGCTCCCTAAACTTCAGGTGCATACATATAGCATGCGAAAATTTTGGATTGCTCGCAATTTCCGCGCATATTTTTTCACCGATTGACGTGAACGGAATTTGGCTTCCATTTTTCTCAACCGCACTCTCCAAAGAGCGGAGGCAAAAAATTGAAACTCAATTCACGTCCGACATGTTAAGAGGTGAAGCATCGGCACGAGAATCTCGAGCCCGTATAGATATCCTATGGACGGAAAACGAGGTGCATTCGTCTTAGGAGAGGATATTCCTATTTCCCCATTCCCGGCTCCGGTAATATTTAACAAGACCGTTGGCATATACGCCGTTGTATACGAGGATGTACTTCATCATCCGTATAAGAAGGTCCATTGCTTATGGATATTCAATAAATTTTGGAACAGCCAGCAGGTCTGATACCGGCGCGGCGTACGTATAGGTGCAGCTCGGTGGAGGTGAGCCACCTACACCGGTCGGGTTCTCTACGTTCTAGTAGTGGAGCCCGAGGTGAATCCGAAGCTAAACTTACCGGTTCTAGAAACCGGAGGAAACTAGTTGGGATATTTACTTACCGCAGATTCCACATCTCGATATTGTATGTTATTGTGCATACATATATCCACGTCGATTCCATTCTCATTACCTACACGAGGCAGGCACATTGATATTGACGTTCAGTCTCCGATCTGGACCTATCCCAACTTGAGATCAAAAATATATCACCGTACGCGGTGGTAGCTGTGCATCTCTGACCAGGTGCTCTAACGAATATCCATGCACTAGAACATCCACGAGACCGGATTTTCTATCGCTCATTAATCACTCCCTGGATACTAACGACCGGATTCAGAAGGTCTATGACCGCACCCGAAGGGTTCTTGTAGTGGTTATGAACGGTTTTCAAGCTTTCACTCCAGTTGATGCAATCAAGCATGCGTTGAACTTGTGGAACAACTGCGGAATAACATCACGTAGCATCGATTTGTAAATATTTCGAAAAGTTGTCAACGATTTCAGGGTTTGATCAAAGAACATATACGCGCCAGTCCGTTTCTAGGCGCCGACGACACACATACCTCCAGACTTGCATGGCTGGAGCATGGACGGTCATGGCTTCTCCGAATGGAATACTTGGCTCTTTGTAGGCGCCTGGGGAGGAGAGCCGAGCTGAGCCGAGCATAGCTCTGAATTATACGTAATGTTTGATCCACCTGATGGGAGAGTAAGCGGTGATCCTTGACGGAGGAGAACATGTGTGTATAGTATGATATCCCGCGAGCTGTCATCTGCTCAATGTGCTTTGTACCGCGGGTTCGTCTCCGCCGTTGAAGACGTTCAGGATACTCGTTTCCTCGTGTCTTATTCAGGGTGTCAGATTTCCGGGATACCGACAACGGAGGATTATCAACGTGTCTAAAATCCCGGAGGAAATGGCGTCGCCTACGAGGTACGAGGTACGAGGTGCTGCCGGGTAATGCGCGGGCTGTAATGATACCGCACCACGTACATACGTATGCATGCGGATACATACATACGCCTATGCCAGCGCGAGCGTAAAGTGCAGACAATTTGAACGGGTCGTGATTTTTCGATCAACGCGTGCGAAATTCCGCCAACATAATTCCAACGGTCTAAATCACCGTGTGAAATTGCACTCGCAAATCGCGAGCTTGCAGGAGGATGAATGGGGTGGAGATGAAGAAATTCCAATTGCAAATGCACCCAGTGCCCCAGGAGTACTATGGGTACAGGTACCTGCCCCGCACCAGCCGACTATTTCTGCTGTAGTTTTCAAGAGTTAATAAGAATGCGGAATCTGAGCACGGAATGAAAGTGCTCAACAATTGGTTCGGCCCGGAGCATGCCCGTAGTTGATCCCATTCGATCGTGAGTTATGAGGAGCGTGTATATTATAGTGTTGTCGGAATTGTATCTGCTCCGTGGTTTCCAACTAACTTTATAGGTTTCCTATGCAAACTAACCACCCTCCTGACTTACGGGCTACCCGGAGACCCAGGAAATGCATTACTCGTCGATGGTGCTCCCGGGAATTAGCCGTTCTTTTTTTATTCCCTTTGGGGAGAGGGGCGTCGTTTGTTACCGCAAGATTCTTACCCGCTGCACTAGTTTTGAAACAGCTAGTCTTTTATTTACTTCGTATACCTTCACTACCACCGACTCCCGCACGAACTTTCTGGAAGTATCCGCTACAGCTTCGCCGCGTACTTTTGCCCTTGTGAATATGAAATAACCGAATTGCGGTATACTACACAAGTGAAAGTGTATTAGCAGTGAACAAAACCGAAAACTGCTCTCTGACGACGAAAGAAAGATCTCCCGAATTTCAGGTATATTCTATAGAACTAATGCTCTCTTGCCACAGTCACAATTACCTCCGAATTTCATACGAAATTGCATGCGGAGATGGATGCTGGGACGACAGGCATTTCGCCATCTCAAACCTCAATATCGATTTTCGAGTAGGATATTGGCTGCTGGTTCGGGAAGCTGGAAGGCAGCAAATAAAGGCTGTTGTCACTGTCACACCCGAAGGTAAACGAACGGAAGTCTGCAGGGCGGTGGGAAGTGTGGAGGCGTCCACCTGGTACCTCTACCCACTATGATGTTTGAAAAACAGAGTGAGTGAGCCAGCCAATTTCTTCGCACGTTCTCCCTCCGGGGGTCTGGCCACTGTCAGCTCCAGGGAAGTTCACGTTAAGTTGGGTCCGCGTAGTTCCTAAAAAAAGCTTATATAAATGCTGGGTGGCAGTAGGTATACCTCGAAGCCAGTTGCAATTTGGCGTCCATCAGGAGTCCCTGGTGGTTAAAAAAATTCACCACCACCGGTAGGCACCCACATATAATCGTGGAAAAGAAAATCCTCGGGTTTTTCCTATCTCACATATTGTCATATAGATACATATTAGAAAAACGTACGATTTTCCCAAGTGACAAATCTCGTTTTCCCTCCTTAGCTGTTTGCACGGACCAACGAATCGTGGCATGTTATTTCGTTTGCGGTTGCTCGATCATGGATCAACTTTGACCCTTACGAGTCCCTAGGCGCCTCTACCTTATCGCTGATACGCCATATTTTTTCTCTATATCGGCAGAGAGTACCGTAATAACGACGATTCCACCTCTTTTCTCCCCCCCCCCCCCTCCCCCCCTTATCGTTGTCGTGAACGTGAACATGAACGTGAACGTGAACGTGAACGACGACCCCTTTCCTCGCATGCTACTCTACCCTAAACCACATCAATTTACTGCGCGTTGGACTAATTCACTAGCGCGTGACTAGATCTGAGGGCTGATAGGACCACGAATACACCCGGAGTCTAGAACCTGCACGAATGTGCGTAGCTCGTGGCTATGAAACTTATGTCGGGGGTTAGACCATCTTGACGCTGTGGATATCGAACATGCACCGTTCTCTTTAATCCCGAGATTAAACCGCGCAGGTATTTTTGACCGAAAGAAACCGCACAGGGGCGTGGAGGGAGGTGATGGATGGTGTCGGTTATGCTATAAAAATGAAAGTTTTCTTGTGTCTATGTAAGCACACTACAGTACTATAGATACGAACATCCCTCAAAAAGTTAAACATTTTTTGACAATTTATTACCCTAAACACGCGCGCGATATAGTCCCTGGAGTTCAGAATTCATCAATTTTTCAATGCTGGTAATCGTAGTCTGTGACGTAACATCATTCACGGATCAGAGAACTTCCAGCCGCCTCGAACGCCGGTGGAGAAAGGTTCAGGGTAGTTCTCACCGAAACGACACAGCGCTGTGCTACAACAGTCCTAGGTTTGCTTAGGATAATTGGACCGTTGCCTTGTCACCCGGCTAATAATATCCACCGGGATCCACGAAACATACGGCTATATCTCTCGGCCTCATGCCCCAGGGAACATTTCACCTTTCCTTAATAGGCGGAATTTCTCTAGTCCTGAATGATAATTCAACATTTGAGTAGTAGCCGACACCACTGCCACCTCCCGTACCTTCATTTCCTCTGAAATCCACGTCAGACACTTCGCGAGAGTTCAGAATTCCAAATTTCCGATTTTTCGTACTTCTCTACTTCCCTCCTCAATTCGAAAAATATCGATGAATCGGAACATCGTATTCAGATTATTCGATAACGAATTTCGAAATATGTTTCGAAACATTAGAAGGAAGTGAAAAGTCGTTTGTGGACGAAAACCACGCAGTGGAAACCATCGACGTATAATACGGACTACGCGATACTCGCATTGAAGCCCTATGAAAAGTGTCCGGGAGAATTAGAAAAAAAGAGTGCGAGGTGGCGGCCAATCGCTATATTACGCACCTAATGAGAAAGAGACAGAGCTTGTCTTGAAGAAAGAGAATTGGGCTTGCGGCGGGGTGACGATGGGTGATAGTTTCGGGGAGAGGTAGATGAACATAAGATTGCATATTTAATAGATGCAATTAGAGAGAATGTAGACCGTACTAGGAGGTACTTAAGAAAATGTAATCAAAAGTCTGAAATAAACTAAAGGTAGATCATGAGCTTGAGGGCTTGGAGAAGTTTGCTTTTACATTAATTGGCTACGTTGAGTATAGTAATTGAACGGCGCACATTGAACGAACGGCACTCGCGTGACGGAATACCAATAGTTACCTCAAGATGCATATCGCAATCGTACAAAATATCTGAGTGTTATATTTCTACAAATTGGAATGCTTGACTTGAGCTCGATGGAAACAGGGGAAGTGATACCATTGTCTCATCAGGAGCAACACCGCCAACCTGTATACCTTGTGTAATCGACTTGGAAACAATATTTAATTACAGCCGTTGAGGAATTTCATTTACAAATAACATGAGCAAGCGATCTCCGCATACCACTTGACGAACGAAGACGAACAAAGACTCTCAATTTCCGGAAGAGAGCTTGACTCTGAACCCGCAGCCAATACTAGCTTCACCATTAGAAAGGAGAAGAAAATGAAGGATGGAAATTCGATCCAAGATGGCTACTGGAGGAGCATCTTGACTCTCCTGTATATTATGCAGCTCATCAAAGGCGTCTGCATCGTCGTAGTCGAGTTTGTCGATTGCATCCTCTTCATCCGCCACGCCGCGCCGCGCCCCGCGTTCGTTCTTCGCGTCGATTTTCTATCCGATCAAATTTATCTTTCTCTTCCTTCTTCTTTTTCTTTCCACCTTTTTCTCCTTTTCTTCCGTTTTCTCACTCTCTCTCTCTCTCTTTCTCTTTTCGCTTTCCGCGATAGACACGATAGACATTTTTTAACTGGGATCTAGATTAGAGGTTCCATTTTCTGAGCCAATGGCGCCACTGCATCACCCGTTCATCCTTCCATCCTTCTGCTCTCGATAACGCATCGTTTTCCTCAGGTTCCTTCACCGAAAGAGTTCCCTTATTCCCGCGCCAGCACTTATTTTCTCCGTTTTCAATTTGACGTCGCGTGGGATATATCGCTTACATAGAACGCCGCGATTCATCCCGACAGTCCCCCAGGCATCTACTATCTAGCACTAATCTACTGTTTTTGGATCACTCCGAGATCAGTTACTCCCTTCACACTGCATGACTCTTCGCTTCGTCACGAAAATCACTCGGGTCTCTCATCCGAATGGTAATTTTTATTTCCGACGTTTTAAAACGGCGCGGCTGACGACGGATTTTCAGCATTCAAAAGTTCATGCACTTGATATAATGCTTGTTCCTCTCTGGATTTTATTGCTCGGGAATCGTTGAATAGATTTTATTTATTCAGTCAATGGAGCCCGCCGGAGAGATTGAAGAAATTTATATAACCGCATGGTTCAATATGAATCTCCGTTAGATTTAAATTCCGCGAGAAGAACAACGCGAGTATGTAAGCGATTATTCTTCGACAAGTATATATAGTGTAATATACTTTTTCACGGATACATACGCGTCCAGGTAAATCTGTATATTTCAAATTTCGCCTTACGCGGGTGAAAGGGATACGATGACACCGAAATCTGCGGCGTGGGCGTGTGCACCGTTGAATAAAAGTTTTCACCCGCGAGAACGAAATCCAGGATTCGATTACCCTCTCCGAGAGAGCTCTATTATTCACCGCGTCTATTCAGACAAGCTTTACAGCTCGCGGGAAATAAAAACGCAGAAAAATCAGCCCCTATCTTTTTTCCTCCGCTCTTTATTCTCGTCTTCGTCTTCTTTTCCTCTTTCCCCTACCGCCAACCAAGGTAACCTTCGAAAACTACTCCTGCGGTTAGCGAATTCCACGAGAGAGGGAAAGGGGGGAGGAGGGAAAAAGAAACGGGAACGGAGGGCAAGGTGCATCCAAAAATAATCAATTCGGAGTAACCTAAGCCCGACACTTATCACCTTCGATTTTTTTTCTCCTCTGTTTCTTTTTTCGTTTCTTCTTTTTTCTTCGCCTTCCTCTTTTCCCACCCTAGATTCTCCGAGGCTTGCAGATTGCGGCGCGTAGTCGGGGAGCAGCGCAGACTCGTCGAAGTCTAAATCCGCGAGAACAGAAACTATATAATATACGGGTCGGCGCGGCGCGGCGCGGGCGTCGAGACCCTCGAAAGTAGAACAGCGCGGTTCTGCCAGAATCTAGTAATTGAAACTGAAATTCACCCACAACTCGGCGATCCTCTCGAACCCTGCAGTCTTTGGCTTAAACCATGAATTCCCTTCCCGTCGAATAACTTACTCCCCCCCCCCCCCCCCCCCCTCCCCCCCAACTTGCACCCTGTGAAATTATACATCGTAGCTCGAACTTTTTTCTCTTACTCATATTATTCTCAATTACAAGATTCAGTAAAGTTTGCCGCACTCTGCAGAATTCCGCCTGAATTATATACCTATGTAGGTACCTGTGAAATCCCCCGCTGCAGAATATATTTCCGGATAACGAAAATTTCCCGAATTTTTCCCTCACAATTGCTGTACGGAAAATACAATAGAAAATCACTGTTCTCCGCCATCGTTAAACTGGCGGACGATAATAACGTGATGTTTTCGACCGATTAACCGACCTCCGGCAAAAGAAAACAGGCGATGAAATGAGAAAATCAAGCCTACAAGGATATCGGATGATGGTAGCGAAATCCTGGTATAGAGAGAGTCACGTTAGCCGGCATTAACCCAGTTTTTGTCTTTGTAGGTTTGTACATGTATAGGCTAGGTGTACGAAGGAGAACGAAGGAGGAAGAACGAAGAAGAAAACCGAGCTATACGGGGTACGCCTCTGTTTCCGAGGTATGAGATTCTTGGATGAAATGAGGCTGATATATAGACGGCATACATTAAGGCGTGTTTGTGTTTTCTATCAAGATAATCAGGGCGTGCCGTGGAATACGGAGTAAGGATACACCCAGCGACGAGGACCAAGAATAGAAGAGATGAGAAGAGAAGAGAGGAGAATTGAGCCAAGAGATAGGAAAGATGGAGGAAAGGACACCACCGCGCTGTTATACTTGTACGGTACTCTTCCTTGCCAAATTTTCGGGCTGCCCAATTTGTAACTTTACAACTCTACGAAGGTCGACGGTTTACAAGCGGAGAAGGAAAACGAAAGAACGAAAGGAAAAACTGGTTCCGCACTCAGCGGAGCGTCGACGAAGGAACCTGGAATATTGAACCTGTGACGTGTGTTTCACCGATTCGCGATTTTCTAACCTCACGCATCTCCGCGCCGATTACGAAATTTGGGGAGCTAATCCGTCACCCAACGTGATTCGGAAGGCACCTAAGCCCTCGAAATAACAATGATGAAAGGTGTATGCCGCGGCCGTGTATGAATGAAATGGATGGGAGAGATTAGCAGCGGAAAGGAATTACGGGACGAAGATATAGCAGGCGCCTGATAATTTTTCTGCAGATATATCATGCGAGTATAGTGCCTACAGAGATGAGCTTGGAGTCCCAGAAGAGAGGTTTGGACTACTTGCACGTTTCGTATCGTATCAAATTTCTGGTAAAGTATATAAGGATGAGATCTGGCAAAAAGCGAAGTGAAGCTAGTCAAATCTTGGATATTCCCCGAGCTCGTTTCCCGGGAATTCTCGTTGCTCGGTACTGTGTGAACTTTGGCGTCGACCAGGCGAAGAGATCCGGAGCGTGGGATCTCTTTAAGACCGTTCTCACTCTCTGAGGGATTTGCGGAAGCCAAAGGACGGTTTGAAAACAGCAGCAGCAGCGGCGGCAGCGGCAGTATCTAAATACTAAGGACGGGGGTGGAAGAGATATAGCTATACATATTTGTATACCGAGAGACAGAAGGTTATATCCCCTAAATATCACACGGGAGATTAAGTGCCTTAAGACTTCCGATGCCCCGGACTTCCCTCCGCGGCGTGCCTTCCTTTATATACCTATATTCTCATCCGTCTTAACCTCAACTCTTCCCCAGGCCGAGCTTTTCCTCGCAGGCATTTCATGCCTCCAGTATTTGCCGAACGAAAGATTCTCGAAATATCGGAGGCGTGAATTTCCTCGGGAGATTTTCCATACCGCTCTACGATTCTCATCTCTTTCTTTGCCCCTTTTTCGAGAAGATGAATGAAAAGAACACAAGAACAAGAACAAAAACAAAAACGAGAATAATTTGTTTTCACTATTTTTATTTCGCGATTGCGTGAATCCTCACGCTCGTTATCGCTTCGGGGCCGACTTGATCTCTCAATTGATACGGCGTATCGAGAAAAGTGAGCGCTGGACGGTGATAATGCTTGTAGAGACGGGTGCCAACGGTGCGGGATGTCGTCTGCGTGGCTATTAATTTAATGACGAACCTGTAGAACCTGCACGGATGTAGGAACCTGGGATCCGTGTGGAATAACGGGCTCTCCATCTACTGCAGGTCGTATAAATCAATATGTGACTATACCACCGTGACATACTTTACACGTATATATACATTATCTAAAGTGAATGCTTCACGCTTGTTCTCTTACATGGGAAAAAAAGGAATAGGAAAAAGAAGAGACGTGTCGGTGCGCATGTTTGCCTTGTAGGAAGAAGAAACAGATAGATACAAGAGATAGAGAGAGTTGTGAGCTAATCGTAAGTAATAAAGTAGGGCTCATTTATTTATACCCTGGGACTCGGACCCTCGTCGGGTAGGTGTAGGCAGTACGTACGTACCTATGCCCGCGTGTAGGTGGAGTATGTGGAAAAGAGGAACTGCAAACAAAAAATGAAACGAAGGAAAGTAAGCGTGATGCCGCGAAGCTAGCTGTACATTGGACATAAAAAAAATAGAAAAGTGATAAATACGGGGAACGGGAAACATCGACAAATGAAATAAAGAACGGAAAACAACGAATAACTAACCGAATAAAGAGAAAATTACTGTAAAGACAGAGAATAGAGGAAAATCGCGGAGGGCGAAGATTGACCTGCAGTTAAGAAAAATCGAGTATGGTGTAACGAAAAGTCGAGAGACGCACCCGATCGGTCCATCAATTTCCAAAAGTATCATGCTGATAATAATAATAATATTAATAATGTCATATAATGTATAGAAACATGTATTACACGAATTTATCTGAAAGAAAATAATGCACGGTGGCCGCAACGGACAAAAAGTGAAATTTTGCCAAAATTAGAATTCGTCGGCGGTGGCTACTCTGTGAAATATGATCGTAGACGGCTGGACAAATTTATACATAATCACCAAGTATGGCACCATGAAGCGACGGAATGGCGGATTCTTTCGGTACACTACAGGCACGGAAAAAATGACGAATTTTTTCAACGAAAAATTCTATACTAATCGAATAGGCAGAAGTACGGACTCACAGGCACCATTTTCCATTGAGCTAAAGAGCTGAAATTTCACCCAAATTTTTATTCATTTATTTCAAACCGACCTAGGTGGTGTCGTGGTGAAAATTCTACCGGCCCCCAAATAAGGGCCACTCTGACGAATATAATTAATTTTCAAAACGTAGTAATAATAATCCCACGCCGATAGCGGTACACGTCGCTGGAAATCAACGATTTCATGGAAAACAATAAGTGACCGTCGATCGATTATTCTTGTATTTTCGTGTAATGGATAAACATGCTCTGCTCTAATTTCGGGAAAATTTGACGAAGCTCGAGTCAATGTACGTGCATATTTCTATCCTCCTCTACACCTTTGTCTCTCTACCGTTGGAAGATTCTTACGGAGAGAGTGAAAAAAAAAAAAAAAAAAAAAAAAAACCCACCATAAAAAAGAAAACGCCAACTAAATGTGGCCTCGATTATTTTTCGGGAACGTGAGTCGCCGGTAAAACAATGCTGAAATCATTCAGTCGTGCGGAGAGGTAGAAATTGCAAGTATGTACAATAATACCGGAGTTCGCGTATCAGTGACACACGAGAAAGTTCAACCGTACGTGCTATACCTGCGCTTGGTCAAACACGTGCTGCCCGAATTACTTACCTATTCGTATCTATACGGCCGTTAGTTTTCGCCAAAAATGAGAATATTCATCAATCATCTAAGAATGTGTATGTAGGTTACAGCAAGTTCCTGCCAGCATCGAATTAGCTTCCGTGACTTGACCGAAATTCGCGAAATTTTGATCAGCATACGTGTGTCATACTATACGCATAACATCGATCCGTATATATTCTGGAATAATTATTTCGGTTCGTCTCGGCTGCACTCCAGTTAACACTGGGGTGCAAAAAGTTTGAAGTACTTCGGCCGGTGATGCAAAAGAACCAATAGGATCTCAGTTTTTCTGCACTCGTGTCTGCAGCTAGTACAGCTATGAGACGAACATAGCAGGAGACAAGTTCTGTCGATGAGATTGAATACCGATCCTAACCGATCCATCCAGAAAACGAACAGGCTCTAAATGAACCGCAGCTAGCGTTCACCTAAGACATGTATCCGAGTATGTATTGTACATACATATCGATAAAATATTTGTACACGCCGAATAAAAATTTGGGACAAAAGAAGGAAGACCCTAAGATGTCGAAAATGCATCATGCATGTAATCACGAGCACAGGGCTGCGTTCCTTGACGCGCAGAGATGATAGGCTCTCTGAAATTACCGTGTAGGTGGTGCGGATCTACTACGTTGTGAACGAGTAGCCGCAAAATTGAAAAAAGGAAGAAAGAAAAAAGAAGAAAACGGAAAACCATGTATGAAAGGAAACGATAAAACGAAAGAATAATAATGATAATGGCGATAAATCACTCTAGCTCCGGGATGATGACTTGATCGAGAGGACGAGGACGAGGATCGATTGTCGAGGCGATTCGAGAAGGTGATTCAGAGGGTACTTGAGTAGTATGAATCTCTTATATTTAATAGCGGTTATAATATTATGCTGCACGGCGCCTCCGGGCGCATAAGCAATAACTTACTCTCCGTAATCGACAGATTATCCGATTTGAATAAACGCGTGGATAGATATACATAAGTATCGCCAGAGCGGTTCACCCGGCGCGGCGCGGCGCGGCGTTGTATACCGGAACCCGGCTAAGTACACCTACGATCTATTTGGCGGAGGCAAACCACTCGCAGAAATTGTTATTCCCTCGCTATGAACACGAATGAAGCTGTGAGCACTCTCCGCGGTTTATGATACACTCGTACCCAGCTTCGATTCTTGTACTAGAAATGAAAAAAGGATTCTCCCATTCGGCATTCCGACGATTCCTATTGTGCCCGCGTATGTATGCGCGAGTATTATACGTACGAATCGTCCCCCATGATGTATATATATATATATATATATATATATATATATATATATATATATACTGTATGCAAATATCAGAATAAGCAAAAAATGTCAAATACCATTTTTTAATCTATTCGATGAAAACCCCGGATTCGAATTGGGATAACACGTCTCCGTCTTCCCGCAGTTGACACGTGTCGCCCGCGAGGTACTTGTCACACGAAAACGTTATTCGGGGTGGCAGCTTGCTCCCCCGGCTTATATCCGGATAGCCGTTATTTCGGACGGGACTAGGTCCAGAAGTGGAAGATGCGACAACAATCGCAGATTCTCACGCCGAATGAAAATTTGCGTCCATTAAAACCGATTTCGAGATCCAATGGAGTGTGAAAAATGATACGTGAGAAATAATTGTCCGGGAAGAAATTCGCCCTTGGGTATCAGAGAGTACGAAGAATTGGGAATTTCATTTGGTGCTGTGTAAAACGGGGTGTCAGTGGCGCACCGGACTGTGGAGGCAATAAACTGAAATGAATCACTTTGAATGGTGGGGTACCCAGCTGCAGTATCCGGGCAGCTAGATTCTGTAGTTGTGTCCGAAACTGGCGACGGAACTTGCCCATCGACTGCAAGCTCGACTGCAGCCGCCCTCGAATTTGGAGGAGAAAAAGAAGAAAGAAAGAAAAACGAAAAACCGGAAAACGGGGGAGAAGTGAAAAGAGAATCTGGAGCTCACGCGATTGTGTGCGGAAATAAAAATCTTTGAAATCGGTGAAACGGTGGGACGTTGGAACGCTGCACGCGGTAACTTCCGGCGAGTGTAACCACTACGTGAAAACGACAATAACGTGGCGCAAGAAGTCCAACCGAAACTGCCACCGATGGTGAGACTCGTCCCAGTTGGAAAACTTGAGTAAATGATGATCCGTTCATGTGACTGTAACCAAAGCGCGTCTCTCTTTCTCTCTCTTACCGTATAAAGATGTCGTATAACGGTATAACTACAGCCGCAGTAACGACGTAAGAGTTCAAGTCTCCGGTTTTATTACAGTCGTTTTATTTTTTAAAGAGCACAATGTCATTGCAGCGATTCCGAAAGCCAACCCTCCCTCGCCGTTTTAGTTCCCAAGACTTCTACTCTCATTCTGTACTGCATACCGCATACTGCATACGTGCGCTTCAACGTAATACCGTACTCTGCATGTATGCATGCACGTGTAATGCATGCGTGTGTGCAACTAGCGCTGGAGATGCAGTATATAATATATGGTCTCCTTTGGTCTTTTGGTTACGTGACATCATCACGCCGGCGGGTGATATTGCATGATCTCTTCACGTGGAAGACATTTAACAACGCGTTCACCATATTCAGGTTGTTTCGTGAGACCTTCTCGGATTAAAACGAGTTGGAAATCGAGTCGAGAAAATGGGGAACAAAAATTCATCGGTTTACGATTAGCGTGGCTGAATATCGATATTGAATATATGTATTTATCAAATTCTTACTCATCGATCTATCCGATCGGACCGACGTGCGATAACGCAGTTATAGGTATGTATTATAACGTACGGATGTACCACGTACGATCCAAAGATTAATGACACGCAATTGCGATCATTCACGTGCATCTGGATTAGAACAATAAATTATAAAATATACATATACCTGTACCTGTACCTACATACATAGATCCCCGGCAGCTGGACCAAACGGGCATCCATTGTTGATCCGTATTCCCGTGGCGCGATGTCCCACCGACTGACCTTATTGTCAGCTGTTTATCATGCCCTCGACATTCAAAATACTATCTGCGTTGCGGAGCGAGCTAGGATACAAATTTTCATGCGGATCCGCGGACAACGGCGGTCAACGAAATCACAAAAATTTTCTTCGTCAAGGGAATGATGGGGTGAAATTTTCTCCTTCGCATACGCCCCAATTATCGGAGAGCTTGAAACGGAAAAGGCTAATCCCTCTGCGATACAGAACCAGAAAAGCTCCACTACCGCGTCGAACTTTGCTTCGGCATTGGAAACCTGCGCATGTACCGATTCCACGCGAACGTTCAATTCTTGTACAGTTTCGGATAGAAATAGTCAAAAATCAGTAGCGGCAGTAGATTGTCTTCGCGACGACTGGCTTATCGCTCGAGGGTCGCGTAACCGATCCTCATACTTCGACCGTGAGAGTATATTCAAAGACAATTAATGGTTAAGTGCGGTAGAAGGCGAGGGGCACTTAGGTCTACTCGCCGAACGACGAGGGGTCCGTGACTTCCGAAACTGTAGCACCTACATGCACACACGAATATTTATATACACCTGTTACCCAATACATATACACGCAGTGGTAAGGGTCAGCGTTCGGCGCGACGGCGCGACTCTGCAGATGCTAGAGTGACTTCGACGTCAAAGAAAATGTCGCGCTAGCTTGCGCTAATTGGAACTAAGAACTCCGAGCACCCTGGGGCCGTACTATACCTGAAGTAGACTCGTGTGAAACGACCAGAGTAAATAAATAAACAGTCCATGCACGAGCAGGCTCTTCTTCTCGTGCTGAATACGTACCTACGGCTGGCGCGACTGAAGTATAACATCAGTTAAATACTCGCCGAGGGTAGCTTCCTCCGAAGATATAACATATATGTGTATATATGTATCTCGTACCTATGTATACCTGTAGCTGTAGCTATACCAAGCTACCCAACTTATCCAATATCGGGTCTTTGGCAAAGTTTCTTGTATATACATACCGCAGGAATCTTCGTCATTCTCTTTCATCCTGTCGACGTTGGAACTTCCGGAGTGTATCATTTTCAACGATGATCACATCGACGTGAGCTTCTGGGATTCAAGGTGTTGTCGTATATTTATAGCGGTGAAACTGGGACGCGTTCTATACAATATAGGCAAGTACGGGCTATAGGATTTCATCACGAGCATAGAAACGGATAGACGCTAGCTATTATGACGAGAAGATACATTTTTTCGATGATAATATAAAAATTCGCACCCATATTGCGAATTTCGTTGAAGGGAAAAGAGTGAAAAACGATTCTATGCGCAGACCTTGGCACTGCCGCTGCTGCAGCTTAACCCGTGCTCAGAATAATAGCTTCAACTATTTCCATTAGCAGCTGAAGCGCATCGAACTCGTTCCTAACTCAGTTTTCGCAATAGTTTTCCACAGCTGGTAGCTAACGTAGTTTCAACTTTTAAAACGAGCCCGAAGCGATGACTTTAATTTTCATCCCTTCCGTCGGTGTAGCGCGTAGTGCAGACGATCTGAACCTGAATGTCAGCCAGTTGCGACGCTGGCTTGTATAAAATGATAATGGTGATAATAATGATGATAATGTTGCATGACTGCGGGGAATGAACGGTCCCAATCAAATTGTACGATATTTCAATCGAACGGAACGTACATATGCTTGTACATTATTTCCTTTCGCTTATTTGGCATTTTTGGCATGATAAAAAGGGTAAATATTCAGTTCCATCGGATCCTCAATTCCAGGCTCGTCGATCAACGAGTCTCTCTATTCAATACGTACATATGTATAGGTATGCGTAAGGATACATGGCCCGTTCTGATCGGCAAACATTACGTACAGATATTTTGTGAAAACTTCAATCCTCCGATGTGAACGTTTGTACGGGTACCGTGGTACTCCAGAAAAAGAAATTAACGGAAGAAGACGAGGAAATGAGATGAATGCTAATTGGACCTAGTATATACGTCCTTGCACATCCGATCTGAGAATTTTCCTTCATTCGCGTTCAATTTGATTTCCATTTTGGTCTATTATAGTTGCCATGTGACAGAAGGCCAAAGAGATTTGAATATCGGGTGGGAGATGAAATACAGCTTTTTAATTTATGAATATATGATTGCATTTTTGAGCACATCAAAGGGATGTGAAGATTTTTTGCTTGAGAGCCCACCTTTATTTTTCATACACTCTTTCACCCTCGAGCCCTCCTTTCCGTGACTGTCGTCAAGTGATAAATAATTCGACACGCAAAATAAACCCCTGGAGGGGTTTCACTCACGACGAAGTGGGGAGGGAAGGGGAGATCTCGAACAAAATCATTACACAACTGCCGGGTGTTGAATGAATAATGTACGTCTCCGTAAACCCGTTTCTCTTGTCATGATCCGTTGTCACGGTTGAATGTCGTTATCGGCAACTAACGAGCCTACAGAGATATCAGTTGTACACGAATCCTCGATTTCCTGTCAGCCAGGTAGGCCGTAGCATGTTCGCATGTATGTGTATCGAATTAGCAACCAACTCTTGTACGAGGATGTACTACATACGTGCTTATTTGTGTTCATGATAGTTCCACGCGATCATTGTTACACGCGGAGGGACACATGTATCAGCCACACCTACGCGATATCATTGTTCTATACAGTTTAGGTACACGAATCCGTGGCGAGGTATTGTGCCGGCATACCTATATGTACAGAGTGACCGGAAATTGACGCCGAATTTTTTGTACGGGGTATTCTTCTGTGCAAAAAAACGAGATCTGAGCTTCCTCGTCAATTCTTTTCCAAAATGCATAGACCTTTCGTCATGGTCCATCGGAGATTAGCCAACGGCGCTAGCTCGCGTTCTATTATTCATGCAATAATTATTGCTGGATATAACTGGAGATAATTTCACGTGACGACGAACCGTGGCGGATAGAGGAAGCGATATAGCCGCGTACATTGTGAGTTGTTGCACGCGATTCATAAATAAATTATAATAAACGGACGTAACGCAGTGTACACGCGCTATCTAGGTATATGCACACGGCTTCAGGACCCATTCGGAACTCCAAGGCAATCCGCAAATATTATTCCAGGGACATTCATCAGCGCGGCATGTCATCCGAGCCAATTGCTGGCCGGTTGGTTGAGTTTCAGTTAGTTCAATTTCGAGCCGATTTTCGAATTTAAACTGGACGTAGAAAGCTGCCGATCGAACCGAAGCCTATAGACGAAAGTGCGTCGAAAGCGTTTAGAATTTGCAAATGGTTGAACATGAGGGTGCAGATTTGGGAGGGGGGTGGACTGTTTGTCGAAATCCTTTAGCGTGCAGCCCACGCGCCGTAGCGCGACGACTGAGCCGTTAATTAAGTCTGTGAAGCGGTTATTTTTGCGCTTGCGTTAAAGCGTTTGCTAATTTCATGCAAAATATATTCAAGTTCTGCGAGTTTCACGCGGGGGGTGTGAGAGATGCCCTTTGTTAAAAGTATTTAAGTTCCAACAATAAAGGCGCGATGCCCTGTATCTTTTCATTTCACGGCCTGGCGTCACTCGTTAAGTGTTTCCTCCCTCTTCCGCCTCCTTTCGCCCTCTCTTTCCACCTCGCTTATACGATCTATAGGTACGTTCGTCTCTCTTCCGGCCCTCTTCCGCTTCTCCTTCATTTCCCTCACCTTTCATAATAAATCGTAAGGTACTTTTTAATTGCATTCCATGCAGCCGAATAACGAATAAAGACCCAGGCGAGTATAAATACACCTGAAGTAAAAGCCGGGTCAATTAAATGAGAGCACCTTGACCTGCTACGGCGCGGAAGAGCTCGCCTGGCCGCCTTGGCCTTTGGGGCGGGCACCTGCGAAAAGCCATGACGTGAATCACAATCCGATCTAGAAATAATAAAGCAACGAATCACCTGCCCGGCTGCCCTTTTTCAATCTACCTCAAAGTACGCAAACTGTACAAATGTATATACCTACCTACCTGCCAACGTAGCAAGATATCCTGTCGAATAGAAAATGAAGGAAGATGTAAAATACGAACGAAGCGGTTGTAAAACCTGAACAGCTTCCGGAAAACCCCCGTCCGACTTACAAGGTAGAAAATAAGCGGCAGTTTTCACACTCCGTTAACCAGGTAACAGTACTTCCCGTCATCCGAGCCACAGACAAGGTAATTCCAGTCGTACAGACTTGAAGATGGCTACGCTAGCTTGTAAGAAGGGGGCGCGCGAAAGGGGCGAACGCGTGGTAATCGAGTTCCATTGACGTAATACCGTAACAACATGAGCGTTACAGAATGCGAATGGAGGATGTGACAGTGGAATGACAAATTTTTCCTCTCTGCACCTCTAGATAATCATTGTACATCTTACTCTTAGCGTCTACAAAAAAAAAAAAAAAAAAAAAGAAAAAGAGAAGAAAATCATTCTACCGGTAGATATACATAGTTGTATAATATATATAGTCATATACATAGTTATATGCAAATTTGCAGAGATTTTCATGTATTTCTGTTTGTTTTATTCACTCATTCCCGTTTCCATTCCTTTCTTCTATATCCGTTTCCCCTTTTTTTCAATATTTTGTTCGTTCCTCGTACTTTATACCGGGCGTGTATATTCTTTCTCTGTTTAATTTTTTCGTTCGCAGGTCAATTAATCATCGTTATTTATTGCGTGGGAATAAATTTCAATGCGGCAATTCGAGTATAACGCGCGCGCCTTGGCGTTCCGAAACACCCGGCTGAATGGGAAAAAAACGTCACGAAATAGCGTTCGCCATGCCTCTCGGCCAAAGCCCGGAAGGGAGGAAGACGACATCCCGCTAGGTTCGCTTTCCGCGGTCACGGCCCACCACCAGCAGCGGCAATAGCGACAGGAGCACCGCCGTGGTAGAACTTCGGAAAGAAGACATTAATTTCATTCAATCGGCTGAATGCGTTGAATTCCTAACGAACGTTCTATTTTCCTTAAAAGTGTCGCATGCTGCCGACACGGCTCACTTACCTTCAATGTGTACCCGCCGCTTTCAACCGGTTCCAACATTCCTGCCTAAGAAAAAAGGGAAAGGAAGAGGCGAGGGAAAGGGGAAGGAGAAGGGGAAGGGAAGAAAAGTGAAAAATAAAAACACCGTGATATACCTTCGGTCCAACATTAACTTCGCTTTTCACTTTCGAGTTCGGATATTATAGGTACCGTAATGAATTCCGTGGAGAAAAATCAGTACCCGGATCTACGAGAGAAATGGAAAGAGCAAAATGGGATCCGCCATTTTGTTTCAAATCGTCGGGGCTCAGGGATTTCGTTTTCCCTTGAGCCCTGAAGACTCCGAAGTCTTTGCCCCGGGTCTCAGTTCATGTGTTACCTTCGCGGAGGTCAAGCCCTCAAAGGCTTCGGCACATATGCTCCTATGTTAGCGTGGGCTGCTGGAAATCGGGAAGCGAAGGAACTCGTCGGAAAGACTTAACCTCATTTTTGATCCATTATCCATCAAACGGCGAGCTGAGGATGCTCTCCGGTTCAACCTTGACCGAACGTCCGTCCTGAAAAGCATACCTCGCCCGCGTTTGGGTGAGGAGAATTTTCGTTTCGTTTGTAATTTATTTTCCGTCCAGTTATTTTTCCGATAGTTCCAATTTTTTACGAATTTTTAAAGAGGAAGCTGGGGACTCGACTGCGTCGTGATGCTTATCGGGTGCAATAAGCTGTAATGTGCGATGAGATCTCTGGCATAAGGAGAATCACCGAACGATTTGAATTTAGGGGAAAATTGAATGAACAAATATCTTTCGGAGTTCGCTCGTTGTTTGCGAATGAAATTCTTCTTTCCCGGCGAATAATCCCGAAACGAAGGAACAATCAATCTCTTCACGGACGAGCAAGAGTCGGAGCAGCTGTCGGTGGGGTTGAAAATACACACACAAACCGACGTGCCAAAAATATCGCTTTGTTTCCGATGCTACAAAAGACGAAACTGTATTTACTCGCACTTCAAATGCAGCGGTAGGTATCGCACCACACCGGCGCGGGTCAAGAGTTTCGGGACTTTGGGTCAGAGCAATCAAGCCGAGGGCTTGTACCAGCGCGGAAACGGTCCGTGTGCAAAGTAGGTACCTACCGCAGAAAAAATCCGTAAATTATACGCTCCAGAAATTCAGAAAGATACGCAAGCTCTTTGAATGGTCGAAAATGTCCGAACTACTAGTTACTGATTGTGAAACAAAAACCGTTTGTCAACTCTTTCGCAGCTTTCTTCCCTAGTTTTTTCCCCCGTTTTCACCGCTGTAGTTCTCCTGTCTACGACATTATATGGAAAATGAGCTTTCGCTTCGTGTCAGTCCGCGCAGCGTACACCAATGAGTATGAGAAAAGAGTAAGAAAATCACTTTCACCGAAAGCAGGGACTCCCTCGAGACGTTTGGGTTCCTGTATTTTCCAGAAAACCATAAACGAAAATACGTAGGTGGTGATTAATTTTCCACAGTCAAAATTCCTACGCTGGAAAAAGTTGTACGTATAATACAGGGAGAATTGTTTGAGCCAACCCAGAAGAAACCGGAATCCAACGATCCATCGATAACCAAACTTTACGTGGTCGGACAAACTGTGACGTAGCACGTTGTACATGTACACATACACGTCTAGACGTCGTGCCGATTTTATACGAAAGGTATCTGCGCACATGCCGAGCTCTTTGAAATATCATTGGATAGATTTGCAATTCCGTGGTCGTTACTTGCAGCACTTGGTGCCTGGTGCAAATGACATAATAATGCGGTGTGTCGGTGATGTTGAGGGGTTTTCGAGTGAGCGGAGAGAAGAGGAGAGAAACGAGGAGCGCGGAGCACGGAGCGCGGAGGGGGCAGCAGGCTACGAAACGGCAGGCTGAGGACGGGGGCGGTGGGTCATTCGATATTGAAAATCAATTGGCAGGGTGATCATCGTCGTGTCAACACCGGAAGGCTGCCGCGGGAAATCAACACGTCAACGCCATACGAGCGAGCAAACCTCCGGCACATGTTCCCTCCCCTCCCCCTCCCCCACCCCCTCCCGCTCCACCGCACCCCGTTGCCACGCTACTCGCTATTTCCACACATTTCTAACTGTGTTACATTGGGGAGCGCACACAGAAACGTCGTCATCGCATTACCTCTTCCCATCTTGAACAACCTTCCGGTGTCAAACGGCTCGGTCTCTTCGTGTCTTCCCGCGTCACCCACTTTCCGGGAACTTTGGTATCTCGACACACGGAAGATCACCGGGCGCGCGAAGCGCCTCCCCATGTATGTCAAACTTCACATATATATCTGATGTTTATCACCGGGATAAGGGGGAGAGGGGCGGGGGGGGGGGGGGGGGGGAGCTCAGAGAAGGACGAAGAAGACCGATCTAATCGTAAGCAGCTAGAGGGAAAGAGAGCTAGTTTGTACATTGCCTGAGGGGCACAGACTGTATCTATAAGCGAGATGGAGAGCTAAAGAGAGACTCTCGGGCATCAAGGGAGATAGTTCTCTGTAGATACAAGTTTATTTCTTTCCGAGGGCGCATTACAAAGATTAACTTTGTGTGCAGGTTCGTGTATCTATGGCGCACAGTACACACGCTACAATCTTCGATTTAAAGTTAGAAAGGAGAGAGGAAAAGAGAGGGGAGAAGAAGACGCACGGCTCCCCGTGCAAGCTCCCTGCACACATACAGTCGAAGCCTCCTCGCACGGAAACTGGAACTATTCTACCGACTACTGGCTGCTGCATGGTGGATGGTGGCGGCTGGTGGAAATCGGCCGTGGGCTACTCGGACAGAAGCAATGAATACAAATGCCGGTGCTTATCCTCACAGCTTTCCTCCTGACTGCAGTCTGACTAGCTGACTAGCTGGACCTTGCCTCACTGGCAACGCCGGCAACGACGCCGAGCAAGACCCCGGGCTGCATTAACTTTTGCTGAAAGCTTTACTGCTTCCCCAGAATATATACCCTCATATACGGAGAGCAACCCCTGTGGTTGGATGCTGGAGGTAGGTACCTGCTCGTCGCACGCGGGTGTATTACTGTTATTATCATTCTAATTATTATTATTATTATTGTTATTGTTATTACCATTTCACGCGCCACTGTTTCTTGCTCTTCATCCTTATCCTCTTCCTCTTTTTATCCCTATGGTTTCATTTACTTTTGCATGGTGCGGTGTATGTACGAGCCAACGTACGTAGAAGTACGTTGCCGGCGCGGGCGCGGGCGCGGCGGTCGCTGTTACTAGACTCGTTAATTAGGAGAAAAACACGGTACCAACGCGATTCCGCCTGTTTGTCCTACGCTGCGCCATCCAGGTTACGGCTTAAACTGTCGACAGATCGGGGTTCGGATTTTAGAAGTCTCTTTCTTTTTAGCCTTCCAAAGTAGGAACCTGTCACATTCCGTTATCAATAGATCTAATACCAATCTGATTCAGATCTGCGAACTCCGCTTGTATGTACTATTTTTGCACGATTCGGAAACGATCATTTCTCTCGCCAAACGATGCTTTTCTTCCCATTTCTCAAAACCTTGTCAGACGCAGGGTTTTGCGGCTGCTGTGTATACTCGTGCAAATTCACGGATTCAATGAATTTGTTCGTCTCTCGTATGCGTGCCGTTATCCTGAATTTGGTATTTTCATCAGTACTCCAAATTCGAGAATAGTGACAAGAACGACAGCGAAAATAGTTACACGAACAACAAAAGGGAGAAGAAACTTCTCCGCGGGATACGTGATGCGGACTTTGTACAATTCTGAGGTCGGCTATACCTCGTTCGAAGATCCGCCTACCGATGAACAAATTTCATCTACGTATTGTGGAAGAATCGATCGAAATGACGAAACCTATAATAACATAGAGTACCAACGTCAGAGTATAAAATAAAGACTGTACTGACTGTACGCGTCGCACGAACCGCGTATCTTTGACGTATAACTAATTGGAAGCTGGATGTGAAAATCATCCGACGATTTTGATTTTCAATCGATGAGTCATCATACGACGTACGATGTCATGAATATCGTATTGCCGTTATATCGGCGAGAAGCGAATGTGATTCCAGTGAGAAGTTTTGGTTTCGCTAATTGCAGTGATCACCTATATTGAACAGTATCGAATGAATTTCCCAAACAAAAGCTCTCCCCGACGTTTGTAGTATATCCGCTACAAAGCTACGAAGAATCGAAGTGTTCACGAGGTATGAGGTTACAATGAAGCCGAACCGTCTTGTTTCGAGTAACAAGGAGTTAGATTATAAGTTATGGCCGTATACGAGGTCAGACGAAACAAGATACCGATCCTGAGGTTATCCTCACTCCAGCCCCAACAGCGTCCGACACGGTGCCGCGCGCTAATTAACTCTCTGCACGAGACGATTGCGGTAAATAGTGCAATTTATTACAGTTACCAATAACTTGCGATGACTATGGAATCGGCATACCTATACCTAGACGAGCTCCATAAGTTTATTCCGTTTTTATTTCACATTTTTCCCAAAGTTCATTCGGTTCTTGGCACTGCAGCAGGCGCAGTTACAGCCTACTGAAATATTTCCAAGGTTTCTAAAACCGGACCTGCTCGTTCGGTGCCCAGGCATACTCTACTTATACCTATCGGTATTATGAGATAAACCAGTCTTATGATCAGAGCTACTCGCTAGAGTCGGAATCTATGATATAAATTAACCCGGCTCCTCTGGAGGACTGAATGCGTTCGAGCGGCGTATCCAGCTAGGTGAGATGGACGGAGAAGGAAAAAATGGAAAAAATAAATAAAATAAATAAGAAGAAGAAGAAGTAGAGAGAAAACGATCGGAAATCGAATGAATTGAACGTGCTTTCGCCTAATTTACTCGCGACAGTCTCTCGAGCCGCGAGAAATGATCCAGTTATAGATAAGATGAGAGAGGATTTAGGTTGGACGGGTGTAAGATGTCGTGAGCAACTGAACCGGTATTTCGAAGATCATGTTGCTCTGCTGGTTTCATGATGTGGAGAAACCGAGCTCGAGGATCGGTATAAGTCGATCGTACAAATGGAGCGGAGCTGGTTTCTTTTTTACACATTTCTTCCTGCATAGGTAGAGACAGTTCTGATTATTATTCCACCGACTAGAACATCCTTATCAATTCCATTCACCGCGCGTTTTCATCCCTACTTTTACTCAAACCGAAGGATCTCATTGTGGTTACTCTTCACCTCTTCGACTATTGCCCAGATTCCTGAGAGAAAAAGAAATCGACGAAAGGATCCACGATTTCTAACCGGCTCCGTCGGGCCTGCAGAAATATAGAGGTGAGTGATCGGATGTCAATCGTAATGCGATCAAATTCAATGCCTGTATCTATTCCGGCGAGAAGAAATTATCATTATAGCATATAATTATACTGGCAACAACAAATCGATTGGTTCAGTGTCCAATTAGTGAGATTCTTGCGTCTCTTAAGACGCGGCATGGCTGTCCGTGTGCGAATGCCTGTTTTTCTGTTAAAAAAATTGTTCAAGAATGAAGGCGAGAAGACCCCGATCCGGTTCTACAGATCCATAACTGAGTTCTTCGATGCCGTTTCCCGTTCTAACCGGAAGTGGGATTCTAGTCACAGACGTATGTACAATCGGGTCGAGTGATTGAAGCGGATAAAACCTTGGAGAGAAATGTTGAAATTGTTGAATTTCATGAATTATTGATCTTGAAATTTCTCTTCAATAGTGTGTATACTGTAGTAGAGCGGCTGTTTAGTTATCGCTCTATCGGATGATAAAATAGATGTATATACACCGCGGAGCTACAAGCGGCAGCAGCAGCAGCAGCTCGTCGTCGGGTAATTCATTCTAGTTTCACATGCGTGATGTATCGGATTTTTGATCCGCGGTAAACTGAATAATTATTTATATAGAGCTGTCGCGTTGAAGTGGCAATTTGTCTTCTGAAGTGGATCCGTCGGTACAGAGCCGCTGAGTACAACATGCCTTCCTACATGATACATTTATTTCTGTTCCTCATACTCTTTTCGCTGCAGGTTTTTTCCCTTCTTCTACCTAATTCTCTATCCATATCCCACGAGTCGCGCTGTGGCTCGTTATATTTTTACCAGCTATTCCACGGTTATACTTCGCACGTACGTAAAGGCACTGTGGATGCGGAGAAACGAGTGACTCATCATTGCACATCGCATGATTAGTAGTAGGTACTGTTGGCATCGGATTAGTACGGAGACGCTAGGAAAAATAGGATCATACCCGCAGGCTGATTCTTATCCGTGAAGAATCGACCTGTCGTATTATAGTAGTACCGGGGTGAAAAGATTGTTTCCGTTACACAGTAGCTGGAGAGTGCCGTACGAGAATGAAATAAAGCGAGAAAGAAAGAGGGAAAGAAAGTAGATTGATGAGGAAAAAAATGGATTATTTTCATGTGATGGATCAATCTTTCCTCTGTTTGAAAAACACTACGAAAGACATACGGCGCGGCGTTGTGAATGTGTCAAATATCGTGTATCTTCTTACGTATGTATGTACATACGTCGGTACATACGTACGAGTACATACATGATCAGTATACAGAGCGGAGACAGCGGTAGTTTACGAAGAACGATCATCGCGCAAGAATTCCGATGAACGATTTTCACCGGGTCTCGTATACTTGGCAAGTATATTTTTCGGGCGTGCGTGCATACGTATACGTACGTACGTACTTTCGGTACGATACGAAGATAGCGAGGCGAGAGGGATGGGTCGACTGACCACTCCAGACGTCTCGGTTGCAGAGCGTAGAAGAAGACGAAGACCGGGACGAAGGGACGAGTTTCAAAAGTTTGAACATTAATTCCGAAAGCAAGGGTCCCTTTTTTCGGGTACTTTATAAAAGTGGAACAATGTGGCAAGAACCAAAAAGCCTAAACTCGGTCAAGAGAATAAAGGGAGAAAGAAATAAGTAGGGGAGGAAGGAAGGAAGGAAGGAAGGACGGAAGGAAGGAAGTACGGAGAAAGAAGGGAGTTTTCGAGAAAGTAGTAAGCCGTCCTATAAACAGCGGGAAAAGCTCCAACCAAGCAAATCTTGGCCATTATTTTGTTCTGTGGAGAAAATACTACATCGATATCTGGCTAGCTGATAGCCACGTATACTATTCCAAAGATCCGATCGTCTTCGTAAGATTTTGCAATTATAGGTATGAATACAATTATCTGCACAAGCCTCGTTGCAAGTTTTTCCTTCTCCTTTACCTCCCTTTTTCATTTTCTCATTTTCCCATTTTGGTTTTTTTTGTTTTTTTGTCTCTATTTTCACATTAATCGGCGTTCCGCAATCGATCGACTAGTTTTATACTCTCGACAAATAATTGGCTCCGTATTATAAATCGAGAATAAAACCGTTGGCATACGAGGTACTAGCTGGTACTCCATCGCCTCCGGAAACGCGAGAAAGAAGCTCTTGAATATCTTGTTTTCCGATCGTCCGGAGTCTAGACTAAGCCTCTAGACACCGATTAAAGAGAATATATTTCTCTATACAGGTATATAAATCCGTTGCCTATTGCAAAAGAATTCCGTTTTCCACAGATTTCATTCAATTATCCCAGTAGTAATATCATTTCGAAATCTGGGATTATAGGAACTTGCAGAAGCTGTGCGTAAGAATACTTATTCATTATGCATATAATATAGATATTTTTTCTAAACAAAATGGCTTCTCCTATCTACTCGTAGCTAGAATGATGTGTCTCGCTGTTTCTCAGATACTCTTCGGCTTCTCTCCTCATCGATTCTTCACCCCGGCAAATTCGACAATTTCATCGTTTGCCGAGGATAACGAGCAAACAACTTCTCTCGAAAATAAAATGAAACAAAACGGACGAAACAAAAGATATTCTTCAGCTATCTCTATGGATGCCGGTGGATCTCTCACGCTTCCGGTTTCGAAATTCCAAAAAGAAAGAGACTTGTCTGTCTTTTCTTTCTCTCAAAAATGAGAGTGAGACTTCCGAAAAATTGGCAAAAAATTTGAAAAAAAATTACAGCAAACAAATAACCGTTAGCACGATATAATTATGATACGGAATGTAGAAATTTGTCAAGAATATTTGTGGCACTGAAATTATCTACCTTCACCAATGTTCTGAAATCCGTAAAGCAAGTGAATAGGCGAAGAATCGTGGAGGAGGAATTTTTTGTTCGTCCGATTTTTTTTCTCCCCCCGTTTCCCTTTCTCAATTGACAGTATAACGTGTATACTAATTATTCATACGACGAAGAATAAACTGGCAGCAGCCAGCGATCTTTGGCGCTGTTTTAATTATCGTATCTCGTACTAACAAAACGTTCGGCCTCCACATCGTCAGCTCGCTTTTCTCGCAGGATAAACAAGCTTGCGTCACGACGTAAGTCAGAGATTAGACGGCTATATTATAAGAGCCGGTCGGTTGCAGAGCGAATAGAAACAAGAGATGGGATAGGAGAGAGGAGGGTAGAGGATGGACTCAGGGAAGAGGGAAGAGGGCGGAGGGTAGAGGGAAGAGCAGAGTGGAAGGAGAAGAGTAGAGGACACAGAGAGAACCAGAGCCCGGGCTAAAGGACCGCGGTGTCACTGTACCCCCTGCATTAACAGTGCCTTCACAGGGTTTGTTTATAATTCACAAGTTTATGCTTGGGATGTTTAGCTTATAATATTTCACAGGGCCACACTTGCTACTGGCGCGCTACGCTTCCTTCGGCACCAGCCCCCCCCCTCCCCCCCCCCCCCCCCCCGCTGCTCTGCTATATACGCCGAAACTACGCCGCACATGTAATCTACACTACGTTACATACGCGTATGTATATCTCGTAGATATAAATATAGTAATAATGGTACAAAGAAAAGCGCCAAGTGCACTGGCGTAGCGGTGGTCGCGGTGTTATACAATGTGTTGCCGAAAATACACCGCGGTAAGTCCGGTTGCCTATCATCAAATTCGGTAAAATATCGACAACCACCAGACGCACCGGAAAATGAAGCCTTCTGGAATTGGAAATAGGTAAGTTCAACCATTAATTGATTTATGTGGATAGATGCATTAACCTGTTTCTCGAGTAATTGCGACGGACAATCGAAAATGGGATCCAGTTCGGGCATTCCGGCATTCCCATTTACAAAGATGGATAGGCGACCGGAGATACTGCGACGCGCTGAGGGAACCATCTGATGTAATACTCATATGAATATAGTATACACCTAGGTATAGAGGTATGAATACAATGAGTTCACCATTCGCCGTACGTACACTGTTTCTCTCGGAATTCTCTGCAATGCAACTCGCTGCTCGTGAGTCGTGAATCGTGAATCGTGAGTCGTGAGTCGTGAGTCGTGAGTTGTTGTAGTACCAAGAGCTGTTTCGCTCGCTTGACTCGCGCGGCCCGGGGATGGCTGCTGCTGCGCTCGAGAAGCGAGGGGTGCTGCAGCAGAGTTTGACACTGGTGCACACGCTTCCAAGCATAAGCCGTATACGTTTACTTCTGTTTCGCTTACTCTCTTCTCATAGCTCCGGCCCCGAGGGAATCCACTTTAGGCGTTTGTGTATCTTCTCTGAGGGGTTAAGTATCGTTCGCCGATACAGTACATATCTACACCCATTCACATAGCTACAGGGTCATGGACTCAGCGTGTTCCATGTACATTGTACACGTAGACGTGAGGAATCAGAAAAGAAATCCGTCCTCTGTTTCCCATTTTCCGAACCCAGCGCCCCGCCAAACAACAAATCGTTTGAAAATATGATCAACATCGAGAGAGTTTGTGCGGCGGATGGTCCAGGATGCACCCGCGCAGCGGGCAGCGCGAGAAACCAGAACGTCCGGGTCCCCGCGAGATCATCAAGTTTAACGGAACTCCATTAAGTTTTATTATAAGTTACATCATGATCTGTAGCATGCGTCATTAAGATTTACTGGATTATATCGGTTGTTCTTGATGCATATTTGAGCGTATAGACGCGCGTATAACTATACTAGGTACTACGAAAGGGCGGTGATTGGTTGTGGAGAAGTCCCGCGTTCATACCCTGGGAACATTGATCGGGCGTGTTCTGTCCCGCGCGATATATGAAATAAAAGATCGACGTTTGATGCTTGATCCAGCAGCGTCAGCATTGATATTTCTGAGACGGGTATGCTGCGACCTCCGACTAACTCGTGTAGCAATGTCTTTGTCTTCTCTCCTCTTGCTTGTTCCCTCTCTCCCTTCCTCCTGTTTTTGTCTTTTGTTCTCGCGTATACGCGTGTCATGACTATGTGTACGCATGTATATGATATAGCTGTACGCATGTATATAAGCAGTCGTATAAACATAACATAACCTATGTAGATAGATATAGATGGATAGATATCGGTATATATGCGTATTATACGTACGTTCTAACTATCCCCTAAGTTTCTGTAGAAATCTTTTTTTGCTGAGTCGTTATTTTTTACGTTTATCGTATCACACATATAACCGGCGCCTATTCTGTGGCATTATAAGACCTTAAAATCGCCATCCGAATGTACCATCGAAATTCATGAACTTCCCGAAGACCGGCTGATGGGAATTAGCCACGCGGTTTACGATATCGCATGTGCGAAAAAGGTGCATGAAATGGAAGATATTCTTCTTACTTATAGCTTTGGATGAGAAAAATTGATTCGCAGACTGGAGAATGATCCTTATTGGTAAAAGTGTATAAAGCTTCCCTGGGTACTATCCCTGTACGAGTATAATGTAGGTACATAAATACGTATCGATACGCACGTCGCGGCAGCGCGGTTCGCCTCGAAAGAGGCAATTGGGGTCGCCGCTGGCAATCTAACCTAGCTAACACGGGAAATATTTATTTCTAATCAAATCCGAACGATGTTTTGAAAATGTGAGACGATGAGCCACTTTCTGCCATCATATGCAATGAACTTACAAAATTTCGTCAAAATCGATTGAGTCGTTTGCCGGAATTGACGATTCTCATTTTCGAAACGGTTTCCGTACATTTAGGATAGCGAGTCCCGTGGCACCTCAAGCTCAAGCTCAATCGAAACCGACGTGAGTAGGTCTATATAGCCACCCTGTCGGGCAATACATCCTATAAACGATTCCAAAAGGAAACCGAAATAATTGGGTCTTAACGAGAACGAGGTTGAAGTCGATGTAGTGTTATAATGATTCAAATAAGAGAACTCCAGAGTGAAGTAAAGCAGGGGGCCTGTAGGCCGGTTGGTTTGACGGCAAAGAAGATGAGCGGCTCGAGGCTCGGGGGTATGCGCGGTATGCGCGGGGCTACGGGGGAGAAAAAAAAGGAACCGAACCTGATTTGAAGTCAGGAGGCGCGCAGAGCCCCGGGCCTTTCGGCTCCCTTTTTCCTCCTCCTACCCCGTCCCGTCCCTTCGCTGATGGTCATCTCATTCAAAAGTTGCTTTTTTTTCCCCCTATCCAGCGGCGCGGTTGCGTGCGCCACTCCTGCTTTGTATAGAAAATTCACTTTGTACGTTGGGTATATATATACATAAGTAGAAACGTTCGCACTTATGTATAAGTATCCTTCCCCCGTAACTCGAACGAATTATAGAATTCAGTTTGAGATCTTACGGCGCAAAAAAAACCCCCCCGGAAATTCATCCATTCATTCCGAGTGTACGTTGCGTGCGGCAGGGTGATTACAGGGATGATCGAAGGTATCTATTACATGATTAGGTTACTCGAAAGCGTCGAATATATGCATATACAAGCGCACCCATTTAACACGCGCGCATCAAATTTTGCCGAATGATTTCAAAGTCTGCAGAGAATGTAGGAGAAAAAAAAAAAAAAAAATAACAAGAGATTCCATAATTGTCACGCTACGCGTCGTGTATGACTGATTTCATTCGAGACGGGCGCCGGAAATCGATATCTGAAATTGTTTTTAATGTCGAGGAGAAGTTAGAATTGTGGAAAAAATTGTTTCCACCTGAGTTTTTCTTCTTCCTCCCCTGTTCAGGGGAAAGGACGACGACGAATATGTTTTTCGGATGTAGATATAGATATAGATACATGGATGAGGTAGAGTCGAGCTGACGCTTTTCGAAGCGTGGGGAAAGGGAGGAGAGAAGAAAAATCTGCTTCGACGACCAAAATATTGTCAGATATTTTTCAATTCCGTACGCGGAGAGCGGCTGCTTAGCTGGAAAAGACCTCACGCTCGAACACTTGCGGCTGATGGAATTTCGACGAGTAACGACGAAGAAATTCATGGTCTCTGAAAAAATTCGCCTCCTTTAACACCATACAGTACATATCTACCAATCTGGACCTTATAGTATAGCCGTGAATAAAAATGTTTCGTCTGCTGCAGGTAGGTACTACGACACACCTACCGAAATCCAACGGGGCACGGATTAGTTTGGAAATGTCCTCGTAAAATGAAACAGCTGTGCCCAGCGATGTACTATAACTCTATGATTTTCCATTTTTTTTTCTTTTTGTTCTTCATCATTTTTGTATCGAATTTCAAACTCAAAATCGTAATCTCGCTGCTGGACAGGTGTATACGCTGATAAATACGAAAGTACACTACGTGGCGTTGTGATGTAACCGATCATTTCGCCCGTAACTGCACCAACCTATCCGCACGCGAATTTTCAAGCGCTAACATAATCATAACTCGATCGTAAGTGCCTGTGTATAACTGTAACGTTAAACAGATATGACCACGATATTCACGATATAAAATTGAACAACTTTCGGGTGACGTTAGGAGGTCGAATTATTTATTCGAAATTATTCATTCGTTTTTATACCTCGATGTGCCTGTGATGTACCGATATTGTATGTGTTATGTAATAGTTACGTGTATGCATACACTCGCGAATGAATATGCGTACGTGCAGGTATATTTTCAGAAGTTTTTGCAACGCATCATTCACTTTTCGCTCCATGAATTTCGCACTCGGTGAAATTTATCGTGATCTATAGTTGGACGTGGAATCGAGGCGGAGAAGGAGGAGCACGCAAATCGGCTTCCGCGTCTGGCTTCTGTAATCAATTAGCAGCAATAAAGTAATGACGATATAATCTTCTGCGCAGTGCGTCTAAAACTACTTTTCTCTTCTCGAAACACTCCGTCCGCGGACATCAACGCGCTTGCCCACGAACTACGAGTTTTCCGTAACTATAATGCAACGACGTAGCTATACGTTGAAATTAATACATCCCTTCACCTGGTTCCAGGCAAAACTGTGAAAATGATCCACGCTATTCAAACTCATGTCTATGTCTCATCGCGAGTATACCACTCACGGAAAAATTCCCTCAAATTTGAGGGGTAGATTTCACAACCCTCAACGTTCGACGGTTCACCCTCGGAGTTCAGGATTCACCTTCAATTCGGTGGTTTTTGTTTATTTTATTTTTTTCAAGAAAAGTATCCCAGTGTTTCGAATCTATAGTAAACCCTCAATTTCCAGAGTGACAAATTCACCCCTCCCACATATTCGGGGTTTTTTTCACCGTACGAAACATCACACTCGTAGATACATCCCGTTGAAATTCAGTTTCCCAAAGCACTGTAACAAGACGCATGAAATTTTCTGCTGATTTTACCGACAAACGCGATTTCCTACATTCGGACACGAATGAATTCTACTCACGGGAGCTTCCTCTTGTGCAAATTTGTGAAGATTGAAGCTGTTAATCGGTTATAGACGAACTCTCTTCCTTGTTCTTTCTTGCTCTGTTGCCACTACGCCACTGCGCGCGGATTCAACCAAAATCTACGTACGGACGTATGCATGCTCAGTTCGCGTTTGTATTGTGTCTGATACTCGTGTAGGTATAATACTCATGCAGTGACTAACCACGGATCCTCGTTTACGGCGCGGCGTGATAATGATTTCCCTCCGTATAGCGAGCGTATGTAGTATACCTATAGTCTGGTCCCTGCGGGCGGTCATAATATTGCATATTACGAGAAGACACATTCTGGAGGAAGGATCATGTGCGCACATTGAATTGTGCAAGACGCCTCGCTATCTCTTCCGTCGACCACAAATTTGCAATAACCTATATATACCTCCTTCAAACGTGCTGCTCCAGCGTTATAAACAATATACAGGGTGATCGGAAATTCACGCCGAGATGTTCAGCGGGTATTCAGTATCGTTCTTTCGCAAATTTCAATACCGCTTATAGCAAAGAAAAATACCCGGTGAAAAATCTTGGTGTCAATTTCCGGCCACCCTGTATATACATACACGTATACGTACACACGAGTAGATATACGCGTAGACACGCGATAAGCACAAAATTCACATCGCGGGCGATCGTCCACGCATGTACGTGTTTATGAAATTTGTAAAAAATTCACTCAAGCGAGCGGCGCGGCGTACGAGCTGTATAGGAGTATACAGGTACATAATTGCTGGTGATTATCCGCGACAGCTACGAGGCGTCGTCACAGGTCTGATGCCACTTTAATTCCACCTCTAGATACTATGACTGGGTTCTGATATACACCGAAAACAAGCTGCGAAATCTCGCAGCTGTGACGCCTACCGTGGGCATGCAATTACGATGATCATTAGGTAAAAAACGAGATCGTTGCGTATAAAGTTCTGGAATATAATAGCCGGTTACTCGTTTACTGTATACGCATTGGGTGTATAGGTACGCGTGGTGGAGGAGCTCCCGGTACATAATATAATATATATGTCAGGCGAAACTAGTCGTTTTTGCCACCCTGTATCACTGATTCCCGTTTCTTTAGTTTTTTCTGTTTTTTACCTCATGCGAGGATTATTGGAGTCAATTTAGTTGCGTGTCGAAGGCGTCCGAATGTGATACATTACGTTTCACGATCAGTAGTACCTTTGACGCTGTTCGTTTTCAATATAGACACACGAGACAGAGTAATAGGTATAGTCGGTCGATCAGTTACAAATAGATGTAATCACGTACACACTGCACGAAAAAATTGGAGCAACACCTGACCGCCGAGCGAAAAATTAATGAAGTTCAAACGTCTGTAACAATTGAACATTGAACCGAGTGCCGAAATTTTTTTGTTTTCGCCCAGCCCTTTTTGCCCAGCGCTCCGAAGCGATCGATGCGCCAATTTACTTTTTCAGGTAAACTTCGACGCAATGCAACTAAATGTGATCCGAAATGTGGGCGAATGAATTTTTGCTCGGCAATCGAAGCCGACAGGAAGTTGGGAAATTTGATCAACTTCCAAATTCCTTTCCGTTTATCCGTCTTGGTTTTTTTTTCTCGCCAAGTTACGCCCGTTTACATGGAAAAACACCACAAAATCTTCACATGGCTATAACTTCCGATCAATTTGTTGGAAAACGATGCTCCGCCACTCATTATACAGATAAATTCACGTTCTTCAAGATCATTACATCGCCAAACTTCTGAAATTTTCTTCCATTTCCATTCCTTTTTCCAGTACAGTACAGCGCAACTGAAGTGGTCTTGAAAATTGAGTCTGAAACAACGCTCAAAATATGGATCGGAATCAGCCCCAATTTCAAAATGACTAAGATTTTTAGGAAGCTAGATTTCTTTCTACAAAATCCACATTTCACACGTTATGATGCGACTCAAAATCACGGAGCTATGCGAATTCGGGACAAGCAACGCAAAAGAGTTTTCAAATCGCCGTAAATTCTTACAGAATTCTTGGAGAACAATTCTGTGCGGAATGAGATCGCTGTCGAAATGCATCCGTTGAATCGTTATTTTTCTCGATCAATCAATTTTGTCCTATGAAATCATCATGCGATCGGTCTGATTCTGAAAAAGTTACAGACGTTTGAACTTCATCAATCTTTCGCTCGGCGATCACGTGTGGCTCTAATTCGTTCGAGGAGTGTAGGTATACACGCACGCATATGGGGAGAATAACATTTTGAAATTGATATCACTGCTGCGATTTTGAGCCGAAAATTTCTACGAGACAAAATCAAAATGGTTGTACATGTGTTCTACCTCCGACATGTCCACGCGACTATAGTATTTCAATTCGATGAATTTTGACGGAAAGGTATAACGGAATATCCGAATATCCGGTAACGTATTGATAACGTATACCTACATGTGGCCAGGTATGTCGAACGTTGAGAGAATGTAGCCTTTGGCGGAGGAAAAAAGAATTCGAGCACGAATGCCGGTTCCGGAAATCGAAAAGCAGCGTGAAAATTACAATTGCGAGGTGTAAAAATGTGTAAGGATATTATCTAGCTCGTGTATACGTGTACCTATGCCGCACTGACGGTGAGATGGATGACAAAATTCAGAGACGTCTACGTTGTCGTCGGGTGTCGCTGATTACAACAGGAGCTGTTGTTCATATTTGGCTCGATTCTATTCGGGAACTGTTCAGTATTTCATATACTGTAATACGTTGACCGACCCTTGTCGAAGCTGGCTGGCCCAGCTGTGGGGAGAATTGCGCGCGTCAAGTTTGCCGGCTCCGGGATATCATCGACTTCTGTATTATCGACGAAATGCTCCCGAACCTCACGATTTTCCGCCGATATTTCACCGGAGATCATGACGATCTTCGTTTCCGGCGATTCCCGAAGAATCCGCGATAAAGAAAATTTGTCGTCTAAAAATATCTGCAGCGAAAGATCACGAGGCTACGGGGATCAATTTGGTCATCGCTGCAGATGAGGAACAACAGGCTCCCTCGTTTTCTCATTATAGTCAAATGAACGCGTGGACGTGTGGAATTAAGAAAAACGTGGCATAATTTTTCTCTTCCTTTTTGCTCTCTTGCGCGTATACATATAATGTATGTATACACACCGCGTAAGCCTGTGTACAGCTTCAGTTTTTCTCTCTTTTTCTCCGGTATGCTATACAGCTCAGTTGGCCGCACATACATGGCCTGTATAGGTGAGGATAAAATACCGTGGCAAAAGTAGTGCCAAAACTAGCGTTAGTGGCCGTTAACGCCTCCCTTCCTACGTAACGGGCCAGCATGCTGGCTGTACGCCCTAAAATACGTCGCGCTACGAGGGCGACACGGTAAATAACACCACTTTGTGCATATTTCAATGTTCAACGAATAATTTACAACTCGCGTTCTAAATCCTCGAGGCTAAGCTCGCGGACCCTTGCGGCAGCAGCAGCGGCGGCAGAACGCAGCAGCAGAAGCACCTTTTCCTCTATTTTCCACAATTTTTTGTATTCTCTCTGCTGTCTTCCTTCACTGTTTTTCCTTCAGTGCGCAATTTCATTGGATTCTGTTCTATTCGTTACAAAGATCGGCAAATACTGTGAATTTTTGTTCCGATCCGACGAGAAACAAATACAGTAGGTATACATTATACCGCAGGTATACCACTTCGTTCCGGTTTTCGTGTTCAATGTGACGTATAACGATGTATACGGCCGCAGACTTCGCTACCTCCGTCTGTTCCTCATCCTCTGTTCTTGTTGCACGAAAGCGAGAAACTAAAAACAAAAATCCAACGCATCTCGAAGGACGGAGAGAACCGAACGCAGCAGGACACCTGCCCGTGAAGGTGAGACGCAAGTACCCGGAGGACCCACCAAGATGCAGATAACGCGATGCTACTTTCAAGTACAACAACAAAAAATAAGAACAAAACCCTGGCTTCTGTTGGTTCTTCTCCCGTCATTCCTTTTCATTCTTTCTGTTTCCTGTGAGAGCCTGTATGAAACCAGAGGCGTGTCGCGGTATTAAAAAGCCGAGGAGAAGATGGAATTGAGAACTTGAGGAGACGGGGAAGTAAACGCAGAAGCAGAATGAGCCAGAAGCAGGAGATAGCAGGGTCAATTATTCGTGAATATCTTCAGGTACAAATCGGAAAAGAGAAGAGACGGAGAACCACAAACCGCACGTATAATCATGCATTTTGAAACCGCCCTTCATCATGAGGTCGCAGAAGCCACGGGAATCGAGGGGAATCCGAAAATGTACCAACCAACTACGCGAAGCGACTGAAGGTATACATCGTAGAGCCGCGCTGCTGGGCGAAAAATATCTGGAAGAAGAGCCTCGCGGACTAATCGGATTTAGGAAAGACGGAAGAGCTGATGGGATGAAGAGTGATGGGGGAATTAGAATTGGATAGAAAATTTATTAGATTCTCCACTGTCGCGACGCGAGGCGACGGGACGCGGTGCGGCGCGGCGCGGTGACGTGGGCGCGAGCACCGCGAGCATTATTACCTGCGGGCGGAAAAACACCGGAGAATCGTGTCCTCCGAAGGAAAATGAGAACGGGAATGTTACGAGAGTAAGCTATTCAACGATGCAGAGGTATCCCGAGTATGAGTGTATGAGTTCGTGCAAAAGACGCAAATAACTGCACCAAGGGAAGATTTCCACAATTCTCACAATCGCCTGCACGTAGAGTTCGTCGATTGAGTTGGGTAATTCTATTCACGCGGAGGCATGCGGTGTACGTGAATGAGGTGAAATTGTAAAAATGACGAACCATACGGCGTGTTTATGAATTCTATATCGTTGTTGTTATCTCCGTATTATGGAATAGCTGTATACCCGCCGCTGCAGCAATTTGTTCAAGGTTGCGTTCTCCTTTCCTTATTTGTTCTCTCTCTTAACTTGGACCGATGAATACCTGACACGGTCTATCCTTCGCTCTCGGAACGATATTCGCGTTGCAACAATTATATACTTATACTATACTCACAATATTCAGGTATACAGGTACGTGTATTCATTGAATTCATTCATATGTTTCTTGCATTGAATCAGAAAAGTTAATTAGATGGACCTATCTTACAGTTAGCTGGCTAGCTAGCTGGCTAACTAGCTCCTCTCTATAATACTCGGACTCGCATCTATACCTTCTTCTACCCATTTCCTGTTTTCTAAGGGTCTAGTTCCCGCTCTTCCCATCGTCCGTGCCAACGCTCCACATCTTCTCCACGCGCTGATCACGAGTTAACCCTGTACATGATTTATGCACTAGGTATATACTACTTGTAATGTATGTACTACATACAACCGCATCCTCGATATTCAGAATTTCGTTCTCCCCACAGCTATATGGCTATATGTATGATTCTAAAAGTTGTATAATGTATAATGTTTATGCGAGTTCTTTGACCGGTGCATTTTGAATTTGAAACAGTTTTGCCGGCGAAATGCCAGTGACATTTTCTACCTATACCCAGGTATGCACGTAGACATAATTTAGTTTCTATCCTGCAGGTGCAACAAAGCCGACCCATCTCTGCCTATAGGACGTAAAATAAATTAACTGTCTCAGCAATTGCTTTAATTACAGTAAATTACATCAGTGCTGTGAAGTACCGTGGCGGAGGTCGGAGTGGAGTAGGTACCTACTTGAACCGGCAAGTAATTAGAGAAATTGTGTAACCAGGGTAATTGTAATACGGCAAAAAACCGTAATAATCGCAATCATAATAATAACGGTAATAATTAAGCAGGAGAAATAATCTGCACCCTTTTCGGCAACCCCATTGCTACCTGCAACCGTTATAGATAAATCTGCACACGTTGCCGAAGAAACCATTCAACGAATCAGGGTGCAGCGTGTCACACTCTATCCTCGCCAATCTAGAGCTTTACGGGTATATCGAAAAACCGGTGGAAAAATGGAAAATAAAAAAACCGAAAGAACGAAAAGCCGACAATATCTTCGCCCCGAAGAACGAAAAGGAGTAAAACGAGTCAAATGATGGTGAGAGCGAGTGTCGGCTCCACTTGCTTGTCATTTTTATCCAGAAGAACAATGTTAGATAATCGCTACGAACGTGACGGGGGAGTGTTGTACCTAATGAAAATTGTATAAAAATGAAAAGTAATGGAGAAAACGATGCGAAATAGAAACAATCGAGGGTGAGATAAAGTGCCCTTTCATTCATTCCGTTGCGTGTGTGTATGCGTACGCCAATAGGATGTATAGAACGCCTCCAATTGCCGCGTAGGTATCGGATAATTTTTAATTAAACCTGCGTCGCGATGTAGTAGGATATTTATTAACATTCCACGGCGCTGCGGACAACGACGACTGATGAATCTAATCGGTGAGTAAAAATTTTGACTAACGCTCCAGGCAGGCAGGTATGCGAATGTACCATTACCGTACGGCATAGAACGCGCTGCGTAATTTCGAAAGGAATAAATAATCACGTGGCAATTTCCCCTCGCAGGCTCTCGGGCTGTTTTACTGCAATCACGATTTCTTGCCCGCCAGTTCATCGTTCGAGCTAATTTTCTTTCTCCGCTGGTTCCATTGTATCCGAATCGGGCGCGTGGAACTAATTCAACTCCATTTGACGGAGTTCTCTCCGTCTCCATCTCCGTCTCCGCAACGCTCTTCTACCTATACACGCACCTGTGTTGTTTTTACTTTTACCGTAAGGGATGATCTCCGCGTAGGAAATATCCAGCTGCGTTACGCTCTCCGGGATACAGGCGAGGGATCATCGCGCGTCCCACGGGCGTCCCGTACGACGTCGTCTGCGGTCCCGCGAGGTTTTCTCGTTTCAGCATTTCATTTCGCTCTTTTACGAGAAATTTGCGAAACGCCGCGCCGTAGAATGAAATGCTGTCGATGTTACGGAACTATTGATTCTACTTCCAGCGACGCGGGCTTGGACCGTGACCTCCGTATGTCGGTGTGTAATAGGTATACACTGTACGACTTTTGGGACGATTCGAGATCTGAGGATCCGGAGATCTAAGGATTCCGAGATCCCGGGGTCCCGACGTCTTCGTCTCCGTGTCTCAAACTACTTCTCCTATCTGCACGAGAATTCACTGAGCGAACAGAACCACTTGAGATAATTTCCCCTCGTATGTTTACGTCGGCAGGTTGCCAGTCTAGTCAAAGCATTCGAGATAGGTTTAACCCTTGAATAAATCAAAAGTCACGGGTCACTTTACCTCCTGAGTTGAACCGACGGTTTATTTTCCTATTTCTTTGGGCTTTCTCAATAGTTGCGTGAGTCCACATACGTCATACTCGGTATACACAATTCTGTAAAGTGTATTTGTGTGTGTGTGTGTGGGCACACCTTTCGAGTAACGGATCTACAAATTGCGTTCGTATACATACTCGTGCGTACGTACTTTATACAAACGCGAACGCGCGTACCATATACTCGTAACGTCTCCAGAAAAATTCAAGAGAACCGTCAATCGTGACGATGATAATGACATTTTTCTACTGCTCTCGTTTTCTCCTGCACAAGCTTGCCTCTACTTACTAACACCTACCGTCGTACCCACCTACATTCGAAAATCAGATTTCAGCGAAACGATATGAAATTGAATATCAGCAATCGCGATTGTTTTTCGGAATTCGGTTCACGGACCGTGGATAAGCTATATATTGTATATTCAGATGCGAAGTTGAGATGCTGCGGTGTAAGGTGAGTCTCGGAATTTAGTCGAGAAATAGTGCTACGGTTTCATCAGTTCTTAATTCACGGCGATTTGCAATTCCGATTCGTTCTCCGCGCATACCGAGCGCGCTTGATACTCATTAAGAATAAATTGGCGAGTGTTTTAATCAGCGGTATGCACGTATGCAGGCGCCGATTTCTTGTGCACATACAATACGCACATGCCTAAGCTCGCGCCAATACCTACGCATAGCGGAATCAAGTTTCGCGATGATAAAAGTAGAAGGAAAGAAGAATGAAAGAGATGAGGAGGAAATGGTATAGGCGACAAGACTATAAGCAGACTACTATTTGCGCGGCGATCAATTTAAAGCTCGGGGCGCATTAAGCCGCGTGTGAGCAAGTAGCTATGTAATTGAGAGATCGCAAGTTAAGATATGAGAAAACGGCGCCGAAGCAACCGTTCCGGACAATTCCCGAAAAACTCTGGCAGATCACGTAACGCAAAAGTCCGGTATATAGCTGTATAGTTATACTCATATCGTTTTCTTATACTACACGAGACCTCTCGGAATTGATATTCACACGCGCGAGATTTCACCCGCTGGATGCTGGATAACCATCCTGCTGCTGCTGCTGCTGTTGCTGTGAGGGAGAAAATCAGAACGGAGAATGAGAAGGTGGAGGAAGCGTCATTATACAAAAGTCGAGGTCCGGCGCTCGGCGCGGGCGTCTCGGCTTCTTATTTCCTTCTCTTTCGCTCCGTACCTATGGCTCATTTTTGCCTTTTTCTCTATATCTCGTCTCTCGTTTTTTCTCTCGACTCAACCTCCGGGGGACGTTCGGAGTTCGGTGGTTATACCCCGGGCGAAGTGAAGTGAAGGGTGGAGTTTTATACGCGGTGTAGTACGCACCACGCCGCGCGGGACCAAAAGAGCCGCTATCTCACTATCTACACGTATTGTAACCTAAGACTCTTTTAAAGGCAGCATTCTTCTCTCTTTATATCCCCCCCCCCCCTCCCCCCCTTGCCTTGTTCTTTCCTTTTTGGCCTTTTTGGCCTTTTCTTTCCTTTTTCAAACCGCTATATACATATACGTATAGGTAGTATTTTTATCTTTATCTTATTATTCCTTTGGGAATCTTTTTATTACCCAGAAGGACAACTCCCCTCGGCTACCGCGTGTCCGTCCCCCCCCCCCCCCCCCCCCCCCCGCCCCCCCGCCGTTGTGCACTATTTTTTCTCCTCCTCATTTCGATACCGTGTACGTACACGTATCAAATAAATCGAAATCGATACGTCGTACGATTTTTCTTCCTCTCTTTACCCAATCCTCTTGGTTTTCTACGTTCTCGAAAAAATTCGAGCTCCTCAAATTCGGATGGTTGAGTTTACGGTGGGGGGTGTCCGTCGCCCGCCTGTGACATAGTTGAGTAGATCAAGCTATATCTACAAATGAAATTGTGTAATTATAGCATATTACTTCAATGAAACCGATAGCAGTTAGTTTCTTTATTCTTTCTTCTTCTTTTCCTTCATCTTCTCCTCTTTCTAACTTATCTTACGCTCGGATCGAATGTGTTTCTCGCGGTGCTCGCTCACTTACTCACTTACTCAAGCTCCTACATGATATAGTTTAAAAGCGCGTCGCGCGTCGTAAAGAGTGTGAATCTTACAAGATAATCTTTCACGCTCGCACCCGCCTCCGGGCAAACTTTCTGGACGTTTCTCTACGGTCTACGTTCCAGCATCGAAGGATAGTGGAATATATACATCCATGCATCCCTCCAGTGGTAGTGAGGCACGAGGAAAACTCTGGCCATATATTCTAACGAGAAGTCAAAATATATACGAAGAGTAGGCAGGTAGCCGTGCGTATCTACTATTGATAAATAGTATACCTAACATATTAGATCTGTACCTACGCGCGCGCACATGCGCACAGCGTATGCATATAGGTACCTATATCTCAAATATTGCCGTAGATACGCATGAGACGTACGCACATCGTACATGCGTAGGTAGCTACCGCGGAGCACTCGCGGCAGGTTCTTCGGGCATTTTAATTAAGTAATTATCTCGAGAATCACAGATTCCAACGGTGATCGGTTGATTATGAGACTGGCTTATCTCCTTATACGGCAATAAAATCAAAAGCCGTATCAAAGCATTCGAATATCACATTAATTTACAACACTTGTCAACCGTGATGTCTTGTTATACCTATATTCTCCTATCTATACCTACAGCTACATCGAGACGTGAGTTAAGCGCGGTAGCTTTAATGCAGGTAGGTAGTTATGTGCTTCAAGCTCGCGCCGAGCATAGACGTACAAGGTATGCGTATAAATTATAATCGGTATTAGAAAGATAAAGACGGAAATACGAAGGATCAGAAAAGAGATACCGTATAAATGATCAGCGAAGGGAACACGCGAAGAAAAAGGAACAAAAAAATTCAGTGTTCGCCTCTGTCGGTCCTGATTACCTGCAGCCACCCTTAACTTAGGACAGTTTTCTTTAAGAAGCGTCATTTCTTCATCACGCATCAACGGCGTCGTTCAACCAAATTCCTAAGCTCGGACAATGGAGCTGCGAATGAAATTGTGATAAGATCTCGAGGATGATAGATATTGATCCTTTGTCGGGGGAAATGGAAAAATTGAGCTCTTATGAGTTGTAAGTACCTGTTATCGATAACATTTGGATATTTGTACCTTTTTTCTTCTTCTCGCGTATTTTTAGTTCTGCTGTACGTTACGGATAAAACAATTTATGTAGGCGCGAATACTGTATGAAAATTATATCCGATAAGCGTAAGCTCAGCAATATTTATACATGCAGACCTATGTACAAGGGACGGAGGATGGAGGCGAATGAAAGGGGGCTGGGAATACGAGTTAAGTGAAAATTGCGTCTTTGGAAACGACACGACGCGGACGTCGCGAGCGTCAAAGTTGTATCAGACTGTTGCCTTCTTTATCACTGAACCGCACCGCATTGCATGACATTTCGTTTCATTTCGTTGCATGCAAGCCATTGCGATTCGCTGTACAACGATTTGACACCAGTGAAATTCAGGACTCCGGAAGCTTGAGTTGTAAGCGACGTATGAGTTAACTGCATTTTGCCACCAAATTTAAGTAACGCGGGAGAGAAAGTTTGAAAATGGGGGAATGGAACGAATTCAAGTTTAATACGTGAAATACTCGACGGTTTGGAATTCAATACCTGTAATATTTGTAATTATAATAATTCAGGAGCGGCGGTGAAAATTGCGAGAGACTGATGAATAGGCGGAACGAGATTCCGGAAGACATACTCGTATTAGCGGGAGTGTGAAATGTAGGAAGGCCGTGATGAGGACAGGCTATCAAATAGGGACAACGAATCAAAAACACAAAAACATAGAAATAAGTATGTACCGAAAATTATTGCTCAGAACGGGCGAGACTACGTCATATTATCCAATGCTTGAACAGTCGTGTGTTCAAAATTCAGGATCGTGCTTATTACGAAAGTTAACAAATCCGAATTTATCGAATTGAAAGACATTCAAAAACTCGAAAGGTCAGAATTCGGAAACTCATCGGAATAGAAGGGCCGAGGAAGCGGAAATTCGGGAGACATTAGAAAATAATTTATCGTTTTGTACTAAGGAAATAATCGATTACTTGTCATTTTTTTGGAATTCCGGTCTCCCGACGTTCTGCTCGTCGAAGTTTTACCGCTTCTGGACCTTTATTTTTTATCTTGTTTTTCCGGTTCACCATCTGACAAAACCGTGAGAGTTTTCGATCTTAAAAATATTAAAAATTAAATTATTGAAATTTCCCAAATTTTGTGAATCTACGCTTCGCTCGTTCGCAATGTAAACTGTCTGAAAATAAATTTTCGGATAAAAGCGCGTTCGGGTGACTAGCCTCTGTATAAAACGGCTATTCGATTTGGTAAAACAGCAAAAATTAAAATTCCGATCACTTGATGTTCCACTATTCCAGAATTCATATCTTCGAAATTCGGAATTTCGGCCCGTCCACTTTTTACTGGTCCTTCGTCATTTCAACCCCCACCCAAAAATATATCATAACTAGCGTGAAATATATATTTATTTTCACACTTTTTCCTTCATAACGATTTCGGGGCCTACCTCGATGTTCCTCGCCGAACGATCCGGTTAAAGGTATACACATATATACCGTGTGCTCAGTATTCTTAACTAGGTGCGTTACGTACTAAATCTCCCTGCTATTAACGGATCACGTTTTACTGCCAATTAATTGTAAGTTAGGTACACGTAACGTTATTGAACCTACCGAGAGATCGTTTTTTAAATTTCTACGCGTCGTCGTCATTTCTTTTGAAACATCGTTATTACGTAGTATTTAGAGTTTTATAATTCAAATCAAATGACATATACGTATACATACCTATATACCTCAGATCGTGATGCTGCTGCGCGGCGTTAATGATAATTAATTTATATAGTACATACAAGAGTATAAATGTATACACTGAGTGACAAGTTTCACACCAAGTTGGATATTCCGTCTCTCGATTATTTTTAACCGTCGAATTGACTGCATCCGATCTCTGTTAGCTCAATGTGTTAGTCATTGCTCATTAATGGTTAATCGTTGATCGGTTAATCGTTGATCGTTACCCAGCGGTAAATTTTCCAACTTTTCGGCTATTCCTGGCGCGAAGGATTTTCAATATAAATATTTAACGAATTTAAAGATACGTTTTACCTACTTAGGTGTATACTTTACCGCGGATAACGACGACATGGACGTATCACGCATCGGCTGTATTTCGGTAGCAGATCCAATCGACGGTATCTCTGTGCGAGTCCGGTATCGCCAGAACGCTACTAATGTCGAGTATCGTAAATTAACGAAGAAAAGGAAACGAGGAAGACGGAAGAAAAGAGAAGATTTCACTTGTAAAATGAAAGTAAACGTGGAAAGCCGTTTGAGTTAGAAGAACGTGAACTTGAAAACCTCGACGTGGAAATCTACTTGAATTCCACTATTTTCTAGCCATACCATCGCAGCCAGAGTCCCGTGGCCCTGCGGTCCTGCGGGACGCCATAATACGGGAGTTAGGCCGAGCGTGAGACTTTGTCCGAGCGCCAGACACCCGGTCCGCAGACTTTCAAAGAATCCAAATTTCTGGTGGCTGCAGTTTCCCCTATGATATAACACGTACACCCCCACACACGCACACACACCGGATTCTTATATGATCTTTTATTTCCCATAGCTAAGTATATGATAGTTTTATAGTATATGAAACCAGCGATGGGGTGGATGGACAGAGTTTGACGAGGAGCTAGACTCTGGGAGATACTTAAATCCATAAATTCAGGCCAATTAGTGAATGTCGGAATCTTGTTACACCCCGAATCTAGGGAATGACCGGAATAAAATACGACGCGGGTGCCGCGGCTGCAAGCATGCATGGGAGCTGGCATTTCCATGCTGCACCCATTCACACGATCAACAATACATCCGTACACGTATACCTATAAATCCATAGAAGACTGTGTATATATATATACATATATACGTCGGGTACCGTATTTATTCGACGCGCTGTATGTAGGTAGTATATATACAGAACAGCGGCAACGTGCGGGGAAAATTAATTGACTGAATCGCTTTTAAATTGAGTTCGTCACTGTATGCACCTTCGGTTCACAGTTTCGACCCCCCATCCGCCCTCTTCATCCCTCGGGAGCAATAACGAATTCTCTCTCCCTCGGCGGAGATAACTTTCAAGCTGTACCTAGTTGATTATGTATACACACATAGAATTGTATGTACCTATACGTATTATGCATCGCGTACGGGTACACCGCTGATGTCTGCGCTTCCGCCCTTCGAGCTATGCATGCGATGTCTCTTTGATGTCTCAGCAGTTTTGTTTTTCAGACATATTAATTTCACGTTTCGATGGATGGATGAGGAGTGATATTATCCGATTGAATCAGTCGATCCATTCGAAATATCGAACCATGTATACTGTGTGGATAGTACATATTTTTCATTCGTCTAAATAAACGGAGATTTTCTGCTGTGGGTATTACGTATAAAATATTAGTGCTGCAAACGTCACTCTGTCGAATAGCTCCGCTAATGGTCTCAAAAACTACAAGCTACGCATGTGCAATTACTCTGTTTTCAATAGCTGCAGGCGCTACCTCAGAGGCTTTCGAATCTCCGTCCTAAATTTAGCGTACGCTGCGTTTCGGGGCGAGTAGTTACGTAAACGCTGGGACATTCGCTATCGAACCGACCGCGACGATCCCGAAAGCGTGCGTATATTCTGACTCCCGATCTACTCTGGAAGAGATTTCTGCTATGCAGGTATGTGCAGCGTTATCGACAAAGGGAGAATTTCGATAAAGATATACGAGACTGCAGGGAAACTGCTATTTCAGTCGAACGTTACATAGGACGCAATCGACAGAGGGATGATTTTGATATGTTGTAATTAGTGTAAGATCATGACTTTGATCAAATGATTCATGATTGACACAGGAATAATTTTGACATAGCGGAGATATTGGCGAGCTGTAATTCCAATGGAATGACACGTAATTGGCAACGGCGTAATTTTCGTATATTGACAATATTGGCAAACCGTAATTTCGATATATTGATGCAGGATTGACAAAGGGATAATTTAGCCTACGACAAACCTGCGCGACAGCCAAACATCCGCGCCGCACGCCGCAACGCCTTGCTTTCTCAAATCCACCGAGCCCAAAAAGCATCGGTCCTTTTTATAGTTTACGACACGTTTTTCCTTCATCCCCTCGTGCTGTAGGTATACCTACCTAAGGGAAATAAAAGATACTTTAGAATGCGTAAAAAATAAAACTGGATCAGAGACGTACATGTATGTATACCTATGTAGAAAGAGAAATGACGTCTCTGAAGATAAGACATTCGTTTGACAATGATCGTTGATCTTTTTCCCTTGTCGAAGTCAGTCGATATTTTTTGAAAACATTTGGATATATTTAATTCGTCTAAGGGGCAACTGGAGTCGCCATCTTGAGTGTACAGGAACCGTTTCGAAAACGAGAATCGTGAATTTTCGTAAACGATTCGACGGACTTCGACGAAACGTTGAAAATTCGTCGAGTACAATGGCAGAAAGTGGCGGAGTATCTCACTTTTTCAGAACGTCGATCGGCTTTGATGAAAAATAAATGTTTCCTATGTTAGCTAGGTTAGATCGTCAGCGGCGACCCCAATTGCCCCTCAAAGAGAAGTGATTCGCACTTATACAAATAGTACCACACAAAATTCCGTTATAGAGTGGACGCCGGATAACGCGAGTTCCAGATCGGCTAGAACACTACGATAAAAAATCGGGAACGAAGTATAACTACAATGGGTGTTCAAATTTATACGTCAGATGAGACTGAACCGATGATGTGATAAGTATCGACGATTATCTCGCCCTTGTCTATACCGATTCACAAATCTGTATACCGACGTAACAAAGAGAGGATAAGGTTAAGGTCGACATGATCCCGCACGGGACCATAAATTTTGATGATTCAAGGTAAACGCGGTATTTCGTAGTAACCACGTTACCTAACTGCCATCTAATCTCACGGGTGACGGACCACACCGTGAGAATCTTTGCCCATTGTTATACCTCGTATTCTCCGGGAGATTCGAAGCGATGTGATCGCCGCGAGATGATCATCTCCCGCGCGCATGTATATTTGAATTTAGAGATTATACATGAGGCGTACTATACATATACATATACACATACATATACATACAGGTGTATGATATCTATGCATTATCGTGCTAACTATGTATCGCCAGCCATTATTGTTATTATCGTGATTACCTGGTGACGGAGGTAACCTGTAATCATCACCGATCTGTTTGCTCTGGTATAACAACGACCGTCAACGGACTATGGGGATAAACCTACGCTACGCCACGCCGCGCCGTTCGACTCGCGGCACCCTCTGGCTACACTGGGGTATTGTTAGATAATCGTTGACCGTTCGATCCAGGTTTATATACTGTTATGCATGTATACCAACCCACACACCTATGTACCGGTTCATCGAATAGTTTATTGTTGCTTGTTTTCTTTTTTTGTGTTCTTTCCTCCGTATAGCAAAGCACCACATGGCGTATATAAATTTTGTGAAAACGCACAGGTAAGCCGTAAAACTGTCTGGTTTTAGTTGAGGTTCTAATGAACCCGGACGAGTTGGGAAACGGGTAACCCGCGGTGAGGACGTTTCGTTATTTCAAAGTCAACCGGAGGTGGGGACGCTGCGCTTGTTTTCCATTTTCCCCCTACTATTCCATATTGTTTTTGTCGCTTGCGCCTCTTTCTTGATAACTATATACGTATCTGTACATAGGTATAGTTATATCCGTTCACACTATAATCAAGGTATCGGAGGGGTGAAGAATTCGTTTAGTGAAAGAGGTTAGAAAAAGAGATAAAAAGAAACGGTCGGGTGGGAGGGCGGGAGGGAGGGAGGGAGGGAGCCACGGTACAGAGGCGAAAGGACAACGGAGTCGATGTCGTAATTCGATATGGTGTACAGAGAGAAACACTTGGCGCTTCGTGACTTTATCGATAATTAAATCCACCCCCTCCCCCTGCTCCTCCCCCTTCCCTCCCCCTATGTACCCCATAGTCAATTTATTGTTTCAGGCGAGTACCTATAGGTATACGTACTACATTCTACATAGGGAACCATCACAGAGAGATGGAAGTAGGGAAAAGACTGTGTATTATGCAGAATCATAGGATAGATTTTTTATCCTTCCCAACCGCTACCTAATGTGATATGGATAGGTACCTGTGTGATATTCGCGGGTGTGATAACGACCGAGTTATAGATCACCGCGCATGTGTGTACGTACCACCTACCAACCGTATTCCAAGATTCTTTTGAATTTGATGAAAACTAAGTAGGTACGACAACGCCTTCATATCGGCATATCTCTGTGATCGCACGAGGAAAATGTTGTGGGGTATGGAAATTTGGAATACCAAAATGAAGCACGGCCTACGATGCGGAGAACAGAAACGAAGAGGTGAAACGAAATTGTTGAAAAACGAACAAGAGTGCAGAACGAAATCTCTCGAAGGCGTGTAAAAACAAAAAGGGGCAATCGAAAACGAACGAATGGTGTGATCAAGGGATACGATCTTCTTAATTTCTCTCTAGTATACAGATCCACCTCGGGGTGTTTCTGACACGTTTTCAGTCTCTACTGACCGCAAGTCGCAAGGATATATATACGAAAATACGAAAATGTCCAGGGGGTGGGCGTGACAATCTGTCCACTACCGCAATAAACCACGATAATTCTTTCTCCGCTGACCCACAAGACGCTCGCGCTCTAGGACAAGACTATGTTGAAACAGAATGAGGAGAGTCAGGGCTTTTGCCAAGCAACAATGGCGATCAATACACATTGGAACTTGAGTTCAACAGAGTCACCTCTGTGTCCTGCATTGTCAGAACAAACGCGACCCCCCGCTCCTCCGAATTGAGTGATACACTTCGAACAGGTACAACTACTTTTCCACGTTCCATTTAATTTTCGGTTTTTCGCGCCGGTCGTACCGATTGTCAATTTCGAATCACTCTGTTATTCGTTTTTCTCCTTCATATCTCCGTGCAGTTCATCGTTAGTTTTCCATCTCGCTCTTCCAACAAACAAGCCAAATCCTCAATTTCGAATTTCGATTTTCACAAAAATTCAATTGTGGGGCTTACATTTTAGGTAAATCCAAATTATCTGGCCTCTTTTCGCGGCCATTTCGCCGTTTCACGCGATAGAGGCACCTATTGCAATATCGGTTTTTCATATACACCGGGGTCTGTTCGAACGGTCAATAGACAAGTAATTACGAGCATGGAACGGGAGGGTGCGTTGCGTTGCGTGTCGTCACACGCTACATAAACCGCAAACTGCACCATAGACGCATAGAGATGTTAATGAGTAGCGGTGAGCGCCTGCAACTCCTACCGCTGCCACCGCTGCTGCTGCTGTTGATGCTTCTGCAACGCGGCAGTGATTGACCAGCATTGGTCAAGTCGAACAAATAAAGCTGACCCTGTCATGCCCCTGTACACCTGAACTGAACTATTACATTTGTGTACGGTAGGTGCAAATACGCGTTCGTCCGGTTCATGTTTACGTCTATAGCACTCCGTTACTCACAGTGGACGAGCATACTCATTTCGATCAAAAGGACTTCGGAATCTCCTACGAATCTGGATGATCACACGATTGAAAGATTTTTGGTACAGTAAAATCGGAGTGAAAAATTATAAAATTTAGGAAAGTCAGGCTTATCATCCGACTCTATAATAATTCGTGATCGGAGTGACGCTCTCGCAGCTACTTCGGCAGACGGATAGCTGACAATGAGATGAGAAATTCGGGTCTGACATGAGGGAGAATTTGGTGTGCAGCGCTGCAGCTGAATTCACAGTTGACAATTGTTTCGTTTCTCTTTTTAACGCCGCAGAAGCGGGCAATCAAGTTCGTCGAGAGAAGAAAATGAAAGTAATTTACCCCCGGTAAAGCCTGTTCAGGTTGGCCGCGGCTGTTGGACCGCGTATAGACACCCGTATTATTACAACCGCGAAGCCTTGTAATTACGCGTCACTCGAGCAGATGTAAAAGCCAATCGGTAGTCACAAACGCGAACCACCTTCTCCTCCTCCTGCTCCTCTTCCTCCTCCTCCTACTCCCCTTGCCCCTTCGCCGCGTTCTTTCAGTCGAACGGACCTATCAATTATTGCCAGTCTACACAAATACTCTGTCGATGAATAAGTGAAACCGATAAAATCTGTACCCCTTCCTCCGTTCGGTATCGTACCCGCCGACCTGAATTTGACAGCAAAGAAAGAACAGAGATTTTGAAAATATTAGAAAGAAAAACGTACGCGAAGTAGAATTGCACGTATGAATATTCGCTTCGCAGGATATTCATATTTTCGAACCACAAGTCAGAATAGCTGCGCACTCGAGAATTTTTTGCCCGCGCAAGCGAGAATCCATTGACTTTGAAAATCTCGCAGAATATTCGTCTAATCACTAAAATCTCGCGTACACAAAATTTCGAAGAAAATGTTTTTTTTCCAATTTCGTGTCCACGATAACTTCTGGATCAACGAATGATAGATCTCTACGAGATTTCAAAGGCCAATGGACTTCCGCTGGTTCAGTCGATTTCCCCGGCGAACTATCGTCCGTGCGATTTATCCTACGTTCGAATAGAACCGTTCGCCAAAAGAACGGGTACCCGGCTTATACCTATGCCGGGATTAAAATTGCCTGTACAAGTTGAATTCCGAAAGATTTTCTCAAATTCTGTTGTTCCCTGTAGTTTATTGTTCGTGAATCGGAACCGTGCGGGCTGAACAAACTCATATCTTTTCCCGCGACAAAATTTCGCGGGGGTGAAGTATGAGATTCACGGTAACGGGGAATGATTATTGTGAGTGGCATATTTCTCGGAGAACAATCACGCCCCAGGTTATTCTGTATAATCTGTAGAAACGCGTAGGAAAATCGTGCCAATCAGACGGCGCTTAATTAGAATTGAATAAGCCCGACGTTAACCGGAATTTGACAAATCACGGGTGCGCTCCGTCGACTCTCCCGCAGCCAGTCTGTCTCTCTTCTCTAACCCCGTAGAAGTTGCGGCGCAGCTAATCGTGCGAGACTAATTAGTATATCGTGAGGGGTAAGACTAATCCTCAACCTGCCCACCTTATACCTCCGCACCTCTGCCTAGCTCTGTAGAAGATACTGTACATACATAGGCAGGTAGGTATACCCTTGAATTGATTCGTGTCTGTTCTAGATCAAATTCATTTCTAATTGATCTCCAGTCACGGTCAGAACGCTCCACTGCTGTACATACATGCCTACCGTCAGCGAACGATTCAAGTCTTCGTGCCGCTGTACCGTGGATGCAGGATCGAGGCTTCAGGCACCTGTGTTTCGTGGTTCCTTTATTTTCTCCAATCCGCTTTTTACCGCGTCGCGCTTAATCCGGACGAAACAACGAAGTAACTGAGACATGGGACATCCAGTTTCCTTAGCCCGACTTAACGCAATCCACCTTTCGCAAGTGCGACGGTTCCTCAGCATCGGAAATTTGTACGCGATAAAAAAAAACGTATGATTATGGATTTCTGCCATTGTTTTATCCGGCGGGAAGACAATGAATTGAAAAACTGCATTCGAACTGACCGCCAAAACTCAGGAACTTAGGTTAACCAGAAATTTTATAAGAGCAAAATTTCGAAATATTTGTTCATCGACGATTGCATCTCACTTCTTGTGCTTCTCGAAGAGAATTTTTGTTCGAAAACCGAGTTCTTCTTTCCGTTGGTTAAAATTTTCCAAAAAACCATTCAACCTATTTTCAAGATATTATGAATCTTTGAAAATCTCATCATCAGAGAACGATACCTTTACTTTCCCACCTGGAATAAAAATATCCATTTCGTTTAGAATTATGAGCACGCGACGCGACGTATGGCTATCAATGAATTTCAAGTAGATTCGCCTCCCTGCAGTTTTGAGCGTCGGCTCGCTTCAGGTAAAAATAGGTACATAGGATAGTTTGACCGAGAATTTTTCCCGAGATTCTCAACCCCTGAAGCACTCAAATCCATCGTAAGGTCAGGTTTGAGGATTCTCACGATTGTTCTCAATATTGTCCGTCCGGCTGAGAAGGTATTATATGAAAAGAATTATAGTAACGATTGGTTGAGCAACGTCCTACAAGAATTTTCAAACGACTGAGGATGATATCTCAAGTCTAGCGAAAATACTTTTCGAGTCACAGTAGGTACTGGGAAAAATATTTGCTCGAATTAACCAAATTCACAATCGGACAAATTTTTAGTGAAAATTGAACAAAAATTACTTAGAAATTTTTTGGTTGACTTAATCAAAAATCTGTTCCACTGCGAGACAGAGCAATTTTTCTTTCGTTTAACAAAACAGTTCTCTGCGTGCAGTTGATAATATCGCCCTATCAGGCACACTATTGCCCATTTGTGTATGTGACGCAGGTACGTACGTACGTACTACTTACACGAAGAGCAACAATTACATTCGAGAATTTATCGCCATTTAGTTCGTGCAATCCGAACGAATTTTGTGCGGGGATTAAATGAATTTCAACGATGCGGGACGTGTTGCCGGGCAGTTTTGTCGCAATAATGGGCGCGAAAATACTTGCAGACATAAAGAGTCTTTTGTTTTTGAGTTTATTTAGTTTCTTCTTCGGATTTCTGTTTTTCTTTTTTCACGTATTTTTTGTATTCTTTTTTTTTTTCTTTGTCCCTGGTGAGCCAGAAGCCTTCGTAAAACGTTACGGCCCTGCGCAATACAGCATATCGTGGTCTGCTGAACCCGAGAAAGAAAAAGAGAGTTCAGGTCGAACGAAATAATCCGACGAACTAATTCTTACGACGGTCGTGTCGTAGGTATCCGCGACGAGAAACCGAGAGGAACCAGCCCTTGTTAGTTGTTAGAGATGAAAAGTCTGGAAGTCTTCCTCTGGGAAATACCTGGCGGAAGAAGACTCCTGAAAACTGTAAGCACTTCAATTTGAAACCGCAATGGGACACTGCTATGCTGCTAAGTCCTCGTCCTTCTCCTCCTTCTCCTTATCCCTCTCCTCCGCTTCTCCTTCTCATTCGCTTTCCCATTCCTCTTTCTTTACCCGTAATCTTCCTCATTTTCGCACATATCTATATTTATATTACGTACCACCGCCGCACACGCGGGCACGAGTGTGTACCTCCACCTTCTCCCACATCCGGTTGCCCCGCAGCCAACGACGCAGCTCCGTGCAGTTCATGTTGTTCGAAAATTACATTTGAATGCGACCTACCGTATATCACCACAGAGCTCCCGAGCTTCTTCGGAGCTTCAGAGCATCAGAGAGCCGCATGCACGGGAGCAGAGCCGCGCCCTTCGGACGTAACCCGCCTGGTCAGATCATGACTTTGCAGCAAAGAATGAAATCAGATTACAAAGCATAGTTTAAGTAGTAAGAGCACGATGCTTAGCTCCGGAGGCCCGGCTTTCGAGTCATGTACGAAGTAGGCGGGTAACTGGTAACTAGGTAAGTTAGGGTCCATACCGTGACAGGTTCTAATCGTAGAGGCATCGACGTACGTCCGATACTTTTAAGATTCCTTAATTAAACAACTTGATATAGAGAGAAACACGCTGTGAGCGAAGCCAAGCCAAGCCAAGCCAAGCCAAGCTAAGCTAGCCTTCCCCCGCCCTCTCATCCTCGTATCGGTTCCCATCAATCGCGCGGTGAGGTATATATGCCTTATACCTCTATCTCTATAGGATGTCGTTACCGCGAGGTGAATCCTTCCCTTCCCTTCCCTTCCCTGCCCTCCCGGCCCGCGGATCCTCTTCTATTCCATCTCGCGGTAAGTATAACCGTAACCGACGCCTCGCGCCCTGCATCTTATAGAAATATACTTAACGAAGAGATCTCTCCTCGGGTGACGGAAGCTTGCCGAGCATCTCGCTAATCCTTCCGAAAGTACCCCCCCCCCCCCCCCCCCCCCCCCCCCCCCACCCGGACAATGACGCACTCGTCCTTATTATATGCCGTCGACGTGGACGGCCGCAGGCGCGATCTATATTCGAAGGAAAAAGGGAGTCCGAATAATGAACTTGTATTTGGAATTTTCGGGAACACTGCGAACACGTGATCGCTATTTTGTGGAGACAATAGGTAACCCAAATTTGGCAAAAATCAGTTCAATTAGGCCCCATCGACATGCCGAGGTGAGGAAAAAATATGATGAGGAGCCATACGCAATCGCAGAAATTGGAATTACGTATAGCTATACCCAATTTATGTCCATAGCGAATGTTCTCAAAGGCGCGGAAACGGACGCGCGATATTTTTTGAACTCCATCTACCGGTCTGTATTGGGTCTGGGTTTTATTTCTTTCTTTTTTTGCATTGACACCCGAAAACGGGAAATTCCCACCCCAAATTTTCCCCCAAGTAACGGGGCTGGTGTTCGTACGGATTCGGCGAGGATCGTCAACGCTCGGTTTTTGTCGGACGCGCTTCTGGTTGGATAGCGGCGCGCGCCTCGCGTCTGCCGGAACGCGTCAGTGTTGGCCGTACAGCCCGTACGACATAACGTGTCTATAATCCGCGTATCGGAGCCCTTGGAGCGTATAGAACTTATAAGCCTTCTCCCTCATACAACAAACCCATCCGAAAAAGTTTTACCTCGATGATACTTATCTATCTAGAATCTTATATCCGCAGCGAGCGTGAAAAATCACATTTTTGAATAACGAACGAAAAACAGAAACGAACAAAAAATACTCCTCCGAGGTACATACCATATAATACACAATAATTATTCTACCGAGTACATGTACATGTCTATGTCTGTACATAAACCGAACCGCCGGAGGGAATCAACTAACGAATAGTTCGCTTCTTTTCTCGCTTATGAGACATCTCGTACTCATTTGTTCACGTACAAGTATAATCGGTACTGTTTTTACGTTATACAATAATTCACGCAATTCGACAAACTTTCGAGGGAATAGTTGACACCTCCGACCGAAGTTCAAGACAGTTGGAGAAATGTTGGAAACCGATCGTTCAGGAGGTTTCTTTCTCCTGATTTTCGTACAACGGAGCCGTACGGAAAAGGGAATTGAAATCACTCCGCATGAGTTGATCGATAGAGGGATTTATATCACAGAAAATTTTTCCCTAGAAAAATTCAATTCTGCAGTCGTATAGACCCCGAGTCGCACAATCAGTTCGATTTTCATTGGATACCTGCAGAAGCTATAGTTTGCTTGCGGCTGTGCTGCATATACTATGTGAAAATGTTCAGCACACATAAATTAGTCTTCTGCCTTTTCCCGAAGGGGGAATAGCGGAAGAAAATTGTATCAAATGTCTGCCCACATGAGTCCCGTCGACCGTCGAGTCGAGGTTTCCGCGAGATTACAAGATTGGTTTGTGATCGCGATTGGACGACCGGGTATAGGTATAGGTATACCGTGAGGTGAAAACCGCCGATGGCCGGGTGCAGGTGGATATTGAATGGAGCGTAGGAACCTGTTCTCGAATATAAATTCTCGAATTTCTTTAAACAGCTGTACGTGTATCCCGCGGATGGATTCATTCATTAGTAGAGGAGGAATTAATTGCGCAGCAGTCTCATGCAATGTGCGGGATCGCCTTTCGCGTACCCACACCCCTGGCGTAGGTGATGTACTAGGATGAAAATTGGACCGGGCATACTCTATAACCGCCGGTGATCAAGTCCCTTCCATATTAATTGGCGGTAATTTTCAGAAAATCGCGTTTTGGAGTGATATAATTAATTGGCGAAGTAGTATATGCGTAGAGGAGAAAGATCGTATCGTATGTCGCACGTTCCGAAGAATTTCGCAACGCGCTCGTAGATAGCCGCGAAAAACGAACCGGGCATGAGATTTGTTCCGCGCGTATCGCTCGCGGACTTCCGCTGGATCGCGTTTTTCTTACGCGGGCGTAGAATTGTGCGAAAGTTTGAATATCATTTGGAAAACTACGAACAATATATCTTCGCCGGCGCGACGCGCGGGTCTTTCGCGAAAGAAACGAGGTAGAAAAAGAAAATCGGAAACCGGAAAACGGAAAACGGAAAACAGGATGGACGCGCGTTAGGCATCCGAGTCTCGTACTGTATACCAGGGTGAAATTTCATTGAGCAAACTTTCCTCAACGATCAGCATACACCTGTCTGCAGTGGATAGCTTGCCTGCGCGTTGCTCACATCCACTTTTTCTCGCATGTAGTACGTACGTACTCGTATATTAATGAAGCCTATTTATCACCGAATTCAACTTCCCTCGTCCTTTCGCCTTCCTTCCCGTCGTTTTTGTACACACAATATAGTATGGAAAGGCACATATCGACTGAAAAATTTATTCGATGGGTCAATTATATCCGTAAAGCCTCGTGCGGTCTCTATCTCGCTGGACATTCTACTGCTCTATGGCTCCTACAAGGGTCTCCTTTTTTCCTTCGTTAGCGGGCTCGACATGACATTGCATACGTCGAAATCTATCGGTCTTTTTACCTCTCAACGAGTTATCGAGCTTATACAAGCAGTCGTTCACTTACGTATACCTACACGCGTTTCCATCATTCCTACGTAGCACAGTTGCCGGATACGTCCTGCCTATCATCGGCGTCGTTAGTTATGACAATATTTCGTGAATCGTTGCCCAGTCTCCTCCGCGTTCATAAGTCAGAGTCGATTCGAGTGGACGTTCACTTTTTCACGCGGTTTTATTCGCCTGTTCGAAACTTTCTAGGATCTAATAGTATCCGACCGATTTTTGACGTTTTTCGTGAACCGTGATGCGAATATATCGTGAGTTGAACTACGAAATCGATGACCCAGGGTGTCGAAATCATTGGAGAACGGGAAATGAGATTCTTCGAGTGATTCGTACGGAAAGTCGAGCTTCGCGTACCTACTTCCAGGATACGGAAAGTAGTACTTCCATACGAGTGAAATTCGAAATCTAGTATATCTGGGATGGAATCGTTCAACTTGAGTTCGAGTTACTGCAATTAGAAGTCTCTCGTCATTCTTCGGGAGCCCGGATGCCCGGTCCCATTGCCCAGTTTCACATCGTAGGCATTAAGTACGAGGATAAAAATTGGAGGCTCGCTTCTCCAAACTGAAATTCCTGAATCGAAAGCCACCGCACATGGCGTTGTTCGGGATGGGACGCTCGCATGCGGAAAGAACAGTCACGGTACCCAGCACGTACCGCGGACCAGCAGGATAAAAAAAATGAAAATGAAAATCAAAGCTAGAACAAAAAATCAGGATATAGAGGATCGTCCGAAGGGTCGATGCAGGGGCGGGCGAGAGGGAGGGAGGGAACGAAAAATGTGTCTGTAATCGGTCTCTGATCTCGACTCACATCGTCAGCGTATCTCTTTTGTCGGACGGGGAAGTTGGACGTGAACAATTTTCGATAAGTCATTACGTAGCCTGTACAGGTACATACATCAGTCGCGGGCACAAAGACGCATCTGTGATTCTTCTCCCTCCCCCGAAAGGGGAAGCGCGTTTCGAACGTTTTAATTATCGTCGGTGTACCTTCACCGGGGGATACCGCGGTGTTCTCGTCATACCGAATTGGTGGATCTACGGATGATTGAAAATCAGACACAGTGCTCACTTACGCGTGTACTTGATGATTCGGAGATAAAACGGCACACCGAATACCGATTGGAAACTCTCGGTCGATTCCTCATACGATAAAATAGCTTCGGCAGTGGGGTAGAACAGGGACGCGCGTTCTGCGTGCATACGCATGCCTCTGTACTTATTATACATGCGTGCATGTGTCTATAGTACGCACTTTGCAGTAATCACGGAGATTACCTGATTCGTGAAATTTGTATGAAAAATCTGTAGCAAACTTGGCGAGTCGCGCGAGTATGGAGATGCCGTTGTAGTTTCAGTACATACCTAGATCCACGTAGCGTTATACATATACCTAGCCGAGGAGGTCAGAGCAGTTATCGCAATTCTGGTCTTGAAATTGCGGAAAATATTGCAATAGCTGGCACATTTTTCTCCCATTTTCAACGCGAATTTATCGTGCATATATACAATGCGCAGCAGCTCTGCTTTAATTCTTGTCTATATACCTTCAGGTATATATCTATTATACATTTCTCAGGGATAACGGGGTGGAGGAAAATTTTTGGCAATATACACGGAAGGCATGGCTATCCATATTTATAGTTTCTAAAACTGGATGCTGGTGTATATTTTCAGCGGAAATTCACTGCCCCAGGAATTCACGAGGAACGAATTAATCGACTAAATTTTGTTCATCAAACGAACGAGATTTTTCGCCTACCTGTACACGCTTGTGCGAAAATATTGGGACACGAACTGAAGTAATATATAATATATAATACATGTGTGCGTGTGCAGTGTTTGTGAGACGCGGGTGCTGACCGGATGATTATAAATGATAGAAAATTGAATTTTCGCTCTTTAAAATCGAAGCAGGAAGAACGGGGGAAAAGGTCGGCGGGGCCCCGATCTTTCATCGTTAAATTGTGAACAAAATAAATCGCTTTCAAAGGACGCGGTAAATTTAAATCAGGTTTACTTTCGCCTATCCTATACCCACCGACCCTCGGCCTGCAGGATCAAGTCGCCTAATAAATTGACAGATCGTGGAATTTTCGACACTGTCGCTACAGTTCATATTTCTTAGACAAATAGGAATGAAGTTTGCGTGCGCGAAGAATCCAGCAGCCGCGAAGCTCAATTGACGGATACGACATTGTTTGCAGGGGATGAAAATTGGAGGCAAATTCTTGTATAGAAAGAAAAACGATAAACGAAAAAGGTGATCGGTGTAAATTTACTGTGCAAATATTATATCTCCGCCTGCGAAATCATACGCGCGAACGTGCAAAACGAGAGAGAATACAGAATTATATAAATAGACGTGGTGGAGTGAGCAAGTGTCTACTCTGTGTCTACTGTTAGACGCTTTGGAAGGCGTCATTTAATTGCGATGGGGTGCAGAGGCGCCGGTGGCGTCGGGAGGACGCCGCCTTTTCAACTTCTCGTCCTTTTCTTCCTATCAATCGTCCTACTCGGAAGATCGTTATGCCACGCTACAATAACCAATCAAGAAATAGGTGAGTTGATTGAAACGAATTTATCCCAATGGGAGATTTACCGTGTATCTCAGACACTCGCGCGTGTCCTTTCTTCTTTCTTTCCTGTACATGTAACAGCGAGCCTATTATCAGTGGGTGGCGAAAATTTGTTTACGCAATTTCTTACCAAGTCGAGGACCCGAAGATTTCCACTACAGGGCGGATTCAACGAAACAGAAAAAACTTTCGGGGGTGGATTTTTTTGCTTCTGAAGAAAGAAACGATTTCGGAAAAGAAAGAAAAACAGAAAGGAGGAAAATGTAGAAACATTTCGTTATTTTGATCATTTTTTCAAATTTTTCTCCACATTTTTGAGAAACTTTTAACTCGAGAGCGAGAGAGACGAAAAATCTTCAGATCTCGGAGGCGCGTGGTACCTCTTCAGTATATTCACCCCTGCATTTTTAATTCGGCCAAAAAATGACAGGAATTGGAATAATATTTCACCCTCGATATTCACCCCTGTGTTGTATATAATATTGTCTTTGATATTTTATGTCACCGGCTTCAGCCGGAGATCATATTAAACGAGTTTCAGCTGGAATACTTGGAGAATGTTCTTTAATTTTTCACGGATGAGCTGAGCGAACGAATATTTATGAGATATTCTCCCGTGATGGCATTTCCCGGTGAAAATATGAAAACATGTTAAAATTAGCACAAAGTTCGGGCTGGCCATGGCGGTGCAGGTTCGGACGAATTTTTCTCTCTCCACTTCACTTTTTCACTGATACTCGCGATACGCTCATCGTAGACAATCGCCTGGTCGGATTCCAAATCCGCGTGTTTTTAAGCTCCAATTTTTCTTGGCTCCGGGATATACGGAGACAGTGAAAGCCTCGGCGATTTCCCGGTGAGAAAATGACTTTCGGCTGGATATTTGGCTCCGTTGATCTGTGCTCATCCGGGAGTTATACCTAACAAAGGGTAGTTCCAGGGTGAACCAGAGTGTGTACCTACAGTCGGCTAACAATTTCCAGTGCAATTAAACGCCTCGTTTGATCCTCTGCATTATGCAATATCAGGGGACCCGCGCGACGCCAGGAAACGGAAACACTGCAGGAGCTTAGAAATTTTCATGAAAATTGCCTCTACAAGGCGGACGACTGTTACGAAGGAAATGATACTGACAACAAGCAGAGGTATAAACTCTGAGGATAATGAACAAGCCCTGCGGAAGTATTACACAGACGCGATCGTGTGCGGTCGGGGAAAAAGGCCAACCCTCCCGGTTCGGCGTCCCATAGCATACTACCGGCTTTAGGTAAACTTTGAAAAATCTCGTTATCCAGATTGCAAGCTGCAATATATCCCCACGCCGCGAATAGTTCGAAAAGTTCAATATTATATACGACTAACGAACCGCGAAGACACTAAAGTCAGTCGAATCACGGAGAAAACATTTCATCGGGAAGAGAAAGCACAGAATCATCTTTGCCATATATATTGCTGAAACTACAGGTTCACCTGTGTATACTGCATCTGTGTCAAATGTATATTGTACGCATGTACACCCGTAACCTCGAGGTAGACTCGAGCTTTTGACATTCTTTTTCCCCGCAGCTTTGCCATCTGCTCCAATATAGAGTCACATTCATTTACGCAACATTTGCAGTAAGAATTTAAGTGTATAGGTAGTGCCTCCCTCGTTCGGCAGTCATTCCTCCCTAATGGATGATGCTAGCCATTATTGCGCAGAAGGAATAAACATGATGTCCTCTATTTCTAGCCTATGTATACACATCTATATACGCTTACCTACACTTTATTTTCCGCTCACTTTCACAATCACGGTTATATCACCGAGTGACGATAAATAGGGAAGAAAACTTTCGGAATGATCTTTCGCTCCCCCTTCCTCCCTCTCGCGCTCTCGCTCTCTCTCCCTTTCTCTGGGCTATGAAATTCACTCTCTCACTCTGTTTTTATTTTCATTTTGGACAATTGCCGCTCCCGCTCCCGCCACCCCCCCCCCCCCCCCCTCCTCCCCCCCCATACCGCGGCTTTTGTAGACCTAGCTTAAATCGAGCCGTAAAAGGGGAAAAAACCGGAGAGAAAACTGAGAGAATGGGGCAAGAAATATCCTCTCAATTTGAACTTTTCCCTTCTTCTAGCAATGCGAATTACTCAAACTGCTGGCCACTTTTGCATGCGGAAGTCTTTTCGCATTTTTCTCGGTTTTACTTCGTGCCTCGCTCCGTTTTTTGACTGTCATTTCCCTCGCTGCACGGATTCAATTCGTGCGCGGCGCCAGACTGTATAACCCGCTTTTGAACAACCCATCGGAATGGGTCTCTGGTGCTTCATTGCGGATAAGGCAATTCGTCGCCTATATGGTTGGAGAAATGGGAAATATAGTTACTCGTGGCATTGTTGTCTCCTCTTGGTAGTCTCCCTGCAGCGCAGCCTCCAGCCTAGTTAGTATAGCATCTTGTAGTAAGCAATGAGGTATCATTATGCAAATTTGTCTGCGGTCGCGACAATGGAGGAGCTCATTCTCGGCTAGCAACTTGGAATATGGATGACTAGAAACACGTGCTCGTGGTCATTAGTCTAGTCTAGGCGAGCTGGTTCAAGTACGTTGGTAGCTACGTACAGCAGACCTAGACGTCTGGGTCCACTTCCACTTCCACTTCCACTTCCACTTCCACTTACTTCCACTTCTATTTCCATTTCCATTTCCATTTCCATCCAATCGCTCATCGATTCCCAAAATTAACTGAACCCTTCCCCGCGCGGGGTTCGAGCAAAAGCCAACCTGAACTTTCATACAATAAAGGTTTACATGTCGTTTTCCACCCTTCAATTTAAGCCCGTTTGCGATGAGGACTCCGAATAATAGATAGCCGTGTGAAATATAAAGGCAATTGAATCAGAGAGAGAAATAACACAAAAAGAAGATAGAAAAAAAACAGAAAAACCAAAAAAATTGCGAAAAATGTGAAAGAGAAAAAGAAAGGAACAACCCCCCCCCCCCCTTCCCCCCCCCGGTTCAAAGGGGAATATTTTTATCGCCCGACCAATGTTATAGAATAACGAAATTTTTCAACATTTTTCGACCTGCGATCTATTGGGAGATGATTCAATTATCCGCGTACTACATCCTCGCGCATGAATATATCGGATTATTTGAATATGGGGAGGTGAAATTTCAGCATGAAAATCGTTCGTAATTATTTGAGGTTCGATTGAATGGGGGAATGATCATTTTTTGTTTATTTTTTTTCAAAAATTCACGCGCCATTTTATGTAGCTATGAATTTCAATATAATATACTATACTAATATACTATCATACGTACGAGGTATGAATAGGCTGTTAAATTTATCAATCGATTAATTTTCTCTCTTACGACGATACCGATATACCGCAGCTGCAGCGGCAGGTTGACATTCATGACGGAAATTTGGCCGAATGGTCCGACAGATTGCAACAAAGCGTAGACAGGTATGTAGGTATATGCATAATTAATCGAATCTTCCCGATACTGAAATCCTAATTAGAAATATCACAGCAGCAGAAATTGTTGATTGACTACAAATAAATTAGTAAGTGACTCACTCGTTCTATCTATGTATGTACGTACGTAGAGATGCATCCGGTGTTAAGTTGATTTTCCATTTGTTTTTTGCTATCGCAACAAAACTTACGGCCGCTGCTGCGGCCGTTACCGTGATTCGAACGTTTATCATGGTAGGTAGACATACATGAAGAGACAGTCGTCAATTTAACTGTGAAATTATATATTATCGCCGATCCCCTGCACCCGCTCCTCGCCGCCAAACTGATTGGCCATTCCGCAGAGAATACGCAGGACTTTTTACGGGATAGAACCTCGCAGGATTTTTTCAAATATCGAAAAATGACTGCGATGCAAGACCGTATAACAAAGACGTCGAAGATTATCGCGAGGAGATTGAAAAATGAGAAAAATTCACGAGTAGACAGTTAGATCGTCCATACGCTGGTTGATGGATTTGTACGGGAAATAGGAGAAAAAATTGTGAAAAAAAAGTGAAACCGCAGTATAGTGTGTAATAATATGCAACAGTGCAATAATCAGTATTTATGTGTCATGTATCTTTACATCCACGTATCGTATCTCTGCTGCAATTATTTCTCAATTGAAAGTAATTGACGCTCAAGTAAAGCTAACTACTCGACCAGCGAACAGTTAGTTTGCAGGCGCATCGGTTATATTATTATACCAATGCAGTTTGCAGTCCACTCGTGTATCAGACACAAAGTAGTTGCAAACTGTACCATACCATGCCACGCTACGCCACGCCACGCCATGCCATGCCACTTTACCTACCTATGGCCACAACCCCTTAATTAGCTTTGTCCGCAAAAGTTTCGTTATCGGAAATTTGGTCTCTATCATAATTATTAACCCGCGTGCTCGCCATTCTTCTTCAATTTGTCCAAATATGTACAATGTACATACATACATACATACACGCATGCACGCATGCATGCATACTATATACACGTCTACTACGTGTATGATATTTTAATATACGACGTACACAGCCAAAAACAGTGATAGCAGGTATATAAACCAACCCCTGGGGTTCTCTTTCGCTTTATTTCTCTTCTTCTTCGACTATTTGTTAATGTATCTACATCATTATTAATATTAATCATGTATCATTAGCAGCGCAAAGTTATATTTGAGCAATCATAGCGTGGGTAGGTATACTGCAGTAGTTGCGAAATTGGAATACCTAGACATTTTTTGAAAAACTTCCACCTTTCGGATACAGCTACTGTATACGTACTAGTCCGCGGGTGTCATTCGGCAATTCCATCTCGGAATGTATTGTGATATACCTAATATTTCGGCCTCAATAATTGAAAGAAAATTTACGTTCGGTGGATAATTGATAGACTGACACGAGACGTGAAATAATTTTACGGCTTTTATGATATAAAGAAACGATCTGTTTGAACTCTGTTCACAGCTATCGTCCCAATCGTTTTTCTGTCTCTCTCTCTCTATCTCTCGCTCTCTCTCCAAATTGTGTCTGAATTGTTATCTTTTTATTATTTTCATTTTTATCATATCACTCAGTAAATATGCTATATACGGAGATGTATCAAAGTTTTGCCCTTTAGCCGTGGCCTGGGTATATTAAATCAATCGATCGATCAATCTCTCTTTTTTTAGGAAGCTATAGGTACGTGTCGAATCGGCCGATAATCACTTATTCAACAATTCAAAGCAAATCTGCACTCTGATATCATAATCTAGCGCCAGTTTTTTCTTATCTGAGCCTAGTTCCAAGTTCACTAAACTAGTCCATCACTTTGAGATTTTTCATTTTCTTTTCAAGTTCGATATATCGCTCGACATTGGTAAGAAGGGAGAAACGCCCTCTCTCTCTTCATTTTTGCTCGAAAACCTCATCTTCTCGAGTGCAGCCGCTGACATATCATTGATCTCCTTTTTTCCCCCGATCAATCGATACTTTTCACTGCAGATATGCATCCGTCATATCTCCGTACGACGAACTAGATACACAAATTTTTTTTTCTTCGTTTCCACGTTTCCCTTCCTTCGATCTCCTACAAGCGATCCAGTCGTCGGTGAGATCTCGTTCGAGCAGGTCCAACCACACGACCGAATTGTCGAATCGTGGAATCCAAGAGCCATTCGATATTCGTTGTCAGCTGCAGCAGCGGGGGCGGTGGCTACACAGGCCTATACTATAGGGCATAGAGAGACTGTGGAATATATAGAGCGCGGATACAAGGACCAGGGATATATCCCTATAGGCACGTACATACGCGTTCCGCACGGTGTATCGCCGCTGAGGATCGCGCGGAGCGGCAGGGCCGGGGAGGGCAGGGGAGGGAAATAGAAGGAGCAAAAAAGGGCTGATAAAAATAAAGGAGCGCGTGTTCCTCCGCGATCATCCTGCAGAGATTGTTTTCTCGGGATTTCTACCTAAGTATATGTATCCACGCAGGACGTCGCGGCGGCGCGGCGCGGCGAGGATATAGGTTCAAATTTGCCCATTAGGCTAGACGTCTTCGACATTCTTGGGGCAACGCCGGGAATGATAATATACTTATAAGCGATAGCTTTTTCTCCTTCTTCTTTTGCTATTTATCCACTTTCTTCTGATCCTTCGGGGGTAAATTTTCGGAACCGATTCGAACGAATTTTCTCCACCTCGCGTAAGATCTCCTTTCGCATGTTCGCTATCGTGAAAATCGAGGCTTGGTATTATTGTATTTTGTATTCGTTGTAGTAAGGTTATAGCGAAGCTCGAGTACGCCCGAACTTGTCTCTTTGTATTCTAAAGTGTGATTACGAAGCGAGAAAGACAAGTTTGGATTGCGACTTATGAAGCGCTACTTTCGAAGTTCCCGCTTAACGGCGAGACCCATCCATTGTCTACGGGTGTTGAATGCGTAGTATATAGCACAGATTTCTGTCAAAATTTTCTCCAGTTCCTATAGATATACTCGTACTACTATAGACTATAGTAGGTGCTCAAGAACTGCGAAACTCTCTCCCCGTTACTCTCTCTCTCTCTTTCTCACAGCTCTGGAAAAAAATTTTGCCGGAGTAACCCGGAGAATGTAATCGAAAGAGAAGATGACTTACCTGCTAGATGGCTCCTGCACCGGAATTTTTCTTCACCGAGGAACGAAACTACCTGTGCATACCCATAAAAGACAAAAATTAGTAGTAAATCTAGTACAAAAAAGAGCTAACGGGGTAAAAAACGAACAAGGAAAACTTACAGAACAACTAGGTAGGTACTTCTGCAGCAGCGATGAGTGCGAACGCTTTTTACGGACGAAAATTGAGAAAAATGAAGAAAAACCGCTCACGTTTTATACTGCTCGAAACAACGGTGAAACGCAGTTTCACATTTTCGCTCTCACAATCAACGAGGAATATCCATTATCCCGTGTTCTTCATAGTACGAATGAATCATTTTGGATTCGTCTATACGTAGGTAGTATAATTTCCCAATAGTTTTTCAAGCTGTGGGTACCTGTATACTCTCCAGTTCTCTCTAGTTTGAATACATACATTCACCTATCAAAACTGTAAAAGAAAACGTAAAAAATCCGAAGTAGCTTGATTTTTCGTTGAAATTACGTTAATTTTTTATCGAACACCTCCCCGGCGTAATTATATACAGCGTGTTCGGAATGTTTACGACACTTCAGGTGAGCCGGGCTCCTCTTCGAACCACATAATCATAATCGTTACCCGGAGAGCCGCGCGAAGTCGAGCATGAGAAGCAGTAGTTTCAAATATTTCCCCGCCTTCCTTTTTCTTCTTTCGATTCGTTTTTCCTCTTCTATTTCTCCCTTTCTTCTTCACCGCTGTACCGGTGCACAAGTATACTCGTTTAACCGCATGATGTTACCACACGTAATCGAGGACTTGTTTCTGAAGGGATCTCGCGTGTCCAGTATATGTTACCTGCTTTCCGCATACATAGATTTTGGCACATACATAGCTGTGTAACATTATATATACATTTTTTTTCATACGTATTATATTGTATATATAGTATATCGCACCGCGAAAGCGGGTTAACCACATTGAAATGAAGATTTTTTTCTTTTTCAACCGTATCGCTTTCACAATTTTCTTATTCCATTTTACTTTTTTCCCCCGTTTCTTTCATATATAGTATAACTTCGTCGTATTCTCTTACTTCCTTTATTCCTTTCTCGTGCCGTTTCTGTTTTGGTTTTTTGCCCCCCCCCCCCCCCCCCCCTGCCCCGCCTGCCCCTCCCGCCTTTCCTGACCCCCTTTTTTTGTTTTTTCGTTTTTTCTTTGCGTTTTATACGCAGCTACCGCCGTGGCCGCAAAGTTTTCAGGGATTTCCCCGCCTCCTACTTCTTCTCCGTCACTTTGTTATCCAAAGAACACATCGGGCGAGGAGCCGCGCGTAGAATAGAATGAAAAAATGTCGCCCACCAAGCCGAGGTTGTGAAATAATGGGCAGAAAAAGGAATGAAAAATAAATTCAAAAATAAGGAGTAGGAAAGGAAGAGAGGAAGAAAGAAAGAAAGAAATCAAGAAAGAAAGAAAGACAAAGAAAAGAACAAAAACCTTAAGAAAGAAAAACCAGCATCATAATACAGGTTATGTCATGCCACACGGATTCTTCTTTTTTCCACTCTCTCTCTCCCTCTCTCAGCTCTTTCTCTCTTTTAACCCTGCAAAAGTTTCTTTCTTATGGTAATACAATAACATGCCTACGTCAATATTTGATTTTAATCAGGATTAAAGCGGAAGCTCACTGCTTCCGTACATAGGTATATATGTATGCCTAACCGCTGAAAGAAGAAGCAGAAGAAAAAAATTCAAAAATTCTCTCCGTTTAATGAAATTTACTTCACAAATACTCAAATGTATGTCCTGCGCTCGGACTCACGCGGGGCGGCCGCTCTTTTTGCGGAAAAGAAAAAGGAGTGAAAAAAGCTTCGCTCGGTTTAACCGGCTCCAGAACCTGACGTCCGCCGGCACGCGTACGACCTTTACTCCCATGGCTTCGGATCTACGACCCAAACCGCGCCCTACATTCACGGCCATTCTTTCACCCTCAGGGAAGTTTGACCTTCTCTTCGCTGACCACACGGTCGGTCAATTTTCCAACCTTCGGTCTAACCGTGGACTCCGCTTTCGCGTTGTATCCACCTTACACACGCATAATTGGCGCGCGCTCTTGAACGGAGAAGCTTCACCGAGTTCCGCGATATTAGGTGTAGTCGAAGTTCTCCGAGGTGTATAGAGGCGGGTGAAACGACCACCGATCGGGGTGTAGCAGGGCCGTACATACGGCACGTTTACCTCATTCCAATGATGCAGCATATTTTCTCAGGTATAATATATCCTCGCTCAGAACCCGGAGCGAATGATTTCTGCTCCATTCTCACGCGACCTTTGCCCGCAAGTTGGAAATACGCGGACACATAAAATATGTACCTACGTACGTATCGGCGAACCACAAAATATGCATGCACATTCGTATATCATCAGATAGGTCTCAGATTCGCGTGACACGCCCGCGCGCGCCATTCGGGAAACAATACGTATACGTATGTACGTACATACGTCGCTATATCGTACGGATACGTATAATCGATGAAGCGCGCGTCTATGCAAACCTCCGATTCCTGCAAGATGAGCCGTAGATCATCCTCTTTCGATACATTATTTAACGCCGCCTGAGGTGATAATCTCTGACATAATTATCCGGGTAATAGAGTCAAAGCTGTTCACGCGAGTCAATGAAAGCAGGTATAGGCTATAGGGCAGGATCAGGCTGGTGTACGAGGGAGCAGTAGACCATGAGCATGGAGGATCAGAGGTTTGATCACGCAAATTTATACAATAGGTATAGTATTACCTCTGTCTTATACAGCGTATGTACTCGTCGATGAGCCCCGATCGATTGAACGGTCTGACGACGCATGACGCGAGCCTGATAGTAGTACGCGTATATACGTCAAATCGAATTTTTTACTCGGGACTGGACGAGCCGATCGGGTATGTATGCACTGAGCAGGTTTCACGTCTGCAGAATGTATCCGTTACGCATATAATGATCTTCGACTCGATACAGAGCATGAATTTTTCCTCGTCGTGGCCCGAAAAATTTTTCGCTCGCGACAATTTCTCGTCCGAAAACCAAATTTTTGTTGCATTCATCACGACCAACATTATTACGTACACCAACCAAACTCCGCGCGACTCTTCGATTCCTAATCACATGCCCGATTGAACGGATCGGCTATTTTACGCGGCTGTGAAAACGGAAACAAGCTTCGATAGAATTTCCTCCTCTTGGTTCTTTTCCCATAGAATTCGGCTTTTTCCATGACATATCTCGACGCGTGACATGAACATTTCATATTTCCCGTTTGGGCCATTGAATGGCAGCTCGCAGTTGAAGAAAGACGTTACTTCTCGAAAATATTCCCTCTCTTTATACAGATGTATCTATAGGATGTATATACGTATAGGCAGGTTTTTTCGTAGGTATGTGTAGGCAGGTATAGGTATGTATATATGTATATACATATATTCCCGGGACGCCACGCCGGGCGTCGTGGAACGTCTAAAATGTCGTTGCCGAATGGGGAATTTCTCTCCTTTCCCCACTCCTTTACTTGCCTTTTTTTTCTTCTTTTCTTCATCTTCTTCCCCCTCTTCATCTCCTCGAATTGGAAGACGGATGAATATGCCCCACCACCTGTAACAGATTGAGATCTTAGAGAGTCCCGATCAGAAATCTGGACGTGGAAAATTGGAAATAGTCCGATTTATCCGATTTATTATACCTGCAGTACCAAACGAACAATTTTTCACACTCGCGGATAGCTAGGTATAATATCTCACTCTGAAATATAATATCAGGTGTCACGGAACATGAAAATGGGGAAAAATTTCGCGTGGAACCGAGGAAACAGCGCGGCGGGTATAACCTATTATAGAAGGAAATTAGTACCTGGCTGGCGCGAGCAAATAGGAAATGGTTCAACTTTTCTCGCAAACTTCTTCTTCTCTGCTAAGAAATGAAAGAAACAAAAAAAAAAAAAAAAAAATCAAGTCCCTGCTCTTCCTATATATATAGCGACGACCTCTGCTGCATTCTGAGAGGAGTTTTCTTTTCGCTTGTTTTTTTTTCTCATATCTTCTTCTGTCTCCTTCCTCCATCAAGATCCAACGGCACCTGAAAGAATATATTATCAGCAGAAAATCAAAACACAAAAAAAAGAAAAAAGAAGAAAAACTCGACTGTTCGGTCGCGTGAAGCGTGCGCGTGCGACTTGTAAAATTTCGATACAGACACGAATGGAAGGAGAAAAGTTTACTTTTTTTTGTCTCCGTTTTTTTGGTATTTCTGTATTCAGATCGATTTTTTTGTTTGTTTGTTTGTTCGTTCGTTCGTTCGTTTGTTTGTTTGTTCAAAAGAGCAAAAACGAAAATGGATACCTATACGTTCGAGTAAAAATTTGCCGACCGGATCACTCATCTCACGATGAAAGTGTTCTTACCATTTCTCTCTTGTGGCCGCAAGAAAAAGAGGTGGAAAAACGAGAACCACTACGCGTGGCGTAAATTCCGCTATGCTTTTTATCCTCTTTTCTTGGCCACAGCGTCACCACCTTGTCAACGACAGAAAGATTTAAGGGTCCATCGCAGTAATAAGAAGAAGATGAAGAAGAAGAAGGAGGAGGAAAAGAAATAAGAAAAAGACGGAAGAAAAGAGAAAAGTACAGGAGAGGAAAAACTACTGAGTCTCGTCTAATTCCACGTGGTACAGCCGTGCTGCGGCTACAACTCCCATTGTCATGGGTTGAAAATAATTGACGATGAACAGCGAGCCTTGCCTTGCCTTGCCCTGCCCTGCCCTGCCCTGCCCTGCCTCGAGGAAATGAGTAAAAGCGGTGGAAAACAAAAAAACAAAAGAAAACAAAAAAATAATAATAAGAAAAAAGAAACGAAATGGGCAGGGCAATGTAATTTTGGGAAGGAAAAAAGAAAAATTAATCAATGAATTCGGAAATTGAACCTGGAACGTGCAAGAAAATTAACGGAAAATATAAAAATCTGACCGAATAATTGATCCGCAAACCGAGCGACATAAATCGAATTTGCGACTTTGCAATTTTATTGGAAAATGAAGTAACTTAAATTGTTTCATTTTTCGTCCGATTTTTTGGCCTCTCGAACTCGGTTTTCTACTCGATATTGCATTTTTACAAAACCAGCAACGCCGTATTCTTCGAATCTGATCGGATGTTTCTTCTTCGGTTTTTTTTTGTTCTTGGTTTCTGCAGCAGTTGGATCTCCGCGCTGGAAACCAACTCGGACCTTTACCGTGGTACCTACGCGACTAGAGGCTGTGGTACCGGTACGACGCACGCGACGTGAAACTAGATATGACTAATTATTGCGAGGCGGCCAGTGCAGTTGCGGGTCGCGCGAAGTAATTTAATGTACGCCTATCGCCGTCGAGTATAATTATGACGCGAGGAACGCGAATGTAATAAATAACAATATGTATATGTATATTATACATCCAGGTAGGCAACTCCTAGGACCTAGATCCTAGGATCTGGAGATAAAGGTAATTAATTATTAACGAATCTCTTATAGCATATCGGTATGTACCTAGCTAGATTATATACGGAGGTATAACGACAGCTTTTCACAACGTGGAAGCATCCTGCAGCCACGCGTAATCCGTTGTATACACGATACTATATATCTGTATATATACACCTGCCCCGGAATCTCATTAACCAGAATTGCAAATAATTAACGAGGCATCTTCTTGCAGCAGGTACTACATACATGGATATGAGGTATGTCCGTACATGTACAGTATGCATAGGTGAATACATCTTTACTATATATACTGGAGTCGAAAAAAGTAAGGATTTTTTGTACATGTATGTCACGTTGACGTGAAATTGATTAAAAATAGGATTCAGGCGTAGCTTGTATACCGAACGAATGGGAGGGGGATGAAAATCGTTGGAAAATATATGTTCCGTGGAAATAAAAAATGAGGGCGAAAATTAGTCCTCCGGCAATTTCATCCCTCGATTATCATAAGTTAGCGGTTCTTTTTATCCTCTTCGTTTGCCAAAATGTCACCAAAAACACGATTTCGAGCCGTCGTCGCGCGGTCGGCGGAAGGAGTGATAAGATTCCTCTCTCTGTCCGTGTCTCTATGGAAAAGCTCAACTTTTCTGTATACCCCTCGGCAGAAGAAGATGCCTTCATTATTTACGGTTTCACGAATAACCGCGGTGTTGAAGGGATTTGAGAATAATCGAGGTGATCTAGAATCTTGGTGCAAAATGGGGGGAGGGGGGGATCCATTCATTCGAAATCTGTAAATTTGGAAAGACGATGAGCTCGATTGGTAAATTTTCCGATGTATTTTTCTCTCCGGATGAAAGAATGAGAGAGAAGAAACTCTCAATTTATATACTAAACCAACGGAAGCACTGCAGCGGCTTCGCGATTTTTCACATTTATTTTCACATATTACACACGTATTCCGAGCTGAATAAAACTCTCCGGTTCTTTTTAATCACATTACAGGAGTGCGTGTATAACGCGTACCGTAAAATATACCTACATCTAACTACAACTTGGCGGAAAGAGGGAAGCTGTTTTTAATAACGAAATCTACGAGTTCTCCGGTTCAGGGGTTCGGGGGTTCGCGTATTGGGAAGGAGGGGATTGTACCTTCACTTGTTTTTCGAATAATGAATCACATCCTTCTGCCTCCCGGGGAAATTGATATTACAGCTATCTCCCTCGGCGCGGTGTTCGCGTTGGGTTCGTCTTCTCGCTCGCTACTTCGCTCGCTCATTCATCGCGGCCTGTTACGTATCGCATCGCGAATGTATAGAGGAAGAGAAAAGAAGTATGTGGGCATAAATTTGGAAGCATCGCTACCGCAGTTAGCACTTTCGATTCAATACGGAGGCCCGTCTACAACAACGTCGATCGTTTTCCTCGCTCTCTCTCTTTCTCTCTCTCTGTCTTCATTCTTGTTTTCATCCCTCCCGCACTTCTCCCTCGCCCCGATTCCTCCCTCGTTCTCATTCCTCGGCAACCTCTAGTTTTTCCCCGATGCATTCGACTGACTGACGAGGGTCAGACACGACCGGCCGACCTGGTCGCCGCGACGGACCAGACTCTGACTCCGCTGGTATTTAAAATGTGACGTTTTGCTAAGCACCATCCGCTAAGTACAGTATACCTAATTTCCGAAAATACTCATCTATACCTCACGAGCTCCTCCACAAGATACTCGAAACTTTGGTTTTTGGTTTCAGACATATTTCGCGAAACGAATATTGCCGGAAAACGCATTTCTCAATTAAACCTGCCACTGCCGAATCATATGTCATCTGATATGATTACATCGAGCGAGGGAAGTTTCGAAGGTGAATCTTTATCCGACGAAGAGAGGCAACGTGTCGCTACTCAATTACGTGCAAATGAATTGGAATAATCAATTAGACTCACCACGACCAATTATAACTGGAATATCCTCTGAGTGATACTCAGGACTTATCCTCCGCGGCCAATTGCGCGAACCAATTATTCATTATCAGGACACGGATGGTGGCTGATTATCATTATTCATCAAGTAAGAAGATCAAAAGTGTGTTCACAAAAAAGCTCACAAACTTAAACCGTGACTTGTTCCATTAAGCAGGTCTAATCCGACAATTGTAATTATCTTGTCTCATTGACCTTTGTATCACGAACTCATTATCCAGGCGCGGCTTATCTCCCAGCTTATGCACCGGGAGGATCTGTGGAAAGTATCGGAGAGAAGAAGTACGCGCGCTGGCCGAGTTTATCAGTGACTTCGTATAGGTACAAGTTCACCGGAGCGAACGCGGTATGACGAATGTAGGTATTAAAAATAAGCGAACTCTTGAGTTACTTGAGATCTCGAGGAGCCGCGGGGCTATGAAATTGATTCAATATATCCTACCTACCAGAAACTATAATCATCTAATATAAACTTAACCCGACTTCCTCGAAGTACTTATATAGGTACAAAGAGCCACCGAGCGCATGCTTGGGCTCGTGTTAGTTTAAACAATGATTAATTTTGCTTATTATTTCACGTCGTAAATCATCCTCGTACGGAAATCATACGTGCAGGCTCGGAGTGTGACTAACTCGATCTCACAGATCGGCGATTTGTGTGTTAGGTCGGTGTGCATGTACAGGCACGTTGGAAAATGGAATCCAATTCGATGTATTGGAACAAATAACGATGATGTCAATAAAAACTGTTATCGCAGCTATCATATTCAGCTTTTGTAGATATTTAGTTGCCGCCTTCATCGGTACGTTCGCGACGACGACGGGATTAGCGAAGGGGAGTAAAAGCCTTAGCTCCAACTTGGCTAGTTAGCGAAGACTGGAAACGAGTCCGGCTTCAGCTTCAGCTCCAGCTCCAGCTTCAGCGTCAGCCTTAGCATAGCGCGGCGGCTCGGGAGAATACCGGGAGATTTGTTCATCGCGGGCTTTTACACGCTACAAGTATATATAAGAGGCGACGAGGAGTTTAATTCGACCGAGTCGCTCGCTGCTGAGAGGCGTCTGTAACTTGGGCTAGGCGAGGAGGTGAAGAGTGAAAATAAGACGAACGTGAAGACTAAAACGGAGGCGGAGACGGAGACGGAGGTAGTGGCTGAAGCGCGGAGGCGGTACAACTTACGTACCCATTAATTGTTCTTAATTGCGTGCAATTACTTCGAATGGGAAATAACAAGACGTTCGTCGTGAAGAGAGAGTGAGAGAGAGAAAGGAGGAGAAAAAAAAAGAGAGAAAGCTCGTTTTTGAAGTCTCTGTTAGCTCAGCCGGGGTCACTGAATTCATACCAATTGTTATAGAGATCACCATTATTACTCTTGTACCACGCAACTTCAGGAGTACGCGTGTATACATTATTGTGCCACGCCATACATAGACGCGCGTATTAAGTCGCCGCGCGTATTTCTCATCCAGTGAAGTATCTTCTTAGCGTAATATCATCGTTGATTAAAAAAACCTAATGAAGAAATTCGGGCTCGTCAAGTGGGCGGCTCCGAGATATCAAGGATTTCTGTAATACCGACGAAGGGTCCCGATCCTCGTGATTTTCGCCAAATGCCGAAATCCATCTAATTCTTCGTTTGAAACAAACCATTCCTGGGATCGTGAGGAATAACGATCTACTTTCCACTTGAATACATCAACGAAGAATCGCGGGGATAGGGAATTTCGTCGATAATACACAAATCGCTGATGTCCCGGTGGTACTGATTTGACAAGTACAAATTCTCCCATTGAGATTAGTATCACATCAACTCTGAGCTCGATGTTAATAGAGGCCATTGGAGTAGCCGCCGGCAATCTAACCTAGCTAACATAGGGGATGTTCATTATTCATCAAATCCAATCGATGTTTCGAGGAAGTGAAATGCTTAGCCTCTCGCTGCCATCATACTCAATCAATTCTCGAAGTTTCATCAAAATCGATCGAGTCATTTGCCAAAAATGGCGATTCTCGTTTTCGAAACGGTTTCTGTACATTCAAGATGCACCGAGTCTTATGGCACTTCAAAATTGAAACCGGGATGAATCAAATTATGTCTCGGTCTCTACTTCACTCACATGACACGTATTCCCGGAGCCGTAGCCTCAGCAGCGTGAATAAGTGTCATCTGAAGTATTGAAACACGGCGTTTGAGTAATGAGTCTGCGACTGCCTCCCAATGCGTATGTCGGCGGGCAAAAAGAAGGTCACCCGCTGAAGTATCTGAAACAATGAGTCCGGTCCCACCGTGTTTTGCGCTTAGGTATAGTAATTATCATTTATTAAATTACAATTACAAATTGGTGCGGTATGACCCGGGTCCCTGTTTTCCCACGGGCGATTCACGCGCGGCGGCGGGGGATGGATTTGGACTCGGGGTCAAAAACTAACCACCACACTCTGCACTGTCGCGAACGCGCGGGCATGTCGTTAGGTGGGTAGGCAGGTAGGTATATATAGGCGTGTATAATATCTCTTGCCGAGAATGGAAATCAGGAAAGGACTTCCCTCGGAATTTTATCATTTCCTCGGTAACTCCAATGAAATACCTGTTTACTAATCTTACAGGTTATACTTCCTTTCCTGCGGGCTTCGAATTTGAAATTGAAATTTCAACCATACATATATATATATATATATATATACATATTCTAATTTTACAATTTTGTAATTTTTTTTCTTGTTTTTTTTTTTTGAAAATTTCCTCCCTCCGCGCACAATTATAATAATATCTGTAATTCAAAGTTGCTAACAGCTAGTGTGTAAAATTGTTGGTACGTACCGTACCTAATCTTGTGATACACCTCATTTTACCCTCCACGCTATTGCGAGGCTAAAGCATGTGCATAAGTATATGCTTCGGCGTCGTATACCTACACATGTATATATATGTGTGTCAAACGGCCCGTGACTAAAACGCAGATATTTTTACCGCGGGGTTCTCCTGGACAATCGCAGCTTCCGGTGGCCCAAAATACACGTTCTTCTCTCCCAAGAATTACTTCCGTTGCGAAACTGCACGGTAGTTTAGGAGCCGGGATTTCCGTAGGGAAATATACCGGCAATGTAGGTAGGTAGGTAGGTACGTCGTGTCGCCAGTGTTCTACGTATATCAGAGCAGTCCAAATTGGTCAGAGATAAAGAAATTTGAAAAATCTGCTAATTTTTTCACCGACGAGTAATTGCTGAAGTAGATATATACCTATACCTATGTATAACTGATAATCATTTCGCCCCATCCCCTTCTCATACATTTTCTCACTTTCTTCTTCGTTCTTTCTCTTCTTCTTACTTTTCTATTTCTTCCTGCCCTTTTTTCTCTTCGCCTTACCACTCGCCGGCCCATAAATAAAGATCATATACCCCCGCGATGCTTCCATTCCCGCAGAACGCACCGTAGACGTGCACCCTCATAACAATGGTCCATTCAATACAATCGGAACTCTTTCCGCCTCTAGCCGCGCCACGGTTTTTGTTCTATTTTCCTCTCGCTTTCTCTTTTTAACACTGTCACTCACTGTCCGATACAACCGAAACGCCGAAGTTATCGAATCCCTGCCTGACGTTGCAGATATGGAAATCCACATGTATCCCGAAAATTATTCCGATACTTCAAGCATCGGGATGGCACGTGCGCGCGTGCGGAGAAACTGTTACATTTTTCTTCTTTTTTTTTCATGCTATTTCGCTTATTTTTTCTTTCATTTGGAGAAAAAATTCGAGTTTTCTACTTTCGTTCGTGCTACTTAATCTTTCTTCCTTTTCACACCTGTGACGATTTCACTGGCCTTCCGACCTCCGGACCTCCCATGTACGTAGGTACATTTTATACATCGCACACGGTCGTTGTACTTGACATATATATGCCTCGTACCGAGCGGCAGGTAACCGCGACGTAACAGTTTCTCGAAGAAGTGTTATATTTTATGCACCAACCCTGAACGAGCGGTGGAACGGGATGTTTTTCTTTCTCTTCGTCTTCCCTGTGTCTTTTCTATCGCGGAGGGAGCACTTCTTTTTTTAGAGTTGAAAAGAACATAGTGGCGGAAAGAAGTCGGGCTGATCTGCCAACGAAGCTCAGAAGCTCGGGCAGTATAGTGCGCTGCAGTGTGTAGCGTGTAGCGTGCAGCGTGTAGCGAATAGCGGCATTCCCTTGAGTGGTTACCATGTACTCGAAAACTTGGATCACGTAGGTGTATGCCATGCGCCATATCCTATACCTAAGCCTATACCAGCTCGAGGAGGTTCAATTCCGCGTTACGAATCACCTGTCATCCATTACGAGCACTTTACCTCAGTAAATTGACAGCCCGGCGTAACCCCGTGCAATGAAAATTCCCTTTTAAAAAAGTATATCATAAGTATAGAAACGGCTTTCTGGGGCACGGACTTTTACCCTGTACCAAGCTGTTAATCAAAAACGTCTATTATAGGTACAAAGTTGCAAATTACTGCGCACGTGATTTATTACACAGATTTTTGAATAACGATCGTGATTATGTATATGCCGCTCATCAATAATCCGGCGGAAAGAAGGACGGAAAATGATTGGAAAGAAAATTCGAAACCGTGAGAGCAACAGAAAATACTCAAATTTAACGTATTCAGCTCGTCCCGGGCGCATCGTTGACCCCGCCGAGCTGATACATATTCTGCAAGAAAACTGCACAAAGATAAGAAGAGGAGGAAAAAGTAGGCTCGTCGTATCTAGAGACATAGTTTGATCCACATGATCCGCTCACTCACAATTTGTATCACGGATCTGACGAGGAGGCGCTTAGCCTTGTCAATTATCGCTGGAACTGCAGGCCCCCTCTCACTATGGTGGACGTACGAACACGTACATATCTAATTGATCGATCGACAGGGTAGAAACTTTGCAGGAAACGACCCTCAATGATTCAACCACACGCTGAGACGAGAGTAAAATGAATTTGACGGTGCCCTTTAACGATGTGACTTTCCACCGCCCACCACCCGCACCCGCGTGTTGCTACATTATTTAATAGCTGGAGTCCTATTAAAGTGACGAATGAACCTGCCGCGCCACGAGTCACGTGAATTTCTGTTCCATGCGATCGCCGGGAAGAATGGAGAGGAAAAACCCGAGGCTCGAGAATTTCTTTGATTGTTAACTATTGTTGTACAATTGCGAGCCACTGATAATGATGAAGACAAAGAAAAAGCAGAAGAAGAAGAAGAAGAAGAACAGCAGGAAGCATTCCTTGCACTAATAGCCGCCTGCAGTCACATTTAATTACAAGCTACTTAAATTCGTTAATTATTTGACAAGACGTACTATTGCTACCGGTGACAGCTACCTCTTCGCCGGTAACTGAATAACTGCACCAGTACCCACGGCACTTAGGGAGACAATTGATCGAACAGTATGACCTATTGACTCCCGACTAACGCTCTAGCGGAGTAATTATCGTTCCTGAAGTTCGGAATTGTAACTTGAGCGATCACCCGTTTCCCACAGTTTTGAGAAACAGCTGACGTGGTCTAATCTCGAGTGAATTCAAGCGGCAGATAGTATATACAACAGCGTCCACCTCATTTCTCGTTGACTACTCACTACTGTACAGGCCACACCAGGCCACCGTTTGCTTGACTAATTGCTTTCGGTGATTAAAGACCGTCTCGAATACCTCAAGATCTGTTGAAGATTTCATCAACTGATTCACGAATCCTTGTCACCATGTAATTAAGGGTCGTTCGCTGAGGTATGGAATAAGTTCCGAACCCTAAACTGCCCATCGATAATTCTCCCTTTTCCTCTCTCTCTCTCTCTCTCTCTTCCACTCGCGATCTTTCTTCCGCTTTCACTCAGGCAATTCGAGGTGAGATTATTCCGGAGATGATGAAACTGTGAATACATCGAATTAGGTAGACTACAGTTTGGAGATTGGACCGCGATTGTAAAACGGAGGAAGCTACATGAAGTATGGAAAACAGAGCAGGGATGCAAGCTCCCGGATATTTATGTACATACATACATGGGATGGACGCTTAAAAACGTGTGAATGGTTTCCGGGGGTTGAGATAACTGCAAAACCCGTATAGAGTTGGATATCACATATGAGTAGGAGCACCTGTGCCGTACCTACAGGAATTGAATATTTGATGATTTGTTTCCCGAGGAAATAAGTGCAAACGTGACTATGACCATTCATTCGTTCCTCACCGCCATATGCGAGCGAGCGCCTCTGCAGCTTTTCTCACGTAAAGATATAATCGTATCGGTGTATCTTCCCCTGAATATATAGTATCGCGTTATAATAAATGCGCTCGCCGCCCCCGAAAAAATATCCATCCGAAACTCCCGTGAACGGGGAAAAAATGTAATGCATCGGGGGTCTTCGGTCGGAAAGGAAACGCTTCATGAATTTCAGTAACGGCAGCAGGCAATTATCATTTAGCCCCATCTCATCCTCGTCCTCATCTTCATCCTCTTTCCGTCTTTTGTTTCGGCCAAGTGGTCTCTCAGCTGGCTCAAAGCTTCTGCTGGTGTTCCCTTTGATCTTCTCTGCATAGCTTTAGCCTCGATGAAAGAAGACACGACACGCCACGACACGGAACCTGCAACAGAGCAGACTGACATCAGAATACAAGAGAGGAGGAGAGGAGGAAAGAGAAGAATGAAGGAAACTCTTTTCCATTATTCGCCAGGAATGGATGCCCACGCTGCGGTTCACAGGGAATTGTCTCGTCTCAACAACAGTTCCGTTCAGTCGCGTCACTGGCCTCCTTTCCCTGGCTCTTGCCACTTTTTCGCCATAATTATTACACGCGGTTGATGGCCCTTGAGAAACGTGGAACGGCCTGAACCACGTCTATTATCAACCGCTACTGCAGAAGGGTGAAATAGAATAAACGAACTTGAAGGGACTGGCTGCCAAGTTGATCAAGTTGACCGCTTGAAACTCAATTAAACGCACAGTTCTACCTACCTTCCTTAGCGGGGACCTGATGTGTCCCCACCCGCCCACCACTATTCGACCTTTGACCCAATCCCGCAACTCTACACTTACAGTAGGCACTCAGAATTAGTATGTGACAGGGAATAGAACGCCGGGGAAAGGCGGAGAAGAAATGTCATCAAGGTGAAATGCTACGAGTGACGACATCAGGTGCCGATGGTGGAATTGCTGTTGCTTCGGTGCAGCAGCACGGACGGGCAACGATCGAATTTGTTATTGCTAATAAATTAATATTCACGATCGTTGAAGCACCTCGATGTGTGCGTACCTATAGCCACTCGGTACAAATCCTGCAAGGCAGGATATTAGCAAATGCCTACTTGAAACCGGGGAAGCTGTCGTCTGTGCTCAGCTGCTCCACCCCGCAGCTCTTTGACTTTGTGTATCAAATTGATCCTCGTCGTTAATCGTGATTAACGTTCGTGTACAGCTCAGAGAGGGATTCCTTGTGGAATATAACCGAGCAAGGCGATCGGCCAGATTACATGACCATCAACCAAATATTTGATATCGAGTGACATCCGTATACCTTCTACCCTATTCCCCACTTTGCATAGATCGCGTGCGGTTTTTAACTCGGGGAAAAAAATAACCCTGGTCCTCCGTGCATGTATGTATTCACATGTAAACGTACCTATATACGATGTAGGTACACATGTAATATGCAGAATATTGTAGGCCAGGTAATCTCCGGCGTCGTACAACATACAACATACGCAAAGTCAAATTTCCTGCCCGGAACTGGTATAATCCTAATCTTATATATCTTGTATATTGCTGAGTTATCCCTCTTTGTCAATATCATCCTCTTCCGTATGTATACGAGGAAGGATCCCCGACAAGGGATGAATTCTGCCGCAATTTTCAACTCGGGGAAAATATCCTCGAAGATCTTCTACCGCGAATTTTCCGATTTTCTTTTTCTTCTTCTGGTTATTCCTCTCTTTTCGATTATCCAAGTATTTTTATCACATTCGATGACACATTCCAGCCGTTTCATGCGATTTGCCAAAACATACTGGGGCGGGTCGGTTGACGTCATTACGTTCGGTGCCTCTCTCTCATCCGCAGCAGTGTGGTAGTTTTCCTGATTATATTATCCATCTCTTCATATCGGTGGAAAGATGGGAGAAGATGAAAGAGGGGCGGGTGGGAAAAAGGAGGAAGGAAGGAAGGAAGGAAGAGAAGGGAAGAGGGAAGGGGCGAGGGAAGAGGGGGGAATTCGTCCTTGTCATTTGGCGTCGGTTTTCACGGGGGAAAAATTGGCTCGACATCAATTCGCGACACGTTTGAGGAACCGCGCTGCGCCAGCTACTTCGTCAAACGAATGACCGACGATATAATATCTAGGTATATATAAGAGTAAAATATGAAAAAGTATGAAAGAAAAAGAGCGCGGGGTATGTATGTGAGTGAGTGAGGAAGGGAGCGGGAAAGTGGGGTAGAAAAAATGACAGCAAGAGAAACGATCTGAACTTGCGAGGAGGCGTATATGTGCCTACGTACATACTATATAACGGTTGATGTGAAAATGACAATATTGAGAAAGGTTTTCTGATGCAAAGAAAATTTCAAATATGTTTTCCTCTCAGGTATAGTAATGTGACGTCCACGCACCTCAACTCCAATACCTGCAACTGCAGGTGATATAGGGCGGAGAATATCCGTTTTTTCCGTATAATATAAACGCTTATACATCAGTCTCTATGATATCCGCATTTCGGTAGACTGGGGGTTACGGAAAACTAGAAACAGGATGCAGAATACAAGAATTTGGATTAGGATCGAGGGACAGCATCGCAAAAAGATGAACTTGGAAATGAAGGAAGGTATAATAGAACGCAAGAATGAAAATTCGAAAACTTAAGCGAACAGAGGTGGACAGGTGAAGGCCTGCGGGAACTCAGAACAGACAATCCCTACGCTCGCGGATCGTGAGAATTTTCACGTTATCGTTTATAGAGGGTTGAGATCATAAACATCAAGTACAGAGAGAGACAGACGTCCTGCAGTGAAACAAGGTAGGCTGCCCAGCTTATTCCTTATGCGGGGAAATACGTTGTCCCAGCCTCGGAAGAGGAGGGAGGCGGCCGATCTGGATGATATTGAAGGATCGAGGAGGGAGCGCGATAAGCCCCGAAGGACGTCGGTTGAGCGTCGGAAATATCACTGGGAAAAGGTACAAATGCGACGGTATATATATACGACAACTTGATGTATAGCTGAATTTTTATATGCCACTAGCAGCTAGATGCCCGACGCCCGACGCCCGACGCCCGACGCCCGACGCCTCCTCCCCCGATTCCTGATGTGCGATGTGCTTGTCCGATGTTTTTGCTGCATCAGAAGATGAATCCTTGATATATCGCAGCCGGGCCAGAGAGTTGGCATGCGAATCGATATACGTGTATATGATTTCGGTGTGGATTGGTTCGCGTTCTTGTTTCGTATTTTCCTTTCTACTCCCCCTCTGTTTCTTATTTATTTTTTCCTAATCGCCTCCAACCCCCGTCAACTGCCGCCATGATCACTCTCTCTCTCTCTCTCTCGCTCTCTCTCTTTCTCTGTCTCTATGACCGAGCAACGTAACGCTCCCTCCCGTTCGTCCGTTTGACAGCTCCTCCTCTATGCGAGGCAAGCGAACGTGATATCCTTTGTGCGGGTCACCACGTACGTCGACAACATGTGACAGCCGAATTGGCAAGCAATCAAAACTTTTGAATAGAGAATGTTTTTTCCTTCCTTTTTTTTTTTTGGGCATTTTTTCGATTTTTTTGTTCAGTTCATACTCATACCTCGTGCGTTATACTTTGTATCGGATTACGCCACGCTGCTTTTCGACAAATCTATACATATTCCTATCCAGGCTGTTCAGGATCAGATATAGGAGAATGGGATAGGACGTACGCCACTGAGGATGGTTTTTTTCCTTTTTTTCGTTCTCTTAATATTTGTATTTTCATACAAAAACAGATCGACTGTCACACAAATTTCGTATTCTGTACGGTAAATTCGTATATATATACCTTTGTATTGGAAATTTGTGAGAAAATGAATTGATGGGGACAAATTTTCGTATCCTTCGACAGGGATTTGGATATACGTGCTACCGCGGATTCGGCCCCTCGTGAAGGAAAAATATGATTAAGTTCGCACAGAATCTGATATCCCGAAGTCGCGGTTTTCTCTGGACAGTAATCATGAAACGAGAGAAGGTCACATCGAAAACGGTGTGAAATTTTGTTGGGGTATAGCAGCCCCAGTCACACGCGCTATCGAATCAGGGATTTTCACGTGAACCTGTCGAGATGTTTGGCGTTCGGATCAGCGGTTTTTCGTGAGTTTGTCGGACTGTTTTTTCCTTCCATTTTTTTCCTCCTCCTTTTTTCTACCCTTCCGCCTCTTTTCCCGTTTTTGTTACGTATTGTCGAAAGGAGGGTTTGTCAAACCATGATTAAACTGAGCTCAATATTTTCCTTTCTTTTTCTTTCTCTTTCTCTCTCTCTCTCCTTCTCCTTGTTTCTTTTTCGATCCTTCTTCTCTTCGGGATGTAATCGAAAGTTGTACTTGACGTTTCCGTGTTTGCACACCGAAGAAATGAAGAAAAAAATCAAACATCTTCGCAGAGAATATTGCGATTCCGTATTATACGGTTTATAATACAGGCACACGCGTACGTGTGTATCCATACCTCTGTGTATTATACCTACGTAAACGAATGAAATATGCAAACCATGAAATTCCTCCGGAACGTGATTCCTTTCCTGTTTATTTCCAGGACAGGGTAATTTCGGTATTGTAAAAAGGAGCATAAATTGAGAAGAGGGGGGAGGAAGAGGAGGATACTATACCTACATATATCCGAAAAATGTTATACCTATGTAATACCTAGATACTTTTATATGTACGGGAATAGGAATATGCCCCGTTCCGTAAAGTACTATAGACAACTCGGAGAAGAAGTATGACGTTGCATACTATTATTATGCCCGACATTACTATTATTATACTATCTCTGTGACTCGCTTCGCTCCCTCTTTGTTTCAGCATCTATAAAATCGACTCCATTGGACCCCGTTGCGGGTTGTATTCCATCTTCGTATAGTTACAATTCCGTTCTCGATCCATCCTACATCAGCGAGCAAGTTGTTCTCCCGCGCGAACGTAGTATCCACCTACTCGTATATAAACTTTTAAAAGTCAGACAGAAGTTGTTCATCTTCAAAGTACCGTAACTAATACGAGAGAACCTTATTTGCCGCGGGGAGGAGCTCCCGGAGCTGAAAGAACTGAAAAGTACCTATACTTTTGTTGCCTTCTCCTTCTTTCTTCTTACTTCTTCATTTTTTGTTTTTTGTTTTTTGCTCTTGTCTTCATCCGCAAACCGTTGTTAAGGATGTGTTGAAATCGTCACGGATCGATGAGCGGTTCACTTTTGTGGCCGCGAAGCTCAAAGCCGCCGTCTTGATATGCGGAGCTTCGAATAACAACGACCGCAACAATCATAATAATATTAATAATGATCTATATGGACAACAATTAGAAAAGCAAGAGCAAGTTATCCGCAGCGATGGCAAAAACGGACCGACCGGAGGTCGAGCGCTGCCAACGATGTTACAAGGATCAAAACATCGGAACTTGAAATTTACAAAAGAACCTTTTTGTACTTACCTGACGTAGGTATATACATACATACATACCTACCCACCTCAGCAGGCGAAGACATAACTTTTTGTCTCTGTTTATTGGTTCGCGCGGGCTCACCTACACATACCTTCCGCGGGCTTTAATATTTCATCCCATTTCATCGCCAACGGCAAGCAAGAAAATAAACTAAAAGTAGCTCCCTGCAGCCACGAGGGGCAGAGCTTCTACCGCCGACCTCACTACCCCCGCCCCCGCCCCCGCTGCCGCCGCCGGGCCGCGTCGAGCCGACAGGAAAACACTGCTGTTCTTACTTACGTTAGTTTCCCCGCAGTAGTTAATCGATAAAGTCCGAGGCACGTGATGCCCATAACGCAATTTACCGGATGTCCAAAATTTTCGGGGGAAATATGTATTCTACTTTTGTATTGTCATTTGTTTATCAGATATCGTCATCGTCGCTCCTTTCCTGATCTGGCATGATGTAGGTGCGTTTGTATGTGCCACGAAGTTCATCAAAATTTCTCATTTTCAACATCTCATTATGATCCGATCAGCTGTCGACCTTCGCGGTCCGGGCATTGATCAAAGGACGAATTTAGACATCTTGGTTGCCTCCTGGGATTTTCATTTCCTAAGGTCTGAGGTACAGAATATCGAAAACCGTTGGATATTATAAGTTCACTCGATTATATCGAGCCAGTAGAATTCCTCAAACTTTTCAGTACCTTATATCGCCTCGATAGGAATACAAATTTCGCTCACCCAGATCTTGCAATTTTCACTCCGATGGTACCCAAGCTGAATTTTGCTTATTCATTTTCTCGGCTTCTTCTTTCGGAAAGAAGTTTTTGTTTTCTGCAAATTTCTGCCCCCCTTCAACTCTGCGAACGATCTTGAAAATTCGTAGGTTTTTGGTTCGTTCTGCAATATATGTATGATGTACCTAGTTTCGACGCGAAGACCAAGAATGAGCAGAACGAAAGAACGAACTCGAGGTCATTTATATCCGGGGGCGTGTTACTTTTGACGAAAGTTTTGGTGTTTCATTCCCCTGTACAGTTACAGCTGTGCATGTATTATTCTGAAAATTGTACACGCGCGTCTAAAAAAGAGCGAGAACCAGAGAAAATTAATGTAATAAAGTGAGAAAGATCTTTCAAACTTTTCTCGTATTTTATCTAGTTACCAAAGTGCACTTTACGGACCTGGTACTTTAACCATCTCCTATACGAACGTTCCTTCCTCGCGATGGCCATAACGGTACATAATTATTTCTCACGTCTTATTTACCTTCGAAAAATTCGCGGACTTATCCGTATGTACTGAGATAAATATTTCAGGATTCATAATACGCCGTCCCAAAGTTTTCTCTCGTGGCAGACAGACATTAAACACAATACTCATCGGCCATTGTGTGATATAATATACGAAGAACTTTTGCCAGCTGGGACGTGATCGCGAAAATGGAACGCGAACAGTAAATATTTGAGTCTATGGTTCACCGAAAAACGAAGGCAGTCAAAAGACGAGACGACAAACGATCCGATTCTCAATCGCCCAGGCAGAACTAACGAGATGAAAATCGCTGCGAATAATGCCGCTGGAGACTCGTTCCCCAAATTTAGGTTTCACAGCTCCCATCGCTTCAACCGCGCATTACGATTTCTGTTCTCCCGAAGAAATTAATGCCTTTTCCCCTCATTTTCGCTCGAACTATCGGATTCTGAGACTGACGGAGTCACCGAAAGAGAAAATACTCATCGCTGAGACAACGCAGCAGGCTTAGGAAGCGGGATAACTTGGAACGCAATTTTCTCCGCAATCAGAGTACCGTGAGTACCTTGAAAATCCTTGTACCTCGGCTGGAACAGGTTTGAAAAAAAGTGATTTTACTTGTTCAGGTGAATGAAGAATAGTTGCGAAACTTGATGCAGGAACTACGAGATTCGATTTTTGCAAAGAAATAAATATACGTGGAGTGGAGTGGAATTCTTCGAGGTCAGAATATAACGAGCCGCGATTAAGAGAGGAAGCTGGAAGAGATGGGTTCGAGAATAAAAACCGAATGGGTTGATCTGATATCCCTACCGGAAGGCATCGCCGTCAGGAAGAGCGCGGAGGGGTAGGGAGGTAGGTCAGCTCTAAAACCGTCGAAATTTCATCGAGCGATCGTCCCTTCTGAATATATAGGTACAGGGAATAGAACAAACCGCCTCCGCTAACAATCGGGTTTCGGTGTTCATTGACGCTTGTTCAAGCATAAATCATACCATTTTCACGAGCCCCTTCTGCAGAGTGGAAGAACAAATCTCGGAGAGAAACAGATTTTTTAATATTTCGACCATTTCCATTTATTTCTCCCTCTCCCTCTCTCCCTCTCTCCCTCTCTCTCTCTCTCTCTCTCTGTTCCTCTCGGCGAAAGGATCGGCGCGCGTGATTATAATTTACAAAATTCACCCCGCTGCAACGTGTTTCTCTTGGCATGGGTACAGGCACAGGTATTAATTGGCCGCGCGTACGTCCCTTTGGAATTTTAACGACGACTTATCCACAATTAAGTGTTTTTCTGCCTACTCCACACTCCTCTTCCACCCTCGGAGGCTACTGCTACGCCAGACGGAGAGCGGAGATATTATAATTAACGTGGGAAACTGCATTGTTTTCATGTTTCGAGTATAAACTCTGCATAAGCTCTGGCTCTGGAAGCGCTTGGATAGTTCACGTCCCCAGGGCTCGGAGCTGTTATGCTCATCCCGGGTCCTAGTTTCTAGCATCCAGCAACCAGCATCCAGCTTCCAGCATTCAGCCCAACCTCGGGGCAGGGGGTAGTTTATGCCTATAGTCATCCTCACGACGACCCTCTCCTCTCCTCTCCTCTCCTCTCCTCTCCCCGACGCGACGTCCTCATCCCACATTTCAACTCTTCTCTTCCCCACATGGGCGGCCTAGGCTAATGCCACAATATATACAGTATATGCGTGAATGTATAAGTTTAGTGAAGGAGCCAGGTTATTATGTAAGGTCGCTATATTATTCAAAATGTAGATTTACATTTTTACGACGGGGTTCATTTTCCGCCGGCTCTACCTATGTGCAATACATACATAGATGTGTATGTACGGAATGATGGGAATCGGGCTTATTTACATTCAAACTCGTGTGTCAGAGATTAATGTCTTGATTAGGTCATTCCGAATAACTTATCATACGCACATACGTACGCAACTGTATAAATGTACACTCGCGTCCTCGCGTTGTGCGTGAACCGAAACTCGGCGGCATAATCCGTTACCCAGGATCACCGTAACTCGAGGAAAAAGAAAACTATGTATAATATGTTATATGGGATTCAAGTGTACCTATGCGAGCGTATAACTATAACGGGAGTTCGAACCGTCACCATTTCCAACACCCTTATCCCTGCAGCATGAGAATGTCTCCGCCACGAATCTCTCCGTTCTCAATTTTCGGACGAAATCTTTCGGCATAGCCGAGGATCTCTCTGAAAGAATATTGGAAAATTTCTGCGACACCGATGTAATTTGAAAAACCTGTTTCTCAATTACGCATCTTCATCTTTCGGCTTTCGTTTCTTTTCCTCCCCGAATTCTTTCACCTGTACTTGTACCCGATGCGCGTTGTTTGGAGACACTGGTGTTTCAGACACGTTTCGTTCGAGCGACGTTGTACGTACCTACCTATGTGCCGTTCGAGAAAGAATCCTGTACTTCCGGTTTACAGAATTGTGACTTCATTTGCCGTATGTAATGTGCATGTACCTAAGCCGTACCATAATATACTATACAAGGCTGTAAGTCAACTCCACCAAGTGCTGCTCACCTACGTCGCCTGCGAGATGCCGGAAGCACCTAGAGAATCGTAAGAAAATTTTCGCGGTGTACCGATCAATGTCTAACGATAAGTAACTCGCAGACCTAGTTCAACATCGTCGTGTCGCATCGCGTCGAGAGCAACAACGGGTCGTTTTTCTCGTTTGAACATAGGTAACCAACCCCGAAGCAAAATCTCCAACGTTTATCACTCGGAGTAGGTATACGGCGAAGCACTACCACGAGAGTGTTTCGTTGGTGACCGTAACAAAGAGTAATGGCAAAATAATAACATCTCTCTCATTTTTCAGAATGTCAGGGACTCTGCTCGCACTCTGCTGCTTTGGATTGGCCGTTCTCTGTTTTCCTTTCTAATACCGGAAAACTAAGCTTCTCGGTTACGCGGAGTGCTGAATCGAGGGTGAATCTGTTCGAAATAACATTTGCTGAACCATTCGGCCATATAATTCTATCTTCCGCTGAACAGCGTTCGCGTATTGGAATCAATGACACGACGCGATATTATGAATCATAGGAGAGTTAGATTCAGTTCGATATTCACTGCGGCCTGCACCGCGATGACGTTGTCCGACGAGAGTTTCTTCTTGCGCCGAGGCGAATTGAAGCCAATTAAAACTCGCGACTTGCGACTGCCGTTGGATTGCGTCACTGTATTTAACGAGAGTGGAAAGCAAAAGAAGGAAAGACGAGATGAGATGAGAAGAGAGAATCTCAGACTGCACCCACGACACGCGTACAAAGCGTGACGGACAATTATTCACATACATATTTCTATACCTATAACAGTCACGCGCGAAATTGCTGCAAACGCGACCGCTCCTCCCGCGGGGAAAATCGATCCCAACCTCCGCGGTAACAATCTCCAATCGATTCTATGATGCGAGAAAAAACCCATCACCTGTGTATCTGTATAAGTGATAATTGAACAGGTATACGTACATGAAGAGCAAAATTTATTCTTTTTGAATTTGCTCGAGAGATCCGAAGAGAAGGAGGATTCGGAACGGGGCATAGGGACCAAGTCGGGGTAGGTAGGTATGTATGAAGATTGGGAAAGGGAAGAAGAATTAAATCATATCGGCGAACGGAATCCCGATTGTAAATGAAAGTCGTAACGGGTTGGGTTTGGGTTTGGGCTTGGGTTCAAGTTTGGCTTTATTCGCTTTATTCCCGCTATTCGAGTGCAAAGTATCCGTGCCAACTTTACAAATAGTTAACGACGATCACAACGGAGTTGTCATAACACCGGCAATAAACCGGCGGCCCTGGAATTGCTAACAATTCCAACTGAGGGGAGGGTTAAAACTACGGACGAACCAACGAACCAACAATCCAACGAACAAATGGAACTCAGCTGCATGAGCCACTGAAGTAGCAATAATAATGATGATCATAATGTACGTTTTTTGGTCCTTCTTTTCTCTCTTTTTTCCCTCAAATTCTCCAACTGCCAAGTATATAGGCACCGTACGTAATGTTGAAAGTTCCGTGACGGAAGAAAGAGGCGAAAGTATACACAAAAATTGCGTACCTACGTTACATACATCCGAGTTTATTTGGTGACTGTATACATATGAATAACATTTTGTCCTGTATTTAAAAATGAGCGGTGCAAATTTTTTTATTCCGTTCTACACCTTTTTTACCTCATAATATCCTATATACGGGAAAATACAGGAGAGGAGGGGATTTGAAAAAAATGAATGTGTGGTGCGCGAACTTTTTTTTTTTGTTTGGAAAATTGAAATTGCGACAGCGGTGTAGTCGAATTGAACATTTTTCAAATGGAAGTGCTATTTACGTTTATGATTAATTTTTATTTGTTGCTAAGTTCAGTTATTTATTATACTTTTTAATTATTTTCGCGGTGAACTTCACCTCGGAGTTTTAACCGAGCTTACAACGTACAATATATATACCTATCTCGCGCAGCGATGGGATTAGTTACCAACGAATGTTTCTATCCTATCCGCAAAAATTAAATCTGCATATTCATTATATTAATCTCAAAGAACCACGGAGCACGAATTCTCGCGAGTTCGCCCGATTTTCTAAAAAGCTGAATAGGGGAGCAGCGGTTTCTGAAATTCCGAATGCTAATATATTTTTACCCCTCGCGATATGTAGAAGGAAGAAGGTAGCGTTGAAGTAGGTGCAGGTACCCAAACAATTTCATTTTCAATGATACAAAAATTCCTCAATTCACGTCTTGTAGCAGGATTTTGAAAAATATAAAAATCTCAGGTGGTGGAGAGTTTCGCAGGAATCTTTCGCATCCGGAGATGATTTCATACTCCACGTTAGTGAAACAGGAAAAAAAAAGACTACTACTAAATTTCAAATAGATGAAATTTACCAAAAATAATAACGATCTTTCGCATGTATCAAGAATTGGCAATATGAAATATATATTAACCTAGACGTCAGGATTCAAATTTTCTCCATATTTTCATCTCTGTTTCTTTAACTAGGTGCAGCTCGGTCGACTCAAAGATAAGAAAGCGACGTTGATGAATGGATGAGATTTGATTAATGCATTGTGAATCTATTTTCGCCAAACTATGATACCTATACCAAGGTACATACATATCTCTTCTCTCACATAGCTGCTATGAATAGATGAATAATAATTGTTTCTTTGATATGGCTTATCGTGTTCGGTGTTCATAGAGCTCGAAGAATACATACACATCCGTCACGCCGTTATGCTAGTTTACTCCTCGTTAATGTCTATTGTCACGCAGTAATCTTATACTCTTAGGTCAAGTGGAAACAACACGCATTGAGTCCGGCGAGTAGATTTCACAGACGCTAAACTGCCTCGAATTTAACAACAACTGGGAACACTATGCCTAAGCATGATCAGATTATTAAAATTGATCTATATTTCCTACCACGCAATACTCCCGATCGTTACTCAACTCCGCTGCTATCGCCGCAGTATTCGATATTCCGAATAAATGGATCGCAGAAATCCGGATGTCGCCTCATCGAAAATTTTGAGAGGAACCGGTCGTTGAAGAGTATAATCGACGGAATCGCGCAATGCCTGGACGAGAACTAACAATGGTACATCGCCATAAGTGTCCCCCTCCGATTTCAACGAAACTTTCGGAGATTATCGAGGGGGTGAAAGTATTAGACACGTATTTTTTTATATCTGCTGCACTCCACCCTAAGGGGATGAAATGAACCCCTGAAACTTGTGAAAAAACAACAACAACAAATTAGAACCGTCTGAAGATTTTTGGCTGACAGAGTCGTATTTAGGGGCTTTAGGCGTCGCTGATTTCAAATCTGTAGTCATAAATTAGAAATTCAGAATGGCGGACCCAAAATGGCGGATTCACTTCTTCAAAAATGGTGCTGTAGTAATAAATTAGAAATGCAGAATGGCGGAATCGTTTTTCCAAAAATGGTGCAAATTCCTTGGAACTCGGTATATCAGGGTTTTCGGGGTCGCATCGGGAAATTATAGACAAACGACCCCGGAAATTGAAAATAATCTTACGACCAACGAGAAAACGATGATGCCGTGAATACATTGCTAATTTATGGATAACTTACTTGTGACAATCGTTTTATTCACTCTCATGATATAATGGTGTGCTAGAATGGATGAATAATCGCATGTATATTTATAGAACATTCGTTGGCGTTAATTTTCATGAAAATGTAACAATAATATTCAGAAAACACTCGAAAACTTCAGTTTTGAAGATTCAACAGCGGTCATCACGTTATATTTTCGTCATCTTCAAAAATACCAAATTTCAAATTTTCAGCTACTCATTTCTGTTTGCCATTTTTAAGTTTTCAATTATGACTACAGATTTGAATTCACCAACCCCGAAAACCCCTAATACCACCCTGTCAGCCAGAAATCTTCAGACGGTTCTAATTTCTTGTTGTTTTTGTTTTTTCCAAGTTTCAGGTGCTGATTTCACCCCCTTAGGGTGGAGTGCAGCAGATATAAAAAAATACGTGTCTAATACTTTCACCTCCTCTACAATCTCCCAAAGTTTCGTTGAAATCGGAGGGGGACACGTGGCGATGTTCCCTTGTAAGTTTCGCAGGTCAAATTTGAGACGAGAGACCAAAAATTGGTCTTCAATATACGTTTGACCGCGAAATTATGCTAACTGGTAATTCGAATCCCATGTCCCATTAACCGGGATACCAAACTTTCGCCTCATACACAGCCTAAATCTTGTTAATAAGATTCCGGATGCTATCTCCTCGACAGTCGGGTGGCAGGGATGGTAGGTTGTAGAGCTCTTTGTCCAATTGAATTAGTTGAAGCAAGTAATTAGTTTGCCAAGTGCTGTCTCTGAATTGAAGTGTGAAGACCAAGTCTCGGACTTCAGACACCTCTCAGCCCTCAGGGTTCGCAGTCTACACTACAAAGTGTACGGTCCTTGTTCCACCCTAGTCTCGACTCTCGTCTCTACACTGCACGCAGCACAATGTTGCGTGAGGAGCGAGTACTGCAGAATCCTGCTCCGCGTCAACTCACGAGATGATCAGGACTCCAAACCTCCCCTTCGCTTCATCCTCACTCGCATGCGGAACCAAAATTTCCCTCGAGTATTCCTCCTTCTTTGCCCTCCTGTTTTTCGGCTCCCGTGACCAGGTACGAAAATAGCAGCGAACGGTGTATTTATCACGAGTTACCTGTCTCGAGTACGAAATACTTGAAACTATGAAAATTATGTCGACGGTGGTGAACACATCGCGGGAAATATAAGAGGGCGCATCCCCGTCGCATACACTGCCGCGGTCGCGTCGGAGGGTGAGAAGCGGTAGCTGGATGGAGGGGGGAAAAAGAGACGTTGAAAGTTGAATAAAAATTCGTAGCCGGTGTGTGCCAGTGCAGGCAATCTTCTCGGGGCTTCCGTCGCGAAAACTGTCATATCCACACGTCAAAATGTAGTCGTATATTACCGAGGGCGGGAATATTTCCAAGAAGAGTAGAAGGAGGGGACGGAGACGAAGGAGGAGAATGAGAATGAGAATGAGAATGAGAAGGAAGAGAGGAGGAGCGCTCGCTTTGAAGGCGAGAGGCAAGAGGAAAGAGGAAAGAGGAAAGAGGAGCGAGGAGCGAGGAGCGAGGACCTTCAACGACGCCACGAAAGGACGGAGATGACGGAGCTGCTGACGACCAGCCCGACCAGCAGGGCCAAAGAACGATGAGACGACGCTGGGCGATGGAACGATGGAACGATGGGAACGATGGGAACGATGGAAAGGAGGGTTGGCGGCGAGGAATAATGCCGAAGAGCGAGGGTGTGACAACGGCCGGCCCCCCTGTCACTGCGAGTTTATACCGTACAATGCTGACACGCGCGCTTACACTCGGGGTAAATGCGACGCCACCGTTTTCCCCCCAGCAGCCTAGTAGCCCGGCAGAATTCTAGCAGCATAACATCCTAGCAGCCGTACCGTAGTCTCCCAGCGCACCCGAAATGAAGAGAACGTCGGCGTCGCGACGACGCACTCCGACGATCGAACGGTCGTTGCTGGCGGGAACCGGTTACGCAACGACAAATGATTCGACTGAAACCGCGGTGTCGATTTCGCCCCACTCGGATACCAAATTTTTTCTATTTCTCTGTTTTTTTTTGTCTCTATTTTCTTCTTTCTTTTTTAGCCGCATCGACCGACCGCACCGAATTACATATCTGTGACTTTCAATACGCGAAAGAAATGGAAAGGAGAAACCTTTTTCTTAGCGAGTATAAGGTTTCCCACTGGATTCAGTTCCCCCTCTCTCTCTCTTTGTACAGGTTTTCAACGTGGTTACCTTCCTGCGTACCGGCAATCAAATTTTATTACGCTCTCGTTGTCCGACCAGAAAAATTGTCGAGAAACGGAGCATGCCGTATATTTCACATCTGACACGAAAAATCGAGCGACAAAAACACCAGAAGTCTCACGCTATTGTCCGACTAATTTGCAATGTTGTTCCCCTTATTTCTTGATTCGTGGCTTTCAGTTCCTTTCAGATCCTGAACATAATTATTATAGGGACGATCGGATGGAAATAAATCTCCGACTACACAATGCATCGCGAAAATCCATGCCACCAGAGAAATTACGAACCTATTCTGTGACGATACCGATGATAAACACCGCGATATTCGACACCTCCAATACTCGTGATATTTTTTCGCGTAATGAAATATTTCTCATCCGTGGATTGATATCAGACACAATTGCATCCGCGTTGCTCGTTCCGGATCCTAGGGAGATTGACCGTCGGATTGAAAACGGTGCTACACCTGAATAACTGGACGAATACATGCGCGAAAAATCGTCATTGCTTCATCTTCCATTTTTATGTTTCTTTTTCTTTTTCGTTTTTGTTTTTTTTCTTTCTTTTTTTTTTGCAAACCTCTATTTTCAGAATAAAAATTGAAAGAAAACAGAGGAAAACAACACCGCATGTTTGGTTATTATTCGGCCCTTTGGCACGGCCGAGAACAAAAAATCAAAATGAAAGGAAAAAATGAAATAAAAAAAAAAAAAGCAAACCGTGTGGAAAATAAATTAAGGCGTCCTCGCATACGCGGTGATAGGGAGAGAGTCGCGGATGTATGGCGGGGTGGGCGGGGGGCTGCGATCGCGCGCGGGGTCCAGGTGTTGCTCCAATTTCACAATGACCATTGTCGCTCCCCAGCAATGACTGTTATTGAAAACCTTTTAACATTCAGAGCGGGGCACATACGGTAGCTTAATGACTCACACGCCTAATGAACCGCTTCGTTGATTTTCCATTGATTTTAAACCCGAAAGGGTTGAATCTCGACCAACGGTATTGCTCGCCGTTTTTCGCTCTTTCTTTCTTTTTCCCTTTCTACAATCGCTTTTTAGTAGCACACATTATGTATCGTATACGATGCGTGCGCGTATCAGGTATATTTTCGAACGTGATCAATGAAAGGCGCGTTCATTCGGAAAAAAAATGCAATTTGTATTCCCTGGTGAACTGGAAAACAAAAAATGGCAAGAAGAATTTGTAAAACAAAAATAGAAAATTCACTGAACTTAGGATAGGGGGGGGAGAGTTGGCAATCGCGGAAGAAATTGGAGACCAAATATACTGTAACAGCTGAGAGAAGGAAAAATGAAATATCATTAGGGGGGAAGATGCGGAGAATATTAGCGAGGGGTGAAAAATTCCCTCTTTTCTTCTTTTATTTCATTCTTTTTTCTTTTTTTGTTTCTGTCTGCGGTATCCTTCGCTCGCAGACGAGAGGCTTACTCCCTCTCTTGTTGAAGATGATTTTCGATTGTTTTTTCGCGATCTCTATACTGTTTTCATAGAAGTAGAATACATACTATCTTCTCTCTTTCTGCGATTTGATGGATTTCTGTTTACTACGCGTTTTCCACTTTTCTACTGGAAAACCGATATATTATCTACTGTAGGCAGGTATCCATAATATTCGGCGGAGCAGAGAAATATTTTACATTTTGTATTTTTTGGTTTCTCAGTTTCTCAGTTGTCAATAGTTTTCTCTATCGGAAGGAACATAATCCGTACTCCTGCGCGACTACCTGCACGAGATACACACATAGCTTTTGCTGTATACCATATATATACAGGATATTTATTGTCCGCAGAATAATTGCAGAAGAAGAATCGATTTTATCCCACTGCAATCAATGAGAAATTCTCGTACTTTTCCAAAATTGATAATCAAAAGAAAAATTTGGTGGTCTTGGAAATTCAAAAACACCAGATTGAGGATGCATTGACGGAACTAAGGAAGTGAGGAACGCGGTACCTCCGAAAATTTTCCAAATTGTTTTTCTCGTTCTAAATGCCCCATGTTCAGGTTTCTCAAATTGAATACGAAAATGAATTCAACGCATGTCTGAATTTAAACAAAGTTTCAAACACTTTCTAGGGTTAAGGTATTGCTGGTGCCCATTTTGCCCGCAATTTCCGAACTTTTCCGATTTTTGCCCGGCCCTTTCCTACAAAGGCGGAAAAGAAGTTGAATTGCTCAAAATCGTAATAGTAGCAGTACCTACTATAGATTATAGATTATAGTAACAATCGAAATATCGCACACTATATGAGTTTGTTCGGGTCGTTATACCTATATCGGTCGGATATCATGTTGGAAATCGGGTTGCCGTTTACACCAGCGCGACAAAAGGCCGGAACGAATTAGGGTACGAACAGTAGAACATTATATTATATACATCGCATATTATTATATTATATATTGTACGAATTATATATTATATAAAGGGTGGTGTCAAGTTGCGCGCGTTCTATAGGCGTACCCATAGGTAGAGCACGAAGCCATAAACGCTCAGCAGCACGCCTAGGCACCGAGAACCAGCCCCGATGGAATAATTATGTGGGTCTCTTTTAACATCTTTAAGAGGGCCACGTGCACGCGGTTACCCACCGAGAAATGGTACCTACCTCTCTAGTTCTCCGCTCAACCTGATATGAGTCCACCCCGAAGGCGCATTGCCGTATCTTGTACCAATACTAACGCTACTACTACTCGTACCACTTCCGTGAGTACGGGCTGCACCAGCTTCGGCAGAGTGTGGAGCATTCATTTATTGTACGGAGTACACGCTCAGGCCATACCGAACCCAGCCGAGGGATAATTCTTCGACGACCACAGTATAGAACGTGAAGTGGATACACAGCTGTATAGAAGCTGCCCCGAGCTGTGAGCTGCATTATATATTGTGCAAAATAATCACAGTAATCGAGTTTCGCCCATTTAACGCTCGCTCGCGGTTCTTAGTCAACAATGATAATTGCAAGAATGTATTGTATTCTGATAACAATGATTCGGACGGTGATGAACGCCGACAACTATACAAGCTGCAGCTGCCAGAAGAATTTCCCTCTCATTTTCTTTGCATTTTTATCAAAAAGTGTAGGTATACACTTGTACAGGGTGACCGGGAATTGACGCCGAGATTTTCAACGGGGTGTTTTTCTTCGTTGAAAACGGGATCGAAATCGTCCTCATCTTGGCTAAACTCCGACGGACGGTGACGGAACGTCTATCGATTTTGAAAAATAATTGATGAGGAAATTTCAACTTCGTTTTTGACACGGAATAATACCCCGTGAAAAATCTCGGCGCCAATTCCCGGTCACTCCGTACAGGCTCTCGCCTACAGTTTGAACGAACGTTGAACAAACAGTATAGAATTAGGGGCTGAGGTCGGAAGGTAGCTACTTTCGGTGAAAATAATCGTACTCTTTTTTTTCTCTCTTCTTTTTAGCTGCTCCCTCCAGGCGTCCCTTGATTTTGTTCATACTTCGGGATTATACAAATACCTACAAATCTCGTAACTTTCGGAATTGAAAATCGACAAAACCCTCTCTGATATGTATTTAGGGGGAAAAAAAGCAATACAAATTATCTCAACCGCTAAATTTTATCGACGATCGCGGTGTCGCGGGTGCGGCTATCTTCTCAACGTAATGATCGCAGCATGAATATTCGTTTTAATTGAAATTCGACGAATGTAATTTTATATTCAGAAATATCTCATGTACGTATGTACGTGCATATAGACAGACCCATGTATGCGTATACTCTTGAATACATAGGCGGTGCAGTATATGGCTCCCTCCTGCTCAATACCCGGAGGTATGTGAAAGAAATGATTGTCTTGTTAAATCGAGTTTCTGCGGATGCCAACGACCTTTGGTCATAGAATTTGAATGTGATGCGATCCTCGGGCGTTCTCGTTGGAACCGTGGAACTTACGCGAGCCGCGTCGCGCACGTTCTATATGTACGAGAACGAAAAAGCAGGGCTTTGTCGCGTGGACAAGGATGCGGAAAGAGGACCGGTTCCTTGTTACTAGAAGGGGGCTTGTCGTTCCTCAAGGAGATAGTCGGTGTCGGCCCTCATTTTGAAAGGGGAGAATATTTCACCCCCGTTTTCCTTCTCTTCTCTCCTCTTCGGTTCTCTCCCCGCCCCTTTCTTCCTCTGTTCTGTTCTTCAGGAATCGTATAGCAACGACGCTTTCCAATTAAACCGAGTAGAGTGTCTCTCGCGTTCTCTCCGCACTCTGAAACAACGCGTTTTACGCTTTCATATTCATAGATATACGTATACATACCTCACGCGCTCCAGTAGACTTTGAAACAAACCCCCCGCCCTCAGCTCGTACATCGCGATCACTTGACAATCGTACTTACGTGCGTGACACGAGGGGCAGGGTACCTAATCAGACGCGGAAGAATGCGGTGCGTGGATGATCTCGTGTTCGTATATAGTAGGTACTAGTGCAGAAACCCGCCCATGATTTTCCCATGTTCGCAACCCATGACGGGTCGGATATTATTTTGATAAACTCCGTCTTATCGGTACGTATACTCGGTGAGTACTTTTGTGCAATGGAACTTGAACCAAAATCGATAAGTGCGATATTCATAGGTTGTATATCCAAATTTTTATCTCCTCTTTTTCTCTCGCTGTACCTTGACGGCGAAGTCCTACACCGGTGCGCCGCACCGTCCTCACGATAAGCGTTATATCAACCTGAGTACGAAAAAATAGCGGTAGGGAGATATAAGAGTATCTGTAACTGGAGAGAAAACAAAAAATAAATGCGGTATATAAGCCCACACTTATTGAATTTATAGGTAGAATCGAATAAGCGAGCGAGCGAGCCTGCGCAAGGGAGGGAAAAATTCGTTCCCAAAGAATCTTATGATACCGCATATTCTGAACCGCTTGTGCGATTTGGAAGAATTTTTTTTTCCTCGGTCAATACCTCCACACTCCGTAAGACGCGGAGCTTTTCCTACCGTGGAGAATTTGCGAGAAATAGTCCGATTCGTTAAAGAATAAAGAAGGGGGGGGGGGGGGGGGGGCTGTCTGGGAACTGGACCAGCACTTTGAAATTCCCAATATACAGCAAAAAAATCATCTCCTTTCGTTCCCTGTACCTATATGTATCTTTCGGTGGAAAATATCAGTCATTTCCACAGTACAGAATACACAGGGAGTATCTATGCGCGGTCTACAGGGGCGCGTGTATGTATCCGCCAGAATACGCAAAGTATAAGATATAAACGTGCACCTAACGTACGTCTAGTCTCTCGCAGTTTACATACATACCACGACGCCACGTATGTCTCTCCATCGAGAGGTTTAAGCATCTCCGTGAGGAAGTTTGGAACCTGCTCGTCCTCGGGGAGGGCGCAACGACCACCGCCAGCTCCGAAGGCTCGCTTTACCGTCGTAAATAAACTCCGTGCGGCTTAGAACTTGAGTTTCTACCGCCCACTGGGTCTGCACCCTTGTACAGTCCATCTTCGCTAACGTCCGATGTACCAAACTACATACCTAGGTCCTATCTACCTCCGCGGATAAAGTAAAGTTGGATTCCGTTGAGACGGACAACTCAACACGGTTGTCGGTTAGGCCCTACGACTAATTTCATTAGCTCAGTCCTAATTTGATCCTTATCCACATCCATTGCTCTTTGAACCCCGGCGGAACGGCCGGGCGGCCGTTTGTTCAAAAGATTTAACATCAAAGATCCTTCCTTCATTCTCCCTCGCTTTTACTTTTTTCTTAATACGAATCTCGAATCTTGAATCTAAAACCGCATAATCATGCTCGGGACGGACGTGGATCTTCTCGATCATTAATGCTAATAAAATTCAAGTTACCTTTAAGTGGCACTACGCGCGCAGACCCGTAAATAAATGTCAAAAAATTTAATAGGCTCCCATTCTGACCAAGAAAAAGAGAGCTGAGACCACCGAGACTGGAGGCTCTGAGTTATACACATGAATTTGCAAATTTTCATTCCCAAAGAAGCCAGAAGTCATATCGTCTCTTTGATCGGTCCATTCGAATCGAGCTCTTGAGCACAATTGATTGGGAAATAGACTCAATTTTTGCATCGCGAATCACAAAAACAACCGAAATCAGTCAATTTTTGTTTCTCGTTCTTCTATCAACCGCGAAGCGTTAAAGTCGTCGAATGTTTGATCAACAATGAACCCTGTATAGCATATAACGTAGCTATCCCGTCAAATATTTTCTAGGAGTGCCTCCATCCGCATATAATATGCAGCGTGGGCGACCGGATCTTACTCTATACTTTTACCAACCTACCAAGCATTTCTCTAAAACCGAACGTGACAAACTCTAACCTGGACAATTTGGCCCGATGGTCTCTACCTGCACCTATATTCACACCGCTTACAAACGCGTCGGCCGTTATACCAATACGTCTCTGTGGCTACATCACGGACTCTATAGTCTCTACGTCGAGTTGCGGTAGCTGTTCAGACATAGGTACGACGAGTGTGGATATGTAGACAGTAGCATTGTAGCATGTAGTGAATACGTGTGATATATGCGAGAGCTTCCTCGGATGAGTTTGTATGTGCTCAGGTATTCGAGACCCGTGACACGCGTGCATTTAGGAACGCGGAACGACGAGGTCCGCTCGCAGAGTCTGAATTGTATGCTTATAATTATACTTCTGGAATTTGACATGCTCTCCTCCTCGCGGATGTACGAGGGGTGTCGAGTTTCTGAAATCCAATTTTATCAGGGCTGACAATTTTCCGGTCAATATCAAGGTAGATGAAACGGTGAAAAGAGGACCTTATATACTCGCATCCGCACGGAGGCCGCTTCGAGAAACTATAAAATCGGCAGACGACTCGAAATAGAGGAAAAGAAGAATCTGTGCCGAATTTTTTCTCGACGGAGAATTCCAATCGTACTAAAACCGCCCCTCGGTCCCACGCGGATAATATTAATTCTCTCATCAAACCGCCCTCGATCCATTAAGGGCGAGAAAACGCCGGTCTCCAGAGAGAATGTCTGTCCCACTGAAATGCGAAATGTAGACGCGTTCTGGTATAGATCGGTGTAGCGCGTCCGGGGACGATAACGGGGGCGGGAACCAGGCCGAGCGACGGTACTCGAAGAAGAGTGTGGGGCATGATTCTGGTGGTGCTGCAGCGCACCCTTGCATCGGAGCAAGTCCTTGTGAACGAAACAAGCGCGCTTTGTCCTCGCTTCGTATTGTGTGGCGAATTCAATTTTCCATAATGCTTTTGCCCTGGGTCGGTAGGTGGGTCGGGGTAAGTATGGCGCTGGTTGGTACCCGCCATGGGTTCGCGCGTCGCGTGGCTTAAACGGTTTGAGTTGCATCTTGACCATATGGTACCCCGCACTCGAGGTAGGTACGTACGTAGGTGGTTCAGGCATGAAAAGTACCACCGTCTTTTTTGTCCCAGTTAGCTTTCATTAATTTTTCGAGGCAAGGGTAGAGCGCAGCGCCGCACCGCTGCTGTCCTGTCCAGTCCCCATACACACCGTGTTATAGTGTAGTACGAGCATATAGCGCCTCCCTGACGCAGGACATTGTAAAAGGCGAATGGAACGCAGTATGAACGAATGGATCGAGTATGTTCCATATGCCGCGGTAATTCGCCCATTCATCGGAGTGAGTCGCCCCAGGTGCGGTCATGGCTTCGGGTTGTTTGTGCACGACCACAATGCCAGAGTCAAGTAGCGTTACCGTTGATGTAATTAATTTACCGGCAAACACGTCGACGTAATTAGCTATTCGCTGAAATACGGTGTACAGAAAACCAACCTTCGCGTAGGTCATATAATCAACCTACGCGAAAATTAGGTACATACGTATATACTGTATAGGTATGTATGATATGTTCGCACACAGAGAATCTCCTTTCTTCCAACGTCGTAGTTCTTGATCTCCGCCAAGAGCACACGTCTATCGTCCGAACATTCTCCCAGATTCCTACGGAGAATAGGATACGAACGATCGGACGCTTTTCCTATCAATTCCAATTAGTTTCAATAATTTTACTGACCAATGGATGTCAATTTTTCGAATATTCTTGTCTAGCTTACATCGAGTTTCAGGAGTTCTCACCTCACTTCAGCGCATCTTAAAACGGCCTTCAAGTTCTTCTACCACGTCACGGTGCACTTACGATCATGAATTATCGTATACACGGAAAAATTGCAAATTCAAATCTCATCCAGTACGATAAATAATAATTAATCACTCGTGTTATTTTCGTCTGTTTTCAGTAACCATGAACGATGCTCAAGCGGTAGCTGGGGGGGTAGCGCAACTTCCTTGCGACGTGGAGCCCCCTGTTTCTGGAGACAGGCTTCATCTCGTCATCTGGTACAAAGAAGGCACAGAGACTCCTATATACAGGTTTGTGAAAGACGTGTACAGCGGCGGAATGATGATGATGATGATGATGATGCTCGTCACCATCATCGTCATCCTTGAATGACTCAGCCGCGTTATTCGCGCATAGATGCAGGGTATGTATGCATATATTGTATAGAGCCGAGAACAAAAGATGACGACACTAATCTCAGGCCAATTCAAATAACGGGGAATCAGACATACATACATACATACAAGTAGTAGTAGTAGTAGTAGCGGTAGTAGGGGACGACTTCCTCCCTGACGAATTCATCGGGGGGGAGAAATCTTTTGCGTAAAAATCACGCAGGCGTGACTGAGCGAAGGGAAATCCTGAAGCCGGAGGGTTCGGTTGACAGGAAAACGAGACACGGGATACCGTCGTTTTGTGCAATCCTTTATTTTTCTCGTATATTCCTCCCACACGCAGCGTATAAAGTGTGATGAGTGATCGCCAAATACAAATTTGGAATAAATTCTAAACGGAAGACGATTGGAGAGGGACTAAGCTCGCATCTTATCTCTCCAAATCCAAATCCAAATCTAAATCTAAATCTAAATCTAAATAAGAGGCGTCGATTCGTCTCACGGAATTCTTCAGCCGATCCGTAGTCAGCGTGGAAATTTCGAGATTCCTCGAGACGTAAAAACGTATCTTCACAGAATCATGAAACGCCTGCTATAACCGCTGCACCGAGAAAAAGGTTTATCTGAATCTACCGCATTAGGATTTTATCAATTCAATTAGATCACCGACTATGGAATAAATCTTATTTCACCCAAAAATATTGGTCATTTCTTCAAAAAAATATGGTTAAATCAAATACGAAATCATTGATCCAAAAAAATGAAGTTATTTCCGAGTCGTAAACGAAATATTTGCTAAAATTTACTTGAAAACTCAATTTACTTCAACGAAATTTTGATCAGCTCTATAAAACTTTTCTTGAAAAAAAATCAATATTTGTCCGTTTGATGAAATCTGTCAAATTTGTCTAATAAAATATTTCGTTTACGACTCGGGAATAACTTCATTTTTTTGGATCAATGATTTCGTAGTTGGTCCAACGCTATTTCTTTGAAGTGATGTCCAATATTTTTGGGTGAAATAAGATTTATTCCAAAGCCGGTGATTTAATTGAATTAATAAAATCCTAATGTGGTAGATTCAATGAAAGCTTTTTTCTCAGTGTGGGCATATGAATTGCGCAAGCAATATAGACAACCAGAGAAATGGAATGGAATGAATGCCGAAATCCTATTATCATTATATTATCTGAGACACGATAAAGGAACGTTCACATCGTTTTTCAGCTTCGACTCTCGGGGACGCTCTATATTAGAACAAGCGAAACACTGGCAAGATCCTAGTTTGAGTGGCAGAGCGTTCTTCAATCACTCGGACAAGCCTGCGAAACTGAAACTCGAATCTGTCACCGAGAGGGATACGGGATTGTACCGGTGTCGAGTTGATTTCAAACAATCACCGACAAGAAACAGCAAAGTGAACCTCACCGTAATCAGTAAGTTGTTTGGAATGTTTTCATTATATTTTTTTTCTGCATGTACCTGAAAAAAGGGAGAAGATCGATGAACATTCTCGGTTTTTCTGTTTTACATATTCCTGGATCGATAGATTCAAATTCATTCCTGATTGTGTACCGGTCCTTCCTTTTTTCTACCCTTATGCTATTTACGAGAGAGCCAATTCCATTGAGTTTCTTCTCTTTTTGTTTCATTTATCCCTCTCTCTATCTCTCTCTCTTCCGTTTCTTTCACATGAAACAAGATTGCTGCCCAATAAAAGTTGATAAAATACGAAGCGCTGGTCTTGCATTACAAGTTGATCCGCCCCGATCACGTGTCCATTGAAAAGCCACGAACAAAACAACACTAGAGTTTATTTGAATGCCACGAAGCGAATGCCTCTTCGATCAATCTGGCGCCCGCTGGCGCCCAAGCGCGGTCTGTCTTCGGCTATTCGGGGACTTCCCGAAGCTCAGATAACGTTTCACTTTGGTTCGGGAATCCCGCCGCGCGTTTCCTTTTTACAAGAATGTCGGGAGTCACCGCATTCAACGTTAAGAAATTTATAGAACCGTGCGGAACGTGTAACGCTTTGGTATTCGCACCTATACGCCTTCTTTACAACTGTTTTCCTTCTCATCCCCCCCCCCCCCCCCCCCCATCTTTTTATCACCGAGGCTTTAACTTTTTTTACAAAAATTCAAGCGCGCGGCTAGAATATCAACCTCCACTCACTACCAAACCTACATACCGCTCAATCTTCTTTCATCCGATCCGCATCTTTATTGCAATGAGTAAGTTTTCTCCTTTTTCTCTATAGTCCCCGTTCGAATTCACACAACGTACGTGATCGGGCGTCAACCCAATTCGCTTATCGTTCGGTATAAAAATACGCACTGGTTTTCACTGAATGATGAAATCCAGCTTACGATTAGATTTCCAGCTAATTGCGATTAGGAACTTCAATTACCTCCCGCCTCACACCCTTCGCACTTCTTTTTCTCATTTATACATATATTTCCGTACAGCAGCACAATTTTGGAGAACCACGCGCCGCGGCTTTCTCGCCCATATTATGTGTGTATGTTCAGGGATCGCGGAAACCACCCCCGCCGCCACCGCCCACATGACAGCATAGAATATATTACGGTCCGAAGAGATTTATAGACGGGATACGAATTTATCGATAAATTTCGGTTACAGTTCCACCAGAACGATTGAGCATACTTGACGAAGAAGGGGCTGCGCACATTCGACATTATGTTCTTGGACCCTACAGCGAGGGTGCGTCTGTCAATATTACCTGTGTCGCGACTGGGGGTAAGTTATTCTCATCTATTCTCATTTATATCTACAATTGTTCCAGTTATACAGCAATTTTTACAATTCGTTTTACCAAAAATACTATTTCATACAATATAATGATAATCACGAGTAACGCCGCATTGATCAAAAAAATGAAGAGGAAAAAGCAAAAACATCTTACTTTCGAAGATAGTCTTTTTTCCCCGTCCGATTGATGGAACGAAGTGAAAAACAAAAAGAAACCAAAAGATAAACGGAGAGGAAAACTTTTCACTCGGAAATCAAACAACGTGACATAGACAATTTTCTTGACCGAATTCCGTCGAGTCCGAAATAGTAGAATGGAGCTTAGCCTAAGGATGAGACGAGGGGGGCGTTGCGTCGTTTTAATCAATCGACATGATATTGTAGGGCGACCGCAACCCCGAGTAACTTGGTGGGACGAAAGCGTTCTGTTAGACGAGAGTTTCGAAACTGTGGGCAATCGAAGTGTTCGCAATGTTCTACGATTGGAGAAGTTGGAGCGGAAACATCTTCTCGCGACACTAACGTGCCAGGCATCCAACAATAACATGGTCACTCCCATCGATGGAACGGTCACTTTAAACATGAATCGTGAGTCGAATATTGATGAAATAATTGAAACGAGATAATGAAATAAAAAGACGAGGAAACGATCGATCGATGAGAAGACTCCGCGATTGATATATGCGAGATCTGTTAATGAATACAATAAAGCCAGAGGCACCGAATCTTTCAATTCCAGTTAGGCCACTTTGGGTTCGTTTGCAAGGCGAAAATCGACCGCTTAGTGCTGGAACCACTTACGAAATTGCTTGCGAAGTTGTTGGCGCTAGGCCGACGCCTGACGTCACTTGGTCCAAGGGAAATATACAGTTGAGAACAGCCAGACAGACGGTAAGTAATTCTTCAACTTTCTAACAAAGTTCTAGTTTCGAGCGCGAGTGTTTCCATTCTTCTCTTTTCCTTCTTCCTCATTATTATTATCGGGAGTGTACCTTATACGGATGAAAAACTGCGGAGAGCACACCCGCCCCGTTGGCGATTAGTTGTGGAAAATAGTTCATACTGTTTACATATAGTATAGATTCCGGAGCAGGTAGGTATCGAGGATGAGCGATCAAGTTTCTCAAGAGAAGAGTAAAGACGAGAAGAGGATTGAGAAAAGAAGAATAAAATAAGTGAAAATTTCTCCCAGCGTTAAGACAAAAACAGAAAAAAAAAACAAAAAACAACTCAAAAATGTTGCCAATAACGAAGAAACCTGATACTGTACCTTTTGTATGTATATATATATATTATGTACCCATGTATATGTAGACTCGTTGTAATCATCATAGTTCTTTGAACCACGAGTTCGTAGCGAGAAAAATTCGGATTACTTTCACCGTTGTTATCGGGGCATTATATAGTGAGCGGAAAAAGAAGAAGAAGAAGAAGAAGAAGAAGAAAAAGAAGAAGAAGAAGGAAAAGAAGTGGAAGAAAAAGTTTAAAAGTTTAACAAGAAAATTACAATGCCTATAGATCATAGTACACATTTTTCTCATCATACTTTGCACGTTTCCATTATTCAGGGTACGGAAATGGAAAGAAAATCTCCTATCCGTGTTATTTTTCCTTCCCTTTTTATCTCCTCGTTTTTTTTGCTCTGTGTACTTTTGATAGAAATTTGTTCATTATTCCGCTCGAAGTCCACTATTCGTTATTTTAAGTCTGCACGCATAATCTAATCGTAATCATTTTTATCCATTTTTATTCCCACTCTGTTTAACAGGTGAGTCCTGACGGAAACACGACGACGAGCGTGTTGACTTTTGTACCAAGCATAGAAGACGCTGGAAAATTTCTATCCTGTAGAGGCAGCGTTTCCGCCATCCCACATTCGACGTTGGAAGACAGCTGGAAGCTCGATATACACCGTGAGAATATATTTATATGTAATTCGATTATTCATTCGATCGGTTTGACGAGTTTTCACCAACCGTGTGGAATGGCCGAAAGACAGCTTTCCCTTTGAAGCGGTTCTCGCGTCGTTCGCCTTTTTTCCCACCGCGGGAAAATTGTTGATTTTCGGATAAATAAACAGCTACCGCTGTTTAAAATACTGCGGATCACGCGCTACTTGCTGCGGATGCTGTGTGAAGAGCTTCGTCATTTTTCTCTCTCTCTCTCTCTCTTTCTTGTTTTTCGACATTTTTGTTCGTGGTTATCATCATCACGATTCATGGAGCGCGTTAACCCGGACGAATGGAAAATAGTATCACGTTATCGAACGACATTTTGCCACCCATTTAACTACACGATCTGCCATGATTCTCCATGGGAACATAATTCTCTATGTACAAATAGCAGTACCCGCTTTCGTAAATACGGCTAAGTAAGTACTTCCGGGCGATCAACTCCTCCTCATCCTCCGCTACTTCCTTCCTTCGTACGATCGTTGAAACTCCAACCCTAATTACAGACGAGCCTGTCGTCACCCTGGAACTTGGAAGCAATTTGAACGCCACCCCCATCCGAGAGGGCATGGACGTATACTTCGAATGCAACATCAAATCCAATCCGTGGGTCTACAAGGTCTCCTGGAGGCACAATGTAAGTTCATTTTGCAAACTCCCATACCTCCATCTCATTTCGCGTAATATTGTAGTTGCAAATGAAACATTCCTGATTCGTCGTACAGTATAAGCTTCACAGTTCAGAGGAGAGAGCTTAATCGATTATTCACTAATTCGCCAATGAATAACTCGTTGTCCTCTTCCAACCGTTCGGGCTGATTGATACGTTTCAAACCTCTTCACAGGGTAAACCTTTGTACCATAACCTAGCCACCGGTACAATCGTTAGTAACCAGAGCCTGGTGCTGCAAAGCGTGACGCGTAGCAGAGCTGGCATATATACATGTGTTGGCAGTAACCAGGAAGGCGACGGGGAGAGCAATCCACTGAATTTGGACATAAAATGTGAGTGAACAAATCTCTCCGACGACTTGATGACCTAGTGCCACAAGGCTGGAGCTAATTGTATATATATAAATTCGGTGTGACAAAATGACGAAAAAAATATCGGCTTTTTCGACACTGAAACTTAGCGACATATGCATTGCATCGCAAATGCAAACACAAGTTCTTCGCGACAACGCACTTCGGTGCCGATGCATTTTTCACGAAGTTTCGGTGTCCGAAGAGCCGATAACGTTTTCAAGATTTCGTTACGTCAACGTTATCATCAAGTTCAGCCTCATTCATACTAAATAGGATTACATTTATACGTAAGAGGTAACTGGAGCTAAGTTCACGCGCGTTATGGAAATCCGTTGAGGAAGAGTATAGACTGGACTATCTCCTTCATTTTGGTGTTCCAGTTGCACCAGTTTGCAGACCGGGACAAACAAAGGTCTACGGCGTTGGTCGCCAGGAAACAGTCCTTATTCCGTGCGAGCTGGAAGCCAATCCAGCTAACGTTTCTTTCACATGGAAGTTCAACAGCAGTATGGAAGCTGTGGATATTGCTCAAGCTCACGTGACCTCGGATAGAGCACGATCGGTGGCTTCCTATACTCCAATGACCGAACTAGACTACGGAAGTCTTCTCTGCTCGGGAACAAATGATCAGGGCACTCAACTCGAACCGTGCATTTATACAATCGTTCCGGCTGGTGAGTACCCGTCTTCCTCTTGGGCGTCGCATTACTTTTAGCTCACAATCAATTAAACACACTCCGTATACTTCGTTCGGTCTACGATGTACGTAGCGTGCGTGTACCACGAGAAAAGTTCATCCGAACGAAGTTATTATAGAAAGTAACAAGATCTGTGTATGCCATTTGGAGTGCCGGCGACCGGGCACATCCCGAGTTCTTTGATATTGGGAAATGTTGGATTCGAGGGAAAACGTATGCGTTCGAAAAGCATGAACGAAGCGCGAAAAACTAAACTTCTCCCTCCATACAGTAGTATCATATTATTTCCTATACCGGACCATGCAGCTCATTTTTCGCGGCCACGTAACCTTCGTTCGAGTATATAACAAGCGAATGAAGAGAGCGTGACCGAGCAGGACGTCGAGTGACGAGCGTACCTCTGCACCACCTACAGTTATGAATATGGGGGCTTGCGAATCCCCGACGCGCTCTTTCAACCCCCAAAAATAAGGGGAGAATGTGAAGTGCCAGAGATTTCATGCACGTGGCATGCTAGAATCGTTTATATCACTCTTCCGAATTCTTTTGAAGAAGACTGAGACGAATCGAGTTTCCACAGCAATGAATTCGAGAGTCTCACGGTTTTCGGATGGAAGCGATCTCAATATTTCACCAATCATGGCTCACCGTTCAAAAGCATATACGGTCACTGGATCAGCCGCGACGCGATTGGTAAGATCTTGAAATGGTTACCGTTCGAAAACTAAGAGAACGTCGAATTTTTCGCGTATAATCGATCAAAGTCCGACTCATTGTCAGTCTCGAAACGAGGAATGGTCTACTCGTTAGAGAATGAGGGATAATCCAGTTTATCGTTCGGTAACACCCTGTACAGTATAAAAGCGGCGATTTATAATCTTATCACGTTTCGGGCGAACCGCAAAACCGCCGAGAAGTTCTAATGCAATTTTTCAGCCACATCAGGTACTGCCTAGTACGAGCCCCGTCAAGACTTGTTCCGTTTTCTCTAAAATATTCGCTCTCCTCTCACGTATACATACATACTAACATATCTATCTATGTATGTATGTGTGTACATAGATACACGTGTATATCCGCGTAGCGATGATGCGCAGTGATCGCATGGATTGTTTGTAGGGCGTCCAGACAATCCGCACAACTGCTCGGTACTGAATCAAACGACAGATTCGCTCCACGTTGAATGTACCGACGGTTTTGACGGTGGATTGAATCAGGAATTCACGCTTGAAATGGAACTCGAAGCTACGACAGATATCGCCAAGGCTGGATCGCTCGTCTACAACTTTACTAGCAAGGCGCCAATATTTTCCGTCACTGGTCTTGACCCGGGTTCAACTTACCACGTCACTGTCTTCGCTAGCAACTTGAAGGGACGGAGTGAGCCTGTACGCCTAAAAGCAACGACATTGAATCTTCCCGAACGACGAACCGGTAAGTTCACTACAAGAATACAAGAAACAACAACAACAAAATTACAGAAATAAAAACACATCCGGCATTGCTAGCATTCGCGTTAGCATCTCAGTCATTCAAGACATAGGTATCACATATAATTTATCATACTGCAAATTATACATATTATAATCAATCGTCACATTGAGCGCCTGGAGCGCCCGCGCCTGGTGGACAGAACCCGAAACATTGAGGGGGTTCAAATCTTCCATCGAAAATTTCGCGATCAAAGTACGAATTTTTCTCCGCCCGCTCTTGAGAGTTGATAGCGGAAGACAGCGCAGCAATCGCTTGATGTCGATTGACGTCTAGAGGAAAAAAACGTCAACATTCGTAAAATATTAGATTTCCGTGAATTGCGGATTGCCGATTGCGGATTGAGACCCCTCCCCCTCAACGTTTCACATATTATCCACCGAACTGACGCTGCAGTCGCTTAACGTGATGAAACCACAGTATATGCGTTGGTTACGTTTCATTTTTGAGCACTGTTTGCTACGCTGCACGGCCTTGCATCGTAGAAATCGCGTGGGTCCGTACATATTATTACATATGTATAGCTGATTGAACATTCCAATGCAATGGTACCACCTATACATCGTATGATTGAAAATGTAAATTTGTATTTTTCATCTTTCTTTTCGTTTCTTTTCTTCTGGACCGCCGGTCGCGCGTCACTCAACGTCCTCGGCGAATCAGTCGCTTTGGTCACTCGACAAATGCCATCCCCCGCCCCCGCCCCCGCCCCCGTCCCTCGTTCGTTCTTCTTTTCCGTCTTCAGCGATTGATCCGATCAGCCGATCCAGATTTGATACGCATCTGAATTAGCTCTGAAATGTGGGTAACGATCAGAGCTTCATCAGCTCAAAGTCCCCCATCACCAACGACCCTGATCAAGATATACATGTACATACGTACGTTGTAGTTTGACACTGTGAATCTGCTTTACGCGCCATTTCGTTTTGGGATAAAGAGCTTCGTGCCATGTAATGACGGACCAACGAAAGGTTGATTGATGAATTGATTGATAACCGGTGAATCGTATCGTGCTGGAGAACTACAAGCAAGAAGAAAACCCAAAAAAGTGATGAAGTTTGGAGAGTAACTAGCGCGTACCTATGCAAAGTATATATATAGATATATATGTATATATTCATATGTATATACATGCAACGTGGATTCTAGTACATGCGATATTCTTCTCTGACTTGATCGTATATATATAATGTGTGAAAGAAAACGTTTATATACGTTCTTTAATGGAATATCAATGGAGCCGCACATCATCAGGTTTATCCATGATATTTATTTTCCGCGTTCTGCCTCGTCCTCTCCATTTTCACTTATCATGTATGAAGCGTTGTCCAAATATCGGGTCAGTAGTTTTCGCCACAGGACAAAAACTCCGGAGCTCGTTGACCTCCGCTCCCTATAACCAAGTCCAGTGGCAACTCTTTAGCTCTCTCTTTCTCTTTCTATTTCTCTTTCTCTTTCTCTTTCCCTTCCTTTCTCTCTTTCTCCCTCATTTTCCACCTCTACTGTATCGTTCTATCCGGGTAGAATAAAGATTTGAACTCACACGGAATACAAACGAATCCTCTGCGCACGCCAATCGATAAACGAGGGGAGCCAGTCGCACGAATAAGCGAATAAAAACGTTTCAAACTTGTCGTCGAGGGGTCTGGGGTCAGCGTGCGCGATAATTTTGCATTTTTTGTCCTTGTCGTATAGTATGTATTCGTACACGATTTCCTTTTAACTCGCGTTTTGGCACCATTCCTGCAGAGTTACGGAATTCCAAGTTCACTTCTATTTTACGCGATTCCAAATTCGTCAGCGAAATAAAAGCTCTCCACAAATTCGAAACCTCCCTCGAGGCTGACAGTGAGCAGATGATAATGTCAATCTCGAAATGTTATACACTTTCCTTCGACTCTTTAAAAAAGGGGAAAACATTGATGATACAAATCATCAGACCCTGTGTATCGAAGTCCAATTCGAGGTCAACATTTCCAGCTTTCACAGTAATTATAAAACCTGACGTGACATTCGAAACTCGAGAACTGACTTTCAGTAGGTATATCGACGTCGGAATCCGTGTTCACCTCACGGGAACTTTCCGTCAGCCGAAAATTGACTCCATCAATCGGATATTATTGGATCAGATCGATTGTGGATGATACTTTCAGTAGGCATAAAAATATACGAAATTTCCCAAAATTTGAATTCATATTTTCACAAGGTCCCATGCAATTGATTACTTATTACTATTACAATTATATCAAAAAACAAAATTGGATAAAACAAAGATGATCGTGAATCATTTTGAAAATCTGTGATTCGTTATTCAGAACGACGGTAATAACTCTGCCTCTAACTCCTCTACTTTTCGTCTCTATTATTTATATTTTCCCTTTTTTCTGTCCGATAGCCTAATCGATAGAGAAGCAATTTTGGAAATGATTAACTTACAGCATTCCACCAACGATGCGTATATAAATGATATTCTGAACCGTGAACAAAAACTCGAGAAAAGTTTTCCTATATCTATACGCCCTATATATATATATACTGATTGACTTGAAAATAATAGAAGAAAGTAAAGGAAGAAGAGCACAACTTCCGTCCCCCAGCCCCATAAAACGCGGATTGCATGATAAATTAACGACCTCTATAAATCGGCGCGAGAGGTGTTCCTCGGGCAATAAACCCGCGGGCTGCACAATTTCGATCATAAATATATACAGTGCTTGCTTGAGTAGCACTGGATCCATAGACGATACGTTCAGGGTAGATTATCCCTGTACCAGCAGGTGAACGATTGACGCGTCCGCCATCACCGGAGAACTGCACAATCCGTGAGGAGAGTCGAACAACGGTGAGGGTTAGCTGCGCCGAGAGCGAGTACTTCGATCCAAACACAGCGACCTACGTCCTCCAGGTTTTCGACGCTGAGACGAGGCGGCTTCTGGCCTCGACCACAAGTCTTACACCTAGTATCCTCGAGGTCACTGATCTACCAGCGGAGAGGAGCCAGGCTGGTCTCGTACTCTCGCTGAGGATCATGACTGCCCATGCTACTAGCGATGCTACTGTTCTTCGCAGTCAACATTCCGGCCAGGAAGGCGAGACCCTTGAACACCAGCGATACCCAGGTAGGGAACACACCGGGCCATTCAGTCATTAAATATGATAAACAGATTTTGCTATAGGGATTTGCCTAGAAGGACGATCGTGCTTCAATGTTGAATCTGATTAATAGGACCAGGATATGCATACCATCGAGATCTGAGATCGTGGAAAATTCAAAATTCAAACCAGAATGGTTTTTGCCCAACGAAAACAATTATCTCCGTTATACCCGTTATACCTGCTGATTTGAATTTCCGGTTGTTCAAATTTATTCACAATTAAGAACCCTTACCCAAACCGGCACGGACCGGTGAAAACTACAGAAAAACGTGATTTCACTCCGAGTCTTTCAATTCTCCGTTTTTCTTCTCCTCTTCATTTCGTTTGGAAGACAAAATTTCTCCTGCAGGGGGTGGGGGGGGGATTCCATAGTGCGATCGTATGATGCCTGGCTGTCGTTCTCTCTCTCTCTCTCTCTCTCTCTCTCTCTTTTTTCTCTCTTTGCGCTTTGCCTATACCTATACACTGCAAAATTATTGTCTGGTATCAGTGTATACATATGTACATAGATGTATACCGCTTTAGCTGCATGAAATTGTAACCCTGTATGTAGATGTTTTATTCTGCATGTAAATCGATGGATACCTGTACTTCATTTTATATTCACTCCTTATTTCACCTCATATCTGCAGCTTTTTTTCGGCAAAGTGAGTTAAAGAAGCCCCAATAGATGTAGTGCTTGCGAATTTAGAAACAATAAATATATTTGAATATCGATATTTCGCGATGGGAAAGATCCCGCAGGCAGGATCTATTTAAATGTATCATATTTCACTTGAAGGCTTCGATATACAATCTTGTATAGCGATATAGCAACGACGACCCCCCCCCCCCCCTCCCCCCCAACCCGCCCCCGCGGTCCGCTACTGACGTATATTCAACCCCATAGCAAAGAGTCTTGAAGTAGACAAAATTTTTTCTATACTTTTTGACTTTTTCACCCGCTAAAAAGTTGGCACTGCATAATACATTTCCGCATGTTTTATGCAGCACCAAGTTTGCATGTGCCATGTGTCTTTTGTCTTTTGCCTTTCGTCTTTTGTTCGCCGCGTGCCAGTTATCCGTGAAACCTTGTAAAGTTTGAATCTTGTCTCCGTTTTGTTTGATGTATACGTACCAAAACCCCTTTTGCAGTGGTGCGAATTCAAAGAATTTATAATTCTAATAAACTTATTTTGTAGAGAAGTTGATTAAACGCGACGTCAACATCATAATTCCCCCTGACACCCCCGACTTTACGACATACCTATAATTATAACGTTCTTACCTACCTTGATTGCAATTAGCTAGCTCACCCGTTGGTCGTAGATTCCAATTAACTGCGTCATACTTTGATTACCTATGTACACAAAATATATGCTATGGTATAACAAATTTTACGAAACCTAAGAAGCTCCCCCGCATTATATTACGTTATCGAGATATCATTTCAATTTCTCACGATTAACATCCATACGAATTTGAACAATTCCAGAAATTTTCAGGCCTGTTATTTGATTTGTCCGCTGCAATTATCACATTAGAATCAGGATCTTCACGCGGGTTGCGGCGGACTAAAGTAAGGTATACGCGTAAATCGGGCCCTCTCAATAAATCATTCACAATTTTTCAAAACTTCGGGGGGATTGATTTTTCAAAAAGAGGAACCCCGGGTACGCTTCTGCGAAGAAAGATCCGTCGGACTAAGGCCACCGCCAATAATCTTATACTGTACCTCACTTTTGTGAGTACGTATATAGCTTCAAAATGAAAGTGAAAGAAGTTGGGCATTGTTCCTTGGACAATGACCATCAGAGATAGGCACGTCAAGGAGAGAAAAAACGGGATGAGAACAATGGAGATAATTTGACGATCCAACTTCCGAGGAGCTACGCGAAATCCGCTCGTGCATACGCATATATACTACTACCTATACTATATACTATCCTAGGAGCATTTCATGAAGACGATGATTTCCGTACTAACGTCAAATCTGGAAGCGCGTGTTATACCGTTCAGCACGGATCGCAATGAAGAATATTTTCAATTAAAAAGTTAATTTCTCGGTTAGTTATTAACGAATATTCTATCCCACCGAGAGCCACTAGGGGGTCGTAATTATGAAACGACCAACATCACAATTAGTTAATTACTTCAAGAGAGTCTCTCCCTCCCTCCCTCCATCCCTCACTCACTCACTCTCTCTCGCTCTCACTCTCACTCTCACTCTCACTCTTTCGCAATTCGCTGCCAGCACGTCAAAGTAGTTACAACGCGTATTATACAAGCAGCTACGACGGTAATTAGTGCAAGGGCAAATTATTGTTCAATCTGTGCCTGGAGTGGAAATTATTTCAATTCAACTGTGAGGATAATCGCCTATTCATTATTTCTGCTTTCTTTATATGTAGAGTAGTAATAATTACCTGTTGACCTTTTTCGTTGTTCGTCCAAAGCCACGAACCAAATCAAATCTCTCCATTCCCAATCGCTGCAAGTTCTTCGGCTCAAAAACAAACACCCGAATGAGAATAAAATGACAGAAAATTACACCTGTCAGATTTCCGAGTTCAAAATTAAATTGAAAGTTTATGTCAACAGCTTTGACACCCGTAATGCTATCCCTCTCGGGTCCACTGCTCGGTGCTGTCGTGGGCGCAGCTGCTGGGCTCATCCTAGTCATCTTTGTGATAGTCCTCGCTGTCCGATTACGTTATCGACCTCGCCCTCAAGACGACAAAGATTCGCACGATGACGGCGGTATGGCCAACCTCGCCGCACCTCATGAGAAAACTTCAACCCTTCCTCTCAACACCGACAGTATTGAAAGCTTTGAAAAAAATCCGGACATCATCCCCCATGCGAATGGTAAGTAGACCCCCCACCCCCCTTTTTCCCCGACAAAATTGATCATTTTCTTATTTTTCGTTCTTCATTTTTTGGGGGATCGAAGAGAAAAGCGGAATTCCGTTTATCGGTAAATTCGCTACGTATTATCGGCTCCAAAAATCTATAATACACGAGCACCTCCGAGTCGAAAGCTCGGTCAGAGGTTGCAGCAGTGATAGGAAAGTATGTGGAAGCCTCTTGGCTTTCCTAGATAAAAGCAAATTATTGCAAACTGAGGGGGGGGGGGGGGGAAATACTTGTACAACACGTAATGCGGTTTGCGGTTTGCGAAAAGCGGCTTTTCGCAATGATGTTTTATACTACAGGTATATAGTTATACAGTATAAAAAGATGGAGGCGATTGCTGTATAAACCTACCTGAGGGTATAGAATAATAGTATATGTATGTATCACATACCTACATAGAAATATTGTGGAGGTATAATATAAGAGGAAAATATTATACCTGTACCTATATAGGCACATATATTTTCTGCGAATTTATGAGGTTTTTCAATTTTTACTCTTTTCTCTGTGGCTATGGCAGGCGTATTCTTATTCGAACGATAACTCACGACTTCCGCTGAAGACGCAGTTAAGGTTGTGTGCTATATTCCTATTATTCGTTGCAGTAGATGGTGTACAGATATATATAACCGTATGCCTTCCATTTTGATAACAAATGGAAGAAAGAAGGGAAATTAGGTAAACGATCGAACGATTTTCTATGGTTATTTTTCCCTCCGTTGCGCGTGAGAGATAGATTGTTTCAAATGGATTTGATTTCTGGGATTTCAAGAGCGAAATCCATCGCGAACGATTGCTATAGGCCAGATATCGTACTTCTCACGAACCGACACATGATATAAAGTGAATGGAAAACGGGGAACGAATAGAATCTCTAATCGCGCATTGTGTACGTATTGATATACCGTTTCACATTGATTTATGTTTGTTATCAGAAAATTCGTACGCGGAACTGTGCAAGGGTACATCGCCTAGATTCATACTTCAACAACAGCCCAGGATAGATCAATCGACGTTCAACAGTGGCAACAACGTAAGTTTCCACGACAATAGTACCGCCATATCATTTCCTCAAAAGCTTCCCGACGTTAAGAAACGCTTAACGAACGATTCAACACCCTTGGTACTACCGCAGAGCACCGAACTGACTTATGCCGAGTTATCGCTAAGAGGAGGCAGACGTGTACCGCCGAATTGTTATCAGCCAGTTCCAGTTTCAAGCGTGCAACGTCCTCAGCTACTTCCAATGTCCACTTTAACGCGGCGCCAACAACCTCTGCAGGAACCAACAATTTATGCTCAAGTTGCCGCCGGTAAATCTGTTTACATTCCACCGCCTCATCCCTATCTTACCAGGGGTGTTGACGAAACCACCGCAGAAACTCCTCTCATCGGTCGCGAAAACAAGGTACGTTTACAGACAGCTTATATTGTTGTAACTTCGTAGCGAGATTCCGCGTCCGGAGCCTCGAGCATTTATCACTATCACGTTGAAGCGAACCAAACTGCGATCGCGAATCAATGATATTGGCAGTTTTGATTTATCGCCCTAATTCCAGGCACGAAAGATCACATCCTCGAGCGATTTTTCGGTACAAATATTTTCGATTGGGAAAAATCTGTATATTTTCTATTTCGCGATCCTCGTCGTGGTCGTGGTGATTTCCGAATTACGAGACAGAAGATACAAATTTTCATTCATCGGAAGTATTTGAGCCCGAAAACCGTTTGAAGATAGAATTTTTATTCGCAATTCAGCGCGACGCGGAAACGGAACCACTGCAGATATTATCCTCCTCAATTATTGAATCCGGAGGGTAGAAAAATTGTTTTATCCGTAACTTGACGGAAGCCGGTTGATATTTGTATAACCGATTTTTATTTATCGATACAGATAACAACGATCACAGAGTCAGCGAATTCATTGTGGCGTTCGGCCACTCCTCCAACCTCAATGGCACCGGCCACGTGACTCTATAAAACTGAGCTGTAAATTATATATAGCTAATGTCAAAGCGTCGCGAGGGATGATAAGTAATCGCGTGCCTCGTAGGTAAACCACAAACGATGAACGATAAACGATAAACGATATACATATTACACATATAATTAAGCCCTGAGGCGTGAGATTTATAACCGATTTCCAAACGGATCAAACTATTATAATATACCTAGGTATTGTATACATATGTATGGGATGAGAGATCTCATCGCCGTAAAATGATTACCCAAAACCCGGAAGGATTTCCGCCTGGGATTCTTATCGTACGTTGAATACCATTTTCGAGGTATACCTATACCTGCATAAACGGAAGATAAACACTGTATTTGTGTTTCTGGATATAAAACCGGACGAAATGAAGATCGAATGTCAGTATAACCACGAAAAAATTTCAAAGACACTAGAAACGAGAAAACTGCGACAGCACGCCGCTGCAGCTATAGGAATTCACCCAATTATTTTATCTCCTCGATTGAAACTACTTGTCTACGTCCTCGGGTCGATTCGATACCCGAATCCAAATTCAAACTACTCAGCTCTCGAGGTAAAGAACAGCTTCGAAATTAAACCGTTGCACAGTTTGAACATTTCTTTACCGTTATTCCGTAGTTTTATTTGTTGAATTACTTTTTTCCCCCATTTTTCGCCTTTTCGTGATACTCTATTCGTCTGATAAGTAGATAGTCTATAATTTGTTGCTGCAATACCGAAGAAAAGGTGAAGAAAAATTGATAAATACGATCATCGCAGTGACATAAAACCGTATGGTTGGTAATTCTATTACTTGCACGTTTACGTATAGGACTGCACATTATTGTGACTCGTGAATGAAAGTTATGATACTTAATTTCCCTCTACGATCGATGTGTAATTCAGACACACTATTGACGTGATCGCATCAGGGATGAGCTAATTTCAACCTGCACAAATAAGATGAAACAGAAAGAGCCAGCTTGTATTGGACGCAGACAAGTTAAATGTACGGAAATAAGAATTCCGTCGTTTCGGCAGCCTAAATAGAGAAAAAACTGATCCGGATGTTAATGAAAATGTACGATTCACGACAAGAATATCGTTGCAATCGCTTACGTCAGTCGGTATAGAATAATGAAATAACGGAAAACGGTAAAAAAATGTGATCAAAATATGAAACACAAAATTGAGAAAACGAGAAAACACGTCGAGATGTTTTGAAGAACGCGTGTTTGTAAAATAATCGGGGTGTATAAGCTTAAGACGTACCTGAAGTGAAAACAGATGAAGAATGAGAAATGAAGAATGAAAAATGTAAAATGAAAAATGAAAAATGAAAACGGAACATGTGACATTGAAGTGGGTGAAATTTAATAAAGAAACAGAAAGAGAGGGAGAAGATGGGAGAGTTGAATCGTGGTTCACTGTCTTGTGAAATAAACCGAATGAGGAAAAAAGAAGAAGATAAACGATTAAATAGAAAAAAAAAGGAGACGAAGAGTTGCAATTTTGAAAATTGCAAATGACGTAAATAAATGATAAAAAAAATTTGGTACTCGGTCATACCTGTACTACATGTATAGTTTAATGATATTAATTAAATAATTGAATAGAAGACTCCACCAATTTCCATTGTTGCGAAAGAGGAAGAAGAAGCATGAATGAATGAATGACAAGAATAAAGTATACATTTTAGTTTTAAACAATGTTAAATAAGATACGGTATACAAGACAAATATTTGTGTAAGATAAGAGAACGAGGAAAACGGACAAACAAAAAATAGAAGAAGAAGTCGAATGGAGAATAGAGAAAATAATAATTGTGCTCAAAGAATTTCAATAAAATACAATTTTACCTATACTAAGTGAAACAAAAAGAGAAACGAAGAAACAAAAAGAAAAAAATAAGTAAAGAATGTACAATGGAATGAAAAAATGATAGAAAATTCGTAAAAAAAGACATTCGTATGTACGTTGATAGTTATTTTTCATATGCTGTGCCAAGGTATAAAAATCAATTGATAAATATTTAATTATAGGTACATACATACTACATATATATATATATATATATATATATATGTATGTATACATAATTACCATTTAATTAATTAATCGTATCAGAGATGCATAAGCGTAACATATTAATTATAAAAAATATATAAAATTACGTCATATTGATTCAATAATGTGTATATAAATACCCATATTTAATAATAATAATAATAATAATAATAATAATAATAATAATAATACAATTTTTATGAAATATCTATAATTTATAATAGATAAACTACTTATAAAAGAACAAAGGTTATATTCAGGTTATATAGTGTGTTAAAAGAAAAAACGAGGAAGAAAGAGAGAAAGTGAAAAGAATAAAACTGAATAAATACAAAACTTATATTCTACGAAGAATGGGTGTTCATAACTATTATAGTATACATAGATCCTGTATAGATCGTTGTTTCTGTATAAGCTGTATACCTATAACAATGAATAGCTATCACGGCATGATAATAATTATATTTTACTTTTAGATGAATTACATAATTATATGGAATATCTATCAGCCCTATATCGTATATACATGTAGCTATAGCATCTACTCAATACTCTATGTAAAACTGTATACTACTCCCCACTCGCAGAAATCCTAATTCCCTTTCATATATATATATATATATATATATACCTATATTAATTATACTATATAGTATGTTTACTAGCAAAGAAAGCTGAAGAAACCATGCAAATGACAAGAAAAAAAGATGATTCGTTGATAAGACTAACGCGACTCTCCGCTCAACTCCAGTCGTGAACTTGAAATCCAAAATCAACCGATAACACACAACTATATTATCCTTCTCTTAATTTGCCACGGTAATATGGTCGAACTTCTGTGAAATTCTATGAAATTTGCGAATGAGATTTTTTTACCAGTTTCCTCGTGAACTCATCGAATTGTCAAAAATCCATCGGCCCTCTGCGTATTGGATCGGAATCTGAATCTCATGATCTCGCGGACACAAAAAATACTTCAGGCAGGCAAACTTCAAAGGCCGATGAAACGCGAAATGTTTACGAGTTTTTGCTTTCTTCGTAAGATCGCGAGAGTTCGAGCTCGTGCGGTTCGATACAGAGGAGGCTGATGGATTATTTCTGCCTATTACTTTTCAAAAATTTGTCAACTTTACTCAATCTTTTTTAATATAATACAGTATACACATATACAGGGTGTCCACGAACTAAGTACTTCTCTCTGTGGTCACGGTTGGTAAGGTAGGTATCTGGCTTGCTACCCTGCCGTTGAAAAATAGTGGTCTCCGTTGAGGCGTCGGTCAGATGCAGGTCATAAAGGAAGTCTAACTGGCGCCTGCATGTGGGCAGCCAACTACACAAAGACGACCGGCTGACTGTCGGAACACTCCGATATTCTATTTTCGTTCTACTATTGTCGTACTGCATTTTGAACGGAGCAGCCGTGTTAGAACTTCTTATTGCGATAAAAATACCACGATTTTCGATCACTAGCGCAACTCTTGAGGAGTTTCAAGCACGGTGTCGCGCGACCGATTTCAACGTTTTTCCAAATCTCGGTCTAATTTTTCCGCAAGACTTCGAATTTATTTGGATTTTCTTGCAAAAACCATTGTACCGTAGCTGACCGAAACGCACTTGCCGAAAGTTGCACAATTATTTCGTAAAAAATTCCAAACCGATTGGAAATTTTGCCAAGAAATGAGGCCGACATTCTGAAATCGGCCACGTAACCCCGTGCTCAATACTCCTAAAAATGAACTGTATGTCACAGACGTTGGAACGGAGGCCACTATTTATCTCCAATGGCAGGGTGACGATTAGCCAAAAAACTTCCCTCCAAAAACGCACGGGTTCACGCGGACACCCCGTAGAATACTCTATGTTAATAAATAGTAAATTATATAGTATAGTATAATATGTATAGCTCTAAATTGTAAATTCTAAAGTGTTTGCTACTCGTTATACTAATTCATATAACGACCGTCAGCGTATGCAGGGTCTAGAATAAATAGCATTTTCAAGTGTTTCTGCATTTTATACCATTCGCCTAAATGCGCCCGCGATATACAAGATGTTTTATACAATTTAAGATAAACCAATAACTGTACAGAAAATGCCACACACATTATCGCGTAAATTATAATAACGAGACAGAGATATTGCTCGGTTTATTTTAATTTCCGTTCTCTCTTTCTTTCTTTCTTTCGATTATTTTCATTTCTATTCAATAATTGTAATATATTATACTATATTATGTCTCATAGTTGAAAACTCGCACGTCTATAGCTACGTACATTCGAGCTTCGCAAGTCGCGATCGATGCTAATTCATCATTATCGTTATATTACACGCATCGACATCACCATATTCCTGCTCGTACATACGATTTCATTAAATAGACCAACGACAATCACCCGTTTTAAGATCTCGCTCATCAAGCGTTCAATTCTTGCCAAATTTTCCCAAATTTTCCCAAATTTTTCAATAGTTTAAATTCTCATCGTCTTCTCGATTTTGATCGCCTTATACATATAGGTAGACGGATTATTATATTTCATCGCTTATCGTTAGTCCCTTCTGCCGTCAACGTTATATATTATCTTATAGTATTCGGCACAATTATGCCACAGTAGTATGCGGTCTCTAATTAGGAAAATTTTCATTTATCACTCCTCGGCGCATATTTTAAATTTAATTTGGTTGTCTTAGCCACTCGAAAGTACGCACAAGAATATTTAACACCGTTCCAATATCCGCACCTCACAATACTTTTTGTATTAAACCCATATCTACCGTGTATTTCGTTGATACTATCAAATCAAGGCATTTCATTGGTGTGTCTTTTCTTTTTTTTTTTTTTTTTCTCTTTTATTACGAGCTTTTCGAAAATTTCGTAAACGCGCGGTTCTTTTCCGTCTATTTAAACTATATAATGATTATCTAAAATCGGTTATATGTATGATGTTATAATAGCTGTTCAGTATACATACCTAGATATACATGTAATATTGTAACATATGCAATCATCGAGCGGAGTAAATATTATATGAAATTCGATTATTGGACACTTACTTCATAGTGTTTATTTTATGCTGGTGTCGAATATTTTTTATATAGAATACATGAATTCTTGAATAAATTTTACAAATTTTCATCTCTGCTTCGTACATGTATACTATATATTATATTATACAATATAATGATTATTATAAAAAAGTTCTATATAGGTATAGGTATATACACATTTATTCACACTATTTTCACAGTTCACATTCATCCATACACATACTGTTGACATATAACATACAACTATATTACATTCACACGTACACGCATCGCAATTTCTATTATTATTATTATTAATATTATTATTATTATTGTTATTATCATTATATATTATAGTACGAATGATATATTATTAATATAATGATACTATAGATACTATTATTATTACTACTATTCATTTTTGTATGAAGGACTTTACCATTATGATTGTAATTCATTAATTATCATAAGATTAAATTAAAGGAAACAAAAAACGAAAAACGTAAAAAAAAGAAAAAGACGAAGAAGAAGAAGAAGAAAAATAAAAACTAATAAGATTAGGTTTAAAGGTTGAGTGCCTTCTGTAATCTAAAATACTGTATACTTTGTACTATATTTTGTGTTCGTTATAAATTCAGATGTAAATACAATTTTAAACATGTATGACATATATACCTGTACTTTTTTTTCTCCAAATCCATACAGTATATTTCACACCCGCACAGCATTGCGTCTGTGATATGACTGGGAAGCCCGAAAATTATAAAGCATTTCAATATTAGGCACCTAATACCATTCCACAAAAGGTTCACATTGAATCCCGTGAATTTTTCCAGCTGATAAATCGGACGATTATACGCGAAGGTGTGTGAATGGTTAAGGTATGTATGGATTTGGTAAATTCATGTTATACACGATCGCTATAACAGCTATGATAATGATATAGCTGCAGCATAAATCAATCAAAAATTACGCGTAGCAGTTCTAATGATGACCTCTATTCGCGTTCTTCTTATTGATAGCAGGATACTCGGAAGCGCACTCAAAAACCGGAAATGCAGACTATATAGGGATATAAAAAATGTTGAACGACCAGTCAGTCAAGCGGAGATATCGAGCCCCGCAGACCATATTATAACTAAACATAACTTCCTTCTCTTTATATATTATATCACATATAGGTATAATATGGTATATTGATATATTGATTTCTCGAGGGGAGTGGAAATAAGATCGTTTATTACGCTTGAGAAATCATCCCGGCGCCCACTGATGTCGCAATATGCGATGGCGGTTTTACTCAATTTTTCCTCTTCTTAAATACAGCACACCGAGCAGCACACACCAAGGATTTTCAGGATGCGGTGGAAGGAGCCTGTTGTTATCCAATAGACGAAGGTAAGTATCTTTCAGCAGCGCGACGTTACAGACTACAGTCGTCTCATATTAAATTCTAAAAAAAAGGAAAACGGAGGAAGACTGATTCGATAGAATCGCGTTCGATCAGTGAACTGGAAATAAAAGTCTGTTACGACGATCCCGTTTCAACGAATCAAAGTATATATAGGAGGCAATCTTTTTGCACGGGAATAACGGGGGAAAAATTTAAGATATGTTCCTCGTTCGTCATCATCCGCTACAAGATTACCTATTTGTTTTGCGATACACGAATTATAACACTCAGCAGCTCGATCGAACTGATTTCTTCATAAAATCAAATATGAATTTTACTTCAATCGTAGGTCACGAAAATTGACCGTTTCGTGGCTAAACGATGTTGTTCTTCCGTGGCAATTAGTATACAGAGGTTGTAATTGAGCCATAAAGTACATAAAGTCTCAAAACTACGACTAAAACCGAAACAAAGGGCTGCAAGTTTCCCTTTGCCTTAATCCAAATGGATGAGAACGATTGGGCGCTGTCTCGGCATTGGGGAGGCGGAAAAGCATTGGCAACGAGACTCCTGACAAGGCGAAATAAAATATAATCCAATCAAGGAAGAGGATACCAAGGTACGTATGTACCTAGGTACCAAGAACCTATAATTTACGAAGACCCGATGTTGAAGAGTTGTAGAGATGTAGACTATTTCATATCTAGGGTAGGTATATACATAGAACGTATACCTGCTCAGAATTCAACCGAAATTTGGCAATTCGGAGTGAACATTATTCCGGGAACCGGAAAATTACACCCACCCCTCGATATTCTCCTCTCATCGCAATGGAAATCAAACCGAATGGCGCATAATGTTATTATATATATGTATGTATGTATGTATGTATGTATGCGTATGAAAGCAACGTGATCGAATCGAAAACCCTTGGAGAAGGCTTACCAGAATATTTTCACATTGTATTGGGCTGAAAGAGAAAGGGACGAGTCTACTTGCGGATCTCATTCAATGTGCAATTGTTCCAATACTCATCGATCGGTGAACCTCGGATTTCCAAATGTTTGTAATTTATCATGGAGGATTTGAACCTGATTCAATATTTCGATTGTCAGACATATAAGTATAACGAACTTCGGACTTTATTGACAAACCGGTGGTTGAATCTGGGTTAATCCAAGACGGACGACCGCGACGGAAGGGAAGTGGTAACAAAGACAGGCATCACGCCGGATTACATTGATCCGCAAACGCTTCTACGGATTCCCTTGCCCTGCACGAAGTGGGTACTATATTTTGCAGGCTTTAACGGAGTAAACCTAGATAAAAATAGAACTTCTGTGTAACTTATTACATACGTATGCAGGTATATCGATACAGACACCAAAAGTTTCGAATCCTGATGCAAGTCACGTATGCAAGTACCACGCTGGATTCTTATGGCTAAGGTATGTGTGTAAAGCCCGTGAATTATTAACCCGCGCCAGCCCTCTTATTGTCTCTTTTATATATTCATGCCAATTTTCAGTTCACTGGATTGAAATAATTGAATGCAGTGTCACCCCGGATAGACATGGATGTATACACGTAACGACACACGTACGTACATACAAGGTATGTCCAGAGATCTAACTCACCCGTGTGATATCATATTTCTACAATTCAGTAGTCAATACCCATCCACGTAGTCCAGTACCGGTACGATCTGCCTCAGCGTACGTACATACAGAATTATATACATTTGCAAATGAGGATTTCGTTCAATTATCTCCGATATCCTGTTCCATCGAAGGGGAATGTTTCATAAAACTTGTAAACATTATTACGTACTTTTCGAACGATATATACTCCGTCCTGGTTTTCGGTACGAATGAAGAGAATTGAAAAGGAAAGCGCTGCACCTCAGCCAACTGTCTGGTGAAATAGCGAACGAATGGAATGTTTCTCGAATAGACCCAATCGTTCAAGTCCGGTTTCACGTAAAAACAGAAAAAAAATCATTGATATGGTACGAACGAGCGTTAAATGGTTGAATCTCCGAATGGAATGACCTTCGCAGTAATCGGAGTTCTGTATTGGGCGGAAGCAACCACGGAAGTTCCTGCAGCCAAACAACGAGATCAAATTGTTCTCGAACACACTAGAACGTCTGTTCAAACAAAATACACATCAAATATTGAACGGAGCGTAAATTTGAAATGATTATTGACATGAAAATACAAGAGCATTAAACATAAATCCGTAAAATCGCCGGAAATCTATAGACAAATAAAACTCCTGTAGGTATAGGTGGAGTGTATCTGTAATTAATCGTGAAATTCACGTACAATCTCCAACGCTGGTTTCAATTATTTATTATACCGTAGTGTAGTTATCGATCCGCATTCGACGATATAGGAAAATTAGTAATCCACTTTACTGCATTCACACACCTACATGTGAAACGTACCTAGATTCATATAGTCACCTCGCAATTGCGTTTCAATAAGCCATATTCCGAATTAATAATCGAGATATTCCAACCGATGGTTAGAACTTAAAATACAAAATATTGTCCAGTTCCGACGAAAGGTGGGGGAGAAATTTACTCGGCCAACAGTACGTCGTGGCTCATGATTGGCCGAAGGTAAAATAGCACAGGCGAAGGTTCACCCAGTGTTAGGGTCGGTGTCTCACTGAGGCGCCATTCGAGGGTTGAATTGTGTCGCGTGAGGTTCGAGAAACCAAGAACAAAAAATAAGGACCGAGGAGGCCGTCGCGTGTATATATCAATATCAAGTTTGACGAAGAAGTGAGTCAGGGGAATTTGTTTCGTTATAATATAATATAATAATCAATCCTCGCATCTCGTTCAATTCTGCGTTACCACCTGAGTCCAAGTGAAACAGAGAGAGAGAGAGAGAGAGAGAGAGAGAGAGAGAGAGAGAGAGAGAGAGAGAGAGAGAGAGAGAGAAAGAGAGAGGAGTCAATATTTTTGATAACATATTAGACATCATATACAATAATATCCATATACACAGAGAAGACCGCGTGTTCACCAGATAAAGCGATGGCCGACTACGTATTCGGTGATACACGACAGGAAACAGTTCAGGTTCCTGAAGATGGCCTAACAGCTGGTCAGATGTTCAATGCTGGTGATGGCCTGACGTATAACGACTTCATAATCCTGCCTGGCTATATAGACTTCACCGCGGACGAGGTTGATCTATCGTCACCGCTGACTAAAAAAATCACCCTCAAAGCACCGTTGGTCTCGGCACCGATGGACACCGTAACAGAATCGGACATGGCAATTGCAATGGCACTTTCAGGTGGAATTGGAATCATACATCACAACTGTACGCCGGAATACCAGGCTATAGAGGTACAGAAAGTGAAGAAATATAAACACGGTTTCATCCGGGACCCGGTTGTATTGTCGCCAAATCACACGGTCGCAGATGTACTAAATGTGAAAGCAAAGCACGGTTTTTCTGGAGTGCCGATAACCGAGAACGGGAAACTCGGTAGCCGGTTAGTTGGGATAGTAACATCGAAGGATATCGACTTTATGGAGGACGTGGCGAGTCAACAAAGTCAAAAACTCGAACGGGCGATGACCAAGCTAGAAGATCTAATTACCGCAACCTCCGGAGTCACTCTACAGGAGGCAAACTCCATCCTTGAAATGTCGAAGAAGGGAAAACTTCCGATAATCAATGAAAGGGGTGAGCTTGTCTCGCTCATGGCCAGAACAGATCTAAAAAAGAATAGGAGTTATCCGAACGCCAGCAAAGATGAAAATAAGCAATTACTGGTCGGAGCTGCTATCGGATCCAGAGACGAAGACAAGGAAAGATTAAGGAGTCTTGCCTCGGCTGGTGTCGACGTAATTGTCATTGACTCTTCCCAAGGGAACTCAATGTTCCAAATTGAAATGCTTAAGTACGTCAAGTCTGCGTATCCTGAACTCGAAGTTATCGCGGGAAATGTAGTCAGTTGTATGCAGGCCAAGAACCTTATCGAGGCTGGAGCTGACGGACTTAGAGTAGGAATGGGTTCCGGCTCAATTTGCATCACCCAGGAAGTGATGGCCGTTGGCAGACCGCAGGCGACCGCCGTCTACAAGGTTTCAGAATACGCGAGAGAATTTGGTGTTCCAGTGATCGCTGACGGTGGAATTCAGTCCATCGGTCACATAATCAAAGGTTTATGTCTAGGAGCTAGTAGCGTAATGATGGGCTCATTGCTCGCTGGGACCTCCGAAGCACCTGGCCAATACTTTTTCAGCGATGGTGTTCGGTTGAAAAAGTACCGGGGGATGGGCTCTCTTGAAGCTATGGAACGCAGAGATTCTCGAGGATCTGCTATGGACAGATACTACCACAACGAGATGGACAAATTAAAAGTTGCTCAGGGAGTTAGCGGTTCCATAGTCGACAAGGGCTCCGTCCTCAAATTTCTCCCTTATCTACAATGTGGGATAAAACATGGTTGCCAGGATATCGGCGCCAGATCAGTTTTGAGTTTAAGATCGATGATGTGTAACGGGGAAATCAAATTCGAACGACGAACTCAATCCGCTCAATTAGAGGGAAATGTTCACGGACTGTTTTCCCATGAGAAACGATTATTTTAAAACCAATTCGAAAACGTTATAGTATACGCCGGGGTCGAAGATTTTGTACAAAGAAAGTTTTATTCACATCTTCATTATTCTCGGTTATCAATCTTTGTACGTAGTAATTATAGGTACTTCCAAACTCCTTCGTAATCATATACTGTACATACATACTATATATAGTAGATAGTTAATGATTAACAGGTAATAAATTTACGTGTTAAATACCAGCCTGATAAATGTACCTGTTCGATTATCTGTATACCTAACTACGTGATGCGCCACTACCAAATATATTGACGTTAAATGGGCCAAATATTATATTTTATATAAGAAAATATAATACGTACACATTATATATCTGTATTTACAATTCTAAAATGGAAAAATCTGCGTATAAATAAATTAAAATTCACCCAATCCTCACTCGCTACATACACAATATACTCCAACTTGATCCATAATTATTATTATTATGACTCTATTTGCAGATTATTTAGTAATATAATACCAGAAATAATCGAAATTGGCTTACAAAACGGTATTTCATGTTTCAACAAAAAAAGACGTGAATTTTCTTCGAGTAACGGAAATAAAATTCAATTCTCAAGACAGACAGAAACGCAACATCAAAGATCGTTGATAGGAGGATATTTTTCGAAAATAACGAGCCACTATAATAATATATGGATTCTGCGTGTTTACATTGAAAGAAAAAGGAAAGAGTAATCGGGGAAAGTTCAATATACCTATATATGACTAGGAAAGAAATTGATACCGTGGTACACGCGTCTTAATTAAATCAGTGAACAAGCTTTCTTACAATTCAAAAACCGATGGCACAAATGCTCGGATCTATCATTTATTTTTTTAAATATATCACCTTAGAAAAACGGTGTCAAATGCCTAGGACTCGGGATATTCACTAAGCCTGTTTATAGAAGGAACAGAAACAAAAAACTGAATATATTACGTGAAATTGAAATTTTATTCAACTTTTTTTATCGCAAGAGAAATTTGTTCCCTTACCAAATCAGTAAGAAAATATATCAAAAATTGTCAGTTTATAAAGTCATTTGCTTATAAATTACCAATTGTATCGTGTATATTAATTATAGTATATGGATAACAAAATTCAATACTTAGCATTATGATTGAAAGCAACTTTATTAATCAACATAAGATTAGTCAACAGCGAAAATTCACTGGTTCGAAATTATCGACAATATGTTGTTTTTATTTTCCATTTTTTAAGATTTCGATTTATTACACTTGGCAAGCAGCATTTTTTACCATTCCCTGACTTATGTAGATTGTTACACTTCTTTCAAAGATGACCTATATATATTAGAAAAATTATTTTGAAGATAAACCAACAAAAAAACCCAGATGATTTGTGAAATTGAATACACACATTTTTTCTGTGCCTGTCGTAGTTTTTTTTCTTTCTTTTTGTTGTGTGATAATTATATGTAAAGTCTTTTCATCGCCACAACGTTCTCCGAAAGATATGATCATGAGGATAAAGTTTATAACATCAAAGCATCACAATCACAAAGAATAATATTAGCGGTTTAGTTTCACTGCCCAAACAGCGCTAGAAATTACATTTTTGACCAATTTTCGGGCTAAAATTTACTCAACTAATACCTCCGAGGGCAGAACTTCCCAAACTCGTGAAGAAAAATAACGATTTTTGTTAGTCAACAAATTTTTACCTCAAAAATTGTTCAAAAGTGAAATTTGTATCGCCATCTAAGCGGCTGATAATATTTTCCCTAATTTTATTGCGTTAACGTTATAATCTTCAGTTTCAAGCATAATGAATACCTCGAAAAGTAAAAGATGATAAGTTGATGACATTATTGATACGTTATAAAAGTCGACATCTAAGTATTTCGTATACCATTTTATTTCTGAAATAGGGCATATCTTTCTGAGTGAAACTAAGACTCTTATTACTGCATATATATTCAGCGAACATGCATGAAAAGACTCCGCAATCACTGCCGTTCATTTGCTGCGGAATATTATTCGCGTTTTCCAATTTCCAGTCTGAAGTATCGTAGGGCTGTTTCTTTTTGTCTAAACTTTCATCCTTTAAATACTGTCTCAACGCGTTTAGGCACTTTGGATTACTCTTGCCCATACTATCAAAATAACTGATAACTTTACTTCGGAAATCAACGATCGACATGCACCAATGCATTCCGAGATGTATCGGCACAACTAGTAAGTCCTTTGAAAAAATGTCGACCTTTCTTGTCCATCTTTTCAGCGAGGAATGACCTCCAGAACTTAATTTTGGATAAAAGAATGTGTTCATTGCATGAACTGTTGGAAAATCACCGCCGCTTCCACGAACGATCAACAAATTCATGTAAAAATTTATCACTTCGTCGTTTAGCCAATTCAAGCTGGCTAACGTGTGGATATCTTTTCTAGTTATTCGGAGACCAAATGATTCCACGAGTACTTGATTCCCTGGATGCGGAACGAGGGCGTTTTTAATTTCTTGTAACATCTGAGGACTGAGAACAGGCAGCGGAGCCTCTTCCGGTTCTTCTCTATCGTCGAGAACTGCTTCGCACAGTCTCAAAGATTTAGCAAGCTGTTCATCTAAGGCAGCTTCTCTTGCCATACGATTCTGTGTCGAAAGAAGTTCCGTCAGTCGTTTTAACTCCTCGACTTCTTTATTTCGTTCTTCAATTCGCGCATCGTACCACTTGGCGGTTGAGGGTATGTAATCATTCTTCATGACCGCTTTTGACGCCAATTTGTCTCGCAGTGTATTCGATACAATACTTTCATCAGAGTGAAATGATTGCTGCGCAGTCTTCGACGACGAAGACCACGAAACTGAAGCTGAAACTGAAGCTTCATCTTTTACTATTTTAGGTGTAGCGACTGATTTCCTACGATCTCTATCAGTTTCTTCAACAAATTGAATATCTAACGCTGCGATTCTCTCTTTTAATCTCCTACCATCGGACCATTGACGATGAGATGGAAGAAACTGAGTTTTATTCAGGGTATTGAGTCCCTGACAACTTTGCCGCGGCTCATATTTTTCTAAGTCGATTAATTCCGGAGTTTTATGCCTTAACTTTCTCGACTCTTGACTAACTTTACTATCGAGTATTTGTATTCGGTGAGGAATGAAGTTTCGCAGCATTTCTCCGTACTGTTTTTTCTCTCTTAGTCTGTGAGTTTCATTTATCGTAGAACATTTGCCACCGCCAAATACGTTGCTGGTATTTGGATTACAGTTCTCAGGAAGCGTGTCGATACTTGAATCATTGAATTTGGAAATATTTGTACGCTGTGAACATCCGTTTGATGGATTCATAGCTCTAGGTAACGGTTTTAAACAACAGGGGGTTTTACTCTTATCGTTTTTACTTCTGTTCAATAATTTCTTGGCATATCTAGCCTGGTAGGTGGATCCAGTTGATATTTTTACATCCTCTTCATCGTCACTGTATTGTAAATCGGTAAATGCGGATAAACAATTACCCATATCGTCAAAACGACGTCTCTTTGGTTCGCGGACAAAATCTTCATGGGTATAAGAATCATCTGCCTGGCGCTTCCTACTGCTTTCGTCCGCCCACCCAAATATTTTCTTGAGAAAATCGAACAGCATTGTGACGCATAAGGATTTTAGAATATAAAAAAATTAGGAATCTTATCTCTTCTCTCAGCATCTAGTCCATATAGTATCAACGTCGCTCATTAAACTCTTCCATCGCTTTCTGCTACCTGTCTGTGGACATGAATAATCAAGCAATCGGTCAAAGAAGGAATAGAAATTTGATGAAATCTCTTAATATGAGTTGAATCTCGCTTCGAAAAGCTTGAAAATTATTTAGGATCATTAATGTGGATTTGAAAGCCGAAACGAGGAGAGAAATTTAGGTTTCACGAAATTGATTCTTACCTTTTCAACTCTCAAACCCGTCCGATTGAGTCTGGCAGAGAGGTCAATGAAGATTTTCTTTCCTACGATGTGTACGAGGTATCGTTGAATCTACCGCATCTCGGTAGGGATTGGCAAGAATATTTTCACATGCTGAAAAGTGCATAAAATTGTTTGTAATTAGAGTAAAAACCCCATACGGTATTTTTCGAATTTCTTATTCCATGTTTTGTTGTTTTGTTTATTTCCCATACAAAAATACAGACATTGAATTCAATTTATTACATATTTTTAAATCTGTTCAATAGATCGTAGAGAAGCGAAACAGCCGTAGGCCAACCTAACCTAACCTAACTTTTTTTTAGATTGGGCAGCCGCACGAATCGCAGTCGTGCGAAAAAAACATGTTTTTATGAGCTAAATTCATTTCTGAAGAAGAATATAACCCTTCAGATCTAATATATTGAATACAAAGCTCGAAAAAGGTGAAATTTTGATAACAGTATGATACGGAAGATGAATACGAGTACTCACACGCGAAGTAGAGTCGTCGGTTAGAGATTATCGCCTATACACTTATTATATTTCCGTGATGTCGGTATCGGATATGTAATCTCAAAATAAGTTCACTTTGAAATAGTCTGCATGGTAACGAGTTGAAATTGTGAATACACCAGCGTCGGTAGTAGAGCTTCCCAAGGTAATCAACGGATTGATGGAACCGTAAGACATACGTCGCGGTGGGGCTATGAAGTTTCAAACTGTCTGAACCGGCTTAGAGTTTACAGTGTGTCGCAGAGATGGATCCTCAATATAGTTGGGATTGATCTACGTATTTAAAAACGCACAATTTTGAAACACTAAAGTTTTTTTAGCATAGCACCGTTACCAACCGCGGTTTTCGTTTTTATAATTTTTGGATATCCTTTTTCCGCTTTTTGTTACTCCGATGATATTGTAATATTGGAGATCATCGACCCTACCGATTTTCAGCGCTAACGGTCTTCTTAGTTTTTAACTTTGCGGGTAGAGGCGCTGCTAGACATTTCTCTAATTGCTTTGTTCAAATACATCATAAGGCGGAAGATTCAAAATATTGGAATGTTAATTACTAATATAAGACACTATCTCCTGTTAGATATGAGATACCATCCAATAAGTCAATATTGACTGTAACGGTAGAAATTGAGTTCAACCTTTTGAACCTTGAAATTTGATCAAAATTTATATACATACGTAGGAAGTATGATAAAAAATATGTGTTTGCGCAGTTAATCATTTTTTAAACGAAGCTGCACGTATTAGCTATTTACTCCAAAACTCGAACCTACTAATTCACCTACGTTGAATATCCTGATATTTCAAATATTATCATTAGCTTCACTGAAAACTAACCATTCTATTATTGAAATCAACCTTGAATGTTGAATTGAACAGACAATTGGGTATTGTGATCATCACCCTGCCATAAATTTCTGTAGGATCTTGGCCTCACTTCTTATAAGAACATGACGAGTTATTTTCGTAACTATACTTATCGATCTTACAAGAATTTGGGGCAGGATCTTGCGAGATCCTACAATAATTCACGGCAAGGGCACACAGTCGATAGTGCGCAAGTATTGAAATATTGTGTATTGTCCCGCGATATGTGGAATCTTTTCAGTTCCGTTGGCATTTGGAACTTTCTAATGGAAATTTGAATCACTTCCAATAGTTCTGAATCGACAGTCATTGGGAGCGTATCCCATTAAAACAAAAACAATTGAGTATGTGAAGAACGGAATTACACGAATTAGATAGAAATAAAAAGACCTGTGTGTCAATTCTCTGTGATTGGAAAGCGATTGAAAGGAATTAGGCACACCGGTTTTTCAAATTTCATCTGATTCGTGACAATTCCGTTTTTCACATACTCAATTCGTTTCAATTCGTTTTATCTTACTGGGATATCCAATAAAATTTTTGAACAAATCATCAATCACCTTGATTCGCCATTGCTCTGCTGAAACTTGAGTCAAATTTGTACTAATCTGAACGGCAGCTTAACAACAATGACAAAATTATACGCCGATCCCTTTGAATATGATCGCGAACGATATGTATGAACAACTTCGACAATGGATGATTTCATGTAGAAATTGCCCAGAAATCGACACCTTCGTTCTAGCATCTCTTCAGAAATCAAAAAAAAAAGTTTATGTGAGATTATTTAAAAACATCGAGATCAAATCGAAGCTCAAAACGAGACTGGAAAAGCGACAAGTAAACCTGATGACAAAGTAATCCGCCAATGCTTGATGATATTCTAACAGCAGCATGCTGTACCCTTTCAAGTTTTTCCGCATTTTAATCCACGATAGACGTGCATTAAATTGCCTGTGGTATTCCAGTCCTTTTCAATTTACCATTAGTCATTTTCGGAAACCCTTCTGATCAAGGGAAGCTGTGATGAGGAAATTTTGTCACAATTATAGACTACACTGTCTTCGCGTGAACTGAAATTTTTGGAATTTCGTAATTGAGGAAATTGCCGCACCGTCAAACCGCAATCTTCGGGTTGACGAAAGAAATGTTGGAGATATAAATCCCATGATATTTCAGCTTATCCGATGTATGCCCGACCTATTTTGAATTCAATGCCACCCTCCGAATAATATGACCTATATTTTGAACATTATACTTTATCTTGTATCACCGCAGCTGCGGCCTAGGAATATCAATATTTAGGTTTTCGTATGCGAGCGGAACACGCATCTGAAATCGATGATTAACCTACTTTGTGCATCTAACGCAAAGAATAAGTAATGAGGGAAGTTATATGTCTTCTGTGCAAACTATAAGTACTTAAGTTTTTTATTTAAATGTTGGGCAAAAGGTAACAAACGTCCATGGGCATTCGTGAATTGCCTCTATATCCACTCTCTGTATCTAATTCAGCAAACTTAATGCTCCAACTTACGATTTAGCTCGACAAATGTTCCCTTTATTCCTTAGGAAAGATTGGCAATATCGTATGCTGCTCCGAAACCAATAATAGTTCGAAACTTTTTCTCCGGATGTATTACGAAGCGCTCGACCGAACGGAAAGGTATAATAAACAGGAATCTTTCATGGAACATTACTCTGATAATTATTATTCTCTGCATCCTCAAAATCTGCAAGCTTACCATCATCATCGATCGAGGTATCATAATAATTATCCGAAACTCGCCGATAGCTCTTTGCAATTTGAGTCTATATTGAAAAAAGATAACTCTTCTTATTAATCTTTTCCTACGAAGTGGATATAACATTCTGCATTCGTTTGCTCATGCATAATTGATTATCGGAATCATCTTCCCGAAGGCGAGATACCGGATATGAACTACGAATATGCAGAATACATACTATACATACCTATAGTGTTATCGTTTATTGAGCTGATCCGTTGTCAAGCAAGAAAACATTCCGTAACTCGGTGAACCTCACGGGTATTCGAGTCCTCTAGACCTATTCCAACAAGCTCCGAAGTAACTCGACTCTCCAGGAAACATTCCATCGAACAATATATCATCGGCATACCGGACCGATTAGTCAGTTGCATAACGAGCTTATACACACGCATGCAAAAGATGTCGTTACGGTTCTTTGGTGACCCTCAGATCACCTTGACCTTTCCAAAAGACCGCAGTCTAGATGAAATTCAAATTTCGGCATTGCGGTTCTTCTAAATAATTATCTATTCTCATTCGTTTGCACGTCAATTGCCCCGGAAAGGAGAATGCGCTTTCATTACAAGGGTAGAGGTGAGTGGATTATGTCATTTGATTGATCTTTTTGTCGGTTTAGAATTGAAGCATCGTGATATTGTACTCTGCATTGATCGGACGATGAAAATTATTCTTTTCGCTTGCTGTTATCAGAATTGTAATACTGATTCGTCGTGCTTATTTATTGTTCCGATTACTATAACGGTCTCACGATAATCTTCATTCATTTATCAATTTATATTGTCTGCGATGATATACGTATAATATTCTGTTGTCGCAATATGACCATACAATACGGGGATTAATCAGGCGGCCTTGATTGCCAACCACTAATTGTAAGTGGAGCTTTGCGGATATTCTGACCTCAGAATTAATTACCGTCAGAATACCGCCGATAAGCATACAGCAATCCATCTAGTTCACGATTCTATATTGATTATTGCATCTCAATCGAGACAAGCCGGGATCTACAATGAGAAATTCCTGATTATTTCCAGGATAAAATAGTGCGAGTTCCAATTCTAAACACACATGAAGAAAAAAATTGGCCGAGAAAAAAGGATCGAGTAGTATGGAAGATCGAATGGAATGCGGCTTGTACTGTCCAGGAAGTTTTACAAAGCCAGAATATCGGCCAACTGAGGGTTTCAACATCCCAACCTACGTCGCGGGGAATTTGAGAGTGCGGACATCGCTACCGCGGCATATAATGGGAACTCGATTACTACGTCCCCCAAAAATCCAGCACACGCATCGTCCAGTGGAAGTACCAACGTGCCGGGACAATTTCGCAATCGCTAAGAAATTCCACACAGAAAATCTCGAGCATCAACCACTTCCGGATCGTGTTGACGACGCGATATTCACTAATGTAAATTTCGGAAGAGCTAAGTCCTGCGGTTCTTTACCCTTCTGTAAATCCCACAGAAAATATCAGGAAATAACACCGAAAGTCTTTCCAAGAAGACCGAGGATCCAGGCTCTAAATCAATTGTACGGTTCGGTGTTAGGCTGTAAAGTACCAGAAACACGGATGGACCTCGCGATTTGTTGGGATGCTCCTGTCGATCCTTCTTACGAGCCAAGAAGAGCTGTTCACATCGACGGAAGCGACGGGGGACCTGCCCCGGGTATTTTTACCTTGGTTCAACACCCCCCGGGTCTTACACCTCCGGAAATATGCTCACCGGAACTTTTCCGCCCTAGAGCAGCTTCGGCAGATCCAGGAAAATTTGAGCGATTAGTTAGAGCGCCTGCCCAACATACGGAAGAATTTTGCAAACGAAGTTTCCCCCGAATCCGTTCACCTTCGGTTCGGAGATCCCCGGTAGGCAGCAATTCAGCTTCAGATGATTTAATGGCTCGAAGTAGATTGAACGTTTTGACCAGATATAAAACGGAAGCCGAGGAAGAGGAGGATGCAAGAATCTCGAGAGATTTACTGGACTTGCAAGATTCTCATGGAAAATGTCATCTTTGCAAGGGATTTAATGACATACGAGTATCCGAGGCTGATCATGAATTGGCCGAGCGTTATAGAATCTCGCCGGAAGTACCGAGACGTGACAAACGGAAGCACGTAACTTATCTGAGGAATTGTACAGCCTGCGAACAGCGGAAGAAAGACGGTGAAAAGGAAGTGCGAAGACAGAGACAAAGATTAGCTCTACACTCCGCAACCCCGAGACTCGGCCACGAAGATCCGAAACGGAATGGACTTCCGGTTACTTCGAATATACCTAGACCTAGAACTCCTTTTGCTAGGAGATCTTTTTGCATTGATACTCTAACTCCACCGTTTAGTGTTATGAAAGGATGTCGAGATGCAGATTATCCGGAACATTGGAGACTCACTTCCGTTTATCAACAATCTTATAGACCACCTAGGAACAACAGGCCCACTCAACTATCTCGTACAAAGAGATAACACGAGGGAAAGGAATACTGAAATACTCAACTATTATACATAATTCTCATCGCGGTCTACACTGGTAAGAATTTCTCGACGACAGATAATACAATTAATTATACAAAAAATTGCTGTAAGCTATAATTATGAGATGTTCTGAAGTACCTACTTGCCTATACCATCATATACCGATTATCGTTTAAAAACGAAGAACAAATATGTGTGTATGGAAGTCATGGGATAGAGGAAATGTAGCGATCGATTAAAGATAATTCCAATGTTTATTCTTTTTGTTTCTATTAACAGATTGTGTACGTTGTTGATTGAAAACTTCGGGTATATTTCCTTCAAGACGGTAAAGATCTCCTAGGAATAATGTCTTTTCCAATCTTTCTAGAACTAGTTTCTGTAGGTAATTCATCAAGTTTGGATAACGTTCTATTGCCTGCCGAAAGTCTTTACGAGACAAAACATATAGCTCACAAATTTCTACGGCTACCACGCTCGCCATTCGTGGTTCGTTTTCAATTACCAGAGATATTTCACCAAAGTGTGCGCCATCTTCAAGATGACAGACCTAGAAAGTACGTATCGGTTGGAAATTGTTATAGCAGGATATCGCGGTTTCATTCATGGGAAAATGAGAAAGGGAAATTCCAAAAAAGCACAATTCTACAAACCTCTTTGCCTAAACTTGTGTATATAGCAACCGTTCCGGAAACAATAAAGTACATTGAATCTCCGGTTGTACCAGCTTTTATAATTATATCGTGCGTCAGGGATACTTCGGTGCGGAGAGACATTGCAATACGTGATAATACAGAATTGGGTAAACTTCTGAAGAGCGAGACGTTTCCCACGAGCTTGCGACAACGGTGGAGCATTAATTCCTATGGAAAAAAAATCATGAGCCAGAAAATCGAGTTCTACGAACTTGAAACCAACTTTTCATGAAAATTGAAGGTGCGGCGTGCGGTGCCGTAAAACAATATTGCAAATTTACAAAACCGTGAAATATACCTCTTTCAGCTGTGCCGATACTGTGTTCATAATATTTTTCTCCAGCTCGATACCCCGCCGAGTACAATATCTGTAGTAAGTTGTTAGGCGGTTTTGAATTTCAATTGGCAATTCTTTCTGACGCATATGTTCACGTAATTGAGGTGCTAATCGCAAGTAACTCTTATTCGTAGCCCGGAGAGTGTTGATCAGCTGGAACCATTTCGCTGTATAAAAATGAGAAATGATTTTCCAGACAAAATTATACATCGAGCCCAGCAATCAATTATCCATTCGATTAGATGAGACATTAATTAACACAAAGATACCTAATAATTAATGTCGACGGAGTGAAGGATGGGGAAAGTAAAAGTAATGAACAATTAATATGCATAGTTACAATTACGTTCATGCATCTGCAAATAAACGTACCTATGGCCAATTGGCATAGAAATGAGTCATCTAAAGTTGCATTCAAAGATGGGATTAGAAATAATTTCACAAAATAATACCTATCAAATAGATATTAGCAATGCGACCAAATATGGAGAGGATTACGTCCAATACAACGTCCTCCACAGCCACTATTGGATCGTGCTTCATGGAACTGACCAAAGCAGCAACTGCTCTGTACAACGCCGTGATGTACTTGAGCGAAATAGATTTATTTTTGAGGTGAGACGAAGTCGTCCAGTTTCTGTAGGATCAAAATATTCATTTTGTATACTGAAATGAAAATATTGCGATGATTTACTCCGCGTGATCTTCATCCCTACGACTGATCGTCGAGGACAACATGAAGAGATTTTACATTTGTAGTCATCGTTTCAGAAAGTTTAATAATCAAGGGTAATGATATTCCAATAATTCACGTACTCGTGTGGTTTGCCAGACTCAATCATCAGTCTTCGGAAGGTCGAAGATACGAAGTATTCGGCACACGCAGCCCAGTGGAGAACTATTACCATTATGATCATAAGCTCGAGAGCTTTGTGCATTTGGAAAGACATGTCGTAGACCTAAAAATTTTTAAATCTTGCTTTCAAATCATATTCCACTTATCTGATTTTATAATCACAGCTTACGGCAAACGCTACTATACACACTTACGCGTTGCAACCGACGTCCGTAGATTAGAACTATTCTCAGTCGGAAAATTTTGAGTATTTGCAAGTAGGAATATAGCTGGACGGTCGTTGGGGTGGCTTTCATAAAAACAGCAAGTAGTTCCACGGGTAACGAAGATAATAAGTCAACCAAGAACCAGCCGATGACATATTTACTACAAATCAGAAATGCAATTGCGTTTATTCTGAAGACGAGATATTCAATTCAGATAAAGCTCAAGTTAGAAAGTAGCTGCAGCGGCTTGAACAGTTTGGAATTGGGCAAATTGGGTTTCATTTCGAACACGCTTTTGAATGAATATATGTAGAATGAAATAGTGTAAGTTTTAGTATCACTATGTTCGTTTTAATTCTGTATATTTGATGAACATCCATTTCGGGTACAATTGATCATATCACAGATCATATCATGTGTTCAATTACCGTGCAACTAGCTTCGGATCCAAGACGACTACGTTTGTCCGCAGTTCATAGTCACCGGTGAAAAACCACAGTACAATATCAATCAAAAAAGTGCTATTTAATATTGCGATCGTTGAAAGCCAATCTCCGCGCGGAAGCTCGAAGAAAAAGGTAACGCGATATGGAATTACCAATAGAGCCAGGACCGTTATTACGATCATTATCGACTCCCAACAAATCCTGGGAACATGAATCAGTGAATTTGTTGTTTGTATAATTAAACCGGCAAGGCCATTTAATGTATGTGGTTCCATTTTTTAATTATAATAATCAAATAAAATTAGTTAGAATTACGATAAAATGTTTTGGCCATCATCCCTACCTCAATTCGCTAAACGGATGTATCATATAAACATACGAATTTACGTGTCGAGTATATTCATATGATATCGCCGCTCTACTTCTCAAATGAAAATGAGTATTTGGATGTTTCCAAGAAACTAAACACTTTCTGCGAAACCATCGACGAAACTTAGCCCAATTCCCATTTCCTTCTATTACGTTTCTCAGTTCATCCCATTCTGTCGAAATTCTACAATTGTGGTCTATGCATGGAGCCCCCTGATCACACCATTGAAAATGATCAAGGAAAGAATTAGGCAAAAAAGATTTTGCTGCAAGAAGGAGCTTCGATGAATTTTCATTTTCTAATGATTATCGATATATTTTTCTATAATTTGATAAATTTAGTTGAATAAAATGAAATGATTAACTCATCATAGAATAGAACACATGTGCATGCAGAAGGTAATCAAAATGTCAAATTGAAATTATCAATAATAACCAAAAATTTGTCATGCCCACCAAATTTTTCTCAAAGTTCAACTGATCCTTTGACGTTGGCACAAGCATCATCAAATCCATTTCATTTATAACTAGGCAAACATGCGTCTTAAACTAATTATTGTAAAATATCACGGTATAATATTGTATGTAATCCGTGCCTATGCTATTGTGCTTACATTTCATGTGAATAACTATTTTTCCATTCCGTTCATTTTGTGAAACAATTCATTTGTTATTCTTCACTTCCGATTTCCAATATCCACAAACCACTCTCCCCATCAATTTGAAAAATCATGTGGATCTCTCGCTTGATTTTTAGAACGTGGCGCGTATGCTGCGCCTGTTTAATGATTACCGGTCACACAAACATGAATATCTATAAGCCTACTTTGAGGGGCGCGAAACTGGACGTAATGACAGTTACTGTCAACGTCGGTTGAGGTGTGTTGAGGTTATGTGAAATTATAATCGTTACACTCGACGTTATAATTCACTCCCGAGTTATCGACCACGGTCATCTTACACTGACAGCTTTCAATAATAAATACACGAAAACTTGACTTATCTAACAAGAGATTGTGAAAATGGAAAAGTGGCTGCAAGAAAATTTATCCGGACTATTGGATTTTCCCGTACCGAATGATTTGACGTCGTAAGTGACCACCCGTATTACGAATTATTCGAAATTCATTTATAGGTTATAACATCCTTTCACATGTCTCTACTTGAAATCGTGAATAAATTTATTCGAATTATAGCGTAATGTAATGTTGTTCAGAACTCTGAGCAATTTTTCTCTTTTCCTTTTCCCCTACATTTTTGTATACTACTTTTAACATTTTTTGTTATTTCTTTATTTCACAATTTTTTTACAAATTTACAATCTTTGATCTGTCAAGTCTCTAGATTGAATCTCTCTTACATTTTTTGTAGATATATTTTGCAAATGCAAAATGCGAGAGATCTAGACGAATATCTCAGGACATTATTGGACTATGACAACCCAAAGCATAGACAATTTGTTTCGGAGCTCAAAAGACGTCAGGGTTCGTTTGCTTCATACATCTACTGCTGTAGAATGATTTGTTTTATTTATTTATTTTTTTTCATTCTGTGCTCATGAAACCAAAATCGTAATAAACTAATTATATTCTTCAGCTACTACCAACGATCTTGTCGGGTACAAGAAATCAAACATTAACGAAACTCCTCCTAAAAATCATAAACAGAATGAAAAGAAAAAGGGAAAAGCAAAATCATCAAATCAACAGCAACAGCAAGCGCAGGTTTGTCATCAAACACACATAATTTGAGATCTATTTTTTTGTCAAATCGAACTTCATATAAAATTATCTGTGTTCTTCACAGGTCCAGGAAATTCCCAAACCAGAAAAAGTGGATAAGAAAAAAACTAAATTCGTTAATCTCTATTCGCCAGAAGGTGAAGATAGAGAAACGATATTATTGAAGGGTAACTATCATACTGAATCTAAAATTGAATACAAATTAATCCTAATAACTGAAACAAGTACATACTCCTATAGTACTATTATTATGTTATCTTTTATGAATGATTATTGTTTATTTTCTCAACAGGTAGACACAAGTGTAACTGCGAGGCCAAAAAACATGCTTTAATAAATAATTGTGTAAGTTGCGGTAGGATAGTTTGCACCCAGGAAGGTCCTGGGCCCTGTTTTTGTTGTGGAGAATTAGTTTGCTCACCTGATCAGCAAGCTCTTCTTTCTGGCAATACCAGACAAGCCGATCATCTGTATAATAAACTTATGGAACAAAAACCACCGAAAGATACCGACGAATCTGTTAAACACAGAAACAAACTTCTAGAATATGATCGCGATAGGTATTCCACACGAAAATTATAGTTCTAAAAATTAACGAGTAATGAATGTGTGATATTTCATGATTATCTCAAAACAGAAGATTTTTCAAACTTAATACGAAGAAAAAAAAAGAAATGAAAAAGCTTCTGTCTCCGAAGAAATACATTAATATCTTTTACGAACGTTTGTGAAAACGTGTTATTTTGTTTCAGTGCTAGAAGAACGGAGGTGATAGACGACGAGTGTGATTACTACCAAACGAATAGCGTATGGCTTTCTAATTCTGAAAGAGCAAAGTTAGAACGACATGAGAATGAAATGAGAGAAAAGAAACACGGGTCAAGATTGAACAGAAAAATAACATTCGACTTCGCTGGAAGAGAAGTTGTCGACGAGGGTGATTATATCGATGAAACTAATGATGCTTTACTGAGGAGTATTACAGAATCTATTAATAGTGATACTACTATGTTTAGCAACACGTGTCCGACGATGGAATTCAATCAACCATCGGTAGAGTATAAAGTTTTCATTCATTTGTGACAAATATCAAAGATTTATGTTCAAGAGCATAAATACGTGATTTTAGATTTCCTGTTCTTTTAATCTTCCTTTTTCAATTGCAGTACGTTAACGTTGGATTTCTCGATTCAAAGAGATCGCAAAAATTGGATCCTGCCTTCACCTCGGGCCTCAATCGAATTCAAGATAAAGAATATTTGGAAATGGTCGACGAAGGCATGTGCCTTAGCATGCATCAGCCTTACGCCTCGCTTCTTACTGCTGGAATTAAAACGTTTGTTCCATTACAACTAATTTATGTGATTGAGAAAATCCATGAAACGGCAAACGGAATAATAAGATTATAATCTTCGTTTGTTAAATTTATTTCTTTAGCCACGAAGGGCGAACCTGGTACTCGGCTCACAGAGGCAGATTGTGGATAGCGGCAGCTTCTAAAGTGCCAACAGCAGAAGAAATTACAGCACTAGAGGACAGATATCGAGTTTTGACAAATGGTTGGTTGACTTATATTGATTATTTATATAGTTATTGTTCAATATTGTTCCACAAATAATAAATCTTACCTACTTGTAAAATTCGATAGTGTGACATCCATGATATTCTTTGATTTAGAAAACATCAAGTTTCCCAAAAACTATCCGACCGGCTGCTTACTAGGTTGTGTAACGGTTATCGATGTACTTTCTGCGGAAGATTATATCAAACAATATCCTAACGGCGATAGTGATAGTCCGTACGTTTTTATCTGTGAAGATTGTTACGAATTACCAATAAGGTTTCCTATGCAAGGGAAACACAAGATATGTAAGTTGTGTGGATAATAGGAAAATAATATTCATGTGTGATTTTGAATAATCGCCAATTATCCAAATTTAATTGTGAAGTAGTTATTATGTGCCCTAAATTCATTAGAGAATGATTTTTCGCAGATAAATTAGACCCCAAGATACACCAAGCAGCGTTAAAAGCTTTACAGCGAAAAATGAAACTTGAAGCAGGATTGTGATTTGAACAAAATTGAAAAAAGATAACAGCAGGTGACGAATTTGGAGTCTGAAGAATTTACGATGTTGATTTTTATTTTTTGTAAAAATTCTATGTCCTAGTATAGTATTGTTTGATTGTATTTCATCGAACTTCAATGTGAAGTAGTTTATTCTTACTGTTGTTTTTAATTCAATCTAATACCGCATACTCGGCAAGTTTATATTCATTTATTGTGATTCATACGAGGATTTGTATGTTTTGAGGAATAAATATTCTTTGAATTATTTTTTCAAGAGATCAATCAAAGTTCATTAAACACTTGAATAAGTAAAAATACATATTTTATTATCGTATAAGTTCTCTATGGCAACATTTTTGATAATTCACAACTAGTATTTTATTTTCGCCAATTTTATACACACGTACAGAAAATTAATCTGAAAACCTTTATCGGATACGCTCACGATTTAAATGCCATGACTTAGAGAAAAGAAAAAAGACAAATTTACCCATAATCTTCAAAATACGTAAATTTTGTTCAAATGAATTTGTTCTTCTGAAATTTGTATTTTCAAGGAACCTTGAATGATTATGCAAATTTTGTTGTTTTCTTCGTTTTGAGTGATATCTATTATTTGTATTTATATCAACATCTGGTGGAACTCACTTATAAATTATGCTTTGAATATTTTTCATAACAAAGTTCATATACTATTTACATATAACAGACTTATAAACAATATGAACGAAAGGTATGAGATAATATGATTAAATAAATAGAATAAATAAATTATATGCATGTATATTGTATTTTACCTATAAAGTATGCGTATAGTGTGCGTAAGATGTCAATGATGCATACGAAAATATTATAATAGCTCATTTCATTGTACCTACACATTTCAGTTTAACGGAATTAATTGAATGAATTTTTTGTTGTTGTTTTTCTTATCGGAATAAAGTTTATAACGTTACCACGATAAAATTCCGAAAAATAATATCAGCTGAAAGTGTATCGTTGACGTTATGAACTTCAACCACATTTTTTTTTTCCATGTTTGCTGAGCCTAAATTTACAAGATTTTTTAAACAATCCAATGCCGTATCCTAGTATAGTATACCTATATACTATGTTAACAACGACTGCTCATCGAGTCTAAGAAAAAAGAAAGCTGCCAAGGACATATGAAAAATTTAAAAAAACATCGAGCAAACAAAAGAATTTTTTAGGATTAAAGTAGAATTAATTATTATTTAACAGCTCTAATTTTAAACATAATTAACTATTGTCTGTTGTGGAAAATGTTTTTCAACTGTAGTAAGGTATTTATTGCCTTGAAAAACTCATACCTATCCGTAGATATAACAAACTTTATCCAAGATGTGGATTCCAAATTTAAAAGCAGAAAACTAACTGCCTAAGTTTCGACTATTTTCGCACCTACGAAAAAATACCAGAATCATAATCATCATTTTGCACTTTTTGTCCCGTTATCTATTATATCCGATATTGTATAAGTATAACAATGATTCATAGAATTGTGCCTCAGGGTTTTGTATTTAGTGTTATATGTTTTCTAGATTTTAATCTTCAACGACTAATTGTCAGTAATGAGAATTAGGTAATACTAAAAATACTATTATCATAAGTAATTGTAAGAAAAAAAAAAGAAAAAAACAAATGACTAACATAAGCCCATTTCAATCATCTATGAATTTATCCTCTTGGAGGACACATATGATATCATCATTAATACATTTTATTTTCCGTCCTTTTCCTTTCTTATTCATATATAGGTTGGAGAATCTTTTAAGCTAGCTCCACAGGCATCACAGTTGGAAACACTTCTTTCATTAACTAAAGTACATTGAGGACATTCTTTACCTCCGCTGGCAAGCGGTTTATCTTCGTTACCTTTTCTCTTAGATTTACCACACATTTCACAAATATCTTTACCAGATGTATTTAAAAACGTGCAAGTAGAACATTGCCATTTCATTTCTTTCTCATTTTTAGTATCGTTATTGTACAGGTCAAGATTCCTCATAGAATCGCTAACTTTAGCCAAGCGATCAATTTGATTCGCTCGATGTTTATGCTGATTCGGTAAAGTTTGGCTATACTTCTTCTCCTTATCCACAAAGCTGCATTTATCCTGATATGTTCTGTCTCTAAGTTCCTTGTTTAAATCATCGAACGAAGATTTTTTCGTTGGAAGAAAAGACTCCTCAATTTCTACCCTTCCATTCGATGCCAATCTACTATCGAGTCCCTCAAAGTTTGATTGAACCTTCCGTTTGTCCAAATGATTCGGAACGTGTCTTCCCTCTAAATAATTCGATGAGTCTTTGAAAGGCTTTTGTCTAATTTTATACAAGTCAGATTCTCTTTTATGCAAAACATCTTCTCGGTCACCTAAGTCTTTCGAATATCCAAGACTTTCTAAATTTCGATAAACAAAATCCCAACTACTAGAAGAATTTTTATCAATCCCAGCTAGGCATGGTTTAGAATTTTTCTTCTCGACTTTCGCATATTCGTAATTATTCACATCTCCAGGTTGCACCTTACCAGAATCTGGCTCATCGAAACCCGGAGTGTAGTGTGAAATACTATTTAGAATCTTTTTGTTATCTTTTTTCTGATAATTGATTGCAGGAGTTATTGGTGTATTATCTAACTCGATTAATTGACCGGTCGGAACTCTGGTAGGATAATTAGAAATCGGTGCGCAATATTCGTTGGCATTTATCCCTCCAAAATATTTACTATCGGCATTTGGATGTCCATAAATGTTGCATCTATTACCGGTACGATAATCTAACGGTTGAAAATACTGTACATTCATTTGCGGGACATTATTCTCGTCATAATATTTATATCCCGTTGAATAAGGGCTCGAATAAGTATTGTAATTGTGTACGGGAAAATTGTAAGCTGCCGATGATATTAAATCTACATTATTAGTCGACGGCTGATGATAGTCTCTGTAGCCACCGCTTTTTGCACGATTATGGTGCATTTTTTCAAGAAATCTATAATTCAATGCCCTTATAGCTTGCTCTGGTGTTCCGACATGATTTTCTCTAAATTCCAATACTTCAAGCCATGAAATAGTAAAGTTTTGCGACACTGTTTCCCAGATCTGTTTCATAATCTGTAAATGAAATTGTTCATTATTATTATTTGTTGAATTTAAACACACCGTAACAATTTTTACCTGGCACTCGACAAATGCTACAATCGCATCTCTGCTGACGTTGGAAACTTTATCCGGATCAATCGGACCTTCGAGGATCAATTCACCTAAACCCGCATGTCTGTAGCCCATCAATTCGAACATTAATTCTCCTCCGATTAGATTTGCGTCTACTTCGTGTTTGTAATATCCACTGTAAGTCTGAAGAAATTAATCAAAAGTATGAGAATAAAGTTTACAGAGGTCAGATTTCGGCTTTTGATGTAAAAAAAACGCACCTTCAAATTTTTGTACTCCTTTCTCCAAGGCTGTGCAAGCAAATTAGCGGCATACAATGCGATTGCATTCCAAGCATTGCATGCTCTATATCCACTAAAATCTTGAACGGTAGCCGCAGATCTGTGTAATATATCTGCTGTTTCTCGAAATTCGTATTTATTGTCGTTCGGTACCAGGCATAAATATTCCTTGATAAAACCTGAGTTTTAAAATGAAAGAGGTAATCAGTGATCTTTTGAATTTTTGGTGCTTTTATAAAAATCTATCTCTCTTATGAGGTAACGAAAATGGGATCAGGAATTTGAATATCCAATTCACTGATTACAACGGCGCTGTTTATACCTTCAAGCTTTTGACGCTGTTGTAGCTTCAAGGGACTATCGTCTGTTTGCAAATAAACGAGGTGACTTTGTTCTAATTTTATACTAATATCCTGCAGCCGATCTCTACATCGACGATTCAAATCTTCAGCCATTTTTTCAAAGCTGTAGAGAAAATGTATAATATTATTTATGGGTAGTGGAATCGGTGTCATTGCGAACTTTCAACCTTGACGCAACTGAATCCCCAAAAATGCTGTCAGCTGTATAGTCAACTCAACGTTTTCATGAAACGGCTGATATTATTATTTGTGGTTTTGTTGCGTCAACGTTATGAACTTTAGCCCCATAACTCCTCAGGTATTCCAGAAAGTATCATATCGATTATTCGGGTGTAATTACGTTTGTCATTCAAGATAATTGGAAATAGAAGATTTGTCTCCTTGATAAATCAACAAGATTAAATCTCCGATGAGATCATCATCGGATTCAAAGACTACGTCACAAAAATTGTGAGGATTATTTTATAGACAAGGAGAGTGAGCTGTAAATTTAGATATTCATGATAATGAAGTATATTATTCAGAAAAATTTAAACACTGGTATATACCAAGAACCAGAAATATAAATATAGATGGAAATAAATCGTTTTATGAATCAATTAATTCATTCATTTAGATTTTGAGTGAAACTCTGCCTTCCGCTTGAAATTTGAATCTCTAATTCCTGAGTTATAGTAGGATTATAATTTCGAGGTTATGTTACTCTGAATATGAAAAAGGTTGAGCAAACCTTTTGTATTTTTATTGGAATGAGTTGTATTCGATGTGTGAAAGACATGGATAGACTTTTGGGGATTGGATAGTATAGAAATTGGATAACAAACCTGATAACAGCCCAGATATGTCGATAAAATCCCTGATTCAAACGGCAACTGGCTCCAACCTATAAATAAATGCTATATTTAGATGCCATGCCACCTTAATTGTAATTATACTGGTCATGACAATATTTTATTGATAAGTTTAGCCCGTTTTCATTATAAATTAGTTTTATCGATTTATTTGATTAAAGTCCAGCAATATTGATCATTCAATAAACAAACTTGAGTAGTATTTTCTCTTGTGCTCTATTACTTTATAGATTTTTATGGTTATGTTTATTATTTTCGTGGAATACAGATCATACGCTGGTGAGATTATAGAACGGTGCGAATAAATCGTTTGTTTTTTATTGGTACCATACACAAATATGACAACAGAGAGGATGGAAATTTTAATTCTGACATTCAAATCTTCATTAGTGACATCTGGGGGCGTGGAAATTAATTATTCTCGAGCGAGTTTTTCCATGAGTGCGAGAGAGAAAATGACTCCCAATTTTCTTGTATCGTGGAACGACTCTTGACGCAAGAACCGTAACGGAAGTAGTTTTTTTTTCAATTTATAACTAGCAACAAGTAATTCCTAATACGACCAATCGGACTGGCAGTGGTTGGTTCAACACCATCAAATTTCGTATACGAGCTTTATCAAGCTACAACTTGTCCGGTATAGGCAGAGATAGTTCAGTATTCGAACTTCGAACTCGCGCGCGTCTTTCTTGGACATTCATAACCACGCCTGCTTATAGGCAATTGTGTTCGCAGTCATGTAATGCCAGTAAGATTATGAAATGTCGTCTGACCAGATGTAAATTTCTACTAGTTTTGCTCTTTCTATCTATCTATTTATCTCTCTCGCTCTCTCTCTCTCTCTGCTCCCCAGACACGATTTCATATAGACTCGGCGATGACCGAGTTCGTTGAAAAACTCACTGTATGTATGAAAATTAAGAGTGAGATTGAAAAATAAAATCTCTTCGTGTTGACACACCTTTGTATTTCCACTCACTTTCCAGATATTAACGGAAAAAATATTCAAATCTGCATTCTGGTCAATTTGAAACATCAAAACATGCAAAAATTATGTGCGTATTGAAAGGACGATATATTTATTTAGTGGGCGCATAGTAACGAAAGTGATTTTATCTTCGTTGCAACAAGAAACTGCATTCGCGGTTACTCTGACTTGGACTGTATTTAATAAGAATTAAGTATTCAATTTCAGAAGTAAATTGCAAGATGAATTTGTGTCAAGTACTCTCAATCTTTCTCTTCTTCTTTTTTTTAATTTATTTATTTTTTTAAGTCCCATCCCAAATTACGTAAAAAAGTAACTTTCAAAAAGTAAATAAATCATTATTCCAATGAGCAAATTAGTGATAACATTGACTTCGGTGCAGCAGAATAACGCGAAAAACAATCTCAAGATCGAAAATATCAAATTTTGCAGTTTTTTTTTTTTTTTTTTTTTTTTTTCTTTTACTGCAGAATTGTTATAACTATAACAATTAATCGATCGCTTATTCATTGACATTTCATCATAATTGTATTAGAAGCTTGTTATATAATAGAATATGATTGAACCCTTAACATCAAACATAAGACAAGTAGTAACTAGGCATTTCATTACTGTAGGAATACATCAGGTATATAATAAATATGATAAATTATTGCTCTCCGAGACGCCGCGAGCTAAATTTGCTTTGTTAAAATGTCAAGGTTTTTCGCTTGTGGAGCATCACGGAAACGTAATTCTAAATTACAGGTGTAGAGTGAAAAAAGAAGAAAAAATAAAACGCAAAAAAACCCGCATATCTAGAATAGGGGCATGACTTTTGAGTGAATACATTTCCCATGGTATGCTTGATCGCGCTCTCGCTATACGATAGAATAAATTCATACATGTGTGTATGTATGTACGTGACATAGAGATTATACTTACCATGTGATGCGGTTCTATACCTATAACTTCTAAGGAGAGTCATGACATGCATCGCGAATGATAATGGTTATGAGAATGATCTTCTCGGGAGTGTAGGAAGTTGTCGACATTTCTCATATCTCTATGGGTATTCTTGACACTTCGCGTATACAATGTTTATTATATTACATTCCGTTTCTACATGCATACTACTTACATTAAAATCTATTCATCATATCTCATATTATTAACGCAGAGTGCAATAGCTCTTACAATATTGAAAATTCCAATTATGTATATATATGTATATGTATAAGGCCGTGCGTGTCCACACGTGGAGATCAAGATGTGCAGTTGCACCTTCATAAATTTCTTGTATTCTTATAGTGCGGTATAAGTTACCTTTTTTATTTTATGATCGCGTATGTATGCAGGTAACGTTACAGGTGCATACGTGAATATTATTACCCACTTATTACGACCAAAGTGAGTCACTTGTCAAGTGTGACACGCTATTTGTCCGCTGACAGTCGTCGAAGTTTCGCAATGATCAATTACGATCGTCCATTGTTGTATTTTTCGCTGAAGATTTGTCTCCTACAATTTCCAAGAGTTAGTTACTAATTCGTTGTTCTCTGAATATTTACAAATGAATATTTCTTACACTGCAGTTGCAATAACTTCGTAAAATCATTTGATAGTTTACTGATTTTTTTGCCTAATAATTATAATAAAAATAGTCTGACATCTCAATTCAGCAGCTCTGCAAACATTTATTTACAAAAATGAATGAAATAGAATACGAGAAGACTATAGCTATATTATATGTGTTTAGTTTTACCGTTTGAAAAACAATATATGATTATGACACAGATAGATAGAGAAAAATCAATGGTGAAATGAGTTATTACTAGATTGATCATCTTCTCACGTTATGCTTTAGCGTAGTTTTATTATTACTAGTTTTTCGTGGGTTTTTTTTTTTTTTTAACATCTGTTTATTTTCCGTTTCTGCTATATATCTATACCACGTACGCTTCAGAATCGATCTTCACTATTTTTACGACATTTTGATTGATGAGGTTCATTTACTATGCCCTTAGGAGTTAGAACGAAAATTACTCCGAATAACATTCATTGTCTGAGTTGTGATTTGTAATTAATTGTAAGCTAATTATGTGAGCTGCTGCTAATTTGAACCTTCATATTTTCTCATGCTCTTCAAAATATATATATACTTATAAGCTTACAAATTTAGTCGGAGCAATTATTTACGCATATGTATAGGTGAATAATAACACTTGAATACTAAAGGTGGAAACACAATACGTGCAGTTACTGTGAGATGAATCTATTTTTGTTAAACCGAAAAAAAAAATTGGTTAATTAATATTTTCATAAAAAACAACATATGAAACTTGACTGTATATAAATCCTTGAGCCGTCTATCAACAGAATAACTACATGGACTGGAGCTCAAACCAAAACTCGTATTATGCATCGATGATAAATACGTCCAGGTAAACCATCTGTTGCATATTACATTCACACGTTGAAATACTATAGGTATAATCCATCATACATACAAAGTCGTTATATAGCCGGAGGAGAGTTCACTGAGCTTCACTAAATATATTCGAACTCGAAACGAACGAAATTCGAACGAATATAACTCGCACGTGACATTATAACGTATCCCACTATAGTTGCAAATAATTTCGACTAGTATATATACATAGGTATATAGATATTATGTATATACACGTTCGTTCATACACCTACATTCCTTACGAAATCGTAGGAGGATAGCTATAAAGAGAATCCTGTTTCAAGTCGTACAGAAGAACGAGTATAACAATAAGAAATATGAAATATGTGAAGGAGATAAAAATATAAAAGGAGGAGCGAGACGCGCGGCAGGAGGTGATGTTGCACGCAGAAGTGTCCTTTACAGCTTTGACGAAGTAAGTAGGTATGTACGTGCACAAGTAGCTGTATAATAATGGAAGATGTCGTCTCGCGGTTATGATATTCATATTTCACCAATCCCTCGAACTACAGAATTTGAGAATAGGATTACCATCAAGACGCGATGAAGAAATCGGTGTCACCGCGAGGGTTGGAGCAGATGGAGGCATATACCTAATAAATATGTAATAATACGCGATTGTGTACAACAATATTTTATTGAATTCAAAAAGCATGATATTTTCAGGTCAATATATCCACGAGTGTATCATCATGCGAGAATAATACTGATGCAGCCGCGCGTAATCGTTTAATAGGAGAGAAAATTATTCCATAAATACCCGTTTAGGTATAATGGATCTATGTACACAGGTACATATTAACATGTCTATACGTACACACATATACCTGTGGGCTTTATACCAGCACATAAGTGTATAAAATGTTAACTTATGCCACGGGGCAAAGACGGCGTAATTTAATCGATATATGCGTGTCGTTTTAATAGGGTCTTAAATTGACTCATTGGCTTAAAAGTGTTTTTATAATAAAACGAAGCAAAGAATCGAAAAAAAGGAAGAAAAATGGGGGAAAAAACGAAAAATAAAGCTGTAAGCGTGTATCAGCTACTATATGTCTTGTATCGACAGGAAATCACAGCTTATTCAAAGTAGTTTGTTTCGTAAGAAACTAAAAGTATTGGTATAATTTGATCGTAAAAATCAAAGACCATCACGAACCAAATCACCTCGCGCTCATTGACTATATCTCAATGTACATACCTATAACGCGAATATACTTATAATGGGAATACATAGATATGGTTCGAAAGAATTTGAAAAAGAAAAATACAAAAAATTCATATGTCACCTTGTATATACATGATATATACCTATACATTATCTGTATTGTTATCGTTATTAGTGTACTGAAAGAATCAATTTGCCAAGCACTAAATTCCACTTTTTTATAGTCATACTACGTATGTACATACCATACGTATGTACACGTACGTAATGCATAAAAATTTCAAAATCAGACGTACGATTAATTTGTTAAAACAAAAACAATAAAAGACAATAAATCAGATAAATAATCCTAGAGATTACAGTTGCAGAGTCCTTGTAGCGAATCACGAGGTCGTAGGACTTTGCAATAAGGACGTACATACATCATACGTGCTTATATATATCCCAGCCATAAGCAGCTCGGTATAACGACGATAAATGAAAAAATATCAAAAAAATTACCTCACCCCAAACCCTCTATTAATCCTGCTCATCTAATTAGATTCAAAAATGGACATATACGTATGCTCGATCAAGAGATGATGCTCATCGAAGCTGGGATAATATCAACGTATAATTATACATTACTGCCGCAGCTACTCGTATACGTATAGCCGAATAATTATCTCAAATTAACCGACATTATCATAATAAGATAGAGATTTCCCCACCCCGAGTGGCCGCCCCTATACGGATCTACACTACTGCAAATTTGATAGCCTGCAGGCGATTTTCTATTATATTCAGGATTATCGTATATCGTATACGCGAAGAGATGATAAGTGGCCCATAGATCACATGGTCTACAGCGCCCACTCGGTTGAGTTGTCATGTCTTACACAGTTCGATTTCTATACCTTATTACAATTCACGTCATAACAGCTGCATGTGTATATTCATTGGATATTAATAATAATAAATAAATTCTAAACTGTAATATCGACCGTATAACTTCGGACGTATGTAAGATAGGTGATTCTACTTATATAGAGGTGTATAGCCACGAATTTCCGACATTGCATTAATTATTAATAAAGCAAATTAATCGACCGTGTAGAAAAATTTATCATTCATTCAACGCTTCATATGTATATAGTGGATAATATAGGAACAAAGTTTGCCTTCCAGTTAGCGAAGTTTCAATATTATAGGGATATTTGATCAGAATACAAAATCACTCTATGAGCTGGCTATATATACCTATTTTGAATATTCGTATACAGCTAAACTTAGATGAACGTAGGTATTACATTCGAATACCCGATACCTGTGTAGCGATCTATTGCTCCAATAGAATTTCAAATATTTCGGAATAATTAAACGCGTTTCAAGTTTATTCAGATATGTGATAATATTCAAATCTTCCGATGTGAAAAACAAAATTGATTTTTTTATTCATGTTTTTGGCCAATCTTTTCTCTCATCTTTCAATATACATTCGAACGATATGGAAAGTTTTTTTTTCGTTTTTTTCTTTTCTATTTCGTTTTACTCTACATCGCTAATTGGTTCTCGATTTGCGTTTTATGAGAATAAGAAAAGAAGAATGGGCAAAACAAAAAAAACGTTCGCTATCGTTTGATATTATTCAATTAACGATCGCACGCTTATAATATACATATTTTGGCCTTAACATATTCGGCATAATATATATTCATTGAATCTACGTTGTATATAAAGTTCACTGGACACGAGAATATATTGAGTAATAACGCCGCGGTGAACTATATATCTATATTCATATCTCTATATGCCTACCAGTACATACATACCTATATACCTGAAGACGTAGGAATACGTATATAGGCAATCATTTCTGCGGTTGAAAATGTTTATTTTTTCTTTTTCCTTTCAAATTTGTTCACGTCCAGTTTAATCGCAATAACATATCATTCCTACGCGACATTTACAGATTCAAATACTAATGTAAACCTATCCTAACGTGAAAAATGATCAAGTTGATCTGACCTACATAGATGCGGTTATACGCACACCGATGCACTTTCAGGTATGTATATCTATATCGATGTCCATCTACGGTATATGTGTGACGGCAAAAATTACCCTTACCAACATGTATACCTGCGTACGGTAGGTATATACCGCATATATACTGATCTTATGCATTCGCATATGTATTAGGAATAAACGCCGGCGATTTTCACCTGCGAAAAGATGACGGCTCTTGCATCAACACTGCTCTTGGACATTCGTTCGGGTATAATATGAGCTTTTCAAAGATGTTATAAGACGCGGCCCGCCGCGGTCACGGCACGTGCTGAGTTTACGCTTCATATATACATATATATATCTCTTAATTATATAAGGTATATCTTCCAGTCGTTGAATATATATAGTTTACCTTTATCTCCGTACAGTATAATAATATATTATGTATGATATAACAATTATAATGATGATAGTATAATATATAATATGTATATACATATATGCAAATATATCAACCGCGATCTTATATACACGCTTAGGATACGTGTGTACATAGTTTTCCATCTACGTACAGGGTGTTTCAGTGTGAATTTCCGTCTCCGCAATCATTAACGTTTTTCCATAAAATTTACCCGGCTTTCGGACATTTTTCGATAGGCGTTTAACGAAGTCTACATTATTTTCTACGTGCAAGAGATATCGAGTTTGTACGAAAAAGAGAAAGAGAAACAGAAAGATGAAAAGACGAAGAAAAAGACATACGCGAAACGGAGACGTACTCAATTTATCTTTGGAAGGTATAATATATGGCATATACCTACCAGCGTTTCGTCCTTTTTCGGCAATGACAAATTATGAAAGATTCATCCGAGAAAGTGAAGATGAAAATGAAACACCTAGTAGGCATTAATTAAATTCGATCCGAAACCATGAGGAGGAAAAAAAAAAACGAAAATTAACCGCGGATTATACGCTATACATACATTCTCTCTACACGACCACACAAACGAATCAGGATGATATTAAGCGACGGAATTTTGTCAAATGAATATCAATTATCAGATATTTTCTATGAAAATATCACGGAGAGAGAAGGATCTGCGTATCAATGGTATTCCTGTCTATGAATATTCAGTTCGAATCTTCGCCAAGATCCGCTTTGAACATCTTTTCTATACGTATGTGACCTTCTCCTGTTTGATAGGTATATACCTACACTGCTATATGATACGGTGGACGATTCACGCAGCGTGAGATTTTATATTTGAATGATAAATTAACGTTTTTATACTAGGCCCATATCTACATCTGTTCAGATTGTATATATATACCTGTGTGTATATGCATTATGTATATGTGTATATATATATTTTCTTTTTTTGTCCGTTTTCTCTCATCTGACGCAATAAAAATGTTTATACTATACCGCGCGATTTACAATTCGCAGGAAATCCACGAGTCGGTCTATTAATTGTCCTCATATACTGACCACACTATAATTTTGTACCATACGATTATTTCCTACGGATAAACATCATTTAACATTCGATCACATCTTGCATACACATACACTATAGGCAGGTATATGACTCGGTATTTTTTAACATATTGAAAACGCGAAAGTGGAAGAGATTCTCTCGAGAAACCTGCAGCATGGGATAAACTGTTATTGAATCGGAGAAGGCTTCTGAATTCTCGATGTTAGGCAATTTATTCAGTTTTCTTACAATTTTCTCTACTTTTGCCATTTTTTTCTCCTTCGTTTCACCGGAATCACGAAATATATTTCCAATTCGAAACGCGAATATATATATAAATATATATACCTATATACTATACATGACGAGTGAAATTTACAAAGATATCAATATACCAGAGTCCCTGGTGCTCCGATACTAGATATTGTTGTTATAGGAAATCGTGATTATACATGGACAGGTTCGTCATCAATTTCCTCATCTTTGAGGATAATAAAATCGATTGCCAATGTAAGAGAGGTAGTCGCGTGTGGAAGAAAAAACGAGATGGTCAGTTTATCTTAGTTTTGTTAATATTTTTTAATTTTTTTTTTCATTCATTTTCCATCCATTTGGCTTATTTGTTAACATAAATTGTTTACTAGAAATCATAACGCGTTCAGCGACTCCTGATAAACGGGCTCAGTAAGTTGGCTGAGCCTTGTTGTACGCTGGGTCCCACTGGGCTTCTTCCTCGGGGTGAGCTGCGTTCCAGGCCAAACCGGCGAGGATTTCTTCAGGGATTGGTGGTGCAACCGGGAGGTGAGGTCCTTCGGCGATGAATCCGCCCTTTCCAGCTGTGTATCTGACGGCAATTACTTCACCGTTTGGTGCGGTGTAGTCGTATCCACCGACTACATTCGGGGCAGGTTCTCCGGATGGCGGTGCTGCCTCAGGTACATTGGTCTCGCCGGCATTGATTCCGTTCGAGGTGCCGTAACTCCACCGGAAAGCACCAGTGATATCCTGGGCACTTTCTTGACTCACGATTGTCGCTTTTCCGTCCTGGGTGATCAATTGAGGATCAACTGGGAAGTATGGGGGAGATCTCGCAAAAGCCACAGCCACGAGGGCGAACGCACAAATCTGTATAGAGAGTAAAAAGTGCAGGATGATTATTATTTTTGACATTACTATCGACTTTGAGCAGAGTCAAGTGGCGAATGACAATCACAGAGCTTGGAGTAAAGAAATTCTAATATCGCAAAGTGGAGATTTGGGAGAAAAAAACTTACAAAGAATTTCATATTTGAATATGTTCCTTTGGTTATTCAGAGGGATATGATATGTTTGACGCATCATTGGCAAGCGAAACGTATATTTATACAAGCGATGCGCGGTGACCCCCACTCGTGCCGAATTGAGCCACCGTAGAATGTAGGGAATCGCAGAGAGATCGCTGGGATCTTCTGCCGAATTTATATGTCAGATGACCTTTCACGCCGACCAATTCGATCGATTGTATAACCCAACTCTGTGTTCATCGCTGTTCACCACATGGCCAGATTGGTCATGAGTTATGCCCTATACATCTCTCCCGATGGTGACATGTAATGCTCGCGGTCCTCAGCATTCGCGGAGGAAGCGAATGAGAACGACAATGGCAATGCAGCCAGGAGACCTGAGGTCTCTTGGTTTGTTAATATACCCGATCGTGGGACACACCCGGGTCCATAAAATGAAACAAAAAGGCATTAAAAGTATATAAAAAACATACGACTAGTAAACCGAAACCGGTATAATGAGTGTTGCACATTTCGCATCCTCTTTAATGTCACCGACAGCCGATTTCGTGCATGAAAACAATTTAGGGTACCTATATCTACCTCTTTAGTTGTTCATTACCTAAACTCATTACATACCCGGTGATCCTTGCATATGGTACACGTCATCGGGTAGAAAGTTTTTGTATAAATAGACGGAGATGCGCTTCAGTCGGTACACAGTGAGCCAAACTGCACTTGAATCAACATGAAGTTTCTGGTAGGAATCAAAAAAAATCTCAGTGCATACAAAAACGAAATCATTCTAACTTCGGATCCGTGGTTCTAAATCTCTTCTCGCTATTCTAGCGCCAAGCGATCTTCAAAGATAACGAAACCGGCTTATCTCTGATGAAAATCATGCACGCATTGTTATACCTCGTCCTCGCCGCGAAAGCCAGTTTTATCACGATTAGCCAATTGGGATGGACGTTACCTCAAAAATAATTCAACCTTGCTCACTTAATTATTCTTAGAGACAAAGAAGTTCAAACTCCACCAAGATCTCTTGAACAATGAAACGAATGAACCTCTGCTTCTATTCGGCTCGCATCGACTCCATCACAGTGAAAAAAAAAAAAAAAAACATTTTCATTTGTAATTCAAAGCGTCCATCCAATTCCTTCCGCGCGGAGACGGCGCGCTCCATACCGACCGTGACCCAAAAAACAAAAAATCTAATCCTATTGAATGTCTCATGAATTTACAGATCGTATCTCTCGCCCTTGCGGCAGTTGCGTCCGCCGAACATCAAGCGGTCTTCAAAGAGGCTGTAGTTGCATCCGCAAGGCACGCCAGCATATTGCGACAAACTGCAGAGACGCATCCCGACGGTAGCTACGCTTTCAACTACGAAACTGAGACCGGAATTAGTGCCGGCGAGACTGGTGGTCTTCGGTCTACAGGACACAACGGAGAACCCGCAAATTACGTCGAGGGCTCATACCAGTACGTCGGTGATGACGGCAACCTCTACAAAGTCATCTATACCGCCGGTCCCGATGGATTCATTGCTCAGGGCGATCACCTACCAGTGCCTCCACCGGTTCCTGAAGCAATCCTTAACTCCCTTGCCTACAATGCCGCACACCCGCAGCAGGAGGAAACCGAATACTACAAACCTGAACCGCTCAAGCCTCACTACAAACAGCCAATTGCTGTTGTTGCAACCCCGAAACCACTCGTCTACGAAGGCCAGTACACGCCGGCCAAGCCCTATTTCGCATCTGTGAAACCTACCGCCTTCCCGGTTCTTCTCTCAACCCCGGTGCCTCAACAACATAACGGCTACCCTCTGCACCAGGTCTTTCCTACAGTAACCCCCCAGGCCTACTACCACCCGGTTGGTGGTCGTTGAGTCGACAGACCCGAATGCTACATAGTAACATACCTGATGATGTAAATTATAGCTTCAATTTCAGATTAATGAGTAAATAAATAATATATTTTACTATAATTCCGTCGGTTGCGTGTTCGTCGTATAATCTCCCTTCTGCGTCGCCACATCCGATCAGCGGTTCGAATTTAGTGCAGAGTACGGGGATCATTCGGTTCATCCTCCTCTTTTTCCCCCTCCCAATCACATGATCTGAGTTGTCTGGACAATTGTACAGTGGTTCGGACCGAGAAAGGATTGGGCGACTGTCATTCATGGAAAGAAGAAATTAATACGAGAGACCAGCAGTCGTGCGACATTTTGATGAATCGTTGTTTGCTCATGGATGGGAACTGCTTAGCTTGACGTCACTTTGACCTCACCTTGACCTTAGGCGATGTCTTCCGCGCAGGTTTTACTCCGGGATCTCCGCAGTGCCCAATTAATCCTTTTTCTTGTCCCAGCGTTACGGGTACCTTTTCGCGATAGGATCGCAGCCACGTACTACACCCGACTCTGACGAAACAATATGATTGCGATTGCTACCTAAATTCGTGCTGGTGGTCCCCGCCTTGTATGGAAAAATATTCAGACGACCTCTCGGTCGTAATTATACCATTTAGAATTCGGTCTGTCTGCTGAAGAAATAGAAGGAAGAGGTAATTATATCTGAAACAAAGTAACGAAGCTGAAGATTATGACCACCCTACGGTGATCACTTTCAAAGGTTCCTCGACTACCGCATGCTGGAGGGAGTTCGCTGGCTCCTACTTCGAACTATGTTAGTAAATAATTGTAGTTTGTCAGTTTTTAATGTCAAGGTATCTTTTGTTCCCTCGAATAATTGAATGTCTGTATGAAACTAATTGTGAAAAATGTATTCAGGAGCGAGAGAGCGGGGATTGGAGAGTTCCGGAATTGGGTCAAACCTCTGTACCAGGATCGCGTCTAAAGGTAACGAAATCCTCGCTCGATTGTCCATCTCCTCCGCGGAATGTAAGTTATTTTCATTCGCGGCGTGTGTATACCTATATATTATGCGAACGAAAACGAGCGTGAATACTTTCGTCTTCGTTATAGTGGTACATATATTTACATAATGCGAGATCGAAGAGTAGCAAGATACGAAATTCCCAGACTTTTATCTCGCTTCAGAAACAAACCAGTTAAATTGAATATTTAGTAATCACACCTGCCTGTTTCACGTAATCGTTTTATTTATAGATTCTCATATCTTCAGGTAGTACAGCCTGCACCTCGCACTTTCTCAAGGCATACCAATACGAAACTATATTAAAACGTATCTTAGAAAGAAATCTGCTTTGTTTAACCGTCAAAGTCCACCACCTAACAATCAAGCACATAGTTTTGAATTTATATTTTATAAATCACGTGAACCATTGGAAATACACACGTAATATATTAGAATCAGATTCGCATGATTTTCAATATTGCGCAACCGAACGTTGGACTTTTCATGCTAAGTTTCAAGTCGTTTCATCGTTTGAACTTATCACATTTATATATATATATAGCAACGCCGCAGGAAAATTATATACAGTGAGTGAGTAATCCGCAAATTTATTATCAAACTTTCAAAGTTGGCGGTATTCTATATCCATGAGCAAAGCGTGATTGGATAATTCTCTAGAGATAAATTGCGAGGGAACGTCCAACTATTTCGCTCGACCTTTCCTACGCATTATAGATATTATTATGTAACATTACAGAAATTGGACATCGCGATGCAGAAGAAACGAAAAGCAAAATGAACAAAAATTGAAAGAAAAAACAAGGTTATTGATTGAACGATCCCTCGAACAAAAGAATTTATTGATGCTGATGAGACGATTGCAGGGACAAGAAATAACCCAGCATCGGCATTATCGCCTTACTATAAGTAGGCATATTATTAACATATTATATATTATATTATATTATATTATATTATGAAGATTATGTTGTGAAAATTTGACAGACTCTAATATCCGTTGATCATCCAGAGTATCGGCTTGTGTGTTTTATCGAAGAAACTGGTGGCAAGATTCTGCGGGCGCCTAACATAAATCTGTTCATTCATGCGAACTCTGCAATTAAGTTGGTAATATTTCGACGCAATATTTAGCGTTGGGTTACGAAAACGCCTTGACATTCCAAAATTGCGAAGCTGTAGGATCATCCCATAGTAATGAAAAAAAATTACGACCGCTCATTATGTTCATTATTAAGATAATAACCTTCCTCTCTTCGGATTTATTTTCCTTATTAGAATATGGATCCTGATGATTTGCCTGAAAATTATGAAACAAGAAACTGTTTCGTTTACCTTATTTCCATTTACCGTAAGTCTCGTAAAAATGATTGCGACACCTTTACCTAATGGTTGCGAGGGAGGTTCTTTTTCCCCAGAAAACTATAGAATTCTTGGAATACGCGGAAGCGATATCCAATTTTACGAAGGTCAATGTTCAAGACTCTTTCTCGTTCCTCGAATAAAGGCGACATAAAAATTCGAACGCAGCCGATATTATATAATCCTGATCAACGTATATGATAAGAAATCCATTCGACGCGTTTCATTTTGAACCGCAATAACCGCAAAAATGCTCGGTCATTCTTCTGACCAGAGCTCGCGGGTCAACTTTCATAGATCTCTCCGAAAGATTATTGGTGCAATAAAACTTGAAAAAGACGTTCAGAAAAACTGTTACACCGATTCATCGATTCGAATTTTCTGGAATCGCCCACACTCGCCACGAACACACGTATGTCTGCATATAGCTGCGAAACGAGAACGGGTATAATGAGTGCATCGTTCTGCATGGAACAACTTTCTTCAAATTTTTCCTCTCCTCGCTAATTACAGCATGCATGAGGAATCGCTCGAATCCCTGGATGCAGAGGTGAGAACATGATTTACATACGTACATGTATCAGGCTACGCGCGCGTATCCATTATTTATGCGCCTATTTATGTATTGATATCTGCCTCATACAAATTCCATGTATAACTATGATACATGTGCATACGTACATACATAGGCAAGACGTTGTATCGACTGATTGTTGCCTTCATTAATGCGGATCGTTGACAAGTTAGTTTGCTAAATTCATCTGGCAGTTACATACTTTCGAAATAATTTATAGCCTGCAGGACGAGTGACAAGATATTACATGTCTACCTATAAAACTGGTCGCCGTAGTAATTACTGAAAAGCCGTGTACTCACCATCTCCGTGCATACATTACACATATTATTCTGCCTAATAAGAAACGAACAACTCTAGCGCAATCTACCAAGGCGGAAAGATCGCATAGAACGATAAATTCTAGTTTATAACGTTCATACCGATAAATATACCTGCAACAAGTTATCACACGTTACATTCATTCATACATGTCGCCTCGATCGTAGCACCTTCCAGCAACTCTTCTTACTTAAATCATCGATTTTATTGCTATAGGTCCATTTGACGCGATTCCTCTAAAAATAAATAAATCATACCCGATCATATGCCGATTGCGGATGTAATTTCGTGACCAGTTCATCATCGTCAACTAGGGACGATTTCATCGCAAAAATATAATCTCATTGAAATTGGCAAAAAGGTAATCACGATCCCGCACGCGATGATCATAAAGCCGATTTATTCCGGTATCGATTTCCTACCGAAAAAATCATTTATCGGCCCGAATCGCGCAGGTGTATATTCCTATATATACTCGTATTTCATTTCAAATATCTCTGATAACGATACGTGTGTAATAATCTGTACATAGATTTACAGGAAATCACGCAAATTCTGTCTGATCGGCGATCACGCCTTGCCTGGCCGCACGTGCCTTCACGCTCCTTCAGCACACCGCGACCGCCTTATGGTTATGGCATTCGGGGCAAACGATTTCATCATCGGGTCAGAGAATGATACATCGCGCGCCAAGGAGTCCATGCATTCGCCCAACCGTTCTATACCCGGTTGTCAGATAAGTTGGAAAAACGGTAGTCAATATAATCTCTCAATATTTCACAGGGTATGACGTTTTTGAGAATTTTTATCCCTCCTGCGCCCCCAACTAATGGAATGGAATAGACCATTGATTGAAATTGTCGATATGCTATACTGGTAACAGAAACTGTATCCGTTGAAATGTGGTTATAGATCAGATGAGTCACATGTATATCAGAATTTATTAACGTCTACATAAAAGAAGGATCACAGAAGAAGAAAAAAACAGAGTCTCGCGGTGGAGAAAACTATTTACCTATGAACTGCGAAGACGTGTCAGAAATTGCTGTTATTCCTGAAATTTGGGAGGCACAGACCTAGACGAAACTCCGGAAGAATTTTTGTGCAAAATTTTGCACGAGAGTCATGAAACGCGTTCCGCAAGTTGGAAAAGGAGATCTTCGGTAAAGGATTGAGAGGAAAACAAACTTTACGAAACTTCTTGCAGAGTGTTTCGGAGTTAGTGCAATTTGCACATTTGGAAAATGTTTAAAAATCAATTTGCGTCCGTAGGGTTCCATGTTTGGAATCTGGTCCCTCTGCCGTTTTAGGCGGCCTATTGAATCCGTGATGCGCATACATCTGCGTCCGGCTCTAGCCGAGATGAATTATGCTATGCAAATGTATAATAAGTGCTTATATAAAATTACGTAAATTATATACTTAATAAGGAAACTTATGACGACCCGCGGGGAGAATTGTGCGACATTATGACAGTCAGTCAGTCAGTCAGTAAGCGACTTTTAAGTTCCATCTATGCGTCTATCAATCCGTCCATCCAGGCCATCCAGATCTACGGGAGGGCCCAGCGCGCGTCCCAGACTGCAACGGTGAAAGGAATACGCCCTGCGACGATGATCCGTGTCGGATCTGAATCTCGATTAAAGTATGAGTGAATGCTGGACTGTACGTACACCTTCGTACCTATACATCGCGTAGAACTAATGCAATGCTAATACACAAATGTACACTTGCGGATGTATTCGAGCAGGTAGAGGTGTTCGTGTATCACCTTTGTTGCCTATTATTGTATATATACATACATATAATACTCTAAGATGTTTTGCGATGCTCTTCGCGATGTTACCCCTTCTCCTGAACCCGGACAGGGCGCGTTATACCCACGGCATACCCCCTGAACCCATGGACTGGGGTCTCTAAGTTAGTATAAATTCCCATCGTACTCATCCGTACTTGCATCAGTACCGAGACTCACCTGTTACGGAGCTTAGCGAATTCTAGCTGCACCAGAAAAGACCCGCAATTATTGTCAGAGGCCAACACAGTTCTATCCACGTCCGTCATAATGAAGATTTTCGTGAGTCGCCCTAATTCGCAATAGTAATAATATAACACCGACCGAACAATTCGTTTTCTTGTGGAAAAAAAATTGCGCTTATTTTTGGACCGCATCCTTCCCGTCCTCTCGTAATTTCGGGAGTTATCGGGAATATTTCGAAAATATAGTTACCACGGGAATTGTGCCTACACGGTGCAGTCAAATCCCAGACTTCGAGTAAATCGACCGATAATTCACGGGGGTTTCCGCGGACGACAGGAATCAATTTCGATCAATCATACCTGTATATTTATATACGCCTGTATATTTTTGCTTCATTGCTAAATTTCTGCGGACTATCTGAGAATCGAAATGTAACACAGTTATTTCACGCAGATCGCAATATTGGCGCTGGCTACGATAGCCCAGGCACAGTACAACAGGTACAACCCTCAACTGAACTACAACAACAATGCCAGATATTGGGCGATCCTTAGGCAGAATCAAGACAGTTCACCGGACGGCTCATATGCTTACAGGTAAATGAATAATTTGCACTAAAACATTCGTGCATATAATATAAATGGAATACCCGTAAAATGGTTTAGATGAGTAAATACCTACCTTCGATGGTATGTCGGGTGACCGGTGAAGGTTGTTCGAAAGACTGTAATATTTCGTTAGTGATCGAAGGTCAATCCGTGTAGTAAAACTTATAATGTCTATATAGCGTTCGTATACCTGCCCATAGTCGAAGACCAATTAATTGATGCTACAAACGTTCGTGAAGAGTAAATTATTGTTATTAAATTTTATTTAACGATATCCGTTTCGCAAGTTGGTGGTATTTTTTTTCTACTTTTTTGGCCCCCCCCCCCCCCCCCCCACCCTTTTACCTTCTCATTCGCATTTTGTTTTCTTTTCAATTTTTATATTTTATGTATCTCAGGGCAAAGTATAAGATATATGAGATACGCTGTTAAATAATAACCGAAGGTGATTTGCTCCGTTATATTAGAACCATGATGGCGATAATTATAAATTATCGCTGGCTAAAATCAAATAATTCAATGATACTTCACTATGATCCTTGACGATTAAAAAAAAAAAGAAAAACCAAGAGGAAAGAAGAAGAGGAAACATTCGCGAGACACAGAAGGACGATTCGAATTATTTCACGAATCTAATCCAAAATTTGTATTCATATTCCTATTTTTAGTTACGAGACACTGACAACGAAATAACATTGAAAATATGATGAAAAATATTCATCAACGTTATCCGCGTGCGGTTTGATCACCAGTTCCCGAGATCAACAATGGAATCCTAAAGACCACTTGGGTATACCGCAACTGGAATAAAGATAATTACTTTTGATTCTAATCGTGAGCATTATACGCCGGTAGTTAGCTCCTAATGATTACGTAATTTGACATAATTAACCTACCTAGAGAGACTGCACCTCCCTAATTAAATTCCCCCCCCCCCCCCCCCCCCCCCGGAGGTTCGTCCGTCTGTCCGTCACATTGGCGAAACCTTGACCAACGACTGCCGTAAATGCAGATCGTGGAAAATCGGCCTCTACGGCTCTTGCGGTATCAACTCGAGGATGCGGAATAGTTATCTTATTTCAATTACACTAACCTTTTCTTCTCTTCCCAGACTCGATATTCTTCCATAAAATTTTTTAGCACGTAATCAAATCGATTCCCAAAATAAATTCAATGAAAATCGCTTTCCATTCTAGCGTATAGGTAAGAAAATACGAAAAATCGTAATGGCGATGACAAAGTTTTTACCATTGTTTTCCAATTGTTGGCAAAAATTCGCCCACATCACGCCGTGTGCCGCTACAACTCTATCGCACATATGATCCTGTACAGTGTACAATATAAGTGCGAAGACGCGCCACGCCTCGAGGATCTTACAGCGATGCAATAATTCGTCATTGCTATACGTGAAGTTGCGTAAAATTGCTCGGTTGGATCCTTGTGCCAGATCTCGGGTACGCCGTTACCCAATTAATTGAAAGAGGCCCGATTTGCTTTAAATACATACCTACGAGTGCATGCATGCATATAAATGCATATCAATTTTCTCTCTCGTTGTTCTCCCGCTTTTTATTGTACTCATCATTTCATTCCTCTCGTTTTTCCCACAGTTACGACACCGAAAATGGGATTTCGGTCGCCGAACAAGGACAACCGAAGGGTCTAGGGGCTGCCGGTCAGGCCGAAGTAGTCAGAGGACAATTTAGCTACACCGCGCCAGACGGAACACCAATTTCCGTCACTTATTATGCCGATGAAACCGGATTCCATGCTAGCGGAGCTCATCTTCCAACTCCACCGCCGATTCCAGCTGCCATTCAGAGATCTTTGGCTTACAACAAAGCGCATCCTGAGCCCCAGAATCCTTACAGGAGGTACTGACCATTCAAGCTGAGGATCGAATAATTATATGAATAATGAAAAAGAAAGAACTCGCAACGATCACTTCCGGTTCATTCCTCTGTTTTTGACGTTTATGAAGGATCTTAAACGACCATATATAATCATAATACACCACGTCGTGATCCTGGATTTAATGAGACTACCGCAATTTAATTTAATACGCATATAATTGTATATCTGATATCGCTGTTCTGTACTGTGTATACTATTATACCGAATATGTATATATGCAGTGTGTGAATTCTAATGAGTTACCAATTAATTAAGCTACGAATAAAACGGCATGTGTAATTGCAATTGAAACTACGTTGAAATTTGTACTATTCATTGATCGACGCCTCAAAATAGTAATTAACAAATTTGGCGGAAGGAGGATAACCGCCCGACTCCCAGACTCCCGCGGTGTAATTTTAATACGTAAAAAAGTGCGAAGTCTGCAGGTTTCTAGAAGATCTTTTCAAACGATATTATATTATAACGATATATAATACGACGCCGACGTGGTTTTGCAGATATATATTATATGTACTATGCATATACCGAAAAACCAGATGGTAAATTATTTTTTACTAATGTGAATGATGCTTCATTCTTAATTGACAGATGTTTCACCAAAACGGCCTACCGGTGGGCAATTCTTCTACACCTGTTTCTCATGACATCTCTGATTTTATGTTTCGAAATATTTGATACAGCGATGAAATCGGAGATAAAATAGGCAAAATATCCAACCAGAATTGATATAACTACGTCGTTATAACTGCCTACTGAGCAAACCTGCACATACATACATATATATACTTTTATAACAAGCGTAAAAGCGTGCACATAATATAACTCATGTTAGAAGAGAGAAAAAGAAGAAGAGCTGGAATGTTAGAATATCAATTTGTTGTTCAGGTTTTCGCGGATCATACGAGAATATAAGATATATTTGTATAATAGTAATTGCTCGAAAGCACGGAACTCTATGTGTTATGTATATATACCCCTTGGAACACCATTCGGTTGCAAATTAATACTAATCGTAATATCACGGTAAAGGTGAGCCAGTGAAAGCAAAACATCATCTTTTACCTATTGCACAATAATGTTCCGACTACGAGTAGCCATAATAATGGTTTCGGTCAGACACGATCCTCGGACCTCGGCCCGTGCCTATACCTACTCAATAAGTGACCTCACCCCATCCCGTCGATCCAAGACACCACTTTTGAGGAAACAAACTTTTTCCGGTGAAAAATAATGTAATCAATTGCGTCAAAGAAGAAGGGATTCCTGAGGAGGCAACGTGTTTGCCAAGAGGTCGAGGGAAAAGTCATTTTTGACGGAAAGGATGACCGCAATCTTGAGAATCATTATTCTCTCCAAATTATGGGGGTCAGCCATTGAAAACTGACCTGCGTTGATTTTGGATTTGTCCAGATGCAAATAGTTGTATCCAATTTCTAACAATCTTATTTTCAATCTTTCTCGAAACCGCGTATGTCGTACCCCGGCTAAAATTGTCAGGAATACCAATTATTTTAGGTATTTACCATTTATTTGCAGATCCGTTAGCGAGAGGTTTTTGATTTATCATTTATTGCGCAAGATGGGTAGTATACCTTGAATTATTATTTTAGACATTACGTGTGAATAATGATCGTGGGAATTTATATTCAAAGCTTATACCTATATATATGTTTATAAGGTACAGTCGCTGGCTCTGCACGAAAGGTTATTTACTTGCGAGCATCTGTTCAATCCCGGACTCCAGTACAAGTTATCATAATTATTTTTGTTTTTGATTTTCTTCTTCCAGTTTCCAATCTAATCTAAAGCGTTTTGACACCATAGACGAAAATTTGTTTTCGAAGCATTGCATTTTTTCTGATTTTTTTATAACTTTTGATAACTCCCAATCGGTTGATTCGCACCTGATATATTGTTGCATATATGTACCTGTGTATCATGCCTGTATATTAGTGAATTATATGTACTAAATTACACATTTCGAATATGCATAAAGCGCATTGAAAAACGCGTTATGATATTGCCGATCTATAGAAAGATGAAAACGTACATAAACTGTTTCTGACAAGACGCATAATTTAGATCCAGATTGCAAAATAAGTATAACAGAAGAATGATCATTTTCGAGTGACCCTCTTCCCATATGATTTATCATCCGATGGAGAAATTAGAGGCGTGTGATAATCGTTTTGAGATGTGTTAGGCCGCCATTACGATATCGAGTATCATAATTATAAATCGTACGTATTCATAGCTACCACGGATTTCACGAGACGGGAATAAATATTTCACATCATTTTTTTTCTCTCCTTCGGTTTAATTTATCACGGCTAATTACAACTTGGAGTAAGAAATAAGCATAATAATTCAACCAATTAGGTAATAAAAATCATTCTGTTGTTAGAATTATTTCACATCAATTTCTTCTTCTTCTTCTTCTTTTTTTTTTTTTTCTCTGCTCTGTTTGGTATTATACGATCTGCAGATACAAATTACAGGTGAGAATGAATTCTTTCATTTGTGTAACATACCTGTATATACATACAGGCATTAGTTACATACTATATACACGCTGCATTAGCCACGTCCGTTGCGTTATAACGTGAACGTAGTGGTGTGTGTATGTTGTATTATAGACAAACGGCTATGTACTACCTACAATATTCTTTATCACGATGTCGTGAGAATTGGAGGGCCCGCCTTTCCCATTTATAAATCGTACTCATTGTCAGCGATAGGTAATACACGAAATATAATACAGGTATGTATTTTGCATACAATCAGGGAAACCGCGGTGCCGTGTATACGCTAGCTGGTATCGTTCCACTAGAAAAATTTCGGCCAAGGTGCTGTATACCTATGATACGATTGTACGAATCTTCTTCTTCGTCTTTTCCTTTTTTTTCTCCTTCTTCTTCTTCTTCTTCTGCTTCTTCTTCTCCCAGTTCCAATTCATTTTCTCTTTATCATGAAAGTACCCGGATTCGATGTACGCGTTACATACGTACGCCCCAGATCGATATTTCATCTTGCGGGAATAGATGCATGAGATTGAAATGTCTAATCACTCTGCCAATCGCGACTGAAAAATATTCAAATTTTCACTGATTCTATCGTCGATGCCCATTATTACTATCCAAAGTCAGTTTGTCTGAAGCGAGTCTGCGCTTATCGCATGAGGCCATTACACACGCGTCACAAACAAAAAAAAAAAAAAAAAAAGCCGACATCAAGATGGAAACAAAATTTTACAATAATCTCCGTGGGCTGAACACTGATCGAAATGTTAAATAATCGCGTTCGAATACTAGAAAAGAATGATTTATAGTAGATATATGATAAAATCCACGAAAAATGTTCAGCAATAGTAATCCCCAATCCGCGACGAAACATATTCAGACTACAAGGATCGTGACATTTGTAATTTCTAAAACGAGGATCTATTACATCTCAGAATTGTATGAAAAATGAAATTTTATTTGGTACAAAAATGATTTACAGCGTACTCCGCACCGTTTTCGGCAGCATATCGTCGCCGCGAAATTCTACCTGTCCGCATTTGCCGCATTTCGAATATCATTTACGTTAGTGAAATATTTCTCGCGAGAAATATCGTACGTGCATATGTTCGCTGACAATTTGAAAAATATTCTCCGGACGTTTGCCACGCTTGCTAATAGTTTGTTCACACATAATTTATTGTGCATTGGCGTTTGACCCCGAGGTATACATAGTAATAATGATAATGTGTAGAAAAGTGGTTAATTTAATGTGATTGAATTGCAACGTTTGCACATGCAAATGCGGATGCGAATGCAAATGGCGATTCTGTAAACTGTTGAAATACTGCTATAATGTAGTGGTAGCAGTATGAAAAAATGAAATACTCTTACTTTACTCGCAGAAGTAATCGGAATCGTAAACTGTGGCATGCTGCGATGGCATGATAATTGGCGGTTGGGCGTACACGGATCACGTGTAATTATACTTACACAGACGTGTACATGGGAAATATTATAGGTAGGACGTCGTTTATCGCCGTGGTATTCCAGTTCTAATTCTCCATCTGCGCGGTGGCACATATATGTATACTGTATGGCGTGTGAAGGTGTGTTGCATTTCACCTGAAGAAGAGCTCATAGAGACCTGCGGTGAAGTAAATGTAAGGATCGACTTGATCTCCGCGTGACCTTTTCTGCAATTTTATTGGCTCATCTAACCTACAGCGCGTACGGTGAACAAGTTGCAATTTTTGCAAAACGGAGCCAGAAAATTATGCAAATATATTACAGCGAGGGGATCGCGGTCGAGCCTCCATGAGGATCAAAGCGTAAAATCGGTAAGGGATCGATCGTCGATCGTTCGCTCAAGCGGCTCAAGGTCAATCTTATCCTCGCTGTGGATGCTAGGATGACGGCATCCACTGCAGCATACTAGATTTTTTACGTGATGGCCTTTAGCGAAAAATTGTCGTTAAATACATAAGCCTAAATGGCCAATCGATGCGTTAGCAATACATTCCGCAAATTGTAAGACCCATCGAATTCGAATCCTGGATACAATCTAGCGACACTATACGTATGTACCTACCTCTCAACATATCGTGACATCCGTTTAGCATACAGCTCTGTGGCTTAGTAATATGAGGCCATTAAATACATACTTATATTACATTTATATTTATGTCCAAATCTAAAATTGTGGCTATAAATATTGTATGCCTGGTTTGTACGTGTATATTCGAATATGAACAAGCGTTAATTTCGGTATGACGGTGGTATATGTGTGTAGACTAGCACAGACAAAGAAAAATTGAAAAAGGGATGAGCTGGTTTTTGGAAGTCGGCAAGGGGATTTGAGGGGGGGAAGATGAAGAAGACTCGATCAAATTAGTATAAATCGGGCGGGATTCTACTGCAAAAGTCAGATCCATCTGGAGCTTCATCTCTTGATCTTCTCTCCTGTTTTAACCATGCAGTTCGTAGTGAGTGAACCATACATTGTTTAAATCTACAAGGAATAATATGAAACCAGTCCGATGAATAAGTTGCTGGATTCGATCTATTCTCTCGTTCCCTTTCGGTCTACTGGAATAATTGTTGGATAATTCGCCATATCTACGAGATCGCGCCTCACGGGTACCACATGGACCTCATGGAGCTAACAAAGTGTTTCTTCTGTTATTCCAGATCGTTGCTTGTGCTCTTTTGGGAGTGGCCTTCGGCCAATTCCCTGCACACCCTGGCTACTCAGGATTTGCCGGTAATCCGGCGTACAAGGGATACCCTGGAGCATACCCGGGAGCATACCCTGGAGCATACCCTGGAGCATACCCTGGAGCGTACCCTGGAGCATACCCTGGAGCATACCCTGGATACGGAGGCTACCAAGGACACAAGGGATTCTCAGGCCCGGCTCCATTCCCCATCAAGCCTGTCAACCCGAAAGACAAAGACGCCAAGACACCATCAGTAGCACCAGTCCCACTTCCTGCATCTCTGCCGATTGTACCAGCTCCACCAGCCAAGACATGGAGGTACAAAATTTTGAGTTTCTGTTTATGGGATTTCGGTGAACTGAGTAAATCTGACATCTTCGGATGCAACGATCATCAGTGAATTCCGAAATCATAGAGCAACTGAATTTTTAGAGTGTAAAGGAAGAATTCATGAGCTTCGATGCTCGAACTATATGAGACAAAACGAAGTACTCTACTCGAATGTCCATACGATTTGCTACCGTTTCTTGATCCTGTAACTATACGATATCGGAAGATAGAGAAAATGTTATCTGTATGCACATTAGCTGTGAATGTTTGTCATCAAATTTTTCCTCCACTGCCACAGCGGACCCTACGCTGGTATCCGTAGCCAAACCAACGAAGCCTCTCCCGATGGCAGTTACAGGTGGAGCTACGAAACTGAGACCGGTATCTCTGCTACTGAAACTGGTTCCAACAGACTTACTGCCGATGGTGGAGAAGAGGTTTGTATAGCAATATCTAGAAGCGGTACAACTTTATTCGCACCCAGACGGAACATAGCATCCACTAGACATCCATAGGACATCAGTTAGATATTCGATGTCCTATGGTCGTCCATTAGATATTCGTTCTGCTTCGGCATGTCTGGAACCCGATTATGAATCATCATTCAAAATAGTTCTCGCACCTTCGCAGTTTTAGAATGAAATTTCATTCCTGGTTATAGAGGGGCAAAAACATCGTCGATCATTCCGGGAAGTTAATGATTCTGAAGTTTAAAGGGAAAAAATTTGTAGTGTTAGAATTGAGCAATACAATTTTTGAAATGTTCTCACTCGGTTTAAAATTGCACACGATGAACCGAAAATGTGTAATAATCGACTCGTTTTGTTTCCAGATCGTAGTAGGAGAATACGCCTACACCTCCCCCGAAGGTGTCCCAGTCCATGTCCGTTACACCGCTGATGCAGAAGGTTTCCACCCAGAAATCATTTCTCCGTCATACAACGGATACGTCGGAACTGCCCGCAATGCCTTGCCAGTGGATGTCGCCGGTGTTCCGATCGTCCCTGCTCCATTCACACGCGCCGCGGTAGAAGCCAAGGTGGAAACCGTTGCCGAAAAGAAAGAAGAATAGGACTGCCCGCCATATAGTTCCGAAACGAATATCATCTAATATACTATTATTCACCTAACGTGGCCTAACTCTCTCGAATATGTTTGTACAATCCAAAATGTTCATTGCCTTTCTTTTGCTAAGCGGTTCGCAGCTGGGCCAGCGGTGTTTGATGTAATTCGCAATGCGTTAGAAAGATAGTGGACGAAAAAAAAGATTTATAATTGAAAATATAACATTATCTGCATAAGCCAATGAAAGTAACGACTACCGATGAGTTTTATTTCTATTTTTATTCAATCAAATTCCTGAATGTATTGACGAGGCTATACTATAACTTCCGCGTCACAACCGCCGCGCCTAATGTGGGATTTCGAATGTCTGAACAAACCCCAAGGTCGGAAATTAACCAGTGAACGCTATTTCATGCGATTCGTTAGCTTGTAAGGCATGTAATCAACTATTATAAGAAATTCAAATTTTGAAATCGAACGGTGATGTTGTTTTAAATTGATGCTATAATTCAGCAAGATTTATGCGTACGCGTCTTCCGAATGACAAGCGTGTTAATTCATCTTTTTTCATTCGATCCTCTTTTTCCAATTTGATGGCACCGAGCAACACCCATGACAGGGCGAGGCGGCGGCGCGAGGTGAAAGTGCTCCACGCGTCCATCCTGTATCTTCCACGATTTTGCATTTTTATTTTAATACTGGTCAAGGACCATCTAATATATCCGTTCTACTGCAGAGTGGGCGAACGTATTTCCAAAGGTTGGGTAACATCATAGATAAAGAGAATATCATATATCTGAAGACTCTCGCATACCTTGTCCGAAATAAAGTGGGGACTCTACAACCGAATTATTACATCAACTTACATTCATGAAGGCGCGTCAAAAGTGCATTATCTTCGCAGATTGTTGTATTATTCATACAAAGAATTCTCTATAATATCTCTCTATATGTATATCTATTTGTCAGACGAAAGATCCCTCTCGTGATACGAACTCAACATCATTTCCTTTCCTTTTTTTTCACTCCTTTCTGAATTCTATATTATATTATAAGTAGTCGATATATATATCTGTTATTTTGAATTTCAGCAGTTCAGAACTAGCATGCGGGTTTCTTTCGAATCAAACCCGTTCTGTATTCTCGATTATAGTTCAGGTAATACTTAAAATATGATACACTAATCAGGTGAATCCATCTGAAGAATTTGAAAACAATTTGCATTTCGAACTTTTCCAAAGTTTTCTTTTATCGCATATTGCGATCGTGGGTAAGCGAGTGTATTCCTATCTTTGCGATAAAAATCTCCTTCAGTTTTTATTTTCAATATCGATAGTGAACAAAGAAGTAGAAATAATTTTGAAAATTCAAATATTCAAATATTCTTTCGATGCAGTATTTGAATTTAGTACACAATGTGTCCGCAGTGTCGCTAGTATGGAAATGGCCCTCTGGGTGTGCTCCGAAACTCTACTCGAGTTAACTCAAACGCATCTCATCCCCTCCTCTTGCTATGCCAGAAAGAGTGCAAGAGAGGGAGCATGATCGAGCTGGTCGTGTAAGGTTTCGGAACACACCCCATATGAAACAAGTAAGGTGGGCCACAGAAAGAAAACGAAGAGTGACCTAACCTACGGAGTACAGACCTCAGATAACGTCAACGACAACGCAAGGAGACAATCAAGTCGCATTGGTTGGATGTTTATGAATAATATGAAACACAAAATATCTCAAATGCAGCATCATTCAGGAGATAATATGCGTAAAGTGGAACGGGGGAAGAAAAGAAGATAAAGTAATGAAATGTAAGAATATCAAAATCAAACAACAACGTCGCAATGCAATTCGCTGCCTCTCACGTATTTCGGCTTCTGATTATATCAACTCTCAACGATGTAGATATCGCGCTTCCCACAACTTATTGGGATAAATTTCCATAATCAAGGAATTTATATTTTATTAGTTACAAGAGTTATTATCATGATTTTCATTATTTTCTGAAATAAAATTCCTGCCAAATTTATAATGCTCCGTACTTCAGGGCGAAAGTCACGACGCGAAAGGCATAATAGTAGTCTAAGGAAATCTCCGCACCACAATGGAACATATCAAATAATTGAACAGGTTTAAGACAGTAGGATGCCGGCGTAACCTGTGTCGTGTGATTTGGTTATTTGGCAGCAGGCGTAACCCGCAGACGCTTCTCCGATGATTATTCTCCAACTTCACTGGGCAGCCCCACCACACTAGAAAATGTGCGTTTTTCGTGTACAATTTGAGCATCGTTTTTCTGTCGGTCGAGCTCGTTAACTATTCATGTATGCGCGGAAGCACGGCAGAGTTAACATTTTGTAGAATTTGTTGAAACAACTTCCTTCATCTTTGCATATCGACTAATAAATTATCACATGCTTATCGTAGGGAGAATGACTATTCCAGTCCAGCTAAAGATCCAACGTAGACTGCGGTTCAAGTATAACAGTTTCCGTGGAAATAATCATCTGTAACTAGCTCATCTATTGTCGAATGAAGTCTGATAAGCACATCAGAAATTTTGAACCAATTTTTATTCACAGAGAACGTGAATGTACGCCACGAGACACATGATTTCATTTCTTTTCTGTTGATGATTTATTCAATACAATATATCATGACAAAGAAAATATTGAAGTTTCGAAGATTTGCGAACAATCAGAGATTCGTGTGTTGGAAATTTTGAGAAATGAAGACTGAGAAAAAGAACAGGAAAATTCAAATCCTCATTATGTTACTGAATGTTTCGAACGAAAAACTGAATGACAAATTTGCATTTCCAGAATGTTGAATTGATATCATATTCACACAGGATATTAAACTAAGCGTACTACTTGGTAGACTCAGAGAGTAGTTATTAATCTTTGATCAGGATTCAGCCAATTTGTGCCATGAGAATCATGAAATCTGAAATCCTGACAAAATAGATGAGAGGAACAACTCAATCAGTGTTTGACATTATTAGCAAATTTTATTGGTTCCGCCAAGCTGTATATACTATGATGATGCTGATGTCGTTGCACTCTCCATACATCAAAACCAAAACAGGGTCTCCACAGGTCCTGGAAAGCCTGGAATTGGACTAAAAATTGTTCAGAGCTTGAAATCCTGGAAATAGCCTTGAATTTTTTCATTTCTGATACTTCATTTTCACGTACAATATATTCTGTTATATTCACTATATTCGTGATCCGATCCAGTAGCCTAAATATTGACTTGCACTTCTAGGTTGTAACGCAGTTTCTCACCTTGCGATACCTATTTTTCGCTTGCGCCCTACTTTGCTTACTGTGCTGTTCGCAGTAAAAAAAAGCTCGGGATCGCAAGTAAGAACGTAAGAATCGTATTGTCATTGAGGTGATGTTAATGTAAAACAAGACTATGCCCTATAATTTACAATACATTCTGTAATTAGTTCGTGAGATACTTCAAGTACCCTTAAATTTTGGTCAGAGTAGATCTGAAAATCTTCGAAAAGGCTTGAAATTTGAAAATCAGAAATCTGTAGACACACTGCGAAAACTACACTAATATCATTGCAAGGGGTGAGCAGTTGAACTTCTACAAGGATAGAAGCGTGACATCAATGGGGGATTGACCGTTCACTCGGGGTCAGGGACTATATCACTGTGTTTGATGACAAAATTATAGAATTCACGATAAACTGGATTTCAGACATGATGGCCTTTAGCGGTACTCTGTTGTAAAATTCATGAGCCTAAATGGCTAATCGATAAGCTACTGATACATTCCACAATTGGTAACACCCACCGAATACCATCCTTGAATACCATCTAGAGATTCTATACATCTTTCAATGTATCGCGGTATCTGTTTGCCATATAATTCTATGCCTTAGTGATGTGAGGTCGTTAAATACGTGCATATATATACATTTATATCCAAATCTAGGTTTGTAACCATAGGTCTTATAAATTTGGTTTAGTATACATTTGTATCGAGACAAGTTTTTATTTACTTATGACATTGGCATAAGTGTAAATTAGCTTTACGCGATATTAAATAAGGGATCAGCCGGTTTGTAAACATGGCGAGGGGACTGAAGGGGAACGATAGAGGAAACTTGATCAAATTAGTATAAATCTGGCAGAATTCTACTCCAGAAATCAGATCCTTCTGGAGTTTCATCTCTCGATCTTGTCTACTGTTTCAACCATGCAGTTCGTAGTGAGTGAACCATACATTGTTCAAATCCATATGGAAAAATATAAGTCCAGTCTGATAAATAATTTACTGAAATCGAATCTTGTCTTCGTTTTCATAGTTCGTCTTCGATAGTTGTTGGATAAATTGCAATACCTACGACATCACACCTTCTGAGTATCTCATGGGCCCCACGGATTTGAAAGAGTGTTTCTGATATTCCAGGTCGTTGCTTGTGCTCTTTTGGGCGTGGCTCTCGGCCAATACGCTGGATACGGCGCATACCCAGGTTACGCCGGATATGCAGGATACCCTGGATACGCTGGATGGGGAGGCTACCCAGGATATACAGGATGGCAAGGATACAAGGGATACCCAGCCGTCGCTCCACTCCCGGTAAAGCCAGTTGTCCCAAAACCCGCAGAGGAGGCTAAAACACCAGTTGTACCAGTTGTACCCAAGCCATGGACGTAAGAAAGTTTCCTTTTCTATTAATTGGCATTAGATGTAATGTATGAATCCTGAACTTTTGGTGCAATGATGATCAAGGAATTTCAGAATCGTAAATTTATTAAATTTGGAGGAGACAAAAAAAGAATTCATGTGCACTAACGATTGAACTAGCACAAAGTCAAACAATTCACTTCAATGTCGATGTGATTTACTTCAGTATCTTGATCCTGTGAAAACAGAAAATTGGAAGATAAAAACAAAAATTTGCATATGTGAGTTTGCTGTAATTATTTGTTTATCTAATTTGTTCTGCGTTGCCACCAGTGGACCCTACGCCGCAATCCGTAGCCAAACCAACGAAGCCCCTGCCAATGGCATCTACTCCTACAGCTACGAAACTGAGACTGGTATCGCTGCTGCCGAGAGTGGTGCCCCCAGAATTGGCCCTGAAAGTCAAGAAGAGGTGTGTGTTGCAATTTCTACTGATGGTACAATTTCATCCACGAGTTTGGAACCCGATTCCGAGTGCTGTACCTTATTCAAAACAGTTTCTGCACCCTGGGGATTCGAATTAAATATGAAGCTCGGTATTAAAGATAGCAGAGAACCGTTGTTAACAGATCTTAAGAGCTAACTGTTGGGGGAATCTTTCGGAAGAATTCCGAAGAATTTCAATTGTTATAATTTACGTATAGAACGTTATCTAGCCTTTCATGATTTCGCTATTGGTAATTTTGGATTATCTTCTTTTTTTTTTGTCATAATTCCTTCATGGTTTAAAATTTTACGTAGACGGAAAACAATGATTAACTTGTTTCAATTCCAGGTTGTAGTAGGAGAATACGCCTACACCTCCCCCGAAGGTGTCCCAGTCCATGTCCGTTACACCGCTGATGCAGAAGGTTTCCACCCTGAAATCATTTCCCCATCATACGATGGATATTTCGCTGCCCGCAGTGCTGTGCCAGTAGTTGCTCCCATTGTGCCAGTCGTCCCTGTTTCAGCCGAAACAGCCGAGGAAGCCAAGGAGGAAAGTGATGTCGAAAAGAAAGAAGAATAGGACTGCCCACCATATAGTTCCAAAACACATATCATCTAGCATATTATAATTCAACTAACAAATCTGAAGTTTGTGAAATATATTTGTATGATCCAAAATGTCCATTGCCTTCCTTTTGCTGTGCACATTGTATAGCCAGCAGTAATCAATGCGGTCCGCAATGCGCGAGGAAGATAATGAAAGATAAAACAAAATTTGTCATTGAAAATATATCATTATTCGTATGAGCAACTGAAAATAATGACTACCGATGAGTTTTATTCTAATTTTGACTGAAAACAAAATTCTTGGATCGTTTGGTAAAACTGTATCAAAACAATTCAAGTTTTCTTTCACCGTACATTTAGTATCGAGTATCCAGGAGTTCGAATACAGCGTCGACTTTAATTTTAAACCTACATACACAGATAAGTGAGGGATGAGTGACGAGCAAACGAACAAATCACAGAGACACGGAGCTCACGAGCACGCTATATTCTTTGCACGAAAGACTCGTTCGTTCTACATTTTTCGAAATACTCAACTGATAGAAAAATACAGAAAACCGAACGAACCCTGCATAGGGATATTCGCGAGAAGCTGGCAAAGCTGGTTTAGCCTCAGTCTACCGAACAAGAAGATTTTAGCAACTTGGCCAAGTAGCTTTCACACATCCTCACAGCATAATGCGTTCCATCGATCTAGCCGCAGTTATTCAATATTCCTCAGAAATGTAGAAATTCGATGGATATCTGATCATATTAGCCGTGCCCACAATGAGTTGAAGTCGTTTTTTTTAATGAAGGCGCATGGTGGATCCAATGCATGGAAAATGTTTTCTCTGACGATTTCAAATAAATCCTACTCACGACATTCAGTATAACTTCAATGAAACAACTTGCTCCGATAATCGAAAGTCGGGGTGATATTTGAATCAGAAATAGTGAATCAATTCTTATCCCAAAAGTATGTTACAAAACACAGTATTCGCAACGTCCTTCAAGCTGATGATTTGCTCAATACAGGATCGTCATCGACAAGTCAAATGATACAAGTTTCAAAAATTAATGAACGGTCAAAGACTCATATCTCAAGATTTGTTAGAAATAAAATCTAAAAAAGAAATTATGAATGCCTTTAATATTACTCATTGGATTCAGAAAGGGGATTCGGATACGGGAAAGTGGAGTAATCGCGAACGCGGGATAAATCCGAACAACAGATACTTCTCTATTTTCCTCTCTTCCTACTCTTCTGCACTGACACACGTCGGATAATTAACTTTATGCCTAGTATTGTCACGTTATTGGAGGTCAGATGGGAAAATTCAAGTGGGCTGTTCAAGATAAGTGTTATTGAAATATTTCAATAAATCTGATATAATTTCTGATAGTTCTACAAATTGATGACAATTCCTGGTTTTTCTTCAATATCGTGTTGACCGTTTTACTTTTGGAAAGTGGGTTTCATGAAGATTTCATTTCCTAATCCGAAACTGAGATAATTATGGAAGCGGTTTTATTTCTAGATCGAATTTTTTGCTCAATTAAACGTTTGGGGCAATTGCGAACGTTGAAAATCAACCGAAGCTGGTGTTCTGTATTCGATTATAATATACTATAGTTTGACTATGAAACGTTACATTTGCCGTGATTTCAGAATAGTAATCATCGGTATTAGGTGTTTTATTGACGATTCTTATTTTGAATACCCCGAAAATATAGAACGCACACTGAATATAACATCGACGAAATCAAACAATGCAGTAATATCAGTTTTTTTTTATTTTTAATTTCTTTTCAGAGATATATATGCCACAATATATAGGTTTTGGGTCGAAAGATTTCATTTTTTTGGGTCTCCAAGTCGTTCGAATTCTCTTGAACAACTGTTCTGAGTTACACCCCACGGGTCGGGCTAATTCCGAATTGCTGAGGTTTTGACTGTTTTCTTTTTTTATAAAATTTTAATTCTAACATTGGATTCTTAATAAAAAAAACTGTATCTCATCGCATAGATAATGGAACAAAGTTTGATATACGATGTATGATAGTTTGATAATTATGTGATTTCCTTATTTTTTCATCAATCTCCCTCAGGTGTTCGCCATTATTCCATATCCACCCAATGCAATTGAATGTTCGAGACACTTTTTGTAGCTTCAACTGAAGCAACACAATGCGCAGGTATCATTGCAAGGGAAAAGCAGTCGAGCTTCCATGAGGATAGAAATGTAACATTAATGAAGGATTGAGCATTCACTCAGAGTCGACTATGCCACTGTGCTTGATGACAGAATTGTAAAATTCACTGTAAACTGGATTTTTAGCATGATGGCCTTTAGCGGTAATCTGTTGTAAAATTCATAAGCGCCAAATGGCTCATCGATAGGTTCCTAATACATACCACAAATGGTAACACCCGCCAAATACCATCCTTGAATACCATCTAGAGATTCTATACATCTTTCAATACATCGCTGTACTGTTTGACATATAATTCTATGCCTTAGCGATTTGCGGTCGTTAAATACGTGCATATATATACATTTATGTCCAAATTTAGGTTTGTAACTATCAGTTCTATAAATCTGGTTTGGTATACATTTGCATTGGGACAAGTTTTAGTTTACTTATGACACTATGGTATGCGTGTGTAAATTAACTGAAAAAAAAAATTGAATAAGGGATGAGCTGGTTTGAAAACATGGCAAGGGGGCTAGAGGGAACGATGAAGAAGAACTTCATCGAATTGGTATAAATCGGGCAGAATACTACTCCAAAAATCAGATCCATCTGGAGTTTCATCTCTTGATCTCGTCTACTGTTTCAACCATGCAGTTCGTAGTGAGTGAACCATAGATTGTTTAAATCCATAAGGAAAAATATAAGTCCGGTCTGATAAATAATTTACTGAAGTCGAATCTTCTCTTCGTTTTCTGTTGTTGTCTTCGATAAACGTCCAATTGCAATATCTACGACATTATACCTCACGGGTACCACGGTGGACCCTATGAAGTTAACAAGAGCGTTTCTGTTATTCCAGATCGTTGCTTGTGCTCTTTTGGGCGTGGCTCTCGGCCAATACGCTGGATACGGCGCATACCCAGGTTACGCCGGATATGCAGGATACCCTGGATACGCTGGATGGGGAGGCTACCCAGGATATGCCGGATGGCAAGGATATAAGGGATACCCAGGCTACCCAGGCCTCCTTCCAGCTGGTGTCAAGCCCGCTGACCCGAAAGTCAAAGAAGTCGTCAAGGCAGTAGCACCAGTTGTACCAGTTGCACCAGTAGTACCAGCCCCACTCCCAGCTCTACCAATTGCACCAGTTCCAGCCAAGGCATGGAGGTACAAAAATTTCATTTCTTTGTTTATTGGATCTCGGTAGAATTAGTAGATTCTAAATTTTCGAATACAATGCACTTCGAAATCTCGAAACAACCAAATTTTCAGAGAATAAAGGCAGAATCCGTGCACTTCAGGGATTGAATCAAGAAAACATTAAGTAATTCATTTTAATGTCCCCGTGATTATATACCTAGCTCCGGTTTCTTGATCCTGTGACTATAAGAAATCGGGGGACAGAACAAATAATGTATGATTTTGTATCTTGATTGTAATTGCCTATTAATTGATTTCGGTTCATTGCCACAGCGGACCCTACCCCGCCATCCGTAGCCAAACCAATGCCGCTTCTCCCGATGGCGCCTACTCCTACAGCTACGAAACTGAGACCGGTATCGCTGCTGCTGAGAGTGGTGCCCCCAGAATTGGTCCCGATGGTCCAGAAGAGGTTTGTATTGCAATATCTACCGATGATACAATTCTATTCACGAGTCTGATGAGGCCCGATTTATATTATTATATATTCGTTATTCTAAATAGTTCTCGCACCGTAACAGCTTCGGAATAACTTTTGAATTCAGTTCCGCCAGTAGCTGAGATCACTCTCGATCAATTTGGACAGTTAACGATTCTGAAAATCGGAGGGATAAAAACTTATGGAATTATAATTGATACAATTTTCTGATTGTACAAAAAATTATTCAATTTTTCATGATTTTTTTATAGTAAATTTGATATTATTCTTCTAGTAGTAAATTTGAAATCATCCTCCTTTCTCCCCTCTGTGATATTTCTCCACAGTTCGAAATTGCACATCATGAACGCAACATTTTGATTAACTCGGTTCGTTTCCAGGTTGTAGTAGGAGAATACGCCTACACCTCCCCCGAAGGTGTCCCAGTCCATGTCCGTTACACCGCTGATGGAGAAGGTTTCCACCCTGAAATCATTTCCCCATCATACGATGGATATCTCGCTGCCCGCAGTGCTGTGCCAGTAGTTGCTCCCATTGTGCCAGTCGTCCCTGTTTCAGCCGAAACAGCGGAGGAAGCCAAGGAGGAAAGTGATGTCGAAAAGGAAGAAGAATAGGGCTGCCCACCATATAGTTCCGAAACACATGTCATCTAGCATATTACAATTCAACTAACAAATCTGAAGTTTATAGAATATATTTGTATGATCCAAAATATCCATTGCCTTCCTTTTGCTGTGCACATTGTATAGCCAGCAACAATCAATGTAGTCCGCAATGCGCGAGGAAGATAATGAAGGATAAAACAAAATTTGTAATTGAAAATATATCATTATTCGTATGAGCAACTAAAAATAATGACTACCGATGAGTTTTATTCTAATTTCTATCGGTACAAATTTTTGGATTGTTTATAGTAAGACTGTATCAAAACGATCTAAGTTTTTTTTTACCGCGCATTTGATACCTCATATCCAGGAACTCATCGAGTGAGCGAACAAATCAGAGAGAGAGACACGCAGCTCCTGAGCACACCATGTTCGTTATACGAGAGATTTGTTCGATTTGGACTTTTCAGAGTACCTACTCCAGAGCACTACCAATTGATAGCTTGGACTGATATTCACTACGTGATTTAGTCATACCCGTAATGAGTTGGAGACGGATTTTCTGACGAAGGCGCATGCACCGAGAAATATTTTCAGTTTAGCCAATCAATCGGCGGTCACGGGTCGGGGAACGCACATTCGTGATAGCAGTGAAATATTAATTATATTGCATCCTTTCTCTGGTGTCGAAGATCAAAGCAAATTCCAAATTATAATAAACATATAGTTGAGTGAAGAGGGCCCTCTTCATGGACCGAAACGTGAAATTTGGAGTTCGCTTCGACCTTCGACTCCACAAACAGAGCAAAACATAACTTGGATAAGGTCAAAATAACAGAAAAAGAAAGATTGTCAATATTAAACATTATCACCAAATGTTTAATCGTGTCAATATCGCCAAAAACTGTCGGCTCGAAGGGAAATGGTCTCTGAAAGTTCAAAGTTGGTAACACTTTTTCACAAAATTTCTTATCGCCTAATGCAACAACTTGCTCCAATAATCAGAATTCAGAAATGGTGATTTAATTTTTATTCCAAAAGTATGTTACAGCACGAAGTATTTGACGCCCGCTAGGCTCGCCCGCTAGGCTCCGATGATTTTCTGAATACACGAGTAATGATTCGTGAAATGTTACAAGTTTCGAAAATTAATGGATGATCTGCAAATCTCGTATCTCAAGATAGGTCGGAAAGAAAAACTGAAAGAAAAATTGGGAGTACTCAATATATCACTCAATGGATCTAGCAAACAAAGGTAAACAACGAACTTGAATTTCCAAGGCGCTGATCCTCGTAGCTTCATCTGAAACCAGGAAATCATGCAAGTATCATTGCAAGGAGAAAGCAGTCCAGCGTTTGTGGAGATGGAAGCGTGACATCGACGAGGGTTCAATCGTTTGCTCAGGCTATAACCATATCATCACATTTGACATTGTGCGGAATTACGGAATTTCATACTGTGAATTGGATTTTCAACACGGTGGACTTCAGCCAGAATCTGTTGTGAAATTCATAAGCCTTAGTAATGGCTCACTAACAGGTTACTGATACATTCCACAAATGGTAACACCCACCAAATTCGATTCTGGAATGCCATCTGGCGATCCGGCATCTCTTAATACATCACAACATCCGTCTAGAACGTAGCATCCACGACTATTAAACACATCCATAATGTATTATAAAATGTAGTCAGCCGTGATCAATTCAGTCTGAAACGCGCGAGAAATATAATGAGACAAAACAGAAAATTTGTCATTCGAAACAAAATATTATTCGTAGAAGCAACTATGAATAATAATTATGAAACATGACTTATTCGAATTTTCATTTGATCAAATTTACGGATTTATCAACGAGACTATATCTTAACGTCTGCATCGCAACCCCCGCAACTAACATAGAATTCCAGATGTCTGAAGCTAGAATGAACCCCAAGGTCCAGTATCGGCCGTTATTTGAAGCAATTCATTAGCTTGAACGGCAGAATTTGGGTGCTATTCAACATTGGATGCTACTACAAGAATTTTGAATCACGGAGTGTAAAGATGAGCAGTATTTGTGAATTGAAAGCAGTAAGTTGAGCAGATATCATTATGAAAGGATCACAGTTGAGCTCACATGAGAATGCAATCGTATGATCGATGAAGGCTCAGTTGTTCATCCTGGGTCGATTATATTGTTGTCGCTAATGTTCGAATAATGAAATTCACTATAGACTGGGTTTTTAGCATGATGGCCTTTAGTGAGAATCCGTTGTTAACATCATCGGTCCGATTGGCTGATCTATGGGCGACTGATACATTCCATAAATGGTAACACCCACAGAATCTCATCCTTGAATACTATCTAGCGACACTAGACATCTCTGGAATAAATATATCGCAACATCAGTTAAGCTTATACCTCGATTTCTTAGTGATGTGAGGTCGTTAAATACGCATATATATTAGATATATTTATGTCCAAATCTAGATTTGTAGCCAGACCTATTATACATCTAGAATAGTATATATTCGTATGTAGACGAGTGTTAATCTCTTTATGATATTTTTATAGGTGTGCCAGTTGAGACATTGGAGAGAAGAAAAAAACTGAATAAGGGATGAGCTGGTTCCGACAACGTGGGGAGGGGATTGAGGGGAACGTTGGAGAAGACTTGATCGGATTGGTATAAATTGGGCGGGATTCTACTCCAGAAGTCAGATCTATCTGGAGCTTCATCTCTTGATCTTCTCTTCTGTGTTAATCATGCAGTTCGTCGTGAGTGAAACATACATTGTTTGAATCTACAAGGAATAATATAAAACCAGTCTGATAATTAAGTTACAAAATTGATTCGGTTTTCTCGCTCTCCTACGAGGATTGTTGGATACCTCGCAATATCTACGACATTATACCTCACGGGTACCACGGTGGACCCTATGAAGTTAACAAGAGCGTTTCTGTTATTCCAGATCGTTGCTTGTGCTCTTTTGGGCGTGGCTCTCGGCCAATACGCTGGATACGGCGCATACCCAGGTTACGCCGGATATGCAGGATACCCTGGATACGCTGGATGGGGAGGCTACCCAGGATATGCCGGATGGCAAGGATATAAGGGATACCCAGGCTACCCAGGCTTCCTTCCAGCCGCTGTTAAGCCCGCTGACCCGAAAGTCAAAGAAGTCGTTAAGGCCGTAGCACCAGCTGTACCAGTTGCCCCAGTACTACCGGCTCCACTCCCAGCCCTACCAATTGCACCGGTTCCTGCAAAGGCATGGAGGTACGGAAACTCAATTTATTGTTCATTGCATATGGGTAAAATTCGTCGATCTTAAAATTTCTTAGTGAACTCCAAAATCCTGTAGCAACTAAATTTTTCGAGTAGAAAGGCAGAATCCGTACACTTTCATGATTGAATCGATAAAACATCGAGCAACTCACTTCAATGTCCCCGTGATTATATACCTAGCGCCGCTTTCTTGATCCTGTGACTATAAGAAATTGAGCGACAGAACAAATAATGTGTGATTTTGTATCTTGACTGTAATTGCCGATTAATTGATTTCGGTTCATTGCCACAGCGGACCCTACCCCGCCATCCGTAGCCAAACCAATGCCGCTTCTCCCGATGGCGCCTACTCCTACAGCTACGAAACTGAGACCGGTATCGCTGCTGCCGAGAGTGGTGCCCCCAGAATTGGCCCCGATGGTCCAGAAGAGGTTTGTATTGCAATATCTACCGATCATACAATTCTATTCACGAGTCTGATTAGACCCAATTTATAATATTATGTATACGTTATTCTAAATAGTTCTCGCACCGTAACAGCTTCGGAATGAATTTTGAATTTAGTTCCACAAGTAACTCGGTGGTAACTCTTGATCAATTTGGAAAGTTAACGATTCTGAAAATCGGAGGGACAGAAACTTATGGAATTAAAATTGATACAATTTTTTGATTGTACAAAAAATTATTCAATTTTTCATGATTTGCAGATAGTAAATTTGATGTCATTCTCCTTTTCTCCACTCTGTGATATTTTTCCTCAGTTCGAAATTGCCCATCATGAACGCAAAATTCTGATTAATTCGTTTCGTTTCCAGGTTGTAGTAGGAGAATACGCTTACACCTCCCCCGAAGGTGTCCCAGTCCATGTCCGTTACACCGCTGATGGAGAAGGTTTCCACCCTGAAATCATTTCCCCATAGTAAACTCCACTGTCCGCCATGCCGTGCCAGTAGAGGATACCGTTCTTCCAGCTGTCGCTGCTTCAGCCTTACCGGGCCAGGAATGAGCCAAGGAGCAAACTAATCTCGAAAATGCACAAGAACAAGGCTACGTAGGCGTATAGCATATAGCATATAGTTGTGAAACAAATATCATCTGGCATGTTATACAGTTCAATTAACGAGACCTAACTTCATCGAATATGTTCATACGCTCCAAAATGTTCATTGCATTTCTTCCGCTCTGCGATTTATGTATCCAGCAATAATCAATGTAGTCCCCAATGCGTTAGAGATAATGAAACTGAAAAAATATCTGTAATTTAAAATATAACATTATTTGCGCAAGCAACTAAAAATAACGCTTATCAATGAATTTAATTTCTTTTTTGAAACAATTTTCTGGGTTTCTCGACGGAATTGGATCGTAACTTCCGCATTGTGACTCCTACGCTCAGCATGGAATTTCCAATGTTTAGACAAACCCCAAGGCCAATTGTTGCCCAGTGAACGTTTTTCAAGCAACATACATCAGCTCGAACGGCCTCATTAACTATAAGAAATTTGCATTCTGAAACTGACCAGTGATGTTATTTCAGTTTGTTGGTATACTACAGTAGGATTCGTGCGTACACATCTTCGAAATTACAACCTTCTGAACTCGTCTTTTTCTAACGGAGTTTTCTTCATACTATCCTTCTTTCAAACTATTTGCATCGAGCAACATCCATGACAGGGCGAGGCAGCCGCGGAAGCTGAAAATGCTCCACGCATCCACCATGTATGTTCCACGATTTCGCAGTTTTATGTTGACACTGGTCAAACCATCTAGTATATCAGTTTCACAGTGTGGGCCGAAATGTTTCTGGAGGTCGGGTAACATTATAGATGTACCATCGAACATGATGATATGTTTCGAAACTTTTCACGCTTCGTCTGAATTAAAATACTTCATCTTAATGATCACACCCACAACTCATAATTTAAACACCCGGTGCGAACAATTTCAAAGTTTGATCCTAGCATTCTTTTTTAGCTTTGAATCTAATGATGTTTAAAAATTGAAACGTCGACATTAGTTTTTATTATTATATTTTCATATCATATACGAACAAGCGATGAAATAGTTTGAAATATTCAAGGCACGAATATCGATCGCCACGACAATGGATGACCATGCGTATGAAACTGTCGTCCGAGATGATGAAATCGTAGCACACAGTATCCGCAGGGTCGCTAGAAGAGATCTGCAGTCCCGCCATCAATGCAATTTCACACGTAAATTTTTTTGTTTTCGCGATATCGATAAATCTGTTGAATTCAGAAGTTATTCGAACATTTGCAACGAAAAGAAAAAGTTTGGCGAATACGACCTTATAATGTCAGTTTCGACAGCTTTTCTATTAATTTCAAAAATTTTCGACTCGTTTCAAATATCGATAAGTCTTTGCGTTTTAGAAGTTCTCCGAACATTTAAGATAGAACAAAAATTCAGGTGGATGCGCATTTCTGGCATTAGGCGGCATCATTTTTTTCTCAAAGCTAATCGCAAAAAGGCATACCCGCAAAAATTTTTTTTCTTTACTATGCAAATGCTATAAAGACTTCTGAATTGCAAAGATTCATCGATATAGGAATCACAAACGAAAATTCTATGGATATGACCTTATACCGTTAGCTGTGACAATTGTGTCGGAAATTTCAAGAACTTCCGTTGTTTTTTGCGAAATCAATAAATCTTTACGAATAATGAGTTTGTGGAGCATTTGCGGTGAAAAAATTTTTTGCGGATACACCCATTCAGCAGCAACTTATCTGACTTTTGTAAATTTTTTCGACAGCTATATAAAGGCGTATCTCCGGCGTTGACGCCCTTGTGCTTCCATTTTTTTTCGCCTTTCGATGCTGACGTATTTTTCCGTTCCGAAAATTCTCCAGTTGAATGAGGGGACAGGATACGCCCTTTCGCCTTCGAAAATTGCAAAAGGGCCTAACCATGGTGCCTACGCCCTTTATGCATTGGTCACGCGATATGATTGAAACCATCAGAGAATTGTGTGAATATTATTGCGAGGGGATCGTAGCTGAGCGCAGATGAGAGAATGAAATTCACTGTAAACTGGATTTTTAGCATGATGGCCTTTAGTGAGAAACCGTTCCCTACTGAAAATGTTCACGTGATAAATTATACAATTTTATAAGAGAATTCTGCATGTAATTTATCATATGGTTCAAATTGCAAATTTGGTAAAATATATGATGAATCCCATAACAAATCATACAAGCACGAATCATCGGATATAATATGAAACAAATTAAACGATCAACTATATATGGTTGACTATATGTCTTTTGATACAGTATATCTGATGACTCGTGCTTAATGATTTATTATGTGATTTCGTACGCATTCTATCGAATTCACGAGATAAACAATATGACAAATAACACGCAGAACTTTCTCATAACAGTATATGATTTATCGCATGAACATTTTCAGTAGGGTTGTAGAATTCATCGGTCGAATGGCTAATCTATGGGCTACTGATACATTCCACAAATGGTAACACCCACAGAGTTCCATCCTTGAATACTATCTAGCGACACGATACGTCTCTCACATTACAACGCGACATCCGTTTAGCATATAACTCTATTTTTTAGTGATGTGAGGTCGTTAAATACGCACATATATTATAGATATATTTATACCTGAATCTAGATTTGTGGCTAGAACTATTATAAATCTGGTTTAGTATATTCGTATGTATAGACAAGTTTCAATCGCTTAATAATATTCGTATAGGTGTGCCAGTTGAGGCATTGAAGAGAAAAAAAACTGAATAGGGGATGAGCTGGATTTGACGACGTAGCGAGGGGATTGGGGGGAGCGATGAAGAAGACTTGATCGGATTGGTATAAATTGGGCGGGATTCTACTCCAGAAGTCAGATCCATCTGGAGCTTCATCTCTTGATCTTCTCTTCTGTGTTAATCATGCAGTTCGTCGTGAGTGAAACATACATTGTTTGAATCTACAAGGAATAATATGAAACCAGTCTGATAATTAAGTTACAAAATTGAATCGGTTTCCTCGCTCTCCTACGAGGATTGTTGGATACCTCGCAATATCTACGACATTATACCTCACGGGTACCACGGTGGACCCTATGAAGTTAACAAGAGCGTTTCTCTTATTCCAGGTCCTTGCTTGTGCTCTTTTGGGCGTGGCTCTCGGCCAATACGCTGGATACGGTGCATACCCGGGTTACGCCGGATATGCAGGATACCCCGGATACGCCGGATTGGGAGGCTACCCAGGATATGCAGGATACGCCGGATACAAGGGATACCCAGGATATGCAGGATGGGCAGGATACAAGGGATACCCAGGCTACCCAGGCTTCCTTCCAGCTGCTGTCAAGCCCGCTGACCCGACAGTCAAAGAAGTCGTTAAGGCCGTAGCACCAGCTGTACCAGTTGCCCCAGTACTACCGGCTCCACTCCCAGCCCTACCAATTGCACCGGTTCCAGCCAAGGCATGGAGGTACGAAAACTCAATTTATTGTTCATTGTATCTGGGTGAAATTCGTCGATCTTAAAATTTCGTAGTGAACTCCAAAATCCTATAACAACTAAAGTTTTCGAGTAGAAAGGCAGAATCCGTGCACTTTCATGATTGAATCGATAAGACATCGAGTAACTCACTTTAATGTCCCCGTGATTATATACCGAGCGCCGGTTTCTTGATCCTGTGACTATAAGAAACTGGCGGACAGAACGAATAATGTATGATTTGATGTATCTTCACTGTAATTATCTATTAATTGATTTCGGTTCATTGCCACAGCGGACCCTACCCCGCCATCCGTAGCCAAACCAATGCCGCTTCTCCCGATGGCGCCTACTCCTACAGCTACGAAACTGAGACCGGTATCGCTGCTGCCGAGAGTGGTGCCCCCAGAATTGGCCCCGATGGTCCAGAAGAGGTTTGTATTGCAATATCTACCGATCATACAATTCTATTCACGAGTCTGGTTAGGCCCGATTTATAATGCTATATATACGTTATTCTAAATAGTTTTCGCACCATAACAGCTTCGGAATAACTTTTGAATTTAGTTCCACTAGTAACTCAGTAACTCGCGATCAATTTGGAAAGTTAACGATTCTGACAATCGGAGGGACAAAAACTCACGGAATTAAAATTGATACAATTTTTTGATTGTACCAAAAATTATTCAATTTTTCATTATTTGTACATAGAAAATTTGAAATCATCCTCCTTTTCTCCTCTCTGTGATATTTTTCCACAGTTCGAAATTGCACATGCTGAACGTAAAATAATGATTAACTCGTTTTAATTCCAGGTTGTAGCAGGAGAATACGCCTACACCTCCCCCGAAGGTGTCCCAGTCCATGTCCGTTACACTGCTGATGGAGAAGGTTTCCACCCTGAAATCATTTCCCCATCATACGATGGATATTTCGCTGCCCGCAGTGCCCTGCCAGTAGTTGCTCCCATTGTGCCAGTCGTCCCCGTTTCAGCCGAAACAGCCGAGGAAGCCAAGGAAGAAAGTGATCACGAGAAGAAAGAAGAATAGGGCTGCCCACCATATAGTTCCGAAACAAATGTCATCTAGCATACTATAATTCAACAGACGAAGTCTGACTTCATTGAATATGTTTGTACGCTCCGAAATGTTTATTGACTTTCTTCTACTCTGCGATTTATATACCCTGCAATGATCAATGTAGTTCGCACGTTGAAAAGATGATGATACACAAAAATTTGTTATAGGAAATATAACATTATTCGTACAATCAACTCTAAATAACGACTTTCAATCAATTTCATTTTTTTTTGTTCGAACCAATTTGCTGGGTTTTTCAACGAAACTAAATCGTATCTTCCGCATTGTGACTCCTACGCCCAACATGGAATTTCAAATGTTTAGACGAACCCCAAGGCCAATTGTTGCCCAGTGAACGTTTTACAAGCAACATACATCAGCTCGAACGGCCTCATTAACTATAAGAAATTTGCATTCTGAAACTGACCAGTGATGTTATTTCAGTTTGTTGGTATACTACAGTAGGATTCGTGCGTGTGCATCTTCGAAATTACAACCTTCTTAACTCGTCTTTTTCTATCGGAGCTCTTCTCATACTATCCTTCTTTGAAATTATTGGTATTGAGCAACATCCATGACAGGGCGAGGCAACCGCGGAAGCTGAAAATGCTCCACGCATCCATCATGTATGTTCCGCGATTTCGCATTTTTATGTTGATACTGGTCAAACCATCTAGTATATCAGTTTCACAGGGTGGGCCGAGATGTTTCTGGAGGTCGGGTAACATTATAGATGTACCATCGAACATGATGATATGTTTCGAAACTTTTCACGCTTCGTCTGAATTAAAATACTACATCCCATCACTTACATTAATACATATTCGCCAATGAGCGTAAAAACTGCGATAAATTTGCAGATTATCACTTCCATTCGTATCCTCGCCTGGAATAACCATTCGTTCCACAAAAGTTCTCTTCCGTAACACTTACAGAATACCCTATTATTTCACTTGTATGTTTCATTTTTTCATTATCAATTAGTCACGGTGTTTCGCATGGTGTCGCTGAAAGATCGCACGCCATGGATACTGATAGATTCCATGCGAAAAGCGTGTTCGGAATTCTTTAACCATATTCTTCTACTATAGGAATAGACTTCTCATAATGATCAACCGAAAAGTGGCCAGTAAAATGCTAACAGAAGAATTTGGTGACGAAATTTCGAATAAGTTTTGCACGTGGAATCCGCCCGATTCAATTATTAACAACGGGGTGGAAACTTTCGGATACATCCGGAGTTAAACGCAATAATTGCATAAAAGGCTCAATATTTTCAGACTTATACTGAATTTAGGCGTGACGCATTTTATCATCCTCAATCATTCCGTTCATTATCAAGTTCATCGTGAAAATGGTATTGGAATAATCAGGTAGGGAATTTCATTTGCCCATCTCTACGTTTAGTTGTTCACATTCCACGTAGTAGAAGTCTACTTGTTCAGTAATACTTTAATATTTTTGAACAATGATTATTAATTATTATTAACAATTATGATTATCATAATTTTATTATCAATTATTATATGATTCTATTTATTTTTTATGTCTCCCAGTTCTTATTGCCACGTCCACTGAACAATTAGATTACTGCTATCTGAACTGTCAACAGCCACATGTAGAGATGGAGAAATAAAATTCCCTGTCTGATTATCCAATACCATTTTCACGATAAACTTGATAATGAACGAAATGATTTAGAATGAAAGTGAGGCTAATCCCTAAATTCGGTATAAGTCCGAAAATATTGATCCTATGGTAAAAATGGTAATTACCGAAGTTGCAGGGAATAAAATTCCCCACCTCGTTATCCGTTACGATTTTTACGTTCAACTTGATAATTATGAACGAGCTAATTGGAAAAATAAAAACATGGTTTTACCCCTAGTTGCAATCTAACTCTGTAAATATCCATCCTGGGGTGAAAATGATGAGGAGCAAACTTGTCGGGAATCAGATTTCCTGGAACTATGATCCACAAGTCCGGGGCCATATTCTGTAAGTTTTTCACGAGTGATGAGACAGATTTTCCGTGTAACCCTACTGTCTGATGGACCCGAACGACGTATATCATCTTTGGCACCGGTGACATACAAGTTACAGAATCTGGCCCCTGGTATACGATAGCAGTATCCATATCCGTAACACGGAAACCACACGTCTCCACATGCACAAGCCCACACACTAATATCTTGTGTGTACCCCCCCCCCCCCCCCCCGCCACCGCCGCGCTACCAGTATGATAAAAAAAAATGGCTCTCCCGAATCAATTCCAGGTGAACCGATATTTAGACCTATATCTCGACTGGACTATTATATTGTTTATTGATGATACAAGCTGAAGGATATCTGAAATGCGGGTTCATTCAGGAGATGATATGCACGCGTGATGTGAAACCGGAAAAGGAAGAAGAAGAGAAAGAAATAAAATGTAAGAATATCAAAATGAAATGACACATTTGTTGTATACCTATACCTCGATATTATTCGCTCTCTCCTCACACACTTCGGTTTTTAATTAGTTCAGCTCTCGACAAGGGAGATATCGTACTTCCTGAAACTTACGTGAGTAAATCAACGCGATCACAGATCACCATTTTCCAAACTAAAAATGAAGATTCGATGGATCCGGAAACAAAGGTAGATAACGAAGCTGCATTTTCAAGGCACTATTTGTAGCTATATGTACCTGAAATCAGGAAATTATGTGACTATTATTGATAGGGGATAATAGCCAAGCTCACACGAGGATCGAAGCGTATAATTGAATGAGTATTAGTCGTTCATTCTAGGTCGGTGATATTGTTGCCGTTGATTTAGGAATGATGAAATTCACTGTAAACTGGATTTTTAGCATGATGGCCTTTAGTGAGAATCTGTTGTAAAATTGATCGGTCTAAATGGCTAACCGATGGGCTACTGATACATTCCACAAATGGTAACACCCATCGAATACCATCCTTGAATACCATCTAGCGACACTATATATCTTCAGAATTTATATATCGCGACATCCGTTTAGCATATAACTCTATTTTTTAGTGATGTGAGGTCGTTAAATACGCACATATATCAGATATATTTAAACCTGAATCTAGATTTGTGGCTAGAACTATTATACATCTGGTTTAGTGTATATTCCTATGTATAGACAAGTTTCAATCGCTTTATAATATTCGTATAGGTGTGCCAGTTAAGGCATTGAAGAGAAAAAAAACTGAATAGGGGATGAGCTGGATTTGAAGACGTAGCGAGGGGATTGGGGGGAGCGATGAAGAAGACTTGATCGGATTGGTATAAATTGGGCGGGATTTTACTCCAGAAGTCAGATCCATCTGGAGCTTCATCTCTTGATCTTCTCTTCTGTGTTAATCATGCAGTTCGTCGTGAGTGAAACATACATTGTTTGAATCTACAAGGAATAATATAAAACCAGTCTAATAATTAAGTTACAAAATTGATTCGGTTTTCTCGCTCTCCTACGAGGATTGTTGAATATCTCGCAATATCTACGACATTATACCTCACGGGTACCACGATGGACCCTATGAAGTTAACAAGAGCGTTTCTGTTATTCCAGGTCGTTGCTTGTGCTCTTTTGGGCGTGGCTCTCGGCCAATACGCTGGATACGGTGCATACCCGGGTTACGCCGGATATGCAGGATACCCCGGATACGCCGGATTGGGAGGCTACCCAGGATATGCAGGATACGCCGGATACAAGGGATACCCAGGATATGCAGGATGGGCAGGATACAAGGGATACCCAGGCTACCCAGGCTTCCTTCCAGCTGCTGTTAAGCCCGCTGACCCGAAAGTCAAAGAAGTCGTTAAGGCCGTAGCACCAGCTGTACCAGTTGCCCAAGTACTACCGGCTCCACTCCCAGCCCTGCCAATTGCACCGGTTCCGGCCAAGGCATGGAGGTACGAAAACGTTATTTATTGTTCATTGCATCTGGGTGAAATTGTCGATTGTACTCCAAAATCCTGAAGTAACTGATTTTTCCGAGTAAAAAGGCAGAATCCGTGCGCGTTCATGATTAAATCGCGAAAACATTGAGTAATTTACTTTCATGTCCCCGTGATTATATACCTAGATTCGGTTTCCTGATCCTGTGTATGATGACTGTAAATATCTATTAACTGATTTTGGTTCATTGCCACAGCGGACCCTACCCCGCCATCCGTAGCCAAACCAATGCCGCTTCTCCCGATGGCGCCTACTCCTACAGCTACGAAACTGAGACCGGTATCGCTGCTGCCGAGAGTGGTGCCCCCAGAATTGGCCCCGATGGTCCAGAAGAGGTTTGTGTTGCAATATCTACCGATCATACAATTCTATTCACGAGTCTGGTTAGGCCCGATTTATAATGCTATATATACGTTATTCTAAATAGTTTTCGCACCATAACAGCTTCGGAATAACTTTTGAATTTAGTTCCACTAGTAACTCAGAAACTCGCGATCAATTTGGAAAGTTAACGATTCTGAAAATCGGAGGGACAAAAACTCATGGAATCAAAATTGATACAATTTTTTGATTGTACAAAAAATTAATCAATTTTTCATGATTTTTTTATAGTAAATTTGATATCATTCTCCTTTTCTCCCCTCTGTGATATATCTCCACAGTTCGAAATTGCACATCATGAACGCAACATTTTGATTAACTCGGTTCGTTTCCAGGTTGTAGTAGGAGAATACGCCTACACCTCCCCCGAAGGTGTCCCAGTCCATGTCCGTTACACCGCTGATGGAGAAGGTTTCCACCCTGAAATCATTTCCCCATCATACGATGGATATCTCGCTGCCCGCAGTGCTGTGCCAGTAGTTGCTCCCATTGTGCCAGTCGTCCCTGTTTCAGCCGAAACAGCCGAGGAAGCCAAGGAGGAAAGTGATGTCGAAAAGAAAGAAGAATAGGACTGCCCACCATATAGTTCCGAAACACATGTCATCTAGCATATTATAATATAACTGACGAAGTCTGACTTCATGGAATATATTTGTACGCTCCGAAATGTTTATTGACTTTCTTCTGCTCTGCGATTCATATACCCTGCAATGATCAATGTAGTTCCCGCGTTAGAAAGACAATGAAACAAAAGAAAACTGTTGTTGGAAATATAACATTATTCGCACAAACAAGTGAAAATAACGACTATCAATGAATACAATTTTTTTTTCGAAACAATTTTCTGGGTTTTTCAACGAAACTAAATCGTATCTTCCGCATTGTGACTCCTACGCCCAACATGGAATTTCAAATGTTTAGACGAACCCCAAGGCCAATTGTTGCCCAGTGAACGTTTTACAAGCAACATACATCAGCTCGAACGGCCTCATTAACTATAAGAAATTTGCATTCTGAAACTGACCAGTGATGTTATTTCAGTTTGTTGGTATACCTACTACAGTAGGATTCGTGCGTGTGCATCTTCGAAATTACAACCTTCTGAACTCGTCTTTTTCTATCGGAGCTTTTCTCATACTATCCTTCTTTGAAATTATTGGCATTGAGCAACATCCATGACAGGGCGACGCAGCCGCGGAAGCTAAAAATGCTCCACGCGTCCATCATGTATGTTCCACGATTTCGCATTTTTATGTTGATACTGGTCAAACCATCTAGTATGTCAGTTTCACAGGGTGGGCCGAGATGTTTCTGGAGGTCGGGTAACATTATAGATGTACCATCGAACATGATGATATGTTTCGGAACTTATCACGCTTCGTCTGAATTGAAATACTTCATCTCAATGATCACACCCACAACTCATAAAAACACCCGGTGCGAACAATTTCAAAGTTTGATCCTAGCACTCTTTCTTAGCTTAGAATCTAATGACATTTTAAAATTGAAACATCGACATTACTTTTTATTATTATATTTTCATATCATATACGAACAAACGATGAAATAGTTTGAAATATTCAAGGCACGAATATCGATCGCCACAACAATGGATGACCATGCGTATGGAACTGTCGTCCGAGATGATGAAATCGTAGCACACAGTATCCGCAGTGTCGCTAGAAGACATCTGCAGTCCCGCCATTAATGCAATTTCACACGTATCCACCAAATTTTGTTTTCACGATATCGATAAATCTTTTCGATTCAGAAGTTATTCGAGCATTTGCAGTGGATAGAAAAAGTTTGACGGATACGACCTTGTAGCGTCAGTATCGACAGCTTTTTTTTTAATTTAAAAAATTCTCGACTTCTTTCAAATATCGATAAGTCTTTGTGTTTTAGAAGTTTTCCGAACATTTGAGATGAAACATGAATTCAGGCGGAAACGCCCTTCTGGCATTAGGCGGCATGATTTTCCTCTCAAAGCTATTGCCGAAAAGGCATACCCGCCAAAATTTTCTTTTTTACTATGAAAATTCTCTAACAACTTCCGAACCGCATAGATTTATCGATATTGCAATTGAAAAAGAAAATTCTGCTGATACGACCTTATACCGTTAACTTCAACCATTTATTCGGAAATTTCAAAAACTTTTGATTTCTGTTCGAAATCAATAGATCTTTACAATTAATGCGTTTTTGGCGTACTTGCGATAAAAAAAATTTGTTTGCGCATACGCCCATTCATCAGTAATTTATCTGAGTTTTGTAAATTTTTTCAACAGCTAGAGGCGTATCTCCGGCGTTCAGGCCTTTGTACTTTTATTTTTCGTTTACTTTTTAATGTTGACATATTTTTTGTTTCGGAGATTTTGTAGTTGAACGAGGGAAAAAGCATAATATACGCCCTCCTGCCTTCGAGAATCGCAAAAGGGCCTAACCACGTTGCTTACGCCCGTTTTGCATTAGTAAGGCAATATGATTGAAACCAGAGAATTATGTAGATATTATTACGAGGGGATTGTAGCTGAGCTCACATGAGTAAGGAGCGTATAATCGATGAAGGATTAGTCGTTCATTTCAGGTCGACGATATTGTTGCCGTTGATGTTGAAATCATGAAATTCACTGTAAACTGGATTTTTAGCATGATGGCCTTTAGTGAGAATCTGTTGTAAAATTAATCGGTCTGAATGGCTAACCGATGGGCTACTGATACATTCCACAAATGGTAACACCCATCGAATACCATCCTTGAATACCATCTAGCGACACTATATATCTTCAGAATTAATATATCGCGACATGCGTTTAGCATATAACTCTATTTTTTAGTGATGTGAGGTCGTTAAATACGCACATATATTAGATATATTTATACCTGAATCTAGATTTGTGGCTAGAACTATTATACATCTGGTTTAGTTTATATTCCTATGTATAGACAAGTTTCAATCGCTTTATAATATTCGTATAGGTGTGCCAGTTAAGGCATTGAAGAGAAAAAAAACTGAATAGGGGATGAGCTGGATTTGAAGACGTAGCGAGGGGATTGGGGGGAGCGATGAAGAAGACTTGATCGGATTGGTATAAATTGGGCGGGATTCTACTCCAGAAGTCAGATCCATCTGGAGCTTCATCTCTTGATCTTCTCTTCTGTGTTAATCATGCAGTTCATCGTGAGTGAAACATACATTGTTTGAATCTACAAGGAATAATATAAAGCCAGTCTAATAATTAAGTTACAAAATTGAATCGGTTTCCTCGCTCTCCTACGAGGATTGTTGGATACCTCGCAATATCTACGACATTATACCTCACGGGTACCACGGTGGACCCTATGAAGTTAACAAGAGCGTTTCTCTTATTCCAGGTCGTTGCTTGTGCTCTTTTGGGCGTGGCTCTCGGCCAATACGCTGGATACGGTGCATACCCGGGTTACGCCGGATATGCAGGATACCCCGGATACGCTGGATTGGGAGGCTACTCAGGATATGCAGGATACGCCGGATATAAAGGATACCCAGGATATGCAGGATGGGCAGGATACAAGGGATACCCAGGCTACCCAGGCTTCCTTCCAGCTGCTGTCAAGCCCGCTGACCCGAAAGTCAAAGAAGTCGTTAAGGCCGTAGCACCAGCTGTACCAGTTGCCCCAGTACTACCAGCTCCACTCCCAGCCCTACCAATTGCACCGGTTCCGGCCAAGGCATGGAGGTACGAAAACGTTATTTATTGTTCATTGCATCTGGGTGAAATTGTCGATCTTAAATTTTCGCGTGCATGAACTCCAAAATCCTGAAGTAACTGAATTTTCCGAGTAAAAAGGCAGAATCTGTGCACGTTCATGATTAAATCGCCAAAACATTGAGTAATTTACTTTCATGTCCCCGTGATTTTATACCAAGATTCGGTTTCCTGATCCTGTGTATGATGACTGTAATTATCTATTAACTGATTTTGGTTCATTGCCACAGCGGACCCTACCCCGCCATCCGTAGCCAAACCAATGCCGCTTCTCCCGATGGCGCCTACTCCTACAGCTACGAAACTGAGACCGGTATCGCTGCTGCCGAGAGTGGTGCCCCCAGAATTGGCCCCGATGGTCCAGAAGAGGTTTGTATTGCAATATCTACCGATCATACAATTCTATTCACGAGTCTGGTTAGGCCCGATTTATAATGCTATATATACGTTATTCTAAATAGTTTTCGCACCATAACAGCTTCGGAATAACTTTTGAATTTAGTTCCACTAGTAACTCAGTAACTTTCGATCAATTTGGCAAGTTGACGATTCTGAAAATCGGAGGGACAAAAACTCATGGAATTAAAATTGATACAATTTTTTGATTGTACAAAAAATTATTCAATTTTTCATTATTTGTACATAGAAAATTTGAAATCATCCTCCTTTTCTCCTCTCTGTGATATTTTTCCACAGTTCGAAATTGCACATGCTGAACGTAAAATAATGATTAACTCGTTTTAATTCCAGGTTGTAGCAGGAGAATACGCCTACACCTCCCCCGAAGGTGTCCCAGTCCATGTCCGTTACACTGCTGATGGAGAAGGTTTCCACCCTGAAATCATTTCCCCATCATACGATGGATATTTCGCTGCCCGCAGTGCCCTGCCAGTAGTTGCTCCCATTGTGCCAGTCGTCCCCGTTTCAGCCGAAACAGCCGAGGAAGCCAAGGAAGAAAGTGATCACGAGAAGAAAGAAGAATAGGGCTGCCCACCATATAGTTCCGAAACAAATGTCATCTAGCATACTATAATTCAACAGACGAAGTCTGACTTCATTGAATATGTTTGTACGCTCCGAAATGTTTATTGACTTTCTTCTACTCTGCGATTTATATACCCTGCAATGATCAATGTAGTTCGCACGTTGAAAAGATGATGATACACAAAAATTTGTTATAGGAAATATAACATTATTCGTACAATCAACTCTAAATAACGACTTTCAATCAATTTCATTTTTTTTTGTTCGAACCAATTTGCTGGGTTTTTCAACGAAACTAAATCGTATCTTCCGCATTGTGACTCCTACGCCCAACATGGAATTTCAAATGTTTAGACGAACCCCAAGGCCAATTGTTGCCCAGTGAACGTTTTACAAGCAACATACATCAGCTCGAACGGCCTCATTAACTATAAGAAATTTGCATTCTGAAACTGACCAGTGATGTTATTTCAGTTTGTTGGTATACTACAGTAGGATTCGTGCGTGTGCATCTTCGAAATTACAACCTTCTTAACTCGTCTTTTTCTATCGGAGCTCTTCTCATACTATCCTTCTTTGAAATTATTGGTATTGAGCAACATCCATGACAGGGCGAGGCAACCGCGGAAGCTGAAAATGCTCCACGCATCCATCATGTATGTTCCGCGATTTCGCATTTTTATGTTGATACTGGTCAAACCATCTAGTATATCAGTTTCACAGGGTGGGCCGAGATGTTTCTGGAGGTCGGGTAACATTATAGATGTACCATCGAACATGATGATATGTTTCGAAACTTTTCACGCTTCGTCTGAATTAAAATACTACATCCCATCACTTACATTAATACATATTCGCCAATGAGCGTAAAAACTGCGATAAATTTGCAGATTATCACTTCCATTCGTATCCTCGCCTGGAATAACCATTCGTTCCACAAAAGTTCTCTTCCGTAACACTTACAGAATACCCTATTATTTCACTTGTATGTTTCATTTTTTCATTATCAATTAGTCACGGTGTTTCGCATGGTGTCGCTGAAAGATCGCACGCCATGGATACTGATAGATTCCATGCGAAAAGCGTGTTCGGAATTCTTTAACCATATTCTTCTACTATAGGAATAGACTTCTCATAATGATCAACCGAAAAGTGGCCAGTAAAATGCTAACAGAAGAATTTGGTGACGAAATTTCGAATAAGTTTTGCACGTGGAATCCGCCCGATTCAATTATTAACAACGGGGTGGAAACTTTCGGATACATCCGGAGTTAAACGCAATAATTGCATAAAAGGCTCAATATTTTCAGACTTATACTGAATTTAGGCGTGACGCATTTTATCATCCTCAATCATTCCGTTCATTATCAAGTTCATCGTGAAAATGGTATTGGAATAATCAGGTAGGGAATTTCATTTGCCCATCTCTACGTTTAGTTGTTCACATTCCACGTAGTAGAAGTCTACTTGTTCAGTAATACTTTAATATTTTTGAACAATGATTATTAATTATTATTAACAATTATGATTATCATAATTTTATTATCAATTATTATATGATTCTATTTATTTTTTATGTCTCCCAGTTCTTATTGCCACGTCCACTGAACAATTAGATTACTGCTATCTGAACTGTCAACAGCCACATGTAGAGATGGAGAAATAAAATTCCCTGTCTGATTATCCAATACCATTTTCACGATAAACTTGATAATGAACGAAATGATTTAGAATGAAAGTGAGGCTAATCCCTAAATTCGGTATAAGTCCGAAAATATTGATCCTATGGTAAAAATGGTAATTACCGAAGTTGCAGGGAATAAAATTCCCCACCTCGTTATCCGTTACGATTTTTACGTTCAACTTGATAATTATGAACGAGCTAATTGGAAAAATAAAAACATGGTTTTACCCCTAGTTGCAATCTAACTCTGTAAATATCCATCCTGGGGTGAAAATGATGAGGAGCAAACTTGTCGGGAATCAGATTTCCTGGAACTATGATCCACAAGTCCGGGGCCATATTCTGTAAGTTTTTCACGAGTGATGAGACAGATTTTCCGTGTAACCCTACTGTCTGATGGACCCGAACGACGTATATCATCTTTGGCACCGGTGACATACAAGTTACAGAATCTGGCCCCTGGTATACGATAGCAGTATCCATATCCGTAACACGGAAACCACACATCTCCACATGCACAAGCCCACACACTAATATCTTGTGTGTACCCCCCCCCCCCCCCCCCGCCACCGCCGCGCTACCAGTATGATAAAAAAAAATGGCTCTCCCGAATCAATTCCAGGTGAACCGATATTTAGACCTATATCTCGACTGGACTATTATATTGTTTATTGATGATACAAGCTGAAGGATATCTGAAATGCGGGTTCATTCAGGAGATGATATGCACGCGTGATGTGAAACCGGAAAAGGAAGAAGAAGAGAAAGAAATAAAATGTAAGAATATCAAAATGAAATGACACATTTGTTGTATACCTATACCTCGATATTATTCGCTCTCTCCTCACACACTTCGGTTTTTAATTAGTTCAGCTCTCGACAAGGGAGATATCGTACTTCCTGAAACTTACGTGAGTAAATCAACGCGATCACAGATCACCATTTTCCAAACTAAAAATGAAGATTCGATGGATCCGGAAACAAAGGTAGATAACGAAGCTGCATTTTCAAGGCACTATTTGTAGCTATATGTACCTGAAATCAGGAAATTATGTGACTATTATTGATAGGGGATAATAGCCAAGCTCACACGAGGATCGAAGCGTATAATTGAATGAGTATTAGTCGTTCATTCTAGGTCGGTGATATTGTTGCCGTTGATTTAGGAATGATGAAATTCACTGTAAACTGGATTTTTAGCATGATGGCCTTTAGTGAGAATCTGTTGTAAAATTGATCGGTCTAAATGGCTAACCGATGGGCTACTGATACATTCCACAAATGGTAACACCCATCGAATACCATCCTTGAATACCATCTAGCGACACTATATATCTTCAGAATTTATATATCGCGACATCCGTTTAGCATATAACTCTATTTTTTAGTGATGTGAGGTCGTTAAATACGCACATATATCAGATATATTTAAACCTGAATCTAGATTTGTGGCTAGAACTATTATACATCTGGTTTAGTGTATATTCCTATGTATAGACAAGTTTCAATCGCTTTATAATATTCGTATAGGTGTGCCAGTTAAGGCATTGAAGAGAAAAAAAACTGAATAGGGGATGAGCTGGATTTGAAGACGTAGCGAGGGGATTGGGGGGAGCGATGAAGAAGACTTGATCGGATTGGTATAAATTGGGCGGGATTTTACTCCAGAAGTCAGATCCATCTGGAGCTTCATCTCTTGATCTTCTCTTCTGTGTTAATCATGCAGTTCGTCGTGAGTGAAACATACATTGTTTGAATCTACAAGGAATAATATAAAACCAGTCTAATAATTAAGTTACAAAATTGATTCGGTTTTCTCGCTCTCCTACGAGGATTGTTGAATATCTCGCAATATCTACGACATTATACCTCACGGGTACCACGATGGACCCTATGAAGTTAACAAGAGCGTTTCTGTTATTCCAGGTCGTTGCTTGTGCTCTTTTGGGCGTGGCTCTCGGCCAATACGCTGGATACGGTGCATACCCGGGTTACGCCGGATATGCAGGATACCCCGGATACGCCGGATTGGGAGGCTACCCAGGATATGCAGGATACGCCGGATACAAGGGATACCCAGGATATGCAGGATGGGCAGGATACAAGGGATACCCAGGCTACCCAGGCTTCCTTCCAGCTGCTGTTAAGCCCGCTGACCCGAAAGTCAAAGAAGTCGTTAAGGCCGTAGCACCAGCTGTACCAGTTGCCCAAGTACTACCGGCTCCACTCCCAGCCCTGCCAATTGCACCGGTTCCGGCCAAGGCATGGAGGTACGAAAACGTTATTTATTGTTCATTGCATCTGGGTGAAATTGTCGATTGTACTCCAAAATCCTGAAGTAACTGATTTTTCCGAGTAAAAAGGCAGAATCCGTGCGCGTTCATGATTAAATCGCGAAAACATTGAGTAATTTACTTTCATGTCCCCGTGATTATATACCTAGATTCGGTTTCCTGATCCTGTGTATGATGACTGTAAATATCTATTAACTGATTTTGGTTCATTGCCACAGCGGACCCTACCCCGCCATCCGTAGCCAAACCAATGCCGCTTCTCCCGATGGCGCCTACTCCTACAGCTACGAAACTGAGACCGGTATCGCTGCTGCCGAGAGTGGTGCCCCCAGAATTGGCCCCAATGGTCCAGAAGAGGTTTGTGTTGCAATATCTACCGATCATACAATTCTATTCACGAGTCTGGTTAGGCCCGATTTATAATGCTATATATACGTTATTCTAAATAGTTTTCGCACCATAACAGCTTCGGAATAACTTTTGAATTTAGTTCCACTAGTAACTCAGAAACTCGCGATCAATTTGGAAAGTTAACGATTCTGAAAATCGGAGGGACAAAAACTCATGGAATCAAAATTGATACAATTTTTTGATTGTACAAAAAATTAATCAATTTTTCATGATTTTTTTATAGTAAATTTGATATCATTCTCCTTTTCTCCCCTCTGTGATATATCTCCACAGTTCGAAATTGCACATCATGAACGCAACATTTTGATTAACTCGGTTCGTTTCCAGGTTGTAGTAGGAGAATACGCCTACACCTCCCCCGAAGGTGTCCCAGTCCATGTCCGTTACACCGCTGATGGAGAAGGTTTCCACCCTGAAATCATTTCCCCATCATACGATGGATATCTCGCTGCCCGCAGTGCTGTGCCAGTAGTTGCTCCCATTGTGCCAGTCGTCCCTGTTTCAGCCGAAACAGCCGAGGAAGCCAAGGAGGAAAGTGATGTCGAAAAGAAAGAAGAATAGGACTGCCCACCATATAGTTCCGAAACACATGTCATCTAGCATATTATAATATAACTGACGAAGTCTGACTTCATGGAATATATTTGTACGCTCCGAAATGTTTATTGACTTTCTTCTGCTCTGCGATTCATATACCCTGCAATGATCAATGTAGTTCCCGCGTTAGAAAGACAATGAAACAAAAGAAAACTGTTGTTGGAAATATAACATTATTCGCACAAACAAGTGAAAATAACGACTATCAATGAATACAATTTTTTTTTCGAAACAATTTTCTGGGTTTTTCAACGAAACTAAATCGTATCTTCCGCATTGTGACTCCTACGCCCAACATGGAATTTCAAATGTTTAGACGAACCCCAAGGCCAATTGTTGCCCAGTGAACGTTTTACAAGCAACATACATCAGCTCGAACGGCCTCATTAACTATAAGAAATTTGCATTCTGAAACTGACCAGTGATGTTATTTCAGTTTGTTGGTATACCTACTACAGTAGGATTCGTGCGTGTGCATCTTCGAAATTACAACCTTCTGAACTCGTCTTTTTCTATCGGAGCTTTTCTCATACTATCCTTCTTTGAAATTATTGGCATTGAGCAACATCCATGACAGGGCGACGCAGCCGCGGAAGCTAAAAATGCTCCACGCGTCCATCATGTATGTTCCACGATTTCGCATTTTTATGTTGATACTGGTCAAACCATCTAGTATGTCAGTTTCACAGGGTGGGCCGAGATGTTTCTGGAGGTCGGGTAACATTATAGATGTACCATCGAACATGATGATATGTTTCGGAACTTATCACGCTTCGTCTGAATTGAAATACTTCATCTCAATGATCACACCCACAACTCATAAAAACACCCGGTGCGAACAATTTCAAAGTTTGATCCTAGCACTCTTTCTTAGCTTAGAATCTAATGACATTTTAAAATTGAAACATCGACATTACTTTTTATTATTATATTTTCATATCATATACGAACAAACGATGAAATAGTTTGAAATATTCAAGGCACGAATATCGATCGCCACAACAATGGATGACCATGCGTATGGAACTGTCGTCCGAGATGATGAAATCGTAGCACACAGTATCCGCAGTGTCGCTAGAAGACATCTGCAGTCCCGCCATTAATGCAATTTCACACGTATCCACCAAATTTTGTTTTCACGATATCGATAAATCTTTTCGATTCAGAAGTTATTCGAGCATTTGCAGTGGATAGAAAAAGTTTGACGGATACGACCTTGTAGCGTCAGTATCGACAGCTTTTTTTTTAATTTAAAAAATTCTCGACTTCTTTCAAATATCGATAAGTCTTTGTGTTTTAGAAGTTTTCCGAACATTTGAGATGAAACATGAATTCAGGCGGAAACGCCCTTCTGGCATTAGGCGGCATGATTTTCCTCTCAAAGCTATTGCCGAAAAGGCATACCCGCCAAAATTTTCTTTTTTACTATGAAAATTCTCTAACAACTTCCGAACCGCATAGATTTATCGATATTGCAATTGAAAAAGAAAATTCTGCTGATACGACCTTATACCGTTAACTTCAACCATTTATTCGGAAATTTCAAAAACTTTTGATTTCTGTTCGAAATCAATAGATCTTTACAATTAATGCGTTTTTGGCGTACTTGCGATAAAAAAAATTTGTTTGCGCATACGCCCATTCATCAGTAATTTATCTGAGTTTTGTAAATTTTTTCAACAGCTAGAGGCGTATCTCCGGCGTTCAGGCCTTTGTACTTTTATTTTTCGTTTACTTTTTAATGTTGACATATTTTTTGTTTCGGAGATTTTGTAGTTGAACGAGGGAAAAAGCATAATATACGCCCTCCTGCCTTCGAGAATCGCAAAAGGGCCTAACCACGTTGCTTACGCCCGTTTTGCATTAGTAAGGCAATATGATTGAAACCAGAGAATTATGTAGATATTATTACGAGGGGATTGTAGCTGAGCTCACATGAGTAAGGAGCGTATAATCGATGAAGGATTAGTCGTTCATTTCAGGTCGACGATATTGTTGCCGTTGATGTTGAAATCATGAAATTCACTGTAAACTGGATTTTTAGCATGATGGCCTTTAGTGAGAATCTGTTGTAAAATTAATCGGTCTGAATGGCTAACCGATGGGCTACTGATACATTCCACAAATGGTAACACCCATCGAATACCATCCTTGAATACCATCTAGCGACACTATATATCTTCAGAATTAATATATCGCGACATGCGTTTAGCATATAACTCTATTTTTTAGTGATGTGAGGTCGTTAAATACGCACATATATTAGATATATTTATACCTGAATCTAGATTTGTGGCTAGAACTATTATACATCTGGTTTAGTTTATATTCCTATGTATAGACAAGTTTCAATCGCTTTATAATATTCGTATAGGTGTGCCAGTTAAGGCATTGAAGAGAAAAAAAACTGAATAGGGGATGAGCTGGATTTGAAGACGTAGCGAGGGGATTGGGGGGAGCGATGAAGAAGACTTGATCGGATTGGTATAAATTGGGCGGGATTCTACTCCAGAAGTCAGATCCATCTGGAGCTTCATCTCTTGATCTTCTCTTCTGTGTTAATCATGCAGTTCATCGTGAGTGAAACATACATTGTTTGAATCTACAAGGAATAATATAAAGCCAGTCTAATAATTAAGTTACAAAATTGAATCGGTTTCCTCGCTCTCCTACGAGGATTGTTGGATACCTCGCAATATCTACGACATTATACCTCACGGGTACCACGGTGGACCCTATGAAGTTAACAAGAGCGTTTCTCTTATTCCAGGTCGTTGCTTGTGCTCTTTTGGGCGTGGCTCTCGGCCAATACGCTGGATACGGTGCATACCCGGGTTACGCCGGATATGCAGGATACCCCGGATACGCTGGATTGGGAGGCTACTCAGGATATGCAGGATACGCCGGATATAAAGGATACCCAGGATATGCAGGATGGGCAGGATACAAGGGATACCCAGGCTACCCAGGCTTCCTTCCAGCTGCTGTCAAGCCCGCTGACCCGAAAGTCAAAGAAGTCGTTAAGGCCGTAGCACCAGCTGTACCAGTTGCCCCAGTACTACCAGCTCCACTCCCAGCCCTACCAATTGCACCGGTTCCGGCCAAGGCATGGAGGTACGAAAACGTTATTTATTGTTCATTGCATCTGGGTGAAATTGTCGATCTTAAATTTTCGCGTGCATGAACTCCAAAATCCTGAAGTAACTGAATTTTCCGAGTAAAAAGGCAGAATCTGTGCACGTTCATGATTAAATCGCCAAAACATTGAGTAATTTACTTTCATGTCCCCGTGATTTTATACCAAGATTCGGTTTCCTGATCCTGTGTATGATGACTGTAATTATCTATTAACTGATTTTGGTTCATTGCCACAGCGGACCCTACCCCGCCATCCGTAGCCAAACCAATGCCGCTTCTCCCGATGGCGCCTACTCCTACAGCTACGAAACTGAGACCGGTATCGCTGCTGCCGAGAGTGGTGCCCCCAGAATTGGCCCCGATGGTCCAGAAGAGGTTTGTATTGCAATATCTACCGATCATACAATTCTATTCACGAGTCTGGTTCGGCCCGATGATTTAGAATATTATATATACGTTATTCTAAATAGTTCTCGCACCATGACAGCTTCGGAATGAATTTCGAATTTAGTTCCACCACTATCTCAGTAACTTTCGATCAATTTGGCAAGTTGACGATTCTGAAAATCGGAGGGACAAAAACTCATGGAATTAAAATTGATACAATTTTTTGATTGTACAAAAAATTATTCAATTTTTCATGATTTTTCTATAGTAAATTTGATATCATTCTTCTAGTAGTAAATTTGAAATCATCCTCCTTTCTCCCCTCTGTGATATTTCTCCACAGTTCGAAATTGCACATCATGAACGCAACATTCTGATTAATTCGTTTCGTTTCCAGGTTGTAGTAGGAGAATACGCCTACACCTCCCCCGAAGGTGTCCCAGTCCATGTCCGTTACACCGCTGATGGAGAAGGTTTCCACCCTGAAATCATTTCCCCATCATACGACGGATATTTCGCTGCCCGCAGTGCCCTGCCAGTAGTTGCTCCCATTGTGCCAGTCGTCCCCGTTTCAGCCGAAACAGCCGAGGAAGCCAAGGAGGAAAGTGATGTCGAAAAGAAAGAAGAATAGGACTGCCCACCATATAGTTCCGAAACACATGTCATCTAGCATACTATAATTCAACTGACGAAGTCTGACTTCATGGAATATATTTGTACGCTCCGAAATGTTTATTGACTTTCTTCTGCTCTGCGATTCATATACCCTGCAATGATCAATGTAGTTCGCACGCTGAAGAGATAAATGGAACCACAAAATATCTGTAATTGAAAATATAACATTATTCGCACAATCAATTACAAATAACGACTTTCAATGAATTTAATTATTTTTTTTTAACAATTTTCGGGGTCTTCCGATGGAACTAGATCGTACCTTCCGCATTGTAATTTCTACGCCCAACATGGAATTCCAAATATTCGGACGAACCCCAAGGCCAAGTGTTGGCCAGTGAACGTTTATCAATTGCAACATACATCAGCCCGAATGGCTTATAATGAACTATAAGAAATTTGCATTTTGAAACTGACCAGTGATGTTATCTCAGGTTGTTGGTATACTTTAGTAATATTCATGCGTGAGCGTCTTCAAAACTACAACCCTCTTAATTCGTCTTTTCCTATTGACGGTACCTGCAGTGATGTCAGAGATGTCAAGTGCTCACTACTCGTATATACAAGCTGTCAGAATTTTCACAATTCTCAAAATTTCGAACCAGTATTGCATGCATGAGATTCTAAAGATTACGCGGGAATTATTTCAAATTTTGAATGGTTCTCCCGATGCAATGGTGACGAGTTGAAGCGAGGCTACGAAAAACACCTGGTTAATTCTACGTTTTTGGATATATCCATAGAAGATTCCATAGAAACATATTGATACAATTGCTGGACGTAGAAGAATCTACACTCCCGGATGGTGTATCCCGCTATCTTCCACATTTTTTTACCCCAAAATATCGAGGGTCAAACACATCCAAATTCTATTCGAAATTTTCAATTATCAATTAGTCAGGGTCCTTTACAGTGTGTCTCTCAAAGATTGCACCCCATGTGTACGATCGTGAACACTATAAACATTATACACTGCTGAAAATAGTTAGTCAAAAAGAAGTCAATCGAACGGTAATAAAATAGTTCGCTAACGGAATTTCAAATAAATTTTCCACGAAAAATTCGCCCATTCCAATTATCTACAACCTTTTAAATGTACCCAGTATCTCGCTTGTTCCAAAGTCAACTGCAGTTTAATAGGATTGAATCCACGTCAACAATTAGCAATTCGAACTCTGTAAAAAGACTCCCCACAAAGTCTTCTCAAATTTGACCGAGTGAAGGTTCAGAGTGAAGGATACTAGGGTATAATAATATTCAAGGATTGAATTTTCTGTTCTGGTTATCGTTATTATTTTCACATCATTCCCTAACAAAAATATAGGAATAATTTCAATTTTTCAAAATGCCGCTACCGACCGCCGCAACAATGGATAACCACATAGTAGATAGTATAGTCGTTGAGTGTAGATACCCTTCTACACTCAACGGTATAGTAGATCGTAATGTATCCACAGTTGCGCCATCTATGCAATTTTACACGCATCTGTCAAGACGGTGGATTTCTGCTTGTAATAGACGGCTGACCTAACCTATAAAACTTAGTATTTGTCAGCTACGAAGAAGAAGAGGATAATTAACTCGTATTGTTTATCAATAATATAAAGCATAAAATATCTAAAATGCCGGATCATTTAGGAGATGATATGCGTAAAGTAAAACCGGAGAAAGAAAAAGAAGAGAAAGAAATAAAATGTAAGGATATCAAAGTCAAATAACACATTTGTTCTATACCAGTATCTCGATGTAATTCGCTTTCTCATCACGCATTTCGGCTTTTAATTATTTCAGCTCTCGACGAGGGAGATATCGCGCTCCTTAAAACTTACGTGAGTAAATCAACTCAATCATAGAATTATAATCAATCTTAGCACGAAAAAGAATATCTTAAACTTCACCATCTTCTGATATAAAAATACAGATTCATGATTTTCATTATTCCAGGGGCAAGGTCAATATACGAAAAGTATAAAAGTAGTCGAAGAAGATATTCAGACGATAATAAAACGTGTCAATGAATTAACGGGTATAAAAGAGTCAGATACAGGTTTAGCGCCGCCGGCGTTATGGGATTTGGCAGCGGATAAACAGACATTGCAAAATGAGCAGCCCCTGCAAGTCGCTAGATGTACTAAGATCATAAACGCAGACTCGGACGATCCCAAATATATAATAAATGTTAAGCAGTTCGCCAAGTTTGTCGTCGATCTTGCCGACTCCGTCGCTCCTACAGATATCGAAGAGGGAATGCGTGTCGGTGTCGATCGTAACAAATATCAAATTCATATACCTCTCCCACCCAAAATTGATCCTACTGTTACTATGATGCAAGTAGAAGAGAAGCCTGATGTAACTTACAGCGACGTTGGTGGATGCAAAGAGCAGATCGAAAAACTCAGAGAAGTTGTTGAAACTCCACTTTTACATGTAGGATGAATTCATTCTCGTATTTGTATCATTTATAAGTATTCATAATGATCCGAGCTTTGTTTTTGCTTTATAATCATTGCACAAATAGGCAGCAAATTTAATGCATTTATTTTTCATAACATTTGTTGAACAGAATGACAAGAATAGATTCAATTTTAATATTTTATCACGTAATTTGAGAATTTATATTCAAACATGCTTTTTGGGCGCATTAGGTGAGAGTTTGATGACTATGATGATTTCTTGAACATAATACAAAGAATCTTAGTTTGATAATACAGAAAATATGTAATTCGTTCAAATTATTTGTTGATAATTGCCATCTGATATATATATATCTCTTGTAATTTCAGCCGGAGAAATTCGTCAACTTGGGAATTGAGCCGCCGAAAGGAGTTTTACTTTTCGGACCACCGGGTACTGGAAAAACACTATGCGCTAGAGCAGTAGCAAACCGAACTGACGCTTGTTTTATTCGTGTTATTGGTTCTGAATTAGTCCAAAAATATGTTGGAGAGGTGCGTATATTAAAACTGGACAAATACGTTAAAAATATTTTCTTATTTTATGTGGTCGTTCACCTCACAAGTTCCAAACAGACTAGAGATTCTAGATATCATAAAACTCGCAAATGAATCTAAGCGATTGTTTCCCGTGATCGAAAAAAACATAATTAAACAGAAATGAAAACTTGCAAAATTATCTTTTTATCCAGTTCTTTGTCTGAAAAGTACATTGTACTGAAAAAATTGTCAACAATTTGGAGAAAATGTATAAATTGAATTAATAATCTAACAGGGTGCTCGAATGGTCAGAGAATTGTTTGAAATGGCGCGTAGTAAAAAAGCTTGCTTGATTTTCTTTGATGAAATCGATGCGATCGGTGGCGCACGATTCGACGACGGAGCTGGCGGGGACAACGAAGTACAACGTACTATGCTTGAACTCATCAATCAACTTGATGGGTATGATTTTTCTCTATTATGACGAACATAAACACAAAAATAAATACTATAATCAGAAATTTAAAAATATCTTTAAAAAAAAAACTGAATCCTAACAAACTAAACACAACTTCTCTTTGTACTTTCTTCCAGCTTTGATCCTCGAGGAAACATCAAAGTCTTGATGGCAACTAACCGACCAGATACTTTAGACCCTGCTCTGATGCGTCCCGGTCGTTTAGATCGTAAGGTTGAATTTGGTTTACCAGATCTTGAGGGACGTACTCATATATTCAAAATTCATGCACGATCAATGAGCGTAGAACGAAATATTCGATTCGAATTGCTAGCTCGTCTGTGTCCAAATAGTACAGGGGCAGAAATTCGTTCAGTTTGTACTGAAGCAGGAATGTTCGCAATCAGAGCACGCCGTAAAGTCGCTACTGAGAAAGACTTCCTCGAAGCTATCCATAAAGTAATTAAATCGTACGCCAAATTCTCCGCCACCCCAAGATACATGACTTACAACTAAATTTCAACGGACTCAATCAAGTCTCTGTATCAGAATTTATTAAAACAACTTTTGTCATTCTCTTCTATTTGATATTTATCAATAAGTTTCTCTTGTCTTCTTAGGTTCGCAATTCTCATTTAATACAAATTTTGTGTTAACGATAATAATTTGCATTATAAAACATTTTCTCATCATTGTGATTATGCTTTATTGCATTATCACTTAGTATTATCCTTCAACTCGATTCACTCGAAGAGTGAAAATAATCTTCATACCTATTATTCTACAGGGAATTATAGTGAATATTCATAACTAAGAACTTGAAATGGAAAAGGGATGTAGAATTGAGATTATATTGACTTTCTTAGCGACTAATGCCTCAGACTTCTTGATCCGTAGCTGCGCGTCGATATTTTTTTAACACGTCCCTAATTGCTTCTCGTTTCTGAATTTCCATCTGCATACGTTCGTCGTCGAGCAAGCAAATATGAGCACAAGGTTTATTTACCATGTATCGCAATTCTCTTCTTGGATTAAAACGTCGTCTTGCTTCGTTCACCTTGTCGTCAGGGTGGCCCCAATATTGTGTAGAATGGAACAGTAATTCCACTGTCTACCTTATAAAATGTGTGTGCTTTAATCGTTAAATAAAATCATTCTCGAAGGTCGAGGTGTGAGCTGTATTGAATATTTAACTCTCTTCGATAATCTCTGTTTGAAGTGTGACAAAAATTTACTCAGAAGAATTAAATACGCACATGAGTTCGTACGTGTATCCCGTACATGAAAAACGCAACGACAACAAGTGGCGTTATAACACTGATGCAGGAAACAATTAGGAAAGCATTCAATTCCCAAAGATTATCATAGTGTTCATTTATTCGATTTGGAAATGATAAGAAGTTGGCCGTATGTGATACTGCGTAATACTGTAATTGAAATACAACAAAAGTTTAGGTATTACAGCGTACAATCTTCTCCGTAAACATTCTATTTCTCTGATTTCATTGAACTTCGAAAGAAATTGAACACATTTTGGAGGGCGAGCAGTTAGGGAATTCCTGAATGTTCAATAAATACAGAAAAATTCCACCTGATAGAAGAATCGGCGGAATTTTTTGGTTCAAAATATCTGGATGTCTTGCACAGTGGGAAAACGATGATCTTTATTATTGTGAATCATTTTTTTTTTTTTTTCTATTTTTTTTTGCACCAGATAATCTATCAAAGTCAGAGACATCCATTTTGACGTGTCGATCTACATCCTAGATCGATGAACAGTCCATTTTGAGATAGATGAAAATTCTTTTTGCGTAACAACTTAATAAATAATAACCAAGTGTTACTCACCGTGGTAACTAATGGTGTTAAATAAAAAACAGCTTTCATTACCAGAGTCGGTTCAAATTTGTGCATGAATTGTATGTCGTCACAAAGCCGCGTTACGGAGTAGGAAAACAGAATTAGAGATGACATGATTGCTAGAATAATCAGAGTGGCCAATGTTGCCACAAATTCCAGGAAATGATTAGAGAATATTTCTCCCACCTGTTGGAAAAGGTTCGTTTCATGAGCTCCACGGTTTTCGTTCAGATGTAATCAAATTTGGATTATTGTGCGTATAAAATACCTTCGTAGTAAAAATAAGACTCATTGAAAAACAGCTGAGTGTTACAACGCTGACTAAATAAGGTCTGTAAACTTTCACAGATGGAAAAGCTTCCGAAAATGAATTGACTGTTGAGGTGAATACTATTGTCTGAAATTGGAAAGATTATTTGTTTACTTATTTCGAAGAATAGTATGAAACGGTTGGGAAATTCTTTTTTCTCTTTTTTTTCATATTCAAAGTGCTCATTCATTATCGTTGCTCAGTTTCGATCTGGCGGAGTAATGGGTTGGAAATTTACCATCTCCATGACACCCTTTACCACAAGAATAAAAAACTCGATAAGAATCCAAAGTTTGGCCATCGGAAGCAAGGATAATCTCGTTGGTGTCAAAGCGATTACAATTGCATCATCTGCAAGAAAATATTCTGCTCGCATTCATTATTATTGGTGGAAAAGATTTCCATATTTAAATTTGTAAATCAAGTGATCATTCTGAAATCATGATCGTAGGTATTCTGCAGAAAATCTATTGCCGTTCTTCTGATTTATCTCCAAGAATTCAAATTTGCCGATTCCTGAATAGTTTCCAAACCGAAAATTCAGCATAATAAACATTCTAGTTTTGTGAAGAAGCATATTAACTGTCTATACAATTTTATAGCTCAGAGAGATAGTTCGACATATTTCACTCTTTTGGCGAACTCATTTCTCCTGATAACTCAAAAATCAAAAATTTACAGAATCTTCACGATTCATTACAAAGTTTCGATAAAAAATTCGCACCCTTCTTCGTAGGCTTTCAACAATAATCATAGTACCTGGCCAGATGAAGCAGCTTATATCAAGGGCATAAATATCTGCCATTCTTCCGTACGAAGAAAAGACATAAAATATTCCAAGATACTGCAGTATGGTTGTGAGAAATCCGATGAGAACCGCGTCTGTATCAGGCATTGCGTTTTTTGGACCATAACTTCCTAATTGAATAATGGTTCCCTCGCAAATGTGAGACATTAGAATTGCGTGAGTCAGAGCTTTGACCCAGACCTATCGAGAGAGAGCGAGAAAGAAAGGCAGGAAGTGAATCAGAAAACACAAGTCAGCGAAAACAGGCCAAAATCCTTCGAATTACGTGAAATTTTTGAGAAATCTTGAGCTTACTTCGTAGCTGTACAATCCAGTGAAATCTAGGATCAGGAGTGTTCCTTGTTCCGAGTGACCCTGACTTGTCCATTGCAGGATCGTCATGAAAAAAGATACCGTCGTTACGGAGTAACCGATTTTTGCGAATGCCTACGAAATTAGAGGAATAGTAAATTGAGTATCAGTCATCGATCGAATTTACTTTCGAAAATTCGACTTCGCACAATCTTGAATAGTTCTCGAAGGAAAGATTCAAACAAAAATCAGCGCTTAATGGTTCTTCAAACGAAGATATATCAACTTTGCGTAAAATTTCAACATCACAAAATAAATCATTATTCAAACGACGTCTTCGTTCAACTTTTTCGTTAAACTGAACGAGGAGAATACCAAAATAAGGAAGCAAATATCTCAGGTAAATCAAGATCATTTTTTAATGAAAAAAACTTACAATTAGCCCACCGGATTACGAAAATCTTGAAATTTTTGGAAGATATAATTTCTCCTTACCCCTTTGAATGATTTAAAGTCACGAACGGCGAGGATGCCGACTATTATCCAAACAAGTGCCGAAGCCGCAATCCACTTGGTATTCACGGGCCCAATTCCATCAGGTTTTTGATCCGGTCGCCAGAGATTCGACACGCTGAAGACGAATAAGTATCGATGGATTCTTTAACGCCTCCGTATTTTAGGTTGATTGGGATTAGGATAGATTTGGATCGAGGTATGAGTTTTAAAAACAGGGGACTCTTCAGGAATACGTAATCGCCGTCTCAATCTGTTTACGAGCCAAAAGTAGATATAAAATGCATTATTATAAGTTCCAGTCTCTATAGAACTTCCGTTATTAAAAATTCGTGAAAATATTTACGTTGCAGAGTCACTTGTTTTATTTTTTTATTCTCTTTTTTTCTTATTCATCCGATAAATAAAACATAAAAGCTCTATGCACTATAATCAGAAGACTTGAGATGAATTTTCCCTTTCTTTTCGTGGATATATGAGTCATTAAAAGAAACATAGATGCTTCGAAATGAAATAGCTCCAGAGTTCAAAATTCGGGAAGAAGAAATAGAGAAGGACCATTTTTCGGGGGCTTACCGATAATATTGTGCAATTCCTGGGTAGTAAGTATTATTGCAGTCGATATCTCTGTTTTTCGAACTTAGATTGTAACACGGTGGTAAGTCTTTTGATTCGTGGGTACAATCGGCCCAATAATTGTCCGGGAGAAATGGTATCAGAACAAATTGGAGGACTAGTTGACCGGTTGATGAACTCCAATTGATACATGTGTAGAGAGAAAAAGCCATCATACTTGCACCTATGCCTGTCCCAAAATGGAAACTAATGATCAACTGCCTTCGGAGATTTCGAGAAAATAAAAGATCGTCTCAATATTCGATCGTGAACAGGAGCTCCACGTACCGTAGCCAATCGGAAAAATATTCCACACTTTCATGTAACCAAATTTTGAATAGTATCCGAGGAATAGATGTTGGCATTGAAGTGGTGCTATCGCTATATGGTGGATGCTGTGGTACAGTATCAAAAACGATACTAGTACAAAAAATAGGAAACTATTTGCACCAAGAACTGCATAAAACTTCGCTAAACGTTAGGAATTAGCAATAATAATGGAATATATGAGCCATTGAGCGAATGAAATTTCACTGAAATTTGTGCGATATTTTTTTCTTTCCGGAATTCGATAATTTCTCAACGTGCGTTTGTCGACTGATTTGAATACGTACGTACTTCCTTTATATTCGGCACAATTTGTTGCAGTAAGAATAAAATTATTATTTCCAGATTGTAGGATAAAAAGAATTGCGAGATACTCCAAACGATTTTGAAATATCATTCTCTCTTCGCTTCGTGTTTTTTCCTGGAGAATAAAAATGTTTCAAATATTATTGGTAGAGATTTGTCCTTTTTTCGGTTATATACATGAAGATAATACAACCACAAAACAATTGTCTAGTTTTAACGTGAAACAGATCTCGAATCTTGGATATGTCTACGCAGAGTTTTTTCCACAACAATTTTAAGCCACGTACCGAGTCAAATCTTGTTTCTCTTTGGTTTTCATCGGTCTGCTGATGCTCATCGTCTGATCTACTCGCCATTTCTGTTTCTGATTATCTATGGTAATTTTCTTTGCTCACACTTTGACAGATTTCAAAGATGTTCATAGAATAACAAAATGAGGATCGGGTGGACAAGAGCAATGAAAGACAATAATGAGACAAAGAAGCATATTATATAGGAGTAGGTATTTATTAAAAATTTCGAGGTACACATTTCTGGAGAAGAAAGTGACAAAATTTTATTACGAAATGCAGTTTCAAATCCAAAAATAGTTCAATAATTAAATTAAACTTTCAACTTTTCCACTTCTGTTCTGGAAGTTCATTTTTATCGGAGCGTCGGGTGCGTTGATTAGCAGTGAAACGCAGTCCAGATCTTTTCCCTCCCAGGAAAATTTCAAATTCCGGCAGATCTAGATCAGAATATCGAAAACACGCGTTATAAAATAATTTTATTGCCTCGTATGGGCAACGTAATTTTCATTCAAAGCATCAATTCATAAAATCAAAAACAAAAATAACGAAATCCAAATTTTCACGCACCCGCAGAAGCACAATCTGCATGTTTTGTTCAGCCAAACGTCTTGCTATACAAGATCTAGCTCCATGACCAAACGGTAAAACCAAAAAAGGGTTGTAGGGTGTAGCCGGGGCTGCGTTACTCTCCCGAATCCATCTTTCCGGCTTGAAATCATTTGGATTATCAAAATGTTCGGCTCGCCTGCATATCACTTGATTTTGCGTTACGATTACGGTCTGAAATAATTAGTGGCCGATGTATAACGGTTCCGTGCATAATTCAAAATCGATGAATCTACGCTAAAAAATAGAATATTGTTCAAACATGACCAACTTACACCCTCTGGGACTCGGTACCCGCTCAAAACCACATCTGCCTGTAAAATCCTACCAACTCCAACCGAAATTGGATTCATTCTGAAAGTTTCTTTGATTACTGCTTTGGTATACGTTGCTTTGTTTAAAACTACGTCGTTTATTTTGGTAATTTCCGATGGCAACAGGGTAACCGCTTCTTTGTGGAGTTTTTCTTGTACTTCGGGGTGTTTGGCAAGATGGTAGAGAGCGAAGGAGGTACTATTCGTCGTCTGGAACAACAGATATCAGTAAAATTTTCCAATCCATTATTTCAACGACACGATTCAAGTTACAACTGACAAAATAATAGCTTCGACAAACAAGTAATCATGATTTTATATCCATTTACTGTGTCTATCCCAGCTAAAAGCATGTCGCAGGCCATTCCGATTACGTCTTTTTCATCCAAGATAGGATTGCTCAAGTACATTTCTAGAAGAGACTGCTTGTCGGCCAAACTCTTCGTTTTCATTGATTCTATTTTTTGGGTGACCATATTCACAGCGATTCTTAAAACCAGAAGAAAACCGAAAGCTAGTTAGTATATCTTTGCAATATTCTACCGTATTGTACAATTATTTCCTGGGACCAGTTCTTACTCTTCCATGAAGTTCTGAGCCTTACACAATTTCTTGTACAACGGTGTATCGAAATATCGCCATAGCCTTGGACCGTTATCGAGTCTCAATATCGCGCTATTCGTTGTATTCGCTGCTTCTATTAATTTGGAACTCTTCGAATCTCTGTTCATTTCCTCGGAAGAAAGGCTGTTCAATTTCACATCAAAGGCTACCAAACAAGTTACTGAGAAACGAGAAATGAGAAACGAATTATATATTTTGAACACACCCGGAGAAGTAGAAAGACCAATTAGCCAATTGAACTTTGCGCAACCGAATTCGCTTCTCAAATTATTATTATTATTTCCTATCCTTTAATTTATATTTCCAATTACGTTCTAAATATAATCTCGATAGAAGAGGGAGGAAATCTTCATGATTTCCTGCGACACTAAGCCGAATAAATTCGTTGACTAAATTGTCCGTTTCTTCCACATAAATTCGAACATTTTGAGGTCTACTCAATCCTTTTTGAAACTCTCTGCGTATTCTCCACCAGTTTGGTCCATTCCTGAGAAAAAGACACGTGATTATGGCTTGTCTTACGAAATATTTTCGCTAAAAGATTTACTCGTATTATGTATGGCTCAACCCAGATCATATAAACGGAAGAATATAACTTCTCCGCAGACTTGTGGTTAAGAATTATATCTCCGGAGTTCAAGGCTCAATAAATTATGATTAACCTTGAGTTATATTCCAGGCATACGGCATGCCAACTCTTTTATTAAGTAATCGAGAAAGTAGGATATTTCTGCACGCGAGCTCATTGCGATCATTACGCTATCGCATTCTATCGCTATGACAATTGAATCCTGAAATTACGTAACGAAAAACTAGGTAAACCATTAGTTATATCTATTTCTGTTTTAGAATCGTTAATGCCTCCGAAACGTTCTACGAACTAAAATTTTAGATCACTGTATATACATGTATAATGTTCTGAAATACAAAATTTTGTGCTCTCATTCTGCATATTGTCATCGTGACGAAAATGTCAAAATTCTTCGATAATTTCGGGGGGAGAAATTGAATGCAAAATGAATCTCGACTCAAAATTATACTCCGACATGCAGAGACAAGTGGAACAAAAATAGTTTTCTCAATTAGCAACGCAATAGAACTCATAGATAATTGATTTTTATTCTTGCTAAACATACGTGGGCAGGAGACCTCCAGTATTGTAAACGTCGGGTCTGTCAATCCTGTACTTTTCCAGAGCCAGATGACTTCTCCGTTTTGGATGCAAGCCTCGTTCTCGACTTTCCATACGAAAAATCTCTGCTATATCTTCCGGTCGAAAAACCCAAAGAACATTGACACCCGGAACAATTTCTTCACGTACCAGAGGACCGTAAAGTGCCATTTTCTTAGCTCCGTTCACATGGAGTTTTTCGAAATTATATCTACCTACGGAATTGGTTGATCGATAAGATAGCGTGTTAACAATTTCAGAAAGAAATCACCTCCATAAAATTATATCGGTGGAATTCATCTGGACAGATTCGTCGAGGTGCGATTATTCAAAATTTTCGAAATTTCGGCAAAGAATTATAGTGGATTTTGCTCGATAAATTCTACAATCCGATAGAGTAAATTCAGAAATTTGTTTACTCGATCTAACGTGAGTTCTGATCGCGTTATTTTCGTTTCATCTACGTATTTACAAACATAGAATTCCTCTCTACGAAATTCAGATCATGATTACTCGGTATCTATAAGCAACTATACGGCATGTGTATATTTTGGTTGATCGATTGTTAACCAAAGTGGGATTAATTATCAGTTTACCAAACGGTCGAAATAACTGAAAGGATGGTTCTCAGCGGTTGGTTGACCACTTATTATAAATATTAATGACTCGAGGGAAATGTAAATTTCGAAATGATTCCGTGTCGCGATATAAAATCGAGTTATTCTGTTCACAGGACGTAATTATTCTCTCCGAAACCTCAACATTTGAAATATTTATAAATAAACGTTAACCACAAAATTCTTAAATATGTAATCAGGTAGTCGGTTTTCACACACATGATCCGAAATTACAATAAAAAAAAAGTGGCGAAAAATCACGTTCAAAATACTACGAGAGGTGAAATATCGGTAATAATAATTATCAAATTTATCACGCGTCATATTAAACAATTATTCCACACCGAGAGTGATTCGTAGTCATAAGAATTCGAGGTGAGTACACTACAAACGGTGACAAAATTTACTGACCAACGTAGGGAAAATATTGATACATAGTTCCGATGACAGGCAGAGATTTCGGGCCAGGAATATCGGAGAAAGGTTTCACGTCCTTATCCTCATCCTTCCCCCGTAGTACGCAGTTTCCAAACCGTTTTATCATTCGTAACGGTTTTGCCGCGGTTGCGTACGTTTTTAATCGCGAATTCATATTCCCCATTGTATTTTACACTTAGGCTGCAGACAACGCGCCAAAAAGGATTGTAAAATTGAATATAGTGTAGATCGACAACCTTTAGAGCACAGCTATCCAAAGAAAACTAACCGTTTCAAATTATTCGAAGCGTTTGCCGACCATTTCTCGCACTTATCTTGTCTCCTCATCTTCGCTTTCTGTCCTCCAATTGTTGCAACGTATTATTCAACAGTTCTCCTGGTACGAAGAAGCCGATAGAATTTCAAATGATGTGCATTAATTTGATCCGAATCGCGGTTACCAGTTGGGACTCAGTTATCCCATGCACTGAACTATTTCAGATTCATCGTTGTGATATAGTTTCGTGAGGCCAGGGAATGCAAAGCTCTCATTCTGTGGTCGTCCAAGGTATTCCAAACCGGTTTTCGTTTCGGTTGAACCGATCTCCGAATATCAAAAACAGGCGAAAAACATTTTGCAGAATTCCTTCTGTGAGTTCGGAGAGTATTGTGAAGAGATATTGACTTTTTAATATTGCCGTGACCGAGGATCATAGAAATAGGGTAAAAATTACCTATCAAAATTTTCGAATACAGATATGGAATGATAACTATTGGCGTCGGGTTCACTTTCATATTTCAATTGTATTGATTCAGTTGAAAGAAATTATAATAACCTAATTATAATATAAAAATCGATATCTAATCGCTAAAGATAGGCTTACATAATAATTATATACAAAATACAGCCTTATATGAAATTATGTTTCAGACTTGAGATCAATAAACTTTGTTCTATTAAATTGTAATTCATTTTTCATCGTAAACAGCCACATTCCGGTCGTCCATGTATCCATCAGACACTGATCGCTGTTCGCATCAATTAAAGAAATGTCCGAATCCAGTTCGAATAAGATGAAACTCTTGTATAAATCCCCGGATAAAATTTCGAACCACAACCCAATCCTGAAGATACAAGTCCTACGACTATACGCCTTCGTCCGTCCTTCTTTACAATTGGTCCACCGGAATCTCCCTGCAATTTCGAAACTTATTAGTACGTTCTCTGAATCTGAATACCAGTAATAATCATAACGATGATGACGATCGTGATGAATCATCGTCGAAAAATTTCGATATCACGATTAAAGCGTGCGAAAACTCTTTAGTTTTCTGGCCTTTCATTTTTCGTCAACGACTCATCAAACATATTCGAAATTGGATGGTAAATTTCACCAATCGTTCATCGCTATTACAAAACGAGAGTTTAGATTGACCGCGATGATGATATTTTACCTGGCAAGCATCTCTGCCTCCATTCTCGTCTCCGGCACACATCTGAGTGTTGATAATACCTCTGGGCAGAGTCCTTGCATTGCTTCTGACCGTTGATGGGTCACCGTATCTGGAATTGCACTCGGAATTACTGATGACAGTTATCTGTACCTCCTGAAGGACCGAACTGCTTTCGCCACCTGTAGAAAATGCATATGATTGACTAAATTTCGCTTCGGTTATGGAAATTCTTAAACATTTTCTGACTCATTTTAATTGGCAAAAGATAGAAATTAGATTAAAGTGGAAATTTTTACCGTATTCAACGTTTCCCCATCCTGTCAAAGTGACGCGAGCATTTTCGTAGAAATTTCCGTCGTTGGGAGGTAGGCATATCGGTCTCACATACTTGGAATATTTCACTGGAGTTTTCAGCCTTATAATTGCTATGTCGTGATAATGACGGGGCAGTTGGTAGTCCGGATGAATGACCGATGATTCGATTTCCGAGTCCTGGGGTTCTGCTCGGTCCGTGTCCGATGTTAAATCCAATTCTCCTACCCGGACCAAGTTCGCCTTCCTTCAAATTATAATAATTGTCCGTTTTCAAGCAGCCGAATACCGATGGTACACAATATACTATACTATACGTATAGAAACGAAATGCAGATGAAGAAAAAAAGGAAGTGAAAGATATGATTGTTTCGGAGTTTTACGAAAGCGAAATATCGCTACAAATTCGTTTAATTTTTTTATTTTTATTTTCATTTTTTGTGTTTGAGAATTATTGGAGTCATCGAAATTTAGTTTTACCTTTTTGTGATGCAGTGTGCCGCCGTGATGACAATTTTTCGACTTATTAAAGCTCCTCCGCAGAACCATTGCGGCGGTGAATCTCTTTGTCTGTGGCCAATGGCAGCCTGTTATGGATTTGATAATTTTTGAAAACCACAGGAGCAAATATATTTTTATTGTATCGCGATTACATTTGATATTTATACGCGGAGGTATGTGTTTTTAACAAAGTGTTAAATAAATTTAAATATTCACCATCCAAGGACTCGACGCCGCTGTTCTTGCAGGGGAACCTCCTACAGCCGCAGCGAGAATCTTGCCCCTCTCTTCTTCCTCTAGAACTCCACATTCTGGTTCTGGATAGACAATGACGTGCGGATACATTTTCATAAACACAATTTTATAGTTATTGCTCGTCACGGTCAATCGGGTCACTGTTTCCCGTCTTATTTGTTTCCATACAGAATATCATTCATACGCAGACCTTATTTTCTTTCTCTCTCTCTCTCTCTCTCTGTCCCTCTCTCCCCCCTCACTTACTCACGATATAATACTTTACCGCAAAACCACAAGACTTTAACGCATTTAAAAAACAATGATAATCCACGTAGATTTGAAAAATAACAAAGGATCGATCGAATATCTTATTGTGTAATTAGCAATGAAACAAAAAGAGAAACAAAATACATATAGGTCAATCAGAATTTTCTTTTCTTATTACAATCGAATTGAGAGAAAAAAGTTGGATCACGAAAAGACAATGTATATATATTCTTACCGCTTCTGCTGTCGAACGAATTCCTCGAGTCACCTTCATCGATCAAATCCCAATCTTCGTTATAATCGTGATCACGACCAAATCTACTTGGAAAATACCTAGGAATTACAGTCCTCGGACTCTCCCAGCTTCTATCTTCGTCACTCCAGCCATAGTCGTGGCGATGATTGAACCACGATGATGGACTGTAGTCGTCAACAAAATATATTGAATCATCATCTCGTTTCCGTCTTGTTTGGAAAGGCTTTACCTGACGCTTAGCACTGCAAAACCGATGTTCGTTTTTTCGTTTTTCTTTTCTATGTGGCTTTCCGCGCGAAAATTCAAGACTACGTACTAGAAAATCGAAACCAAACTACTCCGGAATTCATGAAAAGATCGTTTCATTTGTCTTTTGCGTATACGAATCTGTTACCGTTTTCTTCTTTTTTTTGTGCTACTCAATTGCCATAAATTCGTATGAACAGACACGAATCGTGAGAAAACGCTGTCTGGACGTATGAAGAAGATTCGATAAAATTCGTTAACTAATGTTTCAGAAGGTTTTTTAACGGGAAATTGTTTACTCACCGATATTGCGGACAGCACACGTGAGTTGGTTTTCCATCCCATTCGCAGAATTTTCGGCTACCCCGATGTCGCCCAATGTGAGACGTGCAATCCTCGATTTTAACGCATTTATATCGCGCCGCGGACGAACTTCCGCAGTCAATTGTGTGCGGGCCAATGACTTCCGAAGAACTTGGCACTGTGTTGGAATTTTTGAGGCAAATTGAGGTCCCGAAAATATTTACCAGGACGAGAATTATTCCAGCGACGAAAGAGCACCAATTTTCCATTTTGTATGTGAAGCAGAAAATTATGTGCACGCACACCAAATTTCTATGCCGAGAGGACAACGAACGTCTCGACTTATTATGATTGGTAACTAAGCTTCGTCTGATATTCAGAATCAACGATCACAACCGAAAAGAAATTTTCAATAAAAATGTTTGTTCGTAGAGTTTTTATTGAAAGACGAAAAGCTAGTCCACGGAATAAGAAGAAGAAGAAGCGACCTGTACTTTCGAATTTTGCTAAGTGGTCTCCGATGGCTTTTATACCGGAATGACTTCGAACGCGTTTGATTGCGGGTCTTTAAGTGAATTACGGAGGGCAGGAGGATACTTCCTCCACAGATGTGTCATCCGCTCATCCGTTCTGGGGGCTTTCCCGGTACCCGCGGTTTAGCCCCCATCGCCCTAGGTCTTCGGACTTTCGGCCGGTTTCCGGACTTTTCAGTACTTCGGGTGATATATAACCAAATAGATTCTATGGAGATTACGGTCATTTCGGTTAAATCTGTCTGCGGTGTCACAGTCTGGTGGAAACACGTGGATAATAAAAAATAAATGACAAAGACAACGATTGACATAATACCGGCGAAAGAAATAAACGGTTGCGTCGTTGAAATGAATGTGCGAAGATTTATTTTACACGATTTTGTACAATTCCTATTCTGTATAATCTTCATTTAATCCATCGGTGATATTTCGAGAGCTGGTGTATAATTATTTGTAGTGTCGTTCGAGCGTGTGCATGCAGATTCTTGAAAACTTGCGGAGCCCAGAACGATGCAAGATTGGAATATAGTGCAACCAGAGCGTTGCTCAATGTTTTCATTTCAATTGCACACTGCACTTTCTTTATACACGCATAATGCGGGTACGGCATTAGATATTATAATTCTTACCGCAATTCATTAACATTACTCAGCAATAACGGAACTTGGTATTTAGTGTGTAGGTGTATACATACGCGCTGCTATTTGCCGCTCAACAAATTTATGTGCAACAACGAGTTCAATCATCGAAATCCTGAAGCCAGAAGAGCGTCAGAAAGACTCTTACAAAATTCTCAGACGCGCGTATTACCGCGTTCGACTTTTTCTCTCCTGAACTCGTCCACACCAATGAATTCCGAATCAAAAGTATCTAGATCCGATGCCTAATTTATGGGTGTAGGATATAGAAGGAAATTCCAATTCCGGCCTTCAAACTTGTTCGACCTTTGTCGAAGTACGTATGACATTGATGTGTTGCCCAAAAATTAAAACTACGCCGTCTGAGGTACCGCAGTTATTCCTTCTTAGAATTTATACTACCATCGTTGAGGTTGCGAAAGAAAGCATACTTCCTTCTAAACGGTTGTTCACACGTCACGGTCTATAATTTGTGATATAATTAGTCTACTGGCAATAGTTATGGCGAACTGCTAGACCGGTATTGTATACCAGCATTCCAAATACACGAATTTCCTTTTCATCCTCTACCGAGGAACGGAATTATCCTTATCCGTTACGACCATTCCATTGACGTTGGCATGTTCAGAAGACCTAGTGGAATTTTTTTCAGTCCAAAAATTCTCCATCCTCGTGGTTCAACGCAACTATAATACCAAGATGAATAGTTACTGGAATCCAGTGAATAAATTATGGCCAAATACCGGATCTCCGAGTCTAAAGGAGGAAGTGCAAGGTCTATTTTTAGTCTCGGCCATTTTATTCCATTTATTACGTTATTGCGTCTAGCGAAGCTTCTCCGTTTCCATAGACGGATAAAACACTTCTCAGTAGAACGGAACGCGCGTGTCTTACGCGGGAGTAATTAACGATAGTCTTTTCTGATTAATCTATGATAACTACGCGCTACTCAAACCCCAGCGTGCTGGCATCTCTGAAAATCGGACACATTCTGCGTAAGGTTCAAGATTCTCATTGTCTGCTTTACATCCCTTTGTTGTAAAGCCTCAAACCGCAAGATCGCCGTAGAAGCGGCAGACGTCATGATAGTCTGCATCAAATCATGACCGAAATCCCCGTTCACGTCAAACTGTAACAATCATTATGTTACATATTGCGGTCTGGTCAGGCTACTAGGATTTCCGGAACAGTTCCGAACGTTCGACGTGCTTGCAGCTCATCACGGAACAATATTGTCATAGTACGACCGGATATGACCGCGGTGATATGTAATTATCACGCGACGCATCGACGCATGATATGATACAGATCAGTGCGTGAAACATTCGTATACGCATATTTTGTTTTCACTCATTCCTTATAGAGACCCACACCGTTCCCATTCGCGTCCTTCCCCCAGAAACACATAACGCAGTTCTTTTCCCATGTGACTCAAGTTGTGTACCTATAGAGATTCCAAGACGAGTTTTTACGCCCGATTAACATGAAAGGTGAATTATTTCTATATCAACGATCGTCGATCCTCGTTTATTTTACGGTCAAGAATCCGATTTCACAAAAACCTGCTCATTCATCAGTCACAAATGGGACGATCTAGTAGTTTACGGACGGAAATTTTGAAAACTAGCTATAGAATAATAATAATAATTTACGAGCGATACTCTCAACCCGAGTAGTAAGCAGATTACGTCAAGATTATCCGCTTCGTTTTTCTTCGCAGCTGATTGTTAGATAAAAAATGCCACGATCGTGATTACATCGGTACAGAACGTCGAATCTCACCAACGGAATATGCTGATAAGTTTACAACTCGGTCACACAGTACACAATGTGATTGCAAAAAATCCAACGATAACTGATTGGTTCTGAATTGCGGATCAAAAACTCTCGGTTGTGCGATGAAATCTTCGCAGTGTTGTAACACAAGATTAACTATCATATGTCATTATCTAACTCGACGCGTCTAGGATTTGAATTGAGAAAGAAGAATAATTCTGAGCTACTCGATACGAATACCAAGGCCTTAAGGAATTGCGTTGTCAATCGAGCCAGATCAATTTACAAGTAAAAAAATACCTCCAACAATATAGCACAGCAATAGTTGCGCAGATTTTTATTCAAAATTCTATACCGTAGAGGTACGGCCTTCGGTGATTTCAAATTTGAAACCACCTCAATTTGATTGCCATATTATTTTTGAAAGTTTGGTCATTCTTGGGAAGATATCGTCCTCAACTGTGCCTCTCGTGACATCATAATCATACTATTCAAACTCATGTCACGGTTACTTGGCGACGAGCATACGATAACACACGGTAAAATTGAGCTCCTTTGAACCACAGTTACCTCACACTCGCAGCGAGAATCCGATAGTCAAGCTATTGGTGGTTTCCACTCTACTCCGCATTCCCATTGGCTTGGAAACGCTAGGTCAGTGAAGTTCACTAAACAACGGTATTCGTTCTATAACAAGTTGCTGGCGAGGATTGCAGTCATTATTCCAGTCGCAACAGCGAGACTTGGTTCGGAATATACATCGGCGTGGCGGTCCAGCTGAGTGCGCATTCCTCTATATAGATTTCTCAATATTCAAAAATGACCTAGCACTTAAGACTCCGTAGTGAAAATAGTAGAGAAGTGAACCGACATTTTCTTATCGTGAAAAGTGATAAATATGTCGTAGTAGAAACTCAGCTCTCTCTCTCTCTCGTTTTACTCGAGCCGCACTAATGTATAAAATACAATCGTCATCAAATTTCAGCTCAATTGACACAAATCAGTACCTAAAATCGGAGTGAGATATGTGGCCGTTCAGTCGCTCGTGTCAGAGCAAGGCTCGTTTAGTCGGAAGAACAGTTGTTATAACCGGTGCAAATACTGGAATCGGCAAAGAAACGGCTAGAGATCTCTACAGAAGAGGTGAGCGTCCTCTGTTTCATTCTTCATCTTAACGTTATGCAAAGCATCCATAATTCCAGAATCTCCAAACAAAATTGAGATGCAATTTCGACGGATATACTGAAGCCGCACGCGTGCCTTGAATTCTTTTTTTTCATTTGACAACAGATTATGAGAATGTTTGTATGGTTTCGCGCACAGATCAAAGTTCACACGTGACATAGCGGAGCGGAGCTCAGTTTTATTTTACACATTTTTCCTACAAACTGATCTTCTCTTTTATTGGCCATGACGTAATCGCTGTTTCATCGGCAATAAAATCGAAGTCACCTGAAAACTAGACTAGAACTAGACATGTTTGTTTTGCAGGAGCTAGAGTGATATTAGCATGCAGAGACGTTAACAAGGCAAATGCTGCGGTAGAGGATGTGAAAAGTGTCCCACCATCCAGGTAAACGAAGTTCACCAGACATTACACTCGTCGCCAAACATGAGATCAATAACTATTCACACAGACTCCGCAATTATCGTACTTGAAATCAACGCGGCGACCCGCTTCTTATATTTACTGTTTAGGCGTCAATGACCGGCAACTGAGACGGACGACCGACACGGCATACATAGATTTGTAGATATTAGTCAGTTATTTACGACTGAGAATATCGATTGTACACTCACTCTCTCATTTTTCACTTACTGAACTATAACCGAGTTCTAATTCAACGGGATAATACTTCGGTGTCGCAGACGTACTATGACACAGCATTAGCTGGTTGTATCGATCTGATGAAAGCCAAGAAATTTTGTGTAAACTGTACGAATCCCGTTAGGCTACAGTTCTCGGTCTAGCCGACCGCACGAGGCTTCGGTCGGACCTGGTTGTCACTGGTAGCCACAAAAAGTTTAATTTCAAAATAGCCACGATACGTCAATGGAATATAATAACGTATGTCGGGTTGCAATGTGATTTGATACGTACTACATCATCTCGCTTCGCCATTTACAGGCCGAACAGAGAACAGTTCGCTGGAGACCCTGGCGAATTACTCGTTTGTAAATTGGATCTAAACAGCTTAGCGAGTGTAAGAGAATGTGCAAGACAGATTTCGACGACAGAACCGGCTGTTCATATTCTCATAAACAATGCGGGAATAATGATGAGCCCAAAAGCAGTCACCGAGGATGGCTTCGAGATACATTTGGGGACAAATCACCTCGGCCATTATCTATTCACTATGCTACTCCTTCCGAAGATCATTGAAAGCCGAACGGATGCTGATTCTCGTTGCAGGATCATCAACGTTTCTTCTGTAGCTCATGAGCGTAAGGATGTCATTTTCATTAGACCTGCATGAATCAAGAGCTGTCTCGAGAGAGATTTTCTGCGCATCCTGATTTTCAGCTGAATGCCGCACGATTTGAATAATTTTATTTCAATCCCAGGAGGTGATATTCATTTCGACGATCTTTTATTCGAGAAATCGTACAGCGCATTGGCTGCCTACAACCAGAGCAAGTTGGCCAACGTGTTATTCACCCGGGAATTGACCAACCGAATGAAAGGTATAGAAATAATACCTCGTGGCGAAATTCTCTAATTTCTTCCAATGAAGCCCCGGGGACTGTCATTATGACGCACTTCGAATTTCAGCGGCTAATATCACAGGCGTGAACACCTACTCTCTTCATCCGGGAGTTATCAAATCTGAGTTGGGCCGTCATTTGGACAAGACAATGTTCCGAGGGGCGAGAACAATGTTTTCAGTTATGATACCTTTCATGAAGAATGTGGAGCAGGGAGCACAGACCACCATTCATTGTGCTGTCGACGAAAATGCAGCTAACGAAACAGGTCTCTATTACAGGTAAGAATTCAGTTTTATAAATTCGGTATGACCGAAAGATATTTCGGAGAAAAAAAGAAATACTGCGAAAAAACGAAACACGAGTAAAACCTTTTCTCCTCTTCTTCCTCAGGGAGTGTGCGGTATACAAGTCTTCGGATAACGCGCAGGACGATGCGAAAGCTGCCAGACTTTGGGACGAGAGCGCAAAGCTCGTGGGCCTCCCGACGAATGATTTCACCGAGATTATCGCGCAGGTTTCCAAAGATCACCTCAAGTGAAATGATTGTAAATCGTGGGATTTTCACGTGCAATTTATCAGAAATAGCGAAAACAATCCATGTAATTTACTATATTTCAAATGGAGATAGCGAATTTATTTACTTTCATGTTAAACTCAATTCCGGGTGATTAGAGTATGTATCTAGGAATTAGTTTGTAACAAGTATTTTTTCAAGTACTCCCTATGTATCCCCGTTAAATTATTTATAACAATAAACTAAACTTATGCGACGAATAATCGATTGGAACGATGGAAAAATAGTATTTTATTGCGGTAGCTCGTGCAGACATTTTACTCAGAATAAATGTCACATTTTCCGTGTATCCACAGTGAATGACCGATTCGTGAAAAGTCGTCGACGAACAACTGTGAATAACTTGCTCGGAAGTGACGATCATATAATGTGTTAAAAATTAAACTAAATTTATTCAACTGAGGCCCCGAAGGACAACGAAAGTGTAGAAAGCTCAAAAGGTTATGCCATAAAGCATAAAGCAGGCCAAATTTCTTTTTCGTATGTCCTTTGATTGAGAGGCAAACAAATAATTACAAGGACCTGAATTTTCACACTGGAAATGCAAACGAAATTGTCGGGTCTGAGAAAATAGGGTTCGAATCCCGCGAAAAAGGTACAGAAATGTATTCAACAATAACCTTGTCGGTGCAGGCTCGTCGTGCAGTGTACGACTACAAAAAGACGTTTAGCTCACATTAAGACAAAAGTGCAATGCGAAGACGACTATTTTTGGCAGTCACCCGAGTCAAACGAGCACTCGGATACAGCCAATCGTGCAGGATGTACCTGATGATCCGCAAGAACAAAAGATTGTGAAAAAATAAGCTTTCCATTCCCATCCTCGTTTTTTCTTATGTCCTCAGTCCAGGTCACACCGAAATACGACTCGGTCAGTCATTCAAATCCCATTGTCTGGCTCTTCTGTCTCACTTATTTAAGGTTTCATACTAAATAACAAATTATCCAAGAATTCGCTAGCAAAATTTAACCGCAAAATTTTTAAGTCACTATAAAAAGATTCCATCAGGTAGGTGACCTTGCAAGTACGATGGAAGTGAAGGACCTTTCGTAACAGTGTTATCCACGATAATTGTCATAGTCTCGTTGAATTGTAAGATTGCATACCATATCACAGAGAAACACCGTACAGGCCGAAGAACTCCCGAATGTGCAGATATTCGAATACGTATGAGGGTGGGAGTTATTCAAATATCTGCAAATCTCTTTCTCTGATGGATAAAACAACAGAGTGTGATATCCGTACACACCACCTCCAATTTACTAACTCCTGTAACGCGCCTCCCACTCAGTTCCCTTTTTCTCCTCGCCGAAGTGGCTAATTCGGCTAATTAGCCGGAGCTAAACCGGCTTACATGAATCAGCCGGCTGACAGATTTTAGCCGGGTGAACATAATCGGCTAGTTTTATTTAGCTGGTCAGAATATGTTGGACCACCGTTCAATTTCTTGCTTAGCCGTTTAATATTTATTAACCGGCTGATTCGCGTTAGCCAGCGAGACAGATTGTGCTCTGTGATTGGACGTATTGAAAGTTCAAGTTAAAATGGCAGCCGTCAATTTGTCCCATTTGTCGGTCTCCGTGCACCGATCGCGTAACAACAAAAATAACTATGAGTAAAATTGACGTATGGCCGAAATCCTGATCTCTCGGGGGTAAAGAGACTCGTCCCGAGTCCAGCGATTTTCTACCCGAAATTCGGCATCCACGTGCCGCTTTCCATATTTTGTTACGATTTTCGAAATTCAGGAATAAGTATGTAATCTTATAATAGTCTTATCGATCTCGATTCAAGGAATAAAGAATTTCAGGCAAAGTGGTTGGCTGAACCTCTCAACTAACAGTACGATGTGCTATCTCATAACGATGATGGAATCCAAAATTATAAATAGATTTGTTTTTCACCGGTGGACTTATACATCTATACGTAGGTATATCCACAAACACACTTGCATATTGCATGCGATTAGAATCTTAAAGGAAGCCCGCGCGGCGGTTAGAAGTCCGATTAGGTATCGGAGTTATCTTGATCTATGATAGTCACTAAGCATCGAAATCATAGCCAATTGTTCGTCAGTCGAAATGTGGCTGTTCAGTTCATCATGTCAAAGCAGCGCCCGCTTAGACGGAAAAACGGTTGTTATAACCGGTGCCAATACTGGAATCGGCAAAGAAACAGCCAGGGATCTTTACAGGAGAGGTAAGCCCGATTTCTTTTTATACCACTTAGACTTTTACGTCGATTATCCACAATAACGGGCACTTAGAAATTGATTACTAGAAAATTTGAATCGTTGGAAAATAATTAACAAACAGCTGCGTTTCGTGGTGATGAAGGCAGAAAACATCTTAGTATGATGCGATTCGTAATATTTTATAGTACTACATGTACGCTGTTGAAAAAATAAAGTTCGTTTATTCCTACACACTTTACTTTCAGGAGCCAAGGTGATACTGGCATGCAGAGATCTTGCCAAAGCCAATGCCGCAAGTGATGATATAAGAAGCTTCCCAACTTCCAAGTATGGCATGAGTATCATAAATCTGTAATTTCACTCAGACGTTAGGCTACTATGTGTATGGAGGAAGCTTGAGTATTTTGGCATTTGTGATCGACACCTAAGTAGTTCTCATTCTCTTATATTTGAGAATATGTGCCACAGCATACACTGTGGAATGGACGTCCTTTATCTCATTTTGGTTCAAAGTGATAGAATACTTCGACATCTGAGTGGAGTATCATGCAGCTATCTCAAATTACGATTGGATATCATGTTGTCTCTGAATACTATCGGGAATTATGCTATCTCAAACGTGATATATTTTTTTTATGAAGCTAGGTGTGTGTCTCACAGACGAACACACGCTCGCATACAAAGAACACGCACAAGGCATCTGGAAACTGAAAGCAACTTTTATTCACCAATCCAGCTCCAGAAAATTAAATTTTGAGTTCAACAATCAGATACCACAGTTTCAAATCGTAATTTTAGAGAGCGTGATGTTCTTCCGCTGAATGCTCCAGTTGTGTGATTGCATACCAATTTTACAGTTAAAGAAGTTTGGGGAATGTCAACACATGCCTCTGGACCTAGGCAATACTCGGTCACTGTGACTGCAACTTCAATAGAATTTAGCTATTCCGAAGGAATACGTGCATAACTATGTTTGCATTTTACCATTCCCAGCCCAACTGGACAACAGTTTTCTGGCGGCCCCGGCGAGGTGCTTGTATGTAAATTGGATCTGAATAGCTTGAAAAGTGTCAGAGAGTGTGCCAAGCACATCTCAACGACAGAAACGGCTGTCCATGTCCTTATAAACAATGCGGGAGTAATGATGTGCCCTAAAGGAGTCACGGAGGATGGCTTTGAGACACAATTTGGCACAAATCATCTTGGCCACTTTTTATTCACTATGCTACTATTGCCGAAAATCATTCGAAGCCGAAAGAAATCTGACCCCTGCTGTAGGATCATCAACGTTTCTTCGACGGTGCATCAGTGTAAGGAGATCAAATCCACTATAGACCTCTATGAATGAAAAAACTCGCATGAGAATTTTCCTCGACACGACGTTTAATCGAAAGTCATGGATGGTTTCGAGGCGCATGATAGGCGTTAGTCGCCTCAGACATTCTCTATTCGCACTGCTAATTTGGCCGAAAGCCTCCGGTCACTGATTCAATTTATGCAACCTTCGGAAAAACGGGGTATTGCTAAAACTACACCGTTTTTCCACCACGTCGCTCGATTCATGCTGATAGAATTCAAGCAATTGTACGAGCTGAGTAAAATTGATGAAATTCTTTTCTAGACCCAGGAATTGATATTAATTTCCAAGATCTCATGTCCGAGGAATCATATTCTCCCTTTCATGCCTACAGCCAGAGCAAATTGGCCAACGTGTTATTCGCTCGGGAATTAGCTAACCGTTTGAAAGGTATTGTAACAATGAATTGAAAAGTGCATGATTTCATCTTCAGTATAGCGAAAGATGGATAGCTACTCGGTAGGATTATATTCTGGATTCTAGATGCAAATATCGAGGGTATAAACACTTACTCGCTGCACCCGGGGGTTATCAAAACTGATGTGATTCGTCATCTTGACAAGACTCTGTTCCGAGGTGCACAACTGTTGTTCGCTCTAATTACGCCATTTATTAAAACCGTGGAGGGTGGAGCTCAGACAACGATACATTGTGCGGTTGCTGAAGATGCAGCTAAAGAAACTGGTCTCTATTACAGGTATGTAACTACGTACACCGACAATTACGTGAATCCACAGTTTTTAATCGAAGAATATCGAGTCCCGCAGCATTCTAAACATGTTAAACATCAATAAATGTTAGTTTTCTTATGTTTGAGCTGCAACAGATAGACAGAGTTGACTACTTAATTCACTTAGCTACCAATTCACGAATCTGTATCACAAATTCAAATGGACGAACAACTGGCGGTGGACGGATTGTATGATTCATTTCTTTCAGTGACTGTGCAGTACGTACTTCTTCAAACGCAGCGCAAAACGACGCGACGGCTTCCAGACTATGGGACGAGAGTGTGAAGCTCGTTGGTCTTTCGACGTCCAATTTGACCGAGATGATTGATCGAATTTCCAATAAATACGTTAATTGAACACTGTTGAGCCGGAAAACTGTACGAGATAGTACCAAGAAAGGACGTAAGTCACCGACAACCGCATCCACGCGACGTCTCCATTTCGATTGAATTGCATTTCTACTGGGTACGAAGCTCAGGTATTGTGACAAAAAATCACCCTCGGCTGAAATGCAGCCGTGAAGAGGAGTCGATGGCCTCAAAGCGTATGTGAACAATCATGTTCACGTTGGTTTTCGGAAATGTGATAGCGACGAACGACAAAAAATTCCGTTCGGATAGCTCGAACTTCTATAAGTGAAATTGAAGATTCAGAAATGGAAGAAAATCGTCCATCTTCTGTGGATTATGCTTTACAGGAGTGCAATATTCTGGAATGTAAGCGTCGCTCGCAATTTAATACATAAATAAATATAAAAGTTGAAAAAATTGCGATTACTCATCTTTTGCGACGTTGAAACCCGGCCCACATCCTGCTGCAGCGGACAAGCTCGTTCCGTAGAATTTTTTCAGCCCACCAATCGCTGAGATGGTTACATCGGAATGAGCGAATACGTTGCGCTGCTCTCACTGTAGTGGCGTATGCTGAAAGAGATCGCTTGTAGGAAAGGGAAACCAACTCGACGCCGAGTAGCTATCGCATCGTCGGAAACCTATACCAACACCACGCCAACACGATAAAACAACGTGGTTGAGTTTCCTCATACCTGTAGTTGGAAGGCAGCCGCAGTAGACCCTGAAACTCCAATTGGTGGTTGCAACTCTTCATTCTGCAGTCTCATTCGCTTCTAATATCAGATCTGCGTAGTCACTGAACAACGAATTCATTCGGGAACGAGTAGCTGACAAGCATCGAAGTAATCGTCATTCAAATTTGCGTGGTATTTGTTTGTAGTATAATAATTCGCAAGGACGCGTTAACGTTGGAGGACATTGACATCGTGTCTTCTTCTTTTTTCCAACCTGTCCTCTAGTTCACTAAAAACGAAAAAGTAAGTAAGAATCTTTCGCCATGGTACCTTTGCAGGCCAGTATAAGCTACAATACAGACGCATGCGTGACGTTGATAACTTTCAGATTAATTCGAAATAATTAGAAACCTCTGGCCGAATCGTAAGTGAAAATGTGGCCGTTCAGTTCATCGCACTGTAAAAGCAAGGCTCGTTTAGACGGAAAAACCGTTGTTATAACCGGCGCCAATACTGGCATTGGCAAAGAAACTGCTAGAGATCTTTACGGAAGAGGTGAGCATTCATGCAACTGCTTCTATTTTAAATCCTTTAGAATATTCACGTTTTGAAGTATTCGACCAAATTTTGCGAACCCCGTAATTCGTGTAGAAATTCCAATAACCTGCAGCAGCAACTGCCGGCACAGATCAAAATACACAAGTGACTAAACTTAGACTTAGCATTTCGTTCTTTATATCGAAAGAATTCCGCTTAGCCCGAGTGTTCGATTTGAACATTACTTGAATTTGATTTCCTCAAAAATGAAGTGCTCTTCAGCTGCAGCCCATCGCAATTCCTATCTTCAATCCTTGATAACTGTGAATCTGAATTATCTGAGATTACCCAATTGTCTGAAAATGAATGTCATATTCAAAAATGCGCGCGAATTACTCTGGCAATCAATTATTCAGATATCACTATGCGTCATCGTGACGCGTATGGTGGACATCAGAATCCAGAAACATACTGCGATCTTTCCTGTACGTGATCAAACAAATAAAAATCTGGTTTATTGCGTTTGAGTGGTTCCTTTTTCATTTTCTCTTATTTCCAGGAGCCAGAGTGATACTAGCATGCAGAGATCTTGCCAAGGCCAACGCTGCAGCAGAGGATATAAGAAGCATTCCAACTTCCAAGTATGACGTATTTTATTGCAAAAGTTAATGACACCAAGAGCAAACTTCGGTATATCAATATTATTGACTCCAACGTAAAGCAATACTCGATGTCGAATACTCGTAGAATAATGTCTGTCAGTGTCTGCAACGGCGCATAGCTCAATGATCAAATCTGAAAAGCGTAGAAATTGAGGATTCACTCCCAGAATAAACACCTTTGAACAACATTTCAACCGAACTTCATGATGCTCAATGATTGCGTGGATGCTGCATGTTCCCGTTTCGATATTTGCAGGCCTAACAGCGAGCAGTTCCTTGGAAAACCTGGTGAAGTTATCGTCTGCAAATTGGATCTGAACAGCTTAGCGAGTGTCAAGGAATGTGCGAAGCACATTTCGACGACAGAACCGGCTGTTCATATCCTCATAAACAATGCGGGGGTAATGATGTGTCCTAGGGGACTCACGGAAGATGGCTTCGAGACACAATTCGGCATAAATCATCTGGCACATTTTCTTTTCACGCTGCTACTCCTCCCAAAGATCATTCAAAGTCGTAAGGACTCTGACCCTTGCTGCAGAATCATCAACGTTGCATCCGCGGCACATTCGCGTAAGGAATATCCTTACACACTCATTTCTACGGCCACGGCCGTCTTTGCCTGACAATGAGTGTATTATACATATAAATGTATGTCATACTGGGGATCAATTTATCACTGAGCCATAAACTTGATGGAATGTCATTCTAGTTTCAGGGGCTGATATCAAGTTCGACGATCTCATGCTGGAGAGATCATACAGCTCGTTACCTGCATACAGCCGAAGCAAGTTGGCCAACGTGTTATTCACTCGGGAATTGGCTCGACGTTTGGAAGGTGAATATACATTTTTCGAGACAGTCAAACACAGTTATCTTCAGAATTCTAACAGCGGTGGCTCATCCTTTATAATGGTCGAATTCCAGAGGCAAATATCACGGGTGTGAACACCTACTCGCTCCACCCGGGGGTCATAAAGACCGAGGTGACGCGTTATCTTGACGAGACAATGTTCCGAGGAGCAAAAATGTTGCATGGATTTATATTGAAACCCTTCATGAAGAATGCGGAGCAGGGAGCCCAGACAACAATCCACTGTGCTGTCGATGAGAATGCAGCACGAGAATCGGGTCTCTATTACAGGTATGCTGGGACATGATGATATATCTTGTAGCCGAACAACATCTGATTTTGCAAAATTTTAAAAAACGCTCGTAGAGACAAGGGCAACAACTCGATTCGTCGTCGGCTAGTACATATAACATGTATTCCCATAATTCTTGGATCCTGACACACATAGAGTTGTCGATAATGGTGCCTGATTGTGAGTACAATATTGAATAAGTTCAAATATCTTCAAGGGACTGTGCTGCATTCGCTCCTTCGCATGCGGCACTAGACAATGCGAAGGCCTCCAGACTTTGGGACGAGAGTGCGAAGCTCGTAGGTCTTCCCTCGACGAATTTAACCGAGATAATGGATCAGATTCCCAGAGAGTACGTCAAGTGAATGTTTCATCAATGGGACTGGAGATTCCAGTGTTCGAAGCTTGCACCGGTGGAATCGAACGATTCTTTCGAATATTGGTTATGCGCGCCAAAACAAAATTTTCGTATTAAAAAATCGTTCTTGGTATACCATCTTGCGTTACGCCAGTGCATATCTCGCCAACTGACTAATCAGATATGGGAAAGAAGTGCATATTAAAAATATACAGTTCGAAACGACAAAAGATCATGCGACTATCATATTCAACGCTGATGGTGCTATTTCAAAATTATAACATATTTATCTATTCATTGTTTTTTGGTCTTTCAATTCAATGAAAACTGCTCTCCTGCGTGTAGCCAAGACGCCGGCAAATAGGCAACTACTTGAACATGCAATATGAGGCAAGAGTGGGAGATATCTATGCATGTGTACGCAATGATGAATCTACGTGTATACCTACATACGTCCTCTGTGTACAGCAAGAACAGCAGCGGATTACAGAATAACTGCGAGATTTTTATATTTCTGTACAACTTAACAAAATTGTTAAAAATTATTTTTCACTTTCGTTGATTTAGTCATGTATTTCACCTGGAGTAGCCAGGTCGGTGTAATTATCGGTTGAATAAAGCTTTGACAAGAAAAATCTTCGCCAATGTCTTTGTATTTATTGTCTTACCCAATCATCGCATTCACCAGAATATGTATCTTTAATATCAATGAAAGGAGATCACAGACGAATTATGGATTTCCAAAAAAATGTGAAGTACAATTCCGATAAGAAACATGTTCTAGGTTCCGCTACGCAAATTGGAATTATTTCGGTATCGCTGGAATACTGCATACCCTTCGCGGGGGTTCATGGGTCTACGTTGATTACTCGCTGGACATAAATGTCAAGTCCTTGTTCGTTCGGATGCTCATTGTAAAACTGAATCTCGATGCATATGCGGCTGTGTTCTTTGAAGACTATTTGTGACACTTTACTCAGAGAAATTTTATCGCTTGAAACTCCAGAAAATAAAATTCCCGCTATCAATATATCATTCTCTATACTTGACGTGATTCTTTATTCCATAGCACACATAACTGATCTGCTGATATCGTTTGGATATTGCCTTGATGAAATATGGTGATCGTTATGGTTAACCGACAGATAATAGAAACGTTCATCTAGATTTAGCTAGTTCATACATACGTACATTTCAAGATTATTAACAGGCAGAAGAGACTATGATGATCAATAGATGGTGTAATATTGTAATATATTTATTGCACGACAGGAAGATTATGCTCGAGATTGATCAATCCTGATTTAGTACAGCTCAATTACTCAATTCTTATCTCCGTATTGTCTGAAACGTCATTTACGGAGTCGTGTAATATAAATTATGAATGATATTGTAATATTTATCATGTGAATAGCTCTCTATCAGTCCATATTCCCGTTGTTGTCGAACCCAAGTCATATTTTCCCAAGTATCTCAATAAGGACCATGAGGTAATTGTGGTGGTGGAGGAATATCCTGGGGTGGAGCATATACATATCCGGATTCTTCCTCCGGAGCATATTCTTCGTACCGAGTTGGATGTTCTGCATGCTTGGGAGCTTCATCAATTAGCGTATTGAAGTTGAAACTTGGTAGACTGGGTGGTGGTGGGATTGGAGCTAGAGGTTCAGGTTCCGGTGCTTCGATATGCGGTGATGGTTGGCTGAGTTCCGGTCCCCGGAAACTGTCACTATCGCTATCTGCATCGAAGTCTTCGACTGCATTGTACGATGGCACAGCATCTACAGCCTCAGGAGCTTCCGATTTGTATGGACGTTCCGGTAAAGCCGGAGGTGCTGGAATCTTGAATGGTGCCGGTGGTGGAGAAGGTGCTGTTATTGGAGGACCGTAGGCTGGTGCCGGCAGTGCTGGAGGTGGTGGTGGTGGTGGTGGCGGAGGGGGAGGAGGTGGCGGAGGTGGAGGAGGTGCAACTATCGGAGGTCCATAGACATATGCAGGGGGTGGTGGTGGAGGAGGAGGTGGAGGTGGTGGTGGTGGTGGTGGTGGTGGTGGTGGTGGTGGTGGTGGTGGTGGTGGTGGTGGTGGTGGTGGTGGTGGTGGTGGTGGTGGTGGTGGTGGTGGTGGTGGTGGTGGTGGTGGAGGAGGTGGTGGTGGAGGAGGAGGCGGTGGTGGTGGTGGAGGACCGTACTCACGTGCAGGTACTGCAGGTGGAGGTGGTGGTGGTGGAGGAGGAGGTGGTGGTGGAGGAGGAGGCGGTGGTGGTGGCGGTGGTGGAGGTGGAGGACCGTACTCACGTGCAGGTACTGCAGGTGGAGGTGGTGGTGGTGGAGGAGGAGGTGGTGGTGGAGGAGGAGGCGGTGGTGGTGGCGGTGGTGGAGGTGGAGGACCGTACTCACGTGCAGGTATTGCAGGTGGAGGTGGTGGTGGTGGTGGAGGTGGTGGTGGTGGTGGTGGTGGTGGTGGTGGTGGTGGTGGTGGTGGTGGTGGAGGCGCAACTATCGGAGGTCCGTAGATGAGTACTGGTGGTGCTGGTGGAGGCGGTGGGGGTGGCGGCGGTGGTGGTGGTGGAGGTGGTGGTGGAGGCGGAGGTGGAGGACCGTACTCACGTGCAGGTATTGCAGGGGGAGGTGGCGGTGGTGGTGGTGGTGGTGGTGGAGGTGGGGGAGGTGGAGGCGGAGGTGGTGGTGCAATTATCGGAGGTCCATACTCACGCGCCGGCGGTGGAGGTGGTGGCGGTGGTGGTGGAGGTGGAGGTGGAGGTGGCGGTGGAGGTGGGGGAGGTGGGGGAGGCGGCGGAGGTGGTGGTGGTGGTGGTGGTGGTGGCGGAGGGTTATAGACGGGTACGATGGGGACGCCATAACTGGTGTGTGGAATAACCACGGGTGCTTCTTCTCGGGCTGGCTGTGGTGGTGGGTACGGATAGCCCGAAGGTATGTTGAATTCGATAGACGGCGGATAATAGTAATAGCCCGGTCGATCATTAGAGGATTTCTGCAAATCGGATGCAAAACCGATAGAGCGAGGTGGCGGAGGCGGCGCGTTCGGCTTCGGAAACTTTGCTGTCCTTGAGTCAGCACTTGCTAAGGCCACGAGGGCCAGCAGAATCAAAAACTTCTAAAACAACAGAAACGGATCAATTCACAAACTGTTTACAAATCCATATATTCCTAGAACCCGGTTGGTCCAAAGGATTAAAACGAAAAGTGTATCAAGTTCAATTCCCGAGCTAAGCCTGTGTAATGTTCACCCCAAGAAAGGGCAAGTTCATTCTCAAGTGCAGAACTTGCACTGGCCTAGAAATTTGATATTCTTTCACTTATACCCTTTTCGATTTAACCTCTTTAATCATGAGATTATTCACTCGCAGTCAATTCTAAGTCGGCTAACTCACCATGATTGAAGTTTTGACAGTGAGCACTGAACAACTGTACTGAAAACTTCATGGTACGAGGTATTTATACCATGGATCTAATTCGAAAATTGCCGGAGGAAAAATTTGTTTTTCATTCTGAATGAGGATTTCCTAACACAGAAGGTATTATGCCTCAAACCACTCAAAATGCTTGTCATTAATATGAACCAAGAATTCTATGTCTATCAATTTCTCTTTGCTTCTAGCGGCCCGAAATAACTTCACATTGGAAACGATCGCTACCGGATGTTAGGCACTCATCAATGGATTATTATAATATTCATTCAATTAGTTATATCCTGTAGTGTATTTCCACTAAACACCACTATGTGCCGATCAGTCGTATCTTAAGGACGTCATGATTCCAGTACCTCCCGTGAGTGTGCATCTTCACCAAAGTCTTTCAAAAGTCTTCATCGTATCAGCTCTTAAAAAAAGTACCAAATTCACGGTCAAAGCTGAGATGGTAAGATGTCCAAATAAAAACCATATACTTACGCTTTCACCAAACAAACAATTGTAGATTTTAATCTTCCGGAATAAGTGACCGTACAATTATTGAGTACTGGAATTTCAATCAGATAAGTGGTATCACCAATTCAATTGAGAAATTCATTTCTAGACGTTCTTCTGCTCGACACAGAAAGATTTCGCACCTTCAATTATTAGTAAAAAACTTGGTGATTTCCTAAAATACTAGGATTATTCTAGAATGTTGATAGTGGACTCTATTTTCCCAGCTCTTGGGTGCCACAAGAAATAGGTGAACGCCAAAATTCAAAAATTTCCATTCACTAAGTTTCGAAAATTATCACTTCAAATTTACTGAAGTTGTCCATCCTCGTACTACATCAGACCTGTTCGGTATTTCGGTATACCGAAATTCTTTCGCCAGTACCGATACCTGAAACTAAATTCTCATCCACTAAATTGCAATCTCAGTATATGGTAGATTCACCAATTTATGACACATCATAATTTCGTTATTCTTGTTGAGTCTATCGATGTTTAACGGTATTTCGGCACCTCGGTATTCCCATACTTACCGGCTCAACGGTATTCCGGTAAATCATGAATACCTCGGAAAAATCCACACCGAACCTCGGTATGAAATTTCCAATACCGAATAGTCCTACTCTACGTAACTTATATCATTTTCGGCGTTGTTTGGCAATATGCTCAGAACTATTACATTATACAACGGAGGAATAAAGTGGAAAATTATTCCCGATGGTGTGCTTACTGCCCAAGGGAATATTTGTGAGGGCAGTAAACCGGAGGGAATAATCGGCTTTGTTCCTGTGTTGCGCATAGTATTTTATTCCCGACTCAACCGTATGACAACTTTGTGTTTAAGTGTGATTATTTTGTAAGTCGGAAAATGAGAATTCACTGAAAATTTGTAGTAATATACAAAGAAATGATTCAAAATTGAGAAAAAAAAGAGTGAAAATCAGAAGAACTGAAAGCTATAGGTATCCGTGAGAACAAAGTGTTAATATTCTTCCGCGTTTGCGGGAAAAAAGCGTAACAGGGAATCATATGCCACTATTGTCCCGCGTTTCAGGTCAATAAAGTGGTCATTACGGTTGAGTCGGGAATAAACAAATTTTCGTTGATGCTGCAATACTTTTTGTCAATTTAGTAATCGTAAAATGTTAACAGACAGGGTTTCGTCGATACAGCAAAGGTACTGCTGAATTGGCCATTCGTTTGGCTGTTGACAATACTTCCCGTTGCTCCAATAGCGAAAAATTTTCCCCTTTCGAGGTCTGAACATTTACAGTGAACCAATATAGTAATACATATCGGAAAATCACGGTGCTCAGAATATTGTGAAATATTTTTAATTAGGAATCATAAAATTCTTTCGAAGGTCTGTTCGAACGTCAAGACGGTGATGATATCAGCCGTATCGGGAAAAAGTCAAATTGATCGACGTTGAACGTCGTACGCCTCCGACTTCTCAATAACTCCGCATAAATTTCAGGAAACGACCAGAAGCGTTCTGGAATGCGGAAAAGATGACGATTGTATGAAAACGATGTGAGCAGCCACCGAAAGTAAAATGCAAAAGCTCTGTAAAAATACGTTGAAATTTCTATACTTTCGTACAACTCTGACAATGAGTGTCTCTATGAAAAAGGTAACCGAAGGTGTACCTATAGTATTTTGACACACTATGCCAATCGGGAACAGATTAACGGTAAGTTATCATACGTTGTCCTTTTTCATCTCGTATTTTCGGAGCAGGCCCGTTTCAAATGATCCAACGATGCCTGAAATAAGCTTGGCCAATTATGCCTTACGGTAATTGCCAATTCATTCCTCACGTCAGCCAAATCGCGTACACAGGGAGTGTTTGAGTCGTGGGTAGTTTTTCGTAGGCAAACAAATAAAAATACTACTCCGAGCAAGGTCTTGAGGCCATGCGGGTCCGCAGACGAGACTTTTTTAATATCCGTCGTAGAGTGAGTCGCGACTATGAGTTTCTGGATAATGGTGCCTCGAGCCATTACGTTATCCTAGATAATATTTATGAACACTGTTCCGTCCCTTATATCCTGTAGCGAGCAGTACGAGACAAATTTCAAAGCCTAGAAAAATTGCACGGGTTCAACGTACGGACGTTTGCGAAGGAAGGTAGTATACCGTATAGAAGCCCATGTAGTAATTGAATATGTAACTGAACTGCGCTTGTTTCTTCCGAGCTCACAGCCTCTTCCATATATGCTGACGACACGTGGGCGACCAGGAAGACGTCTAGGAATCCGTTGTTCAAATCTTCGAGGACATACTGATAGTTTGGACATTAAAACTAGTGTAGGCATAGAATTCAGAAGCTGTCAGCCGTAATATTTGCTCACGGATATGCCACACGTATGTACGCGTGGAGTTGATGGTAATGACTTACCTGTAACAGTAATAATAATCATAGTTTGAGACAAATGGAATAATCGTACGTCAGAAAAATGACTAATTTGAGATTCAGATCTAGAAAAATTTTGTTCATAAATGAAAAATATTGAGCTTCGCCGACCTTGAGATTCGAATATGTATGAAGGGGACATTGATTCGTACACCCGATTTAACATAAATATGGAATACCATTGCCCAACTTTCCTCAATATGAGATAGTATTTTGGCACATATACATTGCAAATTTATTCGATACATGTATATTGAAACTAAATTACCCGGAACGAACGACGAAGGTGATGAAATCGTCTAGTTGATAAGGAAATCTCATAAAATTTCGAAGAATAAATAATTCACAAAAATTGCACTGGACTTTTACGACTCCGGACCATCGCTCTGCGGATGATGTATGGATCTTTCGGAGACCACGATCGCATTTGTGACTTGGACTATCTTTCCCACTCGTCGTCAGAATTTGATATACCTATAACTGTGACATTACTGCCAACAACTTTAATCACCGTTGATAACTCAAAAGTTTATTTATTGCCGACTTGGACGAAGTGTACGTCGTAATACCTCGTACAACACCTTTTCGTCAATAGTTTAGCATCTCCAGGTTACATTGATAGAAAGAACAAACAAAATTCACATGTCTCCCTCTGTACAGAGAGGAAAAAATACAAGGAATACAAAACTAACGATTGATCTTTTGGTTTCCTCTATCTATCAGAATTTTTTGGTCCGTCGAGCCTTTCAAATTCCTCGCATTGTGTACTTGCTAGTTATATCATTAAAATTGGTTATAAATATTTATCTAACGGTTCCCCTACTCTTCATAAAATTCCTAACCGGTTCATCAAGCGGAGGAAACAATTGATCAAAATGCATTGGGTGAGTAAATTGTCACAATATGCAAGAATAATTCCTGTACGAGTTGAAGAATTACGTGGGGGCAACCTGGGGCGAGTAGTGGAGGCGTTGCGGCCTGGTCTGCCCCCCTGCAGCATAGCCTCAGCCTCTGTGGTCCAGCTTTCGCAGTGATTCCGCAATTCGCGATCTCAGTACCACCGATTCGGAGTCTAGCCTCAGTAGCCTCAGTAGCTGCCAAGGGTCTTTCTGTGGGTCTCGTTGCCTCGTGTCAATGGTGATTCTTCGTATATGTATAGTAGAGTCGATAATTAATTAATGTCGAGAAACGATCAAGAACAAACACAATAATTGTATCGAAGCGTACGGCCACGGTATATTATACAAAGAGCCGTTGATTATATCTCAACCCAACGGCGAAATGGTACTTTGGTATTTGCTGCTACTGCAGGTAAGTTGTGACAGTTTACTTCTACTGGTAAATAGTAAACCAATCGATAATTGGTTTTAACCTCCGGGTAGAATTTCGTAATATCGCGACGGTCGTGTCTGTTGTGAATAGGTAAATACCTGCTCTGGGGAAATTGTATTGTTGAGGAAACCAGTTCTTCGTCTTGCGATAATAGGCAATGTCAGTCACTGAATAGTTTGACGATAATAATTTGCAATTTCTGCAGTTATCTGGCCTACTGCATACTGTAATAATTACTGTAATTGCTTTATCGCACGCCGTTGTTTATTCTGCATTCTTGCTTAACTTCTCATTTAACATTCAAATATGCATCTCAAGCCCGTGGGAGAGGTAACAGCTGTATCACTGCAATATATTTGCTGCGAGTCTGCACGATAAAAACTTGAGAGGAAAGGAACGAAGAGAAACTGTATCAGTGAGCAACATCTTTTCGCTGATATCACTGCGCGCATTTACATGATATTAACTCCGCGATAAATTGTCGTTGAGAGACAGTTATTACGCGAGTAGCTGGCGCCGGGTCAAATCTTTTTTGCCGAGTCCAGCCATCCTCTCGGAGATTCATTCTTGGTTGCGTAGGAAAATGAGCCGGACAAAGAGACAGCCTTTTGATCGCTAAAGACGGATAAAAGCAACGTACGCGATGTCGGAGGTCAGGGCGCCGGATGCGGCCAATGTCAAGCTGTTCCTCCGTTGCCCAACTAACTGACAATGAAACAATATGCATTTTGTATGTACCATAGAATTACTGCCGATACGGTTCTATAATTATAATTCACTGATGTTCCCTGGGCTATACCTGATACTGTTCTCAGGGACGATCATTATCAAATTAGACGTAACCCAAATTCACAACATGCATCTTTTGATCATTATTGAATTATGAACTTGATTTCGTCTCGTAGTACATGGTAAGGCAAATTAGGGAATCTCTCAGGAATTCAAAGTATGTGTAGTTCGAATTCTCGGTCATTTGTTCACTAGTTATGTGTTTCCGATATTTCCAATCCGAAAGATATTTCGAAAGGCTTATCATTTCCTCGAGTACTTATTATCGCTGTTCATTGGACTGATCATATTCCATTCCTTCGGGCACATAGTTTGCCAATGGTGTTCAACAATTGATAATAAACTGGCATTCGCGACGGTTGATACTCAATGAAACCTGTTTGAGCGTCTTTCGGAAGTGGAATAACAATTTTTGTTCTTATTTATGCAACTTTTCACTCGGGTACAAGTATGAAGACCTGCGGATGGATCCGCAGCCACAATGCCCTGACTCATTGTCAGTAGGTATAGGTAGATTCAATTGGATTTAGATCTCCTCAATTGAATCGAAATAATTCTTACAGAAATGTAATTCTAACAACGCGTAAAGAATTATAGTGTTCAAAGTTCATTTCATGAGGTGTACGTTAATGACTAACAAGGAATTCCGTTCAGCTCTAAAGACTCCATGAAAAAACCGAGAGAAAGAGAGAGGGAAGGAGTGAAAAATATCAACGAAACGTAAGTTGGCTTGATGTTACACGATGTATATTATATATACACAGGTATATAGGTACACGTATACAGCGGGCCTCTCAATGCGTGCTGGTTTGCACGATAGACATCGTGCGGCGTTCCGCCGGTAGTAAAAGTGAAAGTAATTTGGTGTAAGCGTAGTAAGCGAACACGTAAATTGACGCAGGTTAGTCTAGTAGAACTCCTCGACGCATATGACTTCAGAATTACTTTCTGCGCGGTTGTTTTGTACATACCACACTTAAAGTTGCGCGGGAAGGCGCGAGGGATGTGCTTTTGTCTCGCGAAGAATTGAGAGGAGAAGTGGGTACACGGGGAAATGCTGGGAATCGCGTACCTGAAATCCCACGCGTTCATCTCCCCGCCCGTTCCGTATCCTCACATCTAAGAAAAATGCCTACGATCCCCGCGTCTCTCTGCCATATCTATATGGCTTCGCCTTTATTACATAGCAATGGTAAAATATGGAAGGGAAAAAATTAACCCGCTTGTTTTATAGTGCGGTAGTGGGAGGAGTCAGACCGGATCTTGAGAAGCAAAAATAGTAGAATCAAATTCATACGTCTATAAAAAAGTTTTACACCTCCGAAGCGCTCGCGTCTTTCTATGTAATAGCGTGGTATACCATACCGTACCATAATCGCGAATGGAATACATCACGTATAGCGTAATTTTGTATAATACGAAATACGTAGTACATACGTCCACGCCTGAACATTACAATAATGTGAGAGCCTGCGGCAGCGGAGCTGAAGATAAACGTGCAACTAGCTGATTCCAAAGCAGCTGAGAATGTTCTACCACTTTCCTAAAGTAGTTAAAGACGATGATCCAGTTTGTGGAAAGTTTACAACTTCGATCATAAAGAAGTTCCTCTATTGAAACGGTATAAGCCAACAAGAATTGGTGTAGCCACCTTCGATCCATTCGAATTCAAATGCTCTGGAGGATCGCGATCGGCCTGAATTCCACAGTATAGTTGTTTCCAACTATGCCCGTTCATTCGGGCATTAGGCGCATACGTACTAGACTACTGCTTAGAGTTATCTACATGTGTTGCAGTCTGCAGCAGGAAAAATACAGGCTTTGAATTCTTGATTCAACCTGATGGCGTCATTTTCTGTTCTAGGTTACGATCTCAACTACCTTTACACGTCCATTTCCCTCTTCATATCGTTACCTGCCTATAATGCAGCTTATTTTATCGTTACGCACGTAGTATATACGTACGTATACGTCACCATACCTGAGCTCGGATTTTACCAATACGTCGCGGTTTAACTGATAATAATTACCCGTAGTAACTGCTCTGTACTTACCGCGTACCGTAAAGGTATAAATATTTATAGATATTTGTATAATTGCACACGTCAATTCCACTTATTCCTGTGTAACAATCTGCATTTGTCCAAGACCGCAATTTTCGTTACTCAATGGTCCACACATATACGTAAGTCTCGGAAAATGATCTTCAGCATAGTAATGGGGATTCCGCCTCGGCGAGATGTCACCGTTTTGTCAATTACGGCATGCTGACAGAGACACGTAATAACGACACATCGCTAATTCCGAGGAGAACAAAGAACCTGGTAGAATTGAAGGAAAGTGAGGCGAAGAGAGGAGAGTAGAAGTAGGAGGAAAAGGAAAAGGAATAGGAAGAGAAAAAAGGAATCCGCTACCCTAGACCCTGCAGATTACAGTTTGCGGCGCTGGCCGGAGGTAGTGGCAATATTATAGCTGGTCCCCAAGTGGCTCAGAGTCACAAGAAGTGGAGGTAAAGAAGCCAGAACATCAGAAGTACTTGACGCCTAGCTCACGGAACGACAGTGTGATATCAAGGAAGTGGTGCGCGTGGTTGTCAGTGCGAGTAGTCTTCTTGACTCGTTAATACCGCGGTGTCACGAATTGGGATCGTTGATCATATCATTCCTCAAGAGGATCTAATTCCGGGCACTAATTTCTCCCACAGAATGATGACCCTCAGGATTATTCTTGCTCTGAATTGTATCACGGTACGTGCCGAAAATATGACTGAAAATTTCGAAATCTCACCTCCCTCGAGATATTTCCTCAATTGTGATACTATTCTTGGTGCAGAGCACATCGATTTCTGAACACCCTCGGATTCTCTCATGCTATTTATTCCATGGACACAAATTGATAGATTAGAGATGCAAATATGCAGTGTGGGATTTGAAGATTTGAAATTTTATCCCTTCCACGGAATAATGATTCCGTGACATTTTATTGTGAATGCGGAACGGTGTGCGAAATGAAATCAAGCTCCTAATCTCGATGATTTATGTATCATTCTCTGCGGATGAATGCGTCAGCCTTCTCCACGTCTCGCTGTTATCTCGTCGCTTTTACTTTGAGATGAAAGGGATCTCAAAATGCGGTGTATACCTATACTTCGCACATTTCGATCGCGAAACGTTATGAGTTGTCTTATTCAACTTCGATAACAATCTCTTGCCAGAATCTCCGCGGCGTCAATTGGCCAATGAGAACCACAGAGCACTCCAATATCTCTACAATCTATAGATTATATGGAATATTATTCCATATATGGAATATCATCTATACCACGTACTACAAATCGTTATGTTTAGAAAGAAATCGTTGATATATTCCGCATCATTTGTCGGAAGATTTCATCTAACATTTGCGTTATTTTTTGTGACCGTCTATAAAAGTCTTTACTCGTATAATCTAAATATCAAGTATAGGAATTCCAGATCGTACGGTTTGACAAAATAGCTGAAATTCCGCGCCATCGTTTGCTGAAGGTGATCATGTAACATTTGCGATTCTTTCTTTTTTTGCGGCGAACTATTAAAGTCCACCTTTTGAATATCGCTGTAAATCAATGATCTATACACAGTAAAAGACGTGTTGAAGAAAATATATACGCTCGCACGATCGTATGTCGATATAAACGTATTTTCATTCGATGCGACTCAAATTTGTCATCGCTTCGAGTAAAACAAATGTAGTTTTACAAATGTAGTATTGAGTCGAATGAATTCTTGAGTATGACACGAAATGTGATAGAGAATATGTACATATACCAACCCGGAAAGATTTGCAATAGCATGAACATTATTCGTGCGAAATCCCACGGTAAACCGATTGGTTTGCAAAAATTGATTCCGGTCCCTGTCGGATAAATTATCGTCGCCTTTGTACAAACAGATGAATTTTCATTTCCTACTGTGTTTGAAGTCGTTCCAAACTCCCAAACATTATTGTATAGTCGCTACAGTAAACTTGAAACTAGTTCTCCTATTGTTCGAAAAAATCTCATTAAAGATGTAGCGGATCCGAGGGTGTCGTGGTATTTCATACTCGTATCTTATACAGACAAACAAAAGACAGGCGTTCAAATTGCTTTCAAGCATAACCCATTGTTGCGCGCGCGAGTGAGTAGGCGAAAATCGGCGGTGCCCCGTTAGAGCTTAACAGTTTTCATTGTGGTCGTAAAATCCGTAGCGAAATTCGTGATTAACTTATAACGCGGTTTCTCAAAAACTGGTATAAGTACACCTATACGCGTATGACAATAAGAGAGGCTGCCGGATGAACAATGACTCCGATCAGCCTCCACGAATAATGTTATTTCAAAATTGAATTTTAAACGAGACTAGCTGACTAACTGACTGATCACTGACACAGCGGTTATAAAATCCTGAGTTTTTCCTTACTCCTGCAGAAGAAGGACAAGAAAATTGATCATCCATGACAACAAGATACTCAGAAATATCGGCACGTCAGAAAATAAGCGGGAAGCCTGAAATGACTAGATGACTTGGAACTGAATCAGATTTTCAATTCACGTACGAATAACCGATTACATTTATAGCGAATGAAAACAGCCGGGGGAATATGCATCTTCCCCAAGGTTGCAGAATTTTTGGCCTGAGGTGAAGCCATGATCGTTACATTCCCGTATAGGTCGATAGGTAGATAGATTGGTACATACCAACCTATAGTAGTAACCTTCACATTGAATTTCAAAGATGCAATAATATATGCGCGTACATGCATACATACACACACCTATTTACCATTAACACGTATTTATACACGGAGCAAGATGAACTCACAGAGGTATATATATAGGTTCGCATGAGCATGTACATGTGCATACATATACATATAGTATATTCCCTATAGGTATTGAAAAATAGATAAAAGAGAACAGAAAGAACGTTGTGCGTCAACGTGCCTCGCTATTTTATTTTTATTTGACTAGAAGTAACGCGCCCGTTTGCTTGCATACATATACATTTACGATTATATAGGTATATACAGGTACGGCTTTCCTATTATGGTCACATCGCGTGCTGCATTACGGGCGGGCGGACAGACAGGCGCCCGATTCCAGCCACTCGAAGATGCTGTTCGTAACAACGTACCGTTCTTCTTGGGTACTGTGTAGTCATTCTCGCGAACCCACTTACTGCTGCTCTTACTGTATACGCGTATGTGCATGTATGTACGTAGAGGAGAATACGTAGGAGACCGAGGTACATGCCTACGGGTCACACGTTATTCCATAAAATCAACGGATTAACGACTCACCCTTCTCTCACAAGAATTATTCCATTCGGGCAGACCATGAATATCTAAATCCTGTGGGTGGAGGAGCGCGCGATCATACCCAAAACAGGCTTTCGCGCATTCGCTATAAAAACGAAGAATCTTCCCTGGAGCTTGGAGCTGTACGTCACAAATTCGCTCGTTCTTATTGGTTCGATGAAATCATCGATTTGTCGTTAATCCACGTAGAATTAGCATGTGTTCCATGCGATGTTCATCTAATCAAAGCACAATACTGCATAATGCATACCGCACGCTTCAACTGTATTAATACTTGCAGCACTTTGGATTCTGACGTGATTTCACCGCGGTTCTTGATATAATCGAAAGAGACTTGTATTCTAATTTCAAAATCGGGTCGTTCTTCTTTTCTGTCTTTTTCGCAATCTTCGTTTCATGAAAGCATAGGGATTTTTTTTTTTTTAGTAATTTGATAGAATAATTAACTTCTCGGGCTCTCCCCATGAAATGGATCAAAGAATGATCCGAATATCGAGATGCCGTTCCGCCCAATATACCTACACTCGCATTCACGTGGACCTAGAAAGTGTGTTGGACAGTTTAATTGACAGTTTGAAGTTCTTATAGGCATACGTATAGAGCGAAAAGTGTAAAAATACGTGATCGCGGTCACAGAACGTAGCACCATCCATCCATCCATCCATCTTCGTTTAAGTAAATATGTAAAGACTAATAAGACTGTAGAAAAATAAAGCTAACATTATAATTAACCTTTTTCCGTATCCGCCGTAGTTTCTCATTCGAGCAACTGCATCGCAGTACCATTTTATAATACCTACGTGCAAAATCAAGTCCGGAATACAAGCAACATCCGTTTTTTATTGTTATCTTTCAAATAATTGATTATTTCGATTTTGCTGAAACTAGGCATTTCCTCGACGACGAATATACCTCGCATACCTGATTACACAGGTATATCGAATTTAATTGTTTATAATTTGATACTGCAGCCTAGAATTCTAACGCGATGATTAGTACGGAAAACGAATTGTCTGTCTGTATATACGTAATTGTCGCCAAGGTCGATGATAATCTCACGATAACAAGAAGCAAACTGCAGGAACATTCATTTGATTAATTCGGATAGATTTGAGTAATCAATGAACGTATAAAGTACCTACACCCAGCGTGATGAATTGTGATACCACTTAATTGAAGTTGCGCAAAATTTTCAACACAAGACTACTGCATAGGTTCGGGAATCCGAAAAATTTCAAGCGAGCTATAGGTACTAGCCATCCGCGACGGGGCTTCAGATAGCTCGCAGAAAATTTGTCGGTTTTGCAAACCGCGTTCGTCTTCCATTCAAAATTCGGAGTAGCTTGAAGCGGTCGCAATCCAACACGCGAGGTGTACTACCTGTATTTACGACATTAAATCGTCGCCGCGGCCGCGAAACTCTCACCTTCGAAATTAAAACGAGGTGAAAGAAAAATAAGTAAAACGAGCATGAATAATTACTCTCAGAAGACTTAGATATATGTAAATGCTGCTAAGTTCAATAGACTGCGTTTGTTTTTATGCATATTACATTCTATACTACGATTAGAGTGCAGCCAGACATGAACAAGTAGGAGAATGTAAAGGAAAATCGAGGAGGTAGGTATGGGCAAGTAGCCATATCGCTCATATTAATTTATCTTTCCGTAATTCGATGCAGTCGACTTTATTATCCTATACCTGCAACAAGTTTCATGTTCAACACTAATCACTCACTTACTATACCTCCAACGTTTCGTCAAACTAAAATTGAATAATTACCGCAGTTTTAAGGCATATTATTTGCACGTCTTACCGCAAAGACATCGAAATTCACGCGGCAATTTTATTACATTGACGCTTCTGCTTCTGGAAAAGTATGGGAAAAATAGGGGGGAAAACGAACATGAGTAAGAAATAACCAGAATAAACAATGGCGAGAAGACTATACCTTGGTATAATAATTTTGAAAAAACTTCCCATAACATCAAACCATGCGCTGATGTGAGTTCACATGAAAAACACCTGAAATATGCAACCGCAATAAATCAGAAGCGAATTGAAGTAAAAATTGACGCATAAAAATCAGCTTTCATTAACAATAAGTCGCACGAGGTCCGTAGCCTCGGCCAAGGTATCAGTGTTAGTAGGTCGAACTCATTGTCGGGGAACAGCACCTATGCAGTTCGTAGGTATATGTATCTACTAGATAGACTTGAGACAGTATTAAAAGCACGTGGCGGCGCTTCGTCGGGCGTTAAAGTCTCCCGTGGCTTTACATGCTAACAATAATCGAAAACTGTAGGCGAGTTTATGCTTCCCACCTGTATAGATATATTGAAAATCCCCTTCCAAGGTATTAGAGATCATAAATGATGTCATTTATTCAGGATTAATGTAGATACCCTGGCGTCTCGAATTTTTCACTATACAAAATTTCATTATAGGCCTGAACTTCAGCCTCACGTCCGTTTCCTATCCAACGCGTAATACATACCGATACCTGCTGCGAGTATGCACACGCGCCAATAGAAAGTAATTAACAATTGGCGGTGACGCAATGAAAAATAACTTCTACATCACAAATTTGAAAGGAGAGATTCTGATCGCGCTCCATTATACTCGGACCTGCTACCTTCGACCATAACGTAATCACGATGCCTCTTTCAAGGGAACAAATGGCCACACACCTTAAATGGAATGATTTATGTACAGATTATATCATAAGTAGGTACTCTTACTCCGCGAAAATTTACCAACAGAGTTATACATCTATTTGTATCATATATATTGTGCGTATTGCATTTGAATTTCATTCAATAATCTGAAAAAGATCATTCGTATAGTTTACTTGAAAGAAGAAAGGAAATCAGTGAACTTTGTTGCATTTCACATAAATTATAGCAGATGATTCAGTGATCGCTCACAGAGTTTTTGGATTACGATATCTTACCCGCTCTAATGATTTTTTGCATACTATAAGTACTTATGTATACTCAAGTCGCGTATAATTGATTCTCGGGACTGAGATTATAAATGAATGGAAAGTGAAATATGGTTTGGTTCCCGCAGTTTTTGCAATTTTTGCCTCTGGCGATGTCTGCATGAGGCCCCCCCGATGTGTGTGCGTAGGTATGTACATTCATTATGCGAGGACCGACCGATCTGCCACAGAATGTACGTATATAGGTACTTTGAGCTCGCGTACATACACAACGTATATGTTTGTACCTGCGTACGGCATTTGGCAATCTGCGAAATTGAAAGCGGCGGTTATTTATCTCGATTCATTTCTTTTTCTAAGCAATTAAGCCAGCACTCTGAACTGCAGGAGTGTTTACTGCTTTCAGAATTGCAAATATGAGTTGATATGTATAGTTAGGTACAAGAAACTGGCGTATCGCCAAATTTGGTATTTCATATTTCTCTTTCTCCACGTAACTTTATCTTATATGTGTGACCTACAATTGCAGAAGATTTGCCACGTAACTTTTCTGCACAATTGAATTGCAAATTTCGAAAAAGTGGAAATATAACCAGACATTTTTTTGTTTTTGATGCTTCGACGGTACAACTATGATCTGTCAAACTCCGTTCTTTTTCCATCTTCGTCTCCTTTCTTTTTTCAGCGAGTAAATGCTCAATCGTTCACGGTAACGAACAATAGAATTGCGTTAGTTTCCGTTTCTGTGAAAGTGAATCATGCCGCACATCGAACAATCACCTCTAAGACACTAGCACTCTGATATATTACCTGGCAATTTAGCGCGCTAATTGGTAGAGGCCCCACTGCGTCAATCTGTAACTATACAGGAATTTTCTTTCGCCCCAAGGACTTGAAACTCGAATTGCAGTAATTGCATCACGAGTTTCAGAGATCACGTTCACCTTGTGAATTTACTTTCCCTTGCAATTTGTAAATTTTTAATCTCGCTCACGGTCTCCTCGAATCCGCGGCGCTCGGAAGATATTCATGAAATATTTCCATCCTCTCATCAGCACCAAAATATATTGCGGCGTATGAGAAAAACGTTTGCGGGTTAGAAAATCTGGATCAATATTTCTTTTACACCGTTTAAAAAACTTGCATTTCCGGTGACTAAAGACCTTCGGCTTTCGTGCTCTCCTGAATAGACAGACGTAATATTTATACAGCGAAAGGGCGTGGAGAAGCGGTCAAAGAGCAAAGACCAAAGAAAATCGAGAATCTTAAATTGTGAAAGTCGCCCAGAAGTCGTACGTCACGCTTCCGACTTCGTCGGATTCAAAACCGTCCTGCACACAGCATCGACATTTATAACTACAAATTCCGTTACCTAAGAATTAATCGAATCAACCATTTCCAAATACGTTCAGAAGTCTCCTTATATTCTCCACGTGACATCTTGCAGCGGCTAGGCATTGAGGAAATCCGTGAAACCTGATTCATAATCAGAAAGAAAATATTGGCGCAGCTGACTTTTGTCGAATGAGATTCCAACTCCAAGCTATAAACATTATGATCCAGTATCTATTCACAATCGCATAAGACATTCGCCCAAATAAAATTTCTTACTACACGTACCTGTAACTATTGTGTCCTTTATCATTGGACTTATTCATTCATGTATTTATAGCGCTCATGTAATCGCGAGGGTATATAATGCAGATATACCTGAGTGTAGAATACAGATACTGAAACTTCACACACCCGTTGCGGTATATCCAGACTGGCAGTGATATGGGATCTCTTAATATGGACAGAGGCCGGCTTAAGGCTTTCCCAATCCCACGCGCCTCCGCCGTACATTACTCAACCGGGTTCGACCCGACTCGACATCGGTCGAGGCTTAAGCGATGGCATATTTCGACGAGCTCTTCGTCGCCTCCTTGCAGATAAAATACTTATCGATCTTTCCGCATCCATCATAGAAGCTTTAGGGCTTACTCTAAAGTCTAGACGTCGACAAAGGAGGGGACAAAGATGGCCTCCTCTGTACTGATCTTTTGATACAAAAGGATTTCAAGGATGAGGAAAGAGGACAAACTTTTTTAACAATCCCGATTTCTGATAAAGATGTTACGATTCACCGAATCGATTATAATAGCGTTCCCAAGCGCGTCTTCTGACTGAAAATGCAAACTCGATCGTGCGTTGTTGATAAGATTATAAAAGCCAGTGCAGTAGATATACATATTCGCGAACGCCAATGTCGCGGCCCGGACACACCACCGATAAACAAATTATTCATGTGTATTTCGCTTCTGATCTTGTTGTTTCAAAGTCACCTGCCGAGCCGGCATTAATTCGCAAGTTGATCTATTCAAGGTCAATTTCAAACAATTTCGAGGCTACAATCGCCTACCCGAATGCCACGCTACCCACAACATTCTTCTTGCTCAACCGTGCAGATTTTTATCATTCAATAAACAGCAATTATTCTTCATACTCCGATCGAACTCCGGTGAAAGTTAAGTCATTCCTCATGGCAAGAGTGTAGGTACACGTGCCTGCGACTTTGCTCTCATTCGTGTCTAAGTATCTGTTAATTTGTCATAACTACCTAGCTATACAATATTAAAATTCGCGTGTTATATACCAGTAATAATTGCAGAAAAATAATTCATCGATCTTCGTGCGATGTCGATTTCGTTCTTCACTGTTTCTCTTTCTTTCGTGCTTACGAGTTTTTTCTCGAGTACAGAAGTGACCTTATTTCCAAATTTGCACCGTGGTAGCTGTGAACGATTATCTCTGTAGCTGCAACTAACTCAATCCCACAATCGGCGTAAACAAATTACAACCAATCGGGATCTGACGTAACGTTTGAGTAATAATAAGTCGCCTCGCCCTGAACGCCGGTAGACTGACTCAACCGTAATAAGTGTCGCATTGTTCACAAGTCATTAGCAAATAGTAAGCATGTAGCATGTCAATGAGAATAGATATTCCATAGATGGTAAGGTTGGCATTGAAGATTCTAAATGTGATGAGTCTTTGTTTGGTTTGCATTGACCAAACGCGATCGCATTTCGATTGTTATTTTTTTCAAGTATTCAGGCATACCGCGCACGATATTTCCTCGGCCGGTTCTCCTTACTAGTTTTACAGTTTGGCAATGCGCCCATCATCCAAGAAGTTGACACATTCGTTCAGTTATAGCTGCTACTTCAATATGTTAATGACTCATTTTTTATTTCCTTGTAATCCGTAACTGTCTACTATACGATACTATACTCGTTTCAATTTCCTCCGCGATGGTAACATCGAATGACTTCATTTTTCGTTTATATCTTACTGGCAGAAGGATGGATGTACGTCCGTGTTATAATTTATATCGAAAGTTTTTACCGCATCGACTAATAATTCGTATGTCAGTTCCATTGACAGATTTCTTTATGGCTCATAATTCACAAATCTTTATCTCACATTTTGCTGAAATGGTATTAAAAGTCTAGTAATTATCTTCAACTAATTTATCCATGCATTAAATCACTTCTATGGTCTATACATATGCATACACACATCGTTGCATCCACGTGCTCGAACGGCATTTGTGATTTTATAACTCGTCTCATGATCATCACAGGGGTCTCGCAGCTTGTGAAAATCTATTTTATACTTAAAAAAAAAAAAATAATGGAAAGCTTCGATGATTTACCTTAAACTGCCTCAAATAAACAATAATACCATGAAAATATGATTCTTAGATTTTATTCTGTTACGACCTTTCCGTTAAAGCTGTAAATTTTGAGAGTCCCGAAAGCATCTTTGAAATCGACGACATATTTTTGAGTTAAAAGAAAAAACAAAACAAAGAAAAACGTATGAATTGTTAATATTTCTCCAAATTCATCATATTTGTGCAAATCTCCGTGATCCAGAATTGTTCTTCAATGCAATAAACAGGGAGTATATCTGACAATCTTTAGAATTGACGCGTTCACAGATGAAAACAAATCATCCGTACATACCTAAATAATTTATTCACTTTTGATAGTATCGAATCAGCCCGATCCATCTAATCGCATTGCATCTTTTCCTGTCTTGTTTTTCGTCATCTTCTATTGCCACTTTCGTTGATTTTTAATCAGGATCTTCACACCGAAACCAGGTGTTGATATCTGATGTAACAGACCGTGTATCCATGAATAACGATAATTAATGACTATTCAAATATTATGTTAGATAAAATGGTTAGGTAGGAGAAGTAACGCTTCAATTTCAGTTTCACTAGCGCCGAAAAACCCACATTAATATTCTTTTAATTTTACTTTCCTTCCGGTTGTTATTTCGTCATCGTTGCATAAGTTTTTCAATTTCTCTGTGCCTCTCCCTCTATCTCTCACTCTCTTTTCTCATAAGTCTTCCGCCACGATGGTAGTCACGTAAAGAATACATACGTAGGTGCATACATCTTCCATAAATTTTAATCAACAAAAAACAAACAACCAACAATTTGTAACTTGAACACAAAACAATAAAACTTTGACAACAGGTTTCGGTCTTCTGCTTAACTGCAGGAGAAATTGAAGCACAAAAAAGTGGCTGGAACATATCACCGAATACGCAGTACCATATACAGACTGACGAAGGCCCTGAACGATACTTCCGGTACCAGACCCTAAACGGTCAGTACCGAAAGGAAAAACGACTCACCGATGGCACTGTGGTCGGTACCGAGGGCTGGCTGGATTCCTTAGGATATTTGAGGATCAAGGACTATATCGCCGATGGCCAAGGCTACAGGATATTACGGTAAATAGATAACGAATATGTAACTATATCCGAAGAGTTGCAATCATCAGAACAGACGGCACAATAACAGATTGTTATTTCACGATGTACATAAGTAGCTAAGAAAAAGTTCTAGCACTTGCTTCCTGCTGAGAAAAAGGAAGCAGGTGCTACCTACTCATTCAGTAATTTGTGAAATTTGAAAGAAACGTAAATATTTGTTTGCCACTCGATTTCAATATTCATGAATTATATTTCAAAATCTTTATATTGTGATCCATACCGCATTGCTCACCATCACACCTCGGAGAAAGTCAAGTACGCGTAATACGACTCAAATGATGCGAAATTGCGTATCACAGTATCTAAACCGAATTTTCTGCTTCTCTAAAACCTCCTTACCTTATGACTCCAATTATTCTCGCCTTCGTCCAGATCTAAGATGGTGTACGTCGGAAAAGACAAACCGATTCAAGACGCGGTCTCAATATCGAAGAAGGTACCAGCCCAGAGTGGAATCCTAGCTAAACCTCAAAGGCCAGTTAATCCATTCAGGTAAAATTTGTTCACCTGAAATTACACTCTACTCTGTTTTCTTCGACTGAATATACCGTAACCGATGCCCTAAATTCTGAATTACAAATTTCAATCTTCTCTTCGCAGACAACCAGCGATCAAGGATTTGCCCGGAAACAGCATCGAAGTGAACACGGTGCGTCCTCTCATTTCAACGGCATCTGCTCGAGTGCATCCTGGCGTCCAATATCAGCCGCCCGTTTCAACCCCAACCCCGTTGCCGCCGTCGACATTGTACCCATCGATAGGTTCTCCCGCCCCATCCTACAGGGGAAGTGTGCCTGAAAATCAGCTGGAAGACGGTTACTCCCAACCGAATACGAACTATTTACCAAGCTACCATTTCCAAAGACCATACAGTACTCCATACCAAAACCCATATGAAAATCCGTACTACTTGCCACAACCGCAAACACAACCATCAGGAGCATACCGGCCTCCATTATACGGGGATAAATATCCACAATCAAACCAGCCGCTTTCTGGTCAAGTGCAAAGTCATTCAAGTACATTTTACCGAGGCGCACCGCCATCACCGTCATCAAATCCCCAAGGTTATGACACGTCAGCCAATTCCCACCAGAACTATTATTCGAGCCATAACAACGGCACCCAGCAAGTAAATCCAATTGGTCGAATAGTTCAGACTAGTGTTATTCCACTTGAAAAAAGAGTCGGCGAATTCCCCGAGTACGATGGTACTCACACAGTCAAAGACGGATTCCAGTATTACTTGAAGACGCATTACCACGAGGAAGAAAAGAAGCCTGACGATGACCAGAAAATTGGTTCTTTCGGGTACATTGATCCCTTTGGTATCCGCAGGGTTATTTACTACAAGGCTGATGCTGAACACGGTTTCATACACAAGAAAAATAACCGATACGTCGGGTTCCAGGCCACCCCTTACGACCCTCAGCTATCGGACCGCTCCTAAATCATCTGAACAATATCCTATAAAATCACAATTTCATAGATAGCAGCTTTTTCGAACGAATGGAACGAGCCAAGGTAGGTACAGTAAATGAGCATCCTGGTTGTTATTACTATTATTATTGTGTGTAGTAGTAATTAATTATTATCATTACTGTTATTATTATTCCGATCATTCGTTATCAGGGAGACAGCATCCACAATCACATGTCTTTGTCATTCGTTTTAATTCTCCTTCTTATTTTTCATCGTTCTATTCAGGCACTCTGTCGTTGATTTGCCATAACGATCAGATAAAAGTGATTTGAAATTACGAAACGCGAGTAGTTGTGGATTACATGCGAAATAACGTAACGCACTGGGTCAGGCGCGGCGTGTCGAAATTCGTATTAGCGTTTAGTGTGGTATAGAACTTTTTACATAAGGGGGCAGAGGAAACAGACGTGTGGGCAGGCAGCCGGACCCGCTGCCTCCCACGCTCTCTAGATTTTCGTTCTCGGTACTCTCTAATTTTGTTTTTGTTTTTTCATCTCTTTCGAGATAGATTAGTTTGTCCATTCCTGCCATAATCTAGGGTATTCGTCGATAGTTGGCTCAGTGGATCAGAGAATTTACAATTTACAATTGGCCGTCATGGCATTCATCATAGTAGACGCGTATACATATGTATAAGAGCAAATGCGTGACCAGAAGAACTTGGCGCCCATTGTGCAATTGAAATTTGATTGGATAAAAATCAATTTCGAAATATATTTCGATCAACGTGTTTCTCATTGGTATAAATGGGACGCGGTATATATGATAGATTCTCGACCTTTGTCGAGTTATCGCAATATAATCAGAGTTTGTTGCCATTTTCAAATCGTTCTCTTTTTTTCGTTGGTATAGGTGTTATATCATATCGTAGCAGCAGTTTATACGCGGACTTATACCCTGATGCTATAGTACTTAGATCCAATCATATTTTAGGTATTATCATAGACAATAATGGTAATTTTAGGTCCTAATTTAATAATACGAATTGTTGCTAATATTATTAATTATTCTAGTAACTTTAATGTGAATTGACCAACAGCCCCGTAGATCATGGTGCATTGAAACAAAATTTTGTCGATACTAGTATTCTGTTACATTCATTTTCATTGGATTCTTCATGACTATGGTATATAATTATATCCCGGTGTATACTTTTTTTAATTATTTTTCTTTATACATAAATGCATTCTGGTCACAGGGCTCCGGATGAAAAGTTTTCTTGTAAATAAATGAAAATTACTATCTAACTCATCTATATCGTCTTTTGCCGATTTTCATTGTATTATTGTTACTCATCTCTAGCGTCTTCAGCTTTTTCTATCCGCTTCGTAAGATTCATTCGCTAGGCGATGAGCCAGGTTCACGATAGGTGAGTATTTTCAAAGTATTGAATATCAAAATTACCGATAGATATGGTAAACAAAAACATCTAATCTTGCTACGCAGGAATATCGTCCCAACACCAGATCTATAAAACGTCATAATCAGTCAATATCAAGTGGCAGTGACTCGCGATCGATTACCGCATATTTAATAAGAGCAATCTATTCCGTAGTTAGTTATTTAGTTATCTTTTCTGTTCTTGAATCATTTTTTCTTTTCTGTTTTCATTTCTTACTGTTTTGTCCTGATACGATCTAAATCTCGAACGATTAATCTCTCTCTATGTACATAAATAGATATGTATGATATATCTTAATAGTCTCATAAATCGGATACGAGCTTGTATATAGGTGAGTATCGCGATTCGCTTTATAATAAGCTGCGGTGGTGGAGGCTACAGCTAAAGAACGTTGTTGAACGTGTATAATTTGCATAACTAGTTAGTTCAGAAATAAGAACTGATCAAGTTAACCTTCGTCGTATTATTCAATCTAGATTGCTATGTAATTAGGTATTTATGAATGACGGATGTATTTGATTTCGTGATGTATGTCAACCTATCGATTGCACGATGCATCCCAGTAGCGAACAAGTCACAGTCTACGTAGTATTTATATTATGAGGTATATGAACTTTGTGAAATAAAAATTCGAAATTCGTTTTTCCTAAAATACTTTCGTTTCGTTTTTGGTCTAAAACTTTTGTTTTCTCTCCACCGTACGGAACGAGCATAAAATTCAACAAAATGAAATGAGATAACGAGGTAAAACAATCGAAGAAATACAAGTAATAGAGATTTTTTGTAAAACGATAGGTGGACATTTTCATTTCCTTTATTATTGGCAAAAGAGGAAATTCTCTTGGATATAGGTATAAAGAACGGAAACACACTCATTACATCAAATTCGGCTAATGTGTTATATAACGATTATATAATAATCTGAACACTGGTAATAACGATTGTTATACGAACACCGTACATAGGGGCATAGAAATTTCGTGCAATATGTGGGGATAAGGAATTTTGGGGAACTTGGGAAAGGTTACAAGGTGGGTTTAGTGCAGGGAGAAAAAAAGGAAAGTGACAAGAAATAATTAGGGAGCAGCAACAAAAACAATGCCATTATCTTATCTCACTGCCCGCGTTGCTGGTAAATTCTTTCCTTCTCATCTCGGCGGTCAAGCGTCTGGGCTGAAGACGAGAGTTGTCCCTGCTTTGAAGCTGCTTCACGTCTGGATTCCTCCTGAAATCATTTATTCAACAATCAAGTACTATAACTGAGAAAAAAAATATCCAAAAGTTGACTTCCATCAAGAAACTGTCGTAAGTTCAAATCTCGATTCGCCTCATCAACAATACAACTTATCAGCGTTCAACGAGTATCATAATTTACAGTATAGCATGACGGTTCCAGCCTGACTCGATAATTTGGGCTGACTATTGCGGGGAACTACTACTGATTAGAAGCTAACACGGCTGCCGTTCACCAGGCGCGATGCATCCGCAAAAGCCAATATAAATCGGGAATCGTCGTCCGTTAGATGCAAATTAATTGACTTGGCAAGAACTATTTAGTACGTTTTGGGCCCATTATCTCGACTTTCTTGTAATTATTCATATTCTGTTATTTGCGGATGTTTGAAAATCGTGCTAGTTATGTAAAATGCGCTTTAGTGCTTATTCTGAACCTTTGAATACCATCTGAACTACGAATCAGTAAACTCCATATCGAAAGAAAGGCAAAACTTCATAGAACGTGGAAAGGGGAAGAAAACAATATAGTATTATTAAACTTTTATAATACCTCCTGTGCACGGATTCCGGCGTAGATGAGATCCAAACCTTTCTGAATCTCTTCGCTTACTGGGGGAGCGGTGGGTAAATGATCTCCGAAAACTTGGAAACCATTCTCGTTGGCGATGTAACGAGTGAAGATTGTCTTACCATCGGGAGTGTTGTATGTGTAGCTACCCTCCTGAACCAAAGATGGAATCTGTATGCCATCTTTTCCCTCCAGGTTCTTGATGTAACCGGATTCCTCGGCTATGATATTGTTCCCGGTCTCATAGCTTCGATAATAAAAGCAATACATATGAGTATATTGTCAGAAAGGCGACACAGTTCAATGATTCGGTTTACGAAATAACAATTTCCAATATAATTCATTCAAAGCGTGACTCTTACTTGGTTTTGTAGGTTCCATCGGTGTCCTGTTGCTTGTTCCACTGGAGGATTGGGATTACGGTGGAGGGTCCTCTTCTTTCGTCAGTGACTTGCTCTTTGTTTCTATATTCCTCGGCAAGATACGCTTCACGCTGTGGCCTCGCAGAAGCGACTGCCAAAAGAGCAGCTATAACCTGAACACATAGAATCAAATGTATATAACATATTTCAAAGAACTTCTGAAACGGTTTCTGTTCTAATCTCAACTCTTCACTCCCACTTATCCTTTATAATTTATCATACGTTGGAATCTTCGATATAAGCTCTAGGAACTGTGTTCCAGAACATTTTCGGAAACATTAATTCTCCTGAACTCCTAGTTCATTTGTGTAAATTATAGTGATGCGTTTATCCTCGGATTTATCGTCTTCGAAAGAATGCGCCGTGTACTACTTACATCGGCTCTATCTAATCATCCAGGCTAAATCTTCCGCCAATTAAATGATTATAGCAAGCTACTCAAATTCTTCATATATTCACTTTCAGTTGCTCTAAGCAAATTCAGATGCTATGTAGCATTACATACAATGGATCGTAAAATTAATTAAGTCATTGACAATTGTCAACTCGCAAACGTGACACGGAATTGAAAGCTGTGACTTTATCTAATACCGCAAGCATCGATCTCTGACGTAGTATGAATTATCAAGGATGACTAACTCTTTCATATCTCACTATTGAATCTTGGCATGCAATATCAAGTCACTGACAAATAACATGACGATCTAATTCGTTCAATGAGTATTTCTGAACCCCTTAACGATAGTCCCAAAGGAATTTCAGTTGAAATTTGTTTTTCTCGAATCTAGAGAACCGCGCATTCAGAACTGCATAAAGAGGGACCCGCGCTCCGCGGAAAGATCGCGCAATCGTCAGCGTTACGTATAATGAATGTACGGGCGGAGATGATCCCTTCTCGCATTCTCGCGTCGCGGACGTGCTACAACCAACGTCGATGGCGGATGAGTGAAAGTATGGTCGAAATGTCAGCTACGGTCATTTAACTCCTGACCCATCGTACTACCATTGCAGCATCAGGAATGCTAATGTTGTCTCATTTCCCTTCCCCTATCCCGTTTGATAATACTTTTTGCTCTTTATCCTAATCTACCCTGTCGAGAACGAAAACGATGCAGTGAGAAAAATGTGACCGTATTAATTAGCCGAGGAAGCGATATCTTGATTGATCATCATGATTGAGAAGCTCGATCGACAATTTACGTTAACGATTTTTTGAGATCTAATTTCGACCACGCATTTGCTCCGATTGAAAATTCAATATTACCCAAATTCGTGGATTATAAAACGTATGAATTTTTCCGAAAATCTACACTGAATACACTGAATTCATAGCGTTATGTCGTTTTCACTCAATTTCTGAGTTCAATATTGCAGAATCGTTGGATTAGATTACTAAAATTGTGGAAAACTTTGATAGATAGAAATATCAATTTTTTAGTTATCCTTTAACCGTTTTGCTCGATTTTTCAATCCGATATAACAAAACTACATGTTGTGGCGCGCCATGCGTCAGATATTATTCATGGAAAAATTACAGAGACAACAATTCAATCCGTTTTACAATCATAATAACGGTTTCGCTGATTATTTATTCCCTGTATGAGCGAAAAATTGAAAAAATTTATCGAAATTTGTTCGAATGTAGAGAAAGTCCCAAGCCCATAAAATTTCTGCACTAGTGATGATAATAGAATATTGTATCCTGGCCTTCGTCAAATGAATATGGGGGTAGATATTTTTTCTCTCTGAATCAGCTTGAATCAGTCGGAATGGAAAATAGTAAAATCTTCGGTAAAATGTACTCACCAGAAATTTCATTGTATCTCGTTTACCGTCCAGGGATTGATAAATTGTTAAATGAGTAGTTACAGTGATTACACCTTAACTCTGATCTCAGGAGAGTAAAGAATCCCCTTTATATAGCGACTCTCACTTTGCCCCTTCTCATCAAGATCTTCTTGACAAGTACGCTATACCTATAGCGAAGAATCCCATCTGCAAGAAATTTGGACTCCTTCACAGTATACTGCGTAATAAATTTGTTACGTTGCGTTTCGTCGCTCTATACATACACATTGGATCGTAAAAAAGACGAGAACACTTCTTTGCCGCCTGATGCCGAGACGATCCCATCCATCCGTTGCCCTCCACTCTGTTTCGGCGCGCCCATCACCAGCTCGCCCGCTTCGGAAGACCGAGATGCGATCGCGTAACTGTATCATCTCACTTTCGAGTAGTTTCGACTCAGACGGTTTTAGAGGACGTAGTCTGGTCAATAGAAATTCACACCTATTGCAAATCGCGTTTCTTCGATCTTGCCATTCGTCTTATATGTAGGTATATATAGCTGAAATGTCGAATTTTTCGAGATGTACAATACGAAATGACTTCCTAATTTTCTTCTAATCACTCGACGCTATAATTACCCCGGCATGATCTGTTGCATATTTATATTCACACTATTCTAATCAGTGGTCATTCGTTTTGATAGAAAGTTCTCGCTGTGATGAGTTTCGAATCATTCAACGAATTTGAACGAATTCCGAGAATTGACGAAAAACTGAGTAATAATTAATTCTTCACAGTCTTACCGCAAGGACGTAGTCGAAAGTTCAAGTTCCCGAAAGCTCTTTTCTTTAAAACACTTCATGACACAGCGGATTGCATAGACGAAAGTACCTCGCAATTTCATTATAAAATTACATAATTGTTGATGCACTGTTACATAACTACACACAAAGAACACTTCGTTTTTTTTACTTTATCTCTGTGTTTTTGATTACCTTTTTACGTCCTGGTACAGAACATTTCGGTTATGATGTTATTTCAATTTACAATCAAAGCTTTTCGTGACGAAATTGCAGCGTCATTACAGTAAAGTTCAAAGTTCACTACTATACAGTAGTAGGTACGTACATACTGTATAATGGGTAAAAAATTACACAGCCCTGCATTTCTATTTTTAAATAAAGAATCTTCTTCTTGATCGCATGCTTCTTTTTTTGAATTTGCATCAGAAACTATAATATTATTTAATTGCTGAGTATTTCAAACTCCAATTTTTATTGGCAATCAATGTAATGTTTCTTATGTAGGTATAGTTTCCGCTGGGCACGCGAATTCCAGGCTATGTCACCCACTCGGACTTTCACACAGCCTCTTGAAATGATCTAAGAATCCACCTTTGAATATAAAGATGCGCAAATTCCGCGGAGCGGTTAAATAATCGATGATTGAACAGAAAATTACGTAACAGATTAAATAAATAAGGCAGCCGTGTGTACGTAGACATTGAAAATTTGTCGTACAAATCACGATGTATAATATACGAATAAAACAAGGTAAACTTCGTCTACATGAAAAACAACCCACATAATGAATATATAAAAAATAACAGAATAAAAAGACAATACAAAAGTAAATACGTATACAAAAGACAAAATTCACATCACAAACGAAAAATTATCCTGTACAAAAGATGGAATAGTCAAGTTTCCGGTCACTGCAGCCATCCAGATCTACCGGCAGCATTGTTCGAATGCTGAAAAAATTGAAAGATAAAAAGATAGAATTTTCGAACCATAGAAAACGCCGTAAATAATGGATTTGATGAGATCGCATCAACTCACGAGGACACGTATTCGACGGGGGACATTCCGGTGCTCCTTGTGGCAATGGAACCAGAGTGCCCGGAGGAATGTAGCTGAAAATCAACGCATTCGTTAATTCCCATTCATGAAGTGGCTGAACAAATCGATTGCCGTTCTTATTCACCATTTTCTGAGCACGAGGGGAGAATCAAACAATAGAAAGTGAAGTAATGCGATATTGATTTCTTCTAGGAGTTAATGATCAAGGTCTAAGGCAATCACACGAACAATTGAAGATCATAGCGCACTATTATTAAATGCCGCAAAAATATGTATCTGTCACTATATCAATATTGTGTAACGATCGTCTTTCACAGAATTATCAAACCAAATACCGATCTGACTTGATCTAATCTCGATTCTGATGTAATATGCCATGTTATTAATATTCATTGATTCGCTATTTCTTCAAGTCGGTCTTTACATACAACCGTGAGCTTATGAAGAGAAGAAGCAAGAAACCAATGCTGAATGAGGATGTACTATGTCATGAATAACCTGAGATTGTAAGTCGTGTTGTCTTCCATCGGACTTGTCGGTGGATGATAGTTCTGTCTAGCACCCCAAGGCTTATCAACTTTGTCGGCTTCAACCGGTTGATAACTAAGCTTCATCGTAGTTTCTCCTTCCATTGGTACATCAGATTGCCAATATCTTCTCTCAGGTGCATAAGATTTTATCGGCACAAGCGACTTATCGTTTATTGGCATAAACGATAACCGGTGCGTGGTACAGCCTGACGTGATTTTCAAAATTTCAGTATGACTTAAGGAAAATCCAGTCTATTTTCTAATTGCCATGAAATACTTACATTCCAACGGCAACGGAGAAAACTCGAGATTATCAATCGGCTTAAATTTATCACCGCCACCATTGTCGGCACATTTCCAAGTGTAATCATGTTTCTGGGTTGTCACTTCTTGCATCGGACCTCTACCCAAAAGTTGTCTTTGACACGGAGTTATCGGTGTCTCTGGTTTCACGCACCAATTTCCGAAGTAGCTCAGCTGCTCGTGAAACAAATGAGTGATAGATAGAATAAATTCACATTGGCGCAATATCTTCAACAATCGAATTGACAATTGATTAATCACCCGATTAGTTGTATCATGAGAAAGAGGACACGTGGAAAGAGTAATGTTCTCCGACTGTTTTATCGGTTCTCTTTTCGCGTCCGATTCGCACCCGAAATAGCTGAGCTTATAAGTAGTGTTATCGTCGAAACAGCATTTTGCGTTTAAAATGTTCTCCGTGTCAGGAGTGGAAAATGGCTTTCTAGGTTTTTCACCGCAGTTTGGCCAGTAGCTGAGTTTATAAGTTGTACAACCGTCCATTGGATTTACTGGGGGATGATATTCCCTCTTTTTACTCCAAGGATGTTCTTCCTAAGGATCGAAGAAAATACCAAAGGAACAAATTTGTATCAGAATATAAAATAATCGTTTCTCTATTTCGCACCCCATACAGGACAAATAATTGCAGTAATATTCTTGCAACGGTGTAATATTGTAGAAATATTGCTATACATTATTACTGTAATTATTGTGCTATATGGAGCGGCTTCTTCTTTTCTTTTTTCCTGTCGCAGAATGCTTCAATCTTTGTAGAGCAATCAACAGCAACAAAAAAAATCATTCGTTCGTTTGCAACGAAGAAGTGACCGCTAATAATTATATCGCCTTCAAAAAATTACCAAATTTGTATCGAATTGTTTGATAACAACAATGCGCAATATTAGTACCTTCGCCGGTGGCACTGTTGGCCAATAACTGAGCCTGTAAGTAGTGCAACCGTCCATGGGGACGTCGGATTTTGAATATTCCCTAATTGGGGCGTACGATTTGATCGGTGACAAACAATTGTAGTTGTAATAGCTCATGCGGTAGGTGGTATCATCTGTAAAAGTGAGAATCATCGACGTCTGCGATATGATCATTTATAAACTTATTTACGCATTATATAGTAATAAGGGCAAGATCGAGTTCAAAAATTGAAGTTCAAAATACTGAAATGGGTTGAAAATATAGCTCGTGAAATGTTGATCTAATTTTCTACCAGACATTGTTGCGCATGGGAAATAGATGTTTGCAGTTCCCTTGTAGGGTTCAGTAGGTGGGACTAATTTCCAAGTATAATCGTGCTTTTGCGTTGTTACATCTTGCATCGGACCTCTCCCGAGTAATTGCCTTTGGCAGGGTGTGATAGGGGTTTCCGGTTTTACGCACCAATTTCCCGGATAACTCAACTGCAGTTTATATAGTTACTATTGTGAAATTTTATTAGAGAATTTTGATCTGTCGCAAGTTTTTCAGGAGGCTGTTATATCATCAGTACCCTGTGTGTTGTATCATCGGAAAGCTCTCCTCCTCCAACGGTCAAGTTATCTTCAGGATGAATTGGCGAAACCGGGGAATTCGGACCCTCCCAATATGATAAACGATAAGTCGTGTTATCCTCCATCGGGACATCCGGCTTATAATAGTACTAAAAAAAAAACGATTGTGAAAGGACTTCGTCCGCAATTAATCACTCTGTGAGGATCTTATGTTCTCTTAATTTATTAATGCTTCTACATTTAATCGGTGTACGATGATCAGATGAATTGTAAGCTTTGAAAATTACGATTAATTTCGAATCGACTAATTTTATTCAGTATGAAGAATTGATATATACTATTGAAAACTTTACAGCATTTACAATTATATTAGTAAAAGAATAACCGAAGTCGAAGTTTTTCTGAACCGTTAAGTACAGTATAATTCGGAGAGAGTTTTTTTTATAGATTATTTGAAGTTTTGGTACTTTGCTGTATAAAATGAATAAATATTTAGTATCATCAATAAATCAAATGACTGTGCCTATTAATTAATTTTCTCGGGTAAGCAATGTTTATCGGTATAATTATATCACAAGCCTCAAAATAACTTACCCTGATTGGAGCACAAGATTTGGTTTTTTCTGGTTGGACATATTTCTGAAATTGTCGTTAGGCATTTATTATTCAAAATTGAGTAAGAAGAAATACATTATCGACTTGTTTGGTGAACAAGATTATAAAACTCACAAGACACTTTGGTTGCGGAATACAGCAGCAGCAGCAATTGCAACACTCGTCATGACCAAGCTATATAAATAATAAATAGAAAATGCAATTTTTTGGTAGCTATACAACTTTACAACGATTCATTTCAATGACATCTCGTATAAGGTACTAACCCGCAGTTTATTCTTTGCTTCTATGATGGAAATTGGCGGTTCGACAGTTGTTCTATACACCAATTCGAAAATCAAATGAGATCAAATTCGCTACGGAATGGAAGCTGTATATTTTTAGTTTTTCATTCACTTCATTTATTGTTTTTGTTTTCAAGAAAGTAGTAAGCTATTCCACTTTCAATTGGAAGACGATAAGAACTGAAGGATTTAAAAATCTGAGATTTTGAAATTATAATGAAAGTGCATATTGAATATCATAGCGGCTTACGGAAGTGGTGGGCAGATCTGCATGGTTCTGCAGTATAGGGAACTACGAAACGGAGATTGCCGATAATTTTATATAACAGGTTGCGAGAAAAAAACCTCAAATACACATCCTAGAATTTTGAAACATGGAAACTTTCCTCGGACAAAGACAGTGGAGATGAAGTCAAAAACAAAACTAAACAAACGAAGCACCACTGTGAAATTTCCAGAAAGATTACCGCGGTATGATATTTTATTTTGATTCAAGTACCGTATACCGGGTGGAAGTTTTTTTATAACTTTTAGTCAACTTCTGAAAATGAGAAACGCGTGCATAAATTTTGACATATATTTTCTAGAAGCTTGAAAAATAGTTTCGAAATTTAACTTTCAATTGGTAGACGAAAGTTTCATACCGATATTCCGAACTCGTGCAATGCTCCCCAAAGCTATACGACCTTTAATAAAGAGGAAACAAAAAATTATGCGTCAAAAATAGAAAATTTGCTAGAACAAAAAAATTATTGAAAAAAGTCACAGTTTTTTATTCAACTTGATAATTATACATAGTATAAGAATATACCTAATCTGCAATTAATATATAATATTCTACAAAAAAAACCGAAGTCTATTCTTCTATCATATTTATCGTGCGTCAAAGTAGGTATAATTGACATATAATAGAAATTACATAGTGACGTATATTTTTGTTCTCATGTTTTGTGCCTATTTTAGAGATAATTCGTGATTTTCAAATGATCTACGAAAATATATACTATGGTACATTTATACATATCAAATACTTGTATATACATATATACATATACAGAATTATGCAAACTGGGGAAGAGATTATTCGCGGAACTAAAATCGTAGTGTAATAGCCAGTAATATCATCGGAAACTAATCGAAGTTTTACATCGCCCCAGTTGACAATATGAAAAAAAAACCAGAAAAAAACACTAGGCCAAACTTAGTCCAAATCTTCGTGCAACCATTGGAGAGTGCGTCGCCGCCACTGCGAGAAGTACAGGTATATCAGCTGCGTCAAGATCAAGAGCATCACTCAGAGAGTCTATACTGACATCCTCCAACTCCGCACCCATCAACATTTCTGCCAACGCTTCGCTTCGTAGCCACATCTCTCTTAATTTACCCTCCAGAACTCCAACACACTGAGAATAGAAAGCAAACGGCAAGAATGAAGGAGTATCAACCGATTGGATATTCTCGAAGGACAGCTATTCCATAATCCCTTATTTTGGTTTCCTCTAGAATCCGAGAAATTCGAAACATTGATTTTTCATGAATACAAAATGCGCTTGCTGCAATAAAACTGAGAAATTTTGTCATAACACCTTCGGTCGGCCTTTCAAATCATTAAACTATCGCAAAAAATGAACAAAAAAACACTCGAAAATCATTTCAGACAACAAAAAAATGTTATTAAATAACAAAAACTCACGTGGACGGGGGAGTGATATTTCCGCCAGACGTAAACGAATGCTTCTAGCATGTTTGCAACAAGACGAGACATTCCAACAGGTAGGGGAGGTCGTAGGGGCGGTGTATTATTGGTGAGAATGCCAACCTGCCAGCTGTCTACATCAGCAACAATGCAAAGAGCTTCAGTAACTGGCTGATCGACAACTGAGGAATGAACAGCTGCTTCGACTTCATCCCTGATACAACCAAGCCACTCGTCTTCACTCTCTTCGTCGATTTCATTGTCTATATTTTTCTTCCTTCGTTTTTTCTTTTTTCTTTTTGCCAAACCTTGTGCAACTAAACCCCAAGTGTGACCGCCAGCCATGTTTAAGGGATCGGTTTTTTTCACAACACTTACGCTCCGGATTTCTCCAAATTGTAGAGAACTTGCTAAACCTGCTTGATGATCGTTGTCCTCGCTTTTACTAGTTACGACTTTCTTTGATCTGTAATATTAGGAATTATTTTACTAAAACGAAAATGGAAAATAGAAATGAAACAGTGAAGAACTGTACAAATATGCTAACCGAGGCATTGGAAGCTCCACAACTCCGTTTGCTTCCATTAAATATTCTAAACTATTACGTCGATTGATTCTAACTCCACGATTAGAAACGGAACTGGAGCTACTGCAGGTGCGGAGTACCTCAGTTGCATTGGTTGGTGTTTCTAGGAGTAAATTATTGCCTTCGTAAGTATGAGGGGAGAGAAAACTCTCGCCGAGACAATTCGGGCAAAACCCTGTAGACCTTTCTTTGGTGGCGGTTGTCGTAGTTGATTTGATGCTTTTCGAAGACTCAGGAAAGTTTCTTTGAATAATTTTTCTCAACACATCTTCAGGCAGCTGGGCAGAGGTGCTCGGAACTCTTGGGAAAGAGAACGCGCATTGGCAGTAGCATTTTACATCTTGAGAACGGAGTGGTTTAGATTCTATAGACTTTTCTTCACCACCAAGTACAAAATGAACGTTTTGTTCTTTGTTCAAATTTCTTAAATTTGGGTCTAGGGAAGCAGAATCAACAGCGTCGACTCCATGTGAAAATAATTTATTTGAGTCGAAACCGTTCTCACTATATCTTTCAGGAGACTCAAGTTTGGCGTGAAAAAATGCCTCCTCAAAATCTCTATCGTCAAGTTTACTTTCTAATTCTTGTAACGGGGCACTTCTTTGCAGACATTCTTTTCTCTTCTCTCTATCCACAGGTAAAGTTCCATTCACAACTATTTTAATAGAATTTGAATTTTGCTCTTTGTCAACAGATTCGTCCCCTAACGCCGGTGATTTTCCATGCTCGTTGTCATTAAAAGACTTGTACTTCATTTCAGAGTTCAAATCTGATTTAACAGAATCTAAAGCAACAATGTCAAGATTTTGTAACGTAGTTTCACTCCTCTTAAGCTTCAATGCTTTTGACTCAACATTACGACTAAGGCAAATAGCTCGTGATATCGGACTAGAGGAATCTGTGTTTGGAAAATCGACACACCGCTTAGAAGTTTGCCGATAAATAGAAGCAGTAGCGTCAATCTGAGAAGGAAAATTTGCCCGAGCTAAGTCATTGGTGTTATAATTAAGGCCCCGTTTGCTTTTGATTAGAGTGGGACGCTTATTTTCTAATTCTTCCAACAAATTCACAGCCTCTCTCAACTCCCGTTGAGGTGAACAACGCCGTTCTCTTCTTCGTTCTATATTACCGCTGCGTATGAAATACGACAAAAATGTCAACAGCGTATTTATTAAGTCCGTCTTTTCCGTCTCACCGACGATTACTGTATGCGCAACTTTCAAAGGCGTACCCAACGCTCCATATAAATCACAAAGTTGCGCCCATAAGGGATTACAAGGATATCGCTTCGCCAATGACTGTACCTGTGGAATGAATGAACCGAATATCAGAAATACAAGACAAAAGGAAAAAAAGTTCACAAATATTCACTATATGTGGTTAATTATCAATTACCAACTGACGATCGCTAGAGGACATCACGGTATGTACCCAACCGAGGTGGTGCGTTAACACAGCAGTGACTAGGGTGCTAAGGAAACTGGAACGAGTAACACAATAGGCATTCATAAATTTGTAAAATCAATTAGCGAACCAAAATCGAAAGCAAAGTATATTACTAACAAGTTTGTTGATTTGGTATCAACGTCGTCAAGCAATCGGCACATTAATTGAAGACTGCGCTGCAAAGTACAAACTTTAAGTTCTCCGGAAGTATTGGACGTGAGTAAAACTTTGTGCCACAATAACGGAGTGGGTAAATTATTCGATTCCACGAATAAGCGTAATAGCCATAAGGTGCAATGAGTTGATGCTCGATACATCCGTGCCACAAGACCTTTGCCCTTATTTTGGCCACCTCTGGTGCAAGATCGTCGTAAACGGTCGAGCATACCCTCTAATAAAGCGACGTGTTCTAGTAACCGAGCTTCCATTTGCCTGTTGGGAATTATTGATGGTGAATTTATTATTTTAGCGATTTTAGTGAATGTTTTTACTACCTCATATAAGGAATAATGAGTTTTTGATGATCGGAAATGATTGAATAATGAGGAAACGGGTTGGGTAATGAAAACCCACTTTTCATGGCCTTGCGTCAATTCGATCAAAACTGCCAGACCGATTCTCGTCTTGTGACGACGGCTTCGATTTTCGCAATTCTCATGCCCCCCGTCCAAAGAAGAAACTCCAAACAGATCCTCTGATTCTGAACGACTTAAAGAGGTCGAAATTGTTCTTAGCCACCTTCGTCGAAGACTAGATAAACTCCCAATGCCGGAAGAACCGCTGCTCTCTAATGACTGAGAGCCTGTGACACAAAAAGTAATAAAATTATATCGATTTCAATAACTTTATTCAAAAATTTGACGCAAATTCATAAAATAAAGTAAAAGATATCATCAGGATTTTCTACTCACTTCCACCACCCGGTGGCGCTAGAGAAATATCGATATCCCAACCACTGCCGGTGCTGGAGCTTGTAGAATTTTTCCTAAGTTCTGGACTAAGCCGATTTCCATATGAATTAACAATATTTGATTGCGATACTGAAAGATAAGATTAAAGAGTTTAAATTAAAAGTGAAATGATAATCTACGATAATTCATTATAGGTTGATGGGAGTTTTTGAAGATTTACCAACAGCCAGCATGCTCCCATTACTTGAATTGACGTCCATGCTCATGGAATTTCCCAGTGTTTCGCAAGAATGCCTTTCACTGTGAGATAAATAGCTCAATTGATGTCAAAAACTCATTGTGAAAATTAGAAAGTCACATAAAATCAATGAATATACATAAGTAGTGAAATACTATATCTGATGAAGAGTCTTTACTAACGAAACCTCGGACTCACCTCTGTCTACAAGAGGTATGTTCAGGCGCAGGAAACACCTTAGTGCACATTATACGGCGAGGAGAATCCATCGCATGAATCTGGAATGTAAATTTACACTTTTATCAATTTCAGATATGAATAATATGAATTTTCAGAATCGGCAAAACTACTAATCAATACACACATTATATTTAATACAAAATTTGTCGCATTGTATCAACGAAGCGAATATTTTCAGTGATTCTTGGTCATCTTTCGTCGATCGCATGAGACAAGTAAACAAATAGCAATATTTCTTTTTTCTCACATCCTTGAACGTAATACTTTCTTGTAAATGGTAAAAATCTTTCTCTTGGTAACGAGAACGATCTTATGAATACAATTTTTTGGTACATTTATAATCTTGATTGAACTTTACCTTAAAGGAAGGTCCTCTGTAAGTCATGGCGATGGATCCGAAAACAATTTCTTTCAAAAACTTCACATCGTTGCCTTCCACTCTTTTGTGCTATAATATAAAAAAAAAAAAAAAAAAAAAGAACGAATACAAAACTGTACCACTGTCACAAGTTTCTAGTTATCAAACCATGAAGCCAAATGTCCTAATCTTCCATCCAATGAGAAATCGTTTTGATGGAAAAAAATTGTAAATCTCTATTACAAAAATTGAATAATTTGGTATATTCAGTGACTACCTCGTAGATGAAATCATCGTCGATCTCGGTATAAACGTCATCTTTTTGTTCGACGGATTTCTTTAAACTTCCGCATCGAGATTTTGTAGAAATTTTAGTAACTGCGATTGAATCAAACAAAAGCTTGCGCTCTCCTCTTCTCTCACATTCTCGAAATAATAAAACCCTTATTTGATCTAGTTGAAAATCGAGAGAATTCCTGTAACATAATATGTTTTTCATTAATTTTTTATATTATATGAAAAATTGTTTTCAGCAAGGCAAAGTTGATTATCTACGACAGATAATTTGTTGTTTATCGAATTGATTATTAGTTATTTTTTTCTTCTTTTCTATTCTTCTTTCGTTTCTTCTATCATTCTGACGTGAAGGTTAGGTTAATGCCAAATGATAAATAATAAATATGGGATAATTCGGAGCTTTTTCGAGTAATAAATTTAGAGACAAATTCAAATTTATGGTGATTAGTTCGAATAATCTCGAGTTTTCATTGTTTCATGGAATACGTTTGTTGGGTGTTGAATACTATTGAATAAAACGTAGGTATGCATTTTATGTGCGTGTAACGCCAAACTGAAAAGATTCATTGTTAATTACGATGAACGTCTTACCTATCGTTGGGTCCGTTAGAATTAGGTGGCAAAAAATAGTCGAGATATTTATTAGTGTCTCTTTTAGTTGAAAATAGTTTCTTGAACAAAGGCATATTATTACAGACTAAAAGTTAATTTTATAAATTGTATGACTAGAGTTATGCCACATTGCTCGCAAAATAGAAATCCACCGCGTTTAATAGTCACAAGAAAAACTGCACCATAGTACTACGTATGTATGTATAGGTATACGTACGTATGTACATATTATTCGCAAAAATCTTAAGCCAACTGTAAATAAAGTCACGTGCTGGAAAAGTCATGTGATTTTATATCCAGATGATTCACCAAAAGGCTAATCATCTCGAGATAATTTATTCTGACGTTTATCTCATAATTACGTTTCGTATTGTTGCTGCCGCTACCGACATCCAGGTAGAGTAAACGGAAATATTTACTCAATCTCGTTCTTTCATGCCACAACAGGTGGCGCTGCTTGTGCCTGAGATTTCCCGTCTTTTTCAAATGGGATCAAATATTACTTGTTTGAGCTGAATAAAATGTTGTTTAAATCTCTAAGAATTATTCAGGAATAATTTTGATGCGTGAAACGACATCAAATAAAATTTCTGAGTATATTAATTGTGACTCTTCCCCCTATCGCTGTATTTCGTTGAAATTCGAAATTGAAAAAATTATGGATACCTGTAGAGAATTGAAGGCTGTTTTCAGAATTGTATCAATCTCAAATACAAATATTCGAAGATATTGACAAAGAGAGGATCAATATTTGTAGTCCACAAAATGTAGAGTACACGATTCAATTCTACGCATTCGTATGCAATGTATTTTGCTAGAAAATAATTAGTGTGTAAGCCTATAGAGTTTAAATGATTCTTGAAATTCGTGGAATAAACGTGAAATATAACCAAAATTTACGAAAATTCAATTCCTTCCGATAAATTTCGATCTGATCAATATGGACAAATAGGGTTCCCATCAATCCGTTTTCATTTATTGTAAAACATTATATATTTATTGAGCTATTCGAACCTCCCTTCTGCTATCGTGATATCCAAACAAAGATAAAATTTCAAAATCGTAGCTGGAGGATACATCTGTATCACATATCTTTATTAAGAACGTAATACGTCCGGTGATCATTTATTAAACATTGGGTAATGCTTTCGACCGATCATTATCTCCATATTCATATTCTCTGCGTACGAGGCCGATATTGGAATCGACGTTTCTCCGAAATTTGTCGTCCGAAATAAGTCGTTGAATATACTCTGCGTCACCCCTGTCACCACCAGCTGCCGATACTCTGAAAGCCTTCTTGATGTAATTTTTACTAGCTTTGGGTAGATAGCCAGGAAACTCGATTTTGAAACGTATAATCAAGTCACCGCGTTCCTTTGGGTTCTCTACCAACGGCATTCCCTCACCAATCACAACTTTTTCATACTCTGGCCTTAAATCAAATAACACATTTCATATATTCATAATTTTTAGATATTCCAATTACTCGAACACACCTGAGCCGCATTTACAAGGAAAAAAAGAGAGACTACAGCTTTTTCGAGTTTCACAAGAATAATAAAGGTGTGGCTATCGATGCTTACGAGACAACAGAAGTAATCGGTACTCGTAAAATCCTTTCGTCTATTGTGTTTACTGTGACAATAAATCCTGTGAGAGCATTTCGGAGAAATACATTAACGATCATTACGAGATTTGTGCCGTCTCTAATGAAATTTTCGTGCGGTCTATCCTCGGTAATGAAAATTATATCAGCTAGAATGGTAAAATTGGTGAATCAAAATCTATTGCTACTAGGATGGGGGAAGATTGATAATAATCAGAGCGAAATCGGAGTAAATATACTGCAGTATTTAGCATATATTTCCGAGGAGAAGCGATCGGAGATGCACATTGTTGTGTGTGGTTTGAAATGGGAAACACGCGGACCGCGGGGGCGGGGGTGTGAGGCGTCGGTGAATCGCTGATTAACCCCCTGCAACTCGCCAGCCCTCGCGCGCGCGGGTGAGATACGTAACGAATCGATATCACCAATCTACCGGGTATTTTCGTAGGACCTTGGTCACCCTCTTCAGGAAAGAGGATCTCAGTTCCCGAGGGAAGCCCCGGCTTTATCGGAATCGTAAGAATTTTTTCCGTAGGTATTGTCGTCGACCTATCATCCCCCGATAACGCCAATCTCTGAATCTTCATTTTTTTCACCCCGCCGAAGAATACCTGGGCGGAATTTATTTGGCAAAAAGTGAAAAAAGAAATGTACAGAGAAAACAAAGCAGTGATAAGAAGAGCAAAATTAGCAACTTGATCAGTTTTACATAAGTAAACTTCTTTTCTTTCTGTTCAAGGAAAAGGAAATAATGAATGAATGAAAATGAACCTCGTTTAAAGTTAGTAAAAGTGGTTTTATCAACGGCTCCTCTTTTCGCTTGATCCCTCTTCCTTCGGGTAATTCATAGAGAGGTGATGGATTGGCTAAAACATCCAAAAGATCGGCGTATGGACTAGAAGTTCCGAAGAAATCTCTGCGCGATGATGACCAGAAATGAATAGGTAATAACGAAAGAGGTTATATAGGATGCACGCAATATAACACGCTGCAGTGATGAGAAGTATATCATATGCATAATTCTGTGCCTGTAAGTTCTCAAAGGATCCCCGTGAAAAATATAAGGCTCGATAAAATCTTGGGGACCAGGAACTCCCCTCTTGAGTCCCTCCTCGCCGTACTGGTCGTAGATTGCTCTCTTGAGCGGATCCGAAAGTACATCGTAAGCCTCAGCGATCAGACTGAAGACTGCTTGAACGTTCTCGTCTCTTTGCCTTTCAGGATTATAATGAATTGCCAATCTTCGAAAACTGGATCAATAATTCATTACAAATTGACGCATATTAATCAATATGTATATGATGCGAGATTTATCCTCGACAAGAAATGTGATTCAAAACAGATAAAACTTTATTCGATACTTTGTATTAGTTATCTACTATTTTTTTTTCTCACGCTCTTTTGATTTCTAGATCATGAGAGTTTTTTTTCAGTGACAATACACCGTAGTAATCTATCCCCATTTTGGCGCACTCGCATTTCTCTTGACAATCAAAATTAGCCATTTATTTTTTGGATTTTTCAACAAATTTTATTATATTATTTATAAAGAACGACGATTGAGATCGTGATCAAGGCATTGAACTTGTCTATACCGATATTCAAAGAAACGCGGGGAAGTTGACTGCGATCGTTAATTGTTCATTTCTTGTGCGATATTATAACGAAGGTTGAAAAACAATAGAATGTGGATGAAATCGTTTAGCATATCGATATATCGACGCATAACACAGCATAGCATGATTTACCGCATTGTTAATCACAGCCATCTTAGATCGGGTTGTTGACGCTTGACAACGAAAATCTGACAGGAAGTAGAAATCGTTCATATTTTTTCAACAACTGCGCTCTTCAACAACGAAGCGGTATCAATACTAAAACCTTTTTCAATCACATAATAATAATGTCGACGATTTCATAAGATACAATTGTTAAAAACGTTTAACAATACTGGATTAGGTACAACAACTCGCTTACCGATTTTACCCCCCGATATTTATCACCCGAAAAAAAACTTCGCGCTAGTTACCGACATTATGGAAAGATATGATCCTATTACGAGCATCATAGGATCAAGAGGTAAGGCCAACCCCATAAATTTCGCTTCTCGATTGATCTGCATGCCACGTGAAGAAGCGCCGATCTGTGTCGTGTTATAGGAGACGATGAAATTAACCGCGGAGAAATTGGATAAAAATGGAGAAATTAATACCAAAATTTGTCAATCTTCTCCAGGCTCGTTGTGAATAAATAAAATCCTTGTAATTTATCCGTTTCGTCTCGCATCGCTTTAATATAGCCGTGAAAACCGAAGATGCCGATGATACCCATGAAATAAAGGCGTCCGTCTCACCGGTCGAAGAATGCTCCAGTAGTCCAAGAATGCCGACGTCGACAAATAAGCTGATAAGTAACTTAGCCGAAAATAATGGAGCCGAAGGGTCAACCAGAAAGCCGATATGCATTGAACCGAAGCCACCGCGTATAAGGAGAGAAACTGCACCCGTTGCTAATATTCTACAGGTTCATCTTCAGCGAGGAAATTGCGGCGTTGGAGATGCGCCCGGAATCATTGCGGCGCAATATGCAGCTTGTGCAAGTTCGGCTGGCAAGCAAAAGATACCGCGACCAGCAAACGCTTTCATGCTCTTTGCTAATGAGTGGCGAAAAAAATTGGCGATACAAAATCCCCGGGAATCGAACAAGGACATTAGTGTCAGGCTAGTATTTCCAATTTTGCCGTAATTACTTCGTCGTTTTTTCATCTACCATTTATTCCCTCCGCACGTGTAAACCGAAGGTGTGAATCCTTAGTCTAGTGCCACCAAAAAATAAACAGCCTCATAGGGTCGAAGATCGAAACTCGTGGGTCAATAACCCCTCCAAGTACAATTACCCAGACAGAGATTCGATGCTCAGCCAGCATGCAACCGGTAAAGTTTCACCTAGGGACGCGTGTAGCTATGTGAATACCTTGAAAGACTAAAATCGCCGAGAATTCTGAAGTTTGGAGTCTGTCAAAGTTCTTTGTCGTGCGCTCTGAAGAAACGGGAACGATTTCATTTCACCCGGAATAATGACTAGCGATTTTTCAGTCGTTCTAGATTCTCAATTCCTTCGCTTCTTCTCAACTGGAATGTTGCAAGTTCTTCATACCTATTTTGATATACAAAAGGTATTTCATAGCTACCATATACTTACTGCCATTTTTCACCCCGCGAGATCCATACTCAAGTATAATAATCGTAGGGTTCACACGAATATTGCATCGCATAATTCAGAATGAATTTGTTCCATAGATCAATGGAGCTCACCAGTGGAACACTTATAATGAACAATCATCTTAATCGACGTTTGAATCGCGAAAGCTTACGAAAATAACGGTTACGGATTCAGTGAGATAGATGGGTGATGAATAATCGTTTGATAATTTCGAGTGCATCGCAATAATTGATAAGCTCCTAATTTTGCATGAATATACTCCCTGTGCAAGGAATATTAAAGCCGGCAGCATAAAGACGCGAAGCAAAAATTGATTTTTCTCACCCCTCAGAAGGTATTCGCCGGCTCCTTAAGCTCCGAGTAGCCGAAAGGAATGCCGTTCTGCAGTTAGCTACTCTTGCGTGCTCGAAATAATAAATATAAAGTTTCGAAATTGCGATTTGCGCCTTTTTTTATCTCGTTAAACCGTTTTATCGTAAAGTTCGGGGGAAAATTTCTCACAAAAGTATACTTATAATATAAAATATGATGAAAAAGTTTTTGCATCGAAATGAAAAGCAAGGTGATACATACCCATACAGCACACAATATTTCGAAAAGGTTACTGGAACATCTCATTGCAACCGCGGGCTGATTCCCTAGCGCATACCTGCAAAATAACTGTGAAGCAATAGCGTAAATGTTGGAATTCTTCTGTATGATTGGTTCATGCCCATGCAACGGCAGCCATTCTTCTAGTTACGATAACCGCAAAGTTAGAGAATAAGCACCCTGGTTATCATTTCAGAAACGTGACAGTTAATTACTGTGGTGATTTTGTCAGGTTTCAGACTAGTGAAAATGTCCGGCCTTGCATCATCACTCTTGTGACATGACTGAAATGTAACCACGGAACCCAAGACGGAACCTATCTGATTCACCTTAGTAGAGAAGTTACATGTCAGACGCATGCCGGTTATCCTTCACATGAATGTTTCAATATCAACTCTCGCGTCGCTTCATCATATCTGTAATTGTTTATATTCCATTTCATATTATCATCATTTTTTGTTTCTCTGCAAAAAGACCTCCAACTCAAAGTCCATACTCCAAATAACCTTGTTCCATCGTTCATTTATTTCTCTCAATGAAAGACATGTCTGATCAACTATCTCTAAGCAGCGCCTATACCTATACTTGGACACCATATTTTTACTTGTGAGAGAAGCCAGCGTTACTTCGCACCTAGTAGCCACTCGCGGAACTATTCCATTGAGGAATCGTAACTTTCGAAATGTTTCTGCAATATTGCTGTAACGTTTCTTGAAATGAAATTCCCTTCTGGTACCTTTCTAATAGAAAACTCCATGTAAAGTTTGCAGAACGTAAAATGTTGAATATAATTAAAACATAACTTATAAAATGCTTGGTCATATTATGAAAATGAAAGCTCGTAACGTTTTGAATATGTAACTGAAACGTTCTGTGCTGCATGGCAACACTGCATCGCATTGGATTGAAGTTTAACATAAAATTGCAGATGATCTTCGTGATGATGTTATGAAGGAATTGAATAATGAAATGTCGAAATTATGGATAATGATTCGAAACTGACAATCTTTCCCTGTGCGAATTTAGGCTCGGTGTACTGTGGAAAAACATGGCCAAGGGGATCAAGGAGAAGTACTTTGCCCTGGCACGAGAAGTCGATGCGGAGCACAAGCGGAAGTATCCCGGTGAGAAAAAGCGCGCGTCGCGTCACACAACTAAATAATATATAGAAACTCGCGTCAATCCCACAACGATTCACGGTATCGGTCCATCCGTCCGCAAGCGGATGCAAATATCCATATTTTATAAGAAAAACACAAAAACCGACGTCTGTGTTGCCGATGTTGAATAAAATTCATTCTAGCAGCGCGGAGTGATGGACGCATGCATATGCAGATGTATATTTCATTTTCATATTTTTATTTTTTATTCAACCGTGAAACGAAAATATTTTTGATAGAATATAAAATAAACGAATGCCATTTACGAATTAGTCATGGCGGATGTTCCTAAGGGAAATATCGCTTTATATCTACGAATTTCAATAGCAAAACTTCTCAATAACTGAGTTTTCCTGTTGCAGTTTACGATACTTATTCTTATACGAAGACATTGCAAACTGCGAAACATTGGCGCATATCGATTACAGATACGGTCAAAATTAATGGTGATTGCAGGGGTCGAGATTGTGTTACTGGTCTTCAAAAACTGTTGCGAAGTTTAGGTAGATATGGCGAATACGGGAACTTAAATTTTTCGTGGAGGAGTTTTCAGTTTTTTTCGATAAAAAATGCTATGAGCAATATTCATCGTCGCTGAGAAGAAAGCGTATAGATCATAAATTGTTCATTTCTAGTAGACCTGAACAATTTTCAAATATAGTATGCCCCTCGCGTGCTGAAACGATCAATTTCGAAGATTTTCAATTATCGATTCAATAACCGCGCGTAGGTACTCCGTGGGCAACCTACGATTCGGCTTTTACCCCACATTTAACTGAGATGCGATCACGCTTTATGATACCTATCCTGACCTGTATACTACACCCAATTACTCCTAAAAATATTGGTATGAGCACTGATTCTATAACGAAACTACGTTACTCAATGACATCTTTAAATCAATTTAGAATTTTCCAAAAGCCCAATCTACATCAAGGTGATGGAACAAATTTGTTCACCATTTTTCTCTCTTTTATATCACTTGACCCTACCGATGTCTTCGTATAAGAGAGTAGCTAATACAATTCTCTAAAAGCTCAGAGTTTACGTGAAACACAGAGAAAAGAGAAAAAAAAAAAAATAGAAACCGAAAATAACGATTTTTACCCTGACCGGGAAAAAACGAGAAAAAAATCAAATAAAATGAAAAACGAAACGAAGGAAGGAAATAAACCCCCACGCATACATACACACATCTGCACACACATGTATCAGCTATCCCTTCGTCGATATCGCGGTGGTCCGTCTCGCCTAACGTAACGATAATCGGAGGGGGTGGAGAAGGAGGACAGCGAAAGGGATGTACCGATCGTGGGAGGGAAATCGAGGAGTGAGTAGGAGGAAACAGGCAGGCAGGCAGGCAGGCAGGGTGTTGGATCGAAGTGCATGGCAGAAGGCAGGCAACAGAGACGTCAGACCCTCCACCACCTAATAGGGAAATACATCTACATGTATACATACAAACTATGTCTGTATATACTGAGGCACACGGAAGATATAGAAGATATACCTATACTTATACCTATACCTATATACGAGGTCGAGTTCGACGGGTGTAAGAGAAGAGAGAAAACCCGGTGGGGTCTGGAGGGGTTGCGCCGCGCGCAGAGGGCAGGTGTGTACACCTAGGTGTACATAGGTATCCGCTATACGTTGTAGGTATATATGTCTGCGGGCCTCAGGGACAGGGCGCCTGATGGCGCAGAGGACGAAGAGAGCAGAGGGAGAGGTATACGGTCGAAGGTATTGATTCCGTCGCGGCGTCCCGGCGTCGCGGTTTAAATCGGCGTCACCCACATACAGGGTGTTCCCGTCAACTTTTTCCTTTTTTTTCCCGCCATTGCCGTTTACCGCAACAGTACGGAATCTTTACTTATACCTGAACATACTAGAATGCATCCCGCTTATTTATCTCCTGCATGCTGCAGAGCCGACATTCATCCGCGGTGTTGATCAGTTTCATTATCACACGTTACTACACGTACATCATGTTACCATAATCATAAGTTTGCCAGAGTATGTAAAGATATGTGTAACACTCGTGTTTCTATTCAGAATTGTTGTATTCGTATTCATATTTACGCGTATTGGTCATACCGGTAGGCCTACATATAGGTAACGCGCAGGTTTATCGTAGATACTGTGGAAAAACAGTTTGAGAGAAGTAACATCAGCAGCAGCAGCAGCAGCAGCAGCAGCAGCAGGGAGCTAGAGGCAATGCCGCCGGCGCAGTAGTAATCAGTACTCGCGTCGGTGGTAGCAACGGTGTCGCGGGCATCCTGGTGCGCGCACCGCCGCCACCGCCACCGCCACCGCCTGCCGCATCTCACTGCTACCGCGGACAACGCGACGCAGTCCGATCTGTCAGCCCGCGCCCCGAAGTCCGCGTTGATGTAACGGGACAGGCGAAGACGAGGGAATCGCGCGAAAATGCAGTCGCGTGGCCAGGAGAAACCCAAAAACGCGGCGTTAACCCGCGCCCAATATATTGCAATTGCAGTTAGAGATTGAGGGAGGAAAAAAGCACCCCGAGTTTAACTGATTTGTTGTTTATTTATTTTTTGTTCTCCTTGTTTATTTTCGTTGTATTAATTTAAATTTTGTTTTGTTTTTTTGTTCATCCTGAACAACAATACATCTCTACATTCACGAGTTACATTTTTTCTTCAATTTTTCGTTCTTTTTCCGTAAAAGAAAGAGCTATATAGAAACGCGCGTAATTATAATAATTGATACTTGTATAATGACCAAAATTATATACTGAATAGAAAAACTAATTAACCGAGGCGCAGGTCCGTCGATATATACCTATAGCTAATATACAAAAAATAATAAACAATACGAGAGTTGAGAGAAATTCGATTTCCCTATTATACGGGAATTTATGATAACACGATAAACCCGGAAACACTTACTTCTTCCGTGAAATAGATCCCTTAATAGACGACGCGAGAGTTAGGCTGGGGTGGAAGAAAAAAAAAGAGAAATACTTAACCCAGATACCTGCTCGCCCGTTATATACATACCATAGACGGGAATTTAACTGATTATCGTCTAGATCAGCGTGAGCTCGGAATCTTAAAGTCGCGAGTGTTTGATAATGAAAACGAAGAAAACGAAAAAAAAAACAAACAAACAAAAAAATACGAAGAGAAACTGACCAATTTTAAAAGGATTTTATTACAATACTAATGATACATAAGAAACTAAATATGGCATATGATATGACTGCATATATCGATAGTAAAAGTTCATACATGAAAATATAATAAAATATGATTGGGATATTTGTGGAGTATGATTATTGTGCCGAACATTTATTTATCCGGCCAACACCCTCCACTGGAATTAAATGCAATGTTAATTATAATGTTAACATCGTTTAAGATTCGTCACGCCAGTTCTGAGCGGTACTAAACATAATAAATTCAATGGGACTCGTGCGAAGATTGCAGGGTACCAATTTGTTGATATTCTGCCAAAGATTATATAGGAAAGATATGTAAATTATACTTGGGAGTAAGACAGCCGTCAATCACTTGAACGGTTCCTATTTAATTCAATTATTATTTAATCATTAATTTGTTCTTTTCGTCTTCCTGATTGAAATGAAAGAAAACTATATAATGAAAAATTGTAAATTCATCGGCGAAAAGATTATATAGTTCAAAAGCCAAAGAGTTAGTAAAAATATATGTAAGCTAGAGAGAGAAGGTCGAACGAGAAAAGAGGTTGAAATATAACTGTGGATGTTGATTGTTTATGCGGAAGTAAACGCTAACCAAAGTGTGATAAGAAATCGTATAAATTTGGTAGAAAACGATTGATAAAATAATTATATCGATACAATCGTATATTACTGCGAACTCTATACATATATACATACTTATATTGTTCGTTTTGAATCGTTGAATGTTTTAAATGTAGTGTATTAAAGAAACAAAATTATATACATATAATATGAATAATGAATAAAGAAAGAACGTGAAGTCAGAAAGTCGAGTAGTAAAATAAGGAAGAAAGAATAAATAAATGCACTTTGGTCTTCCTTTAACAAATCCCAAATAATATTATATTAATATATAAAAGACCTATCAAACAGCATATACGATTTAGGAAAGCAAAAAAAGAAGGAAAAGAAGAGTGAAAAGTAACAGAATCAGAAGAAAGAGAGGAGCAAAAAGAAAGAAACAGTAGGAAAGTGGCCAACATATAAATTCTTCCATGATTATATATATATATATATAACTAAAATTACCATATACCATAAAATTAAACCTATAAATGTCTGAAATCTGAAATAGAGCGAATTGTATGTAAAAAAAATTGATACCTAAGTGATAAAATTGTTAAAAGGATAATAATAATAATATTAATAATAATAATAATGATAATCTAGATGAGAAAAGCGAGAAAAAAGATGTTTGAAGGAAACAATGGTTGATTTATTGAATTATCGTTATTGAAGATAATATGGGAAAAACTCAGATTTCATAAAATTATAATCGAAATTAACATACAACTCTAAAAAGATATAACAAGATATACATACTTTTACCTATAATAATCGTGCGAAGATGGATTGCTGTAACTACGTTCAACCGTACAGTAACGGTACCGGACACTTTTACCATCAACAAAATTTTTATTATGATAATATGAACGCCTACGCAGCTTACGGCATGACTCCGACATCGAATGCAATTGAAAGTAACGTACGATACAATCGACTACCACCTGCATATCCGACAGGTAGACGAGACATCAATTGATTAATTGTCCTTCTCTAATATAATATCTGTCTGTCTTTCCTCCGTCAGTTTATCCATAAAATATACTGCACCCGCCTGTACCAAAAGCTAAGCCTAATCCATATCTACCTATATCTATATTAACCTGTGTAACATGTGTTCAACTAATATACAAACCCGTAATATTATGTAGACAGGTATATATACCTACAGTTTACACTTCAGTCCGCATGTATGTATATGTGCGTATTATGTACCACATACGTCACATAGCACGTGTGCAGCTCCCATATAACTATGTTGAAGCTGTGTTCGTGGTTACTGGATGTAAATGTATGTTTTCGCATCCCTTCCCTCCTGTGCGTGCGTGTGTATGTGTGCGTGGGTGTAGCTGTGTTATGTTGTGTGACCAACACAGTTTCACCCTCGTACGTTGCCATACGATCTATATACCTTCGATCCATACGGCTCCATCCCGACGCCCACAAACCCCTTATCTTTGTGGCTGACCCAGAGGCTGAAATATTCTTTCGAAATGGTAAACTTTCGTGGAAGTTTGAAAATCAAATGAAAATTTTCTTCGCATATTGTCTGTCGCATGTATACGCGTGTGTATATTTATATAGGTATTATGAAATTTTCATCATTCCATTTGATTTGTCAAATTTGTGTAAAAATATTCCGCAAATTTATCAACGAACTTAATCATGCAACTTTCGTTATCTGCGTCGATAAATTTTCATCAAAAAGACAAAATTTTCACTACCTTCAGCGAATTTATCTCCACCTAGCGAAATTTTTAACATTCGCTATTTCTTTAGACTTTCTTCTTCTGTCATTTTAAGCAGTATAAAATCGTATCATCGACTGTGAGCTTCTATGTGTTGAAAATTTTCGGCAAAATCTTGGACAGGGTTTGGAATTTGGCCGAAATAGATTAAAAGACGAAGGCGAAAAAGCAGAAGTGAACTCGATCACCCGTGACATCGCACGGGTATCCAATTATCGTAATATCCATTATTGACCCACTTGCACTGCAACGTCTGTCCGTTTAAGTACGTCCGCCCGGCTGGGTGTAGTATCTATAGTACAAACTGTAAAAAGAATCATTTCTCGTGACGAAATTCGCTGTCTAATTCAGCGACATATCACAGTCATACATTGTCATGAATATTTTGGGGTGAGATCATCTTGAATCACAATCAAAAGCGTCAAAAATTGAGTTGAGAGGGAAAGTTGTGATGGAAAACCTGGGGAAGAGAAAAAGGAAGAAATAATCTAGCCAGATAATGAGGCACCATGAGAATACTCGGTCAAAGTCGTTTGATTTGGTACCGCAATACCTCATGTCTGTTTCACGACACGTGCTCATACAGCACCTACGTCCTTAGGAATCTGATTTACCGGAGGAAGCAGCTACACACTCACTTTGTCAATAATCTGACGCCTGGTCGTTCGAGTGAATTCTATTTCATTCGATAAGTGACTAGCCTCCCTTCCCTTCAAAGGACACGGCAAGGTCATCAGAGCTTGCTATTTTAGCTAGAAGCCCAACAATTTCTTCCAACAAAATTGTTCACATTAAACTTTTGCTTTTCTTTCTTCGTCTTATTCCCCTGCTGCAATCCTCAACAACTTTTCGCCCTGTTCTTTCGACGTATGATAGAGCGTATGACGTAGAATTTTTATCGGGTTCTTTTCTTTAATTAATATGCTAACCCTTGAGACAAATTACTGTGACAGACGACTATCATTTTCTTCACCCATTACGTACAGAAATGGACATGTGTGAAGAATTATAATTACAATTCCTGCATGAAAACAAAATTTTTGAAAATGCGATTACGATCCGTTTCCGTAAGTAATATGATGTCAGTGGAAACTTTGACTGATCGTCAGCTAAACACAAATAAATTGTGTTGCAGATTACGTGTACAACCCGAAAGAAGCGAGGCTTCGAAAAGCGATGAGAGAACAGAGCAGGGAGTTATCGCGCCAGTCAATTCTTCAAACGGCGATAGCGTCGGCTTCAGGAGCTGGAAACGTGTCTAATAGCGGAGTTGTCACGTCGTCTAGTTTCCTCAATCATCCTCTGACCTGTTCCTCTTCATCGGGACCAGGGGGAGTATCATCCCTGCCTAATAGTCCGTCGGTTAATACCGGAAGGATTATAAACCCCTGGTTTCCAGTTGGCCCCACGTCATCGTCAACGCATTTGAAACCCATTATCTCTCCAAGGGTATGTCCTCGATATAGAATTGCCGACCAACCCCCTTTCATATCGTGTGTTCTCTCCTTTCGTCTTTCCTTTTTTTCCTTTTTCTACCATCAATTTATCCGTTGACGTTGAAGGGGTATATGTATGCATACGTAAAACGTAATACCTAATTGTCAGAGTTTCGAACACATTAGCGTCTGTTTATTTTCACTCGAATTTCAACCCCGTTTTTACGTGAAAGTACTAATTGTTTGCAATCAAAGTCAAATTACACGAAATCGAGTGTTTTCCCAATTTTCAAACATCGCATTTTTAGACCCTCGTTCGCGTCCTCCGATCAGTTCTCATATCATTCGAATATGCAATTGTTTGATTGAAATAATTTCAGATAATGGCCGCGCATCAAAGGACATTGGAAAAGTCGAAAGAATTAGCTATGAGAAAACAAGTGGAATGTGCAGCGGCCGGTGGCTTTTCTGGATCGGGATCGAACAATCCGTCCGGCAATCCTTACGGCGGCGATTTTCCAACCCATAATAATGCTGCACCGAGTCCAAACGACTATTGCATAATCGCCGAGTTCGGAGACGGCCAAAAGTGGCATCCTTATCAAGTAAGTTTTTCCCTCATTACCATGGACTATCTTCACGGGGCGAAGTCGAAAAATGTCCCCCAAATTTCGTCGCTGGAAAGCCGACGAAAAATCATGTCATGTGATCCTTATATATTGCAAGATTTCGTCGGTTTTGAAATTTAAACTTCACCAGGAGAAGATCTTCTATTTCCGTTGATTGACGATTTACGAAAAAATTCGATGCGCGCGTAGATCATTATTCCTTTTCAAACCATTCGCGTATCGATCAGATGATCGACCATGTTCCAATGCGTGGATCATTTCCGTTGATTTTCAGACCGTGGAATATAATGACACGGTGCAGTTATTGGTTCTCATATAGCTGTATAATATATAACACAGTTGACCGTAGCGTTACACGAAGTAGTGCAGGTAGCTACGCCTACCGCCACGGCCGTGAATACTGTGATATACCCATTTCAACCCGATCGAGTAGTACAATTCAATCTAGTCATTAAGCGAGGACTATAGATTTTATGACGATAGTCGTATAAACGCTAGGTATTCCAGAAGCTTGCACGTGTTTAGAAAGTGATGAAATACTCCCGTCCAACGGAGATATGTATGGGCATATTCGTCCGCAGATACGAATACATTATAAAGTGTCTCGAAAGTTTCCTGCGTCGAGTTGATATACCAACCAGCCCATACCATACCCGAAAGTTGTAAATTTCTCATAACGGTTTTCAATCGCTTCTATACCTGTACCTGCAATACACGGATCCTGCACTCCGCGGGTTCTGTTCAATTCTCATCACACTATTTCTACGCGGTGCGCGGTAATAATCAACACATAATTATAATTAATATTCATTAAAACTCGGTTTAATTAACACCATGATATAGAGGAGAGAGAAAAAGGAGCGTTTCCCTCTATCCCTATACCTACAATATAATGAAACAACATAAAACAGTACCATATCTTGGATAATATTGTATCGCATCCTCGTAATATCTACAAGATACCTACTATAACATATGACGAGAACTTTCACGAAGGATGTTTTATTACGCATTATAATTGAATTAATTCATTCAAATATAGTTGTACACATATGCATAGGCGTGGAAGAAACTCTACCTATGCCTGTACCCATAGTTATAAATGAAATGCACACAACCGCGCTCACACTACGAGATAGGTGTGACTAAATTAATAAAATTAGGGAATAGCTCCATGACTTAACATAACATATCATGGTTTTGCTTCCACTGTATCCTCGGGCCAATCAGTATACATACATGTAGTCCATTATCTCATATGACATAGACAGGTGGTGCTAATAGTTACTCGATAATTCATACCAGCACAACCCCTTCCTCAAGGCTCCTGTGCGAGAGAACGTCTTATCGTGTGCCTAAGTGCCTAAACGCCACAGACCTACGTATTAGGAGATAGAAATATACGATTGAAAATTTAGGACAATAGTGAAAAGAAATGAAATCATTAATGACATCAATCGGTGACTAACTGATGTTAGACCTGGACAAAGATTCTGCAACTGTAATTCCTCTTTTCCTATTCATTTCTCTGTTTTGTACTTGAAGAATGGAGGAAATCCTTATCACGGAAGGGGAGCCGCAATGTCGAAAGTAGGATTACACCCGAACCCAAACGTGCACGGTCCTTGGGCACAATTCTGTGGTCTACCCCTCCGTGAGTACATTTTATCAATATAACTTTGCAGCTGGATCGGAGTCAACATCCGTTTATACATGATATAAGTTTTCCGTTGTTAGCGTATGTCGTAGCTACATATGCGTAGGTATAGATATCTACGTGCAGTGTTATTTTTTCTTTCCTTTTTATTCGTTTCTTCGTCATTTTTTATTCTTACAGAAACTTCGGCACCGGCAACAGCTCAGAATCCAGTTATCCGCCCGTCAAGGCAGCAAATGGTCTTCTTACAAGAACAACAGCAAAATCAGCATTGCACATTTTCTGACGAAATGCAAATGGCTTATGCACAAAATAAAATTGCTCTCAATCCTAGACTTCATCCTGCTTATAACGGCCAAGGAGATCCTCAGGTATGTCGGGCGGTTCTTCGTTTCGTCCTTTCGAATCGCGGTGTTCATTTGTAGCGTTCGAAAACTTTTTGAATTCAGCAATACGGTGATACGATTATCACAGTTACACAGATGAATTCACACACGTTGAATATTACTTTATCCGATTTTTTTCCATTTTCTTCTCCGTTTGAATTCGTGAAGGTGAAAATGTCGGCGTCGCCACCTCAGATGCAGCAGCTCCAGGACGAGATGAAATGCGGTGGTGAAGTATCTCAGGAATGGGATTCAGGAGCCGGTGCATCTCCAGGTACCGGAGTGAACTGCAGTGTGCTTCAAGAACAGGCGTCTACACAGGAACAAGATGAGGACGGGTCACAAACGGAGGGGGGAAATGACGAGCCGAGACAAAAGCCTAGTTCGAAGCAACCGCTGCCAGGCTTTCATCAAGCATTTGGGTCCACGGAAATCGGCCGATTTTCAAGATCCGAATTTTTCGCGAATATGGTTGGCGAGAGCAGTAACGTAAGTAATAACGGACCTCATCAAAACGTACAGAGTTGTCAGGGGCAGTTGAAAAACCGTTCGGGTACTGCGGCAGCGGCGGGTTTTCTCAATTTACAAAATGGCGGGTCAACGGTCGGTGCGCCAGGAAATTTTGGAAATTTGGGTAATTTTAGTAACGTCGCACTAGCCGCGTACTATAATGATATTCGAAATCCTGGTACACCCGTGACGAATCCCCGATGGCACAGCCCATACGTCGGGGTAATAGGTAGCGAAATTTAATTAAAACCAAAAGACAAAAAAGAGCAAAAAAATCTACGTATTATAGTATTATAGTGATTAATATATACACCTATATATATATATATATAGTGGAATAATTCAAATTGTTATTATATACCTATACTATGCACATAATATGAGAATGAAAATTAAAAAAGGAAAGAGGAAAAAGGAAAAAGGAAGAACAAACAAAAAAATATATATATATACATAGGTACATGAACGATGAATAGGTATAGTTTATGTTGTCTACTATAGTATCTATCTACGAATATTATATACCTAATATACTATGCATATACTATATGATCGAGACTTAAGAATTTCAATTGATTGAGCGATGAAACAAATGAATTATTCAATAATTATTATTATACATACTGGATACGTAACGTATATAGGTATGTATATACATACATACATACATACATATATATGCACACATACATATCTAAATATATAGATATTGGTCTAATATCTGTCTATTTAAATATGTCCATATGTATATACCTCTATACGTACCTATATGGTATACCTACCAGAAAAATGTATGTGAATATAATAATGATAATGGATACATTATTATATTACAATATAATATAAATTTCAATTAGTTATCAAAATTGTGCCTTTGGATTGACTGGATATATTAAGTATTATTATTATTATCTATTATATTGATTAATTATTTAAGGTAAAACAAAAGTTATCATCAATAATAACCCCTATATTCTCATCGTTTTCATCGCGTATAGGTACTATGCGTACGCCCACGAACCGCGCTATCTACCTATCTAAACAACCAAAGAACAACAACTTAACGTAACTTGCAAGACGAAAAATTGAACTGCATTCCAGATAGTTCATTATTCGAATTATTTATACAGTCACATACACATAGGTGTAATTCATCCGTTCATATACGCCGCTATACCGGGGCTGCGGGGACGAACAAAAAAGAGAAAGAAAAAACAAAAAAGAATCGGCCATTTTTGAAACGTGTATAAAATCTGAACGTGTTGATCGATCCTTGCGATCCTTGTTTCACCAGAAACTAGAATAATCGTGGTTCCATTTGGTGTTTCATTATCGAACAAATCTCTACTCGTTACTCGGAAACAACTGTGTTTCTTGTACATGATGAAGTTAACCCTCGAACTTGGGATATTGAGACGTTTCCCTCGACTGTGTTTCTCGGTATGTCTAACGAGCAGAGATTCCTCGATTTTGAGACAGCAATTGAAATGAGCCTGTACTTTCTACCTCCAATAACAAACCAATTGAATCGGTTGCAATAATCGACGCGTTCGTCGATTTTATTCACGTTTTCAAATCAAACTTGCCGATATTTCCCTTCACCCTTTCGCCCCGCGTGTAGTCCCCACATAAAGATATGAGGATATCACTAGTTAAGTTTATACATCACGAATAGATCGTATCGTCGTCAATAAATTATAGAAAATAATAATTACAATACATAATAAATAATAATCCGTTAAAAACTCATCTTTTTCTCTCTCTCCCTCCAGTTTACCATTAAAAATAGAAAAGCATCATTCAATAATAATACTAATAATAATACTACGACTATTAACAATAATAATGATAATAATAATAATAATAATGATAATGGTAATGGTAATAGTCATAAAACTTTATCGATTTATCGAACGTATTTGCATTGATGCGTACGTACGTGTACGATAAATCGCATCGCATACCTATTATACCTACCAATAATAATGATTGACGACTCATCATTCGCGTAAATGAATATAAAATTCCAATTGCGTACGTCGTCATGGTGGATATTATAATTATTATCATAAAATAAAACGTGTATATGTATAGGTAGGTAGATAGACAAAGTACCTATGCCTACTTATAAATTATATATATATATATATATACAATATACGTATGTATAACATATAATTACATACATACTATACTATACACAACTAGCAGGATATTAAATTTTTAACAAAACTGAATAAGAATGATGAAAAAATTAAAAAAAAATTAAAAAAAAACACTTTAAATCAAATTTCAACAATGCATGTTGTCTCGTACTACATTATGATAAGGATAATCAAAAAATACAAACAAGAAGCATCTTCTTCTATACTATATGTTAACAATTTATTATTGTTAATAGAATAATATATATATATATATAAATAGATCATATATATATAATAATAATTTATAATATATAAACTATAAAATATTACCCAATTATATATTGAAGGAAAACAAAAAAAAGAATTAAATTAATGAATATGTGATATTGAGTAGATCCATAGGTCCATATTACGTGAATGTTATAGCAAGAAGAAAAAGGAGAAAAAATAAAGAAAAGACGAAAAAAAAATTAAAAACAAAACCACAATTACAGGATGATATATATATATATATATAATAGATAGAGATAGGAGTCCTGTTCAATCGAAACTAACAATAAGAACAAACAAATGAAAAATAAGCGAAAAAATATCCATATGAAAGTCTCCTACCGTGTATCATAAACGATGTAAGTTGAAGAAGACAAAGATTAAAAAAAGAAAATTTACGAAAAGATGGCACGGTTAGAAGAATAAAGATATTGATTTGTCGTTACTTTATTCATATTATACGAACGATTCATGCTAGATAACCCATCTCGTACCTATAATGGGACCAAAATTTTCATTTATCCCAAAAATTTTCAATTTAATATTTAAGAATGTATAATCACGGCCGTCACTATACCTACAACCGCAGAATTTCTGAAGATTATTGTAGTATTGTTATTATCCATTACTTATTAATTAGATAGTATACTACATAAATTATACATTTTTTACGGTCATAATTAATATACCGCGTTGTCGACTCGTCAAACTCTACAGAGTATATATAGGTAGGTATACCGTACTATAGTCTACGGAACTTGGCGGCGATTCGCTGCCGCGAATCTTGGTATAGGGGGCTTAAATTTATTCAAAATAAAAATGAAATATTTATAATTCGGAATCGTTTAATAAAATTCGTACATCGTTCTATGTGTATACAATCGGATTAAACCTCTAAAGCCCTACTTGCAGTATAACCGCACGCGAATTTTATCCAAATTTTTTAATCATGTTTCTTCCATTACACATGCATAGGCGAGCTTCTTCTCCCGATAAATAGTAAATATCTTATTTTTTCGTCGCTCTTGATCGATGATTGACAATTGTTGAAAATTTATCTATAAAAGCTCACCGCCCGAAATACAGAAAGGAAAATATTTACGTTCATTGGATTTGGAAAATCGACGGAAGATATAAAAGAGAAGAAAAAATGAAACGAAAAACGTTGACGGAATCTACGTAAATCCTGAACCATGCTTACTGCGTTAGCTCATCGAAGCAACAACGTTGACTCGATTGTTCACTTGTGGCAAATATTTTCCGCTTTTCTCATGCCATAATTATCATATTATCGATATAATATTATGATAAAATAGATCGCGATTTCTCTGTAGCTTCGTCCGCAAAATCGTGATAATTAAGTAGGTATATACATATTGATATAGGTATATACATACAAAAATTTATGTAGAACAAATATTTCATTGTATAACTTCTGTGTGTGTATGATCTCGTTATAATATTTTGCAAATAGTTTGATAATTACGATTCTTCATAGGGAAAACGAGAACAAGTATACAAGTATATGTATACACATGTGTATATATATATATATATCTATACCCGTAATAACAATCAAATTATCGTAACCTCATACCGTGGAGAGTTTTTCCTCCGCTATATCGCAAATCGCAAAGCGATTCCCAGAGCAGGTATAAACACACAAGAATAGGAAATATATCATCCGTATCCTTCTATGAAAAATAAATTGTGTGAAACCCCGAGTACCCTCCGGGCATATTATGTTCACGGCGGGCGCGATTACCATTGTGAATTTGATTCGCCGTTGAAAAACTGGTGAAAAGATTGAGAATGAAAGTAAAAACAAAGAAGAAAGTAATGAGAAAGATTCGTAACTCGTTAGTCGAAGTGGTTAGTCTGTTCACTCGTTGGGATCGCAAACCGCTTTGTGAAAAATGACTCTGAAATCGATGCGGTAATCGCTTGAAATCGTGAAAGCAATGAAATCGCTGCGAGATTTTATGCACAGAAATGGCTTGAGATCACCGAAAAACGGAGCAAATTCCGGTGGATTTACACGAGAATCGCTCGCGCAAATGTGCATGTAAATCGCTTGCAATTGCTTGAAATCGTTAAAAATAAAGCATCTAATGTTCGTGAAATTAATTTATTCTTTGATTGTAAGGAATCATTTTCATTGTTGGAGTTCTGGAATTTCTGGAAGTTTCTTATGTGTTTGGAGTTGACTCGAAGATTTGATACGTGAGAGTGAATTCCAGCTGCTATTTGCAAAGCTGGTTCTGAATTTAGATTTGAAAATGAACTTGGGAACGCCGCTTTGGCTATTCCTAGTTGGAAATCGATTGCGTTTCTTTATCCTGCTTTAGCTCCGGCAAGAAAAATAAAAAATGTATTGTCGCGCCTCTTTTATAGGCTCGCACGTCTCTGCTGCGTTCCAATCCTAGTTTTCTGTGCGTTCGCGGCTGCCTAAAGATAAGTTGACTCTGTCTACTAATTCGTCCAGCTTAATCTAACAAGTACACCGTATAGATTAATATTTTGAGCTAATTTAACTGCGTCTTAAAATAGGTACTCGGGGTTAAAAATGTTCTTCGTATACAATATACATATTACAATACATATATATTATGTTCATATCTACATCACCTGCAATTAAAAAAAAAATTAAAAAAAAAATGAAAACAGAACACAGCACTTCCAGTTGATTATTGTAATATTTTGAACGAATAAATTAACAATTTTTTTCATATATCATATACTATATAACGTAATAAAATATTATAGAATAAATAATTGAATAAGTAAATGAATAATGAATGTTTGTACATTGGTATACAAATTCATCACAATCGTTTCCAAAAATACTATTAGAGCTACATATATGCATGTACATACATATATATATATAGTATGTTATGCATCGTTCGGCGATGATTGAAATGAGATCGAATCTGCCAAATGCGTGAAATGATAATTTTTCGACAAAAATTCTCATCGCTCTTTTCATTCGCCCATCCTATGGAATTTGTCGAGCTCATTTATCACCAATGAAAGCTCGAAAGTCAACTATTCAATTATTTGAAAATATATATACTATTTGGCTGTTCAAATATTTATTCGTGAAACAATACCTACATACCTGCTCTGTAATAATACTACTGCTACTACTGCTACGCCTGACAAATGATGTTGAATTATCGATTCGATCTCACAAAAATCTCTCTGAGGGAAAGCATCATGTAGATATACCATATCATGTTATATTTACGAGGATCGCAAACGGACGTGTCATATACAGTCGTATAATGTGATATCACAGGTTCGATAGAATGAAATAATGCGATCCATAAATTGTGACTCTAATATCTGTTAACATTCGATTGATATGTAAAAAGTTAAGCGAAGGACTACGTGGTCCTTAATTTTAAATAACTCGTGCATGTTGCAGACCACATACCGCGATCCACGTCACATCAGGTCTCGATTTCATTGATCGGTGAAAAATAGAAAAAAAAAAAAACACCACGAAAATACCAAACGCGCGGCGAAAGACGTGGGAAAAATCCTTGTTACAGATCATACGAATTCCTTCCCGTTCTGCATGCTTATCGTAATGTATCTAACTGACGATCTATACTATATTTAACAATAAATAGACAAAATAAATGAATACGTAGATACCCGTTCCAAAACTTAACGATCAAGTATAATATAATTGACTATCTGCACATTCGGCCGTACCTATTAGACTGAAATTGATAGCTGCAATTTGTCGTCGTTAGAATATTTCTATAATCCTTCGTTTCAATTGGCCAATTCTTTCAAGTATCTTCACGATTCTTTCGATGCAAAATCACTCGTCACCCGCTATCCAAGGTTCTTCAAAAAAGTATAAAATATACTGTAGGCTGAGGCATTTCAAGTGTCGCAAGGGGAGATCTCGAATACCAAGCATCGTACGTCGTGGCAAGTGCGTCAAATGAACGTTACAGGGTTTTCAGGGGAACGTACTTAATGCCAATAATGCACGTTTGCCAGCAAATGTTCATCTTTTTTTTTATTATTCTCACTACTCTAACAATTTTTAACTGACTGCGAGTCATGGTGCATCGGAGCTCTTCCGATACAGCAATTTTTTGTCACAAATCTCGAAAACCATGGGTCCGAAATTGTTGAAATAACGTTCACTCTTGCATCCCATGATAACTGATTCTATTTCGACGGCAACCACTTCAATTGAAACAACTCGAAAAATCTATTTCTCGCCCCGAGTCTCTCGTCATTGTCGTCATCGAAACTTTCATTTAACTGTAGCCGTTCAAGATAATGAGAAAAGCAGAAAAATACCGATCGTTGCAGGATATCTCTTGTCGCCAATAACCGCGATTTCCACTGTGAGATAAATCAAAAAACGCCGATTTTCATTACAAAAAAAAAAAAGAAAAAAAAATGGTCATCATATCGATCTCCCAAACGCATCAACTTCTGTTGCAAAACTATTATCGGCATTAGATCGGAACGTTTACCTCAGAACTCCGTGAATTTGATCAAATGCAATTGTTTCTACGACGCTAATTGTTATCCAAGACATCCCGTACTTGTAAAACTTCCGACTGCCTGATTCTGAATATATGAATCGATTATCCAATAATTGATTATTATTTCTTTTTTCACTGCTTTATCTACTCCATTCATGTGCAATTGCATTGAGAATTTGAATCAACATTATAGAGTAAATATCATATATCTATCTACATCCATCTAGTAGTAGGTACACATCCATCCGATTTTTGTCTCATTTTGTCAAATAAAGTATTATCAATCCTGATTACTTTCGTATTTTTACCTATTAGGATTAAACTGATAGACGAAATCAATCTAGCCAATGCCTATACAGGTACTACTGCATACATATATTTATGATCGTTCGAAAATAATAATAATAATAATAATAATAATAATAATAATAATAATAATAATAATAAATGAGTAACCAATTCGTATCAAATGGTAGTTATGACATAATATACTTTACAGCCGTGTCGTCGTCGAATCGGTGATGATTTTCTCCATAATCGACTATACCTTACGCAATACATACGTACATACATACCTACTATAATTATTATTATTATATTATTATTAATATATATATATATATATATTTAAATTCCGATAGAAAAATTATTATGGAAGAAATATATATATGAAATGATGATGATGATGATGATGAAAATAAACGTTTATATATAGAATTTTGGAAAATGAATTTTTTCATATAACGCCCTATGTACGTGTGTCCCTATATAATGCGTGCGTGTGTGTGTATCCCGCAGACGATTCCCGAAGCATATCTTCCCGCTCCTGTCTATCCATTCTCCCCGACAAATCAGAGCGTTATCGGAACACCGACGATGTCTTCGGTAGCAGACGAAGACCTATTTCAAATGATGCCTGATGATTGCTACTGGCTTGGAGGAACGCCGAGCCCATTCAGCCACAGTCAGAACATCGAGAATGCAACGGTACTCGGTTTTTCCCTGATTTCTCCTGTATGTATAAACTACGCAAATTACCCCCCGCCCTCGTTCTACCCCAAAAGAAAAAGAGTCAAAGAAATTTGAAAATGAAATCGCAATAGACGGAACATAATTCGATCTGTATTCAATCAACACACATTATATTTTCTTCATTTTCTGTTATCCCCCGTAGAATTATGCGGCATTTTTGGATTATTCACACCGGCTAACGATGAACCAAGAATGGCTTCATCCGGGAGCAGCGCCCCAAGAATTTCAAACTGCGTTTATCGAACAACCAAGCTTGTTCCATGACAATAACACCCTCTTTGGCCACGAGCATTTGACTTACGGAAGCTATCCTTGCCTCGGTTACGATCATCAGAATCGTCAAACACCGATAAACATCGGGATTAGCGAAGGAAATTTCAACGAATTAATCAACGAAGCTAATGAACAGATGGCCAATTCGCAAAAGCATTCGTCGTCCTTATCGTCCTCGTCCACGTCGTCCGTTGTTATTAAACAAAATGATAAAATTTGCGTAATGCTTGAAGCTAATCAGGCTGCACAGGTGGAAAAAGATATTTAATTCTACCATTTATTTTCTCTATGCTACTAGGCCGCGGAGACTGCGAATGACGATGCAGTCAATTGATGATAAGCATTCTGTTATAGTAATATAATCATATTTGTATAATTCACGAATTAATTGAATTATTTTGATCTTTATCTTTTTTTTCCCCCCGCGATATCCCAATGTGCATCTAAACTGTATGTTTATTGAATCATTATGATTATGATTATTATTGTTATTGTTATCATTGTACGGGGTTGACATTACAACTCATTGTTAGATAAATTTCACTCATTTTTACGCATACCCTCTATACGTGCGCCGTCACTCGTCACATAGCCTATAAGTATCTATTATCTATTGATCGTCATGATATTCATCCAGAAGGGTGAAACACAGCGTACACCTTCGGAGGAAATATTGTATCTAGTGAATTCTTATCTTGGTGAGTATGAATTCGAAGAAATTACTGAACAGATGAAATTGTAGTAAAAAAAAAAAAAAAAAACATCAATTTAGGGAAATTCTTCTCACAAAATTGAATCTATCGAGGAAATTCTGGATTTTACGAAACGGTCACGTGGGTCCGAATGTTGTACAATTTTGAATATGAAATTCCCGAATGTTCTTTCGTTCGAACACATATTGTCGTGTTTGAATTATGTAATATGAAAAGATCACGATATTCGAAATTTGATTGACTGCTCGACGATTTGGTGAGTTTTTTCTGTATACGTCTTTATCGGATGGTTTGAAATTCTTCCTTATGCCACTCGAACTTCATTTGAACGTAACAAAGAAAGGAACAAAATCAAACAGGACACCTGCTCTCGTGAGTGACGAGTTCGCCAATTTTTCAATACATTCTACCAAAGGTAAACATAAAGATCACGTATCGGTTCAATCGACACATCTATAGTTCATCCGATTCAGTCAATTCATACAATTATTCATTAGCGTGGTCATATTACAACAATCAGACATTATAGAGCGAAAACAAAAAGAATATATCGACGATGCATGGTTCATTGTTGTATTCGCTGTGAATATGAAATGACGAGAACAGCATAATACGATCGATGTGCAAAGTTTTTATACAACATTCTAATTGGTCAAAAATCAAAATGTAACAAACCACGCTGAATTTTTGGTGAAACAATATTCAATCGATATTTACAGCAAGTTTGTACCTAATTCCGCCTAAATTACTTGACCAACAATAAAACATTAACGAAAAATATGAGTGCAGACGAATTCATTTTATGCGAAAATAGATAGAGAATAGTATTAATTCTAAGCATAATCGCGAACTTTGCTCGACTATTGAATTGAATTTTAGCGACGGCTGAAATAACATAATCCCTCGCCTGTGTCGGTGAAATTTGAAAAACCCAACGTCGGGAAGATACAGTAATACCGAAAGAACTAGTTGATGGCTATAGGAGAATAAAAGACGAGATGTAACAGGGAACAGATCTTTAGGCATAGTAGGTACAAGATTGTTTACGATATTTACAGAAATGATGGTTTTCGTAGGTGAAGAGAACCTGTTGCGGCAGCGAGGATTTTTTATCCGGAAGCATAATAAATACAGCCGGGGTATATATATTTCTGTATCGGCAGGCGGGAAGGCAGGTAGGTAGATGAAGACCACCATGGCATAAATTGGTGAGCACCGGGGAGGGGGGCGGTTATGATTATTATATTCTATTGCCCGTAGCGTTACTTTGACGGCAAACAAGTGGCGGTATCCCTCAAATATAATAAAATGAAATGAATGAAAAAAGGAGAAGAAAAAATGAAAGGAAGAGGAGAAAGGGAGGAATAAGGGCCCGGTAAAACCTTATTCGTGATTGCCCAAATGTAGCCGCCGCCGCCCACGCGCGTTATCCAAGGGTTGCCTCGGGTGTTGTAAAATGTTAAAGGACCACTAAACAATAAAGATTGATTAACCCAAGAATTTTTATAACACTCACTGCCACTTCGTGGTCGGCTACCATGGATTCGTCTTACGTGCACCTTTTCAATTTTTATACGTATACCTCGTACAGGTATAAGTACCTATGTATAATACGTATTATACCGAGGCAGGGTTCAGGGTGTCGCGGGTAATGGAGAGATTCGTCTCTGGATAAAATTCATGCACCCGAATTTATAGCCATTCCACTATTACAGGCACAAAATTGAAGAAGGAAGAAGGGAACATGAAATTGTTCCTCGGAACCCATTGCAGCCAATGCAGCTGAATCTGGAATTGCGATAAAATAACGGCTGCGAATATTTTCCGCCTCTTGGTATAACTTCACACCTCCATTATTTTATGGCTTGCCGTTCTGTGCTTCTTTTGAAAAATTATAAACCGTGAGTGAATCAGTGGCATTTTTCTGTGATATTGAAACATTCGCGGTGAGCAGAGTGGCCATATACGCGGATAAACTCGCGGTCTGCGTATTTCTAATACTTCAATGAATTCCGCACTGAGAGCTGGATCCGTCGAGTCGTGGTGGATACATAAATGATCTAGACAGTTTGGAAATTCTTGTAAATAACTTGAGCAAACTAAGAAGCAAATAAGAACCGAACTTAAGACCGGTCGCAAACAAGCTATCAAACGAACTCCACAAATATCAGACTCTTCGGTTGTCTAGAGGTACGTATATACATGCATACGTAGGTATATCGGACATATACCTGCAACTTGTGCGCCGAGGTAGGTAGATACACCTTTTCTCATACACATGGGCACAGGTATATAGACATTTGTATATAGGTATGTACGCATGTATACACCTTTCCAGTGTCCACCAGCACGAACAAACTCTGTGCCATGCAGTTTGTTGATTTTTGTAATTTGTCGGAGAACGTCCGATCCTTTTAGTTAAGCATCTGCCTAATTCGGCCTCGCCTAATAATAAACCCGTGATATTATACCGGCCTATCTAAAGTCTCGAAAATTCCTAAGCTACTAAGCTCAAACAAGGCCAACATTTCAAATTGCAAATATGTATCTTGTATGAAATATACAACTCTATACAGTCGCATTAGTTTTCGGCCATATTTTTCGTAAGAACTACGGATAAATTCTCGGCCGAAACGTTCTGCACCTATCTGAAGGAAAAATCTGACTCTTACAGACACTTGCCGAAATCGGATAAATTTTTAATGGATACACCTCTGTTCATATTCATAATGCCAATCAATATGGGATCTCTGTTATTCCAGTGTTTAATAGTAATTATTGGGGACCTACTTTGGCTAATCATTGCGATGAAAATTGATTGCCCAATACTAAAATACAGTAATTAAAAATATCTGCGTTGACTCTATCGTTCGTGTAGTTTACATACAGAAGAATTCGGCAGACTAATCGGCCCACGTAGCATGTTACATTTAATACCAATGAATTTTCATGCCAAGGAACGATTCTTCCTCTATTCGAGCTCACAGACTTCGGACGAATTCGAGAAAAGCGGAAATAATGACTTCCAATATTTAGAATCACGTAGAATTTCACCGCAGTACAAATGGAGAGGAGTCCCAGTCGAAACCCGGGCGGAGGGATTCTTACTTGATTGTGAAAATTGAGAATGATTATCTCCAGTTTTTCGAATTTATCCGAGTTCTGTACGCTCGAATAAGGGAAGAGTTCTTCGTTAGAATGAAAATTCAGTTGTACTAATTGTAACATATGTGGTTCGAATAGTCTGCTAAATTCGTCTATGATCAAAGATTTCGTTACCGTGAATTCTCGAGTTTCTGCAGCAGCTATCTCTTCATATCTTCGTGCAGAGGGAAGTATTTGAAAATCTTCTTGAAGAGCAATTATTATTATTTTATCCTCTTTCGAAATGCACGAGGTACAAAAGTTCGGTATGAGATAGTAATTTCATACCGCAATATAGAAATCACGAAAGTGCGTTCCGCCATCGCGTCCTAAAATTTCCCACCGTCGCGTCGCGTCGCTTAATCACCTGACCAAAGCTGTTCGAGTCTCTGTATACGATTGTATGTACAATATAGGTATGTATGCTGCCACCGCGCAATATGTAGCAAATGTTAGGCTCCGCCTTCGCACCGCGGTAATGCAAAATTTTGTCACAGTAAATAATGTGTTTGAATATTTATGGAGAGTTACCTACACCCAGAGCGCACGATAAACCGCGTACATCATTCTGAACTAAATAGGTGAAATAGAAACGTTGCCAGCTTATACCAGTAGTTAAAACACCTCGCTCGGCGCCAAAGCTTATCCTATAAACCAACACGAATAACTATGTACGTAGTATTATAGTATATCTGTACCCAACTACGAGAACTAGGCGTAACTTCGACGGTATAAAACCAGGTAACAGGTAGCACAGGTTCAACGGAGGCGTATACCACCTCCTGCATGAGAACTGACGAAGCCGCGCCGAAGGTTCGCCAGAAAAAAGTTAGAAAAAGAAGAAAATGGAACAAACAATGAAGGAAAGAAAAAAGCTTGATCTTAAATTGACCAATGACCGAATACCACGACCTAACGAAGGGCTGGTGGATATTACAACGGCGAAGGTGTGACCAGGACACGCTAAACGATTTTTCTGACCAATGACGGCCCTCGCAGAGGCAAAGAAAAAAGGGGAGACAAAAAAAAGAGAGACTTCGAGAAGGGGGACCACTGTAGATGGGCGGAGAAGAGAGGAAATTCTACCTACCTGGAGGAATATGGAGGAGAGAGGAAATTGGAAAAGAACTGGAAGAGAGATAGAGGTAGCACAGCCGGCCATGGCTGCGGTAGTACCCTCGAATAATTCTAATTAACTCTAATTATTACGTGAAACTTATAGGAAATACATTGGGGTGGGGATGAAAGGCACGAAGTAAACGGGGTCCCGTGAGCCGTAGGCCGGAGGCAAACCACCGCAAGAGTAAGAGACGTAAACTGCAGAGTCCTGAAGCGGGAGCCCAGGCCCAGGTTCGCCGAGTAGTGTGAAATATCGCAGTCAAGTGTGACAACCAGGTTCACCCACGAGTCGTACGAACCAAGTTAACGCGTCCCTGTATCCGTCCCCGCTGACGAGTAGGCATAGAAGGAGCGGGCGTAATAATTACTTTGTTTAGTCAAGTGTTAGTGAGGTGGCGTCGGTGATTAAATCGTCTCTAATTGATAAATTCATCACAAAAAAGACGTTGTGAACGAAACGAACCGAGCTAAACGAAGGAAGTAAAGAAAACCGAGTATATATAGATAAATTAATGTCAATGATGCATTCGAGCAGCCTGCAGGAGCAGCGGGCAAACGCCGCCGTCGCTGCTGCCGCGCCTCCGGACGAAGGCAGTCCGCCTAGGTCCTCCTGCTGCGAAAGAGAACGCGAACTCGTTGACGACGTGAACAACAGAAATGACCCTATCGCGAACAACCAGACCGGACTAAATTTGTCCTTGGCTCTCGAGGACAGAGAACTTTGGACAAGATTTCAGTGCATCACTAACGAGATGATTGTTACCAAAAATGGAAGGTGCGAATGTATTACGTGTCATATTACATCTACAGAGTGTCAATTTTATTGCGAATGTCATAACAATCGCCGTGGCGTTTTTTTCTTTCATATCTATAGAGCTCGATTCGCGTTATTCATTCTTTTCCCTTTCCATTCGTTCGATACTTATTTTTCCCTGTTTTTTCCCTCTCCTTTTGCACTGGCTTATCGCCGTGCGGTTCCTCATCCATAATGCGATATCCTTGTATACCAGTGATTGTGATTTTTCTGTAAGCGTGTGTGATTATGTGCATTAGAATAGATAGTGTGAAAAAATAGAGCCTCGTTGTGGTAGAGAAGAGGAATTGTATTATCGTTCATTCGTATTATTACAGGCGAATGTTTCCTGTGGTCAAAGTCGTTGCTCGAGGATTGGAACCAGCGGCCATGTATACTCTACTATTGGAATTCGTGCAGGTTGATCCACACAGGTGATTAACGTCTTTCATTTCTTATTTTTGGCCCAAAGCTCTCTGAATAAAATGCAGCAGTTCTTCGTCTAAATCGTGAGTGGAAAGTCCTCGGTGTACGTACGTCGGTCAGCCGCGCCGATATACGATGCGGTTACGGTGGCTTTTACCCTCGTGGAAATTAATCTACTCACGGCACAATATACAGCCTTCATGGTGAAAAAACGACGTCTTTTCACGTAGAATATTATAATACGTCCGTCTGGTGGTAGAATTTTTCTTATACATTCGATAAAGAATCCTAGTTCCCATGATCGCTACGTTTGTGAAATAGGAAAGCAACCAGAAGAAGAGAGAGAGAATTCATTCATATTTGAAGAAGTTACGATGTTGGATAATACAAACCGAAGAAAATATTTGTTAACAATTAACAAGTCCGAGACCTAAATTGAACCGAATAACATCGAGTCAAGGGAATTGAGTCCCAGTCTCAAGATACTGTACTTGACTGATATTGAATATCTCCGAATTTACTTGGATTTTTCAACTGTTGGAAAGAACTTGAATCGCCGCATGCATACGACTTTTCTCCGGCGTGATACAAGAATTTATTTACCCCGTAATACATGAGTTTGCTAATGAGAGTAAAATTTATGAAGTTAATGCAGCAGAATGACGAAATATAACATCGGCTGAAATTGTTTGATGAAGAAAAATCTTAATTTTTTAGCGATTTCAGAAATCCCCGACGCCGCGCCGGTGTCGCGCCGGCGGCTGCGTCGGGGATTCCTGAAATCGCCGAAAAATTAAGATTTGATTCGTCGTCGATAGATTTCAGCCGATATTATTGGTCGTCATTTCGTTGCGTTACCGTTATGAACTCCATCCTTATCTCCACCACTCAATACATTTTATAATACGCGTTCATGCCGTTCGAGGGTTTAGTTCAATGTATCAATGACATAGAACAACCGGTAATGAACTTCAGGTTTTTTAGACTTGAACATTACTTTGAGACCGAATCCCAGTTTCCCAGGCATATAGGGGTCCATATTCGTACTGACGCGATAACCGAAACGATAAATTACATGAGCACAACAATTTAAGTCTACGAAATATCACGCAAAAAAGTGTACGCCGCAATAATTTTTCCAGAAGAAAATAACTATCATATAACATTATTGCGGTAATCAACGAAGATTCATTTTTCTGAAATATATACCGTGTTCTAGATCGTTTTCGGGGGAAAAGGCAGAAAAAAATCGGGTAGTTTTTCAAATGAAGAAATGAAAATATATATACTTGCTAATAATAATTGACAACATTATAAAATGCCGAAACATTGCTCCCGCGCGAATCTTGTAATCAAATCATATAAATATACAAAGACGTTTTTTTCTATTGATATTTGTGATTATGGCTTCTGAAAATTGAACAGACACAAAAAAATCAACATGACTGCGGCATAAAATAACGCGTTATATCTTATCTATCGCACAAATAGAAAGCGACGTAGAAAGTTTTTAATATACGTATTTTCGAAGCCTTGAAATCGGAGACGCTACAGGCAGACATACATATGGACATTTACGTATGCTCGAATGTATAGGAATAGAATCTAACGGAAGCACTAGAAAAAAGAGGGAAAAAATTCAACAATTTATGTAATGTTGAAACAGTGGCAAATATTTTTAGATCGTACCACATGATGTCAGCTTCGCAATAAGTTAGTACACCTACTCGTAGAGGAATAGAAAGAAATGTACACAAACGTCATGTGCCCATAAAATAACCAATATTTGATCATTATAATGAGATTTCATGAAAGAATATACTCCCGAAACCACGAAAGTTATACCATCCGTATAATTTGTTGCTTTTTTACAGATTTTTTTCGTAGTCATTCGAAATATTTGATGATCGCTGATGTTTTCTTTCGATGTAAAGTTTATTGTTAGAACATAACTGGATACATTATTCGAGGATTGTTGATCTCCCTATCCCTACAGAATGTGGATTTGAAAAAATTATAATGACGATTTGAACTCAGGTGGAAATATGTGAACGGCGAATGGGTACCAGGTGGAAAAGCGGAAGTAGCACCACCGAACCCGATCTACATCCACCCAGAGAGTCCGAATTTTGGTGCTCACTGGATGAAGGAAGCCGTGTCCTTCGCGAAGGTTAAACTGACGAATAAGTCGAATGGGAATGGGCAGATAATGCTTAATTCGTTGCACAAATACGAGCCAAGGGTGCATCTGGTAAGGGTTGGTGCAGAAGAGCAGAGAACGGTGAGTTTGATGAATAAAAAGATGAAAAAGAAAGAGAACTATCCGCGCGGTATTCAATTCACTATTGAAAAATAAAAAAATGGAAATTATGAGACTAGCGGATTCACTGAAACTGGGTGAAAATTATTCAAAAATACGTAATAATGTACACTCGTCACAGGTACTGACCTACAGATTCCCCGAGACACAATTCATCGCGGTTACGGCTTACCAAAATGAGGAAGTAACTAGTCTTAAAATCAAATATAATCCCTTCGCGAAGGCCTTCCTCGACGCCAAAGAAAGACCAAGTGATACTCAATCTTATCCCCAATGTAAGTGTGAATATGCTAATGAATAATTACTGTATCATAAATCTATACATAGAAAAATAATTGTTTACTCTCGGTCTAATTGGCCTCGTTTCTTATTCGCAACTCTCTAGATATAATACGTGCACTCACCTGTGTTCAACTAGAAGGTAGATGCATCATGTATGTAGAATAGGATACAAACGAGTAGCTGAGGATCAAAAACCGGCAAATCCACACTTTCATTTTTATTCATCGTTCAGAAATTATGAAAAAATCAACGCACACATATTTATTTGAATGAATCACATTGGATTTTTCCGCTTTTCGTCCTCAACTCCGTTGCAAACAATAATCGTCATTCATTGGTGTGAAATAATGCACTGATTCGTGTATTATTCATTAGCAATTACGACGATACATGAAATTACGGGAGTATCTTTCCACTATTCATCAATTTCTGTTCTGATTTCGAAAATTGCGTGGATGAAATTCCCTGTGAAAACCGTTAACTTTATATCATACAGACACAGGTCCGTGGTTTCTACCGCAATCAACAATGGGCTATGAATATAATCCGGCATCAGCCCTAGCAGTGGCTCAAAGCCAACCACAGGGTGGCTCAACTGGCCTGCCAACTTCTATCTCAGTTAGTCATAAAAACGCTTGCAGACCCAGTCCCTACACTATAAGAAGCAGACACATCCAGGACGGTGAGTCGATGGATAATTTATTCAGTTTCTGGAGTAATTGCACCTGAAAACAGCGTTCTAAGCCCCGGCTGTATCTTGAATCACAACTCTTCCCAAAAGTACTCCACGGAGAATGAATTTCTTTCAATTCCACGCCCCAAATTAATCACTGGAGAACAAACGCGCCTTGAACTATCGTGACAATAAATTTCTTTTGCAGAGCAACACGTCGACCCATATGGACCGGCTCTACTTCATTCAACAACGTACGTTGGGTGGGCACCAAGAAGTCCTGAAGCTCTTCCGGCAGGTCCGCTTCAGGATTGGCCGCCAGCTTCCCCCTCGCCCTCATCGTCAGCATCATCGCCCTACGCCCACTCTGCATCAGCAACAACGACCACAACAACGTCGTGCACACTTTACGTACCTACGGCGCCATGCAGTACCCCAACGCACGGTCACCCGCACTGCGGAGAACCAACAGGATGGCTCCATCCCTCACCTACACCGAGCGAGCAAATGCAGCAGCCCTATTTGAACCTCAATCTTCATCTACATCATCAAATATCGCCCTACCCACCGGCTACGCCAAACCTCCATCAACCGTTACATTCTACAAGTGAACCCGGCACTGAGCCCGAGGCGTCGTCGCATGAATATCACCCAGAATATCATCATCCCGGGCAGCCCATTCACCCCCATCAACATCATCATCCTCAATTACATTTACAACATCCTCAAGGAACGCCGTCGCCAAATTCTGTGGCCGATTACGACGCGCCTAAGGATATCCATAACAACGTTAGCTACGTGGAACAGCAAAGTAATCCTGAGGATGATACTGCGAATGGCGATGCCGCTGGACGACGATTCACTAATGTCGTCGATCATCATCGTCAACAACACCATCATCAACATCAACAACAACAACAACAACAACAGCAGCAGCAGCAGCAGCAGCAACAGAGACAAGACGTGTCTGCTTCGGAACATCAGTCTAATTGGTCACCACTTACACCTCCGCCAGCACCACAAACTACGGCTATATGACCAAAGGACAGATAAGGTAATCTAGAACGATTTTCTTTGTTTAAAAATTCAATTATTACATTGATTGTGAGATTATCAAGGAGACCCATACTTTCATTGCGAGAAAAGAAATAGAGCTAGGAAGAAAGAAATTTACATCTTTAGATATACTTACGTAGCTTACTAGAAAATTTTCGATATTGTTATAAGCTATTCTAGGATTTTGTCACCTAGCAATGCAATTGTTTTTAATCAAACTAACAATGAGACGATCCTATGATTCATCGATTTGTTATAAGCTTAAAACGCACAGTTACGACTATAAAACAAAAAAAAGAATCCGTCCATATCGATAAAAGAATTGCCTAATCATATGCGTTCTCGTCGATTGTAAATAAGATTTAGCTTGTTAAGATAGAATAATTATATTAGCAATAATAGAGGTCTATCGAGGAAATAGAAGAGTCGATTTCAACCCAATTAACGATAACTAGAGGAATGTTTTATGAATACTGAAAGCAGAACATCTAAAATCGAACAATCAATTGATTTACTTCTTGCAAAATCTACTTTCACCGTGATTGAATGTAATTGGGAGAGACAATGACTCACAGATCCTTTATTTCTCCCAATAAAAATACATTTAAAAAATCTAAATTGATATGATATTACAAGGAATTTCAGAAATTTAGCCAAGGTACTACATCGGAACTGAAAGAATATTCTCGTTTACGGTGAAATTCGTTCACGGGCTAGCATCATTCTTACTCTGATTTTGATTATAAGTATTAAATAGTTGAAAATATTAATTGTTTCGATCATCTCTACACAAAAGACTAATCGTAAAAGCATAAAATAGGGACACGTCATATTGAAGGTGCAGTTCAATTCGCCAACTTAGTTATCGTGTTCTAAATTTATATAAGAACATTGTTTTATATGTCTAGACCGAATTGTGCACTGAATAAGAAGAAAAAAGAAAAAGAAAACAGAGCGTGAGTTCGTCATTGTTGGTATTTTTTGTTAACATGTAAATACTGTATTTAAAGCCTGAGGGCGAATCGAGAGGTTCTGGGTTATAGAAGGATTAGATAATAAGAATGTATCTAATATTGAGAAGAAAAAGCAAATAAAGAACGAATTCTTCAACGATGAATAACAATCATAGTTCATTTTACCATATATACTAATTATAAGAATATTAACGATTATGATTATTATCGTTACTTCAATTTGTTTTATATAAACATATATTTTTATACCTGTAATCATTAATTCCTTCGTCTTGTATCATCCGAACCAATGACTTCCCATGCAATCTCGGGTCCATTGAGTCTGACAAACCCAACACCACTGGAAACCGCAACCTGCTCTTGTGCAAACCATGTGCATACAACCACCTGGAATTCAGATTGACCAAATAATTAGAATACGCTTCACGAGATTGAACGTCAACACAACAAAATTGACAAGTTGTTTTGCATTATTTTCATGAAATTATTGCGGTTTTAGAAACAAGATTATCGGCATAAAATAAAAAAATGCATGAACAAATTCCCAGCAATATCATTCAGAAAATCTGAATGGAATTGAAAAGTCATTAAATTTCTGAATTATGAATAATCAAACTGCGTAAACACTCACCATCTCTTTCAGTCGGCGTTCTGCACTTTGGACAAGGTTTGGTAGATATTTGAATAGTTTTTTTACTCGCTTCGTCCCACTTGGCCTGAAAAATTTACCAAAATAAATATAAATAGATGATAAATGATAATTAATACAAATCAAAACAAGTAATGAAATACCTCGCTAGCTCGGAGAGGATCAACAGCGTAGCCAGAAGGACAAGAAGTGCCGGAAGAAGAATAGGAGGTTGGTTGTTGCGAGTCGCATTCACCGACATGAAAACCTTGAAGACATTTTCTGCAGAAAACATACTGTGGAATAAAAATTTGTTTTAGTATTGAAGGAATTTCTTTTTTAATACTTTGTGAAGATGGAAAAGATAACTTGATATTTTTTGAAAATAATTATTTCAGTTGTTCACGCACCCCGCAACCACCGATACATTGAATTCTACGGCAATCATCATCGTCCGGTGACTGGCTACCATTTTCATCACTTCGAACAGGCGGAATTATTCCCATACCGCAATCCGGCCTCGGGCAAAGAAGTCCTCCGGCTCTTAGGACATATTCCTCTGTTCCGAAACGCTGGTATTGTTCATACTGGAATTTGAACATTGTTCATCAGTTATATCAGTTGTTAGTTCATTATTGTAGAACATCCTCGACTACGTAAAATAAACTGCACGAAAGTAAAACAAAATTTCAGAAAATATACAATTAGATGATACAATTGTGATTTGAATACGTTAAATTACTTATATACACACTTGTTGAGCGGAGAGAAGTCTAAAATGATGAACTTCGGTAATATGTGAATTCTGGCATCCAGCAGGACAAGGCAGAGTATAATATCCCTGATTATCGTCGAACTCAAACTGACGATCTCCTAAACGAGCTACACAATAATCTTTAAAACAATCGAGGCACGTCACATGTCCAGCTTCGCAAGGAAAGACGAGAACAGTTTTCCTGAATAAAAAAAGAAATTGAATTAACAACCAAACTACAAATTTCGCTAAATTATATTCCTAAATTCTCCATTCACTTTCTTGAATCAACATCTCAGGAGCTCAATTTCGAGCAAGTATAGAGACTTCTTGTCGACATCGACTCACTATATTCATAACTAAAGAGTCTCTCACCTGGTATCGGTGCAAGCAAGACAAGGGACGTTCCTCAAATTGGGTTTAATTAGATAAAGTGGAACAGCTTCGTCGTTTTCTCCGAGACTGGCATGATTAGCGCACTTAAAATAAAACTGAGCGTATCGTACTTGAGAGCCTTGGTCCTTCTGCGCATCGTGAGACAATAACATTTGACACTCATTATTCTCGCAATGCACCGTTATTCTATGAGGCTGTCGAACATCAGGCCAACATTGAGGATCTCGATCTACGGTTACGGCGCCACTACCACAAGTCGCGCATCTTACCCTAAGCTTTCCAGCTTCAACCGATTTACAGGGCAGAGAACAGTAGACGTAAAAATGCGCGCGATCTCTTTGCTGCGCTAAAAATGTTGAAATATAAATCCGAAAAAATATGAGAAAACTGAACTATTGAAACACAAAAAGTCTGTGAAGAATAAAATTACCTTCCTCGCTGCAAACCTCTTGACGATCTGAATCATCCAGCGATAAATCGACCAAAGTTTCGTTCATAGGTTTACTACCGCTTTCATTTGTCTCAGAACCTTCCGCAATCGATTCTTCGATAAGATTTCCAGTCTCTTGATTTTTGTTGAGCCGCTTTTTGCCTGGAGGCAGCCTTATGGCGTGTAAAATACTTTGCTGGCCGAGATCGCATTCCTGAAATAAAATATTCAATGGTTAGAGGTTATAGCCTAGCTTATGACAGGTTAGATTTAGGTTATGTTTACGTTCAACAATGTGTCATAAATTTGAGTTTCTGGGTGAATTGGTCGATGAAATTTGTTCATATTGTTATAATAACGTACTTCGATAATCGTAGAGTTGTGTAATTCTTTCCCAGCGAATATGATCTTTATATCTTCTGGCGATATGCCCAATTGAGGGCCGACAATCTCTTTGACATTCCTGATATCCCATTTTGGATCTAAGTCTACGGATAGTGTGTTTCCGGTATTCGTTTTAACATAAATACTCAATGAATTTGAGATTTTTCTTTTACCGAACCATATTAACTGCAGCATTCTTAAAAATGTACTTTTTAATAGGTTAAACAAAAAACTCATTGTTTACACGTGATGATTCTGATTATCGCAGTAATTATTATCAAAAATATCAAGTGCTTTCGTAAATATTCGTTTCCAATTTTGTATAATCCCGTGAGACATAAGAAGTCATGGTATGTAAATATCTCCTGTGTAGTAATGAGTCTCGAGGCAAATCGTAATTAGAAAATAGAGCGAAAAAGCTAAGAAGTGTTTATTTTTAGATAATTTTTTTTCGCTTATCAACCTCCATCGCCTCCATCGTCCATCATTCATGCGCAAATGGTCAAATGCGCAATGCGCATGACATGGCTTTAATGGTTTTCGATACCGGCGATACCTAACGGCGTAAAATACAATTACAAAAAAATAGCGGCAAAAATGAGCCTCGTTTTCTTTATCTTTGATTAGGGCAAACCTCTAGAATGACTAATTGAAATTTACTCCCAAATTTTGTTCAATTTCAATTTCGCTGGTGGATTATTATTATCATTATAGTTTATAGGAAGTAAGATATCGATCACGTTCGATCAGTACCACATCAGAATATCATGAACAACCTTCTTTCTGTTTACTTTAATTCGAAATGAATTAACAACTATTTAGCATCGTATAATAGTTTATCATTTATTCAGTATATAGGGCTATATATATATACTGTAATAATATGGGTGCGTGTGTGTGTGCATGTATAGTATATATATGTATTTCACGAAATATAATTCGTGCATACATGTGATTACATAAATATATTACACAAAAGCACACACAAACATAATAGGTATACATGATATTATATACACAAGGATTGGTGATTCGTAAATTGTTTCATATACTTGAGAGGATCTGAGGAAACCGCAAGAGCGGAAGCAATCATGGTGGCAATGCCTGTGTTAAAAGAACTTACATTGCTACCGTGATTGATCCGCTCTAATTATGGTTTCCTCAGATCCACCCTCTATATATATATTTTTCATATTTTTTTTTATTTATGTTGTTTTAATTATATAAATGCTTGAGCCTGCCTATGCATTTCGTATAGTTTTTATATTGCATAATATAATGTATTATATAATAATAATAATAATAATAATAATAATAATAATAATAATAATAATAATCTTGTATTTTTAATACTTCTATTGTGTTATATTTTACTTTTATCATTATTTATATCTATATTTTATTACTTTTAAAATATATGTATATCCTAAGACAAATATTATTCAACATCGTCATTTTTTTCCCTCCTCTTTCCCTACCTCCACCCTCCTCGACAATATTTCTCATTTTCAGCTGATGAATGATTTGATTTTGCTATCGTCTTTCATTTTTCTTTCAATGATCCTACTTCCTTTCTTTCGAATCATCATTCCTCAAAAGTATTTACAGCTTGTCAGTAATTCTATATTATAGTAGGTAAGTATATTTTATCTTTCAGTTTCTATTTTTCAATTACATTATTATAGATACTATATCTATATCTGCAGTATATATCTGTGTGTATGTGTTTTCAATCTATGTTATTGGTTTTTTTTCGTTTTTTGTTTTGAGGAACAAATGCGCACTTTTTGACTTTATCAATATAATATGTTTAATAATGATAATGTGAGTATATAATATTGTATAATATATAATATAATACTTTTATCATAGACTCCAGAATTTAATGTCGAATAATAATAATATACACAATATTAATCAATTGTTCACTAATAATATTTATTATTATTATCATTATTATACTATATCAATATAAGATCTCTATCAATATGTCATATACTAATCATATGAATGAACCGATTAAACTATTATAAATTAAGTCTAAGATTTCATGTAAAAGAAATACTATCGACAACCCACATACAGACGTAACGCTTTTCCAATATACTGATCATTCCGGATATATAATCAATGATAATAATAATAATAATGATAATCAGGCCATTAGTAGTACATTATTTTTATATAAATTTATAATTATCCTACATATTTTATTCATACATATATGTCTTATGCATATAGTATTTATTATATTTGGATTGCATGGTAAATCCTACAATTTTTAAGCGTTTATTTTATTTTATGTGTATACACTATACCTATATAATTCTGATACTTTATGTAGTAATGATAGAATAATACCAATAATAATAATGATAATATGTATCAACAATAAAAGTGCAATTATTATTCAGTACTAGACTTTTCGTTTGTTCAATCCTTTTAAGTATAATTATTCTTTCGCATATTACCTATATTCAACGAATTAATTAATTGATGCATATTTTTGCATCTTGCTATATTATTTCTTCTATGCTGGATTATGTTCTTTTCTTTTCAAATTACCTATTTAATAATGAAAAGCTGCACTATTTTCTTTTGTACGTTCAAGAAATATTAGTTTCTATATTATTATTTATTCACTTATTTATAAATTCCAATGCAAGTTGATAACAAGCTATCTAGTATGTCTTTTGTTTTGTTTATCTCTCTTTTATTTATATTCTTATTACTAATAATCGTTTGTTTATTAGATCATTTTCATCTCATTCTTCTTCTTGTATCTTTCATAATTTAAATTCAAGGTGGCTCTAGAATGTTTTAAAACTCACCACTAGCGTATAAGAGCAGAGTCGTAGTAGTAGTAATAGTAGTAGTAGTAGAAGTAGTAGTATTGTAGCAGCAGTAGTAGTAGTAGTAGCAGTAGGTGATAATCACGTAATGAATAGTTATTAATACTTCAGCAAAGTTTAGAGGCAGAAATACATTCGTCGTTTTTATAATTTTATTTGCTCTTCGATTAGATTCAAACCTACCCCACCACAAGACTGTTGATAATAGGTGATTATCATACGGTGAATACCTACATATATTGTAATTTATCTATTAGTAATCTATACCTTTGGATTGATTTCAATTGAAATCCATAAATTTACTGGATATTTTCCAATTACTGCTCATGCGTGAGAATATTCTCCGACTTCTATTTATTCGTCTATTTATTCATTTATATATTCATATAATATAATATTTCCACAAGGGAATAAACAATCACCTCGTGTATCTTATATTAGATAAATACTGGCTAAAATTTTTCCACCATTTTTCTTTAGTTTTCGTTTCATTTTGTTTTATCTATATAATAATATGTATGTTTGATTAACGTTCGTTCATCATATTTTTATGTATAATGAACTTTTCTTTTCCCTCAAGTCTCACCTACAGCCGTACAGGATTTGCACCAATCAGATCAGATCTCAATCTCTAAAAGAATCCTATCCTAACAATTCAATTCAATTCCACAATTTGAAAATAGATAATCATATACCTATCTAACGACAAAGAAACTGTTATTTTTACCGATAATATAATTAATTAAATATGTATGTATTAGGATAGATTTATGTAAGGAATGTGAGGCGATTATTTAATTAATTTAATTTAACGGAAGGCAAAACATTTGTTGTAAAATCCCTTTCCTAGGACTTTCATCTTCAACATCGTCATAATCATTCTCATCATAATTGTCAATGGCATTATTATTGCTCCTATTTTTATTATAACTAATGTCAGCAATACTTTTACGTCTGGTAAATACTGGATCGTCGTGATAGTGAAATGGAAACGGCGGATCAATGCTATGTTGGAAAAAGTTATTGTCGTTTCTCAATGTTGTAGTTGTTCTTGTTGTAGTTGTTGTTATTGTTGTATTTTCTCTATAATATTCCATCGTTATTAAATTATTATGATTACGATAACGATGACGAGAGTCGTTAGATACATGTGGCAATGCCTGAAGTTGAAGTGTAGCTGATCTATCCTGCAGGTCATCTAAATAGCACCTTTCTTGCTCAGATTGTTCTTGATGCAGGAAGAATAGCGGCTCTTGTCACACGCAGTCTTCAAGAGACATCAATAATGGATTTACATATTCAAATCCTTCAAATTCGCTCTGATCGATCCTATCAATTACTCTCCTGTGGAAAGATAATTCACAAAAAAACAATAATAATTATAAATTAATATGAAGTTTTTATTGAATTCTTCAAATAAAGACAAAAATAAAGAAAATACTCACGCATCATCAGGCGTGAGATGTACAGGTTCGTCGGTAAATTCAGGTGGGAAATTTGCCAAATCTCTGTCAGAGTCTAGCCGTGGTTTATAAGGTGGAGTCACTTGTTTTTGCTCCAACTGAAATCAGTCAATAAGAAGAAGACCTTACAGTTAGTTAGAAATTCGCAGAACAATTTCCGTTCTGAGGATTTCAACAGGAAGTCTATTTTAGCTCTGACATTCAGCGTTCTGAGAAAATGTCATTTCCAGTGAAAATAGTAAAGAAATCTTAACGTTGATTCACTGAAGGAAAATGTTCTGAATAAAACTTTGTATCGAAATAGATGAATCATCGTTCTAGAATGACTCGTACCTAGATTTCAATTTCCGGTTTAGTCAGTTTTGTGAATTTCTCAACTCAGATTCTTTGAAAACTTGGAAAAACAAACGTGAAACGCAAGATTTTGTAATTTCACAGTCCCCTTGAAAATTATATTCAAAAAGGAATTACCATATCCCAATCGATGGCTTTGAAAAATGAGTGTCCAGCAATATCGAGGAATCCAGAAGCTCCGCATCCGAGTCGTTCGGCAGGATCTTTACTAAGAAATCCTTTAAGAACGGAAGCAGCTTTAACAGAAAGAGATCTTGGAATACGAATAGTTTTTTGAAGGATAACTTGGAAAAGATAATCTTCAGTATTTTGATCAGGATTTTCAGAAGCTCCAGCGATGTCGAAGGGACTACGTCCTGCTAACATTTCGTAGAGTAGAACACCAAGAGCCCACCAATCAACAGAAAAACTGTAATCTTCGCCTCTGAGGATCTCCGGAGCTATGTAATTTGGTGTTCCGCAAAAAGTAGCTGTTGTATCACCTTCCCTCACACCTTCCTTACACATTCCATAATCAGTCAGTTTTACATGACCCTCGTGATCTAATAGAACGTTGTCTAGCTTCAGATCTCGGTAGATTATCCCTAAAAAATAGAAAAATAAAACATTATTTCGGTTCATTATTCTGATATTTTACTTTTCAACAAACATTTGAATGGTGTGTTTATAAAATTTTTAGAAATCAACATCAAAATTGAAAAAAAAGGCCCTCACCTTTTTTGTGTAGAAAATTCAAAGCAAGACTGATTTCCGCAGCATAAAATCGTGCGTGTTCTTCAGGTAAGCGTCGCTGCCTTTGCATATGGAACATGAGATCTCCACCTCTGACGAATTCGATGACGAAAAATAGTCGTGAAGGTGTTTGGAAGCACGAGTGGAGTCCGACAAGGAATGGGTGGTTAGATGCGGTTTCAAAAACATGCTTTTCCGTTTGTACCCAGTCGATATCTTCGTCGTCCGTTACTAAAGCCTTTTTGATGACTTTCATGGCGTAAATTCGTCGCGTACGTTTCAACTCCACCATTAAGACCTTTGCGTACGAACCTCGGCCGATAACTCTGATCAATTCGAAATCACTAAGTGAATATTGCCTCTGAAGTTCATGCATGTTGTCTGAACCGGTACCAGCTTCCAAGGGTAACTCTTCGTTCTCATCTCCAGGCGCTCCTGTACAATTTGAATGATATTTTCATGAACTTTTCTCATTTTCGAAATTGTGCAACATTTTAGATATTTTTTGCTTCGAACGAACCGAATCCATTTCTTAAATAGATGTAATAAAAAGGATTGAAAGATAAGAAGACTTACGATTGCGTCCATGATCTTCGACGAATGCTAGTTCTGCGGAATCATCGTCCGGTGGAACAGCGGGAGGACAATGTAGAGTTTCCGACTGTGGTTGATCTCCGTTTTTATCTGTAGCAGGTGGTTCTGCTATTTGAAGTAGCTGCATACTGAAACACGGCTTTCCCACTACTTTATGACACTTCTTATGAACGAGTAGCTTGCATTGAATGCATTTGAAACCTTGTCGTCCCAATCCCCAAATGCGATCTTGGCAGAAAGCGCAAAATGCTCTCTGAAAAATAAGAAAATTTTATATAAAAATTGATCCAGGAGGTGGTGAAGCCAATCTTATCTAAATCTTACAGGAGTTTTTCATTCTCAATACTATACAGGGTAAGGAAAAACTGAAAAAAAGTGAGCTCGAAGGACGAAAAACTTGATTACAATAAAAAAAAATGGTATTTCTGTGAATGCCTTATCAATTTAAGAATCAAAATATTGAGAAAATTAATGTTTCTTACTCGGTTGAAGCGTTTTGCTTGAAAGATGTGTCCATTGACACGATAAAGCTTCCGCCATCTCCGAGCTCCGCGTCTGTATATACTTCCTGTAAAAATAGGGATTGAAGAAATTGGTAAATTTCCAAATGAAACATTAAATTGGAAAAAGAACAAATTCGTAAGCACAAAAAATCTGATTATATATTAAAAATAATTCAGATTATAATAAATGAAATATACTCACTGTCTTCACCTTGACAAGGCATTCCAGGAGCCGCGGGAACATTTGGAAACACTGACAAAATAGAAAATATTTATTCTTTTTAATCTCATAACTTATTAACGAGAACAAAATATGAGATGTGTGTACTACGTTTTCACTCGAACACAACGATCGTGAGTTAGTGTGGGGGAGAGAAAGGGAAAAATAAAAAAGAAACAAGTTCTAGGTTTAATTAAGAATAAAAACAAATATATTGCGTTCATACTTTTTTGTTGCCTGTCTTTTTGATCGTTTGCCAAAAATGTTTCCGGAACAAAAAACAATAATAAAAAAACAGCGGCGAATCGGGCAGGAAAAAAGACAATTGAATGGCCAAAAAAAGAGGGAGGACAACACCAATGCATGTGAGGGGACGATGATAAAGTTAGTTATCGAGCTATGAGCTCCGATAGGCATTCGTCGATACGTTTTTGTAGAGGGCCAGGAGGGGGTTGTGATTCTTTTATTTGTAAAAGGATGATGATGCCAAAAGTTCATGACTACGTTGACGCGAAAGAACATCACGCTGGAATAATATCAGTTGTTTCAAGACCTGCACTGAACGTCGTGGAAAAATTCGATTTTGGAGCAATGTTTTACTGAAAATACATAATCAATGAAGAACGATCGCTCAAGAATCCAATGTTTCGCGACGTTAAATTGACGCCAGACAGCAGATATTATTTTATCGTGATATCCTCATTATTTACTTATTTATCTGTTACGTCAACTTTACAAACTTCTCCCACATACAGAATTATCGGCAATATATATATATATATATATATATATATATGTACAACGCCCAAGCAAGATATACCTACTGGTACAAAAATCTGAATAGAAATCAAAATTCCAAGGAGGTGGAACATATGATACCTCTATTGCGATTCTTAAACGGTGTACTTACCACCGTGGGGAATTGCTTGAATAATCAAAGAAGAAAGGAATAAAGAGAAAAGCCGAATAGCAAGAACGGGATGAACGGAGGAAAAATAAATCCCCGGGGGTTAAAATTTGGGTGTGGTCGAAGAGAGCGCGAGGGGATGGATATGTGGTTTACCAACCTACCTATCTAGGTATTACGGTTTACATATATATATATATATATATATATGTAGCTATAAGACGGTGTAACTATAAAATATAGAGCTAGAACGTGATAAAAGCATCGATCCGTAACCCTGACCATACAGCTTCCCATTCATCCATCCCTGACCTCTTCTCTTCTCGGTAGCCAAACCTCTCTCTCACTCTCTCTCTCTCTCTCGCTCTATCTTTCTCTAGTTACATTTATTTTGGCTTCGTTCCCATTGCTCCGTTTCCTAATACTGAACCCACCAACTATCTACGTGTGCGCGTCTGTATGTATGTGTGTACCACTAAGCGAAGACTAGCTAGCTAGCTAGCTATCCATCTACTGCGGTATTTTCTCTCGATATCTAAACGGTAATACGTATTTTAGGTATGTAATACATGTGCAATGTACATAGGTATGTGTACGGCTCCTGCGGAAAGTTTAAAAGGTGAGCTGAGGGAGGAGGAAGGACCCCAATGGAGCGTTTTATAGATACTTACATACCTACTATAAGAGGAGACTTGTATTCCGAGAGATTTCGTATAAATTTTCACCTAATATAGATCGGTGAATAATATTTATGTTCATATAGAAAAATCATATCATCTCTCACGATTTTGTTACGTTGAAACGTTTCAAACTTCAACCTCATGTTGTGCGTCGTTCTAATTTTCTATAGGAACATTCAACACGATATGACTTCAAAGCTTACGCGAGATATAAGTATGTCAGTATGTATGTATATATATCGGATTGAAGTAAAAAAGGAAGAAAAAAAAAAGGCAAACATCATTCTCGATCGAAATGTGAACGTTCTTCGGATAGGTATATATATAATCATAGGATTATTATAGTAATAAGTAGAGACTTATTAAACGTTCGACAAAAAGTTATTATTTTATGAATTTTCCTATTAGATCGTTCTGGAGACGATTTTTTTTTTTTAGTTTTTTTTTTTTTTTTTAGTTTAACAAGTGTGGCCACCACTGGCCGTGTAACGTATCGCGTTATAGTAATACAGTAGACAGTCATTCGGGGTATATCTAGTAATACGATATATCTTTTCTTTTTCCTACTTCTGGACGTTTGCTTGTTGTTCTTTTTCCTTACGTCGTTTAGTTTGGTATAGGTATGTGTGGATCATTCAGGTATATACATTTGTTGGTGCATGTTTTCGTATTGCAGTATATTCGCGTCTGCGCGTGTTTTCTTCTTCATCTGTTTTTTTCATTTATTATTATCGCAGCGTATGTATGTATACATAAATCTGTTGTATGACGTAAAGAAAAAAAACAAAAAAAAAAAAAAAGAAAAGAAAAAAGAAAGCAAAAAAATGCATCGTCGGAGGAAGTCGTTCACTGACGCATTCACGTTGACGGTAATTTTTGGATTTCCAATAACTTTGTTTTGTAATCGATAAAACATAAATTTGTTGCTTGTATCAGAACGTAAAAAAGGTGCTGTTTTTCAATTTAATAAAAATGTTAGAATTGTCACGAAATTTTTCGCAGCAGATCCTCACTCCGAAAACTTTTTTTTCGAACAAGACAATTTGCCGGTTCGTTGTAACACGTATACACCTGTGGTATATCCTACGCGTAGGATTGGGTTGCCGGTTACGTATAGGGTGTAGCTTCTGGGTGTATTTTTATTTTTATTTAAGTAAAAAGTTTGTTTTTCCCGATATACAGGTATATACATACGTCACAATAAGGGCATCCAGAGAAAAAAAGAAACTTTTATCCCCGCGAAAGACATGAAAGCTTGTCAAAGTTTCGTCTATATCTATCTTTAAATACACACATACCTATATATATATATATATGAGTGTGTATGTGTATGTATATTATAGTATAAAAGCTTCTTGGACACTCTGTCGTCAGCTGATATATACTATAACTATATATGTATCGAATTTCTATAATATTCCGCACGAGTTAGTTCAGGAAAGATGGGGGTGCGGACACAAGAAAAGGGAAACAAGAAGATAGCCCAACCGAAACCAAAATTTGAAACAAGACTAGATAAAGAAAAAATGTAATAAAACGTACAAATCTGCAATTGAATTATCTTACGAAAAATTTGAGGATGAGGGATCGCTGAACCTAGTGCCAATTGTAGTCTATACGATATACCTATAAAGAGAGAGAGAGAGAGAGAGAGAGAGAAACAATGAAGAGCTATAACAAAATCAGACTGTACTGCATCTTTTGATTTTCATTGATCTCTGTCTTCTCTCGAATTTGTATTTCTGCAATTCAAACTATTGATACTCCGAGTTTATGTATACCTTACGTTACACGGAGTATTAGTTTCTGTTCCAATGCATAGTACACTTCGCTGGAAACGCGTGAAGACGGAAAGATATGCGGAAACCGAGTTGGTTTACATATCGGCCATAAATCGTGTCTAATACATACGTACATGTATACCATGCACATGTATGGATCATTCAGATGAGACTGATATTTGTAACGACAACGTATGTAACAAAATGACGAAAAGTATTATCAGCTGTTTAGCCGGGAAAACGTTTGGATGGCAAAACAGTTGATATTATTTTTCGTCATTTTGTCAAGCTAACGTTACGAACTCTGTCCCCATGCATTCGACAACAAATCGACCAGTAGCTATCCGACCCACTAATACACGGCAGATTCGGTGCACAATTCTTCCTTTCTTCTCTTATTTTTTTTATGATGTATCTGGTCGATTCGACGCGGAATGTTCCATATGTGAATACAAAGTGCCCAACGCTATACCTAGCGTCGATGCTGGTACGAAATATAGTATAACATAAAGCGCACATTGATATAATATTATATTCATATTTACACAGCCGCGTATAGTTGTACGCGACTTTCATATGCTCGTATAATGCAATTACATAACATGAATCACCATATCCTGTTCCTTTTCATTTTTTTTTACGCGCGATGTTTTGAAACAAGAAATGCAAGTATACGTGAAGATTGTGGTTTGAGGAATTCATTTCATGTTTTAATTATTTGAAAGGAAAAACTGCGGTAACCGTACACGGATTACGCTTGTTTCACCAAATCTATAACAAACCTTGTATATTGCTGTACAGTATAAATTTCACACGATATGGATTCAAAACCGGAAAACTTAGGTGGCAGGTCATGAAATATAAATGGAATGCAAAACCGCACGTCTTTACACGGAGTATGTAGCTATGTCTATGGAATTAGTTATCTGTAATTAATGAATGGAGTTCGTTAATGAATGAACCAACGAACGAACGAACGAACGAACGAGCGAACGGATGAATGAACGTATGAAATGTTAAAAACTTGTGCTAGAAATAGCGAGTATATTACACTCCACCTACTATTCGTATAGTAAATGTGTATAATTGATGAAATTGCGTTGATGAAAATTGCATGATTGTTGAATTATTTAAATACCGATTGACCTCACTCGACACAATCAAGTCAAGATATTTTGTCAATTAGTTATCGCCACTTTCTAATCATTGACGTATTGATAATAAAATCTGTGTATAACAATCGTCGAATATGCAGCATATACTACAAAATAGTCATTTGATGACCGGATATAACAAAAAAATGCCAATAAAACGAGTACCTATGACTATTTTTTCGCATATAAAATATGCATCGATTTAATTTTATCGACAAAATTATCTATTCCGCAATTATTATGCCTAGAATGATTGTTTTACAACCGTGTCGTTCCAAATTCTTCGCTATTTACAATTTTAAGCTGACTATAGTATATAATATACGACAGTTATGGCATTGAACCGACGCCAAACTTTGGAACAAAAAAGGTAACAGGCTCTATTTGCCAAAGTTATAACATCAATCTGCTGATGTAATTATTATAAACCATGAATTTATGCAAAACCAAAGATTTCGCTTTTCTTTTCACTTCTTTCTAAACACATTCGAACGATCAGCAAATGAAAAATCTATCGATTGATAAAGATGAGACGTGGCTGAAAGCAAAAAAAAAACAAGGAAACAGAAATTCCATTTTCAAACTATACAAGTATAAGACGCGTTATGACATACCGGGATACTAAATATTATCATCGAACCGTTCCGATGTTTTCTCTCCTTTTCTCCTCGTACGAGATTTTCACGCCTGTCCATACTAATTACGTAGTCGTTGAAGCATAAGAGTGATAAAGTGGGTTATTTAAATTGAGATTCAAATATATAGGGTATCAACACATACTTGACGGGTCATAGATAAAGCAGCGAATACGTATAATCTAACCGCTGACGTATACTACGCAAGTGTGTAAGCGTATGCGTGGACATGTGTCTGTGTGGAAGTATATGTGCGTACGAGATACTACCTTGAAATGGGAAATTGTACGTACAAGCCAGTACGTCTTGACATAGCATCGGGTAGCCGTACATCATAGCGATCTTGAAGACATTAAGATTCGAGCTGCCGAATGCCATGATATGCGCACTTACTTGATCACTTCATAATCATCGTAATAATAACGCCGCGAGGTATCCAATAATTATTGAGAATGAGGAAATAATAGAAAGGAGAAAAGCACTGCACGGAAATGAGAATAACTTGTAAAAGCCCGGTGCAAGTTTTCAGCCCGGTTCCACTGTAATAGTAGGTGGATATTGAAATGTAACAACAACTCTTTCCGACGCGATGTGAGTAAGATAAGTGAATCACTTTTTACTTTTTATTATAAGTTATGCTTTATGCTTTATCCTTTGTGCTCTATGCTTTATGCCTTTATGCTATGGTGATGTCGTTATAATATGGTTAGTTAGAACCAGTTAAAACCGACAATATCTCGCTGAATAAAACTCGTACATATATGTATACATGTATATATATATATATATGCATGTAGTCTTCGTTTATTTGACTCAATGAAATGAAATCGACTCTAGTAGAGTAGCTATACCGATCGAACGTATCGCATGACTTCAGCTGAGGAAAAACAATATGCACGTAATAATACTATTAGGCTTTTCTCAATTTTCATTGCATTCATATACTATGCGGCATATGTAGGTTAACAAACGAGGTTAGCTTATAAATTTATTCATCTTTCCTTTGAATATGCGATGTGAAAAATCGAAGACCGCAAATTTATCCGACATGTTGAGAGTACGTGTAATTTTATATTTCGTTAGACGAGGAAAGAAGACAAGAAATTCGATTATTTTGTTTCTTTTGCAAAACCGCACTACGTCACGCAAAACATTTGGCTCAACTATACCTATCTACATCCGCATTTACAGCCGTAGAGATATACGCGATAGAGGGGGAACGGGCCGGGGGGCAGGGGGATTCATAACGCTCGAGATAACGACGCGTTATCATTTTTTTCTATACGTATTTTGCTCGCCGCACCTTATCGGTTATCGTTCGTGGTCGAGAAACGGGTATCGGCGATTTCCGACAAACCGTATCTCACCTATACTATCTCTCCCTCTTTCCCTCGTTGGCAGAGGTCATTGCGATGTACTAAAAAGTATTTTCGCATCGACTGTCCCCACTGTGCGCATGGCATGAAAATTTCGATAGTGAGATAACGAAATTGGATGAAAAATATTTGATAGAAAGAGGCGTTTTCTCCGGAAGATTCGATTCACAGTATATAGGTCTTTCCTTCTTCATTCCGCGTATAGTGATCAGATGAATCTCGACGTCGAAAACATTTGAAATTCACGCTTGTAAAAGACAGCTGTTTATCGTACTCCCAGTTATCCCGAAGGCGGTTATCACATCTATTCTCGACCTAGTCACCTAGAATTTTATTTTCAATTTTTTTTTTGTCGCCTGTGTTCCAGCTGAGAAGAAATAGTCAAACGTGAGAGATGAAAGAATTTTCTCGTCACAAATACACATAGCTGTATTATCCTACAGTTTCTAGAAAAAGCTAGATGTCTCGCTGAAGGCTTAGGGGTGGCTTTCGGCTTGGGACATCCAATATTCCTACAGTCTTTGTCACCGAAAAACAGAAAATGGCTCCGAGCCAAATTAAAACGACTGCTGTTGTGTAAAAGGACCGTAAGTAAGCTTCGGTGCTTTTATGCGGATGGAACCAAAAAATTTGTAAAAGAAACAACCGAGTCTCTTTTCTCTTCATCTCGATCGAATCCAGCATCTTTATTTTTCATTGATCATCGCTATGCTGTTCGATTAATCCGTCCGCACAGACGATTATGCAATCACGTATTTGAATCTCAGGAATTTATTTTTGGTTTTTATTTTTTTCTACTTTCGGAAGAGGGACATTCGTCTGAAATCCTATACACAGTTGAATAATGAAACGCGTTGGATATAGCACCGTGAAGGTATCTGAATAATGTATAACTGTATCTTCGCCGCATGCAGGAACGGGCGGAGAACTGTGACGAAGTTTTTGAACTCCCAGGTGAGTTTCGCACCATGAAATATTTTACAGCCAGGACATGTTTTATGAAACAACAATTATCTTTTATGCGGCTCAATCAAGGGATCTGTTAATATTTAGGAAGAGAAGTTGCGTGTTTCCCCCCATTTTTGTTCTTCTGTTTCGAACGCTGCATAGCCGTAGGGTATAACGTACGATAACGAGAACTTTGATCCTAACCGAAAAATGTATTTCATTAATTATAGGATTTTTTCAACGAATTTCATCTCACCGAGGCGGTTTTGCTGATTTAATCAAAGCTTTTTTTCGAATTTCAGGTGAAATTCACCGAATTCAAGATACGGGCGGATTGAATATGGCGCACTCCCGGATAGGTATGTAATATGTATGTATGTATGTAATATATACATGAAACAAAATTGAAAGATCAAAAAGACGGTTTGATTTTCATGAAAATTCACGTCAACAGATTGTCAAAAACGCATGCCCAGAGCACCAAGTTCAGGTGAATATTGTGAAATTAGAAAAGACAAACACAAACAAAAATATATTCGTGGTGGTTAAAAATTTGCGAAACTATGATTTTCGTTCTAAAAAATTTCGTATCTAAATCTGTTTTATCTCCCAATCGCCGACTGGTGATGTAAAAACTGTGGAATTCAAATTGTGAACAAAAATTTCCAAATTTATTCGATTCGCATGAAAATCGTGGATTTTCACGGATCATACATTCATATTTGAATTCCGCATATTTTTGGGATTCAGTCGTTATTTTCACGTACCTCGCCTAACCATAATCTGAGTGAAATTCAGCTCTACGATAGGAGGCAAAAATGAATGACTGTGATAAAACGAATAGAACGAACACAGCGAACGAACAGGAGGAGGGGAGGATTGCGTATGGAGGGATTTCACGAGCAGAGAGCGATAGTTAGATGAATCATTCCCCCGTTTTTATGTTTTATTCTTTTCTCGGATTTTCGAGCGGCTACAAACTGAAGAAGAGGGAAAAATGGAATATCATAATTGAGGCTGGAATCTAGCTAGTTGAATTCTTCTGCCGTTTCGAACGACATTGTTAGGGAAACCTTGGCCTAATTTCACGGCAGCGTTCGTTACTGCAAGTTTCGGACCCTGAACGTGCCTAAAAAGCCTTGCTTGTTTTCAAGCTGAAATGACCTGAACCCTTAATTGATTGTTTCATGCCCTCGAGATTCCGAGAGATTAATTGGAGTTGCGAAAGTTTTCAGTCCTGCATCTCGACGCACGTAATACTGTAATATGTTATTATTTTATGAAAAAATATTTCATCCCCCCCTGGACTTCGCGTGACGTTACTTCACGTGAAACGATATCTGATTCAGCGCAGAGATAAAAAAAAAACAGAAACGCAAGAAATACAAAATTGAAATGATATTTTATTCGCATGAATGATTTCATGCTCTGTAATAAGAGTCTCGTTTTCTCTTTTCTGTATTTTTTTCCTTGTATAAGATCTTGATTTGTCATGAAGAAAAATAGTTAAATCTGCGCTTATGATCTTTTTCTTTTTCTTATGGGATAAAAAGTATTAAAAATTCACATTTATTCTATAATAACAGAAAGGCAAAAGAGCAATTATCTACAAAATGAACAAAAAGTGGGATGAAATCAAAACCAGAAAATCTGCCAAAGATCAGCTTTTGAGATCGCCTCTTTTTTTATCCAACATTGAAAAAAGACATTTCAGAATTCGAAAAAGCCTGCTCATTCTACCCAAGCGCGGGAGGGGGGGGGGGGGGGGGGGGGGGGCGTGTGTCAAAGCAAGAAAAGATCAATTATACTGCGACTAAAGGTGTATCGTACTGGAAACACACGAGCATTTCCCGTGAAATTGGCCATTCGAAAATTTCGTGTCACGGATTTCGACTGTTCCCACATAATATGCTGAACTTCATATACTAGAGTAGACTTTAATCAAGTCGCATAGTTATCCTGCTGGCAGGGGATGAAAATTGCACTTAACGCTCTGCAGGGTGTCTCACTCGGAATTCAATAGCTCTGAAACGACTTAGCCAGATTGAAATACGAAAAAACGTAGGTTTTTCTCGTAGTGTTTTTCAACACTTATGCCTGGTTCAAAAAATGTGGAGAAATGCTCCTAATTAGCATGATTCTGTGTACTTCATACCCGCCGAAGGGAATTTGGCGATCAGCAATTGTTCAAATACTGGAGGGCCGAAACATGAAGCCTTTTTCAAGATCGTCAGGGATCAGTAAGCCCCGATTTTCATTCGACGGAAAATTCCTCGTGGTGAGTGCAAAATAGTCAAAATGAGGATCATTTAGTTCAGAGTATTCTACGAAATTCTTTGAGACGTTTATAGGTATGTGAGTACCGAAGACATGACATGACATTCTCCGATTTTGAGGCAAATTTTTCGACAACTTTTCACTTTGTTGAATTTTTGCTTCATTCCACCATTTTCCACGCCAGAGCTTGTTGCTCGACGAGAGAAAAACTCGTTCGAAATTCCAACTCGTTTGATTCGCTAGAGAGATATAAATTGAATCCTGAGTGAGACCCTGCAGCGGAACGTTGAGTGCAATTTTTTACCCCTACCAGCAAAGAAGGCAACGACGGTTCGCCAAGACGGGGAATCTGACTCGAGTCAATACAGAGGACAGCCCATACACCTAAGAACAATCGAAGGCCGAGGCACAAGATTTCTGAGTGACCGTTTTCGCTTGGAATACCTCACATATACGATGCTCGTGTTAATTCCTGATACCTATTGCAGGATTTCTTCTGGTCTAGATATGAGAGGAGCGACAGGTAAGTAAGCGTGAAATTAACCAATATTCCGGATAAATGTATGAATGTATGTAGCTACTACGGCCGTAGTGAAAAATGTGAGAGAAGGATAGAAGAAAACACAACATAACATTAACTTGACCGCACGCAGGATATGATAATGAATTATTCAACGGTTTCCCGTATAAGCGGTTAATTCGGCTGGGGGTTCGTTTCTGTGGTTATTTCGTCAATAGGATTGAAATTGTGTAATACATTGCTATGCAAGTATGTCCCCGTACGTAAGTACATGTTTTCTCTGATTCGAAAAGTACAGATCAATGGGAATCAGTAAAATCACATCTTCGAGGAGTTATTTTTACGAAATACCGGAACAACCTGTCGATGAGGACATCTTTTCCTTTTCCTTTTCCCTTTCTCCGCCCACTGCCAATACGTTCAAATATTCTTTACTTTATTCCTTCCTTTGATATGTCCCGCACATTCGAACAAACATCAATAATTTTTTTTGTCAGGATCATATAACTTCCTTCCTAAATATTAAAATTCCTGAAAAAATTTTAATTCCAAATAAAAAATTTCGAAATACGCGATTACCACAATAATGAAGAACTAAAGAAGGAAAAATCGAATCCGCGCGCGTACAAAGTAAACGATATTTCTCGACACTAAGTCTGGAGATCTGAATAACGAATTTCATTCAATTTATCAAAAGACGAAGATGAAGAAAGTGATACCTAACCGTGGAAATAAC